>CAMTDV010000001.1:87562033-90432861 GCA_947069175.1 Scalesia atractyloides
GTTCTTCGAGGCGCTTGACCTCCATCCGTTACGCCCATGTTATTACCTATATGTCAAATATTAACTTAATCATTAGTTAAAAAACGCTTGAAAGCTAATTTGCCAAATCAAATTACACAAAAACAACAAAACTAAATTTTTGATAATTCCCGGCGTAAATAATGTTTGAAAGCTAATTTGCCAAACAAAATTACATAAAAACAATTGTTTTATTTGTTTCCTTTTTCTTTCTCACCGTTGCCTACGGTAGACCACCGTAGGTTACGGTGCAGCCCTGTTACTCCTGTTCTTCCTAGTTTTGCCCTTTTTTCTTTAAAAACTTTCATATCTTTAAATTTACTTATCTGTTTAACCTCAAACTTGTTTCTATGCAATCGTAAATTTCCTAAAAAATGTACAAAGTAACGAAACACTATAGTTTCAGTCATAAAACATCGATATCCCCACAAAAATAGAGGGAAAATTACTAAAATACCATATTCAAACCCTAACAGTGCATAAAAACCTCAAATACACCATCGTAGAACTATTGATATAAAACACAACATGATAATAATCATAAAACACAAAAATTAATCATTCAATAATCAGAGTCTTATTATGTCGCACTCATAACAAAACGCACAGATATTGTGTTTTAATAATCTTTGTTATGTTATTTGTGGGTTTTGTATGTGTTTTATGGTTGACATTATGGTGTTTTATGGCTTTTTATAATTTTTAGGAAATTTAGAATTTGTAGCCAACTCCTAGCCTATATATATATATATATATATAAGTGAGATCATGTACAAGTAGAGTTTAGCGTGTGAAGTATGCGAACAACTAGAGTAATCACGCTACAATTTACAAGTAACGTGATTATTATTACGTTATTTCAAATTTATTGGAGGATAAGGTCCATTTCCCTTTGATTCTAACAATATACACACACATAAGAAAGTTAAACTAAGATTAAAAAGGTTCCAAATCAATGAAATAAAGAAAAAAAACTAGGTCCCAAATCAATGAAAAAAAACTAGGTCATCACCGTCAAATCAGTTATTAGTAATGGGTTAGAACATAATCAAGAAATTAAAATTTGAGCTTAACGTAAATGAGTGGTATTGGGCCTAGCCGACTCACAACAAAGTAAATTTTAAGAGAGTCATTTCCAAGCTTCGAGTTAATTGCACAACCCTAAGTATAACTATAGGCATGTAATATACAAGGCAAACATCCAAGCTTGGATTAATTACACAATCCTAAGTATAACTATAGGCATACAATATACAAGGCAAACATACGAGCGATGAACAATGTATTGTTGACTACCCTATGGTAATTGTACGACATATAGAAACAAAAGGAGTGATAAAGCTACGGTGTTTGTAATATAGCTCTTTAAGGGTTTGTAGGTATGTGCATAAGTCATTTTTTATAAATGAATATTGTGTTGTTACATTTGGAAGATAATGCAATCACATTAAGAAATCACATTTCTCAAAATCTCTATATTAAACGTAAAGAATCCACTTTCTTTGTAAACCATTTTGCAATTGCATATATAAATATTATAATTTTAGTGAGTGTCGTCATCGTATACACAATCAACAAAGATACTACGCATTAAACAATTAGGCGGCAAAATAAAATAAAAACCAAACCCTATAATTGAGAACCTATTATCTTTGTCTTTTTCTTTTTGACCAAAATATTTTTTTAAGATTCATATTTTTACGTAGGAAGTTTCCAAATTGATTACTCTTAATTTCCATTTGCCACCACTATAGTTTATACAACGTAATTACTAGCAAGTTCATCTTCAATCCAAGGGTTTAAAAAGTAAAACACCCATAAACAAACACTTTAATGACACATAATTTCTCGACAAGATTTGTACTTATCCTTATATAACACATATTTTCTAAGATTTGTACTTATCCTTAAAAAACACATATTTTCTCAACAACGTTAGAAACACCGTTAAATGTGGGCTGGATCCACCCCTACATATAAATTTTATTCTGAATTATTTAAAATATACTAAAAACATAATATATTGAATTTTCGATCTATAAGGGGGGTTGGTATGATTTTCAAGTTTGAATTAAAAAAAATGAATTTTTATATAAACTGAAAATTGTAAAGAATATATATCGTATAAATTAAAGTTACAAACAGTTAACATCACATAAGTTTATTGGGAACTAAAGGCTATATTTAACTCTAATTCTAGAACATTGTTTTCATGGCTTGCATGTATTGGATATCTTTATGATTCCATGACTCCCATTACGTATGTGTACTCTTAATTATTCTTAAAATGACAGAGTTCAATTGTTCATTATATCTGATATAGTTGGTTTGTAAAAAAAATTTATTTACCAAAAACATAGCATGTTTTGCAAGTAATACCTAACAGAAAGAAATCTCCAAAGAAAAAACCTTGAAAATTCGAGAAAATTGTATATATTATAGTTTTTGGGTGCTACTTGTTGATAATTACAAGTGGATACACTGCACAAATAACTAAATACACCCATCACAAAAATACTATAACGATATATCATAGATTATTATATATGTAAAGGCATCTTAATTATCTCACATAAAGTCAATGAAGATTAAATGTTTTTACACGTTGGCTTGTTAATATATTAAATCGAATTTTCCAATAAGATTCATTTACCAACTTTAGTGAATAAATCTTGTATCATGTTCAACGTAAGGGAACATACAAAAACTGTATTATCTTTCCAAATGCCCATTATAATAATATTCTATTATATGCAACTAGGCAAGCAATATTAGCTACATCACTAAGCATAGACATAAAGAAAGAAATCACATTTTAGATTACGTAAAAATTTTCCAAAAATTTTCTACAAAATTTATACTGAGAAATGAAAAAATAGGGTGAGGGGGGACTAGATGGACCCAACTGACTAATGGAAAGAACCACCCCTGCATACATATTTAATTACAACTCATGGTAAACCATTATGTTGAACTTACAGTTTAAGATGTTTCTAAAAAGTGATATATTTGCATTATTAGAGGCTTTATCACGCCAAATCAGTATCACGTATGCATCACATAAGTGAAGGGTTTTATCGTTAAGTTGCACAATGTGAAATAACGCCCCCTTTAAACAATACCCGAAAAAAGAAAAAGGAAATCAAAAAAGAAAAAAAAACTGATTGGTGGGAATCAATGGGCCCCACATGCGTAATCCTTTGGCGCTCGTTAAAGGAATGGCTAACCCCCCATAACGCCACCCCACCATAGCATCCGGCCACCCATGAGGCAGTATTTGGAGCGCCATAAGGGTGATGTGACAATGAACGTTAGCCCACACCACCCAGTCTTAGGGTTATTTAACCAACTTATGATCTAGATTAGTTATTTTGCAAAGGGTGAAAGGTAATCTTGCAAGAGAGTCATTTTCTTGGAAGTTAAAGAAAATGAGTTAACAAGTGGGTTGACGGCTATTTACTATAATCATCATATTGCTTGCTAATTGATATATATATTTTCTTTATAGAAAAGGTAAAAAATGTATTCTAAACAATCAATTATGAAAGAATAATCTTTGAAGAAAAATCAAATGATGGCTACTCTTCAATGTTCAACATTAAGCGTTCAATTGGTTATTTTTAATTGTGTTCAATTAGAAAAGAACAGACAAAAGAGATCACAATTGACGTATGCATAATCAAACATATATTCATATATCAAAAAGTCAATCTTCAACCTTTAGCTTCCAATCTTTATTTTGTTAGGGTGGTGGCGGGTACCCTTTTTCCGGTAGCTCTATCCGTGCGCGACATCGTCGTCATTATTGCGGGTAGTTTGGGTTTGTATCTTTTTCCAGGCTATGATTATCGATCAGGGTGGAGGTATACCCTTTTCATGTATTCTAGTTCACTTCAATATTGTATTGACACGTTATTTTTACCCTATCATACACTACTACTCTAACACCACTAAATAATGGACAACACCTCTTTCATCTACCCTAGAACCAAGTGTCTCTCCCGTTTATTCTATCCACCAACCATCCACATAGGTTTAATAAACTTTCAACGTTGTCTACTACCCTCAAACCCAACCGCCCAAAGTACCTTAGGGGGTGACGACGGTGTACCCGCTTAGGATAAGTATCCTAGACCCCTTACCCCGCATGACACCCCCTCCACCCTCAGGGTGGTGTGTGGTGTGTCCGTTGTGGACTTGTGGCTCATTAATGTGGGGATTCTTGACATGGAGAATGCGGGATTTTGATTTTGCAGGTTTATTATGGGTTCATTCTGTTCACACATCTCTAAATTCTTATTCTAACACCTTTTTTTCACTATATTTCTCTCTCTCTCTCTCTTATATATATATATATATATATATATATATGTATACATAGAGAGATAGAGAGAAAGAATGTGTGAATATTAACATATATACCCTTAATGATGACAAGGATGTGGGATTTTAATTTGTGTTTTTCTAAATATTCTTTGTATATATTAAATGTTTTATGTTTTTAATTATTATATAAATTTATTCTATTAATTAAAGGGGGCACGGATTTTGGTGAAAAGGGAGGTTTCAATGAACTTTCTAACGGATCCGCTTATAAGAGATCTACACTTCGACCAACTAATGTTCTTGTGTTTGGGTGGCTAGGGGGGAAACACGCTTGTGTTGACCTTACATGAACGTCCTCTCTTGCGGAATCAAGTAAAGTTGCTAAACATGAGAAAACTTGTTTAGAGAATCAACACAAGTTTATACCCTTAACTTTCGATACATTTAGTTCTCTTGACCAGGAGAGCGTGGAATTTCTAAACACGGTCCAGCGGGTAAATGGGTAAAAAGTTATGCCACAACCCCCTTTTGAATAGTAAAACCAATCCTACAAAAGATAAAGCAAAGTATTTTCTCAACCCCTAAGACCCATAACTTTATCTTTTGTAGGATTGGTTTTACTATTCAAAAGGGGGTTGTGGCATAACTTTTTACCCATTTACCTTGCCACTTGTTTGTAACCTTTCCTTTCAAATAGTTACTTTTTTCTAGTTTAAATCACTAAAAAATTCAAAACTCGTCTTGTTATAGTTTTTTAGAAAATTTGGAATTAGTTTGTGTTTTTATTTTATAAATATCCTTTATATATTTATAAATGTTTATGCTTATATTTATTTAGTGTTTGAAATTTATAATATTTGTGATTTAAGTGTTTAATTCATTTTAATTTAAAAAATGGTTCTAAGATACTTGAGAGGAGCATTGTCACTTGTTAAAGGGTCTAGGGTAGTCGAGCGTATAAATGAGGTGACAGTGCAAAATTGATAGAATATAGTACATACAAAAGGAGCATTCTTCTCACTCTTAGATCATGTGTAGTGGGAGGCAAGATAATGTCTCAACCCTTGGGCGTTTTGCGTCATGTGACGGTTCAGTCAACATGTGGACATTATGGAGCATTATCTTAAAAATGGTGTAGTGGTATAATGCCCCAACCAATGATTACCCAATTATTTATTTACTTATTTTTTAATTAAAACTAATAATATTTCATTAAATAAAAAATACATTGCTAAAAAACCGAAAAATGCAAGAAAAAAAATCTAAAGTCTGTATTTGTCAGGATTTATTGCCGACACATTTCCGCTAGGATCAACGCGTTTCCTACGAGATGATCTGATCGGTTTAGACAAAAATTCTATTTCTTTCTCCATTAGCCTCACTTCTTGTACCGCGACAGATTTTTTGTTTTCGGCGTTTCTTTCTTGTATTGTCTCCAAATGCCTATGACTGAGGTCTCGAATGTCTTGTAAGCGTCACTTTGTCTCTTCGAACTCTTCCATTTCAAAATTAGCCGAAGACGACTCCGCCTGTCCCCTTTTTTCCCACTTCTTCTACCAGGCTGTCAGGCCAACTACACATCCTCGTCGTCGTCCAAATTAATGTTTAACTCGATGTTACGAGCATCGGAAGTGGGTGTCTCTGGATCAACCGAGGATGATGTTTTGAACAGTTTTGCTTTACGTATACCACTAGACGCCATGCTCTGTACGTTAGACCATTTGAGCTTACGCGTAAAAGCTCTCAACATTTCAAGTATGTGAAAACGCCTCTCGTTTGATTGTATTCTTCCAACACTCTTGTTAAAAACCCCACATCGTTTTGTCCACTACCCCAGTTGTCCCTCGTGCGTTGGAAAACTTCTTGGAACTAATGACATTTCTGGTTTATATCGGTCCATTTGCTAGATATCGAATATTTGTCCCGATACTCACATTTACCCATCGCTTTAAAAAAGTTTCACGAATTTTATTCCAAAAAATCGGTGAAGTTTGATAGTTTGCTGCAAAAAAATAAAAATATATATAATGTTATATTCTTAAAAAATAAAAATAAACGCTTACGAATTATTTAAAAAATAAAACAAATATTTATAACCCTTACCAACTTCAGGGTCCTCCGATATGTCGAGCCACGCCCGTGCTAACGCGTATTCCTCGTCTTTTCTCCAAGTTAGGTAGGTTCCCTTTCGGGGTGGAGTGTTTGCTTCCTGTTTTATGAGACCGTTTACCACGTTGAGATGCCTCAGCAACGGGCTCGGGTTGTGTCTCCGGTATCGTACGTCGGGTTCGGTTTCTTCTCAAGACGGTTGCGAACCGCCCATACGTGCAAAGCCGTATATACCGTGAAAGAACGGTTGCGAACCGCCCATGCCTAGTATTTGTGTGTACGCCAACACACTCGGGTCCATCTCTTGAAAATTGAAGTTTGGTTGCGGTTGGGTGGTGTTCGGGCGATATGTAGTGGGGTTACCGGGTCTAGACGGAACACCTAAAGAGGGTCGGAAGGGATTCATGATGTAATTTTTTTAATAAAATTTGAAGTAGTATAGAAGAGAGTAGGGTAAAGTTTATAAAAAATGAGTGAAAAGTAGGGTGTTTTGTAGGTTAAAAAGTGGATTTAAATAAAAGAAATAAAATTTTTGTTTGTGAAAGCAACGGTATTATTGTGCAAAGGGTGCAACTTTTGATGTTCTAAACACAACGCTACAGAGGAATTTTTTGAAAAAACGTCGAGGGGGATGTTAGTGGGTGTGGTTGGGCCTTTTTTTGAAAGAAAAACGCCAAAAACCCCTCTACTACAGGATGTCTTATGTGTTAAGTGCAAACAAACAAACCTATTAAATAAAATTTATTCATAGCAAAGCTATTGATTGATATAAAGAGAGTAGGATAAAATCAAACATTTTCTTTTAAGACTAAAAAAAGCTTATATGTGAAGTATAATATTGTGAAAACCAGCCGGTTTAGTGTTTCGACTGGTTTTGCATACTTTTTTTAAGAAAATATTTTTTAGTATAATACAATATCTTAACTTGGAATGTTTGAAAACTAATCCAGAAAGATGTTAGTGTATTTATTGCTAGCTAAATAAATACTCTTCCTTACCAATAGGGGCGTTCATCGGGTTTTTTTTCGGGTTTCGGGTTTTTCGGGTCGGGTTGTTCGGGTTTTTGTCTAGAAAAAATTGACCCGATAACCGACCCATTTAAAGTTCGGGTTAGTCGGGTTTGAGTTATTCGGGTTCGGATTAGTTCGGGTCGGGTTATTCGGTTTTCGGGTTTAGATGTAAAATGAAAAATAAATGTTTTTTTTTATAAAATATCATCAATATTCATATTGGTACTTTAAAAATATCATCAAATCAAACATTATTTGAAAATATGCTATTATAATATGTAAAAGTCAAAAAACTTAATGTTACATATATTAAAGACCTCAAACCAAAACACTTCTATAAGAAAAAAACAATAAATGTTCGAGTTTTTATTCGGGTTTCGTGTTTCGGGTTTTTCAGGTCGGGTTGTTCGGGTTTTTGGTGGGGAAAAAGTGACCCGATAACCAAACTATTTAAAGTTCTGGTTGGTCGGGTTCGGGTTTCTCGGGTTCGGGTTATTCGGATATTCGCTAATTCGGGTTCGGGTGACTTTGAATTCGCGTCGGGTTTCGGGTTTTGGGTAAAAATGAACAGCCCTACTTACCAATACAATAATTCTTCATTATTTTGTTTTTTGGAGAAACACTTTTGTATTGTTAAATATAACCAACATAACATAATAATACAATATTAAAATTTTATGCAATACTATTTTTATTTTGAAGTTAATTATAACATTGTCTAGTTTTATAGACAAACCCGAGAGGCTGGGAGTTGTTGCCAGGCTCCTCTAATTGAAGTTGAGCTAATTCTGCCATCCGGGGTTGTAAGTATTGCTATATGGGTTGTTTTGCTAGCTGTTGGCATTAACAAAGTCAACTTGCTCAACTTCCACAACGGGTATTTTTCTATCAGATTTTGGAATGTTGAAGTCAACGGCAACATTTTTCAGTGGGTTCGTATACAAGGTTCTCACTGTTTTTTCCCATTTTTTTCCAATCCGAGTGGGTTCATGTGAACCCACAAAACAAGGCTGGATCCGCCACTAGGTAACAACATAACTTGTGCCTTGCTCATACCAATTCGATTTACATAACATTGATCGATTTAATACATGTAAGTTGATAAACGTTTATGGTTCTAGAAAGAAAAATATCAGGTTAGTACATGGTTAAAGCTATCACAAATGGTTAAAACGTGGAAGGAAAAAAAGGCGTACCCGCTGCACCAGGCTCTCGTGTATGCACAGGGTCTTGGGAGGGGACAGATCGACATATCTAAAGAAATAATGAGTTTTTTTAAATTGCTAACTGCAGCTTGTAGGGTCGCTGATATAAATTAGCTCGTTAAAATTTAGGTTAATATATAAATGTCTCAGCTGAGGGCTCTATTGTTGGCTCACTAGAGTGAGACAGCCTAACTACAATTAAACGCAATAGCATTCTTGGCTTTAAAAAGCACAAAATGCACCTATGCGATAGGGCCTCGAGCCGAGGCATGAAGCACAACGATACGCAACGCAAGGCTTTTCAATATAACTTTCGTGTGTTTCTATCACATGCCCAAAACTTAAATACAAGTTGGCTCTACATATTTAATATATTGATAACCTATATATACAACTGAAAAGCTATATGCACAAAATCTTTTCATGCACGAGGCGCGCATCAGACTAGCCTCAAGTTGTTTTTTGTTGCGCCTCAAGTGCACCTTTTGTACACTAATAGTTAAAATCTGGAGGACTTGCGCCTCGTGCCAATACACGCTTTTTAAAACTCAGGTACGACTAGACCAAATGACGACAAAACTCCTTAAATTATACTACAACTCTGCAAGGCGAAACTGTCTTTTACAACCATTCACACCACCAAATTCTTCGAGTCTCATATCTGAAGATGTTAAAAGAGTTATTAAGAAGTTCTCTGACCTAAAAAGATCATTTTTTTCACACAATCTAGCAAAATCACCATCGTTTCCACTAGCAGAACACCTGGTGATCATAAGTTGCTGATCCTATAACTCGTTTTCTAACAATAATGACACTCAAGTACTGCACCAAATTGTTTTTAAGCTCACTCGGATTGCGTCAATAGAGCCTCTCGATATAATTTCATGATGTTTGATAACCGAATTCAACAGAATTGTAACTTTCGCAATATACAACAAGAAATTAACTAATCTTGATGTCTCGAAGAAGCCGAGCAACCATAGCTCCATATCTTCTGGCTTCCCAATCACTAAGAGTTCGGGATTCTTGCGGCAATTCATTATCCGCTTTATCTTCAACTTTTTCAGTTGTATCAGCTTGATCGTCAATTTTTTCAGTCGCATTATTTTCGGTTACGGGATCGAGATTCGGGATCCCTTCTGACTTTAACGTCATGATGTAAAGTTGTATGCTTGGATGCCGATAATTAACGTCCATCTGCGGAAGAAATTACTAAAAGATTGAGTTGAATATTGATTATGAAGAACGTTTAAACACGTTTGTAGGATCACGTATACCTTTGATTTCGGCACTGTTTTCACCTCGAAATGCTTCTTCCATAACGGAATCATTTGTTCATGAACATTTGTTGAACGGATTTCATAACCAATCTGCAAGAAAAGAATATAAGACACGAATGTGCGCAACAGTGAATGTGTCAGTGATTAAAAGTTGTTGAATAATAAATAATTACCAAAATTGTGGTTTTGGGCCCTGACAGTGCAAGCATTGTATGCAATAGCGGTTCCAACAGATGCTCAGCATAGACCTTGCAGTATCACATACGAATATTGTCACATAAATTTGGTTTAGAGTAAAATGCCATTTTCGTCCCTGAGGTTTGGCCAGTTTCACGACTTTCGTCCAAATGTTTGTTTTTCTGCATCTGAATCCAAAAGGTTTGAAATCTTGTTGTTTTCATCCAGCTCGTTAACTCCTTCCATTTTTCTTCATTAAGTCAGGGGTATTTCCGTCTTTTTGTTAACTTAAAGGGCAATTCAGTCGTTTTCACCTTATGTACAAGCATTTAGCATAATGTACATGTATTCAAAATACCCTTACTAAATATAAAACAAAAATAATAGAGATAAAAAGACGAAAATACCCCAGACCTAACGGAGAAAAATGGATGATGGTGTTAACGAGCCTGGATGAAAATGGCAAGCTTTCAAACCTTTAGGACACACATACGGAAAAACAAACCTTTGGATCAAAGTCGCAAAACTGGCCAAACCCCAGGGACGAAAATGGCATTTTACTCTTTGGTTTAAAAAGACCGAACTAGTAAAGCATACACACACAAAACAGATTTGAATTTTAGTAAAACATACAACATCAGTGCCAATTATGTAGTCAAAAGGTGGATCGAATGCTCTTATATGATCGTCATTACCCCAGCTGAGCTCTGCAGCGGTGATGGACCCAATCGAATCTATGAAAACAAAAAAAAAGAATCAATACTACCTACCGCATGTGGAGGAAAAAGGAACACGAATTATTAAAAAAATAATTAAAGAACCTGCATCGGGATTCATCTGCATGATCCTGGAAGTATTACGTTCAACATTTCGCATTAAAAGAGGCAAAACCTCAACTTGGTCTGTTGAAACAACATCACATCCGAGCATTGCCATGCCTAAAAACAAAATCATCATACATAATTTGAATAAAAGAAAAGTAAAATGCCATTTTCGTCCCTGAGGTTTGGTCAGTTTTGCGACTTGCGGCCAACGATTTTTTTTTCGCATCTGGACCCAAAAGGTTTGAACTTTTTCTATTTTCATCTGGCTCGTTAACTCCAACAATTTTTCTCCGTTAAGTTAGGGGTATTTCCGTCTTTTTTGTTAACTTAAAGGCCAATCCGATCTTTTTCACTTTATGTACAAGCATTTAGCATAATGTACAAGTATTCAAAAGACCGAATTGCCCTTTAAGTTAACAAAAAATACGAAAATACCCTTGACTTAACGAAGAAAAATGGATGGAGTTAACGAGCCAGATGAAAATGGAAAGATTTCAAACCTTTTGGATCCAGATACCTTTGGATGAAACTTGCAAAACTGGCCAAACCTCAGGGACGAAAATGACATTTTACTCAAAAAAAATAAAAACAATAGTATACTGATTCGAGTCTACAAGCTTTGATTATCTTTACCATATGTGACAGATCAGTCGCTAAGTATAAACTGAGATCACACCAAAACCTGCAATCCCGCAACCTGCTCCAAGTTCGATAACGCGTTTTCCTTTTAGTTTTGATGGAGAAAACCTTCCTTTCCTGCAATTTTTCTCCTACGGTATTCACTGATAAGCATACAATCATCCAAGAACTTAAACTTATACGTACACGGTACATCGACAAAAAGGAATGACAATTATTACCAGATACTTGACCAACACCATTGAAGCAAATTGAAAAACTATTATTGTCAACAACTACCAAAAGCAAATTGAAATAACAATCTGCAAATAGTGAGTACACCTGTCAGCATCCATTGAAGATTTGCAGTGATGAAAACACAATAACTTGTGTACAATTTCACTGCAATAGAGCTTGAGTTACTATACTTTATGAAGATTAAATCACACTAATTTATCTAATTCTCTATGAAGAATAACACAAATTAGGGAGATTTGGTGTTTTCTAGGGTTTGGGTCTTTGAAGCAAATGATCGAACAGTTGGTGGGCATGAGTCTGTTAACAGATTAAATGGAACATTAGATGCATAAAGTAGAAAAATTTACCTCAATTGTTCAAGAATCTGACGAAATTTGAATGAGGGGCGGCAGATTCCTAAAGCGATTTGTAGGTTTATCAATTTATAGTGCTTGAAAAGAAAGAAAAAAAACCAATAATAATTATTTACTTAAACAGTCACTATACTAACTTAAAAAAACAGGGTTATTGAATTTAAATAATCTTAACCTTCACTTGTTAGTCGGTAACATTTTTAATTAACGAATTGTCATTGATCATTTCTAACTTTTAACTTATTTTCCTTTGACGCTCACAATTGAATCCGAACCTAGTTAATTTTGTTGCTGATGTAGCACTTTTTAATGGCGTGACAGATGGAGGTGTTTAAACGTGTTTTTGGTTTATTTTTATTTGTTTTAAATTTCATGGGTTCCAACTATTGGTGTACAAATCGCTTAACCGGTTTCGGTTTTTAACCAAAGCTGTTTTTTTTTCTCAAAAAAATAACCGGTTTTTTTATAACCGGTTTCGGTTACTAACCGGTTTTTTCAACTCAAAACAATAACCGGTCCAACCGGTTAGGAGCGGTTTTTAACCGGTTTATTCCAAAAAAAACGGTTTTTTTACCGGTTAAACCGGTTTCGGTTTTAAAACCGGTTTCGAAGCTCAAGATCCCTAACCAGTTTATAACCGCCGGTTCGGTTCGGTTATAGAAAAACCGGTTCCGGATTTTTTTCCGATTTCGGTTTTAAAACCGGTTTTTTGTACACCTCTGGTTCCAACTGCCCTCCACCCTTAATAAAAACTTTGGTTGGTCAAGAGGAACAACGAACCTCTCATCCCCTGAAAATGCAATCCGGCTTAATTTGAAACCGGTGGGGTCAAAATGGTCTTTTTTAACTCTTAAAATGTGAAGTCCATTTCTTATAGGTTTTCCTTGAAATTTTTCTACTTAGATTAACTTTCAACATTAATATGTTAATCAAATATTTTTAAAATAATTTGTGGAATGTAAAATGGAGCTGGGTGGGTGAACAATGATCCGAATAAATAAGGAAGTTTGGCCCACCCATTATATAGTTGAGGTGGTTTTATGATATTTTGGCATAAAGTTATTTTATTGATTTAAATTAAAAGGTTTGATGTCAATTTTATTCTGTAAAATCTACCATAGAATATCCTGACCTTTTTATGTTATGAACTACAAACATATTTAAATTCTTTTAAAATATACTGGTCAACCCATGAGCCCGTCATGTAAACTTAAACCCAACGGTTTAGCTAAACATGTTTGCGGGCTCGACAGAAAACTCACCCGCACCCATTTAGCCTAGATCCAAAGACAAAAAATCAGTGTTAGGTTCATGTCGTACTAATAATTGGCAAATTGATTTCTAATTACAAGTAAATATTTCTTTCATTTCAATGGAACAATATTCATGAACACAGCAAACACTTGAAACAATTACAAGTAAAAATCTTTCTTTCTTCATTTCTGGAAACTTATTAGTTATCATCCCCTTTTGGCTGCAAGTTTTCCGGTAGTCCATTGTTGCAACATTTGTAATGCAGCAACCGGTTGATCCATTGGAACCATATGTCCCGCGTTATGAACCTTAAGGAACGTAAGTGGTCCATAGTTCTTCATAACTCCAGCTTCTTTACCACCCACTATGAACGAAACATTCGAAGCTGCAAGAAACTGTTTTTGTCCAGACCACACCATCGCATCAACCCATCTCAAATTCCCTATAAAATTCCCATATGTTTTTTTTAATAAAAATGGCACAATTAGTTGTTTCTTTATTTATTTTATGAATATCAGATTAGGAACTGTTAGCCGAGTTTATTATCTATTATGGTTATTATTATTATTTGATTTAATATCTTGTAATTATGTAACATAGTGGCGGATCTAGAAAATATTCATAGGGGTAACGTTTTATTAAAAAAGGGTAACGAAATTGAAAAAACGTCAAAAAAATATCAAATCTTTCCAAAATTTACACTACCGCCGGAGCGCCAAGGGGTAGCAGAGGCTACCCCTTCCCCTAAGGTAGGTCCGCCCCTGATGTAACATGTTGCACATCTATATTTAAAGAGGACAACATACCAAGCCAGTTACAAATAAGATCATATTCTCCAGCATATATAAGCATGTCAATTCCTTGCTCCAAAAGTGCTGGAATCCCGACTTCAAGATCTCGCATCCAATCATTTAACATTGCATCGTGTACTGATTCACTACACGAAACAAAATCTATGTCGCTTGGTACACCTAATGCTGTTTTCACCGATGATTCACTTAGGAAATTTTCCATGTTGGAGAAATCATAGCATAAACTCCCCTCACATTGCTTCCTAATATCATAATACTACAAATAGAGAAAAATTAAACATCAAGTAACACTAAAAGGTTTTAGGTAATATTATTTGCTCATACGTTTATATTGCCCGCGATATCCAAGATATCCAAGAAAATTTCCTGACAAGTTTCCAACGCTAAAACACATGTTGTTGTACCCGTTGTACCTGGAGACACAGTGACACAATTGATTCTTGTAATGAAACTCTATCAAAAGGTGTTCAAACAAAGAATTTTAGGTTGTTTTGGAACAATACTTGTACTTCTAGCTATAATTCTAGGCAGTTTGCTACTCCTATAAGCCAACTTGACAAGTTTGTTTGTTTGTCAAACAAGCTCCATAAAGTTTTTCGCCAAACTCTATGGAGTTTGCTTGTCACCCACACAAACTTGTTGAGTTTGCTTATAGGGGTAGCAAACTGACAAGAAGTTATAAATAATCTAAAAATATCAATATCGTTCCTAAACCACCTACTTATACAAAAAATGCCTAAAAA
The DNA here is from genome assembly GCA_947069175.1 of Scalesia atractyloides. Classification (NCBI taxonomy): domain Eukaryota; kingdom Viridiplantae; phylum Streptophyta; class Magnoliopsida; order Asterales; family Asteraceae; genus Scalesia; species Scalesia atractyloides. The sequence continues at coordinate 87,577,021 of CAMTDV010000001.1, forward strand.
TCAAACAAAAAAAACTATTGTATGTGCGTACCGCATTGTTTGATTGCGGCTTCACAATCTGGGATTTGTTGGTTTATTTCGGAGTAATCTGATTGTGAAATCAACTTGTTAGCCAAAGCGAAATCAGTGTACGCTTTATACTGGATTGCAGGATCTGTAAGCCCATTTCCAATCCCGAACCCCTTCAAGTTTATATGAATCCCTTCTTTGTTCTTATTCCCTTGATTAACTCGAGCTGCAAAAGCCGGAATGTAGTGTCCGGCATATGATTCTCCAGTTATGTAGAAGTCATTGTTAACATAATCCGGATGGGCCTTGAAGAGTGCCTAAATTCATAAGATAAAAATATCATGTATTATGTGTTATTAAAATAACCGTAATAAACGTTAACTAATATATTCTATTTAACAACAAACCTGCAAGAAGAAATACAGATCATTACTGACGCCAGTTTCATCGTGGCGGATGTCTTGATCGCTAGAACTATAACTGAAACCGGTTCCTGTTGGTTGATCAACGTATATCAAGTTTGAAACCTGTAACAAAATTAACGCGTGAGTGTCACTTGGTTCGACAATGTTGTAGATTTTTTTTAGCTAAACTAGATTAACCTTATCCCAGCCGTAGTCGTTCCAGACAAGAGACAAGTTGTTGGTAAGTTTAAAGGGTCCATTTTCATAAAAAAGAGCTAGTGAACTACTGCACCCTGGTCCCCCGGTTAGCCATATAACCACTGGGTCAGTTTTGGCCTTTCTTGATTCAAAGAAAAAATAGAACATCCTGCACATGTTGTATAATAGTGGAATAAATATATTGTTTTGTATGTACCTAATGAATCAATAATGATTGGTTGGATTTATTAAGTAATGATTGGTTGGAAACTCAACTGAGAGACTTGAAAGAAAAACAAACTATATTGGTTGATAATATTATTTTAATTATTAGTGTTGAATAACTTAATTATATATAGAGATTACAAAAAAGAAGATGATAATAAAAATAAAACCCCAATATTCCTAATTTTTTTAACGACATATTTGGATCAAGTATCATCGTGCCATCAGCGGAACCACTTGATTATATCGATCTTCACTAGACATAATGCATATACACCAATTTAACAGAAAACTCAATAAATATAAAAAAAATCCTATAATTATCAAGATATTTTCAAATGGAATCTTTTTCTTCCAAAAGTTCAAACTTTCACATGATTTAGATAACATCCATATAAATGAAAAGTGTTCACGTCAAACCTTAATTTCAACACATTGTTACCAGACAATATCATGAAACAAAAACATACCGGGCATCAACTGTATGTTCGATGCGATAATATCCAGCATGTTGAGCAAGATCATGAACCGAGGCTCCGGAGTTACCAAGAACCGATAGAGATAACCTTTTCTCGACAATCCCATATTGTGTCACTTTGAGTTCTTGATCAAGATATGATGAATGATTGTAGGACTTAACAATATTAACATCAAGATGTGGATGCAAGTTGAGGTCTTTGATGAGTTGGTGGCCTGTTTTTTTCAAAGTTTTCGAATGATGAAACGAAGAAGGAATGACTCTAGTAAATGATGATGAAAAGAAAACAACAAGAATGAGAGGAATGAGATAGAGAATGTGAGGAGGAGTAGCCATATTGGTTGGTGTGCGGGGGTGTGGATGAATATATTGTGTATATATATATATAGTGTTTGCTTGCTTCTTGGATTGTGACCGTGTGAAACAGACGTAAAGAAGAATTCGAAATGGAGATGATAACATGATAATTGCCAATGTTTTGTCATTGGATAGCTTTCAACAGTTGTATTTGGACTCATTCTTCATCTTTTTTCTTATTTAAAGTCTTACGCTAGCAACTATTAAAATTTTGAACTAAAATAATTAATGAAAAGTAATGTGTTTAGTTATGTGTATTTTAAAATATATAATTAATGAAAAGTCTCACGCTGGCACGAATAAAATGGATGTCCAATTCTATGTGTTTGGTATGCTGATGTTGTATTGGATTGCCCAACTAATTAGGCCACTACATTTGCTTCGGCACTAGATCTGGAAATAGTCGATTGTCGCTTTGAGGACCAGGAAAGGCGATTTCCACCAAAACAACACAGTATCCTGAGGTGGAGCGATGAGTGTCCGGGAATCCAGCCTAGTCATCATCCGTAACGAAGTATCAGTAGAATGTCCTAGGTGCAGACAGAAAGATGAAGTCCCCTGAATATACTGAATGATGCGTTTAAGGGCATTCCAATGGTCGATCCGTGGTGAATGCATATGAATACAAACTTGTTGAACAGCATAACTTATGTCAGGTCGAGTGAATGTTAAATATTGTAACGCACCTACCAAACTTTGATAGAGAGTAGGATCTTCAAATGGAGGGCTAGAGGAAGCATCCAATTTAGGCATAGTATCAACAGGTGTGGCTACCTATTAACAAGATTGCATGCCGACTATTTCAATAATATCCGTTGCATAAGATTGTTGGGACAAATAGAATGTGCCCCCTTCTTGTTTAACTTAAATGCCCAAAAAATAGCTTAAAGGTCCAAGATCCTTCATAGCAAACTCACCTGTAAAAGAGGACATAAGAGAAACCCGTAGAGAATCGGACGATGTGGTGAGAATTATGTCATCAACATAAATAAGAAGATAGGTCATGTCACGTCCCGAGTGATATACAAACAAAGAGTTATCACATTTACTCATTTACTCTGATGAAGACCCTTACCATTGACAAAATCTGTAAACCTTTGATACCATGCCCTAGGCGCCTGTTTTAAACCATAAACTGATTTTCTTTAGGCGACACACATAATCCGAAACTAACGATGTCGAAAACCCATAGGCTGATACATATACACTGTTTCATTTAGATTTCTATGTAGGAAACCGTTAGTAATATCCAATTGATGAATAAGCCATGATTGAGAGAGTGCTAAAGATAAAACAGTCCTAGTTGTTGCTGGTTTGACAACAAGACTAAAATTATCTCCACAATCAATGTCGACCCGTTGATTTTGCCCATCACATACTAATCGTGCTTTATACCTTTCAAGCATGCCATTAGAATTAAACTTGTGTCGAAATAGCCACATGCTACAGAGCACATACATATGCGGCTCACGTGGTACAAGGTCCCACGTCTTATTCTTAGTAAGGGCATTCAACTCGTCAGCCATGGCATTATACCATTTTGTACTAGATAAGGAAATCTTTGGGTTTGTAGGTAGAGGGACAACAAAAGCAGAGTGAAGGTTAAAAAGTTGCATGAGTTTATAGATACCATCCATTGCACGTGTATAGATGGTGCGCGGAAGGGGTTGGGCCAGAGCGGTTAGAGCTTGGTTTGGTGTCGCAACGGTTTGGGCCTTAGCTTTTGGAGCTTGGGCTGGTGTCACTATGGTTTGGGCCGTATGAGTAGGTCTCGGTATTCGAGATTATGTGAGAATAGGCGCATGTGTTTGGGCTGAGGTAGCAGTTATAGGGTGAGGAAAGTTATTTGCTGCGTGGGGCTAAGGTTTATGGTCTGATGTGGGCTTACGATTTGGGCTGGGGAGGTTGGGTAGCTTGGTTAGGTTATGCATGCGGTTAAGTAAGAGATGTATGGGAGGTATGAGTGTTGGATTGCTGGACATGCGGCCAAATTAGAGGATGTAGAGATGTGTCTAAGATCTCATAGGATTTAAGAGATTTGGGTGGATTGGTTGCGAAGGGAAAAACCGTGTTATCAAATTCCACGTGACGAATAATGGTAATTTGATGAGATTGTACATCCAGACATTTGTAACCATGAGTTGAGAGTAGCCTAGGAAAACACACGGTTTAGAGCGATTAGCCAACTTGTGTATACTAGTAGACGGAAGAAGAGGGTAACAAAGGCCAAAGGCACGAAGATGGTGATAAGTGGGAAACCGATTGTAGAGGACGTGGGTGCGGTTTTGTAGAAGATATCATATAGGAAAATAATCCGATGATTTCTATCGATGATCTCTCAAGTATATATACAAGTTACAGTTGGTATCTCTTGTAAAGAGATAATATACACTTTCTAAAGATAAATACAATACTTATAAGAGAATACAAATTCCTATTTTATACGAGATCTATTAATTAGGTTCTTCTTTAAGGTGTTTGATTATGATGGCTAAGGTGAGTACGGAAGCTCACGAATTTAGAGAGGCGGAGAGAGGGACGAATTATGTTGTAGGTTATTAGGTTAGATGTTCTATCTCTCTCTAATGATCTCTCCATATATGCACCCAAGAGAAAACTCTGTTTATAATACTGATGATAATTATCTCCATAAAACAATTATCGATTAATGCATGGGTATTTAAGATAATGATCAATTAATTAAATAAATGATAACGAAAACCACGTAATTAAATATGCATCTCACACTATGAATATAATATACTGTGGTTATAAATATGTAGGTCCACCTGAGGATCAAGTTAAACCTGCCTCCTTGTTCATGCAACACACATACAAGTGCGGAATCTAAGTATGCATGCAAACCAAATCAAAGTAAGAACACGAGGATAACCGAATATTCAATATCTTGATTAACTTATGAGAACTAGTACAAACATATACAAACAATGCTCATACAACTCATACACACTGCCTGTGCTCTTGCGTCTTTCTCTGCTCAACTTGCTAGTTCGACTTTGATCAGTGACCAACGCACTTAACCAGAGATCAGAATGACTAACCAGAAAAACCAACCCTTGACTGGGAGGTGCATGTCTGCTTATATAGTGTCCATGCTAGTCATTCGTGCGAAGTACGTTGCTAGACATACGAAGCACACTATTACACACAAAGAACTGCTCCAAGGATGCTCGTACGAACAAGTTGGTTCGTACGAAGCATTCACTAGTTCGTACGAAACAAGTAACACACTTGTTTCCATTGTTTCCTTCATACGAAGCATGTGGCTCGTACGAGCAACATCTTGCTCGTACGGAGCATTCTTACTCGCATGAAATGCTTTCTTCGGAGAGCGTGTCACAGACATGACGTACACAAGACTCAACAGTATGCACACATGCAACTGTTTAACACAGACAAACTAAAACATCATACGAAACCAAGATAGGAGGACATCTTGATTTGGTCGACACAACCAAACTTATACAGACACTATAAACAAAGACCGTACAATTACAGACGTAACTAAGAACAAGCGACAGACACAAAAGTGTATCAACAAACTCCCCCTTGGTTGTTGCTTGGTCTTCGGTCTTTGGTCTTCATACTTTGGTCTTCATGCTTGAATGGTTTGGAGTATCAACAAACTCCCCCTGAAGATATGCTATCCACTGATAGAGCATCATGTCTTCAAATTTTCCAGAAACATCAAATCTTTCCTGTTTCCTCTTGACATCTTCTTGAGGTAACTGGATTGATCACTATCTGCTGTGCATTTGACTCTACCACTGGATTTGATTGCTGAAATTGTTTGTTGCGAGGATGAGGTCGAAGCATCAGGATTGCCATAGTCTTCAATAACCGGATCATGTTGATCTTGGATTTCCTTTGCTCTGCATCTCTCATTCCATTGAATTGTTCACTCGCTTTCTACTCATTTCAAACATGTCTTTAAAACCATTAAAGCATTTAACCAGTGTAGTATTTCAAGAATGATATCATTCTTTCAATATGTTATGCTTAGCAGTTAATGTTTCCGTTAGGTTTACCGTTGTAAGAAAGTACTTTATGAAGTGATATCAAAACAAATGGTTTTTAAGGCGTATCTTGGTAGAAAAACCTTTTGAGTTTCAACTTTGGCTAAATAGAAAAAGGAACTTAATCTAACAACATAGTAAACTAAACTGAAATTACTAACATCAAATATTTACCAGACAATCTTTTTCAGAGTTTCAAGGTAAGAGAATCATACCAGCATTTAATCTTGACAAAAACAGGTTTTGTTAAAACATCAAATTGAATAAATAAATATTCTACTATGATTATCGGTATTGTTGTCCACATAAGCTCGACGTATCATATGTAATCATGATTAGGAGATATGTTTAGGGTATGATTTATACTTACTAGCCGGTGTTCAACCACTTCACGACACATTCCCGTATCAAGATATGCACGAGAGAAAATCTTAACGGTGAGTATATTGCTTATCATCTGTTTTGATGTATATAATGTGAGATACTCACTTATTTTGTTTTGAAAACAAGCCCTATGTGATTAAATCACTTATTTATGAGGAACTTGATTTTCATATGCATGCAGGGCACAGGAGTAAGTCCGTGAACAGGTTAGTACCATCGTACCTACAGAGAGACGAACTTAGCTCCCGCATAAAGCTGTGATATTTTATCACTTATTTTTGGGTGGATGTGATATTTTTATCACTTATTTGAGGTCGTATGCAATATGTACACGTGTGTATGGTATCATGGAAGTTCTAGACTTGCGCCACCGTTATTTTTCGGCAAAAGATTTAACCATGATACCCAGATGATAAGTCAACATAAAGACCGTATATCTCAGAACCTCGGCATACTATCAAACAAAATTTCGGTACTAAGACCATATGCCAATGAATGGTTCCCACATGGCTTGAAGTCCGTTAAGTTTGTATCAACCTGCACATTTTAGTCTGATTGTGAGCCTACCGATACATCATTAGTAAAGCTACTTATCAATTTTCATTCTTTGTCTTTGACTTGTTTATGACAGATCAGTGGTGTATTTCATCATCTTCAATTTTCTTTTCAAGAAACTCATTTTTGATTTTTGGGTTTTTCTATTGTTTTTGAATTTTTCTGAATAAAAGACATATTTTTGTAGTTTCTTGAAAATTTCTCCCCCTAAAATATAAAACTAAGAAAAATGAAAAATCTTTTTGTAGTTTTAGATTTTTAGAAAAATATGTAGAAAAAGGTATTAGCCATGGTTGAGTTACTCGGTTTTCACCTTGATGCCATTTATCAAAAGTAGATAATCAAAACGAGATTTGTCAAAAGCTTTGGTAAAAAGGTCGGCACGTTGGTGATCGGTGTGGATTTTAACAACACTGATAACTTTCTTTTCATAGCAATCTCGTTTGAAATGATACTTAATCTCAATGTGCTTTGTTTTTAGTGTTGTACAGGATTCTGGGTGATCTGTAAAGCAGCTTCGTTATCAACAAAATTAGGAGTAGAGAGAAATTCAAAACCATAGTCCCGCATCTGCTGTTGGATCCATAGAACCTGAGAGCATAAACTAGAAGCCGAAATATACTCAGCCTCACAGGTTGACGTTGTTAGTTGCATTTTTAGGCACGTTTTATAGCATATTTATATTAAAATTTCACCACATATCATGCATATTTCATAGTCATACCTCATTATTTTACGAAACGCTTGTTTTTGGGATGGAATCTACTTTGGTTTGTTTTAATTGTTTTTGTAGGTGCGGAGTGATTGCGGCGATAACTAAAAGGTCGAGTAGATTATGAGCTTGAAAGATGATGAGGAAGTTTATATCAGAGCAAATATGAAATTAGAGACGGACCATGAGTTGGGTTCAACAAATAAAAGGGTTTGGTGGGTCGTAATTAGTAAATTTGGGCTGAACAAAGAAGTCATTTAGGCTGCAAAGAGAAAAGAAAAAAAAGAAGATAATATAATATGATCACCAACAACTTTTAGAAAAAGGGGCGAGAGCACTATTTTGAACGAAAAAAAAAACAACAAACTCAGAAAAGGAGAAGGGAAGGCACTTCGTGGTTTCTGGTGATTTTCAAGAACAATTAATTGTTTGAGTTTTGTTTCGTAATTTGAATTTTGGATGTTTTGTTTAATATTAGACTTGATTGAACTAGCCATCATGTCTGGCTAGTCTTTTATAGTTTCGACATCAGGGTCTATTTTCTTTGTTTTGGTTCATGAACTTATGTGAAACGGTTATGTTAGATTCAATTACTTTAGTGGTTTGTTCGTGTGAATCTTGTTTTTAATACGAATTCAATCGGAAAAATATTAGGCGGTTAATAAACCTGATCAACTTATTAATTTTTCTAATAAAGTTCATCAAGATCTAAAACTCTAATCAGATTTTAAGTTTTGGTAAAAGGAACAAATAATGGTTCAAGTTTGTCTATGAATTTGGATTTATTATAGAATCATACAATATAGTTAAACACTCCGAACGGCGCGAGTGGTTAATTATAATCGATATTTCTATCACGCAACCCGCACGCTAAAATCCGAACGGCGTGAGCTTAGAGTAGCGGGTTGGCTCTAACTGACGAACTGCGCTTGGTTAGACATTAGATAGAGTGGATGTCCGAACTGCGTGACGTCTAGTATTGACACAAACTATTATTTAAAAAGAATCATTGCACCGTGATCGTTAATGATCGTAAGTCGAACCGAATCAAGAAATTGCCCTGGTGTTGAAATTAGTTTTTAACATTTGAACTTCACAACCACTTTAATTAGCATTTTTATAAAATTTTCGTTCTCATAAATTTTACGTCTAAATCAAAACCCCCTCTTTTTAAAAGATACGTATCTGAATAAAATCGTTTTGGCATAACTAATTAATCTGTATCCCTGAGGACACGAACCTTACTTCTATTCATACTATTTTTAGTGTGTTTAGTGGGTTTATATTATTTAATTTGCTGAATTCGATGCCCAACAGACGTAGCTACACAAGTCTGCTTTTTACATTGCCACGTGACTAGGTGATTCCCGAAGAACTGACATACTGTTGTTGTTGATTTTGCATCTATTTTGTAGCCACCATGATCAGAATCACTGAATGCTGTCAGATCAAAGTTATCATCCTTAGGGTACCAGAGACCTGTGTCCGGGCGACCTTTCAAATAACGAAAGATCCTTTTCACAGCCATCAAATGAGAAACTTTCGGACTAGACTGATAGCGCGCCAAAAGACATGTTTGGTACATTATATCGGGTCTTGAAGCTGTAAGATACATGAGAGATCCAATCATAGCACGATAGAGAGATGGTTCCACATGTTCACCCATTCCGTCTGGAGTAATCCCATGATCCTGAGCTAATGGAGTTCCCAAGGGCTTTGAGTCGTCCATTTGAAATCACCTGAGAATATCCTCGACGTACTTGGTTTGATGATTGAAGATTCCTTCCTTTGATTGCTGAACCTACAAACCTAAAAAGAAAGTCATTTCTCCCATGGCGTTCATCTCGAACTTCTTTTGCATAACCTGTTTGAATTCCTTGCACATTCGATCGTTGGTAGACCCAAAAATAATGTCATCAACATATACTTGCACTAGCAGCAAATCCTCGTTCCATTCCTTGATGAAGAGAGTACAGTCGATCAGTCCTCGTCGAAAACCATTCTTCAGAAGATAGGTAGACAACGTTTCATACCAAGCCCTTGGAGCTTGATGAAGACCATATAATGCCTTGTTGAGAAGCCAAACCTTGTCATGATGGATTGGATCTTCAAAACCTGGCGGTTGCTCAACATATACCTCTTCTTCGACCACACCATGAAGAAATGCAATCTTCACATCCATTTGATAAACTATGAACTTCTTGTAGGACGCATAAGCCAAGAAAATTCTTATGGCCTCAAGTCGTGCAACCGGTGCATAAACTTCATTACAGTCAATACCTTCGACCTGATTAAAGCCCTGGACAGCCAATCGCGCTTTGTTTCTCACAACAACACCTCGGTCATCTTTCTTGAATTTGTAAACCCATCGTGTGCCAATCTTCTTGTAGTTATCAGGTCTGTCAACTAGCTTCCACACACCTAACTTTTGAAACTGCTGAAGTTCTTCCTGCATGGCTTCAACCCGAGAGTCTTCTTTCTTGCCTCCTTCCAAGATTTTGGTTCAACTTGGCAAACATAGCAGGCAAAAGACCAATTGTTCTGTCCGCCAGCTTCTCTTATTTCCGAATATAGTCCAGCATTCTGGTTGTTCGAAGCTGATTACGAGTCTGCACACCACTCTGGACATCTCCAATAATATTCTGCTGAGGATGGGTATTATGAATTCGAGTTTCTGGAACATCGGGAACTCGAGAGTTTATATCCAAATTGTTGATATTCAGATCAACAGTCAAATCAAGTGCTGGATTTGATGAGGATGTAGATGCATGACCTTCAGTCGTCCCTTGAGGTTGTATATTTGACGTGACATCTGAAATTCCAGGAACTGCACCAGAGGTTGCTTCATTTGCATCATGAAACTCATCATCTTCTGATGAACATTATAATCCGCAGCATATTCGAATTCCTCATTTTGAACAAGATTGTTAACCGAAGTCGAAACTTGAGGGTTAACAATAATTGGTCGAACTAATGACGAGTCAACTGTTGTATCACTTTCCAATAACATTTGAGCTGCAGCAGATGCATCATCAAAAGTTGGCAGATTAAAGGAGTCGAATAGTCCATCGTAGTCGAACATCCAAGGAGCCCCCGGAGCTCTTACTGATTCTGTGTATCTCTGAACCTTGACTTCACACCATTCTTCAATCTTCTTTGAAGACAACTTCCACACCCTGAAATTTGGAGTAGCATATCCAAGGAAGAAACCTTCGATAGCCTTTGGACCAAACTTTCATGTGGATCAATCATAGTGCATGGAGCTCCAAAAGGTTCTAAAAAAGAACATCCGGTTTCCTTTTATGTAGCAACTGAAAGCATGTCTTCCCATGTCTCTTCACCGTTAGAACTCTATTCATCGGTAACATGCAGTAGCAACAGCTTCTCCCCAAAATTGAACAGGAAGTTCTGATTCTACTAACATAGTTCTTGCTGTTTCAATCAGAGTTCTATTCTTCCTCTCAACGACACCATTCTATTTTGGAGTGTAGCGAGAACTGTACTCATGCAAAATGCCCTTTGAAGAACAGTACTCATCCATATCTTGATTCTTGGATTCGATGCCATTGTCGCTTCTGATTCTCCTTACCTTCAGATTGTACAAATTTTCTAACAATGTCAGGAGATTCTTGAGGATATTAAGAACTTCACTCTTGTGTGCCAGCATATTCACCCATGAAAATCTGGAGTAGTTATCAGTAACTACCAAACAATAAGAATCACCAAAGGGTAGTCTTGTGTTTCATAGGTCCAAAGAGGTCCATATGAAGACGTTCCAGAGGCATATTCACAGTGTTGATTTTCTTCACGGGATGAGATTTTCTAACTTGCTTGCCCTTTTGTAACACCCTGTAAAATCGTGTCTAATAGTATAGTGACACGTGTTGTAATTTTAAATATAGTCTGTTAAATACTAATATGGACTAAAAGTGACAACATGCTCAAACTAAGCCTCTGATTGACTTTCTGATGTCAACATGCATAAACCTAGCCTCTGAACGACCATTAGTGTCGTCATGCATAAAAACATAGCCTCTGATTGACAATTAGTGTCGTTATGCATAAAACGTAGCCTCTGAACGACCATTAGTGTCGTTATGCTTAAACCCGGCCTCTGAGTGACCGTTGTGTCAACATGCCTAGCCTCTGAGTGACATCGGAGTCAACATGCTTATACTGAGTCTCTGAGTGATCCTTTACGTAGTCCTAACTCTCATATGTCCTATTTGTTGGACGAGAGTGATTAAATCCAATAATATATGAAAGTTGGATAATGGAGGGATTAAAAGTGTCAACATTTTAATTTATACCTCTGAGTGACCTTTTAATGAATCGAGAGCTCGACAATGTCCAGGCATAATCCCGGGTATGCCAAGTATTGGCTACGGAGGGCTAAAAGTGCCAAAAAGGTGTTTAAAAAGATTTTTAGAAGCTTTAATAAGTTAAGGGCTAAAAGTGTCAAAGTTTGAAAGTGACCGTGGGGCGGTCGCGGGCCGCGAGAGACATGCCCTGTAAGCTTTCTCTTACACCCCTAAACACCTGGCTTCACCTCCTTTGAGTTCTCCAACTAAAAATAGGTGTTTAAGTTCACATTCCAACTTGCATCTTTCTCATTTATTCACTATTCTCCCTCCTCTGGAAGTTCCTAGCTAAAAGGAGCATCCAACTTAGTTCTCTTGCATTCTAGGAACCTCTTGTAAGTGTTCCTTGCTCTTGCATTTTCGGTTATACGCTTTTATAGCCAAAATTCAAGTGTTTTATGGAAAACGCTTTGACTTTCGGTTAAGACCATTATGGTCCAGCCATTGTTCGAAATGAGCATGGCTAAGTGATCGTAATAAGGTAGGTGTTAATGTCACACCCCGACCCGCAGCGTAATAAAAGTCAGGGCATGATTGGGTTATCACCAAAGCTCATGATATTTACTAATAAGTTTCATATTTATTAAATTGAAATTAACTTCAAATATCCAACAAAAAATTCATACAAACACAAGCAATAAACCAAAAGATTGTTCCAAACGAAATAACTTGTTTATTCTTCTAAGGCCATCCTATGTGTTTCTTTCCTCAGCTTGTTCACCTGTATCATGCGTAATGGGTCAACAAAAGTTGGCGAGTGAACCTTGATAAAACATTTAAATAATTGAATTTATTGTTGTTTAAATAAAATTGTGCATGAATCATATGTGAACAGATGTATATATATAACCAATCACAAACCACATTGTATGAACACATGACATGATGAATGATGTATTTGAGATCAAGGCTCAATCAAACGGAGCCGATCTAATGAGACACCTGATGCTCAACCCGTATCCCACGAGGAACTGATGGGCCTAATGAAATGATTGCACTGAGATGATAAAATGTATCCACATATAAACCACATAAACATTTGATCACGAAATGATATTAGCACAAGCGTAAATAAAATAAAATAAATTGTACAACACATGATACACCCCAAAACATGATTAAAACGAGGAATTTGAAGAGATTCACTCACAGTGGAATGCGTATTCTTAAGTGGAAATGAGAGCGCACGAGTTGCGGATTTAACCGACGAAGAAGTACTAACCTAAAATAATAACGCGATAACTCGATAAATAAATAAACTAATATTTAGTTAAAAACCTTTGTTTAGATTTTTAAGTTAATTTTATGATTTTTATTGATATAATTAAGCCCTTTGAAAATATATATATTCTTAGACATTTAATAAATTTTCTTTTAATATAACCCATAGAATAAATTAATGAATTAAAATAATAAATAAATAAAAAAACTGTCAGTCTGAAAGGCTGTATGTCAGACCGGTTCGATCGGTTTTTGGCATGCGTGTGTTGAGACTCGAACCCGTGACCTCTCGGTTGCGTGCACGCAGCTCTTCCAACTGAGCTACGTGTCTAAACCGAATGAATCTGGATTTTAATTATACTTATACATATTAAGTTCATACAATTTAATTAAGTTTTCAAAAAGGATTTAAATGATCCGATCGATGTGAGCCAAGGGACTCGAACCCGAGACCTTAGTTATGCTCCGCACCCAGCCCAACCAACTGGGTTGGGTGTCTAACCCGACAGATCATGTGTTTTAATTATATTTGTATACTAACTAGGTTTATACAGAAGTGATAGATTTAAAAAGGGATTTAAAGTGGTCAAACCGGTGTGTGCGTAGGTTCGAACCGGTGATCCCGGTTTTGGGTTGCACCCGGCCCAACCAGTTGGGCTGGGTGCTTAACCCGATTAAATCCGTATTTTTATTATACAAAAACATATGCTGCCATCATCTTCTTCGTTTTGAACCTGAACCATTTTTATACCCGCCCTGATAAAAAAATTCGTTTTACTTATGTGTTTATAAATCATGGACCTTATGCAAATTAATTAAGACTTAAAAGAAAAGATCAAGAGTTCTACCGAATTAACTGAGCTTCCGGTGACTTCCGGTGAACGACTGCGACTTCCGGTGAACAGGGGGGTGTTGCAGAGGAATTGCGAGTAGAATGAATTGAGCAAGTTTTGATTGTGGATTGAGGTTTGGTATTTATAGATGAACAGGAGGGGATTTCGATTTTGGCTTTTGGAAACAGCTATGGCGATTTGTTTTTAAAATGGAATGGGCAGCTGTCGATGATTGGAGTTGCCAGAAATATCACAGAGCCAGTTGTCGGAAAAAATTTCGAAAGAAAGGAATGGCACGTGAAGGGGGGGTTGCGATGGTTCCGGTTAGTTGCAGGTTTCCTTTCAACGTAAACATAAGAGTAATAATAATCCTAGGATAACACATCTTTTGTGTGTATCACAGTGGTGTTTGTGGTGTGTGTGTTACCCGGGGAACCCGGGTTCGATTACCGGTTCACCCATTTTTTTTTAAAACTGATTTTCTTTAATTGTTTTTATTAAGCCTTTTTAATTATTATAAATTTTTATTATTTAGTTGATTTATTTTATTTATTTAATTGATTATATTCTTAAGATTACTTTAAACCTTAATTATATATGGAATAATTTAATATTTTAAACAATAAATAAAACAATCGAACGGCATAAAAAAGAAATACACTTTGATTGATAACTTGGGGCGGGTTTTCGAAACCCGAATTACACAAATGTTACAGTGTTCCCTACTTTTAGAAATTTCGTCTCGAAATTTAAGTAGTAGTTGTAACTGCGAAAAGATGCGGGTACTTTTCACGCATTGAGTCTTCACGTTCAAGTAAACTCGGGTCCTCGTTTTGACTCCCAACGCACCCTGACGATTGGAATACGACTTCACCTTAAACACTTCTCACAGAAATCCATGATTTCCAATGGTCTTTGAACGAAGTGCATTGATTCATCGACTTGAATATCTTCCAGAGGGATATGGAGGTTTTTTTCGGCGAGGCACTTTTTCAAGTTTGATACGTGGAACGTGGGATGTATTCTATTGAGTTCTTCTTGTAGGTCAAGCTTGTATGCTACAGGGCCTACTTTTTCGAGTATCTTGAAAGGTCCTACATAGCGGGGTGCTAGCTTGCCCTTTTGACCAAAACGAACCACTCCCTTTCATGGTGACACTTTCAAAAGTACTTGATCACCAACACAAAACTCCAAGGGCTTTTGTCGTTTGTCAGCATAACTCTTTTGACGACTTTGGACCGCTAGATGATTGTTTCGAATTTGAAGGATTTTGTCAGTTGTTTCTTGAATCAACTAAGGTCCGGTGATTTGCGCTTCACCAATTTCGTGCCAACATACTGGAGATCGGCATTTACGACCATATAAAGCTTCAAAAGGAGCCATACCGATGCTTGAATGATAGCTATTGTTGTACGAAAATTCGACTAACGGCAGTGGGTGTCCCAATTACCCTTGAAGTCTATGACACATACTCGCAACATGTCTTCAAGGGTTTGGATGGTGCGCTCGGACTGACCATCGGTTTGAGGGTGAAAAGCGGTGCTGAGGAAACGTGTACCCAAAGCGGATTGTACGGCTCGCCATGTTCGTGAAGTGAAACGACCATCCCTATCTGATATGATACTTAACGGTACACCGTGACGACTTACGACCTCATTGATGTAGATACGAGCTAACTTCTCGTTCTTGAAGTCCTCGCGAATCGGAATGAAGTGAGCTGATTTTGTAAGACGATCAATGATTACCCATATGGTGTCATACCCACTGGAGGTGCGAGGTAACCCGGTAATGAAATCCATGGTTATGTTTTCCCACTTCCATACAGGTATCTCGGGTTGGACAAGAAGTCCTGATGGTCTTTGATGTTCAGCTTTCACTTTGGAACATGTAAGGCACTTGGAAACAAAAACAGCGATGTCCTTCTTCATACCAGGCCACCAGTAGGTGTATCGTAAGTCTTGATACATCTTATCGGCTCCTGGATGTACAGAGTATCGTGTTTTGTGTGCCTCATTCATGAGGTAATCACGAAGGTTTTCGCGATCGGGAATCCAAATACGGTTTAAATAGTAAAGAATACCATCGGATTTGGTTTCGATTTTGAGTTCAGCTCCACAAGACAGCTCATCACGTACGTCATTTTCCGTTACGGAAGTATGTTGAGCTGCTCGTATTCGATCTTTGATGTCGGTTACAATTTGAGAACATAGAAGATGAATGGAATTTGCATAACCCTTTCTACTGAGTGCATCAGCGACAACGTTTGCCTTACCAGGATGATATCGAATCTCACAGTCATAATCATTGAGAAGTTCGACCCATCGTCGTTGCCTCATGTTCAACTCTTTTTGATTAAAGATATGTTGAAGACTCTTGTGGTCAGTGTATATCTCACACTTGGTGCCATAGAGATAGTGTCTCCATATATTTAGAGCGGACACGACTGCTCCAAGTTCTAGGTCGTGAGTGGTCTAATTCTTCTCATGCACTTTGAGTTGCCTAGAGGCATAGGTTGTCACCTTTCCTCTTTGCATCAGAACACAGCCTAACCCTCGCCCTGATGCGTCGCAATAAACCACAAAGTCTTCGCAACCCTCAGGGAGTGCAAGGATAGGTGCATCACAAAGCTTTTGCTTCAAAGTTTGGAAGGCCTCCTCTTGCTTGGGTCCCCAAATGAAGGGTTTTCCCTTGTGAGTCAAGGCCGTGAGTGGAACGGCGATACGAGAAAAATTGGCAATGAAGCGCCGATAATAACCAACCAAGCCAAGAAAAGACTTAACTTCGGTAGGAGTACGTGGCGCTTGCCATTCTTGTACTGCCTTGATCTTTGAAGGGTCGACATGAATCCCTTTGTCATTAACTACATGACCAAGAAATTGTACCTCTTTCAACCAGAATTCACATTTTGAGAACTTAGCGTAAAACTTTTCAGTCCTCAAAAGTGTAAGAATAAGTTGAAGATGTCGCTCATGATCGGATTTTGATTTGGAGTAGATAAGAATGTCATTGATGAAGACTATGACGAAACGGTCGAGATGGGGTTTGCATACCCTATTCATCAAATCCATGAAGACAGCGGGGGCGTTGGTTAATCCGAAAGGCATAACCATGAACTCGTAATGACCATAACGAGTTCGAAAGGCAGTTTTTGGAATATCTTCTTCGCGTACTCTAAGCTGGTGATAACTAGAACGAAGTTCGATTTTTGAAAAACAGGTGGCACCTTGAAGTTGATCTAGAAGGTCAACAATACGAGGCAAGGGATAGTGATTCTTAACAGTCAACTTGTTGAGTTCTCTATAATCAATGCACATGCGAAACGTTCCATCTTTCTTCTTCACAAAAAGAACAGGTGCACCCCAAGGCGACGAGCTAGGACGTATGAATCCTTTGTCAGTCAGCTCTTGCAGCTGACTAGCCAACTCATGCATCTCAGATGGGGCTAACCTATAGGGAGATTTCACGACTGGTGTAGCACCAGGCACAAGATCGATTCGAAATTCGACTTCTCGCATAGGGGGAAGTCCTGAAACGTCATCAGGAAAAACTTGAGGAAATTCTTTCACGATTGGAATATCTTCGAGCTTCCTTTCTTTGCCTTCCTTCTTGACAATGTGAGCTAGAAACGCGACGTAATCCTTGCGAAGATATCTTCGAGCTTGAAGACATGACATCAATTTGAGTCCTTTCAAAGGAGTTTTCCGAAGATACATAGTGTTTGACCGTCAGCGAGAGGAATACGAATGAACTTTTCATGGCACACCACTTCGGCGTGATGCTGGCTAAGCCAGTCTATACCGATGATAACATCGAAAGTTCCCAATTTCATAGGGATAAGATCAATCGAGAAGTCGTGATCATTAGAGTAAGAGTACAATCACGTATTATTGAATTTAACGAAATGGGTTCTCCATCAGCAACTTCCACCGTGAATGATTCCGCAAGACTAGCACGAGGTAGGTCGAGAATAGATTCGAATTCTAAGGATACAAAGCTCTTATCCGCACAAGTATCGAATAATATGGATGTATAACTACCATTTACAAGAAACATACTGTTGACCACATTGTTGTCAGCCCTTGCTTGGTTGGCGTTGATATTGAAAGCCCTTCCTCTTGCAGGTGGATGAGCTTGATTAGCTTGGTTTAGCTTGGTTCACCAGGTTGGCTTGGGCTTGGGCATTGATGATGTTCACCAGGCGTGGGCAAGTATTTCTGAAGTGGTTTGGGTTACCACAGTTAAAACAGGCTCTTACGGGTTGCATCATGGGGTAGTGGGGCTGGTAGTCAGGTGGGGCCATGGGTTGGGCAGGTGGTAGAAGTAAGGGTTTTGGGCTTGGCCCACCATTTGGTTTTGAGCTGGAGGCTGATTGTGGTTTGATCGTTGAAGTGTACGGCAAGTTTAGATAGTGTGATCTGCACGACCACAACTTGTGCAGTATTGGCAAGGGTTCTCAGGAGGGTGATAGTACTGGCAACGGTTACATTTTGGGTGTGGGCCAGTGTATAGCTTTTTGAATGGTGCGGCTGGAGGGGCGACTTATGTGATTGGAGCAGCAGTGATGGGAGAGTTGGTTTGGGTGACGGCGAAGTTCTTGCCATTTCGCTTTCTCTTACCAGTGAACTTTGAGGATGAGCCTGATTGGGTTGGAGTTGGGGCTTCAACAGGTGTTTTCTTTTTCTCGTCTTTAAAATCACCATTTCGAATGCGATTTTCAGTAAGTTCCGTAGCTAATTCCATAGCAGCTTTGAGTGTTGCGGGAGAAGTGCTTAGAACCGAATCTTGAATTTTCGATGGGAGGCCTCGAATATAGTGCTCGAGCAACGGTATTACGGAGTGAACAGGTTGGGGACCATCTGGTTCAACTCGAGGAATCTCTTGTTGTATGAGGCGTGATCCCCTTCCTTTTGCTTAAGAGAGTAGAATTCGTCTTCTAGCTTTTTGATCTCGCTTCTAGGGCAGAAGCGTCTTGTCATGATTTCCCTTAATTCGTCCCATGTTAAGTCCATGGCATATTCCACACCTCGGTTATCTTTTACCGTGTTTCACCAGGTAAGGGCTACCCCAAACAGACGTCCAGTAGCGTAACGTACCTTGCGATCCTCAGGACAGTCGCAATGGAGAAAGGTGTTTTCCATCTCCTCAAACCAATAGAGGAGAGCGGTGACACCTTCAGTCCCTTCATATTTTGGGGGATCACAGGGACTTGAAGTGTTTGTAGGTGCATTTAGTGGTTTTGGGAGGAGGGTTGGCGACGTTTTGGCCTTCTTGGTTCGGAGGGTTGATGGGATTTGCAGCGAGAGCTTGTTGAACTTGTAATACGATGTCAAGAAGTACTGCGGCCATTTGTTGAGCAATTTGTGTGGCCATGCATTCGCTCGACTTTCCTGACCTTCTACCTCCTCGTAAGTGTCTAGCAGACATCTACAGGAATATATGTAGGGAGATGGTGAGTTTGATAATTTTCTAGGTGTCATGTGTCGTAAAAAGAATGAAAACAACATTTATAAATAACTGAAAACAACTTAACTACATCCATAGGATGTCTTGGGCTTGCTCATGTTTGGGCCTCCAAATGTCTCCCATACCATAGCATGTATAGTCATATGGGCCCCCATGACTATTGGGCTTTGAAGGGTTCACATTGGTGTCGGCCTGATAACATTCGCATCACCCGAATGAAAATCGTAAAACATGATTGCGAGATATGAGGTCGGAGGGTGTCCAGGTGTAGACACAATGACAACTCAAAGTGGGGTTAGTTCACACGACATTTGGTATAGCATGCTTTGGCCTAATAGGTCCTTCGTACTCTCATCGTTATTCCCTAGGTAGGCAAACTGGTCCTTTATTGTGGATTATACGAATGCCAAGCCTAGACAGGACGTTCCGACTACCGGTACTCGTACCCTTCAAGTTACTACATGCCCGTCGTGAAAACTCACTTTGATGTGATTTGAAAAATATGAAAAACATTGCAAAAAAATCTTTGGAAAGAAATCATGAAAATTGTGAATCGTGAGGTGTGTGCTTTCATAGGTATGATATGTTATTGAGATATGAATTATGATGAGCATTGCATGTTAACATGTACTTGTGAGAATGCTTGCATAAAATTGTGTGTGAAAATAAACATGAAACATATAAACATCATGAATTTTGCATGTAACACATAAACAATTAAAATCTAATCAACTAAAGTATAGGCTCTAAGGGTCTAATAACCTATCCTATATCCCTATAGTCACAAGCTCTGATACCAATCTGTCACACCCCGACCCACAGCGGAATAAAAGTCGGGGCATGATTGGGTTATCACCAAAGCTCATGATATTTACTAATAAGTTTCATATTTATTAAATTGAAATTAACTTCAAATATCCTACACAAAATTCATACAAACACAAGCAATAAACCAAAAGATTGTTCCAAATGAAATAACTTGTTTATTCTTCTAAGGCCATCCTATGTGTTTCTTTCCTCAGCTTGTTCACCTGTATCATGCGTAAAACAGAAAATTTTGGGTCAACAAAAGTTGGCGAGTGAACCTTGATAAAACATTTAAATAATTGAATTTTATTGTTGTTTAAATAAAATTGTGCATGAATCATATGTGAACAGATGTATATATATATATATATATATATATATATATAACCAATCACAAACCACATTGTATGAACACATGACATGATGAATGATGTATTTAAGATCAAGGCTCAATTAAACGGAGCCGATCTAATGAGGCACCTGATGCTCAACCCATATCCCATGAGGAACTGATAGGCCTAATTAATTGATTGCACTGAAATGATAAAATGTATCCACATATAAACCACATAACACCTTTGATCACGAAATGATATTAGCACAAGTGTAAATAAAATAAAAGAAATTGTACGACACATGATACACCCTAAAACATGATTAAAACGGGGAATTTGAAGAAATTTACTCACAGTGGGTGCGTATTCTTGAGTGGAAATGAGAGCGCACGAGTTGCGTATTTAACCGACGAAGAAGTACTAACCTAAAATAATAACGCGATAACTCGATAAATAAATAAACTATTATTTTGGTTAAAAACCTTTGTTTAGATTTTTAAGTTAATTTTATGATTTTTATTGATATAATTAAGCCCTTTGAAAATATACATATTCTTAGACATTTAATATATTTTCTTTTAATATAACCCATAGAATAAATTAATGAATTAAAATAATAAATAAATAAATAAACTGTCAGTCTGAAAGGCTGTATGTCAGACCGGTTCAATCGGTTTTTGGCATGCGTGTGTTGAGACTCGAACCCGTGACCTCTCGGTTGCGTGCACGCAGCTCTTCCAACTGAGCTACGTGTCTAAACCGAAAGAATCTGGATTTTAATTATACTTATACATATTAAGTTCATACAATTTAATTAAGTTTTCAAAAAGGATTTAAATGATCCGACCGGTGTGAGCCAAGGGACTCGAACCCGAGACCTTAGTTATGCTCCGCACCCAACCCAACCAACTGGGCTAGGTGTCTAACCCGACAGATCAAGTGTTTTAATTATATTTGTATACTAACTAGGTTTATACAGAAGTGATAGATTTAAAAAGGGATTTAAAGTGGTCAGACCGGTGTGTGCGTAGGTTCGAACCGGTGATCCCGGTTTTGGGTTGCACCCGGCCCAACTAGTTGGGCGGGGTGCTTAACCCGATTAAATCCGTATTTTTATTATACAAAAACATATGCTGCCATCATCTTCTTCATTTTGAACTTGAACCAGTTTTATACCCGCCTTGATAAAAAATTTCGTTTTACTTCTGTGTTTATAAATCATGGACCTTATGCAAATTAATTAAGACTTAAAAGAAAAGATCAAGAGTTCTACCGAATTAACTGAGCCGGCGGTGACTTCCGGTGAACGACTGTGACTTCCGGTGAATAGTGGGCTGTTGTAGAGGAATTGCGAGTAGAATGAATTGAGCGAGTTTTGATTGTGGAGTGAGGTTTGGTATTTATAGATGAACAGGAGGAGATTTCGATTTCGGCGTTTGGAAACAGCTATGGCGATTGGTTTTTAAAATGGAATGGGCAGTTGTCGATGATTGGAGTTGCTAGAAATATCACAGAGCCAGTTGTCGGAAAAATTTCGAAAGAAAGGAATGGCGCATGACGGGGGGGTTGCGATGGTTCCGGTTAGTTACAGGTTTCCTTTCAACATAAACATAAATGTAATAATAATCCCAGGATAACACATCTTGTGTGTGTTTCGCAGTGGTGTTTGTGGTGTGTGTGTTACCCGGGGAACCCGGATTCGATTCCCGGTTCACCCGTTTTTTAAAACTGATTTTTTTAATTGTTTTTATTAAGCCTTTTTAATTATTATAAATATTTATTATTTAGTTGATTTATTTTATTTATTTATTTAATTATATTATTAAGATTACTGTAAACCTTAATTATATATGGAATAATTTAATATTTTAAACAATAAATAAAACAATCGAACGGCATAAAAAAGAAATATATTTTGATTGATAAATTGGGGCGGGTTTTTGAAATCCGAATTACACAAATGTACAGTTAATCCCTATAAAGGACACCTCCTGAAGATCACGTTTGCTAGACCAATTGACGGGTCAAAGTTATGATATTAAAAAGTCAAACATGTTATTTTTCGGAAAAATTATAAATTGATCTTATATATGTTATGAAACCTGTTTTGACACTTAAACAAGTTGGTAATAATTATTAGAACATGAAAGAACATATTCGGCTCGTCAATCTCAGTTCTAGGGTCGGTTCGCAACCGAAAGTCGTGAAGTTTGAGTTCTGCTTTGACTTTCGATTCTGACCTGATTTAGATTAGTTACGTACTGATCTAAAGTTGCATTATGATCATAATATAATGTAGCATAACCCTCTAAGGTTATATTACATGAACATAATCAGAATCCAATTTTATGCGCAAGTTCCATAATTATGCCATTTTTGACCAAAATGCCCTTTTTGTATAAAACAAGGTTTTAAATAGTAATGAACTTGAAAATGAGTTTTCTACTGATTTAATATTATAAATAGGATTATTTGGGATGTTAAAACAAGTTATAAACTGAATTTTCAAACAGGTCCTTACACTATGTCGATAAATGACGATTTTAGCCCATGTGGCTTATAAAATGGTTTTAATCAAATCTTTCAAGGTAAATCAATTACCTAATGATATGTTATATTAAATAACATATTTAAGACATTTTAATCTAACCCTAATGTCAGTTTTCATTAAATATCGCATAAAACGTCATTTTACGACATAAGCGTCGTTTCGGCGCATAGTATGGTTTTAAACCATATTATTGACCAAGAATTGATACCTACTGATTTTAAAAATTATTTTAAACATATTTACAGTACGTACATGTTATAAACTCAGAATCCCAAATAATTTATAAACTATGCGTAAAATGACCAAAATGCCCATTCGGTGCATAGTTTGATCATAAAAGATAATTTACACATAAAATTGACATCCTACTGATATTATATCATAAATAAATTATTTTTCCAGAATACTTATGACTATAAACTTAAAATATATTCAAGTTCCTTTTATACGGTATATAATTACCGAAATGCCCTTATAAGGCATAATTTTATTTTAAAACCTTAACGGGCATACAAGTTGATATCCTACTGATATCTTAACTTATTTAAAATATAATGGCATATAGAACTTGTCCATGACTTATCCGGTTACACATTATCGCTTATAAGCGTAGGTTGATTATACGTAACTAGTTTACGGAATTTAACCGAAACGGGTTTAACCTTGTCATTTAAGTTTCAAAATCCAGAATGTTTATAGTTTACCCATATTATACAAGTCAAAGTACTTGTTGGTTTTAAACTACATTCTGTCCGATCATCGTTTAATCAAGCGTTATACGTAATGATCATGTACACTATTCGGTTTATAAGACCGTTAGTATTTAATTGGCTAGCTTATGCCATAATCCAGACTAGAGCCTTGCCGGTAAATGCTATATGCACTTGGTACTTTTGTATACGGCTGAGTTATTTAAAAATAAAAGAAGAAGACTAGCTCAGGTAAATACTCACGACTTATTTTCCCTATATGGGCTTGGGATACGGTAAATTATTACCGCTTGGTCCGAAATGGGGTCAATCGAATGCCCGTTTGTGGCTAAAAAACCCGCATATTCCGTTTTAATCAGTTTTGTTTGATAACTTAAACATCGGGGGTTAAATTACCGTGTCCTGGATATCCTCGGCTCAATACATTAGTTATGGGCCGCGACCTTAGCGCGCGGTGTAGGCATACACCTGACAGACACTTATATGCAAATTACCCAAGACATTGGGGATAACTCCTTCGTGAGTTCTAAATGGTGTGTATTTAATCATGTCTCGATTTCTGTACTGGGCCCTGTATGAATTGGCAAACATGTGAATCTGATACAAGGTTGCATAGTCAACTTTCCCAAGTTAATAAAAGATTTTGTGTCGTTTGCACTTAAAAATCATTTATAAAGTTTTCAAAATGAGTAAGTTGGGTGTATTTACCAGCGTAAGCTGACGTATCGTCCAAATGCTAAGTTGCAGGTACAATACGAAATAGGCCGGAAGCTGCTCGGTAGTGATAAGAGGATCTTCCAAATCCTTAGATCTGCCCTAAAGTCTGTTTTGTATTCTTTCTTGTACATTTTATGATCCGCCTGTGGATCTTCTATTACGAGCGTGTATATTTTTATATTTCTAACATTCGGTTTGTAATAGTAATTTTACTCCAAGAATTCCGCTGTGCCATGTTTAATTGACAATGATGTTATCAACTTATGTCACGGTACTCTCCACCCGGGCCCACCGGTGTATGGATTTCGGGTTGGAAATCCGGGGTGTGACTGGTTGGTATCAGAGCCAACGTTTGAGAGAATTAAAACACTAGCCTTTTGTGTTTAATCTCAAACTTACACGAGCACATTCCTTAGACTTCCGAGTCTAGGAATTGACCTAGGATTACTCATTTCATTATTAAGTTATTAGTATTGTTTTTGGATTAAATTTTTAAACAGGACAATGCCGCCATGTGTACGAGGAAAAAGTGAGAGAGGAAAAGGTCCAATGAGAGGAGGACCATTGGGGCGGATTCCCCCTCAACCTCACAACTCAGATGCCTACCAAGAATCAGGAGATTCGTCTCCTTGGCAACCAGCGAGACGTTCTATCTCTAATAGACACTCGCCCTCACATTCCAAAATTCTTACCACTCTCACCACTCTTATCATTCACACCATTCTCACCATTCCCATTCTCATCACTCTTACCATGAAGAATTTAACCCTAACCATTACTTTAACACCCCACTAGTCGATCAAAATCAGTTGGATCAGCCAAACCCTATGGACGACGACTCCGACCCGGAGATGCCGCCGTCGGGATCAAATACGCATCCCATTGAAATTTCAAGCGATTCAAACTCCTATGCTGGATCGCCCTACCAAGGTCCTAACGAGTGGGACCAATATTGGAATCAATTCACTTTCACCCACACTCCTTCTCCCCACTCTCAACCACCTCCAGTTCAAGAAGATGTCCACATGGAACCAGTGGACCAACCGCAACCACCACCTGAACCACCAAGAAGGAAGCGTGGTGCACGTATGTCGGTACGTGCCGGACAAAGGTCGGGATCGCTGCCACCCTTGCCGAATTCCTACCCCACAATTCAAGAGAACCCACAAATGGGTGGACCCTCTAATGTTTCGCCTATAGTGGAACCAACACCTGCTGTTCAGCCACCGCCATCGGGTTATACTAACCCAATCCCCACATATCCAGACACGTCTGGATATGATCCTTTTAACCCATCAACACCAGTAGACTATCAAGCATGGTCGCAAGACCCCTACATGCAGGCGGTTATTCACAACGCACTTTACCCGTCCCCGTTCCCACCTACTTATCCACCGACTGGATATCCAACTTATGGGTACCAGTATCCGAATATGCCACAACCTCAACCACAACCTCCACCACCACTTGAGGCCTTAGAAAGAATGAAAGAAATGCAGCAGTAGGCGGAGAAAACGGAGAAGAAGACAAACAAGTTCTTCAAGAAACTCTCCAAGGTGGTCAAGGAAAGAAGGACGAGTGAAGTCTCTTCTATTAATATGTAGTCCCTGCAAAGACATTGTTATTTCTTTAGTCCCTGCGTGGACATTTTTATTTCTTTAAAGTCCTTGCATGGACAGTTTAATTCATTTTCTAGTATTGTAATTTCTAATTTGAAATTTAATGAAGTATTTTGGAATTATATATATGTATTCATCCTCTTCAAAGGAGCATCTCGATTTTACTCGAAATTTATGCTCTGCAATATAATTCCAAAAAGATCTTAATGGTTTTGATTTGCCAAGTGGCAGAGACCATACATTTAGCCAAATTATAAATGATAGTTAAGTACGAAGGGGTCTTCTATCTGGATAGTTAAGGGAAGTTATCCTTCTATCCAGAGGTGGTGGACTTAAAGTTCAAGCCTCCAAGTCGTTAAGGTCAGTGCGACCGGGACTATTAATCAACCATTAAGGTACTCTTATGTTAACATGTAGAATGTTCATACTCCTGGTAGTGTGACTTGAGGAATCACACTAGCCTTCAAGGTAAAAGGACTATGTCCTGACCTTATATAGCCTATGTGATATATTATGATCCCGGCTAATATCACCAGTGCGGTGTTTAAACATCCATTAGTGATGTATTGCCCTTTAGGGCTATGGTTAATTTTATATAGCCTATGTGATCTATTCTGATCCCGGCTAATATCACCAGTGCGGTGATTAAACATCCATTAGTGATTTATTGCCCTTTCGGGCTATGATTAATTTTATATAGCCTATGTGATCTATTCTGATCTCGGCTAATATCACCAGTGCTGTGACTAAATATCCATTAGTGATGTATTGACCTTTCAGGCTATTATTAAATTTATATAGCCTATGTGATCTATTTTGATCCCGGCTAATATCACCAGTGCAGTGATTAAACATCCATTAATAATAAATTGCCCTTGGGGCTATGATACAAACATCCATTAGTGGTGTAGTTCCTACATGCCATATTTTATTCCATTAGTGACAGGCCTATGTGCCATATCTTATGTCCATTAGTGACAGGCCTACGTGCCATATCTTATGTCCTTCGTGACAAGCTTAAAAGCAAAATAAAATTTTCAAACTATGACAATGACAGTTGTGACAATGCGATCCACTGTCCAATAATATATGGATTATGTTCAAATTGTAATTTGCCTTTGATGGTCCTATTAAGACCTAGGCCAAATATAGATATGTTAAGTCTAAGAGTTGTGATGTTATTCACACTAGAATAGGCAATGGATTCTTATATCCAATGATTTTTAAGACCAATATGGTTGACATACCATGGCTAAGTGAAGCTTTATTGGTGTATAGAAACCGAGGCTTAAAGATGGCTAACTCGAACGAGGCACAAAGTAGCCACCGGAATGTGGAATCTAATAATGCTGAGAATAGAGCCATTAATAATGACGATTTTCAAGCTCGCATTGACGCGGCAGTTGAAAAGGCCATGGGAAAGGCCATCGAAAGGCTTAGAGAGTCGAGTGCTACTCGCTCTAGACCCTTATCTATTCCACCATCTTCAGCTCATATGGAGAACTCCGTTCACTCTTCAAATGCGAAGAGTGAACCAAAGAAAATAGATTTCGCTGAAAGGTCCCATTCTGTTAAAGACGGATGTATCTATAAGTATTTCGTCTCCTACAAGCCCCGAGACTTTAACGGGGAAAAAGGAGCGGTGGAAGCCCTAAAGTGGCTAGATGAGATGGAAACACTTGTGGACATCAGCGGCTGTGCTGAAAAGGATGTGGTCAAGTAGGTATCACAATCCTTCAAGGGCGATGCCCTAATCTGGTGGCAAGCCATGATCCAGTCTACATGTAAAGTATACCTGTATAATCTGGGATGGTCCAAGTTTATGGACCTAGTTACGGAAACTTACTGCCCACCCCAGGAGGTGGAGAAAATAGAGACAGACTTCTTGTCCCTATCAATGAAAAACCTAGACTGTCGGAAGTATGTTTCCGATTTTAATTCCCTATCTAGGTTAGTTTCCTATCTAATCACCCCTGAATCCAAACGCATAGCGTGTTTTATCAATGGATTAGTGCCCGAGATTAAGGGCATGGTAAAGGCTGCCCAGCCTAGTACCTATAGGTCTGCTGTTGACCTATCTCTCTCCCTCACCCTTGATTTAGTGAGGTAAAAGTCAGTTAAGCCTGAAACTGACGGAAAAAGGAAGAGAGAGGAAGACAACTCCCAAAGATTTAATAAGAAAAATAAAGGGAGATTCAGGTTCAAAGGGAACCAAGGCAAGTCGGCTATAATGCCATTTTGCAAGACTTGCAACCGCAGACACTTGGGACAGTGTAATTCTGATCCACAAACTAGACCTTGTGGCATTTGTAAAAGGAGAGGGCATAAGACCCTAGATTGCAAGGATCTTAAAGATGCCGTGTGCTATATTTGCAGTGAAAAAGGGCATATTGTGACTAACTGCCCTAAGAATTCAAAGAATAATAATCCAAAGCCTGGAGAGGCCAAGAAGGGGAATGCACGTGCTTTTTGACTGACTGCTAAGGAAGCTGTTAATGACAATAACGTCATAACATGTACTCTCCCCATTAATGATATTTATGCTAGAGTTCTTTTTGATTCGGGTGCGGATAAATCTTTTGTTGATCATAAGTTTAGTAAACTATTAAACTTGCCCATAAGAACTCTAGACAAAATTTATGAGATAGAACTCGCCGATGGAACCTTAGAAACTGCTTCTTCCATTCTTGATGGATGCTCTATATCCATTAAGAATCATTCCATCCATATCTCTCTTTTGCCAATGAAATTGGCGGGGTTTGATGTTGTCTTAGGCATGGATTGTTTATCTCATAACCAAGCCCGCATTGCCTGCGATAAGAAGCTCATCGAAATTAAAACCACATCTGGTGAAATGATCACCATACCCGGAGACTCACACTATGGATTGCTAGACAAGGTGTCGTTTGAGGAGAGGTTGTGTCATCTACATGGCACAAGTCACCATAAATGAACCTAAGCCGAACCTTGAAGATCAACCAGTTATCTCGGAGTATCCCGATGTTTTTCCTGAAGAATTACCAGGCCTACCTTCAGATAGGCAAGTGGAGTTCAGAATTGACATCATACCAGGATCAGCACCCATAGCTAGAGCTCCATATAAACTGGCTCCAACCAAAATGAATGAGTTAAGAGTTCAATTGGATGAACTCTTGGAGAAAGTATTTATTCAACCTAGTTCCTCGCCTTGGGGAGCTCCAATCCTCTTCGTTAAGAAGAAAGACGGAGCAATGCAGACGTGCAGCGACTACCGGGAGCTGAACAAGCTAACAATTAAGAATAGATATCCTCTGCCCATGATCAATGATTTATTCGACCAACTTCAAGGGGATAGTTACTTTTCTAAGATAGATTTGAGATCAGGGTATCATCAACTGAAGGTTAGAAGTGAAGATGTTCCTAAGACAGCCTTCAGGACCCGCTATGGTTTTGAGTTTTTAGTGATGCCTTTTGGGCTCACAAATGCACCAGCAGCATTCATGGACCTCATGAACATAGTCTGCAAATCGTATTTGGATAAGTTTGTCATTATCTTCATAGGTGACATAATTATCTCTTCTCGTAATCAAGCTGATCACGAGAAACATCTTCGGTGCATCCTAGAATTATTAAGGCAAGAGAAACTTTATGCAAAGTTCTCTAAATGTGAATTTTGGCTTAGAGAAGTCCAATTCCTTGGACATGTTGTAAGTGAGCGTGGTATCCAAGTGGATCCCGCCAAGATAGAAGCCATAATGAACTGGGAAGTTCCCAAGACTCCATCTGAAATTTGTAGTTTCTTAGGACTGGCTGGTTATTATAGAAGGTTCATTGAGAACTTCTCAAGAATAGCCACTCCTTTGATACCCTGACTCGTAAGAATGTTAAATTTGTTTGGGGTCCAAAACAACAAGAATCTTTTGAAATTCTGAAACACAAGTTGAGCAATGCTCCTGTGTTATCTCTACCCGAGGGTATTTAGAACTTTGTTGTCTATCGTGATGTTTCGCACACCGGCATGGGCTGTGTGCTAATGCAAAATGGCAAGGTAATTTCCTATGCATCACGAAAACTAAAGGTGCATGAAAGGAATTACACCACCCATGATTTGGAACTAGGTGTCGTTGTATTTGCACTAAAGATATGGAGACATTATGGTACGAAGTGTATTATATACACTGACCATAAGAGTCTCCAACACCTGTTCAATCAGAAATAATTGAACATGTGACAACGCCGTTGGATGGAAACTCTTAATGATTATGATTGTGAGATTCGCTACCATCCCGGCAAGGCAAATGTAGTTGCTGACGCCTTAAGTTGCAAGGAAAGGGTTAAACCTATAAGGATTAACGCCAAGAGCATTGAGCTCAAAAAATAGCTTGAATGAGAAGCTATTAGATGCGCAAAAGAAAGCTCTATTAGAGGCTAATATCCCTAATGAGGGATTAGCGGAACTGTTGACCAGTTAGCGCCTGGAAAAGATGGAATCCTTATATTCAATGGAAGAATCTGGGTTCCAATCTTTGGAGGACTTAGAGATCTAATCCTCCGAGAAGCGCATAGTTCAAGATACTAAGTTCACCCTGGAGGTGACAAGATGTATCAAGACTTGAAGAAGAATTATTGGTGGATGGGTTTGAAGAAATCCATAGCCACTTATGTAGCTAAGTGTCTGACGTGTTCGCAAGTTAAGGTCGAACATCAGAAACCGTCAGGACTTCTACAACAGCTTGAGATTCCCACTTGGAAATGGGAAATGGTAACTATGGATTTGATTACCATGTTACCTAAGACCAAATGTGGTAATGACACGATTTGGGTCATCGTTGATAAGCTGACTGAGTCAGCACATTTCTTACCAACTAAAGAAACTTATAGTTCTGACAAATTGGCTAAGTTGTACGTGGACAAGATTGTGTCCCTGCACGGTGTGTCAATATCTATTGTATCTGACAGGGATACTAGATACACATCCCACTTTTGGAAAAGTTTCCAACAATCTTTAGGCACACGATTAAATTTTAGTACGGCTTACCATCCGCAAACTGATGGTCAAAGTGAACGTACTATCCAGACACTGGAAGAATGCTTAGGGCATGTGTGATTGATTTAGGTGGAAATTGGGATGACCACTTACCCCTAATAGAATTCTCCTACAATAACATCTATCATACTAGCATCAAGGCTGCTCCTTTTGAAGCATTATATGTGAGAAAGTGCCGAACGCCCGTGTGTTGGGCAGAAGTTGGGGAAGCCCAACTATCAGGACTTGAGATTGTCCTGGAAACCACGAAAAAGATTGTGCAAATCCGTGATCATCTCAAAGCTGCCAGAGATAGGCAGAAGAGATATGCTGACAAGAGGCGTAAACCTCTTAAGTTCCAAGTAGGGGACAAGGTCATGTTGAAAGTATCACCCTGGAAGGGTGTGATGCGTTTTGGAAAGAAGGGCAAGTTGAGCCCAAGATATATAGGACCCTTCGAGATAATCGAATGTGTCGGCACTGTAGCTTATAAGCTCAGGTTTCCAGAGGAGCTTAGCGGAATTCATGACATATTCCACATATCTAACCTTAAGAAATGTCTAGCCGATGAGTCGCTATCAATGTCACACGAGGATGTGCAAATTGATGGAAATCTGAGGTTCATTGAGAAACCAATTTCGATCGAGGATCGACAGGTTAAGAAGCTCCGAAGAAAAATGATATCTGTAGTAAAGGTTAAGTGGGACGCTTTTAGAGGTCCCGAGTATACATGGGAGGTTGAGTCCACTATGCGACAAAAGTACCCCCATCTTTTTGAATAAAATCTCGAGGTCGAGATTTCTTTTAAGTGGGTGAGGATGTAACACCCTGTAAAATCGTGTCCAATAGTATAGTGACACGTGCTGTAATTTTAAATATAGTCTGTTAAAGACTAATATGGACTAAAAGTGACAACATGCTCAAACTAAGCCTCTGAATGACTTTCTGATGTCAACATGCATAAACCTAGCCTCTGAATGACCATTAGTGTCGTTATGCTTAAACCCGGCCTCTGAGTGACCGTTGTGTCAACATGCCTAGCCTCTGAGAGACATCGGAGTCAACATGCTTATACTGAGCCTCTGAGTGATCCTTTACATAGTCCTAACTCTCATATGTCCTGTTTGTTGGACGAGAGTGATTAAATCCAATAATATATGAAAGTTGGATAATGGAAGGATTAAAAGTGTCAACACGTTAATTTATACCTCTGAGTGACCTTTTAACGAATCTAGAGCTCGACAATGTCCGGACATAATCCCGGGTATGCCAAGTATTGGCTACGAGGGGCTAAAAGTGCCAAAAAGGTGTTTAAAAAGGTTTTTAGAAGCTTTAATAAGTTAAGGGGCTAAAAATGTCAAAGTTTGAAAGTGACCGTGGGGCGGTCGCGGGCCGCGAGAGACATGCCCTGTGTCTCTCGCGGGGCGCCAGAGGACATCTGCTGCAGAAAGTTTTGCTTGGCTCCCAAACAAAACTCCAAAACCATTAAAACCGAAACCATGGCTTCCCAAACTGCTATGCCACGTTTTAGGACACTTGTAAGCTTTCTCTTACACCCCTAAACACCTGGCTTCACCTCCTTTGAGTTCTCCAACTAAAAATAGGAGCTTAAGTTCACATTCCAACTTGCACCTTTCTCATTTATTCACTCTTCTCCCTCCTCTGGAAGTTCCTAGCTAAAAGGAGCATCCAACTTAGTTCTCTTGCATTCTAGGAACCTCTTGTATGTGTTCCTTGCTCTTGCATTTTCAGTTATAGGCTTTTATAGCCAAAAGTCAAGTGTTTTACGGAAAACGCTTTTGACTTTCGGTTAAGACCATTATGGTCCAGCCATTGTTCGAAATGAACATGGCTAAGTGATCGTAATAAGATAAGTGTTAATCCCTATAAAGGACACCTACTGAAGATCATGTTTGCTAGACCAATTGACGGGTCAAAGTTATGATATTAAAAAGTTAAACAGGCCATTTTTCGGAAAAATTATAAATTGATCTTATATATGTTATGAAACCTGTTTTGACACTTAAACAAGTTAGTAATAATTATAGAACATGAAAGAACATGTTCGGCTCGTCAATTTCAGTTATAGGGTCGGTTCGCAACCGAAAGTCGCGAAGTTTGACTTCTGCTTTGACTTTCGATTCTGACCCGATTTAGATTAGTTACCTACTGATCTAAAGTTGCATTATGATCATAATATAATGTAGCATAACCCTCTGAGGTTATATTACATGATCAAAATCAGAATCCAAGTTTATGCGTAAGTTCCATAATTATGCCATTTTTGACCAAAATGTCCTTTTTGCATAAAACAAGGTTTTTAAATAGTAATGAACTTGAAAATGAGTTTTCTACTGATGTAATATTATAAATAGGATTATTTGGGATGTTAAAACAAGTTATAAACTGAATTTTCAAACAGGTCCTTAAACTATGTTGATAAATGACGATTTTAGCCCATGTGGCTTATAAAATGGTTTTAATCAAATCTTTCAAGGTAAATCAATTACCTACTGATATGTTATATTAAATAACATATTTAAGATATTTTAATCTGACCCTATTGTCAGTTTTCATTAAACATCGCATAAAACGTCATTTTATGACATAAGCGCCGTTTCGGCGCATAGTATGGTTTTAAACCATATTATTGACAAAGACTTGATACCTACTGATTTTAAAACTTATTTTAAACATATTTACAGTAGGTACATGTTATAAACTCAAAATCCCAAATAATTTATAAACTATGTGTAAAATGACCAAAATGCCCCTTCGGTGCATAGTTTGATCATAAAAGATAATTTACACATATAATTGACATCCTACTGATATTATATCATAAACAATTTATTTTTCCAGAATACTTATGACTATAAACTTAAAATATATTCAAGTCCTTTTATACGGTATATAATTACCGAAATGCCCTTATAAGGCATAACTTCATTTTAAAACCTTAACGCGCGTACAAGTTGATATCCTACTGATATCTTAACTTATTTAAAATATAATGGCATATAGAACTTGTCCATGACTTATCATGTTGCCCATTATAGCTTATAAGCGTACGGTTGATTATATGTAACTAGTTTACGGAATTTAACTAAAACGGGTTTAACCTTGTCATTTAAGTTTCAAAATCCAGGATGTTTATAATTTACCCATATTATACAAGTCAAAGTACTTGTCGGGTTTAAACTACATTCTATCTGATCATCGTTCAATCAAGCGTTATACGTAATGATCATGTACACTATTCGGTTTATAAGACCGTTAGTATTTAATTGGCTAGCTTATGCCATAATCCAGACTAGAGCCTTGCCGGTAAATGCTATATGTACTTGGTACTTTGTATACGGCTGAGTTATTTAAAAATAAAAGAAGAAGACTAGCTCAGGTAAATACTCTCGACTCATTTTCCCTATATGGGCTTGGGATACGGTAAATTATTACCGCTTGGTCTGAAATGGGGTCAATCGAATGCCTGTTCGTGGCTTGTAAACCCGCATATTCCGTTTTAATCAATTTTGTTTGATAACTTAAACATCAGGGGTTAAATTACCGTGTCCTGGATATCCTCGGCTCAATACATTGGTTATTGGCCACGACCTTAGCGCGGGGTGTAGGCATTCACCTGACAGACGCTCATATGCAAATTACCCAAGACGTTGGGGATAACTCCTTCGTGAGTTCTAAGTGGTGTGTATTTAATCATGTCTCGGTTTCTGTACTGGGCCCTGTATGTATTGGCAAACATGTGAATCTGATACAAGGTTGCATAGTCAACTTTCCCAAGTTAATAAAAGATTTTGTGCCGTTTGCACTTAAAAATCATTTTTAAAGTTTTCAAAATGAGTCAGTTGGGTGTATTTACCAGCGTAAGCTGACGTATCGTCCAAATGCTAAGTTGTAGGTACACTACGAAATAGGTTGGAAGCTGCTCGGTAGTGATAAGAGGATCTTGCAAATCCTTAGATCTGCCCTAAAGTCTGTTTTGTATTCTTTCTTGTACATTTTATGATCCGCCTGTGGATCTTCTATTACGAGCTTGTATATTATTTTATATTTCGAACATTCGGTTTGTAATAGTAATTTTACTCAAATACTTCCGTTGTGCCATGTTTAATTGACAATGATGTTATCAACTTACGTCACGGTATCCCCAACCGGGCCCACCGGTGTATGGATTTCGTGTTGGAAATCCGAGGTGTGACACCCTTTGACTCGATACACAGACGTCTTGAAGATAAAAATTCTTGACTGGTACACCATCCACAAGATTATTCTTCACCAAATAGTTCATTTTCCTTAGGTGAATGTGTCCCATCCGTCTGTGCCAAGAGATTGATTCCTTTTCGGTGGCTTTTGAGACAAAACATGTGACTTGCGCAGATGTTGTAATAGCTTGGCTCATATCAAGAATATACAAGTCGTTGATTCTTGGAGCCGATAAGAGAATCCATTCTTTCGGGATCTTGAATCCGGGTTTCAGCACATAACAACCGGTATCATCAAAATGTACCGTAAACTTCTTGTCGCAGATTTAAGAAACACTAAGAAGATTGTGATCAATTTGCCGCACATAATTGATCTTATCAAAACTCACAACACCATTGGAGACCATTCCCTCTCCAGTGATGTATCCACCTTTATCACCAGCAAAGGCAACATAACCACCCCAAATGCTTTTCACATCAGACAGGAGCCCTAAGTCGCCTGTCATGTGCCTTGATGCTCCACTGTCAACAATCCAATGACTATTAACAGTTCCTCCTGGAACACCCTGCACATTTCAGAAACCAGATCAGTTTGAGATGGGGACCCAAGCCTTAGTGGTCTTGGATCGCCCCTTATCATCAAGAAATGTGATCTCAATTTCATGATGATTTGGAAATTGAGTTCCTCCTTTTGAACCACTACCGGTCTTCGGTTTCCAAGATCGTTGATTATTACCAGATTGACTATTATTTACAGTTTTAACAGTTTCTGTCTTTATTAAATTTGAAGATCTTGGATTTCTTTTTGAGGAATCCGGTTTTAAAGCTTTTTCAATTGCTTTTACTAGTTTACGTTTTTGTTTGTCTTTTTGATCTTTAATAATCCGTTTATCTTGTATTGGAGAAACAGATCGACGTTGACAAGTTGGTTCATGAGGGGTTCTTTCAACAAATCTTGGTTTAGCTGGATTTTTACAATTTTTGATAATGTGGCCAGATTCTCCATATTTGAAACATGTTCTACTTTTAACAAAATTAGGAGATCGTGTTTCACGGCTTGATGTTGAACTTGTGGGTCTTGAGGTACCGGGTTCATCTTCATTACACCCATCTGTGTGTTGAGTGTAATGATTTTGACTGTTTCTTTTCAAAATCTTGACTTTGTTAACAAAATCCATATTAGACTTGCCTTCAAAGGTCTCAACCTTATTAGTACCCTTAGATCTCACAAATTTAACATTTTTAAGCTTTTTCTTGTAGCAAGAGCCTTTTGCTTCAACCTTTGGTTGTGGAGCTTTAGGCTTTTCAACTTGCTTCTCTTTTGAAGATGATAATGGTTGTGATTCAGTTGGCCTTTCCTTTTCTAAAAATTTGGTTGTTGAATTTTCAAAACCTGATTTATAGAGCTTGGATTTACGTTTTTAATCGAAAAATCTTTGTTAGAATAGATTTTCTTATCTCCAACCAGAGTATACAACACATTATCTTCTTCATCCGTCGACACTTTTGTCTTGACAGAGTTCTTAGGGTCATTCACTTGATTTTCAATAAGTTTAGTACTTGGAGTAGCAGAGAGTTCTACTCCTTTCCCTTTATCAAGAGATTGATCCTGATCACTTCTGATTGATTCATCATATGATGTATCATCTTCCTCTATCTTAGATGGATTTTGAACTGCATCAGATGATGAGTTTTCTTGCTTGCTTGGTTCTTGTGAGGAATTGTCTAGTTTGAACCCCAATCCAGCTGCAAATTCTTCAGGATTAAGTGGTACGGAGGGTTCAAAGCGAGGCATTTCCTCTTCATCAGACATTTTGGTATAGTTGTGTTTCATTGGGGGTGGACACGACTTATACCCAACGCATTGAGCATATCCCTTCAGCTTTTGAACATCAATGATATGATCAAGCACATATCGGGAGTTAGAATAACTTTCCAATTTGAGTTTGATCGCATCACATTCGCATTTGGCGATGGCTAATTCTTTCTTAGTTTCTTCTAGGAGATTAATATAGTTATTAATTCCTGTCCGTTTATTCAAAACTGTTTTTGTCAATTCAGAAACGCTTTTCTTAAGGGTTTCTATTACAAATTTGAATTCTTTTTCATTTCGAGTTAGAGCTAAGTTCACCTCTTTGCACTTTGATAGTTTAACAACTAAATTCTGATTATGACTGTTAATTGTTTCATATTTTGTTTTCAATTCAACACAATCATTGCAAACTTTAGGAGAGTCGGAATTTACCTGACTTGTAGAACCATCAACGTTTTAGGCTGCACCATCTGTAAAGAGTGTCTCTGTCTCCTTCATTGCAGCTTCTTCTTTCCTCATCTGACCCACTTTTTCACTCTTCATCTTCTCAGCTTCACTCAGCAACTTGCTTCTCAGCTTCACTCAGCAACTTGCTGACCTCAGCATCACTTCCCTTTCTGACATCAGAATCAGATCCATAACCACCTGAAGTTGAGCACTCTTCATCAGAACTACCAATATACCCTGAAGCATCATCATTATCTGAATTATTAATGCTGTGAAAATGCTTGATTTGACTAATGATCTTCGCATAACATGCAGTTCCTCCGTTTGTTCTCTGTTCCCAACTGTACTGACCAATCGCATCCTTCATCAGATTGAACTACCAAGGCTCTGTGTGTGTTTGAAGGGCCTGATTGATTGGTATTGTATGAGTTGCCGACAGCTACTATTCTTCTATCATTGTTGAACTGAGCTGTGTTGGATGGTTGAGATTAATTTCGAAAGGGGTTGTGATTTATTTCTTTGTTGGGCCTCGTGCATTCTCGTTTGAAATGACCTCTTTCTCCGCAGTTGAAGCAAGTAACGACAGTTTTATCAAAGCCGTATTTTGTATCCTTCTTGCTCTCCAAACTGGTTCTTCCTGTTTCCTCATGTAATCCTTCGCTCTTCTCACAGCACTTGCAAATGCCCACTTGATATCCATCAGCTCCATTTCATCTCGGTCAATTTGTTGGTAGTCTTCATTCGTTAAATTGATGTTTCCTATTTGACTTGCAACTAGACCACAATAAGCACTAACCATTGTGTTGAGAAGTTCCATATGCTCCTGTGCAACTTCTACACTGACTTTGGAGAGATGTGACGTGCCAAGTTTGACAGTGTTGGGATTTGCAGATTGAAAATTGTTTCCATAGAAAGCTTGTTGAGGAGCTTGCTGTGGAGCTTGATTTACTAAATCTCTTGGCTATGGAAGGAAGGCTTTCGGATCAAAGGTTTGTCCATATGCTTGAATACTCGAGCCTGCAGACTGACTTGGTTGAACAGGTTGTGGTAGAAAAGGGTTCACGTTTGACACAAACACGGTTTGCAGCTTCGGTTGCTGGCTTGAACTTGTACCTGCATTAATACCTCCGAAGTATATCTCAGGATTTTGTGGAACAGTGACTCTTTGTGCCTTCCGAAGTTCTTCTTCATTCTTGTTCTCCAGTTTCTGTCCAGTTTCTGCACAAATTCATAAATACTAATTGAGTCCAAAACACCTGTATGTTTTAATAAGTCAATAAATTGACCCATTTCGGTGGTAAAGCATCAGCAAATCGCATCACAATTTCTTGCGGAGCTGCTAACACTTTATAAGAGTACATCTCGCTGAGCAGATAATAAAAACGTATGGTCATATCATTCAATGTTTCATTTTCCATAAACATGAAACCTTCAAACTCCTTCTTGAGCAGATCATGTCGAATCTTCCTGGTAGCAGCATTACCCTCTCCTCCCGCTTCCAAAGTATCCCATAATTTTTTTCATGGTCGTACAATACACAAACTGATGATAAATATCTTTGTGAAGAGCTTGTGTTAGGATAGCAAAGGCCTTTTTCTCTAGATCATATGCTTTCTTGCACTTTCATCTAGATTGGCCAAGGAGGTTGGATTTAACCCGGCTTCTTCGAGTGATTCTCTATAGGGTGTAGTGAAACACGTCCACAGTTCTGTGTTCTGACCGAGAACATAAGTGTGAAAATGACTTTTCCACGAAGGATAATCGTTCATGTGATTTAGCTTCGGTGGACAGTTATTGCTCCCTGTTTCACTTTCGCTCATTAGAAGAGTTTGGATGCTCTGGTTCTGGTTTGCAACACACGCCCATTGATTTGCAAAGATCATGGCTGTATGTTGAGGCATCAAAGAGGCGGAGCTTTGTGAAGAGTCCTGATTTGAGCTTGAACCAATACTCCAATCCCACGAATTAGAACTCATTATATTTTCTTGATTATGAAAAATTGAAAGGTCTAAAGTTTGAAAATAACAGTTCCCTCTTAAAAATTCAGAATTTTGAAAATATTTGAAAAGTACACAGCTTTGAAAATCTGAACACGAAAAACAAACAATAACGAAGGTTATTCGTACGAACCAATGTTTCGTACGGATTAGTGTCCTTCGTAAGAGCAACTTGCTTCGTACGGATGAGCTCCTTCGTGCGAATCAGGTTGTTCGTGCGAATGAGATCTCCTTTGCACGAGCAGCTTGGTTCTTCGTACGAATGGGTTATTCCTACAGTCTGTTTTTCTCAGAGTTCGTCAGATGAGTCTTTTACAGGGTTGGTTTGGTGAAAACTTTCCTTTTCTAGTACAGACTGGTTTTCGAAAGTATCCTGTTGTCTTACCCAATTTTATTTAAGAAAACAACCATTCCATCGACTTTTGCAGTCTAACAGTCCAAGTCAAAATGTCAGAAAATTTGTCAACCCTACAACACTATTCTAATGAGTTTTCTGGTGAGTTTCTTCAGCAAATGTGTTCAATTTGAACAAAAGAAAATTTTAAGGAAAACCAGATTTTAACATGTCTCCATGTATTCTAACTCGGTTTTTATGAAAATTTTCGGATATAGCAGATTTTAACTAAGTTTTAAGTTAGTTATCTATTCAAAACTTAAATTTTCTTCTATGAGTTCAAGAACACTTCAAGAAATCTTCAAACTAGCTCAGACACAACACTAAGCTTGGTTTTGAACAAGGAAGAGAGCCAGAGCTCTGATACCACTTGTAGGTCCACCTGAGGATCAAGTTAAACCGGTCTCCTTGTTCATGCAATACACATACAAGTGCGGAATCCAAGTATGAATCAAACCAAATCAAAGTAAGAACACGGGATAACCAAAGATTCAATATCTTGATTAACTGATGAGAACTAGTACAAACATATACAATCAATGCTCATACAACTCATACACACTGCCTGTGCTCTTGCGTCTTTCTCTGCTCAACTTGCTAGTTCGACTTTGATCAGTGACCAACGCACTTAACCAGAGATCAGAATGACTAACCAGAAAAACCAACCCTTGACTGAGAGGTGCATGTCTGCTTATATAGTGTCCATGCTAGTCATTCGTACGAAGTACGTTGCTAGACATACGGAGCACACTATTACACACGAAGAACAGCTCCAAGGATGCTCGTACGAACAAGTTGGTTCGTACAAAGCATTCACTAGTTCGTACGAAACAAGTAACACACTTGTTTCCATTATTTCCTTCGTATGAAGCATGTGGCTCGTACGAGCAACATCTTGCTCGTACGGAACATTCTTACTCGCATGAAATGCTTTCTTCGGAGAGCGTGTCACAGACATGACGTACACAAGACTCAACAGTATGCACACATGCAACTGTTTAACATAGACAAACCAAAACGTCGTACGAAACCAAGATAGGATGATATCTTGATTTGGTCGACACAACCAAACTTATACAGACACTGTAAACAAAGACCGTACAATTACAGACGTAACTAAGAACAAGCGACAGACACAAAAGTGTATTAACAAAATATCATTATATGTTATACTTTATTAGTTAGATACACTAGTTATGCAAATTAGGTTATAGTTTAGGTCTCATTCTCCTATATATTTGCTCATTCTATTTCATTTGTAGCATACACTTACTCAAAAAAAAAATAAGCATATGTCTATTTGTTTAAATTCATCTCATACTTTGCTAGTTAATTTTACAACACGTTGTCAACGGAAAATTCTAGCAATTCATACCCAAGAGATCGTAGCAATAGAAGTTCTCACAAATAATTTGGTATCGGTTCATTAAAGCATGTAAATTCAAGTTATATATCCTACAAGTAACAAAAAAGTATAAACTCTACTTTAGAAATTAAAAATTCGAAAAACCTAGATCTAAAAATAAATTATTACAAGGATTCAAAACAATAAATTGATGCCAAGACTTCCATTGGTGGTGAACACTACGATTTATCATCGTCAACAACGTGGTTTCATCTCTGATTCAATGGAAATCTTCTCTTATTAATTTGATGGAAACCTCAAACGACAGTAACGACCAAGACTTCCACTAGTGGTGAAAACTACGGTTTATCATCGTTGATGACGTTGTTCCACACTCTTTAATTTACCCAGATAGATACAAACATTAGTGAGAGGGAGCTAAGTAAGCTCCAAAAACTTGTCAGCCTGTGGTTGCCGAAGGCAACGATGACGGGTTAGACAATGGTAACGAGCAAGACTTCCACTAATGGTGAAAACTACGGTTTATCATCATCAACGACGTTGTTTCGTCTACGATTCTGGCGGAAATCTTCACTCAACGAATTCTTGGTCGTTACGATCGTCTGACCCGTCATCTTCTCGTCTGGCAACCAAAGACTAACTGGTTGGCTGAGCGCCTGAGCTTCCTCATCTCTCTCACCCTTTCCCTCTCCCCCTCCCCCTCCCCCTCCCCCTCCCCATCCCCGCCCCTCTCTCTCTCATTTGTATGTGTATGGGCAAATGAAAGAGTGGGAAGGAAATAGAAGTATTCTTAAAAAATATTAATGTTTTTGCCATATAAATAGTCCATGTCAAAAAAAAAAAAAACTAATGAGGTTCTTTCGGTTAGGATTATTAAAATTTATTTTTTTCTTAAATTAAATAAGTCTGGTCCAACTATATGAATCTATTAACTCATTTGACCAATTTATTCTAGAGATGTTGGATTTAAATAACCACAATTTTCACCAATTGACCAATAACATTCCAAACTTTTAATTTCTACCACAACACTTTCAACTTTTAACTTATATTACTCTAGCACTCTCAAACTAACTGAACTTTAACTCAGTTAGCTGATGTCAGATGTCACGTCACTAAACAAGTGTCACATCAGATGTCACGTCACTAAACAAAGTATCACATCAGCAAAAAAGTAACGGGTTAGGTTCCACTTAGTTTGAGAGTATTACGTTGAAAATTGGGAGTAATATAGTAGAAATCAAAAGTTGAGAGTGTTATCTGCCAATTAATTAAACACAATACCCTTTATTCAATCATTTTATTAAAAATAAATAATGAAAATGGTATAAACGATGTTTATAATCACATAAATACAAAAAGTAGCATATATTTGCTCTCCATTTTATTAATACTTCCCCATGATATGGTGAGAGGTATTATAGACTAACCCATTAATTTTGTCATATTATTTCATCATTTATCAAAGGCCTTTTCAATTTGAATGATGAATGTTCAGTTTTTTTTTTTGTTAGAATTTTAATTGATTTACGTTTAGTTTGGTCAACCAGAACAAAATAGAGGCGTCTCTTATAATTCACGCATCCTGTTTAAACTCGTAAAAATGTGTCCTTCAGTAATGTTTTATTATTATTTAAAAGAAAAAATTAAATTAGTATTGGGTTCAATAAACCTAATTAATGCCAAGTGGGCTAAATTATAAAACATAAAAAATATTGTAAATAGGCCTAAATTGGAATTTGTATGTATTTACTATTAAAAATAAATAAATAAATAACATATATATATCGGAACTTTTTTAAAAATCATATGCCCTCGAAATCGCGGGCCTTGTGCTAGGTCATCCCCGCACACCATCAAAGTTGCCATTGAACCGGAATAAGAACACTCACATAGTCACATTAAAGTCTATATCTCTACATCTTTAAATATAAAGAAAAATACAGTAAATGATAACAATAAAAAAAAACTACCGTCATCCCATACTCTATAATAAAGAAAAATATAAAGTCACTATAGTGAATCTTCATATAAAGAAACTCACTATTATTAATTAAAAAGATAGATATAAAGAATAAGAGGTGACGAGTTTAATATATGAACCCAAATTTAAGAGAAAAAAAATATTATTTTAGCTAAACTGTATAAAAATAAAAATGTTATTTTAGCTAAGTTGTAGTAATAGAAGAAAAGGAAGCCATTGTGAATTGCTCTAACATCAATATTTAATTTCATTTAACCTTATAAACTAGTAA
Source organism: Scalesia atractyloides (assembly GCA_947069175.1). Classification (NCBI taxonomy): domain Eukaryota; kingdom Viridiplantae; phylum Streptophyta; class Magnoliopsida; order Asterales; family Asteraceae; genus Scalesia; species Scalesia atractyloides. The sequence goes on from CAMTDV010000001.1 coordinate 87,620,494, forward strand.
TTTTACTTCCTTCAAATTAAAAGATAAATATAATTTTTCTTTTTGCAAAGTATCAACTTTAAAACTTGAGAAAAAAATAGACCTTTCAATGAAAGACAAAGAAAACAAAAACAATATCAACTTTACCAAAAGCAAAAACTAAACAAAGTAATTTCCAAACAAAGAACTTTACCCAAAAATAAAAAACAAAACAAAAGTCGATGGATCAAATGTGACCACCAAACAAAGTTTGATAACAAATATCAAAAGTGACAAAAACTCACCATGCTATCGCATCGAGCGGACCCTTTCAATAAAAAACAGAAAAATTGGAGGGACTAAATTTGACAACTAAACAAAGTTTATGGTTAAACTCAAAAACTATATGTAGGGTAAAGATTAAATACAATTTACATAGTAAACGTAAACACGAGAAGTAAAAGAAGATTTTTTTTTAATTTTTCTATCATCTTAGAATGATATTTTGTTGAAAAATATAAAACAAAAAATAAAATAAAATCGTGTATTTACTCCATTAGAGTAATTATGTAATTACTCTGATTACATAGTTACTCTACTAGTCTAATTATTATTTTTAGATACAGGATTAAAACATGTGTTTGACAGAATAAGAAAAAGAACTATAAATAAAAATATTACTTTGCTTCTCATGTTTAGTATGTTAGGACTATTGTACATTATAATAATAATAATAATAATAATAATGGATAAATATTTTTTTTTGTATATAGTGAAATGAAATAATGTTCCTTGATTTGTTTTATTTATAGATGAATACCTTAATTAAGTTTACCTTTGAGACCATATATTTGGATTCCTTGATACTAGGCATACATCGATCGTATAATAGTAACTGACTTAGGCGAATACTTCAATATTCCAAACCCTTTTTAAATAAATACAATCTTCGTCCCCGCTATAGTTATTATCTGTTTTTTGTTATTAAAAAGATTACGTGCAACAACTTTATTGTATGTGTCAATCTTTTGGTCTTTACAATGTGTGTTATTAATATATTTTGATTTGATACAAAAGAGAGGTTATATATATATTTTTTTTAAACATCTTTTGCATAACATATAACAAAATCTATAGGAAATAATATAACAATAAGAATTAGTAGCCTTATTGAGACTAGAACTCATAGGGAATCAAATCGATGTATGGATGGAATCAGGTATGCAGTATTTACAGACAAAAGTATTCGGTTATTGGAGAAAAATCAATATACTTCTAATGTCGAATCAGGATTAACTAGGACAGATATAAAGCATTGGGTCGAACTCTTCTTTGGTGTCAAGGTAATCGCGATGAATAGTCATCGACTTCGGGGAAAGGCTAGAAGAATGGGACCCATTATGGGACAGACAATGCATTACAGACGTATGATCATTACGCTTCAACCAGGTTATTCTATTCCACCTCTTAGAAAGAAAAGAACTTAAATCATTATACTTAATAGCATGGCGATAAATTTATACAAAACTTCTACCCCGAGCACACATAATGGAACCGTAGACAGTCAAGTGAAATCCAATCCACGAAATAATTTGATCTATGGACAGCATCATTGTGGTAAAGGTCGTAATGCTAGAGGAATCATTACCACAGGGCATAGAGGGGGAGGTCATAAGCATCTATACCGTAAAATAGATTTTCGACGGAATGAAAAAGACATATATGGTAGAATCGTAACCATAGAATACGACCCGAATCGAAATGCATACATTTGTCTCATACACTATAGGGATGCTGAGAAGAGATATATTTTAGATCCCAGGGAGGCTATAATTGGAGATACCATTGTTTCTGGTACAGAAGTTCCTATAAATAGGAAATGCCCTACCTTTGAGTGCGGTTTAAACTATTGATTTACGTAATTGGAAGTAACCAATTAGGTTTACAACGAAACCTAGAATTCGATCACTGATCCAATTTGAGTACCTTTTAAAGTATAATAAAAATCTTCATTGATCATTTGCAAGTTAAAAGAATAACATATAACAAAATACCCGCAAGAAATCAAGTGCTAGCCATGGTACGATGACAATCCGGATGAATCATCTAGAGCCGTTGTGTATGAGATTGTTGAAAAAGTTTTTTTTTCTCAATATTAGTTTGAAAATTGTTTAGAAAAAGTTCGCTCATAATCAGCTAGAAAAGTTGCCAAGCCCCGGTAAGTCAAATAATAACAACAACAATAATAATAATAAACACGTAAAAATAATACAAACGAAAAATTCATAATAGTTATAATCATGGTTGTAAAAATCTCGTCTAGTATCCGATTAGTCATCGATTTATCGCTAGTCGGAAGTTTACCGATTAAATTTCCTCTAATAGGCCAATTAATCGCTAGATAATCAACGACGGCCCTAGCCAATAATATGTAACCATATGTACACCGACGTACAACATCTACCTTGGATGCAACATTTTGTCTTTAAGAATATGGGTTTATTGCCAATGTGGGACTAGCCAATTTGATAGATGTTTTCCACGTTTGACAGATTCGTTGCAATGTGCGGGTCCTACATCTACTTAGTTATTCTTTTCTACGTTTTTACTTTTCTTTTTTATTTATTTTATTTTTAAGAGCTTTTGCTATGTTGGTGGTCGTTGACAGTGGTGTGACATTGGTGCAACTTGGCATGGTTTTACGAACGATTTTAACGTGTTAACTTTTTTTTACTAATAATTTGTTTCGAGTTTACCCCTATACTTCCTTTACTTAAAAACTAATTTTTTACGTGCATATATTTATGTACATATCGGTATAAATCCGATTTGATCTACGTTTCAACATAAAGTTTTTCTGGAAACGAGTAAGGTCAAATTTAATACATTTTCGTTTAAAAAACCATTTTTACGTGATATTTTTATGTACGTTTGGTATAAATTTGAGTTGGTCTACGATTGGACGTTATATTTTTTTTGGAAAACGAGTGAGGTCAAATATAATATATTTTCGTGTTTATTTTATGGATGTCTCGTAAATTTTGTTTCGAACCGAGTAGAGTCAAATTGTGGTTTCCTTTTTTTTCTTTCAAAAGCTTTAATAATCCCTTTTGATTATACGTGTCAATTTTCCTTTTTACCCGCTATGTTTTCTATGTATGAGTCGGGTCACATATAATCGTTATGATTGTACGATATAAACTCGATTTACTTTACGTTTTGATCCAAACACAATGCTTATATATGTTACATTGAGTTTAATCGGATACGAAGAAACACATGTTTTCATATGATTAATATATCGAATAACGTTTGGATTAATCCATTTGATGTTTACCATGTACCCATTGCTAAGTAATATGGGAGGTTGCATTTACCGTAAAAAAAAAACGAATGTGTGACTAATTGTCTCCGATGTTTGTGGGGCCGGCGCTCACACATGGGTGGAAAATAATAATTTGAGTGGGCTGTGTGTGTTTTTTAAGTGGGCTAACTTAGTGGGTTGTCTCACTAACCAACCAAAAGATAATTTGAATTATGGGAATGGGATTGTGTTTTAAAAAATTAAAATATAAAATTCATAGATATAAAATTTTACGACTATTAAAACTCATAGTTTATTACAAGCCATAAATGTAAAATACGTTGATTAGTTGAAAACATCAAAGGGCATTTCTATTGAGGATGGCGTGACCACAAAAGCAACCTATATGAAAAATAAATCTTGGGGATCACTTCGATACGATAATGTGTTTTCCCTCGTCCCACCATCCTCAGACTCTACCGATATCTCTGCTATAAATAAGATTCCACTGCGTACAATTTGATTGGGTTTATTTGACGTTGAAGACATGCCTTCTGGCTTCTATCAAGACACACATCACAATGTCACATGGCAATATACTATTCACTTATATGTAACAACTTGCTAACAATAACTATAAAACAAAGGGTAGTGGCATAGCCTTGTCTATTTCTTTCTAAAACACAATGATATTAGGATTTTCATCAAACACGTACCCGATAAAAGGGGCGAGTATAATTTGTTCTATTTCATATGAATATACGATCAATCTTTTCATATTTTTCAAATAAAACCTAGGTCAATGATATCATGATCTGATGAAAAATAGAGTGTTCTTCTGGTCCCAAAGAATAATCAGTTTCTGCTTATTTATATGTATACCGGGCATTCATTGTCCTATGTCACTCACATATGTGTTATTAATATGTCACAATACTTGTTATTGGAACACCAGAGCCATAAATTTGGTTTCATGAATCATGTGGATGATATCTGCAATTAATTTGTTGCTGGTTTATGTATTTAATAGGGTCATGCTGCACTCATTGTTGGCCCAACATTCAAATAGAGAACGTTGTAACTTTAATGTCATGAAAAAAACCTCGGAATATATATCTTAGCATGCTTTCATTCAATATAGTGACGGACCCATAATTTTTTTTACCACCGTGGTTGTTTTTTTCAACAAATGTTCAAATGTTTGGTTTGTGTTAGGAGGATCACATAAATAGCGGAAATTTGTCTTTGTAACGGGTAAAAGTAAAAGCTACAATGAGGCTTTGAGGTAATCATGACCACGAAAAGGTTATGTACTGTTCATTAACCATTTATAAATAACAAGTGGAGTACTTAATCAACCTTTTACTCATTTTTTCCCTCTCTTGTTTTCAAATGCAATATCTACAAACTGATCTTTTCTACGCAAGTTTATAAATCTCTGGGGTTAGCGTTTAAAAATCTCAGGATCAGTCAGAAAACCATAATATATATTAAATATAAAATTAACATAAATACATATTGGTTTACCCCACGCCCAATACAGAAAGCTAGAGATTAAATCTACCAAACCCAACGAAAATAAATAATAAATAAAAGATTTATTGGATTCTACTGTTCTTATTCTTTAAATACAATTCACAAATTGAAACCGTTATTCTTGTAAAGAATATAACACACTTAATAGCGATACGCATCAAACATGTACTTATATGCATCTCTTACAAACACACGAATCAAGGTCTAGCCACCGTAGAGCATCCGAGTGAATGGAACAACACTTGGTTATTTGCATATCAACTAGGAGCCGAAGAGTGCCTACGCCCCTTTGGCATACAACCACTCACTTCTTTCCCATGAAAAACTGGACCCTTTCGCGTCACAAAATCTTGATCTCTGGGTTCCAACGTAGTTTTGATATTATTAACATGCCTAAGTCCTCGGCCAGCCGATTCTATGTGTTGAGATGACAAAATGAGAGAAAACAAATCAATGTAATATGAAGGGTATAACCACTAGTAGTAGTTGATGGCACTTTTGAATGTGTATTGTGTTTGGATTGAAATGAAGTGTGGTATATATAGAGGGGGTGAAGAGAAATATATGGTGAATACATGGGGAGACTCGTGAGTTTGTGAGGCAGATATATATTGTACAGCTCAGAGTCAAGAGTACAAGGTTGTAAACCCTAAGTGATGAGTTGTGTTTCCTTTTTGACCCGTGGGTTTTAGTCATGCAACTTTAAAGTCAAACGCCATAATCCCACCTCACAATTTTCTATCAACTTCTTCATTTATATTTCTTTTATTTTTGTTGGTAATGCAAAAATATTGAAGTTATTTGTGAAACTTGAATTGAAAATTAACTGACAATCATATATTTCCACTTACATCAAATTTGATCGATACAATCCTTCTATTTAAATTATGCGGGCAGTTTGAGATGAACCGGCGCCACCTAATGTGAAATGATGCATCGCTTTTACGTTTAACTTACAGAATTACATAATGACCCTTCCTAACTTAGAGGTAGGATCAGATGCAAATAGATTTTAACCTAAAGTATAGATCTCGTTTAGGATGAATTTAACATCGGCTTATTCGGGGGGTCATGTATTCCGGTCTTGCAAGTAAGTTTGTGGCAGATGTGTGCCAGACGTGGTCTCTTCATTTTATATATGTGGGTGTATGAAGAGTTTAAAGATAGTTCCCTTCTTGTGGTCTTTCTTATATCATGATAGGATATCCTATTTGCATAACCACTCAAATAACCAGGCGCAGGGGTAGTCTCCGTTACCCCTTGGCGCTCCGGCGGTAGTGTAAATTTTGGAAAAATTTGACATTTTTCTAACGTTTTTTCATTCGTTACCCTTTTTTTATAAAACGTTACCCCTACGAAAATTTTCTAGATCCTCTACTTCAAATATTACTTATTGCATCAAGGGGATTTAAGGCTAGGTGGATATCAAATATTTGATTGATTATCTCACCTGTTTTATTGTCATGTTTTATTTTATTTCTTATTTATTTACTTTACTTTTGCAGACATCCCTCTACTTTACGACAAACTAAACATCAACGGGAATTGAGTAGTGGGAGACACCAATCCCTGGGTCGACACTTGGTTTAAACCACGTACTACTATACGATAGGCATACTTGCCTATTTGTGTGTAGTTGTTTATAAGATAAAAAACCATTTTTATAAACTTTATAACAAGATTTCTGTAAGAAAGCCCTCATAAAAAATATACACATTTGCACACATCACCCGTATTACTAATGGGACATGCATATTATTCGGTGTATGTGGATTTACCTCCGTAAAACAAATTCAAATAGGGTACTTGAGTGATATAAGTTTTGCTTAGACAATCATGCCAGATCACAACACATAGGCGTGGACTACGGAGAGAATTTTAACTCGAAAGTTAAACCATCTACAATTCAGACAATACTAAGCATTGCAATATCACATTCTTGGCCTATACATCAACTTGATGTAATAATGCATTTCTACACGGTAATTTGTGGGAAATCACTTATATGCATCAACCTCCAAGGTTTCGTGATCAACGGTACTTGGACCACGTTTGTTTACTTAAGCGCTCAGTCAATGGCAATAAACAAGCCCCTCGGCTTGGTACGATGCTACGTAGATTATTTCTAACAGTATGAGCTTTTATCATAGTAAGCGTGATCCTTCTTTGTGTATCTACGTAGATTATTTCTAACGCTATGAGCTTTTTACTAAACAACTACCGATAATTCTTTTTGACGATTTCAAACTTCATCTCAACATAACTTCATGCCTCGACAATAGAGGGTATATTTGGATCTCAAGTGAATATAACATCATGTTGACAATAGGGAGTATATTTCAAACCTAGTCTCAACATAACTACATGTTGATATCTGGATATGAAATGAATATAACATTATTACTTTGTAGGAGAAATTGACCAGAATGTGATGAATTTTGGATTTTGGGAGAGGGGGGGGGGGGGGGGGGGGTTATTTTAAAATTTAAAAAGACTATATTGCCCTTATATAAATTATAGTTAGTGTTAAAGGACGTAGGATGTAATGAGTTTTACAAATAAAGGATTGTGACTGTAATGATTGAAGTTAAAGGGCATCCATTGCAATTCAATATAAACATAAAGGACGAAAACTGTAATTTACCCTAGAATATATGCAAATATATTTATTTTAGGATGTTATATTATAAATCAAATGCAACCCCTTCATATATCTCTATAAATATTTATTGCTAGAAATATTTGGAGAAATTATACAGTATATTTCGAACACCATGGGCATGCCATGAACAAATACGAATGACAGACTTCAAAAAACAAAACGAAGGCACCACAATCTATGTCAGACATTTTTTTGGATGTTTAGAAAAATAAGAAGTCTTTGTAAGTTGGTTAATAAATTCCAAGTATTTATAAGTAGTCCGCTAGTTGGAGGTAACAACTCCATCAGTTGGGGGAGCAAATCTCAATTGAGAAAAAAAACAATTTTTATGTTAGATGAGATATTGAATAAAAATGAATAAAATCAATCAATTGAATTTAAACTCGCTATCACGGGAAAAAATTTTTATGTTAAATGAGTTATTGAATAAAAAATAATAAATCAATCAATTGAATTTAAAGCCCGCTCTCTCATAAATGAGCTTTGACAAGTCCACTCCTCTAACTAGCAGACTACCTAGAAACACTTAAAATCTCCAAACCAAATACATTTGGTTTGGTATCAAGTCGTCCTTCCAATAACACCACGAAGATCCGTCAGTTAGATCTCATTTAAATACTCATAAGGGTGAAGGTTGTCATCTCGCTGCTCACCCCTATGCCGAAGCCACATCATCCAACTTACCAAAGACTAACCTGATTCTATTTTTCCTTCGTTGTTTTCATCACTCATCGTTACGGCCATCCCACTCGTTGATCCCATTTATTAATTGTTGTGGTACTATATAGGGTGGGCGGTGTCAATAGTAGACATGAGTGTGGGCGATGGGGTCGTTCGCACCCTATGATTTTTTTTGTTTAGTATATATATTTATATCTGTGTGTGTGTTTGTGTTAGAGAGATATATTTAACTCCAAGTGACCTTAACAAATTTTGACACTGGCCCATGAAAGTTTTATTTTATAACCAAACACCAAAAAAATTAAAATTTTACTAATATAAACATATTAAGTATAATCTAACTAACAAATATACAAACTACATTTTATGGACAAACTGTAGCAACCATTTAAAAAGTGTCATGTGTCATCCAACTAATTATAGAGAAATGGTAAAATAATAACCTAAATAATATCAATTATATTGAATTCGCTATAATTATGCTAACAAGCAATTAATTCTTTATTTGGATCTTACTTTTGTTTTCAATGTGCTATATACTTCTTCATAAAGAAATATGCTGATATCATTCACATATGTGCTAAAATTAATTATCTTGATTAATTTTCATGTGCTAATATAATTTAAAAGTGCTTCTTTTATGTATGTAATTGTTTTAGTATGTGCTAATTTAACTTTTTTTAAATGCTAGGACATGTTTTCAAGGTTTGTAGGATAAATATGGTTTATACCGTAACCAGCCCCTCATTATTATTAACTAATTACTTAACTGACGTATTGGACAAATATAAAATTATTGTTAACTAATTACTTAACTGACTACTGGCAATTACCTATTGAACCCCATAAATCGATCAAACAAAACTCGTTAAGCAATTAACCAATAACTCATTTTAAATATTAGTTAAGATCAATAAATATTTAACCTAATTAAATAACCTAAACATGTCCAATAATCAGTTGATCAACATTTTTCAACATCGACTTCAATAAAAGATTCAAAAAGACCTCCCCGCAAACACACCCGCCACTCTCGATTTGTTCACTACTAGAGTGTCGCTTGCCTCATGGAGCTTGCCACCACCAGAATGCGGCTTGCCGTCTGCCGCCTCTCCAAAACTGTCTTGGTTTTAGGTTTTTTTTTTTTGAACTACCAAACAGAATCAATCTCGAGCATTCTCGGGGCACCCACTGGACCAAACGGAGTACTCTGAAAGTAACCCGGGTTCACCACAAATTCCGGGAAAACCCGGTATCCCACCCGCCCATAGGTACGACGATGAAATTACCGGTAAAACCCTTTTGGCTCAAGAATCCAACCTAGGTTTCCCTGGGTCTTCTATCATTGTCCACCAATGCCTCACTCTTCACTAAGTGAGAGTTGAACTTGTATCTCTTAAGATTGCTCATCCTTTTATTATTTGCTATTAAATGCTTCATGTAATCATGTTTAGGTTTATATTTGGTAGTTGATGTAGGGTTAAAACTTGTTGGTTGCTTGAACTAAAGTGTTTGGATGAAATTTGTTAATTTATTTGAGCAATATGTAAAAAATAAACAAAATCAAGTTGTGGACCAAATAAAAAAAACTATATGAATTTTACGAACCCATAAAAAACGTAATATATTTAGGCCGCCCGACTCAATCTGGTAAAAAAAAGTTTCATGACCTAACCCAACATGGTAAAAAAAAATACTCGACCCATAACAAATCATTTTTGAAAGACATCGAAATATTAAAAAATTTCTAACACTCATGTAAAAATTTTCATAAATCCGCTACAGACGGTGTTCACACCAGCCAATCACCATTCACCCTTCCTTACCTTGAGTCTACACCAACCATTATAAGTTATTGATTTGAAGTTAAGTAATTGGCTTTTACATTTTTACTTATAACTTTGTCATCTTTTAAGGTTTATAAGATTCCCTTTGTTTTCGTTAGACATAACAAAACGTTACCTTATTAAGAAAACTTTATATAATGACCTAGAAAGAAGCCACGAAGACCATGCGTCATCAGTAGTTTGTTCAATAGTTCGTTAACACTTTTCAACATTAATCCTATATTGTCTCCCTACCATTTCTTTCACCGAAGAAAACCACGGAACCAAAAAATGGAAAACTCAAAACTACAACCCATTTTCTTCCTTTGGATCAATCCTACCTACGATAAACTCTTTGATGAACAACAACATTCCGACAAGAAATCGCATATTTTGATCGCTGTCCGAATAATCAAAGGAACAGGATGATCAAAACTCAGATTTTCGCCGTGTTGGTCATCATTGTCATGGGGATACCTTGGCTGGAGCGTACGAATCGTTTCGCTAACGCCCAACAGAATAATCCGGCCTCATCCGATCCCCTCACCAAATCCATATTTACTCAGTTTAATGCTATGGCACTTCTTTTTCATCAAGATGATGTCAATGATCTTAGCTTTTGCATGAAAAATATGTGAGTTGTAGGTTTTCTTTCAATTTTTTTCTTTTATGATTTTATTGTATTTTCATAAATCTAAGTTCAGAAAAGAAAGCGGATTCTAAAATTAGGGTCTCTATTTATGATCCTAACACATGGAAACTACATATATTCTATGGAACATTTTTTGTATATGATTTTCAAAAGGCACACAATCACACGTGTTTTATTGGAGTGAGTTTTAGTGAAAAAAAACTAGTAAATTTATTTTTTGTTGTCCGTTTCAAATCTTAAATTTAAACGTTGTTAAGTTCTATATACAACGCTCGGTTAAAATATGAGTCTCAAGCTTGAGCTTATTTATTATTAGTGTAAATTATTTTTTGAGTCTCTGTGTACCATCGTGGTTTTTAGAGTAAAATATGAGTCCAAAATTAAAAGTACAAGTGTTAAAAAGTTGGACTCAAAATGTTATAATACGAGTGGGTAGAGACTTAAGGCGTTAAACTTTTTTTTTTATTTTGGACTCAAGTGGTTAAAACCACTAAAACACAACGACTCAAAAAGTAAGTACTATTATTTTTATAAGGTCGAGCGGCCGTCTAATTTTAGTTTCAGGTTAACATTGATAAACAAGCATGCTTAAGTTGTCCAATAGACTTAGTTTTAGTTTTTGTAGAAGTAGGTGACAGTGTCTAATCCCATTAAACTAGTGTTGTGATGTAAAATAAGTAAGATCATTTTTGAATTCTCATCTTAATTTCCAGAACTGAGGAGTGGAATGAAGCTTTTGATTTCTCACATGATACGAGATTCTTGGCGAATTGCATCCAAAAGAACGATGGTAACCACCACTTATCATCAAATCTTTCTAGATGTTATAATTTATAAACTGGCAACAATAAGAGTGCATGAAGACACAATGAACCATTTCCTTTTGCAAGAAACCGCTCATTGTAGGCAGGGGCGGAACCAGGGGGTCAAGAGGATGTGTTGATCCTCCAATCACGAGAAGTTGAGAATTCGATGGGTTTTTAGACATAAAATTTGATTCTTTTAATACAGACATGAGTTGGACCCAGAAGAAAAGAAAACCTTATGCTGACCGTTACTAAAACGATTACATTCATAAGTTTAGTGCAGAATAAGTTATTTTGATAATGCTTTCTTGTGGTGTTCCTTAGTTGATGGCGAATTCATGAATTTGTAGGCAATCTTGCTCAGCGGTTGTGTACCGCAGCAGATATAAAGTTCTATATAAGTACTATTTCAGAAGCCGAGAATCAAGGGTTTAAGACTTCAAGTTATGTCAAAGGCAACAAGAACTGCAATCTTACTTCTTGGGTTTCTGGATGCGAACCAGGCTGGTCTTGTGCCGCTCCGAAAGATGTCCAAGTTGACCTAACAAACAAAGAAGATATGCCATATAGAACTTCAAATTGTGAACCTTGTTGTGAAGGTTTCTTTTGTCCTACTGGACTCACCTGTATGATCCGTAAGTTTCATGTCCAGTTTTTTTAATCACATACCAAAATCATGCTCTGTATTTCTACTTCTTGAGGTTTTTAAAAGGCAAATTAGATTTTAATAATCCAAACTATGATGCATCAGCCGATATGATAATAATCCATACTGGCAATGCGACTAATGACAATCTCAACTTTCACTTTCGTTGTCAAGGGCAAACCCACTCTACTAGAAAAGTAACTATATCTACCTCTAATGAACAAGTGACTTATTTATATCCCAATAAGAATGTTGTAAATTGTTTTAAAACAGTATAAATGAAAGTTAGGGGCAGACAAAATTGTTTTTTACTACGAAATTGAAAGTTAGGAGTGTTACTGGTCACATTGTCAATATGGACTAATATCAGCCAATATCATAGTCCAGATTATTAGAATCCAATTTCCATTTTTAATATCAAAACCAAGTGTTCTAATTTTGCTCGTTTATATTTGCCATTGAAGCTTGTCCTTCTGGATCTTATTGTCCTCTTGCTCAGCTAAATCCCCAAACTAACATATGCGATCCGTAAGTTATTTTTCTATATGCATAGTTGTTTTACTTCACATTGGCCTTTATGATCTGAAATATTATATTAAATAAAATAGATATCGCTACCAACCTCCGCCCGGTGCAACTAACCATACTTGTGGTGGAGCCGACATCTGGGCAGCTGTGACCAGTAGTCGTGAGGTATTTTGTCCAGCAGGGTACTTCTGTCCAAGTTCAGTTGAGAAACATTCTTGCGAACCTGGGTATGTATTATGTTTCATGCTGTCAAGATTATAAATTTCCCGCAGTTTAAAGCATCATGAGTCTATTTTAACATTCTCTTGCACAACTATTTACTTAACATACATTCCTCTTATTTCAGACATTATTGCAGACTTGGATCAACATATGAAACAGGTAAAATATGTACACAAACTTGCAAACATTACATAATTAGTTAGCCAGAAGAAACTCCAAGAAACTATAATATACTATTCTCTTTTTTATCTACAAATGCAACACCCTTTTTTTACTATTTGATATAACATGCTTACCGCTTAATTTTATCTATCTACATATGCAACACCCTTTTTTACTGTATGATAAATTATGCTTACCATTTTATCAAAGTCCTAAGTGTGAATTTATTGCATTAACTTATAAAAAATCATTCTTTACCGTCCCAAAATTATTATCTACGTTTCAACTTTAATTTGACGTAAAATAACTATCCATCATCGAATATGGTTCACTAGAATTTACTAATTTGAGAGTTGATCCTTAATTACCCTTATCATCAAATGTTTAGTGCCCTAGTAGCAGTATGGCATCGAGTGTCTATCCCCATTAAAATGATCGGGTTCAAGTCCCAGGAAATAGGCATTAGGTGGATTTTAGAGGGGGTGTGCCTTTGATGTTCAAAAAAATGTTTTATATCATTAATGCATTAAGAGTAAACTTGGCATTCTGCTAGTAAATATCTCTGTTAATTCTATATACTAATTTGCATCATTTTATGGTCTATAATTTTGTGGAGTATGTTACAAAGTGCATATTTTGGTAGTACAAGTGAAGTATGTAGCTTTGAATGCTTGAACAAATAAGTATATTACATAAAATGGTTAGAAATTGCCTATTTTTGTAGTAAAATGTATCAATAAAAAGTGAATATAAAATTGCATTACCTTGATATAATGAGGTTTTACCATCCGATTACTTACAACTTTTATGAACTTGCAGAGTGTTTTCAGTTTGCTACATGTAATAGAGGGTCTGTAAATCAAAATATCACTGCCTATGGAATAATGACTTGTGTAAGTGCGTATCTTACTCAATTACAATTATATATAACACATTTAAACATCATGATTATTTGTTTTATGTAAATCCAGGTTGGGTTAATACTCTTGCTGCTCATTTTTTACAATTGTACTGATCAAGTTATCACCACTAGAGAAAAAAGGAAAGCAAAATCAAGAGAAGCTGCTGCACAAAGTGCAAAAGAATTAGCACAAGAAAGATGGAGATCCGCAAAAGAAACCGCAAAGAGAGGGCTCTCAAGAACATTTTCGCGCAAGAAATCTTCTATGCCCGAACCATCACAAGGTGGAACATCATCAAAAGAAGAAATGCATGATATTGAAGAAGATCCGGAAGATCGCGATACCGTTAGTGTAGACATTGAAGCGAAAAAAGCCAAAAAGGAATTAAAAGCTAAAAAATTGCACACACGTAGCGAAATTTTTAAATACGCGTATGGTCAGATCGAAAAAGAAAAGGCAATGGAACAAGAACAAGCAAATTTAACATTCTCTGGGGTGATTTCTATGGCTACTGAAGCAAGCTATAGAAGTAGGCCAAAAATTGAAGTTTCTTTTGAAGATTTGACTCTTACATTGAAGGGTACAAAGAAACATTTGTTAAGAAGTGTGAGTGGAAAAATATCACCTGGTCATGTATCAGCTGTTATGGGTCCTTCTGGAGCTGGTAAAACAACGTTTCTTTCGGCTTTAACCGGAAAAGCAAGGGATGCACTGTGAATGGATCGATTCTTATAAACGGGAAACGGGAATCGATGAATTCTTATAAGAGAATAATCGGGTTTGTACCCCAGGACGATATCGTACATGGTGATTTGACCGTCGAAGAGAATCTTTGGTTTAGTGCGAGGTGCAGGTATGGTAAAGGTTTAAAGTTTATTGTTTAAGGTTTATATATAACCTACACATATTTTTCCTCGCTTCGAAAAAATGTGAATTTTTATATGGGATAAACAGTAACTAAGTTTCCAAAGTGTTACATTAATGTTACTCAAAACGTATTTTCCGTATAGAAAAACCACTCAACTTTTGATATGTAATCCAATGTTGTGACTTATTTTAAAATGACTTTTATTTAAATTAAGAGACTTAAATAAAACACATATGAATCTTGCTATTTAGTGATTAATTTTTGAAATTTAACTTGAAGCATGAGATAATAGTAAGAAAAAAATCAATAAATAATAACCAAATTTCATAATTATTTTATCTGAGTAAAACTGAAGAAAATAATAATAAACCATTATATAGTAACATTGATTCGCATACATGTTCCATTTAGGTCACTTAAATTAAATACATGCTCCTAACAGAATTGCAAGTCAAACACTTTGGATATGTACAAAATTAAATATTTATAACAGTAGTTTATTGTTGATGAGTGTTTATTAATTGTATAAATACTTATGCAGGCTTCCAGCAAAACTTTCTCGAGCTGAAAAGGTCCTTGTTGTAGAAAGAACTATAGAGTCTTTAGGGTTACAACATGTGAGGGATTCTTTAGTTGGTACAGTGGAGAAGAGGGGAATATCAGGGGGTCAAAGAAAACGTGTAAATGTTGGTCTGGAAATGGTGATGGAACCTTCTTTATTAATCTTAGATGAACCAACTTCTGGTCTGGACAGTTCATCTTCTCAGTTATTACTTAAAGCACTTCGCCGTGAGGCTCATGAAGGAGTAAATGTGTGCATGGTGGTTCACCAACCCAGGTAGATTTTTTTTCTTTTTCTGTCTTTTTGATATAATATATATATATATATATATATATATATACACACACACACATTTCTCGCAATAATTTTGTGACTGTGGAACACTAAGTAAGTTATTGTAAGAAAAAAATTTAAATAGTTTAGTTTTCTATGGATGGTTTATATTAGTTAAAATTTTTATTTCTTACATAAAAATGCTTATTTATGTATAAAAAACATTAAACTAATGTGTTCGTATTTTAATTTAAATTTTAAAAGTTTGTCTGCACAAGTATATAGCTTATGTATATGTAATATAACCTCTACATGACTTGGACATGTGTAGATTATATAAAATAAGAGAAATTTGTTTATATTTTAAAAAAAAATTCATATATATAGCTTACGAGAAACATATAAGTATCTCTCAAACTATATATATATATATCAATAACATGTAAAAGGAATGAAAATAAAAGTTAACTTTTTGGTTAATAAGTTATTTTTCTAAAGTTTTTTAGTAATTTTTAAATTTGTTATGATTCCTTGTATATGTGTATGTGTGTTACAAAAGTTTAAAAAATATGAGCAACTGATTAAAATAAAAATAAATGGTTTCAATTGTTTTTTTGTTTTGGTAATAATTTAGTTTTATACTCACCCTAAATATAATATTATTTCATATATGATTACAAAACTAATATATGCCTATATTTGTTTTCAGCTATAGTTTATTCCGGATGTTTGATGATTTGATACTGCTGGCAAAGGGTGGTCTTGTTGCCTATCTTGGACCAGTGAGTCAAGTTGAAGAATACTTTTCAGGCATCGGTATCCATGTACCCGAACGGGTCAACCCTCCGGATCATTACATTGATATTTTGGAGGGTATTAACACTACATCAGGTGTCAACTACAAAGATCTCCCACTCAAATGGATGACTCATAATGGGTACCCTATACCACCTGACATGCAAGATCCTGATTTAAAGCCCGAATCTTCACACGGCTCGACTTCGACTGTTGGTGGGCATGATGATCGGTCTTTTGTGACTGAATTGTGGCAGGAGTTTAAGGACATTATTCATATGAAAAACGATAGCTTTTTAAGTTATTTTTCGAGACGAAAAGATTTGTCTAATCGCATAACCCCTGGGGTGGTTCAACAATATCGATTCTTTCTTGGAAGGTAATCATGGATATTTAAATTTTGTTTAGTTTAAAGATTTTTTTAATGTTAAACTTCGCACTACATTTGTTAAATATGCAATAATGAGAATTTAAGTTTCAAGTTATTTTTTAATAAGATTGTACTTGTGTCAGTAGATGGTTTAGGAACGAGACTAGTATTTCTAGCTGCTTTTTGAACTTCTTGTACTTGTGAGCGGTTCGCTACCCCCAAAGCAAAACTCGGTAAGTTCAACTGGGTGGCAAGTGAACTCCTTATAATTGGCAAATTGGAAATAAATAATTCCACCTTTCTACTTGGAAGTACAGGAAGTTCTGAAACACACATAGAATCATACTGGTCTCACTTCTAAACAACCTAGTTCCTTAGAAATATTCCATTAGCTTTCATATTACCACTATCATGTCAAATTTTGATAACTTTAAAAACAAACCCATGCTAGCCTTCTTCTTACCATTACCATTACCTTACAACTTCAGTTTTTAAATACTATTCCATTTCAAAAATATATCTAAGCTATACCAAGTTTATTTTCCAACTCATTTTTGCCTTCATCCTTCGGGATTTTTATCATCCCCATTGTGAATGCTCTTATAGCGCGTTAGAATCTAACGTAAACATTTGTTACAGGGTGGCAAAACAGAGAATCCGTGAAGCTAGATTACAAGCTGTAGATTTACTGCTTTTGCTAATAGCAGGAATCTCTCTAGGAACACTTGCTAAAGTTAGTGATGAGAACTTTGGGGCAGTTGGATATACTTACACCATTATTGCATATTGTAAGCGTCAAAACTCCAATCCAAGAACACACATTTGTTAATTTTTCTAAAATGCTCATTATTAGATATAATATATTAATTTAGTTTTCTTTGTATTTTAATAATCTCTAGTAAATAATAATCCCCCTTGGAGAGGGAGGAAATACTAGTTGTATTTCCTAATTACTTACATACATAATTAATATATTCTATCTACTGCTCACAAGAATGATTCCGGTCTATTCATATACATTGATGTTTTCATTATCTAAAGATATTAGATATTTGAGTAAACATTTATTGATGTCTTTCAGCTTTACTCGGCAAGATTTCGGCTATGAGATCATTTACATCAGATAAATTACAATTTTGGCGAGAACGGAGTTCTGGAATGAGTTGTTTCGCGTATTTTTTCTCAAAAGATACAATCGATCAGTTCAGCACCATAATAAAACCTGCGGTTTATCTATGCACATTTTACTATTTTAACCCTCCAAGATCTTCATTACTCGATAACTACGTCGTTTTACTTTGCTTGTTGTATTGTGTATCCGGCTTCGCTTATGCGCTAGCCATCTACCTTGATGCTGGTGCTGCCCAACTGGTGAGTGATTCTAACCCAAGGTTACTTTTTTTCCCACTAGTGTATCAGGCGGGTTGGATAACCGCTAAAAAGGGTAAGGTTAGTTTACATAAAACATTTTTTAAAGTTACTAAAAAAATTTACTTTCCAAAAAAGTAAATTCTCGTGTCAAAATTTTCTGAATAATGTCTTACGAGGTTTTATGTATTAAAATTAGGGGTGGTAATTACTTACAATACATGAAAATAATTCGGTTTTGATTGTTACATCTATTTCAAGTAAATTGAGTATGGCCACCTTAGTTTACAAGCTTGTATTGTTTTACAGTGGTCAGTGTTGCTTCCTGTTGTGTTGACTCTTATTTCAACCCAAAACGATGAAAAGGGATCAATAATACCTACGCTCAAAAAACTGTCCTACCCTTCATGGGCTTTAGAAGCCTTTGTGCTAGCTAATGCAGAAAGGTTTGACATCATTTCATATTTTCTTTCATCTTTTATTATTCTCATAAGCATACCACATCTACCAACTACAAGATTAATAAGCACAGGCTAGATTTCTTAATTTTTTGTCAAGATAATTAGCTCATTCTTGCAAAATGTGGTCTTTTATAAACTTTATGGTTTGTAAGTGAAGAGCTAAGTACCCTGGCTTAATAAGTTTTTTTTTGTTTTCAATTGCTAGAGATAAAACAATCACGAAAAATATCAGGTGTCATTTTCAGCTCATTTACTTACGAATGGGTACATGGACTATCCATAACAAGTCAAACGGGCAAAATATATTGTTTTATAAAAGAAATTGGGTTGAAAATTGGTCGGCCCGTATTTTTAGTGCATCAAATCCTCTAAATCAATTTGTTCACAAATTACTATAGTATTACTAAAGTGATATAAACTTTGTAATCATATTTGACATCTAAAGTTTTAAACACCAAGTGTAAGATTAGTCATGTTGACCCGACCCGTCTAACTTAAGTGCATTAAGCTTCTTATTAGCATATGTCAATACATCTGGAACTTTTTAAGCATACTTGCACAATTTTAAAAGTCATTAAACTTCAGGTACCGCGCGGTGTGGTTGCTAACAAGATGTGCCGCGATCGCCAAAAGAGGCTACGATCTACGTGACTGGAACTTTTGCTTGATACGTTTACTACTCGCTGGATTAGGGTTTCGGGCCTTAGCTTTGTTCTTGTTAGTGTTTTGCCAGAAGAAGTAGTCAAAGCGTCCACCCGGCCACGCAAACAAGATCAAACCAAAAGGTGATCAACTCAAAGTGAAACACAAGAATCTTGGAAAAATAAATGGATGAACATGCAAATAATACAACACAGTTTTGGAAGTAACCGCGGATCTGGAGGCTTTTCCCTCATCCGATGCGGTCCAGAAGTTTTTGTTTTCTGGTTTGGATTCGGCAGAACGAAAAGTATGTTTTGTGTTTGATCGAGATTTCTGATGTGCATGCAACATGCATCGTTTGTTACAGTTTCGTTAATAAATTTTATTACGTTCTGCAAATATAAACCATCAGATTGGTTGTATGAACCAAGAATGATGTATGCTGAGGTTGAGGCTGATTTTGGATAAATTTTGATTTACTATTTCACATGTATAATGTTTATCCTAATGGCTCTTTAAAATTTGTTTATCAATTATGGAACCACTTGAAGTTGTTTGTGGATTACCCCCAAAATTTTTAACATATTGATGGCATAACGATCGATCTAAATGTTCAAAAGCATTGCCATGAATATATAATTTGTTTTAATTATCTATCTATAATAATACTAGCATTAAGTGCTTTAGCGACCCTTTTATTGGATAAAGAAGTTCCGGGAAGGAATGCTTGTGAATTTTGTCATCTTCACTCAATTGTCTCATGATCTACTTGAGGTTGTTTTACTTTAATTCATTAGTTTAATTATGGGTGAATTTACTTTACCTGCAGCTTGTTAGAAAACTGTATGTACATAAGGCTATGTTAGATATGAAAATGGAGTGTTTCAACTTCATTCGTCACGTTTGTTGGATGATGGAGGTAGACTTCTCCAAGTTCTTGACCAGGTATCTTGGCACTTCGTTTTGTTGATCGAGCCCTACTAATCCTACGCCACCCCAAACTCAACAATCGCTTGATGAAAAACCAAAACAACCGTTTAAAAGTAGGGAGACTATGACACAAGCCATAACCTTCAAACAAAAGTTTGATGAATCCTCAAAGGTCGCTTAAAACTTAAAAGTAAAGTGCTATGACACATTATTGATTTGTTTTTATAATATATATATATATATATATATATATATATATATTATAAAAACAAATCAATAATGGAATCAAATTTCATCATTGTTTGATTGTTGCGAAATTAAGGTTTCAACATTGTAAGTTTTATGAATTTCTTTAAAAAAGGTTAGTGGATGATATAACAGAAACTTGATTACAATTTACAGACTTCTTCTTATAGGAACCAAGTTTCATAACAATGGAACAATAAGAAAATTGAGTCTGTTTAGTAGTTAAATAATAAAAGTGATTTTATTGAATTAGTAAGTAAACTAGATTAATGACACATTCCCTAAACAAAGTAGTTCTGTTAATTATTTTTTTCAATATTTAAGTATGCATAAATATACATTTTAGGATTATATCAATCCTAAATCTTTTCTTCTTCATTTTTAGGTATATTTAACTATAGCTTTGTCTTATGGCCATATACATAGTGCAACTCACCTGATGGTTGCAAGCTTCGCTCACGTGCAAGGATTTTTTTTCTTCTTAAAACTGTTTATACATGTCTTAATTCCAGTAATACAATAGAGCTTTGAATATTTACGACTTAGGAGGTATACATTAAAAGTCAATTTTGAGAATCCCTTTAACTTGTTTCCTGTTTACCTAAATCTTTTCGTTTGACCCGTTTGATATAACACGCTGAATTGATCTATTCATATGTAAGGGCTACATATATCGATTATGAATTTTAAGTTTTCGTGTATAAATTTGAAAATTCTGAAAAATGTTGACCCGATCTCCGGTGTGGATAAATATGATAATGACATGAGCGTTGTAAGTTGCGAATACAATATGGTATTACTGGGGTGACAAAATAGACGAACCCGTTACAATGTGCGGACATTCCCACTAGTGTAATATGGTCTGGATTTATGTCAAAAGTTGTGCACTAGAATTCCATTTAATGAGCCTTTGGACCGAGATATTCAACTTTAGAGAAACAGTGCCTATAACTCTATAAGAGCTTCCAAAATTAGTGCTAAACTTTTAGTGTTATATACGTGTATTTTGACTTCGTATTCGTAGAAGTTTCTACATCGAACCCGTAGGAAAAGCCTAAACTTAGTCGTCCATCCCTTAAAAATTTTTAAACCCGTAAAAAAAGAATTCTAACTACGCTCTTGCATAAAGCACGTCTACATTCAAAACAATGTAAACTCCAAGAAATCGCCTGGAACAATAGTTATAATCATATCATCAAAAAGACGGTAAATAATAATGTAACAAAAATTAATTCAGCGATTTATATATGACATAGTTTGGACTGAAACAATTACATTATATGATTTTGAAACTAGATAGTTTTCAATAATAAATATTTTTATCTTTGTTTGAACAAGCGCATAAGAATATAGGGTGTGAGAGGCTTGAGTTGGGGGTATTACTCGACACGTGGCAGAAATTGGCTCCACCAGTTCACACCAAAAAAAGTGGGATGTGAAAGGGGCGTGATCAGGCATGCGTTGGGATTCCATGTGTCATTATTTTTTATTTTTTTTAAAAATTTGACAACTTATATAAAAAAACACAATTTATATTAAAAGTATATTACATTAATTTAAAAAAATTACATAAAACACAACCCTAATAAATGAAAAAAAAAAAACTTACTTATGAAATCCTAAAAAAACTACTTATTAAATTCTGAAAAAACTACTTATTAAATCATAAAAAAAAACTACAGAGTACGATAAATATTAAAGTGGGCAACTCACTTAAAATCCTTATTTCCATCATACTTGTACTCGATCTTCGCGATTTCGAGTCGATCATCATGGGTCAAGTCGCCCGCAGGGACACGGTCGAAGAAAGTTTTAAAGCGATCCAACTTCGGTTTGAGCTCACGCCATTTGTGTTGACACGCGTTTAAGTTGTAACGCGTGTTGCCGACGTGTTGTTGGTATTGTTGAAATGCTTGACCCCAATACGCGGTTTGACCGCGTTGTAGAGTATGTTGGGCATCAACAATCGATGTAACAAGTGCGATTTCTTCCTCTTCCGTCCAATGCACAATGTTTACCTTTGTTTTTTTTTTCTTTTTTTGGTGTGGGATGTGGGTGAAGAAGATTGGGAGAATATGATTTGGGGTTGGGTATTTATAGGTATAAAATGTAATTTAAAAAAAAAACTTGGTTTGGCATAGCGGCAACCCTAAACCGTTCAAAAAGTTTTAAAAAAATACCATTTGGCCTGGCCACCTCAATGGTCCAATTTTTTTAACAATCGATAGTCCGCCACATCACCCAGCCCCCACGCAAGGCAGAATAGCAGCGCCAAGGCCAACACCGAGCCGGAGTGGCGTAACCGTCGTTAAACCCCCTTCTAAGCCTCATCCAATGCCCCACATCCCATAGTCTAAATGACAATGACATATATCGTGTTAGATTTTTTATGCATTTATGTTTTCTTTATTGTGACAAATTTGTGTCGGTTTAATAAATATCAAAAATTAAGTGAGAATGAATATTAACCAAAATTTTAATTTCAACAAATAGCAAATCCCTCAACGACGTGTATGTGACATAGTTTGAATCGATTCAGTTACATCATTTGAGTTTGAAACACGATAGTTTTCGATAATAAATAATTTCAACTTTGTTTGAACAACCGGATAAATGACAATGACATGTATGTTATTAGATTTTTATGTATTTTTTTCTATATCGTGACAAAATCGTGTCGGTTTAATGCTTATAATATCAACATTAAGAAGTGAGAATCTTAAGTCAAAAATTTAAGAAAGAATTACATATAACTCTTTATAAATAAACCCTTATTATACATTTACCCAATCTAAAATTAAAGTTGTATCTCTTTTTTATTAAAATTTCAAACAATGAAAAAAATAACCTTAAAAACAAACCCATGAAGCAACAAGTTAAATTCCAAAGCTCACTCCAATTCTAAGTTTCCATTCAGGGTATTAGACTTTGGGGTGTGGAGGGGTTTGGGTTGGGTACATTGCTCAACACGTAATAAGGATGGGATCCACCAGGTAATACTCAAAAACTAGAGGTGTTGTGTGGCGTGGCTTAGCTTGACGTGGCTAGCCATGTGGATTTTTTTAGGTGGCTTAGATCGAACCAGCCAACCAAAGCCAACCACATCACGCCAGCCCCTCGCCTCACGCCAAAAGGCCAACGCTATGCCCAACATCAACCCGGGATGGAGTAGCTGGCATTGAACCCAAACCGCCGCCCCAACCTACGCACCACACCCTACAGTCTAAGTTTCCATTAGGGTATTAGGTCCAATTAACTCTTCATATTCTTAATCGAGTGTGTTCATCAACGCTTGTTCTTAATTGATTCTTGCTTCCACTAGTTTAATAATATTTAATA
This sequence comes from Scalesia atractyloides, assembly GCA_947069175.1. NCBI lineage: Eukaryota > Viridiplantae > Streptophyta > Magnoliopsida > Asterales > Asteraceae > Scalesia > Scalesia atractyloides. The sequence goes on from CAMTDV010000001.1 coordinate 87,644,233, forward strand.
ACTTTGTTCTTTCTTGGATTGAGTTGATTGAACAAGAGATTGAGTTGAATAGAACAGAAAGATTGACTTTTTATGAATATTTATGATTTTGCCTTGGTGATTTCATATAAAGATTTATTTTGAAACTTCCGGAATGTTTTGAGTTTTTCGTTTCCAATAATCTTGAACATTAACAAAATTTAATTTTAAGGGTCTAAATTGACTTTTTTCCTCATTAATGTGGTATAACTTTGTTAGCAACATTTGCTATGAACTGTTGGGTGCTAGTTGCTGGCTGATTAGCGATTGATCGCCGACTAGTCGTCGTCTAGTTACGATTTTTACAACATTGTTAGAGAACACAATATTATTTGTGCAAGACTTCCTAGTGACTAGTGACCGAATTTGTGAACAAAAAAAGCTGCTTATCTCGATGATCAAATGATTTCATTTTCAGGAAATCAATGATTTTGATTGTTGGTAATAAAGAAGAGTGGATTAAACACATACGAAAGATAAATGAAAAACACATTAGCGAAACAATAAAGAAAGAGAAAAATAAAAACAATGTAGAAAATGTTGTGAAACAACGGTCTATTAGCAGCTAATATAAATGTATATAAACATGAGAGCTAGACTATGAAATCATGTAGAGAATAGAACATGGAGAATTCTTATTCATTGATCTAACATCATATACAAATGCCATTATATATAAGCACTCACATTAGTACAATAGTAAATAAGAGAAAGGAGTTATACATGTGGAAAGTTACTACATAATGGATGCATTCATAGATAGGGGTTATACATGTGGAAAGTCACTACATAATGGATGCATTCATAACACTCCTCCTTGACTATCCACATGATGGAATACTATTCTTTAATACGCTTAATGATGTTGACTCATTAAAAACTTTGCTAGGAAAACCCAATGGGACAAAACCTCAGCTAAGGGAAAAAGAGTGCAACGCGTATTGTCTTCCCCTGATACTTCCGGATCAGGTACGTTGTCTCAAAAAAAACCTTACTAAGAAAATCCAATTGGATAAAACTTAGTGAAGGGTAAAGAATGCAATTTATGTAAAACTCCCCCTCAATATAATATGTATCATTTCAAGTAACAAGTGTCAATCTTCTATGAAAGTTGTTGAAAAACTTTTGTAGTAAGTGATTTGTCGCTTGATGTGCAATCTATTAATGAACTTGATGTATGATCTTCATGTAAAACTTTAATACCTCATCTTGTAAGTAGATACCACAAGATCCATGAATGTGTTTTGTTATAATCTCTGCATTTACAAAACTAACCAAACTTGTTGATGTGTTAGTAAAATATGAACCCATACCTTTCGTACCTTAAGGGTATAGAAAATAAATATTTTACTCATTACACTATCTCCTCGTCGTACACGAGTTAAATCTTACCAATGAATTTAATGGTACATGTTCGTGTATAGCTAGCAAGATATATTAATACAATTTGTATTGAATTATGGTACTTCATGACCAAGGATCTTTGCTTCTTTGATAGAAGATGATAAAAGTCATTTTTATCTATATCAAATATTTAAACATCATTAAATGTACTTACACCAAAAGCTTTGTTCATATGAAAATATCCAACATTTTCTAGATGTATTATGATTGATGGATTATAATATAAACGTATGTCCTACGTATCGAGCCATAAATTTGCAATATTGTATTTCATTTGCAAATTCTTGCTTAAATATTTGAGCTCTTTTTTTCTCTTCGGGAAATTCAATGACATCATCAACATATATTGCAATACTTGTAAAACTCATATCATTCTTTTAATGAAAACAAATTGACCAACTTCACCATATGTATTTCTCATTTTCGAGCTCACTGGTGAGTTAATTATATCATATTTGACTCGACTATTTTAGTCCACATATTTTGTCAACTTCATATAGTATGTTCTTGAGGTTTTGACATCAATGCTTCTAGCATTATCAATCCATGAGGGAATTCGTTCCATATTATCCATATATGCATGTGCTTTCACTCTTCGGGAGTTTTGCTATATAAGTTTGCCCATTTAACACATAGATATCTATATCATGTAAAAGTATCAGAACACTTGATTTTATCTCCAAAATCCATATTGTACCATGCGTGTACACTATTTATTGAGATATCACAATCACTGGGTACAAGTTTTCAATGTATGTTTATTGGTGCACAAGAATTACATCGTTAAGATGTTTTGATTCACCTTTAAAGAACTCAATTGCTTTAAGAAACTCATCAGGAGTTCAATCGTATTCAAAAATGAATCTGTATACAACGATCGTATTGTTCTCGAGAACTTACTTTACATGAATTAAATAATTTAAATTCTTCAAGGACTTGCATGTAAACTTTAGTATCTAAATGATACATAACATTTATAAGACGCATATCAATTCTCTCTTTATATTACCAGACTAATTAAATACTGGAAAGCTATTGCATCCACCACTGGAGAATACGTCTCCTCATAATTAATCATAGGTCTTTGCGAAATCCTTGTGCCATCAATTGTTGATCCACATAAAAGACCTTATTATATTAAATATATTTTACAACTTTTTTTATGGACTACTGACCCGTAAGCTTTATATTTCAATAGAGAATGTTAATTTAAAAGACCTTTTTCAACTGCCATTAATCTCCCTCTAATGTTGAAAATGTTAATTTACTTAAAGTAAGATTTAACGAGCCATAAATAAATCTCTCGTTAATTGCTCTAAGTATGTAATCATAAATAGTATTTTTACCCAACATATATTCCCAACATTATATGAGTTTCAATCTTTATGCGTTGTGGTGAATCAATTCCAATGTATACCGCACAATAAAAGGTTTGATGGGAAATATTTGGTTCCTGACCAAAACCAACTATAATGGGGAGAAACTATTACAACATGTTGGCTTGATGTGAAATAATGTTACTGCATGTAAAATCACATGTTCTCAAATATGAACTTTTGCTCTCTTGATTATTGGCTTTGCAATCAATTTGTAGACGTTTGATCATCGTCTTCAACAAAAGCAATTTGTGTCTTAATCATTTAGAAAGTTCAATACTTATTCCAATAATCATTAGTAACATGGATACTAAATTCAAGTTATAACCACCATAAATATGATAATGTGGAATAATATGCTTGCTATCTCATTAGCTAAGCTACACACAACTTCAAGTTGTAAATTTGATGACCATTTAGACGACACATCGATTTAAAAACACTAAACAGTATCATGTTTAGATATATACATCCTTCATTCATTCCATAATATTTTGGGGATTCACACCCTACTATGGTTGGTAAATAATTAACTTTTGTTGAGAGCAACTATGACATGTTTAATTATCATGAAGAATTTTCTAGTTATTCATTAAGTTTCACATCATTATTGGTTTGGTGTGGTCTAACCGGTCACACCAACATATAATTAAGATCCATAAACTTATGGTTTATGATATTGTATATGTATTACTTGCACGTATGTAATACAAAACATAAGACATGAAAGAATGTATTATAACTTCAAAGTTCAAATATCGTGTTATGTAATCACTAGTTTACCACTTTTGGTGGTCGATCTCATCATGACTATCATTATAATGCTGATATTCGATCTCATTATTAGCTTGACTATCTTATAATTTCTGATAGTTTGATATTTTATTAAGTTGCACTTCTAATGGTCAATCTTATTATTAATATGATCATCATTACAATTTTCTCAATGATGCCCATGATTACAATGATCATTATATATTCACTTCATGAATCAGAGTAAAACCATACAATTTTTACGGTTTTCCATTATTTTCTCGAACATATAGATATACAGTCGTTTCAAACCGTTTATACCATTTAAATGATATTGCTACTTTAGGAGTATATTTGATGTTTGACAAACAAAATTTGTTTTATCCGATTTCCCTTATAAATAAACTTCTCTTCGTATAACGTCAATTGAGAAGTAATTATATGTCCGAGTCATATAATATTTCTTTTATACTTGATAATGAGATACAAGGAGTATGACACTTTAGGTGTCAAATCGAAGCATATTTCTACTTTTTTCATGGGAAGACAATAAACCACAACTTTGGTCTAGTCGTTCTATTCGGTATTATCGATGCAAAGAAGTGATAGCATATAGAATACAATTGATGTTGCAGCAACAAATCATACAGTACATGACCTTATAGCATGTCATTATATAAAAACAACTTATAAAGAGCCTTTATAAAATAAGAAACATTTTTATCACTAATAAGTAAACGCATATAATTTATGTATTAACTTATTATAATATAACCAAACATAATATCTTATATATTTTGAATACCTACTTTAAAACTTAAACATATATCTCTTTCAAGTTCTCAGATCATTTATTACTTGTATTTGAAATTGTAATACTGATGAGTTACATAACATACTCATTTTTTTTCTTCTCAAATATTTATATTTAAACAACTGATGACATCATATAAGCAATCTATACACTGTACATATGAAGCAATAGTAATAGTCACTATTTTATACTAGCAATAGTAATAGTTAATATGCAAATAAATTGTTAAACATTATGACATGGCATAATGAATGCATGAGAGGTACCGACATCGCTAGAAAATGTTTCTCTAAAAACAACTAATGATATCTAGCAATATTAATCTATTATATGAATTTCTTATATGTAAAATTTGTTATAGCATTAACCTTAGTATAAGTACCAAACGATATTTGCATAATCATGTTATAACAATAATAATAATAATAATAATAATAATAATAATAATAATAATAATAATAATAATATATTGCACTATAAGTTGTATAGTTTATTTAAAACTAAATCAATTGATGTTTATAGACAGAGAATTAATATCCAATGAGCACTAGTCACATAACTCATTTATATCTAATTATGTAAAAGTCTTTTGACACGCTATGTATTAACAATGACTAATAAAAACAATTAATTACAGAATTCATATCCATTTAAATTATAAACTATATAAAATGAAAATCTAGTACATACATCATGTATATTTTACCACCAATACAAGCATATATACCTAATACAATTGCATTGTTTAGTCCATAAATATTGAGTTCCATACTTTGTAATATTGAATATTGAATTTAATTGTTTTTCATGAATTCTAAAAGCACATATAATATTCTCTAGATTGCAAATTAACTTCCTCAAATTAAAATGATTCAACAATTTTATTTACAACTTAACAAGGTTAATAAAGAAGCATAAATATATGATTATGGTGGCTCAAGGAATATGCAGATGAGTATCACTAGATTGTAAGAGTCCTAAACAACATATATTATAATTAAATTAACTAATTAAATGATAATCCAGCCAATTTAGAATAATAGAAAGGATCATTTGTAAAAGAGAAAAATAAAATAAACATATGTAATATCGTCGTCGTCAACAAAAACTAAAATTATTCAATTAATAATGAGTATTAGCAAAAGATGAATTAGTCAATTGTAACGTCATAATTTATGATGTAATATCTAAATCCTGATGAATATCAACATGCATATATATATATATATATATATATATATATATATATATATATAATAACTTCTAAAAGCAAATGAAAAAATATATATAGATAAGAGTTCAATCATGAGACTACATCCTAGAATTTATAGTAATCATCAGTTTTAAGTTTATATATGTATATTAATAAGTGCCACCAGTAAGATTGTTGTATCATCATTATCAAATATAATATGAAATAATCATACGAAGAATCATACCTTTATTAGTAGAGATTGCAGATCTGAAGATCAAACATTTTGTCAGCAGTGGCTACGCATCTACGGTTTCCAACTTTCCATCGCACAAGAAACCCATCTTTCATTATTTTGGATAATTATTGGGTTGCTTTCTCAACGTGCGAGATTGAGTTAGGCTGGAAAATAATGCACATCAAAGGAAAGGAAAAAGGGATACCAAGGGTGGCAAAACACATAGAGCACGCTCGTGCTGATAACGTGTTGTGAAACAATGATCTATTAGCAACTAATATATATGTATATAAACATGAGAGCTAGACTATGAAATCATGTAGAGAATAGAACATGAAGAATTCTTATTCATTGATCCAACATCATATACAAATGCCATTATATATAAGCACTCACATTGGTACAATAGTAAATAAGAGAAATGAGTTATACATGTGGAAAGTCGTTACATAATGGATGCCTTCATAGATAGCGGTTCTATATGTGAAAAGTCACTACATAATGGATGCATTCATAACAAAAGATTAAAAAACCTTGGTAAATATGAAAATTAAAAGATTTTTATCATTTTAACATAAATAAGGGTAATATAGTCATTTGCTTATTTACTATTAGTGAATTAAATCAAAAAGATAGATTTACAATTTGTTTTAATAAAAGAGAGGATATATGCAATTTTGTCTAGGGTTTGAATAAATATGCAATTAATATAAATATTAATAAAAGACTTTAATTAATGCTACATATCAATTTTTTACTTCAATCCTATAATTTTACTTTTATTTTATTTAAAAATAATTTTTTTATCCTTATTATTATTTATTATAAATTCTCTCAATTTTAATTTTAATATTATCTAATTTTGTATCCAAACTCTAATAAACCATTCTAATAAATGACACATGGCAATTTCTTATGCTACCTAAATATAATATTAATTTATATTTCATTTACGGATAACTAATTAAAAATATTATATTAACTAATTAAAATTATCATATGGATAACTACAATTAATATGTATAACTTTTGTTTAATAATTTTGCTATCATAAGCAAATAAATATATTTTACTACAATTAAAAATATTCTATTTTGTTTAATCGTTATTATGTTTAACTACAATTACCACATGACAATTTTTCGTTCAATTTTGTTATCATTAACAAATAAATGTGTTTTACTATAATTAAAAATATTCAACAATATAGATAACGATTAAACATAACAAAATATAGATACGATTAAACATAATAAAATATAGTCAAATATGTCGTAGATTTCTCTGATGTATTTAATGAATATTATTTCACTACTCCGTTACCTCATTGTTAACAGTGTAAAAAAAAAAAAGTTTACTAAAGAATTGATGCCTGTAACAAGCATTTTACAAGTGGGTTGAGTATTAATTACTATAAGTAAAAAATTGTAAACTTGTAGAATAACTATCATGTATGTCTATTTTTCTTATTTACAAATAAACTATTTTTATTATTCAACTTATTTATATACGAAAGTATAACCTAGTAATTTTTATAAAGAGATATATACAATTGTTCCGTTCCGCTAAATAGCAAAACCTTAAAAATTTTAAGTTCAGAGTAAATAAAAGTAAGATTATGGATCAATATACAATTATAATTCTGCTATTACATCAATTACAGGAGCAAACGGAGAATAGCCGAATAGGGGGTACCGAAGGTTACATCATCATTTAAATGTCAAAAACCCTCTTTGACGTTTGTTCCTTCTGTAGACTTTCTTTATGTCATCCTATGCTATATATAAAGCATTATAATAATTTTATATTATATATTAAAGTTTTATTTTTTAATTACAAACACAGACTTCTAAAGCATTACCTTCTTTATAAAAGTGGATATGCACCACTTTTATTGAACATAAACACCTGATATCACTAGTTAAAAATAACATATTTCTTTCATTTGTTATTATAAAAACATAATATTTATCAGTCCATGCAAAGGAAAGGAATGAGATTGGTACCTAACTAGAAATATTAATATTGAAATTCTAAAAGGTGTATGTTTACTGAATATATCGTTAGGATATCAGTTTTGTATGATACCGGTACGCTACCGGTCGGGAACACTTTGTCGAAGGGGTTTATTATCTAATCAAAACTATTAGTTAGGATTTATCAATTAAGACACACCCGAAAGGGATATAGCCACTAGTTTTTCATTCTTTCAAATACAAACTTAGGCTACGGGTGTAGGGCGTTGGTTGGGGAACCACACCGGGCCAGCGTTGGCCATGATGTTGCCCCCGCTAGTGTGGGTTTGAAGCTTGGTGTGGGGCCGAAGGGAGGTGAGTTGGCTGGGTTGGATTGGCTGGTAAGAGATGACTGTTTGGGCTAACAGTTGCTAAACAACTACTTTATTTTAAAAAAAAAAAATATTTTTTTTAAACACTATAAATGCTCACCCATTTTTTACCACTTCTCTACTTCTTCTATCACTGTATTTTTTTTATAAATTTAACTCACTTAATCCTCTACAATGCATCCACTTAACCGAAACTACGACCCAACCAACCCCTTTGGAGACCAAAAGAACCCGAACCCTAGCCCGCAACAAAACCGTCAAATACCGCTTACACGCAGCAATCCACAAAGGATCGAGATGAGGAATAACAGGGAAGTAACATGGCATTGGAGATGGTTGTATGATCTAGAGGATGGGGACGAACCAACTGAACTTGTGGAATGTTTGAACCTGTTGAATCAAGCGCATATAGAGGAGGCCAAGGATAGATGATATGTAGCGATGACAAAAACCGCAAGCACTTGGTCAAGTCAGTAAAAAGGTTAAATTCCCCAAGTATTCCTATAAGCTTTGTCTTGGATTGGGACAAATGAGTGCCAACAAAAATCAACATTTTTGCCTGGCGCGTGGAAATGGAACGTCTTCCGACACTCACGGCCTTGTCCAGGCGAAACATACAGGTTAACTCTATTACTTGTAAGTTTTGTAATGAAGAAGATGAGACGACGGAACACCTGTCTTTCGAAGACATTAAGTACCAGTCTTTCATTTGGGTCAAAGATAGCTGGAACAGAACATGAATCTTGGTGTAAACTCAATTTTATGTAGTTGGACATTATATTCTCTTCTTGTTTGGTGTATGTAATGGGTCGATTTCTAGCTACTTGTTAGGGTCGACTGATTGTGAGTTGAAATAAACTGATTTCGCTATTTAAAAAAAATCATAAAATATACGTTTTAATAATTATATTGCTAATAGGAGTAAGTTGCCTTATAACGTGGTTAAAAATGGTTTGTCATATAAATAGCAAAAATGATTATATTTCTTGAAAAGCTTCCACAAACTAAACTAACTTTTTCTTCATACTACGCAATGCCTGTGTCACCTAGAAACAATACATCATCGAAGCGTTGGCTAAAAAAAACTAAGCAAATGTGCGGGTGCTGTCAAAAAGTTAACTTCAAAAATTAACATTTTTAAACAAATTGGACTATCACGAATAGTTAATTTCCCTATCCGAATTCATATCTAAAACTTCGGAGATAATGAAACGGATATCCGAAAATCTCAAAAAAAATATCTAGTATTTAAGAATATTTAAATGAAGGATTTTTAAAATTTTTTAAATAATTGTTTCAGATTAAAATTATAAAAGTCTATCCGAAATATACATAATATCCAAAATTGCTAATTGTTATTTAAAATTTAATACTTTTTTAAAAATATCGGATACTTCGGATATCCGAATTGTATGAACTTTATTAATTTAAAGGTACTGTGCAAATCCAAAAAAAATTGAATTTATAAAAACTTTACCATAACATTCAATATTTACAAAACACAATTGGCTTTATGTTTTTATGTTGAAATTTTATGCACTCGTCTTCATTAAAATGAATTTTTTTATTTCACCAACTTAATTTTCAAATTCCTTTTGAACTTATACTATGTGCATGTAATAATCTTAATTTGGAAACTCTGAATAATTAATATATTATAAAGATGATAGTTATAAAATCCTAAATAAATTGAAATTGATACATTTAACAATTTTCACAATAGTAAAGGCTCAACATGTGTGTGAGAAAGTAAAGTCCAGTACTCGTATGGTGAATGTGTTAGGATTTTATCAGTAAGTATGATTAGAGATGAAAATCGAAGTCGAATCTGATGGGTAAGTTCGAAGTCTAATACATTTGGGATGGGTTTAGGGTCAAGCAATCGGGTATGGGACCAGGTTTAGGATTAATTTTTAATATTTTATTGGGTTTGGGTGGTGACCCGTTTACCCGATTGTATACCAATATAAAATTTCTTTTTATTGAACACACACACACATATATATATATATAAACGGGATCTGAGAAAACGGTTGTAAGTGTGAAAACGGATCTTGGTCGAACGCGTGGGAGGAGCACTAAATGATATGCAGGGGCAGGGTTGTCATTGTTTACGCTCCCTTAATAAGTCGCATTATATGCAACGGATATGGCGTTTTGTTCTTTATGCTTGTTTCAATAGCGTTTTTTTCAAAGTAATATTTGAAAATGGCGTTCATGTTTCAATGGCATCTTCATATCACTTTTTGTGCATAACATGTGATTTGAAAGGTACATAATAAACCATAGAAGATCGCACACATATAAACGCCAAAGAAAAAGAACACTTTTCAGTAAATAAAATAGGTGAGGAAAAACTCAATAAGATTTTGCTCAATGAGATGGACAAAATACTCACTTAAGAATTTTGTCCAACACATTGAGTGAAACTTTATTGAGAACAAAACTGAATCTTCAAGAAACGACGTTTGCCATGTGTGGTTTTTGAACTTTTTGGCGTTTTAAATTGAATAGTATTTAGTAAATGATGGCGTTTGTTTATATAAAATGTTTTTGACACGTAGTTTAGGCGGGAATTTATTATAATAAATGTTAGTAATAAAGTTTCTATAGTTTCAGTTACTATTTGTAGTTACTGTTTGTTCAGCTTTATCTGTTAAAGCTACAAGGTGTCCCATCATTAAGTTTGGCGTTTTGTATGAATGACATTTTAGATAAAGATGCCAAAATATAACTAATTAACTTTTGTAAGGAAAAATAATGTTATCCCGCGTTTTGAAACATACATCACCATTTTGTGCATAACATGTGATTAAAGGAAAATTATTATAGTTTTTGTGTTTGGCGTTTGTGTCATTTTGGCGTTTTATAACTAATTAGAGAAATAAAGTATTTTATTAGCGGAAAAGTACACAACAAACCACAGAAAATGACAAAAAAGAAAGAAAGAAAACTCCTCATCTAATCTTCTTCTGTCCGAAGAAATGATTCATCGAAATAATGAGTCACTATTGATATTTCTCATCCAATTCTTCACTGCCATAGATCTATTCTTCTCATCCAAATCTTCACTGTCATCAGTCTCTTCTTCTTGAAGATTTTGTCCCCGGAACCTTTGAATTCCTTAGATAGATGCCGATTCCTACACGGCTGGATGCCTGACTCTAGACGAAGCTGATTCATGGGGTTTTTGTTGTTTTTAAACCCTCGTTTCTTCGTCTTATCTTGCTCTTCATCGTAATCTTCATCCCACTCATTCAGAAAAATGTTATGGAGTTAATCCTCACTTTAAGAATGTTGTCCAATCCATTCAGTGAAACTTTATTAAGAACAAAACTGAATCTCCAAGAAACGACGTTGTCATCTATGGTTTTTGAACTTTTTGGCGTTATAAATTGGATGGTATTCAGTAAAATGTGGCGTTTGTTTTTTGTGTGATTAATGGAAGGTTCTGAGACGTTTATATAGATGTTTTTGGCGCGTAATTTAGGCGGGAATTTTTTATAATAAATGTTAGTAATGAAGTTTCCGTCGTTTCAGTTACTGTTTGTTAAGCTTTTATCTGTTAAAGCTGTAAGGCGTCCCATCATTAAGTTTGACGTTTTTGTATGAATGGAGTTTTAGATAAAAAAATAAAGGGGCAAAATACAACTAATTAACTTTTGTAAGGCAAAATAATGTTTATGGCGTTTTAGATAAAGAAGACAAAATACAATTAATTAACTTTTGGTGTTTGGCGTTTGTGGCATTTTGGAGTTTTATATCTAATTAGAGAAATAAAGTATTTTATTAGCGGAAAATTACATAACAAAGCACAATGATACACAAAAAAAAGAGAAGAAAAAAATTAAAACTCCTCGTCAGAAGGGATTTCGTCTGAGAAATATCCATCATTCCCCTCGTCTTCTTCTTCTTCATCCAATTTCTCATCCAAATCTTCACTTCCATCGGTCTCTTTTACTTGAAGATTTTGAAACCTCCATATGAACATGTCATGCAACAACGCTAATTTAATGGGTCATGTCTGTGTTCAAACATGTTGCGTTGTTTAACTCCTCTAGGAACCCAAGACTCTGTTTGGTCATGATGTTTTCAACCGTGTAGTTTTCCTGATCCCCGTTGTCACATACAACAATCAATATGTCAATGTCTTCATCAATATGGTGTTTCATCTGGAAGGGACTGATGTGTAACGCTTGTTATTTATGGCGGGAATTTTAATGGCGTTTTACTCATGAGTTTGGCGTTTTGTATTATAGCAATAAAAGACCCTTTTACCCTTAATGAAGCGCGTGCACGTAATAAAGTTGATATTCTTTACAAAAACACCACCGCGCCAATCTAATTCATAGATTGTTTTGATCAAACGGACGAGGGGCGTTCTCACCATTTTCACACTTATAAACGTTTTCCCTAAATCCTGCCCCTATATATATATATATATATATACATACATATATATATATATATATGTATATATATATGTATGTATATATATATGTATGTATATGTATATATATGATATATGATATAGTCATACACTATTTTTGTTATCTATACATTTGAGTATTGTTTTTTTATGTATATTTTGTTATTTTGTTATTTTTTTATATACATTGTAGTTATTTGACATATTAATATAATAATAAAAATGTTAAATGTAATTAGTTAGTAGTTACTTGATAAATACTCGACGAGATTGAGTCAAGTATACCTTACGGGCATTTTTTTTAAATTAACAAGTTTACCCGAAACCCGTACTCGATACCAAACGGGTAATTACCTTATAGAAACCCGACATTTTTTGTACGAGTTTGGGACAAGGTTATCTAATTGGGTTTGGAGTTGGAATTTCCTAAACCTGTCCCAAAATCGTCCTATTACCATTCCAGTAGGATAAACTACACCATTGTATGTAAAGTTCGGTTGCAAGGGTGATTGTGATCAAGTATCAGGCACGGGTGTTTATTATTCGGTTATAACAGAATTAACCAAAAATGAAATCAAAATTAAATAAAAAGAGCCAAAAAAGAATTTGATTATTCGGCTTGATTTGTAACTGTAACTGAATTCATATTTGGTTCAATTATTGGTTTAACAATTTAATTAATTCGGGTAATTCAAATTAACCGATTTACCCGGTTTAAGTTTTAAATTTTGCACAATAATTTGTAGGGGCGAGCAGAAAACAAAAAATAATTGAAATGTAACCAAAAAAGCGATCCGAAACAAAAACCAATGGTTCTGTTTTTGGATTTTTAATAACCAAAAATTTCGGTTCAGTGTTCAGATAACCATTTTCAATAACTAAAAAAATGAACTGAACCAATAAGTTACAATAGTAGGCCCAATCCATATATTTTTATGTTTAAGTGTAAGTTCTTTTAGTTTTTAACCCATGCTAGTAAGAATTATTAATTTTATTCTTAAATGTTAAGTATTTATAAGATACCATTTATCTATTTTCTACAATAAATAAAAAAACTTAATATAAAAATTAAATGATCTTCAAAATATTATAAAATAAATTGTCAAACTTTGAAGCAACATAAAAATAGATTACAAGGGAGCTTATTGTGAACTATATTATTTAGAAAGGTTAAATATCTAAGAAAGATTCTCAAATTTTATATTATATTTTTTATTTTTGAATTTTACGTAATTTTGTTAAAAAAAACTGAAAACAAACCGAACCGTTGCTAAAACCGAAAAAAGCAAAACTAAACGGTTTTCAAAAACTGAAAATCAAACATTTCGGTTAGGGTTTCGGTTTTACCATAAACTCAACCGACCCGTGCACACCGCTATTACTTTTGCTTTTTTGTTTAAATTATTTCATGCTTTATAAAGCGCAGCTCCATGTCATATTAGCCTAGATCCATCGTCTGTGATGTATCAGCCTAACCCTAAAAAAGTAATTGTAACTCTCTTATCTCTCATAAATGTGCATGCTCTTAAGCTTGTTTCCACAACATCTAAGGTTCCTTCCAATTGACCTTTTGGTTTTAATTGATAGTCAACTTTATTTAGGGTTTTAGTTCGTGAATATTAGTTTTCGTTACTGGTTTTATTACTTGTACATGATTTATTCTGGTATAATTTGGATCATAAATAGAAGCATGATTTTCTTGAAGGTTTATATCCACAATAAGAATAAAAAATACATTTTGATTGTCTAATAATTGGTTAATCCAGTTAAAATCGGTAAATTCGTTTTAACCGAAAACGTAACCAAGTTGTTATTCGTTTAACAGTATGGTTAGTCACTTCTTTAAATCGGTTCGGTTCGATTCTCACTTACGATAAAAGTGATGTAAGAGATTTAGCCAATCATGGCCTTTGTTTGAAAAGAACTCTTACGACTAATCTTGGATCTCGAGACTACTACACACTCTAAAAGATTAAAGATGGATGATAGTGGTGGGTGTTGGTGTTGTAGTGGTGGTGGACTGATAGTAAGTGCGAGAGAAATGGTTTGCCAAGAGATGTCTAACCAAGCACCTTTATTTATAGTTGGAAACAGAAGGCGACCACGGCCCCGTGGTGGATTTTTTCTCTCCCTTCATTAACTGCATATCTCAGGTCGTTGTACCAACACACCTGGTGGTGGCAGAGCACGGCCCGGTGGTCAGTGTACGTACTTGTTGTACTATCCTAGATTCTGCGAATCTTAAAGTTGACCACGGCCCATGTTGACTTGGCACACCCCCGTGTTGGTTGTATGTTGTTGTCTTTTTCTAGAGAGAATCTTTGGCTGGACACGGCCCCGTGCCTGAGTTTCTGTATTCGTTATTTTTATTGTTTTGGAAGTGAATGGGGGTTCGGCAAGCGTGTCAATCCTTCTTCTTTGTATTTGTGTTGGTTTCTACTGTTAATTTATTCCTTTTATTCGTTTAAGCTTTTTTAATCATGTAATTTAAAAGTAAACAAAGAAACATGTTTTTTATAACATTAGTACCGAAAAAAGGGTTTATTTTATGCCTTGTTTAATGTAATTTATATGTTGCATTTAGCGCACATCATGTACATTTTGACTTTTTTTTTCCTGCAAACCAGTTTGATCAATATAATACATTTTCATTAGACAATATAAACTCGAGATACTTTGGGTATTAACGCCGCGACAACGCACTATGTTTCCAATTAATTTTTGTTAAAAATCAAGTCACATCCGTTGCGAAACGCGAATGTAACCCACTAGTTATGAAAGATAACACAAAAGATACATGAGGATAATTTAAGTAGAAAGCTTACAAGTAGTGAAACAGACGTTAAGACAAATAGAGACTAAAAAATAGTGTTAACTAAGTAGAAGAATTAAAATTTAAGCTAGGAGAATAGTCAAAACTATCAAAACTTATAACATATAAAGTTCACATCTAAATTGGCAAAGCTTGAGATATTATACGAGTGAGGGGGGAGGTTTGAAAACGTATAAAACTAAAAGAATTTATAGAACCGGGGGGGTCGAAAACGTATATACCCAAAAATTTCTATACGAAAGCTACATATATAACATTATTGAACGAAAAGTTCAGAGGGTCCCTCTCCCGGCCCCTTGTGACCTTCGTCCTTGCACATGTATGTATGACGTATGCATGCAGAAACTTGAACAAACATTTATTTTGAGTGGTTGAGCGAGAAAGAGGAAAGTGAAATTGCTTGTCAAATTGTGATACATGCCATAAACACAACTTGTTTCTAGAACAAGAAACACATTATTTAGAAACTAAAGTGTCAAGGTGCCCAAGTTGATGATTTAAAAGAGTCAAATGACAAGAAAGACAACTACAGCTGAAGTTGTTAAGTAGAAGGAATAGCATGATATAGATCAATAGTGTTGATGTTGTCATTGCATGAAATAGTGAACTTTTTACATAAAAAAAATGTTTACCAAAGTGTTTGTAGATATTAAGGCATGTAGTGAAGGCATTAATTCCTATCTAAGTGATTGAAGGTGTATGAGCTAAACGAACAAGTTAAACGAGATGAAACAAAGATAACCAAAAAGTTTTCAAAAAATCAACTAAATTTTGACCATTTAATGTGAGAGGATAATGCTTTAAGTGCTAACACTATGTTATCATAGGCCGAAGGTGTCACATCAGAGGCGCGATATACCACCACGTAGTGGCGCGCTTAAGAGAGGGGGACCACGACGTGAGCAAGATGTTTAAGGTTTTTATTTTAATATTTAATATTTACAGACCTAAGCATATCTAGCCATCTCAATCACTAAGTTCCTAACTATATGTCTTCTGAGGCTTTCAGGGTGTTTTAAAAAATGTGCTTACGTGACACATGTATGATATCATAGACTCATGTGACATTTTCTTGTGAACTAAACCCCGTAACACATAGCCTAAGTAATAATACGCTATAAAACATGTGTAATGTAAATGTATGTTTATAAAACAAGCATATTAATATTGTATGATATTGGCTGGATAGTTGCAGCCTTAGTCAAATATATACCGTATACGGACGTTTAGAGAAAGGTGTGGATGATGTCATGTCACAAATTCCAAAATGTATTTGTGGTAGATTTTATTTGCACTGCAACTTCGAACTGACATTAAATTTATTTATTTAATTAATTATTTAATAAGAAGATTGGGTTGGTTTATTTGATTTGATAGGATTGGTCATGAATGGTTCCATCAAACTTTTTGATGTTGTGCTGTACTCGGTCACTGTTTTATTAGCCCTGGGCCCCCTCATATTACCATTTTTATTTTTAAATTTTAGCTCAAACTTGTTTTAACAATAAATCTTTACGCATAAATACCAAATTATTTTATATTTACACAGATTTAAATTCAGGTTATTTTTGTATTAAAGAGACACCGTATTACTAGACCATTAAGTTATTGAACAAGTCTTACTTATGCAACTATTTATTTGAACAAGTATAGTAAAACGAACGGGTCACTCAATTCACAATCAAGGTTTAGATTAAAACAGTATGGCTTAAAATGCTAGATTAGTTTGGTTAAAATGATTTAGTTTTTGCTTAATTGGTTCATGTTAAAATGAGTTGGTTAAAAAAATCAAATGATTTAAAGTTATCAAAATATAATCACAATTGTTATGTCATCTATAATATTATAAAATTTACTATAAAAGTCATTCAATTTGATTAGCCACGCTAACTTCTATAAGAGCAAATGGTTAAACATTCTAAGGCTCGAGGGTCTGGTATGGTTAAAGCCCCTTATGGGTTCCTTTGTGACACCTCATCACCATGTCATCAATAACACCCCCTCCCCAACAAATTTGGAGGGTAAGGGATAAAGTCTCTTTTGCATTAAAGGGATCCCCTCCTTCACACATAGATATGTCGTTAGTGCTCGCCATTGCATTCACATCCCTTCAATAGTGTCCTCTGATGATGCTTGCGGTATACCTCGGAACCTAACTAGGATAAATGAAAAGAACTTTTACATTTATAGGTGTAATAGAAAGATGTGTTTATCTTAAAACATAAAGAGATAATTTGTTCAATAAGAAGATACAAAATCATGGTTAAAAGATTGATTTTATATTCCTTGTAACACGAATTAAATTAAAATATAATGTCATTGTGTTAAAAAAATAAAGCTTTATTCTTACATATAATAAACTCATTATGATGCTTATCACATCTAAAAGTATTCTCTTTTGGTATTTATTCTTTTTCTTTCATCATCCATCACCCTTCATTAAACTTAAATCCCATCTTCATCATACCAACACTGTCTCCAACCGTCATATTAGTTAAGAATATAAGCGCTATATGTTTAGCTTTTAATGGTTCATATCTCTTATTAGTTTAACATTTAATGGTTTAGACTGTTGTTTCGTGAATAGATGTCTGAATAGTTCAGACATTTCCCTTTGAATGGGTAATCATTATACTGAGTCTGAATGATTTAATACCTCTAATCTGAATTGGTCAGAAATTTGCCTTTGAACGGTTAAACATTATACTAGCTCTTAATGGTTCAGACCTCTTGCTAGTTTAACGCTTAATGGTTCAGACTTCTTACTAGTTCAGCACTTAACATTTAGAAGTTGTCAAACACCCACTAAGCGATCATATTGGTGTTTCATCGTATCTTGATTCGAACAAGACTCATGAGTGGGGGAGGTCTTTTGACAATTTATAGTGAAAAATTTTGTAAGATGTCCCAAAGTGTCGGTAAACATCATAAAAGACTCGTTCCTAAAATGTCGTTGATTTCCCTTTTTTATAAGTACTAGTGACACCTTTGTGACAGTTTTTGATATATGTCCTTAAATTCCTCGTCGAGTCACACATATACATTTTGATAAAGTTTAGAAAGTATTTTCGAAGATACTTCAAGCATTGTCGATTAAATTGCTATCTTTTTTATATATTTATCTAATCAAAAAGTTGATTACTTTAAATACATTTTAAATTTAAAGATAAAGAGAACATTTAAAAAAAAGTAAGAACTACATCTTTGATAAAGCTAGAAGTTTCTACTTTCTATTAACATAAGATCGTTTTTTTATTTAACGTGTTCTATATGGTCAACTTTGAACGACATGTTTAATGGATTATATTGATGGAAGTTTTAGTGTGTGTCGCTGCACGTTGTCAAAGTGCTAGGAGGCCACCGCGAGCCACGCGGGCGTGTGAGCGCTTGCGCACACCGCAACGGCCTCCTGCTAACATGAGCGATCATGATCCACCGCGAGGCTGGCAACCGCTGCGAATATGAATGTTGGAGGTGGGGAGAACCTTTATGACCGTTGCGTATTAATTAAAAAAATAAAATTCAATTTTTAATTTAAAAACTATTTAAACCCTCATAGCCATTTAAAAATACACACTTTATCATCATTCTCTACATAAAATACCTCTCTTTCTCCACCTTTTTCATAAAAAAAATGCATTCCGATTTGTTTGGCACAAATACTTACCGGGTTACATTAGAAAGCGATGGAGACGACGATTACGACACTTGAAAAACAATAAGCAGGAGCATATCGCAAAGGAGCTTAAGAAAGATCAAAACACAACTGACTAGATTTTTATTTTGTTAAGTGTCTTCTTTTAAAAAAATTATGTTTTCTTTATTTAGTTGTATGTTTTATTTTATAAAATTTGTGTTTTTAATTTATATTAATTATTTACATTTGTTTAAAATAAAAAATACTCGATCAAACCACGGCTCTCCTTGTTGGCTTTATCCAATGCCCAATCAGCGTCTAGTTAGGGCCAAGTAGAGCGATATTATAAAATAAATTCTGGTGCTCACTCTGACTAACTTTAGCCACAATCGATCGTCTTCTTCTTTATTTTTATTATTATTGTTGTTGTTATTATTATTATTATTATTATTATTATTATTATTATGCTGGTTGGGTTGTGGGGTTTACTTCAATTAGTATAGAATTCAGGCCTTGGGGGGTTGAGCAAAAGCATGTTCAGTAAGGAGTATACTTTTCCCCCGTTTTCCATGGGTTCCCTACCTGCGTTTATTCCTGGCTCTAACTCATTAATCATATCATTACTTTTACTGCCTTAGACTATTCATGAAGTACCCGACAGTCCTCGTACTAGTGGAACAACCACCACTAAGTATGATACTTGTGTATACCCTATAGTTTTAGGTTTAACATGTATGACTTTAACAAATGAGAGAGATGATACATCTAAGCGAATTAAAGTATTAATATGATGATATGTATGTGCTAATACAAAACACTTTATCATCTCTCACTAGCGAGAAGGGTATAAAAATAAGAGTAAATTACAAAAATTGTTCTTTATGTTGACACTAGATTATAAATTATGTCTTTTATCTTCAAAAAGTACTTAATGCTTCAAACCCTTTGCATGTAATGTTGTTTAGCCATAACTAAGTTAGTTTTCATAGTTATATCTGATCAAGTAGACTCTATTTAAGAGCAAATTAAGCTTTTTACCACTTATTTATATAAAACAATTTTATAAAAAAAAACATGTACAAATACTTTCAGATATCTCTCTCCTCCCTCCTCTCTCTCTCACCCACCACCAGCCATCCTCGCCATAGTGAAATCGAATATGACTAAGAACTCTATCATAGTAAAATCAGTTGACCGAAAGATTATAATCATGCCGATCAATGTGAGTTACCATGTTCTTCGACGACATAATCACCACCGGAATCTCTCTCAGCATTGAAGACTCTGCAAAACAACCTCTATCTTCAACCCAAACTTTTAAAAATTGTTTTATATAAATAAATGGTAAAAAAGTGTAATTTGCTCTCAAATGGGGTACATTTGGTCAGATTTAACAACAAACCTAACTAAGTTATGGCTAAAGGACATAATGTGTAAGAGTTTGCAAACATTGAGTACATTTGTTGTACTTTTTGAAGATAAAAGATATAGTTTGCAATCCGGTGTCAACATTAAGGGCGATTTTTGTAATTTACTCTAAAAATAAAGTAGTGATGTTAGTATTTAGTTTAGGAGAGAGTAACATACCCATCTCTCGCTAGCAAGAGGGGTATTCTTATTTACGTATATTTTAGTTTTGTATGTCATGTAGCATATGTGTCAGTCTTCAACATTCGGTACAATAGCTTTTTTGTTGGGCTATGCTATTGGCCTAAAGGGCTGGTCATAAAATAATACGTGGGGTATCATATGTCTGTCATTTGCCGTATGTCCATGATACAAAAATGTCAACAATAAAATACTGCTTGCTAGAAAACAACTACGTGGTACATGTAGTTTTGTCAAGATTGGGTCCTTTTGAGCTTGTGCTCTTAAGCTCAATCTAGTATTGGATTTGTGTCTTGGTATGTATGAGGTGTTGTTATGAGCTTGTGCTCTAAAGTAAAGACATAGTTCGAAGTCTAAGCCTTGGAGAGGAATGTGTAATCTGAATCCGTGGGCTCTGGAGATAGGGGTTCAAGGTGGATCATGAGCTTTATAGAGAGATGTAATATGCGACCTTAGCTTCGAAGAGAAAAGAGTATATAGGAGCTTAAGCCCCACTAAGAAAGTTGTTATTATGAAAGTCATATGTAACCTGGAGCTAAGCTCTTGAGGTAATTATGCAGTCTGGAGCCTAAGTTTTAAAGATAAAAATGTTTGGTATCGAGTGTGTAATGGAGTGTGGAGTTAGTGTGTAACCCCTTAGTCTCACATTTTTAAAAAGATGATAATTCAGAAACCATGGGATTTGTTGTCTTTTTCTTTCTATATACAACAATATTTTACAATAAGTTCAAAAATATTGAGAGGAAATAATATATGAGAAAATAAGAGGTGGGAAGTTATTCAAAACGAAAGATGAGGGGAGTTGTTTGTAAAATATGAAGAGTATGACCGGTTCAAGTACCGGGAGGTTAATAACCAATGAGGGAGCCTTTGATCATGGGGCCCATTGTCACATCCAATCAAATCCAGACATCCAGATAACTTATCCTTTTGTTTTAGCTTTTACAATCTTAATGTTTAATATGTTTGGTGTATTAATTGTGTAGGGACGCCTAACCCTTTTGGTATGAAGGTTCGGGTTCATCGGGTTAGACAAGAAAACCATCGCAAATGGTTTATGATAAGAATCGGGATGAAGTACTTGAATGGTGAACCGGAGTGTCGTACTGAGAGTTGAAAACTTGGATAAATATAAAAGTTATAGTGCCCCTTACAATTTATGTTTATTTTTTGTGAATTTTAGGTGTGTATTCGTATATATGTTGTTTGTGAATTTTAAGTGTGTATTCATTCGTACGTATGTTGTTTGTGAATTTTAGGTTTGTATTCGGATATGTGTTTTTTACTAACTATGTAGTTATTGTGAATGTAATAACTAAGGATCGTTTATAATCTGATTGTTTTCTAAACATATTTAGAATATTGAACATTTTGTAATAGTACTTGGTTTGTTTCAAATTGATAATTATATTTTGTTACAATAGGCTACTTTGGTTTTAGTCATTTCATGGCATGTTAAGATGACAATTGTAGGCTTGTAGCACTTAGATGTTGATATGGTGCTTATTGGCATTTTCTTAAGTTGATCTAGCATGTTTTTTCATATAACATTAGCCATGAAAAATATGTTTTTTTTACATTGGTCGGGGTTCCGAGTTTATGTTACGTTATAGCAGTGACAAAGATGGTGTTAGAGGATCTATGTTGGAGCTTGACAACTTGCTCTTACATCCACATCAATCTATGTCTAAGATGAGGGATGAGTCCAACTCCTTTGGAAACCCTTGGGCCCACTCTTCAGACTAACCAAAACCCATAATGAGAGATATAGATATGTATGCCAATATGAAGATGGATCGTATACAATAGTAAGTTAAGCTTATTAGAAGACACTAAACTTCAGGGTTAAGGGAAGAAAGCCATAGGCTATCTCATCGGCCTCGTGTGTTGAGGCATGTGAGTAGATCTTAACAGTTGAAATGTCTATGGAAGATATTTACGAAAAATAAGTGAAGTTGACGTGTATGATTGATTTAAAACTTACTAGGCATGTTCAATGCATGCCAAGGATTTTGTTTGTCACTTGTTCGTGTCATATCCTAATAATGAGTTTTTATTCATGAATATTTTTTTAACAACAAATTTTTACAACTAAATTTTTTAACAAAAAATTCTACAACTAAATATCAGCTTGTACTTACATTAATTTATATATATATATATATATATATATATATATATATATATATATATATATATATATATATATATATATACCACAACACCATAATGATAGTGTCTTGTTTGAAGATGATTTACAATTACAATATTAATATTAAATTTTACATCATCTCTATATTTTAATATCAACCTAGAAGACAGTTTCCCAGCTAAACAAATAAAATAGTTAGGGTGGGAATAAGGTTCAATAGCAAAGTCACTAAAGTGAAGATAAAAAGTCAAGGGTTTGAACATCGATAACATTGTTTATGATAATAAAAAAATGTACGCTTTGACATCACATGAAGTTGAGAAAAAGCAAATCGTTCGGAATGAATCTTAAAAATAGCAACTCGTAAGCTACATTTTTTTCAAAAATTTGACCGTCTTGCACAATTGAAAAATTGAATTTCGTCTTTCGACAAACATGTTTAGTGTATCGGAAATTAATTAAAAAAGTCAGATTTCACAGTGCTCGTCAATAATCCGTCAATGGTTACCTACGAATTTAAAAGACTGGCCTTTGTTTAAGATTTGAATCCAGACTTTTAACATTTGAAGGATTGATTTTGCTTTGATAGTACAAAGCATATTAAAACAATGGTTACAAAAGTTACTAATAATGGAGTAATATTCGTTTGATGTATCTGCTTTTGATAGTTTTCTATTTGTTACCATTGTGATGTGCCAAAAGATACGAGATGGTGTGTTTTCAGTATCTTGTGCTGTTTTGCTTTGTCCATTAGCTTCCTGCAGTAATGTGATTGATTCTTCAATATTCTCTTTTCTTCAGTCAATTTAACTTCAACAAAAAAACATTCTTGTTCCTAGGGAACCGTAACAAATGTTTGTAAGAACTGAAACATGCAATATGCCATACAATCACATAATTAATCATATTAATCATTGGATTAGCCTAGCTACCACAGACACATTTTGTGACAAACTATATGTATAGTGTCATCCGGTTTTAATTAGTGTACGTGTGTATCCATGGATTAAACGCTTACACTTTGACGTATATGTGAACTTACTGTTAGTACATACAATCGTTTATATATGTACTTTTTAATGTTCTATGTTCATCTGTTACGTTGAGAATGATTGAGCATTCGAGCTTCATGTTCTTTCATTGTTTGCTTATCTGATTGGCACATAAATCACATGTATGTGTGTATCCATGGGTTAAACGCTTACACTTTGACGTACATTTAAACTTACTGTTAGTACATACAACTATATATACGTGTACTTTTTAGTGTTCTATGTTCATATGATACATTGAGAGTGATTGAGCATTTGAGATTCATGTTCTTTCATTGTTTGCTTACATGATCGGCACATGAATCTCAAAGGATGTTTGGAGTAAAAGGTCCGGGTCACACGATGACATGAATAAATCAAGGTGATCACCCATCAATATTTTTAAATCTATAATTATCATAAAAATAAGTCCAATAGTTTATTCATTTATTCATTTATTCTGATCTTATATTTGTTTAATTCGCCTTTATATATTAAATAAAAACGGTCATATATGTGAACTAATCTCTTTTTTTTTTAACAACTAAGCTTTTTCCCTATAAATACTATACTAAATTACATCTCACATGGACTAATCGGGCTCATATAGTTATATAAACCCATAAATTCGAACACATTGAAAACCCCTTTTCTCTTGAGTTTTGATCATCACTAGTTACATATATTTTCTATTAGAAGAGGTGATCTTTATACAAATAATTTTTAATATATGCATAAAAATTATGAGCATAGGGTTCATATCATATGGTTTAGTAAGGTAATTATGCGACACACACGTGAAAATTCTTACATTATGTAGTACTTGGTTTTTTAAGAAACAATGAATCTACTTTTATGTCAATTATTAAAGCAAATTTTAAAATGAATTTTGTTTTTAACATGATTTATCATGATATTTGACCAAACATTGGCGCTTTATCAAGATATTAAGCAAATTTCAAGATTTATAAATATCATTTTAAATTTATTTAATTCATACGTTTTTATCATAAGATTCAAATAAAAGTTTAATGCGTTATCATGCTATATTCAACCAAATTTCGTAATTTATTTTATACTTATTTAAATTTACAGTATCATGTCAAACCCATTTAAAAGTTAAACGTTTATTTATCAGTATGGTGTAATACATGTCATTTAGGTGATGTTTGTTTTTTCAGAGGTAACATGTCTGTATTATGCGGATCACATCTATAGCAGAAGAGGTGGACTAAACCTCTACAGTCTGCCAGAAGAAGGCTGTTTGTTTTTTTAACTTCTGCAAGCTGCTGAAAACCATACAAATTCTAATTACCATTTTATCACAATGAATATCATAATTAAACAACATAATAGGCATGAGTAACACCAAAATTAACACCAAAAGTCTGCAAAGTAACACCACAAACTTTAAAACTAATACCAAAATTCTGAAAAACTAACATAAAAAATCTGAAAAATAACACCACAATCTGAAAACTAGCACCAATTTCTTAAATTGACACAAAAAAAATTAACATACCTAGATAGATACTTATGAAGGCGGCTGCTGATGACTTGATGTCGGTGACGAGGTGGCGGACGACTTGTGAGGAGGGAGGGTCGCGAGGAGGCGACTACTAGTGAAAAGGGAGGGTGACGATGTGGCGGCTGGTGAGGAAGGAGGTTGGCGGACGGTGGCGACGGTTACAGAGGTGGGTGGTGTACGGTGGAAGGGTGGGTGGCGACGGTTGAGAAGATGGGGTGGAGGAGAAGGGGTGGAGAGGTGCTAGGGTCTTGTGGAGGAGAAGAGAGTCTGCAGACCTAGAAAGACTTTAATCCATGTCTACATCAAAAAGAGGCCATGCAGATCTTTTTTAATGAAAAGTCTTCTAGAAAACAAACAACAGACATAAGAGATCCTAAATAGCTTTTCATAAAAAACAAACACCCCCTTAGTAACAAATAGATCAATTAAATATTCGTTGTATGAGTCAGCTTTTTTTTTTATTGGTGACATTGTTTCTTTATTTCTCACTCTCCATTAACAAACCTGGTTCTATGTTTAGTTCAAGATCGAAGAATGACTAGGTAGAATTAAAATAATGTTTTTGAAATCTAAGAGATGATAAACGTTTAGTAACAAAATATTAATTTCACTTTAAAGTTAATATCTAGCTGGAGAACTAAAAAATGATAATCAACCTCTTAATTTTCGTACTTTCTAAACACCCCTTCCAAAATCTAAATAGAAACTTTAAAAAAAAACTTTAAACAAGTTAACTTAATTATTAAACATGTCGTGTAAAATAAACCCAAAACCTCATGTCGTGTAAAATACCCCAAAACCTTTTCATTATATGCCTTGTTCAGGCCATGTCACAACTACCGCCTATAATCATAGGTGTGTAAAATGTATACTATATTTGTTTTTCTTAAGAGTGGCAATAGATCAAGATAATATAACATGACATAATTTTGTAAAACTAATTGTGAGGAAGTAAACCAATGTATAACACATGTAAGTTCATTTTGTATGATATCACGTTACTTTATATGTTAATGGTATCGTTTCCCTACTTTATTTAGATGTATTGTTTGTCCTTTTAAATAAATGTAGGTACTTATGCACTTGATCGCCTTAAAGAAAGGTGAAACTATGGGATAAGTTATTATTTAATGAAATTGACTCTTATCAGAACTATGACTAAATGTTGCAGCCATCTTCCAAGGTCTAGTGTGGCACACGCGGTTGTCCGGATGTCAGCCAGTTCGTCCCATTAAAGATCATGGTTACTGGTTTTATTTTGTCATGGAAAAGGCCAACAACTCCCGGCCAGTGGTGTTTCGAAGTGTAGACACATCTATGCACGTACACCTTACAGATCACCCATGTGAGATCCCAAGCTAACTAGTAAACCCAAACGTTCAAAGAACAAACCAAGCAAATATGATGTTCAAACATTTGGTACAACATATTCTCCCACCACCAAACAATGCGCATCCTTGTGCATGTGCTTCACATTCACGTCAACACCCCGTAAATAATGGTTCACTTTGGTTAAGAGGGACAATTGTAGTTAAGTGTGCAATGCCCATGAAACTCCCAGACTAGTTCTGTGTCCCGACTTATGTCTTCGAAATCTTATACTAAAATTGTGGCCACACATTCCAAACTTGAACACGACCAAGGGCTCAATTATCATTTCTGAAACTAGAGCGGAGTTAGCAATTCCATACTCGCGACTTACAAATATCATCACTCACATATGACACCTTATTTTGATTGCCCATACTTTGATCTTCTCTCACCACCACTCTATAACCATCTTTTAAGAACTTTTGAGACAAGTGAACGTTCTAACGTATCTGAGGACCAGCCTGGATCTGATATCACTTGTCTTGGAGTCAACTTCTGAGTGTTAGGTTTCATACACGTATTTTTTAAATCCTATGTTGCAGGGGAAACGTGTGTACAAGCCGATCCAAACCAAACTTTGGTTGCTCGGGTGCCAGCCAATCCATTATATATTCAGGGACATTGTTTTGTCTTTCCATGGACTCATCGAGGGAGCCGTTAACAACTTCTGACCAGTGGTGTGCTCAACGTGTAAACATACCTAGGCACATACACTTTACAAATCGTTGAGGTCATTTCTGATGTGATCCCGGACTATTAAGCAAACCTAAGAGTTCAAGCACGAACCAAGCAAATATGATCCTCAAACATTTGGTATGTTACATAAGGTTGATTTTTTTCAACATAAACGTTAGTATTTTTTTAAAATGTTGGTTTCAAATCACTTTTAAGTAGAAAGTTTAATCCACTTGTAAGCACAACTTGGCATGTATATAATAAACGTTTGAAAAGTCATGGTGTAAGTGGTTACGTATGTTACTTATACATCACACTTAAAGTTAAATATACATGTGTTTACAAGATTACTGTAAATCTTCACTCATAATTGGTTGTCAATGGTTCTACTTTTGGGACATGATAATTTGAAAACATGGAAATTGTGAGAACATGCATATAACGGATTCTAAGTAATTTTATCTTTTGATCACCGATTCATATTTTCAAAATTTTCTAGTTACATATTTATATATGTTTTATACTGTTCACGTGCGCACAGACACTAGAGGTGTTTGTGTGATGCGACGAAGAATGGCAATCACGTAGCACGTTAAGTTTTAACATTATATAAACTATAGCAATATTATACTTATATTAAAGAGAATAAAATGATCGCTTTTATGGTGTATTTTTTTAAATATTAATGTATGAAATAATTATGGTGACGTGTCGTGGTATGTACGTAAAAAGTGGTGTATTTTTAGTCGTTTTATACACTGTTTCAAGTTTTAATATTTATTAAAATATGATAAAATATTATCACACTACATTTTACGTTGGACAAGTAGAGCAATCGCTAGCGTAATATAGTGATAGTAAGATAACAATGTCGTCCAAGGATACAACGACTTTTAATTCCGAGTATCCGTCAACGTCTAGTTAAACGAAAAAGTTAAAAGTTAAAAATGGTTCAAAATAAAATAAAGAGATAAATAAAAAGGTGGGACCTATTGAACTTTTAAATTATTAATTAAATTTTTGTAATGTTTTAATTATATTTTTATAGTAAGGGTATCTTAGTCATTGCATATTGACTTAGTGGAAAACTAATGACCATCTAGTCGAGGGACTATCCAAGTAACAAACGAGCAAATTATGAGGAACATGCATGTAATTTTAGAAAATTGGGGAATAAAGATGATATTTGATCAAACCACAAGGACTTTCCAAACATTTTACTCTTTTCAAAAATTACATATATCGTTATCAATATTGCAACAAGTTTGACCCTTTTTTTCTAACTAATGTTAAATTATTTGTTAATGTTTGTAAGGTAATCATCACTCCCCTTTATTTAAAAAAACCCCGATCATTAAAAACACCTTCTTCTCCTCCCACCCTAACTATAATCCTTTTTACATCCGATTAGGCCATTTACTCAAAAAGGATGTTGTCAGGGTTTGTGGAAACTAAAGTTTATAGCAATTTGAATACGATTACCAACGTATTGAGATGAACTTAGGTAACTTACATTGAGGTCAGCTTACGAAAGTAAGGATAATCTTGACGTCATCGGTTTTGATGATGTCGTTGACGGATTAGAGTTTGCGGCGGGTTTTGACAAGTAACATTATAAAGTTGTTGGTAAAGTAAGAGATAACGAGTACGATGAAGGTCACTTTGACATATCTGAAGCGTTTAAACGGGTGTAGGGGAAGTGTAGGACATCGGCGATGGCCTTAAGAACATTGATGAATGCATTAAATTAGGACTTATGTGTGGATCATGCATTGAGAATCGATGTTGTTTCTTTGGGACATTGAATACACCACCAGACAACAAAACTGATTCCAAATAGTTATCATCGTTAAATCCCATAACCATTTTTTTCGCATTTGGAGCGGAAGGACTTATTGATTGGAGGTGCAAAGCGATTGACCAAATACATTGGAGAGATTCCTAAAACGTCATGTAAATGAAAAGATAAATCAATTTATGGCTGATAAAAGCGTCCGTCATCTCAAATTCCTAAATGCGCTAGCAACTTTCTTTTAAGCATACAACCCCGATCAAAAGCGAGCTTGAATAAAGTGGATGGGACCCGGTTTAAACAAAGAGATACAACAATAACTAGTTCTTTTAACCCTTTTTAACCATCCATATAATTACTTGTAAAAAAAAAAAATCTAAAATACAATTTGTACATATCATACTAACCAACCATATATGATTATGATTACTTTAATTAATAAAGTGAGTTTAAGAACAAAATATAAAAAATATAATAAAACTATAAAAAAATATCTAAAATACAATTTGTACATATCATACTAACCAACCATATATGATTATGATTACTTTAATTAATAAACTGAGTTTAAGAACAAAAATATAAAAAAAATATAATAAAACTATAATAAATCCCCAAAGCTCCAAAACTGATTTTTTTTTTATTTGAAAAAAAGTTAACCTAAAGAAATAAATGTTGTAAAGGAGTCCAACATTTTGTATGGTGGAGAAGAAAACTAAATCGAACTAGAGATTTGGGTACATCCAATTAATGGACGTCAAATCTATGTGGGCCCCCACAAAAGACAGGTAACCGATGGACCTTTCGTAATTAACTAGCCGACTAAGGGCATTTCCGTCACATCCACCTGCCGTCAACTCCGCCGCATGCATTCCACTCTCCGCCGTCAAATCGTATTAACGCCGTTACTTATTTAGGTCTTTGAGTCTAAAAGGCCAACTGCAGTCTTTAATTATCACGTTTGCAATCATTGTCCTCCTAACGCTCTTCTCTTTTCTCCACTCTTGTCTCCGCCGTACACGGCGGCGTTACTTTCTCCGGCCACCCAAACATGTCCTCATTTGTAACTTTCTTCAGGTAATATATAACCTTTTTTTATTTTCAAATAAACACGATGATCAATTGTGTGAATTAACGGTTTTTCTCGTACTAGGTTGAATTACTAGATTTCACCGGTCACTAAACATGACCGTCATCTCTTTCTTTTTTAAACAAGCGTGACGAATTGTGTGAATCAACGGTTCCTCTCATACTAAGTTTAATTATTAAATTTCATGTCACCAATGAAAACCTTCCTCTCATTTTTTCGGTGCGATAATCAATTGTGTGAATCAACGGCTTACTAGATTGAATTACTAAATTTCACATATATATTTTTTTTCCGGTGATATATATTTTTTTAAAATAATAACTAATTGTGCAAATCAACGGTTCTTCTCGTATTTGTTAAATTACTAAATTTTTTTGTACACCAAATATTACCTCCTTTCAGTCATTTTTCGGGTGATATATATAAATATATATATTTTTATACTCTCTTGTTTTTTTTAAACAGGCGTGACGAATAATTGTACGAATCAACGGTTTCTCTGGTACGAAGTTGAATGAACTTGATAGTTTTTTTTACTGTTTTCATGCAGGAAATTTGACCATTGTTGATAACGCCAAGAATATTAATTTCTGTTTGATTTGGTGGGTTCAATGGATATGAACAATCTAAGAACGGAATCTCATGTAGCACAAAAAAACCGGAGGCATAAGTTAAGATTCCAGCAAAACTCCGACGACCCGACCCACCAACAAGATCCACAATACGAAGTTCATCGACCCAGATACGGATCCGTTTCGTACGACCCGAATGTATTCCCATCTGAGATGCTCCATTCCATTGCAAGTAACCCACACCTTTTGTTGCCCCCTAGTCATTCTTTTGCAGATCAAGATTCGGTTTCGGGTTCCAGTTCAGCGAACCCGAACCCGCAAACTGGGAACTGGAAGAGCGTTGTGGACACTCAAAGCCAGCAAGTTAGAAGTGATTGGAATGTTAACACATACTCTCATAATATTTGTTCAATGAACATTGATCAAAGTTATAATCAAGATTTGCAACACATTCAGTTAGGTGATCATAAAAACTCCGGTGAAATTCTGGCTTTCGGGTACCAAAACACCCTTCAAGAAGTTGTTGCATCCGCCACCGTTGGATCGCATGGTCATCAAACCATTCCTTATTGGATGAACGGTTCGGATCAGTTAGGGTTTGTGACACACAAAAGCAACGATAATACCACTCAGGGATTATCGTTATCATTATCGTCAGTTCCTCAAGCGAAGACGGAGTACCCATCTCTACATTCGGGTCCAAAACAGTTAAAACCCGATGGTTTAACTAGTTCGGACCCGAAACAGTTGATTGATATATCGTCATTCGCTCATAGGAACGTGGGCCCACTGGGCCCGTTTACGGGGTATGCTACCATTCTTAAGAATTCTAAGTATTTGAAGCCAGCACAAGAGTTGTTGAATGATAGTTGTAAAGTTGGGGGTCAAGAGTTGGGTCAAACATGTGATGATACTCGCAAGATTCTTGAGGAAGAGATGAGTAGGGTTTCCGGTGAGTCGGGTGCGTCGTGTTCGACTGTTTATGGCTCGAATGAACATGTTGCTCGGTCTGGCTCGGCTTCCGAAACGTATGGACCCGAGTTTCATCAGAAGAAAGCCAAGTTGTTATATATGCAAGAAGAGGTATTATTAATCTCTTTTTGAAATGATTAATAAACTAGTGCTATAATAATTAGCTCAAAATGTTGCTAGTTTAAAGGTGTTTTTTGTGATTAAGTTTTAAGTGTGAGGTACATTATCTTGAAAGAAAAACAAACTTTAAGTCATTTAAAGTTTTCCTAAATGGTTCATATTTATTAAAAAATGTGTATGCATATGTTTGTGTACATAATAAACATCAAACTAGTTTTTTCATATGTTTTTTAATTATTAACTATTTACCTACACATGTGTAGACAGATATAGCCTACTTATGACTTACAAATATGTAGGTTGATTTTATATATAAACAAATTAATGAGAAACAAATAAATATTGTAGGTGACATAACATGATATTTTCTTACATTTTTAGAATTTTCAACATTTAAAAAGCGAATAATTTAGTTTGTTTTGTGTGTTATCGTAATATATAGTGGTCAAAATATTTAAGATTAACAAAATGAATGATTTATTTTGTTATGCATGTTATCGTAATATCTAGTGTTCTGGATAGTAATAAGTACCCTCCCCTATGTTTTAAAATGATTATATGTGGTTTTGAATAATCACTTTGGATAAGCTACTTTCAACCAATTAATCAATGTAGTTTTGTTCATATTATTGATTTATATTTAAATTAAATTGTAAGGTCCAAAATATCACACGTTGGAACTTTGAAAATTCCTAAAGAAAGACCAACTAAGCCTACTTTAAACTGTAGTTACCCCACAATTTCGTCACTATTAAATTCCTTAATCTCTTTCATAATTGTGTTTTCACATGCTATGTTTTCCCGCCCCAACAAACTTTTAGTTACACCTAACCCATAAGGAGACAATTTAGTGACAGTTTTCTAGAACTTAACCTCCATATGTTTATATGTTTTGTTATTATATGTTTTGTTTTCCTAAAGGTATGTAGAAGGTACAAACAATATCATCAACAAATGCAAATGGTGATCTCGTCGTTTGAGACAGTCGCGGGACTTACTTCAGCAACACCATTTGTGTCGTTGGCTTTGAAATCAGTTTCGCGACACTTTCACTTTGTGAAGAATGCGATTTCGGAGCAACTCACACAAATGAAAAAGGCTTTTGAAAATTTGTGTTCACCAAGTAGAACTTTTGATGGTAATAATAATGCGAATGATTCGTTGTCGCAACTGAAGTCTATGGATCATAACATTCAAAGACATGGGAAATCTAGTGGTGGAATGGGATCTTTTGTGAACCAACAACCGATATGGCGGCCTCAACGTGGTCTTCCTGAGCGTGCGGTCTCGGTTTTAAAAGCTTGGCTGTTTGACCATTTTCTGCACCCGTAACACTCTATGCTTTCTCTATGCATATTAACATAATGCTTGTTTTGTTTGTGTTTATGTTTATATGATGTAATTCTTTTGAAATCTGATTTTGTGTAGGTATCCTTCGGATGCAGACAAGCATTTGTTGGCGACTCAAACCGGATTAACCAGAAACCAGGTTAGAATTACCTTATAATCAATCATCAACGGACCTAGTATATATGGTGTGAGGTCAATTGACCCTGCAACTTATATTTATTTATATGTTGCGTATGTTATGTTTTTCAACCAGTCCCCAATATTTTTTGAAGCCCACCTCCAAGATTTTTAATTTAGTTAGAAAAGATCAATCTATGCGTGTTGCATCTAAACATGGTCCAACAGGTTGTGAATAGTAATCTTTCAACCTTTAAGGGCCGTTTCGTCTTTAGTAGGATTGGTTTTGCAATTCAAAAGGGGGTTGCGGCGCAGCTTGTTGCCCGTTTACCTGCCACTTGTTTGTAATTTGTTACTTTGGTATATAATTGACGAAATAGCATTTCTCTAAAAAAAAAAAAAAGAAATGAGTCTTGAGTTCAATCAAGTAACCTAGTTATTATTTCTAAACGGTCATTGAACGCCACATTACCTTTTCATAGGTGATGATAATCTCAGAAACCTCATTGTAGCTCTAAGTTTTACCAATCGCAACGACAAGTAATCATAGTTTGTGTGACATGACTCGGCCTGAAAATTTGAACGCCAAGTTAAAGAGACATCCAAGCACTAAAAAACAATTCTGACCAGGTGGGAAATAAAACTAGGCTGGATGCCTTATGATAAGTGTCTTTAAGTCTTCCTTGTTATTTGTGACTTGTGAGATCAAATTAAATACTTTCACTTTTCTACTGTCATAATTGGGTAGAAACCATTGATATGTGCATACAAGATTCTTCTCTTGTTTCATTAGCTATTGCTATGCTCATGTGTAAGTCTTCTGGATTTCTATATATGGAGAGCTAGACACTGTCTAGCGATCCTAGGACATCACAACTAGACACGCGATCCTGGGACTCCGCAGCTTGTTTCGGGTTCAAAGTGCAAAGCTTTTTATACAAAAATTTTATCTGAATAATATACTTTATATGGTTTTTGATTTAGGTTTCAAACTGGTTCATAAACGCGAGGGTGCGCATATGGAAGCCTATGGTAGAAGAAATCCACACCCTTGAAACAAAAGGGTTGGCAAACTCAAACACAAACAACCCTCCAACCAATGGTCAAGACACAAACCGCATGGACATCGGCTCATTAACAAACAAGCAACAACCGGTGTGTTTAAGGACTTCCGGAGCCTTGACCATGATCAACAATCAAAACGAACCAAACGAACAACTATGGGACCACGAAAAACGGTCAAGCCCCGAGTACCAAATCCCCCAACCCACCATTACAAACATAATGCCCTACCCACGAACCACATTGGAGGCAGGCGGGGTT
Organism: Scalesia atractyloides; assembly: GCA_947069175.1. Classification (NCBI taxonomy): domain Eukaryota; kingdom Viridiplantae; phylum Streptophyta; class Magnoliopsida; order Asterales; family Asteraceae; genus Scalesia; species Scalesia atractyloides. The sequence continues at coordinate 87,678,975 of CAMTDV010000001.1, forward strand.
GGGCCAGTTTCACTTACTTTAGGTCTCAGACAGAACGCGGAACATGTGCAACAGTTGCAGCAACACGAACATCAGCTTCGACAACGATTCGGAGGTCAGTTGGTTCATGATTTTGTGGGCTAGTTTTGTAATGATAAAATGCTACTGTAGCATCAAGAAAATCATACATAACATGGACAAATTGTATTTTTTTCAGGAATCTAATCAGAATTACGGTAGTGGTAGATTGCATATTGGTTATTTCAAGGGTTTATGTTGGTTTTGTAAACCCTAATCCATGATTTTGTAAGTTTCTAAAACTAGGAATCACTTTCCTTATATAGTCAATTATGTACGAGGTTGCAACATACATTTTACATTTCCGCACAAGAATTATTGAAGTAGAGAACGGGAACAGAAACTGAAAAGTAAAAAAATGTTTTTAGAGAGAATAATATTATTTTTTGATGGTTTAACATATATTGAATCTAAATTGTGATGTAACCTTATATTTTAAAACTTAAAAGTGACAGGAAAAGATAATGTTATTTCTGAATGATTATACATTGCACGAGTTAAACATTTATAGATTGAATATAGACTAGAAACTGTTACAACACTTGTACCCTCAAAGGAGGATTCTCTCACTAGTTTCTCTCTCTATTCTTTTGCAAGTGAAATGACTTACAAACTCTTATATATAAATATCTCGAACCAATGAGAATATTACATGTGACGCACATGGTTTTACGATGGACATGGTTAAGGGCAGACGCGGCCATGTCCTAGGGGTATACTCCCGTGTTGGTAGTGATGCTAAGAGCACCCACAACAATAGACTAAATTTATCTAATAGACTGACTTCCTAGTCAGTATGTCACATTATCATAAACTTTTTTATTCATTCAACAATAAACCATTTCAAACATTCACCTCACACATCCACCTTATAAACCAAATAAAAGTTTTCTGAGTGGGTGGTCCCAACGCCAGTCCGCTTAAGCAGGCCATGTGACAACCCGACATTTCGAGGAAAAACCGTTGGTTTTTTTTTCGCAGTTATAAATTAACTTTTATATGTGTTTTAAGTAGGTAACCGAGCGAACTAGTGTGGCATGACCCGATACTTGACCCGAACCGTAACCTGATTAATATATGTATTGCATTAATTAAGTGGATGCTTATGCTTAGATATATATTATTATTATTGGTTAATAATAATAATAATAATAATAATAAACAAATACATATATAAAAGCATACCATATGTTATTATTCCAAGCAACTCCTCTCTCTCTCTCTCTGTCTCTCTTGAAATGACAGCCCAAGCTAAACAAATACAAAATCCCAATGCAACACCTCCATTCTCGACCCAAACTCTGACACCTTCACTTGTCTGGCCCACTCTCTGTTAGCCCACCTCCTCAAACCGCCACTCTACCATTTACGTAAAACTTACAAGATATATTTGATACATCTTCAAGGAGTACTTCTCACAAACTCTAACTTCCTCATCCTAAGTTTACGACAGTCGTCATCATCACCACCACTCTTTTCTAGCCCAAACGCAGCCTACGATCACCGGTAACACTCTCACCCTCGTCCGCAACTTTTTTTATATATACTTTCGTCGCAGTTTCCTTCGCCACGGTTTCGGTTGGAGTTGTAAATTCATGTTACGTGGTACCCTGCTTAGATATATATGTGTGTTTGCAAATTTGAGCAAGATGTATGAATCAGTATGCATGCGTAAATATAGATCCGTTGACATGTAGAGTATAATATATATATATGGTGGAGATATATATATATATGTGGTGGAGAGTTCAAATTAAAAGAAAAATTTTGTAAAAATAAAAAGAATAACTTTTAAACCAATAGAAATTCTCCATTTACTTCATTTAATGTGTGTATTTAATGTTATGAAAAAGAGCATATAGGTAAATCTATAATTGTCATTTATTAGCTAATTAATTAAACTTGAAACTCATTCAAGATAAAATAATTTATGATGTAGGACAATGTTCGACATGTGTAGGATAAATTTTAGTATGTGTAGGATAAATTTTGAAATTTGTAAGGTAAATTTACATGTGTGTAGAGTAAATTTCGGTAAATGTAAGACTTATTTAGGATAAATTTTGAAATGTGTAGGATAAAATGTTTTTGCTTTATTAATGAGAGATACCATAATTAATAAGAGGAGTTATAAACTATTTAATGTTTTACCATTATGCATTTTCTTCTTTTTATTCTCACATTAAATTTCTTCTCAAATGAACCTTCCCATATATATATATATATATATATATATATAAGTGATGATATGTATGAACGTAATCGCCTGAACGGTATCATTGTTATTAGCCAGAAATTGTTGATCTGGATATACATGTAAATATATAGCCGTAGATTACATGAATGTGTGTGGACATGAAACAGGTTGATGGTGTCGAATATATGTATATATATGAGTGAACAGTGACTATGTATGTACTCATGGGTGAGCGACTTTCATGTAACTGTTAATAGCCATGCATGTATAGTATCATATTAGTGAACTATAATAGATGGTTGTGTTTAAGCATGAAAGCTTTTGTACTTGACTGTATGAATGAGAATCCCGATTCGTTTTCGTCATAAACCATGAAAACCCGTACCTGAATCTGTGTAATATCGGTATATGTAACTGTGTAGGAATATGTGATTGTGATTTTATGTGAAGGTCCGATGTGCTAGCTGCCATGATAGCGCTATGTATGGGTTATCTCTAGCGATAAAGTCGAATGTGTTGAATGTTGATATGCTATTAAGTACTGATTTCGTGATAACGACACCTAGAACCGTCGTAGGATACATGAAAAACAATTTAAAAGAAGTAATATTTCATTCAGCGATTTTCTGCAGATTATACGACAACTTCCGCAGTCTTTTTCGGGACTTAAACTTATCGAAACTCTATGTTTTCTGAGCCTAAAATCAAGTATTCGGAAGTAGCTTTTAAACCGCAGTGATTTCATATTTTTCGGACAGATCTAAGTATTTTTAACGGATTAAATCGCAAAACTGCTCTAAGCTGTCATTTTCTGCAGAAAATGGAGCTCACGTTTCGTGTCATAACTTGGTATGTGTTTATTGTTTGGTGTTAAAATTTTACTGTAGTTTCCTTGCTCGATTAAGTGATTTTGTCGTTGGTTCCGCATCAATCGGATAAACGTATATTTTTAAATAAATATTTTGGCATATAGGGTCAGATTACGACGAATCTGATCACTGTTTGGCGCAAGATATTTCACTGAAAATCCGTAAGGAGTTTGGTCATCAAATTTTTACACAATAGTCGAGTCCCCGATTGACACGTCCTGTAATTTTTCTTGAATTTTCCTGTACACGAACCATTCCGGATAACACTCCGAAAACTGTCCGAAAATGCACTATATTGCTGAATTTTTATTGAAGAGTATTTTAAATCTTCGTGACACTTGTGTTGTCGCTAAGCAATGTCATGGTAGGTGCATGCATGATAATTAGTATTGTATGATAAAATGTGCTACGTGTAGGATTTGTGTTTCCGCGTGAGCACACACACTAACTCTTAAACGGTAATCATGTTTGGAGTTGATTGACCGGTTTCACCTCGCGTATTTCTTTCCATTCCTTAATCCGAGCATCCAAAAGTGAGTTCACGGCCCCTATATTTTAAGGTTTTTAAATACACAGGGGGAGAAAACATGTACGCTTTACGATAAACTTACACTTTAACGTTATTGTAGAATAACGTCGCATAATTTGATAAAGTAGTTTATGTTATACGGTTATGGTCACTAAGTAGCATCTTATCACAGAAAGTCCTCACAAACTCTCGAACCGTTAGTATTGGTATAATAGTTGCGGAATTTTGAGTAGTACTACTGGGCCCGACAAACCCCACTTGAGCTAGTCGCGCTAGCTGACCGATAATGGTCAACGGGTGTAGAATAGGCCTAACACACGCCTTGGTCAGTGATAGACCTGGCACACAGAGGCAACAACAATCAGTTTCGGTTTCAAACTCTTATGTGACATAGCTTAGGTTAGCTACTTACATTATAACATGAAACTATTTATCAATTGAACAACTTATTACTCCGGGTTAGTAATAATAGAAACTTGGTAAACGGATAATTTATTAAACGTCAATCAAACATGTGAACTCACTCTTCTTTGTGTTGACCCTTGTTTCTTACATGTCTTCTCAGGACGCTAGCTTCAGGAAATAGGTGCACGCCATGGAAAACTATTTCATGGAGTCGGGCATTTTAAACAATCTTTTGGTTATGGGTGTTTGTTTTGGCGTTCCTTTACATTTATTATCTTTAAGCTTCTGCACTTTGATTACTTTAGTTGGTTTTTATTTTAAAACGTATTTTTTTTATCATATAGAGGTCCTTCTATATGACTAACATCTATGATCCTAGTTTGTCACGCGCCTCACGGTAAAACCCCGCAAGTTGAAATTGAGGGTGTGATAGGCCAGCTCCTCAAGACAGGTCCTAGTCACACGCCTCCAACAAGCTCGTCCGGAATTGTACTCTTCCGATGAGCGGACCATCCGATGTTGCTATAAGGATCCGAGATTGTGCACAGTGACATACTTGCCCAAGCCTACACCATGATTCTAAATTGTTACAACTCATGATTCTAAATTGTTAACTGAAATTGCCTCCATTCTTCTTAAGATACACGCGATGTCTTTACTCCGTGCCGATACCATTAGTACGTCTCTTATTTTATTTCCTCCATCAGTTTGCTCAACGTGTTGATTATATACTTATACACGGGTCAAAATAGAAACCCTAATCATGTTTATTCAATCATGAATATGATATTAGACATCAAATCAGTAAAACTTACTTGTTGGAACAGAAATCTGAGATGAGAATTATGAAATCATGATTGCTATAATGATATGATGTATTGAATAATACATCCATTTATCGTGTACAGTTTTTAGTATTTTAGTTAATATTCGTTTCGGTTTGTCAAGAATATATCTAATTTAATCCAAATACGTTTTGCAGGTCTTGGTTCGTGAAAGTAGCTGAAAAGACGGGAAAAATGAGCTGAAATTGTCACACCCCGACCCGCAGCGGAATAAGAGTCGGGGCATAATTGGGTTATCACCAAAGCTCATGATATTTACTAATATGTTTCATATTTATTAAATTCAAAATTATATCCTCAATATTCCAAACATGTTCATACAATTACAATGAAAGATAATCAACTAAACAATCCAAAGTCTAAACCTGTTTATTCTTCTAAGCCATCCTATATGTTTCTTGCTGCAGCTGGATCACCTGTATCATGTGTAAAAATGGGGGTTTTTGGGTCAACATAAGTTGGCGAGTGAACCTTGTTAGAAAACATTTATTGTTGATTTCTTGTTATATTTATTATGGAAAATTGTGCAGTAATCATATGTGAGCAAACGTAAATAATCATACAATAACAATAACAATAACATACAATAACAAACCAACTTGCATGAATATATAACATGAATGATACTGTATATGTTGGCAACGTCCCGTTCACGCTCATAGGTAATGGGGAAACGGACGGCCTATGATAAATGTCTGTGCGATCAAGGCTCAATCAAACGGAGCCGATCGTATATTAGCAACGCCTCGTTCACGCTCATATGTAATGGAGAACAGCTCAACGCTCATATGTAATGGGGAGCGGCGGCCTATGATAATGTATGTACTGAAAATGATAAATGTAATCTAAACATTAACCATACAAACAGTTGATACATATTGAATACACATTTGATCATGAATATGATGGATGCACAATAGTTTAATTGTAATAAATAATAAGACACATGATACACCCCAAAAACATGATTAAAACAGGGAATTTGTAGAGATTCACTCACATTGGGTGCGTTCGGTTGAAGATGTTGAAATGCACACGAGTTTAGAGGATTGATCGACGAGAATTAACTAACCTAAATAATAACGAAAAGGTATGGTAAATGAGTGGATTTTATTAATAATTTTAATAAGATTTTTAGATAAATTTTTGTCAGTTTAAGGCTATTTTCTAACTTTAAAAACATAATTTTTAGGTATTTTTAATTGCTTTTTAAATTAAATAAATAAATAAAAATATAAAAAAAATGTTGACTTTTGAGTTGACCATTGACCGTTGACCGTGACTGTGACTGTTGACTGTTTGACCGGTTCGCTAGTGTGCAAGTATGCACCGGGTAAGGCTCGAACCCGAGACCTCCCGTACGCGTGCACGCAGCTCTACCAACTGAGCTACGTGTCTAACCCGAAATATTTCTGTTTTTAATTATATTTATATACTGTTTTAATTTATTCAAAATTCATTTATTTTTAAAAAGGATTTTTAATCATCGAACCGGCGTGCGTAACAGGTCTCGAACCCGGGACCTGTGGTTTAGTGTTGCACACAGTCCACCGCTGGACTGTGTGTCTAACCTGGTTAATATACTGATTTTTATTATACTTAACATCTTCAGTGAGTTAACCCGGTTCGGTTCTTAAAAAAAACATTTTTATTTCCGAGAATAGGGTCGTGATAGGGATCGAACTCGAGACGTATGTTTATTGTTTGCACACAGTCCACCGCTGGACTGTGTGTCTAACCCGTTTATTATACTGATTTTAATTAATCTTATAATCATAATCGACTTCGTCTTCTTCGCTCAAGAACACAGACCACGATTAACCAACTGTTTCTTGCTTAATTCGATTAACAGGCGTATGAATGATTAAAATGTAACGGATAGGAAAGGTTTCGGGAATGAACATACCGGAATGACGATTTTTCTCAGAACTCCGGCAAAGTCGTCGGCTCTGTTTTTATGATCTTCGTCTGAGCGGACCAATTAACAGTTTTGATTAGCTAGGTGTGGAATTGAAGTACTAAACAAGAGTTATCAGAAGGTTTAAAAGATTATACCGTTTCACAGCGAAATCTAGGAATTTTCAGAAGTTTTCCGGCGAGTGTTGATTATCCGATATCGTCGCCTGGAACTGATTCTGATTGAAGGGTTTGAGTTAGCAAAAGCCTAACAACTGATAGAAGATGGAAGAATTGAGAAACTTACCGTTTTGATGGAAGACACGGTTTTCCGGTGAAAGTCCGGCGAGTTCAAAAAGCGATTCCGACGATCAGATATTTGAGTAAAAGTGAAATTAGAGGTTCTGTGAATGTAATTGAGTCGCGAGATGAGGATTTTGTTGAAGTAATTCAAGAAGTGAATGTTTTCGGTTATAAAAACCGAACATCTCATGAATTCAAGTTCATTAACGACTGAATTGATTAAGAATGTCGGTTTATCGGTTATAATAAAAAATCCGCGATCACTCAAACGTCTTGGACGGTTGGAAGCCGATATCGGTTTCAGTTTGGCGCAACAGGTTGATTCACGGTTGTACATATGTTTTAATTGTTTTCTAGAATCCACAAAGACATCAAGTGGCGGAGTGGTTGGATATGTGTGAGTTAAGTTGCTAGGCTTCCCGGCTGACCCGGGTTCGAATCCCGGCAGCCTGTTTTTCTTTTTATTTATTTTATTTTACTTTTTAACATTTATAGCTTATAAATTCAAATTTGTTTATTAATTATGTATCGTCTAAAATTATAATAAGTCATAAATACGCAACGAAAATTTTATAACTTGATATCCGATTACAAACGAAGCGGGTTTGGAAAACCCGTTTTTTGACAAATGTTACAGAAATGGTGAACGAGACCAATTCGGATCATAGTTGGAAGCTGAGAGAAGAAACGAGTCGCAAAATGGTGAAAATACTCGTTGGCGGCCCGGGACCGCCCTATATAATGTCTCTCGCAGCCAGCGAGAGGCTGTGAGTTATCCAAATGTTTTCCACTCGGTCGTGGGGCGCGACCGACATCTAAATCCCTCTCGCGGGTGGCGAGAGGGTAATATTATCAAAGAGATTCATAAACTTATCAGTTTGGTGAAAGCTAGGTTTATAAGTTAGAGTTTAACTACAGTTACAACTTACTTGACGAATCTTGAAGTTAGAGAGCAAAAATTCTGGATCTTTAGAGCTGGTAATTGAAGTTTAAGCTGCTAGGAATCATCAAGTTGGAGCAATAAGCTTGGAGATCAAAGCAAACACGGGTTAATATTGCGAAATTCCTTCATTTTTAGTTCCCGTTGTTCTTACTCTTGATGAATTCTGTTTTTAACTTTGTAGGGATTGTTTTTAAGACCATGTTAATTGGCTAAACTCAAGTTGCTATCTAGGTTTTGATTATTTTATTATGAAAGTTTGGTACTTGTTTTGATTTAATAATGTTTGAATGGGATTTTTAGTAAAGTAAACAACTTTGACTACTTGTTTTTGTGTATTTGCATGATTTGAGTTGGTTATTGATTAATTAATTGTTTTACATAAATCTTGTTGGATGTCTTCCATAGAATAGGTTTGTTGATTGTCGGGTCTTAACAGGTTCAGATAATCATTCGGTAGAATTGGCCAATAAACAGGAAAAACAGTTAAGTAAAATAAATAATTAATTCTTAACATATACTAAAATCAATTATTTAGAAATAATAATTTATTAACTGAATTGATTAGGTAAATTGCTAGATTTATGTTTTGAGAAAATCCTGGGTCTAGTTTACTTGTCATATTCGAGTTGGTTAAACTAATTCAAGAGTCATAGTTGGTCTAGGCTTTCTATTGAGAGGTAGTTAGCTAATTTATGCACTTTTCTAAATATTAGATAACCGAAGGAAGTCTTAAAACCGGTAAACTCAACTACTTTTAGGATATCATAAGTGTCTTCCCGAGAAGGGTCAGGGGTCCTGTTCGGTATTGCTTAGAGTCTAGTATTTCAAGATCCCGGTTTCCCATTCACATTGTTAATCAATTAAAAGACCCAATCAATAGTAATAGAAAATCTAACCTAGGTAGCCATTTCACCATCCTTGGATTAATCTCTAATTTAAAAGTCCATTTTAATTCGCTTTAATTAAGTAATTTTAGTTTAGTTATAAATTTAGAATTATTATCAACCCCCCCTAAAATATAAACAAGTGTGTTAATTTAGTCTAGATCGAGTCATCAACATAATTAGAGAGTCTCGTGGGTTTGATAATCCGGACTTACTAAAGCCTTTCTACAATTGATCGGTCCACTTGTCGGTTAGTAGTTTAGTCAAATTTAGGAGTCTAGAGTGTAATTTGAGTCTAAAATTAGGGTAATTTTAATTGTTTTTAATTGACTACTTTTAGAACATTATGTTGCCTTTGAGTGATCGGAAATTTTTGGGAGAAAAACTTGATTGGTGTTCTTCTAGGAGTTTTGTATTGTTATACCACAAATGATCATGATGATCATCTATTATTATTGGTTAAAAAACCCTTTGTACTCTCCTCGTTTAAAAGCATCTAAAGGGAAATCATAATGGCTCTTTAACTAATCAAAGTAATGGTTAAGGACCGGTTATATCATATTGGTTGAGTTAACGTAAATGATCCTTAGACCACATTATGGGTTACTTCTAACAATATGTTTATGTATTCAAACAGTTTAGTATTCCTATTCTTCCATATTCGCCATAAAGTCTGCAAGATAACTGCATGGATTAGCCATTTCCGCTTTGTCGTAACCCCATGTCATTTATGGAATGTAGCCTACTTTCCATCGAGTCTGACCCGGACCCCAACGGGATTCTTAGCCAAACATACACTTGGGTTCATATCATATTCGCCACCGGAAATTGTACCAAAACATGATCCATGGTCTCTCCCGATCTCTCGCATAATCTACACATAATTGAAGGGCGTATCATACCACCTCTATGTGCTAGTGCCTCTGCGGTTGGTATTTTTTTTTCTTCTATAGCTCTCCAGGCAAAAATGTTTGCTTTTGGTGTTGCCACATTATTTCATAAAACCTGTCCACTGGTGTGTTAATATCTAACTATCTAACCAGGTTCAACCTCATTTTCTTCACTGAAAATCCAACCTCTTTGTTGATGTAGCTGTCGTGGGCTATAAAAAACAAGTATTTTATGACTTAAATACCTATAATAGTATGTAATTAAGGTGGTCTCAATAGGGAATATGTGGTTAGTATAACGCAACCTCCTCTAGGTTTCAGGTTCTAGGCTTCACAAAACTCAATTTAATCAATTAATTGTACACCACATAGACTTGGTGTTGGAAAGTCGGTTAATTTAAGTGGTAATCAAAAACAGATCTTTTACAGTTCAATTACCCTATTTAGTAGCGTGAGTCAGCCTACTCTCTATCATCTAACAAGTTACTAGATTTTGCCATCAACCGAACAAGTTGTTAAGCAAAGATTACTAACACATGCAAATAATTAAGAAAACAACACATCAAATTGCTTATACAGCGTTAAACAATTAACAATTGAGCATTAAATGTTGGATGTTCATCATTTAAGATTGTTTTCTTCACAACATATAAGATATAAGAATCTATCAAAGTAAGATGTTTTGTTCTAATATTGATGCATTTTTATTCAAAATAATATACAATATATAAAATGCATCGATCATGTGTATTTGGTGCCTTAACCATCACATCTATCATTTAGAAATCATATTAGTATTACTACTTGTTCTTTTTCATGTGGAAATCCAAACCTGTGTTCCACATAAACATTAAGCAATGTACCGTCTTCGTATTATTATCAACTTGAATGTGAACTAATTTTTGGGTCGTGTAGCTGCTAAACAATGATAACCTAAGTTATTTTAAACTTGCCTACCTCCAAAAGATTTACCAACTACAACATCTTGTTTAGTTGAGGTGTAAATCCAAGTATATAATGGTTAAATCACAAAGAAAATTACTTTCTTTCTAACTTATTAGGATATTAATCAAGGAATTTTTGTTTTAACGGCAAAAAATCTCACGTGTAAACCCATCCTGCTCGGGGCTATGTCTAGAGTCGACTTATCGACGTCATGAGACCGTGCCCTCCGATACGGGGGGAACCGGATGGAATCCATAAACCCTCACCCCCGTCAGGTTCGAACTTGGGATTAAAGCCCAGATTTGTCTCTTCACCCGGATGTCCCTTGAAAATAGCCCAAGCGAGAATCGAACCTGCGTCTCCACTAAGAAGGGCAAGCCAATTTACCACTGGAGCTGATGAGGTGATATGAAACATGAATACAAGTCTATGAATGATAAATCCTTTTTTTAGATATGTAAATAAAACAACTACAATTATCTACATTTTGATTTTATCTACTTTCTTTGATTTCTCACACACTTGCATAATCATGTCCCCCTCCCTCTCAATGTTATAGCCCTTACTATTACAAATATGAACATTTAAAACTTATAGAAGCTAAGCTCAAACCAACCTAGTTGTTCTGGTAGAGAAAAAACAACCAAGATGTTGAAAAGCACCGGTAGAAAAAACACCATGAAAATGATATATTTGATGGAAAACCGAGCTATCACCAGAAAGGAACGAAGTGAAAATGGCTAGAAACTACGCCGGCATTCGTGTGTTAACATATATGAACGTGCAAATATAATTTCTACGTAGGTCAAGGTGCTCCAGATAATTTTGGTAAGCCACCGGTGAAACAGCAAAAGTTATCGCTGAACAAAACACCGATGCTACGGATAAGACAACTAAAATGCCTTGATGATGTACTAGAGGAGTGTGGAGGGAAAGACGAACCCCCACCCAAAACCCTGATTTAATTGATTTCGTGTTAACACCTATTCTATAGATGGGGGTTTAAATTTTACATGGTGGATATAAGGGTATTTAGGAGTAAGTTAGTTTGCCATTCAAAAAAATCTCATTCATATATTACTATATTATCAGCAACTCCTTTTTAACGACAAACTAACATGCTCCTAAATACTTCGATACATACGTTTTGCAGGACTTGAACAATATACCTTTTCAATAAATGAGAGATAGATTACAAGTGCATCATGTACCTTGGTATATTAATAATTAAGACACTATGAACATGAATATTTTTTTTATTGTAGATAAATATCATAATGCACAAAAGTAAAAAAGTCAAAACTACATAAGTGGATGCACTTATTGGAGAACGATAGAGGTGGGTTCGGCCCAAGTATCAGGTGATATGATGACCCAACAAAAGGAGGCACAACCAAGTGGAAAGAAACTATACAGGTTAATCTTGAATGATCGAAAATTCGAAATGATGGGGTTGTGTGAATTTTTTTTTGGTAGTTAAATAATTAAAAAAACTATATTATTTTTTTAACGGCAAGGAATGACGCGTCAACCATCATGACACCGGCGCTGTAGTCAAGGTCGACTACTCGACCACCGCCAGCCCCTTGGCTCTCCTCAGACGCGTAGAAACCCAACCTTCACCCGTCCAAAAACACGACAGTGGAATAATCGGTAAAACCTTGCCTCTCATCTAAGTCGAACCGACGCCACCCGTATTCACTATTCAGCTGGATGCCCTAGAAAAACTATATCGATTGCTATTTACCATGAGTGCTTAAGAAGAACCTGGATGAAGCAATATTATCTTCTAGAATTCTAAACCAATTTGGAACAAGATTTTAAGCCAAGTGTTACAACAAATATTTACTCATTATTATAATAATGAAAACTCTATGAAGTGTGATTCATTGTCAATCAACTATATATAGTACTATGAAACTAGTTACAAAAGAAATGCATTTAATCATAACTTTTTATGGGTGGAATAACATGAATAATTCATTGTGTTAAATGTTAATTGTGGCATAGTGCTGGAAAGTGTGGATCATCTATTGGTGTCGTGTGTTATTACCTTGGTAAAGGAACTATTGGACTCAAATTTATAATCATAATATATTATACTTGATCCTAACTCGGAGCGGGTAGAAGCTTCCGCTCAAACCAAAGCAAAAGATTAAAAATGCGTTGAGAAATAAATAAAACATAAGATTTTTAAAAAAATAAGAAAAAACCATATAAAAACTTAAATAACAAAAATGTTTTGTGATTCCGACAAATCTAATGACATAGTGGCAACAACAAGAAGCAAGACTCCAATGCCATTTAGATTGAAGACATGTTTGCGGGATAGGCTCGCGAGTTGGGCAGGTTCTACGGCAACACCACCACAAACCCCCCCCCCCCCCCCCCCCTCTCCATTGCTCTAGATCGCTTCAAACTCAGGACGTTAATATTTACACACAACCCTTTTAACTCTATATACTTGCCTAATTTTCTAGTTTTATACACTTCTTTTCTACTCTCCCACTACAACACTTATTTTATATAAAGTAGTAGTAGTATTAACAATAATAATAATAATAATAATAATAAGGGTTTTTTTATTTTAATAATCTATGTTTCCCATGTTGGCCAATAATAATCTCAATTTAAAAATTCTCTCCAACGATATAAACTTTTAAGAATTTGGCTCCCGTTGATCTTTTTTCCAACATAGGTGCACTTAATCATTTAAGAGGTGTGCATGTGCACTTGAATCTATTGAGGATTCCAAATTCTTATATGTTAGAAAATGATTAATTGGGGCCAAACTCTTACAAGTCGGGATCGCTGGAGTGAAATTTTAAAGTTGCGACTATTATCAGCCAGTAGGTGAAATTTAGTATTATTAAAATCCAATAACCCTACTACTACTACTACTACTATTACTACTACTACTAATACTACTACTACTAATAATAATAAATAATAATAATAATAATAATAATAATTAATTAATTAAAATGGAGGTGTCAAGCAATTTGTTAACACCTGAATCATCAACTTATTTCGACTCAACCGATTCTAATCTTGAATTTCTTGCCCAAGTAGCCACCGAAGCGATATAACTTGAAGATACAAGAGATCAAAGAAAACCTATGTTCGACGTGATCGAGAAGGGGTTAACTTCTAATTAATGATTACTTTGTCGAAAACTAAATTACGATGTTGCGATATTTGAAACTTAATATCTAGAAATAGTTATTTTTTTAAAAAATGTTGGAGATATAGATGAAAAATTTGAATGTTTTCAAATAGGTTGCGACGCGAGGTACAAAAAGCAATCACGCTGCTACCAAGAAATAGTTAGTTTTTTAAAATTGTTGGAGATATTGTTGCATGACCAACCGAAGACAAAGAAAAACTGTTCAAAAGGTGTAAAAAAGTTGCCGACCCAATCGTTTGGTGTTTTGAAATCTAAAAAGGGTATACTTAATCGACAAACACGGGCATTAAAGCGCGAGAAAATAAGGAATGTTATGTACATGTGTATCCTATTACACAACTGAGTTTAAAGGTGTCGGGAAATCAATATCACCGGATTACGTGATGGACCATCTGACTGATGTTGTCGTTGACGATGATATCTTAGAGCCACAGGATTAAGAAACGCACTTTGGAATTTGATATGATCTTATGGAACACATTAACTAACATACTAATTTTGAACATCCTGATTCAGACAACAAACAATTTATTAATGAGAAGCTTAATTTTATCAAGTTTATATCTCATTTCGTTTATACTCACGAACCTAATGAAACTTGATGAGCTCGTTTAGACCATACATTATGTTTTCATTTTTTTTCACTTCACATCACTACTATAACATAAAGCAATTGTCACCACACCACTTCCATTCACTTTTTTTTACTAACTCTACTATGGTTTTACTAGTTTTCACCCCACCCCTAATCATTTTTTAATCATTACCTATTTGTTTAAATCTTGTTTTTATATAACTAATTCACTTAAAAAAACAAATATAACAATAGAAATTTAAAAAGTTAAAAGAACATCATCATACTCAGTATATTCTACCAATAGCAAAGGTAAGATAAGATTTGAGGAGGGTAAGATGTAGACAACATTACCTCTACCCCGTAGGAATAGAGAAGCTGCTTCCAGTGAGACCCCAGCTCGATAGTAGTTTTGCATCAAGCCTTGGACATAAGACACATAACACTTAGCAATTGAGACAAACACCGATTAGTACATGTACCCCCTTGTCTTTTGGCTATCAACGCCACCACATGATGCATGATTAACCATCCCCCTCTTTTAACGTTATTTTCACGAAAATAGTAAAATAATATTAAAATTAATGCACTTTCACTTTTGCCCCCTGAACGCCCACACATATCGCAAACGGGGCGTCTAAAAATGTTAAAAAGAAACAAATAAAATTAAAACGAAAATGTAAAAACTAATCTTTATCATCGTTGGCATCTTTGACACTATCTGACCAAAGATAGTCTACAAAGTCCGCGCGGAGTGCCCTTGTAACATCCGGCCCCTCTTACTACCAATATTGTTCGCTTTGCCCTCGATGGGTTGCCCATCCAAGAACTCACGGCTTTGTTTTTGGTTGCCCAAGTGGAGACTTCCCAGAAGGTCACCTATCCTACTACTACTCCTACCTGAGCATGCTTAACTGTGGAGTTCTCCTCTCATCCACTAGCATTAAGCCCAAAACGCGTTGGTGATTTAAGAGGCATTAGATTACTTATGAACCAGGGATCGCTCCTGACCACGGCCGATTAGGGATTCGCCTACGGTATCACAATGGTCCATGTTAATCTTCTCAGTAGCTAGTATTGGTATCGATTAATCACCCCCTCTTAGGGACTCATCGTTCTCGATGAGGTTTGCCCCACCATCCCGAACGGCTCAGGATTAGCTCTGATATTATTTGTAACATCTGACCACTCTTACCACCAATATTGTCAACTTTGTCCCTGATAGGTTGCCAATTTAGGAACTCACGGCTTTGTTTTTTGTTGCCCCGGTGGGGACTTCCCAGGAGATCACCCATCCTAGTACTACTCCCACCTGAGCACGCTTAATGTGGAGTTCTCCTCTCATCCACTAGCATTAAGCCCAAAACGCGTTAGTGATTTAAAAGGCATTAGATTACTTATGAACCAGGGATCTCTCCTGACCATGGCCGATGTGGGATTTACCTAGGGTGTCACAATGGTCCATGTTAATCTTCTCAGTAGTTGGTATTGGTATCGTTACAAATTGTAACGATACCGACTACCGAGAGATTTAATATCAAAAGGCATGCTCAATATCCTTACCAGACGATTCTTTTTTTTTGTGAAATGTTTTCTTTTTTTCGTTATTTGAAAATGCCTTCACTAAAGTTGCCCATTTAGGGTAAATCAAGTCGGTAAGATAATAGTACACGTGCTCATAGGGAGTACCATTAGGATAGAATGAAGTGCCTAATGCTACGCCAGTAATCACGTCATCAAATATAGGAGACTGCTCAATGACATTAATATCACTGTTTTTGTTGGTCATTTCAAAGCATGCATGCCTTATCCAAAGACATATAACGCCACAACCTCGAGCATTAAGGTCGGGCCATCATGATCATTGATTACCACGATGATGTTGACCTCGCAAAGCACTTGAACAGTTAGCCCACTTTCAATTTGTACAATCAGTACTTCCAAGCATTCTCGAAAAGTCGTGTGCACTTTCATGTACGTCATATATTTTTTGAATATCACTAAAGGTAAGCTTTCTCAAATATCTTTTGCCATATACAACAACCACACCTTTAAGTGGTTAATAATAATAATAATAATACCTTCGCAAAAATGGTGAAGACTTTCTCGAGAAAATGTTTGTGACATTTGTAGATATTCTTCCCAAATATCAAACGAAACGTCGTACGCTTATTGACGAATTTCCGATGTACATTTTTGTAAAGCGGTGAAACATAGTAAACACCTTGCGTCTTCCCTTTTTTGAAAAAGATAAAGCGGTCATCTAATTCGTTAAGAATTCGTTCAAATAGTTCGTACCTCATATGAAAACGACGTCGTAACACATTAGGGAGATATACCGGATTATTAGAAAAATAATCATATACCAAATGATTATGAGCACCTTCATGGTCCCTTGCAAATCTCTTTGCTCTTGTACGTAGTTGTGAAACTTGGACTTGTTGTCACGAACAGAGCTATGAACAGAAATATGACAAAACTGAAACAACAACAGAAATATAGCGACAAAAGAAGTGACAAAACTCTTATTAACCCAAACTAAAGATTTAACCCCCAATACTTGAGATCTTACAATTATAAGATCTCTGATGATACAAAATACAACAGAAACAATGATGATCATCCACTGATGATCATGCAACTCAAGAGAACAATCTCTTCAACAACAGAAGAGAGATTGTCGCTACACCAAACTAAGAGTTTGAAACCCTAGTTACAAACAGAGAGAACAATAGACAAAGTATGCGAAGTGTGTGTGAGATATCTGATCTCACAACACACAGTGAGACCTTTTATACCACACACTGCACAATTTACAGTTTGGTCCTCCATCTATGCACCAGTATATGCCGCCAGACCCTCCAACTTTCAAATATTAACAAATAACACCTGAACTCACAATAAACCAATAATATAACAAATTAGTTATAACAAAATAACAAATTAGTTATAACAAAATAACAAATCAGTTATAACAACCTATTGAATGAACTGTTATTAATATTTTAACATCCCCCTTCATTCAATAGCTCTAAATAAATCAACCATGCCTAATTTTTCACAGAACCTGCTGTGTTGTCCTGCATTTAAACCTTTTGTGAACAAATCTGCAAGTTGACTTTCTGAGTCAATTTTAACTGTGTGTATAAACCCCATCGAGACCTTTTCTCTTAAGAAATACAAATCAATCTCAAAATGCTTTGTTCTTTCGTGAAAAACTGATTAGCCGCAATAGAAATAGCAGCGCTGCTATCACAAAAAAGGCTTATGGGTAATTTACAGTTAACTTTTAACTCATTCAACACATTTACAATCAAGACTAACTCACAAGTGGCTGAGCACATAGCTCTGTACTCAGCCTCTCATGTGGATCTTGCCACAATATTTTGTTTCTTGCTTTTCCATGAAACAAGATTTTCGCCCAAGAAGATACAATACCCAGTTACAGATTTTCTGGTGATCAGGCACTTAGCCCAATCTGAATCAGAAAAACAAGTTAACTCGCAGTTAACTCCCTTTTTAAATAGTAACCCATATCCTGGACTTAATTTTAAATACCTGAGTAACCTTAACGCAATTTTCAAATGTGAACTCAAAGGACTGTGCATAAACTGGCTCAAGTACTGTACAGAGTAGCTGATATCAGGACGGGTTAAAGACAAATAAATCAAATTTTCAATTAACTTTTGATAACTTGTTATATCAGTTAACTTTTCATCATTTTCATTACTTTTAGTATTCAGAATATGACTTAAGTTCTATAGGGGTATTAACCGGCTTACAAGAAAGATAACCAAACTCACTTAGAACTTCTAAGCAATACTTTCTTTGATTTAAGCATATCCCACGATTATCATACAAAAATTCTAACCCAAGAAAGTATTTAAGCAACCCCAAATCCTTTATTTGAAAAACATTACTAAGTAAAGTTTTAACTCGTTTTATTTCTAACTCATCATTACCCGTAATAACAATGTCATCTACATATACAAACAAAACTATTAACATATTTTGTTTACTTAAAATAAACAACGAATGATCACATGCACTTTGAATAAAACCTACATCACATAACACTTTAGTTAACTTTTCATTCCACTTCCTTGGGGCTTGTTTTAGTCCATATAAGGACTTGACAAGTTTACAAACTTTTGACTCATTTTTAGAGTAATACCCCTCTGGAAGTGTCATATACACATCTTCAGTTATAGTTCCATATAAAAACGCATTATTTACATCTAACTGAAATAACGACCAGCCATTAACAACTGCAGGACTTAACACACAATGAACAGTCACCATTTTTACCACAGGTGAAAAAGTTTCACCAAGGTCTAACCCTTCTCGCTGGTTGTACCCTTTTGCAACCAGACGAGCTTTATACCTTTCCACCTCCCCATTGGATCTATATTTTATTTTATATATCCATTTACAGCCAATCGGCTTTCTTCCCTCAGGCAACTCACCCAACTCCCAAGTTTTATTTCTATGTAAGGCTTCCATTTCTAAGTTCATAGCCTCTACCCACTTGGGATCTCGAGAAGCCTCACTATAAGTATTTGGTTCAAATGTTTTATTCAATGTACTAACGAAACACAAATTTTCAGCAGACAAATAAGGGTAATTCACAACTTTGTCTATCCCATATTTAGCATTAGTACTTAGAACAAAATCCTGAAGCCTTCTAGGAACAGTAGTATTTCTAGTGGTCCTTCTAACACTAGGTAAGTTTCCCTTAGACGGGTTGGTCTCAGCATTTGAAGTACTAGTGTCCTCAACCCTGTCATGACCCTCATCACTAATACTCACTAACCTAGGTTCTACAGTCTGACTTTCCCTTGTTGTGGCAGCTGTCGACAAATGATCAGGCTGCTGATCAACACTAGAAACATCATGAGACACATAATCCCTCTCTTCATCATCGGGAATAGTAACTTCCTCACTTCTTGAAATATTAGGTGTTAAGTTTTCAAAACAGTCAAAGAGTTTAAGTGATCCAACTCATAGTTATCAACCATTTTTGATTTAAACGGAAACACATGTTCATAAAATTTGACATCCCGTGAATAAAATTCAACATTATCATCAACATTCCACAATTTATATCCTTTCTTCGGATTTGAATAACCAATTAAAACATATTTATAAGCTTTAAAAGAAAACTTATCAAAATTATCCAAGACCGTCCCAAAACACAAACACCCAAAATTCCTTAAGTGATTAAAAGAGGGTTTAAAACCATAAACTAACTCATACGGACTCTTACCTAACAGCACAGACGATGCAATCCTGTTAATTAAGTAAACAGCCGTTAACACACAACCTGACCAGAACTTTAAAGGCAATCCCCCTTGAAACAACAAAGACCTAGCCATATTTAAGAGATGTCGATGTTTTCTCTCCACCACACCGTTTTGCTGTGGTGTTTAAGTACAGGTAGTTTGATGAAAAATTCCCTTTTGTTTACAAAAAACACTCATTTGAGAATTAATAAACTCAGTTCCATTATCACTTCTAAAGCATTTGATTCTTGTTTTAAACTGAGTTTGTAACAACTCATAAAAACCACTGACATTCTCGAAAACTTCACCTTTTTTTAACATATAGACCCAAACAGTTCGAGAATAATCATCAACTATTGTTAGAAAATATTTAAATCCTTCTCTACTTATTACTTTGTATGGTCCCCAAACATCTAAGTGGATTAACTCACCAACCCTCTTTGTTTTTCGTTCACTTAAAGGAAAAGGGACTCTAATTTGTTTAGCCCTATGACAGACTTCACAACCAATATCATCATGCAAACCAATACCGAGACTATCTTTTAAAATGGCTAGAACTTGTTTTGAGGGATGTCCTAACCTACTATGCCATAACTCAGCACCATTCATAGTATTAAAACACATATTTGCACAATTACCATTTCTACCGACAAAAACAGACCATTAAGCTGTCTACCAATCACCAGGACTTTCTTTGAACTCAAATCCTGAACACAACAGTTATTTTCATCAAACAAAACAGTCAGTTTGTTGTCCCTAGCAAGTTTATATACAGAAATCAAATTAACAGTATAACTTGGAACAAAGAAAACATCAACTAAGATGACTCCAGAGTTTAATTTTATATTTCCTATGTTTGAAACTTTAGCACTAGTTCCATTAGGATGTGAAACTTTAAGATCATACTCAGACACATCAGCACAATCATACATATCTTTATCTGTCATTACCATATGTTGATTAGCTCCAGAGTCAATAATCCAATTATAGCTAACTTCAGAATTAAAAATACTAGAACAGCTCACATAATTACCACATACAGTATTAAAAACAGAATTTTTCTCAAAACTTTCAGACTTACCACCCATATTAGACACAGTAGATTCAGATGCACTTTTTCCCTCTCAATCACCAAATTAAGAAGTTTGGAAATATGTTCAGCAGTAAAAGGCATAACAACAGTACTAGATGATGCGTTAACTTTCCCATTGTTAATACTACTGTTACTAACATTACCCTTATTCCCCTGGTTTCCAATCCTTCTTTTAAAACCTTGAGGATAACCAATTATTTTGAAACACCTATCAACAGTATGACTAAGCATATTACAATGTGTGCACTTTAGACTAGTATTTGGACCCCTAACAACTCTTCTCTTAGGATCAAAAGACTGATTTGTTTTTGACACAAAAGATACATGTGGACCTTTTGACCCACTACTAGTCTGCCTGTGAGACTCTTCTCTTGAAATGATGGAGAAAGCGACCTTAATAGAAGGGAGTGGTTCCCTAGTTAACAAAGTCGTTCTAACTGGATGATATATATCATCCAATCCCATTAAAAATTGCATCATTTTTATTAAAGTTGAAAAGTCATTATAATCTTTTGCAGCTTTACAAGAACATGTAGGTAGATGCAACATTGCATCAAATTGTTTCCACATAGTAGTTAGCCTATTATAGGACTCAGCAACAGTGGTACCACTTTGGGAAATGCAGTTTATTTTTTTATACAACAACTGAACCATCCACTTTGTCATAGGTCTCTTTCAAATCAATCCAAACCTCAGAGGCAAGTTTAGAAAAAACTTGCCCCAAAAACAACTCCTCAGAAACAGAATTCAACAATCAAGTAAGAACCCCAGATTACACCTATCCCACTGAGAAGCTAAGACAGTATCGTCCTCAGACTTAACACATTTACCATCAATAAACCCATATTTATTTTTAGCTTCTAATGCCGATTTCATTGCACTTGACCATACAACATAATTCTCTGTTCCTTTTAATTTTATATTAGTAATTGTTAACGAGCTAAAGTCACTAGAATGCAAAAAAAGAGGGTCTCCTATGTCCAATTTACTAATAAGAGTCACAGAGGCACTAGCAGTATCAGCCATGATATCAACCACAAACACAACAGGATAGTAAACACAAGCAACACGAACACCAGATATAAGCACAGACAGCACGAACAACAGATAGTAAACACAAAACCAACGCCAGACCGAGTCAGAGGCCAGATTCCAGGTTCATCACTCTACAGGTGCCTGGACAAGCATAACTCAGTTGCACACAGCTCTAAACAAATGCAAAATTCACCACAATGACTCGATCAAGTGCCGGTCCAACTACCCCGGTAACAGCAATGCCTAGACCCAACAATGCAGTGAGTACATAAAGTAAAAGAGTAGGGAATAGAAAGATCTCACAAAAGCGTTTAACTCCCTCCAAGCAGTAGATCTGATTTGTAACCTTCTAGGGTTACAAATTTCAGATCCAAGATGCAGCAATCAAACCCTAGCTAGGGTTCCAAGAATCTTTCAGATCTTGTACGGCACACTTTCCGAGATCTTGTACGGCACACTTTCCGAGGTACACAAACGCCCAATATTTTTCAGATCTACCACTAGATCTTGCAGCGGAACCACTACTAGGACTTTAGAGCACACACTGTGCTCTGATACCATGTCACGAACAGAGGTATGAACAGAAATATGACAAAACTGAAACAACAACAGAAATATAGCGACAAAAGAAGTGATAAAACTCTTATTAACCCAAATCAAAGATTTACCCCCCAATACCTGAGATCTTACAATTATAAGATCTCTGATGATACAAAATACAACAGAAACAATGATGATCATCCACTGATGATCATGCAACTCAACAGAACAATCTCTTCAACAACAGAAGAGAGATTATCGCTACACCAAACTAAGAGTTTGAAACCCTAGTTACAAACATAGAGAACAATAGACAAAGTATGCGAAGTGTGTGTGAGATATCTGATCTCACAAGACACACTGAGACCTTTTATACCACACACTGCACAATTTTGAGTTTGGTCCTCCAGCTATGCACCAGTATATGCCGCCAGACCCTCCAACTTCCAGATATTATCAAATAACACCTGAACTCACAACAAACCAACAATATAACAAATTAGTTATAACAAAATAACAAATCAGTTATAACAACCTATTGAATGAACTGTTATTAATATTTTAACACTTGTTGACTTAAAACTTCTATACTCAACTTAAAGATTTAGTAATGATCTCATCTTCAAGATCGGAATCGGATGATTCGAGAAGGAATTTCATGTTAAAAAAAATAGATAAAGAATTTAGAGATAGAGATGGTGTGATAGAGATAGAAGAAATGTAGAGGTGTGTGAAAAATGAGACAGTTTATTATTGTGTATATGCATATACGATTAAAATTAATATATAAATGATTTCTTTTAATCTAAACGGTGATGTGACCATTATACATGGGACCCACATGCTTTTCTCTTCACGCCGTGGTTCGGTCCATACAGTCACTCCTTACTCTTATTTATGGCTGCATATGGTGGAGTGGCAATGTATGGCGTCCGGTCACGCCAACCGTCACTCCATGTGAATGGGACGTTGCTCCATAGTCGAGAGTCTAAGAGAAGATTAGTTTATCAGTCTCATTCAAACTTAAAAGACTTGAAATCTGAGATTTTGAAAAGGTCTCGGGTACAGATTGCATTTTATTTCCATAATTGTTATAAAATATTGAGATCTGCACTTTCAACCAATGGATTTTGATTCTTGCATAGTTGGCATTCATATATTTTTTTATTAAAATTTCATTTAATTTTCATTTGTCTTTTAGGATAATAGTTACAATAAATAAATGGGTAGATATACACGTTCATTAATTCTTTGTCCACCCTATCTGCGTACATACTCGTGCTTTTGCAGCCAGCAAGAAAATAAATATGCACGTATTTGTTTTTCAGATAAAGAACAACAACAACAACAATAATAATAATAATAATAATAATAATAATAATAATAATAATAATAATAATAAATAAATAAATAAATAAACAAACTATTAGATCTTATTATTTGCTGCTTTAATTTTGTCATTTCAACGTCATTGAATATTTTACCGACCCATGCATTATATGAGGTTATGTAACATAAATGATATAATTATTTTATTACCATATCATAGTTCACATAATTAACTTGAATTTATTATAAAAACCGACTTATTTTACGTGTAAAAAATTTTATATAAGTAACACTGAGGTATCATAATAGCTCGTCTATTATACGTGTTAAATACCTAATAATATGGAACACATAAATATATATTCTTCATATGACTAAATTTACATATCACATTACATATAATAATGTATATAAATATATTTTTTTGTTATTGTGTAACCTTTAAATATAACTTTTATTTAGAGTAAATGAATATAATTTATTGTCATGCCATATTTAAATTTGTTATTCTTATTAATAAGTGTTATGTCAATTTTATTACTGAATGGGTATTATAAAATTATGATATAAGTTAACGTTATATATAACAAATAAAATATTTTCATAATAAATAGTGAATTTATTATGTCATAAATTGGTAAAAGAAACAGAGTGATAATATTAAGATATGACTAAGTTACTCTTTTCTAATTTATAAAATATATCTTTATTTAGGGTTATAAAGAAAATAAGGCGAGAAAAATTGGTGAGGTAAAACATTATGATGACACATTATAATATGCTTATCTTGATTTGCAGGTATAAACCATATAAAAATCATAGTTGTACATGTTTTGATTAGCATTATATTTGTAGGAGTGTAAATTAAAATAAGAAAAATTCATTACAACCGCTTATTTGAGTTTAGTTAAAATCTTAAATGAGCCTTTGTTCTAGGGTATTTACAACAGCTTTTTAAGTTTAATTAAAATCTTATAAAAAGTCTTTGTTCTAACGGTAGAATTAGAAAATGAGTAAGTTGTCATTTAAAAAAAATGAGATATCACAAATTAAAAGTAATAAAATTAACTTTTTAGAGTTAATTACACAATTAGTTCTTTTAGTTGTAAATACTAACAAAGTTCTATACTAAATGTTTAAAGTAATAATATGAGATATTTTCATCATATAGTACCAATGCCAACTCCAGTCAAAAACTAATTAAAAACTAAGGGTATTACATATTACATTACATAATATAATAATTGCAAGTTATATCAATAGTATCTTGCTTTTTATTTATTTTTTATTATGATTTTTTTGGTCTTTTTCTTTTGTTTTTTTCCTTTTTTTTACCTTTTTACTTTTTTTTGTCTTTATTTTTTTATACTTTTACTCTTTAACTTTAAATGTTAATAATTAAAAGCTCTCAACTTTCTAAAAATTTTGTAATCAAGTTTTACGTATTTATTTTTATGTGCATGTTGGTATCAATTCAAATTGATTTATGTTTAGACAAAATTCCGGTAATAAATTGGGTCAAATATAATATATTCCTTATGCTTATTACATACGTTTTCATTTGGTTTACGTTTTGATGTAAAAAAATTTTTTTCTATAAATGAGTCAGGTAAAATATAATACATTTCATGCTTAATTTTATGTACGTGTTCAAATGGTCTACGTTTTGACGTAATTTTGTTCGGAAACACATCAATTCATATATAATACGTTTTCACTAAACGCTGTAAATTCAACTCACTCTACGTTTCGACACCGCTGCAACGTGTGTTACTATTTTCTTACGTGCTTATTTTTATGGACGCGTCGATATAAATTCAAGCTGGTTTACGATTCGATGTAAATTTTCTTCGGAAATATGTGTCAGATATAATTCTTTTTCCTACTTATTTTTATGTACGTTTTCAGTTGGTCTATGTTTTAACGTAAATTACAATTAGCAAGTTGTGTGGATAGTGTTTTTATACTATTGGCTTTTTGTTTCTTTCTTGATTTTTTTCCGGGCTTTATTATTTTTACGTTTTTAGTTTTCTTTATGTTTGGTGTATTAGTTTAGGTTCCTTTTCATTAAAGTTATATTTAAGATAACATTTACGTTTCCGTTTACAATTAATTTAAAATCATTTCGTTCCGCTGTCCAATTTAAATTTATTTTTATGGTTTTCGGTCGATGTAAAACATGTGCCGATATTCTTTTGAGCATATTTCTTTTGGATGGTATACTAAACTTAAATATATATTGACCGAAAACCCCGCAACATAGCACAGGTAATCTTACTAGTTTTAATCATTTCATATCTTAGTACTCAACCTTGTTACATTTGAGAAATCACATTGACTTACCGTGTAATTAAGTCCTATTATTTAAAACGAATCTTTCCTTTTTCTTTTATTATCTAACTAATATAACTCTTTAATTCAATAAATCTTAAAATGGTGAAAATTTTATATATTTTAAAGATATTATCTATGTAATGATGTATTTTTTATCTACGTTTTGTTATGTGAAACTGATCTGAACTCACGACATATTTTTTATCTACGTTTTGTTGTGTGAAACGGAGCCAAATTCATGACGTGGTTTTTTTTATCTATATTTCATTATGCAAAATAGAGTCGATCTCACTATGTATTTTTTATCTACTTTTCATTGTGTGATTAGTTATATACTTTAAAAGGTTTTATCTACGTCACCACATATTAATTATCTACGTTCATTAAACCGCACAAACCTCACATCATATTTTTATATACGTTACTTTGTATGAAACTTAGCTGAACCCACAACATATTTTTTATTTACGTTTCGTTATGTGAAAATTTATATATTTGTAAAAAATTAATCTACGTCATGACTAATCTTTTATCTACGTTTCATTATGTAAGACTGAATCGAACTCTCGAGGTTTTTTTAACTATGTTTATCGTTGTATGAAATCAAGCCAAACTTACCATTTCAAAAAATATTTAGTTAAATAATCAAGAATAGTATAACAGAAGAAAAATAAAAGTTGTGCTTTAAATGATAAAGAGTTAATTACGCAATAAGATTACACGGTGTGGATGGGGCTTGAAGGAAGGGCGTAAAGCGATACGTGTCAACCACGTCAGCATGGTGGCATGGAGAAAAAATCTCGGGGTGGAAAAGGGCATGGAAAATAATAAAATATAATTTAAAAATATAAACATCAACCAATCAAAACAAACCTAAACTACACCCACCAATCAAGAGCCTCTACCTCATCCACACATTTGCCCCGACGGCGGTGGAAATCCTCAAGCCCGAAGCACAACGCGGGGCACGTGATGGTTTTGTGGGCGTGGACTGACAACTTCCCCGTGTTTCCACGCCTACACCGTATGATCTAAGCCATATGGTTTCTCAAAAGTAACAGTATATGCCTTTGGTACTAAGATCTGAAATGAGAGAATTAACCTCACTTCTCAGTTAATTTTTAACTAATATAAACCTTAATTGTCACACGCTGACCCGCAGCGGATAAGGTAATCAGGGCATGATTGTGTTTTCATCGAAACTCATGACATTTCTATTTTAAAGTTTTATTATTTATTATTTCAATTTAATTAAAAGAAATCCCAAGAAACAATATTCAAACAATCACAAGATAGTTCCAATTAAGTGCAAATAACATTTTTATTCTTCTAAGGCCAAATCCTATATGGTCCACGCGTCAAACCTGTTTACATTTATCATGTGTAAAAGAAAAGTTTGGGTCAACATAAGTTGGCGAGTGAATCCCTTTTGTTATTAGTAAAAATAATGTAACATCCGTCAAAAACCGGGTTAACCAAACCCGCTTCGTTTATCAACCGAACACCCAGTTAAAATTTTTGTTGTACATTTAATGCTCAAATTAATTTTATACAATACATAATTAATAAACATTTTAGTATTTAAAAACTATAATTATTAAAGGTTAAAAATTTGTGCAAAAAAAATAATAACAAGCTGCCGGGTTTCGAACCCGGGTCAGCTAGTTCACCAAACAACCAACACACCACTCCGCCACACGCTTAGTTTGGAATAATACTGAAACAATTAATACTTAATATAAAACTCGAAACTTAAAACCAGCGCGCCCAAATCCGCAGACGCCGGAAATTACGCGAATCCACGACTGTTTCCTTTGACTCCGGAATCAAGCAAGTATAACTGATGACTAACGTCAGTTATAACCGAAAACTCAATCAATTTCATTCATGGACCATAATTTCCGTTCGAAACCGAAAATCCAAACCGGTTGAAGAAGTTTTTACATACCCTGTGCGATCTTTCCTAGCTCGCTCACTTTTATCCAATCTACACTCTCAACTCTCACACTCTGTTCAAAAGTTCTTGATCATCGGAGAACATCATACTCGCCGGAATTCTCTGCAAGTCGCCGGAAAACCGAACCCCTTTCATCTCTGTTGCCTTACTTTATAAACAGAATATCTAGAGCTCATACCGAAGTCACCCACACTCACCTCAAACTTTCTGGAGATATTCTGCCGCAAGATACACGTCGCCAGAATAACCTGCTGTCATCGGAATCTCGCCGGAGAAAACAGGGGATCTCTGTTCGGTATATCTTACACCTAATCTCTCTCTTTTTTTTATTAATCTCATATGTAGTTAATTACAATTTACTAAAGAAATTGATGAATGTATCGAAACAGTCGGGATTTGGTTTCTGGGTAAAGTTTACGGAGAAGATAAAGTTTTGGATTATGTATATATATAATATAAATCGGGTTATATCTCGGGTTAGACACACAGTCCAGCAGTGGACTGTGTGCATTTGAATCATAGAGTCCCGGGTTCGAGTCTGTACTTGTTCCGATTCGTCACAATATTCAACCCTTTTTATAAAACCCAAATACGGAACCTTCCAGTTTGTATTTAAGTTTAATAAAAACCAGTATTCTAACCAGGTTAGACACACAGTCCAGCGGTGGACTGTGTGCAACGTTAAACAACAGGTCCCGAGTTCGAGTCCTGTTAAGTGCACCGGTTGATATAATTAAAATTCTTTTTAAGTAAATGATTTCTGGATAAATCTAAATAGTATATAAGTATAATAAAAACCGGAATAATAACCAAGGTATACACACAGTCCAGTGGTGAACTGTGTGCAAACACACTGCACAAACACCCGGTTCGAGTCTAAGTCGTGGCAATGAGTTCCTGATTTAAATCAAACATTTTTGCACTTAAATATAAAACAGAGCGGATAGTATTTAAAGTTAATAAAAATCCATAGATATCCGGGTTAGACACCCAGCCCAGTTGGTTGGGCTGGGTGCACAATGACACTGAGACCGCGAGTTCGATTCATGAAGTACTCACCAGTTCGTTAATTTAAACCCTTTTAATTTCCGGTATAACCTAACAAGTATATAAGTATAATTAAAAACATAAATATTTCGGGTTAGACACGTAGCTCAGTTGGTAGAGCTGCGTGCACGCGTACGGGAGGTCACAAGTTCGAACCTCACTCAGTGCAAATAAACACAAGTCCGAACCGGTCAAACGGTCAACTGGTCAACGGTCAACTGGTCAAAAAGTAAAAAAAATTATTTTCTTTTATTTATCTATTTTATTTAAAAATACTTAAAAATAATATTTTTAAAGTTAGAAAATTTCCTTGAACTCACAAAAATAAACCTAACAATCCCATTAAGAATACTAATTAAAAATATTAATCGCAAATAAAGTTTATTTATTTATCGGACTATTATGTTATTATTTAGGTTAGTTCCTTGCCGATTAAATCCGAATTCGTGCGCATACATCATCAATCCAAGAAACGTACCCACTGTGAGTGAATTCTTACAAATTCCCCTTTTTATTCATGTTTTGGGGTGTATCATGTGTCGCTTAAACTAATTCGTTTATTCAAACTCGTGCTATACCATATTATGATCTAAACTTAGAATGTAAATATTGTTTGTTGTTATGTATTACATATTGTCAAGTTGTATGCAAATTATTTGTTAGGCCCATCAGTTCCTCGTGGGAGACGAGTTGAACAACGCGTGCCTTAAAACTCATTCATTAGGCCCATCAGTTCATAGAACAATGTAACATCCGTCAAAAACGGATTTACCAAACCCGCTCCGTTTATTAACCGAACAATCAGTTAAAAATTTCGTTGCGAATTTAATGCCCAAAATAATTTTAAACGATACATAATTAATTATTATATGGGAATATATAATTAGTTTTTGAAAAACTGTTAAAAATAAGAAAATAAAAATATTTTGGCACTGCCGGGTTTCGAACCCGGGTCAGTCAGCCGGTCAACAACAGACTTAACACACACACACTCAACCACTGCGCCACTTGTATTCCTTGTTAATTAATGGAAACAATTAATACATATTATAATTCTCAAATTCAAAAACCGGCGCCCAAATTTCAGTCGTCGGAAATCCCGACTAACTCGCCGAGAATTTACGATTTCTTCAGTTATAATGTAAACTTTAAACACACATCGGTTATAACCGACGCCTGAACCCGCGACACAAGTTATAACCGCCGGAGATTTTCTAACCGACGAATCAAGTCGGAAATTGGACCAAATTCATCGATAACCTGCCTTATAAATACCTCCTCGAACCTCTGCAAGCTTTTTCGCTCAAAACCCCACCTTTACCCGACGTAAATCCATTCGCCGGAAAACTTCTGTATCTCGCCGGAAAACCGAACCCTTCACTTCTGAGCCTTACTGAACCCCCTGAGCTTATACCGAAGTCACTCACATCCTTTTCAAGCTTTCTGAAGACTCGCTGCTGCAAGACACACGACGCCGGAATCTGTTGTTGTCGCCGGAGTTCTGCCGGAGAAACAGAGGAGTCCAGTCGGTATACCTTACGCCTAATTTTTCTTTCTTTTTATTCATATCTCATCTGTAATTAACCTCAAAACACTAAAGAACACGATTAAAACATCGAACCAGTCGGACTTCCGATTCTGGTTAAAATCAACGAAGAAGACGAAGTTTCTGTAATGTTTAAGTATAATTAAAATCAAGTTATAACTCGGGTTAGACACACAGTCCAGCGGTGGACTGTGTGCACAATAAACACGTAAACGTCTCGAGTTCGAATCTTGTCCCATGCATGCTGCCTTAATAAAAATGTCTTTTTTTTTTGTTAACCGAACCGGAGTCACGCTGTACATGTTAAGTTTAATAATAACCGGAATAATAACCAAGTTAGACACACAGTCCAGTGGTGGACTGTGTGTATGTTTAAACGCACGTCACGAGTTCGAGTCCGGTCTACTGCACCGACTCGGACAATTATCTAACTTTTTAAAATAAGACAGAAATGAAAATACTTAGTTTGTATTTAAGTATAATAAAAATCGGTTTATATAACAAGTTAAACACACAGTCCAGCGGTGGACTGTGTGTTAACTCAACCCACAGGTCCCGGGTTCGAGACCTGTGGAGCGCATCGAATCCTTGCATTAAATTGTTTTTAAAAATAAATGATTTTCGGTTTAATCTAATTAGTATATAAATATAATTAAAAACAGATATATTTCGGGTTAGACACGTAGCTCAGTTGGTAGAGCTGCGTGCACGCGTACGGGAGGTCTCGGGTTCGAGCCTCACCCAGCGCACACAATTATACAAGCGAACCGGTCAAAGTCAAAGTCAACGGTCAACTGTAGCAAAAAAATCAATTTTTTATTTATTTTTATTTATTTATTTTATTTAAAAATCAATTAAAAATACTTAAAAATAACATTTTTAAGGTTAGTAAATAGCTTTAAACTCACAAAAATACACCCAACAATCCTACTAAAATGGATTAATAAAATCCGTTTACTTACCGAACCATAATGCTATTTATCTAGGTTAATTTCACTCGTGGTTAAAACCACTTCGCGTGCATTCAACATCATCAACCGAACGCACCCACTGTGAGTGAATCTTACAACTCCCCTTTTTAATTACACGTTTTGGGGTGTGTCATGTGTCACAAAATAATTAACTCGTTTATTTAAACTTGTGCCATACCATATCGTGATCTAAACTTAGATTGTTTATATTGTTGTAATTATGTATTTCATTTTGTCAACTTATATGAAATTCATTCATTAAGCCCATCAGTTCCTCGTGGTAGACGAGTTGAGCAACGCGTGCCTCAAAACAAATCCATTATTGTTCATGTGTGTATTATTGAGTTTTTATTGTTTGTAGTTATGTCTTTCACATTATCATGTTATGCAAATTCATTCATTAGGCCCATCAGTTCCTCGTGAGAGACGAGTTGAGCAACGCGTGCCTCTAAACGATCCATTATTGTTCATGTGTGTATTGTTTCATATTAAATTGATTGATGAATAAGTTTATATCTATTTTTACTCATGTTTGGTTGTGCACTTTATTTCATAATCAATTAAATAAACTTGTTCAAATGTTTTCCATAGGATTCACTCGCCAACTTTTTGTTGATCCAAAAACCCTTTTACACATGATACAGGTGAACAGGATGAAGCAAGGAAAACATAGGAAAGGCCTTAGAAGAAAACAATGAAGCCTAGATTGATATTTAGGACATGTTGTAATTATGTTTGTAAATTTTCCATTAAATTGTATTAATGAATATGAAACGTTAAAATAAATGTCATGAGCTTTGATGATAACCCAATCATGCCCCGATCACCTTTTCCGCTGCGGGTCGGGGTGTGACAAACAACGCGTGCCTCAAAACTCATTCATTAGGCCCATCACTTCCTCGTGGGAGACGAGTTGAACAACGCGTGCCTCAAAACAATCTATTGTTGTATGTGTGTGCAATATTTAATATTAAGTGTTTTGTGAATAAATTTACATTTACATTTACTCATATGTGGTTATGCACTTTATTTTATAATCAATTCAATAAACACGTTTAAATGTTTTAATAGGATTCACTCGCCAACTTTTTGTTGATCCAAAAACCATTTTTACACATGATACAGGTGGACAGGATGAAGCAAGGAACACATAGGAAAGTGCCTTAGAAGAAAAATAATGAAGCCTAGAAAGATGTATAGAACATGTTGAACTTGTATGATATGATTGTATGATCTCCTTTAAATTGTAATAATAAATATGAAACATTATAATAAATGTCATGAGCTTTGATGAAAACCCAATCATGTCCCGATCACCTTTTCCGCTGCGGGTCGGGGTGTGACAAATAATATATTTAAATATTTTATTTATGAAAATGTGCATTAATCAAGATATGTTAATATCGTATACGTCAAATGTTAATTTCCACAAACAACTCATCCAATAAGCAATTTAACAATGTACAAGTGTGCACGGTAATGCGGTGTGCTGCAAGATCTAAGCTCAATCAAACGGAGCTGATCTCGTATAATTGGCAACGTCGAGTTCTGCTCATAGGTAACGGGGAACGAACGGCCTTTAGTGAGGTAATGACTGCAATGAATGTAAAACACCAAATGGCAACAACATTTATCACATAACACGTAAGTTCACATAATGGTAATTGCACGTAATTGAATAAAAGATAATAATACAGAGTGACACATGATGCACCCCAAAAACGTATAAATAAAATAAAATGGGGAGTTGTAAGATTCACTCACCGTGGTTGCGTATCATTTTTTGAAGATATCGCACGAGTGTTAAGTTGAGATACCAAATGAACAAATCGGTTACCCTAGATATTCACATAACAGTTTAATTAAATAATATCCATTTGTTCGTAATTTATCTTTTTAAATAACTAATTATTTACGTGAGTGTTAAAGGATTTAAAACAGTATATTTACTTTTTAAATTAAATTCAAAAGTTTGAGAAAATAGGCGAATTAAAAGGGTTATTAAATATTTTGGGTATGATTTAAAGGTTATATGAAAAAATATATTTCTGAATTAATCAGAAATATTCGCTCAAAACCGGCCCTTTCCATGATTCGAGCTCGTGATCTCCCGTATGCGTGCACGCAGCCCTACCGCTGGGCTACGTGTCTAACCCGTTCTATATCCGATTTTTATATCTTTTATAATCTCCTTGCTTTGGTTCATGTCTTGACTTAGTTAAAAAAAGAAAACTAGTGCTGCAACCGGAAACAAGCACCAGCATCGAACCCGGGACCATTCTCTTATGTGCACACAGCCCGACCAACTGGGATGTGTGTATAACTCGTTATTACCTAAATTTTATTATACTTATATTGTATTTGGTTCGTTTATTATACAGGTTTTGTACTAAAGAGAAAAAAAGGTAGTTCAGTGGTGTTACAGGGGTCGGGTCGAACCCGTGACCTCTCACACTTCAGCGTTGATAGACCTTCACCATTGGACCACTGTCTGTCTATCTTTAAGTGTTGTATTTTATTATATATATAAATTTGTTATTTAACAGTTCATCTTCTTCCTTATTGTTACCCAACCGGAATCCATTTCCCACTTGAACCCGGTCAAATCTCGGGTTGGTTCTAACAATAATGACCTGAGTTGTGTTTAGTAGTGAGAGACGAATAATGGGTGTGTTTTATACCTTCCGTATGCAGCGGGGGAGAGAGATGGAGGTGGTTCCGATAGTTAGAAGTTTCCGGCGAGGTTGAGGTTTTTCCGGCGAGCCTCTTACGATGACCGGGAGTGCAGGAGTGGTGGATAGAGTTTGTGAAATGGTGAGGTTTCACTTGACACCCCTATATTTATACTGGTTGACTCGCTTTCAGTTTTGGAAATCTATTTCTTCGATTTGGAAGGTGTGAGCTGTTCACAACCAGGTTTCACGCGTTTTGGTGGGAAGCCTCTGCCAGAATCGCGTCTAGATGCATGATTTCGATTATGGGAACTGATCTCCCCAATCATTCACGAGTAAAGATGGAAGGGATTTGAATGTTACAGCTGTCTGGTTCTTGGGCGGCAACTGCGATTCAAAGAGGGTTTTATGCAGCGTGCACATTTAGTCTGTTTGTAAGGCAGACATATACCAAAACACCTAGTGGTGAAGTGGTTGGTTTTGTTGCGGTTGAACGTGGAGACCTGGGTTCGAGTCCCGCGGTCTCTGTTTTATTTATTTATTATTTTTTGTTTTATTTCATTTCTTTCTTTTCTTTTATAAATTTAAAATTTGTATTTACTTGACGGAAGTTCGTTTACAAATAGTTTGAGCTTCAGAACCTGTTTTTTTGTTGGATGTTACATTAATACCTTAGGATGTTATAAAAACAAAATTTATTACCCTAGATTTACACTTTAAATTCTTAGTATTGAACCTTGTTTGGTTCTACAAACCAAAGGATTAACCATTTAACTAACTCATTTTTTATAATTTTTTTCCCAAAAAGTTATTTAATTTTAAATGATTGGTACAGATTATATTTCAAAGTTGCCAATAAGCAATAATTTATTTTATTATTTGTATTTGTAAACTTGATAACCAGTCAAGTTGCATTTATCTCTCCTTGTGGTCTAGTAGTAGGAGATTGGGTTTTGTAATGGAGACTCAAGTTCAACTTTCACTTATGTTATATTGCGATGGATATAAGCAATGAAGGACTTGGACTAGGCCTTATGTGATGTTGTTAGTTCAATTCCCGAGCCCAACCGGGTTTTTTGTGCCACCGTGTGTTACGCCATAGAGTTTTGCTATTGTGGTTGCACAAGAACTGTCAAGTGGTAGTCGGCGGTATGGTTTCTCGAGGAAACGCCCAAAAAACCCAAACTTTAAAGCCAGCGTATGCCCGATTAAGATAACATAGCCTAGTCAAAATGAGGCAATACCAAACTTTACGATTTAAAAAGTATAATTAACCTTATACATCTTTATTGTTCTTGAAAAAAAAAGTCAAGTTGCATTTATATATGCATGCATTTATGAACTTAGTTGCATTCAAGATTATTCATGTCAACTTAGGTTCTTAGTTTTTATTATTTATTATCTTATACTTGTGCCTTTAATGGCATTTTTGTAATTTCCATTTATACATCATCATTTTAATACCAAATAATTAAGTGTGATTTAGTATACGACACCCGTGCATCTCAATGACATAAAACAATAAAACATATAAAAAATTGTTCAATGTGTTAGATTTTCCATTATTAAGGAGGTTCACACTCCACATTTTAAAAACTAGGAATGGATTAGACCAAAAATTAAGTTTAATTAAATACTGCGATAAATGTTTAATTAAATAATTATAGGATGTAAAAAACATGTAATTATGGCATTTATGTATCACGCGTTTTGTAACTAAATAAATGAAAGGTAATGTTTATTTTTAGTTTAAACAATATATCAGGCTTTTTTATATTCTTTAATTGATCTATATGATAATACGCTATCTCTTATATCATCAGCACATATGAAATGTGTTTTATATCTATATGTATGTTACAACATGGTGGTATATATGCATATCTAAGAGTTTATGAAAACACTAAAATGAGGTAACATGAGCATTGAATTTATGTGATAAATTTGCTTAGGCTAGCTAGATTAGCCAAGATATATTCAAATGATTTTGATTATGCAAATTAGAAAGACAAATGTTTGCATGAACTTCACAACTACATTGATCATATGAAAAAAGAAGATGACACATTTGTCAATTTAAATGATACACCTAATAGATTGTGGAAATGAAGAAACATATTTCGTATTCATTTGTCCATTAGTTATATAGATTAGTTAGATAGAGTTAACTTATTGTACAAATGATTATTAAGATACAAAATACCCTTAACGTAAGAAGTGAAAGAGAATTTTTATTTTTTTCCCCATCTTATTAAGCAAATATTTTAGTCCTATAATCCTAAAAAATTCATAATTTTACACTAGTAGAGTAATTATGTAATTTTGTGTAGTAATTATAACTGCCCCACAATAATAACTCTACTTTTGTAAAATCATATTTTTTTACATTTTGCAATTAAACATCATTATTAAGTAGTAGGGATTTTTTTTTTAAATTCACTCCCCCACTTCTTACGTTAAAAGTATTTTGTATGTTAAGACTCATTTGTATCTAATTTTACACTTATTATATAATTATCATTGGTTTTATTAGTTGCAATTTTACGTTTTGCGAAGTCGGATTTTTGTAATACAATTAACAATAATATTACAAATGATTGTTGCATTTTGTTATGTATAAAAATAATTACTTTACAATATTCGAACAAACATATAGTAAGAGGGTGTTAACATATAGTAAGAGGGTGTTAGGACTTCAGTTTGAAAATAACTTATTATAATAAATTTTTTGGTCGGAAATTTTGATAGGAAATCCTCAGTCTTCTAGTAGTATTGACTTATTTGTTTTTTTTTAAATAATAAGTTAATAAGTCATTTTCAAAAGTCAGGATTTGAAACTTTTTCAAATGACTTATTGACTTATTGGTTTCAGTAAGTTAATAAGCCATTTCCACACACAATCCCAAACACCCGTAAGTCGCTTCTAAAAAACAAATATTCATATAACTTGTTTTTTCAATAACATTGTGTTTGTTATATTATAGAGTAAATTGTCATTTTAGTCCTTTAGGTTTATCCAAATTTGACATTCTAGTCCAAATATTTTTTTTGCCTCTGGGTCCTCTGACTTTTCCATTTTGTTGCCATTTTGATCACATACCCAAACTCCGTCCAAAAACCCCATTTTAACCGGGGGTATTTTTGGCATTAACAAAAAAAGTTTTCTAAATTGCCATTTTAGTCCACAAAATACCCCTGGTTAAAAATGAGGTTTCTGGACAGAGTTAGGGTATGTGATCAAAATGGCAATAAAAGAGAAAAGTCAGGGACCCAAAGGCTAAAAAAAACTATTTGGACTAGAATGTCAAATTTGAATAAACCTAAGGGACTAAAATGGCAATTTACTATATATTATATTATTTGTTAAGTTTTTTTTACACGACCCAGATCAACCCATAAAGCATGTGCAAATAACGTTGATAGAAAACATGACGACACCGCTTAAGAAGTTACTACTACATGTGACCAAACGACCCAAATCAACCCATAATGTATGTGTAAATAAAGTTGATAGAAAAATCTCGGCACCGCTAAAGAAGTTGCTACTACATGTGACCATGGGAATATTCAGAGTTTCAAAAAAAATCCAAACCCAGACCCAAAAAAAAATACCTAGACCCGGGTATTGGGTACCTATACCTACCCATAGGGCATTATGACCTTCATCTATAAAACCCGAACCCATAATCGGTCTTTTTGACCTGAAAAATACCCTAAACCCGGTTATAGAGAATACTCGTACTCGAGTTTTTTTAATACCCGGAAAATACCTGAAATCCACATATAAGTACAGCCCAGCCCATGAAAAACCCCATCTACATCCGAAAAATAATTGGTTTCCGGGATTTTCCCATACCCGAAAATAAGGTATATAATACTCGAGTATAGGAAACCGGGTTCCATACCCTACCCGGAACCAGTGACACCATGTATGGTTTTTCAGACCAATACTTGGACCCAAACTCGAATCCGACTCAATTACTGTCAATACCTACTATTACCCGGTTATTAAAAAAACCTGGTTTTGTGCATCTCTAGGAATATCCATCTAAAAGAAAAACATTCAAGACTTTTGAAATTATTTGTTGTGTTCAAGGAAAGTCATGGTCTGGTTCAGCCAGCCTACATGACAAAAACTATAAGGTAAATTGCTAGCTACGGCCTGTAGACAACAAACCGAATCGGTCGATTTTACTAGTTTGGCAGTTTCGTAGTTCAACTTTGACATACACACATTTTAAACCTGATATTTTTAATGAAAATCGCTTGTTTGTATTAAAATTCTAAGCTTCCAAGGTTGAAAGAATAAGACTAACGTCGAAAAAAATAACAGAAAAATAACTAATATTCCAACCACGAAAAATGTATAAATAATAAAGGTTAAGTTTCAAACTGATCCAATGACCGAACCATTAAACCATCAAACCGTTAAAATCATAGCGTTTATATCTTAAACCGGCCGAACCTGCCAACTCATTAGTTACAATACAAATGTCTTTGTTATATACGAATGAAAGCAACGATAAATAGTTGTAATAATAAACTTAGGAGACAAGTTAGTATGTCAAAGTAAGGGCGACCGACACTTATTTTCTTAATAAATTGAAAATTCGGAATGCTCGACTGGCTTGTTGCTTCTACACCCAATCCCATTGTCTATGGGTTGGGTTGGGACCCAAAACCCTAACCCCTACCCACCCATCCCACTAATTAATTTTTATCATTTTTTATACCTTCAAATAGATAATTCTCTTTCGATAAATAAACATCTATTGTCATGCTATATGGATTCATAACTTTTCCAACATTAGTTAATAGACGTTATTTAAATGAAGGCTGTAATTGTTATTTTATATTATAATATATTTTAATTAAGTGAGAAAAACGACAAAAAAAGAGAAGTTAACATAAAATTATAATTCAGTTTGCTAATTGGATGAAGAGGACAACAAAATAAAACCTTAGGCACTCGGATACAACAAGTTTATTTTTGGACTGAAGTGACAAAAGTGGCATAAACTCAAAAACTATTTTGACATTTTACTCAAACATTAAACATATTCCGTGCCATTTAACACACATATGACCTGTGTAGATCGACCTTTGATCATAGCTAACCCAACTTCAAGGGTTAACACGATCAGTGGTTGACCCAATATTTTTTTATATGAGATAATCTGAGAGCTTAACCAAACTTTTATGGAAACAGTTAGAACTTTTACGTAAAAATAACATTAATTTTTTTTTGGGGAGGGGGGGTGTTTGTGAGTAGGTCCACCAGGGGATTCGATACGATGTTTAGTTGAACCGAACTTGTTTAGAATTTATGATGAATCCCAATTAGACTTTGATAGATTTTTGAATTTATATCTTACACACCTACTGATCAGATTATTAAGAAAGTGATATATTGATTTCTTTTTTATAACAATTTGAAAAATCAAACTTAAAATGATATTTTTTTATTTATCCATTTTAACAGAAAAAACTCGAGATTCCGTAAGATGAATCACCCTTTCGTTCGAATAACAGAACGTAATAACCATTCTAGACACTCAGGAAAAAACCCAAAACTAGAAAAGCTCTCTGACTTAACCCAAAGTAATAACGAAACTCTAACCCACGACCTCATATAAGAAAAGCTACCGCGCGCCAGACCAAATGGCCTTTCATACTTAAGATGATTATTTAAATAGTTTTTTTGCGATTCACAAGAAAACAATATTTTAAACTTTGAAGTGAAGAAAAATTGGAATTGGAAGTTTCTGCTTCACACGGAGAATGATTGTGGCGGCAGTGTGGAGGCAGCTACGGTGGTCACCGCCATATATTATTCATACGCGCCTTTTTTTATATTTCTTTTCTGCGGGAAATGACTTTCAAACACCTTTTATAAAATAAATAGTGAAAGCGTAAAATACAATATTGCTTAACGTACGAGCGTACGCTATGAAAATTACGCATGTTGAAAGGATAAAGATTCCGAGTTTGTGAATGAATGAAGGTTCCGAGTTTGTGAAGTAGATTCCGAGTTTATGATCTTTTACGCATGTTGAAACATAATTACGCATGTTGAAAGATAATTACGCATGTTGAATGAAGGTTCTGAGTTTGCGAAAGAGATTCCGAGTTTATGAAGTAGGTTCCGAGTTTGCGAAGTAGTGTTCCGAGTTTATGTCAACATGCGTGATTATGTTTTACACATGCGTGATTAGGGTTTTGAGTTTCACAACGTGCATAATTTCACAGCATACGCTCGTATATTAAGGAATATTGTATGTTAATCGGCCTCTATAAAATAATAATAGCTTTTATTGTTGGTTAGAAAACTAGTGGAACTACCATGTAGATCCGATGGAAAATATATAATGATCAGTTTCAACAACATATACATTGGTATTTCGAAAAAAAATTGATATTAAACGATAAAAAAAACAAGTCACACGGTTAAATAAAAGCATCTAAAGTTAAAAAGTTAAATTCAATCATAATAAGTTAAACAGAAAATAAATTAAAAAGAAAAGAGTTAAATGAAAAAAATACTTGTTAAAAAATGATACAAATAACTTTATCAAACTCTAAAGGTCCTATAATAACCTTATTACAATTCAAAGGTAAAAACATAAATTAATTACAAATAAAGAAATTATTAAGGTTTAGAGGTTGAGAAACATAAATTGATTACAAATAAATAAATTATTAAGGTTCAAAGGTTGTATGATAATTATGTTAGAATTCAGGGTAAATATACATTGATTAAAGGAAAATAAATAACAATTCAAAGTTAGAAACATAAATTAGTTACAAATAAAAAATTATTAGAGTTCAGAGTTCGTATGATAACTCTATATTAAAATTTAAGAGTAGAGATGTATTGATTAAAGGAAAAAAAAGTAACTTGAATAAGCTGAAGGAGATGGAGTGTAAAACGTAAAATTCAAAAGACACAAAGAAAGCATTATTTCCATTGTTGCAATTTGTTAGCAATGAAATGAAATTTGTATAATTACAAAACTGACTATTTTCGTGTATATGGCACCCTTAATAAAATTTGTGCCTACAATAACAAACTTAATATGTGAACACGTACACGCGAACACTCTGGTTTTCAATAGACAAATTATTTAAATAATCTCAACTTTCTTAATTTAGTCCATAATAATCCTAATTCAGTTATTTGCTGATAATAATCCGAACTGGTCCAATTTTGACAATAATAGTCTGCCGTTAAAAATAGCTTAACTGAGATAAATTTTTTTCCGAATTACAAAACCGATGTTTTAGGGATTTTGATCAGAACGAGAATATGAGTCGATTTATGTAAAACTTACCTCGAAACGGTACTCCAAACGGCTTGATTTTTGTTAATTGGAAGTTTAAATACCCGAATTGAAGCACCGTTTTCGTCGTTTGGGGCAGTATTCCGATGTAAATTTTACATCAATCAACTCGTATCCTCATTCTAATCAAAAGCCCTAAAACATCGGTTTGTAATTCGGAAAAAAAAACTCAACTCAGTTAAGTTATTTTTAACGCAGACTATTATCAGCCAAAAGTGGACCAGTTCGGATTATCATTGGCAAATAACTGAATTGAGATTACTATCAGCCAAATTGAGAAATTTGGATTATTTAAATCCAATTTGCCTTTTCTATTTATCATGATCATGAACCTTGATTTTAAGTATAATATCACATCAACGAACTCATATTAAGATCATTTTCATAATTTTACGATTATTTTGTTTGTCTTCATCATCCGAAAGAATGTCTTGTGCAGAATGTTTAATGCGAAAGTTTGTATCATACGGAAGCTTCTAATATGATAATTCTGTTATTATACAAAAGTTTTAGTTAGTCTCGTGCGGACAGGGGCGGATGTACCTTTATATAAGGGGTAGCCTCCACTGCTCATTGGCGCTCCGGCAGTAGTGTAAATTTTGGAAAAGAATTGACGTTTTTTCGATTTCGTTACCCCTTTCTTTAAAACGAATCCCTATGAAAGTTTTCTAGATCCGCCAATGCGTACGAATGTTTATAGCTAGTTGTTAGCTTATCTTTGTTTCGTGTATTAGTATATATATATATATATACACTTCTGTTGTAATCTTTTTTTTATATTTGAATGAGAATCAGAGAAGATCCCCAACATGTTTTTTAAATTGTCAAATTCTAAAACATTTAAAAATATTTCGATATTTAGTAACTTATTTGTTACCCTAAGACTGAATTGATGATCAATCAATACATTAATGAAATAGTTATTATGTACATAATGAATATAAGAGTTTTGTGGGAGTAATATGTGATTACATATCAATTAATGTTGTTTGGAAAAGACTCTTATTTTATTTTAATTGTTTTCGTTGTAAAACTAACTTAATAGCAAAATAATATGATTAAATAATAGAAAAAAATATTAATATTTTATTGATTGAGGTGTGTATAATACAAAGATACAAAGATACAATCAGAGGCAGATCTAGGAGGCATGATACCCCTCAACTTTTTAAGTGAATGTGAAAAACAGTTCTTAGCTTTTTTTTAAATCCGTCACTATATACAATGATATTTTTCTCTTTAAATCCACCACAGTATAATTTGATTTTTCTTTTCGGGAAGCCAATGATATTTTCTCAAGATCTACCGCCGGATACAAAGAAATATTTGTAGGAGAAGAAACTTGTATTTTAATCCACTTGGGATTAGCTTAGTGGTGGTGGTAATAGTGGCGGATCCAGAAAATCTTCGTAGAAGTAACATTTATAGAAAAGGGGTAAAGAAATTAAAAAAATGCCAAATTTTTCAAAAATTTACACTACCGTCAGAGCGCCAAGAAGCGGAGGCTACCCCTACCAATAAGGTAGGTCCGCCCCTAGGTGGTAAGTTAGATAGAATTTTGGGTAGTAAGAAATCGAGGGTTCAATCCACCCATGTTCTACAAGTTTAACAGTTAAAAAAACCTAATCTATTTCAGACGTGCGTAACCACGATAGTAATATATTTATTTTTTTGGCTTTTTTATGAATCCTCTTATATTGTTTTACAATCAATAAAAACACTTGATTTAAAGTCCATTTCTGAAATTTATAAATACATATTAATCACACATACTTCTTTCTTCATTGTCCCGTTTCTTATAAATAAAATTTATTAATGATCTTATATTTTTATAATTGTATTTATTTCATTGAGAGTTCAGTCATAAAATAATAACTATCTCAAGCTGTGCCGGTGGATCATATAAAACTCAAAAAGTAATATTTATTACATCAATAAACAAAAGAATTTATAAAACAATTAAATAATAAGTTAATAAAAAAACCAGAATTTCTTATCAATGATAGTTTATACCCAAAACGAAAGTGACATGAAAAGGGAAGAAAGAATTTTTCATAAATACTCAAAACCTCCATCTCACATTTTCTTTCTTGTAAGCATTTCATCAAACACCTTCCCTGCGTAAAACCTCCACACAAAACCACACTACACGAGTCAAGCATTTCATCAAACACCTCCTGTGCATGAACACAAATAACAAAAAGATTGATTTGTCGTTAGCAAAGGTTCCATTTTTCGGCTTTTTTTCTTCATGGTATCTCACTCACTGTCAGATCTCAAGTGGGTTGATTTAAAAATTGATTCTTTTTAAAAATCTGACTTCTTGCCAGATCAAACTTCAATTGTTTTTCCGTTTTTACACCAACAAACACAAGATTATTTAAAAGTTTAAAATATCAAGTTTGGTTTCAAAGTATTGTCACATGTTTTGACCTGAAAATCTGGTTTTTTATTCACTTTCACATGATTTCTGATATCTTTTGAAGCAAAACCTTTAATGGGTTTCCGGTCAAGTTTCCGGTGACTTGTAACCCCTTTTATGTGTTTTCTTCATGTTCTTGACCATAAACATTCATCTTTGTTGTTTAGATACCGATCAAGGTGTTTGAATTTGAATATTATTTGTCAAGATTCAATCTTTTTGTTGACCCATCATGTCATATGCCAATACAAGATCAGTAAGGTATTAAAAATCTCAAATTTATGCTCTCAAAATTTTCTTGAATTTTAGTCTAATAGTTGAAGGGTCCTACTATACATACATCCAATTGGATCCTTTGACATCCAATATACCACTCGTATATGTGTATATGAGTCGTATATACCTTGTTAGGTGAGGT
The DNA here is from genome assembly GCA_947069175.1 of Scalesia atractyloides. NCBI lineage: Eukaryota > Viridiplantae > Streptophyta > Magnoliopsida > Asterales > Asteraceae > Scalesia > Scalesia atractyloides. The sequence goes on from CAMTDV010000001.1 coordinate 87,723,485, forward strand.
GCCTATATACAGTCGAATTGTTCATGTAAAATTTTTTTATACGAGTCGCATATTTCATGTAAAAAAATAATATACAACTCGTATATTTGTATGCGAGTCGTATGTTTCATGTAAAGAAGGATATACGAGTCATATTCATGTAAAAAAGAATATACGAGTCGTATCGTATACTTGTGAGGGTGTCAAAAGATCCATCAGCGGTGTGCCATTATTCTGACCCGGTTGAATTGCACTGAAGTTGTGTTGACTTTTGGGTCAATTTAGTATGTGTGATCAAGTTTGAAGCTAAATGAATCTACAGGTTTCAAGATGAAGTTGAACAACAACCAAAGTTTCAATCAATCAATGGGGACAGTTTATTCAAGGTTAAATACAACATTGACGGAAAACAAATACCCGAATCAAGAAAACCCGATAACCGACCCGTTAAACACCCCGGACCCTCATTAAAATCCAAAGTATTATCACGCGTATTCTCCGAAGATTACGAACGAGTGAAAAAGAAAATCTTGGATCCTAGAGGCCTAACCATAAGAAAATGGAACAAGATATTTTTAGTAGCATGTTTGGTTTCGTTGTTTGTAGACCCGTTGTTCTTTTACTTACCGTCGATTAGAGAAAACGTGTGTATCGATATGGGATCCACACTTAAAGTCAGTTTAACGGTTATGCGATCGATAGCTGATGCGTTTTACATGATTCAGATATATGTTAAGTTCATGACCGCTTATGTCGCGCCATCATCTCGTGTTTTTGGAAGAGGTGAGCTTGTTATCGACTCTGCGAAGATCGCAAAACGATACATTAAAGGCGATCTTTGGATCGATATTGTCGCTGCATTACCGCTTCCTCAGGTATACGGGTTATAAAAATCGTAAGGGTGTAAACGAGCCGAGTGGCTCGCGAGCCGCTCGAGATGGGCTTGAGAAAAAGCTCGAAACGAGCCGTGCCTTATCAAGCCCGAGCCGAGCTCGGGCTAGCATAGCCTTATTGAGCCTTAGTGTAATATTAGTTTTATTAATATTTAATAACATTTACGGTTTTACCCCTTAATTAATGTTGTCTAGTAAATGAGCCTATTTAAAGTTGTCTAGTAAATGAGCTGAACCGAGCTTATTTTAACTTGTTTACGAGCCGACCCGAACCTAAAAATAGGCTTGTTTAGTAAACGAGCTGAGCTCGAGCTTCGATTATCGAGCTCGTGAGCCTAAACGAGTCTATTATTTATGTTATTATTAGTTAATATGTTAATTAATAGATAATAAACGAGCTGAGCTCGAGCTTGAGAAATGACTTGCAAGTCGAGCTCTCATAAGTTAATCGAGCTCGAGCCTGGTCGAGCTTGGGCTCGTTTGCACCCCTAGGAATCGTTTCTTGTATGTTTTAGCTTTTATTTTGTTAAATGTAATACCGCCAGACGTTAATTTTCTTGTTTTCTTGATGATTAAAGATGCTAATATGGATAATCATACCGAGTTTAAGCGGCTCAGCGATGACCAACACGAAGAACGTTCTTCGATTTATCATCATCCTTCAATACATCCCTAGGCTATACCTTATCTTTCCTCTTACAACACAAATAGTCGAAGCTACAGGTGTCGTTACAGAAACAGCATGGGCCGGTGCAGCTTATAACTTGATGCTTTACATGCTGGCAAGCCATGTAAGTAGGGGTGTGAATTTCTTACATGACACGGACCTAACACGAAATTCGCGGGTTTGGGTTTAGTCTAAACAGGTTCGAGTCTGTTTCAGGTTGAACCCGCGAACCCGTTTAACTAAACATCCGGGTTCAGGTCAACCTGTTCAGGTTGTCAGGTTCGGGTTTGTCTAAAACTTTTGGGTTCGGGTTCGGGTTGGGTTGAACCCGCGAACACGACCCGTTTAGCACCTCTGAAAGTTTTCGATCCCGTTTATTTGTAAACGGGCTGAAATCTGAATTGGTTCGTGGTTTCCCATACGGGTCATACTAGTATTAACTTTTAGTCTTGATTTTACAGTTTGTAGGAGCTGCTTGGTATCTTTTATCGATTGAAAGGCAAGAATCGTGTTGGAGAAGCATATGTCGGGTCGAGAATCAAGAGTGTGTAGACGATTTTTTCGACTGTCAAAAAGTTAACGAATCTGCTAGACAGGAATGGTTCCGAACGAGTAATGTGACGACTCATTGTGTCCCGAATACTGGTTTTTATCCATTCGGTATCTATGGGGACTCGTTGGAATCGGAAGTCACTTCTGCGTCGTTCTTCAACAAGTACTTCTATTGTCTTTGGTTCGGGTTAAAGAATCTCAGGTAGTTCAAAACATTCTACTAAAGATCCGTGTTGTTTAGGGTTGCAAACGAGCAAAACGTTCAACGAACAGTTCGGTGGGAAGTTCGTTTGTGTTTGTTCGTTTAATAAATTAACGAACACGAACGATAAATTTCGTTTGTTTAGTTGAATGTACGAACATGAACAGAGATCGCGTTCGTTCATTAGTGTTTTTATCTTTTATATTTTGTTTAATTACTTTAAAATGCCAACAAATAAAATAATTAATAAGTATCAATTTATTATATATTCTGCTCATGAACGCTTGGTTGTGTACGTTTGCTTCCATTTGTGTTCATGAACGTTCGTTTGCGTTTCTTGCCTAAAATTAACAAATGAACACGAACACGTTCATTTCCTTAACGGACAAACACGGATGTAAAATCTCGTTTGGTAAGTGTTCATGAACAAATATATTCCTTAACAAACGAACACGAACAAGGTCTTGTTGTTCTTGTTCGTTCGATTCGTTTACAGCCCAGCCCGACTGTTGTGGTATAATTGTCCAACTTTACCGGCATTTAATTGATTGAATTATGCAGTTCTTTAGGGCAAAATCTGTCGACGAGCACTTACGTTGGCGAAATCATGTTTGCGATTGTAGTTGCGGTTGTGGGTCTGGTTCTTTTCGCTTTGTTGATCGGAAATATGCAGGTGAGCCGAGCCTAGCCTTGTATAATTTGTTAGATTAGATTGTTTGATTTTGGTTTCGATATTTGGTGACGGTTTATAGTTTCGTGACAGACGTATCTTCAATCGACAACAGTTCGATTAGAGGAATGGAGAATCAGGAGAACCGATACGGAACAATGGATGCACCACCGCCAACTGCCGCCAGAACTCCGCCAGTCGGTTCGAAGATACGATCAGTATAAATGGGTGGCGACTCGCGGGGTGGATGAAGAATCTCTTCTCAAAGGACTCCCTTTAGATCTTCGTCGAGACATTAAACGTCATCTTTGTTATGATCTAGTTCGCCGAGTAAGTTTTATCATTTGAACGGGCCGGATCAGTCTGGCCCGGCCCATTAACCCGGCCCGTTTCAGCTCATACTAAAAACTTTTTCATTGTTAGGTTCCGTTGTTTGATCAAATGGACCAACGGATGCTCGATGCGATTTGCGAGAGGCTAAAACCGGCTTTATGTACACAAGGCACGTGTCTCGTTCGCGAGGGGGACCCGGTGAACGAAATGTTGTTTATAGTAAGAGGAAACCTTGATTCGTACACGACTAACGGTGGTCGAACTGGGTTTTTTAACTCATGTCGGATCGGTTCGGGTGACTTTTGTGGTGAAGAGCTTTTGACGTGGGCCCTGGACCCACGTCCAAGTGTCATTCTTCCATCATCCACCCGGACTGTAAAAGCCATATCCGAAGTTGAAGCATTTGCGCTTATAGCCGATGATTTGAAATTCGTGGCATCACAATTTAGAAGGTTGCATAGTAAGCAGTTACGGCATAAGTTCCGGTTTTATAGCCACCAATGGCGGACATGGGCCGCGTGTTTTGTTCAGGCGGCGTGGCGGAGGTATAAAAGGAGGAAGAGTGCTCGGGAACTTAAGGCCCGTGAGAGCTTCACGAGCGTTGATTACGAGTGTTCACCGTTGCACGATGGGACCAATATGGCATCACCCGACCCTGGTTATGGCGCGTATGTCGGTAGGATGGGTGCAAGCAGAAGGCCCGGTGGGTCGCAACCTGGCGGCGTTGGCACCGGCTCGTTGCAAAAGCCCTCGGAGCCGGATTTTTCTGTAGATGAGGAGTGAATGTTAAGAACATTGAAAAAAGTTGACAAATGTGTGGCAAAAGTGCAAAGAAAAGAAGTAAAGGGGGAAATATAAAAATACTATTCAGGAAACTTGTGAATACTTAGACTTGTTATGTATTTTTAATATGATTTTTGCATTATACGTCTTCTAATACTTCGACTTTAAAAACATGAAGTAAACGTTTGTTAATACCAAATCCTATAATATCCTTCTGTTATGAGACATTTTGTTAATTTTAATTAAAATTTAGAGTAAAGTCCACCGATGGTTTATGTGGTTAACTAAAATTTTAGATTTAGTTACTAGTTTTTCAAAAGTACACGGATGATACTTGTGGTTTGAACTTTGTAACGCATTTAGTTGGTAGCATTTTGTAACACATTTAGTCCCCAACGTTTAGTGACTAAATGCGTTACAAAGTGCGTACTACAGAGACCATCCATGCACTTTTGACAACAGTTGGGGACTAAATGCGTTACAAGGTGCAAAACACGTGGACCATCTATGTACTTTAATAAAGCTAAGGACTAAATCCGAAATTTTAGTTAACCACAAGGACCATCCGTATACTTTATTCTAAAATTTATGTAACAATAAAAGTACATTATTATAACGCAATTTTAAAATAATAGAGAAAACGTTTCAAAATGCAAATCAAAACATCTTAAATACGTGATTGAAACTAGCCAACATGATGTAAATGTTAGTAGACTTTGTTGTTAGAGGTTCATGACGTTGTTTTATGTTCGTTAACATTAGGCTAGCTAAATTTTTTATTGGTAAAGATTTATGACACCGTTTTCTTGTAATTTGACCTTTTAAATAATTTTAACTAAAATATATGTAATTGTAACACAATTTTATAATGATAGAAAAACGTTTTAAAATGCAAATCTAGACATCTTAAATTTATAATAACAGAAAAACGTTTCAAAATGCAAATTAAAACATCTTAAATACGTGATTGAGACTAGCCAACATGATGTAAATATTAGTAGACTTTATTGTTAAAGGTTTATGACGTCATTTTTGGTCCGTTAACCATTAAGCTAGGTAAATTTTGGTCCGTTTTGGTCGTTAACAATCAGAAGAGAAAAAAAAAACTATATCTTTGTTGCAATCTTCATTGTTCTTGATTCGGTAATTAGACAACAAAAATCTTGTTTCTGATTTCTTCAATGCGTTTCCGAGACTGAATCGATTTTGACTGAAACTGATTTAATTGCCAATTCTAAATCTGAATCAATCTATTCGTGTTCTTTCGTGAAGCTTTTAACGGACAAATGAATGGTCCACGAACACATAACCAAATGAAATTTCATGTTCATTCGTTAAGGAAATGAGCATGTTCGTGTTTGTTTGTTAATTTCATTAACGAACATAAATAAACACAAACGAACATATAATTACTTTTAAAACACAAATCAGCATTTTTAGTCCCATGCATTAGACTAATAATCCAAATTAAATATAAGGTTAAATATTTGACATAATTATTTGAAAATACTTCGACATAATAATTATAAACATATAATAATTATAAACATAGTTATCTCAAAATAAAATCTCAAAGAAAACCTTGGAACTTGGAAGCCAATGTGAGGAAGGAATGGAGAAAGTCACATAAGTGGTGTGAGGACTATGGTTTCTTTTTTAAATGTAAGGGTACTAAAGTAATAGTTAGAAATCAATAATATATATGTAAGAGTTTTTAATATTAGGTTAATAACAAAAATAAATAATATAGAAATATAGAAATTATAAAAAAAAAAAATCATGAAATAACTTAACTTAAACAAACGAACATGAACATAAATGAAGGATCATAAACAAACACGTTATCGAACGTTCAAGAACACAATTGAATGAGAACGACATCTTTTCATGTTCTTTCATTTGATTAACCAAAAGGAATTTTTCGTTCATGTTTGTTCATTTGTTAAACGAACAAACATAAACTAACTTCACATCGAACTGTTTATGACCGGTTTGTTAGAAGTTCGATTCATTTATAGCCTATGCATCACCACCAAAAAAAATCTATTTTAACATTGTCCCCAAAGTTAAAATATTTAAAAAGGAAGATTAAGGTAATCCCAAATAGATTTGATAAAGGATAATCTAGAAGAAGGTTGAGATTGATGTATAGGAGAAGGTAGTTATAATTATTTACCGATTTTGATCTTTCTTTCACAATTTAATTTGGATATTTTGTTAATTAGTTTCAAGGAAATCTTATCTGTACCTCTTTACAATTTAAATCGGTTTGGTTGGTCGTTTAAGTCGCTATAGTCGACGTTAAGATAAAGAGAAAGAGCATGATATGATGCATCCGATATACAATCATAACAAGCAAACGGTTACTTAAACCTCGACAACGTTGGTTTATACGACTATAAATAAGAAATAAGGCAATGCAATGTAATAGCCAGAAAGTGTATATATATCAAACTATCAAAAGGTGGTGTAGTGTACTTGTAAGGTTCCTCATAACGCACGCGTTTAGTAACGCCTGTCGAATCATTGTAAAGCACATAAATCGTAGCATCAAACTTTTTAATGTCAAACCAATCTTTGAGAGTTTTTTTCGACTTCTTCATACGACCCAGTAGCTTAAAGATTAAGGGTCCTGTAACAATAATCATCATCAGAATCCAGAAACATTACACATATATTTGCATTGTAGTTTGATGGATCAATTTTGTTCGAGTTGTTGATGGGCTCGCTTGGCACATCTTCAACCTACCATGGGCTTACATGCTTCTCATAGTTCAAATCATCCCAATTATTATATTATATTATATTATAACAAACACTCTTTTATATCTGCAATAACAGTAAACTTAAATTACCTGTACGCAATACCATGGAGATTGAGGCCACTGTATCAGGTCAGCATTTTCAACACAAGATACAGTTCCCATCAACCAACTTTTTTCGACAAATCTTTCACTTCAACAGCCGTTTGGACTATCATACTCAACCGATGACAGAAACATCGGAGTGAGACGAAAACAAGATTGCAAGAGACTTTATAACGATTTTCATTTCATACTAAAAGAAATACATTGTTTCAAAGGAAATTACAACAATTAGAACATAACAATTTAAACAACAAAACATAATTTTAACTAATTGCATGTCTAGTCCATCCTGTTAGATTTATTTGCAACATATATTAACTTAAAATGTCAACACAAAAGCATTGGTGGGCATACAAGTTTGATGTACTAGCGTATGTATAAAAAAGAATTTAACGAAATCCACATGGCAATAACGTATACTAAGGCATAACACCACATGAATTAACATGTATCACATACGTGTCAACCCAAGATTCCACTAGCGTAATCTTGTCGTCGCAATGACAAGACCGTTTTTGTATTACTTAACATGACCACAAGAATATGGGCGGTGTGCTACTCCTATAGCACTATATATGTTAAGGGTGACTTGTACGAAGTTAATGACAAAGTGTTATGCAAGAATGGCTATCTAGCATGCATGTATTTCTACGGTAAAAACAAATAAAGCATGTATATTGGATTCGATTGTATAAATAAAGTATTTGTGTATAAGTGTTTCTGTGAGTTTTATATGATATATATATATTGCACTCAAAAGTGATAAAAACGAAGAAGCGGGTCATGTATACTCACGGTTTGCATAGATTTCCACAAAAGTGTGACGAGTCGTTGAGTTTCGAACACCAAAGTTACCCTACGATGGGGAAATGGAGGTGTGTGGGTCTTATGAGTTTGGTTAACGGATTTGGATTCGGATTCGGAGTTAATATAGTAGAAATTATACAATAAAATTTGAGGTTCCATAGGTCATCTAAGGAGGTAGGATAAATTCCATCCATTTAACCTCATTGTATGGATTCACCAAAGCACAAAATCATCAACTTAGTTGATGATTTTGGTTGGTAATGAATGAAATAAAGAATGCAAAAAGAACCAATCATCAAATAACCGAGTGAAACTCAAACTAGACTAGTGCGTTACAATCATGACAAATGTTTAGAGACTTGGGGTAGTTTGGACACTTTGTTACTAGAAAGCTTACTTGATGACTTAGGTTTAAGAAAATGGATTTAACTAACTGAGGTAATGGAATCAAAGTTGGAAAGCCAAGGCTCCATTGTTAACACTTTACCAAAACACAAATCTTTCAACATTGAAGGTTGAAAGCTTGGATGGTTTCAACACTTTATAGGTTGTTTGGAAACCTTTAGGGTTGTAAGTTCCTGAGGTTTTTGAGCCTCTAATCTTCTGGAAATCAACCATACACAAGCCCCACAACCATGAGTTTGATTGAGGACAAGGTTGGTACAATATTCCATAAGATGAACAATGAAACGAGACAAATTTGTAAAAGTTTTTATGAATCAGAATTCAAATATGACGTTGGAGCCTTATGCAAGTGATGTACCACCTTTTTACACCTTGGTGAACCTTGGGTAACATCCTTGAAGGTCATCCAAGTAGATTGATGCAAGAAAATAAGAAGAAAAAGTAGAAAAGTGAGTTACTCACTTTGAACACAAGATAGTATTCTGCCTCAAACATAATTTTCTTGCACTTTGAGAGAGTCTTGGGAGAGTTTGTAAAGTGTGGAGGAGTTGCAGAAGTGATGTATATATAGTTGGGGATTAGGGTTTGGGTTAAAAGAAGGTTGGAAGGTGATTGGAGAAGAAAGGAGGTGGAAAAGAGGTGAAATTCGCGCTTTTTTAAACATTCTGCCCGCCAAGTACCGTAGGCCGTTGCAGGCCGTAGGCTATGGTTTGGTATTTTTTGGGGCGTCTTAAGGGATATATAAGTGTGTGAATATCAAGAATGTATATGAGGATGATTCCGAATATAATTAAACATCAAGTATAATTCGGTTTCTTATATAAAGCACGTATTCGAGATTGATTAAGTATCATGTATTTATCCATAAACAAGTGCGAATAAAAATGTATTTCCATAATGATCAAAGTCTCGGATTACAAGATTGGAAAATGAAATACGAATTACGACATGATTACAAGTTTCTAAAAAATAGAAATACGATTACAACTTCCTAAATAAGGAAAGTACAGATATACGAAGCGTTACAGTCTCCCTACTTTAGGGAATTTCGTCCCGAAATTTATTCAAGAGGAAGACTCGGCGAATAGATGTGGATACTTGGTCTTCATATCACTTTCGAGTTCCCAAGTAAATTCAGCGCCACATTTTCTTTCCCATCGAATCTTGACTTGGGAATTCGACTACACCTAAGTTGCTTGGTTCCTCGATCCATGATTTCGGCCAGTTTCTCGACGAAGTGTAAGGACTCATCGATTTGTAAATCGTTGATCGGAACTTGAAGTTCTTCTTCAGCTAAGCATTTCTTTAGGTTGGACACATGAAATGTCGGATGAAGGTTGTTGAGCTCTTGAAGTAAATCTAGTCAGTACGCCACGTTGCCAATCCTTTCCTGGATCTTGAAAGGACCTGCGAAGCGAGGGGCGAACTTGCCTTTCTTACCAAAATGAACAACTCCCTTCCAAGGGGATACCTTGAGGAGTACGTGATCACCAATGTTGAATTCCAAGGGTTTGTGTCTTTTATCGGCGTAACTCTTTTGTCGACTTCTAGCCTTGAGTAGGTTACCACGAATCTGTAAAATCTTGTCCGTTATCTCTTGTATGAACTTGGGACCAATGATTTGTGCGTCTCTCATATCGTGCCAACAAATAGGCGAACGAAACTTACGACCATACAAGGCTTCGAATGGAGCCATTTGAATATTGGAGTGATAGTTGTTATTGTCCAAGAATTTGACCAAAGTTAAATGTATGTTCCAATTGCCACCAAAATCTATTATGCATGATCGAAACATATATTCAAGAGTTGGATAGTACGTTCGATTTGACCATCCGATTGAGGATGAAAAGCCATACTAAGATTGAGTTGAGTGCCAAAAGCGCTTTGAAGGTTTAGCCAAAGATGCGAAGTGAAACGACCATCTCGGTCAGAAATGATGTCAATTGGGATACCATGATTGCAAATGATCTCATTGGTGTAGATACAAGCTAATTTCTCAAATAAGTAATCTTCATGAATAGGGAGGAAGTGAGCGGATTTGGTTAGACGGTCAATGATTACCCAAATGCTATCATGACCGTATGAGGTTCGAGGGAGTTTGGTGATGAAGTCCATCGCCATACTCTCCCATTTCCATACTAGAATTTCTGGTTGTTCGAGTAAGCTCGAAGGACGTTTATGTTTGGCTTTTACTGTGGAACACATGAGGCATTTGGATACGTATGATGAGATGTCTTTCTTCATGCCCGATCATCAATAAGATACATGAAGATCTTGGTACATCTTGTCGGCACAAGGGTGCATGGAGTATCGAGACTTGTGTACCTCTTTCATCAAGAGGTCACGGATGTTGTCACGTTCGGAATCCAAATGCGATCGAGGTAGTAAAGAATACCGTTGGCATTGGACACGAGTTGGTTTTTCGGCACCACACTTTATCCCGTCTTATAAATTATCCTCATTGACGGATGAGTATTGTCCTTCGTGAATATGGTTTTGAATGACGGTTTGGATTTGGAAGCAACGAATACTCTTTACATGAGTTTTTTTTACTAAGGGCATCAGCCACGGCATTTGTCTTACCGGGGTGGTAGCGAATCTCGTAACCGTAGTCATTGAGCAACTCTACCCATCGGCTTTGACGCATGTTGAGTTCTTTTTGGTTAAAGATATGTTGAGGGCTCTTATGGTCGGTGAAGACGACACACTTTGTACCAAAATAAAGGGAGTGTCACTAATTTGCGTCAAATGCAACATATAAATTATATCAAATACGGTATAAAATCAACTATTTATAGTACTAATGTTGGAAAAAGTACGTTTCTTTGTATACTTTTGATTTTCAGGATTAAAAGAGCTTAAATATACAAAAGAACAAATAAACGACAAAAACCAGCATAATTATAGAAGACGGGAAGACAACACACTATACCAACCCTCCAAGCTTCACCCCAAGACAAAAAACAATGAATCGGAAGTCTAGCACGGGGTCGTGCCTTGTCGGCATGAGGTCGTGCCCCTTCAAGATTCCAGTTCAGAAGAAGACAAACAGAAGCAGACAAGAGACAGGGGGTTGTGTCCCCTTAGACACGGGCCATGGTCAACTTCCAGATTTGCATATCTGGGATAGTACAGCAAGTACAATGGCCACAAGGCTGTGTTGTTGACACACGAGGCCGTGTAGCAGACTGATCTGACATACTCATTAAATGAAGATAGAGAAGAAGGAAGACACGAGGCCGTGCCCACAGGGCACGGGGCCGTGTGAAGGATCTGTTTCCAGCTATAAATAGGGATGCTTGGTTTCATTCCAACTCATCTCTTGGCAAACCATTTCTCTCACACCTGCCACCACTCCACCATCATCTTCCACCACAATCATTAGAGTTTGAGTGTGTAGTAGTCTCGGGATCCAAGATTGATCGTAAGAGTCTTTGTCAAACTATGGCCATGCTTGGCTAATCTCTTACATTACTTGGTGAAGACAAAATCTTTTATGTATTACTGTTGATTTCTAATATTTGGTTAACTTTTTAATTGGGTTTGTATTAATGACTTTAATAACTAGTTTTTATATTGAAAGTGAATTTTATCCTATGATTCCTTCATGTTTTGTTGATTCACCCATTCGTATCTTTACGGTCTAGATAAAGCACGTTAACTGCGTGGAAGGGGTTAGAAGGGTGGTTTGGGTAAACTTCTTCCCTCATTCAGTGTATAGATTCTGGGAGGACTTGGTTCAAGCCTGTTAGGACTTCCTTTGAGGCAGATAGCATCAAATCGAGGGAAGTAAGAACGACTTGAATCCCTTATAAATAAATTATATTAAAACTTTAAACCGGCTTTGCGGGACTGTATCTCTGTTGACTCAGACCAATATGGTCGAGGGTAGCGTTGCCTCCAAAAGAGGGACATGCCACATTTTGCATTAATAACTTGCTTAATTATCTTTCAATATTCCAGCCTTGCGAGACTGTATCCCTGCTGACTCAGACCAATATGGCTTAGGGTATTGTTGCCTCCAAAAGAGGGACATGCCACTTTAACCAAGATAATATCTTAAAAAACCCAAAGTGTAGAAATCATCAAAGGATACATAAAAGATGAATCGAAACCAAGTGATTCTATCTTGTCTATTTGTTTCTTTTATTTTATTTTACTTTACTCATTTAATCTACTAGTTAAAACCTTTTCACAAAGTTTGGGTCAATTAGACGTTGACGATAATCCGGTATTAAAAGTTCTTGTGTCCTTGGACGACCTCGGTATCTTACCATCACTATACTACGCCAACAATGGGTGTACTTGCCCTAGCGTGTTGTAGAGAGTGTTAGTGTTATATTGTGTTTTATAAATATAAGCTTGAATAAACGAGTGAAAAGTACCTAAATTATATCTAAAAATTATATTTACACTCCATCTCGTCAGTTGCCAAATCTTTAACGCAAAAACAACCGCTCCAAGTTCAAGGTCATGGGTAGTGTAGTTCTTCTAATGTATTTTGAGTTGTCTCGAAGCGTAGGCGATAACCTTGTCTCGTTGCATAAGAACACAACCGAGGCCTTGCTTAGAAGCATTGTAATAGACAATGAAATCGTCGTTACCATCAGGAAGAGTGAGGATAGGGTCGTTTCAAAGTAAGTCCTTGAGTGTTTGAAATGATTTTTCTTGTTCGAGACCCCGAATAAAAGGTTTATCTTTTTGGGTTAACGAGGCGAGCAGAACGGCGATTTTCGAAAAGTTGGAGATGAACCGACAGTAGTAACCCACCAGTCTAAGGAAGGAACGAATCTCAGAAGGTGACTTTGGTGCAATCCAATTTATGACGGCTTCGATATTAGCGGGATCAACGTGAATACCTTTCTCGTTCACAATGTGACCCAGAAATTGAACTTCTTTTAGCCAAAATTCACACTTGGAGAAATTGACATATAGTTGTCGGTACGAAGGAGTTCTAGGATTAGACGTAAGTGTCGCTCGTGTTCGGCTTGGGTTTTGGAATTGATAAGGATATCATATATGAATACGATCACAAAACGGTCCAAGTATAGTTTACACACATGGTTCATCAAATCCATGAAGACCGCAGGTATATTGGTCAAACCGAAAGGCATGACCACGAACTCGTAGTGACCATATCTAGTATGAAACGCGGTTTTAAAAACATCCTCCTCAAGGACTCGAAGTTGATGATAACCGGAGCGAAGGTCAATTTTAGAAAAGCACTTTACGCCTTGGAGTTGATCGAAGAGGTTGTCTGTTTTTAGGGAGCGTCTGGTACGCGAAATGTTTTGGAATTGAAATGGAATTTGTATAGGAATTAGAATTTGAAGGAATTGAATTTGGAATTTAAAAATTACAACTGAAATTGGAAATTGTTGGAATTGGAATCTCAATGCCATTTTTGTTGTGTTTGGTTGTCAAATGAATTGGAATCCATCACTGTCGCACCCACAACCCTGGTTCAGGTCGAAACGGTACTGGAGGAAATAGTACGAGTCGAAGCGGTACGGTTCAAAACGGTTCGCGTCGAAACGGTACGGGTCGAAACCGTTCGCGTCGAAATGGTTCGATTTGAAACGGTACGGGTCGAAACAGTTTGCGTAGAAATGGTACGGGTCGAAACCGTTAGCATGGAACGGTACGGGTCGAAACGGTTCGGATTGAAACCAGTACGGGTCGGTTCGAAACGGTATGAGTCGAGACGACTCGGGTCGAAAGGATCGAAGATTCCAATGAATTTGCTTCAATTCCTTCACATATAGGAAGGATTATGAATTCCTTTAGTTAAAAGAATTTAAAGGAATTCATGGCCAATTCCAACTCTATTGTCAACCAATTACATGAAGATTGGAATTAAGGTTCCGATTCCTTCAAATTCTGTGAACCAAACATCTTAAGATATGGAATTCAGATTTCAATTCCCTTAAATTCCAGCGAACCAAACGCCCTCTTAGTTTTTACCATCTCCGTTACTTAAACTCATATTTGATAATTTCATGTCAAATCGAAATCAAAAGTACTAACTCCGTTACTCAAAAAGACTAAAGAAAATTAAGACCAGAAGTCTTGCTTAAATAAAAAAAAAAGGGTCAGAAAAGGCTGCAAATTTATACACTTTGGATCCAAAAAAAAGGTTGAGCCAACCGTGAGTTATCGAGACAAAAGGGATTCTATAATCTGTTAGCCTAGGCTACGGGAAGGGGACACAGTGGGGCGTTTGTACGCTGTAGTTATTTCTCACCGAACAAAAGAACTATTAAAACCACCCAACCACCAAGGGCGCGTTTGTACGCTCATTTACTACGTATATCATATACTCTAATCTGAAATATACTCACTCTCACGCTAGAATTGGGTTGCAGAAACAACCTCTGTAACAAGGCTAACGATGTTTGTACTGTTTTACAAATATACATGACGACTGGATTGGCTTAGATAACCACCGCCTCGTGATAGTAGCCACACATGACAACTTATTTCAATCGCTTCACACTTTATATAAATTGCAAACCACACAAAAAAAAAGTAAAACTACAAACAGTATATGCAGGGGCGGACCAAGGTAGAGTGTTAGGGCGGGCGTACCATTTGAAAAAAAATTAGTGTATTTTATAGGGCAAAATCCCGATCGCACCCCTTGAAAATTTGGTTTAACACCTTGTTCACACCACCAGAAAATATTTCCTGGGTCCGCCACTGAGTAGATGTAAAATCAATAAAAAGAAACTATAGATACGATTTTCTAACCACCATTGGCTAGAACCATAAGAAGTAATCAAAAAGGTGATACAATGAACAAGACTACATCACTTTGCATAGCTTTGAGGACTTGAGCACATATCCAATGTTGCATATGATATATAGTCATAGGAAATGGTTACCTGAATCACAATAATGTTGGTTCATACAACTCTAGCATGGTCACAAGGACTTGAGCACATATCTGACATTTGTAATCACTATTCTGCAACACCCACCATAACAACGTTTATAAAACAAGCTGTTTCAGCAATGTTTTAAAAACCGGTATAAACCAGCCAGTTCTACCGGTTAAACCGGATATTGGACACGAGCCCGGTACCATAAAGGCTGGTAAAACCCTAATACGGTATGGCTTATATACCGACGGTAAATCCGGTTCTACCAATTCAAACCATTGAACCGGTTTGCATTATCTTAAAATTTGATTTTTTTATTTTAATAAAACACGATATTAAGGTAATACTAACCTTCCATATTTCCGGTACTTAACCTATTGCCTTGCATTTCAATATTCTATCGGTTGAAACTGCTACTCATCTCGTCCAATGTAATATTGTTTATAAGTAATAAAAAATACTCTTAAAATGCTAAAGAGTTTACAAGAACATAGTTGTTTTTTAGATATAACCATGACCATGAATTTGTATTTTTTGTAATTATAGGGTTAACTAGTAACGCGGTTGAACGCCCGGTACAACCCGGTTCAATCGGTTAAACCATTTTAGGTCTCAACCCGGTGTGATTTAAAAACCAGTTTTTAAAACATTGTGTTCGAAAGTTTTGACGGCAGATTCTTAGAGTTCGCATAGGAGATTACTTTTCTTGAGTTCTGACTCATGGTTTATTCGAGATCAGAGATCGAAGCTATGATGATGAGCATGCGCGACTAAACTTTGCGTGACTTCCCCCGGATGAACGATTGCTAGGTTTTTCACATCAAACTCAGTTTTCTGATTCTTGTAACCGGTACTCTTTGACTACTTGTGTTGATTTTGGTAAACGTTTATTATATTTGAATTATTTGTCGTTTATCAAACGTATCGGCGATTTCCTTGCATCGTTAGCGGGCTGGTAAATTGATGGGTAATTAGTATAATTTAAAGGATTGTTAGGTTGTTATATTAAAAACTATCCCTAAGCGTTAATCAAAGTCATTAATTCCAATGCCATGTCTATGTGGTCTTTGAATCAGTAAACGGGTTTTTGTGTTAAACTAGTAATCGGGATTCCGGGTGGGGATTACTTCTTCTCATTCTAATAAAACTTTTCTTAACAATTTGCATTTTTTAGGTGTTATTGTGAATTTAGTTTGTTATTTGATGTTTGTTTCCCTTTTTAGCAATGAAATAGAAGTACTGAAACAAGTAAACCCCATGAAAAAACAAGTAAAACCACAAACGGTAGATGTTATGTTCACAAAAAAAATATATATATATAGACATGATTTATTAATCAACATTGTGACGAACCATAAGAAGTAACCGAAAAGCGATGCAAAGAACAAGACTGCAACGCTTTTGAGTAAATTCTCTTATCAGTTTAGCCTCTAAGCATCATCAAAACAAGTAAAATTATATATCTAATTGTGTAATAATATAGGTATTAACATGTTTCACACAACAATCGACTACGTACAAGCCACTTTCGAGGTGTCGATATGGCTCATACGACATGTCCCAAGGAGATTTTCTGGTAGTTCTTCTGGTGTATTTCCCTGAATTCCAAATACATAATTAAATATCTCATCACAAAATTATTAATTTGATTTTAATTAATTCAAAAAAAAATTTAATTAAGTTAATATACCTGTATTAGAAATGCTGCTTCAACTATCAAACGGTTGAAGCTACTCACAACTCTGTTGGCCACCTTCTTTGCAATCACAGATGATCCAACATCTACATCCAGCTACAATCATAAACATAACTTTAGAGATATGCATCAATATTATTGTAATATAAAATATAAAACCAATTCCAAGTAGAGGGACACGTGTCTGTATCTATTTATTGCTTTAAACGTGATAAATAAGCCGTTATTTAACCGTCTTAACAACCCCCATTCTCTTTGTCAGCATATTTAATCAGCACTGCGTACAAGTGGTTATTGTGGTTTTTGCGGTTCTCTATATAAAATTGGTTATTTAGTGAAAGTGCATGTGTACACACACATATGCTTTCACTACAAAACACTAATAAGTAGAAAACCATAAGATACTTGTACACATTGCTGTAAATAATGTGTACAACTGTTAATGCGGTTATCGTAGTTGTCTACTTATGATTATTGTGTTTTTACCTCTAAGTAGTTCTTTCCACGAACGTATTGAATTTTTAGGACTTGCCCGAGCAGGCACGGTCTATTTCCAACGCTTGACTTTACAATCCATGGACCCTGAAACAAACTCTATAATCATATCGATTTCCATAACGATAACTTTAAGTTGGATAATATGGGAATTAGAGTATACCAACCTTAGATACATGAGGTATGAGCTTAAACCTTGCATTCCTGTATGCATCATCACCTTCTACAAAGTTCTCTAGCAATGGCACATCTTTGATGGGAGTAGTTGTTGAATAATAGAAAGCAATATGAAAATTTGCCGTTGGACCCGGGATCTAATTAGTCGAAAAATTTATATTAGTTAACTACATGATATCGGGCCGACTAAAAAACTTGAAATAAAATACACAATTTAACCAGTTTACCTGCATATTTACAATGAAAAAGAAATCCGGCCGGTTGGCAGCAGCAAATTTCTGCACAATAGATCTTGAGTTAGTTTTATTAACAATGTAGACTGACGCGATACCCTCAGTATGGACCGCGTCTATTAGGCTCAGGCCCATTAATGATGGGCCCAGTCACTTTTTAAACATACTCAACCTGACAAATGCTGCCAGGCCGGCCAGCGAAATCGTCTTGTTTATTAGTTGATCTCAGCATGTTTGAGGCGACAAGTTGCATCAATGTGTCTTTTACTTTGACCTAAAGAAAACGAATTAACAAGAGTTACATAACACATAAGTTACATAACAGTTGTTGAAATTATTGAAAAGGAACGAATAAAGTGTTACCTTCTTACGGTCTTTCAAATAAGTGGCACCACGAATTTGAAACGTCATGGCCTCTGCAGCTCCCCAACTATTAGGCAGTTCGCCGGTTGGATCATTTGGAAATGATAAGTCATTGTTGCTTAAGAAACTATCTTGCCACTCAATATCCTCCAAGGCTGCACCACCCTTTTTCTGCGCTGTATTATGCACCAATCGTAAATCATAGCTAATTTTTTTGGTAAGCGTGAGAATCCGATACCAACCCACCAATACCCCGCTAACCAATGCGCAGTGGCGGAACCATAACTTCTTTGCCAGGGGGTCATCATAAGATTATCTTTTCTATCGGCTAAAAGTAGAGGTCCAACCCATGTTTTTTTCCTAGAAAAATCTTACAGATTTCTATGGGGTCAGCGGACCATCTTGACCCTCCCCCCCCCCCCCCCCTGGTTCCGTCCCTGCAAATGCTTCAAGAGGGTAAAAGGCAAAAAAACCAGTGGAAGCTCGGTTCAAACATGTGAGTTGAGATTTCTTCTAGAGAGACTCACACACTTAACACTGCGCCACCCGCTTGAAGGTTATTGATTTAACTAACCAATGCCTCAAGAGGGTTAAAGGCATAAAACCAGCGAAAACTGGATTCAAACATGAGACAACTGTGCCACCCCGTTGTCGGTTACGGATTTGTGAAACTAGTATAAAACAATATTATAACATTTTACTAAAGATCACCATAAGTGAACTAACTAACCTACTAAACCATGCAATCTTTTCAAAAAATCAACAGCAAGTGAGAACTTGGGAGGAGGAATATCCTGAAACTGTGGCAACACATCCAAAAATAAGCAAAAAAAGCAAAAAAAAAAAAAAAAAAAAGAAAAAGAATGAACACTTTTGATATAATTAGCACCTGAGGGATGAATCAGACCAGCTATTTTCGGAACGCATTTCATCTACAGAATCAGAGTAACTGTAGTAGTCATCTTCTTGAACTTCTTCATCTTTTTCTCCATGTATTAAAATATTTGAAGGAACTTTTTCAAATTCACCCATTATATCCTCCTTTCTTTGAGCTTCAACAGCCATGGTAGCTTCACAATCCACAAATATATAGACTAAAAACAATGACTCAATATGCAAAGTGTAAGTTATATTGCAGTAAGAAAAACATAATTAAAGCCTACTCGAGATTGGTTTTCTTAAAAGCTCGAATCGAGCCGAGCTTAAACAAGCTCAAGCCTAAAAATAAGTTTGTTTGATAAACATTCCCGAGCCTAGGATTCACTTATCGAGCTGTAGTCAGTTGTCGAGCCTAAACGAGCCTCTTATATGTACACGTTTATTTAATATATTAAATATATATTATACAATAGGTATTGTGATATATAAAAATTATGACAAAATAATTAAATAATACATATTATGCTTTATAAAAGATTATAATTAAAAATATATATACATATAAAATAATAATAATATATGTATATTAATTTATAAACAAATAATAAACGAGTCAAGCTAAAGCTGAACTTAACCTTTAGAAACTATGAGCTCCAACCGAGCCTTGCTCTTGTAAGTTAAAGGAGCTCATGCTCGGCTTGAGTCGTTTACACCCCAGTCAACTCGATTTAACAACAATTACAAACCGATTAGGTATCACATGTATGTCATGATATATCATCAACATATACAATTTATACACCTTCTCCTCACAATCAAACAAAATAACAATATCATTTTAAAATCAAATGATAAATCCGCATTGATTCTAAACTTTGGGAAAAATGGTTAATTCACAAAAAATTTCTAAAATTCTCTGAGATTTCCAAAACATAACCTGAATCAATTATTTAAACCGAAAGATACCGAAATCACACAATTTAAACAAATTTAAACGAATATAAACGAATTCATATTCTATTTTACAGTTACATGAATACAAACGGATCCAAAGTACGAAACAACTCGATCACATGATCATGACAAATCAAGCAAACAAATCTCACAAATGAATAAGAAATTAACATCATAATTATGTTATGACCGAAACCATTGCATGGTATCAGATTTGTCCCACATTGGTTGCATGGGCAACAAATGTGGGACATGTCTGGTACCATGCAATGTTTCGGTCCGTAACAAATTTATTGAGATGAAAAAGATACCTCCTTGGCCGTGATCTCTCGTCCGGCACAAAAACGTCACCGGAGAGAGATACCGGAGAATGTTTGGGGTGGTTGTTCTTCTTTGGAGAAGGTTGTTGTTGTTGTTATTATTATTATTATTGTGTGTTTTTGAGATGAATGAGGAATCCATGGTAGGAGTTTGAAGTTATGCGCCATGTTTTCTGTTGCCGCAAAGCGCGCTTATTTTTTTGTTTTATTTCTTTAAACGAAACTGCTAAATATATAGAAAAAAAAGTAACAAAAATGGGTTGTGTTAAATGCCATCATTTCTACTTAATCTATAGGGGGTAAAGTTAACAAACAAATTACTATATTTTTAAATATATTTATAAACTAGCTTAGAACCTTGTGTTTCTATACGGATTGTATAAATTTATTTAATTTTATATAATAAATAATACAGTTGCATCTTTAAAATACCTCATGTGTTGCACAAGTTAAATAAATATAATGTAATTGATTAACACATATAGACACAGTCGTCAAAATATGTATTTAACTGATGAATTTGATGTACTAGTTACTTATTAGAATTTTAATTTGTTTTTTCATTTATTATTAGGTTAGAATATGTGTAGTATACGTGGTAGAATTAATGAAATGTTAGATAATTATTAATAAGCGGAAAAATAAAAGAAATAATAAATAAAAAAGATCCGTGAAGTTTGTGATTTAATATTAATTTCTTATTTTTGTATCCTATTATATATTAAATAATATATTAAAAAATATTTTGACTACATCTAATTTAAATGAGAATAAAAATTTATATGTTTGCCTGATTCTACAAAGAAAAAAACTTCTATTTCCTACGGAGAAGGAGAAAATATAAATTATATATTATTGTTAATTCAAAATTTGATAAAAATCTATTATCTTTATCTAAATTACATTTAGTTAAGCTATTGTTTAATATTATTGTTATTATTTAATAGTGAAAAGAAATTAGAAAATAAAATGAGGAAGAGATTTTGACATGTGTCAAAAAAATATTTTCATTTATTAGTATAGAAAGAGATATAAGGAAGGAGTTAAATGCTTGGTTGGTCCCTTTGGTTTGCAAATATTGCAAACTCGTTCCCAGTGGTTCACTAATTACACACTTGGTCCCGGTGGTTGTAATTTTTGCACTCGGGTGGTCCTTATCACTAACATGTGTTAAATTTCTTAGTTAAGTGTGTGCGAAATGACTAGATTGCCCTTGACCAATTAAAAAAAGTAAAAGAAATATAAAGATAGATGGGGCCCACCATCATCTTCCTCATCCTTCATATCTCTCTCTCTCTCTTAAAAACATTAACAAATCAACAAAATTCTGATCTCACACACAAATTACATCAATATCCACCACAATTTCAAGAGATTCGGTAGCAAATAACAATAAGACAACTATAACAAATCAAACACCAAAAACAAAAACATCTATAAACATCCGCCATGGAAGATGAAGCTGAAGCTTTAATCTTGAACCCTAAATACAACTCACTACAAGCTCTCAAAATCCTTGAAGCTCTGAAACAAGCTTCACATGAACTGCATCAGAACCCCAATGTCAACAACCTTTAGATAACAAACCATTTTCCTGCTCATCCGCCATTAAAGCTCTTTTAGAGCTCGAACGTGAATCAGATTCCGCTTCTCCATAACTATATTATCCACTGACTTAACCACTCGCAAAACTCTCATTCATAACTGTAGCCGGCCAGATTCCTTTTTCGTTTTTCAGGCGGCCAGATTTGGGTTTGAGTGGTTGTGGTTGGGGTGGTATTGGTGGTGAAGGTTGGGGTGGTGCGCTGAAGGTGACGGTGTGGGTGGTGGTAGAGGTTGCGGTGGTGGGTTGAAGGTGACGGTGAAGGTGGTGGTGGTGGTGGGTTGAAGGTGATGGTGGAGGTGGAAGTGGTGGTGGGTTGACGGTGGAACTGTAGGTGGAAGTGGTGGTTGGTTTAAGGTGGAGGTGGTTTTTAGAGAGAGAGTGTCACACCCCGACCCGCAGCGCAATAAAAGTCGGGGCATGATTGGGTTATCACCAAAGCTCATGATATTTACTAAGAACTTTCATATTTATTAAATTCAAATTACAAGTTCAAATATCCAATAAACAAAGTTCATACAAATACAAAAAAAAATCTAAATGTTTATTCCAACGCAATATCTTGTTTATTCTTCCAGGCCATCCTAAGTGTTTCTTTCCTCAACAGGATCATATGTATCATGTGTAAAACAGGGAGATTTTGGGTCAACAAAAGTTGGCGAGTGAACCTTGATAAAACATTTTAAATAATTGCTTGTTTTATCTATTAAAGAAAATTCGTGCATAAATCACATGTGAGCAAATATATATATGTAAACAATCACAAACCACATTGAATGAATATATGACATGAATGATGATGTATTTGAGATCAAGGCTCAATCAAATGGAGCCGATCTAATGAGGAACCTGATGCTCAACCCGTATCCCACGAGGAACTGATGGGCCTAATGAAATGAGTGCACTGAAATGATAAATTTAATCCACATAATATTCACACAACAACCATTACACATTTGTTCACAAGATGATATAAGCACAAGTGTTTAAATAAAATAAAGGAATTGTACGACACATGATACACCCCAAAACGTGATTAAAACGGGGAATTTGTAGAGATTCGCTCACCTTGGGTGCGTATTCTTGAATGGTAAGGAGAGCGCACGAGTTGGGAATTTAATCAACGAGAAAGTACTAACCTAGAAATAATAACGCGATAACTCGGTAAACAAATTAAATTAATATTTAGGTTAAAATCCTTTGTTTAGGTTTTTGGGTTATTTTTGTGGATTGTGTTGATATTCTAAACCCTTGATCTTAAACCTTTTATTTGATTTTTCTTTTAAATAAAAACCTTAGAATTAAAATATTAATATAAAATAAAAATAAAATAATATAAAAATTTTGTCAGTCTGACAAGCCTGTCAGACCGGTTTGATGCGAGTAGGTATGCGCGTATGCAGAGTCGAACCCGGGACCTCACGTTCACGTGCAACCAGCTCTTCCAACTGAGCTACGTGTCTAACCCGTCATATTCTGGATTTTAATTATATTTATACACTCTTTAGATTATTTCTAATTTAATTAAATTTACAAAAAGGTTTCAGTAATCCGACCGGTGCGTGCCACAGTGCTCGAACCTGTGACCTTGGCGATGTGATGCACCCAACCCAACCAACTGGACTGGGTGTCTAACCCGGCTATACATGCATTTTAAAAATATTTATATACTAAACAAGTTTTACACAGAAAGGTGAATTCAAGAAGGGTTTAAAAATGTCCAGCTGGTGTGAGGGTATGGACTCGAACTCGGGTTTACGCGCATATTTAATGCACACAGTCCACCGTTGGACTGTGTGTCTAACCTGTTTAAAACAACCGTATTAATTAAACTAATCAGTTAATCAGTTATTGTTCATCTTCTCCGACGTGTATGAACTCTGATCAGGAGCCAACATTTCTCAGATTGTTATAATTTCATTAGTATGATTCTAACATAACAGAAAGAAGATTAAGGATTTATACCCCTGATGTCGCTGGCTCTTGGCTTATCTTCCGGTGGTAATGTTCCAACAACAGAACGGTGGTTCCGGAGAGACAGAGGAGAGCGTTCAGCAGAGTTATCCCGAGGTTAGAAGTGAGAAGGAGTGAGCGGTTTACAATGAGGAGTTCGGTCAGTATTTATAGGCTTGAAAAGGGTTGCTTGAATTCGGAATTCGGAAACTGAATTGAATGGTTGATTTCTTGCGAGATTGATTGATTGACTCTAATTTTGGGAAGAGTTTACGCGGACAGACAGCTGGTTCCTACCGGGTTCCAGAACAGAGACAAGATCGGCGGGTGTTTTCCTGATTTGAATTTGCCGGAAACATTGCTCGGGCTCGTGTATATATATGAGTTTATTCGAACTTCTTAACAGAAGGCGCGTGTGTCTCGGTGGTGCTTGTGTTGTGCGGTTACTCGGGTGACCCGGGTTCGATTCCCGGTTTACCCCTTTTTTGGTGTTTTTATTTTATTTATTTAATTTGCTAAATCTATATTTAATTATATGATATTATTAATTATAAATTGATTAATTATTTTATTATATCATTAGATTAATTATGTATGTATAAATTTACTATTTTAAACAAAATAAAAAAAACTAGAAATAATAGACTTGATTAATGGAAATGGTGCAGGTTTTTTAGACCTGTTTTACACAGATGTTACAGAGAGAGAGAGAGAGTGAGACAGAGGAAGAAGATGAGGGGCCTCACCCATCTTTATATCTTTTTATTTTTTTTAACTGGTCAGGGTTAATTTAGTCATTTTGCACACACTTAACTGATAAATTTAACACATGTTAGTGATAAGGACCGCCCGAGTGCAAAAATTACAACCACCAGTACCAAGTGTGTAATTAGTGAACCACTGGGACCAAGTCTGCAATATTTGCAAACCACAGGGACCAACCATGTATTCAACTCTATAAGGAAGTGTTTAACATAAAACTAGGCAAATGATTAAATAGGAGGTTTGTATAAGGAATATCAACAAATCATAATCAAATCACAGTGAATATTGCATCATCGGTTCCTAATTCTCAGCCATATGTATATTTAGAATGTGTATAATTGTAATGATGGTGATCCTTTCATTTAGCTAGAACCATATAATTAGCCTCTTTCCTTTCACTGTATTGTCTATATTAATCTTGTGTTCCTCTCTTTGTAATTATTCAATATCAAAATATACAACATTTTACATGGTAATCAGAGCTCTCTAACTCCTCTGAGTTTTTTTTTTTGTCCGATCCAAAACCACTCTTGCTGCCTTCTTCTTTTTTTGTCCCTACAACAGACACATCATGTCTTCTTCCAACATTATTGAGCTTTCAACTCACACCCATTTTCCAATCAAACTAACTTCAAACAACTTTCCCTCATGGCGCAAACAAATCCCGCCTATCGTCTCTGGTTTCGCCAAGACAAAATTCTTCTCGGGCCACTTCTTGGAAGTTGCTCGGATATGATTCAACCCATCATCTCATCTGCTGAGACATCTAACCAGCTTTTCACACGGCTCACTAAGAGCTACGCCGGTGTCTCGCGGTCCCGAATTATCTCCCTCCGATCAAAACTTGCTACAAACAGCAAAGGCACCAAACCTGTAGCAGAATACCTCAACGAGATGAAAGCTATAGCCGATGAATTAGCCTTGGATCACAAGCCAATTGATGATGATGATCTCATCGTTCACATACTCACCCACCTAGGTGACGATTACAAAGAAATCTCTGCCGCCTTGAAGATTCGAGACACACCGATCACTTTATCAGATTTCTATGAGAAACTCGTAGATCACGAGAGATCACTACACGTCTCTAAACCAGAAGCCCTAATTGCTACAGTCAACAGCACCCAACGACAAGGAGCCAGGCCTTTTTCACGGTCTCCATCTACTGCCAGAAATTCAAATAGGCCCAACTCGTCTGGGCCAAGGAACACCCCATCTCAAAACTATAACAGTGGCCCATCTTCACAACACCACAATGGACATATGAATAATTATCGAACTAATCGCAATAATTTTTTGTCACTTTTGTAACATCCCAGGTCATGATACAAAAAACTGTCGGAAGCTTCAACAGTTTTTACAAGATTATAATGTTGCTGTGAACTCGTCCGGATCGGGTCGCATCATAACCCGACTGTGAACTATTCGGTGTCAAGCACCTCACTGCCCACATCACCCTTAATGTTTGATAGAGGAGTGTCTCATCATGCTACACATGACCGGTCTTATTTACACCACCTCTCAGAATATGGCGGGCCCGATTAGATTGTGCTCGGGAGTGGTAAAACTCTCTCTATTTCTCACACCGGCCACACTTCCATTCCCACCTCCACTCGCACACTATCTTTAAACGATGTTCTACTTGTTCCTCATTTACGCAATCATCTCGTCTCAGTCGCTAAGCTTTGCAAAACTAACGATGTTTCCGTTGAATTTTTTCCTTTTCATTTTTTTGTTAAGGATCTTCGCACGGGGGCGCGTCTCATACGGGGAGTGAACATTAATGACGTTTATTATGCTTCTACCTTTCCTCATCAACCCATTCATCAACTCAACTCAAGCATCAAGACATCCGGATCGCTTCTTTCTTGGCACCACAAGTTTGGGCATCCCTCTATTAAAGTTCTAAAACTTTTGCTCAATAACTTAGGACTTGGTTATAATAAAATGTCAAATGCTTCTTTTCATTGTACTTCTTGTTCTCTAAATAAAAAGTCACAAACAACCATTTGGAGACAATTCATTTAAGGTATTCAAACCACTTGAGCTTATTTACTCGGATGTTTGGGGTCCGGTTCAAACCTCTAATGATGGATATGCATACTACGTCATTTTTGTCGACTTTTACTCTAAATACACATGGCTTTACCCCATTAAACGGAAATCGGATGTTGCAATCTTATTTCCACAATTCAAATCTCTAGTTGAAAAATTCTTTAAAACCCCGCTTGTATCCCTCTTTTCCGACAATGGAGGCGAATACATCGGTTTGATTCCCTACCTTCAAAAGCATGGGATTTCCCATTTTACCACTCCCCCACACACTCCGGAACAAAATGGTGTTGCTGAACGACGCCACCGACACATTGTTGAAACCGGCTTATCCTTACTTCACCATGCAAACTTGCCACTAAATTTTTGGTCTCACGCTTTTCAGATTGTCGTCTATCTTATCAACCGACTACCCACAAAAATTCTAACTTCAAATCGCCTTATGAAATGCTATACAAACTTCAACCACCATACACAAAACTAAAACCATTTGGTTGTCTATGTTTCCCGTGGTTACGACCTTATGCTTCATCCAAGCTCCATCCACGTTCCACCAAGTGTATTTTTCTCGGTTACTCCTCCTCTAAATCAGCTTATAAATGCTATGATCCCACCTCGCACCGCCTTTATCACTCCCGTCATGTTGAATTCATTGACCACATCTTCCCATTCACCACACAAGGCACTCCCATTAATTCTCTTCCGACACCTGAAATATTTATACCTACTGTCACAAAAAAAATCAAAACATCATACTATAAACACTCCTATCCCAATCCCTGTGCCTACCCATGCAAACGTAAACCACCCCATGCAACCAATTTCCACATCCCCTTCCCTCTCTACTCACAATAATACTATACCCACTACAGAACCTGTGGAACCATCTATTCCCATCCCTTCCTCTTCCTCAGATGCTTACCCCAACATCACCCCTCAACTTGATACTACACAAACATCTCCTCAACCCGATATCATATCTTCTCCCATCTACTCCCAACCGGCTACACCTGATATCGACATTTCACCTCCGTCTCATACGGTCCAAACACCTCCACCTACTCGTCCTCAACGAGACCGTAAACCCAATCCCAAATACTATAACTCGAACACCGTAAACACCACCACTCTCCACCCACCCTTGAACCCACCACTCACATTCAAGCCTCTAAAGATCCGCAATGGCGCAATGCAATGGATGCGGAATTTAACGCCCTTATTCAAAATCAAACATGGGAGCTTGTACCTTCGACCTCACATAAACCCATTGGTTGCAAATGGGTTTTCCGGATCAAGTGTAATTCTGACGGTTCAATTGCCAAATACAAAGCTCGTCTTGTGGCGAAGGGTTTCCTCCAACAACATGGGAAGGACTACTTCGATACGTTCAGTCCCGTCACAAAACCCATCACCATTCGTACCATTCTCTCCATTGTTCTATCTAAAAATTGGCCGTTGCGACAACTAGATGTCAACAATGCCTTCCTTCATGGCACTCTTCACGAGGATGTCTTCATGACTCAACCGCCGGGTTACATAGACTCTTAATATCCACATCATATCTGCAAGCTCAAAAAGTCTCTATACGGATTAAAACAAGCTCCACGTGCTTGGTACACTGAGCTCAGTCAATTCCTTATTCGCTTTGGATTTCGCAAATCCCTAGCTGATGCTTCTCTTTTTATCTACCACCATCGAACCGTCATTTGCTACTTCATGGTCTACGTAGATGATATCGTACTTACGTGAAATGATTCTAGTTTCCTCGATCACTTCATTCAAGCCTTGAGTAAAAAATTCTCTCTCAAATCTCGGCATGCTTCATCAGTTTCTTGGTGTTGAGGTTATTCCTACATCTACGGGTCTTTTCTTATCACAACATCGTTATATTTAAGATCTCCTCCAACAGTTTCACATGGATGGCGCAAAGGATGTCATGACACCTCTCAGTGCCACTGAACCCCTCTCACACACACTGACTCATCTCCATCAGTGGATGCCACACCATTCCGCAAACTGGTCGGGTCACTTCAGTACCTGGCATTCACTCGACCGGACATTTCATATGCCATTAACAAGTTGTCTCAATTCATGCATAGTCCACGCCAAACTCACTAGCAAGCTCTTAAAAGACTTCTTCGGTACCTCAAAGGCACCATCCATCATGGCCTCTTCCTAAATAGCCATTCCAATCTCACTATCTCAGCCTTTTCTAACTCTGATTGGGGGGTGTAAATGATGCCGGTAGGTCAACCACTGCATATGTTCTTTATCTTGGTACAAACATCATTTCATGGAAGTCCACTCGCCAAAAATCAGTTTCCCGCTCATCTACGGAAGCGGAATACAAGGCCCTAGCTAATGCTTCTGCTGAACTCATATGGACAAAGAACTTACTACATGAACTGGGTCTCACAACAAATCAACCGCCGACATTGTTTTGCGATAATACTGGAGCAACCTACCTTGTGCCAATCCCGTGTATCACTCCCGCATGAAGCACATTTCTCTTGACTATCACTTTGTTCGGGAACAAGTCTCTGCTGGCAAATTAAGGGTCCTCCACATCAGCTCACAAGATCAACTTGCTGACATGCTTACCAAACCGTTGGCTCGAGCACCGTTTCTTCGAAATCGTTCCAAGATCGAAGTATCCGACGGATCCCCCATCTTGCGGGGGCGTATAAGGAATATCAACAAATCATAATCAAATCACGGTGAATATTTCATCATCGGTTCCTCTCAGCCATATGTATATTTAGAATGTGTATAATTGTAATGATGGTGATCCTTTCATTTAGCTAGAACCATATAATTAGCCTCTTTCCTTTCACTGTATTGTCTATATTAATCTTGTATTCCTCTCTTTGTAATTATTCAATATCAAAATATACAACATTTTAGAGTTTGATCTTGCTAGGAAGGATTGGATGTAATCTTGTCCTTATACCTTGCTAGATAAAAAAATGTAAGGGAAGGGGTACTTTGGTCCACCACAATTTATTCTAATACAACCCTTCATCTCTAAAAATCCAGCATGTTTTACGAGTCATTCCCTCAACCACTATCCATCGCCATTATTCCGCCGCCCATAGCCACAACCACTGCGCCACCACTCATCATTCCACCATCCATCGCTCCACCAAATGCGACGGAACATGAGAAATCAGCTAAAACAGATACTTATCTCCCGAAATTTCCCAAAATTTCTAGTAAAGGTGAATATATCTTTAATTCTAACATTCTCTTGATGTATTCATGCATTTTGGCAACATCATTGGTTCCAATATTGAGAAATCAGTAGTTGCACACCCAATGTTTGACAAAATGTCTCAAAGAAAATTACAAAAAAAAAATTGTTTAAAGGTCCATCAAAAAATGCCTCAAAGAAAATGATAAAACAATATTTGGTTTAGAGGTCCATCAAACAACAGTTAACTGTTAACAAGGCAGGGTAACATCAGTTTAGACTTTTATTCAAATTGCATTTTAAAAAAGCACATATTTTTCTGTTTTTAGTGTATTATGTTTTATAACACAATAACAAAAACACATTTTGTTGTGTATTTAGTCTATTGTGTTTCGTAACATAATTAAAAACATATTTTTGTGTTTTTAGGCCATTGCGTTTTATAACAAAATGAAAAAACATATTTTTTGTGTTTTTATTCTATTGCGTTTTATAACCCCAATGAAAAAAACACATTTTTTGTGTTTTTAGTCTATTGTATTTTATAATACAATGAAAAAACATTTTTTATATTTTTAATTCATTGCATTTTGAATTTGATGTTTCATTGTGTTAATACCAAATTTTTGTTGACGTGTTTTTAATCAATTTGTTATAGGTGATTACAGAAGAGCTTGGTATGAATCGTGAAAACATAAGATCAGAAATGTTGGGGAATTTGGAAGAGATCAATCTTGTTTTTTAAATGTAACCAAACGAGTAAATGTAATGAAGTCAAAGTCACGGAACACTCAAGGCCATCATGATAACTTGTAAAAAAAAATTATCTAGCTTGCAACATCAATATATATATAGGGAAGGTTAAATTTAACGTGAGAAGAAAAGGTATAATGGTAAAACATTAAATAGTTTATAACTCCTCTCATTAATTATGTTGTCTCTCATTAATAAAGTAAAAATATTTTATCCTACACATTTAAGAATTTATTCTACATATGTCTTACATTTACCGGAATTTACCCTACACATTTCAAAATTTATTCTATACATACTAAAATTTATCCTACACATGTCAAAAATTGTCCTACACCATAAATTATTTTATCTTGAGAAAATATATGAAAAAAAATGAGTTACAAGTTTAATTAATTAGCTAATTAATGACAATTATAGATTTACCTATATGTCTTTTTAATAAAATTAAATACATACTAAATGAAGTAAATGAAGAATTTCTATTAATTTAAAAGTTATTTTTTTTATTCTTACAAAATTTTTCTTCTCATTTAAACTCTCCACTATATATATATATATGATGCAGTTGTCCTTGATGGAGCTGGCGACAAGAAAGGCATTAAAAAATGTAAGCAGATTTGTTTTGCAATTAATTGTTAATTGGTTCACATTTTTTTTTCCATCTATAGTTATCACACCTAACATGTTGTGTGTTTAAGTTGAGATCATTGGTCTAGTTGATGAAAAAACAAAATGATTTTTTAGTGTATTGTATTTTTGAATTTGATGTTTTATTGTGTTATTGTATTTTGTGATGTCCATTGTGTTTTACGTATCTGTGTTTTCGAATTTTTTTCAATAGTATACTTGTTTTAAAGATTAAAAAACGATCTTTTTTATTATGCAATTTAAAAAAAAATAACGCCGTATTAAAGAGTTATTAACATTTAAAAAGGAAAATTGGATGAGAGAGAAACAATCATTATACATAGACCATTATATCCTTAAAAACCCAAACACCTCTTTTGCATTTGGTAAATTCCACCTTTTTAATCTTAACTATCAATTATCTAATATAAGTTAGGATAACTTCTTAATCTATTATATCATCACCCTATAAAACTAAACTAATTTAACTATGGAACAATATAATTTTTTTATATAACTAAATAAATATTTATTTCGTGTATGAAAAAAGATCACATATATTAGGAAAAAGAAAGATAAATTATTTATGTATCATATTTAAAAGTATATATGTTTACTAAAGTTCTTTGCTTAAAATTAGTTTTCTATTGAACACTAAATATATCTGTAGAGAATATTATTACGAGAAAATAAATAATAAGTTAAAAAAATCATTATTATGTGTTTATAACATATACATGGTGTATATTATGTATATAAAAACTATCAAACGAATTTGTTATATGTTTTTTAATATTATTTTGTTGACCTACACATTTATATCTTATTTATATACATAAACAAACAAATATTCAAATTAATTTGTTCTAATTGAATCTTATTAGCAAGGAATGGAAAACAATAATACATTGCATATCTTCTTAAAAACAATAGCTTTGCCACCCACCAAAACAACCCTTTAAAAATAGTAATTTTCACCCCTTTTACATTAATTTTGTGTTTTTTGCTTTTTGACCACCAATCTTTTGTTCCTGACAAATTTGCACATTCTTTGCATATTTCTTCTTGACTTGGTCATTTTAGTTAGGGAGAGAAACGGTGCAATAATAGAGAAACTCACCCAAAAACATTCACTATAAGCTCGATCCATTGTTGCATGTTGCCCTCCCCAATCGGGTAACTACGAGCCATATCTAGCATAGCCGAGATTTTTACATATTGATGGTGATTGACGTAAATGGTGAATCTAGACTATGTGTACCCAAAACAACGATGTTTGTTACCCAGTCAATTCTCAAAACGAATATAACCCGTTCGAGAAATATTACAGACTCAACATAACACTATAGTCATCAAAATGATGACCAGATATACCAAAAAAAAAACGACATGCAAGAAAAGATTGTAATCATCGATGTGATGAAAATCGAAAACCCTAAAATACTAAAGAAACGAACGGAAGAAAAATAAAGAGAGACGAACAAAAAAAAAAATATACAATAATATGCCTTTTGGTGATATATAAAGCCTTTACATATTAAAATAAAATTTAGAGCAAACCTCAATTTACAACCATGTGGTTAGGCCTCATTTACACTTAGACGTACTTAAGGAACTTTTGTCCATCTACATCCTCAACATTTGAAAAACGCTATACTTTACAACCTTTTGTGTGTTGACCATAACTGTGACTGATATGTTCTTTACATCCACAAGAGCAGCAACGCTAATTCACATTAAAAAACCTAGGTCCAAATAAAACCTTATCATTTCGCAAACACCATCTTTTTACAACCCCATCCTCTTCACCTACCTTCAACACCACCGACCACACACTGCCATCCGACACCATCTCCACCCCGATCACCATTGCATCACAACCCACCACCATCCATCACAACCCAACCAACACCTAGCCGGCAATCCGCTGCAGTTTCTGGCACGGCGACGCTCCATTGATTTCTGATCGGCACAACCCAACTAACACTCACTGGGGACAAACACCTATCTTTCAAACCCACATCATAAAGATCCAATTATCAATTCCATCGGTTCTTTTGATTCAAGGTACCGTCACTGCCAATGTAATTCTTAACAACTGAAATCCAAAAAGTTAGTAAATATTGTGATTAAATTAGTTCATAAAAGGGTCCATAAACATAACCAATTAACTAGTCAAGATGTTAAATTGATTAAGTATATAAAAATACGTATGAAAAAACTTAAAATTACACATGATGAAAATAACAATTGAAAATTACACAAGAATCAAATCAAAATTACGAACAAAAAAACTATAATTAAAAATTACACATGAAAAAATCAAAATTACACAATTTATTAAAATCTTGTTTACACTTTATACTTAAGACAACAATCGTTTTTTTTTTCTTTTTTAATAATTGTGTCTTCTCTTAAAAGTACACTTTTAAAAATAATAATCGTTAAAGAAAACCGTTATCATTTACAGTTAGAGTTTAGAGAGAGAAAGCTGTAATTCTTGTTAATGGAGGTATCTCTCATCACTCTTCTTCTCTGCTTTTTGCCTATTATCTCACAATTTCATCTATTTCTCAACTTTCTAACTAACTTCCTGATGTAATTTTGTCTAATTCTGAGAGGTGATTTATACATCAAAAATATTCTACACATTAAAATGTAAATATTATTAATATTAATATTATTGTAATACAGCGTCCTCAACAAATGTTATGATTTGTAAGTTTTTTTTAAGAATAAAAAAGAAGAAATTTCAACTAATAAGAATCATTCATTTACTTCATTTAATTTTTGTATTTAATATTAGTGTAAGGGTATATTGGTAAATTTAAGTAGATCATTAATTGGTAGTCTTCCTTTTTAATAGATAACTACATTAAATTTTTAACTTATTTTCAAAAAATATATTTTTTCAAAGTAGAAAAAATTAATTTAAAGTGCATGATAAATTACAAGGTGTGTAGGATGAATTGTGAGTTGTGTAGGATAAATTTCAATATGTATCATAAATTTCAAAATGTGTAGGATAAATTTTGATATGTGTAGGAAAAAAATTTAGTGTGAAGGATGATAGTGTTTATAACTAATTAACTAGTCAAAGATAATAATAAATGAGATAAGATAAAACTAATTAATATTTTAAAATTATACCCTTTGTTTTTTTTAATTTAATTTTTTTCTCAAACAAATATCTCCCTTTCTAAGTAATATATTCATGTATAAATAATAAATCCCAATGTTCTCAAAACCAAACTCGCGGGTCAAACCATAAATCGCCTACTCAATCAGTCTAGTCTAGTTGAGTACTCTTAAATTATTTTGTTTGGGTCGTCCAGTTACGACGTTGACCGGTTGAACCGAATGGATGGTCGGATTGACTTTTGCTAAAAAATAAATTACTTTTGCAAAATAAAATTTACTCTAGCTCTGATAAATTTATAGTGGTTTACATTGTGAGTAAATATTGTGAGACAAATTATTATTTTTTTCGATAAAAATGCATTTCTATAAACAAA
Organism: Scalesia atractyloides; assembly: GCA_947069175.1. Taxonomy (NCBI): domain Eukaryota; kingdom Viridiplantae; phylum Streptophyta; class Magnoliopsida; order Asterales; family Asteraceae; genus Scalesia; species Scalesia atractyloides. The sequence goes on from CAMTDV010000001.1 coordinate 87,758,102, forward strand.
TAATAAATTAGTCGATCTCGAGCTTTAAAAACCTCTCCGACTATGATTATTGATACCTTGCTTATGTTTGTATGCAAGTAATTCGGTCATGTATTAATCCCAATGTTCTCAAATCCGAACTCGTCGGTTCAAAACCACAAACCGCCTACGCAATCAATCCAGTTAAGTACTTTTGAACTCCGGTTATGATATTTGGTGGTACTAAAGTGTAATATCTAGCTCTATGTATAGGAAGGACCTCAATGTATTTAAAAATAGATCGTATCTTTATAGTTTTCATTTACTATTCCAACATTCATAAGCTTTGTGGCTATGATTTCAGCCTTTACAACTGCTGAGAAAACAACACATAATTCTCATAAATTTGCCTTCAAGCTTTCGCCATGATACACCCTGTCCTGATTACTAATAATCTATTTGGATATGTTGATGGAACAATCCGCTGCCCACCATCCCGAACTGCAGCCACTCATGAAACCGTGGCAACGGACAACCCAAGTTACTCTCATTGGATCTTGAATGAAGCCCATGTACGCATGGTTATCATCTCCACGTTATCCGAATCTTCTTTCCAGCACATTCAAGGTGAAACTTCTCTTGAACTATGACTCTCGTTAGAGCGTGCTTATGCACCACATAATTCTTCCAGGGAATACACTTTAAAACTCTGTTATTAAAACTTGAGATGAAAGGTGATGAAACTTCTGTTGCCTATCTCACTCGTGCACAAGAATATGCCACGACTCTTGCAAATATTGGTGAACCTTTTAAAGTCAAAGACCTTACCATGTTGGTTATCTCTGGACTACGGGCAGAATACAACGGCCTAAAAGCTAATCTTATTGCTCGCTCACCACCCATCACTTTCAACGAGTTACATGGTCTACTCATCGACCATGAGTTCATGATAAGTGACACTGTGCATACACCGCAGGCGTACACAGCAGCCCACAATTTGCCAGCCTTCTATTCTGCCAACCATGGCAAGCCGGCTGCCCAATCTGGCTCCTAATCCAATGTTTACCTCCTTACAGCAGCAAGCGGCTCAATTCGGGTATCAACACCCAACCACAAGTTTTTTTACTCTAATCGTTCCCAAAACAGTTCTCGAGGCAACCGTTGTGGGAACTACCATGGAAATTCACATGGTGCAAACAATCGAGGTCGTGATGAATATCGTGGGTCTAGCAGTCAAAACCGTACCCCACAATTTTCTTGGGCATCCACACAAAACACCGTATATGGATACTGCAATCGGTGCGGTATAGGACACGTTCCTACGTAATGCCCCAATCAGCCACATCTTCCTCTCAGGCAAATTATGCAGCCCTCTTTGACAATGGATCTGCAATAATTTCAGTTTGGAAACCTGACACAGGAGCAAGCAGTCATGCTACACCAGACCTTACAAGCTTGGAAAACTTTGAAGCCTACTTTGGTAACAATTCCCTTCATGTTGGTGATAGTAATCATCTCGGTTCTTCAAAATTCTATTCTCCAAATAAATCATTTACTCTAAACAACATTCTTCATGTACCTAAACTTAAACAAAATCTGTTATCTATTTAACAATTTTGCTTAGACAATAACGTTTCTTTGAGTTTCACTCCTCTTTTTTTGTTGTGAAGGACGAGTCTACACATATCATCCTACCCACTGGTCCAAGTGATCAAGGCCTTTATTCACTCCATCTTCCTAAATTGAAGTCTCTACCACATGTCTCCTACACGGTAATCAAAGCTCCCTCAACAATCTCGCATCAACATCTCGCGCATCCTAATGATCGCATTTTTCAAACTATTGTTTCTAGTAGCAATTTACTTGTTTCCAATAAATTGTTTTCCTCGTTATGTTCTTCTTGTCAAATGGGGAAATCCTCCAAACTATCATTGCAACTTTCAAATTTTTGCAGTAATAACATTTTGGATTTAGTTAATTGTGTTGATCATTCTAGATATATATGGTTTTATCACTTGGCAAACAAATCTAATGTCTTTTCCACGTTTAAACTGTTTGTAACAATGGTCGAAAGACGATTCAATACTAAAACTTAAAAGGGTACAATCATATTGGGGGGTGAATTGTGTAACCTTGCTCCTTTTCTCTTATCTTGGCATCATTCACCAATGCTCGTGTCCACACACGAGTGAACAAAATGGAATTGTAGAACACCGACATCGACATGTCGTTGAGAATGGTTTGGTACTTCTTACTCACTCCCACACTCCTCAACATTTTTGGAAATTTGCCTTTGAGACAGTCGTTTACTTGATAAATCGAATGCCCTCAAGAACCTCTTCCGATAAATCTCCTTTTGAACACTTATTTCACAGATATCCTGATTACTCCTTCCTACGAGTTTTTGGGTGTCAATGCTTTCCTTAACTTCGACCATACAACCATCACAAAATTGATTTCAGGTCCACTACTTGTGTTTTTCTAGGATACAGTTCAATCCATCATGGTTATCGTTGACTGGATTTACAACCTGACCGCATCTGCATTATCCACCATGTCCGTTTTAACGAGCAAATTTTTCTATTCAACCCGCCCACCACACCCAACTTACCTACCCAAACACCTCCTTACTACTCCTCCTATCCTATTCCATCCACTATACCCGCCCAACACTTAACGGTTAACACCCCAACACCTCAGACCCATAATCCCACATTTAACCTAGACCCTATGGGTTCACCAGAACCTACGTGTTCGCCCGGTAACCTCACGACCCCAACAGACCCGGCTGTCCCAGCCTCCATAGCCTCCCCCTTATCTTCTACGGACACACAACCCTCAAATCATACTCCATCTACACCACCCAACACCCGTCCACCGAACCTACGGCAAAATCCGAAACCCACAAATCAATATGATCCTTCAGCTTATTACACTTCCTCTACTCACTCCGATTCTCTTGAGCCTTCCTCCTTCACCATTGCCAACAAATCCCCAGAATGGCGCCAAGTTATGGCTTAAGAGTTTGATGCTCTTGTTCGGAATGAGACATGATCTCTTGTTCCTTGTGTTGCACATACTAACGTTACTGATTCAAAGTGGGTGTACAGGATCAAAAAGGATGCAAATGGGAAGGTCACTCGGTACAAAGCGAGACTTGTTGCCAAACGTTTTAACTAGAAACCTGGCATTGACTTCCGGGAAACATTGAGTCCCATTGTCAAAGCCACGACAATCCGGGTTCTTTTATCTCTAGCAGTAATAAATCAATGGTCTCTTAAACAATTCGATGTTCAAAATGTGTTTCTTCATGGTGACTTAAAGGAAACTGTCTACTTACGCCAACCATCGGGTTTTGTTGACCAATCTAAATCTGATCATGTCTGCTTGCTGCATAAGTCTCTATATGGTCTAAAACAGGCACCACGTGCATGGTTCGAACGTCTCAGCAAAACCTTGAATCAACTCTTTATTGGTTCAAAAACAGATCCATCATTATTCATCCTCAAGAATCATGGTACCTTGGTTTATATCCTGGTTTATGTGGACGATATTACTGTTACAGGGAACAACACCAAAGCAATCAACGATGTCATCGCACAACTGGGCACTTCCTTTGCAGTCAAAGATCTTGGGGACTTGAATTATTTTTTGGGCATTGAAGTGGTTCGTTATGGCAGAAACTTAATCTTATATCGGTGCAAATACATCTCTGATCTAATTTACAAGGCTGGGCTATCTGATTGCAAACTAGTACCCTCTCCTGTGAGTACCTCCCAGGTTCTTACTCTTAGTGATAACCCTCTTCTAGCTGATCCCACCAAGCACCGTCAAACGATGGGCGCCCTTCAGTATGCATCCTTATCCAGACCCGACATTACTTTTGTTGTGAACAAAGTGTGTTAGTTCATGCAGACTCCCACATAAAATCACTGATCGGCTGTTAAATGGGTTCTGCTTTATCTCAAAGGCACCTCCCAATTTGGGCTTTTATTCGCCATGATGTCAACTGGAATACCACTTTGAGATAGAGATGGGCATAAAAACCGGTTCCAAACCCGAACCGGTAGAACCGAACTGGAACCGGTTCCAGTTCCTACCCGACATTAAGTAGAACCGGTTCCGGGTTCAAAATACCCGTTGGTTCCAACCCGGTTCCACAATTTTACCATTTGAATCGGGTAGTAACCGGTTCCTACCCGTACCCGGTTCCTACCCGTACCCAGTTCCTACCGTGGAACCGGTTCCTGACCGTTATAATGTTACCGTTGGAACCGGTTATAGCCGTTAAAATATTACCGTTGGAACCGGTTATAGCCGTTAAAATGTTACCGTTGGAACTGGTTCCTGACCGTTGGAACCGGTTCTATATATATTGTTTAGAAATCTATTGTTTAGCACACAATTTCTCATATCTATTCTTCTTATTACATTTCTTTCTTGTTCTTTTTCACATTCTAATCAACAAATGGCCTCAAAGAGTTCCAAAAACGCAAATTCCCAATCCGTTAACAATGTTCCTCAAGCTCAATCGGTTCCATATGTGGTTGGAACATTGTCTCATAATCGCAGTAAGGAAGTTTGGAGCAATTGGGAGTTGGTCGAGATGAGTGACGGCTCGCAAAAAGCTCAATGTAAACATTGTGGATCGTTATTAGCCAAGGAATCAAACTCAACGTTAACGAAGCATATTAATAAGTATTGCAAAGTTTTAAAGGAAATGACATCCGGTCAAGTTCCACTATCCAAAGATGGTACCATTTTTCGTTATGAGCAAAAATTAGCTCGCGATCGGATGGCGAAGTTGGTGATACAAAAAGCGTTGCCGTTTGGACACTTCGACGACCCCGATCTTACAAATCTTATTCGGGAGACGCTACAACCTCGCTATAAACATGTAAGTCGTCGCACTTTAAAACGTATTTGTTTAAGTTTATGGGAAAATGCAAAAAAAGATTTAATTGTTTTTTTAAGAATTTAAAAACTAGTGTAAACCTAACTAGTGATGTGTGGTCGGCTCCACATGGTTTACCGGAATCGTACATATGTGTCACCGCTCATTGGGTTGATCCCGATACATGGCAAATGATGAAGCGTACAATTGCGTTTGACGAGTTTCCTTCTCCTCATACGGGAGAAAATATTTATAAAATTATAAATGGCACAATAATTAAATATGGTTTAGAAGATAAATTTTTTTCAATATCCTTTGATAACGCTTCAAACAACACAACGGCGATTGAAAAATTAAAGTTGAAGTACAAACCAATACTTGATGGTGTTTTTTTTCACACACGATGTGTTGCACATATTATTAACTTAGTAGTGCAAACCGGTTTAAAAGATCAATTTGTATCGGATTTTATTATAGCATTTAGAGCTATGCTCCAAGATGTTTTCAAAAGTGGAAAAGAAAGATATCAAGAATATAAAAAACTTTGTAAAGATGTCAATCAAAAAATTATTGGACCGAATTGGGATATACCGACTCGTTGGAATTCAACTTGTCATATGTTTGAAATGGCTATAAAGCAAATTGGCACTTTAAAATCTTTTCATACAACTTTAAGTGATGAGTACCTTGTCGTCCCCTTTCCCGACACGGCTTGGGAAAATATTAATAACCTAAGTACTTTTTTACAAGTTTTTAAAACTACAACGACTTTGATTTCCGGTGTTTATTATCCTACTAATTCTAAAGTTGTGGACCAATTGTATTTGATAACAACTAATTTTAAAAAGTTTGAAAATTCTAGTGACATGTTAAGGAATATGACGAGACCAATGATTCAAAAATTTAAAAAATATTTTTTAGAATTACCACCCGTTTTTCTATGTGCCGCTGCTTTAAATCCAGCTTTAAACGTACCGGGTGTTGAAGCTTTAATTGATGAAATTTATGACAAGTTGGATATGCATGAGGAGGATCCAACTTTAAAAGCAAAAACAAAAAAAATATTCAATAAGTGTATGGCCAAACTTTATGATCATTATTTTAAAAAATATGGTGAAAAAAATCATACAAATTTGTTTGAGTCTCGGTCCACGGCCTCTAACGATGAAACAAGCGGGGATCCACTTATAACCATGTTGAATGTCGTTAGAGACGAGACCGCTAGACAACAAACGGGTAGTGAACCAACAAGTGAACTTGGGAGATATAAAAAAAATCAGTATTCGCTTACTATGACCACCGAGGAGTATAGGAAATTTGATGTTTTGGCATGGTGGAAATCGAAAGAATCCGAATACCCGATTCTAGCCACCATGGCTCGTGATATACTAACGGTCCAAGCTTCCACGGTAGCTTCGGAAAGTGTGTTTTCTCTTAGTGGCAGGGTTTTGTCAATTAGAAGAACAAGACTAACTCCGGAATCGCTAGAGATGGCAATATGCTTAAAGGACCATTTGGATGCCGTTGATCGTGTTCAACATAAAACTAGTCTAGAAGATGAAGTTGAGTTAGAGCATAAAATTGTTGACGAAGAGGAGGACGAAGAAGTGGAGACTAACGATTCGGACGACGATTGTACCGAGGTACCCGCACCTAAGAGAAACTCATCGGAAAGTGTTGCACATGCCGCTAGTAAACGATCAAAGAAATAAAATCTTACTAGAACCGGTTCTGAGTAATTTTTTATTTTTTTTTGTAACCGGTTAATTTTTTTTATATATTGTAACCGATTAATTTGTTTTTTAATTTTAACCGATTATTGTTACTATTTTTATTTATCAATATAACTAATAATAAAAATCAAACATAACAAACACAATAGAAAGAAACATTACACGAACTTTATTAAAACACCAACGATAACATTTATCAGGAACCGGTAAGTAGGAAGGGGTTTATATACAAAAAAAAACGATTTTTTAATCAGGAACCGGTTCCAACGGTAACATTTTATCAGGAACCGGTTCTGATAAACGATTTTTTTAAAAGTCAGGTTTTTACTGTCAGGAACCGGTTCTGAACACTATCAGGAACCGGTTCCGCACCATACCCGGTTCCATAATACCCGTACCCGGTTCTACACGGTTCCATATTCTTGGGTGTGAACCCGGGTAGGAACCGGACCCGGTTCCACACCATACCCGGTTCCAATGACATTCAAGCAGAACCGGTTCCGGGTTGGAACCGGTTTCCGGGTAATAATAAAACCCGATTATGCCCATCTCTACTTTGAGAGCTTATTCTGATGCTGATTGGGCCAGCTGTCCACATGACCATCGATCCACAATATACTTGGGCTCCAATCTCATCTCGTAGAATGCTCGAAAGCAGCCACTGAATCTGAATATAAAGCCTTGCTGACACTGTTGCGGAACTAACATGGCTTGAGGCACGAACTTGGTATTATTTCAAAGGTCACACCTACTCTTTGATGTGATAATTTAGGTGCCACGTATCTATCTGTCAATCTTGTTTTTCATGCTCGCACAAAACATGTTGAGTGTGACTATCACTTTGTTCATGAGAAAGTTGCGCATGGAAGATTAGAAGTTCAGTTTATCCTCCACACATGATCATATTTACAGGTTGCAGGTCTTGCAAGGGATGATAGACAATGTATTTAAGAACAGATCCTATCTTTATATTTGTTATTATTTGGTGGTACTAAAGTGTAATATCTAGCTCTATATATAGGACCTTAATGTATTCATTATTCTTAATTAAATCAATAACAGAATTATACGTGAATCAATACACTTCTTTAATCAGTTTATTTGGATAACCAAACTTTAACCATTGTTAATTGTGTTGCAGAAAAGTGACAGACGGGTTGGATACATGTTCAAGTCTTTGAAGCCCTGAAAAGAGTTGCGTAAACCAACATTGTTCTGGTTTAGGTAACCGTTTGCTATGATTGTATATCGAACGTTAACGTCAACGATAGCGACTCAAAGGACCAACCAAACTGATTTAAATCGTAAAGAGGTTTAGATAAGATTGCCTTGAAACTAATTAACAAAATATCCAAATTAAACTGTGAAAAAATAAGATCAAAATCTGTAAACAATTATAACTATCTTCTCCTGTACCCTACCTTCTTCTACATTATCCTTAATCAGATCTATTTGGGATTACTTTAATCTTCCTTTTTAACTGCCCCGTTCTGCTTACAAGCTTGATTGATTGCCTTCTCGGTCCCTTCAACTTCCACCCCCACAAACTCCACATCTTCTTCAAACAAAGCTGCCGCACGGTTCGACTTTTGACTCCCCTCAGTTGACCCGACCCTGAGTCACTTGACGATGTGCCATTGGTTAACGACTCACCTTCTGTATTAGGACTGATAGACATTGTAGGAGCTATTTCGTAATTCTCACTGTCGTCTGTATTGAGTCTGTTTCTAAAATCTGCAGCCTTTTCTTCATTTCCTTGAATGAAAGGATTTGGATTAGAATCAGAAGTTGTACCATTTGGTACCACTTCATCTTCTCCAACCATCACCTCATCATCGCTACTGTCGTTACCATTACCAGTATCGGTACCGCCATTGGATGATGTGGCGTTTATAGGTGCATCATCCTCGCCCACGTTGTCATTTTGAAAAGCGAACCAATTCGAATTTGTAAATAAACTGTTTGCACCAGGAAAAAAAGTCAACCACAACTTCAATCAGTCAAAACTTTTAATCAAACAACATACCTGCCCTGATCATCACCTAAACCAAGTGATGATATAACCACTTCAGCAGAGTCATCATCAAAGTAACCCTCCTGCTTCGATATTATGTATTGCGTTAAAAAAACAATAAATAACAATTATATTAGTTAATAAAGATAAAGATATCACCTCATCATCACGATCGAGATTCTCATTTCCCTGAAACAAGGTTAAAACATTACCACTAATACATCACTATAATCAAGCAAATATAATACATGCATACATACCTCATCATTGTCATAAATGTTGTACCTAAATGCTTGACTTAGATTATTTGCTAAAGCAGCAACGTCATAATCCGTGTCATGAATATCATCCTCATCACTATCCCTATTTCTATCGTGTAACGCAGTTGGCCGGCTGAAAAAATTAAAATGTTAAATTAATAAACACCTATACAATTTATGGATTCCAATTCTTATTAGATGATTAGAACGTACCCACAAGTCCACCGATACACATTTTCAACAATGTTACGTTCTTGTAGAATAGTAGTCTGCCACTCATTCCATTCGCTACTTTCCTAATAACAATACAAGTTTTCAAATAAGGAAATGCATAAATATAATAATAATAATAATAATAATAAAAATTTAAGTACGACACCTGAATATGTGTCTGAATGCAGATATCATTATTTCCCAACTGTGTGATTTTATTGGCAATACGTGTCACATGACCAAGATTTCCAACCCGTGGTGCATTTCTTCCGGCAGCGGCCAGTGTCGGCTGTATTATCAAAAGAAATCGTTAAAATATCAAACTCGTTTCGATTTTAAAGATCATGTGTGAATTACCAGATCAATTTCATCGGAAAGGATGGGACTTTTATCCGTTTGTAGAATCTTTTCCAAGAGACTGCATTCTTGAAATAGGTGATCGATGATAATATTGTTTTTGCTTTCTAAGATAGAAACTATTATGCTCTCAACATGATGATGCAAAGCATTATTATACGGGTACCTATAGAAAATAACAACAATAAGACTTAAGTACAACCTCGAGTTAAAATTAGCTATGCAATCGATCATTATTATAAGTGGTAAATTACTCAAAGAAAAGATCAAGAACTCTTTGAATGGTTCCGGAGCTAATCAACTCCTGTTCTGCAATTTCATTCCCGGTCTTCAATAAAACCGCAATAAACTCCACAATCTGCAATAAGAAGATACGTCAGAAGTTGAGAAAACGAAAATTTCTTTCATTATTATTATAATGTTTTATTTTCATTTTACAGGTTTACTAACCTTTAAACGATGCTTCCCTAGAGGAGGCTTTAACTGGCCATACGTAGTTGGCAAAACTTTCTCGTCATGTGAGATATTTAGTAAGATTAACAGGTCACCTAAAACATGATGTAATATATTAAAAAGGTAAATAAGATAAAACATTGAGAGTAGGCCTGTAAACAAACCGAACGAACACAAACAAAGACATGTTCATGTTCGTTCGTTTAACTTTAACCAAACACGAACATATAATCAAACAAATGTTTGTGCTCGTGTTCGTTCATTAAGAAAATCGAACAAGTTTTTGTGCTCGTGTTCGTTTATGTTCGTTCGTTTAAAACCTAAACGAACAGTTCACGAACATAAACAAACAAACTTAAACGAATATAATTTGTCATATATAAAACAATACAAATGAACATAGATGACCAAACATAAGGGGATATAAAGTAGTTTTTTATATAAATTATTGATTAATTACGATAAGTTCTATTGGAAAGCACATTTTTATTACTAAAAAGCCCAATTATCAATTAGTTATATGTATATAAGTAGTTAGAAAACCTCTTTTATGTTTATATTTGCATAAATACAACTCCAAATGTATTTGTTAAAATATAAATGAACATAAACGAACAAACATAATGAACATAAATGAACAAACATAAAGGAACGCTCACGAACATAAATGAATGAACATGTGTTCATGTTCGTTCATTTAACTAAACGACAGATCAATTTGTTCATGTTCGTTCGTTTATTAAATAAACGAACATAAACAACCTTCCCACCAAACAAGTTCATGAACAGGTTCGTTTACAGGCCTAATTGAGAGTATATGTACAAAACTCACCGAGTTTGGGCAGCATTGCACCTACAGTCTCTTGGTTGACTTGCACGGTTGACTCGTAATAGTGTTGACCGCGGAAAGAATGAAATAAAAATGAAGGTGGTGATCTGTTTGGATCCAATAAAGATATACACACAGACAATGAGTGAACAAGTCCCGATTTTGAATGTGAATCATCCAATGCATGGCCAAATATCCTTGCAACAAAACTGGTTATTGAAAAAAGAAATTATATAGTTAAAATCTATAGAACAAAAAAAAAACAAACGTCTGATACTCAAAACACAAAAAGACCTTGAACTAGAAAGTTTAGAAGCAAGAGGAGACGGTGCACTTCGTGTTACTGTGCATAACGTTTCTGCTGCATTAGCGTGTACTTCCGAAGGATTCTGTGACGATGAAACAAAAAGTTGAATAATATTTAAAAAAATCGACATTTAGAATATCATAAAAGTGTACGTAAAGAAAATGAAAAAAAAAAGTAAAATGCCATTTTCGTCCCTGAGTTTTGGTTAGTTTTGCGACTTCGTCCAAATGTTTATTTTTATGCGGATCCAAAAGGTTTGGAATCTTGCCATTTTCAAACGGCATGTTAACTACATCTATTTTTCTCCGTTAAGTCCTGGGTATTTCCATCTTTTTTGTTAACTTAAAGGGCAATTTGGTCCTTTCAAGGGTATTCAGTCTTTTTACATAAAGGGAAAAAGACCAAATTGCTCTTTATGCTAGCAAAAAAGACAGAAATACCCCTGACTTAGTGGAGAAAAATGGATGGAGGTAACGGGCAGAATAAAAATGGCAAGATTTCAAACCTTTTGGATCCAGATGCGGAAAAACAAACATTTGGACGAAAGTCGCAAAACTGGCCAAACCTCAGGGACCAAAATGGCATTTTACTCAAGAAAAAATTACTTACAGAAGGACTTAATTTATCCACTATCATCTCCAACAAATTACTATCGGCCAACCACTGCATGACATCTGTAGAATTCGGATAGATATGGTCATCGGCTCCAACAAGTCTAACCAACACCTGTGTGCAAAAAGGTTGGAAAAACCTATAATTCAATGTACCGTAAAGTTCAAAGTACAATAATTCCGTACTATATTCCATAAATATGCGTGATAAACAACCCTTCCTGCAACTTTTATTCACATTCTACTAAGTACTAACCTCCATGATTGATGCAATCCCTATTAAATCAACCAGTTGTTGGAAAACATATTGATGGGCCTGTAGAAACGTAAAATTATAAAATAAGTATTCGTTTGATAAACATAAAAAGTTACGCCCGATGACATTCAAGTAGAACTATGCTCAATGCTTGTTAAAATATCATGAGTAAAATGCCTTTTTCGTCCCAGAGGTTTGGCTAGTTTTGCAACTTTCGTCCAAAGGTTTGTTTTTCCGCATCTGGATCTAAATGGTTTGAAATCTTGCAATTTTCATCCGGATCGTTAACTCCATCCATTTTTCTCTGTTAAGGCAGGAGTATTTTCGTCTTTTTTGTTAACTTAAGGGTATTTTCGTCTTTTTTGAATACTTGTACCTTATGCATAGTGCAAGTACATAAAGTGAAAAAGACCGAATTGCCCTTTAAGTTAACAAAAAAGACAAAAATACCCCTGACTTAACAAAGAAAAATGGATGGAGTTAACGAGCCGGATGAAAAGGGCAAGATTTCAAACCTTTTGGATCCAACTGCGGAAAAACAAACCTTTGGACGCAAGTCGCAGAACTGGCTGAACCTCAGGGACGAAAATGGCATTTCACTCATATATTATAAATGTTTAAAAATGAAAACGTGCAACTGAATCAAAAAGACTGTACATACTTGCACATAATTCATAAGGGGGATCGTCTTCCGCATCATGAGACATATCACAACCTACAACAAGACACAAAACAACTTTCTTATATATATATATATACACACACACACACATATAAAATGTTGCCAAAAAGTAAGAGTGATACGTAAGTGCATACCTTACTGAAGTACCCTGCAAGCAACGCGCTATGCGGGCGCGTTGGTTCCAAAAAGGAGAAAAGCAAATCTATGAGCTGCAATTTTGAGCAGAAAGAAAATGGTAACGTGAACTTAAACGTTAAATAAACGTGATAACAAATACCGTATTAATTCCATGATGTACGAGACTTAATATCAGTGGGACCCACCTCCTCTTCCTCGACTAATGTTTTGAGAATCACATCGACTTCACATGTAAAGATCTCACAAGATATGAAAGGAAACCTAATGCATGAACAAACGTTATTAAAAACGGTATGCAACATGAAATAACATCCAAAATATCCAAAAGAGTATAGTACACGGATGGTCCCTGTGGTTTACCAAATTTTGGATTTGGTCCCTAGCATTGCAAAAGTACACGGATGGTCCCTGTAGTTTGCACTTTGTAACGTATTTAGTCCCCAGCCAACAAATTTAAATGTATTAGCATGTCCAAGTTAGGGACTAAATACATTACAAAGTGAAAACCACAGGGACAATCTGTGTACTTTTAGAATGCTAGGAACCAAATCCAAAATTTTGATAAACCACAAGGACCATCCGTGTAATTTACTCTATCCAAAACATAAAATTTCTATATGTGTGAAATAACAAATAATGATTAGTGACCTACTTGAATGTACGTTCGCTATCAGCATCCTCTGGAGACTCCTCTATGATACACCGTAATAGCTTTTCAACTTGAGTTTTATCCTTTAAGCTGGAGAAATAAGCATGCGTATTAGTTAAAGATTGTGAACATCCATGCGGGAAGTATTAAGTTGTCTAGAAGGTTCTAAGTTTCAAGTAAAGGATAGAGTTATTACAAATTAATAAGGCGGCTGTTTAACGCTTTGCATTCTTGGATTATATCTTCTTCTTCCAAAAGCTCTTCCAATGTGAAATTTTCCTTGTCCAAGATAGACTCGATCTAAAACACGTTGAATATCGTATTAATTAACAAACAACCAAATGCAAAAATATATATGATATGTCACTAACAAAATCATTGTTTTTCTGTAACATGTGACTGGTGAATCAATACCCTTATTACGTCTACAAGTTAAACCGAGTGGTGATGCTCTTATTTAGTCTATAAGATTAACAAACAAATCAAGTGACAAGGTACTAACATTCGGTTACAATATGCATTTGCCATGAATCACATTATCACATACTTTCCATATTTGACCCAAAAAATTGCAAGATTTAGTTTTTTAGCTTCCATCTATGCAGTTAATGCAGTAAAAATTCGGCTATCAGTCAAGGACCGATATTTGAGAAATAGCAATTATAATGCCATGCAGTATATGTATAGCAATTTAACACTAACAATTTGTATACTCTCCTACCCCTAACAAATTAATCTTAACACTATAAATTTTAGCAAGTAGGAACTCACTATGACTTAAAACACTAATAGCAGCAATAAGAAGAAAGACAAATGGTAGAACTAAGAAGAAAGGTACTGATATCGGAAAAATCGGTGATATATCAATCAATATCAACGATAATATCAATACCGATATTTTGCACCGATATCTCACCGGAAAAACACCTCAACGCAACTCGCGCTTTTTAAACCCAAATAATCTATCTACAACATAAAACACTTCATATCTATATATCTTTTAAAAAAGCTACCAAATAAATTAAGCACCCTATTAAAAAAAGCACCTATCTGCTCATAAATATTATTAATCATAAACCAAGTAATCAATACAGATACAAATACAGACCATAGCCCTAAACTTTTTATAACAGCAGCAACTATTATTATATATACAAGCCTTAATTATATCTAACATCAAAGTGAAACATAATAATAATTATAATTTATAAACCCTGTTATTATAACTAAACTACACCTGTGGACTAATGGTAACAACAATGCACATTAATTAGAAAACAAATATCCAGAAAAAAAAAAGTGAAAATAAATTGAGATTATGATATCTTACAGGTGAAGGAGAAGAAGAATAAGAGAGATTATTTAGCTTCCAAAACATGATGAAGGAGATTGGGGCGTTTTGAAAATTTGGAGCGAAAGGAAACAAAACCCTAATTTTTTGATTTCTAGAGAGAGAGAGAAACGTAAATATCGATGGATTAGAGAGAGAGAGAGAGAGAGAGATGGGTACTGTTTGGGCTGTTTCATTGGAACAAACGGGTCGGGTCGAAATCGGATCCGGGTTTTCGGATCTTAAACATGGTAAATGTGTAACATGCCACGTGTCCAATGAAAAAATTTGTTCAAAAACGAAGGAAAGGATTGGGAAACTTTCGTAGTTAACAATTTTGGTTTGTGTTCGTTTGTTAAGAAAAATATTATGTGTTCATGAATCGTTTATAAACACCTTACAAAACAAGATTTTTATGTTCGTGTTCGTTTATTAAGAAAATGAACGTGTTTATGTTTGTTTGTGTCTATTTGTTTGTTAATTTTAGGCAATGAATGTTAATGAACACAAACTCATGTTCATGAACACAAATAGAAACAAACGAACACAAATATGCGTTCAGGAACAAAATATATGATATACTGACACTTATTAAATATTTTTTTGTTGGAGTATTTAAATAAATATAAGAACTAAAAACACAAATGAACTGTCGAACATAAACGAACACGTTATTGGACCTTCATGAACATAAATGAATGAACGCGGGCTCTGTTCATATTCGTTCGTTTTAATAAACGAATGAAATTTCTTGTTCGTGTCCGTTTGTTTAATAGACAAACGCTTCTTCCCGCCGAACGGTTCACGAACTGTTCGTTGAACATTTGGTTCATTTGCAGCCCTAGTGCTTGATTATACATGTGTGCCAAGGCTTCATGAAGTTTGTTTACCTGCAACGCTTGTGCTACCAGTTGTTTATTGTTGTTTCTCTTTCCTTCTCGCCTTTGATTTTTTACTCTCATGAAACTCAATTCTCTCCACACTAATCCTCTCCGACTCTCCATATTGCCAGCTTTCCGTCTGTTCTTTTTCCCCGAGTAAGATTGTAGTTTTACGCCTCTTTCTTTCCCTTCATCGTGCTTGCCTGTTTTTATCTCTATTTAATGGATTTCTGTTTTCTTCAACAGGTTTTACGCTTCTTTTTGTCGTTAGCTATCTAGGGGTTGTTTGGAGTGATTCAATCAAGAAGAGAGGTATGTGTGGCTTATTAGCATTTAGGGTTTATATAACCAATAGACGTGAACTCGTCACGGAGGTGTTATCGTGGCGAAAAATAGTACGACACAGTTTTGAATAAAATTATGTGGAAACGTAGAAAAAAAAAGCCACATCGCAATGGTGTATTTGAATTTTAATAAAACTTACATCGAAGCACTGAAACAAATAAGCACATTGCACAGTTTTGAATAAAAATTAAATCAAGGAAAAAGAACATGTCAAAAATCTAATATTTGGGGCAATTTGATGGTTTGTATATGTGTGGTTTGATGACTTGTACATTAATACACATGAGTCTATGTCAAACAAAATTCATACGAAAATGTAGATAAATATATACACGTCGCAACGGAATATCCAGAATTTTATAACACAATTTTGAAAGTAATGTGAGAAAAACAAATTGTGAGTCATGTGTCGAAAGATGGTTGGAAAAATAAAACAAATAGAAAAACTTGAAAGGCAACATTGTAACTAAAAAATTATATTTATTTAATCATGCTTAAATTACTTGACAAAAGTCCTTCAACCACTTGTACATTACTACATGAAATTCAAACATGTGAGTTAGCTCTGACTTTGTGTTTTTTGCATTTGTGTGTGTATATCTTTAATATTAAATGTAATAAATATATAGATATATATTGTATAACTCATAATAAATAAAGTTGATAAGGAAATCCTAATATTTCATCAAAAGATACATGCATAATAAAGTATATCCAAATATATTTCATATTACTTCCTACATTGCTACTTGTAAATTTCATTAAAAAAAATTGCTTAATGACTAACTTTTAATGAGCCCATAAAAAATATTTGGAGTCATCCTTGAGGAATGATGAAGCCTTCAAATAGTAAAACAATCCAAAATTCCTTGTGAACAATGGCACATTGGTTGTTACAATGTTATTGGTTTTTTTAATAGCATGGATGTTCTTACAAGACAAAACTTTGGCCCTTAATAGATTCATTCATGGAGTTTAAAATTACTTATTTCAATACTAATTTTCTAATATATATATATATCATGCATAGTTAGGATTTAAGAATGCCTGAAAAACTCAAACCTCACAAGAAATTCGTAACTAAAATATTTTATACAAGTGTTTAAGATGCATCCTGACATGAGATTGGTTATAATATATTTCATAGGTTTGTAATTAGGTGGTACTTGTCTAATCCTAAAAACAATTTTTTACTCGTTTATCCGCATCGAAACCCTATATAATCATAAAAATATCGTAAACCAGAAGTTTTAAAGTTGTTAGAAACTTGAGATTAATAAGAATATAGAAATGTTAGAAGGGGGTCAAATATTTGATATTTCAAGTCAAAATTGTGGTAAGTTTAGGGAAAGGTCTCGGGAATGGAAATCACATCATGTAACTTTTATCGACATAAGATCATAAGCCAAGTATATAAGATACCCACACGGAAATTTGTTATAAGATACCCACACGGAAACTTGTGAATTCTACGGGTAATCCAGTAACAGGTACCAACGGGCACGGATATGATTATATAATGACTAATGAGTATATAGGATCCCACGCAGAAACTTTTGAACTCAATAGAATCCCTAGATGGCTAGATCTAATCCCATGATTAATTACAGATTCACCGTTGTCTGGGCGAGGTACACTAATATGACAATCTTTAGAGTTTTGATTAAAAAAAAATCTAATTCCTAATATAAAGTGATAATAATATATTATATGATCATATTCTCATTAAGTGTTTGTTTGTATTAAAAGTATACAAATAGCCATCTGGATATCAACAAAAAGATTAATTTACTCTCTTTAAAACATTGTAATTCAAAATCAACATTGGAGTGAATATGTCAGTTTAAGTAACATTTAACTGAAACATATAAAACAAAAACAACTAAAAAGAAAACATATATAACAAAAAATAATAAATACTAAAGTCTTTATTATTTTACTATTGTTTTATATTTTCCTTAGAAAAGCATGCAACTACTTTAATAAAAAAAATTGTAAATTATTCATATTGACCAATGCATAAAGTTGTATATGGGTTGATGGTTGTTGGCCCCCAATGAAAACCCCAAATTTATGGCTTAAAGCACTGCAAATTGACCAACTCATGATCCATGATTGAGCTTGTGGGAAAGTGTCTTTTTAAGGCACTAATCTGATTGACATATAAAGAATGTAATGGCAGCAACAACAGTAGTAAAAAAGTTAAAAGCATGTCATCCCAAATCAGGACCACATGCCCCTCACCCCTCACACACAACCCACTAACCCAACCCACTAACCCAACCCATAAAAATATACCTTAACAATGGGACCATTAACATCAAGATTATTCAAATTATAAGGTTTTTAACACTCTTTAAAGCTAAAAACACAAGAAAATCTATCACTAACCAATTGGTTTTATTTAAAACCGACTAAACCAAAACAAGGCGGCCGGTTTAAGATGCAAACGACTTGCTTGATCAGTTATCGGTCATGTTTTCATGTTATGACGATTCGCTTTGGTTTGGAACTTAAAACCAAGCATGTAAACCAAACCATTTGTTTAACCTTTATTTCTTATATACATTTATTTTTAAGATATGCAATTATGTGTATGTATTATAACTATGAACCATGTTTGTCATCGCAACATTTTAATACAAAACTAAAGATCTATAAAAAAAAAGTTCACAGCGTAAAAAAGATGAAGTCGATCCAAGCAACCAAAACGAAACCGTTAAGCTAGGGATGAGCATTTAGTACTTGGTACCGGTACTGAATTTCCCGTACCAAAATATTTTCGTCACTCACTTTTTGGCGTTTTCGGTATCAGTACTTTCGGTTCGCTACAGGTATTTTACCAATTTTTACCTTCCCATACCGGTAACGTACAAATCATTTTTGGTACCAGCACCGAATTTTAGCGATTATGTACCGACACCGAGCTCGTCCCTACGTTAAACCACCAAAATGGTAGACATTCGCTACACCGCGAGTTTGATTTGTTGGTTTCACAACTGTAGTTCACGATACGAAAATCATCTATCATTTCTGTTCTATTTTCCTAAGATCCAAACACCCCTCTAGATCTAATAGAACGTAATGATTGTATTATTGATGTTGAATAATGATTACAAGAATGTCATATATATAGAACATAAAGATACACTTTAGTACCACTAAATATAATGACATATAAAACTAATCTTTAACTTAATTATATGGTCTATCATCCCACCGCAAGTTGAGGGCGGGGAACGACCTGCAACTTGGACCTCAGCATTAGAAACCTTTGAGACGGTAGAGGCTGGGTGAAAACATCGGCTATTTGATCATGTGTGGAGATAAACTTGACCTGAAGTTTTCCCTGAGTAACTTTCTCGCGAACAAAGTGATAATCACACTCAACGTGTTTTGTGCGAGCATGGAACACAGGATTAGCGGACAAATATGTGGCACCTAGATTATCACACCAGAGTGTAGGTGTAATCTTAGAGATGACACCGAGTTCATGTAGAAGGGCCTCTAGCCATGTTAATTCAGCAACAGTGTCGGCTAGAGTTTTATATTCAGATTCAGTAGAAGAACGTGACACCGTATGCTGTTTCCGAGCATTCCATGATATAAGATTGGACCCTAAGTATATGGCAACCCCCCCCCCCCCCCCCGTGGACCGGCGGTCATCTGGACAGCTGGCCCAATCAGCATCAGAAAAAGCTCGCAAAGTGGTATTCCAGTTGACATCAGTAAAGGCATGAAAAGTAGAGGCAGAGTCATGACGAATAAACAGACCAAAATGAGAGGTACCTTTGAGATACCGCAGGATCCGTTTAACAGCCGACCAGTGGTTTTCTGTGGGAGTCTGCATGAACTGACGCACTTTGTTTACTGCAAAAGTGATGTCAGGTCTAGATAATGATGCATACTGAAGAGCACCCACAATTTGTCGATACTTGGTTGGATCAGCAAGAAGTGGGCTGTCATCGAGGGTGAGAAGCTGAGATGTGCTCATAGGAGAAGGAACTGGTTTGCATTCGGATAACCCAGCTTTGTGAATCAAGTCAGAAATGTAGTTCCGCTGAGAAAGGATTAAGTTGCTGCCATGAATAACCTCAATACCCAGAAAATAATGTAAGTCCCCCAGATCTTTTACTGCAAATAATGTGCCTAATGTTGCAATGACATCATTGATAGCTATTGTGTTGTTCCCTGTAACTATAATGTCATCGACATAGACCAAAACGTAGACCAAGGTCCCACGATGATAGTATGGGGTAGGAAGAATAGTAGGAAGGTGATTGTGTAGGAGATGTGGGAGTGAGTGGAGGTTTGAATGGAAAAATGTGTTCGTTGAAGCGAACATGACGAGCAATGTAAATCCGGTCAGATTGTAAATCGAGGCAGCGATACCCATGATGAACTAAGCTGTAGCCTAGAAAAACACAGCAGGTGGCCCGAAATTCCATTTTATGATGATTATACGGGCGTAGGAAAGGGAAGCATTCACACCCAAAGACTCGTAAAAATGAGTGATCAGGTGGTCGGTTGAATAAGTGTTGGAAAGGTGATTTGTTTAAGTTGATTCTTGAGGGCATGCGATTTATTAGGTAAACCGCGGTTTCAAAGGCAAACTCCCAAAAACGTTGAGGGGCATGAGAGTGAGCAAGAAGCGCCAAACCAGTTTCAACAACATGGCGATGTCGGCGTTCGACGACACCATTTTGTTCACTCGTATGTGGACACGAGCGTTGGTGAATGATGCCAAGAGATGTTAGAAACGAAGCAAGATTACGAAATTCACCATCCCAATCAGATTGAACTCTTTTAATTTTAGTATTGAATTGTCTTTCAACCATTTTAACAAACAATTGAAAAACAGAGAAAACATCAGATTTATTCATTAAAGGGTAAAACCACATATAGCGTGAATGATGGTCAACACATAATAAGAAAAAGCGACAACCATTAAAGGAAATAGAGGGTGCAGGACCCCAAACATCACAATAAACCAAATCCAAAACATTGTTACTACGAAAATTTGATAGTTTTAATGACAATTTGGAGGATTTCCCCATTTGACAAGAAGAACATAAAGAAGAAGACACTTTATTGGAAACAGGTAATGACTACTAGACATTATAGACTGAAAAACTCGAGCATTAGGATGGCCGAGGCGTTGATGCCAGATCATTGACGGAGCTTTAGTTGATGTGAAGGAAGGAAACATGTGGAAGGGACTTCAATTTTGGAAGATAAAGTGAGTAGAGACCTTGTTCACTTGGACCCGTGAGTAGGATGGTATGTGTAGACTCGTCCTTCACAACAAAAAACGAGGAGTGAAATTCAAAGAAAACGTTATTAGCTAAGCAAAATTGTTGAACTGATAAGAGATTTTGTTTAAGTTCAGGTACATGAAGAATATTATCGAGAGAAAAGGTTTTATTAGGATAATAGAATTTTGAGGAACCAATATGACAAATAGGGAGAGGATTACCATCACCAACATGAAGGGAATTGTTACCAAGATAGGCCTCAGAGTTGTCCAAACTTGCAAGGTCGGGTGTAGCATGACCATTTGCTCCTGTGTCGGGTTTCCAGAGTGAACTAGTTGTAGACCCAGCTTCAGAAAAGGCTGCATAGTTTGCTTGGGGTGAGTCGCGTGTGGAAGATTGACCAGCCTTGTTAGGACACTGTGCAGGAATGTGGCCAATACCACACCGGTTACAATGACCATACACGGTATTATGAGTAGAGGCCCAAGCAAACTGTGGTTGACGGTTCTGGGCAACGAATGCTTGAGACTCATCACGGTTCTATTATAATTGCCACGATAGTTGCCACGAGAATTACCACGACGGTTACTGCGATAATTGGTTGGTTGACGGTTGGTAAAGAAGGCCTGCGGCTGTTGGTTTTGGGTAAAAGCAGGGCTGATGTTATACCCTAGTTGAGCAGCCAATTGTTGTAAAGTAGCCAGTTGATTCTGTGGTGGTGCCGGGGTGGGGAGAAGACCAGCAGTGCTATTGGCCGTAGGTGGGGCTGGAAAAGTGGAGGCTGTGAAGGCAGTAGGAATAGCTGGTGTATGTCGAGTCATCATGAACTCATGATCACTCAGCAGGCCGTGTAATTCAGTAAAGACAACAGGTGGTGAACGAGCAAGTAAATTGGCTTTAAGTCCGCTATATTCATCTCGTGGACCAGCAAGTGTAAGCATTACTATATCTTTGTCTTTAAAGGGCTCACCAATATTGGCCAAGGCTGTTGCATATTCCTGCACACGGCTCAGATAAGAAGCAGAAGTCTCATCAGCCTTCATCTGAAGCTTCAACAGCTGCGTTTTCAGTGTGTATTCCCTGGATGAGTTATTCAGGGCATAAGCTCTTTCAAGGGACAGCCACAAGTCACGAGATGTTACACCCTGGACATGCAAAAAACTGGATTCAGAGATGGTAGAGATGAGAATCATTCGAACGTGGGCATCACTGGAAATCCAATACAAGTGGCTGGGATTATCAACAGAAGCTGTGTCGGTGGTGGCTGCGGTTCTGGAAGGTGGGCATGGTATGGTACCGTCAATGTATCCAAACAAGCCATTAGTGACTAGGAAGGGATGAATCATGTTCTTCCAGATGCCATAGTTCGTGGGAGTTAATTTAAAGGCGAATTTATGCGAATTGTGAGCAGTTTTCTCTGCAGTTGTGAAGGGTGAGAGCATTGCCATTGGAATGGTTGGTTTGGAAGATGATTAGAGGTTAAAAAAAAGAGCAGAATTGCGTGACGGCAACAAGTTTAGAGAGGAGGTGTTGCAACGGCAGTAGGGTTTGGGTAGGGTTAGAATGGCTGTGATACCATAATAGAACGTAATGATTGTATTATTGATGTTGAATAATGATTATAAGAATGTCATATATAGAGACCATAAAGATACACTTTAGCACCACTAATATAATGATATATAAAACTAATCTTTAACTTAATTATATGGTCTATCAAGATCAAGAAAAAAGCTCTAATAAAAGAAAAAATGGAAACAAATAACCAATGCTTACATAGTCATACAAAAAGCGAATCGCCCAAATCCTAAAACAAGTTCTTATCTTCACGTTTTCGTTACAAAACTTTCACCGATGGGCAAAGAGCGCAAAAAAACCGTAGCACAACTACACAAATGACCAGTTGACAAAAGAGAAAGCAAGACAATGGACAGTACTTTCATCTGCTGCTAGAACCTTCCATGCTACCGCTTGTTCATACGTAATATGACGCCCCATCGTCGACATACAAATCCCGCCAGGTAAATGTGTGTACCCCTGGAAACAAACACGTAGTCTTTAATATAAAAGATGATGCACACTAGGGATGAATTTCTGACACGACACGAACCTAACACGAAATTCACGGGTTTGGCTTTATAGTCTAAACAGGTTCGGGTCAACCTATGTTTTATGGCATCAATTAAATTGGGTGTATATTTTAAGCTATAATTATAACTTAAAAACAGAGTTTGACATAAGATTCTATAATTAAAATGTAGTTCTATTATATAAATTTGTGTTTTGCTGTAAATTTTAATTTTAATATACCAATTTTGCAGAAAAAAAAAATTCAGGTTGAGCGGGTCGTGTTCAGGTCAACCCACGAATATTCAAGTCGTGTTCGGGTTCATATGTATGACACGATTTTCGGGTCAGGTTGTGTCGGATTCATCTGATATTTTCAGGTTCGGGTCGGGTTGAACCCGCCAACGGTGAACACGGCCTGTTTAGCACCCTTAAGGCACACCCATGATCATTTATGAAGAAAACCAAGACATTATAAAGGGTCATGATTTTTTACCATAAAGATGTATAAAGTCGTGAGCTTTTTTTATTGAAACTTCAAGAGAATTTAATAACAGAAGTTGAATATTATACCTGTTGCATTATCTTGGCGAATTCTGGAACCAACGCCTTTCGTCCGGAATCATCAAACATTTTGTCTAGACTGATGTCTTGTAACGAAACAAGAGTCGTCTCCAACATATCAAGCCCAGCTTGATTCGCGAACATAAAAACCGGTAGAGACTGAAAAACCGCAAACGATACATATTCGATTATAAATAACATAAAAAGAGAAAAGGGCAGTTTTGATTCATTTAGTTGTGAAACGGGTCAATCTAGATTATGCTTTATCTCACACAGGTCAAAACGGGTGAACTAAAGCATACAATTTAAACGGGTTTGCAAGTCACCCGATTCATATTTCTAAAGCACAAAACTTTTGAGTTAAATGTCTGGTTGGTCCCTGTGGTTTTCAGATTTTGCACCGTTGGTCCTTATCGTTTAATAATTACACAGTTGGTTCTGATGGTTGTAAAAATGTAACACAGGTAGTCCTTGGTAGGTAGCTAACATAGTTAAATTTTCAGTTAAATACGTGTGAAATTACTTATTTTCCACCTAAGAATAAGATACCTTTAGAGAACAGCACAAAATGGCATCTTGATGTTGCCAAAGATCTTTCAATAACGACTCCCCAACCACCGAACCCGAGTTTAACAAATCTGCTCCTAAATGGTACCTGAAAGAAGTAACCAAAAATCGGTATCAAACGATCTCAAATCGTTGAATATGTAAAAAAAGAAAAATTAAATAAAAGAATTACGTGTAGCTTTGGCAGATCCATTGAGCTAAAGTGAGTGCTTCGGGTGAGCTAGGAGACGGTTTGGGGCCCACACACGGGCTCAAACCCGAAGGCGATATAGCCATCGCAACTCTCTGAACCGAATTGATCACACTTCGAACATATTGTCGAGCCATTGTGGCCACACTTTCGGCTAAATTGTTCTCAAAAGGGAACTGAAACGCGATGGTTAGAACCGATCTTGACATCTGGCATGTTGACATATCGGTTGAACCGTGGTTAGTTGTTGGGGCCACGTCTAGACTAGAGGTTAAGTCAAGTGTTCGGTGTGTTGTTGCCAAAGCATTCTTCCCATCACCCTGGTTAACATGGACCGGTTTGTCAAAAGGCTCAACGGAGAGAGAGAGAGAGAGAGAGAGAGTATGAACTCAACTGATTTGGGGTCTAAGGGGATAATACGAAATCCCGAGGGTACAAGTGGTGCATCGTCTGGAAACATTTCATCGATCGGAGCAAAAACAAGCTCAGAACAAGCCCCCACGGCATTTTCATCGATCCCATTGCATAACTAAACCCAAAAGAGAATTAAAATAATCAAGAAACTATTGGTGCAAAATGGCGCTTTGATGACAATTAACTCTAAAAAATGTAAGAAAAAAATACCTGCAAAAGATGAATGTCACGTGACGTAAAAGGATCCTCTTGTCCAAGTGCATGACCTTCAAGTCTTACAACTTCAAGCATCTACATATATAAACATAATATTAACCCCCTCAGATTTTGACACTTACATTCATAATATATAATTTATAAACACGCGAAAGTTTTATAAAATAAAATAAAAAATACCTCTTCATGTTCAATTGTGTGGCCAAGAGGCATAATAATTTGGCTGCCGGTGAATCGTGTAGGTCTCATTCCGGGGTATGTATTATACGAGTTAGCTTTAACCGATGCAGCGGAATAAGCATCTACATTGAAGTCAGCCCACTCTGACCTATGCTCCCTCAAAAACCGAACCAGCACCGCAGGTGGCACGTTCTGGCGATAAAAAAAAATCAAGATTAGGGGTGTGAATTTCTGACACAATGCGACACGAACCTAACACGAACTTTACGGGTTTGGGTTTAGTCTAAATGGGTTCGGGTAGGTTTTAGGTTGAACTCGCCAACCACGACCCGTTTAGCGCCCCTAGACTCAAGATACTCACATGAAATAGCATAGAGGCCTTTGCACAAAGAATCCCTCCAAGATACGATAACGAATTCGATGGATTCATAGAATTGTTAAGATTCTTGGTTGAATTCACCGCAATAATTACGTCTTCCGCACCGTCACAGTTCATTAACGACCACCCGTCGTCGTTAAATCCATTTATGGCGTCATTGAAGCCTCTGTAATTTAAAGCAAAACGTACAATTTTAATTACATTACATAATAACAATAATACCAATAAACATATTTTAGTACATAAACAAACTATCACAAAACTATTTGGTAATAAACGTACCTGCTTAATCTTTGACTTAACGTTCGTAAAACAGCCGGTTGTCTTCCCAAACCGTAATCGACCTCTCCACTTGACTCCTGAGCTATTTGCCGAATATAGCGTAACGCCTATATCCGACACGCGAATAAATAAATAGAAAGGTATAAAAGAAATAAAGAACGTGTTACCGTGAAAATTGGCATGTCGAAAATAAGATTTAACTAACCGCAATGGTCATCTTTTGCGCTACAACTTTGGAGGATTCGTAAAGTGGACGAAGAACCTCGGGCACACTCCACGCCTAAACAATTAATAGCAATAAGTTGTAAACTTATGTTTGTTAAAAACCAAATAAATGAATAACTTTATACAAATCGAACAATTGGTTTGTTACTACGAGTCTATGGCATTAGTCGAATTTTCTGCCAGTATGAATATTATACATAGGGCTGCAAACAAACTGGTCGTTCAACAAATAGTCCGTGAACTGTTCGGCGGGAAGTTCGTTTGTTTAATAAATGAGTGAACACGAACAAGAAATTTCGTTCTTTTAAATGAACAAACGTTAACAGAGGTCGTGTTCTTTCATTTATGTTCGTGAACGTTTAGTAACATGTTCATTTGTGTTCAAAGGTTCACTACTGTTTTACGGATTATATTTTTGTTAAATACTTCAATATTCCAACAAATTATCAATGTAGTATATATTATGTTTATGAACGCTTGTTTGTGTACGCTTGTTTTCATTTGTATTCATGAACATTAGTTTGTATTCGTTTGTCCGTCACCTAAAATTAACAAACGAACACGAACACGTTTATTTCCTTAACAAACAAACACAAACAAAAAATCTTGTTCGGTAAGAGTTCATGAATAGTTCGTGAAAATATATATTTCCTTAACAAACGAACATGGACTCGTTCAGTTCGTTTGCAGCCATGTATATGATCCCTCTTTGTTATCTTGTAAACTAAACATTATACCAAATGGGTATAATATTTATATTAAAATGATTAATTATTCGTGTCCATTCGGTTCGTTAGCAGCCATGTATATGATCCCTCTTGGTTATCTTGTAAACTAAATATCTATATTAAAATAATTAATTTACCTCAAGATTCAGGTGATCAACTATGTGTATAACAGAACCACCGCCTTCACATGGACGAATAAGGTAGCCACTCGGTAACATTTCTCCTCTTACAAACTGAGCAGCGGCAGCGGAATTCGGGCCCGCGCCGGAACCCGATAGGGATCTTTCACACACCTTATATATATAGCAAAACACGTGTCAACTTAAAATATATAGAAAACGATAAAAAATGCAGAATGGTAATTATTAACGTACCACAAGACTTCCGTTATCTAAACTTGTAGTGTATCTTAACGTCCAGAAATCACGCGCAGGAGCCAGTGTCGTTGGAGCAAAGGTCTAAAACAGATTCTTACATTAATTATTTTGTATAAAAAACGTTATTACCATATATTTAATTTAATTATTTATAGTTTCATACTCACCTGCATATATACAAGTTCGATTGTCCCTCCGTTTCCGGCAGGAAACATTGTGAAAACTTCGAGGCTTCGGCAATCATGGAACCAAGAAGGACGATCTTTAAGGATCTCTACAATCTATAAAGTATCGTAAACGGTTGTAAATAAAATTAAACTTCAAATAAATGTTCGTATTTTCTTGAAAATAAGGCATAATATAGTTACCTTTGTGGGCTCTAAACTTACAAGACCGCAGGCTCTAGCTGCCACTCCACTGCAACTCTGTGAAATGGCAAAGATCCCAACCGAATCCGGACCAGGCTGAAATAAAATATTTGATTTTTATATGAGTAACATTTTAATCAAGATTATTATGAATTAGACAAAACGAAATCGAATTTGATGACCAATTTGGACATTTTAAAAATTAATCAAGATTGTTATTAATTAGTAGAAAAAGACTTGGATTTGACAACCAATTATACACTTTAATCAAAGTTGTTATGATTTAGACAAAAAGGATAAGATTTTGAAAACCGATTTAGACATTTTAAAGTTTTAATTAAGATCATTATGCATTAATCCAAATAAATATAAATATAAAATTGCAAAAATAATAATAATAACCTTCATCCCAGGCATCTGGACCCAATCAACAGCAGTTCCTGTAGCCTTTGAAAGGAACTCTGCCAACGTCTCTTCGGCAATTGAGAGGAGTCTACAAAAACAAACAAGTAACAAGCCGATCAAAATTTCCATACAAGTTAAAACATTATTTTCGGAAATACACGTAATTTACGAAAAGGCAGAATTACCCAGCTGGGTTATTAGCATCTCTCAGAGAATGCTGTGGGGTGGTAATCACAGAGTCGCAACTCGCATCTGTAGCTGCAGAACCCTGCAAAAAAAACCATTTTTTATCAACATTTAAAAATAAACACAAAAAGATTCGATCTTGCTTTGTTTTTTAAATTGAACTTTAGGCATTTTCTTTCAAAAACCTGACCGCGCAGGCGGCCGGTTGGTCTAGTTCATCCTATCAGACCCGTTTTTAGTCGAACCGGTCGGTTGGACTGCAAAAACGGCCTGTTGAACCAGATTTTTTAAGGGGTTGAACCGGTCCAACCAGTGGACCGGTAACGAGACCAGTTCGACGTCCAGTCCGGTTCTGAAAACATTGCGTTTAAAACTTATATATAAACGTACTGTGTGCATTTGTTGGCGCATATAACCGTTCTCGCATACAAGCTGAGACACTTGTTTTTGCAGGCGATCATTTTCCTCCATTAATAACTTGTTCATGGCAGATAGCTTCTTGTTCACCGTTTGAAGTCTAGAAGACTCTTTTCGTTGCTTCTCTCGACATCTAAAAATCAAATTAACATTCATAATTAATCAACACAAAAAAAACATAATTGAAGTGTAAATAACTAAACACAGAAACGTATAATCACATATGTAGTGAAATCCTTGATCATTAGATCAAAATATATTGCAGCACAAATTGGAAAAATATAAGATTAAAATTCTAAAACTTGTTAAATAACATGCTCTAATGAAATTCAAAGATCAATTTACATCCATAAACAAAAAAATAATAAAATCTTAGTGTAAATCATCAAGCAACTTTATATGTTTACCTACATTTTATTTTCCCCCTTTTCTCTACTCATAAATGCAAAATCACATATGCAATAAATTCAAAGATCCAAATATATTGCAACACAAATTAAAAATAAAAAATTATAATCTAAAAGTAGTGAAATTTCCTCTAATGAAGTTCAAAGATCAAATTCACATCCATAAACACAAAAATAACATAATTTAAGTGTAAATAAATCATCAAAGCAATTTTACCTACATTCTATTTCCCCTAATTAGACTTATCACACATACAAGAAATCAAAGATCCAAATAAATTACAAAACAAATCATAAACAAAAGAATCAAAATTCTAAAAACTTATAAACATACAAAAAAATTAAAAAAAAAAATACCCTATTGCATAACCCCCCCCCCCCCTAATTCATACCTGCGGTTTTGAAACCAAACTTTGATTTGTTTAGGTTCTATGTTGGACAAAATAGGGCATTCTCGGATCAACTGTTGTCTCCTCAACGAACTTGGTTTTGGGCATTCTGCATAAACTCTTTCTAAAGCTTCAACTTGCTCAGTAGTATACCTCACATATTTCCCATTATCCAACTGGTGTTTGGTGATACTTGTGTTGCTACTCATCTCTTTGTGCTGCTGATGTTGAACCACCATAGCCATTTTCAACAAAATTGTTCAAAGATTGCAACTTTTTACCACAAGATTCCAAGATAAATAAAGGGTTTTCAAGAAACTTCAAAACAAGATAGTAGTAAAGTGATAATAATAGTAATAATAATATTAATAAAAATTGTTAAATTACAACTAATAAACAGACAAAAGTCACAAAACAAGAATGTTTTTGTTTTCTTTCAGGTTGGTTTTAACCAGTTTGATCAAACTATTTGTACACACTTTCTTTCACTGGTTTCACACAGTTTTGAAAGAAAAAAAAAAGAAAGAAAGAAACTTTTTTTTGGGTTTTTAAAGAATCTTGAAACAGAAAGAAACCCAGCAAAATCTTGTGATGAGAGTATGGATTTGAGGGGTGATTTTTGCAAACCCACTAAAAAGATTGGATTTTGAGAGGTGGGTGGGGTTAAATTGATGAGTAGAAGAAGATGCATTAGTGATTAGTGAAGGGTGTTTGAAACCCTAGAAGACATGGTGTGGTGACGGGAAATTAAACAGAAAGACAACAAATACAGAGAGTGAGAAATGAGGGAATTAGACACACTAGAGATACATATACATAGGTCTGAGTTTGTCTGAGAGCTAAAAAGGAGAGAGAGAGAGAGAGTTGTCTTGGAAATCCAAAAATGACAGTGTTATATGCTGCTGGTGCGCGCAGCCTCGAGCCAGCCTTTGGCTTGTGCAATATATATACTCCTATATCTATCTATATCTATATTTATATTTATATGTCGTAAAAATATATTCATTTGTTTGTTATTTAAGTTGCTATATTCTTGTAAGACTATCCGGGGTAGAAGGACGTAGAGTTACATCAGAGTTGTTTCAAGGTTTTTGAAAATCTTAATCAAACTGTAAAGGTGGTGGTCTTTGAATGAGTATAAAGAAACATTGGTTTGCATAATATCAAAATTCAAAGATTCAAAGTATCAATTAGGAATTTAGGAAGAACAGTGATTAAGTGAATCGCAATATATAGATATTACTATAAAAATAGTCGTGACCAACCTAGATTATCCTTGCGACACCATTAATTTCACGTCTAATTTTTCCCTAATCGGAGTCACCATTGAGCAGAATGAGTATGTGCAGCGTTACAGTTAGTGAGAAAAACAACGGCTGCCTAAATTAAATACGAATTGCATATTGCTTGGAGTTGGAATTGGGCTCTTTTATTTAGAAATTGGCTATTTATCTGGGTCTAATACATAATACACATATGCTATATAAAGATTTTTAAAATAATTTGAGGTCCTAGGTTGTTGCCTAGATTTAGAAACCCCTAGATACGACCCTGAGTTACATGTGGCTATCACGTCAGTAAAAGTGGTCTTGCCTTTCAAGCCTTCATAACTAGAGGATGGTTGTGGACGTGGAAGAAGAGTGTTTGTTTTATTTTGAATTAAACAATTAAAATAAAACCCACTAATCATACTAAAATCAAACAACAATCAATCAACTTGTGCCATCTCATTATCACCAATCGCCCAATACCCACATCACTCACCTCACGCCAACTCCAAGCCCTACACGGGACGGTGTTCCAGGCGTGGAGGGGGCTCCCATGCCACCTCTACACTACCACACCGACCAGCCTAAGTGAGAACGAGACATTAATGAAGCCAAGTGATGGCGTGAAACAACGCCTCGTGTAGTTTGATTACGGCCAAGTGATGGATTTCATGTGTACCATCACAGTTTAATGGAGAAATGCCGAAGAAGTAGTTGTGGGGGAATTTATTGGAGAGTACCAAATGATCAGCTAATGGAGTGAAATACCAGCCCAACCCATTAGATCACTTAAACTTGTTATTCAAGGAGATGAAGTGGCATAGTTTGATTGGTCGTTATCAAGTGATAGTGATTGTTTTTTAAGAGGGCCCTATCCCCTAATTTAACCAAAAACCACATTTACTTTATTGTATTTATCAAAAAAAATTCATATTTAATTCTTATATTTATTTGTACTCAATTAAAAATATTACTTTAATCAGTTTTTACTACTGTCTTTTCTCTTCTCCACTCACAAAATAATTATAAGGGAAGAATAATGAGTTGGTAAATATAAGAAGTCACTATTCAATTCACTAAGCTTTATGATTTGAGAATAAGGAAATGTATAAAGAATCGGACTAAATAGGTAATCTAGAAGGTGGTGGTGGGTGGTGGTGTTGGCAGACGATGATGGTGGTGGTGATGAACGGTGGTGGGATGGTGGTGTTTAACCCTTTGCAGATCTTATAAGATTTTAAAAGTGGCAGACCCAAGTCTGCACAAAGAAGAACTCGTGCAGACGGTTTTTAATTAAACATCTTCAAAAACAAACAGTCTGAATATGCCAATGTCTGCGCGTGGTTTGCGCTGCACAAACATAAGAGGATGCACATATATTTTTTAGAAAAACAAACACCACATAAAAGAGTTAGAAAATGAAATGTTGAGTGTTAGATTTGTTAGATGATTCTTTTTTAACCAAAACAGTTAAAAGGGACAAACCATATTACCATAGAGGTAATTTGCTCTTTGGCGTTACTAAAACCTGAAAGTGTAAGCTTACCAGAGTGTCATGGTTTAATAGAATCAGCATATGTTTAATTATTATCATAATTACAACATTTAAATTTAAACAAATTAATATAATAATCATAGTAAGATCAAAAGGATAGTGTGATGGTAACTATAAAATTAAAGGATATTGGATTTAAGTAACGTTGGTCGATAATACTTTCAACTTTTGATTTGTACACAGTACTCCCAACTCTTAACTTATTGGCCAATAACACTCTATAACTAACTTAACCCTAACCCAGTTAGCTTATGTCAGTTGCCACGTCAGGTGTCAAATCAGATGCCATCTCATCAATAAATGCCATGTCAGCTGTCGTTGCCATGACATCACGTGGAGTGTTAGTACAAGACCTGATGTCAGCAGTTAATGAAAAGAGATAAAAAGATGATCACAGGGCCATGCCAGGTGGGCACAGGGTCGTGTCTGCCCTCTGTTTCCAGCTATAAATAGAGGTGTTTGGTTCATGAGAAAGACATCCCTTGGCAAACCACTTCTCTCACACTTGGCATCAGTCCACTATCACTACAACACCAACACCCACCACCATCATCCATATTTCATCTTTTAGAGTGTATAGTAGTCTCGGGATCCAAGATTGATTGTAAGAGTTCTTGTCAAACAAAGGTCATGCTTGGCTAAATCTCTTACATCACTTGGTAAAGATAAATCTTTGATGTATTACTTTTGATTTCCAATCTTTGCCAACATTTTAATTAGGTATGTATTAGTGACTTTAATAACTAGTTTTTTATATTGAAAGTGAGCTTTAGTTAAACATTTCTTCATGTTTCGTTGATTCACTCATTCGTTTCTTTACGGTCTATATAAAGCGCGTTAACTATCTGGAAGGGGTTAGAAGGGTGTTTGGGTAAAGTTTTTGCCTCGTTTAGTAGATCCTGCAAGGACCTGGTTCAAGCTTATTGGGACTTCCCTTTAGACATATAGCATCAAATCGGGAAGTAAGAACGGCTTGAACCCCTTATAAATAAACTACTATTAAAACTTTATTCGAATTGTATCCCTGCTGACTCAGACTAATATGTCCGAAGGTAACATCGTCTTCACAAGAGAGCCTACCACTTTTCTCATTATTAATTTATTTAATTATCTTTAAATATTCCGGGCTTGCGGGACTGTATCCCCGCTGACTCAGACCAATATGGCCGAGGATAACGTCGCCTTCACAAAAGGGTCCTACCACTATAACTAAGATAATATGCGGAAATCATCAAAGGATATATAAAAGAGAAGTTGGAACCAAGTGATTTTTTCTTGTCTATTTGTTTTTATTTATTTATTTACGTTCTTACATTTAGTTTTTATCTTTTACAACTTTCAAAACTTTTATCAAAATTTGGTTAGATTAGACGTTAATGATAAGACGGTATTAAAAGCTCTTGTGTTCTTTGACGACCTCGGTATTTTACCATCATTATACTACGTCTGCGATTGGTGCACTTGCCCTAACGTGTGTAGAGTGGTAGTATTGTATCGTGTTTTATAAATTTAAAGTTTGATCCACGAGTAAAAAGTGCTTAAAATATAACAAAAATTATAACCATGCTCACACACGTCAGTGTGGTCTTACGTGGAGTCTTCCATCACGCTGGCACATCGCCCCGTGCCATGGCGTAGTGGTTGTGTGGAGGGGAGGGCAACAGGATTTTCCACCGGTGTGGAAGGGGAAGATGATGGTGACATGTCATGATGGTATTGGTTGTTTTTGTTTGAGTTGATTTCGATTGATTGTTGTTTGATTTTTTTCTAAACATCACTTTCAAACCCTTTCCATCTCATGCTCTTTTTATTACGCCCCCTGTTGGCGTCACTATTTCTCCATGCCATGTAGTCTTATAGCTTAACGGTATCAAGGGATTAGAAGGTGTTAACTTTTATGATATTGAGAATTCTAATCACATATTAAATGGTAGAGACGCTAGTATCTTAGAAAGAAGGTTACGGATATAATCCCGGGCAAGGGTGTGAACTGTAAATGATGTAATTTCGGTGTTGGGTTCCATTTAACCGATAAAAAACATATTGAATAAAAAGTGTAGATTTATGAGTAAAATTCGTACATGTATGATCTAACCATTCCAAAAAGATAGAAAAAGAAATTGTTATTGTGTTATACATTTTTATACTAATATGTAATCTCGGTCTAATATGAGATTAATGCCGCTAAAACTAATATTCTTTTTCATTTTAAGTATTCCTTTTCATTTTAAATAAAAAAAAACAAACTCCATTTTTAATGTCAAAATATTAATACATAAATAGCAAGATGCTAGACTTGAAAAACATAGATTACAAAGTCAATGAAAGGGTTTTTTTATCCAACTTGCCGAGCTCATCAACTATATTAGGGAAATGCACAATGGAATCGAAAATCAACTCAATCTTAGCATTCAAATTTGCAGATTGTCTTAAACACACAAATAGTATCGGTTTGGTTCATTGCTACTAGTTCTTAGTTTAGTTTATGACACCAAATTTGAATATAGATTCGTTTTTAATAATATTCATATTCATATTAGAATATTGTTGAACATTTGTATTAAAAAAAATAATAAACACAAGTTATTAGAGAAGAGCAAAATTAAATAAAAATTAATTTGGTTAAAGGATTGAAACTGAAAAAATAGTCATTGTTCACACCGACCTACGACGGTGGGAATTCGTTCGATAACGGTATTGGTTCGTTAAAAACAAAAGAATCATCATAAAGTCGTATTGTGCTCACAAAGACATCGACACGTGTTTTATATCGATCGAAAACTTTAAAAATGAATATCGGTACCAGTTCCGGTTGTTTCGGTTCATGGTACCGATGCAGCACGGACACCCATTGTAATTTACGATACCAAAAAAATACTCAAAATTGAATACAATTCCACCTTCAATATAATTTATTAATAAACACACTAACATATTGAGATTTAAAAAAAATAACGAAGCGAGCTATTATAAAAAAAAACTAATGAAAACTAATTGGGTTAAATGTTAAATTAAAGATGTCGAACCCCCCCCCCCCCCCCCCACCCACACACAAAAAAAACAGACCCCGACAAAGGTGTTCATACTACTTCCATACCTTGCTAAACAACTAAGTCGAAATCGACGCAGACACTTAAACATTTGAAGATAAACAATAGATAAGTTCTATTATAATTAGACTTGGACTCCGACTTGAATACTTATCAATTTCTTGACTCACACATTACCGGGTCTAGGAGTCAACTCAAAGCATCAACTCAAGTTGACAGGCAGGCGTCGACTCGTGCTGCAACCACACGCCTCCCAGCCGCGACTCAAGGCTTCTTATCACAGCTCATACTTTGTCACACCAACCAAGTCGCGACTTGGGTGGGTTCTCTTCCCAACTCTTGTTTCGGTTCCAAGTGTCGATATGACCCCAACAACATCCTTGCTTCGACGCAGCCTCAACTACAGCTCATCTTCAACTACATCTCGTACATTTCCAAGCTTCAACACACACAAAGAACTTCGACTCGTATCAATATTTCTCTCAAGGCAACATGTCTGACTAGCGGCTTCGGCTCAAGTATCAAATTCCCAACATCAAAGTCGTATATTATTTAAAGTATAAGAGGTAAATTCGTGGCTCAAGGCAACTGGTTGTCTCTAGCGGCTTTAACTCAAGTGTTAAATTCCAACATTACAGTCGTATATTTTTTTTAAGTATAAGAGTTAAAATTAAAACATATAAAAAAATTTGGAAATAGTGTTACTATAAAATTGGACATATCCGTGATGTAAACTCATTTGGCGATAAGATATGAAACTATCAATAAAAATGAAAACGTCTTATGAAAGTTATCCATATCGGTAATTTACATTCTATATTTTAGTTTCGATGGTAACAAGTCATTTTTTGTATAATCTTAAATATGTATGTATCAAGCAAATTTAGAGGACTTCAATATATTTAAAAACAATCTAGAAATTTATATAGTAACTTTTCTCATAACGTTACCTTGTTATTACTAGTTTTTTTAGGTCGCGCGTTACAGCGAAACCAAGCAAAATGATAATGTAAAACAAACATGATATGCAAATAAAACATGTTGTTTAGAAAGTCAAACCTAATTAACCGTTTAGTTTGTCATCGTACCGTTTTACGATACCAAATAAATACTTTATTTTGAGTAGAACGTCGTTTTTAATGAAACTTATAACGGAATGTCAGGAACAAAATTAAGCACAACTACGTACTTAAGTTTTTAGAAAAAAGTTATAAACGAAAATTATTAAAGAAGTATAAAATTAATTGATAAATTAATGTATTTTTTAAAAAAATTATTAAAAATAGTAAAAGAAATATATGGTTTTAAAAAAGGAAAAAAATTAAAATATATTATTAAAAATAAATGTGATAAAAAAACTATTATAATATATTAAATAAGAAATAATAAAAAGCTATATATCATTATAAAAATAAAATTAATATTTATCCTTATTCGTCGTCAATAAATATATATATATATATATATATATATATATATAATATTAGAACACAATTAAAAGTAAAATAAAACCAAAGACCCTGAGACATGTATGTTTCAAATACATTAATTGCATAAATCTCGTAGGATCATAATTGTGATAATTGTTTTTGTCTAAAAGGAACAATAAAAGATACGGGAGATCGGGGTTGATTTTGTTATTAAATTTAGATGGCAGGGCAGGGCCGAACTTTATCAGGGTCAAATCCAATATTGATGCAGCCCCATCACCTCCCCTACCATTAGCCCTTAATATAAACCATTTCTGTAATTTTAAAATTAACTATTAAAAATAATGTGTTATGATTATGAAAATTTGTTTTTATATTAATATTATATTATATTGCTTACATTCTGTAATTATATGATATGCGTTTTGACACGTTAAAAATATAAGCGAAATCGACTTCTAATAAATGTTGGTGTATGTCGTTGGCCGATAGTTTGATTTTTGAATATTCCTTCTACTAGTCTAACATTTCACCTGTTTTTTCCTCCACCTGTCCCCCATTAAAAAAAAACTTAGTTTTTTTTTCGAATTACAAACATATATTTTAGGACTTTTGATCAGAATGATGATACGATTAGCTTGATGTAAAACTTACCTCGAAACGATGCTTCAAAGCACCGTTTCGAGATAAGTTTTACATCAATCGTATCGTCGTTTTGATCAAAGACCCTAAAATATCTGTTTGTTTCGTTAAATTTTTTTAACGCGGGACTGGTGGAGGAAAAATATGTGAAATGTTGGACTGACAGAAGGAATAGTTAAAAGTGGGACTGTCGATAGCCAATGACATCTACTAATATATAAATCAGCCTTTTAATATGCGATAAGGCATGTGAAACCTACAGATTGGGTCGGGTAAGAAGCATGTCTTGTAAAGATTTTGTGTTTAAAACAACTTTTTGTTCAACTAGTAATAATTGTTCTTTTTGTATAAAAAGGATTGGGTGGTAAGCTCTAGTGCAAATAAATCAACACATGAATAGTATCCAAAAAATAATTTGATAAATTGATTGATCCATAAAATAAAGACTTAGCATATGGTGAAAAGTATTACCATGTTGGTAAAAAGTACGATCATATCGTGTGCCACATTGATAGTGATATCATGCCAAACTATGTTTCATAACATGCATCCCAAGCCACATGTGTTAAGTACTTGCTCAAGGATTTGTGTTTAAGTGAAATGTATTTATAAAGAACAAGGTGGACTGCTTTATTCCCCCCCCCCCCCCCCCCATAATTACTCAGAGCGGTTTTAATTTTTAACGGTTTGACCAACAAAAATGGATATCCCATGTGGTTTAAACAACAAACAAGTCTTAACGATTAAAGTGATTTGCGTGACCATGATTTGATATGATATAATTATGACGAGTAGTTTATGGCAAATCAGTACAACGATGTTATGGCATGATAAGAATGTAAAGGCGTATACATTTATCTGAAATGTCAAGCACAACCGTAGAGTGACATGACATGGTATGTTTTTCATGCTTTTGAATCATGGTATGAATCCGTTTGAAAAAATGTTTTCGAAGATTGCATGAAGGAAAGATGCTCCATTATCTATAATTTGTCATTTTACATATATTTCGTAACTTATGTATGTCTATTAAAATTGCTCATTGTAAACCCGTATGTCATGAATAAGTAGTTGGAACATGTGACGATAGGTGGATGAATAAGATAGTTATACTGAGTCAGAGCCACAAGAAATGATATGCAAAATGTTTCTGATTTAAACGACATGTTTACCGTCATATACGTTGCACATTAACGTTGATTTTTAAACGATCATCAAAATAAAAGAATAACGGTGTTACTTCTTTCAAAAGAAATGTTGATGTATGACATTTAAAGATGTTAAAGAAAGAAACTTTACAATTTATAGAAAATCACAAAACGATTTATATAATCACTAAATGTTAATGATGTTATGCATAACTTATTAAAAGGATCGGTGGTTAGAAGGACAACATCAAAGTGATCGGGGTCTCCTTTTATGTTTGATTTGAAAAGCTAATTAAAAGTTAATTTTTCAAGCTATAACTAAAGATTGTAATTAACAA
This sequence comes from Scalesia atractyloides, assembly GCA_947069175.1. NCBI lineage: Eukaryota > Viridiplantae > Streptophyta > Magnoliopsida > Asterales > Asteraceae > Scalesia > Scalesia atractyloides. The sequence continues at coordinate 87,797,059 of CAMTDV010000001.1, forward strand.
ATCTTTTAATAATAGGATAAAATAAACATGGTAATAATAGGATAAAATAAACATGGTAAGATATATAATAATGACGTATTATGCCGAGTTATAGCGGATCGAATAGTGGCGGATCTAGAAAAAAAACATTAAGAGATAACGAAATAAAAAAATATCAAATTTATCTAAATTTTAGACTAGTGCCAGAGCATAAAAAGTGGCAGAAGCTATCCCTATTCAAAGATTGTATCTGCCCATGGGTTCAAGGCTAGAAAAAAAGTCTTAAAAATCATAATTATGTTTTGTCTTTTATAAAACTAGACAAATACTATAACACGGTTTTATGACCAAGCATTTATATTTAATTATTTATTAAGTGTATGTATAAATTATTTATTATTAAATATATTAATATTTTTATCATGTATTAAGCTGAATGATATTTAGCCAAGTAACAGTTTTCTATCGTAAAAAATAAGTTAACTGTCATTTTGGTCCCTAAGGTTTGGTCACTTTTGTCACTAATCTAATTTGAAATCTTTTGCATCTGCGTCCCTGTGTTTTATTTATTTATTTATTTATTTTTCTTACCATTTTAGTCCAAAAATAAAATCAGCTCATATTTCTCAAATTAAATCCTAGTTTTTTGTTCTTTTCCTCATGAGCAAAAGGGTCATTGTGAGTTTTATTATAACACATTATTAATTAAAATAATAAATTAAATAATCCCTCATAAAAGCAGAGATTATCATCTTTCCCAAATTCAAACACTAATCCATCATCTTCTCCAAACCCCATTCTCCTGCAAGCATCATCTTCTCCTACCATCACCAAAATCATTTCCATTCTTGATGCCATACCTATTGTTCGAGAACACAATGTCGGTAACCAAATTCAACGCAATGATCTCGGGCCTATTCCAGCTCAGAAGTACATACGAATGGTGGTCACCAAGAAAACCGGGAGGTCATCTGAGTCAGATTTGTTGGCGTTTGCAGAACGCGAATAAAAACTTCAACGAAGAGAAGATTCAATGACGGTTATCGGATTATGGGATTGCAGTTAGGGTTTCAGATTTACAAGCTGCGACAATACCCGACGGCGGTCTCCTCCGGCAGATCAGAGGCCATGGTGGCGCCTCCTCCATTCTGGATAGCGATTCTATTTTTTCGAAGCTGATCTCTGACCGATTTATCTCATTTCATCAGTTGCGGTGAGAAGATGAATATATTCAGATTAGTAGGTGACATGACGCATTTAGCGAGTGTTCTAGTCTCGTGGACAGTTGAGATTCCGGCAAGTGGTTGGTGGCTGCTGAATCGGCTTCATGATTGTTGACTGTGGAGTGTGTCATCGGTGGTGTGTGAATCGGCTGGTGGTGAGTGTGCAATAGAAGTTAAATTAGGGTTTAATCATTTGCATTTGGGGAAGATAAGATATTTGTTATAATAAAACTCATAATGGTCATTTTGCCCCTGAGGAAAAGGATAAAAAACCAATATTTAATTTGAGAAATATGAGCTGATTTAATTTTTGGACCAAAATGACAAAAAAAAACCCACAGGGACCCAGATGCAAAATGTTTCAAATTTTGACTAAGTGACAAAAATGAACAAACCAAAACATTAAAATGGCAATTTACTCTAAAATAATGTTCACAAATAATAACCCATAGTGTAATACGTATACTAATGTTTTTTTTTTGTCTGTCAATTTTACTTGCAATACATCAACATTTTAAGACACCTATTAAGTTAAAAAAACCTTAAATTATTTGATAAACTTGTATGTTTGTGGAGACATGTTTAGTACACAATGTACTTATAAGTATGTTTATTACGTAATCTTATATTCTTATAAGTAGTGTTTATTACGTAATCTTATATTCTTATAAGTAGTGTTTATTACGTAATCAATTATAGATAAAGAAGTGTGAGAATTACATAATATACTTATACCGTAATGTTAGCTAATAGCTACTTTGACATGAGAGAGAAAACACCAAGACAAACGAATACAAATCTACCTTAATATGTTACAACTTAAAATAAACAAGTATTTATATGATTTGTGAGGGTTTTTACTTATTTAAACTTGGGCATGTATATACTAGGTTCTTTTGTGTAGGAGATTCAGGACAAGAGTGAGCATTCAAGAATAATTAAAAATCAAATTTTGGTATAATAGTTTCGTTCTTTCTCATTTCTGAACGGTTTAACACTATGTATGTTTAGTGAAATCAATCCCTCCCGGTGCGTGGCTTCACATGTGTGATTTTTCATTGGTTGTTGCATGAGTGAGTATTCAAGAATAATTTTGTCTTTTGTAGTACATGTTCAATAACCTTTTCAACCTTTTAGTTTGTATAAGTTTCGGTTTTTTATGTCAGGTTATCATGAAAAACAATAAAGAAAACACTATAAGTATTAAGATAAATAATAGAGTTTACTAAGATTGTTTAGGTACTTTTGAAAACGAATGTTAAATAAGATGACTGGAAACTTTACCATTATCATTCATCAGATATTTATGTCACATTTTTTTCTATATTTCACGTGTTAATAATTTTGATACATGATGTTTTCTTTTGTTGCATGATAGTTTCAAATGAAAAAAGACGTTGCATGAGTCATGTTCACTGGTTGGCATATTTAACTTCATACGAACCCAAAAGTTTGTCATGAACGCAATGGAATGAACTCATAATTTGTGTCAGACACATGAACAACCATGAGTTTTCGTGGGTTGATACAACTACAACGCCTTTAATAATTATTATTATTTTAATTTCAAACTAGTACTTTAATATTAAAAATTTATAAGAAAAAAATAAAATAACTATGTTTAAATTGTAAATTTTGAAGATTATATCTTTCTATTTTTCATAAAACATATAGCCAATTTTTAAGTTATACATAAACTTTTTTATTTACTATTAAATATAAAACTAAAGAGATTAACTCGCAAATGCGTTTACGCTGACCAAATACGATAAATTTAACTAAACATGCTCATCGGTTCGATCAAAAACTGATCCGGCTTCGTTTAGATTAGATTCATACTCGTAAATTTCATACTTGGTAATTAGTGTTTTCATGTTGTATAATAAATCCACACCTTACCAACAAAAAGACAACCCTAATAAATTAGAGAATAAAAACAACAATTTATGTGTATATAAATCTAACACTAGTATTTCTAGAAAATCCAACTCAAGCGTTGGTACACTTGGTCCAAAATATGAAAAAATAATAATAAATAATATGAAAAAAATAATAAAAAATAAAATTGAAGAGTTTGGATGATTGAGTATGTATGTACAAAGGTGGGGATCCTGGACCAGGGTGGATGACAACATGGCATAAATATGGTTTCTTAATTCCGGACCAACGTGAGACAAAAAGCCATTTGCGCATGTAACATGGTCCCTCTTTTCATTATTTTTATCAAAAAATACAATCATTATACAAACAAACGTTATATACATCTTTCAATTTATGTGTTATGAATTCGAGATTTGATCCTAAAGTAATTAAGAGAGTTAAGAAACTAACTGTTCGCAGATTAGATAGTTGTGGAATGGTTGAGGAAATAATTAGTGTTCCTAGTGACCCCTTGTGACCCAGGTTTGATTCCAACTCCCCTTCTAATTTTCTGTAGCATCCAGGTGAAAAGCGAATACGGGTGACGCCGGTTTGACTTGGATGGGAGACAAGGTTTTACCGATTATTCCACTATCGTGCCTTCAGGCAGGTGGAAGTCGGGTTTCCACGCATCTAGGGAGAGCCAAGGGGCTGACGGCGGTCAAGTAGTCGACCTTGGCCACAGTGTCCGGTGTTACGGTGGTTGACACGTCGTTCCTTGCCGTTCAAAGAAAAAAGAAACTAATTGTTCGTTTTTTATTTTTACTATGAATCCGAGTTTTGATCCAATAAGTTTGAGCTAAATTTATTAAGCGAGTTAAGAAATTAATTGTTCGTTTATGATTTTTATTTAATAATAGAATATTGGATTTAAATAATCTCAACTTTCGCCAATTGGTCGATAGCACTCTCAACTTTCGATCTGTACCACAACACTCACAACTTTCAATTTATTTTCCTCTGCTACTCCCAAACTAAAACTAACTGAACCCTTACCTAGTTAGTTGATGTCAGATGTCACGTCACTAAATAAGTGTCACATCAAATGCTATATCAACAAAAAGTGTCATGTCAGATGTCACGTCAGCAAAATTGACATTTTCAGATGCCACTTCAGCAAAAATTGACATTTTCAGATGGCACATCAACAAAAAACTAACTGTTTTAGAGTTCGGTTAGTTTGATGGTGCGAGAGGAGAATAAGTTGAAAGTTGAGAGTGTTGTGGTACATATCAAAAGTTTAAAATGCTATCAGCCAATTGATTAAAGTTGAGATTATTTAAATATAATATCCACGTTAATAATTAAGCTTTGTGGTTTAGTTTTAGTTATAAATGTAAAAAATCAAACATAAATGCAATAGAAACCAACCTTTATATCTTCTATAATCAATATGTTAACTTATAACAAAAAAATGTTTCCTTCAAACTTTTTATAAAAAATACAACACCTTAATAAATCGAATATCTTCTTAGATTTGTTGCCTCCCTTTTGTTTTCCTTTTGTTGGATACTTACACATATGTGAGCCATGATGACTAGAAAAGTTGGGTAATTGTAATTTGTAATCGATGTTTGAATCATTGCCTTTATAAGTTTTATGTTATAGCAAAGGGTAAACTTCATATATATGATAATAATAAGAAATTATATGTTATAGCAAAGAAGAACTTCATACCATATCAATTATAACAAGAAGTTGCATCTTTTGAGTAATGTACCTCTCTTGGTTCATAACCACCAAACTCATTGCCACTTTAACTAGTAAAACAAGAAATGAAGTCACTTTTAACCCTTGCTGACCTACAACATACAAACCGAAGTAGTTAAATAACTTGTTTTGATCGTAGGTTTTCGACAAAAGTTTTGTTTAGACTTCATTAGGCTGGAATAAGTCATTCATGCCACCTCTCGGGAAGATGCTCCACATGGACAAAAGCGAGCAAGAAGGTTAGGAAGGGTCGGTAAGTATGACCGATGGTGAAGAAAGCATGTGAGAGGGCGGGAACACTGCCCTCTCCATGCATGACTTGTAATTTTTCCCCGAATGGTTTCTCCCCGTGCCCACTCCGGCCGGCCTTAGAAAGTCAACATATTCACTTGCCGAGGTGCTCATGATTGCCTCTTAATCTGTATTAACCTTGACAATTGCTAGCTTGACATTCACTCCTACATGAAAGTTTATCTTAATACATGCACACATGCATGCATACATATAGCAAACAGATAGGGATATTGGATTTAAATAACTTTAATTTTCACCGATTAGCCGATAGCATCCACAACTTTCGATTTGTACCACAACACTTCTAACTTTCAACTTATTTTTCTCTTGCACTATCAAACTAATTGAACCGTAGCCCATATAGTTTTTACTGTTGTGGTATTTTGTTTGATGATGTGGCATATGACATAGCCTTTTTGTTGATGTGGCACTCATTTAGTGACGTGGCAGTTAATGTGGCATCTGACGTTACATTTTATGACGTCGTCTGATGTGGCACTTGTTTAGTGATGTGGCATCTGACATTAGTTAACTGGGTTAGAGTTTAGTTAGTTTGGGAGTGCTAGAAAAAATAAGTTAAAATTTGAGAGTGTTTTGATACAAATCAAAAGTTGAAAGCACTATTGGCCAATTGGTGAAAGTTAGGATTATTTAAATCCAATATACGTAATATATATTATAATTAATTTTATCAGAATTGTCTATATAATAATATTTATTATATATTATATGTTTGTTACAAAAATAAAACATTATGTTTACATAAATAATCTTGCAAGTTTAATCAAGCTTGAGTTAGAACTCACTTTAACTTAATTCGTTTACACCATTTTTATATCTTTTACGAAAAAAAAGAAAATTTATACTATAGAATTCTCCCAAGAGATCCAAAATATCAATTTAACTGGCTGAATTTCTTTAATGCGGTGCAACGAGAAATATGTATGATCTATGAAATAAAAGAAATTTATTTACAAGGATTTAGTTGTAGAATAGTTGTCCCGTATATAAAAAAAAAAGAAAATAGAATATGTCTAAAAGAATATCGACATGTGTTTTATATAGATCGAAAAAATATAGTACTCGATATAGTTTACGATGCAAAAAATACTTTATTATTAATACATCTTCGTTTTCAGTAAAATTCATATCGAAATGTTAACAGAAAATAAACATAAATCTATGGGTTTTTTTAAAGTTAACAAACGTAAGATATTAGGTAAAATCAAATTAAATTATAATGAATTGTAAAAAAATGTAAACCAAATATAAGGTGTCAAAATTTGAATGGTCATAGTATTATTCATGATTGCTATATTTTACAGTAGCCAGTGGAATTTCTCTACGTTTTGCGGCAACTATCCGGTAGGTATCGATTCGGTTAGATTTATTAGGGGTATGCATGGTTTGGTTATTGGCATTATTCGTAACTGTAACCGAAGCCATCGGTCGGTTTATTAGGTTAATTTGTCAGTTTTTGGTTCGGTTGAGTTAATAGCCAAACCAAACACAGGCTAAATTTTTTGTTTAGAAATATATGTTATAGAGGTATAAATACATGAATTGGATGTATAGATAAATAAAATGGATGTATAAACACATGAAATGGAAGTATAAAAGCTAGAAATATAGTAAGATCTAAATGATTCAGTCGATTCGATTAATTTCGGTTAACTGATGGTACAAAGAATATCCATTAACGCGGTTAATTTCGGTTCAGTTTTGATGGTTTTCGGTTCGATTTTGGTTAACGGTTTGGTTATTGCTCAACCCTAAGGTTCATAATAGTATCAGTACGCTACCATTAATCATTATATCAACCAAAAATAAAAGGAGTAACGGATTTTAATAATCCAAACTATTAGTTGTTGGCCGGCAACGGTCTCAACTTAAAAAATAACCAGTGGTGGTCCCACCATTTCACATATATGTAAACTAATGGATATGTACCAACAAAACCTTAATTTCTTTTTGTCCACTTATCCTTTTCGGTTTAGTAAAAGTCCATTGGTTTACAATATATGAAAATGTGGGAACACCACTGGTTATTTTTTAAGTTGAGATCGTTGCCGTCCAACGGCTAATCGTTAGGATTATTAAAATCTATTATTCCAAAATGAAACCTAAAAAAATCGTAATATGCCTGATATGATATTGACAATGTGATATATTGTTCGGTTGGAATTTGATGTATTGAATAATACATCTATTTATCTTGTAGAGTTTGTATAGTTTTAGCGCGTTTTCGTTTCGATTTGTCAAGAATTTATCTACTTTTAATCCAAACACGTTTTGCAGGTCTTGGTTCGTGAAAACGGTTGGAAGGATGGGAAAAATGAGCGAAAATGGTGAAAAGAACCGAGCCGGGACGTGAATGGATCGGAAACGGGAAAACGAAACGCAAAAATCAGAAATTCCACCCGTAGATTTGTCTTTCCCGTAGACTTCGTCATCCTCGATATGGAGGCCGACGAGAAGGTGCCCATCATCTTAGGTCGCCCATTCTTGCGCACAGCGAAAGCACTCATAGACGTTCATGATGGGAAAATCACCCTTCGAGTTGGAGACGAGAACGTCACATTCGAGATCGCAAGGTCGATGCAACACCCAATGGGTGGCGATAGCGATAGTGGCCCTTGTCACTCCGTATATTTTCTTAACTCTTTCATGTCACGCGTTGATCAATGTATCGATTACATCAGTGGAGCCGACTTAGTGAGTGAGGATGTATTACCTGCGGATAGCGATAGTGATGAGATAGGGGACGATGTCTTTGAGATTCCCGAGACTCTAGATTTCTGTGAGGTGAGTGCCGCTTGACACTCCCCGACCCGCAGTGGAATAAAAGTCGGGGCATGATTGGGTTATCACCAAAGTTCATGATATTTACTAACAAGTTTCATATTTATTAAATTCAAATTAAATTCAAATATCCAACACCAAATTTCATACAAGCACAAACAATAAAACAAACGATTGTTCCAAATGAAATAACTTGATTATTCTTCTAAGGCCATCCTAGGTGTTTCTTTCCTCAACTTGATCACCTGTATCATGTGTAAAACAGAAGAAATTTGGGTCAACAAAAGTTGGCGAGTGAACCTTGATAAAACATTAAGTAATTGAGGTACATTGCTGTGAAATAAAAATTTTGCATGAATCATACGTGAGCAAATGTATATATGAAATAAATCACAAACCACATTGAATGAATATATGACATAAATGATGATGTATTTGAGATCAAGGCTCAATCAAACGGAGCCGATCTAATGAGGCACCTGATGCTCAACCCGTATCCCACGAGGAACTGATGAGCCTAATGTAATGATTGCACTGAAATGATAAAATGTATCCACACGTAAACCACATAACAAACAATACACATTTGATCACGAGATGATATTAGCACAAGTGTTAAATATAATAAAGAAATAATACGACACATGATACACCCCAAAACGTGACTAAAACAGGGAATTTGTAGAGATTCACTCACCTTGGGTGCGTATTCTAGAGTGGAAAAGAGAGCGCATGAGTTGCGGAGTTAACCGACGAAGAAATACTAACCTAAAAAAAATAATAACGTGATAACTCGGTAAATAGACAAACTATTATTTAGGTTATAATCTTTTATTTAAGGTTTTAGACTCTTTTTGTGAGTTTTAATGATGTATTAAACCCTTGGAACAACAATATATATATATTTTTAATTGATTTTTCTTTTAAATAAAACCATGGAATTAAAAAAATAAAATAATATTAAAAAAAATCTTGTCAGTTCTGACAAGACTGACAGACCGGTTCGCTAGAGAGTTGGCATGCGTGTGTACAGATTCGAACTTGAGACCTCACGTTCACGTGCACGCAGCTCTTCCAACTGAGCTACGTGTCTAACCCGTAAGAATCTGGATTTTAATTACATTAATACACTATTTAGTTTATTCCAGAAATTGATTTATATTTAAAAAGATTTACAGGGTTGGACCGGTGCTTGACATAAGTTTCGAACCCGTGACCTCTGATGTGTTTTGCACCCAGCCCGGCCAACTAGGCTGGGTGTCTAACCCATCAAAACTTGCTTTTCAATTATATTTATATACATACTACGGCTAGTCATGATGTAACAAAAACAAAACTGTTTATATAACAGAGGTACGGTAGTGAATCAGGTTCGAACCGGGGACGTGTACGTGTGTTTGCACACAGTCCACCACTGGACTGTGTGTCTAACCTGTTTGAATCTTAGATTTTAATTACTTAAAACCCGTAACATACTTCGTCTTCATCAGTTTGAATTTACCCAAACCTGTGCCCGCCCAAAATTAACTTATTTTAATCTTGATAAAACAACGCACATTCCGGTAAATTAAATAGAATTTATAGGAAAAGAAAGAGAAAACTACCGACTAGACTGGAATGGAGGATCACGTATTTCCGGCGGTTGACAGGGTTTTCCGGCGAACAGACAAAGTGAACGATTCAGAATGGAGGATTTCATTCGGTATTTATAGATGAGTAATGTCTCGCAAGACTAGGGTTATGGTAGGCGCGTCTTTGATTGCCAATTTGCCATAGATAATCATGGGCAGCTGTCAGATAATTCAAAAAAAAAGAAAGGCGCGTGTTGCGGTTATTCTGCGTAGTTGCAGGTTCTTCTAAGTTTCAAAATAAAATGTCACACCCCGACCCGCAGTGGAATAAGAGTCGGGGCATAATTGGGTTATCACCAAAGCTCATGACATTTACTATTATGTTTCATATTTAATAAAGTCAAAGTTACATTTTCAAATATCCAAACATGTTCATTCAATACAAAGGAAATAAACCAAACATAACAATCCCAACTCTAAAACGTTTTATTCTTCTAGTCCAAGTCCTATGTGTTCCTAGCTGCTGCTGGTTCACCTGTATCATGTGTAAAATGGGAGTTTTTGGGTCAACATAAGTTGGCGAGTGAACCTTATTAGATAAACATTTATTAATAGATTAATTGTTAGTTTATCAATGAAAATTTGTGCATAATCATAGATGAGCAGATGTAAATAATCAAGCAATGGCAAATAGCAGTCACAACTATAACATACAATAACACATGACAGCATACATGAACATACCAACATCATACTGTAAATAACATAAATGAAACTGTGCGATCAAGGCTCAATCAAACGGAGCCGATCGTATTGCATGTACTGAAAATGAAAATGTCTGTGCGATCAAGGCTCAATCAAACGGAGCTGATCGTATGTGGGCACGCCAGGTTCAACCGCATAATAAAATGGGGAACATGCTCAACGCTCATAATGTAATGGGGAGCGGCGGCCTATGAAATTGCATGTACTGAATAATAAATTGCATCCAATAATAACTACTTAACAGCAAAAACTGAATACACAAGTTCATGATATGATGTATGCACAATGGTTTAGTTATAATATATATATATACAAAGACACATGATACACCCCAAAACGTGATTAAAACGGGGAATTTGTAAGATTCACTCACCTTGGGTGCGTTGGATTTGAGATGGTGATATGCGCACGAATTAGATGAGCGGAATAACGAGGATTACTAACCTAAATAATAACGGAAAAATATATTAAATGGGTGGATTTTATTAAGGATTTTAATGAAATTTTTAGATATATTTTTGTGAGTTTATGGCTATTTTCTATCTTTAAAAATGTTATTTTTAAGTATTTTTAATTGATTTTTAAATTAAATTAAATAAATAAAAAATATAAAAAAATTATTTATTTAGCGTTGACCGTTGACCGTTGACCGGTTCGGTCAGCGAATTAATCTGCGCCGGGTGAGGCTCGAACCCGAGACCTCCCGTTCGCGTGCACGCAGCTCTACCAACTGAGCTACGTGTTTAACCCGAAATAATCTTGTTTTTAATTATATTTATACACTTATTCAATTTAACCGAATTTCCTTTATTTGCAAAAACATTTTAATTCAATCGGACCGGTGCTCGTGACGGGTTTCGAACGCGCAACGTGTGGTTCATGTTGCACACAGTCCACCGCTGGACTGTGTGTCTAACCTGGTTATTATCTCGGTTTTTATTATACTTAACAACTAACTGGGTTATCCCGATTTAGTTTAAACAAAAAGGCCTTTTATTATACAAGGAGTGCGTATAGCAGGAATCGAACTCGGGACGTGCGTTTGTATTTTGCACACAGTCCACCGCTGGACTGTGTGTCTAACCCGTTTATAATTCCGATTTTAATTAACCTTATGTTATGTTGCGTCTTCATCTTCTTCGTTGATTTTACACAGACAAACATATTCCGACTGTTATGACCAATTTATGACTTATACGCTTTTCAGACATTACAAGTAATTTAAAAGTAAAGAATGGAGAGAGTTTGGGAAACAAGATGTACCGATTGAGGTTGTTCACAGAATTCCGGCGGAGGTTCGTCGGTACTGAAAGTGAACTCCGGCTGTTGAAACCAATTAACAGCTTTGTTCGATTATTTAAGAAGTTGAGTCACTTAAACAAGGTTTAACAGAAGTTTGGGAGATCATACCCGTTCACGGTGTGTTTCCGGCAGTTTCAGGAGTTTTCCGGCGAAGGTAAGATTTTCGACAAACGTTAACTAGGATCGATTCTGATGGTGAAGTTGTGTTAGAGACTGATTAATCACATGATTGAAATAGAAAGAGTCGGAGGAAATACCGTGTGGATGTGAGTCCCGGTTTTCCGGCGACTTGCAGAATTTTTCCGGCAGTCTGATTCAAGCTTCTCCGGTGGACTGTAAGGTTGCGGAAATGCAATTGGGAGTCTTGCAGAGTGTTTTGAGTCGCAGGAAAAGTCTAGGATTGAAGTAATCCGAGAATTGAAGACTTTCGGTTATTAAACCGATCTACTTCCGAATTCAAGTTGTACTCATGGCAGCATTGATTGGAATCGTCCGTTTATCGGTTATACTCGCTGAATCGAGAGTATCCAAATCGATTTGGGTGATTGATAACCGGTTTCAGTTACAATGTGTAAAATCGATTGATTTACCTTAGTCCATAAAAACTATTTGTTTCCTAAACATGACAGAAAACAAACAAGTGGCGGAGTGGTCTTGTGATTGGGTGATAAGTCGCTGAAGTGTCTTGGCTGACCCGGGTTCGAGTCCCGGCAGCTTCATAATTTTTTTATTTATTTTATTTTAACTTTTTATCAAATATAATTTTTATAGTTTAGTTTATTTATTAATTATGTATCGTTTTAACTCAAAATAATCATAAATATTTAATGTAACTTTAATAACTTGGTACTTGATTACAAAACGGAGCGGGTTTTGAAGACCCGATTTTTACAAATGTTACATAAAAGAATTATGATTCTAAGATTGGCACATCTGGTATGTGCGGCGTAGTGGTGTTTTGCGGTGTGTGTGCTGATCAGGGAACCCGGGTTCGATTCCCGGTTCCCCCATTTTTTTAAAACCGGATTTCTTTAATTGATTTTATTAAACCTTTTTAATTACTATAAGTATTTATTATTTAGTTCATTTATTTTATTTTATTTAATTAATTGATTATGTTATATTATTTCTTTAAACTTAATTTATTTTTAAATATTGAATTTCATCATTATATCTATGTAGTATTGTAAACAATAAATAGATAGCCGAACGACGTAAACAAAAGTACCTGATTGATAAATTGGGGCGGGTTTTCGAAACCCGATTTACACAAATGTTACACCGCTACTGAGAGTACACCTTTGTCGACACCAGCAACCGTAGAGCTTAAGGTCCTCCCGTCTCATTTAGAATACGCTTTCCTAGGTGACAATTCGAGCTTACCCGTGATCATTTCTTCAAAATTGTCAACGGAGGAGAAGGAGCGTTTAATCGAGGTCCTGAAGTCAAACAAGGAGGCCATCGCGTGGAAATTGTCTGATATCAAGGGGATTAGCCATACCTTCTGTACTCATAGGATCCTCATGGAGGACGTCTTTAAGCCCGTAGTGCAGCCACAGCGCCGTCTGAACCCGAATATACAAGAAGTTGTAAAGAAAGAGGTGCTTAAGCTAATGGAGGCTGGTCTCATTTATCTTATCTCCTATTCCGCATGGGTAAGCCCCACTCAGGTCGTTCCCAAGAAAGGGGAATGACAGTGGTCATGAACGAAAAGAAGGAGCTTATCCCATCGGGAACCGTCACGGGCTGGAGGGTGTGCATAGATTATAGAAAATTAAACGACGCCACCCGCAAGGATCACTTCCCGCTCCCGTTCATCGATCAGATGCTGGAGCGTCTCGCAGGACATCAATTTTATTGCTTCCTTGACGGTTTCTCAGGTTACTTTCAGATCCCGATTGCTCCCGAGGATCAAGAAAAGACAACCTTCACATGCCCGTATGGTACTTATGCATATCGCCGCATGCCGTTCGGGTTATGTAACGCTCAGGCTACTTTCCAGTGCTGCATGGTAGCCATCTTTCAGGACATGATCGAAACCTCCATGGAGGTTTTCATGGACAACTTTTCTGTCTATGGAAACACCTTCGATCAATGTCTTACTCATTTAGATGCAATGATGAAACGGTGTGTCGAGACACGATTGATGCTCAATTGGGAGAAATGTCACTTCATGGTGACAGAGGGCATAGTGCTAGGGCATAAAATTTCGCGAGCCGGGATAGAGGTCGATCGGGCGAAAATCGATACTATCAGCAGACTTCCCCCACCGACTAGCCGTCAAGTCCATCCGCAGCTTTCTCGGTCATGCGTGCTTCTACCGACATTCGAGATTTTTTAAAGATCACCCGCCCCATGACTCGACTTCTCGAGAAAGATGTACCCTTCGTTTTCGATGACGACTGTTTAAAAAGCTTTCACGATCCTTAAGGAGAAACTAGTGAGTGCTCCTATCCTCGTCTCACCAGACTGGAGCTTGCCTTTCGAGCTCATGTGTGATGCGAGCGATTATGGTGTGGGTGCCGTTTAGGGTCAGCGTCGGGACAAACATTTCCACCCTATTTACTACGCTAGTAAAACCCTCAATGACGCACAGGAGAACTACACCACTACAGAGAAGGAACTTTTAGCAGTGGTGTTCGCGTTTGATAAATTCCGCTCTTACCTCGTCCTGTTTAAGACCATCGTCTTTACGGACCACGTGGCTCTGCGTTTCCTTTTTTAAAAGAAGGACGCGAAGCCTCGTCTCATTCGATGGATTCTCCTGCTCTCCGAGTTCGATATTGAGATTAGAGATAAGAAAGGAGCGGAGAATGTAGCTGCTGACCATCTATCCCGACTAGAGGACCCCAACAGAGAAGCAATTAGGGAAGATGAGATCGGTGATAGATTTCCCCACGAGTCGGTAGAGTTTGTGACAGCCGAAAAGGAGGGAATGCCGTGGTTTTTCGACTTCGCGAATTATCTAGCGAATGGCGTGGTGCTGAAGGGGATGACTACGCAGCAGAAGAAGAAATTCTTCCGCGATGTCAGGCGATATATTTGGGACGACCCATTTCTATTTCGGGTAGGGGGAGACCGAATCCTGAGGCGCTGCGTGAGTCGAGAAGAGGGAGCAGAGATACTGAGGCATGTGCATGAGGGACTGACAGGAGGTCACCATGGTCCGCACGTCACCGCACAGAAGGTTTTTTATTGCGGTTTTTATTGGCCTTTCGTTGTGAAGGACGCCCAAGAGTTTGTGAAGAGGTGTGATCGTTGCCAGCGTACCGGCAACATCTCATCCAGGGACGAGATGCTCCAACATTCCATCCAGATTCTTGAAGTCTTTGATGTGTGGGGGATTGACTTCATGGGACCGTTTCCCGTCTCTAATGGAAACCGGTACATCCTCGTGGCTATTGATTATGTCTCCAAGTGGGTGGAAGCTTAAGCTTTACCCACAAATGATGCCCGAGTGGTGGTGAGATTCTTAAAGAAATTGTTCACCTGTTTTGGTAGCCCACGAGCCATCATCAGTGACCGTGGCAAGCACTTCTGCAATGCCGTCATGGAAAAGGCATTGGCGCGCTACAGTGTCACTCACCACCTTTCCACCGCCTATCATCCGTAGACTAACGGTCAGGTGGAGAACGCGAATAGGGGGTAAAACGGATCCTAGAGAAGACGGTAGGAAAGAGTCGAAAGGACTGGTCCGACAAACTGGACGATGCTTTGTGGGCGTTTTGCACCACCTACAAGACACCATTAGGCACCACGCCCTTCATGATCGTATACGGTAAAGCCTGTCATCTTACGATCGAATTAGAGCATAGGGCACTGTGGGCGTTGAAGACCGTAAATCTGGACCTCACCGAAGCAGCTAAGTGACGATTCTTTCAAATTCACGAGTTAGAGGCACTTCGGGATGCGGCATATGAGCGATCATGGAGTCTGAAAGAGAAAACAAAGGCGCTGCATGATCGACGGTTGAAGAATGTGAAGGAGTTTCAAATCGGTGACAAAGTGCTTCTATATAATTCCCGATTGAAACTATTTGCGGGAAAGCTGAAATCCAAATGGTCCGGCCCGTACGTGGTAAATGAGATTTTCCCATATGGAACTATCGAGCTGTAACATTTGTCAAAAACGGGTTTTTCCAAACCCGCTTCGTTTGTAATCGAATATCAAGTTATAAATATGTCGATGCGTATTTATGTCAATTTTATTTTAATGATGCATAATTAATAAACAAACTAGAATATAAAAGTTATAATTGATAAAAAGTAAAAATAAAATAAATAAAATGAAAAACAGGCTGCCGGGACTCGAACCTGGATCAGCCGGAAAGAGCTCAACGACTTAACACGCACACTTGTAACCACTCCGCCACTTGATGTTTTCTGTGAATTCTAGGAAACAATTAAATTTTATGGTCAATCATGAAGCGATCTGGTTACGCTAACTGTAACCGAAATCGGTCACCAAACGTCCAAAAACGTTTGATTGTTCGCGGTTTACCGATTATAACCGATACACCGACACCTCCAATCAATTTAGCTTTGAATGGACTTGAATTCAAGAGTTGATCGGTTTTAATAACCGAAAACTTGCACTTCCTGAATTACTCCAATCATAGTCCCCTCTCGCGACTCAAACACATCTGCAAACCTTTAATTTCACTTCCGCAATACTTTCAGTTCGTCGGAGAAGCAATTTGAACTCGCCGGACTTTCGCCGGAAAACCGTGTTTTCCATCAAATCAGTAAGTCTCTCAATTCTTTCATTGTCTATCAGTTGCTAAGCTGTTGGTAACTCAAACCCTTCAATCGGAATCAATTTCAGACGTCGATATCGGATAATTCACTCTCGCCGGAAAACTGCTGAAAATTCTCAATTCTCGCTGTGAAACGGTATAGCCTTCTAAACCTCCTGGGAATTCTTGTTCTGTGCTTCAATTTCGCTTTTAGCTAATAAAAATTGTTACCTTGTTCGCTCAGACGAAATCCGTAAAAACAGAGCTGACGACTTGCCGGAATTCTGAGATAAATCGTTTCTCCGGTATGTTTACTTCCAAAATCGTCTCTGCCATTCCATTTTAGTCTTTTGAATGTTTGTCAATCGAATTAAACAAGAAACAATAGAGTAATCGTAGGCTGTGATTCTGTAACGAAGAAGACGAAGTTAGGTTGATTATAAGATTAATATAATTTGGATATTATCTCGGGTTAGACACACAGTCCAGCGGTGGACTGTGTGCACACATATATCACACGCCGCGAGTTCGATCCTTGTCACACGTATGCTCTGTAATAAAGATGTTTTATTTTTCTAACTGAACCGGATTAACTTACGTTAGATGTTAAGTATAATAAAAATCGGTATATTAACCAGGTTAGACACACAGTCCAGCGGTGGACTGTGTGCAACACTAACCCACAGGTCCCGGGTTCGAGACCTGTTGACGGCACCGGTTTGATAATTAAAATCCTTTTTAAAAATAAATGAATTTTGAATAAATTAAAACAGTATATAAATATAATTAAAAACAGAAACATTTCGGGTTAGACACGTAGCTCAGTTGGTAGAGCTGCGTGCACGCGTACGGGAGGTCTCGGGTTCGAGCCTCACCCAGCGCATACATGCACACAATAGAACCGGTCAAATAGTCAACAGTCACAGTCAAACAGTCAACGGTTAATGGTCAACGCAAAGGTCAACATTTTTTTTATATTTTTATTTATTTAATTTAATTTGAAAATCAATTAAAAATACTTAAAAATAATGTTTTAAAAGATAGAAAATAGCCTTAAACTCACAAAAATATATTTAAAAATCCTATTAAAATTATTAATAAAATCCACTCATTACTATACCTTCCGTTATTATTTAGGTTAGTTAATTCCTCGTTGATCAACCCTTCAAACTCGTGCGCATCTCATCATGTCCAACCGAACGCACCCAATGTGAGTGAATCTCTACAAATTCCCCGTTTTAATCACGTTTTTGGGGTGTATCATGTGTCTTACTATTTATTATATTTAAATCATTGTGCATACAACATATCATGAACAAATGTGTATTCAGCTTGATCAACTGTTTGTGTGGTTATTGTTTAGATTTAATTTATTATTTTCAGTACATGCAATATCATAGGCCGCCGCTCCCCATTACATTATGAGCGTTGAGCAGTTCCCCATTACATTATGAGCGTGAACCTGGCGTTGCCAACATATGATCGGCTCCGTTTGATTGAGCCTTGATCGCACAGACATTCATCATAGGCCGTCAGTTCCCCATTACATTATGAGCGTGAACGTGACGTTGCCAACATATACAGTTTCATTCATGTTATATATTCATGCAAGTTCATATGTTATTGTATGTTATTGTTTGCGGTTGTTATTGCTATTGTTTGATTATTTACATTTGCTTACATATGAATATTGCACAATTTTTCCTTGATAAAAATAACAAGAAATCAATAACTAATGTTTATCTAACAAGGTTCACTCGCCAACTTATGTTGACCCAAAAACCCCCATTTTACACATGATACAGGTGATCCAGCCGCAGCAAGAAACACATAGGATTGGCTTAGAAGAATAAACTGGTTTAGAGCTTGGATTGTTTAGTTGGTTATTTTTCTTTGTATTTGTATGGACATGTTTGGATTATTGAGAATGTAATTTTGACTTTAATAAATATAAAACATATTAGTAAATATCATGAGCTTTGGTGATAACCCAATTATGCCCCGACTCTTATTCCGCTGCGGGTCGGGGTGTGACACGAGCTGCAAGACGAAGCTGACGTAGGGACATGGAAGGTCAACTGGCATCGTTTGAAACATTATTTAGGAGGACCGCTAGATCCCACCGAGACGGAGGAGACTTCTCTCGAAGTTCCACCTCAGACCGCGTAGATTCTCGGGTTTCGGCTCGAGTGTAGATTTTGTAGAGTTTGGTAGTTAGTGGCATTTATTGTTTTGTTTATTTAATTCATGTTTTGTATTTTGTTTGTTTGTTCGTTGGTCGGTTTAGTTGGTTTTTGCAGGTCACATCACGCATCAGTGATGGAGCACGGGCGATTGCAGGTACGTTTGATCAATCCGGTAGAACGAGTGGGATTCCGTGAACTAACTAAGCTAACATGAAAGTTTCAAAAACTTAAATTTTTCTAAGGCATAAACCTGGCAAAAAGAAAGAAACTTTCTGTGAAAACAAGCCTCTCGCGGGGCGCGAGAGGCACAAGCCTTCTCGGTCGCGGCTCGCGAGAGGCCAATAAAATCCGGATTCATTACTCCCTTGCGGGGCGCGAGAGACTTAATGGTTTCTCTCGCGGCCAGCGAGAGGCCCTATCTGCATTTAAAAAACCCTAGCTCTATTTTCACCCACATTTCACCACTTTTCTCAACATTTTCTATACGGCTCTCCACCTATTTTCTTCATACTTCCGCCATTTTCAACCCAAATTCACCCACATTTTCTTCCTAAACTCATCCCTCACTCATTTTGAAGTGATTTCACCCGGTTTTTACCCTCCCACTTGCATTTCACCGGTGCTTTAAAGTTTCAAATTTTTTGTACTTATCTTCCAGATCTACAACAACGTACGGTTTTTCGCAACTCTTATGGTTCATTTCTTTATGCTATAGTTGTTTGTTGCGGTTATTGTGCTATTTGCTACTGTACTAGTTGTCGGTTCGGTTAAGTGCGGGTTGGGTTCATCGGGGTTGCTCATGAGTTTTAGGAGTAGTATGGGTTATTATTTGTGGATATATTCTGTACATGCAGGGGGAATTTTGCGGGTTTGGTGCGAGCCAACATTGAGTGTGGGGATGCGGGTTGGCTAACTCTGTTTTTAAACTAACAATCTGTTTTTTAGCCACCCGTTAGTTCTGCCATGATTCAACTTGTTTTATTTTTCATTATACACTCAATGTGGGCTCGTATCTCGGCACATCGGTTTAATCGAGGACAATTAAAGTGCCGAGAGGGGGGTAGTGTTTGGTTTGGATATGTTTCAGGGGGGTGAGTAACATTTGATTAATCGGGCATAAAGAATTCAGTCCAATCTCGCCCGTAATCAATCTCCATTCGGGCGAGATTCGGTTTTTATTATAATGTTACCCTCGCTTCAAATGCATCTTAATCATGAAGTAAATTGTTTTTCTGATGCAAACCATGACCGCGAATGAAATGCTATACGGTCGTTTATTTTACGTGGTGCTTTCTTTCTAAGGTCATACTTATCTTACTTGTGTGTATTGCAGATGTCAAGAGAAGGTAGCTCAAGCAGGGCCGGCAGAAAGAGAAGGGGACCAACACCTCGTCAGAGAGGTGACCCCGCAGACGCGCCACAACAACCCTCTTATTTCGGAAGGCGCATGATCAGGTATCGGGGATAAGGTGTCCCCCATGGGCAGAGCACGCGGATCGTGGACAACCCTCTCTTGCAGTTCGATTTAGACTCCCACGAGTGGAGAGGCTCTTAAGCTTGGTCACTTGTGAACTATTACCTTAGAGGAGGATTGATTGGGAGTTGATTGATAATTTGGGACAAAGGGGTCGGATCGAGCAGCTACTGGGGGATAAGTTTAGAAGGGTACTAGATTGTGGAGCAAGGCAGTACAAGGAAATTACTTACGAGTTCCATTCCACTTTCGAGTACCAACAAGGAAAGTTCACCGAAAATGACGCGGTTTCTTTTGCCTTGGGGAGGCAAGTATTTGAAATGACTATTCCACAATTTGCGATGGCGACGCAAATATATTCAGATGAAGAGGTTCAGTCACCAGACTTTGCCACCAGCTTGCAGGTTGTCTTCAAAAGAAGGCACCCCCACAGTGTATAGACAGATGAACTCGCCAGGTTTTGGGACACCATCTCTTCCGCCCCGTATCACTGGTCCCATTCACCGCTTCCTTTATATGATTCTTGCTGCTACATTGGTTGGGAGGGGACAAGGGGATAATAAAGTTAACCAAGTGAGTTTATTTTGTTTGATGTGCACGGTAGAAGGACGGCCGGCAAACCTAGCCACAATATTTGCTTGGTCAATGAAGAGACTGTGGAGGGGGGCCCCGGGGCAAGGGTTTATTGCGGGCCTTTGGTTACATGCATGGCTTAGAGCCTAGGGGTGTTTGACAGATACCCCCAGGACAGGATGAGAGAAGGCCCCGCTCCCTGTGTCATGAGCATCAGAGATCTCCTGGCTGCAGGAATCCTTACCACCCAAGAGCCGATTAGTTGGATACCAGCTCGCCAAGGGCCTCAAGTGCAACCGCCTCCTGGATCCGAAGCTGCATCTTCTATGCAGGCGGCCATACCTACTCGATACCAGTGGCCAGTCACCCACCAGGAACTGCCAGGAAGGCAGTACCCGCTTCGGGAACCTCGTCCGGACCCACTGACCTTAGACTCGCTTTATGACAGGATGAAGACCGGGTTTGGGGATTTGAGAGGCTATGTGGACCAGAAGTTTGGCAGGGTGCGCCAAACTATGTAAGAGAGTAGAAGGATACACGAGGCCAGCCATAGGAGGCTAGAGGATGGGATGCGCTACATGATGTAGAATCTAAACATGGGAGTCCCCTCTTACTTTCAGCAGCCAGGCGGTCAGGCAGGTTCTAGCCAGTTTGTAGGTATGGAGGATGTGCAGCCTTTCCAGGTGTTTGAGGCGTCCGAAGAATCTGAAGAGGACGATTGAAGCAGCTGAAGAGCTTTACCTTTATTTTTTCTTTTCTACTATTTTCAGTTATTATGGTTTGTACTTTTAAGACAATTTATTTTTAGGTTGGTTGGTTGGTTGGGTATGTGTTGATGAACAATATTGCAAAACTATGGATTTATTTGGCTTTATTATTATTATCATGTTTTGTAAGTGTGTGATGCTAGGTTGAGGTATATGCTGTTCCGTTCGCATGAGAGCGTTAAGAGTTGCATATTAAGCGCGTTCGGTTTAGATAGCACAAGTGGTTTGCCTGGCACATCGACAGGCTTGCACTACCAGCTAAATCGCTTCCTTTTCTGTATTTTTCTTCTTATTTGGTTTGCTTGTTTTTTAGTTTTGAGTAGTATTTGTCTCGTCCTTGCATTGGGGACAATGCAAAACTTTAAGTGTGGGGATGGGATATTAGAGTAGTATTAGTTTTGAAAAAAATAATAAAAAATATAAAAAAATTAAAAATCCGAAATTGACTTTTGAAAAGGAAGTTTGCATGAAAAATTAAACGGAAAATGATAGAAAAATTTAACTCTTATTCGGTTTCAAATAATAATAATATGAGAATAAAAAGGGGTGAGTTTATGTCTAATTTGGGATGTGCAAGTAGGCTCGATTCGGTTA
Organism: Scalesia atractyloides; assembly: GCA_947069175.1. Taxonomy (NCBI): domain Eukaryota; kingdom Viridiplantae; phylum Streptophyta; class Magnoliopsida; order Asterales; family Asteraceae; genus Scalesia; species Scalesia atractyloides. Next base: position 87,818,954 of record CAMTDV010000001.1, read on the forward strand.
TTAGTTTCTTGGAGCTTAATACACCTTAATAGTCGCTCTACTAGTGGGTACTCATCTAGGAGAAATGGGAAATTGAAACCACCAAATATATTATAAGGAATGCCGTTATAAGCTAAAATATTTAGAATTTTTAATCATGTAAAAAGAAAAATATAAGAAAATGAGCTTGATTGAAAAGTAGACTAAGGCCTATGGAATCTCCCTTGGGGATGGTGACTCTGATCGAGAATCCCTCTAGGATTAGTTGAAATTTTAAGTATCGAAGCCCACGTTGTCGCTCTCGGGGATGGTGACTCTGGTTGAGACAGCCTCTAGGTTAGATATGCAAAAAGAAATCAAAATGCTCAAAAGAAAAAAAAAGAGAAAAAGAAATTTGCTTGATTTTAAATTCTTTATATTTTGGTATTAAACGATTAGGAAAGGATTCAATAATTCGTTCCTTGTGTTTCAGAAGCTTGAGGTGGGATTAGGGATACTGTGGACTCTAGTGTGAGACCCTAGGTGGATTGACCGCACTTAAATTAAATTTACATGATAAGAGGTTTGAGCTGAATTTTGAGTTTAAGTGGACCCAATACTTGCAATCGCGATTAACATGAAATTTGTCCCTAATGAAAATAATAGTAATTTTTAAAATCGAGTAATTGTTGGGTTATGATTTCGTTTACGCACAATTCTTTTTCGAGGACGAAAAAGAGCAAGTGTCGGGATATTTGATGTATTTAATAATACATCTATTTGTCTTGTAGAGTTTGTATAGTTTAGCGCGTTTTCGTTTCGATTTGTCAATAATTTATCTACTTTTAATCCAAACACGTTTTGCAGGTCTTGGTTCGTGAAAACGGTTGGAAGGATGGGAAATACGAGCGAAAATGGTGAAAAGAACCGAGCCGGGACGTGAATTGATCGAAAACGGGAAAACGAAATGCAAAAATCAGAAATTCCACCTGGTCACGGGGCGCGACCGGTACAAGCAACCTCTCTCGCGGTCCGCGAGAGAGGGATAATGATCTCCGAAGTCAAACCTCGGTCACGCGCGACCGAACCCTCCAAACTCTCTCGCGGGGCGCGAGAGAGGGCTTTATCCAGAAAGTTTCGAAATCAGTGTTGTTTTGTGATTTGTTTGTTTATAATAGACTTATTATCATAATAAAACACATCTTGGGCAATTATGGACGATCTAGAGCAACTTTGGAGCTATTTTCTGGAGGTTTGAAGCTACACAAGGCGGATCTAAGCTGCAGGAACGGTGGTGGTGATCCCGGAAGTTAAATGCAGGAGCTTGCTACGGTTTATTATATCAATCTCCTCTTTGATTTCTTTGGTTTTTGATCAATCATGCTATCTATTTTTCAACTTGGTTTTTATCACTTTTCAAACATGTTGTTTGGCTAGATTTTCTTTGGTTACCTTGGTTTTGGATTATGGAATTATGAAACTTTGATTTACTTTAATTTAAGTTTATGGTTGAATATTTAAATTGGTAAGGTTTACAACTTTAATAATCTAGTTTATGGTATTTGCATGATCTTGTTTGTTTGATGATTGTTTGGTTGTTTTGCATAAACTTTGGTGAATATCTTTCATGTAATAGGTTTTTGTTACTTTTCGTGTTCTTAGGAATTCGTGAAGTTGTCGGTAAAATTGGCCAATAAAACCGAGGAAACAATTAGATTAACCATTAAATTAAACTTGTCATTATACCTAATTTGTTAATTGAGAAATTGCAATTAGTTGGCTGAATTAATATGGTAAATTGTTTAGGTTAGGGTTTTGAGAAATTCCCGAGTCTAATTTCCTTGTCATAATTAAATCAGTTAATCTACACTAGAAAATTGAAGTTGGTCTAGGTTAATTATTGAGAAGTAATTAATAATTAGGCACTTTACTAATTTGAAAAGATAATTGAAAAAGAATCTTTAAGACCGGTAAACGAATAAAAAAGATATGTTATTGTAGGTGTCTTCCTGAGAAGGGTCGGGGGTCCTTTTTAATAAACCTAAACTTTGATATGTTAAGATCCCGGTAAAATATTCAACCAGACTAATTATTGTTAAATTGAAGGAGTAGTATTCTAAAAACCCAACCTAGGTAACTAGTTTATCATCTCTTGGTAAAAGTTATAATAAGTCCTTAGAAGTTCATAGTTTGGTCATTTCACTTTAGTAGTTTTATTTAAATTGATAATTTAGAATTATTAGTAACACCCCTTGAAATATACATAGTGTGTAGTTGAGTCTAAATTAGTAGTCTTAGCAATTAGAGAGTCATGTGGGTTCGATAATCCGGACTTACTTAATACTATTCTACAATTGATCGGTCCACTTGCCGTTAGTAGTTTAGTTTAATTTAGGAGTCTAGAGTATAATTTGAGTCTAGAATTAGGATAATTTGTTTTGTTTTAATTAACTACTTTTAGAACATCAGAATTGGCAACCCATATTTTTGGGACAATATCAGTTTGGATCATCACGATATCGTACGGTACTGACACTCACTAAAGTTTACGATATAAAAAAGATACTCTATACCACTACTAAAATTGTTCAGACCAGTATCGGTTGGTTTGTCTTAAATAAAAAAAATCCAAAAAGTTCATTATATTTAACCAATTCAATATGCTTCGATTACATGTAAATTTCATGTAAATTATCACAATACTCGGTTTTAAAAAAAATTATATCTGGACGTTCATAAAAATAGGCATGTCGCAATGACATACTCGAAAATTTTATAAAATATCGAATCTTAAAATGTATAAAATAGATACAGAACACGTTTAAAATTAGTTATAACTAGTTGGATGCACGTGCGCGTTGCCTTGTAACCATAACAATCAAAAGCCAAGGAAAACATCACTCACTAATATGTAAGTGTATATAAACATCTAATTTATTATATTATAGCATTAAACAAAATTTACAATCAATTACATTTGGATTTCCCACATAATAATACAAAACTATACATTAAAAACTAATCTTGTGGTTTCATCTCATTTCCAACTTCTTAGAGTGCATATAGCGCATTAATTGAAACATGCACTTACATTTGTGTTTGATGAATATGAGGTATGCTAATTCCTCTATTGTGTGTTGATCATAAGGGATAACCTCATCAACCAATTTTTGTAAGCGTGCCAGAAGTTGGACCTCATTTGCACTTGCCATCTTTGAACACTTTAAATATACCCACAAAAAGGTCTTAGAAAAGCAATAGGAATTTAACTTTAACTTTAACTTTTGTAATTCATAAATGGCTTAAATAACATCATGGTTGGCATGAAATGTGTATAAATTGTTACCAATAGGCATAAACGAATCTCTTCCATAGCTGCAACACAATGTCGTGCCAGGTAAAGATGTCGTTTTCATTTCATCCAAACATTAGGCTCATAAAAGGTACGTTGTTGTGGCTGCGAATGAAGCCATAACAATAACCACCAAACGTCCTTCATCATCATTGTCGTCAAACCTCTTAAAACGATTCAATGCGTGCGAACAACAAATTCCACATATATAAACATCTAGAGGTTAGGCCGAAATCCCAAACAAACAAAATAATTAAACAAATCACAAAGCAAAAAGTTTGTAATAATGCAAGGAAAACCATAATGCAAACCCTACAAAAACTTGAAGCATATCAATGTTGATGATTGATATTATACAGTCATTAACAAAACTCGCAATGCAAAATGTACAACTATAGGCAAACATGGGTTGAGTATTTATATGAATATCAATTATAAATACTTTTTTATAGAATTGTAAGTGTAGGCTCAGAATTAAAAAATGTGTGGTTGCTTTGTGAAAGCCATCTCAGCTGCCTACCTATAACGGTCATTATCATGGCCCAAATTTAGTAATATCCAACTCAAAGGCTCAACAACGCTTCATAGCCAAAGTTTCCAAACACATTTAATAAATCAAAGTTACGCATGCATTACTAATAACATCTCATATGCAATTTTCACACTGAACACATGTATTTGATAAACAAGTAAGGTGCCTTAGAGACTCATACATGCATCACGGCCCATTACTCCCTCAAACTCAACAACGATAACCAAAGTCTTTTTACAACATATTTTCGAGATGGCTCACATATGGGTTATGACCAATAATGAATCCACATGTCAACATAGGCAAAGAACAAAAAACCCACATGGCTCACCTATGGTTCATCGGCAATAGTGAATAAACATACAACAATCAGAGCTATAAACTTACAACAATCACAAATCCAAACACCCAATCAAAGCACCATTCATAACATATCATATACATGCCTAACCAATGCCTTTCATGACCAAGAATAAATGAACATGTAAATACAATAACAACTGATCCAAACACCCATCAACAATAGAGGTAGAAAGACAAAACACGACAGATCCCAAATGCTCCATCATAGGTAACAACAAAAACGAAGCAATCAGAGCTACAAACATACAACAATCATATATCCAAACACAACAAAAGATCCAAAAGTCCCATCGTAAGCTCCAACGGGTCGTCGCCTATGCATGTTGAAAAGGAAAACAAATTTAACCATCAAAATAATCCCCACACAAAGCTAGGGTTTTAAGAAAATCCCCCCCCCCCCAAAAAAAAAAAAACGTAATCATCGCTAAAAAGGCATATAAAATCACATATCAAAACACATTATCAAAGCCTCGTTTCTAACATATCATATACATGGCTCACCAATGGGTCATCCATTGCCTTTGCATCTTCAAAATAAAATCAGGTTTAACCACAAAAAATACCACCCCAAAGGGGTATATGATTAACAAATAGTCAATCAAAGATCACGGAGACAACAATCACCTGATCAGAATGGGAAGCAAAAGGATTGACAAAAGTGTAGATTCTACAGAGAGAGAGAGAGCACGCATTATAAATACAAAGAGAGACATGCTTTGGTCCAAATCAAATATGAAGGGTCAGAGGAATACAACGTGTGGCAACAATAAACACCAAAATATAAACACCTCGAGGTCGGGCCGAGAGCCCAAACAAATTAAATGACTACACAAACCACATAACACAATGTACAACATAATAATGCAGATAAACCCATAATGCAAACAACACAAACAAATTATGTATATGAATTGTTGATAATTGATATTATATAACTAGTATAATAATAAAATAACTCAAGAAACTAAACAAAATAATAAAAAAAAACAAATTTACTATTGAAACTTCATTGTCTACACATACATATATACATGTGTGTACCAGAGGGTTCAAATGAGAAGAAATTGTCTGTAAGAAGAAATTTCAACCACTAAGAATATTTTGTTTTTCTTTATTTAATATTTGTATTTAATTTATTGTAAGAGTATATTAGTAAACTTACATAGATCAATAAATTATAGTTTTCCTCTTTGATAGTTAACTACATTAAATTTTTAACCTATTTAAAAAAATAAAGAAAATATTAATTTAGTGTGTAGGATAAATTACAAGTTGTGTAGTGTAAAGTGTAGGATAAATTTTGATATGTGTAGAATAAATTTCGAAATATATAGGATAAATTTTGATATGTATAGATAAAAAAAATTAGTGTGAAGATGATAGTATTTATGACTAATTAATTAGTCAAAGATAATAATAAACGAGATGAGAGAAAAACTATTTAATGTTTTACAATTGTATCATTTGTTTTTTTTCTTTTCAGTTAAATTTTTTCTTAAATGATCCCTACCCTAGGTAAAAGTAATATAATTAAATTAAATTATATTTAATTTAACAAACAAAATGGTTGACAACTAGTCCTAGGAATGTCCTTCGTAAAATGACAAAAAGCACTTTTAAATTAAATTAAATTACTATATATAATGTAAGTAAATTACAATACGTTGTTACAATTGAAATTAGTATAAAAACATAAACAAACATAAATAACAAGAATGAGGAAAACAGTGTTGTAGATGAGGATTCGTGTTTAACAATGGTTCCTCAAAATAACTTGTGCGTCTCTCAATAAAATTTCTAAGTCTCTCAGTGTACACAACGAAGCAATGTGCATCGTGGGGGAAGACACTAGCTCCTGAAAACATACCATGAACTCGTAGCAAGAACAAACTCTGGTTGGTGGAAATAGTTGTATGAGTTTTGCCAAGCGGAAGGAGTGGCTCCATACTTACTCGAGTGAGGTACAAAGATTTTCCACGCCATGAGCACCTATGCGATCCTTAGGGGTCCCTCTAGAAATGGTCTCACTAATATACCACCCCAAGTTTCTACCCCCGCGGGTGGTACAAGTTCTCGCTCATTTCTTTTTCGTTTTTTCTAGTTTTCAAAATTTCAAACACACAACTTTGTGTATCGATATCGCATTCATCCTAGCCCAAATTTGATGTGGTTAGCTGCGAAGCTCTCACATAGTAGCGTTTAAACCCAATAAGAAACTTTAATAGTAATTATTACATATAGTTATCTATGTTCAAAGTTAGTGACAACACTTGATAAAAAAACTTATTTTTCACTGTTTTGCCAACACTAACTACATAAGACGACAAGGGTACACGAGGTGATGCCTACACCATCTGTTTATCCTTCTAAAATTTCACTTTGTGTCGATAGCACTAAGATAATACCGTATAAAAATAAAATGTATTATTAACCAATCAACATTACCTCTATAATAAAGTAGTTTATACCTCTAATAGTATTTTTAATATAAAATAGAACACTTAGCTCTTATAAACAAGTGATGTCCTTAATATCTTCCATTTGTGTATATAAAAATTCCTCACATTACGTCACCGATCATTCCATCTTCTTAGTGTTAATGGAAGCCGTAACTTAGTTTTAATGGAGTGACTCTTAGGGTAAAGAGGTTGTAACCACTACACTTATTTACACTATAAATACAATGGTTGAGTGCCTTGTTCTCTAGAGAATAGATACTGAAATATGCATTTCAACCACAAAACGCTAAAGAATTTTCGGCTTTCTCTGCTCTCCGTGCTCTTGTTTCAGGTATAGTATCAGGTGCTCAGTTTACTTCAGCAGTATAATCTGCTTAGGTTGTTGTACCTTGGGTGGTCCAAAATCTGTTTTAAGGGATCCATATTGAACAAAATTCCTCAAGCACAACTGTTTTCTTTATGTTTATTTTGTTTCTGTAATTCTTTTTGTGTATTTATTTTCCCTTGCATTCGGTATTGTAATCCAATCTTCTAAGTAAAAAAAGAATTTATTTTTATTTTGTGAATGGTATTCCTACACTTCAAGTAGGGTGTACACCGCCACAACCCCCGAGTATGCCAATCGGGTTGTAGTACTTGATGTGGGTGTGTGTTGTAGGCATTGGGCAACGACAATATAGTCATTATATTAAAAAAATCTAAACTATATAAACGTATACATAGGGTAGTTTACAAAAAGGCATTTTTCTATAATATGTGAGAAATCTATGATGACATTGTGATCGAAAATCAAGGGATGGCGTTTTAGATTCTTCTTGCATGATATTGTATAGAAAACATCAAACATAAAAATTTAAAACACAATCAATGTATTCTAAGCATTAAATCTAAAACACATTGATTATCTTTCTTCGCTTGGTGTTTTAGATTGCATGACTAAAATACATTTCATTGTGTTTTACATTGTTATGCTTGGTGTTTTCTATATAATACCATGCTAAAAGAATTTTAAACATTATGCCTAAGATTTAAAACACAATACCTACATAGACTTTTTACACTTTGTGGAAACTTTTTTATTTTTATTTTTTTTGTAAAGGAACCCTTAATTGTATATATAAATGACAATTTTAGCATTTCTTCACCACACTCTTTTTTTTACTCTCTACAATGTTATAATAAAAAAGTTCAATTTGACGGGTCATCTTCCCTAAAACCCACATTAAAACCAAGAAAATTTAGGTCAAAAATTCAATCAATCCAATCTCTTCCCCAACCAACATTTTCCAACCTAAGTGATGCCAGCTCAATATCCAACGTACTACCCCCAACCTCCACTAGCTCCAAACATGCCAACGCAAATGACATGTGGCCAGTTCAACAATGGACCGATATGCACATCGTGACCATAACACCCAATACCAAAATCTACCTTATCGTGACGCAACACGTATGCGTTCCAATTTTGAAGATGAAGATGATGACGAAAGGTTTCAAACAAATAATGAAGAATAATAAGAACAAGAAGACGTAAAAGTAGAGGAAGAACAGGACGGGAGAAGGTTGTCGCCAAGCCTAAACAAAAATACACAAATCGGCGAGACGAAGGCATCAGACCAAAGCGAAGGAGGTTTCTGTACGCAAGTCTTATTTAAATGCTTAGTTTTTGTAGTTTTTTTAAAGATGTGAGTACTTTTGGTATTTATCTGCCCTCTCAAAAATGCATAATTTGAATAGTTTTGAATCATCAATACTCTACTGCCCAAGCGAATTGAGTACTTGGGTACTTAAATGACACAACATATTTTACTATTCACGACTCAATCTATTAACCTATCTAAAAAACCGGTCAAAATCGTTGAGTTTTTGGTTTTTCCGATTCACTTAATACCTAATGATTTATCTATGTTAGGCTCATTAGCTCATAATCGGACCGGCGACACCAATGATTCAAAGTTTGACTAGTTAGACCTACCCGGCAATCCGGTTTTTATAGCATTGATTAAAATTTAAAATACATTTTATTTGTTTTTGAAACCTATATTAAAAACTCAAATACAACAAACTATATCAACTAAATTTTTAAATAAACATGTAATTAAATAAACATGAAAACATAGATTAAAATTTAAATTCTTTTATATTAGTTGGCGCCGCGAACCGGGCCCGTTTCCTCATGACATTCCCCACTTTCCGTCCACGGTTTTTTACTAGTTAATCTTTAACTTTTCTTATTTCAAAAATGGAAAGTAAAACACCAACACAACCTTTTAATATCATAGGCCCAAAAAAATATTTTGTTTAGTATCGGATAAATTATTCAACCATCAGATGCATTGGCGGATCCAGAAAAGCCGCATAATGGTAGCGTCTCAATAAAAAGGAGTAACGAAATCGAAAAAAGGTCAAAATTTTCCAAAATTTACACTATCGTCGGAGCGTCACCGGAGCGTTAAGGGGCAATGAAGGTTACCCTTTCTATCACTCTAGGTCCGCCCCTGATCAGATGTATGTAAATATAAAATTATAAAGATATGGGGTACCGTAAAAAATTAACATACTAAACATAAAAATAACTAGAGTAATTAATATTACTGATCTACAGTTTTAAACTAGAGTAATTACACTACAAAAATATGAAGCAAAGTAATAATAATTTCTAGGTATATATATGATTGACAAATTAAATGTATTTGTATTTTATCCTAACTATATATGTGTGTAGGCACGATTACACACACGCTTTTAGTACGTATAAAATTTTAAGTATGGAATAAGGAGAAAGTAATATTATTTGTACGCACGATATGAAAATCATTTAATGGTAAAGAAAAAGATAAAAAGACGAGTTAAGTATAAATCTATTGGTTTTCACAATTTTTTACTAAAAATCAAATGTACTTTTTGATTCAATATTGTTTTTTAATAATACTAAGTTGGATAAATATTTACATAACCATCTTAATATTATATATATTATATTTAAAACATTATGTATAAATATATTAGGTGGTTCTCATAACTTTACTTTTGTCACAATATTGATTTTTGAAAATGAACCTCCCGTATTTACTAGTAAATAATACTTCATAAAAATATAATTTCATAAAAATATAATAGAGCAAGTATTAATACTTCATAAAAATATAATAGAGCAAGTATTTTAGCTAAAATTAGCATGCGGAAAAAGAGCCTCACGTGCTTCCCACCTGTCAGATGTACACGTAATTTACAAATCAATATATCATATTCTATAGTAACCCTATAGTTTATGTAAAAACAGAAAATGCACCTTGAGTTTAAGTGGTTACCAAAACCTTCCTTACTTGTCATGTTTTTGTCAAAGTGTCCAGAATAATTGCAACTATTTTTAACGGTAAATTTGGATTACTAACTTACCATTGAAGTATTATCTTGTTAGTTGCGGAACTACCCAAGCATATTCAGTTCCAATATGCTATAACGCCTATACACCAATGCATGAGCAAACTCAATAAATTTTGAAAAACCTCTCTTGTGAGAATTGAACCGAGTACCTAATGGTTCTTAAGCTTTACCCCACCCCAAAATTGTCACCAGACTATAATACCATGTGTTGAAAATGTCCGTAACTAATTTGGTTTATTAAATAAATGCAATAAACTACACACAAATACGAACACAAACAAATATACAATCACGCTAGATACAAAACTAGTTGTATGTAGAAAATAGCAAGATACAAAACTAGCTGTATATAGAAAATAGCAAGAAGTGCATAAATTCTTGTACGCTATTCATGTTAATTATAACGAGAAAGAGATTAAATTTTCCAGTTACATAACCGTTTTATATGTTATATGTAAAATAGAATTTATTTATAGAATTATTAAATAATAGATCCAATGTCCAATACAAAGCTTTTGGTATCTTTTATTGCATCTTAAGCAACGAAGCATAAAAGGAAAGCAAAAATTGTCACACCTCGACCCGCAGCGGAATAAGAGTCGGGGCATAATTGGGTTATCACCAAAGCTCATGATGTTTACTAAAATGTTTCAAATTTATTAAATTCAAATTACAATTTAAATATCCAAATCAAAATCCATACAATTACAAGGAAATGAAACTATGTAAACAATCCAAAGCTTAAACTGATTTATTCTTCTAGTCTTTCCTATGTGTTTCTTGCCTCAACTGGATCACCTGTATCATGTGTAAAACGGGGTATATTTTGGGTCAACAAAAGTTGGCGAGTGAAACTTGATAAAACATTGTTATTAATTTCTTGTTTTATTTAATATTGAAAATTTGTGCAATAATCACATGTGAACCAACATATATAAATAACAACCACAAACCACTTTGAATGAGTATATGATATGAATGATGATGATTGTGAGATCAAGGCTCAATCAAACGGAGCCGATCGTATGAGGCACCTGATGCTCAACCCGTCTTCCACGCGGAACTGATGGGCCTAATGAAATGCGTGTACTGAAAATGATAAATCCAAACTACATATAATCCACACAACAATTGATACATATTTGATACACATTTGATCACGGATATGATGGATGCACAAGTGTTTAAATATAGTAAAGAATGAAACGACACATGATACACCCCAAAAACATGATTAAAACGGGGAATTGATAGAGATTCACTCACATTGGGTGCGTTCTTTGATGACGTTGGATGCGCACGAATTTTAGGATTTGATCGACGAGGGAAAAACTAACCTAAAATAATAACGAAATGATTCGGTAAATAAATGGCTTTTTATTTGAGATTAATACTTTTAATTCATAATCTTAATAGGATTTTTAGATTTATTTTTGTGAGTTTAAGGAAATTTTCTAACCTTCAAAATCTTATTTTTAAGTATTTTTAAATAATTTTCTAATTAAATAAATAAATAAAAGAAATAAAAAAAATTGATTTTTTTGACCGTTGACCGTTGACCGGTCGGACCGTGTGTTTGTATGCGCTGAGTGAGGTTCGAACTCGGGACCTCTCGTATACGTGCACGCAGCTCTACCAACTGAGCTACGTGTCTAACCCGAAATATTCTCTGATTTAATTATATTTATATACTAATTAATTTTTAACTTATTTGGGTTTTTATTAAAAACGATATATATATGGCCGAACCGGTTGCAGGGACCCGGAGTCGAACTCGGGTCCTTTGGTTCGAGTGCGCACAGCCAAACCAGTTGGGCTGTGTGTCATATCTGTTTAACTTATGGATTAAATTATTCTTATTAACATTCGGTGACCTGATCTGATTAAGTTTTAAAAATGTTGGTTTTATTTCTGAAAATCGGTAACGTGTGCGATTCGAACTCGTGACGTGCGTGTTATGTTGCACACAGTCCACCGCTGGACTGTGTGTCTAACCCGGTTAAATATTCAGTTTTAATTGAACTTATACACATGTTCAACTTCGTCTTCTTCGCTTAACATTTCAGAACAGTGAATTCCGACTGTTCTGTTTAATCGATCTTAACTTATATTTGATTGAATTTGAAAATAGAAATGAGATGACATGGTATACCAGAACGGCGAGTTTGCTTCAGGTTTTCCGGCAAAGACTCGTCGTCTCCGATCTGCGGATTCCGGCTGAGGGAAACTGTTTAACAGTTTTGATTACTGAATTGAGCAATTAGATTATAAATCGAAAGATAGCAAGAGAAAATTAGAGGATTGTACCGTCTGAAGAAAAACACGGTTTTCCGTTCAGTGATTCCGGCTAAATTGATATTTCCGGCGACGTGCTAAAGCTTCGAGAGATTGTGCGATTTTGAGCGAAAAGGTTACAAGAGGTTTGGGTGGGTATTTATAGGGAAGAACAGGATGTATTGGGTCCGAATTTTGGTCTTGATTCGCGGTCAAAGTTTCTCCGGCGGTTACGACTGAAATTGAGGGTTTAGACATCGGTTATAACCGATGTCGAGGTCGGTTAACATGTTTAGTCAAAAGGAAAATGGCCAAAGTCGCGGATTGCCGGATTTTCCGGTGATTGCGAGTTCTGAGCGCGGTGATCTCCGGTTTTGAATTCGAGTTTTATTTTAAGTATTATTTGTTTCAGTATTTTCACAAAGAAGGCGTGTGGCGGAGCGGTGTGTTGTGTGTTTGAGTTTGTGGGTGACCCGGGTTCGAAACCCGGCGTCCCCATTTTATTTTTTTCTCACTATTTAATATTATTTATAAATTCTGGTTTTTAAATTCTAATATATTTATTAATTATGTATCGTTTAAAATTAATTTGAGCAATAAATACGCAACGAAAAATTATAACTGGATATTTGATTAATAAACGAAGCGGGTTTTGGAAACCCGTTTTTCGACGGATGTTACAAAAATAGTATTATTTTGCAAGGACAGAGTTAATTTTAATCTTTTCGGTTCAATGATTTGCATGCTTGTTTAATATATTTAAGAAAAGCAGGAATATACAATCTTTTTAATATAGAACAAGTTTGAAGTGAAGAATCTTATTTTCTAACTTTGGATTGCGCTATGTGACGTGGCAAGTGTTATCAAGTCTTTTTTGAATGAGTGTAATCTAACCTGATTTATTTTAAAGAGTGGTTATATTTGGATATTATGGGTCGGTTCGTATAATGCAATGGGTGTTATCGAGGTTTAACCCGACCTGCTTTAAATACTGATTTTATTTGGGTATTATTATTATTATTATGTAAATGTTTAGTAATTATATACTTAAATATTTAAAGAAGATAATATTGCACGATGCGACGGTTGTCACTGAGACTCTTTTGGAGAGCACAATCTAACAAGAGTTGCCTTAAACACCGATTATATTTGGTATTATTGTTGTTGTTGTTGTTATAACTATGTAAATATTTAGTAATTATATACTTAAGTATTTAAATATGATAATATTGTAAGATACGACAAGTGTTACTAAAGCACGATTTGGCGGGTGTCACTGAGTTTCTTTTATAGAGCGTAATCTAACCCGACTTTCCTTAAACACTCATTATATTTAGTTATTATTCTTATTATTATACCATGTAAATATTTAGTAATTATATACTTATATAATTAAATAAGATTGTACTTAATTTACATAATATTTAGTTATATAAATCTAAAATAATAAATGTAAATGTAAATTTAAAGTATTGTAAGTAAGATAATACCCGGTGTAGTGAATTAAAAATCTCATGAGCACTAAATAATGTATTAGTCATGATAAATTTATTAAATGGGAGCAAATTAGAAACTATTGCATATAACACTTACATCATATGATTGAAAAGTTGTGACAAGCGTCTTAACTTTAATTGAAATTACATTTTTAGTCATAAGAGATGCTTTGTAAGGTAATAAAGATAATCAATTGTATTAACCATTACTTACATCTGTATTATGCGGTTCTTGCTATTCTATATTTACAGTTGCTTAGTTTTTTTAACAACATTTTTTACACACAAATAACAGATAACCTTTCACTCGTAAGTATTTAAACCTACATCATTTTTGTAAAAGACAAATATCATATCATTAGACCACTAGGTAGGAAACATAATTAAAAATTAAAATTTATTAAGTATCGATCTATTGGTTGTACCTCTCATAAACTATCATAAATTCTTTGATAAAGATTTCTGAATAACTATTTGATTAAAAACATTGTATGATGAAATGTGATATGAACAAAAATAAATAATTAAGAATTTATCTGTTTATAACAACCAATCAAGTTGAGTCTACTCCATTTTTTTGAGTAAAGTCAAATTTGAGCACCTGTGGTATACCTCAACTGACATATTAAGACCCCTATTTTAAAAATTTGTCAGTTTAAGTCCCCCACATTTCTAATTTGCATCAATGTACCCTATGCTACATAACGTTATTAATGTTAACCGTTGACCACTAATAGATGAAGGGCACACTGATCTTTTCACCTCAATTACTTAATGACATTAATTACCAACCCCCCCCCCCCCATTTGCTTAACCTCATCAGATCAACCCCTCTCGTTTCACACCCCTACCCATCCTCTTCACCTATTCACCAGCGATCACCACCTCCCCTACCCCATGTCGATATTCAGGCGGCAACCAATTGTACCATCACTACTCATGGTTTATCCGGTGTTCTTACATTCGTTACTTATATCACAAGGTTAATAAGAAGATTTTGTGGGGATTTTGTTAGCTAGTACTATATAGTTTATGAATCCTAATCAAAACATAATGTGCGTGTCGTGTTCGTTATTCGTAAATGATTATACTTGAAATATAATGGTGCTCTTGATCGTTTCAAGCTTACGTGATGTTAATCGTAACGAAACAACAAAGAAGTTAAAGTACCAAACGATGCGATCGCCAATTAATCAGTGTGGAGAAAGTGATTGGCGGCCAATCGAAAAGGAATCAGAGATAGTGATTATGAAGAAGAACGGCGGCGATGCGCTGGAGTAGGAGTCAGAAATCATTTTGTGAGTACAAAGATTCAAAGTGTCACTTAATACATAACACAGAGATGATAAATGAAAGGGTAAATACGTCATTTCACCCTCAAAGCAATAGATGGTGGCCATGTCATTAAGCAGCCAAGGGGGTACATTGATGCAAATTGGAAAGGTGAGGGACTTAAACAATTGAACTTACGAATTGTCAATATAGGGTCTTAATGTGTTAATAGGGGTAAACCACAAGGACTCAAACTGTAGTTTACTCAAAATATTTAGAAATACTTAATAATTTATTAAAAATCTTGAATACATAATGAAATTAATCACTTTTTTTTTACCGAAGACAATGTGAGGGCATTGACTCCTCTAAGCCACGCGAATAAGAGAAAAGTTTAAAAGACACTTTGACTTTTATCCACACCCGAAAAGTCATCACACCAGTGTAGTAATGGGCTTCACTTTTGGATTTTAATTTGTTTTACATTTACATAAAAAAAATCAATAATTATGTATATGAAACTTTGTCTTAAAAGTAATCTTTTGAAAATTGGAACGTTTGTCGAATTGTTTTTTTTTTCCTTAAAGTTCATTGATTTGCAAAGAAAAATACGAGAAATATGTCATTTGTAATCTATCGGTATTGTTATTGTCTGCTTAAAATAATCTTATTTGTGTTTAATCCGTCATATTGTAGTTAGGGGTGGGATTTATGACATAATAGCAATCTAACATAAATTCGAGAGTTTATGTTACCTATAACCAATATGGTTAGCTATATACGTTGGGTTTAGGTTGATCAAACGCGTTTACGCAGTTAACCTGATAATTTTTTTTTATATATTTTTCCAATGCGTATTTATGTTGTAGCTTAAAAATTGGTGGGCATTTTTATATAAAAAAAGAAGAATAAGAGGTTTGTAACTTACTCGTAATTGTTTTATATTATTTATTATTTTAGTAAAAACATAATTCTAGATTATTAATACATAAAAAATAAATTAAAAAATCGCCTTAAACAATTCGTGATTATTTCAACCCGCAAATATATGTGGCTTGTTCGATGTACGTGTCTGATATGATTTTCGGGTTCCTATCATGTTTTGATTTGTGTCAAAATTTCGGTGTCGTGTAGTCTTCTACCCCTACCCATAAGCAAACTAGTGACACTAAGGGATTTATGTTTAACATGTTAGAAAAGCTAGTTGAATTTCAAACACTAAAAAAATTCAAACTAGTAAGCTAGTAATTTGAATAGGCAAGTATCGACTCTTCCACGCATATTTTGATTAATTTTCACCTTTTTTTTAATAACAATGCTTACTCACTCCTAACTTACATCATACTGCCCGTTAGTTTGATACTGAACCAAGAACATCCACAATTTTCTATTTAATATGTTCACACCTATGATCCAATCTAATTTTCAAAACACTAATTAAAAGTTCTAAGTGGCCATTCTTAATAAAAGCAACCAATAATCCAATAACTATTTTATCTATTTTGATGTTGTTATACCAACAACTTTGTTTATTTATTATAACTAATTAAAAGTTCAACTTCACTCAACCACCTCAATTATAAATTCTTTAAAAAATAAAAAAGGCAAAATCTATCAACAACAAATATGAAAAACAAAGATATTTCAACCACATAGACATACTACAAAGATATGGGGTCGTGATGACGAATAACAAGGTCAAAATGGATCACACATTTGTTTTCTTTCACAATATCTTTCACCTTTTATTCACTTTAAAGTGTGATGGGATGAACATCCTTCCCCCTTGTCTCCTTGATTTGTTTTCACATTTTTAGATCACCATAAAAAAACCCAATTACTCTTAAAAGTGTAACAAAAAGAAAAAGTATAAAAATCGTGCGAGTTGGCATGCATTAGCGCTGTTTAACGAGTGAGTTGGACCAAACCAATATTAACTCAAACTCGATCTCATGACTATACGAGACGAGCCAGCTTGATTCGTATCCGCGTCGTATTCAACTCGAGTCAACTCGTGGCATGTTGAGCTTACTCGATTTTCTTTTTAAATTCGAACAATTTTTTTAATAAAAATCGTTAATAAAAAAGTAACCGAAGTTTGTTTTAAATAACCAGTATCAAAATAACAATACACAAGAATACAATTTGTAAGCTTATTTGATGGAGTCGACTAATAAGCTACATTTTGTTACTTGTTACTCGTAACTTGACTCGTCTTAAGTTAAACTTAACTAATTTTTTAATAAAAAAATTAAAGAAAATCTATTTACATATGGCCCACGGGCCTTTGTCCGTTGCGATAATCTGCTAACATTAGATGCACTATAAATTTCCTTAAAAAATAATTCATTTTGGATTATTTTACAATTAGTATGATTTGTTATTATAATAATACAATGATATATTAAATTATTTCATAATTATTGTTAAATTTAAATTCAATATCTTTATTTCCTTTTCTTGAGTTTGATGGGCTTGTGTCGTTAAGTGGAGAGTTGGGCCCACCATGGGATGTGAATGTGAGCCAACCGCACACATTGACACTCTCACTGTGTGTGTGTGTGGGTTCTGTTTCTCTTTCATCCTTTGCTTGTATTTCACACTTGAAGTCTCCATTTTTGTACCATGTAATTTTGCAATATAATGAAGTATATAATGCTTTTGTAAAATCTTTGTTCATCATTTCATTGTAGAGTGTGAATGTGTGATATTTTAAATTACGAATTAAGTTATTTAGTTGAGTTGAAATAAGTTTTCAATGATATGGTTTAGAAATAAAAATCACTAATTGATAGTTCTCTTGTTAGATATATAGTTGGATTTCGGAATACTATATGATAAAAAAATGAAAAGAGTATTTTGGGACAGTGGTATTGATGGGTTAGATGTTAATTATGGGTGTGCGTTCGGTAGCTTGCACAGGTCCCTTCCTGATCTTGATCTTGGTGGGTTCGCTAATAAGAACATGGTCCCTCAAAGGCTCAGAGTACTTTGGCGAGCCCTTTATAGTAAGGTCGCCTAGAGTCTGGGAGAGAAGTTTGACCAATCTCTGCGCCGGAAAGCAGTGTTAGAGTGTCTATGGGGTCCTCACGCTCAAGACTTCCTAAGTGTTATCCTCATTGAAGGCCCAAGACAACACATGTCAACGGTGGAGTACCGAGCCATTCTTAAATATCAGTTAATGATCCATTTGTTTCCAGTCGATGAGCCTTGCCCAGTTTGCCGCAAGGTTTGTTTGGATAACTTTGGGGAGCATAGGACCTACCGAGTTTTAAAAAGATAGACCTGACCTAGTCAGAGATATCCTAAGTGACGTGCTTAAGCGGGCGGCGAAAAAGGAGGCCCTTATGAATTTCCTAACAGATACATTGAAAGGAGGTCCACTATGCGGCCGACAGATGCTCTTGTTTTCCATTGGGCAAGAGGGAAACATACTTATGTGGACCTTACCAGAGTAACCCCCTTGTTGGGCTTAGGGGAAATCGTTTGTGGCTCGTTTGTGGCTGGTTGGGCTGTAATGAAGGCAAAATCAGGGAAAGTTGATAAGCATGAAAAAGCTTGTGCTAGGAATCAACATGTTTTCATTCCTTTTATTTTTGATACATTTTGTTCCATTGCTCATGAAGCTGTTGGTTTTTTGGACAGCAAGCTACCGAGTGCAGAGGGTTGTGCACCACAATTTCTCGATGCCAAGGAACAAAAGTTTTATTTTCGGTAGAATTGGATTTGCTATTCAAAAGGGGGTTGCGACGCAGTTTGTTGCTCGTTTACCTGTCATTCTTATGGAATTTTTCTATGGTTAATAAAAAAATTATGAAAATATAATGACATATCTTCATTCGTATCAATTACTTCACAGCTTCAGATCACTAATACAACCACTTTAGATATTGTATTAGATCGTATTAGAGTATCCACCCAATACCTAAACTCTCACAAAACGCCCAATCTCTAGCCGTATAAGAAAAAAAATACATCATTCAAACACCAATTAACTTTACAATACAGTGAGTGCCCATATAATACTTGAGATTGATTCTGTTGACCGCTAGAAAAAAAACTCTACAATGCATCGTACACGGATGTTATTCCATTTCCACCATCTTTTACAAAATTAAACTATTCAGTTTTTAATACCACAAAACTAAACATAATTATGTATGGATGTTACATAATTAACATAAAAATTATATAAAATTTAATAAGTTGACATATTTATAAATTGTGTAAATATCTATACCTTATTTAAAAGTTTGTGTATTGAGATTCTTTTACAAAAGTTTAACAATATATAAATTCTTAAATCAATAACTTTATAGATACTGCCAATTTACTTTACTAGGTTTAATCATACATGTATTTTTTCATAATGTAAATAAAAAAGAGAAAAAAAGTTTTACATTGTGGACAACCTCCCATTACTCATCCTTGAATGTTAGTGGTTACAAACAAATTGGCAAAAAACCAAATAAATGGAACCACACAATGAGGCATTTGCGAAGCGAATAACATCCGCATTAGCATTGATATCAATTGTTTCACCTAGTTGTGGTCTAGTGGTAAGAGGCTTGATTTTTCTAGTGGAAACCTAAGTTCGATACTCACTTGCATCACTTTTAGTGGATTATAGCAATGAAGAATTTGAGCTGGACCTTGTGTGAGGTTGTCAGTTCGAATCCTGAACCACCCTGGTTTTTGTTCCATCGTGTGTTACGTCAGAGAATTCTGCTCTAGTGGTTGCACAACGACAGTCAAGTGGCAGCCGGCAGTATGATTTCCTAGGGGAATGCCAACCCAAACTCTGAAGTTAACGTGAACCCGGTTAAGACAACATAGTCTGGCCGGAGTGGTATCAATTTGATGAGTGCGGTGGCCAAAACACAAGAAACTAGCTGACCTAGTTGAGTCTATGGTTGGAGAAACTATCTTCAACTGATTAACTGAATGATGCTACTCGTGACTTATGTTGTTGTTAGGTTTCATGGGTTTGGTGCATTTAGTTGGTTTGTTTTGAGATGTCAACTCAAGAATCCCAAAAAGGAACCAAAGTGGTTGTACCTTGTTGTATAATATTTGTACATTTGTCACATCAATTTATGACCAGTACTTAGGGATGGAGACTGTTCGGTGTAAATAGGGGGGCTTGTTCCATCTTGATTTGTGAATCTCATTTTGACAAACCTGTAACTGTAGATAACAAACTATGCGTTTTACAGACTCTAACCAGTGGCGGACATATGAGTTATTTTCAAGGGGTGCGAATGAGAGCCTTCAACCAAACTTTCAAAGAGTGCGAACAAGACTTTTGCCTAGAAAAATTTTTGTTCAAGGGGCGCGTTCGTCCACCCACCAGTCCACCACAACACCTAAGTCCGCCCCTGACGGTAAAATGTTTCAAGTAAGGGCATTCATTGTCCGGTTTTAACGATTTTTAGTTCAACTGCGAGCCAAGCCATGAGTAATGGTTTTTAATTATAAAAACCCAAATGGACTGTGAAATCAAACTGACGACTGATTTAAATGGTTTCATGATCTTAAATCGAACCGTGCACACCCTTAGTTTCAATTATTTATTAAAATTGTCTGTATGTTTATTACTTATTGAAATAATTAAGTTATAATAAAATATAGCTTTTTAAAATAAACAACATCAAACGAGATTAAGTTATTAACCAATAACCATGTTTAAAACACCAAGTGGGTTGTAGAAGGCCCAGCCCAAGAAAATTAAGGAGGGATCAGGGCCCCATCCCGAGTAAACTATCAGAAACTCAATTTTTGGGCTCAAAAAGTAGCAAAAGTTGATCCTAATGGGCTATAGTTCTTAACATATATTGGTAGAGGTGCACAAATCGGGTATTTTTTAATACCCGGTTCCAGGTTAACCGGTTCTTGGTATGATTGAGTATTGAAGGAAATTGGATAGGGTTCGGGTACGGGTATAGAGGAGAAAAACCGTACCTTATGTATCCGAGTAGGGTATGATTGGGTTCAGGTGTCGGGTATTGGAACCGGATATGGGTTCGAGTATTAGTACCCGATTCTACAAAATAAGTTTTTTTTTTTTAATATTTTACCAAAATATAAACTCGTTTAAAACTTAGTTTTGGTTTGTAATTTGTAAAAGTAGATACAAAAAACTACAATAACATAAATTAACTCAGATACAAATTATTTGATTTATAATATCCATTTTTTAAAAACGTAGATATAAAATTTGCACAGTAAACATAAATACTTTAAAAATTAGGGTATTCTTTGTCAGGTATTAAAAAACCCTGTATAAGGTATGACCAGTACTGGGTATTTTCGGGTATAAATCAGGTACGATTTCGGGTACGCGTTATTGATCTCAAAATGTATACCCCATCCATACCCTACGGGTAAGGTCGGGCTCGATTATGGGTATAAAATACCCGGGTACAAAAACAACCGGTTCCGGGTTTTTTATCGGGTCCGATTCCAGGTACAAGTTTTTTGTGCACCTCTATATATTGGTATAGTACTATAGTGTCTGGGACTCAGGGCCGACCCATTAACGATCTGAAAAATAACTGGGGCTTTATGCCTTTATGTCGTCAAAAAAATTAGAAGGCCCGTTATAAGTTATAACAAATGAATATATACTATTAATTTTTTTGTATTGGGCTAGTTCTTTTGTATTTTTTTTTCTTTACTTTTAAGTTAGCTTGGTTTGGCTGAATCTTGTGAAGAGAGCTGGAATAATGAACCAATACTACTATGTTGTCAATCAGGCCCAATAACACGAACATAAAATATGATCTCAACCGTCTTATTCTACAATGTGAGATTTTAGGTTTAGCTTGAAGATTTTAGACCTGTTGTTTACATAATTGTGTCTTTTCTATATTTGTGTCGTTGTGTCTTTTTTATTCGATTATTATGTTATATTTTTCGGCATTGTGTTGTATCCTGTTCGAAATTGTGTTATATTTTGCGATCCATCATGTTTTTGTACACTTTTTGTTTTTAGAAGTCTTTATAGAATAACTTTACCCTACATGTCACATCTTTTCTTTATTGCAACATTATATTTTAAAAGAAGTATTCTAAAAATTCTAAACATTAAACTAAATATACAAAAATATAAACATCAAACTAAATTTATATAAGTTAACTTGGTGTGTAGAAAAGCAGAAAAATAATGATTTTGGTTAAAAAAAAGTGAATTATGTAATCGACATTGCAACACGATACCACTAGCAAAAAGAAACTCGTCTTGTCTACAACTTTTATATGTCCGAATATGCTTGGCATAAAAACCAAAATAGCAACACGATTTTTTTTTATAAAATTCCTTACATCTAAACAAGATTCTTTTTTTTTCTCTAAGGGGGGCTTATCTTTTAAAAATACCATATTATGGAGAAGATTATTGTACAGAGAAGGGTGATTTAGGAAAATCTAAACTCATTTCCCTCATGATTTTAAAACAATCAAAACTTTTTCATATGATAATATATTTAAAAGAAAATCTCCGTATTAACAGGCACTTCATTGTCCTTAACTTGGGTAGACTATTGCTATGGTTTTCTTCTTTATGTTTTTTAATTTTTTTACAGGATACATGATTACGCATTCGATATGATTTGTTATAACTTATAATTGACATTATTACGGTTATGTTTATTACGTGATTACACATTCAATAATGAGTACTTAATTGTTTATGCTTTATTACGTGATTAACTTTGACTATATGACATTACGTGGTTATTATAAGTTGATTGGTTAATGTTTTGTATTACATTAAATTTATACTTAATACTTGATTAAACCTGGAATATTAGGCATTTCGTATTATGTGTTACATGTTTTGTTTTTGTTTTTGTTTTTATTATAGTTATGGTTAGTACATAATCATTTAGTGGGGTTTCACATAAGTACTATAATGAAATCACGTAATAGGTATTTAAAATAACGTAAAATAAGAGTAAGCTGCCATTTTCATCCATTTGGTTTAATAAAAATCGCCACTTCAGTTCAAAAAAAGAATTTCTTACCATTTCTGTCCTCAACGTTTCCAAAACATGCTATTTTCAACCAAATTCTTAAGGAATATTGGATTTTAATAATCTCAACTCTTCATCGTTGGCCGCCAAGAGTCCAAACTTCAAAAATATCCACTGGCAGTCCCAACTATTAACATATTGGCCTCCAATGGACCCTGACTAACAAAACACTAACGTCGTTACTGTACGGTCGCCGGAAAAACGTTTTTAGTCTGAATACTCCTTTTTGGTCGAAAAACTCAACATTTTCATCTCAAACCTCTTTTCAACCTTATTACGAACCTTTAGAAACCTTTTTCTAGCAAAAGCCCCAATTATTAAGGTCGCCGGAAAACTCATTTTTTGCCGGAAACTTCTTTTTGGCCGGAAAACTCAATTTTTTGGCTGGAAAACTTAACATTTTTGTCCCACACTTCTTTGTAACCTTAGATCGAACCTTTAGGAACCTTTTTCTGGCCAAAAACGTTTTTCCAACGACTGGACACTAGCGGCGCTAGGAATCTGTTAGTCAGGGTCCATTGGAGGCCAATATGTTAATAGTTGGGATTGCCAGTGCTTATTTTTAAAGTTGGGACTGTTGACGGCCAACAACGAATAGTTGGGATTATTAAAATCCAATATTCCAATTCTTAATCCCCATTAAAATACTTAGTTAAATTAGGGGTAAAATAGTCATTTTATATCATAATTTAAAATTTTCATTTTTTCACTCTCTATTTTTTCCTTAAAGACGGTAATCTATAAAACTCGTTAGTCCAGGTTTATGGTTAGTACCATGGTTCTCTCGCTAACAAAAGACACCTCACTCTAGTTGTTTATAGACATAAAAAAATCATGTTTCCTTGTTCTTTTTTACAATTTACCATTATATATTGATCAGTTTTATCTTATTAATCCATTTTTCTAACGTATGTTTGGGTACTTTTTGTCAAATTAACAAAAACCTCTTATTTATAAATTATAAGAGTACTTTCAATCGTCAAACATCATGTCTTATTGTGAAACTAGGTTTAGTAAGGCCATCTGCAATAGAAATGTTCGAAGAAAGGACACATCCCTCTCTCCTACACGTCGGCCCTTCTCGGCCTCTATGTCTCTTTCCTCCCCCACTCCCTCTTTATGGACAAGTCATCTCTTTCCTCCCTCTCACGTTCCCTTGATTCTCCCATCCGTGGCCACAAACATTTGCTATGTTGGAGTATGTATCTTTATTGAGCCTTCCTCGCCACACTGGAGCCATGTCGGTGACTGTAGGATGACTGACACTGCACTAGTTAGGGCTACAAATGAACCGAACGAACACGAACTTGTTTGTTTTCGTTTGTTAATAAATATATGTGTTCACGAACTGTTCATGAACACTTACCGAACAAGATTTTATGTGCGTGTTCGTTTGTAAAGAAATGAACTTGTTCGTGTTTGTTTGTTAATTTTAGGCAACGAACATCAAATGAGCACAAACTAATGTTCATGAACACAAATGAAAACAAATAAACACAAACAAGCGTTATGAACAAAGTAAATAAAGCAGTGACACTTATTAAATATTTTATTTGTCGGAATTTTGAAACATTTAAATAAAATATAAAAACTAAAAACACCAACACTATCGAAAACAAATGAACATGTTACCGAATGTTCACAAACATAAATTAACAAACGTGACATTTGTTCATGTTTGTTCATTTAACTAAATGAATAAAATTGGTGGAACTCGCGAAATGCGAATGGTTGCGGATTAACCGACTTCTAAGGTGGTCTAGGTGTAGTATAATGGTTGGGTTGCCAAAGTTATTGATGTAACATATTAAGTGTTCAAAACCAGAATCCCACCTATCACACGGATTTTATAGTGGATTGTTGAAGCAACAAAGGGAAACGAATCAGGAAAATGTACGGTGGTCAAGGATGAGATCTAAGTGATTCAAAATTAAATTTAGAGTTATATATTAAACATAACGTTTAAAAATTGTAAAATCCATATGAAGTAGTTATTATTAATACTTATGGTTTAGGATCAAACACAAAGGATCATAAAAATAAGAAATCGTACAAATGTATCAAACGGACTTCGATTGACCGCATTCAGGCGGCATTGAAACCGTCTCATCGAACTCCACGATATGAGATTTTAGGTTTTCACTTTTGGATTTATAGGTTATAGATTTTAGAATTTTTGTTTATTATTACTGTGTCTTTTATTTATCATCGTGTCTTTTTTATATTTGCGTCACTGTATCTTTTTTGCGACCTGTTGTGTCTTTTTCCTTGACACTGTGTTATATTTTTCGGCATTGTGTAATATTTTGCTCGACATTGTGTCATATTATACGATCCATTGTGTCTGTGTACAATTCTTATTTTTAAAAATCTTTATAGAATAACTTAACCGTAATACTTATATATTATTTTACTCATACATAGTTGGGATATATATCACAAGGGGATGAAACTAAGATGAGGGAATAGCAACACAAATGAGTTTGTAAGAGAAACGAAAAAGAGGGTGGTCAGTTGGTTGTTTGTCTCCATCCAACAATGGAGATGCTCTAATGGAATGTTATTTGGATATACTAAGATTACCCGAAGCTCAAAGTCAAATATATTAATATAGTAAAGTTGATAAATAGTTAATATAATGGATCTTTTAGGAATGTTGTTGAATATTATATACATCACAAGTTAGTTTAAATATATAAATATCTGTGTTTTAAAATCTGGCTTTTATATCGTATTGAATTTGGCTCAGAAACAATTTAATCGAGTGTATCGGACTGTTTAACTAGGTGTACCAAGTTGTTTAAACAGTTCTACCGGACTGTTCAACTGGTACAACCGGCCGGTCTGAACCGGTTTTTAAAATACTAATAAAAGCCCAAGCCAGGTATACCCGAAACATATGGGCCGGGTATATGCGAAGCCCGAGGGTATGGGCTGGGTATGAGATTAAAAATATAAAAAAGTCGGGTACGGGTATGGGATTTAGTGATACCCGTCCGATATCTGGCCTGTTTACCCAGAAAGTAAATTAAGTTAAATTTAAGTTTCTATTTATATAAACTTAAGTACATACATTTATTCATAGATTTTGCTTCTTTTTTTTCAAGACTTTAACACACACATACAACATTTATGTTTAGTTATGTTGGTTCTATGCAAACTTAAGATGTGTGTTAGTTTTGTGATTTTCTAAATACACTTGGGTCCTGATTAATGATACTTATTCGATTAAATGCAAAATACATAAACTGACATTGTTAATTAGTTAATTATGTAGATATATAATTTCAAATATACATTTGAATAGGATATGTATGTATGTTATTGGTCATATTTTTCTTTATTGTATTCATTAAAATAGTTATATAAACATTAGAGTAAAAAATGCACATGCAAGTCTCGATGGTATTTTTAACAAATTAATGAGTATACCCGATACCCGATGAATAACATGATTATATAATCAGTCATGGACTAAATTTGTCAAAGTGCGTCTTGTACCCAACTCATCATCATCCCTAATCCCTCACAGATACATGTAACACACTTTTATGGATGTAGAAATGTGTAGTTAAGATGGCATCTTCATATGTATCAGAACAAATACAAATCCGACAATATCAATTGTTCATACAAGGACCATAAATTGTTAAACAACAGGACGATACCAACCATTTATGGTTGGGCCTGGTTGAACTAGTTTACTAAATTGGTAATCGAAACATATATTAACTATTATTTTTCCTGAGATCTCATTTGATGCTTAATGAGTTAATATTCCATAATTCAGACTCCATATTTTATTTATTCCTGTCTTTATATTTGTTCATTTCAATTTTCATATTTTCTTACATTGCATATACTAATCCATAATCCACATCATACGTGAAGCTTGAGATTTCTAACGGGGGAGTCAAAAACATATATACCCAAAAGTTTCTTTAAAACAGAGGGGTCGAAAACGTATATACCCAAAAATTTCTATACGAAAACTAAATACTCTCGACTACTGAGCGAAAAGTTCGAGGGGTCACCCCCCTCCCGCCCCTACAAAGCTACGCCCACACTAGTTTACATTAAATATTCTAAATCACCTTTTTTCAGATTTGAATATGAAATCTCCCATCCCCCCACTAGGGGTGTAAACAAGGTTAGAGGCGCGAGAGCTACTCGTTATCGGCTCGGTTAAAAGCTCGAACGAGCCAAGCTTTAACGAGCTCGAGCCTTAAATAGAGCTCTTTTAGTTATCGAGCCCAAGCCTGAAATACAAAGCGTGAGCCTAAACGAGCCCAAACAAAAATTTATTTATTTTATATATAATATAATAATAACGATGATAATATTGGCGAGCAGATTTTGAGCTGAGCTTTGACCCGTTTAAGCGATATTGAAGCGAGCTCAAACCAAGTCGAACAAAACTCGAGCTTTAGGTTTTACTCGTGAGACGAACTCAAACTCAAACTTAATAAAAACATGATAAGCCAAACACCTGAGGTTAAGAGAAATTTTGATTCAAGTCCCATAAGCATCAGAAGTTTTGAAAAAAAAATGCGATTTTAAAAAATTGAAATGGCATTAATCTTTTAAAAGATGATTATAAAATGGAAAAGTCAATAGTCAACCTTTAAAAGCCAAAATGCCTTTAGTCACCAATCAACTTCTTGGATGCTTCCTGCTCAACTTTATTCAACCTTCCGCAATTTACAACCTGTAAAAAAAAGCCTTCAAAAACATAGCCAAAAAGTCAAATCCTACCGATTAATTCCTTCTTCCCCTCTACCGTTCAATTAACGACTAACGATTCAAAAAAATCCTCGTTTCAACTGAAATTCCGAAAATTACACTATCAAAACCCCCAAAATAAATCAAAATCATATAAAATTAATTCATAAAATAAGATTGTAACAAAACCTCTCTCAAAATGCTATTTATACCCCGTAGTAACACTATCCTAACGTTAAAAAAAAAAGACCAATTAATAACTAATAAAAATAATTTCAAAAAAAAAAAATTAATCCTGAAACCCAATTTTCTCCCAAATTGCATTTCTAACCCTACTCAAATCTCTTCCTTTCAAAGTCCTCCCAATCCCTTCATGCACAGAAAACGATGCAATCCTGTTTCGCGCCAAAAACACATGCGGCGGAATCCGGCAACCAACGCCGCCTCCGCCGCCGCCGTCGTCGTCAAACTCTTCATCATCCTCATCATCAACGACGTCGTTTCGTCTCCGATTTGTTCTAAAATCTTCCTTCAGGATCTTCGACCAGTCCGGCACATTCACCGGCAGCGACGCGGCGGTTCCTCCGATCTCCGTCCGGCTAACCGGAGCCGGAGATGACGGTTTTTTGGAGATCCGGTGAGTCGGAAGGGGTTTTCGGAGGTCCGGTGAGGGTGCGGCGGCGTTCCAGATGTCGGATTCGTCGAGCTCGAAGATGGAGTCGGTTATGATAGGAGTGTCTCGTTCGCCGGAAAGGTACCGGTGGTTTGATCTCCGGTAGTAGGGTTTTGGTGAAGCCATTGAAGGTGTACTGTGTGTTTTGGGGTTGTTGATGATCAGTTTATATAAGGTTTTGTAAATGGATAAGTGGATATAAATATACGGTATTTGGACGGTAGAACAACTTTACGTTAAAACGTAGAATAACTAGAAATATACGTAAAATAAGTATGAAGGGTATTATATTTGACATACCTGACTCATTGCTGAGAAAAAATTATGTGAAAATATAAACCAACTTAGATTATACCGAAACATATTTAAAAAAGAAAACAAAGAGAAAGTGAAGGAAAACTTATCTTATTTTTCTTGATTTTAAATAGTTCCAAATTGAAGAGATTTGAAAGGAAATGACTTTTAATACAAAATCTTAACTTTTTTTTGTTCATTTCCTTCGAAATCGAGACACGATAGTTGATTGGATATTTTCTTTATATTCTCTTTCTTTTCTTCCCTTAACTTATTTTCTCTTATTTTCTTTCGTTAATAAAACAAGGGAACACAACGAATAGTTTTGTTTTATGTATTATGCATAAGTGGATTATGTAGATTGTGGTAATCGTAATACTTTTTCGAGTGTATGTTTATGCTCTAGATTTATCGTTTTCTAGGAAAAAAAAACGTGTGTGGCTCTTGTGTTTTTTTTTTACTTTTATTATTTTGGGTTTTATATTTTTGACTTAAATGTCATTTTAGTACTTGTGGTTTGGGTTATTTTGACAGATTAGTACAAAGGTTTTATTTTTCGCCTGTGGGTTTAAAAAAGTTTCACCGTTGTCATTTTAGTCCACTGAGTTAACTTTATCCATTTTTTTTCTGTTAACGAGAAGGGCAATTCTGTCATTTTATATGTAATTCTGTTAACTAGAAGGGCAATTCGGCCATATAAAATGACAGAATTACCCTTCTCGTTAACAGAAAAATTGATGAAGTTAACCCAGTGAACTAAAATGGTAAAGGTGAAACTTTTTTGAACCCAAAGACGAAAAATAAAACATTTAGACTAAATTAACAAAATTTCCCAAACCACAGGGACTAAAATGGCATTTAACTCGTATTTTTACTCAACCGAAACTAGAAAAAACAATTCAACAATTTATAAATTCAAGTTTAGGTTTCCTGTTATTTGCTTTGAACATCCGTTAGATGAAAACCAAAAATAAGACCGAATTGAACCTAACGAATTCAATGTTGGCAAAAAAAACCTACAAATGTAATATGATCCGGTTTAGTTCGGGTTTAAAATTAAAAAAAAAAATCCTTAAGTTTAACAAATTAGTGTTCGCGGGTTCATAATTCATTAGTTTTATAATGGGTTGTACAAATAGAAAAATCTATCGTCCAATACATGTAATTCAAATTCCTCACAATTTACCAAATTAAGTTTATTATAACCAAAAACTAATTACCTAATTCAGTTTTGATTTAAAATCGAATATTTAATTTGTTTTGTTTTTTTGGTGTAATTAGTTTGAAAACCAAATACTAAACGCCCCTAGTTTTCCACCCTTTCCTTCACTCGCATTCAGTGACGGATCTAAAAAACTTTCAAAGGGGTAACGTTTTAAAAGAAAGTGGTAACGAAATAAAAAAACGTCAAATTTTTTCCAAAGTTTACACTATCGCCGGAGCGCCAAGGGGTAACGGAGGCTACCCCTACCAATAAGGTAGGCCCGCCCCCGCTCGCATCTCCCTCTCTAAGCATAATTGGTTTTACCTATTTCCCTTACAAAACACATGTCTGCTTCATTTACTCTTTAACCGAATCGTTTAGATTAGCGATTTTATGTTTAACTGGTTGGATAAGTGAATCCGGTCTCTTCTTAAGAAAACATTGTTTTTTTTCTTTTACATTGTTGAACGTCGGACATAGAACGATGAAACAAAATACTCCTTTTCTTATTTAAACATTGAAAAATTTAAAGATACAATGTCCTATACGAAGCATACACAACCAAAAAATAACGTCGTGATATGATGTTGGTCATCCGTGATCAAGATTTGACTTTTATAACGTGTATTATTTATTGCATACGCATCACACGTTAAGAGTATCCTAAAACTTTGGCTTTAAACATTAATATATTTTATTGTGTCGCTTCTTTTGACGGGTAGCTACTTCCGGGTGAAAGAAAGTAAGTTTATCGCGACGTGAAGTTATTATCCCCTACACAGCAGGTCCACGGAGAAACCATGGTCCCTAACTGATGACTTCCAGGATGACGGCATGTGTCCACTTAAAGATGGCGACATGTGGTGGAGCAAATGTACGCTAGTTGGTGTGTACATGAATGAAGCCATGTGAAGTGGGGCCCACTGGATTTAGCCCTTTGTGGTTCTGACAGCTGTCTTTTCAGATGGTACATAATGACAACATCTCGTCAGATATTCAAAGTATCGTTTGGTGAGATTTTGGATGGTTTGAAAATATCGCATAATCGTAGGATATTACTTTGGGTCTTACTTTTTGTGGTATTTGTATTTTGCACCGTGATGTTTGTAATGAGTATGGTTGAACGTTGAATGGAATACCAAGCTTTACTTGTGACAAAATTTATGGTTTTTAAATTACATTATTTATTTATTTATTTATTTATTTTTGAACCGTAAAAAATCTCATATGTAAGCTCATCCTGTTTGGAGCTATGTTCAAGTTCGATTCTTCGACCACACGAGACCCAAATTTGTCCCGTCAGGTTTGAGCCCGGGACTAAAGCTCCAATTCGTCATTTCACCCAGATGTCACTCGAAAATGACCAAGTAAAAATCGAACCTACGTCTACGTAAGGAAGGATAGGTCTTTTGACCACTGGACTAGAGGTGTACAAATCGGTTTTTTTTAATAACTGGTTTCGGTTTTTAACCGAACCGGTTTTTTACATCGAAAACAAAAACCGTTTTTTCTTATAACCGGTTTCGGTTACTAACCGGTTTTTTAAAGTCAAAACAATAACCGGTCCAGCCGACCGGTTAGGGTCGGTTTTTAACCGGTTTATTTAAAAAAAACCGGTTTTTTACCGGTTTCGAACCTTAAGATCCCTAACCGGTCTACAACCACCGGTTTGGTTCGGTTCTAAAACCGATTTAAAAAAAACCGGTTAAAAAATGGTTTCGATTTATTTTCCGGTTTCAGTTCTAAAACCAGTTTTTTTTACACTCCAACACTGGACCAATATCTCGGACTTTTTTTTATTACTATTTATTTATATTATACACATGAGTCAATTTTATGATATGTAAAATAAGGATTTAATATCAAGTCGATGCTCAAGATAATTAAAAAATTTCACAGTTTGATTTTGTAAAAAAAGATATAAATACCTGTGTAGAATAATATATGGACAGTCATTATACCCTTTTTAAACAATATGATGGAAAATATTCTTGTGGTAATTTAAATTAAGATTTTGGACATTGCTTTCGTAAAGTTATGAATATGGCTTTAAGCTTTTGCTACGTTAGGGGTGTAAACGAGGCATTGCGGTTTGAGAGCTATCCTGGATAGAATCGGTAAAAAGCTTAAACGAGTCGAGGCTTAACGAGCTCGAGCTTAAACATGACTCATTTAGTTATTGAGTCGGAGCTTGAGCTTGACATACAAAGCTCGTTTAGACTCGTGAGCCAAAACGAGAACAAACAAATTTTATATTATTTTTTTAATATGAAATACCTACCATTGTACATTGGCAAGCCGGGTTCTAAGCGAGCTCGAGTCGAGCGTTTTAAATTGTTCTCAAATTACCTCAAGTCGGGCCGAACTTGAGCGCTTGAGTTTTACTTTTGAGCCTAGAGCTGAGCCAAGCTTGAGCTCGAACTTCATAAATGTAACATTCGTCGAAAAACGGGTTTCAAAACCCGCTTCGTTTATTAATCAAATATTCAGTTATAAGTTTCGTTGCGTATTTATTGTTCTGATTAATTTTAAACAACACATAATTAATAAATATATTAGAATTTAAAAACCATAATTTATAACTAATAATAATAAGTATAAAAAAAATAATAGGGTAGCCGGGTTTCGAACCCGGGTCGCCCACAAAGACAAACACACACCACACCGCT
This sequence comes from Scalesia atractyloides, assembly GCA_947069175.1. Lineage (NCBI taxonomy): Eukaryota > Viridiplantae > Streptophyta > Magnoliopsida > Asterales > Asteraceae > Scalesia > Scalesia atractyloides. The sequence goes on from CAMTDV010000001.1 coordinate 87,851,642, forward strand.
CCGCCACACACTTCTTTTGTGTTTAATACCGAAACAAATAACATTTATAATAAAAACCGAAAGTCAAATCTGTAAGACAGCGCGCCAGAACTCGCAATCACCGGAGAAACCTAAACTCCGCGATTTTGGCTATTTTTCCTTTGACTGAAACGGATAAACTGATTTCGACATCAGTTATAACCGTCGCCGACAATCAATTTTAGTCAAAAACCGTCGGAAATCTTTAATCGCGATTGTTGACCTCAATTCAAACCCAAATCAGCTGCCCTCTTATAAATACCCACTCCAACCTCTTGTAAACCTTTCGCTCAGAACCGAACTCTCTTTCCGAAGCTTTATCCCTTCCAAAGCACGTCGCCGGAGTTTCTTTGCACTCGCCGGAATATCGCCGGAATCACTGAACAGAAAACCGTAGTTGTCTTCAGACGGTATAATTGTCTAAACCTCCCTGCTACCTCTTGATTTATAATTTAATTGTTCAAACCAATAATCGAAACTGTTAAAACAGTTCACTCAGCTTGAAATCGCAAATCAGAGCCGACGAAATCTTGCCGGAAATCTGAAGAAAACTCTCTGTTTGGTATACCATATTACTTAATCTTCACCTTTTTATTCTATTTTCAATCAATTATAAGTTGTTAGTTGATTAAACAAAACAATCGGGTTTCACTGTTCTGTGTTCTTCACAGTGAAGAAGGTGAAGTTGAACAAGTGTATTAGTATAATTAAAATCGGATATTTAACCGGGTTAGACACACAGTCCAGCGGTGGACTGTGTGCAAATACAATACACACGTCCCGAGTTCGAATCACGCATGCTACCGACTTTCTGAAATAAAACCAACATTTTTAAAACCTATTCAGATCAATCCACAGAATGTATATAAGAGGAATATAATCCAGTAGTTAAGCAGATTAAACACACAGCCCAACTGGTTGGGCTGTGCGCACTCGAACCGAAGGTTCCGAGTTCGACTCCGGGTCTCTGCAACCGGTTCGGCCATATTAAATCATTTTTAATAAAAACTCAATAAGGTTAAAGTTAATTAGTATATATATATAATTAAAACAGAGAATATTTCGGGTTAGACACGTAGCTCAGTTGGTAGAGCTGCGTGCACACAAACGAAAGGTCCCGAGTTCGATCCCACGCCCCGCATAGAATAAACACAGTCTGACCGGTCAGACCCAGTCAACTGTCAGAAAGTCAACCCATTTTTTTTTATTATTTTTATTTATTTATTTAATTGAAAAATTATTTAAAAATACTTAAAAATAAGATTTTTAAAGTTAGAAAATTTCCTTAAACTCACAAAAATAAATCTAAAAATCCCATTAAGAGCACTAATTAAAAAATATTAATCTCAAATAAAATTTATTTATTTATCGAATCATTTCGTTATTATTTAAGTTAGTTTTTCCTTCGTCGGTTGAATCATAAATTCGTGCGCATTCATCGTCATCAAAGAACGCACCCACTGTGAGTGAATCTCTACCAATTCCCCGTTTTAATCATGTTTTGGGGTGTATCATGTGTCGTACAATTCTTTTATTTTATTTAAACACTTGTGCATACATCATATCCGTGATCAAATGTGTATCAATTGTTGTGTGAATTATATGTAGATTGGATTTATCATTTTCAGTGCACGCATTTCATTAGGCCCATCAGTTCCCCGTAGGATACGTGTTGAGCATCAGGAGCGTCAATAGATCGGCTCCGTTTGATTGAGCCTTGATCTCACATACATCATCATTCATGTCATATACTCATCCAAAGTGGTTTGTGATTGTTTATCTATATATGTTTGCTCACATGTGATTATTGCACGAATTTTCTTTATTAAATAAAACAAGAAATTAGTAAAAATGTTTTATCAAGGTTCACTCGCCAACTTTTGTTGACCCAAAATCTCCCCCGTTTTACACATGATACAGGTGATCCAGCTGAGACAGGAAACACTTAGGAAGGCCTAGAAGAATAAACAAGTTTATGCTTTGGAATAATTATGTAGTTTCATTTTCTTGTAATTGTATGAATTTTGTTTTGGATATTTAAGTTTGTAATTTGAATTTAATAAATATAAAACATCTTAGTAAACATCATGAGCTTTGGTGATAACCCAATTATGCCCCGACTTTTATTCCGATGCGGATCGGGGTGTGACAATAAAAGCATGTCGAGTCTAGTCGGGCTCGGGCTCGACTCGTTTACACCCCTATTCTACATTGTAAAGTGTTTGATTGCTAATACTAACGGTCATTAGCCATTGGTGTTAGGTCTATACGAAAGGATTACTTTATCTATTGCATTTTTATATTAATTAATTATCATATGTAAACTAAAAAATTTGTCAAATTAAATTAAAACAGAAGGTAGACGGGCAACAATCTGCGCCGCCAACCCTTTCTGAATTGTAAACTCTAACATTCCAAAGACAAACCCCTGCTCCCCTGGGGTTGAACAATTGTTATGGATGACCCGTTGGACCCTCGTCAAGAAGTGAATAGCTTCTGACGCTAGGGAGCCAAATAACAAAATACCAAAACTCCCTTCAACATCTCCAAACACCATAGACTATACTCTATCAAGGAAACCCCCTGTGGCGGTGCACAAATTGGGGTTTTGTTAATGCCTGGTTCTGGATATGGAATCGGTTCCAGGTATGATCAAGTATTGGAAAATCGGTATTAAGAGAAACCGGGTAAAATTTCGGTACGGGTATTGAAGAGAAAAGTCATACCCTATGTACCCGGGTCGGGTATAATTGGGTTTGGGTATAACTGGGTATGGATCTAGGTATTAATACCCGATTTTAAAAAAAATATGTTTTTTTATTCTACATAAAAATAAATGCGTTTAAAAATTAAATTTGGTTTGTAATTTGTAAACGTAATTAAAAACAAATTACAGTACGTTTACTCAAATACAAATTATTTGTTTTATAATATGTATTTTTAAAAAACTTAAATATAAAATTGTAAAGTAAATATAAAAATATACCTTAAAAATTCGGGTATTCTATCGGGTATTAAAAATCGGTATCGGGTATAGGTTATAACCGGGTTCAGGTATAGGGTATGACAGGTTCAGGTATTTTTGGGCATAAATCGAGTACGATTTCGGTTACGGGTATTAAGCTCAAGATGTATACCCTATCCATACCTATGGATAGGGTCGGGTTTGGTTACAGGTATACAATACCTAGGTATAAAAATAACCGGTTTTGAGTTTTTTTTATCGGGTCCAGTTTCTGGTTTTTGTGCACCTCTAACCCCCTAGCCTACTGTATGGTACAATAATGCCAATGGGGGCAAGTGGGCTCGAGGAGACGATGACGATGTTATGCATACAATATAACAGTAGTGAATAAATCAAGAATCCCAATGAGCTAGGTGGTATGTCGAATAATAGGAAACATCAAGATGGCACGAATGTAATAATTCTTACAAGAAATGGATCTGTTGCTTTAGAAGAATCACACGTGAATCCCAAAAGGGGAGTAAGACACCAATATTTATAACTGTTGGAAATAAATGGATAAAAAACACAGCAACACCACGATTTTATGAGAACTCCTCACGACTCTTTTATATATTAAAAAGAACAAAGAAAAACATCCAAGTAAGCACATAACCTAACCCATCTATTTATACTAAACTAATAACTTGCTAAACAAGCTATCCTAAACCAATACCAACTCTAATATTTATTAACCAATTAATAAAATTACTAGATAAACATAATACTTTAAACTAATAATTATCTCTAACTATTTAATTACTCATTCCTACATCAAGATTAATCCTTCATTCACCCCGTTAATCTTGATATGAACACTTTCTTCTTAAAAATAGTGACGGATCATGTTCTTCGGCCAAGTTTGTTACTTCTTCCTTTGACTCCTTTTTACGACATTCACTTGCATAATGACCTTTTTCTTAACAATTATAACACTCAATAAACTTTTTATCCCTTTGGTGTTGTCCTCCTCGACCACGACCATGACCTCTTCCACGATCACTTTGGCTAGACAACCCTCGTCCACAACACTTACAACCAGACTCTTCATTCTTCTCTTGACCATCGGTTTTAGGGTCTTGTCCACCGGTATCAGAACTTTGACCAGCAGTTTTAGATAATAGTACCTTACTTTGATCATTGTCTCCCGTCTCGTCTTGCTCTTTGATTTGTACCTCATAGGCCTTTAACCTACCTATTGCTTCTTCAAATGGCATGCTCTCGATATCCGAGTACTGCTCAATGGAAGCAACGATTTGAAGATTCTTCTTTGGTACAGAATCTAATAGCTTCCGAACTATCACTTCATCTTTAAGACTTGATCCAAGATTGCTAAACTTTGAGACGAACCCACTTAATTTACCAGCAAATTCTTCAATCGTGTCTGTCTCCTTCAAGCGAAGTTGCTGGAGTTCTCTCCTTAAAGTAGCTAGTCGAGCCTTTTGAACTCTATCAGCACCAAGAAATCTTACCCATAAAGCCCTCCCATATGTCTTTCGCTTGTCGGTTCTTGGCAACTTGAATAAGCATATCCTCCGATAGTGCTTGAAGGAGAACCGCCCTAGCAACTTTGTTTTTCTTCTCGTCCACAGCATCACCTATTACTGGATCGGTCACCTCCCATAATCCTTGAGCATCTAATACTAACTCCATTAAAATTGTCGAAGTATTGTAATTCTTTGACGTCAATCGAGGAACTTGAAACGAGGTATTGTTGTTATCTCGTACCTGAACAATTCATGTATTAACTGGTTGTTCTCCTGCCATTTTTTACCTATTTTTATTACTACGATCGACCGTTAAAAGCCTCACCAAAAGTACATTGTTGTTTATTTGTTTTTGATGGTGCTTTGACTTTTATAAAGAAACCAACCAAGATTTATATACGTGCTTTCTTTATTATTCCTTGCTATAAATTTTGCCAAAAAAAACAAATAATGAAATGATACTTCCTTCTCTAATTTCGTTACGTCAGCAACAAAACTACTTTGTTTCTTCACGTGGCCCACATCAATCTTTGAAGTTCAATTTTTTTACCGACTTAATATTAAATCCTATGGTCTTCAAAGATTACCAATTCGAAGTCCAAAACTTCACTTCACTTTTCTTTTCTTTTGTTCACAGATCTCGCAATCATAAAATACTTGCTTCACTAAGATTGTAACGTACCTTTAAATCTCTTTCTCGATTCACTCAGATTTCGACCGCTCTGCTCGATTCACTAAGATTTCGAGTCTTCGTCTCTGCTCGATTCACTCAGACTTCGAGTCTTCGTTCCTCTCATTGTCGATTCACTTAGGTTTCGACTTTCCTGCTTGATCCACTTAGGTTTCGACTCTTCTTCTCTCTGTCGATCCATGAAGGTTTTCGATTTCACCGGGTTGAATTGCTTCGATTCTTCTTCCTCTCTCCCTTGGACCGTTACACGCTCTGGTATCAATTGTTGGAAATAACTGAATCAAAAACGCAGCAACACAACGATTTTGTTAGAACTCCTCACGACTCTTTTATATATTAGAAAGAACAAAACAAAACATCCAAGTAATTACATAACCAAACCCATCTATTTATACTAAACTAATAACTTGCTAAACAAGCCATCCTAAACCAATACCAACTCTAATATTTATTAACCAATTAATAAAATTACTAAATAAACACAATACTTTAAACTAATAATTATCTCTAACTTGATTTTAATGTAATATTTTGTAAAAACAAAAAGGGTTTGTATTAACTTTTTTTTTTAATAAAATGATATATTAAGTAAATACATATCTAAAAACTAATACTTAAAATACCACCGTGTATATATATATATATATATATAAATATAAAGGTTGATCTGATGTTGAAATCTTCCGGCCAAAGTACAGATGGCTTGTAATGTGCAATACTTCATAATAATTTGGTAACTTGGAAAGCTAATATATTTATACTTGGCTTAATCATATCGAAATAATAAATAATAGTTGATTAAACCGGTATAATCGTCTAGATCAGAACCGCATTTAAAATATTGGGAAAATCAACACATGGATAAAAATCAATTATGATCTTGATGTCAAGACATTTAAAGAACTCCTAAGTCGCCATTGAAAAAATCAGTGGATATGAGAAGATGAAAGAAAGTGCTAAAAAATTTTGTCGACTTACTTTCTCTACTTATAAGGATTTCTTTGGGAATGTTTCTTTAAATAAAGGACGTGATAAAATGTGTTCTTATAAACTTTAATATAAGTCGAAGTACATAAGGGTAATTTGACCCTCATTTTTAAGACTCTAATCCGCTTAAGTGTCTTAAAATGGTGTTAAAATTACCTTTTTGTCCTAAAAAGTTCATCTATAATTTATTATAGATAATTGTGTCCATAGTAAGGGTAAAGATGAACATTTTGTACCAGGTACCGATACCGAATCAGTACCATGCCGAGCCACTTTTTGTAATAATTCGGTACCCATTTTTACGTTTTTCGAGATTGGTACTAGTTCGATACGGTACGACTTTTGGGTCGGTTTACTTTCGAATACCGATACCCACTTTTTGCGTTTTTCAAGAACGTTACTTTCAGTTGTGTACCGAGCTCATCCCTAATCTATAGTTACCTATATTATAAATATTATGCATTTTCTTAAATTAAATTTTATTCATTTTAGAATTTGGAGATATTATAAATTCCGATGATTGTTTCAGATGGAGCAACGAAGATTTTTTTTCCTAAATAAATTTTTATTCTTTCTTAAGATGCATCATAAGAGGCCACATATTGGAACTCAATTATGAGCCTTCACTTTTTAATTAAGAAAAATAAAAATAAATTCTTTTTTAATTATCCACACAAAACGTGTGTAGACATTCTTTTATTGTTGTGTACTTCCACTCTCCATCGCATACCACGTGAGATTTTCTTATTAAACCTTCTTACTTTGTTTGAGTTTTAAAAATCTTTAGTTGTTGTTATTATTATTATTATTATTATTATTATATTATTATTATTATTATTATTATTATTATTATATTATTATTATTTTGCTACGTTTCTATGAATGTTCACGTTATTTATTGAGCAACAAAGATAAATCGAAATCTAGTTAAAACTTTAACAGTCATATTATTCATGTTATTTAGTGACATCTATTCATGTTATTTAGTGACATGTGTTGATCGTTTGTCAGAGCGGTCAATAGCTTAGTGTTGGAAATTATGATAAATAATTTAGTGATTAAAGCAAAAGGAATGAAAGATCGTAAGCTTTAATTGTATGTTGGAACTTTAAGGTGTGGGAAATTGTATTTGTCCCACATTGGTGGAGAATAAATCTTTTGTTGATTTATATCTATAATGTAACGCCTCGTATTTCCGCACTTCCATACCTTAGGAAATACGTATCGTTTCACCAAATTTATTTATTTATCTATTTTTTTATTATCATTATTATTATTGTTCATTTTATAATTACAATAATAATAATAATAATAACAAAACTAAATAATAATAATGATAATCCTAAGACGATAACACGATATTACACAACATGCTATGAAGTTCCGGGTGTGAACGGATATTTAAAATGCAACGGGCCACTTTAGAACGCGAAACCGAGATTTGGTTTTTAAGCCCAACCAACCAAACCCTAGCTACCCACTAAACCCTAATGTTATAACACACTGCACACACACACCCAAAAAAACTCACACACACAGACAAGCCGCACACCCACATCTCCCTGCCTCCCTCCATCTCGCGGCTCTGGTCACCGGAGTAGGACCGGCCGGCTGCCGGCGAACACTCATCTCTTCCATTCAACCTCCTACCTCTCCCTCTCTCACAACAAACCCGGCACCCAACCCCTGCCCCACTCTCGCTCATCTCTCTCTCACTCTAGAACGAGCGGCCGGCCATCTGGAGTCGTCTGCGGCGACAACAGATCTTTCCTTGTTCGGGTCACGGCGCCGGCAACGGGATGGTGCAGGAATGTGGTTCAGGTTTTGGGCCAGTTTGGTTCAGATCGGGTTTGGTTCGGGTGGTAATGGCAGCTGGGGTGTCGATGGGGATGCCGGAGGCACCGGTGCTGGCGGTAACGGCAGAGCAGACGGCCTGGCTCGGGTCTTAAGTAATCGACTCAAGCTTGGTTCAGGTTTCAGGATTTAGGTCATGTTAGGGCTCTGTTCCGGGTTTGAGTTCGGATCTTGGTTCGCGTTATGTCTCGGTTCAGGTTCGATTGAAGCAGTCAACGGGTTGCAGTTTAACGTTTTGGGTTTGGTCAAACGAGTTCAAGGACGGCCAACACTTCGAGACTGCGATTCGTAGTTCGGCTTGGTCAAACCGAGTCAACTCAGATGGTCAACTCGGTCAGGTGGTTCGAGGTTCGACACGAAGAGTGGTAAACTTTAACGGCTCAACTTTTATTATATTATTTCTGTTGATTTTATAATTATTTTACGCAACCTAGCTCGAACAGATCAGATAGCGAATGATGCAAACTTTGCCGATTAAACCAATAAACTTAGTATGGTCGTTATATTTTTGCACTTGTTAGAAGTTATACACATAAATGCAGATATGTAAAATTATAGATTGATTCATATATTTATTGAGTTTTGAAAACATTATATCGACAACTTGTGTTGTTGGGTCCGTCCAAGATACAAAGGAAACTCTGTCCGTTTTTTTTTGTAAAAATCCATAACTCGAAACGCGCCAAGAGTATAAGACGAAGCTTAACGGATTAAATTAAATTTTACAAAAATAAATACAAACGTATATTTATTTTACTAACACTTCGGCAACCTCTAATATTAAAATATATATCTTCATTTGTCCATGTGAGGTGACCTCGGTGTTTCATCGTTCAACCTTCAACACTTCACGAAATACCAGGAGAAACTTCTCAAAATATGTGAGCATACTCGACCCCTTTTTATATTTAAACGCGTTTTGGGGTGCAACATGTATCTTTTATCAAAATTTGTATTTATACGAAATAGACATACTCAACTTGTTTATACCTGCTATTTGTTGCGTTTATGTTAGGTATACGTGCTAGTTCCCAATTTTATGTCCATGCTATATCATTATGCCTAGGTTATTAAGCATGCTAGTCGAGGATTTTTAGTTATATACTATCGCTTTGCACAAGTTGGTTATGTATGCTCATTCTATTTGAATATATAATGCCATGTGACTTGAACAACTTTTATACTTATATTTACATTCAAACTTGTATGCTCGCAAATACTTTTGTATCGATCTACGCTTTTAATACATGTTGCAGGAAAGCTGATGATGCAAGAAATCAAGTTAGGACAAGCTTTAGAAACTCACCTTAAATAAATATTATGTTATACTTGTTTACTTTATTTGAAACTTTGTATTTGAATTCTTAGTATTTATGAAATTGGATTTAATTATATTGTCACAATAGTGTTATGATGCTTTTGAACAATTTGCTCGTCTCATCCCGATTTTCCGCCATCGGTTGGGGTGTGACATATAATTCTATACACAAATGTATTCCTATGTGACAAGTCATACCCAGTGGCAGCCAGGAGGGTGCGAAGCACCCGACACGCACCCGGGCATGGGACGAGGGCGATGGGCGCAATGTGGCGCTTTGATGGCGCACTTTGCACTTCACACGCTTGGAGCCGCCTTTACTGTTTTTAGACGTGACTTGAGCCAGTGGTCTGTTGACTGTTTACATTCCTACAGGTCAAGTGAATTAAGTTCTCATAATTCAATTGAGACTTAATTTTTTTTATTGAATTCTGTATTCAATTGTGACTTGTTGTATTCTAAACAGTAGATACAAAGCCTGGTACTTTGATCAAGAACATAGCAGACTGAAAATCGTATGGTTCATACAACACACCCTCCAACGAATTTCCTAACTTTGATACTCTGTACACTCTTGTTTCATGTATCTTTTCAGGTGCTAGGCTAATCCTGGCAGTACAATCTGCTTAGGCCGTTGTACCCTGGGAAACAGACGGGTTCACCTGGGTGGCCCGAAATCTGTTTTAAGGGAAGCGTGATATTCACGTGCCTCAGTCACCATCGTTTTTATTTCTTTGTTTCTTTGTAATGTGTTTCTCAGTTTAATTATCTTATGTATTTCCATTCTGTCTATTTCAATTTGTATATATCATGTATTCAGAATTTGATTAATAAAATTGTTATTTTAGTTTATATTGTGAACGGTTTCCCTACACTTAGTTTATTCGTTCTTGTAGTCCAAGGATACTACAAGAAGGCTCGATTGAAGCTCTCATCAACTACACTAGTTTGAATTAATTTGATTACACTAAAGTGTACTATATCTTTATGCTCATTCGGTTTCGAATACGATATTGTACACTTGTCTTATCTCCTACGAATAATGAGTGTATCGTGAATCTTTTATTACTTATCTAATAAAAAATGACCCAACGTTCTATAAGGAATAGAACAAGGAGAAAAGAAGAGTAGGCAAAAGCGATGTTAGAACTTCCAATAAATGCCGGGCATTAACCGTATTTGTGAACTTTATCGTTCATCCTTTTGTGCCTACTAAAATCCATCGTTAACCCTTTTGAATCCGGATGAAAGATGGTAACTTGGTCTATGCAACTGATATTTATGATTTGTAATCATAAGCATGTACTTCATCATAAACTCGATCGCTAACCTCTACGGTGTTATAAAAAGAATTGTCTCCGTTTTTCCTAAGGACTCCATTACAAACTCTAGGGCTAATATATGTTCTTATAAAGTATAAAAAGTAAATGAAAGAGAAATACATAGTTTTCATTCATGACATGTGAACTTATCATATCTAAACTTGTGAAATACCATGAAACATCATGGAGTGTGCCATGTTTGTTTTGTTGTTTTATGACCCTAAATAAAATCACTAAATTATTATTCACTAATACATGTATTCATTTAAGAGGTATGAAAAGGTTCATCAAAGTTTGTTTAGTCTTTTAGCAATATACTATAATATAAAATGTTTTATATTTTATCAGATTTATGATTAAATGGTAACATGGGGAAAAAGTTACACTAATTAGGTTTGAGCAATGTGGATGCGTAGCTTTTATTCCTTAAGTATGATGCTTCATAAGTGCCTACAAACTTTTTTCCCAATAAACTTTTTTCGTTTTCAATGCATTGGATCGCATTATAGTTTGAGTGAGGTTAATCTACTACCATTTTGGTCTTTGTTTTATGAAGTGTACAATTCTAAAAGCATAACACACACATACATACAATGATTATCATTATATAAACTAAATTATTGTGATAAAAAAAGTAGATCTAAATTGTTTATTTATTTTTTAATCAACTTATTGATCATGTTTTAAAATATTATATTTCTGACATTCAAATGAATATGTTATACACGTAAAAAAACTATCAAACAAATTTGTAAATATACGTTACAATTATGCACCATTTACTTTCATGGGTTAAGTTATTCTACAAAAACTTCAAAAAATAAGAAGTGTACAAAGACACAACAGATCGCACAAGATGACACAATGTCGAGCAGAATATAACACAATACTTAAAAATATAACACGATGTCGAGGAAAAAAAAGACACAATAAGTTGCAAAAAAGACAATGATACAAATATATAAAAAACACAATGATAATAAACAAAAATTCTGAAATCTACAATATATAAATCCAAAAGTGAAAACCTAAAATCTCATATCGTAGTGTTTGATAAGACGATCCCAATAGTTTGATATCCTTTGTACAACTTCTTATTTTTAGGAAACTTTATATTTAATTCTAACCTTTACTCACATCTATAAGTTATACTTATAGACGAGTAATCAAAGAATAATCAAAAGTAACTTTCTATATATTATTTTCATTTCTACTTGAGGTGAGTGAGAAACAATAAATATTTATACTCTACTTTAAAAAAATAAAAAAACAATGTAATTGTTTATTTTATTTTGTATGTTTTTTTTTCGAAACAAAAAAACTATAATAGAAATAATTGTAGGCAAATTCACCGACACATACTTGTATCGCAAATTCACGACACATATACCTGTATAGAGTAAAACACTTCTATTTTTTTTTGACATGATGTATATTCAATATATCATTACTCAAACAAGTTCCAATACTATGACGTACCATCCAACTATCGTCAAGTTTGGCATCTGTTTTGCAAGTTAACACGACGCAACGTGCGTGTTTTGTTCAACGTTTTTATGTCATCAATTTTTCCTGTTTGATAAGTTCATTGTAACGTGCGGGTCCTAGATCAGCTTGGTTATTATTTTCTATATTTTACGCTTCGATTTAATTTCTTCGCATTAACACGTCGCAACTTCAGTGTTAGTGAATGTTGACGGTGATGTGGCATTGGTGCTATTTAGCATGGTTTTACGCCACCGTCGCAACGCGGGGTAGTTAATACTAGTTAAAAACTTAATTGGCTTATAAAAATAATTAATTACAAAATCTGGAAAAGAAAATTTTAAAAAACTGAAAGCATATTCTTTAAAAAATATATATTTTATGGTTTCAATCATTTTTTAGATTTTAAAGTTAGGTATAATGATTCTACCAAGTGTCAATTGTTATTTTATGAGATTTGCTTCATATGTATATTTAATATAATAAAGTATAGAGTAAATTGCACAAAACATCCTTTATGTTTCCTTAAATTTGCAGGTTCCAACCTTAATGTTTAAAAGTTGCTAAAAACAACCTTTAAGTTTATTTTTGTTGCGGGTTCAATCATTTACAGCTAACCACATTATTTTCTTAGTTAAGTTCCCTCACATGATCAACAAAATGACGAATATACCCTCACATGTTATGCATGTGAGGGAACTTAACTGAAGAAAATAACGTGGTTAGTTGTAAAGGCTTGAACCCGCAACAAAAATAAACTTAAAGGCTGTTTTTAGCAACTTTTAAACATTAAGGCTGAAACCTGCAAATTTGAGAAAACATAAAGGATGTTTTGTGCAATTTACTCTAAAGTATATTTTGGAGAGTGTTGTAAAGAAGAATAATGGGATATGCCCTCCAACCGAAGAGGTCCATACTAGCATACACCAATCAACCGAAAATGATTTTAATTCCTATTAATAAAAAGTATATTTACGTAACAAATATAAAACAATAAATTCATTCTCCTTATACGTATAAAACAAATAATTATACAGGGTTATCTTTATTAAATTATACACTATCTAAAGTTATCGTATAAAGTCTCTTAAATCTATGAATGGAAGAAAGACACAACAAATTGCAAAATATAACAGAATCACAAAATATAACACAATGCCGTGAAATATAACACAATACCAAGGAAAAAAGACACAATGAATTACAAAAAAAAAACAATAACAAAAATATAAACAAAAAACACAATGCCAAATAAAAGACACAATGATCAAAACATAAATTCCAAAATCCACACCTAAAAAATAAAAGCAAATACCTAAAATTTAAGATTGTAGAGTTCAACACAACGTTTCAATGCCGCTAGAAAGAGTCTGTTTGATACATTTTTTACGACTTCCTATTTTTAGGAGATTATATATTTTTTTATCTTTAAATATAATATACACACGGCTGTCTGTATTAAATTTTATTTACATATAAATAATAAATTCATTATCATAAATCTATTATTTTATTAAACACAAATCAATAACTTTATTATGTGGGTGGTTTTTTAAATTGTAGCATAGATGTAAATTATCATTTTCTGAAATAAAGGTTAGCTGGGTCTTTTTTTTTTAATTTCAACTTTTGACTTATTTAAAAAATTAAGTTGCTGTTGTTAAAATCATAAATTTTATGCTATAATTTTTTTAAAACTGGATACACAATTAAAATATGCGTCAGATTAACTACATTTTGCTTCAAGAGTTCAAGTTACGGGTGTCGTGAAGAATTTTTTTTTGGTTCATCATTTAACAAAATGGTAAAAGTTCCTGCTTTTATAAAATATAAAAAAAATCATTTTAACTTGTTCTATACAATTACAAATAGGGTTCCAAACGAACCAAACGTTCGGCGAATAATTCGTAAACTGTTCAGCGGAAAGTTCGTTTGTTTATTAAACAAATGGACAAGAAATTTTGTCCATTTAGGGGCCGTTCGGCAACTTCTGAATGATTAAGTGTTGAACCAGTAAGAGGTCTGAACCATTAAGTGCCGAACTAGTAAGAGGTCTGAACCATTACGCGCCAGCATAATCAGTGGCGGAACTAGAAGAAAAAGTCAGGGGTATCCTAGATTTTTTTTACCGTATATTTATAAAACAAAGCAATTTTTTACCGTACATTCAGTGGCAGATAATAGATTTTTTTTTATGAAGTCATTGTTTTTAAATGCTTTAATTCATACAAGCGAGCGAACATAAAAAATTCCAGGTCGGTTCGGGTCGGTTCCTAATCTAAGTTTTTGTATCTACTGATATCATCACGAACTTTAATTTACTTTATTTGTTAAAGTGTTTGAAGTTTTTAATACTAAATAATTTGACAATAAAATATTTTTATACGGCGAAAAGTGTCATATGGTATTTAGTTATTTACATAATTTAACAAATATATGACTTATGATAAAAAAAAATTGTTAGTATTAAGTTATAAATAAAATAGAATCTAATAGACTAGAATACGGTAAATAAACGTTAGTATTTAAAGATTGAAGTTATCAAATTTTAATATTTTGTGATATGTAAATAATAAAGAGCCCACGTGCACTCACTTTACATGTGCAGCCACTTTACAGTTTTCGAGGAGAGAAGAAAAGAATTCACATAAAAAACAAAGAAGGGTTTATCTTTTTATTTTAAAAAAAGCAATAAAATTGAGTCTTCTTCTCCGTTGGTCTCTGCAACTCCGGTTGCCTCATCTTCTTCAAAGTATTTTATTTTTCTTATCTATCTCACTAGTAGTACACTCAGGGGTATCCTAGTATTACATTCCGGGATATTTGAATACATAAAATCGAGAAATAACATTTTTTTTTACATTTCGGCAAAAAAGTTGAGCCGTAGCCTAGGCTACGGCTAACATTACATTAGTTCCACCCCTGAGTATAATGCTTAACCATTCAGAGGCAAATGTCTGACCAATTCAAATTAGAGGTCTTAACATTCAGACTTAGTATAATGCTTAACCATTCAGAGGCAAATGTCTGAACCATTCAGACATTTGCTCGCGAAACAAGCAATCCGAACCATTAAGTGCTGAACCAATAAGAGGTCTGAACCATGAGGTAAACAAACAACCCCTTAGTTAAATGAACAAAGACAACGTTTGTTCATTTATGTTCGTAAATGTTCAGTAACATGTTCGATAGTTCATTAGTGTTTTTATTTTTTATATTTTATTTTAAATACTTCAAAATTCTGAAAAATAAAATATTTAATAAGTGTCAATGTGTTATTATATCTTCTGCTCAAGAATGGTTGTTTGTGTTTGTATGTTTTCATTTGTGTTCATGAACATTAGCTTATACTCATCAACGTTCGTTTTCATTCGTAGCTTAAAATTAACAAACACAAAAGAACACAAACAAGTTCATTCCTTAACAAATAAACATGAACATAAGATATCGTTCGGTAAGTGATCATCAACAATTCATAAACACATATTTCTTAATAAACGAACACGAACAAGGTCTTGTTCGTGTTCGTTCGATTCGTTTGCAGCCCTACTACAAAACTTACTAACGCGTGTGATATTTAAGTTTAAGCGATCAAATACGTTTAGAAATCTAACCTCGACAGAATTGTCCTTCTCGTTTACAAAAAAATGGATGAAGTTAACCCAGTGGAATAAACTGGCAACAGTAAAACCTTTTTAGACCCCCTGCAAAAAAATAAAACATTTGATCTAAATTAAAAAAATGACTCAAACCATAGGAACTAAAATCATATTTAATTTAAGTCACAAAAATATTTCCTTTTTGAGCAATTATAAGAAAAGCTAAAGAGTTAAGGTTGTATGTTTGAGTGGCCTTCATTTTGTAACCATGAGTGCGTGTGTCTATTGTTGGAACCCAAACATATTACAAAATAAAAACTACATAAGCCAGACATACAACTAACGAAACGTCAACCTTAAATGCAGGGGCAGAACTGGGTGAAGCTCAGGATGAACGGGCGCACCCCTTAAGAAATAAAATTTAGTGTATTTTTAGCTAAAATACCCGACTATACCCTCTGAAAATATGCTTGAACTATTCCCCCATAACGCCAATATATACCTGAATCCGCCACTCCTTAAATGTATAATCACTTACCACATCAAACCATAAAAAAACTGTTTAAATTTATTTAAATATAAATATAAATGTACGCATGTATCTCTTTTTAATGGATTGTAACTTGCAAGTGGAGCCTTCCTTTTCATATGGGGGTACTTGAAAATGAATATCATTAATTTTCTTTTGGGCCTAAAATTGACCGTTCCTTGATGCTTAGCCCTACATGTTATTTTTAGTTATCGGAGTACATTAAATATCAAATGTTAACTTTTATAATTGTGAGTGTTGGTTTATCCGAAATTATATTCAAATCATCATGCTCTTGAGGTTTGGCCACCTTGTCACTTTATTTCAAAACTCAAATATTTTAAATTTGGGTCCCTTTATTTCAATTATATTGTCATTTTCATTCAAAATCAAAATCTATTCAGATTTTTCCGTTACCATTCAACTTTTCTTTTTGTCTTTTTCCTCTCATTTAATGAATGACAAAATGGTTAGATTTTTTAATTTGCTATAATTAAACGTTAAAAGACTATTTTGCCTTTTATTAGGAGAAAAAAGACAAAAAAAAACTAGATATTAACTGAAAAATCTAATCAGATTTTTCATTTGGATGTAAATGACAACAAATTTGAAACCATATGAACCCAGATTCAAAATGTTTAAGTTTTGAGCTAAAGTGGTAAAAGCGACCAAACCACAAGGATCATTTTTAGCAGTTTACTCTTTAAATATTAGAAATATGTAAGTAAATGTTAAAAATTGTGAGTTTTGACCAGATATAAATTATATGTAAATGTTAGTCAATTGGATTGAAGTTTTTGATAAACAGTTATTGTTATATCTATTGAACCCTATAAAAGAACAAATGATTGAAAGCCAAAACAATCTATAACATCTGATCACTAATAAAGATCTGCTGCTCTAAACTTTGCTGATACTTAAAGACTGTTCACAGGATCTGTTGAACACAAAGCTATGCTAGAAGCAAAGGTCTGTTAAAGAGAAACTCTAATAAAGAACCAAAGCTTTCCTATGGCAAAGGTCTGCTAATGAGAATCTCTGCTGAAGATAAAGTCTGTTGAAGTAAAGTCTGCTGAAGACTAACAAAGGATGAAGTCCAACATAGGATATCTCAACAGTTGTTATCATTAGAGTTTATATTGTATTTTAATGTAACAGTGTTTAGGTTTAGCAGATGTTAGACTTTGTTTAGTTTGTTAAATGTCACTTTCATAGTGACGTCAGCCTAAGATGCTCGGTGGTTTGAAATGTACTATAAACAGAACAGTGCCGGTACTTTTCTATGGATCACTTCTACACATTCTGTACGAACAAATTAGTGTGATCTTAGGCTGAGGGGGAGTTTATGTAATTGCATGCATGCGTAACTAATATTACAAAAGCATTGTCAATGAAAACATTCTTCCAATTGTTGTGAATCAAAGTTTACATTTCCGCTGCATTTATCTTTGATTTATCTTCATTCATTATTTTCCATCTTTAAACTTTCACAACAATTCAAACTCAAATCCTAACAATTGTTATTAGAGCTTGGTCATTCAAATTTGGTTTAACAATCAATTTGATATTAATTGGTCAGCTCTCACTCTTAATTCGTTTGTATTGAAAACAGAGTAAAAGTTTATTTACGTTCAAAGTTTTTAAACAAAACCTGTTTGTAAACAATCAGAATGTCTGAAAATCCACAAGATCCACACAACAGTGGCAACGAAGGATGGGTCATATACTTGCACAACAGAAGACGTGTTGCTGGAAATCCGGTTATCTTCGGACCACATGTTCCGATGGTACTGGGTGCCGAAGACCAAAAAGTTCAAGTTCCAAAGAGTCCTGAACATTACTCCGAGCAAGATTTTCAGAAAACAGAGCTAGATGCAAAGGCATTTAGTATCGTGGCAACTGCTTTGCCTAATGATATCTATGCTAGCCTGTTGCACTGCAACAATGCAAAAGAGTTATGAGATGCTCTGAAAGAACAATTTGGTGGCACTAAAGAGCTTATTGAAAATAATAGAGAAGTTTTGAACTAACAGTATGAAACATTTTGTCATGTGAAAGAAGAATCATTAAATCAACAATTTGAAAGGTTTAGTTGTCTCAATAGTGAGTTAAAACTGGTAAAAGTCGAATATCCAAATTACACTTTAAATAGTCGATTTTTAAGATCTCTACCAAAAAAATGGGACACTATTGCCTTTGTAACTAGAACAACTGTTGGGCTCAAAAAGATGAGTTTAACTCAGTTTCATGGTAAGCTTCTCACTTATGAGAGAGAGCTTAACAAAAAAAAAGAAGCTACAAGAGTCAGGAAAAGTGGTTGATGACTATTCTTTTGGTAGTACAATACTTTTTGGTCAAGAAGAAACCTCTGTAGTAGCAAGGAACAGAGTTATGATCATTTTATTGACATAACAGTTGGTGGGAATTTCAACTTTGATTCTTGCTCACCCAACTTTGCTTTTGCAGCAAATGGGGAAAACTAAGTTTCTGACAACTTATCCTTTAAGCTTAATGATCTTCAACATTTTGATCCAACTGATTTAGATGAAATAAACATATTACACAAACTGGTATTGCTGAGTGTTAGGAACAACAAGTTCTATAAAAGAACTGGTAGAAAATTTCCAGGGTTGCATGGAGGGTTAAAAGTTGGGTTGGATAAGTAAAAAATTAAATGCTGCAAGTGTAACAAGTTAGGTCATTTTTCTAGGGAGTGTAGGTGTCAAACAAATGTTCCAATTATCACACACCCAAGTCCTAGACCTTGAAACACACAAACACTGTCCATTATTCTCAATATACCCCTGCTCCTCATATGCAAAACACTGCTCATTTTGCACACCCTGTAACCACTGTTCCAGTTCAATATGTCCAAACCACTGTTCCTCATATACTGTATATTTAAGCCCCAAGTCCTCAGGTTCAAGGGCAACATGCACCACAAGTTACACAAACCTCTGCTTCTTTAGAGACCGGTCAATAGAGCTTCTTTACACAAGGTTTTGTTGATTGGAGTGGCTTACCAGAAGAATTGACTGATGAGAATTTTGCTCTAGTTACTAATACTGAAAAGAAACATGATGATTTTTGTTTCATGGCACTACACACTATTATTGAAGGGGATAAGTCTGAGGAAATAGTGTTAAATTCTAATGATGTTTGTGTAAATGTTATGGTAGATGTTTCAGAAGAGAAGGTTGGTGAAGAAACTGTGATCTCAGCGTTAGACCCATGGGAAACTAGTGTTTGTGATGGTGAATGTGATTGTGCCATGATAAATGTATTATTACTTTTGCTAACATAAAAGAGGTGAATGAAAATCTTAGAAACAAAGATGATGAAATTTAGTTTGAAAAACTTGCAAAAGAGTTAAAATCTAAACTGTTTGAAAAAAAAAATATGAAATCAGCAGTCTCAAACATGAGTCCAGCATAACCGACGATCAACTCCAAACTATGACAGAAAAATATCAAAGTTGTAACAAAAGAGCTTGAATCTACCCAAATTACCTGTGAAAAGTGGATAGAATCCTATAAAGGTTATGAGATTATGTTAGAATCACAAATCAAAAGCAATGTAAAATTTGGTGTAGGTTTTAGAAAACATGACCAAGTTTCTCAAAACACTGTGGTAAATGATTGTGAGTTGGTTGAAATTATTCCAACAAATTTGGCTGGTCAAGAAATTAAAGTTATTGAACAAAATGGTAAGAAAATTGTTTTAGAAAAACCAGCAGGATCCTCAAGTTTTGAGGAAATTGAAAAATATCAAATCAACCTACCTAGTCAGATGAGTGTGACATTCTTGACAACTTTAAGCCAATGCATTTTTCAACCATTGAAGGTGTAAAGGCACCACAAGTCAAGATCATTCCCTTAAAAGATCTTCCAGCAGATGTTACAACATCTGCTGACAAAAAGAGAAGAAAAAAGAGAAAATATCAAACTTGTTTTGTGATTTTTTTGAAAAGAAGAATCATATCACTAAAAATTGTTTTCTTTTAAAAGCTTATGATATAAACAAAACAAGCGTGATTATTGATTCACCAAATTGCACCATTTGTGGCAGAACAAATCACAAAACTCAAGAGTGTGTTTATCTCAAAAATTTGATGTCAAAAGAAATGAGTATAAATCTAAAATACTTGAGAATTCAAGAATTGAAAAGACCAAACAGACCTTTGTCCCTGTCCAAACATCTGTTACCAAACAATTGAATATAACCTCTGCTCCCAGAAAGGTTCAGGTAACAGATGCACCACCAGCTAATAAATTTCCAAGGGGATATTGCCAACCTGCTTACAAACCACTTAGCTATGAGGTCTACAAATGACCATCTAAACCAAGAGTTAACATGCATCCTCATGGTTATGATCAGTTGATAGGAAATGGTCCACAGTAGATGTTATCAAAATCTATTCAAAACATTGACCATATTCCTTGACTTGAGGCTGTAATGTCTATGACCCCATCCAAAGCCATCCTGGCTTTGGAAACTCACCTAAACTAATTGTTTATTAATGTGCAGGGAGCTTCTACTTGCCTTGCTAGTTTATGGTATGTAGATAGTGGATGCTCCAGGCACATACCAGGATGTAGAGTACTACTCAAATATTTCATGGCACATGGAGGGGGTGATATATCCTTTGGTAACAATTCAAAAGGGAAGGTGTTAGGGTCAGGGACAGTCTAGGCTGGGTAACTCAAGTTTGAACATGTCAATCTTATTGACAATCTGAAATTTAATCTTCTTAGTGTATCTCAAATGAGTGACAAAGGCTATAGGTCATTCCTCACTAAGAAAACTTGTCAGATTGTTTGGCCAAAAGTGGTTAAAAAGATTGATCAAAAGATAGCTGAGAGCAAAGCAAAGCTTGTTGCTCACAGGTGTGGTAATGTGTATGTAGTTGATATGTTGAAAGATAATCCAATGTCCAATGCATATCTGTTCTCAGTTGCTTCTAACAAAGAGTTGCTTCTAACAAAGAGACAGAACTATGGCATAGAAGACTTGGTCACACAAATCTTAAAACTATCACTACACTCTCCAAACAAGGCCTTGTAAGAGGTCTTCCATCAAAACAATTCACCTATGATGAACATTGTGTTTCCTGTTTAAAAGGTAAACAACATAAAAGTTCATACAAATCAATTGAAGAGTCCAAAACAAGTCAGTGTCTGCAATTGTTACATATGGACTTATTTGGCCCTATAAAAGCATGAGTCTTAAAAAGAAGAGACATGTCTTGTCATAGTTGATGATTTTTCAAGGTTTACATGGACCTACTTCATGCACTCCAAATATGAGACTGCGGGTATTTTGTAAAATTTTGTAAAACAAGTTGAAAAACAATTTGACCTGCCAGTAAAGGTCTTTAGGAGTGACAATGGGACAAAGTTTAAAAATAAGCAGTTGGATGAATTCTGTGTGTCAAAGGGATTGTTAGGCAATACAACATCCTAAGGACACCAAAACAAAATAGGGTGGTTGAAAGGAAAAATAGAACTTTGATTGAAGCTGCTAGAACAATGCTTGCAAACTCAGGTTTACCCTTGTATATTTGGGTAGAGGCTGTAAACACTGCTTGCTATGTTCAGAACAGAGTTTTGATTAACCCCAGGCATCAAAAGACTTATGAAACTCTATACAAAATTAAACCTCTGATCTCATATTTCAAAATCTTTGGCTGCCCATGTTTCATTTTAAACTTAAAAAATTCAATTTCAAAATTTGCAGGCAAAGTAGATTGTGGTTATTTTCTGGGATACTCAACCATTTCTAAACCCCACAGAGTCTTTAATTCAAGGACTAGGTGTGTGGAAGAGACCTTAATGTAAAGTTCAATGAACTTTCTTCATTAAAAATCCTAGCAAAGCCTGCTGAACTGTTTGATTTAGATAAATTTACATTTGAAGATGTGTCTATCAAGACTAACAATGCAGGTACACCATAGTCTTCACATCAAGATTATGGATATGACATTGTGATTCCACAATGAAAATTCATTTCATCCACCAAAGAAACAGATGTTACTAACAACTGTGAAAACTCTACCACTCCAAACCTCTGCTAGCTCATCTAATCAAACCTCTGTTGACAAAAGTCTAGTTTCTATGAACAAAAGTCAACCTATCTTCACCCCCATTCCACATATACCTCCACCTCCATTCCAAACAGATGTTGACTCTTAAAATTGACAACATATGTTAGCTCAGATGATTCCATATGTAGCCTTTACCTCAAAATGCCATCATTCCATATAAGGAGATCTAATCTTCCTTAAAAACCATCCATCTGACCAAATCATTGGCAACATCAATGAAGGGGTTCTCACAAGAAGTCAATCCCAAAACATTTGTCTTTTTTCTGGTTTTCTATCACTCACATAACCTTTTAAGTACCAAGAGGTACTAAAAGACAACAGTTGGTAGAGGCCAAGCAAGAAGAGCTCTTACAAAGACAACAAGTATGTGAACTTGTACCATTGCCTCAAGATGTATGTTCCATAGGCACAAAATGGGTCTTCAAGAATAAAACATATGAAAGGGGCATTGTTGTCAAAAATAAAGCTAGGCTTATGGTTCTAGGTTATAGACAATAAAAAGACATTGATTATGATGAAACTTTTGACCCTGTTGCAAGACTAGAGGCCATCCAATTGTTTTTAGCCTTTGCTACCAGCCACAATATCAAGGTGTATCAAATGGACATCAAGTGTGTATTCTTATATGGCAAGATCAAGGAAGAGGTATATGTATGCTAACCCCTTGGTTTTGAAGATAATTTTTATCCACATCATGTTTACAAGCTAAACAAAGCTTTATATGGCTTGAAACAAGCACCTAGAGTAGACTATGAAACTCTTTCCACCTTTCTCTTATCCATCGGCTTTACAAGAGGTAAAATGGATAAAACTTTGTTTTTAAAATAGAGAGGAAAGGATTTGATGCTTATCCAAATTTATGTGGATGACATCATTTTTGAATCCATATGCAATGGTATGTGTGAAGAGCTCAGAGAACTCAGGACAACAAAGTTTGAAATGAGTGCCATGGGTGAACTCTAATGCTTTCTTGGTCTTCAAGTTAAGCAATTGCAAAATGGTACTATCATTCATCAAAGTAAGTATGTCAAAGAACTACTTACCAAATTTGATATAAATGATTGTAAACCATGTAGTACACCATGGCTACATCTAAGCTGCTACCTATTGATGACAAAGTGACTTGGTTGATCAAACTCTTTATAAAAGCATGATTGGGTCTTTATCGTACTTAACTGCATCTAGGCCAGATATTATGTTTGCTACATGTGTCTGTGCTAGATCCCAGTCAGCACCGAGGAAGTCAAATATTCATGCTGTAAAAAGGATATTCAGATACATAAAAGGTGCTCCCACACTTGGTATCTGGTATCCTGCTAATGAGAATATTGAGCTTTCAGGGAACTAAGATAGTGATTTCAGGTTACTAAGATAGTGATTTTGATGGATGCCATGCCACAAGGAAGTCAATTTCAGTAGGTTGTCAATATCTAGGCAATTGCTTAGTTTCTTAGCAAAGTAAAAAGCAAGCTGCAGTTTCAACATCCACAGCCGAGACTGAGTATATTGCTGCTGCAAGTTGCACTGCTCAACTCATGTGGCTTCAAAATCAATTGCTGGATTTTGGTGTAACTGCTCTAAAGACTCCTGTCATGTTGGATAGTCAAGCAGCTGAAAACATCATTAAAAATCTAGTTTCACATTCAACAACCAAGCACATTGACATCAGACATCACTTTGTGAGGGATTACTATGAAAAAGGTTTGATTTCTCTGCATCATGTTCCAACTAAAGGTCAACTGGCAGTTGTCTTAACCAAAGCATTAGATACATCTATCTTTGAAAGTCTGATCTCTAGGATTGGATTGCTAAACATGGATTAAAAGCAAAAGTTTGTTCTCTATGTGTAAATAGCATTAAAATATTTTTAGAAATCAAAAATCCATCCTTAAAAATAGCTAAAATTGATTTTTTTCAATAAATCTCTAAAGTCTATTCCTAACCACTGTTTTCCAAAAACCTCTGTTTGGCTAAGAAAATCTATCCACTGTTAAAAGTGTATCCTCTGTTCATGTCCACTGTTCACATCCACTGCTTGGGCCAAACCACTATTTTGCCTTATCCACTGATATCTATCCTCTGATAGTGTAAAATCACCACTGTTCACAACCACTGATGGTCTCCAGCAGAAGTTTCCAAACAACTGTCATCCATTATCAAAACAGAGTTAACACGTGGACAGATGTTAGCCATCAGATCTTTGAAACAGATGCCACGTTAGCATTCACTTTTTGCCATTTATAAACCTGTTTCATCCCAACACAACTTTTTACTGTCGTCTCGAATTCAAAATTCCACAAAGCGGTTTCCATTATTCTCATCTTCTTCTTTCTTCACTTACATCTCCGATCATGGCTCTGCAAATCAAACTCCACACAACTACATTCCCATTTTTGAGAAAAATGAAAATAACACTTTCTTCCACTCAATAATCGATGTTCTCAAATCGTCAAATTACAAATCAATTCTGCTTGCAAACACACCTATCTATGTGGATACTCTTCGACAGTTCTGGCAAAATGCTAAAGTTAAAATTCAAAACAAAGAGCCGTATGCTATTACTTCTAAAGTCAGAGAAACCCAACCACGGGGTGTCAGCCCATTGGCCAGCCTCACCCATTCCAAACGGGAGGACGCGGGTTCGAGTCCAGCTCGGCCCGAATAATCCTGCTGGGTAGTAACCGCCAGGCAGCTATGGGGCTAACCTAGCTTGGGGAGGGAGAACCCTCCCGCGGTCAGGGGTACCGTGCATTTACCCTTTTTTTTAAAGTCAGAGAAACTCTTGTCCAAATTTCCCCATCTTCAATTTCCACAACATTTGGTCTGAATGACCTAGAAGGTAAAACTTCTTTTCCAAAACAGACCTGCACACTAAATTCATAAAACGTGGGTATGAAGGTCAATTGACCGGTGTTACAATGTTTAAACCAAAATTCCCTGCTGAAATGAGGTTCTTTTTCCATACTCTACTTCTATGTTTTTCAGCAAAGACCACCTCATTTAATGAGGTTCCACAAAATATACAGTATCTAGGATATGTTATTTTGACAAAATCTGATTTTAATCTATCCCAGACATTGTTTATGGATTTGGTGGCAAATTTTAATAAAATATAAAAAATATAGCTTTTCTTATCTATCCTAGACTTTTGAGTTACTATTTTAAAACAAGTTCTTGAAAAGGATTTTCAAGAAGGAGTTGTTTTTTAAATGAATAGTTTAACAAATGAGACCTTTACAAGGATTTTAAATCAAGAGTCAAAGGTTTT
Source organism: Scalesia atractyloides (assembly GCA_947069175.1). Classification (NCBI taxonomy): domain Eukaryota; kingdom Viridiplantae; phylum Streptophyta; class Magnoliopsida; order Asterales; family Asteraceae; genus Scalesia; species Scalesia atractyloides. The sequence goes on from CAMTDV010000001.1 coordinate 87,877,307, forward strand.
GAAAACACATGCAAAGGGGGATGAGCAAAATTTAGATGAGTCCACATCACAAGCTCAAACCTTTGTTGTTGAGCCCACTGCTCTTGGTGATCATGACACCACCACCGGTGTTGTGAAACCCACACCAACAAAAACCAAAAAGAAACCTTCCCGAAACAAAAGGCCCACCAAACAAAAACCCAAAAAGGTAACTCTGGAAGACGAAATCCTAGAGGTTATACATGTGACAACACAAAAGTCATCTGAAACCACTGCTGCTACTTCCTCACAGCAGTTGGAACAAAGATCTCCACCCAGCCATACTCCTCTTGATTCCTTACAAAAAGAACAAGTTGTAAGCACAGGGAAGCCACACTATGAGTTAGATATTTCACTTGAAAGTCTGTTTTCAAGCCCCTCTCCCAGGGCAAATTCTCTTTCTACTCCACAGCCATCACCTTCAATTCCACCTACTATCATACCTCTGTTTCGTGCAATTGAGATAGCTCAGACACAAATCAGCTCCTCTCAATAACCTGTTCATGAGAGATCACCTCCACATGTGACTGAGTCTGAGTTAAATCTTTTTGCTAACCTACAAACAGCTGAGGAGGTTACACCCCCTGAGTTACAAGTAACTCTTGGTGATAGTTCAAGTGAAGCAGCTACTACAATTGGTGAAACAACTATTTCTCAATTGGACAATAATTACATTCATAAGACTTTCTTGAAGGAAACAACTATTGAGGTTACAATTGTAACCTCTGCTCTAGTTGGAAGTCCCCAGAACCAAGAAAAAAGGGCATTTGGTTCAGATACTATGGAGTTTACTCATGTAGATGATCCAAATACAACTACCTCAGGTAGGAGTTCAGTGATCCTATTAATTAGGTGATGAACTAAGATATAGAGAATTGACGGATAGAGTGACATCAATGGAATCATCAACTGATGAGATATAACAGATGATGAAGCAGATGTTACAAAACTTTCACAGTCAACCTTCTACACCACAAAGTGCCGATAAACAATGAAAAATTGTACAATCAATTATCCTAGCTCAAAGGAACTTGGCTGACATCCAACATGAAACCCACATGAAGCCCATCAGGAATATAGTTGAGACTAGATACAAAGATACACAAGCAGACATTAAAGCCATCAAAGACCATTTACCGAATACAACTAGCTCAGCACCGGCTACAATCCTTTAAGATGAAATTGAGGATGATGCCAAAAAGGGGGAGAAAGATACATTGAGAAAGTTGCAACCTTCATCACATGCAAAACCATAAACAAAGGTACAACAAAAGCCAGTTCAAACCTCTGCTACAACGTCAGATGCCGGTTTAGGAAAAGAGATTGATGGGACCCTAAATAAAAAGGAAGAATAGATTGCTGAGGAAAAGCAGAAGAGGCAAGATACACTAGAGGTCAAAGCCACAAAGCTAATTGAAGAAGAACAAGCTAGACAGATGGAAAAAGAAGATCTTGGCACTTTAAAAAGGAGCAAGTCTGCTAGAAAAGCTAGACAGTCAAGAACTACCTCTCCTAAAACCACTGTTGGGCAAACAACAAGCGTATCCTCTGCTCCAGCTAAACCAACACAATCACCTCAAAAGAAACAAAGACCCACACCAAAGAAACCTTCACCAACTCATCCAACAGATGTTGAAGCAGCAGATGCTACGGTAGATGTTATCATAACAAATGTTGTAGCAGATATTGCTTTAGCAGATGTTACCCAATCCACTGTTCAACTCACTTTTCCAACTTTAACTCAGCCATTATCCACACCACCAAGAATTCCAACATGACCACCTTTACGACAAATCAAATTCCGACGCAAAAGGAAAACTTCTGTTGTTGAAGATGATAAAGAGATTCCATCACCAATCCCTTTGTCATCAAAACCTATCATTTCATCACCATCCTCATCATCTTCACCTAAAACCACTTTACTTTTAACCATTTATCAACCACCATCAATCATACCTTTTGCTGCCACATATCCTCTGGAACTGATAGATGTGCAAAAAGAAATTGAATCAGTCTTCACAGCAGAGGATAATGCAAAACTTGATTTTCCATCTCTCTTTGGTTATAGAAAGCCAAGAAATTTAAATGAATATCTAAAGTTGAAGGCTAGACAGGCTTGGAATATTGCCAAAGAGAGGAGCAAAGGAAAAGATGACAGGACTACTGAAAGAATTTTGTCTTATGAATTGAGCAAAGTAAGAAAGATTGAAGACTTTGCCAAAGAGATAAGTAAGTCTATGTCAGAAAGGCATGTAAATGCTGAGCTTGATGAAGAACTGAAACAGGATTATCTTGACCATATTATGCAACACAAACCATACAAAGCAACAAGAGTACAATTCAAGGATTGGTCTGCAAATGAGCTTGAGAAGAAATTGACAGAATTCAGGCTATGATCAAATTAAAAAAAACTAAAACTTTGTATTTAGTACAAAACTCCATCACAAAAATTAATAAAACTAAATCTTTGTATGTATCATTATAGTTGTAACATTGCAGGAACATGCATATATATATATATATATATATATATATATATATAAATAATCATTATTTGCAAGAATTGTGATATATATAATCATTATTTGCAAGAATTGTGATATCAATCTTGAGGATGCTACATAAAAAAGGAAATCTATACACATGTAGGAAATAAGTTGAGTTGTGGTCTTTTATCACATCAAATTCATCACAAAATAAATTGAAATTAGGGCAAATATTAGTCTAAATATTGCACAGATAGAAGAAATTAGGACAAATATTGCAGAGATTGAAGCGCCTAGGGTCTGAAAATTGCACAGATTGAAGAAATTAGTACATACCTGAATTCGATGGATGGCGTGTGATTGAACGACGAGGGTAAAGGATGGCTGGTGAGAAGAGAATGACGAGGATGGGAGGTTGGGGGTGTGAACGACGGGGGTAGATGTGTCTTGTTTTTCATTCAATTTCATTCAGCGTTGTTTTAGATCTGAGCGATTCAGAGCCCCTTCAGCCATTCAGATGTGAAATTATCAATTATACGTGCTTTATACTCATACGTTACTTTGATACACTTGGAATACCTAAAAACATGCTTAATTGTGAGTTTCTAGCATAAAAAATGGAATTATCAAACTTTAGGGGTCAAATTGCAAATTCTATAAAGTTTGGTAAATTCTGAAGATGGTGCACGGCCATGCAACATAGACGCATGGCCATGCACACTGCGATCCGCACGACCGTGCACTTGATCCACACGGCCATGCAAAATGATTAGGTCTGGCAGAATCTTTTAAAATACGTGAATTTTGGTTCCATTTCCCTTTTCCAACTCTCAACCACCACCAACTTCATTAATTACCTAAACCCTAATTCCCCCATTATAAATGGGAGCCTCCATACACTCCTAAACACACTCCAAACACTCAGATCACTCTCAAATTTTCTTGGTTACTCTCTAATTTCCAAGACTTGGCAGAAAGTTGTATCCATTCTAAGTGAGTTTTAGCTTACTTTTCTTCTTATTTTCTTATGTTTTCTTCTTTATTTCTACTTGGATAACCTCTAGGAATGTTTTCACAAGCTTGCTTTGGCAAACTAAGGTGAAACCTCACCACATTTGAAGTCCAAAGTAGGATTAAAATTCTGCTTTCATTTATACTTTTGTATCTTGCTTTTCTTGATTAAAACTTGTTTGAATCTTGTGCCTACTTGTTTTAAAACCTATCTAAAGTTATGAGACTTGTTAGGAATAGATTTTTATTAACTTAAAAGGTGCAAACACCTCTAAAATTTCTGTTTTTGCAAGGGTTTATGAAACCCACAAGTGAAGAAACCATCCGAGCTTGCCATGAAATTGATGGCAAGACTTGTGTTTTGGTATAGGTGTGAATACTTGGAATCCTTGGCTATCCTACCTTCATTCCACCACCTCACTTGATGTTTTACAATTGCTATCCCAAGTGGTTTGCTAGCTTGAAAGTAACATAACCCCGTCAAAACTTCCGACACTTAGTTAACTCTTTCTTTGTCGGTGCTGGCTCACCCTGGTTAAAGGTTACTTGGCTACTTGGTATAGTAATTATGGTACATTTCCTTTTCATTCATGACCATCCGGATCATCCTTGTGATGATTTGTGTATTGGTGAATCTTACAATGAGGTTAAAGGATGGTTACCTCCTACCTCCATGCATGACTTATATGACAATCTATGATATCCTTGATAGACTTAGCTTAGAATTATTATATAAAATATACGATATATATATATATATATATACACACACATAACCGAATCCTTGACGATGATCAACATGGTTACTTTTCATGGTAATAGGTTATATTATCTAAGTCTTGAACCTCTTGTTAACGATTCTAATGGGTATCTTGACCCATGAAATCACATCAACCCATACGGGATTTGTAATGTCAAAAATGAATGTTTAAGACTAGATAATTACTTTGTGTACACATACTTTTGTACTTTAAATTCCATTCGAATCCTTCGTTAACATTCCGAATATTCACACACCTTCACTCTCATATTCACATTAACTCGCCAAAACACGGATAATCGGGAAGCTTTGCAAAATTGTGAGTATACATGACCCTTTTACTTTTCGACACTTTTTGGGTGCAATACTTATTCCTTATTAAAAACACACACATACACTTACAAACATGCTTACAAACAAACAATCCGTTATACATGCTTAATACGTTATGCTAGAATTCATATATTATGCTAGAATCGTTACATGTGCTATGCTTTATGATTAACTTGTTTCAAGCCTCCCTTAACATGTATAGCGCTATAGGAGTAATGCACTGCCCGTATTCGTGAGGTCATGTTAAGTAAACAAAATGGTCTAGTCATTGCTATGATTAGATTACGCTAGCGGTAAACTTTGGGTTGACACGTATAGTTGCATGCTAGTACTGTATGATAATTTAAGTTAACTATTATGCCATGTGGATTCGTTTAAACTTTTATACTTACGCTAGTATTCAAACTTGTATGCTCGCCAATACTTTTGTATTGAACTATACTTTAATACGTATTGCAGGAATTCTATGATGATGACGACGAATGGAACTTGATAGGAAGGACTAGAAACGCACCAAACTTTAAATTCATGTATATAGATTAATCATGCGATATTTGTTGTATTTTTGTTTTCCAATTCATATACTTGAACCATTAGTAACGAAATGAAATATTGTTTATTAAATACTTGTCACATTTAGTGTTATGAAGTCTCGAGCAATCTAATTATGTCCACCCCGATGATTCCGCTATTGGTTGGGGTGTGACATTGCTGCAAACTATGGCTCATCAAGGTCTGTTGTAAGATGGTCAGAGTCTAGGGTAGTTGATACCTACAAAAGACTTGAAGAGCTTAGAAAGAAAGATCCTTCAGTTCCAAGAAAGCCACCATATCCACCAACAACTATCCCTCAACAGACCCAAGCCTCCAAAAAGCATACTTCAACCACTGTCTTACCCACACTTGCCTTAAACTAAGTAAAAAGCAAAAGCATATGGAAGAAGATGATGAGCAGAGGTTTGAAGAGCACAGGAAAAAGGGAATCAAAAATCAATTGCTTTACCATACAGTTGTTGCAAGTGATAAGCTTAAAGAAATTATCTCAAACCTTGTTAGTAGACCTCATTCGCCAAACTCATCAAGAATAGCTCTTCACCCACAAAAACCATCTGGTCCAAAAATTCTAAAGTGGAAGTCATCCTCAGACACCCACGAATTGACCTTTTTCAGATTAGATGGTAAAGTTCAAAAGCTTACTATGGAGGATGTATATGGTCTAGATGCATCTGACCTCCATGATCTGATGAACCTTGAACTTCAAAGAGATTTTGATGACATGATTTCCCTAGACTTTGAATTACATTTCAAAGGACAGATAAGGGAAATGCTGATGAGAAATAAAGATCAACAATAAAGAAAAGTTTTGGCATCATCTGTTATAGGGGGAGATTGTTGGATCTATTGAACCCTATAAAAGAACAGATGATTGAAAGTAAAAACAATCTATAACATCTAATCACTAATAAATATCTGCTGCTCTAAACTCTGCTGATACTTAAAGACTATTCACAAGATTTTTTGAAGACAAAACTCTTCTAGAAGCAAAGGAAAAGAACCAAAGCTCTGATATGACAAAGGTCTGCTGATGAGAACCTCTGCTGAAGATAAAGTCTGTTGAAGTAAAGTCTGCTAAAGGCTACCAAAGGATGAAGCACAACTGAGGATATCTCAACAATTGTTTCATCAGAGTTTTTATTGTATTTTAATGTCACAGTGTTTAGGTCTAGCAGAGGTTAGAGTTTGTTTAGTTTGTTAAATGTCACTTTCATAGTGATGTCAGCCTAAGATGCTCAGTGGTTTGAAATGTACTATAAATAGAACAGTGCATGTACTGTTCTATCGATCATTTCTACACATTCTGTACGAACAAATTAGAGTGTCTTAGGCTGAGGGGGAGTTTATGTAATTGCATGCATACGTGATTAATATTACAAAAGTATTGTCAATGAAAATATTCTTCCGATTGTTGTGAATCAAAGTTTACATTTCCGCTGCATTTATCTTTGATTTATGTTCATTCATTACTTTCCATCTTTAAACTTTCACAACAATTTAAACTCAGATCCTAACAGTTATTAGTTTGGAAAACTAAACTCTTTCGATTGGGGGAGGCTCACTTTGATATATGTGGTGTTGAGGAGTCTTCCAAAATATTTTTTCTCATTATATAAAGCCCCAATGTGTTTAATTAATACTTTAGAAGTAAAAATGAGAAAGTTCCTTTGGGCTTGATCTAGTGAGGTAAATAAAATCCATTGGATGGCAGAGGATTGGGTAACTTATTCTAAAAAGAGAGGGGATTAACTATCTTAAAAAGGTAAAGGAAGCACTCTTAGCAAAATAGGTTTGGAGGTTTCAGATGGAGAAATGAAGTTTATGGAGAAATGTGGTGGAAGCATGTCACTTTAAAAACAACCATTGGGATTTCCTCCCACTAAACGGAAAACTTTTCAAGGTGTTGAAAAACATTGTCCTATTAGAGTCAAAACTAAAAATTAATGGAAAGAGCTTAAAAAGTTTTATTATGGGTAGAGTGGGGAATGGGAGTGATATTCGTTTCTGAGTTGATACATGGATGGGCAGTCAACCGTTCATGGTTAGATGGCCTATTCTTTTTGGGCTAGAGTCGTTTAAATCTTATAGGGTGGCAGACAGGTTCGTTTCGGAGCAGGTAGGTGGTGGGTACATTTAGAATTAGTCCTGAGAGCCAGAGACGGAAGCTGAGATAAGAGAGTAGAAGGAATGTCAAGATGTGCTTGAGATGGTGGTTCTATCCAATGAGAATGATACATGGAAGTGGTTGGGAGATGATACGGGCAGTTTCTCGGTCAAATCGGTAAAAATTTTGAAGGAAGAAAATAAGGGGATGACATAGCTGTCGACCTTTAATTGGTGCAAATGGGTTCCTCCTAAATGCAAAGTTATGGTATGGAGAACGAACGTTGATATATTAGCAATGATGAAGAATCTAAGAAGAAGATACGTGAATATCTCGATAGTTATGTGCCTTTTATGCGAGGAGCAAGAGGTAGAGCACCTATTTATGGCATTTATGTCTTCAAATAAAATATGGATGGCGTTCAATGTATGGTGCAACATTTCTCCGGTATTCACTTTCGATTTCAAAGATCTCATGGAAGCTCACAATATTTTTGCAATTGGGAAAGAAAGCTAAGAAGATTATTCATAGTCTCATTATAATTAGGAATGGCAATGGGCCAGGTGTTGGTAATCCCAGGCCCATACACGGTTGTAATTCTTTGTCCCATACCCGGCCCGTTACCCGTCAGGTATTTGTCAGGTAATTACCCGTGGGTATTGGGTATACCCGTTAATTTCTTAAAAATACCCGTTGGGACAAATGTGCAATTGTTACTTTGATGGATATATAATTTACTATTTTAATGACTATAACAAATGAAAATATGATTAATAACTTACATATCATATCCAGACCACATATACCAAACTAAATCAAAACGATTACTTAATTAAATAATTGTATCAGGATCACTTACTTGCATAAACATCCACATAATAAATGGTGATAGCTTCCATATCCAATATACATGTTCAAACATAAGTTATATGTTCACTAATTACCTACAAAATACATATCTATATATGACTATAAAGAAGGTTATAAGTACATGTACTAAGTTTATATATATATATATATGGAAATTTATAATATGATACTTTCGGGTAAATGGGCCGGATATCACTAAATCCCATACCCGTACCCGATTTTTTTCTTTTTTATGCCCGTACCCGGCCCATGCCTATTGGACTTCGGGTATACCTGGCTCGTATGTTTCGGGTTTTGGGTATACCCGTCAGGCTTGGGCTTTTTTGCCATTCCTAATTATAATTACATGTTGGTGCATATGGAACGGAAGAAATGAGGTGGTTTTCCAGAGTATCAAGTGCGGTCCGCATGACATCTTAGGGGAGGTCAAAACGAGAGGGTTTGGGTGGTTAAAAAATAGGTCTTCATGTAAATCTATTCGGTGGGAGGATTGATATAAATATCCTTTGTACATGTAATTTTGTGCCTTTTGCTCGTTCGGGTCAGATGTGCGTTGTTTTGTTTGGCCTTTTGCCCTTTTTGGGTCGAAGGTATGTTTTTAGTGAAGTAACTTTAAGAAAAATAAAAAAAGTAAAAGTTACTCAAAAATATGTTTATGTGATCAGTAAGGCCATCCTTATGGTCCATGAGCGTGGGTGGAAGAGATGTCACATGTGACTCACTATTATCCACACATCATGCCGCACCCAAGTGAGTGTGAGTTTGATCACTCCATAACACCTCTCGAGTGATGGTTAGTTTGGTCACATCTCCAATTCTCCATGACCCCCGCTAACATAACACCTACGTGATATACCTTTTCACTATCACTGTTACACACCATAACACATGGTTTAAATGTTAAAATTTACATTCACAAAACCATTTCTTATTTTATATATTAAAAATGCATTATATTTTAAAAACCAAACACGTGGATCCGAAAGTCACACATCGTAGCTTTTTTGCATCTTGACATATTATAATAAAGCCACTATTATAAGTCTTCCACTGGACCAAAAGCTTAAAAACCTATAGCTATTTTAAATTTTATCAACTTGTTTAACCAATCATATAAAACTTATTGCAAATCGATGTCACATCATCAACTTACATTTTCAGCCATTCGAAAACGTCAAAAATTATGTTTTAGAAAAGAGATATATCATACTCCCTCATTTTATCAGTCTTTTGACAACCTTTTCACTACCAAAGATTTTGCCAACATAAAATGTTAACACCTATTGTCAATAGCCTCCCCCACTAGCATTTTGTTTCTTATTTTTTCCTTAGTTCCTTATGAAGAAATTATTATTATTATTATTATTGTTGTTGTTGTTGTTGTTGTTGTTGTTGTTGTTGTTGTTGTCTATTTATTTATTTGTTTTGAATCACAGGATGATTTATCAAATAGTTTATAAGATGAACAGGGGCGGACCTATCTTAGGCGGAGGGGTAGCCTCCGCTATCCCTTAACGCTCCGGCGGTAGTGTAAATTTTGAAAAATTTGACATTTTCTGACGTTTTTTCGATTTCGTTACCCATTTTTTATAAAATATTACCCCTACGAATATTTTCTAGATCCGTCACTGAAGATGAATAATCACCCAAACCATAGATATCAAAATCTTAATTACTCTTGTCGCTTCCTAATTGAACGGTTGCATTGCTACTTCCACGGTTCTACTTACGAATTCTTCTCCATTGTCTACAAAGTACTGATAATCTCTCATGTCAACATATAAATCACTAACCTCGTTATTCTCGTCAACCGTGTAGTCACTATCATCGGCATCTTCTACATTAGTATTAGACAATAGAATCTCTTTAGAAAAAGATAATGCAATAAAAATCATACTCTAAAGTCTTTAAAGTTATTCAAATGATCACCTTCATTATCACAACCATTTGTTCATTACCACCACCCCATGATGAGATAAATAAGTAAGGTAACCCCGTTGTTCGTGAAAAAAATACGAAATTTGGATTTAAACACCATACCACAAAACTCTTCTAGTATAATCTTAGTGTTTGAACCTTGTATGTCCCAAACCATTGTGGATTCTCAACTTTCTTCGGCGAAAGCATCTTCAAAACAAAGGGTTTTGAAGTGTCTAATCGAGGGGAGTGCAAGGGTTGAAGGAGTTAAGATTTATTATCAAGAAGACCGTGACCATTGTAAAATAGGGAAATCGCTTTTATCAACTACTAACAAATGGGGTTATAAGTGAAATGTGTCTATATCACTTAACAAGAAATAAACACCGAAATGAAATAAATGCCCTCATGTCGGATGACTTAGCGACATAAATATGCAACTATCCATTCTAAAAACCCTCAATGTTATACTCAAGTGAACAATTGGGACCGAACCTGTAACTAAAGAAAGTTAGCGACCAAATCGAAAACATTGCCAAACCACATGGACAGTGTAATTAATTATCTTGATAAATTTGTATGATTCTTGTAGTTTAACGTATAAATTTATATGTATATTTAAGGACCATATACACACATATATATATATATATCCACAGTTTCACACAACAAAACAACATAGGAAGTAAAGTCTAGCAAAGCCCAATGACACATTTAAGGAATAAACTGATGGACCTGGTTACTAAATAGGCTATATTAACAAGAAACACATGTTGGGCTCAAGCCTCAGGCTAGAGGTGTAAAAAAACCGGTTCGAGCCTGGGGACTCGTGTAACCTACCGGGTAAAAACCCGGTTTAGTCTAACCCGACCCGACAGTTTGATACATGTTTGGGATTTTTGTGTTAAGAATCGATTCAAATTGTCTTGACAAGTTGGTCTAGTGGTTAGTCAGTTGGTTTCTCTCATTGAGATCCCAAGTTCATCTCCCACTAGCATCACTTTGAAGAACATTGGTGGTGGCAATGAAGTTTAGAACTAGGACTCTTTAGAGGTCGCTAGTTCGAAACCGAGCCGAACCGGGTTTATTGTAGTGGGCCTTTGGGCGGGCGAGTTTTCCCTGGAACTGGTGGCTTGGTGGCTCGGGTATGCATCCCACTCTGACTGTTACGGAGGAGGGGATGCATTTGAGACCGCATAAAACTTTTAAGTGAAAGAAAAAACTGGTTTAAACACTAAAACCGATTTTAAACCGATCACAAGTCGTTGGCGTGTACGTCCGAGTTCACTCGCTCCAGAAATCGGTCCACTCGGTCTCTCACCGAAAAAACATCGGAGAAGACATCGAAAAGGAAACCGCGAAGGACTGGAAAGGCCTACGTCTCACCGTCAAACTCACCGTCCAAAACATTTGGTTGAATTATTTGTTTTGAAGTTTTGATTCACAATCTGATTATGAATATTTTGGATGAGATTTGTCAATAGAGTTGCTGTGATTCAAACGTAAGCACTAAGTAATTAAAACAACAACTGGCTTTAGAACAAATGCCTTAAGTTCATGATTTATTGACTGATGGAGTCTGTTTTGATTAAAGTAAGTTTTATATAGTTATGAGGTTTTGTTCCATCGGAATCATTAGTTTTTTGAGACGTTTGGCTGAATGATTTGTTAATGGTTTTAAAACGCCCAAAAAACGATTATGAGGCGCACCTCAGGGGTTTCTATTGTACGTGCGCCTTAGAGCTAAAAAGGCTGTATGAATTCATGTATGGATTAGTGAAAAAATGAATTTGAGTTGAAAACTGGTTCTATATCATCACACAAGCTGAATAATCAATCTGAAATTATGTAATTATGCATTCCCAGTTTATAAACAAGGCATGATGCAGCACACAATGTGATCATTCCAGCATATAGTTACACTGTTGACTTTTGATATAATGTTTGACCTCAGGTGGTTTTGCATATAATTTCTGATGTTGAGTACTTGACTTTTAAGTAGTCAAAGATGCACCCAAGGAGTAGTATTAATTAAATATTAATAAAATGAAAAGTATATGTCCTCGCTTTATGTTAGCTTTAATTGCATTTTTAACCTGTTATGATCTTCTTAGTTTAGGGATAGCAAAATTGTATGTATCATTTGACTATGTAGTTAATATCCCCTTATATCATTGATATATCGATTATCGGTCTCCTGCCGAGATACCGGTGCAAAATATAGGTACTGATAATATCGGCGACGTTAACCGATATATCACTGGTTTTCCGATATCAATACCTTTCTTACCATTTGTCTTTCTTCTTATTGTTGCTATTAGTGTTTTAAGTCTTAGTTGTTAGTTGTTAGTGTTAAATGTTAATGTTTTAAGTCTTAGTCTGTTCCTACTTGCTACAATTGTTAGCGTTTTGGAATTTATAAAAGGTTAATTTGTTAATGATAGGAGAGTGTACTAAATTATTAGTGTTAAGTTGCTATATATATAAATTTAGCATGATATTAAAAAAATAATTTCGACTTCAATGCTTTCTTTACTATAATGTAAAAGTATATGTTGTTTGTCTTTCAAATAAAAGGTTTATGCTTATCTATATGAGTTAAATAACTTATCCTTTTTAAATCCCACTTCAAACATAAAATAACATGCCTACATGTCATTAAAATATATGTAAATATCCTTGAACTATTTTCTCCTGCTACAAAGCTTATGTTTTTTTGAATATTGGAAATAACCTCAACTTTTTCAATAATTGACCGATACCACTTTTAACTTTCGATTTGTATCACAACATTCTCAGCTTTCAACTTATTTTCCTCTGGCACTCCTAAACTAACTGAAACCTAACCCTATTAGTTGATGTTAGATGTCATGTTACTATACAAGTGTCACATCAGATGCCATGTCAGCAAAGAAGCCAAATCAGATGCCACATCATATTCCAGATCAGCAAAAGGTGCCACATTAGATGCCACGTTTGCAGAAATGCCATGTCGGATGCCAAATTAGCAAAAAAATAAAAACTAATTGGGTTAGGGTTCAGTTAGTTTAGGATAGCCAGAGGAAAATAAGTGGAAAGTTGGGAGTGTTGTGGTACAAACCAAAAGTTGAAAGTACTATCGACCAATTGGTCAAAGTTACGGTTATTTAAATCCAATATCCCTTTTTTTAGTAATCAATGAGTACCATGCATACTATATGCTAATTGAATTGGATGATTAATCTTGAAAATAAAAAAAGAAAATGAGTATGAAATTCAATTAATATTTTTTAAATGGTTATTTAACCGAGTATCACCTTTACGTGATCATGATTACCTCAAATATCTCATTTTTTAGCTATTAGTTTTACTGGTTGCAACGATAAATTATCATTATTTACATGACCCGACTAGAACCAAACATTTCGACATTGAGTTTAAACACATCAAAGCAGCAAGCAACCGACCTGGTGGAAAAAAATTACTGGGTCCGCCACTTATGGCTAAGTTCCGACACCGTCACCGCCACCGGAGACTTCGACATGTCTAGTGCCAATGTGTCTAAATTTTGATTTGAACAAGTACAAATAACAAAACACAATACATAAATAAATTAAATTTTGAAGAAACTTTTCACTATTGTTCATCAATATACTGCTCTATATTTTGGCACTGCATTCTCAACTCTATTAAAACTGCATTGTGATCACATTAATCATATGATCTTCACCTTTTAATGGTGTAACTTGATACCATACTTACCTACCTCTGTCAGCTTCTATATTCCCACTTTCACTTATCAGTGGAGGAACAGCATTAGATGATGAGGTTGCAGTTTGGGTGTGTCTTGGTTGCGGACGTAAAACAATCTGCGAATTGTCGTTGTCATGCTCCCAACGTCCTTTTAATCTTATAATCTCAACGACAATCGAGCTGCCGCACATTGCAACTCCACACCCTGCAAATGTTGCAAGAAGAATCGACAAAACGGGCTGCACAAGAACCTGAACACGACACGTGAAAGACAACTACATAGTGAGTGTGTTTTCATATCTGTGTGAAAGAAATGGATGAGCTTTGTGGGATGCTTACCACGGAGTAGAAAATATGCGCGAAGGCTACAACAAAAGCGAACTGAATTGATGCGTATAGCCACACGAATCTTCTTCTTACTGTAAAGTGATTAAAATCTTATCAGAAGATATACTGCTTTGCACACAAAGAGCTCACACATTTGTTTTTGGTTGCCCGAGCGGTAGGGCTGCAAATGAACTGAACGTTTAGAGAACAGTTCGTGAAATGTCGCCGGGAAGTTCGTTTATGTCCGTTTGTTTAATAAACAAACGAACACGAACAAGAAATTATGTTCGGTAACGTGTCTGTTTATGTTCGTTTGTTTTTGATAGTTCATTAGTGTTTTTCAGCTTTATATATTACTTATATACTTCAAATATCTGTCAAATAACATATTTAATAAGAAACACGAACAAGGTCTTGTTCATGTTTCGTTCGTTCAGTTCGTTTGCAGACTAGTCCCACTCAGCACGTTTAACTGTGATATTCTCCTCTCATCCACAGTCATTGCACCCAAAACGCTTTGGTGATATTTGAGATCCAGCATATGAACTATGAATACCAAAGATTGACAACTTACCCATGGTTGAAGAGGTCATGGATGAAAGAAGACCCAAAACACACGAAAATGGAAGAGAAAGCGCGATCGCACTCGTACCCATGTTCCCAACCTACATACAAAATGTGGGTTTATCAACATTCTATACAATAATCATGTAATCAGTTTTCTTATGAGTCTTACCAGAAGCTGCTCAATGAAACAGAAGTATGCCAACATGCTGACAATAACAAGAATCGGCAATTCTTGCCACACCCTATAGACATCACTGCACAATTAAAGGTGGACGCGGTTTTAGATCCTGACCGTTAACTAAATAAATAAAAAAAAAGTTGTAAAGAGTGGAAATCCGAATAATATGATTAACTTGCCCGTATCCGTTTATTTCCACGGGGCTAGATCTACTTGCACCAACATTTCGGTTTATGACACTACTCTGTATCCTTAGAAGTGTAACGGGTAGGTTCTGTACGTCTTGATGACACACGTCACAAGTCTTGTTACCTTTGATGCTAAACCATTTTACAGCACAGTCTTTATGAGCTAATGCGAGTTCCCCTTTGCAACTGCATTCCATTTTTAAGGTTTCTCCTCCTTCACATAATTCAACCAAACATATCCTACAGACGGCTTCTTCTTCGGGTATGTCTTCGGCATCCTCATCATCATTATCTGAAGTATAATAGACACTTGCTTAAATAAATAAATCAAACAAATCATGTCATATATGTAAATAGAGTAAAGTACATGAATGGTCCCCATGGTTTACCGAAATTTTGGATTTGATTCATAGCTTTTCAAAAGTACACGGATGGTCCTTGTGGTTTGCACCTTGTAACGGCAGTTAGTCCCCAGCCAACAGCAAATCTAAATGTTTCAGCAGGTCCAAGTTCGGGGCTAAATGCGTTACAAAGTGCAAACCACAAGGACCGTCCGTTTACTTTTGTTAAAGTTCAGGATTAACTGCGTTAAAAAGTTCAAACCACTGGGACCATCCGTGTACTTTTGGAAAGCTAGGGACCAAATCCAAAATTTTGGTAAACCACATGGACCATCCGTGTACTTTACTCACGTAAATATGAATCAAAGATCCAAGCTGTATTAGTTACCCGTGTCATGGGTTGGAGAAGGGGTTGGTAAAACGGTATCAGAATCTCACTCGTGGAGTTGAATGAATCACACGGAAAAAAGAATCCATCCGCTTGATACTTATATCTTCGTTGAGAACTGGAACTGAACGTGACCGAGCTATATGTCCTTGAACTTTAGTCTACAAACAAACCATGTAAAAAATACTTAAGCCGTTAACACTTCTAATATCAACACGTTGGATGGTCGGACGGGTTGGGTGAGAGGTCATTTTTTTTGAACGGCAGTGTATTCAGGCTCAGTGGCATGCCGCTTCATAGCCCAAGTATATATCCATACCTCGGATGGAGTTACAACTGTCCATTGTTTGTTTGACGCTCGAGGATGCCAAACCGTTCCAGGAGGAAACCGACCGGATCGTAAAACTCTTTGACTTGCTTTCCGAGAGAAATTCGCTAGCAACAAGATTTGGGGTGAAGGGTCATCTTTTTAGTAAGGGTTGTAATGGGTTGGGCTAGTCGGGTTGACCCGAAACACATTGTTTGTCCAATTTTGAGTTTTTAGTAAACAGTTAATGAGTGAATTATGAATTCTAAAACAAAATTATTGCATAAATTAAACCAAGTCTTTAAATATAAACGGATTTTGGAGGCTGTATGCATTAGAAACATACTTTTGATTATTTTCAACATGTTCATACAACTTTTTTTCTTTTTGAGTAATATGCCATTTTCGTCCCTGAGGTTTGGCTATTTTTGCGACTTTCGATCAAAAGTTTGTTTCTTCGCATCTGGACTCAAAAGGTTTGAAATCTGGCAATTTTTATCCGGCTCGTTAACTCCATCCATTTTCTCTGTTAAGTCACGAATATTTCCGTCTTTTTACCTACTTTGTTTTGTTTTGAATACTTGTACATTATGCTAAATGCTTGTACATAAAGTGAAGAAGACCGAACTGCCCTTTAAGTTAACAAAAAAGATGAAAACACCCCCGACTTAACGGATAAAAAATGGATGGAGTTAACGAGCCAGATGAAAATGGCAAGATTTCAAACCTTTTGGATCCAGATGCGGAAAAAAAAACCTTTGGACGAAAGTTGCAAAATGGCCAAGCCTCAGGGACGAAAATGACATTTTACTCTTTTTTTATTTGGCCCATTTAAGATAAAAGAAAAAAGAAAACGACCCATTTAAAGTAAACGAGTCAAAACTGCCACCTGACCACCTCTACTGTAACATTCGTCGAAAAACGGGTTTCCAAACCCGCTTCGTTTATTAATCAAATACTCAGTTATAAATTTCGTTGCGCATTTATTGCTCGGATAAATTTTAAACAATACATAAATAATATATATATAATATGAATTTTAAACCAAAATTATTAAATAACAAAAAAATCGTGGATTAAAAAAAATAATGGAGACGCCAGGTTTCGAACCCGGGTCACCCACAAACCCAAACACACAACACACCGCTCCGCCACACACTTCACTTGTGATAAACAAGGAAACAAATAATACTTAAGGTAAAACCAGAAAATCAAAACCGGACATCAGCGCGCCAGAACTCGCAATCACCGGAAAATCCGGCAATCCGCGATTTTGGCCAAATCCTTTTTGATTGAAACGCACAATTTAATCCCGACGTCGGTTATAACCGTTGCCGGCAGTCAATTTCCGTCATAACCGACGGAAATCTTCAATCGCGAACCTTGACTTAATTCAAACCCAATTCAGCCTGTTTCCACTATAAATACCCACTTGAACACTCTGGAAATCCTTTCGCTCAGAACCACGATCGTTTCCGAAGCTTTATTCATCCCAAAACACGTCGCCGGAGATATTTTGCATTCGCCGGACTTTCACCGGAAAACCTAAGCTTACTTCAAATCGGTAAAATTCTCGACTCTTTTGTTTGTAATCCATTATTCGGCATGTCTTAACTTTACTCATTCAACCAGAATCTGTCTCAGACTACGCCGCCGGAAAAACCCACACTCACCGGAATATCACCGAAAATCCGAAGTCTCACTGTCGATCGGTATAATCAACTAAACCCTCTTGATATCTCTTGCTCAGTAACTTAATTTCATAACACAAGGATCTAAACTGTCAAACAATTCACTCAGCCGAGAGTCACAAATCAGAGCCGACGACTCTTGCCGGAAATTTGAAGTAAACGCTCTGTTTTGGTACATTCTATTCCTTAATTTCGTTATCTATTTCATTCCAACCAATTATAAGTTTTGATGATCGATTTAAACAGAACAGTCGGATTTCACTGTTCTGTGTTCTTATAAACGAAGAAGATGAAGTCTCAAATAAGTATTAGTATAATTAAAATCAGAAAACTAAACGGGTTAGACACACAGTCCAGCGGTGGACTGTGTGCAATTATAAAGTTCAAGTCCCGAGTTCGATTCGTGTACGTATCCGGTTCCCGCAATAACAAAACATTTTTTTTTTAAGTTTAACAGAACACCCCTCAGATAGTACTTAAGTTTAATATAAATCTTAATTTAAATGGGTTAGACACCCAGCCCAGTTGGTTGGGCTGGGTGCCAATCAAAGCAATGGTCACGGGTTCGACGCGGGTTATACGCACCGGTTCTGCAGATTTTAAAACCTTTTTAAAATAACTAATTTCTGAAATATTCGAGTTAGTATATAAATATAATTAAATCTGAGTTTATTTCGGGTTAGACACGTAGCTCAGTTGGTAGAGCTGCGTGCACGCATACGAGAGGTCCTGAGTTCGAACCTCACTCCACAGTCTGACCGGTCAGACCCGGTCAACGTTCAACGGTCAAAAAGTCAACCTTTTTATTTCTTTTTATTTATTTATATTAATTGGAAAATTATTTAAAAATACTTAAAAATAAGATTACTAAAGTTAGAAAATTTCCTTAAACTCACAAAAATAAATCTAACAATCCCATTAAGAGCACTAATTAAAAATATTAATCTAAAAAAAAATTATTTATTTACCGAATCATTTCGTTATTATTTATGTTAGTTTTTCCCTCGTCGTTTGAATCATAATATTCGTGCGCATTCATCGTCATCAAGGAACGCACCCACTGTGAGTGAATCCTTACAAATTCCCCTTTTTATTCATGTTTTGGGGTGTATCATGTGTCGCTTTAATTATTTCGTTTATTCAAACTTGTGCTATTACCATTATATGACCTAAACTTATGGTGTAAATATTGTTTGTTGTGATGCGTGTTTACATTTTGTCAAGTTGCGTGCAAATCATTCATTAAGCCCATCAGTTCCTCGTGGGAGACGAGTTGAACATCGCGTGCCTCATTAGATCGGCTCCGTTTGATTGAGCCTTGATCTCATTGTTCATCATTTGGTGTGTGTGCTTGTGCATTAATTGATATTATGTGTTTTGTGATTAAATTTACATTTACGTTTACTCATATGTGGTTATGCACCTTTTTATAACCAAAATAACAAATTCGTTCAAATGTTTTCATAAGATTCACTCGCCAACTTTTGTTGACCCAAAAACCCTATTTTTACACATGATACAGGTGATCCAGTTGAGAAAAGAAACACGTAGGATGGCCTAGAAGAATAAACAAGTTAATGCTATGGAATTTTGTTTCCCTTTGTAATTGTATGATTTTTGTTTAATACTATTTATTTGAATGAAAATGTATTTGAACATGTTATGCTTGTATGTCTATGTAACTTCTTCTTTAAAGAGAAATAATAAATACGAAACTTTATAGTAAATGTCATGAGCTTTGATGAAAACCCAATCATGCCCCGACTACCATTTCCGCTGCGGGTCAGGGTGTGACATCTACATTCTACGGTCAACTTGTAAAACTTAACGGGCCGAAAATCAACATACCTCCAAATTAAGTGACCCACCAGAACTCCCAAGTACAGATCCTTGATCCGATTGCGCAATGGGGGTAACAGGCAAAGAAGACGTCCTCTGAGGCGTAAACATTTTCGTAAGTGACCATGATCTCGGTATTGAACTCTTCTCGTGCATTACCGAAGACAAGGCTGCTGGAACCACATTACCATCGGTCCTTTCTGTATCCGGAACTGTATTCCTGTTCATAAAGTTCAGTTTTGGCAGTAAACTTTTCTTTGAAGATTTGGTTCTTGATGAGCTACTAACAGAAGCTGCATTTGTTGTAGTTTCTGGCGGGCTTTGCGTTAGATTGAAGTTCACTTTCTTAGGAGTTGGTGTCGACGCGATCTTGATTTGAACAGATTCTTGAGAGGAATAGGGTTGTGATGTTGTTGTTCTTGAAGGTATTTCAAGAAACAGATTTTGTTTTTTCCAGTTTTTCCCATTTGGTGGTTCGGTCGGTATGGTAGATATTTCTTCGTCGTCAACCTGAAAACGACGAAGAAAATTTATCAGACGACGATTAGATCGATATATACTTCAAATGATGGGAGTGTGTAGCATTGTGTTATGATCATGAGTTCATGATCATCTGTTTTTATAGTTTAACTATAAATTGTCATTGATTAAGTATTTGAAGTGAATTTTCTATTAGCAAAATGCAATGAAAACAATGTACAAAAACATCATTGCAATCCTCAAATAGAATTCAAATAACCATATTATGAGCCCAAAATTTGTTTCTTTATGGGTCACTTTATTAGGATTTATGATATAACTAAGGTTTTTTTTTTCTTAGAAAAACATGAGTTTGAGCTCTTAGTTGTAGCCGGTAGAAAAGAAAGCCTATGATGACCTCGATAAAAAGTTTTGGTTATGTCTACAAGTGCAAATGAGCCGAGCCGAGCCGAACCTGAGCTCGACCAGTCTCGAGCTTGAGCTCAATTAACTTATGAGAGCTCGGCTGGTTCGAGCTTTGTTTTCAAAGCTCGAGCTCAGCTCGTTAGTAGTTTCTCAAGCTCGAGCCAAGCCGAACCCGAGCTCGACCAGGCTCAAGCTTGAGCTCAATTAACTTATGAGAGCTCAGCTTAGTTCAAGCTTTGTTTTCAAAGCTCGAGCTCAGCTCGTTAGTAGTTTCTCAAGCTCGAGCCAAGTCGAGTCGAGTCGAGCCGAGCTTGGCTTGGGCTCGGCTCGTTTATTACCTATTAGTTATTATATTAAATAAAAAACAATATAAGTAATACTCGTTTAGGCTCGCGAGTTCGATAAGTGAAGCTCGGTCTTGTACTCGTTTACTAAATAGGCTATTTTTAGGTTCAGGCTCTGCTCATAAACATTTTTAAATAAGCTCAGCCCGGCTCGTTTACTAAACAACTTTAAATAAGGGGTAAATGTTATTGAATATTAATTTACTAATATTACTCTAAGGCTCGACGAGCTTCACATTCTAGGCTCGAGCTCGATAAATAAACGAGCTTTGTTTTAGGCTCAAGCTCGGCTCAGGTTCGACTCGTTTCAAGCTTTTTCTTGAACCACTCGGCTCGTTTGCACCCCTGGTTGCTCACATGCTCAAAACTCAAAAAGATCATAACTTAAGCAATAAATATATGGATTAAGGAACACCCGTAACAGGGGCGGATGTACATAGTAATAAGGGGTAGCCTCTGCTATCCCTTGGTGCTCTGGCGGTAGTGTAAGTGTTGGAAAAATTTGACGTTTTTTCGATTTCGTTACCCCTTTCTTTTAAAACGTTACCCCTGTGAAAGTTTTCTAGATCAACCACTAACCATAAGTACTTTCATATAATAAGACATGATTCAGTGATTTCATATAATGAGTAATATCAACTTATCAAGCATGTCAACAACACAAATTTCAAGCTACATAAAGTAATCACAAGGATCCATATTCACATATGTGGGATTAAAAGTAATATTAGTTTCTGAATGTAAACAAGGATTAGCCTTTTGTACTTGATTTACTCCCACATATCAGGAGCTTTTCACCAAAGATTGTTAATAAAAAAAAGCCGGTTTCTAACACGAGTATAACAAATCTTTCGCATATCTCGTACGAATCACCCTTGTTCTACCGAAGAGGGTATCGGATTGTAACGTCTTTAGATCATTAAAAGATATGATTTCTTTGTATTTATAGGTGGAAATCATAAGTTGACATAACATGTGTTTGTTTGGTATATGCTGCAAGGTGAAGTGCAAACATCATGTGTGTTGTTCTTAAAGCAACCATCATGAGGGATGCAAGTCTTGAAACCAAAGTTTCAAACCAAATGATGAAAATTAGTTGTGAAGATTTCAAAATTTAGAAAAAAAAATAAAGGAAAATCAAGAGAAAGAAAGTGTTTTTTGTCCATAGCCACTTTTGATAATAGCATCATTTTGTTACTTATGAGAAAATTCTTTATAAGGAATCTAAAAAGGTGACATGACCTAAAAAAGGCAACAAGAAGTTCAATTTACATGGCACTGAAATTAAGGATTGAACCTAACTTCATTGACCTTCTTGCAAGTAAATTTTTAAAAATTAAAAATATATATATATTAGTATGGGCGGAACCAGAAAGGGTTCGGGATCTGGTCTACCATCCTACGGGTAAAATATTTTGTTAGTTTTTATAATTTGACCCTCAAATTATCGTTAGTAGAGTATTTAAAGCGAATTTTCTATTGTAACCAGATTAAAAAGTTTTGGGTCATGATACAAGCTTTAGCTTCATTTATTTATTTTAAAGAAACATATATCATCTTTGGGCAAAATGCAATGAAAAAAGTGTACATAAACATCATTTCAATCCTCATAGAACATCCAAATAACCTTATTATGAGCACAAATTTTGTTTCTTTCAGATTATAATCACTGTTATCAAACACTTGGACAACATGAAGCTTCAAGAAGTTGATCTCAGAAACAAACATACCCATACGGCTCCACTGACGACCTCGGTAACCGTAACTTGTCAGATTTATGATATATAAAGTTTTTTTTTTTCCTTAGAAAAACCTAAGTTTGACACCACGGCAACCGTTACAATATACCTTACCATGATCCCGATAAAAAAAAAGTTATAATTCCGTCACTGTCTGTAGGCTAAAAACTTATAAAGATCACAACTTTAGCCATAAACATATAGATTAACAAAGACCCATAAGTGATTTCATATAACAAGGCATAATTCAATGATTTGAACAAAGGAAAGACACCAACATCAAGAACATATGAATAAGTAAGAAAGCAGGATAAAACAGTGAAAACCACCTTGTGAATTGGGATGACAACTTCTTGACTTTATGATGAGCTTGAATCATGGTCTTGAGCTTGAGCTACAACCATGGTCATGTAATTCTCTTCAGAATTCATGTAAAGTTTTGATTTTTATTGGACACCAAGAATCTGAAAACAAATATCTTGAAGAAAAATGGTTAAAGATGAGATAGAAAGAAAAGGAGGGTCTTTAATGGCATAAAATCATAGAGATGGTATGGTGGTGTCATTTATATCCTTCAATTTTCTCTCTCACACAATAAACAGGAATGGGGACTACTTCAATACTCACATAGTCATGGCTTTCTTGACATTAGTCAACTTCCCGACACACACACATATTATAAATATATATATAGGGTGGGGTTCCAGAGTGAATATTGGTGTATTTGCGAACTGAGTCAACAAATCCTAACCATTGATTTACACACGTGTATGGCTAGAATTTCATAATCAAATCGTAAAATACACTGGTGTATTTTATTATCAAATCCTGGCCATTGATTTACACACGTGTATTAATAATCAAGGGCTAGAATTAGTTCACACAGTTTACTATCAAGGGGGTTGTTCACAAATAAATCTAACCCTATATATATATATATATATATATACACACTTTTATTTTCATTTGTGTCCATTACTCAACTTTGATAATGATGTCACAATAGCTTAGTTGAGAATTCTGTTGGTGTTACTTTCTTTTTTTTACCTAAACAAAGTTGAAATTGGACTACTTGTTCCTTTTGAGTAACATGTGTAATAAGCAAGATTTCACTTTATGTATTGCTTTTCTAGTAGTTAGTATTAGTATTTTTATAAATTCTCATGGTATGAAGTTAGAAGTTAGAACACACACAATTATGTATGTATGATTGACTTAATTAATTTGTAACTTTTCATTAAAAGGGTGTTAATAAAAGAATGATAACTGAAATAAGAATTTAATGATATTTGGGGCATGTCGGATAACTAATAGACTTTAATTATTATGGTTCATGTTTTGTTATAGTAAGTTTTAAGGATTAACGACTTACTATTGACTTTGAAACCGAACTAGTTTTAAACTTCTTGGATTCTAGACTAATTTCCATTTATATATATATATATATATATATATTACAATGGATATTTGTGTCTCTATATGATCTTATACTAGTTACTCATATAATGATAATGTTTATGAACCATCCAAAAAAGACCGTCTCGCGTACAATGGATATTTGTGTCTCTATATGATCTTATACTAGTTACTCATATAATGATAATGTTTATGAACCATCCAAAAAAGACCGTCTCGCGTAACTCCTAAACTTCTAGTCTCGTAGCTATTTTTGAACTTTATGACGTTTACTCGATATAGTAAAATATTGTGATCTAGTCCAAAACGGTGTTGGTTAAAGTGCCGAAAGCATCTTACTTGATTACACATGTAGCATAAAACGTGATATTATATATATATATAATATATATATATATATATATATTGTGAATTTTCACTAATATATATTATAGGTGATCTAACAACAATTTTTTTCTAGTGATCAATTACGTATAGTTGGTGAATAAAAACAAAATTAAGCAACCAGATAAACTATAATCTATCTATTTGTTAGGTGGGGTTTCATTGGGGAACACTAAAAAAGTGGAAACCAAGGAACACATTTTAAAATTCATCTTAACATGTAAAAAATCAACTTTTTCTAATTTTTTTTTGGCCTTTTCCTTATAAATACATGTAGAAACGCTTTTAATAAAAAAACTAACAAATATAAAAAAAATGTTTAAAAACAGTTAAAAATATATCTTATAAAATTAACTAAACATGTTAAAAATCAATTTTTTTAAAATTTTAGTGCTTTTCCTTATAAAAATGGGTACAAACTATTCCAATAAAAAATCATTTTTGTAAAAAAAAAAAGCCTTTTTTTAACTATTTTTTTTATATTTTTAGTTTTTGTGTTTTTATTAAAAATGCTTCTACAAGTATTTATAAGGAAAAGCGTCGAAAAAGTTTTAGAAAAATGATTTTTAACATGTTAAGTTAAATTTTTAAAAGTGTTCCTCGGTTTCCCACTTTTTTAGTATTCTCCAATAAATCTCACACTCTTCTCATAATAGCTAATATATATATATATATATATATATATATATATATATATATATATATATAATTTAGTATTTAATTTAGAAAAGAAGTTATGAGAAGAAAAGGTAGAATAAGGACACAAGAAATATATGAATGATAGTGATGGAACTTGGCATGGTGTCATGGTGTTAGAGAACAAATCAATATTTGGATTTTGTGAATGATCAACAATTTGATAATAATTGACTGCTTCGGGACAAAGTCAAATCCCATGATAATATAACCATATATTGTGAATGGATGATGTGTCATGCACTTGGGCCATGAATACAACGTATAAACCCCAATCACATCCTCTTATTATTGCAATCACCACTCTAGAGAATACTCTCCATATTTTATCCTTATAACTAACAAATTCATTTTTTATTTATGTTATAACTAAAGAATTCACTTTTTATTTATGATTAAAGAGCTATTTTTACAACTTCTAAATATGTAAAAGTTGAACAAATGAAAACTCAGAATCACTATTGAACCAGTAGAGATTTGAACCACTAAGAACCAGTATAAGTTTAACCATTTAGAGACGAATGTCTGACCAATTCAGATAAGAGGTCTTAACCATTCAGACTCGGTATAATGCTTAATCATTCAGAGACAAATGTTTGAACCATTCAGACATCTGCTCGCAAAATAAATAGTCTGAACCATTAAATGTTGAACCACTAAGAGGCCTGAACTATTAAGAGTTGAAACAAACAACCCCTTGCTTTTATAGTTTAATCAGATTGATTGGTTAGACTAGAAAACTTTTGGTAAGTTGATTCGGTTTATAATGAGTAGGAATTGAATCGGGTTTTTGTTTAAGAGAAGTTTTTCGTATTTGGACCACTGATTTTTAGACTTGTTTTTTGTTTAAAGTAGCATGTATGATTGAATGAATGATATTTAAATTATTTAATTTTATGTATGTTTTTAACTTTTAAATTTATAATAACGTAATCCGGTTTTTGATATAAATAAATTATAACGTCATCCAGTTCCTAGCAATGAGATCGCTACGGTCAATAAATCAGTATTGCAATATGTTTGATGATTTGTAAATAGTTAAATCTTTCATTTAAAGGTTTCTATTTGAGTTCTTTTTAGGAGGCAGAAAACATAATTTTAGTCTTGTTATATTACATCCACAAAACATAAAATAATATTTATGATAGTACAAGATCTAATGAAATAACAGTTACAAACATAAAATTGGGTGTTATAAAATTACATTACAATACGGCAACGGTAATGAAAAATTGCGTAAATACTGAAACTGATTCTTATCGAAACCAAAAACCATAAAAATGAATACATGTATCGAAAAATATGTGTATTACAAAATCAAAAAAGTTTATTTACAACGGTTTAACTACACAAAAGTTGTCTCATGTAATTTATAACCTAAAAAAGTAAAGTCGTTAATTCCCAAAAGTATATTAATACGTTTTTACATCAATTGAAAACCATAAAAACAGATATAGGTACCTGTTTTGATAATACTAATACCGTTACTAATATTGTTTGGTCGGTATCGGTAACGATAATGATACTCGGTGTAGTTTACATTACCTAAAAATACTATTTTTTTATACAACTCCGTTCAATAAAATTTATATTAGAAGCTTGAGAAAATAAAATTAAACATAATAGTGTATTTTGATTTTTTTTTAAGTTAAGAAATGCATGTTGTTTGAAAAAAAATAAATTAAATGATAATCGAGATTTTATAAAAAATAATTAAATAGATTATGTATTATATACTATAACTAAAAACTTTAAAAATAAACCTAAGGACTTGTACTCAATGGTCTTGCGCATCACTATTTAGCACCACACATTTTACTGTATATAATGACATAATGTCAACGAAGGTTATATTTCAATATTCTCGGTGCAATCGAGAAATATTAGTTTTATAAAATCACTTTTAACTAAGATACTTTAAAAAAGTTTATATCATCGAATTTTATTTAAGGTAAAAAGTTGGTGTAGTTTATCACAATATGAGCAAATAATCTTAATCATCTAATCTCGATAGTTCGAGTTTATAATATTGTTTTGTTATATATATTACTTATCTTCATTGACACGTCTATTTATTTACTTATAGACGCATATTACACACAGATGTCAACTATAAAACAAAAGAGTTATTTAACGTTTTAATATGAAGTATCAACAGGCAAAGTTAATATAGAATAGTCTAACATCAATAAAATCGTGAATGAACAATGAGTATATCCTTTTAAATGCAAGAACGAAACGCCTTAATAGATGGTCATGTTTGATGTGTGCCCCTTCCCACTAACAATCCACAAAGAGCTTGTCAATTGTGTGAATTGATCACCTATGTAACAATATAATTTGGTATGGTACTTAAAACACAATCTAAGAGACACACCACACATCAACTCTATATGCTTCGTATAGCTCTAAAAGTTGGATATTGGATCAAGCAACTAAAAATAGAATGATTTTACGTAACTAATCACTACTTACAAACTCTATATATTATTACAAACAAAGACCATACATTACAAAGAATTTGAGCCTTTATTTAAACTAAAAAAATTATTGAATAAGTAACCCTATTTCTACTATGACTAAATTCATTTACACTAGATTGTCAATGTTTAAAACAATAGTTAGTCTCGGAAAATCAATAAAACAATTCATTTAGTATATAATCAACAAAAAGGTTTACAACTTTTAATCTAAAAATCATATTTGACTCAATCTTAAAATATCTATAAATTTCGAAACTAACAAAATAGTATATTTGTATGTTCGTGATATATCAAACGATAATTCTTTTTGAACAATTTACTTTTTTTTCGATTGAAATGGAAGAAATTTAATAAATTGTCAAATCATTAAACAAAAATGCTTTGATTCTTGTTAGTTAAACAATAACTAGAATTACGATCCACCGCAATGCGGCGGGCATTCTTTACTTTTAACTAAGTCGATCTAGGACCCGCACGTTATGTTGAACCTGTTAAACAGGAAAAAAATAGGTCGATCTAGGACCCGCACGTACGTTGCATCGTGTTGACTCGGAAAATTTAGAATAAACGTAAAAACGTTAAACCAAAGATGCACGTTGCGATGTGTTAAGTCACAAAATTTAGAACGAAGCATAAAACAAAAAATTGCGGAAAATAAAAACTATAAAAGACCAAAGTTGAAAGTAAAAAAAGTTATGAGGGTAGATTGCAAAAGATAAAAAAATTTGGGTTAAAAGTAAAAAAAACAAACAGTTTTGAGTTAAAAGTAATCTATGAAATACTTTTGGGTGAAAAGTAAAAAAATCAATTTTTTTTAAAAAACCCCAAAGTAAGTTTACAACAATCATATACATAACCATTTTTTATTTAAAAACCCTTCAAAGCCAAAATCACAACACACCTATGCATAAACATGTTGCTTCTTTACAACTATTAAATTGTTTATATCATCTTTCGCAATCAAAATTTGTCACTAGTGGGATGCCTCTTTTCAATTCGATGCATTGGCCGTATTAATTGGGGAGATATATGAGGAATTAAAAGGTAAGATACTCCTAATGTAAAAGATACCAACGTTTAGTAAACAATTTATAAATCGTTCCATAGAAAGTTTAAAATTTGTGTTTGTGCTTTTAATTAATAAAACAAGAAATATCGTTCGTTTAGTTAATTGAATATAAGAACACCTAATCACACACTAACATGATCTATATCGCTCAAACACACAACATGCTATGAGCGGAAAGCCGGAAACCCTAGTATGATCACAGTAAAAAGTAGATGGTGTAGAAACAGAGGTAAACAAACTGATGTCGTTGAGTGATCTGGGCGAACCAGAAAACTTGCCAAAACCACAAATCTTGTGGCGCAACCGCTTCTCGCATGATTGTAGGGTATTGGTGATCACATCTCATACATTGTCCTCGTAACTCCTTAGGACACGTCCAATTAAAATATGTTCACTCAATACTACCGATCATACCTGGAAGGTGATGTCTTTCTTCGTGTGCTTGGTAAAAGCATGCAATGTCGTGGCTTATCGGTTTTCGTAAAAACTCTTCATCGTATAATCTAATCACGGTATTACAAAAACATCGAAGACATTCACACGACGACCTCTCGATCATACATACATACTCATCATAATCGTCAGAAGGATTACCGGTTGCAAGTTGTTTAACGGTGGATGTGCATTTTTGTATAAGCGTAAAACTCGTTTTTATTCTCTTGTCCAGACCCTCTTGAAACCACTTATATTTTGCTTCTATGCCGGCTAAAATTTTTAAAAATAGACGTTTCGACATATGAAACTTTTGTTCGAATATACCTTCACTGTATTTGGGCTCGTTGGATAAATAATCTTCAAACAAAATGTTGTATCCTTTTTCACGATCACGTGGCACCGTTCTTTTTGTAGATGTTACCGTGTCTTCTGTTTCGGCTCGCTCAGCGACATCCAAAAAATATTGTTTGCTACTATTGTCTGAGAATAATACATACTGAACGGTGGAATGACAATTTCGTCAGACGTTATGTAAAAAACTAGAGATAAAAAGTGTAAAGATAGATGAGTATGAGAGTTGTGATGAGTGTATATATACAGGTATTAAGAAAATTGACCGTTGAACGCTGCTCATATGGCAATGGTCACATCAACATGGAGCTCAGGTGTCCTCGCCTCAGCCCAAACCAGTCAGCCACTACTCGTTGGACCAGCGGCGCTGTACCTAAGCAGGTGGTGGCTACCTGCGTCCAAAACGGGTTGTGGCCCGGGTGCCCTTACTTGACCACAGGTGCACATAAACTGGTTGTACTCGCGGATGATGTAATGCTGGTTGGATGAAGGTGTGGACGTACCCACAACTGGGTAGACATGACCCGCTTAACCAACTTTTACAACTAATCAACATGATTAACATGTTTACAACTTAACTTTTGACACGTTTAAACAAATATGCTAAGTAGGACATGTATCATGTATGTGTGACACAATTTTAAATATTTGTATTTGGGTTTGGGGATTTATGGCAACACATATAAGAAAGCAAAACGACCAATAAAGAAACCCTTGGGCCTATGACGTAATGATCAATAGTCGATCGAGCATGAAGCCATTAGATCTAAGCCGAAATGTTTCGACTAGACAGGTTTCAACAAGATCCCAACAGAAAACCTTTCAACTGCACATTATCTTTAGCCTATATGGTTCCAAAATCAACACGATACAAACTCTTCACCACACTCCCAAACAAACTCTTACTATACAAAATAAACCTTAACACAATACAAAAAGGGTTTTAGTCGATACTAATGGGAGGACTCTGTTATACTCCCATCGGATATTTGATCACTCTGTAACTTATTATGTTTGCACCAACATAAAAAATAAGGTATCGGGCCCTCATCACCCACAACCCACGGGTGCACTGCAACCATCTCTAGAGTCAGTCTTTCTGTCGGGTCTGTAGATGTTACAACATATAAACATCAGCACGCATTATGAATAACGGTAAAAAAAACTTTCTATTTGCAACAGTCATTAGTTGTTAATGGCGAATAGCGACAAGGTACCTGTATGCTACATAGTGAATAGCGAATAGCGGACTCTATTTAATAGATAGCGATACACTAGAAAAAAAATATTTAAAAAATTCTATATGTATATTATATCAAAACTAGTATTAAGCCCCTGCGTTGCAGCGGTTATCGTAAAACAGTGTGGCGATGAGCCAGTCAAACAGGAAAAAAATATACGAAAAAACGTTGATCCCCACACGCACGCTGCGGTGCTTTAACTCACAAAATTTAGAGCGAAACGAAAAACTTGGGAAAGATGAAAAGTATGGTGGACCAAAATTGAAAATAAAAAAGAGTTGGGATTAAATTGCAAAAGATGAACTATGGGTTAAATGTAAAAAAACAAAGAGTCTAAATTGCAAAATTGAAGTTATTTATTAATCTTAGATAAAGATAAGGATAAAAATAAGTGATACCTATAAATTAATTATTAATATTAATATTAAAAGGAATTTATCAAATAAATATAAATAAAATTTATAAGGTTGGAGGAGAGAATGCCATGTGGCATTATTTGGAGTCTTTTATTATAAGTTAGATATTTTACATGTATATTTAACAAAAACTTAAAATCCAGCTATTTTATAGCTATATTAAATCACTATTAGTATTTAAAAAATAAAAATAAAACTGAAATCGTGGCTACATACCCTATAGCGACATTCGACCTATAAGCTATGCTATTCGCTATAGCGACCGCTATTGACAACTATGGCAACAGTGTTGATAAATTTACTGACCTTTGCATAGAAGACCCTCGAGAAGGTTCTTGAGTTGAGAGTTCATGCCCTTAGGGAGCCATATACGATCATTAACGATCTGGGAAACAAACCAAAATGTAGAAAAAAATAAACAAAAAAATAGAAGACACGAAATGTATGTAAACTAGAATTGATACCCCGCTTTGCGGGTAGTTTTTTTAATGTGATTTGAGCTTGCTGAACTTTTTTGTAGTTGCTTATTGATCCAACGTAGACTAACTAAAAACATATATAAAAATAAACACGAAAACGTATTATATTTGACATTACTAATGAAACGTAAAGTAACTCGAATTTATACCCTCAAATGAAAACGTATTATATTGGAGTCGATTCTTTTCCAAACAAAATTTACGTTGAAACATACACCAACTGTAATCATCAATAAGATTGAGTACAAAAAACGTATCATATTTTATATAACTAGTTTCTGAAAAAAAATACATCGAAACGTAAACCAACTTCAATTTGTACCGACACGTGCATAAACGTCAAAATGTAGACCAACTGAAAACTTCCAAGAAAGTAATCACAAAAACGTACACATTACTCATGAAACGTAAAGTAACTCGAATTTACACCGTCTAACGAAAGGCGTATTTTATTTTACCCGACTCATTTCCAAACAAAATTTACATCAAAATGTGGACCAACTGAAGACGTTCTTATAAATAAGCACGAAAATTCATTATTTTGACATGACTCATTTTTGAGAAAAAAATTACGTCAAAATGTAAACCAACTTGAATTTATCGACACATACATAAAAATAAGCTCGTAAATTCTCAAGGGGGTCAAAATAACATTTTACAAAGTTCTTAGAAAGTTGACGGGTGTAAGTGTCAATGCTAAAAGTTGGATTGTGAGGTTCACAAAATAACGAAACAAAATTCAAGTCACAAACCCGAAAAAAAAACCCCTAAAGATATCAAGTTGCTATTGTAGCTAACATGTTCTCCTTTTATATATATAATAATAATTCTAGGTCGCAAACCTTATCATATGTATCTTGTAGCGTGTCCCCAAGAAAAGGATATCGTCCCAGTATCATGCAGTATAAGGTAACTCCAACAGCCCACGTGTCAGCGGCTTTGCCATGATAAGTTAGACCTATTGATTGTGTTTGTTTCAATTTGTGAGAATATAATTCTGTAAATTAGAGAGTTGACCAGATAAAAAGTCAAAGATAATCCTGACAAAACCATTTTACCTAGACAACATTCCGGAGCAGTGAATACAGGAGTCCCAGGGGAGCGACGAAGTTCGTCATTTTCATCCTATAAATCGCATCATTTCCATTCAATCATTTGTTAATTAACAACTAGAGTAACAAAAGAGTACAGTACACAGATGGTCCCAGTGGTTTACCAAAATGTTGAATTTAGTTTCTAGTTTTCCATTAGTACACGGAGGGTCCCTGTGGTTTGCACTTTGTAACGCATTTAGTCCCTGGCCTATAAATCTAAAGGTCTCAGCATGTCCTAGCTGGGGACTAAATGCGTTACAAAGTGCAAACCACAGGGACCATTCATGTACATTTGGAAAAAAACCTGGGGACTAAATGCGTTACAAAGTGCAAACCACCTGTGTAATTTAAAAAAAACTAGGGACCAAATCCAAAATTGTGGTAAACCACAGGGACCATTCGCGTACTTTACTCGAGTAAAAAATAAGGAATGTCCTTTCCTCAGTGTTCCAGAAAACATTTAAATTTAAAAGCAAAAACAATAGTTGGTGACAGCGTTATAAATCATTATTAAGTAAATTATGGAATATCCGCTCAAAATATTATATAAAAGAACTGACAGCAAAATGAAAATGACGATTATAGTTTGAGAGGAAGAAGTAATTACCTCAAAAACCTGGCTCACACTAAAATCACCTATCTTTACTGTGCCAGCGGCAGTAACGAGAAGATTATCAGGTTTTATATCACCATGCACAACATTCTGAGACTCAAAAAAACAGAAGAATGAGAAGATAATTTAAATAAACTATAAAATAAAAAAAGAGAAAATGACAATATTACATGCCAGCATTTAGTAATTTGTTGTTATTAAGATGCGAGTCAACTACCTCCTAATTCTACTAAACTACCCCACATTTGTATGGAATCTTGATTAATTAAAAACGTTTGTTTGGTCTATCAAAACGATTTTTAATACATGTACAGGACAAAAGGTCGCTTTTGCTATGATGAATGAGAGAAATACTTTAAATAAAAAAACCGACATCAAGTAAAATGCCATTTTCGTCCCTGAGGTTTGGCCAGTTTTACGACTTTCGTCCAAAGGTTTGTTTTTTCACATCTGGATCCAAAAGGTTTGAAATCTTGCCATTTTCATCCGGCTGGTTAACTCCATCCATTTTTCTCCGTTAAATCAAGAGTATTTTCGTCTTTTTTGTTATATCTGGTCTTTTTCGCTTGATGGACAAGTACTATTTAGTATAATATACATATATTCAAAAAACCGAATTGCCTTTCAAGTTAACAAAAAAGACGAAATAGCCTTGACTTAACAGAGAAAAATGAATGGAGTCTACGAAAGCCGGATGAAAATGGCAAGATTTCTAGGGATGAGCATTTGGTACCGGGTATACCGGTTCCTATTTTCCCCGTTTTTCGGTACCGGTAGGGTACCGGTATTTACGGGTAAAACACCGGTACCGAACCGGTGTATTCGGTACCGGTACCACTTTTTCCCTGTTTTTCGGTACCGAACGGGTACCGTGCTCATCCCTAAAGATTTCGAACCTTTTGGATCTAGATGTGAAAAAACAAACCTGTGGACGAAAGTCGCAAAACTGACCAAACCTTAGGGGCAAAAATGGCATTTTACTCAAAAACATTTTTTGGAGACAGTAGTTCTGCTATGATGAATAAACACTTCATTGGTATAACTCAAACTAATTTCCAATACAGAGTATATGAAATTCTTCAAGATAACCCAAGAAGGAAAAGGTTATTTTCTTGTTTGGGTTGACTATATGTATATAATATATGAAGTAAGCGGAGTACGTACATGAGAATGGAGATACATCAACCCAGAAACTATATCCCGCAAATATCTCCGTGAAACGTTTTGACCCAAGCCACCTGGCGGTCCAGCACCTTCAAAGACCCATTTTCCTTCAACATATTCTAGAACTGAAAAACGATTAAAAACACTAGTAATCAATGAAAAGTAAAAAGCCAATAATGCAACAAGAAAAATAAAAAAAGCAGTGGCATATCATATATCATACCCATGTAGAAATGATCGGTGTTTGGGTCATCGATAACCTCAATAAGATTAACAATATTCGGATGATTTAACATTTTCATAATTAAGACCTGCAAAACCAGTAGGAGTATATCATTATCTAATCTCACCTCATAATATATAAAACAATGCACACGAGTATTCCTGTAAACAAACCGAATGAACAACCAAACACGAACATATAATCGAACGGATTTTTTTGTTCATTAAGAAAATGGGCATGTTCGTGTTCGTTTATGTTTGTTCATTTGAAACCTAAACGAACAGAAATGAACTTAACTGAACAAACCATATATGAACACAAATAAACATACTAATGGCAAGTAGTTTTCTAAGTGTATATAAAGTAGTGATCCGTTAAGATAAGTTCCATTGGAGAGCCTATTTTTTATTACTAAAAGTCCAATTATAGTTATATTTATATAAGTGGTTAGAAAGCCATTTTTATGTTCATATTTCGATGAATATAACTACTTATGTATTTAGTAAAATTTAAACGAACGTAATAAATGAAATTGTTCATTCGTTTGGTTAAATGAACAAAAAAAATTGTTCATGTTTGTTCGTTTACTAAATAAACAAACATAAATGAACGTCCAGCTGAACAAGTTTCCAAACAGTTCATGAGCGCTCGGTTCATTTACAGGCCTACACATGAGAAAGCAGAAAAATACCTCGCGAAGAACATCAGTCATTGCAGTTTCAGATGGAGCGACTCGTAGCTTTAACAAATGAGACTTGTGAAACGCCTGCATTCATATATAAAATATGGCCCATAAACATACAATAAACAAACTTTATAAAAAAATGCAAAATCACAAAGTTTAGTACACTACCTTAATTGCATAATGCTTCCCGTCCACGCGGCTTCTGTAAAGAACCTGTTAGACAAAAAGCCAGATGAGTGAATCTTATTAACACACATTTTTTAACTTCTAGTAATAAACGGAACATTTGCATAATCAATAAAAAACGAGAAGCCTACCACTTTTCCATAACTACCACAGCCAATTTTGCACTCGCGAACATACTCATTCACCGTCTTGTTCCCATTCTCATCCTAAAGCAAAAAAGGGAAATGAATATAAGTCAAATGTTAAGAATAAAAATAGTTTTGAGCATAAAAACATACAAAAGGGTCAATATGTTAGGGTTGCAAACAAACAAACGGGACGTTCAGTGACCAGTTCATGAACCGTTCAGCAGGAAGTTCGTTTGTGTTCGTTCGTTTAATAAATGAACGAACACGAACTAGAAACTTTGTTCATTTAGTTAAACAAACAAATACGAGCATGAACAGGGGCCGCGTTCGTCCATTTATGTCCGTGAACGTTTGGTCACATGTTCGTTAATGTTCGTTTGTGTTTGATAGTTCATTAGTGCTTTTAATTTTTATATTTTATTTAAATACTTCAAAATTCTGACAAATAAAAAATATTTACCAACTATCATTGTATTATATAATCTATTCATGAACGCTTGTTTGTGTTCGTTTGTTTTCATTTGTGTTCATGAACATCAGTTTGTATCCTTTTGTGTTCATGAACGTTCGTTACCTATAATTAACAAACGAACACGAACACATTCATTTCCTTAACGAACAAACACGAACAGAGAATCTCGTTTTGTAAGTGTTCACGAACACATATATTTCCTTAACAAACGAACACGAACAAGGCTCTGTTCGTTCGGTTCATTTGCAGCCCTACAGTTAGGTGGTTGCTATAAATGAAACCATATACATACTTGGAGGGTCCATACACTATATATTAGTATCAAATTACCTCTGAGCGGACAACTTTGTGCGTTTCCTTAACAGGAAACTCCCTACAAATCAACCCGTTTTGCGTCCGGTACAAAAGAATATCTTTGGAACGTTTTGACGGGTTCTGGAATTCTTCATGATCTCCCTTTTCAGATTCAGACATGTCATCTCCGTATGAGCAATTATCTTCTTCTTCGTCTTCTTCCTCTTCTACTTCATCGTTAAGCAACAACTCCTGTGAAATGTGATTCCCGATGCGGGAATTAGGCCTAGGATTCGTTTGCTTTTTCGCAAATGAAAACCCGAAACAACCGCAACATCCCATTTCTGCCACACTTGCAAGAGAGTATCCCCTAATAAACATCGATATTGGATTGGATACTCGACCTTAATTAATATTATAATGACTTTCAACAATCTAGCGTAAGTGCGTAACAGTTCACCAGCTTAATTAGAACCGAACCTGCCCAACAAACGAAATAAACCTTAAACATGCAATTCATATCATAATTTGATATTTCCACAACAAATGAAAAGATGCAGCTATTTCATCTAGAATAACAAGATTACATAAAATCAAGAGTTTAACGTAGTTGTATGCACCTCCTACAGAGATTGAGAAGGCAATCAAGCCCTAACTAATTAGATTTCTGGCTGAATTCCAGAGGATGCCATTCAGAAAAATGAAATATGCAGTTGATCAAATTAGCTCCATCGCGATTCAACGCCAATCTCATCTCTCAACAACAACTTTTCCAGTTTTCCACCAATACCTTCAGCAAAAACACCCAAATTCAAACACAAATAACGAAAAACGCATATATCAGCGAATACAAATTAATTGACGTATAATCATCATTAATCAAGTTGCATATACAAGTTTCATACAAAATCATCAGCAATCAGAATAATCATTATACGATGACGAAGACTAACATTTAACAAATGAATTTGTTAATGACGTAAGCAAAATTAGAGATGAGAAAGTAGAACCAGCAGTGGACGTTTTCCAATCAATCTAGCAATGTAGCGCGGAGCGTGAAGAATAAACACATGTAATTATGAACAGTTAGGATTTACAAGAGAAGAATACAAACTTATCGAGATTATAATTATCATTATTCAAGTAGCACATACACGTTTCATACACCTACAAATCATCATCAATCAGAACAATAATAAGATGACTAAAACTAACATTTAACGCACAGTTTGTTACCCTAGGATGACGTAAGCAAAACTAGAAATGAAATTGATCGATTGAAGAGGTAGTAGAGCCAGCGGTGGAGATTTTCAGATTAATGAATATAAAGTAATCTAGATAATGATCATTATCATTAATCAAATTACACATACAAGCTTCATACAACTACAAATCATCATTATCATTATCAATTATCAATAAAAATAATAATAATAATAATAATAATACGATGACGAATGATAACGTTAGCAAAAATTGGTCTAAACTTGATCGATTGATGAGAAGTAGAACCAGCGGAGCAAGTTTTCGGTCAATCTGGCGGTGAAGAGCGTCGCGTTGCGGCGCGTGAGGGATAGTTTCAGCACATATGGACGAATATAAAGTAATTGAGATAATAATAATAATAATCATCAATCAAGTTGCACATACAAGTTGCATACAAAATCAGTATCAATTAGAACAATAATACGACGACGAAGAATTATTATCATTATTATTATTATTAATATCAATTAGGGATTGAATTGTTACCCTAGGACGACGTAAGCAAAATTAGGGATGAAATTGATCGATTGAAGAGGAAGTAGAACCAGCGGTGGAGGTTTTCCGATGAATCTAGCGGTGAATGGCGGCGCGTTGGTGGCGCGTGGGGTATAAATTCTCCTGTGGACGGACAGCAACAGGTTTGGTGGTTGCGAGGCTGGAAACGTTGATGATGATGGGAAAAGAGGTGTGTGAGGGACCCAGGGGTGTTTTCGTAATTCACATAGAATTGATTAGGGTTTGGAGTTGCTCTCGTGTGTTTATTAATGGTTCAGATTTTGATTTTGGCCCAATTATTTGGTGGTTTTTTACTATTTTATCCTTCCGAGGAATCGAGGGTTACCACTTTTTTATTTGATATTTTTAACAAAAACCCGCATGTCACGGCGGAGCGTAAAATCATGCCAAATAGTATCAATGTCATACCACTATTAGCGAACACCAATATTGACTTGACCTAGGACCTGCATGTTGCAACGAACATGTCAAACAGGAAAAAATAAACGTGAAAACGTTGAACCACACGTGTTTATTGCGCCGTGTTGACTCGCAAAATTTTGAATGAAACATAAAAACATTGAACCACACACGTACATTGCATCGTATTAACCCGAAAAATTTTGAATGAAACGTAGAACAGGAATTTGCGAAAAATGGAAAGTATAAAGGACAAAAGTTGAAAGTAAAAAGTTGTGAGCCTGCAAATAATGAAAAGTTTTGTGTGAAAATTAAAATAAACAAATTATGTGGGGTTAAAACTGCAAAAGGTAAAAAATCTTTTGGTTAAAAGTAAAAAAATTAATTTAAAAAAAAAACTCTTAAAACATAAAAAGTTGAAAGTAAAAACGTTGAACCACATACGTACGTTGCATCGTATTAACCCGAAAATTTTTGAATGAAACGTAGAACAGGAATTTGCGAAAAATGGAAAGTATAAAGGACAAAAGTTGAAAGTAAAAAGTTGTGAGCCTGCAAATAATGAAAAGTTTTGAGTGAAAATTAAAATAAACAAATTATGTGGGGTTAAAACTGCAAAAGGTAAAAAATCTTTTGGTTAAAAGTAAAAAATTTAATTTAAAAAAAACTCTTAAAACATAAAATATAACCTTATATACTTAAAAATGTTACTTATTAAGAGCATTTAAATAATAAATAAAGATGTAAACAAGTTAGGATTTGGGGTAAACCGGGTACAATTCATATACATGTGTACGTGTTTATAAAATGAGTTAAAATGTGTCAAAATACGTTTAACACTCTTATTAAGAGTATTTAAATAATAAATAAAGATGTAAACAAGTTAGTATTTGGGGTAAACGGGTACAATTCATATACATGTGTACATGTTTATGAAATGAGTTAAAATGTGTCAAAATACGTTTAACACTCTTAATTTGTTTATGACATATGTAGCACGTTTAATTTATTGTGTTATATAGGTTAATAGAGTCAGCATAGTATTATCAATTAATAAATATTTAAACATAGATAGTAATTTTTTGTAACTGTTTTTTTATCGTATTAATCTTGTCTTATTATTTTTTTTGTTTAGTGAGTTGTGTCAATAATCGTTTTAAACGTGTAGTGTCATTTATATTACTGGACTGCTTATTAAACACATAGTAGGTTCCCTGGCGATTCAGCGGGGAACGCAAGCACGGGTAAGTGGTATCGCGTAACATGTTAATTTTTTTAATTTAAAAAAATCACAAAAAGTTATGGCCGTTTATAAAATCACAAAGAGAAATTGGTTTAAAGGTCAACAATATGTTTTAATGATTGTACCATGCATTTTAAAAGTTGTATTATAAATGTCATTCTTAAAAAATGATTGTACCATATTGTTTTACAAATTATAATTACTTAAAGTGTTAATATTACGTGTAATTATCTTTTCTTTTTGTCTTCCTTATATGCATTATAATTTTTTTTTGTCTTCCTTATATGCATTATAATGTATGTTAGTATTTAAGAAAATCTCACATTTAGTTAGATATGTATTAATCAACTTATTTAATTCAATCTGACACGTTTTGTCAGCTTTAAATTTACAAGCTAAATTTGTTATTAAAGAATTATATGCATGATATTATAAAGTTGTATGAAATAAAACTGAAAATTGGTTGTAACAAACATAATTATAGTAATATAAAATATAAAATTATAAATATAGAGATTTTTTCATGCACAACAATTGTAGATGTCTCTTTCAATAGACAAGATATGTTATTTTGTTACTTGATTTTTATGAAATATTAGTCCCACTGTCGGATCTAAAAAATATTTGTAGGGGAAACGTTTTATGAAAAAATGGTAATGAAATCGAAAAATCGTCAAAAATATCAAATTTTTTCAAAATTTACACTACCGGCGGAACGCCAATGGGTAGCGGAGGCTACCCGTACACCTAAGGTATGTCCGCCCCCTGATTGCTACTCCGTAGAAGTTGATAATACACCTGTTTTATACAAAATATATTAACATTGCTACTTCGTCGGAGATGATAGTACACCTTTTTTAAACCAAAGAAAAAAATAATAAAAAAATACAAATATCTCGTCAAATATACAAGCATATAATTCATCATTTGAACTCTAGAAACTACTTTTACTCAAAAGGAGATGATTTTAAACTTTTATATTTTCCATGAATATTATCTTGATGGAAAAAATTGCAAACGGATTTATTGTAAGGTATAAGATTTGTCTCACGTAGATTGTTTAGACAGTTAATATACAGTTTATAACCTAAATGGTATCCTCTCCTAATAGGTTAGTCTTTTAGGACCAGCTCTGCCATTTAGGCTGTAACCGATTGCACTGGTCATCCAAATTTAACCTTATCCATAATTGGTTAAGCAGTTTTTTCTCAATTTCTTTGGTATGGTTTTAAATAGTTACGACCGGTTTTAATTTAATCTATTTAAAACCAAATATTAAACATCCGTACTTATTATTTAATCTATTTCCGTTTTACATGGTTTTTATTGATTGTTAATATAGACTATATTTCAAAACTAAAAAAATGTCATTACAAATACAGATAAAGTAACACTAAACCACTAATCTCTTCATTGCATACTTACGTAAAAAGAAATTATTAGCCCACAAGTATAAACTTAATTTGTCATATGATTCATCATTTGAGTACTTGAAAAGGTAAAAACACTTTAGTGTTGATTTGAAAGAAAGTAAGTAAAGAAGTGTATTATTGTTTGGAGCAATTATTGGTTTACTAAGCTTTCATTATTTTTTAAGCGATAGACGCCTTAGAAGAATAAGAGAGGGCATGATAAGCTAAAAACGAGTCGCGTCAAGCTTGTTTCGGCTCGTTTTAATTATAATAATATGAATTCGACTAGCTTTTACGTGATGTCTAAAGTACGTCCTTAATAACTTTTTAAACTTGAACTCAACTTGTTTGTTATTTATCGTATATGCAACTGTACATAATTATCTTTTTATAAATATAATAATTATATTTTTATAAATATAATCTTTTTAGTTATTTTTATCATAATACATAATAATATTTAATATGTGAATATGTATATTTACGATATAAGAAAAACATAAATATTTTACTTATACAAATAATATGTTTGTTTAGACTTGCAAACCTGATCAAGCTATGGGTTTGAACTCTTTTATAACTAAGTTTATTAGTTAAGCTTCAATGTTTAAGTTTGGGATCGAGCTTATTTTAACTTAGTTTAATTCAAGCTTGTAGCTAATGGTTTTTGCTCGTTTACACGTCTAATGATAAGGAGAAAAAAGACCCAAAACCTAATCGTTTAAATTAAATATTTAATATCACTTCATTTCTATTCCCGATTTCTTAAACCGGCAAAAACATACTCACCTTAATTAGGTTTTTCTTCTTCTTTTTTTTTTTCAAACCACAACGCACTTTGCAACAAACTAACATGATAAAAAAAACATCTGCTTAAATAATCAAGAAGAAGTCTTGTAAAATATTAAATAACACTATATTTCCTTTGTGTAGGTGCGCTAATAACTTGGTTTTTGTTTCATTACTCGTTAAAACGTTTAAAATTTTATATATTTTATATATATTATTTTATATATACGATGGTATGTAGATGTGTTAATACGTCTTCTTCTATCATGATCAAATATTTAATGTTCTATTTATGATTTGTCTCTTTTGTCACAAAAATCTCTCTAGATGCAAATATGTTTTTTGTATATATTTACAAAATCATGTCCATATCTAAACTTGATGTGTACTGATTGTTTAAAACCAATGTTTTCATAACCGAACTGATGAATCTTTGACGGATCTTGGACGGGATGCACCACCAGAACCGCTTTGCGTTACCAAGTTAGATTTTTCCCAATTAAACCGGTGACCCATAATTTGTTTTCCCTGTTGTTAAGCTTGCCACGAGCGCTACTAAATCAACAATTACCGTTGCACCAACTACCACGGCTCGTTAGTAACACTAGAGAAAGATCAGTCCTCACCTTTCTCTTATTTAATGGTGTTAAGCGTTAGAAGTTGCAATCCGAGGCTCTTGTCTCTTAATGAAAGGTCCTGAATTCTAACCCAAGTAAGGACAATGTATATATAGGAGTTTGGGGGATTATGCCTAGAGGATTATTGTTAGGAGTGGTCTTCGGTTATTTTCTCGGGTTTCGAGTTTTCCGGGTCGGGTTGGTTGGGTTTTTGGCTAGGAAAAATTGACCCGATAACTGAAGCATTTAAAGCTCGGGTTGTTCGTGTTCGGGTTATTCGGGTTCAAGCTAGCTCGGGTCCGGTTGTTCGTTTTCGGGTTTAGATGTAATACTAAAAAAATGATTTTTTTTCACAAAATATAACTAAAATTCATCACTCTACTTAAAAATATCATCAAAATTAATACAATATTTGACAATATGATATGATAATGTTCATATTCCTAAAATATAATGTTTCAAATACCAAGAACTCTAAACCAAAACAAATCTCCCAAAAGAAGACATTAAATGTGCGGGTTTCTTTTCGTGTTTTAGATTTCGGGCTTTTCGAGTCGGGTTATTCAGGATTTTGGGTGGGAAAAGGTGACCCGATAACCGATCCATTAAAGGTTCGAGTTGGTCGGGTTCAGGTTTTTTGGTATTCTCTAATTCGGGTTCGGGTGGCTTCAACGCCGAATCAGATTTCAGGTTTTGAATAAAAATGAACAACCTAATTATTGGGCGTTGCCCTCCTTATATCAAGGGGTCTACAGGTTGTTCAGAAAAAAGGTTGTTTAAGATATAGAGAGTAGTTAACAGAATTTTGTTATCTAATACACAAGTAT
This sequence comes from Scalesia atractyloides, assembly GCA_947069175.1. NCBI lineage: Eukaryota > Viridiplantae > Streptophyta > Magnoliopsida > Asterales > Asteraceae > Scalesia > Scalesia atractyloides. The sequence continues at coordinate 87,920,785 of CAMTDV010000001.1, forward strand.
ACTTTCACTCCATACTCAAAATATATAACTGGTATGCTTTAGTGTTAGTATTTATATTTCAGTCTCACAAGAACAAATAAACAATTTATGGTGTTATCTTATTTTCTAATCTTATTCAACTAGTAAACCAATAAAGCGGTTATTCAATAAGGCCATGCATAATGATTAAAGTATCTTAAGGGGCATTTTCTACCATATCAGCATCACTTAACGTCCATTCAATCATGTGTATTGTTCAATATTAAACAATCTGAATTGTGTTCAAAGATTTCAAGCCAAAAAGCAACGTTATTGAGTAAACACCCCTGCTCCTTCATGTCCACGTTAATGGTGTCACCAGCAGTGACGAAGCTTGAGATTTCCGACAGGGGATCGAAAACGTATACACCCAAAAATTTCTATAGAACCAGGGGGTCGAAAACGTATAAATTTGTTAAGTTTCTACTTACATTATAATTAGTTATGGTAATGTTTTGGCTACTAAGTTAGCGTTTGACATTATAAAAGAGAGAAACCAAGTTATATGGTTTGAGAGATGTAATCAGGCTTTGAGTTATATTTTCGATTAGTAAGACGGAGAGTTATTCGATCCAAATTGATCGTGTGTTATTCGATTTGATTGTTGATTGGGCCTTGAATTAGTATTAGAGCCAAGTTCAAGAACCCTAATCGACTAAGCCGATAATTTCTTAAGGCAGGGAGTGAATATTGGTCGTATAATTTCTTAAGGCGGTTCACAAAGGGGTGGGTCGGCCCATGTAATAATCCTTCACAAGTTTGGTTAATGGGTTAATTGTTTTACGTTCTTTTTAGTTAGTCAAGTCGGGTCATCCTTATATATACCACCAAGTTATTGTTATTGCATGAGAGTCATTGTATTCGGTTTTTGAGTTATTTTTCTAGGGATAATATACGTGAGAGTTATATTACAAATATCCTGTGTTTATTACCGATTCTTGGGCCATGATATACTGTTATATATGCTCCTCCATTCTTATTTTAACAACATTATTTTGTTCTAAGGCCACTCGGTACGAGACCGTCCAAGCCCTCAACATCATTTCTGCTGGTTCGTTCCCGTCCTCTACTGTCGTCCCAAGGACGTTGAAGTCGGGCCTCCTCCAAATCAATATAGCCGTTGATAACGGCTAGTTTAAAAAAAAAATATTTTTTCTTTCCCACTTTATAAATATATACCCTTTATTCCCTCATTTTAACCCAAATCTTTCCAATCTCTCTCAGTTTTTTATACACCATCTTAATTTTTATAAAGTTTAGGCATGTCTTCTTCTTCATCGTGGTGTTCGTCATCTTCATCGGGGATTTGTTTTTGCGAACGTTGTAATGCTGGCAGCACAGATGATCATGGAGGAAGAGGAAGAAACGTCGTCACAACCGCGAACTAGGGTAGCGCCTTAAACCGAGACCGTGAAGGTTATCTTTATTTTTTGTTGAAAAATTAATATATTTAATTTTTTCGGTGTTTATAATGTATTTAATTTATTTTTTCGTTGTTAATAATATATAATTTATTTTTTCGTTGTTAACAATTAGGTGCCCATGATAGATTAGTGGCCGATTAGTTTGCCGATGAACCTGTTTACACGGCCGCGATGTTTAAAAGTCGTTTTTGAATGAGTCGTCAGCTGTTCTTACATATAGCAGATGACTTGGCGCGGTTTGATCCGTTTTTCACACTTCGATATGACGCGAGGGGCCATAGAGGATTCACCACTTTACAGAAATATAGGGCGGCCATTCGCCAACTGGCATACGGGACGGCACCCGATTCGTTGGACGAGTATTTAAGGATGTCCGACATAACTTCACGAGAATGTTTGCATAAGTTTTGCGAATGGGTGGTGAAGCCATATAACAAGAAATATCTGCATAAACCAAACGCAAATGACGTCCAAAAATTATTTCAAGCACACGAACAAAGGCCTAGTTTTCCAGGAATGCTCGGAAGCATTGATTGCATGAACTGGCCGTGGCAGAACTGCCCTACTGCGTGGCAAGGTCAATATAATCGGGGCGATCATGGTCATCCAACTATAATACTAGAGGCTGTTGCGTCACAGGATCTCTGGATTTGCTTTTTTTTTTGGGTCTACCTGGTTCCCTTAACGTCATCTATCAATCAGAGATCTTTAACGATATAATAGCAGGAATTGGTTCAGACACCAGTTTTACGGTTTCGGGGTGGAATACAGGCGTAGTTACTACCTTGCGGATGAAATATACCCAACATACTCTAAAATCATTAAAACTATTCCGCACCCAACAGACGATAAAAGAAAGAAATTTGCCAAGTATCAAGAGGCGGCGAGAAAAGACATTGAACCGTGTTTTGGGGTTCTACAAAAAATGGCATATCATTGAACACCCAACACGTTCTTTTACACCACAGAAGTTGTGATACATTATGTGTCACACCCCGACCCGCAGCGGAAATAAGAGTCGGGGCATAATTGGGTTATCACCAAAGCACATGACATTTACTATTATGTTTCATAATTAAATGAAGTCAAAGTTACATTTCTCAAACATCCAAACATGTTCATTCATTTCAAGGGAAAATAACCAAACATAATAATCCAAATACTAAATCGTTTTATTTCTTCTAATCCAGGTCCTATGTGTTCCTAGCTGCTGCTGGTTCACCTGTATCATGTGTAAAATAGGAGGTTTTTGGGTCAACATAAGTTGGCGAGTGAACCTTATAGATAAACATTTGATAATGATTTTCTGGTTAGTTTATCAATAAAATATTGTGCATAATCATAAAAGAACACATGTATGTAATCAAACATTAGCAAATATCAATTACAATTATAACATACATTAACAATCGATAGCATACATGAACATACCAACATCATATAATAATTAACATAAATGAACTGTGCGCTCAAGGCTCAATCAAACGGAGCCGAACGTATTGCATGAACTGGAAATGTAAATTGAACTGTGCGCTCAAGGCTCAATCAAACGGAGCCGAACGTATTGCATGTATTGAAATGTAAAATGAAATGACCGATCAAGGCTCAATCAAACGGAGCCGATCGTGCGGGCACGCCAAGATCAACCGCATAATTAAATGGGGATCCAACTCAACCTCGATGGATGGGGAGCCACGGCCTCGGCAATTGCATGTATTGAAATAATAATTTGCATACAATAATAACTACTTAACAGCAACAAACTAATACACATGTCATGATATGATATATGCACAATAACTTGGTTATAATATGTAAATGAACAAGACACATGATACACCCAAAAAACGTGATTAAAACGGGGAATTTGAAGGGTTCACTCACGTTGGGTGCGTTGAATTTGAGATGGTGAGATGCGCACGATTTAGACGAAGCGAGTCAACGAGGAATCACTAACCTAAATAATAATGGAAAAATATATTAAATGGATGGATTTTATTAAAGATTTTAATGGGATTTTTAGATATATTTTTGTGAGTTTATGGCTATTTTCTATCCTTAAAAATGTTATTTTTAAGTATTTTTAATTGATTTTTAAATTAAAATAAACAAATAAATATATAAAAAAAAATATTATTATTTTACTGTTTGACCGTTGACCGTTGACCGGTTCGGTCAGCGGTAAATGTTTGCGCCAAGCGGGATTCGAACCGGTGACCTTCAGTTCACGTGCACGTAGCTCTACCAACTGAGCTACGTGACTAACCCGTTAGAAACTCAGTTTTAATTATATTTATATACTTATTCGACTTAACCGAAAATACCTTTATTTACAAAAACGTTTTAATTCAATTGACCGGTGCTTGGGACAGGGTTCGAACGCGCGTTATGAAGTTCATCTTGCACACAGTCCACCGCTGGACTGTGTGTCTAACCCGGTTATATCTTTGATTTATATTATACTTAACAACTACTCGCTCTAACCCGGTTAGTTCATGAATAAAAAGAAATGTTATTACGTAAAGCGTGTGCGTGGTAAGAATCGAACTCGCGACGTGATTATGAAATGTGCACACAGTCCACCGCTGGACTGTGTGTCTAACCCGTTTATAAACCGAATTTTAATTACTCTTATATTCTGAAATAGATTCATCTTCTTCGTCGGATTACACTGTCAGCGTAATTCAACTGGTTAAGGTTGATTTTGCGATTTACTAAGATCTTAGACGCTAACAGTAATTCAAGAGTAAGGAATGGAAAGAGTTTAAAGAACAGGATTTACAGATTGGAGATAAACACAGAAATCCGGCGAAGGTTTTGTCGGTACAGGAATTGAACTCCGACTGTTGAAACAATTAACAGTGTGGATCGATTATTTATAGAATTAAATCACCTAAACAAAGTTTAAATGAAATGCAGGATATCTTACCAGTTCACAGTGGGATTCCGGCAAATTTCAGAAACTTTCCGGCGAAAGTGAGATTTCCGATAAACGTTGACTAAGATTGATTCTGATGATGGAATTGTGTTAGAGATTGACTAATCACATGTTTTAAACAAAAAGAGTCGAAGGAATTACCGTGAGACTGCGAGTCCCGGTTTTCCGGTGAGTTGCAGAACAATTCCGGCGATCGGATTCAGAGGATCTTACAGTTCAGAAATTTGACGAAAATGAAATTGAGTGTTGTTGAGACAGTTCTGAATCGCACAAATGATTGGAACTTGAATTAATTTGGAGCTTGATAACTTTTCGGTTTCAAAAACTGAAATTGATGAAATTTTATGTTCATTCATTACAGACTTAATCAGAAACCGATATACATCAGTTATAAGTTGGCCAGATGAAATCGAAGCGATTTGGCGATCGGTTTACCGATTTCCGTTATGCAGATGGCATTAACGGTTGATTTGAGTTTGCGTATAAGATCCAATTGTTTTCCTAAGGTTACCAGAAAACACTTTGTGGCGGAGTGGTTTGGGAAGCGGATGATAAGTTGTTGGAGACAGCTGACCCGGTTCGAGTCCCGGCAGCTGCAATTGTTTTTTATTTATTTTATTTTATCTTTTTATCAAATATACTTTTTATAGTTTAGTTTATTTATTAATTATGTAACGTTTAAACTCAAAATAATCATAAATAATTAATGTAATTTCATAACTTGGTACAAGATTACAAAACGGAGCGGGTTTTGGAGACCCGGTTTTTTTACAAATGTTACAGTATCCCCTGCTTTTAGGAATTTCGTCCCGAAATTTAAACAGTCGAAGTAGTAGGGAAAAGATGAGGGTATTTTTCACGCATTGAGTCTTCACGTTCCCAAGTAAACTCAGGTCCCCGTTTCGACTCCCAGCGTACCCTAACAATAGGAATGCGACTTCGCCGTAGACGCTTTTCTCCATAGTCCATAATCTCCACTGGTCTTTCAATAAAATGCATGGATTCATCAATCTGAATATCCTCCAGTGGAATATGAAGATTCTCATCAGCGAGGCACTTCTTCAAGTTCGACACGTGGAATGTGGGATGAATCCTGTCGAGTTCTTCCGGTAGGTCAAGCTTGTATGCTACAGGACCTACTCTTTCGAGTATTTTGAAAGGTCCTACGTAACGTGGTGCTAGCTTTCCCTTTTGACCAAAACGAACTACTCCCTTCCACGGTGATACTTTTAAAAGCACATGATCACCAACGCTAAACTCCAAGGGCTTCCGTCGTTTATCTGCGTAACTCTTTTGACGACTTTGAGCCGCTAGAAGATTGTTTCGGATTTGATGAATCTTATCTGTGGTTTCTTGGATCAATTCTGGACCAGTAATTTGTGCTTCCCCAATTTCGTGCCAACAAACAGGAGATCGACACTTTCGACCATATAAAGCTTCAAAAGGTGCCATGCCGATGCTAGAATGATAACTGTTGTTGTACGAAAATTCGACTAACGGTAGATGGGCGTCCCAATTTCCCTTGAAGTCTATGACACATGCTCTAAGCATATCCTCAAGGGTTTGAATGGTGCGCTCAGACTGTCCATCAGTTTGAGGATGGTAGGCGGTACTGAGATCTAATCGAGTGCCCATAGCGGATTGTACTGCTTGCCATGTTCGTGAGGTGAAACGACCATCACGATCAGAAATAATACTTATTGGTACCCCGTGCCGGCTTACGATTTCGTTGATATAAATACGAGCAAGCTTATCGTTCTTGAAATCTTCTCGAATAGGGATAAAGTGAGCTGATTTTGTAAGTCGGTCTATAACCACCCATATAGTGTCATACCCACTAGAAGTGCGAGGTAACCCGGTAATGAAATCCATGGTTATATTTTCCCACTTCCATACAGGTATTTCTGGTTGGACTAGAAGTCCTGAGGGTCTTTGGTGTTCAGCCTTCACCTTAGAACATGTGAGACACTTGGAAACGAAAACGGCAATATCTTTCTTCATTCCAGGCCACCAATAGGTGTACCGTAGGTCTTGATACATCTTATCGGCTCCTGGGTGTATAGAATATCGCGTCTTATGAGCTTCATGCATGAGTGTTTCACGAAGATTGATGTGGTTAGGAATCCATATACGATCCAGGTAATACAAAATACCATCAGATTTAGTTTCAAGTTTTAGCTCGGCTCCACAGGACATCTCTTTTTGTACATCTTCCTCTGTTATTGAAACGTGTTGAGCTTCTCGAATTTGATCCTTAACATTGGTTATAATTTGCGAACATAGAAGATGAATGGAGTTCGTATAACCCTTTCGACTAAGTGCATCAGCCACCACATTTGCTTTACCAGGGTGGTATCTGATTTCACAGTCGTAATCATTTAGGAGTTCGACCCATCTTCGTTGCCTCATATTTAACTCTTTCTGATTGAAGATATGTTGAAGACTCTTGTGGTCAGTGTAGATTTCACACTTCGTACCATAGAGATAATGTCTCCATATCTTAAGAGCAAATACAACAGCTCCAAGTTCAAGGTCATGAGTGGTGTAGTTCTTTTCGTGTGTCTTGAGTTGCCTTGAGGCATAAGCTATGACTTTTCCTCTTTGCATGAGAACGCAACCTAATCCTTGCCCTGACACGTCGCAATAGACTACAAAATCATCACAACCTTCAGGAAGAGTGATGATTGGTGCATCACAAAGTTTTTGCTTGAGAATTTGAAAAGCTTCCTCTTGCTTGGGTCCCCATACAAATGGTTTCCCTTTATGGGTTAAAGCCGTGAGTGGCACCGCAATGCGTGAGAAGTTTGAAATGAACCGACGATAATAGCCAGCTAGTCCAAGAAAAGACCTTACTTCCGTTGGTGTTCGTGGAGCTTGCCATTCTTGAACTGCTTTGATCTTTGATGGGTCCACATGTATTCCTTTGTCATTGACTACATGCCCGAGAAATTGCACCTCTTTTAACCAGAATTCACATTTAGAGAACTTGGCATAAAGCTTTTCCTTTTCTAGAAGTGCAAGAACAAGTCGTAGATGACGCTCATGATCAGCTTTAGATTTTGAATAGATAAGAATATCGTCGATGAATACAATGACAAATCGATCAAGGTAAGGTTTGCAGACTCTATTCATTAGGTCCATGAAAACAGCTGGTGCGTTGGTTAATCCAAACGGCATAACCATGAATTCATAGTGACCATATCGAGTTCGAAAAGCAGTTTTAGGGACGTCTTCTTCATGCACTCTAAGCTGATGATAGCCAGATCGAAGGTCGATTTTCGAAAAGCAACTGGCACCTTGTAGTTGGTCAAGAAGATCATCTATGCGAGGTAAAGGATATCGATTTTTGATAGTTAACTTGTTGAGCTCTCTGTAGTCGATGCACATGCGAAAAGATCCATCTTTCTTCTTTACAAAAAGTACAGGTGCACCCCAAGGCGATGAGCTGGGGCGTATGAATCCCTTGTCAGTCAACTCTTGCAATTGACTGGCTAGCTCTTGCATTTCAGAGGGGGCTAACCTATATGGAGATTTTGCCACTGGTGTAGCACCAGGTATGAGATCGATACGGAATTCGATATCTCTGATTGGAGGAAGTCCTGAAATGTCGTCAGGAAAAACTTGTGGAAAATCTTTTACAACAGGAATATCTTCAAGTTTCTTCTCTACGGTCCCCTTCTTGATGATATGGGCTAAAAACGCAACATAATTCTTGCGAAGGCATTTCTGAGCCTGAATACAAGACATTAAGTTGAGCCCTTTCGACGAGGTTTCTCCAAAGATTCGAAGAGTCTGACCGAGGAATACGAATAAATTTCTCACGACATACAACTTCCGCATGATGTAGACTGAGCCAATCCATACCGATTATGATGTCAAAACTTCCCAGCTTCATAGGAATAAGATCGACTGAGAATTCGTGGTCGTTTAAGGTGAGTGTACAGTTGCGTAAAATAGATTCTAATGAAACAGGTTTTCCGTCCGCAACTTCTACCGTTATGGATTCCGCGAGCTTATCCCGATTTTTACTTAAGATAGGTTCAAACTCTAATGACACGAAACTTCTATCCGCACCAGTATCAAATAACATAGAGGCATATCTACCATTTATAAGAAACATACCGTTGACCACATTGCCGTCAGCTCTGGCCTGGTTTGCGTTAATATTGAAAGCCCTTCCTCTAGCAGGTGGAGGAGCTTGGTTCGCTTGATTCACAGGATTGGCTTGGGCCTGAGCATGAATAATATTAACCAGCCTTGGACATGTGTTCCTGAAATGACTTGGGTCGCCGCAGTTGAAACAAGCCCGCATAGGTTGGCCCATAGGGTAATTGGGTTGATAGTATGTTTGGGCTAAATGTTGAGTGGGTGGATATGGTTGTTGTTGTTGGCCTTGACCCACTAACTGTTGGTGGGTTTGGATTATAGGTTGGTGGCGGTTTGTTCGTTGAAGCGTGCGGCAGTTTTGAACAGTGTGTCCAGCGCGACCGCAGCCGGTACAGTATTGGCAAGGATAGTCAGGGGAGTGGTGATACTGACAACGGTTACATTTTGGTAGTGGTCCTGTGTATGGTTTTCTGTATGGCGCGGGTGGAGGAGTGGCTTGAGTGATGGGTGCAGCAGGAACAGGGAGTTGGTTTGGGTGACTGCAAAGTTCCTGGTGTTACGCTTCCTCTTATTAGCAAATTTGGAGGAAGGAGTGTGGTGGTTTGAGGTTTGTCCCTCAGCAGGGGTTTTCTTCTTTTCCTCCTTGAACTTCCCATTGCGAATTCGGTTTTCGGTCAGTTCTGTTGCCAACTCCATGGCAGCTTCTAGTGTTACCGGTGAAACGCTGAGGACCGAATCTTGGATTTTCGAGGGAAGACCTCGAATGTAATGTTCGATCAGACGGTAGGTTTGAGTGAATAAGTTTGGAACCATTTGGTTCAACTCCAAGAACCTTTTGTTGTAAGTAGAGTGATCACCATCTTTTTGCTTCAAGGCATGAAATTCATCCTCCAATTTCTTAATTTCACTTCTAGGACAGAATCGCCTAGTCATGATTTCCCTTAACTCCTCCTAAGTTAAGGCCATCGCATCTTCCGTTCCCCTCTTTCCTTTCTCAGTATTCCACCAAGTGAGAGCTACCCCAAGTAGTCTCCCGGTGGCATAACGAACTTTGCGATCCTCAGGACAATCGCAGTTTAAGAACACGTTTTCCATCTCCTCAAACCAATGTAGGAGAGCAGTGACTCCCTCAGTCCCTTCGAATTTTGGAGGATCGCAGGACTTAAAATGTTTGTAGGAGCATTTGATGGTAGAAGGGTTGTTGATGATCTGGTCCTGTTGTTGAGGAGGGTTAGTAGGATTTGCAGCAAGAGCTTGTTGTACTTGTACTACGATGTCTGGCAATATCGTGGCCATTTGATTCGTGATATGAGTGGCCAAACATTCCCGAGACTTTTCCGGTTTCCTACTTCTTCGATGCGGTCTAGACGACATCTACAGGATCATAAAATGAGAAGATTGTGAGTTTATGATGTCTTTTTAGGTGTCATGTGTCTTTAAGAAAATGAAAGTAACATAAATATCAATAATGCAACTACATCCAAAGGATGTCTTGGGTTCGCTCATGTTGGGCCTCAAATGTCCCCCATACCTTCACCTACATAGTCATGTGGGCCCCCATGCTATTGGCTTGGTAGGATTCACATTAGTATTGGCAATTTAACACTTGCATCCCCCGAATGCAAACCACAAAATATGTTCATGAGGTGTTTGGTCGGAACGTGTCCAGGTGTAGACACAATGACAACTCAAAGTGGGATTAGCTCTCACGACATTTGGTATAGCATGCTTTGGCCTAATAGGTATTTCGTACTCTCATCGTTAGTCCCCAGGTAGGCAAACTGGTCCTTTATTTTGGATTTATACGAATGCCAGCCTAGACAGGACGTTCCGACTACCGGTACTAGTACCCTTCCAGTTACTACATGCCCGTCATGAGAACTCACTTTGATGAGATTTGAAAACACGAAAATCATTGTAAAATCAATCATGATGTGGTGTGTGCTTGCATGGATGTGATATGTTATGATCATACGATTTCATGATAGGCATTATTTGATAATACATACTTATGAACATGCTTGAACAATATCAAATGTAACATTTAACATAAACATATAAACATCATGAAATTTGGCATATAACACACAAAATTCTTATAAGTTTCTAATCGACTATAGTATAGGCTCTAAGGGTCTAATAACCTATCATATATCCCTATAGTCATGGCTCTGATACCAATCTGTCACACCCCGACCCGCAGCGGAAATAAGAGTCGAGGCATAATTGGGTTATCACCAAAGCACATGACATTTACTATTATGTTTCATAATTAAATGAAGTCAAAGTTACATTTCTCAAACATCCAAACATGTTCATTCATTTCAAGGGAAAATAACCAAACATAATAATCCAAATACTAAATCGTTTTATTTCTTCTAATCCAGGTCCTATGTGTTCCTAGCTGCTGCTGGTTCACCTGTATCATGTGTAAAATAGGAGGTTTTTGGGTCAACATAAGTTGGCGAGTGAACCTTATAGATAAACATTTGATAATGATTTTCTGGTTAGTTTATCAATAAAATATTGTGCATAATCATAAAAGAACACATGTATGTAATCAAACATTGGCAAATATCAATTACAATTATAACATACATTAACAATCGATAGCATACATGAACATACCAACATCATATAATAATTAACATAAATGAACTGTGCGATCAAGGCTCAATCAAACGGAGCCGATCGTATTGCATGAACTGGAAATGTAAATTGAACTGTGCGCTCAAGGCTCAATCAAACGGAGCCGAACGTATTGCATGAACTGGAAATGTAAATTGAACTGTGCGCTCAAGGCTCAATCAAACGGAGCCGAACGTATTGCATGTATTGAAATGTAAAATGAAATGACCGATCAAGGCTCAATCAAACGGAGCCGATCGTGCGGGCACGCCAAGATCAACCGCATAATTAAATGGGGATCCAACTCAACCTCGATGGATGGGGAGCCACGGCCTCGGCAATTGCATGTATTGAAATAATAATTTGCATACAATAATAACTACTTAACAGCAACAAACTAATACACATGTCATGATATGATATATGCACAATAACTTGGTTATAATATGTAAATGAACAAGACACATGATACACCCAAAAAACGTGATTAAAACGGGGAATTTGAAGGGTTCACTCACATTGGGTGCGTTGAATTTGAGATGGTGAGATGCGCACGATTTAGACGAAGCGAGTCAACGAGGAATCACTAACCTAAATAATAATAGAAAAATATATTAAATGGATGGATTTTATTAAAGATTTTAATGGGATTTTTAGATATATTTTTGTGAGTTTATGGCTATTTTCTATCCTTAAAAATGTTATTTTTAAGTATTTTTAATTGATTTTTAAATTAAAATAAACAAATAAATATATAAAAAAAAATATTATTATTTTACTGTTTGACCGTTGACCGTTGACCTGTTCGGTCAGCGGTAAATGTTTGCGCCAAGCGGGATTCGAACCGATGACCTTCAGTTCACGTGCACGTAGCTCTACCAACTGAGCTACGTGACTAACCCGTTAGAAACTCAGTTTTAATTATATTTATATACTTATTCGACTTAACCGAAAATACCTTTATTTACAAAAACGTTTTAATTCAATTGACCGGTGCTTGGGACAGGGTTCGAACGCGCGTTATGAAGTTCATCTTGCACACAGTCCACCGCTGGACTGTGTGTCTAACCCGGTTATATCTTTGATTTATATTATACTTAACAACTACTCGCTCTAACCCGGTTAGTTCATGAATAAAAAGAAATGTTATTACGTAAAGCGTGTGCGTGGTAAGAATCGAACTCGCGACGTGATTATGAAATGTGCACACAGTCCACCGCTGGACTGTGTGTCTAACCCGTTTATAAACCGAATTTTAATTACTCTTATATTCTGAAATAGATTCATCTTCTTCGTCGGATTACACTGTCAGCGTAATTCAACTGGTTAAGGTTGATTTTGCGATTTACTAAGATCTTAGACACTAACAGTAATTCAAGAGTAAGGAATGGAAAGAGTTTAAAGAACAGGATTTACAGATTGGAGATAAACACAGAAATCCGGCGAAGGTTTTGTCGGTACAGGAATTGAACTCCGACTGTTGAAACAATTAACAGTGTGGATCGATTATTTATAGAATTAAATCACCTAAACAAAGTTTAAATGAAATGCAGGATATCTTACCAGTTCACAGTGGGATTCCGGCAAATTTCAGAAACTTTCCGGCGAAAGTGAGATTTCCGATAAACGTTGACTAAGATTGATTCTGATGATGGAATTGTGTTAGAGATTGACTAATCACATGTTTTAAACAAAAAGAGTCGAAGGAATTACCGTGAGACTGCGAGTCCCGGTTTTCCGGTGAGTTGCAGAACAATTCCGGCGATCGGATTCAGAGGATCTTACAGTTCAGAAATTTGACGAAAATGAAATTGAGTGTTGTTGAGACAGTTCTGAATCGCACAAATGATTGGAACTTGAATTAATTTGGAGCTTGATAACTTTTCGGTTTCAAAAACTGAAATTGATGAAATTTTATGTTCATTCATTACAGACTTAATCAGAAACCGATATACATCAGTTATAAGTTGGCCAGATGAAATCGAAGCGATTTGGCGATCGGTTTACCGATTTCCGTTATGCAGATGGCATTAACGGTTGATTTGAGTTTGCGTATAAGATCCAATTGTTTTCCTAAGGTTACCAGAAAACACTTTGTGGCGGAGTGGTTTGGGAAGCGGATGATAAGTTGTTGGAGACAGCTGACCCGGGTTCGAGTCCCGGCAGCTGCAATTGTTTTTATTTATTTTATTTTATCTTTTTATCAAATATACTTTTTATAGTTTAGTTTATTTATTAATTATGTAACGTTTAAACTCAAAATAATCATAAATAATTAATGTAATTTCATAACTTGGTACAAGATTACAAAACGGAGCGGGTTTTGGAGACCCGGTTTTTTTACAAATGTTACATTATGTATGCTTGTATCCTGTTGCGTAACATGATTATCGAAGACGAAGGTAGAGCGATTTGTGAATATGACGAAAACGCACCTAACGAGAATTCTATTCTAGTAAGTGTAGAACAACAAGATTTAAACGGATTATCCCTACGTAACGAGTACACACATCTAAACCTTCAAGTGGATTTGGTGGAATACATTTGGAACAACGTACAAAACGAACCCAACGACGACATACCGGATGAAAACTAGTAGTTTTTTTTAATTTTAAAGTTTTTTATTTTATTTTAATGTAATGCCGGAATTAACATTTATTTAAGAGATTAAATTAATTTTAGTTATATATATATATATATATTTATTGGAGAGTTCAAATGAGAAGAAAAATGTTGTAAGAATAAAAAGAATAACTTTTAAACCAATATAAATTCTCCATTTACTTCATTTAATATGTATATTTAATATTATGAAAAAGGGCATATAGGTAAATCTATAATGATCATCAATTAGCTAATTAATTAAAATTGTAACTCATTTTTTTAATATATTTTTTCAGGATAAAATAATTTATGGGGAAGGACAATTTTCGACATGTGTAGGATAAATTTTAGTATGTGTAGGATAAATTTTGAAATGTGTAGGGTATTTTTACATGTGTGTAGGGTAAATTCCGATAAGTATAAGATATATGTAGGATAAATTTTGAAATGTGTAAGATAAAATGTTTTTTGTTTTATTAATGAGATATAACAAAATTAATGTGAGGATTTATAAACTATTTAATGTTTTACCATTATGCCATTTCTTCTTTTTATTCTCACATTAAATTTTTTCTCAAATAAACCTTCCCATATATATATATATATTGCATATTTAAGTTGCCAAAATTAGAAAAAGTAAATAAACAAATAAGTGCGGGAGGCCCATCCTATATTTCTCCTTGGTTCATCCTTAGAGAGGCATCCTCCTTGAATGTTGATATGACGCTGACGTGAAAGGACATTCTCTAATGACTTGGCACCTGGTAGGCTAAGTAAGTGGTTTTGATCCATCCTAAATAGTTTATTTACACTATATTTAGTAATTAATTAGTTACAATAAACTCCTTTAAAGTTTAACCCATCCTAAAACCTTGCATGAAGCAGCCGCGTGAAGTGTGAACAGACCATGCACTTGACCCCTTAATTTTGGCCTACGCAACAATGAACAGGTCGAGAAACTTTGACCAAGTCTTTGCTAATTCCATTATTATTATTATTATTATTATTATTATTATCATTATTATTATTATTATTATTATTGTGGGTTTGCAAACAAACAAAAAACAAGTTGTGGTTAAGTCATTGAGATCTGAAGCTATATATGCGCTGGTTAATGGGTTGCTTGTTGCTACAATCAAACCCACCTTGTGCCAATAGGTCAGAACTCCATGACCGTAGGCTCAAGCAATCTTTCAACCCTAGACCACCATGTGAACCGCCTGTTTTTCAAGTGTTAATGAAATGGACCAAATTGATAAAACAAAAACCCTTGGAAAAAGATATATATATACCTTAAAATAGGTAGTACTTTATATTTATTTGGAGTTACGGGAATCATAAGATATAGAAAACAAGTTTTAACAGGTTGGAGATGACTGACCTTAAGGAGTGACAATGGACGATTGCACAGGGCCCACTCTGCCAAAAAGTTAATCTTATTGTGTATGTATGCATATATATATAACCCTTTTTTTTAGATAAAAGACAATAATTATTTTTAGGAACCCAATTTTTTTTATTAAATCCATTAACTTTTAATTTAGTTTAGGTACAATAAACAATTAAATCCATATTTCAATTAAACTCATTTTAGTACCCCAATGTTGGTTTAAAATTTACTTTTAAACCCAGTTAAATAAAAGTGACAAGTGGTGAGTGTCAACAACACAAAAAAAAAAAGCCTGAGGACTGACAAGTGAAGGTTTAAAACGTGATGACGAGCTAAAGTTGTTGAACTAACAATTGAAAAAACGATGTGGTGCGATTGTACGATTGAAGGTTTGAAGCGGGACAAACTCTAAACTCGGCGAAGTAAGGAGGGCTGTGAATTTCAAGAGGTCCGATTATATATTAGGGGCCAATTTTTTTTGTACATACATGAATCCTGAATTCTCTAAGGGATGACCTTTGAATACAAACTTCTTTATCTGGATTCTAGAGCCCTACTTTTGACGTCGAGGAGTTCCGCTTTTCTTTAATTTTGTTTTCAGTTGCAAAACGCGTGAATCGTGGATTTCATCAATTTACACGTTTATTTAGTTGTGCAATATTAGTTTTATTTCGTCGATTCCAGATTTTAAGATTTGGCATTATTTGTCAAATGAGGTTGATACTATGTTGCACGTATTAAAAAATCTACGTTTTAAGTCTCGTTCAGTCAGTTTGTGTTTCCTTTTAATAAAAACTAGGAGCAGGGGCGAACGTAGTGCATAAGCAGCGGTAGCCTGTGCTACTCCTCAATTTCGTCTCCGTAGTATAAAAATACCCCTCAACTCCGTCTACGTAGTGTACATTTTTTTACAAGACTTGGGCTAGATCGGCCACTGACCAGGAGCATACACGGAACAATTTTTTAAGCACGATTTAGAATCAAATTACCCTTCTATTTACCCCCAAGTTATATACACACATAATCTAAAAAATGAAATAGAGATATGATTAGATAATTGAAAATAGAATGTATATGAAATGAGATAAAAACACAAGTTGTATGGGCTCCAATGGAGGTTGGATTATATATTTTACTTGATTTATAAGTAATAAAATAAACTTTCACATCCGGACATGACTAGTTTTGTTTTGTTTATGGTACTTCATATTTCGTATACTATATTATATACATAATAGCATATTTGCTAGCTATATTACATTAATACAATGGTGAAAACAAATATCTACTTGTTAGTTAACAAAGATTATTTCATTAAAAGCTCGAATGTCGAGTTTAAACGAGTTGATTCAAAATGG
Organism: Scalesia atractyloides; assembly: GCA_947069175.1. Lineage (NCBI taxonomy): Eukaryota > Viridiplantae > Streptophyta > Magnoliopsida > Asterales > Asteraceae > Scalesia > Scalesia atractyloides. The sequence continues at coordinate 87,937,252 of CAMTDV010000001.1, forward strand.
AAGCTTGTTTAACAAACAAGTCCACTAGACTCACAATCCTGAAACCTAAACAAGTCTAAACGATGTTCCCATGAGCCAAGGTTTGAGATTATATATATATATATATTGGGATCATTTGTGAACAACTACTTGAAAATAAACCGAGTAAACTAATTTTGACAATTGATTATTTTTTAGATTAAAAGGGTAAGATTGACATTAGCACACACACTTTCTCTCTTTTTATTAAAATTCCTTAATTTTCTCATCTATTAATTATCTCTCGCTCTCTCTCTCTCACACACACATTTTTAATTACTTCTCAATTAATTTAAACTCGTGTAGAATCAGTTGCTAATAACGTATATGAAACTCCTAACGGAACTAGGTACTGGACACCAATTGTCCCTCCCGGATTCAAACCGTATATAAAACTCCTAATGGAACTCGGTCGTGGACTACAAAATACACAGATGTATCAAAAGTCTGTACACATCTTTATAAACTAACAACTGTGTATCTTGTACAAACTGATAGTTAGCGAGACTGTACACATGTGTATAAACTAACAGCGGTGTATCTTGTATAAATTGATAGTTAGTGAGACTGTACACATGTGTATAAACTAACATATATGTATCTTGTATAAACTCATACTATCGAGACTGTACACATGTGTATACACTAACAACTGTGTATCTTGTATATACGGAAACTATTGTTTAATAAATGCAATTTACAAAAGACGCAAATACCTTTCTGTCAATTAATTTACAGGGAAATTACAACATTATAATTACAATCTTGCCATTGTTTAAAAATCTCTAGATGATATAATCCAAAGGCTCAAATTAGTTCACACAGTTCACTCTCAACCTAGTATTCACTCTAGAACCTACCCTACATTATTATTATTATTATTACTATTACTATTACTATTATATGCATCAATTACGTACCCATGCACAGTCAATGATCCATTACACAAAACTAACTTATTTATGAATCAACAATTAAAGAGTTATGAAACAATTATACAAGCATTAATATAGTTTTGTGGCTGCATAATCGCCGTATTCCATGCACAACATCTCTATAAATAACTTCAACATCTTCACCACAAAACCACCAACTTCACCTTCTCATAATTCTCACATTCATCACTTTACACAAACAAACACAATAACACATAACCAATATTTTCACTATGAGGAACTTCAGCTTCCTTTTAGTGGCATTCCTCCTCATGTTCGTCTCCACTGTTGTCGTTCGAGCTGCGGACGACAACAAGAATCCTGCACCCAAGCCGGTTGAGGACGATGCGACTAACTACGACGTGTGGAAACCCGATCCGGAGACTGGACGACAACTGGCGTATTGTAAATCGAAAGGGGCGTGCTACCAGAAGGTGTTGACGTGCCCGGCTGAGTGCCCTGAGAGGAAGCCCAAGAAGAACAGGAAGCAGAAAGGGTGTTTTATTCATTGTGGTAGCAAGTGTGAAGCTACTTGCAAATGTAAGTAACATGTTATATGGAATGGTGTTTTTTTTAATTAATATTGTACTTTTTTGAGTGAACACTGCTAGGATAGTTGTAGTAGTGTTCATGTTCTGATTCTGATTCGACCAGTTTTGATAAAAAAAGTTGGGTTGAATTTAACTACGGTTTTAGAAAAATACAAACTGAACCGGATGATTTTTGTGGGATGGTTCGGGTTTTTTCGGTTTTACATAAATAAATGTTTTTGAAGAAAAAAACACACACATAGTTTAGTATTAATTAGCTTTTTAAAGATTGTTCAGATAACTTTATATTCTTTAAATGAAAAAAAATTAAAGAATAAATGTTAGAAGACCTGTTCAAGTTTCAAGAAACCGGACTGTAACATTTCAAACCGGTAGACTTTTTCCGGTTTGAATGGGAAAATAACTAGGAACTTGCGCTTGAAATGCGCAACGCAAAAATAACATTGACTGAAAAAAAAACCGTGCCGCAAAAAGGCCGTTTGGGATCATTGCTAGTGAAAAAGAGGTCGCAATTGCTCAGTTTTCTAGTAGTGAAATGCATACGTATCTTTCTTAGTAACTGAGCTCTAAATTTGTCAGGGAGAAGAGCGAAATGCAACGGGTATGGTGCTTTATGTTACGATCCAAGGTTCATCGGTGGCGACGGAGTTATGTTCTACTTCCATGGCGGTAAAGGACGTAGTTTCGCACTCGTGTCCGACACCAACCTCCAAATTAATGCTCTCTTCATTGGAAACCGCCCTAACGGTAGGAAGCGCGACTACACATGGGTCCAATCGGTCGCGATAATGTTCGACACCCACACCCTAATCATTTCAGCCAAAAAAGTGTCCCAATGGGACGACTCTGTTGACGTGCTCCTCGTGAAATGGGACGGTCAGGAAGTGACCGTCCCATTTGAGGGGGACGCAGAGTGGAAAGTCAACACTGGAGTAAGAGAAGTGTTGGTTGAGCGAACCGACGACACCAACTCCGTTAGAGTTAGTGTCGGTGGGTTGGTCGAGATCGACATGAAGGCCGTCCCCGTGACTAAAGAAGACGACAAAGCACATAACTACCAATTACCGTCTAACGACGCGTTTGCCCACTTTGAGACACAGTTCAAGTTCTCGAACCTTTCCGACGACGTGGAAGGCATTTTGGGGAAAACTTATAGGCCGGGGTATGTGAGTCCGGTGAAGCGAGGAGTCGCCATGCCGATAATGGGTGGGGAAGACAAATATGAAGTCCCAAAATTAACCTCAGCTGCTTGCAATGTATGCATCTTTCAGAAAAATCCTGCTGGTGGTTTGGCTGATGTTTGATGTTTTGGTTGTTGATTAATATGTTACCATTACAATTGTTTGGCTTGCATGTACATGCAAGTGTTGTGTAATTTGTTGGTGTCAATAAGGTATTTGTCAATAACATGAAAGAACAAGGTTTCTTATTATGTGTGTGGTTGTTTATCAAGTGTTATTAGAAGCTAACTAGAAAACTTATAATCTAATGGACCTACTCCACAAGAAAGAACAAATATTTATACTTATGTATACAACCTAGAACCCCATGCTATGAAATTTATAAGTGTAAACCTTATCTATAGCTATAATTATAATTAGACAAATTATTGAATTTAAATCGTCTAACCTTTTTTATACTGACCAATAATAACCCTAACTGGAATTATTTCCCATGGTAGTTCTATCTTTTTCATTTTATTTGTTTTGTGATCCCCGTAAAAAAAATTGACAGTGTTAATTAGATGCTTACCTGGTTGTTGAGTTGGTAATTACATATATTTTTGTATGAATCTAGGGTCAGCTAGAGGTGTATAAATCGGTTTTTTTTAATAACCGGTTTCGGTTTTTAACCGAACCGGTTTTTAACATTAAAAACAAAAACCGGTTTTTCTTATAACCGGTTTCGGTTACTAACCGTTTTTTTTAAGTCAAAACAATAACCGGTCCAACCGCTTAGGTTCGTTTTTTAACCGGTTTATTTAAAAAAAACCGTTTTTACCGGTTTTTTATAACCGGTTTCGGTTTTAAAACCAGTTTCGAAGCTCAAGATCCCTAACCGGTCTATAACCGCCGGTTCGGTTCGGTTCTAAAATCGGTTATAGAAAAACCGGTTAACAAACCGGTTTTGGTTTTTTTCCAGGTTTCGGTTCTAAAACCGGTTTTTTTGTACACCTCTAGGGCTTCAACCCTTAAAAATGTAGTTGTAAGAGCATTCACATTCAATTCTTTATTCCGTATCAATATAATTACACTAAAACTTACTATTTTTCTCTCTCTCACTTTTAATTAAATATATATATATTTATACATTTATCATTATATTTTCTCTCTCATCCACTCACAACAATTTTCAAAAATATTAAAAAAATTATAAGGGGTGACCAATGGTGCCGTATATTTACAGATGAACACTAACATTTTCTCTTTCCTGCAATCACAACCACTCACAACCATTCTTTATAACATAACTAACTCACTCACATACATTTAAGAAATCCATTGTGAATGCCCTAAGTGGATGTGTGTGTATACGTGTGTCTTCTATAAAGGTGCCCGCGCGATGTGGCGGGAAACACAAACATTCAGGGGCGGATCTACACTGAGTTAGGGAGTTCCCAGGAACCCGTTCGGTTCCTAATTTATAGTTTGAAGCTATATAGAAAATTCAGAAGGAACCTTTAATATTTTGTAGAAGAACCTTTAAAACAAATGTATCAAGTGGTAAACTGGTAAACATGTGCAGGGATAAGACATGAGGTCACGTGTTAAAAATCAGTGTTGTTTTGGCTGACCAGATATCAAGAAGGTTATAACTATTGGTTTTGATTTACTTTGTGATAGAAAACCCTGTGCAGCGTTGGTTTAGAGTAGTTGGTTTGATTTGTTTGGGCAATCGAAAACCCATGTACTATTTTCGGTGGAGACGAGGAGTTCCTCGAACCGACATGTATTTTTATGTTCGAATTTAAAAAAGTGAACCCTTTGAAACATATTCTGGATCCGTCACTGCAAAAATTGTCATGGTGTGCGTGGTTGAGTCGGTTCAGTTATTATCTCTCAACCGGAGCTGAAACCGAGACTTCGGTTAGTCTATTTTATTAAACAATCGGTTTTTGGTTAATCGGTTAGGTTTATTCGGTTAGATTGACAGTTTTTGGTTTGGTTCGTTTAATTTCGGTTAATAGCCGTTGGAAATATAAAATATAAAAATTAAAAATATACGAAAATACGAATGGTTCGGTTCGGTTGATTTTGGTTAACAAGGTGGACCATTTCTTATGTTTGGTGAGAAGAGAGGATACGTTTAGGAACACGTAAATTAATAAATATGATTATTTGTTTAGATTTAACGAATCTAACACATTTTGTAATTTAAATGATAAAAATAACGATTTTTAGACGGAGATAAATACAAAAGCCTATTTTTTAGTTTTAAAAATAAAGAAAAATAATTATTTTTTTAATATAAAATGCTACATCATATTTATATGATTCACATAAATAAACATTTGAAATAAAAAAGAAAAAGAATTATAATCTACCACTTTAACATGGTAACCTAGCAATTGCTCTATTGGCAATTATAAATCATTATAATGTTCAAATCCATTGATACTGATGTAGAGGATTTAACACTATAATGATTTACAATTTATTATTTGTAGTAACTTAATCCTATTCTAGAACAAAGGCAATGCACACTTCTAGTTGAATAATAGTGAAATAATTGCACATTTGGCATTTGAATTCCACAATTCATGTATGGCACTAAAAGCATATTTCAAGAATGAGCCCATACTCTGAAATTTGTAACCAAAGCTATAATTGTAACTAGACCGAGCATTAGAGGTGCACAAACTGATTAATTTTCAATAATTGGTTGGGTTAACTGGTTATACCGGTTAATTAACTTTTTGACCTTAACTGGTTAATGATTTAACTGGTATTTTTTAGCTGGTCGGTTAGTTACTTTAACCGGTTACTTTGCATTTTTTCAGATTTTTTGGGTTTTTTCGGTTAATCGGTCTATCGGTTAAAAGACCAGTTAAAAATATCGGTTAATAACCGGTTCCTATACTAAATACTTATAACTGGTTACTAACCTATGGTTAAAAATAACCACTAACCGGTGATTCCTAAATTGGTTATAACCGGTTACGATTAATTAACCGGTTATTTTGTGCATCTCTATTGAGCATCAATTTTTAACCATGTATATTGTTCATATCCAGGCCGGATTAGCCCAAAACAGTGGTAGGGCTTTGTCCCTTCAAAGCCCACAGCCCCCTAAAAGTACGTCCCTCCCTGATATACAGGAATACACTGAAGGGGTTTTTTTTGGTAAAAATGATATTAAATATAAAAAGTATAAAAAAATTTAAATGGTATAACTAATATACATTTGTTCATCGGTGTGTATATTTTAGCAATATGTCAACGCGTATTTTATTGCTCCTAAAATTTCCTTAGACACGTGATGTTTCATGGTGTCTTCCTACACTTTTTAGTTATAATCTTATTTTTAGCATAACCACCCCCCCTTAATATGCGTACACACATATATAAGAAATAAAGATGAAATACAAAACAATATTATCCCTAAAGCGTAAGAAATAATCTGGACCATTGATCTAACTATTCCAGTAGTTAAGATTTAGGCGGTGGTAAACTCATAGATAATAGGGAGTTTGATATGGTGAAATTGTTGAGTTTTTTTGTTTGAATATGCTTTAGAAACTCAATTAAATTAATACTTTATGATTATATTTTTTTTAATTATACCATAAAAACATGTATTTTAAGATATCTTGTTTGAGTATAGTACTCTTATATAACTTTCATAAAACAACTTTTTTAACATGTTCATTTATTGTGAGTTATTACATACAATTATACACAAATGTGTGTAGCTAAATCATAACTATGTGTTATCATATACATATATTGCACAACTATAAACACATGGTGCGTAATTGTATGGACGCATATACCCTCGCGAATTTACCTGTGTCGTGTATTTATTTATCCCTTATTAAAAATCTACTGAATTTTACATTCACACTAAATCTTTGTGGCATTTAACTCGAGAATTTTGCAGTTTTATTATGTAACATATGACCAGAAATGTGAAATTTATTATAAAAAATAATAGTTTATTATGTGGCATGCCACGTATTCGATGACTGGATATCCCTTTACAAAGTTTTTGATGACTAGGCGCTGTCGAAGGCGACCAACACTTTCGGCTGCATCTCCGACCCACCTCACATCACTACAAATACTACCGCAATCCACCAGTCACCACCTTATTCTATGACGTAACTTAAGACGCAAGTTAACGCGCTTTTCATGCACACGAAGCTTCTACCGCTAAACTTTTCACTACACCTATACAAGGGTCACCAAATGCGGCTGACGAAACTTCAATGTTGCATCTCCTTGACCCAATGCAGACCTGTAATGTTTAGCATTTGTTAGCTAAAACTGTTTAAACAAACATATACACACATGACAAAGTCAAAGCCAAAGTCAAAGGGTTGACCTTTTGTAGTATTGAAAGTGCATTAGGACTCCTGCAGTAACCATGACTGAAACTTCCACATTTCCCTTGAGGCGTTCCAAAGCTAGCAAACTTGATTGACGATATGACTTTAGGATGAGGGCACTCGAGCAAAAGTCTTGGCTTTGGCGTTGACTTTGACTTTCTTGTTGAATTATCTTGACTCCATGCTTCCATCGGGAGCGGGTGAGACTCAGAGACTTGCGCACACAAACTTTCCAATTCTTGTGTCGTGAAGGATATTTGTGTCGGGTCCCCACCTATTTCCTCGAACAAGACCAACACATTACCGCATGGTTTCAACCATGAACGAGGTACATGATAACTGCTCGATTAAGTCAATTAATAAAAATATTCAAGAGTAAAGTACAAGGATAGCCCCTGCGGTTTTCCACAATTTTGGATTTAGTCCCTAGCTTTCCAAAAGTACATGGATGATCCCTATGGTTTGCACTTTGTAACGCATTTAGTTTTAATGGTCCCTAAAATCATTAAAACTATTCCGCACCCAACAGACGATAAAAGAAAGAAATTTGCCAAGTATCAAGAGGCGGCGAGAAAAGACATTGAACCGTGTTTTGGGGTTCTACAAAAAATGGCATATCATTGAACATCCAACACGTTCTTTTTGTAATATTCGTAAAAAAATGAATGAATCCTAAAACCCGACCTGGTTTTTAACTCGACCCGTTTTCATATTCCACGTAATTTTGTTTGATGTTTAAGCAATAAAATGTCTTGGATTCTATGTTTTGATCATACATGTTATCATATCTGGTGATTTATAGTCTTATACATGTTTTAGACAACCTTGTAAATTCATTTCCATGTATTTTGAAGCAACCCTCGATATCTCAAGGTCTAAAACTAAGGTTTTCCTTTAGTTAATCAAAAACTTTGGAGACCCCGTGAACATACCTAACACATCACATCCTAACCTTCTTATCATTCAAACTTCATTATATACATGCCTTAAGATAGGACATTGTATTTTGGAGAGTTTAGATGTAAATGATCCCAAGTAAAAAGCTCTACATGTCGTATTCTTAGTTTTGTCATAAGATGTCTTTCGGGTGACTTTCTTGCTAACTTTTCTCCATCCTTGAGCAATCATTCTGGTCCATTCAAAGCTCCAAGATATACTTGGTATACTAAGGATCAAGTAGGTTTAAATGGTGTATAAAACTGAGCTCCTGCGTAACGGGAATCACAAACACAAGTTTTAGAACATAACCCTTGACACGCATCAAGACCCAAGGTTTAAGCCCAATTCTCGACACCATGGATATTGGATTACTCTCTTCCATATGATAGTACTCTGAAAATAATGAACGTAGGCGAAAACCGTGCGCGAAACGGAGTTATAACGAAGCGGGAATCGCAAAAACAAGTTTGGTGTTTGTTGCTGATTTGAAAGACGCGAAAATCTTGTTTTAAAGTCATCCCACATCGCCCCAGTCACCATTTTATGCTCCATTTCACACCTATAAATACCCTTGCTTGGTTCTTTATAGCTTACAACTCCTAGTTTGAGTACAAACAAGTGGAATAACCAAATTTGGTGGCTCCACAAGCACAATACCCCTTTGGTTGTGGTGTGTAGTAGTTTTTATTTCGGCTTTCGACGAGGAGGTGCTGCCCTTCAAGTTCTTCTCATTTTGTAAAGTTTTTCTTCGAGGTAATCTTCTTCTTCTTCTTCTTTTTTTTTTGTTTTTTTTGTTTTTTGTTATTTATTTATAATTTTCTTAGTTTAATTAGTTTAGTTTAGGTTCTTAGTTAAGGAGCATTAGGCTCGTTAAGGTAGCCTAGTTTAGGCTCGCCTTTAAGCTTGGCGTAGCCTTGTAGAGGCTCGTTAGGCTCAACGAGTATAACATTTCATGTTCGTTCATTTAGCTATGCCTAGCATAACGTTTATTTTTTTGTTGCATTCGTTTGTCTAGCTTAAATCACGCTTATCAATTGGATTTTCTCGTTATTCTCGTGCGGGTTTTCACTCAGGATTAAAAACGCAAACACTGTGAGTGAATCCTTACAAATTCCCCTTTTTATTCACGTTTTGGGGTGTATCATGTGTCGTAATTTACTTTATTTATACAAATACCTATGCTACCACCATTATGTGATCTAATGTGTATATTTGTTTGTTGTGGTTATATGTGGTTACATTTTATCATTTCAGTGCAATTATTCATTTAAGGCCCATCAGTTCCTCGTGGGATACGAGTTGAGCATCAGGTGCCTCATTAGATCAGCTCCGTTTGATTGAGCCTTGATCTCAAGCTCATCATTCATCATTTTCATATGTTCATTGTTGATATTATGTGGTTTGTGGTTATGTGTGGTTACATTTTATCTTTTAAGTGCAATCATTCATTTAAGGCCCATTAGTTCCTTACGGGATACGAGTTGAGCATCAGGTGCCTCATTAGATTGGCTCTGTTTGATTGAACCTTGATCTCAAGTTCATCATTCATCATCTTCATATGTTCATTGTTGATATTATGTGGTTTGTGATTTAATTATATATACATATGCTCGTATATGGTCCATGCACATTTTTATTGAAATAACCAATTGAACAAACTGTTTAAATGTTTAACTTAGATTCACTCGCCAACCTTTGTTGACCCAAAAACCATTTTTTTACACATGATACAGGTGAACAGGTATGAAGAGAAGATTGGACATAGGATGGGCCTTAGTTAACAAGAAACGAATTAGTGCAATATAATTGTTATAAACATCGTCTTGTGTTTGTAATTGTTTATGTGAATTATTTGTATTATGAGACACTTTATATGAATTAATGAATATTTAAAACAAGTAATAGCAAGTCATAAGCTCTCGAGTTAACCAAATCATGCCCCGATCACCTATTCCGCTGCGGGTCGGAGTGTGACAGAATGGTATCAGAGCTATTGACTTTAGGGATATAGGATAGGTTATTAGACCCTTAGAACCTATACTTTAGTCAACTAGGACCTATGTGCTTATGTGATTTCATGGTTTGTTTGACTTATGATTTGCTATTGCCCAGACATTTAAATTCCTTTCATTTCACATTGAAACGCATCCAAGCACTCTCTTTGTTACTTGATTATGTGATACGTGCAATGTGTTATAATTATGTCCTGAAGTCTACATATATACATATCACTCCACCTGAAATGTACCGTACGAAACTTATGAAACCCTTATTTATAAGTTTTCGATTTCCTTTAAATTTTTCGAACATATCTCTCCATTTTCCAATTACTTATTTTTATGTTATTCAAACTTTCATGATGTTTTTCGTTTTCAAATCTCATCAAGGTGAGTTCATGTGAGGGGCATGTAGTAACTGGAAGGGTTCGAGTACCGGTGGTCGGGATGTCCCGTCAAGGATTGGCATTCGTATAAATCCGAATTAACGGACCAGTTTTTCTACCTGGGGACTACTGATGAGAGTACGAAGGTCCTATTAGGCCAAAGCATGCCACACCAAACGTCATGTGAACTAACCCCACTTTGAGGTGTCACCGTGTCCACACCTGGATGCACTCCTACTTTCATACGTTACATTCACATTTCTCGATTTTCTCCGGGTTTTAGTGTACGTTATCAGGCTAACACATGCGAACCATACGAAATCCCGGTAAACATGGGGGCCCACATGATTACGAAGGTGAAGTATGGCGGCATGCAAGGCCCAATTACGAGCAAAGCCCAAGAACACTTTAAAAGTGTTATGTTATTGTTTTCAAACACACCCCAAAAGTTTTCATTTTATCATATGTTTATATTTTTTTTCACATCCCTGCTAGTAAATCCATCAACAAAATCTCACAATCTCGTTTGCGTAAATTCCTGTAGATGTCCTTTAGGCACCTTCTTGGAGGAAAAAGAACCGGAAACTCCAGTAGACGCATGGTTGCCCAAATTGCCAAGCAAATGGCTGCCGTGATTCCTAACATTGTGATCCAAGTTCAACAAGCCCTCACTAGTAACCAAGTTAATCAAGTCGAACCAAATGCTGTAAATTCTCCCGCAACTACATCCAAGTGCTCCTATAAGCACTTCAAGTCTTGTGACCCCCCAAAATATGAGGAACAGAAGGGGTCACTACACTCCTACGATGGTTCGAGGAATGGAAAGCACCTTCCTAAATTGTGACTGCCCTAACGATCGCAAGGTTCGTTATGCTACCGATCATCTCATTGGGGCAGCTTTAACCTGGTGGAACGCTGTAAAGGTTCGAAGAGGGGCTGAAGCTGCTGTGGCCTAACTTGGGAACAACTCAAGGCACTAATGACTAAACGGTAACGTACTAGGAGTGAGATCAAGAAGTTGGAGGACGAATTCTACCTCTTAAAGCAAAACGATGGAGACCACATGGCCTATAACAAACGTTTCCTCGAACTGAACCAGATGGTCCCAAATATGTTCACTCCTCTTTACCGTCTCATTGAACATTACTTTAGGGGTCTTCCTTCTGGTATCCATGATTCCGTGATAAGCGTTGTTCCCGCAACATTGGAAGCTGCAATAGAATTAGCCACCGAACTCACCGAAAACCATATCCAAAATGGAGACTTTAAAAAGAAGGGCACAACTGACAAAGTTTCAGTGGAAGAGCGAAAGACAACCAAGATCGAAACATTATCCCGTTCTGATACCAAACGAAAGTGTGATGGTAAAACTAAGCTATTGCCTCGACTAACCCAACTTCACAAGCCATACCACTCCGAGCCATCCCAATCACCCAAATGGCACCTAACCCAACTTACCCAAACAAGAACCCTACATTGGTCCCCACCCTCAATGCAACACCTGCCACTATCACCACCAACTCACCGTACCCTGTCGTCTATGTGCCAATTGTGGGTGTTATGGCCATTTGAGTAACACGTGTCGCACTCCTCAAAACCAAGTTTCACCTCTTGCCCAAAACATGATTCAGCCCTACTAACCACCGCATTACCCCATGGTGCCATATGTTCGAGCTTGCTCTAATTATGGTGATCCTACTCATTTCAGAAACACGTGCCCTAGGTTGGTTAACATCATCAACGTTCAAGCCCAAGCAAATCCAGTTAACCAAGCGAACCAGGCAAATCCAGCACCCCCACCAGCAAGAGGGAGAGCCTACAATGTCAACGCAAACCCAGTTGAGGTCAACGACTGTAACATCCGTAAAAAACGGATTTACCAAACCCGCTCCGTTTATCAACCGAACAGTCAGTTAAAATTTTCGTTGCGAATTAAATGCCCAAAATAATTTTAAACGATACGTAATCAATTATTATGCGGGGATATATAATTAGTTTTTGAAAAACTGTTAAAAATCGCAAAATAAAAATATTTTACTCATGCCGGGTTTCGAACTCGGGTCTGTAACCGGTTCAAACAAACACTTATCACTCAGCCGACCAACCACTCCGCCACTTTGATTTTATGTTAATAACAGGAAACAATTAATTCAAATATTCAAGCCCGAAAGTTAAATTCAATCAATTTCCGCCCAAATAGCAGTCGTCGGAAATCCCGACGACTTCGCCGTTTAATTACGTTTCCGCTCAAAATAACCGAAGTCTTAACTCTCACAACGGTTATAACCGACGTCTGAACCCGCGACATCAGCCATAACCGCCGGAGAACGGCTGACTTCGAATTAAGACCGAATTCAGACCCCATTCATCTCGATACTACCCTATAAATTCACCCACAACTCACCAGAAATCTTTCACACTCAAATCGCACCCTTTCTCGGCGAAAACTCACTCGCCGGAAATATTTTATACGTCGCCGGAAAACCGTATCGTTAATCTCTGAGCTTTACTGAACCCCCTAAACTTTTACCAAAGTCACCCACACCCTTTGTAAGCTTTCGGAAGACTCTCTGCTGCAAGACACTCGTCGCCGGAAAAAGATTGCTGTCGCCAGAGTTCTGCCGGAAAACAGAGGAGAACGAGTCGGTACTTTTCACGCCTAATTCCTTTCCTTTTTACTTTTATCTCGTCTGTAATTGATCATACAACACTAAAGAAACCTGAATCAATACTTCGAATCAGTCAGTCGTCACTTCCGGTGAAAACCAGTGAAGAAGACGAAGTTTCGGTAATAGTTAAGTATAATTAAAATCCAGTTATTTACCGGGTTAGACACACAGTCCAGCGGTGGACTGTGTGCACTTTTAACGCTATGGTCTCGAGTTCGAGTATTGTCCCTCACACGCTGCCTTAATAAAAATTCCTTTTTCCGCAAAACTGAACCGGATTGTTTTAGGTATATGTTAAGTATATTGATAACCGAGTTTATAACCAAGTGAGACACACAGTCCAGCGGTGGACTGTGTGTACGCTAACCCACAGGTCCCGGGTTCGAGACCTGTGGAGCGCACCGTTTCGCTGGATTTAATTCGTTTTTAAAAATAAGGGATTTCTGTTTAAAATCTAATTAATATATATATATAATTAAAATCGGATATATGACGGGTTAGACACGTAGCTCAGTTGGTAGAGCTGCGTGCACGCGTACGGGAGGTCTCGGGTTCGAGCCTCACCCGGCGCACAACAATATGCCTTCGAACCGGTCAACGGTCAGTCAAAGTCAACGGTCAAAGTCAACTGTAGCAAAAATCAAATATTTTTTTATTATTTTTATTTAATTATTTTAATTAAAAATCAATTAAAAATACATAAGAATAACATTTTTAAGGTTAGAACATAGCCTCAAACTCACAAAAATACACCCAACAATCCTACTAAAATAGATTAATACAATCCGTTACTTACCGAACCAAAATGCTATTTATCTAGGTTAATTTCACTCGGGGTTAAAACCATTTCGCGTGCATTCAACCTCATCAACCGAACGCACCCAATGTGAGTGAATTCTTACAAACTCCCATTTTTATTCATGTTTTGGGGTGTATCATGTGTCGCTTAAACTAATTCTCTTATGCAAACTCGTGCTATACCATTATATGATTTAAACTAGAATGTAACCATTGTTGTTTGTGATGTATTACATATTGTCAAAGTTGTATGCAAATTATTTAGGTCCATCAGTTCCTCGTGGGAGACGAGTTGAACAATGCGTGCCTTAAAACTCATTCATTAGGCCCATCAGTTCGTAAGAACAACGCGTGCCTCAAAACTCATTCATTAGGCCCATCAGTTCGTTGAACAACGCGTGCCTTAAAACTCATTCATTAGGCCCATCAGTTCGTAAGAACAACGCGTGCCTCAAAACTCATTCATTAGGCCCATCAGTTCGTAAGAACAACGCGTGCCTCAAAACTCATTCATTAGGCCCATCAGTTCGTGGAACAACGCGTGCCTCAAAACTCATTCATTAGGCCCATCAGTTCCTCGTGGGAGACGAGTCGAACAACGCGTGCCTCAAAACAATCATTTAGTGTATGTGTGTTCAATAATCAATATTATGTGTTGTGTGAATAAATTTACATCTACATTTACTCATATGTGGTATGCACATTATTTATAATCAATTGGATACACCTGTTCAAATGTTTTTCCATAGGATTCACTCGCCAACATTATGTTGATCCAAAAACCTTTTTACACATGATACAGGTGAACAGGTTGAAGCAAGGAAAACATAGGATATGCCTTAGAAGAGAACCAAGAAGCTTAGACTGATAGTTAGAACATGTTGTATCAATTATTGTAAATTTCCATTAAATTGTATTAATGAATATGAAACATATAATAAATGTCATGAGCTTTGATGATAACCCAATTATGCCCCGATCACCTTTTCCGCTGCGGGTCGGGGTGTGACAACGACGGTGCGAACGAGCAACCTAACTAGTCTTTTTCCCATCATGAAGACTCAAGACTCTGCTCCAATTGTTTATTTTTTATTTTATTTTTATTCCCAATCCAAGCTTTAATAAATTCCATTTCTTGTCCTGATTATTCAAATTACCATTGTTTTCAATTTGGGTAATAATGTTTCAAGATTTTATTATTTCGTATTAATGCCATTAATGCAATTTATATCACGCTATGCCAATTTGGTTTCATTACATCTCTCAATACATCAATTAAATTTCATGTCATCATACATCATGACGAACCCCGTCTCATCATTTAGGGAAGTTGGGTTGTGTCTCACTTTTTCATAGACCGACCACTTCCTCATAACACATGAGAGAGGTACCGCCGTCATTTAGTCTTGCTCTCTTCGGATTCGAGATTCGAGCATGGGTTGTTGTGTTTGTTTATGTTTGTTAGATTTTAGGATGAGTCACATAGAACTAATCGTGACTTAATAACAATGCCAATGAAAATTTGACAAGGACATGGTGGATACGCCGGAGGTACTTCCTATATATAAGTGTTCTTGTCTGGTGATCAAAAGCATTGTTAGACGGTTATGGGAAGTTCTGTGTAAGTAATGTCAATCTCAATTTAGATAACAATGTGGTTGATGATTTCGTTTTGTGATGTAACTTTATCATTATGACGCTTCAATTTTCTCAAAACCCCTTATCATGAGACAATATCCAGTAAGCCATCTTCGTGTTACAACGCTTTTCACTTTTCCACCTCAGGCATAAAAAAGTGATTCATGTAGCAGGGTATTCAACCCTTACTAGGAACGTTACCGCCTTAATCAAAATCCAACTTCACACTCACCTGGTTATGTATATCCTTAGCATCATCGAGATTTTTATTACCTAGCATACTCGAGATCCAATCTATAAGAAACCCTATTAACTAACCCTCAAGAACGGTTCTCTCCTAATTTTGGAACGAATTTCCTAAAAGTAGGGAGACTGTAACATCCACCAAAAACGGGTATCCAGAAGTCCGACCCACTTTGAAATCCGGATCCTAACCTTTAAATGTCGGAAATTTTTGCGAAATAAATAACCGTTGAAAGATTTTACTCTTTAATTTAAATTCATTTATCGATTTATTTATTTATTAATTTAATTTAATTTAATTAATATCACAATTAAAATCATTAATAAAATCTAGTTAGATTTGTTAGGTTTTAAAGTGAGTTTTAAAGTAATATGAATTAGTAGCCAAGTTAGTTCGGATAGTAGAGTTAAGGGGTCTGATTTGTAACATTTCAAAACTTTAAATTTAAAAAAGAAATACAAAATAGTGGACAAGGGATTCGAACCCGGGTCTCACCAACAAACAAAACACTTGAGCCACTCCACCACATCAAACCTTTGTTAAAATTTCCATTTCCAAAATCCTTAAACACTGCAATCCCTTTTTAATTACCTTTACCCCCCAAATGTTAAATAGCTAAACGGTTACCTTCTAATTTCGAGACGAAATTTCTAAAAATAGGGGAGACTGTAACATTCGTAAAAAAATGAATGAATCCTAAAACCCGACCTGTTTTTTAACTCGATCCATTTTCATATTCCACGTAATTTTATTCAATGTTTAAGCAATAAAATGTCTTGGATTCTATGTTTTGATCATACATGTTATCATATCTAGTGATTTATAGTCTTACACATGTTTTAGATAACCTTGTAAATTCATTTCCATGTATTTTGAAGCAACCCTCGATGTCTCAAGGTCTAAAATTAAGGTTTTCCTTAAGTTAATCAAAAACTTAGGAGACCCCGTGAACTTACCTAACACATCACATCCTAACATTCTTATCATTCAAACTTCATTATATACATGCCTTAAGATAGGACATTGTGTTTTGGAGAGTTTAGATGTAAATGATCGCAAGTAAAAAGCTCTACATGTCGTATTCTTAGTTTTGCCATAAGATGACTTTCGGGTGACTTTCTTGCTAACTTTTCTCCGTCCTTGAGCAATCATTCTGGTCCATTCAAAGCTCCAAGATATACTTGGTATACTAAGGATCAAGTAGGTTCAAATGGTGTATAAAACTAAGCTCCTGCGTAACGGGAATCACAAACACAAGTTTTAGAACATAACCCTTGACACGCATCAAGACCCAAGGTTTAAGCCCAATTCTCGACACCATGGATATTGGATTACTCTCTTCCATATGATAGTACTCTGAAAATAATGAACGTAGGCGAAAACCGTGCGCGAAACGGAGTTATAACGAAGCGGGAATCGCAAAAACAAGTTTGGTGTTTGTTGCTGATTTGAAAGACGCGAAAATCTTGTTTTAAAGTCATCCCACATCGCCCCAGTCACCATTTTATGCTCCATTTTACACCTATAAATACCCTTGCTTGGTTCTTTATAGCTTGCAACTCGTAGTTTGAGTATAAACAAGTGGAATAACCAAATTTGGTGGCTCCACAAGCACAATACCCCTTTGAGTGTGGTGTGTAGTAGTTTTTATTTCCGCTTTCGACGAGGAGGTGCTGCCCTTCAAGGTCTTCTCATTTTGTAAAGTTTTTCTTCGAGGTAATCTTCTTCTTCTTTTTTTTGTTTTTTGTTATTTATTTATTATTTTCTTAATTTAATTAGTTTAGTTTATGTTCTTAGTTAAGGAGCATTAGGCTCGTTAAGGTAGCCTAGTTTAGGCTCGCCTTTAGGCTTGGCGTAGCCTTGTAGAGGCTCGTTAGGCTCAACGAGTCTAACATATCATTTTCGTTCATTTAGCTATGCCTAGCATAACGTTTATTTTTTTTTGTTGCATTCGTTTGTCTAGCTTAAATCACGCTTATCAATTGGATTTTCTCGTTATTCTCGTGCGGGTTTTCACTAAGGATTAAAAACGCAAACACTGTGAGTGAATCCTTACAAATTCTCCTTTTTATTCACGTTTTGGGGTGTATCATGTGTCGTAATTTACTTTATTTATACAAATACCTGTGCTACCACCATTTTGTGATCTAATGTGTATATTTGTTTGTTGTGGTTATGTGTGGTTACATTTTATCATTTCAGTGCAATTATTCATTTAAGGCCCATCAGTTCCTCGTGGGATACGAGTTGAGCATCAGGTGCCTCATTAGATCAGCTCTGTTTGATTGAGCCTTGATCTCAAGTTCATCATTCATCATGTTCATATGTTCATTGTTGATATTATGTGGTTTGTGGTTATGTGTGGTTACATTTTATCTTTTAAGTGCAATCATTCACTTAAGGCCCATCAGTTCCTCATGGGATACGAGTTAAGCATCAGGTGCCTCATTAGATTGGCTCCGTCTGATTGAGCCTTGATCTCAAGTTCATCATTCATCATGTTCATATGTTCATTGTTGATATTATGTGGTTGTGATTTAATTATATATACATATGCTCGTATATGGTCCATGCATATTTTTATTGAAATAACCAATTTAACAAACTATTTAACTTAGATTCACTCGCCAACCTTTGTTAACCCAAAAACCATTTTTTACACATGATACAGGTGAACAGGTATGAAGAGAAGATTGGACATAGGATGGGCCTTAGTTAACAAGAAACGAATTAGTGCAATATAATTGTTACAAACATCGTCTTGTGTTTGTAATTGTTTATGTGAATTATTTGTATTATGAGACACTTTATATGAATTAATGAATATTTAAAACAAGTAATAGCAAGTCATATGCTCTCGAGTTAACCCAATCATGCCCGGATCACCTATTCTGCTGCGGGTCGGGGTGTGACACTTTTACACCACAGAAGTTGTGATACATTATATATGCTTGTATCCTGTTGCGTAACATGATTATCGAAGACGAAGGTAGAGCGATTTGTGAGTATGACGAAAACGCACCTAACGAGAATTCTATTCTAGTAAGTGTAGAACAACAAGATTTAAACGGATTCTCCCTACGTAACGAGTACATACATCTAAACCTTTAAGTGGATTTGGTGGAATAAATTTGCAACAACGTACAAAACGAACCCAATGACGACATACCAGATGAAGACTAGTAGTTTTTTTGTTAATTTTAGGGTTTTTTTTATTTTAACGTAATGCAAGAATTAACATTTATTTAAGAGTTTAAATTAATTTTAGTTTTATATATATATATATATATATATATATATATATATATATGTTGGAGAGTTCAAATGAGAAGAAAATTTTTGTAAGAATAAAAAGAATAACTTTTAAACCAATAGAAATCCTCCATTTAATATGTGTATTTAATATTATGAAAAAATGGCATATAGGTAAATCTATAATTGTCATTAATTAGCTAATTAATTAAACTTGTAACTCATTTTTTAATATATTTTTTCAAGATAAAATAATTTATGGTGAAGGACAATTTTCGACATGTATAGGATAAATTTTAGTATGTATAGGATAAATTTTGAAATGTGTAGGGTATTTTTACATGTGTGTAGGGTAAATTTCGATAAGTGTAAGATATATGTAGGATAAATTTTGAAATGTGTAAGATAAAATGTTTTTTGTTTTATTAATGAGATATAAACAAAATTAACGTGAGGAGTTATAAACTATTTAATGTTTTACCATTATGCCCTTTCTATTTTTATTCTCATATTAAATTTCTTCTCCAATAAACCTTCCCATATATATATAATATATATATATATATATTGCATATTTAAGTTGCCAAAATTAAAAAAAGTAAATAAACAAATAAGTGCGGAAGCCCATCCTTCATTTCTCCTTGGTTCATCCTTAGAGAGGCATCCTCCTTAAATGTTGATATGACGCTGACGTGAAAGGACATTCTCTAATAACTTGGCTCCTCCAGACCTGGTAGGCTAAGTAAGTGGTTTTGATCCATCCTAAATAGTTTATTTACACTATATTTAGTAATTAATTAGTTACAATAAACTCCTTTAAAGTTTAACCCATCCTAAAACCTTGCTTGAAGCAGCCGGGTGAAGTGGGTGAACAGACCATGCAACAATTTTGGCCTACGCAACAATGAACCGGTCGAGAAACTTTGACCAAGTCTTTGCTAATTCCATTATTATTATTATTATTATTATTATTATTATTATTATTATTATTATTATTATTATTATTATTATTATTATTATTATTATTATTATTATTATTATTATTATTATTGTGGGTTTGCAAACAAACAAAAAACAAGTTGTGGTTAAGTCATTGAGATCTGAAGCTATATATGCGCTGGTTAATGGGTTGCTTGTTGCTACAATCAAACCCACCTTGTGCCAATAGGTCAGAACTCCATGACCGTAGGCTCAAGCAATCTTTCAACCCTAGACCACCATGTGAACCACCTGTTTTTCAAGTGTTAATGAAATGGACCAAATTGATAAAAACAAAAACCCTTGGAAAAAGATATATATATACCTTAAAATAGGTAGTACTTTAGATTTATTTGGAGTTACGGGAATAATAAGATATAGAAAAACAAGTTTTAACAGGTTGGAGAGGAGGGACAATGGGCGATTGCACAGGTTCCACTCTGCTAAAAAGTTAATCTTTTAAAAATACATATTGTGTATGTATGCATATATATATATATATATATATATATATATAACCATTTTTTTAGATAAAAGACAATAATTATTTTTAGGAACCCAATTTTTTTTATTAAATCCATTAACTTTTAATTTAGTTTAGGTACAATAAACAATTAAATCCATATTTCAATTAAACTCATTTTAGTACCCCAATATTGTTTTAAAATTCACTTTTAAACCCAGTTAAATAAAAGTGACAAGTGGTGAGTGTCAAAAACACAAAAAAAAGCCCGAGGACTGACAAGTGAATGTTTAAAACATGATGACGAGCTAAAGTTGTTGAACTAACAATTGAAAAACGATGTGGTGCGATTGTACGATTGAAGGTTTGAAGCGGGACAAACTCTAAACTCGGCGAAGTAAGGAGGGCTGTGAATTTCAAGAGGTCCGATTATATATTAGGGGCGAATTTTTTTGTACATAAATGAATCCTGAATTCTCTAAGGGATGACCTTTGAATACAAACTTCTTTATCTGGATTCTAGAGCCCTACTTTTGACGTCGAGGAGTTCCGCTTTTCTTTAATTTTGTTTTCAGTTGCAAAACGCATGAATCGTGGATTTCATCAATTTACACGTTTATTTAGTTGTGCTATTAGTTTTATTTCGTCGATTTCAGATTTTAAGATTTGGCATTATTTGTCAAATGAGGTTGATACTATGTTGCACGTATTAAAAAATCTACGTTTTAAGTCTCGTTCAGTCAGTTTGTGTTTCCTTTGAATAAAAACTAGGAGCAGGGGCGAAGGTAGTGCATAACCAGCGTAGCTTGTGCTACTCCTCATCTATTAATTATCACACACACACTTTCTCTCTTTTTATTAAAATTCTTTAATTTTCTCATCTATTAATTATCTCTCGCTCTCTCTCTCTCTCTCTCACACATTTTTAATTACTTCTCAATTAATTTAAACTCGTGTAGAATCAGTTGATAACAACGTATATGAAACTCCTAACGGAACTAGGTACTGGACACCAATTGTCCCTCCCGGATTCAAACCGTATATAAAACTCCTAATGGATCTAGGTCGTGAACTACAAAATACACAGATGTATCAAACATCTTTATAAACTAACAACTGTGTATCTTGTATAAACTGATAGTTAGCGAGACTGTACACATGTGTATAAACTAACAGCGGTGTATCTTGTATAAATTGATAGTTAGTGGGACTGTACACATGTGTATAAACTAACATATGTGTATCTTGTATAAACTCATACTATTGAGACTGTACACATGTGTATACACTAACAACTGTGTATCTTGTATATACGGAAACTAGCAAGATTTTAGGAATTTTGATTATATTGTATAATAAATGCAATTTACAAAAGACGCAAATATCTTTCTGTCAATTAATTTACAGGGAAGTTACAACATTATAATTACAATCTTGCCATTGTTTAAAAATCTCTAGATGATATAATCCAATGGATCAGATTAGTTCACACAGTTCACTCTCAACCTAGTATTCACTCTAGAACCTACCCTATATTATTATTATTATTATTATTATTATTATTATTATTATTAATTATTATTATTATTATAACATGCATCAATTACGTACCCATGCACGGTCAATGATCCATTACACAAAACTAACTTATTTATGAATCAACAATTAAAGAGTTATGCAAGCATTAATATAGTTTTCGTGGCTGCATAATCGCCGTATTCCATGCACAACATCTCTATAAATAACTTCAACATCTTCACCACAAAACCACCAACTTCACCTTCTCATAATTCTCACATTCATCACTTTACACAAACAAACACAATAACACATAACCAATATTTTCACTATGAGGAACTTCAGCTTCCTTTTAGTGGCATTCCTCCTCATGTTCGTCTCCACTGTTGTCGTTCGAGCTGCGGACGACAACAAGAATCCTGCACCCAAGCCGGTTGAGGACGATGCGACTAACTACGACGTGTGGAAACCCGATCCGGAGACTGGACGACAACTGGCGTATTGTAAATCGAAAGGGGCGTGCTACCAGAAGGTGTTGACGTGCCCGGCTGAGTGCCCTGAGAGGAAGCCCAAGAAGAACAGGAAGCAGAAAGGGTGTTTTATTCATTGTGGTAGCAAGTGTGAAGCTACTTGCAAATGTAAGTAACATGTTATATGGAATGGTGTTTTTTTTAATTAATATTGTACTTTTTTGAGTGAACACTGCTAGGATAGTTGTAGCAGTGTTCATGTTCTGATTCTGATTCGACCAGTTTTGATAAAAAAAGTTGGGTTGAATTTAACTACGGTTTTAGAAAAATACAAACTGAACCGGATGATTTTTGTGGGATGGTTCGGGTTTTTTCGGTTTTACATAAATAAATGTTTTTGAAGAAAAACACACACACATAGTTTAGTATTAATTAGCTTTTTAAAGATTGTTCAGATAACTTTATATTCTTTAAATGAAAAAAAATTAAACAATAAATGTTAGAAGACCTGTTCAAGTTTCAAGAAACCGGTAACATTTCAAAACGGTAGACTTTTTCCGGTTTAATGGGAAAATAACTAGGAACTTGCGCTTGAAATGCGCAACGCAAAAATAACATTGACTGAAAAAAAAAACCGTGCCGCAAAAAGGCCGTTTGGGATCATTGCTAGTGAAAAAGAGGTCGCAATTGCTCAGTTTTCTAGTAGTGAAATGCATACGTATCTTTCTTAATAACTAGGAACTTGCGCTTGTACACCTCTAGGGCTTCAACCCTTAAAAATGTAGTTGTAAGAGCATTCACATTCAATTCTTTATTCCGTATCAATATAATTACACTAAAACTTACTATTTTTCTCTCTCTCACTTTTAATTAAATATATATATATTTATACATTTATTATTATATTTTCTCTCTCATCCACTCACAATAATTTTCAAAAATTTTAAAAAATTATAAGGGGTGACCAATGGTGCCGTATATTTACAGATGAACAATAACATTTTCTCTTTCCTTCAATCACAACCACTCACAACCATTCTTTATAACATAACTAACTCACTCACATACATTTAAGAAATCCATTGTGAATGCCCTAAGTGGATGTGTGTGTATACGTGTGTCTTCTATAAAGGTGCCCGCGCGATGTGGCGGGAAACACAAACATTCAGGGGCGGATCTACACTGAGTTAGGGAGTTCCCAGGAACCCGTTCCTAATTTATAGTTTTAAGCTATATAGAAAATTCAGAAGGAACCTTTAATATTTTATAGAAGAACCTTTAAAACAAATGTATCAAGTGGTAAACTGGTAAACATGTGCAGTGATAAGACATGAGGTCACGTGTTAAAAATCAGTGTTGTTTTGGCTGACCAGATATCAAGAAGGTTATAACTATTGGTTTTGATTTACTTTGTGATAGAAAACCCTGTGCAGCGTTGGTTTAGAGTAGTTGGTTTGATTTGTTTGGGCAATCGAAAACCCATGTACTATTTTCGGTGGAGACGAGGAGTTCCTCGAACAGACATGTATTTTTATGTTCGAATTTAAAAAAGTGAACCCTTGGAAAAATATTCTGGATCCGTCACTGCAAAAATTGTCATGGTGTGCGTGGTTGAGTCGGTTCAGTTATTATCTCTCAACCGGAGCTGAAACCGAGACTTCGGTTAGTCTATTTTATTAAACAATCGGTTTTTGGTTAATCGGTTAGGTTTATTCGGTTAGATTGACAGTTTTTGGTTTGGTTCGTTAAATTTCGGTTAATAGCCGGTGGAAATATAAAATATAAAAATTAAAAATATACGAAAATACGAATGGTTCGGTTCGGTTGATTTTGGTTAACAAGGTGGACCATTTCTTATGTTTGGTGAGAAGAGAGGATACGTTTAGGAACACGTAAATTAATAAATATGATTGTTTGTTTAGATTTAACGAATCTAACACATTTTGTAATTTAAATGATAAAAATAACAATTTTTAGACTGAGATAAATACAAAAGCCTATTTTTTAGTTTTAAAAATAAAGAAAAATAATTATTTTTTTAATATAAAATGCTACATCATATTTATATGATTCACATAAATAAACATTTGAAATAAAAAAGAAAAAGAATTATAATCTACCACTTTAACATGGTAACCTAGCAATTGCTCTATTGGCAATTATAAATCATTATAATGTTCAAATCCATTGATACTGATGTAGAGATTTAACACTATAATGATTTACAATTTATTATTTATAGTAACTTAATCCTATTCTAGAACAAAGGCAATGCACACTTCTAGTTGAATAATAGTGAAATAATTGCACATTTGGCATTTGAATTCCACAATTCATGTATGGCACTAAAAGCATATTTCAAGAATGAGCCCATACTCTGAAATTTGTAACCAAAGCTATAATTGTAACTAGACCGAGCATTAGAGGTGCACAAACCGATTAATTTTCAATAATTGGTTGGGTTAACTGGTTATACCGGTTAATTAACTTTTTGACCTTAACTGGTTAATGCTTTAACTGGTTATTTTTTAGCTGGTCCGGTTAGTTACTTTAACCGGTTACTTTGCACTTTTTCAGATTTTTTGGGTTTTTTTCGGTTAATCGGTCTATCGGTTAAAAGACCAGTTAAAAATATCGGTTAATAACCGGTTCCTATACTAAATACTTATAACTGGTTACTAACCTATGGTTAAAAATAACCACTAACCGGTGATTCCTAAATTGGTTATAACCGGTTTCGATTAATTAACCGGTTATTTTGTGCATCTCTATTGAGCTTCAATTTTTAACCATGTATATTGTTCATATCCAGGCCGGATTAGCCCAAAACAGTGGTAGGTCTTTGGCCCTTCAAAGCCCACAGCCCCCTAAAAGTACGTCCCTCCCTGATATACAGGAATACACTGAAGGGTTTTTTTTTGGTAAAAATGATATTAAATATAAAAAGTATAAAAAATTTAAATGGTATATCCAATATGCATTTGTTCATCAGTGTGTATATTTTAGCTGTGTATATTTTAGCAATATGTCAACGCGTATTTTATTGCTCCTAAAATTTCCTTAGACACGTGATGTTTCATGGTGTCTTCCTACACTTTTTAGTTATAATCTTATTTTTAGCATAACCCCCCCCCCCCCCTTAATATGCGTACACACATATATAAGAAATAAAGATGAAATACAAAACAATATTATCCCTAAAGCGTAAGAAATAATCTGGACCATTGATCTAACTATTCCAGTAGTTAAGATTTAGGCGGTGGTAAACTCATAGATAATAGGGAGCTAGATATGGTGAAATTGTTGAGTTTTTTGTTTGAATATGCTTTAGAAACTCAATTAAATTAATACTTTATGATTATATTTTTTTTAATTATACCATAAAAACATGTATTTTAAGATATCTTGTTTGAGTATAGTACTCTTATATAACTTTCATAAAACAACTTTTTTAACATGTTCATTTATTGTGAGTTATTACATACAATTATACACAAATGTGTGTAGCTAAATCATAACTATGTGTTATCATATACATATATTGCACAACTATAAACACATGGTGCGTAATTGTATGGACGCATATACCCTCGCGAATTTACCTGTGTCGTGTATTTATTTATCCCTTATTAAAAATCTACTGAATTTTACATTCACACTAAATCTTTGTGGCATTTAACTCGAGAATTTTGCAGTTTTATTATGTAACATATGACCAGAAATGTGAAATTTATTATAAAAATAATAGTTTATTATGTGGCATGCCACATATTCGATGACTGGATATCCCTATACAAAGTTTTTGATGACTAGGCACTGTCGAAGGCGACCAACACTTTCGGCTGCATCTCCGACCCACCTCACATCACTACAAATACTACCGCAATCCACCAGTCACCACCTTATTCTATGACGTAACTTAAGACGCAAGTTAACGCGCTTTTCATGCACACGAAGCTTCTACCGCTAAACTTTTCACTACACCTATACAAGGGTCACCAAATGCGGCTGACGAAACTTCAATGTTGCATCTCCTTGACCCAATGCAGACCTGTAATGTTTAGCATTTGTTAGCTAAAACTGTTTAAACAAACATATACACACATGACAAAGTCAAAGCCAAAGTCAAAGGGTTGACCTTTTGTAGTATTGAAAGTGCATTAGGACTCCTGCAGTAACCATGACTGAAACTTCCACATTTCCCTTGAGGCGTTCCAAAGCTAGCAAACTTGATTGACGATATGACTTGATTAGGATGAGGGCACTCGAGCAAAAGTCTTGGCTTTGGCGTTGACTTTGACTTTCTTGTTGAATTATCTTGACTCCATGCTTCCATCGGGAGCGGGTGAGACTCAGAGACTTGCGCACACAAACTTTCCAATTCTTGTGTCGTGAATGATATTTGTGTCGGGTCCCCACCTATTTCCTCGAACAAGAGCAACACATTCCCGCTTGGTTTCAACCATGAACGAGGTAAATGATAACTGCTCGATTAAGTCGATTAATAAAAATATTCAAGAGTAAAGTACAAGGATAGCCCCTGCGGTTTTCCAAAATTTTGGATTTAGTCCCTAGCTTTCCAAAAGTACATGGATGGTCCTTATGGTTTGCACTTTGTAACGCATTTAGTTTTAATGGTCCCTAAAATCATTAAAACTATTCCGCACCCAACAAACGATAAAAGAAAGAAATTTGCCAAGTATCAAGAGGCGGCGAGAAAAGACATTGAACCGTGTTTTGGGGTTCTACAAAAAAATGGCATATCATTGAACATCCAACACGTTCTTTTTGTAATATTCGTAAAAAAATGAATGAATCCTAAAACCCGACCTGTTTTTTAACTCGACCCATTTTCATATTCCACGTAATTTTGTTTAATGTTTAAGCAATAAAATGTCTTGGATTCTATGTTTTGATTATACATGTTATCATATCTGGTGATTTATAGTCTTATACATGTTTTAGACAACCTTGTAAATTCATTTCCATGTATTTTGAAGCAACCATCGATATCTCAAGGTCTAAAACTAAGGTTTTCCATAAGTTAATCAAAAACTTTGGAGACCCCGTGAACATACCTAACACATCACATCCTAACCTTCTTATCATTCAAACTTCATTATATACATGCCTTAAGATAGGACATTGTGTTTTGGAGAGTTTAGATGTAAATGATCGCAAGTAAAAAGCTCTACATGTCGTATTCTTAGTTTTGTAATAAGATGACTTTCGGGTGACTTTCTTGTTAACTTTTCTCCATCCTTGAGCAATCATTATGGTCCATTCAAAGCTCCAAGATATACTTAGTATACTAAGGATCAAGTAGGTTCAAATGGTGTATAAAACTGAGCTCCTGCGTAACGGGAATCACAAACACAAGTTTTAGAACATAACCCTTGACACGCAACAAGACCCAAGGTTTAAGCCCAATTCTCGACACCATAGTACTCTGAAATAATGAACGTAGGCGAAAACCGTGCGCGAAACGGAGTTATAACGAAGCGGGAATCGCAAAAACAAGTTTGGTGTTTGTTGCTGATTTGAAAGACGCGAAAATCTTGTTTTAAAGTCATCCCACATCGCCCCAGTCACCATTTTATGCTCCATTTCACACCTATAAATACCCTTGCTTGGTTCTTTATAGCTTGCAACTCCTAGTTTGAGTACAAACAAGTGGAATAACCAAATTTGGTGGCTCCACAAGCACAATACCCCTTTGGTTGTGGTGTGTAGTAGTTTTTATTTCGGCTTTCGACGAGGAGGTGCTGCCCTTCAAGTTCATCTCATTTTGTAAAGTTTTTCTTCGAGGTAATCTTCTTCTTCTTCTTTTTTTTTGTTTTCTTTGTTTTTTGTTATTTATTTATTATTTTCTTAGTTTAATTAGTTTAGTTTAGGTTCTTAGTTAAGGAGCATTAGGCTCGTTAAGGTAGCCTAGTTTAGTCTTGCCTTTAGGCTTGGCGTAGCCTTGTAGAGGCTCGTTAGGCTCAACGAGTCTAACATATCATGTTCGTTCATTTAGCTATGCCTAGCATAACGTTTATTTTTTTGTTGCATTCGTTTGTCTAGCTTAAATCACGCTTATCAATTGGATTTTCTCGTTATTCTCGTGCGGGTTTTCACTCAGGATTAAAAACGCAAACACTGTGAGTGAATCCTTACAAATTCCCCTTTTTATTCACGTTTTGGGGTGTATCATGTGTCGTAATTTACTTTATTTATACAAATACCTATGCTACCACCATTATGTGATCTAATGTGTATATTTGTTTGTTGTGGTTTTATGTGGTTACATTTTATCATTTCAGTGCAATTATTCATTTAAGGCCCATCAGTTCCTCGTGGGATACGAGTTGAGCATCAGGTGCCTCATTAGATCAGCTCCGTTTGATTGAGCCTTGATCTCAAGCTCATCATTCATCATTTTCATATGTTCATTGTTGATATTATGTGGTTTGTGGTTATGTGTGGTTACATTTTATCTTTTAAGTGCAATCATTCATTTAAGGCCCATTAGTTCCTTACGGGATACGAGTTGAGCATCAGGTGCCTCGTTAGATTGGCTCTGTTTGATTGAGCCTTGATCTCAAGTTCATCATTCATCATCTTCATATGTTCATTGTTGATATTATGTGGTTTGTGATTTAATTATATATACATATGCTCGTATATGGTCCATGCACATTTTTATTGAAATAACCAATTTAACAAACTGTTTAAATGTTTAACTTAGATTCACTCGCCAACCTTTGTTGACCCAAAAACCATTTTTTTACACATGATACAGGTGAACAGGTACGAAGAGAAGATTGGACATAGGATGGGCCTTAGTTAACAAGAAACGAATTAGTGCAATATAATTGTTATAAACATCGTCTTGTGTTTGTAATTGTTTATGTGAATTATTTGTATTATGAGACACTTTATATGAATTAATGAATATTTAAAACAAGTAATAGCAAGTCATAAGCTCTCGAGTTAACCAAATCATGCCCCGATCACCTATTCCGCTGCGGGTCGGAGTGTGACACTTTTACACCACAGAAGTTGTGATACATTATGTATGCTTGTATCCTGTTGCATAACATGATTATCGAAGACGAAGGTAGACCGATTTGTGAGTATGACGAAAACGCACCTAACGAGAATTCTATTCTAGTAAGTGTAGAACAACAAGATTTAAACGGATTCTCCCTACGTAACGAGTACACACATCTAAACCTTTAAGTGGATTTGGTGGAATACATTTGGAACAACGTACAAAACGAACCCAATGACGACATACCGGATGAAGACTAGTAGTTTTTTTTAATTTTAGGGTTTTTTTTTA
This sequence comes from Scalesia atractyloides, assembly GCA_947069175.1. NCBI lineage: Eukaryota > Viridiplantae > Streptophyta > Magnoliopsida > Asterales > Asteraceae > Scalesia > Scalesia atractyloides. Next base: position 87,966,983 of record CAMTDV010000001.1, read on the forward strand.
TTTTAATGTAATGCAGGAATTAACATTTATTTAAGAGTTTAAATTAATTTTATATATATATATATATATATATATATATATATATATTTTTTTTTTTTTGGAGAGTTCAAATGAGAAGAAAAATTTTGTAAGAATAAAAAGAATAATTTTTATACCAATAGAAATTCTCCATTTACTTCATTTAATATGTGTATTTAATATTATGAAAAATGGTATATAGGTAAATCTATAATTGTCATTAATTAGCTAATTAATTAAACTTGTAACTCATTTTTTTAATATATTTTTTAAGATAAAATAATTTATGGTGAAGGACAATTTTCGACATGTGTAGAATAATTTTAGTATGTGTAGGATAAATTTTGAAATGTGTAGGGTATTTTTACATGTGTGTAGGGTAAATTCTGATAAGGGTAAGATATATGTAGGATAAATTTTGAAATGTGTAAGATAAAATGTTTTTTTGTTTTATTAATGAGATATAACAAAATTAATGTGAGGAGTCATAAACTATTTAATGTTTTACCATTATGTCATTTCTTTTTTTTATTATCATATTAAATTTCTTCTCAAATAAACCTTCCTATATATATATATATATATATATATATATATATATATTGCATATTTAAGTTGCCAAAATTAAAAAAAGTAAATAAACAAATAAGTGCGGGAGGCCCATCCTATATTTCTCCTTGGTTCATCCTTAGAGAGGCATCCTTCTTGAATGTTGATATGACGTTGACGTGAAAGGACATTCTCTAATGACTTGGCTCCTCCAGACCTGGTAGGCTAAGTAAGTGGTTTTGATCCATCCTAAATAGTTTATTTACACTATATTTAGTAATTAATTAGTTACAATAAACTCCTTTAAAGTTTAACCCATCCTAAAACCTTGCATGAAGCAGCCGCGTGAAGTGTTAACAGACCATGCACTTGACCCCTTAATTTTGGCCTACGCAACAATGAACCGGTCGAGAAACTTTGACCAAGTCTTTGCTAATTCCATTATTATTATTATTATTTTTATTGTGGGTTTGCAAACAAACAAAAAACAAGTTGTGGTTAAGTCATTGAGATCTGAAGCTATATATGCGCTGGTTAATGGGTTGCTTGTTGCTACAATCAAACCCACCTTGTGCCAATAGGTCAGAACTCCATGACCGTAGGCTCAAGCAATCTTTCAACCCTAGACCACCATGTGAACCACCTGTTTTTCAAGTGTTAATGAAATGGACCAAATTGATAAAAACAAAAACCCTTGGAAAAAGATATATATATACCTTAAAATAGGTAGTACTTTAGATTTATTTGGAGTTACGGGAATCATAAGATATAGAAAAACAAGTTATAACAGGGCCCACTCTGCCAAAAAGTTAATCTTTTAAAAATACATATTGTGTATGTATGCATATATATATATAACCATTTTTTTAGATAAAAGACAATAATTATTTTTAGGAACCCAATTTTTTTTATTAAATCCATTAACTTTTAATTTAGTTTAGGTACAATAAACAATTAAATCCATATTTCAATTAAACTCATTTTAGTACCCCAATATCGTTTTAAAATTCACTTTTAAACCCAGTTAAATAAAAGTGACAAGTGGTGAGTGTCAACAACACAAAAAAAAAGCCCGAGGACTGACAAGTGAAGGTTTAAATGTAACATCCGTCGAAAAACGGGTTTTCAAAACCCGCTTCGTTTATTAATCGAATATTTCAGTTATAATTTTCGTTGCGTATTTAATGTTCATATTAATTTTAAACGATACATAACTAATAAACATTGTTAGAATTAAAACATAATTAATAAAATAAAGAAATAGTGAATAAAAAAAATAAATACCGCTGCCGGGATTCGAACCCGGGTCAGCTGGTTCAGTAAACAAACAACTTACCACTCCGCCACTTGACTTCTTTGTTATTATATTGAAACACTTAATACTTAAAATAAAACTCGAAATCAAAACCTGAGTTCAGCGCGCCCAATCCGCAGTCGCCGGAAATACCGACGATTTCGCCAATCACGACCGTTTTTCTTTGACTGAACGCGTGTAATAACTTCGCCATCGGTTATAACCGATGTCTAATCCCGCAATCCCAGTCATAACCGCCGGAAAAGTTTTGACCACGAATCAAGATCAAATTCGGACTCGATTCATTCTGTTTCTTCCCTATAAATTCACACCCAAGTCTCTGGTAATCTTTTCGCTCAAAATCGCACAATTTATCGAAGTCTTAGCACTCGCCGGAGAAATTCTGCACTCGCCGGACTTTCACCGGAAAACCGAGACTTACACCAAATCGGTAAATTTCTCGACTCTTTCGTTTTCAATCCATTGTTAGACATATACTAACTTCAATCCTTCAACCAGAATCTGTTCCAGACGACGTTGCCGGAAATTCTGCACTCGCCGGAAAATCTTTGGAAATTCTGAAATCACACTGTAAATCGGTACAATCATCTAAACCCCCATGTTATCTCTTGTTTGGTCACTTAATTTCACAACTCATTGATCAAAACTGTTAATTGATCCGCTCAGACGGAATTCACAAATCAGAGCCGACGACCCTTGCCGGAGTTCTGAGAAAAACATCCTGTTCGGTACATTCGTTTCCGTAACTCTCTTTATCCATTACATTTCAATCAATTATATGTTAGACGAACGATTTAAGCAAGAACAGTCGGACATCTTTGTCTGTGTCGTTACAAATGTAGAAGACGAAGTCGAAATGAGTATAAGATTAATATAAACTGAATGTTTAACCGGGTTAGACACACAGTCCAGCGGTGGACCGTGTGCAAACATACAACGCACGTCACGAGTTCGAATCTTACAACGTACCGACTTTCAGAATTAAAACCAATTTTTTTTAAAACCGAATCAGAACGAGTCACAACATGTGTATAAAAATAATATAAACCGTAATTTAAACAGATTAGACACACAGCCCAACTGGTTGGGCTGTGCGCATACGAACCGAAGGACCCGAGTTCGACTCCGGGTCCCTGCAAGCGGTTCGGCCATTTTAAATCATTTTAATATTAACTCAAATAAAAAAACAATTAATTAGTATATATATATAATTAAAACAGAGAATATTTCGGGTTAGACACGTAGCTCAGTTGGTAGAGCTGCGTGCACGCGTACGAGAGGTCTCGGGTTCGAACCTCACTCAGTGCACACTCAACCACAGTCCGACCGGTCAACGGTCCGGTCAACGGTTGGTCAACGGTCAACAAAAGTCAAATTTTTTTTTATTTTTTTATTTAATTTAAAAATCAATTAAAAATACTTAAAAATAATATTTTTAAAGTTAGAAAATGTCCTTAAACTCACAAAAATAAATCCAAAAATCCATTTATTTACCGAACTATTTCGTTATTATTTTTAGGTTAGTTTTCCTCGTCGATCCAATCCCAAAAACTCGTGCGCATCCAACGTCATCAAGAGAACGCACCCAATGTGAGTGAATCTCTCCAATTCCCCGTTTTAATCACATTTTTGGGGTGTATCATGTGTCGCTTAATTATTTATTATATTTAAACACTTGTGCATCCATCATATCCGTGATCAAATGTGTATTCAATATGAATCAATTGTTGTGTGGTTTATGTTTAGATTAAAGTTATCATTTTCAGTACATGCACTTCATTAGGCCCATCAGCTCCCCGTGGGAGACGGGTTGAGTACAGGTGCCTCATTCGATCGGCTCCGTTTGATTGAGCCTTGATCTCACATACATCATCATACATTTCATACGATCGGCTCCGTTTGATTGAGCCTTGATCTCACAATACATTATCATTCATGTCATATACTCATTCAAGGTGGTTTATGATTGTTTGTTTATATATGTTTGCTCACATATGAATATTGCACAACTTTTCAATATTAAATACAACAAGAAATCAATAACAATGTTTTTAAACAAGGTTCACTCGCCAACTTTTGTTGACCCAAAATTTCCCCCATTTTACACATGATACAGGTGATCCAGTTGAGGCAAGAAACACATAAGAGGGCCTAGAAGATTAAATCAGTTTAAGCTTTGGATTGTTTTACCTAGTTTCATTTCCTTGTACTTGTATGAATTTGATTTGAACATTTAAGTTTTAATTTGAATTTAATAAATATGAAACATTTTAGTAAACATCATGAGCTTTGGTGATAACCCAATTATGCCCCGACTCTTATTCCGCTGCGGGTCGGGGTGTGACAGATTGGTATCAGAGCCATGACTATAGGGATATAGGATAGGTTATTAGACCCTTAGAGCCTATACTATAGTTGATTAGAATTTTTAAATTGTTTATGTGTTACATACAAAATTCATGATGTTTATATGCTTTATGTTTATTGTTACATTCAATGTTATGCAAGCATGTTCATAAGTACATATTATTATACAATGCTCATCATGAATCATGTCCTCATAACATATCATATCCATGAGAGCACACACCTCACCATTCCAAATATTTTTGCAACGATTTTTGTATTTTTCAAATCACATCAAAGTGAGTTCCCATGACGGGCATGTAGTAACTGGAAGGGTACGAGTACCGGTAGTCGGAACATCCTGTCTAGGCTTGGCATTCGTATAAATCCAAAATAAAGGACCAGTTTGCCTACCTGGGGACTAACGATGAGAGTACGAAGGACCTATTAGGCCAAAGCATGCTATACCAAACGTCGTGTGAGCTAACCCCACTTTGAGTTGTCATTGTGTCTATACCTGGACACCCTCCTACCATACATCTCGCAATCATATTTCATGGTTTTCATTCGGGTGATGCGAGTGTTAAACCGCCAATACCAATGTGAATCCTACTAAGCCAATAGTCATGGGGGCCCACATGACTATACAGGCGATGGTATTGGGGACATTGGAGGCCCAAACATGAGCAAACCCAAGACATCCTATGGATGTAGTTGCATTATTGATGATTATGTTATTTTATTACTTTTAACGACACATGACACCTAAAAACTTCTTAAACTCACAATCTTCCTATGTATGTTCCTGTAGATGTCGGCTAGGCAACTACGTGGAGGTAGAAAGTCAGGAAGGTCAAACGAACGCTTGGCCTCCCAAATTGCAAAACAAATGGCCGCGGTGCTTCCTGACATCGTAATTCAAGTCCAACAAGCTCTCACCGCGAATCCCATCAACCCTCCCAATCAAGAAGACCAGAACGTCGACAACCCTCCCTCCAAAAAGTGCTCCTACAAACACTTCAAGTCTTGCGATCCCCCAAAGTATGAAGGGACCGAAGGTGTCACTGCTCTCCTCCACTGGTTTGAGGAAATGGAGAACACCTTCCTCAATTGCGATTGTCCCGAGGATCGCAAGGTACGTTACGCAACCGGGAGACTGTTTGGGGTAGCCCTTACCTGGTGGAACACAGAAAAGGGTAAGAGAGGAGTCGAAGATGCTATGGCCTTAACATGGGAAGAGTTAAGGGAAATAATGACAAGACGCTTCTGTCCTAGAAGCGAAATCAAGAAGTTGGAAGATGAATTCCATTCGTTAAAACAAAAGGAAGGAGATCATACTTCCTACAACAAAAGATTTCTCGAGCTAAACCAAATGATCCCCAACTTGTTCACCCCAGTGTACAGTTTGGTTGAACATTACATTCGAGGCCTCCCCTCGAAAATTCAAGACTCGGTTCTAAGACTTCACCTGCAACACTTGAGGTCGCAATGGAACTAGCTACCGAACTTACCGAGAATCGCATCCGAAACGGTAAATTCAAGGAGGAGAAAAAGAAAGCCCCCATTGAGGCCCAAACTTCAAACCATTCTGTCTCCTCTTCGAAGTTTGCTGGTAAGAGGAAGCGAAACAACAAGAACTTTGCTGTCACACAAACAAACCCCCCTATCACTGCTGCACCCATCACCCAAGTTGCCCCCTCAGCTGCACCCTATAAAAAGCCATACTCCGGCCCATACCCAAAATGCAACCGTTGTCAATACCATCACCTTCCTGAACATCCCTGCCAACATTGCACCAGCTGTGGCCGTGCGGGTCACACCATCCAAACCTGTCGCACACTTCAGCGGATGAACCGCAATCAACCCTCAACCCAAACCCACCATCAGATAGTGGGTCAAGCCCAACAACCTTTACTCCTACCACCTGCCCAACATGTAGCCCAATCCTACTACCAACCCAACTACCCCATGATGCAACCTATGCGGGCTTGTTACAACTGTGGAGACCCGAACCACTTCAGGAACACCTGTCCACGCTTGGTGAACATCATCCATGCCCAAGCTCAAGCAAATCCGGTAAACCAGGCTAACCAAGCTCCTCCACCTGATAGAGGAAGAGCTTTCAACATCAACGCCAACCAAGCTACGGCTGACAACAACGTGGTTAACGGTACGTTTCTCATCAATGGTAGTTATGCATCCATGTTATTCGATACTGGCGCGGATAAGAGTTTTGTGTCCTTAGAATTTGAACCTATCATCAACCAAACTCGTGATAACCTCATGGAATCTATAACGGTGGAAGTTGCTGACGGAAAACCAGTCTCATTAAACTCTATTATACGAAATTGTACCCTTACTCTAAACGATCAAGATTTTCCAGTTGACCTCATTCCTATGAAGTTGGGAAGCTTCGACATTATAATCGGTATGGACTAGCTCAGCCAACATCATGCTGAAGTAGTATGCCGCGAAAAGTTCATTCGCATTCCTCTTGCAGACGGTCAGACTCTACGAATCTTTGGAGAAACCCCTTCGAAAGGACTCAAATTGATGTCCTGCCTTCAAGCCCGAAAATATCTCCGCAAGAACTATGTCGCATTCCTAACTCACGTCGTCAAGAAGGGAAACAAGGAGAAGAAACTCGAAGATATACCTGTCGTGAAAGAATTCCCACAAGTTTTTCCTGACGACATCTCAGGACTTCCTCCCATGAGAGAAGTCGAATTCTGCATTGATCTTATACCTGGCGCTACACCAGTCGCAAAATCTCCTTATAGGTTAGCCCCATCCGAAATGCAAGAGCTGGCCAGTCAACTGCAAGAGCTGACTGACAAAGGATTTATACGTTCTAGCTCATCGCCTTGGGGTGCACCTGTTCTTTTTGTGAAGAAGAAAGATGGAACGTTTCGCATGTGTATTGACTACAGAGAACTCAACAAGTTAACGGTCAAGAACCGCTACCCATTACCTCGCATCGATGACCTTCTAGACCAACTTCAAGGCGCCACCTGTTTTTCAAAAATCGACCTTCGTTCTGGATATCATCAACTCAGAGTACATGAAGAAGACGTCCCAAAGACCGCCTTCTGAACTCGATATGGTCATTACGAATTCATGGTCATGCCATTTGGTTTAACCAACGCCCCAGCAGTATTTATGGATTTAATGAATAGGGTATGCAAACCCTACCTCGACCGCTCTGTCATAGTCTTCATCGAAGACATCCTCATCTACTCAAAGTCTAAGTCTGATCATGAACGACACCTTCGACTCATCCTTACACTCTTAAGGACAGAAAAGCTGTACGCTAAGTTCTCGAAATGTGAATTCTGGTTAAGGGAAGTACAATTCCTTGGACACGTCGTCAATGACAAGGGAATACATGTCGACCCTTCAAAGATCAAGGTAGTACAGGAATGGCAAGCGCCACGAACCCCTACCGAAGTAAGATCATTTCTTGGTTTGGCTGGTTACTATCGCCGCTTCATTGCCAATTTCTCCCGTATTGCTGTACCACTCACGGCTTTGACTCATAAAGGAAAACCCTTCATATGGGGACCTAAACAAGAAGAAGCCTTCCAAACCCTTAAGCAAAATCTTTGTGACGCACCTATCCTCACACTTCCTGAAGGTTGCGATGACTTTGTAGTATATTGCGACGCGTCAGGGCAAGGACTAGGCTGTGTACTGATGCAAAGAGGAAAAGTGATAGCCTATGCTTCTAGGCAACTCAAAGTTCATGAGAAGAACTACACCACCCACGACCTAGAACTTGGAGCCGTTGTGTTCGCTCTCAAGATATGGAGACATTACCTCTACGGTACCAAGTGTGAAATATACACTGACCACAAGAGTCTCCAACATATCTTCAACCAAAAGGAGTTGAATATGAGGCAACGAAGATGGGTCGAACTTCTTAACGACTACGACTGTGAAATTCGGTATCATCCTGGCAAGGCAAACGTGGTGGCCGATGCGCTCAGTCGAAAAGGTTATGCGAACTCCATTCGTCTTCTATGTTCGCAAATCATAACCGACATCAAAGTTCGAATCCGAGAAGCTCAACATGTTTCTGTAACAGAAAACGACGTACGAGATGAGCTGTCATGTGGAGCAGAACTCAAAATCGAAACCAAATCCGACGGCATTCTATACTATCTAAATCGCATATGGATTCCCGATCGCGATAGCCTTTGTGATTTCCTTATGAATGAGGCGCACAAAACACGATACTCTGTACACCCAGGAGCCGACAAGATGTATCAAGACCTACGATACACCTACTGGTGGCCGGGCATGAAAAAGGATATTGCTGTTTTCGTTTCCAAGTGCCTTACCTATTCCAAAGTAAAAGCTGAACATCAAAGACCTTCAGGACTTCTAACCCAACCTGAAATACCTGTATGGAAGTGGGAAAACATAACCATGGACTTCATTACCGGGTTACCTCGCACCTCCAGTGGGTATGACACTATATGGGTAATCATTGATCGTCTTACAAAATCAGCTCACTTCATTCCGATTCGCGAGGACTTCAAGAACGAGAAGTTAGCTCGTATTTACATCAGCGAGATCGTAAGCCGTCATGGTGTACCTTTAAGCATCATTTCATACCGTGATGGTCGTTTCACTTCGCGAACATGGCGAGCCGTACAAGCCGCCTTGGGTACACGATTAGACCTCAGTACCGCTTTTCATCCTCAAACTGATGGTCAATCTGAACGCACCATCCAAACTTTTGAAGACATGCTTCGAGCATGTGTCATAGACTTCAAGGGAAATTGGGACTCTCATCTACCATTAGTTGAATTTTCGTACAACAATAGTTACCACTCAAGTATCGGCATGGCTCCTTTCGAAGCTTTATATGGTCGTAAGTGCCGATCTCCAGTATGTTGGCACGAAATTGGGGAAGCTCAAATCACCGGCCCAGAATTAATTCAAGAAACAACAGACAAGATCCATCAAATTCGAAACAATCTTCTAGCGGCACAAAGTCGTCAAAAGAGTTATGCAGACAAACGACGAAAGCCCTTGGAGTTTAACATTGGTGATCAAGTACTTTTAAAAGTATCACCGTGGAAGGGAGTAGTTCGTTTTGGCCAGAAGGGCAAGCTAGCACCACGCTACGTAGGACCTTTCAAGATACTCGAAAGAGTAGGACCTGTAGCATACAAGCTTGACCTACCAGAAGAGCTCAACAGAATTCATCCCACATTCCACGTATCAAACTTGAAGAAGTGCCTCGCCGATGAATACCTCCATATTCCTCTAGAAGACATTCAAGTCGATGAATCTATGCATTTCATTGAAAGACCAGTAGAGATCATGGACTTCGGAGAAAAACGTTTAAGACGGAGTCGTGTTCCAATTGTTAGGGTACGCTGGGAGTCGAAACGAGGACCCGAGTTTACTTGGGAACGTGAAGACTCAATGCGCGAAAAATACTCGCATCTTTTTCCTGTTACCACTACTACTTAAATTTCGGGACGAAATTTCTAAAAGTAGGGGATACTGTAACATCCGTCGAAAAACGGGTTTTCAAAACCCGCTTCGTTTATTAATCGAATATTTTAGTTATAATTTTCGTTGCGTATTTAATGTTCATATTAATTTTAAACGATACATAACTAATAAACATTGTTAGAATTTTAAAACATAATTAATAAAAATAAAGAAATAGTGAATAAAAAAAATAAATACCGCTGCCGGGATTCGAACCCGGGTCAGCCGGTTCAGTAAACAAACAACTTACCACTCCGCCACTTGACTTCTTTGTTATTATATTGAAACAATTAATACTTAAAATAAAACTCGAAATCAAAACCTGAGTTCAGCGCGCCCAATCCGCAGTCGCCGGAAATACCGACGATTTCGCCAATCACGACCGTTTTTCTTTGACTGAACGCATGTAATAACTTCGCCATCGGTTATACCCGATGTCTAATCCCGCAATCCCAGTCATAACCGCCGGAAAAGTTTTGACCACGAATCAAGATCAAATTCGGACTCGATTCATTCTGATATACAGTGGTAGGTCTTTGGCCCTTCAAAGCCCAAAACAGTGGTAGGTCTTTGGCCCTTCAAAGCCCACAGCCCCCTAAAAGTACGTCCCTCCCTGATATACAGGAATACACTGAAGGGGTTTTTTTTTGGTAAAAATGATTTAAATATAAAAAGTATAAAAAAATTTAAATGGTATATCTAATATACATTTGTTCATCAGTGTGTATATTTTAGCAATATGTCAACGCGTATTTTATTGCTCCTAAAATTTCTTAGACACGTGATGTTTCATGGTGTCTTCCTACACTTTTTAGTTATAATCTTATTTTTAGCATAACCCCCCCCCCCCTTAACATGCGTACACACATATATAAGAAATAAAGATGAAATACAAAACAATATTATCCCTAAAGCGTAAGAAATAATCTGGACCATTGATCTAACTATTCCAGTAGTTAAGATTTAGGCGGTGGTAAACTCATAGATAATAGGGAGCTAGATATGGTGAAATTGTTGAGTTTTTTGTTTGAATATGCTTTAGAAACTCAATTAAATTAATACTTTATGATTATATTTTTTTTAATTATACCATAAAAACATGTATTTTAAGATATCTTGTTTGAGTATAGTACTCTTATATAACTTTCATAAAACAACTTTTTTAACATGTTCATTTATTGTGAGTTATTACATACAATTATACACAAATGTGTGTAGCTAAATCATAACTATGTGTTATCATATACATATATTGCACAACTATAAACACATGGTGCGTAATTGTATGGACGCATATACCCTCGCGAATTTACCTGTGTCGTGTATTTATTTATCCCTTATTAAAAATCTACTGAATTTTACATTCACACTAAATCTTTGTGGCATTTAACTCGAGAATTTTGCAGTTTTATTATGTAACAATATGACCAGAAATGTGAAATTTATTATAAAAAATAATAGTTTATTATGTGGCATGCCACATATTCGATGACTGGATATCCCTATACAAAGTTTTTGATGACTAGGCACTGTCGAAGGCGACCAACACTTTCGGCTGCATCTCCGACCCACCTCACATCACTACAAATACTACCGCAATCCACCAGTCACCACCTTATTCTATGACGTAACTTAAGACGCAAGTTAACGCGCTTTTCATGCACACGAAGCTTCTACCGCTAAACTTTTCACTACACCTATACAAGGGTCACCAAATGCGGCTGACGAAACTTCAATGTTGCATCTCCTTGACCCAATGCAGACCTGTAATGTTTAGCATTTGTTAGCTAAAACTGTTTAAACAAACATATACACACATGACAAAGTCAAAGCCAAAGTCAAAGGGTTGACCTTTTGTAGTATTGAAAGTGCATTAGGACTCCTGCAGTAACCATGACTGAAACTTCCACATTTCCCTTGAGGCGTTCCAAAGCTAGCAAACTTGATTGACGATATGACTTGATTAGGATGAGGGCACTCGAGCAAAAGTCTTGGCTTTGGCGTTGACTTTGACTTTCTTGTTGAATTATCTTGACTCCATGCTTCCATCGGGAGCGGGTGAGACTCAGAGACTTGCGCACACAAACTTTCCAATTCTTGTGTCGTGAATGATATTTGTGTCGGGTCCCCACATATTTCCTCGAACAAGAGCAACACATTCCCGCTTGGTTTCAACCATGAACGAGGTAAATGATAACTGCTCGATTAAGTCGATTAATAAAAATATTCAAGAGTAAAGTACAAGGATAGCCCCTGCGGTTTTCCAAAATTTTGGATTTAGTCCCTAACTTTCCAAAAGTACATGGATGGTCCCTATGGTTTGCACTTTGTAACGCATTTAGTTTTAATGGTCCCTAAAATCATTAAAACTATTCCGCACCCAACAGACGATAAAAGAAAGAAATTTGCCAAGTATCAAGGGGCGGTGAGAAAAGACATTGAACCGTGTTTTGGGGTTCTACAAAAAAAATGGCATATCATTGAACATCCAACACGTTCTTTTTGTAACATTCGTAAAAAAATGAATGAATCCTAAAACCCGACCTGTTTTTTAACTCGACCCATTTTCATATTCCACGTAATTTTGTTTAATGTTTAAGCAATAAAATGTCTTGGATTCTATGTTTTGATTATACATGTTATCATATCTGGTGATTTATAGTCTTATAAATGTTTTAGACAACCTTGTAAATTCATTTCCATGTATTTTGAAACAACCCTCGATATCTCAAGGTCTAAAACTAAGGTCTTCCATAAGTTAATCAAAAACTTTGGAGACCCCATGAACATACCTAACACATCACATCCTAACCTTCTTATCATTCAAACTTCATTATATACATGCCTTAAGATAGGACATTGTGTTTTGGAGAGTTTAGATGTAAATGATCGCAAGTAAAAAGCTCTACATGTCGTATTCATAGTTTTGTAATAAGATGACTTTCGGGTGACTTTCTTGCTAACTTTTCTCCATCCTTGAGCAATCATTCTGGTCCATTCAAAGCTCCAAGATATACTTAGTATACTAAGGATCAAGTAGGTTCAAATGGTGTATAAAACTGAGCTCCTGCGTAACGGGAATCACAAACACAAGTTTTAGAACATAACCCTTGACACGCATCAAGACCCAAGGTTTAAGCCCAATTCTCGACACCATGGATATTGGATTACTCTCTTCCATATGATAGTACTCTGAAAATAATGAACGTAGGCGAAAACCGTGCGCGAAACGGTGTTATAATGAAGCGGGAATCGCAAAAACAAGTTTGGTGTTTGTTGCTGATTTGAAAGACGCGAAAATCTTGTTTTAAAGTCATCCCACATCACCCCAGTCACCATTTTATGCTCCATTTCACACCTACAAATACCCTTGCTTGGTTCTTTATAGCTTGCAACTCCTAGTTTGAGTACAAACAAGTGGAATAACCAAATTTGGTGGCTCCACAAGCACAATACCCCTTTGGTTGTGGTGTGTAGTAGTTTTTATTTCCGCTTTCGACGAGGAGGTGCTGCCCTTCAAGGTCTTCTCATTTTGTAAAGTTTTTCTTCGAGGTAATCTTCTTCTTCTTTTTTTTTTGTTTTTTTGTTATTTAATTATTATTTTCTTAAATTAATTAGTTTAGTTTATGTTCTTAGTTAAGGAGCATTAGGCTCGTTAAGGTAGCCTAGTTTAGGCTCGCCTTTAGGCTTGGCGTAGCCTTGTAGAGGCTCGTTAGGCTCAACGAGTCTAACATATCATGTACGTTCATTTAGCTATGCCTAGTATAACGTTTATTTTTTTTTGTTGCATTCGTTTGTCTAGCTTAAATCACGCTTATCAATTGGATTTTCTCGTTATTCTCGTGCGGGTTTTCACTAAGGATTAAAAACGCGAACACTGTGAGTGAATCCTTACAAATTCTCCTTTTTATTCACGTTTTGGGTGTATCATGTGTCGTAATTTACTTTATTTATACAAATACCTGTGCTACCACCATTTTGTGATCTAATGTGTATATTTGTTTGTTGTGGTTATGTGTGGTTACATTTTATCATTTCAGTGCAATTATTCATTTAAGGCCCATCAGTTCCTCGTGGGATACGAGTTGAGCATCAGGTGCCTCATTAGATCAGCTCTGTTTGATTGAGCCTTGATCTCAAGTTCATCATTCATCATGTTCATATGTTCATTGTTGATATTATGTGGTTTGTGGTTATGTGTGGTTACATTTTATCTTTTAAGTGCAACCATTCATTTAAGGCCCATCAGTTCCTCATGGGATACGAGTTGAGCATCAGGTGCCTCATTAGATTGGCTCCGTCTGATTGAGCCTTGATCGCAAGTTCATCATTCATCATGTTCATATGTTCATTGTTGATATTATGTGGTTTGTGATTTAATTATATATACATATGCTCGTATATGGTCCATGCATATTTTTATTGAAATAACCAATTTAACAAACTGTTTAAATGTTTAACTTAGATTCATTCGCCAACCTTTGTTGACCCAAAAACCATTTTTTTACACGTGATACAGGTGAACAGGTACGAAGAGAAGATTGGACATACGATGGGCCTTAGTTAACAAGAAACGAATTAGTGCAATATTTTTGTTACAAACATCGTCTTGTGTTTGTAATTGTTTATGTGAATTATTTGTATTATGAGACACTTTATATGAATTAATGAATATTTAAAACAAGTAATAGTAAGTCATAAGCTCTCGAGTTAACCCAATCATGCCCCGATCACCTATTCCGCTGCGGGTCGGGGTGTGACATAATGGTATCAGAGCTATTGACTTTAGGGATATAGGATAGGTTATTAGACCCTTAGAACCTATACTTTAGTCAACTAGGACCTATGTGCTTATGTGATTTCATGGTTTGTTTGACTTATGATTTGCTATTGCCCAGACATTTAAATTCCTTTCATTTCACATTGGAACGCATCCAAGCACTCTCTTTGTTACTTGATTATGTGATACGTGCAATGTGTTATAATTATGTCCTGAAGTCTACATATATGTTACATATATACATATCACTCCACCTGAAATGTACCATACGAAACTTATGAAACCCTTATGTAACATATCTCTCCATTTTCCAATTACTTATTTTTATGTTATTCAAACTTTCATGATGTTTTTCGTTTTCAAATCTCATCAAGGTGAGTTCATGTGAGGGGCATGTAGTAACTGGAAGGGTTCGAGTACCGGTAGTCGGGATGTCCCGTCAAGGATTGGCATTCGTATAAATCCGAATTAACGGACCAGTTTTTCTACCTGGGGACTACTGATGAGAGTACGAAGGTCCTATTAGGCCAAAGCATGCCACACCAAACGTCATGTGAACTAACCCCACTTTGAGGTGTCACCGTGTCCACACCTGGATGCACTCCTACTTTCATACGTTACATTCACATTTCTCGATTTTCTCCGGGTTTTAGTGTACGTTATCAGGCTAACACATGCGAACCATACGAAATCCCGGTAAACATGGGGGCCCACATGATTACGAAGGTGAAGTATGGCGGCATGCAAGGCCCAATTACGAGCAAAGCCCAAGAACACTTTAAAAGTGTTATGTTATTGTTTTCAAATACACCCCAAAAGTTTTCATTTTATCATATGTTTATATTTTTTTTCACATCCCTGCTAGTAAATCCATCAACAAAATCTCACAATCTCGTTTGCGTAAATTCCTGTAGATGTCCTTTAGGCACCTTCTTGGAGGAAAAAGAACCGGAAACTCCAGTAGACGCATGGTTGCCCAAATTGCC
Organism: Scalesia atractyloides; assembly: GCA_947069175.1. Lineage (NCBI taxonomy): Eukaryota > Viridiplantae > Streptophyta > Magnoliopsida > Asterales > Asteraceae > Scalesia > Scalesia atractyloides. The sequence continues at coordinate 87,982,485 of CAMTDV010000001.1, forward strand.
AAGCAAATGGCTGCCGTGATTCCTAACATTGTGATCCAAGTTCAACAAGCCCTCACTAGTAACCAAGTTAATCAAGTCGAACCAAATGCTGTAAATGCTCCCGCAACTACATCCAAGTGCTCCTATAAGCACTTCAAGTCTTGTGACCCCCCAAAATATGAGGGAACAGAAGGGGTCACTACACTCCTGCGATGGTTCGAGGAATGGAAAGCACCTTCCTAAATTGTGACTGCCCTAACGATCGCAAGGTTCGTTATGCTACCGATCATCTCATTGGGGCAGCTTTAACCTGGTGGAACGCTGAAAAGGGTCGAAGAGGGGCTGAAGCTGCTGTGGCCTAACTTGGGAACAACTCAAGCTAGACCTACCGGAAGAACTCGACAGGATTCATCCCACATTCCACGTGTCGAACTTGAAGAAGTGCCTCGCTGATGAGAATCTTCATATTCCACTAGAAGATATTCAGATCGATGAATCCATGCATTTTATTGAAAGACCAGTGGAGATTATGGACTATGGAGAAAAGCGTCTACGACGAAGCCGCATTCCTATTGTTAGGGTACGCTGGGAGTCGAAACGGGGACCTGAGTTTACTTGGGAACGTGAAGACTCAATGCGTGAAAAATACCCTCATCTTTTCCCTACTACTTCAACTGTTTAAATTTCGGGGCGAAATTCCTAAAAGTAGGGGATACTGTAACATTTGTATAAATCGGGTCTCCAAAACCCGCTCCGTTTTGTAATCCAATACCAAGTTATGAAAATACAGTAATTATTTATGGTTATTTTGAGTTTAAACGTTACATAATTAATAAATAAGCTAAACTATAAAAATTAAATTGGTTAAAAAGTTAAAATAAAATAAATAAAAACATTTGCAGCTGACCGGACTCGAACCCAGGTCAGCTGAAATACTCCAACAACTTATCAACCGGTTCCCAAACCACTCCGCCACAACTTGTTTTCTGTAACGATGGGCAACTAAATGGATCTTATACGCGAACTTGAATTAGCCATAGGTACCATCTGAATAACGGAAACCGGCAAACCGAACGCTAAATCATTTCGACTTCTTTTGGCTAGCTTATAACCGATGAATATCGGTTACTAATTATGCCCGAATTGAATGAACTTAAAGACTTCATCATTTCCGGTTTTTGAAACCGAAAACATACCAAACTTTAATTTAATCCAAGTCCTGATCTCTTGCGCGATTCATAACTATCACACAACACTCAATTTCATTTTCGTCAAGATTCTGAACTGTAAGATCCTCTAAATTCGATCGCCAGAATTTTTCTGCAACTCACCGGAAAACCGGGAATCGCATTCTCACGGTAATTCCTTCGAATCTTTTTGTTTAAAACATGTGATTAGTTAATCTCTAACATAATTCCATCATCAGAATCAACCTTAGTCAACGTTTATCGGAAATCTCACCTTCGCCGGAAAGTTTTTGAAATTGCCGGAATTTCACTGTGAAAGGGTAAGATATCCTACACTTCATTTAAACCTTGTTAGATAATTTAGTTCTATAAATAATCGAACCACAATGTTAATTGTGTCAACAGTCGGAGCTCAATTCCTGTACCGACAAAACCTTCGCCGGATTTCTGTGATTATCTTCAATTGGTAAAAATCTGTTCTTTAAACTCTCTCCACTCCTTATTCTTGAATTACTGATAGTGTCTAAAAAGTTTGTAAACCACAAATCAATCGTAATCGGTCGAGTAATGTGGCCTGTGTAATTGGTGAAGAAGATGAAGCTCAATCAGAATATAAGGGTAATTAAAATCCAAATAATAAACGGGTTAGACACACAGTCCAGCGGTGGACTGTGTGCAAAGTTAACATACGCGTCCCGAGTTCGATCCTTACTGCGCACACGCTTCACGTAATAACACTCTTTTTTATTCATGAATTAACCGGGTTAGAACGGGTAGTTGTTAAGTATAATATAAATCAAGAATATAACCAGGTTAGACACACAGTCCAGCGGTGGACTGTGTGCAAAACATACTTCACGTCGCGCGATCGAGTCCCGTTACAAGCACCGGTTCAATGAGATTAAAACGTTTTGCAAAATAAAGGAATTTTCGGTAAATTCGAATAAGTGTATAAATATAATTAAAACTAGATTTCTAACGGGTTAGTCACGTAGCTCAGTTGGTAGAGCTACGTGCGCGTGAACGGAAGGTCACCGGTTCGAATCCCGCTTGGCGCAAGTATTACCGCTGATCGAACCGGTCAACGGTCAACGGTCAAACAGTAAAAAAAATTATTATTTTTTTAAAATATTTATTTGTTTAATTTAAATTAAAAATCAATTAAAAATACTTAAAAATAACATTTTTAAGGATAGAAATAACCATAAACTCACAAAAATATATCTAAAAATCCCATTAAAATCTTTAATAAAATCCATTCATTTAAATATATTTTTTTCATTATTATTTAGGTTAGTGATTCCTCGTTGACTCGCTTCGTCTAAATCGTGCGCATCTCACCATCTCAAATTCAACGCACCCAATGTGAGTGAACCCTTCAAATTCCCCGTTTTAATCACGTTTTTGGGGTGTATCATGTGTCTTGTTCATTTAAATATTATAACCAAGTTATTGTGCATATATCATATCATGACATGTGTATTAGTTTGTTGCTGTTAAGTAGTTATTATTGTTTGCAAATTATTATTTCAATACATGCAATTGCCGAGGCCGTAGCTCCCCATCCATCGAGGTTGAGTTTGATCCCCATTTTATTATGCGGTTGATCAGGGCGTGCCCGCACGATCGGCTCCGTTTGATTGAGCCTTGATCGGTCATTTCATTTTTCATTTCAATACATGCAATACGCTCGGCTCCGTTTGATTGAGCCTTGAGTGCACAATTCAATTTACATTTCCAGTTCATGCAATACGTTCGGCTCCGTTTGATTGAGCCTTGAGCGCACAGTCCAATTTACATTTCCAGTTCATGCAATACGATCGGCTCCGTTTGATTGAGCCTTGATCGCACAGTTCAATTATGCTAATCGTTATATGCTGTTGGTATGTTCATGTATGTTATCGATTGTTACTTGATGCTTGCCAATGTTTGATTCCATACATGTGCTCTTTTATGTTTATGCACAATATTTTATTGATAAACTAACCAGACAATTATTATCAAATGTTTATCTATAAGGTTCACTCGCCAACTTATGTTGACCCAAAAACCTCCTATTTTACACATGATACAGGTGAACCAGCAGCAGCTAGGAACACATAGGACCTGGATTAGAAGAAATAAAACGTTTTAGTATTTGGATTATTATGTTTGGTTATTTTCCTTTGTAATGAATGAACATGTTTGGATGTTTGAGAAATGTAACTTTGACTTCATTTAATTATGAAACATAATAGTAAATGTCATGTGCTTTGGTGATAACCCAATTATGCCCCGACTCTTATTTCCGCTGCGGGTCGGGGTGTGACAGATTGGTATCAGAGCCATGACTATAGGGATATAGGATAGGTTATTAGACCCTTAGAGCCTATACTATAGTCGATTAGAAACTTATAAGAATTTTTTTGTGTTATATGCCAAATTTCATGATGTTTATATGTTTATGTTAAATGCTACATTTGATATTGTTCAAGCATGTTCATAAGTATGTATTATCAAATAATGCCTATCATGAAATCGTATGATCATAACATATCACATCCATGCAAGCACACACCACATCATGATTGATTTTACAATGATTTTCGTGTTTTCAAATCTCATCAAAGTGAGTTCTCATGACGGGCATGTAGTAACTGGAAGGGTACTAGTACCGGTAGTCGGAACGTCCTGTCTAGGCTGGCATTCGTATAAATCCAAAATAAAGGACCAGTTTGCCTACCTGGGGACTAACGATGAGAGTACGAAATACTTATTAGGCCAAAGCATGCTATACCAAACGTTGTGAGAGCTAATCCCACTTTGAGTTGTCATTGTGTCTACACCTGGACACGTTCCGACCAAAACATCTCATGAACATATTTTGTGGTTAGCATTCGGGGGATGCGAGTGTTAAATTGCCAATACTAATGTGAATCCTACCAAGCCAATAGCCATGGGGGCCCACATGACTATATAGGTGATGGTATGGGGGACATTTGAGGCCCAACATGAGCGAACCCAAGACATCCTTCGGATGTAGTTGCATTATTGATATTTATGTTATTTTCATTTTCTTAAAGACACATGACACCTTAAAAGATACCATAAACTCACAATCTTCTCATTTTATGATCCTGTAGATGTCGTCTAGACCGCATCGAAGGAGTAGGAAATCGGAAAAGTCTCAGGAACGTTTGGCCACTCATATCGCCAATCAAATGGCCACGATATTACCTGACATTGTAGTACAAGTACAACAAGCCCTTGCTGCAAATCCTACTAACCCTCCTCAACAACAGGACCAGATCATCAACAACCCTCCTACCATCAAATGCTCCTACAAACATTTTAAGTCCTGCGATCCCCCAAAATTCGAAGGGACTGAGGGAGTCACTGCTCTCCTACATTGGTTCGAGGAGATGGAAAACGTTTTCTTAAACTGCGATTGTCCTGAGGATCGCAAAGTTCGTTATGCCACCGGGAGACTACTTGGTGTAGCTCTCACTTGGTGGAATACCGAGAAAGGAAAGAGGGGAACGGAAGATGCGATGGCCTTGACTTGGGAGGAGTTAAGGGAAATCATGACTAGGCGATTCTGTCCTAGGAGTGAAATTAAGAAATTGGAAGATGAATTTCATGCCTTGAAGCAAAAAGATGGTGATCACTCTACTTACAACAAAAGGTTTTTGGAGTTGAACCAAATGGTTCCAAACTTATTCACTCCAATCTACCGTCTGATAGAACATTACATTCGAGGACTTCCCTCGAAAATCCAAGATTCGGTCCTCAGCGTTTCACCAGTAACACTAGAAGCTGCCATGGAGTTGGCGACAGAACTGACCGAAAACCGAATTCGCAATGGGAAGTTCAAGGAGGAAAAGAAGAAAACCCCTGCTGAGGGACAAACCTCAAACCACCACACTCCTTCCTCTAAATTTGCTAACAGGAAGCGTAACACCAGGAACTTTGCAGTCACCCAAACCAACACCCCGGTTCCTGCTGCACCCATCACTCAAGCCACTCCTTCACCCGCGCCATACAAAAGACCATACACAGGGCCACTCCCAAAATGTAACCGTTGTCAATATCACCACTCCCCTGACTATCCTTGCCAATATTGTACCGGCTGCGGTCGCGCTGGGCACACTGTTCAAAACTGCCGCACGCTTCAAAGAACAAACCGCTACCAACCTATAACCCAAACCCACCAACAATTAATGGGTCAAGCCCAACAACAACAACCATTTCCACCCACTCAACATTTAGCCCAAACATACTATCAACCCAACTACCCTATGGGCCAACCTATGCGGGCTTGTTTCAATTGCGGTGATCCAAGTCATTTCAGGAACACATGTCCAAGGCTGGTCAATATTATTCATGCTCAGGCCCAAGCCAACCCTGTGAATCAAGCAAACCAAGCTCCTCCACCTGCTAGAGGAAGGGCTTTCAATATTAACGCAAACCAGGCCAGAGCTGACGGCAATGTGGTCAACGGTACGTTTCTTATAAATGGTAGATATGCCTCTATGTTATTTGATACTGGTGCGGATAGAAGTTTCGTGTCATTAGAGTTTGAACCTATCTTAAGTAAAAATCGAGATAAGCTCGTGGAATCCATAACGGTGGAAGTTGCAGATGGAAAACCAGTTTCGTTAGACTCTATTCTACGCAACTGTACGCTCACCCTAAACGACCATGATTTCTTAGTCGATCTTATTCCTATGAAGCTGGGAAGTTTCGACATCATAATCGGAATGGATTGGCTCAGCCAGCATCATGCAGAAGTTGTATGTCGTGAGAAATTTATTCGTATTCCTCTTTCAAACGGTCAGACTCTTCGAATTATTGGAGAAACCTCGGCGAAAGGGCTCAACCTAATGTCTTGTCTTCAAGCTCAAAAATGCCTTCGCAAGAATTATGTCGCGTTTTTAGCCCATATCATCAAGAAGGGGACCTCAGAAAAGAAACTTGAAGATATCCCTGTCGTAAAAGATTTCCCACAAGTTTTTCCTGACGACATTTCAGGACTTCCTCCAATCAGAGATGTCGAATTCCGTATCGATCTTATACCTGGTGCTACACCAGTGGCAAAATCTCCATATAGGTTAGCCCCCTCTAAAATGCAAGAGCTAGCCAGTCAATTGCAAGAGTTGACTGACAAGGGATTTATACGCCCCAGCTCATCGCCTTGGGGTGCACCTGTACTCTTTGTAAAGAAGAAGGATGGATCATTTCGCATGTGCATCGACTACAGAGAGCTCAACAAGTTAACTATCAAAAATCGATATCCTTTACCTCACATAGATGACCTTCTTGACCAACTACAAGGTGCCGGTTGCTTTTCGAAAATCGACCTTCGGTCTGGCTATCATCAGCTTAGAGTGCATGAAGAAGACGTCCCTAAAACTGCTTTTCGAACTCGATATGGTCACTATGAATTCATGGTTATGCCGTTTGGATTAACCAACGCACCAGCTGTTTTCATGGACCTAATGAATAGAGTCTGCAAACCTTACCTTGATCGATTTGTTATTGTGTTCATTGATGATATTCTTATCTATTCAAAATCTAAAACTGATCATGAGCGTCATCTGCGACTTGTTCTTGCACTTCTAGAAAAGGAAAAGCTTATGCCAAGTTTTCTAAATGTGAATTCTGGTTAAAAGAGGTGCAATTTCTCGGGCATGTAGTCAATTACAAAGGAATACATGTGGACCCATCAAAGATCAAAGCAGTTCAAGAATGGCAAGCTCCACGTACGCCAACTGAAGTAAGGTCTTTCCTTGGACTTGCTGGCTATTATCGTCGGTTCATTTCAAACTTCTCTCGCATTGCGGTGCCACTCACGGCTTTAACCCATAAAGGGAAACCATTTGTATGGGGGCCCAAGCAAGAAGAAGCTTTTCAAACTCTCAAGCAAAAACTTTGTGATGCACCAATCCTCACTCTTCCTGAAGGTTGTGATGATTTTGTAGTCTATTGCGACGCGTCAGGGCAAGGATTAGGATGCGTTCTCATGCAAAGAGGAAAAGTCATAGCTTATGCCTCAAGACAACTCAAGACACACGAGAAGAATTACACCACTCATGACCTTGAACTTGGAGCTGTTGTATTTGCTCTTAAGATATGGAGACATTATCTCTATGGTACGAAGTGTGAAATCTACACTGACCACAAGAGTCTTCAACATATCTTCAATCAGAAAGAGTTAAATATGAGGCAACGAAGATGGGTTGAACTCCTAAATGATTACAACTGTGAAATCAGATACCACCCTGGTAAAGCAAATGTGGTGGCTGATGCACTTAGTCGAAAGGGTTATGCGAACTCCATTCATCTTCTATGTTCGCAAATTATAACCAATATTAAGGATCAAATTCGAGAAGCTCAACACGTTTCAATAACAGAGGAAGATGTACAAAAAGAGATGTCCTGCGGAGCCGAGCTAAAACTTGAAACTAAATCTGATGGTATTTTGTATTACCTAGATCGTATATGGATTCCTAACCACATCAATCTTCGTGAAACACTCATGCATGAAGCTCATAAGACGCGATATTCTATACACCCAGGAACCGATAAGATGTATCAAGACCTACGGTACACCTATTGGTGGCCTGGAATGAAGAAAGATATTGCTGTTTTTGTTTCCAAGTGTCTCACTTGTTCTAAAGTAAAGGTTGAACACCAAAGACCCTCAGGACTTCTAGTCCAACCAGAAATACCTGTTTGGAAGTGGGAAAATATAACCATGGATTTCATTACCGGGTTACCTCGCACTTCTAGTGGGTATGACACTATATGGGTGATTATAGACCGACTTACAAAATCAGCTCACTTTATTCCTATTCGAGAAGATTTCAAGAACGAAAAGCTTGCTCGTATTTATATCAACGAAATCGTCAGCCGACATGGAGTTCCATTAAGTATTATTTCTGATCGTGATGGCCGTTTCACCTCACGAACATGGCAAGCAGTGCAATCCGCTATGGGCACTCGGCTAGATCTCAGTACCACCTACCACCCTCAAACTGATGGATAGTCTGAGCGCACCATTCAAACCCTTGAGGATATGCTTAGAGCATGTGTCATAGACTTCAAGGGAAATTGGGACGCCCATCTACCATTAGTTGAATTTTCGTACAACAACAGTTATCATTCTAGCATCGGCATGGCACCTTTTGAAGCTTTATATGGTCGAAAGTGCCGATCTCCTGTTTGTTGGCACGAAATTGGGGAAGCACAAATTACTGGTCCAGAACTGATCCAAGAAACCACAGATAAGATTCATCAAATCCGAAACAATCTTCTAGCGGCTCAAAGTCGTCAAAAGAGTTACGCAGATAAACGACGGAAGCCCTTGGAGTTTAGCGTTGGTGATCATGTGCTTTTAAAAGTATCACCGTGGAAGGGCGTAGTTCGTTTTGGTCAAAAGGGAAAGCTAGCACCACGTTACGTAGGACCTTTCAAAATACTCGAAAGAGTAGGTCCTGTAGCATACAAGCTAGACCTACCGGAAGAACTCGACAGGATTCATCCCACATTCCACGTGTCGAACTTGAAGAAGTGCCTCGCTGATGAGAATCTTCATATTCCACTAGAAGATATTCAGATCGATGAATCCATGCATTTTATTGAAAGACCAGTGGAGATTAAGGACTATGGAGAAAAGCGTCTACGACGAAGCCGCATTCCTATTGTTAGCGTACGCTGGGAGTCGAAACGGGGACCTGAGTTTACTTGGGAACGTGAAGACTCAATGCGTGAAAAATACCCTCATCTTTTCCCTACTACTTCAACTGTTTAAATTTCGGGACGAAATTCCTAAAAGTAGGGGATACTGTAACATTTGTATAAATCGGGTCTCCAAAACCCGCTCCGTTTTGTAATCCAATACCAAGTTATGAAAATACAGTAATTATTTATGGTTATTTTGAGTTTAAACGTTACATAATTAATATATAAGCTAAACTATAAAAATTAAATTGGTTAAAAAGTTAAAATAAAATAAATAAAAACATTTGCAGCTGACCGGACTCGAACCCAGGTCAGCTGAAATACTCCAACAACTTATCAACCGGTTCCCAAACCACTCCGCCACAACTTGTTTTCTGTAACGATTGGCAACTAAATGGATCTTATACGCGAACTTGAATTAGCCATAGGTACCATCTGAATAACGGAAACCGGCAAACCGAACGCTAAATCATTTCGACTTCTTTTGGCTAGCTTATAACCGATGAATATCGGTTACTAATTATGCCCGAATTGAATGAACTTAAAGACTTCATCATTTCCGGTTTTTGAAACCGAAAACATACCAAACTTTAATTTAATCCAAGTCCTGATCTCTTGCGCGATTCATAACTATCACACAACACTCAATTTCATTTTCGTCAAGATTCTGAACTGTAAGATCCTCTAAATTCGATCGCCGGAATTTTTCTGCAACTCACCGGAAAACCGGGAATCGCATTCTCACGGTAATTCCTTCGAATCTTTTTGTTTAAAACATGTGATTAGTTAATCTCTAACACAATTCCATCATCAAAATCAACCTTAGTCAACGTTTATCGGAAATCTCACCTTCGCCGGAAAGTTTCTGAAATTGCCGGAATTTCACTGTGAAAGGGTAAGATATCCTACACTTCATTTAAACCTTGTTTAGATAATTTAATTCTATAAATAATCGAACCACAATGTTAATTGTGTCAACAGTCGGAGCTCAATTCCTGTACCGACAAAACCTTCGCCGGATTTCTGTGATTATCTTCAATTGGTAAAAATCTGTTCTTTAAACTCTCTCCACTCCTTATTCTTGAATTACTGATAGTGTCTAAAAAGTTTGTAAACCACAAATCAATCGTAATCGGTCGAGTAATGTGGCCTGTGTAATTGGTGAAGAAGATGAAGCTCAATCAGAATATAAGGGTAATTAAAATCCAAATAATAAACGGGTTAGACACACAGTCCAGCGGTGGACTGTGTGCAAAGTTAACATACGCGTCCCGAGTTCGATCCTTACTGCGCACACGCTTCACGTAATAACACTCTTTTTTATTCATGAATTAACCGGGTTAGAACGGGTAGTTGTTAAGTATAATATAAATCAAGAATATAACCAGGTTAGACACACAGTCCAGCGGTGGACTGTGTGCAAAACATACTTCACGTCGCGCGATCGAGTCCCGTCACAAGCACCGGTTCAATGAGATTAAAACGTTTTGCAAAATAAAGGAATTTTCGGTAAATTCGAATAAGTGTATAAATATAATTAAAACTAGATTTCTAACGGGTTAGTCACGTAGCTCAGTTGGTAGAGCTACGTGCGCGTGAACGGAAGGTCACCGGTTCGAATCCCGCTTGGCGCAAGTATTACCGCTGACCGAACCGGTCAACGGTCAAACAGTAAAAAAAATTATTATTTTATTTAAATATTTATTTGTTTAATTTAAATTAAAAATCAATTAAAAATACTTAAAAATAACATTTTTAAGGATAGAAAATAACCATAAACTCACAAAAATATATCTAAAAATCCCATTAAAATCTTTAATAAAATCCATTCATTTAAATATATTTTTTTCATTATTATTTAGGTTAGTGATTCCTCGTTGACTCGCTTCGTCTAAATCGTGCGCATCTCACCATCTCAAATTCAACGCACCCAATGTGAGTGAACCCTTCAAATTCCCCGTTTTAATCACGTTTTTGGGGTGTATCATGTGTCTTGTTCATTTATATATTATAACCAAGTTATTGTGCATATATCATATCATGACATGTGTATTAGTTTGTTGCTGTTAAGTAGTTATTATTGTTTGCAATTATTATTTCAATACATGCAATTGCCGAGGCCGTAGCTCCCCATCCATCGAGGTTGAGTTTGATCCCCATTTTATTATGCGGTTGATCAGGGCGTGCCCGCACGATCGGCTCCGTTTGATTGAGCCTTGATCGGTCATTTCATTTTTCATTTCAATACATGCAATACGCTCGGCTCCGTTTGATTGAGCCTTGAGTGCACAGTTCAATTTACATTTCCAGTTCATGCAATACGTTCGGCTCCGTTTGATTGAGCCTTGAGCGCACAGTCCAATTTACATTTCCAGTTCATGCAATACGATCGGCTCCGTTTGATTGAGCCTTGATCGCACAGTTCAATTATGCTAATCGTTATATGCTGTTGGTATGTTCATGTATGTTATCGATTGTTACTTGATGCTTGCCAATGTTTGATTCCATACATGTGCTCTTTTATGTTTATGCACAATATTTTATTGATAAACTAACCAGACAATTATTATCAAATGTTTATCTATAAGGTTCACTCGCCAACTTATGTTGACCCAAAAACCTCCTATTTTACACATGATACAGGTGAACCAGCAGCAGCTAGGAACACATAGGACCTGGATTAGAAGAAATAAAACGTTTTAGTATTTGGATTATTATGTTTGGTTATTTTCCTTTGTAATGAATGAACATGTTTGGATGTTTTAGAAATGTAACTTTGACTTCATTTAATTATGAAACATAATAGTAAATGTCATGTGCTTTGGTGATAACCCAATTATGCCCCGACTCTTATTTCCGCTGCGGGTCGGGGTGTGACAAAACGTTTCCTCGAACTGAACCAGATGGTCCCAAATATGTGCACTCGTCTTTACCGTCTCATTGAACATTACTTTAGGGGTCTTCCTTCTGGTATCCATGATTCCGTGATAAGCATTGTTCCCGCAACATTGGAAGCTGCAATAGAATTAGCCACCGAACTCACCGAAAACCATATCCAAAATGGAGACTTTAAAAAGAAGGGCACAACTGACAAAGTTTCAGTGGAAGAGCGAAAGACAACCAAGATCGAAACATTATCCCGTTCCGATACCAAACGAAAGTGTGATGGTAAAACTAAGCTATTGCCTCGACTAACCCAACTTCACAAGCCGTACCACTCCAAGCCATCCCAATCACCCAAATGGCACCTAACCCAGCTTACCCAAACAAGAACCCTACACTGGTCCCCACCCTCAATGCAACACCTGCCACTATCACCACCAACTCACCGTACCCTGTCGTCTATGTGTCAATTGTGGGTGTTATGGCCATTTGAGTAACACGTGTCGCATTCCTCAAAACCAAGTTTCACCTCTTGCCCAAAACATGATTCAGCCCTACTAACCACCGCATTACCCCATGGTGCCATATGTTCGAGCTTGCTTTAATTGTGGTGATCCTACTCATTTCAGAAACACGTGCCCTAGGTTGGTTAACATCATCAACGTTCAAGCCCAAGCAAAACCAGTTAACCAAGCGAACCAGGCAAATCCAGCACCCCCACCAGCAAGAGGGAGAGCCTACAATGTCAACGCAAACCCAGTTGAGGTCAACGACGGTGCGAACGAGCAACCTAACTAGTCTTTCTCCCATCATGAAGACTCAAGACTCTGCTCCAATTGTTTATTTTATTTTTATTCCCAATCCAAGCTTTAATAAATTCCATTTCTTGTCCTGATTATTCAAATTACCATTGTTTTCAATTTGGGTGATAATGTTTCAAGATTTTATTATTTCGTATTAATGCCATTAATGCAATTTATATCACGCTATGCCAATTTGGTTTCATTACATCTTTCAATACATCAATTAAATTTCATGTCATCATACATCATGACGAACCCCGTCTCATCATTTAGGGAAGTTGGGTTGTGTCTCACTTTTTCATAGACTGACCACTTCCTCATAACACATGAGAGAGGTACCTCCGTCATTTAGTCTTGCTCTCTTCGGATTCGAGATTCGAGCATGGGTTGTTGTGTTTGTTTATGTTTGTTAGATTTTAGGATGAGTCACATAGAACTAATCGTGACTTAATAACAATGCCAATGAAAATTTGACAAGGACATGGTGGATACGCCGCAGGTACTTCCTATATATAAGTGTTCTTGTCTGGTGATCAAAAGCATTGTTAGACGGTTATGGGAAGTTCTGTGTAAGTAGTGTCAATCTCAATTTAGATAACAATGTGGTTGATGATTTCGTTTTGTGATGTAACTTTATCATTATGACGCTTCAATTTTCTCAAAACCCCTTATCATGAGACAATATCCAGTAAGCCATCTCCGTGTTACAACGCTTTTCACTTTTCCACCTCAGGCATAAAAAAGTGATTCATGTAGCAGGGTATTCAACCCTTACTAGGAACGTTACCGCCTTAATCAAAATCCAACTTCACACTCACCTGGTTATGTATATCCTTAGCATCATCGAGATTTTTATTACCTAGCATACTCGAGATCCAATCTATAAGAAACCCTATTAACTAACCCTCAAGAACGGTTCTCTCCTAATTTTGGAACGAATTTCCTAAAAGTAGGGAGACTGTAACATCCGCCAAAAACGGGTATCCAGAAGTCCGACCCACTTTGAAATCCGGATCCTAACCTTTAAATGTCGGAAATTTTTGAGAAATAAATAACCGTTGAAAGATTTTACTCTTTAATTTAAATTCATTTATCGATTTATTTATTTATTAATTTAATTTAATTTAATTAATATCACAATTAAAATCATTAATAAAATCTAGTTAGTTTTGTTAGGTTTTAAAGTGAGTTTTAAAGTAATATGAATTAGTAGCCAAGTTAGTTCGGATAGTAGAGTTAAGGGGTCTGATTTGTAACATTTCAAAACTTTAAATTTAAAAAAGAAATACAAAATAGTGGACAAGGGATTCGAACCCGGGTCTCACCAACAAACAAAACACTTGAGCCACTCCACCACATCAAACCTTTGTTAAAATTTCCATTTCCAAAATCCTTAAACACTGCAATCCCTTTTTAATTACCTTTACCCCCAAATGTTAAATAGCTAAACGGTTACCTTCTAATTTCGAGACGAAATTTCCAAAAATAGGGGAGACTGTAACATTCGTAAAAAAATGAATGAATCCTAAAACCCGACCTGTTTTTTAACTCGATCCATTTTCATATTCCACGTAATTTTATTTAATGTTTAAGCAATAAAATGTCTTGGATTCTATGTTTTGATCATACATGTTATCATATCTAGTGATTTATAGTCTTACACATGTTTTAGACAACCTTGTAAATTCATTTCCATGTATTTTGAAGCAACCCTCGATATCTCAAGGTCTAAAACTAAGGTTTTCCTTAAGTTAATCAAAAACTTAGGAGACCCCGTGAACTTACCTAACACATCACATCCTAACCTTCTTATCATTCAAACTTCATTATATACATGCCTTAAGATAGGACATTGTGTTTTGGAGAGTTTAGATGTAAATGATCGCAAGTAAAAAGCTCTACATGTCGTATTCTTAGTTTTGCCATAAGATGACTTTCGGGTGACTTTCTTGCTAACTTTTCTCCATCCTTGAGCAATCATTCTGGTCCATTCAAAGCTCCAAGATATACTTGGTATACTAAGGATCAAGTAGGTTCAAACGGTGTATAAAACTAAGCTCCTGCGTAACGGGAATCACAAACACAAGTTTTAGAACATAACCCTTGACACGCATCAAGACCCAAGGTTTAAGCCCAATTCTCGACACCATGGATATTGGATTACTCTCTTCCATATGATAGTACTCTGAAAATAATGAACCTAGGCGAAAACCGTGCGCGAAACGGAGTTATAACGAAGCGGGAATCGCAAAAACAAGTTTGGTGTTTGTTGCTGATTTGAAAGACGCGAAAATCTTGTTTTAAAGTCATCCCACATCGCCCCAGTCACCATTTTATGCTCCATTTCACACCTATAAATACCCTTGCTTGGTTCTTTATAGCTTGCAACTCCTAGTTTGAATATAAACAAGTGGAATAACCAAATTTGGTGGCTTCACAAGCACAATACCCCTTTGAGTGTGGTGTGTAGTAGTTTTTATTTCCGCTTTCGACGAGGAGGTGCTGCCCTTCAAGGTCTTCTCATTTTGTAAAGTTTTTCTTCGAGGTAATCTTCTTCTTCTTTTTTTTTGTTTTTTTGTTATTTAATTATTATTTTCTTAATTTAATTAGTTTAGTTTATGTTCTTAGTTAAGGAGCATTAGGCTCGTTAAGGTAGCCTAGTTTAGGCTCGCCTTTAGGCTTGGCGTAGCCTTGTAGAGGCTCGTTAGGCTCAACGAGTCTAACATATCATTTTCGTTCATTTAGCTATGCCTAGCATAACGTTTATTTTTTTTTTGTTGCATTCGTTTGTCTAGCTTAAATCACGCTTATCAATTGGATTTTCTCGTTATTCTCGTGCGGGTTTTCACTAAGGATTAAAAACGCAAACACTGTGAGTGAATCCTTACAAATTCTCCTTTTTATTCACGTTTTGGGGTGTATCATGTGTCGTAATTTACTTTATTTATACAAATACCTGTGCTACCACCATTTTGTGATCTAATGTGTATATTTGTTTGTTGTGGTTATGTGTGGTTACATTTTATCATTTCAGTGCAATTATTCATTTAAGGCCCATCAGTTCCTCGTGGGATACGAGTTGAGCATCAGGTGCCTCATTAGATCAGCTCTGTTTGATTGAGCCTTGATCTCAAGTTCATCATTCATCATGTTCATATGTTCATTGTTGATATTATGTGGTTTGTGGTTATGTGTGGTTACATTTTATCTTTTAAGTGCAATCATTCACTTAAGGCCCATCAGTTCCTCATGGGATACGAATTAAGCATCAGGTGCCTCATTAGATTGGCTCCGTCTGATTGAGCCTTGATCTCAAGTTCATCATTCATCATGTTCATATGTTCATTGTTGATATTATGTGGTTGTGATTTAATTATATATACATATGCTCGTATATGGTCCATGCATATTTTTATTGAAATAACCAATTTAACAAACTGTTTAACTTAGATTCACTCGCCAACCTTTGTTGACCCAAAAACCATTTTTTTGCACATGATACAGGTGAACGGTACGAAGAGAAGATTAGACATAGGATGGGCCTTAGTTAACAAGAAACGAATTAGTGCAATATAATTGTTACAAACATCGTCTTGTGTTTGTAATTGTTTATGTGGATTATTTGTATTATGAGACACTTTATATGAATTAATGAATATTTAAAACAAGTAATAGCAAGTCATAAGCTCTCGAGTTAACCCAATCATGCCCCGATCACCTATTCTGCTGCGGGTCGGGTGTGACACTTTTACACCACAGAAGTTGTGATACATTATGTATGCTTGTATCCTGTTGCGTAACATGATTATCGAAGACGAAGGTAGAGCGATTTGTGAGTATGACGAAAACGCACCTAACGAGAATTCTATTCTAGTAAGTGTAGAACAACAAGATTTAAACGGATTCTCCCTACGTAACGAGTACATCCATCTAAATCTTTAAGTGGATTTGGTGGAATAAATTTGCAACAACGTACAAAACGAACCCAATGACGACATACTAGATGAAGACTAGTAGTTTTTTTGTTAATTTTAGGGTTTTTTTTTATTTTAACGTAATGCAGGAATTAACATTTATTTAAGAGTTTAAATTAATTTTAGTTTTATATATATATATATATATATATATATATATATATGTTGGAGAGTTCAACTGAGAAGAACATTTTTGTAAGAATAAAAAGAATAACTTTTAAACTAATAGAAATCCTCCATTTAATATGTGTATTTAATATTATGAAAAAAGGGCATATAGGTAAATCTATAATTGTCATTAATTAGCTAATTAATTAAACTTGTAACTCATTTTTTTAATATATTTTTTCAAGATAAAATAATTTATGGTGAAGGACAATTTTCGACATGTATAGGATAAATTTTAGTATGTGTAGGATAAATTTTGAAATGTGTAGGGTATTTTTACATGTGTGTAGGGTAAATTCCGATAAGTGTAAGATATGTAGGATAAATTTTGAAATGTGTAAGTAAAATGTTTTTTGTTTTATTAATGAGATATAACAAAATTAACGTAAGGAGTTATAAACTATTTAATGTTTTACCATTATGCCCTTTCTATTTTTATTCTCATATTAAATTTCTTCTCAAATAAACCTTCCCATATATATATATATATATATATATATATATATATTGCATATTTAAGTTGCCAAAATTAAAAAAAGTAAATAAACAAATAAGTGGGGAAGCCCATCCTTCATTTCTCCTTGGTTCATCCTTAGAGAGGCATCCTCCTTAAATATTGATATGACGCTGACGTGAAAGGATATTCTCTAATGACTTGGCTCCTCTAGACCTGGTAGGCTAAGTAAGTGGTTTTGATCCATCCTAAATAGTTTATTTACACTATATTTAGTAATTAATTAGTTACAGTAAACTCCTTTAAAGTTTAACCCATCCTAAAACCTTGCATGAAGCAGCCGCGTGAAGTGTGAACAGACCATGCACTTGACCCCTTAATTTTGGCCTACGCAACAATGAACCGGTCGAGAAACTTTGACCAAGTCTTTGCTAATTCCATTATTATTATTATTTTTATTGTGGGTTTGCAAACAAACAAAAAACAAGTTGTGGTTAAGTCATTGAGATCTGAAGCTATATATGCGCTGGTTAATGGGTTGCTTGTTGCTACAATCAAACCCACCTTGTGCCAATAGGTCAGAACTCCATGACCGTAGGCTCAAGCAATCTTTCAACCCTAGACCACCATGTGAACCACCTGTTTTTCAAGTGTTAATGAAATGGACCAAATTGATAAAAACAAAAACCCTTGGAAAAAGATATATATACCTTAAAATAGGTAGTACTTTAGATTTATTTGGAGTTACGGGAATCATAAGATATAGAAAAACAAGTTTTAACAGGTTGGAGAGGAGGGACAATGGGCGATTGCACAGGTTCCACTCTGCCAAAAAGTTAATCTTTTAAAAATACATATTGTGTATGTATGCATATATATATATATATATATATATATAACCATTTTTTTAGATAAAAGACAATAATTATTTTTAGGAACCCAATTTTTTTATTAAATCCATTAACTTTTAATTTAGTTTAGGTACAATAAACAATTAAATCCATATTTCAATTAAACTCATTTTAGTACCCCAATATTGTTTTAAAATTCACTTTTAAACCCAGTTAAATAAAAGTAACAAGTGGTGAGTGTCAAAAACACAAAAAAAAGCCCAAGGACTGACAAGTGAATGTTTAAAACATGATGACGAGCTAAAGTTGTTGAACTAACAATTGAAAAACGATGTGGTGCGATTGTACGATTGAAGGTTTGAAGCGGGACAAACTCTAAACTCGGCGAAGTAAGGAGGGCTGTGAATTTCAAGAGGTCCGATTATATATTAGGGGCGAATTTTTTTGTACATACATGAATCCTGAATTCTCTAAGGGATGACCTTTGAATACAAACTTCTTTATCTGGATTCTAGAGCCCTACTTTTGACGTCGAGGAGTTCCGCTTTTCTTTAATTTTGTTTTCAGTTGCAAAACGCATGAATCGTGGATTTCATCAATTTACCCGTTTATTTAGTTGTGCTATTAGTTTTATTTCGTCGATTTCAGATTTTAAGATTGGCATTATTTGTCAAATGAGGTTGATACTATGTTGCACGTATTAAAAAATCTACGTTTTCAGTCTCGTTCAGTCAGTTTGTGTTTCCTTTGAATAAAAACTAGGAGCAGGGGCGAAGGTAGTGCATAACCAGCGGTAGCCTGTGCTACTCCTCATCTATTAATTATCACACACACACTTTCTCTCTTTTTATTAAAATTCTTTAATTTTCTCATCTATTAATTATCTCTTGCTCTCTCTCTCTCTCACACACATTTTTAATTACTTCTCAATTAATTTAAACTCGTGTAGAATCAGTTGATAACAACGTATATGAAACTCCTAACGGAACTAGGTACTGGACACCAATTGTCCCTCCCGGATTCAAACCGTATATAAAACTCCTAATGGAACTAGGTCGTGAACTACAAAATACACAGATGTATCAAAAGTCTATACACATCTTTATAAACTAATAACTGTGTATCTTGTATCAACTGATAGTTAGCGAGACTGTACACATGTGTATAAACTAACAGTGGTGTATCTTGTATAAATTGATAGTTAGTGGGACTGTACACATGTGTATAAACTAACATATGTGTATCTTGTATAAACTCATACTATCGAGACTGTACACATGTGTATACACTAACAACTGTGTATCTTGTATATACGGAAACTAGCAAGATTTTAGGAATTTTGACTATATTGTTTAATAAATGCAATTTACAAAAGACGCAAATATCTTTCTGTCAATTAATTTACAGGGAAGTTACAACATTATAATTACAATCTTGCCATTGTTTAAAAATCTCTAGATGATATAATCCAATGGATCAGATTAGTTCACACAGTTCACTCTCAACCTAGTATTCACTCTAGAACCTACCCTATATTATTATTATTATTATTATTATTATTATTATTATTATTATTATTATTATTATTATTATTATTATTATTATTATTATTATTATTATTATTATTATTATTATTATTATAACATGCATCAATTACGTACCCATGCACGGTCAATGATCCATTACACAAAACTAACTTATTTATGAATCAACAATTAAAGAGTTATGAAACAATTATGCAAGCATTAATATAGTTTTCGTGGCTGCATAATCGCCGTATTCCATGCACAACATCTCTATAAATAACTTCAACATCTTCACCACAAAACCGCCAACTTCACCTTCTCATAATTCTCACATTCATCACTTTACACAAACAAACACAATAACACATAACCAATATTTTCACTATGAGGAACTTTAGCTTCCTTTTAGTGGCATTC
Source organism: Scalesia atractyloides (assembly GCA_947069175.1). NCBI lineage: Eukaryota > Viridiplantae > Streptophyta > Magnoliopsida > Asterales > Asteraceae > Scalesia > Scalesia atractyloides. Next base: position 88,002,449 of record CAMTDV010000001.1, read on the forward strand.
CTCCTCGTGTTCGTCTCCACTGTTGTCGTTCGAGCTGCGGACGACAACAAGAATCCTGCACCCAAGCCGGTTGAGGACGATGCGACTAACTACGACGTGTGGAAACCCGATCCGGAGACTGGACGACAACTGGCGTATTGTAAATCGAAAGGGGCGTGCTACCAGAAGGTGTTGACGTGCCCGGCTGAGTGCCCCGAGAGGAAGCCCAAGAAGAACAGGAAGCAGAAAGGTTGTTTTATTCATTGTGGTAGCAAGTGTGAAGCTACTTGCAAATGTAAGTAACATGTTACATGGAATGGTGTTTTTTTTAATTAATATTGTACTTTTTTGAGTGAACACTGCTAGGACAGTTGTAGCAGTGTTCATGTTCTGATTCTGATTCGACCAGTTTTGATAAAAAAAGTTAGGTTGAATTTAACTACGGTTTTAGAAAAATACAAACTGAACCGGATGATTTTTGTGGGATGGTTCGGGTTTTTTCGGTTTTAGATAAATAAATGTTTTTGAAGAAAAAAACACACACATAGTTTAGTATTAATTCTCTTTTTAAAGATTGTTCAGATAACTTTATATTCTTTAAATGAAAAAAAAATTAAAGAATAAATGTTAGAAGACCGGTTCAAGTTTCAAGAAACCGGAGTGTAACATTTCAAACCGGTAGACTTTTTCCGGTTTGAATGGGAAAATAACTAGGAACTTGCGCTTGAAATGCGCAACGCAAAAATAACGTTGACTGCAAAAAAAAACCGTGCCGCAAAAGGCCGTTTGGGATCATTGCTAGTGAAAAAGAGGTCGCAATTGCTCAGTTTTCTAGTAGTGAAATGCATACGTATCTTTCTTAGTAACCGAGGTCTAAATTTGCCAGGGAGAAGAGCGAAATGCAACGGGTATGGTGCTTTATGTTATGATCCAAGGTTCATCGGTGGCGACGGAGTTATGTTCTACTTTCATGGCGGTAAAGGACGTAGTTTCGCACTCGTGTCCGACACCAACCTCCAAATTAATGCTCTCTTCATTGGAAACCGCCCTAACGGCAGGAAGCGCGACTACACATGGGTCCAATCGGTCGCGATAATGTTCGACACCCACACCCTAATCATTTCAGCCAAAAAAGTGTCCCAATGGGACGACTCTGTTGACGTGCTCCTCGTGAAATGGGACGGTCAGGAAGTGACCGTCCCATTTGAGGGGGACGCAGAGTGGAAAGTCAACACTGGAGTAAGAGAAGTGTTGGTTGAGCGAACCGACGACACCAACTCCGTTAGAGTTAGTGTCGGTGGGTTGGTCGAGATCGACATGAAGGCCGTCCCCGTGACTAAAGAAGACGACAAAGCACATAACTACCAATTACCGTCTAACGACGCGTTTGCCCACTTTGAGACACAGTTCAAGTTCTCGAACCTTTCCGACGACGTGCAGGGCATTTTGGGGAAAACTTATAGGCCGGGGTATGTGAGTCCGGTGAAGCGAGGAGTCGCCATGCCGATAATGGGTGGGGAAGACAAATATGAAGTCCCAAAATTAACCTCAGCTGCTTGCAATGTATGTATGTTTCAGAAAAAACCTGCTGATGGTTTGGCTGATGTTTGATGTTTTGGTTGTTGATTAATATGTTACCATTACAATTGTTTGGCTTGGATGTACATGCAAGTGTTGTGTAATTTGTTGGTGTCAATAAGGTATTTTTCAATAACATGAAAGAACAAGGTTTGTTATTATGTGTGTGGTTGTTTATCAAGTGTTATTTACAAGCTAACTAGAAAACTTATAATCTAATGGACCTACTCCACAAGAAGAACAAATATTTATACTTATGTATACAACCTAGAACCCATGCTATGAAATTTATAAGCGTAAACCTTATCTATAGCTATAATTATAATTAGATAAATTATTGAATTTAAATCATCTAACCTTTTTTATACTGACCAATAATAACCCTAACTGGATTTATTTCCCATGGTAGTTCTATCTTTTTCATTTTATTTGTTTTGTGATCCCCGTTAAAAAAAATTGACGATGTTAATTAGATGCTTACCTGGTTGTTGAGTTGGTAATTACATATATTTTTGTATGAATCTAGGGTCAGCTAGAGGTGTATAAATCGGTTTTTTTAATAACCGGTTTCGGTTTTTAACCGAACCGGTTTTTTACATCAAAAACAAAAACCGGTTTTTCTTATAACCGGTTTCGGTTACTAACCGTTTTTTAAGTCAAAACAATAACCGGTCCAACCGGTTAGGGTCGTTTTTTAACCGGTTTATTTAAAAAAAAAACCGTTTTTACCGGTTTTTTTTTATAAACGGTTTCGAAGCTCAAGATCCCTAACCGGTCTATAACCGCCGGTTCGGTTCGGTTCTAAAATCGGTTATAGAAAAACCGGTTTCGGTTTTTTTTCCCGATTTCGGTTCTAAAACCGGTTTTTTTGTAAACCTCTAGGGCTTCAACCCTTAAAAATGTAGTTGTAAGAGCATTCACATTCAATTCTTTATTCCGTATCCATATAATTACACTAAAACTTACTATTTTTCTCTCTCTCACTTTTAATTAAATAATATATATTTATACATTTATTATTACATTTTCTCTCTCCTCCACTCACAACAATTTTCAAAAATATTAAAAAAATTATAAGGGGTGACCAATGTTGCCGTATATTTACAGATGAACAATAACATTTTCTCTCTCCTTCAATCACAACCACTCACAACCATTCTTTATAACATAACTAACTCACTCACATACATTTAAGAAATCCATTGTGAATGCCCTAAGTGGATGTGTGTGTATACGTGTGTCTTCTAGAAAGGTGCCCGCGCGATGTGGCGGGAAACACAAACATTCAGGGGCGGATCTACACTGAGTTAGGGAGTTCCCAGGAACCCGTTCAGTTCCTAATTTATAGTTTTAAGCTATATAGAAAATTCAGAAGGAACCTTTAATATTTTGTAGAAGAACCTTTAAAATAAATGTATCAAGTAAACCAGTAAACATGTGCAGTGATAAGACATGAGGTCACGTGTTAAAAATCAGTGTTGTTTTGGCTGACCAGATATCAAGAAGATTATAACTATTGGTTTTGATTTACTTTGTGATAGAAAACCCTGTGCAGCGTTGGTTTAGAGTAGTTGTTTTGATTTGTTTGGGCAACCGAAAACCCATGTACTATTCTCGGTGGAGACGAGGAGTTCCTCGAACCGACTTGTATTTTTATCGATCTTTTTTTCAATTAATAAATTTAAAAGAATCTAGCCAAAACAAGAAATTGCAAATAAATGGCAGGTAAATGGGCAAAAGCTGCGTCATGACACCCCTTTTGAATTGCAAAACTCTTAGGGTCGAGAAATTACTATTCACGACCGTTGGACCCTGTTCAGGAATTCTACGGCCTCCGGGTCTAGGGAACCAAATGTATCAAAGGCAAAGGCAAAGGCAAATGGGATAAACACGTATTGATTCTCTAAACAAGCTTTCTCATGTTTAGCGACTTTGCCTGATTACGCCTTCAACACTGCTTGACCAACAACAAACTCATTATCCCTGAGCCCAACAAAAGGGGGACACTCTTGTAAGGTCCATACAAGCGTGTATTCCCCATATCCACCCAAACATAGGAATATCAGCTGGCCGAAGATTAGATCTTCAATCGAGCGAATCTGTCAGAAAGTTCACGAGGGCCTCCTTTATTGCCGAAATCATTGCCCACTTTAGCACATCAAAAAGGATATCCCTAGCCAAATCATGCATGTATTTAAACCCAAGTAACTCCTTGGAATGGACCGCATGCTCACCAAAGATATCTAAACAAACCTTGCGGCAAACTGAGCAAGGCTCATCGATCGAAAATAAAGGGATCATTAACCGGTACCAAAGCTATCTTCACTTTTTTATTTAGAGAAGAAATATCTAAAGTTAAATTCCATTTGATACAGATGATGAAGATGTCTAAAATTGCGATATTATATTATTTATAGTAATATGCAACTTTATCCCATTCTTGAATAACGGCAATGTACACTTCTAGTGGAAAAAAGGAATAGTTTACATATTTGGCATTTGAATTCGACGATTCATGTGTGGCACTAAAAGCATATATTGTTGTTTTTAAACTTACTATATTTTATGGTATAAGAATTCATCTTCATAGTAATAGTCATGAGATACACGATATTCGTTATAGCATCCATTTTATATGCATATATCAAACTAACTTTCATTTATGTCGACTAAAAGTTATATCACACGCAACCAACCCTATTTCAAGTATCGACTTTATACTTGTGCTCGGCCTTATACACACACGTATCAACTTTATTTATATATACTCATACACCCTCTTTAACACTTGAAAAATACTACGTTTGATGATGATACATTAGTATAAAGCAAGTCAAGCTGAGCTGAGTTCGTATTATTCGTCTATCTCATGTATAAAAATATTTTATTTTATACTTCTATATAATCATTATCGGATTTTCTATTTATTTATTCAAGTTTTCACTTAAAAGTATGTATTTATGAAGACTGATTGAACCATTTTTCTTGTAACACACATGTCTACACTGAAAATCAAAACCATTGACTATATTAACTATTTATTTAATTATTCACAGACTTAGTTTCTTTTTATAACTTGTTTTAACATTATTAGATAGAAAATATTAAGTTAAAAGAAAGTTACATTTCATCATACCAACTCATCATTTTAACACGTATGCTCTATTTTCAGGTTAAGATAAATAAAAAGCACACTAATATATTAATAATGTCGTATTAAATTTTATTATTACGTATATTTGAATCCAGTAGCGAAGCTTGAAATTTTCGACTGGAGGGTCGGAAGTCATTGGACCTAAAATTATACCTAAAAAATTATAAAACCGGGGGATCGAAAACGTATATATATATAAAAAATTGTATACGAAATGTACATACATAACACTATTGAGCGAAAAGTTTGGAGGGCTAAACACCCCCCTCCGGCCCATTCAAAGCTGAGCACCTGTTTGAATCAGACAAAATTACTAATTATAAAACTATGTTTTTTTTTTTTTTTTTTGTTTAGTGGCCGATGTGGGGGAAAGGTAGTTTTGTCATAGATAAAAGCACCACCAAATTTGGGCTCCATAATCGCACAAATGTAACGTGAACATTGCAAACACACCATGTGCATATTTTTATATTATCACTACATATTATCATGTTTTATTTTAATCAAGAAACTTTATCAATTCTGTTAACGTGCTACAAATGTAAGAATAATTTTAGATTTTATCATTCCTGCCAAACAACTGAATCAATTAAATCACAACTTATGCTAGACCTTATAGAGGTTATGATGAGTTACCGATTAAAACAAAATCTTAGCTTTGTAACGGAGATCGTATGCTTATCACTGTTATGGATCATTGCAAAGTGTGAGACTTGTCTAACATTGGTCGTATGGGCAACAAATGTTGGGTTTATATACTAAATGGGCTCTCTCACCCATTAGACTAGCTAGTCTTTTGGGTTGAATCCTCTTGTTTGGTGAATATCATTGGTATCAGAGCCAAAGAACCAGTTGTGACCAATGTGGCCGTGACTAACGAGGACGTTGTCCCTTAAGGAAGGGTCGATTCTTATGGTCTGAAACCTTGTATGTATGAGAGTTGTCCCACATCAGTTGTATGTATAACAAATGTGTGTTTATATTCCAAATGGGTTCTCCCACCCACCTGAATAGGATCCTTAAACATATGATCTTGCATAAAGCATAGTCCTTAGCGCATTTATTATATTATACTAGATGCGCAAATTTGATAATTTTATTAAGATCAAATGAATTAAATTGACTAAGTAGTTTGTAATTCGTCGATTTTGTTAAGTTTTTTTAACTTCTAACACCCTAAAATCTTAATATCTAGCACCTAATTAAGGAATCTATGTTATTATGTTTAACCCTTGAACACTTCTTAAGTTCTGTATAAGAATAGTTTTATACTTATAAAGGTAACTAAGTTACTAAAGTAATATCTTCTTATCTTGAATACTTCTTAAGTTTTGTACATAAATACGTGTGTATATAGGTGTTCATCCTTACAATGGACTTGATCCTGACTTTGTCGCCTTGTCAATGCAACCGTTCTGGTCGTTCGAAACAATTTCATCGTCTGTCAGTCATCCTCACCTTCAACGATGATACTCATTTGTGTAGTAGTAATTACATACATATATAATAGTACTATTCACAAGGGGGTATTTCCCAGATTTATTGGGTTTCCTTCTGAATTCATGTTTAAACATTATTGCCTAGTAGAGATAGATATGATCGGGTGGTTCCGTTGGTGGCACGATGATGCTGCAGTGGTCCGTCAGTGATCCAAATTTGCCGTTAAAGAAATAGTACTATCCACAATTAAGTAGGAACTCAAAAACTTTAGAACAAACTCAATTCTAGCTACAAACATTTATAATTCACTTCACCTCGACTTATTAAACATGAGGCTTAATTTGGTGGTAGAGTAACGAACCACCATTAGACTTATGGCACCATGATCACCGCCACATGGTCCACAACCACAAGGAAAAACACTAATAGAATAAGAAAAGGGTGGTTTTGACTTGATGAGGTGCAAGCCTTTTTGGTGGTGGCGGTCCCGGACTCAATGAACAAACAAAAACAAAACATGACTCGTATTCATTTGTCAACAAAGTATCTTTGATTGAATGGACCTACTTCACTGATTGCAATCATGATTATTATACTTTTGTAAGACAAAATATGGATTTAAACATGTTATTATGTAAGTGTGATATTGAACATCAATTGGTGTATTAAAAATAGGTTAAATTCGGCTTTAGCTAGTTGGCTCGTATGTGATTCTGTTCTTAACTCGTTTGAATAATGCGATTAGAAGTTGTGGGTTGACGTAGTTGGACTATAGAGACTGAACCATAATTGTTGATCCGATTTCATATTGGTCAAACACTATCCTTTGACTTTCTTCAACCTAGTTTCAACAAAAACTGGTTTTGACTTTTGTTGATCCGAATCAGTTCCAACTTGAACTGGTTTGGGACAAAAACCTAGGTTGTGCACCTCCATTAATTGGCTTCTTAAAAGGACTTCACAAGTTCACATACACCACTGATTCCTCATTTCATTTCCTTTCGTTTCGTTTCTTATTCGCCCCGCTTGCGGTATGCATTTGTGTGGGCGCTTAGGGGTAAAAGTGAAATTACACTAATTTTAATGTTATTTTACTAATTTTGTGAAAATAATGTTAAAAACGGAGGACGGTTAATCATGCATCATATAGTGGCGTTGATAGCCGGAAGACAAGGGGGTAAATGCACCAATCGGTCTTTGTCCCGATTGCTAAGTGTCATGTGCCTTTGATTCAAGGCTTGATGCAAAACTACTATCGAGCTGGGAATCTCACTGGAAGCAGCCTTTCTATTCCAACAGGATAGAGCCACGGTTGTCTACATCTTTCCGTCTTTATACCTTATCTTATCTTTGCTATTTGTATGATTTACTGAGTATAATTATGATGATGATGATTTCCTTTCCTTTCCAAGCATAATAATAGTTTAATATCATATTATCTAACACTTGTGTAACACTTAATTAATGCAATTAATAAATAATGACTTTTTACTAATCATATATATTACATGTAATCATACAAAGTTTTGATTCACAACTTTTGTTTTGGCTTTAACTTATTCATCATTAAAACAATTATTATTAGGTTGCTTTTATTTTCTTCCTTTTGTCAGTTTTAATGTTAACATGGAATCATGGTTGCTATTTGTTAGAGAATTATTTTATTATTAATTGTTTTGTTTTAGTTTTAGTTTTTATAATAACAAGAAAGTTTCATAGTTTTTATTTTTATTTTTCTAACAATGTATATATGACCATTGACTTTTTGTTGCTGACCTGCTCACGATAACTCTTTTATTGTCTTTTACTAAATAAATTAAATCTTTTAAAAATAAACAAAAAGGGTTAATGATCTTTTAAAAAACTAAAGATGTACGTAAAACTTGTTGGAGCCAGTTGAATCGATCACCACGAATCACAATATACGTTCAAAAAGAAAAGAACAATCTCTATTTATGCTATTTCTCATTAAATATACAAATCTCTAATAATTCAACTTTTTTATATTTGACCCGTTTCGCCCTTCAACTTCTTGGTTAACCCGTAATTTACGTTTGTAATTTAACAAAAACAAATATGAAAAGGTTGTTTTTGTTCTTAATCCTTTTGCTTAGGGGTGCTAAAGCCTAGACGGGTCGTGTTCTTGGTTTGACAAGTCCAAACCAACACATACCTGAAATTTGACATGAACCTAAATATGATATGGGCTCGTAGTTGTGTAAAAAAAATACTCGATAAAACATATGAAATATTTTAAATAAAGTGGTCAATCCATGAATCCGTTTGATTGATCCAAATTGGGGTAAGTAGAAAACTGAAATAACCGAATCGTAACCAAAATATCTGGACCGAAAAAACCGAACCGAAACAAAAACCGACGGTTCGTTTTTCGGATAACCTTTTTTAATAACCGAACCGATATGTTATAATAGTATCTCAAATCCATATATATTTATGTTTAAGTTTAAGTTGTTTACGTGTTTAACCTATGCTACTAAGAATTTATTAATTTTATTCACTTGTAAAATATTTATAATAAGAACATTAACAAGTTTATTTTTCATTGAAATAATATATCTATTGTGTATAAGAAAAACAAAATTTAACATAATATTAAATGATTTTCAAAGTATTATAAAAGAAAACGTCTTGATAAAAAGTTTGGAGAAACATTAAATAGATTAAAAGGTTAAGTTTATGTGAACAATATTAAATAAAAAGATTAAATATATTAACTTAAATGTAAATATTTAAGAAAGATTTTTAAACTTTGAATTATACTTTTAATTTTGATTCTTACGTAATTTGTTTCAAAAACCGAAAACTGAACCGAACCGTTGCTAAAACCGAAATAACCGAAACCGAAAAAACCGAAACCGAACGGCTTTCAGCCGAACCGAACCATGCACACTCTTAGATCCAAACATGATCCGTTTTTAACTAAACATGTTTGCAAGTTCAACACGAAAGTAACTAGAACCTGTTTATATTAAATCCAAACCTGTAAATTACTTGTTAGATTCTTATTGTGCTGTAAAGTCAGTCCCTACTTTTACCTTTTGCTTTCCATACCATACATAATATTATTATTAGAGAAACATTTGTAACAAAGAATGTTTGTAAACTCGAGTTACTTGCACACCGGTTTATTTTTATTTTTATTTTTAATATTGATTAAGAAAATATTTCTCTTTGAACTTTAGTTTATTAGTACCCGTTGTAACAAAAGTTATAATTGCTCGTGACATTATAGCCTAATGGCATTTTGAGGTTGAGATAATGCTTAGTGGTCATTTGGTTTCGGGTTCGACTCCCACAAAAGGGGTTTTCCCAGATTATTGGGTTTACTCCTGAATTGATGTATAGTTATTATTGTCTAGTGGAGATGGATACGATTTGTTGGTTCTGCTGGTAACACGATGATACTTTAGTGGTCCGTTGAAAAATCTAGTGGGCTAGTTATTGAAAGCTTGGGTTGGGCTTACAGAAATGTATTGGACCCAATCAAGCTAAGCATCACAATTCACAAAAACAAGGCCTTGTGGCGCTTGTACTAAAGAATGTGACTGTAGCTTGTAGTCAGTTTAGAAAGAGACTCACTCCACCATACTTTGATTATATGATATGATAACACATGCTTTTCCTGCCTTCTTAAGCAAACTACAACCTGGCATTTAACACTCTTCTTTCATTTCATCATTGGTACTAATTACCTTAATTAACAACCCCCCCCCCCTTTTAATACTAGCATATTTAATAAGTACGTGCCGTATAGGATTATTTTGGATTTGACATATATAACACGTAACAGAGTCACACTCAATACAAACTAATGTTAAATAGATGAAAGACTAACATAATGTAAGTAGTGATAGGATGATTTAGTGGCAAGGATAAAGAGTAATGTAGTCAATAACACACTCAGTTTTATTATAAGAGTTAAAACAAAATTATGGTAAGTTTATCCAATTAATATTTAGTAACAAAAGTATAATGAAATGATATGAAAGTAAACTAGTTAAGCTTGAGTTGTAAATGGGTTTGGACCCATGGTTGGTACTTCAATTGCAACACACCACCAACTATACTTGTAACCTTTCCAACTAATAAACAACACCATCCCACCAAACCATCACCCCATAAAATCCCTTTACAACACCCCCCCCCCCCCCCCCCCCCCCCCCTCATAACCAATTCTCACATTTTCAAGATCTTACCTTTCATTTTGTTGAAAAAATGGCAACAAACTTTTGGTTGTCTACCCCTTTCAAATTCTTAACACTACTACTAATCATTTTTCAATGCACCACCACCGTCGTCGTCGCTCAAGCTCCTGCACCAGCACCAACCGGGCCCACTAACATCACGAAAATCCTCGAAAAAGCCGGTCAATTCACCACCCTAACCCGCCTTATGAAAGTCACACAATTAGGTGATCAAATCAACACACAACTAAACAACTCCAACCAAGGGATGACGGTATTCGCCCCCACCGATAACGCTTTCTCCTCCCTCAAAGCCGGAACATTAAATTCGCTTTCTGATCAAGAGAAAGTCTCTTTGTTACAGTTTCATGTGGTCCCCACTTACCTAACTAACACACAACTTCAAACGGTTAGCAATCCGTTAAGGACACAGGCTGGAGATACTGCCAGTAACAAATTTCCGTTAAATGTAACCACCTCGGGTAACCAAGTGAACGTGTCAACTGGGGTGGTGGACACGACTGTGTCTAACAGTATCTACACTGACGGTACACTTGCGGTGTACCAAGTGGACAAAGTGTTGTTACCAATGAGCCTGTTTGGCCCATCAGCTCCTGCCCCGGCCCCAGAGCCTTTAAAAAAGAAAAAGTCTAGGGCCGATGATGTCGCTCCGACATCCGATGCCGGTAGCGCCAATGCCGACGCTTCAGGCGCTGGTGTTATCGCTACCCATTTGCATGGCTTGTACATTGGAGTGGTTGCATTCATCACAATGTTGTATTTGTGAAAATGAGGATTTGCACATTTTATAATTAGTGCATTGCATTTGCATGTGTGCTTTTTGAATAATCAACAACATATGTTATATATGTAATCCATTTTGTCTCTGAATTAATATACGATTAATTGAAATTTTTTTATTTTTTTTACTGTCTACTGATCCACAGCACCAGCCAACTACTGCCTAGCGACCATCGTAAGTTCGTAACAACATCATTTGTTACCGCCACCACCGTAGAGAAACGAATCCGGCATACTAATTGTTGTTTGATCATAAAACCAAATTAAATATATCATTTGTAATGAAAATGTAATGCTATCAACTTATGTAGACCGATTAAATAAAAGTTTGACATTAAACGTTAACGTTGCATCCATATTCATAATATATCTACAGTTAGTTCACTAGTTTAATCGGTAACCAACTGTTTGATAGATTCAGATTATATTGTTTTCAGAATCTATCAGACAGATTTTTACGGGTTGAACTAGCGTACCCGACCGGGTCGTTTAATTAAATTTCAATCTTGATTTGATATTTATACTTTGTTCATTTTGGTTACCGACCAGAACACGATACGGTTTTAAGTATGTCTGACCAACATAAATAAGTATATGGGTCCGGATAAAGTTGAAGAATTCAACTCGCCAACCCTAAACCTGACACGAATGACAAATTAGACACCTTATTTTAAGCGCATGAGTGTCATTCACCACGCCTTCATGATGAACACACCTTTTTACTCGTTGAACAAAAGGATCATGTAAACTCATAATATATTATTTAGAGTTAAGATAACGTACAAAGTGCCTTACTGTACAAAACGTACGAAAGACATAAAAAAAGCAAAAAAACGAGGTGGGCATTTTCGTAATTATTTGCTCGTATGGTAATTATCAAAATTACTCTACAAATAATCTTGTAGGGTAATCTTGATCTTGTAGGGTAATTTTGTAAAATGTCCTTGTAGGGTAATTATCAAAATTACACTACAAGTGTAAAATTACTCTACCAGTTTATCAAACAACATACAATTCAAAATTACTATATAAGATCATTTGTAGAGTAATTACGATACTCTACAAAATTACCCTACAAGATCAAAATTAGCTTACAAGATCATTTGTAGAGTAATTATGATACTCTTTAAAATTACCCAACAAAGTTCAAAATTACTCTACAAGATAGTTTTACAAAATTACCCTACAATATCAAAATTACCATACAAGATCATTTGTAGAGTAATTTTGATAGTTACGAAAATTTCATTGTGTTTTTCAGCAAAACCTTTAGTTCGTACGTTTTGTATGTTGAAAGTATTTGTATTTGATCTTTAGTCATATTATTCATATTTTATTTGGTCCTAGCTATTTTTATATTTCAGCCCAGTGCCCATAAAATCACTAGTTCAGCCCAATGATCCATTTTATTTACTGGGCCAAAGTCATTTTTAATATTTTGTTTAATCTAAATATAATTAAGGTTTAGGTTCTGTAAAAAGGATATTTTTTTTTTGTGAGAATTGTGAGAAAACATAGGAATTAGCATGTTGGCATCTTGTTTTGAATTTATGCATGACGTTTTGGTAAGAAAAATACCAAACATAATAATTTAGGAGACAATACAATGAATTTTATGCTTAAAACTTAAAACACCATGCCAAGAACATTAAATAATGTGTTTTAATTGTTTTAAATTTCATGCATATAATACATTGCATTGTGTTTTAAATTGTTATGTTTGGTGTTTTCTTGCCAAAACGATCCAAAACATGATGTTTACATGTCAATTAGTATAAATTCTTTCAGAACCCATATACAACTTCGACAATCTATATGAACTATAAGAATGTCCTCAAAATTAATATATGTACGTTTGTTGTAAGAAAACACATATGAAACAAATTGATTATGAAATGCATGTTCTGCAAACATGTTTCGCAAGCATTTTTTCGTACAAGATCTATTAGGTGAATTTAAAGATTTATTTAGTGAATTTTATATGACCATTTTGTTCGGTCTACAGGTTTATTTGGTCAATAAAGGTTTACCTGATCAATTAATTTTGTTTACAAACTAAGTGAATGTTTTTATTTGCATTGTCATAGTGATTATGCCTAATAGATCTTGTACTAAAAATTAATTGCAAAACATGTCTTCTAAACATACATTCCATAATCTCTTTGTTTCATATGCATTTAATATGCATTTTCTTACGCATACATACATCTATAAATTGAGAGGACATGCTTATAGAAGTTCATATATATTGTCGATGTAGCATATGAGTTTTGAAAAAGTCCTTATAAAAGTTAGGGGATTAAAATGACTATTTCCCAACGTGTGCTAGGCATGTGATTAAGATAACTAAGAAAACTATTTGGGCTTGTGGTAAAGGACATGCAATGCAACAAAAAATAAAAGTAAAGGACGTGCACTGAAACTTTTACACATAAAGGACGTGCAATGCAATTTTATGTAAACGTAAAGGACGTGACTGCAATTTTGTCTTGTTCCTTTTATCTTTTCGTCGTCTTGGTGAAGGTTGTATGTATTTGAATTTGTTGTGATTTCAGGGTTTTAATAAAAAGGTTTGGGTAAATCTTTGTGTTTGTGTGCTTAATGCATTCATTTAAAAAAATACTGTCATTTGGTGGTACATATGAAGAGAAAAAATTTTAATATCTTTACGTTGATTAAAGGAGAGACAGTAAAGCAATTGATCGAAAGATACTGTCATTTGGTGGTACATATGAAGAGAATGGGAATCATGAAGATAAACGAAGAACTTGTTGACAAGTTAGCAGATTCTCTTTAGCAAGGCGAATGGTCTACTTATCTGACCATATTGAAGAATGGAACCGAGTATGGTAATTTCTCATTAGCGCGTTTCATTGAAAGACTAGAGGGACACGAACTCGAAATGCAGAAGATGGCAAAGAACAAAACCTTCCAAGTACAACAAAATGTTAATATGTACTTCAAGAACAGTTCTGCTGCTCAAATTCAGTCACCGAAGATCCAGACAGCTTTCAGCGCCTACAGCTCGCCAAGTACACCATCTAGCTAGAACAGTGGCTTTCAATCTTTCCATCAGTTGATCCTAACACGCCTCCAAGCCCACAGTCATCTTATAGTTCAAATCAGCCTCAGATCAATCAGACTACTCAATCTCATCCGAATCAATAAAATTTATAACTAAAAAATTGTATAAATCTCTGTGTGCTTAAACAATCTTTCTAAAAACAATTTATGAATGTACAACAAAATCATAAATTCATAGCCAATTCATCATGTATGTTATCCGTATATCCTTGGTAATCATTTTTAATCGGTCTCCACAATATCCAACATAAACACACCAAACTTATATTAAAAATTCGATCATGGATTCTGTTAAAAGTCGGACTAACCGGTTTTAAACTATTATGCCAAATTGGCAAGACATGGGTTTGCTAAAATATACCCGTAATACCTTGAACATAAGCGGTTTCCAAGAAACTTGATATTTGTATGATTTCATATTTTGTTTTGAAGCTTTGATAAAAGTTAATGATAAACTAAAATTTACGTACAACTTAGTATATATTACCATCATAAACAGGTCAGGCTATTCTTTAGTGGGGAATGATCTACTAAAAAATGGATTTTGCCTAAATAGTTTAATAAAGACTGTGATGATGACATATGTCACTTCTTATAAGTAGGAAGGAAGGACATTTTGATACTAGAACATTGGGTTGAGTTATAATACAAATGATTTAAAAATAAAAAGTGTAAGACGTCGCTAGAAAGTGACAAGTGTCATAAGAGGAATCAAGTGAGAAGGGTAATTTTGTCTACAAGAGAAAAAAGAATATGTACATGCAAGTCACATGCTATCCCCCCTCCCTCCCCCAATTTTTAAACACCCATAACTTTTTTATAAATCATTTGTTTTTAAAAAAGTATACCATAAACCCGAGCATCCTTTTATCTTTAATATGAGTATCATATTGTTATATTTAAAAAAAAAAAGTCGAAAACCCAGTTACGTATTACACAATGGACATGACGTAAAACACAATGGAAAGTATTTCAAAAACACAATCAATGATAACAGATAAAGACACAATGGACAATATACTAAAACACAATGGCTATAAAGTATAATACAATAACTATAACGTATAACACAATATGTATCAAACTAAATAAAAACACGATTGGTGACAACAGATAAAATACACAATTGATGACAACAGATAAAAGACACAATGGAGAGCAAATAAAGACACAATGGATAACAGACTAAAACACGATGGCCATAATATATAATACATTAAGTATCAAACTAAATAAAAAAACACAATTGATGACAACATATAAAAGACACAATTGATGACAGCAGATAAAAGACACAATTGAGAGCAGGTGAAAACACAATGGACAACAAACTAAAAACACAATACACAACAAACTAAAACACAATGAAAAAAAGATTAAAACACAATGGACAACATATTAAAACACAATGGATAACAGATTAAATATAATGATCAGAACCAATAACACAATGTATAGAAAACCCAAATATAACACTATCTTCATTGTGTATATATTGTGTTATAGAATCTTATAAAAACACAATGGGTAGAATCCAAATTAACATTGTGTTGTAGGTTTTGATAATAACACAATGTATAGAAACCCTACAAAAACGTAATGACCAAAACCCGGTTAAAAGACACAATAACTAGAACCTTTAACACAATGCAAAAAAAAACCTAGTAAAAATGAATTTATTTTATATTATTCTTATATGACAATATGATACTCATATTAAAGATAAAAAACGTTCGTTATTTTGGTGATTTTTTTAGATGCCGTATGAAAAAATTATAGACGTTTTAAATTGATGTGGAGAAATTGGCATGTATCTTGTATGTGGACAGAGAAAATCCATAAATGTAGGATTCCCTTTATACCCTTTCATTATATTCTTTTCCCTAAACTAATCTCAACCTTACAAATCTAAGATCAACGGACTAGAATCATTCTTACGCTTCTTATTTATTTTATCCTTTTTATTTTTTATTCTAATCCCTAAAACATTTTGGTCTTTATAAGTAGGAGTGTGAAAATGACATGTTCTATCTTTTTGTTTTCTAAAAAATACAACAAAAGAATATAACACAAAAAATTTAGTAAAAAATATAGTACAAAAAATCTAGTACAGAAAAATATAGTACAAAAAAATATAGTGCAAAAAAATACAGCACAAAAAACTCAGAAAAAAATTTTAAAACAAAAATTTAGCACAAAAAATTTAGTACAAAAATCCAGCACAAAAATGTCATACAACATAGAAATACAACTCATTTTTGTTACCCCATTTGCTTCTCATCCGGGTTACGCAAAATAAACCTTTTATTTGATGTTAGCCCATTTTTAGTTATTCGAGACCGACTCACATATTTTACGAGACCAAGGCTAAGTTGAAGCTTATTTCCAAGATTCTAACACCGAGTTTGATTATGTTCTCAGCCGAACCAATTGCTTATATAAGTATAATAGTAAGCTATAAGATTATATAATATAATATAATATAAAACATAAATATGTAATAAAGATATCACATTGATGTTGTCTAGAACTTGTTCAATCAAATCGGTGAGCATTTTTTTTTTGTATTCACACCATTTTTTTTAAATTTCTTAACAAGTTCACACCCTCTTTTTCAAAGTTTCTTAACATGAGCCATTAGAGATGGATGGTTCAAATACTGCAATGTATAGATATTGATGGATAATAAAAGTATTTAGGAGTATTTTGCTTTGCCTTTAAAAGTAAAAGTTTCAACCATCAATATTTTTTTAATTACCTAAATAAATATTTAAGTTTTATAGTTATGTTAATTATATATTTTAATAAGTAATTTGAAATATAATTTGGTTATTGCGATGAGAAATTAGTAAGGTAGAATTAGTGGTGCATAAGTTGGGTACTAGGCCATACCTGGTTTCGGGCTGAAAATGGTAACAAGTATGGTCAACGAGGTAAAAAACTGGGTATGCCAAAATTGGGTGATCCGGGATGGGTACGGAAACGGATTTTGTAGAGAAAGTGATCGGGCGTTTTGGTTTCGGTTCCAAATATTTTTTCGGGTTTGACCGGTTCAAGTTGAGTATAACCTCTTTCAAACCATAGTATAAGGGACTCATATATACCCAGAAGGTAGGGTCGGGTATGGAACAAGATACTTTATTCCTAGTTTTCTAATATCCGGTTTGGTGCTTTTTGTTGGGTCAGGCTGAGTAACCGGGTTTCTTTCTTTGCATCTAATGAGGTGGATTGTGCCGGCCCCTTGTCAGCCCAACTTGTCGTCTAGTAGTATACTACCTGTCCTTTTGTACTTAGTGTAGGCCATTCCCTAATTGCCCACTTGTGATTTAGGAGGCTTGCAATTGCAACTCATGGACACCATAAAAGACAGATATTAATAACCATGTCGTCATCGTTATCACACTCACTAAATTCCATCAATAACAAAGTTAAGGTAAGATTTTAGTAGGATAAGAAGTAGACAATCTTACTTCTATCCTGTTGGAATAGAGAGACTGCTTCCAATGAGACCCCTGACTCGATAGTAGTTTTACAACAAGCCTTAGACCTAAGGCACATAAAACTCAGCAATCAAGAAAAAGATGGATCGGTGTATGTACCCCGTGTCTTTCGACTATCAACGCCACCACATGATGCATGATTAACCGCCCGACACTTTTGTCGTTGTTTTCACGAAATTAGTATGCGCACACCACAATTAGGGTATAAATATTAATAACCATGTGAATAACTATATTACCGTGGAGTTCTTTGCAAACGTTGTGGTTATAAGTTTAAATGAGTGAAAGAATTTCGTTTACTATAACTAGAGATGGGCATAAAAACCGGTTCCGAACCCGAACCGGTAGAACCGAACTGGAACCGGTTCCAGTCCTACCCGACATTAAGTAGAACCGGTTCCGGGTTCAAAATACCCGTTGGTTCCAACCCGGTTCCACAATTTTACCATTTGAATCGGGTAGTAACCGGTTCCTACCGTACCCGGTTTCACTAGTACCCGGTTCCATCAGTACCCGGAAATGCATTACTGTTAGGAACCGGTTATACCGTTAAAATGTTACCTTTGGAACCGGTTATAGCCGAAAAAGTGGAGACTAACGATAGAAAGAAACACAAAAATAACAAACACAATAGAAAGAAACATTACACAAACTTTATTAAAACACCAAACCAAACGGATTACATCAAACATTTGAAGAACCGGTGCCGGAACCTTCTCCCGTCTCATTTTTCTTTGCCTTCGTCACTGGGCAATGCCGCTCAGTGTGTTTCTTAAGGGTTGAGTTGGCTGCGGCCTTCATAAATTTTCCGCAAGCTTTGCATCTAGCCATCTCGTGGCTGTCGGACATTAAACAGAGATCAAAATTCTTCCATATAGCTGGGTTTCTTTTCGTCTCTAAGACAGTAACAACTTGTTCGTTGCTTGCCATAGGTATTTTGCAAGATTTTTGAGAAGATGATTGAGTTTGTAAGTTGATGATGGTGAGTTTGTAAGTTGATGATGGTGAGTTTGTAAGTTGAAATGGTAAGTAGGGAGGGGTTTATATAAAAAAACCGATTTCGACGAACAGGAACCGGTTCCCAACGGTAACTTTTTTTAATCAGGAACCGGTTCTACGGTAACATTTTTATCAGGAACCGGTTATAACGGTAACATTTTTATCAGGAACCGGTTCTGAACAGTAAAAGTCAGATTTTTCGACTGTCAGGAACCGGTTCTGAACAGTAAAAGTCAGGATTTACTGTTAGGAACCGGTTCTAAACAGTAAAAGTCAGATTTTCGACTATCAGGAACCGGTTCTAAACAGTAAAAAATCAGATTTTCGACTGTCAGGAACCGGTTCCACACCATACCCGGTTCCATAATACCCGTACCCGGTTCTACACGGTTCCATATTCTTGGGTGTGAACCCTGGTAGGAACTGGACCTGGTTCCACACCATACCCGGTTCCAATGACATCCGAGCAGAACCGGTTCCGGGTTGGAACCGGTTCCGGGTAATAATAAAACCCGATTATGCCCATCTCTAACTATAACTATGCCATCAACTTTTCCTTCTAATTATTTGTGGGCTATTACTTAAAAACTGTGTGGGCTAATACCAAAACTAATGAACAATTTTGTAGCTTAAGACTTGAACATATAGTTATTAAATTAATATAATTAAGATATCATCTGGTTTGAAATCTGATCTAGTCGGTCCGACTAGTGAACCAGTAAGACGCCCAATTTGATCTCAAGTTTGTTTCTGTAAACACTATATAAAACCATAAATATATTAGAAACACCGCCTGGCTCGTAAATTCTTAATATGCTCTTAAAGCTACAATGTTTGTTTTTTTTATGTCACAAATATTTTCGTTTTGCTTTTTAAAAATGTGAGTACAGTGTACCTATTGAATATTCCATTAACAAACCAGCCATGTCGAAGTTTATGAATGCTTTACGGAAGGACATTCACTCTATAACTTTTAGTCCACATGACAACAGTATAAAACACTAAAGCAAACCAAAACCCACCAACCAAAGGGCTTGAAGTCTGTCGCCACCAAAGTGAGATGGAAAGGTGTGACTTCCAATGAAGTTGAGGCCGGATTCTAGTCTAGTGATGGACAAAAGTTGTAAATTCAAAAGCAGTGTTAACATGTGTGTGAGTTAGCTGTTTTAAAAAATAAGAGCCAACAAAACATTGAGACAGTTGTCAAACTCAGAAACGATCAATCAGACAATCTAATCGTCATATTAAGACGTATTCCTACTTCAAAATTGATTGTACACATCTCTCTCTCTAACCTTACCCATAAAGATATCCTATCTTTTATTTTGGAGACAAGAGAAAGTAATTTTAGTATGTTTCAAATTACTCATAATGCATCTAAAGAAATTGGACATGTAATACTATTTTCTCTTGCATGTGATGATAATGTTGGAATCCAATAATTCCTTCAAATATGTCTCATAGAAATTGGTCACAAATCTTTTCTCAGGAAGAATAAATGATACACTATTCAGTAATAATTTACCAAAAAACGTTTTGCACAAATTTGGTAATTGGTATTGTGTGTGGGAAGGTAAGAAAGGGTTAATTGTTAAACATATAAATATACTTTAAAAATTATGATCAACAAGATTTGATTATGTCAACTTACCAGATATAAGCAACGTATCACCTGGATGTTAACAAACCTCAACTCCTTATACGGACTCAGTGTCCAAACACACTAAGCGTTGATACTATCCATTCTTTAAAGTTATTAAGTTGATTAAACTAATATTTGTAATACTAATTATTACACTGGTCAACCTGTTTGGCTAACACAATTTTACAAGAATTACTTTTCTCCACCCATTTTCTAGTGTGTGTATAATCTCTTATGAAATTATATTGTTAAGCCCTGCAATTTTTTATAGATACAAATTTTCAAATGAAGTTTTTCATTGTTATAGAAATTCTAAACCTGTTTAGGGATTTATACATAAATGTTTTGTTTACAAAACCTCTATCATGTTAATGACCAAAAAGATTGCTCGGCTACTAGCAAAAATTAGGTCGTCCAAGAGGTCTATCATATTAGAGTCAGATTGTTTTTTTTTCAGGTTATAATATAAGCTGATATAATCCAATTATATCAACCCCTTTTTTCGTTTGATTGAGACTCATTTATGTATATTGAAATCCTATACCTCATAAGTTTAGTTGAATCTTACAATCAATTTCTTAGTTGGGAAAGATGTTCTATTTGTTATGGAATCAACACAAGTGCATAATCATTTTTTTCCTTAGTTTGATTTTACCAATCTAAATATTGTTAGAATTAATTAGATACCTCATCATAAAATCACATAAGAACATATAACCAACTATATCTCTTAATAAAAACACACCAAAATCACATAACAATAACCAACTATATCATCATCATCATGCTCAATAAATCACACCGATAGCAAAGCTAAGTTAGGGTCTGAAGAGGTAAGACGTAGACAACTTTACCTCTACCCCGTATGATGAAAGATGCTCGGCTCGATAGTAGTTTTGCATTAAGTCTTGGACATAAGTCACAGAACACTCAGCAATCAGGACAAATGTTGATTAGTGCATGTACCCCTTTGTATTTCGGCTATCAACGTCAGCACATGATGCATGATTAACCATCCGTTGCTTTTAACGTTATATTCACGAAATTAGTAAAATAACGTTAAAATTAGTATAATTTCACTCCCCCCTCGAGGACCCACACATATATACATTATATATCTTAATAAAAACACAACACCCCAATATTAGAGTATCTACATTAAGGGGGATTATAAAGGCACGGGAAGGCGTTAGAATCCACACAGGCAAGTTTCCCCCTCTCCCTCCAATTCCTCACAGACCGTCCGTGTAGAGTGTAGACAGACTTTCCCCTTGAATCTCAGAATCGTATGTCGTCACCCTTCTCCTCCACGTCATCGTCAAGTCAGCCCATGGACTCTGGTGGGCTTCTAGTTGTAGATGGTCTTAGAGAAAACTATGATTTTAGGTTTAGGTTTTTGCATTTAAGACGAATTTAATGTACTGAATTTGACAAATCTACCTCCATGATCAATCTTTGCCCCTTAGCACATGAAATGATTACATGGTAAACAACAACTTAACATAATGAAACAATATTAGCACATGAAATGACCACATGGTAAACAACTTAACATAATGAAACAATAGTTTCCTGTTTTAAATTACATCAGAAATGCATACTATATAATTTCTTATAAAATACAAACTGAGTCATGATACCTAATCTTCTCTCTTTGAAGAGAGAGAGAGAGAGAGGGGGAGAGAAAAAGAGTAGGTCACAGACTGAACAGTAAAAACTGTTTCAAAAAGTTGTACAGCCAGGCAAGACTAGACCAGAGACAAGTTTCTTAAAAAACAAAACCTTTTTTCCTGCTGCAATAACATGCATACATACTCCACCTCCAATCCATGTACCAGCAATATTATTCCCTTCTTGTGACTCCTTTGTCTCTTTTCTTCATTTGTCACCTACCTTAATTTCTCCTTATCTCACGTTATCATCTCTATTTTAAGCATATATCATATGCTTCAATTCTCCATTGAAGAATTAAACTTGAACATTTTTTGTTGCAAATTAAATGATCTTCTTTCATTCCCTCCAACACCAAGAAAATCTCTAGTCAAATCCGAATCACGCGACTCGTTTACACCATTCCCATTTATTCGCTTCGACGAATTATTCATCATCATCATCATCAATCCATCCCCATTGTGATCATGAGTCGACGAATCAAAATTCGAGAGACTTGTACTCATGAGCCCGAACCCGGTAGTTTCATCTAAATTGGTACTACTTGTTGACCCCATTTGAGCCGCTTTTTGTAATAGCGCGGTTGCTGACATGTGACCTGGAGGTTGTGGCGTAGCCACGGTTGAAGTAGTGTAGTTATACAAAGAATTCAATTGCATTTCTCGTTTCCCACCTTCTTCCTCTTTCAAATACAATCCAGAATACGGTCCTACCACCGCTTCTTGGCTTCCATTCAACGTGGGTGGCAACATTCCGCCATTGTTATTGTTATTGTAGTTGTTGTTGTTCGAACTTGATGACCCCAAAAAGGTTGAGCTACTAGGGTTTTCCAAATGTGGTGCATTCTCATTATGGTCTAACCAAATTGGCAATCTGGGCTTCTCCGAATTCGGATCAAGATTAACTCCTAACATCCCACCACTAAACATCCCCGGAAACGGCATCCCATCACCGCCACCACCGTTCATCGTCATCAAGTTGTGGCGAAAGTTGAGATTCACACTAGTTGACATCATCGAAAATGAAGCCATTCTTGAGTTTTCTTCGGTTAACGCATCACAAAACGCTCTATGCGTTATAAAGCTATCTTTCCTGCAGTTCCATATATTAGAAAGAATACGGTTAGATAAGATACATAAACATAGTTCGGAGTTACAGTTAGATTATGTTTAACAATACATAATACCTATCTTATTTACCATACAATGTTCATTATTCAAACACCATATACATAATTAATTACATACACATGCAAATTCATTAACTCTCATTTTTGTTGTGGGATCTTTATGATCTAACTGATCAATGCAAAAGGCACTTTTAATCAAAACAAAATCTAGAAATCTTAAGAAACATATAATTTACCTAGAAAAGATTGTTCCACAATCACACTTGTACTCTCTAGTACCACAAATTTTGCTATGAGCTTTCCAGTCTGACTGAACCGCGTACTTCTTCGAACACTTTTCGCATTTCCACTTCTTCTCTCCATGTTTTCGGCTATAATGCTTCTTAACTCCGGTGAGATCTCCGAGTGCTCGTGATGGATCATGATGAACACAACTTACCTCCGGGCAAATATAAACCTTTTTCTTCACAACTTCAAGTTTGTTTCTTTGCTTTAGCTTCCATGGTAGATTGTGTCCTCTTCTATGGAGCTGCAAATTCTGGTCTCTTTGAAAACCCTTGTGACAGATTTCGCATACGAATTGATTCCTCGCCATTAGCGATCTTGGAGATAAGGCTATCACTTCTGCATCTGGATCTACACATAAAAATTTTTGGTGAAAAACAAATAACAAACAAACATACTCAGTAAAATTCTACTCGTAGCAAAAGCTACTTGTAGGGTATGAGCATAGTTGAATTAGGGCAAATCTTTCGTAAATCGAATAAAAGGGATAGAGAGGCTGCTTCTGCTTCCTCGGGTCAAACAAAAAACACCCTTTTTGACATCTAAAGCTTTTAACTAAACCGGATAATAATTAGTTAATTACCTGGTGTGCCGGGAAGATTTCGCTTTCGTTTCGATGAATTTAAAGAATTAGGGTTAGGGTTTGCAATAGGGTCTTGAATGAAAGCAGAAAGAGAGGAAGGATATGATAAAAGATCTTCACCAGACATGTTTCTGTTATTCGATGAGCCGGTATTCGAAGAAAGATGATGATGAAATCAATCAAGAACAAAAGATGGATCAACAAGCTTATAATAATTAATATCGATGAACAAACATATAATGATGATTAATATATATATATGATGATGATGATGATGATGATGATGATGATGGTAGGTTGTTGAAAGCAAAGATGATGGATCTAAGTGGATGGAGTTAACTTAAGTCTAGAGCTTTTGTTCATGAAAGTCTGACGTAGATCTTTGTCAAGGTTTGAGTTATGTTTGAATCTTGATTGATGAAAACACACACATGAAGAGAATATTATTCTAGAGAGAGAAACATGAAGAGGAGAGAGAGGGAGAGAGAAGAGAGAGAGAGAATTGAGAGTTGGGTTTATCTTACACGGGTTGTGTGGAAAGACTGTCAGACAAAGACTCTACTTGGACCCTATCTTTCCTCATCACTGACTCACGAGCTAAATAATTTATATATTTCTTAGACAGAATATTTGAAAAGGTAAAACGTACATTACTTAAATTTTGTTAATGGTTTTTCATTTTGTTATGAAATAAGGTTGGTATTGATACAATTATACAAATAAGTTAAGTTTTCATATAATTTTATTTACGAAAGTATAGCTTCCCAATAATATTATTGGTACTTACATTAAATTCTTTCAGTTAATTTTTTTTTACTAAATAAAAATATTATATAATTTTTGTTTAGCTATTAGAATAAATCCATGTAATTAGAGTTGTAGCTTAGCAAATTTTAGATTGATAAAAGAGCAATAAAAATGAAATGAAAGAAATCGGAAATCCGTGTAACAACAAATGCCTAATGAAAGAAAAATGAAAGTAGCAGGACTCGAACCCCGCCCTTATAATTAATAAATAAGCGCCTTAACCACCATGCCAAACACTTTTTGTTTCAAACATAGCTCGAAATGTGTGTGTGGATATATATATAAAAGATCCTTTTTCTAATTTAGTGCCTGCGAGATAAACGGCGGCCCTTGGCCGGAGGTGCGGCTCGCCCACCCCTAGGGCCGCCCTGCTGACCACTCATGTATAATTACTAAGTGTTGATAAGAATAAAACATTAACTACTCTAAATTCGTGACCACTCAACAAACGATGTTAGTTAAGTCGTATAAAAGTTGACATAAACATGGAAAATGATATTTTGGATTTTTAACCTTTATCAAATTAGGTATTAAAAGGTCATGGAGTCATAATGAGTGATGCATTAATTATGAACTTTGTTCACATATTGGGAATGCTCCTCAAAACATACCATGAGTTCTCATAATTTTCTTGACTTGAAGCTTAAATATGCTTCGAAATGTGAGTTTTCTCCGTCACGACGGGCACACACCCCTCTAAGAGCAATAACAATGTATCGAGCAGTTCGCTTGGACCATCAGCCTGCAAACCAAGAACACAGCGGACCACATTGTTGGAACATGATGACTCGGATTGGTTTGGAGGTGGCAATCCGCTTGATCGGGCGAGGTGGGGAGAGGGTGGGTCCCATTGTGTGTGTAACTTTGTATTAAATAATTTTTTTTAAAATAATTATTATGTGAGGGGTTTGTTGTGGTTTATTGTTAAAGGAAAAAAGTAAAGTTTTGAAATGACGGTGATTTAGAATAGTGTGGCATGCTGACTAGACAATCTGGAGTATGAACCACGTTTGTTGTTCTAGATTCTCTAATCCTAATATACCAGATCTATACTATTATTCACCATGGGATTCAAACCCTTAAGTTCATGGGGAGATATGAATTTTGCACACATTGATACACAGCCAAAGGCCTTTCGGGTTTGAAATGTAAGTAAGCTTCAAAATGGCATTGTACGGTGTATGAGCTTTTTCCAAGGATAAAGCCTACCCTAGAGTGTCATCAAGCGTATAACAAGGTTGGAGAACTCGCTAGTCGCTAGTCGGTCGATGAAGTGGGGACTAGCGACTACTCGGGATTCCTCGAAATTAATTGAGATTAATCGGATAGGGTTTTTTATATGTAATTTTTAGTTTTATGTATACAAATACATATTTTTATAGGTAAATATTTTAAGTAGCTAGGTTTTAACTCTTACTCAACTCATGTTTTTAAATATACAAGATTAATTGCTGGAATCCTCATGGTTTAGTGGAAACTTGCCAGAATTTAGAGGTTTTGGCCGGAATATACAGGTTCTTTGCCGGAATCGCAGATTTTTGGCTGGCCGACTAGGCCCAACTAGCGATTAATTGACTGATTAACGAAAAATTACTCAGTTACAACAGTGCTATTTATACATTATTTGGATGGAGCAGTGGGTATAGTAACGCAATTCCGTCCTTTGGAGTG
Source organism: Scalesia atractyloides (assembly GCA_947069175.1). Classification (NCBI taxonomy): domain Eukaryota; kingdom Viridiplantae; phylum Streptophyta; class Magnoliopsida; order Asterales; family Asteraceae; genus Scalesia; species Scalesia atractyloides. The sequence goes on from CAMTDV010000001.1 coordinate 88,028,977, forward strand.
TGAACGAGCTTACGTGGGTAGCTTGTTAACATGATACAAAGTGGTTTAAGATCCCACCAAGCTTTGCTGTATAAATATGCTTTAGAATACAGGAAGTGACGTGTATAATCAGTTTTAGGTAAAAGAAAAAACGCCAAACCACTTAAGCATTTGTCTTTAGTTATCTCCATAATATATGGGAGAAAGTAAGATAGTGCATTAGCTCTCATATGCATATCATAGTTATAAAAGTAGGAACATATGTGTTTATGTTATCCGAAACCTATAGCGTGACAACATACTACTGCACCCCAAGTCGCCAGTGAACAACATTTATACTCTCTTATGTAAACATAAACTTTATTATAGGTTTAATAGTGTGTTTTATGGGTGGTCCAAGGATTCTCGAGAGACCTGCGATCAATTTTTATGTCTTGCCACTTTGCTCAAATAGTTTGGCAGTTAATTGCGCAATGCTGTAATACCCCTCCTCTTTTATTATTCTTCTTGTTTGTGCTTTCCTTGCTAAATGGTTGGTATACAAATTTCATTGGCCGTTTTAATAAAAGTATGTTGCAATTTCTCATGGTACATGATTGACATATTATCATGATGAAAATCGGTTTGAATTATGACTAAATAATGCTTGATTTGGTAGCATTTCACTTTCGGTTTTGTTTCCTGGAACCCAATAAATCACATGGTGGGAAGCATATTATCAACAAATATTTAGGACCCATGTATTGCAACGGGGCTATAAAACCGAATGAAAAGTAGACGTAAAACTTTGAATCACTCATACTCGTTGCGGCGTGTTAACATGCAAAAGTTATACCGAAAGGCGAAACATAGAAAAGAATAACTAAGTCAACATTGGACCCGTGCGTTGTGACGGGGCCTTTGAACGAAAAAATAGACTTAAAAACTTGAACTATAGACGTACGTTGGAGCGTGTTAACTCGTAAAATTTAGACTGAAGTGTAAAATGAAAAATTTGTAATTGATCAACAGTATTGAGGACAAATTTTAAGTGAAAAAGTGTCTGGAGTTAAATTTGAAAAATGTTTTATGACAAATTTTGTAAATAAATAAAATTTTAGGTGTTAATATAGGATTATGGGGTGTGTAGGGGCTTGGGTTGGAGGCATTGCTCGACACATGGTAGATGTGGGTTCCATCAGTACACACCCAAAAAAGTGGAGTGTGAAAGGGGTGTGGCCAGGCCGACGTTGGGGTGCCATATGGCTTTCATTTTTTTTAAGTTGACAATTTATATAAAAAAACACAATTTATACTAAAAAATACATAAAAGACAACCCTAAAAAATAACAAACAAAATACTTATTAAATCCTAAAAAATAAAAAAATCTACTTGTTAAATTCTAAAAAAAACTACAGAGTACGATAAATATTAAAGTGGAGAACCCACGTAAATCCATTATTCCCAACATGCCTGAACTTGATCTACGGGATTTTGAGTCGATCGTCGTGGAGGAAATCGCCCGCAGGGACACAGTGGAAGCAAGTTTTAAACCGATCCAACTTTGGTTTGAGCTCACGCCATTTGTGTTGACATGCATTTAAGTTGTGACTCGTGTTGCCGACGTGTTGTTGATATTGTTGAAACGCTCGAGCCCCAATACGCGGTTTGACCGCATTGTAGAGTACGTTGGGCATTGACAATCGATGTAACAAGTGCGATTTCTTTCTCTTCGGTCCAATGCATCATTTTTACCTTCAGTTTTTTTTCCTTTTTTTTGTGTGGGTGTGAGTGAAGAATATGGTTTGGGATTGGGTATTTATAGGTTTAAATGTAATTTTAAAAAAAATTGTTTGAAATAGCCGCTACCCCCAATGGCTACTTTGAACCAACCAACCACAACCCGTCATGTCACCCAGCCTCACCCCACCGCCCCATATCAGGCAGAATCTCCACGCCAAACGGGCGACGCCAAGCTAGGGTGATGTTGTCGACGTTAAACCCTCTTCACCACCCCAACCAACACCCACACCCTGTAGTGTAATGGCGAATTCACACTTGTATACATTCTAGATAGATAACTTTAGTAATTTAATACTTATATAATATAATTTAGGTAAATATAGTTCTTTGTGCATTTTTTTCTAAGCTTAGGACCTCTAAATATTATAATTAAGTAGGGGGACTTGCTAAACAATAAAAAAATGTTAATCTTGTTATGTTATTAAACCATGTTCTTTTAAATTTGTATTTTTTTTACATGTTAAATAATATATAATAATGTTAGGGGACCATGGGGGCCCAAATTATAATAAAAAGGGTATAAATGTTTGGTTAAACCAGTTTTTGGAATGAAGCATTCGGAGGTATATTACCAAACCCACAAATACTGAAGGCATCGAGATTCTCGCCCTCAAGACCACAATTCTCTAGAGAAGTGTGTAGGTAAACAACAAATGTGTTAGTATAATTTTATTAAGTTTTTATTAATTAAATATTATTCAACAATTAATCTTCTACTGTACATCTAGAGAAATTCTCAAAAGAAGACATTTTTAACATTTAATAAGTTTCTATAAAAGTAAATTTATATTTTAATAATTGTTAAGCACTCCTTTATATCGATTTATTTTCAATACTTACTATTGATGATAATTATTAATAAGCATCGTGATTAAATTCGACTGCGCGTTCAACATTGGTTTTGTAACACGATTCAGGGGGTCATTTGAATTCAACCTGGTTTAAGGTTAAGTTTTTAGACCATTGGTTTGAGTTAGGGCTAGTAACTTTTGACAAGTTTCGTTAATAGGAAACAATTCGATAAGAAGTTATATGAGTTTGAGTGTTAGATATACGGGTTATACATGTCATGAGTGAGTATGGCAATGGCACCATCAAAAGTGAACAAGTTAAGCACATTACACGCATAACACGAACGTGTAAAATATGTCAACTTCAACAAGTTGACATGACCCATTTGAACATGCTTTTGAAAACAACATAGTTTCTCGACCTACCCATTTGTGCTTTCATCAGAGTTTGAATTACAAGGTGTATTTTCTGTGGTGGTTATTTTTTTAGAAACACTAAAACATCTACGAGAAGAAATCACATGCATGTAGAATTTTATGGTGTGTGGATCATGGGTGAACAACTCTTATGGTGTGTGTTAAGTGAAATCTTGTATGAGATGATTAGAATTTTATTGCGAGCTCTGGTGGTTCGCTATTTGCTTTGAGAACATAATGCATGGCCGGCCCTCAAGGTGAGCGGGGAGGAACACCGGTCAAGGTCTGATATTTCAAACGACACGTTATATTTTGATTAACTTTGATATGTATATGTAAAAATAAATAAATTAATAGGGTATACCCATACAAACACCAACCTAGACCCACTTATAAAACTATTTTATGGTTTAGATTAGTTGTTAGCCCATTGACATTAGGTTTAGACCTTTAGTGAGCTCATTACCCAATTTCGTTAAGGCCTAAGGGCACGTTTTTTTCGAGCTCAAACAAGATATATGAATTCTCACGGCCGGCCCTGACACAATGCTTCATTGATTAATATTGCACATGCATTGGTGCAGAATGATCAAATCTGTTATTGCTTCCCATGTCTATTTGTCCATCTCACTATCTATATCTATATTTGTTATATGTTATATACTAAATTAATTATATGGTGGTTGTTCTATGGCAGAAAGATTTGTGTACCTTTTACAGTACAAGTGACTTATTGCTACATTTTTGCATAAACTAACCATGCATTCTTGTATTATTTTCAGTGATTTTAAGGATTGTTTTTATAGGATTCTGTGGATAGTTTTTTACTTAAGGATTGTTTTTAAGGATTTCATGGTTTGGTTTTTTTACTTTAAGGATTGTTGGGTCATTCACGTGTCTAGGAATGCCAATAATCGTATTATATATGTCATATCAATTGTCTCATTTAACTCTTTATATTTAATCTTGTTAAACAAGATATGTACTGTCATGTAACCCGTTTAATAAACATATTTTTTTAGTGCTTCAGTGACACCTTTAGTCAAACGATGCGTGTTAAAGTTGTGGCAACTCCTCCTATTTTAGTATGTTGATATGACCCAAAGTTAATACAACACGCCACATTTTACCAGCGCTAACATAATGTATATTTATAAACTTTCTTATGCTCATTCGGCTAAAATAATTAGTAGGTGTGCAAACGAAACTAGTCGTTTGTTAAAGTCTCGGATACAGTCGAGATTAAACGAGCTTGATCCGAACATATGAAACTTAAATTGGAGCTCATTTAATAAATGTCCCACGCTCGGGTTTCATACACAAATCTTGATTAGGCTCTCGAGTTTAAACGAGTATGTTACTAATATAAACATTATATCAACACAATCTCGCTAGGCTTCAACTTAGCTGACTCGAGTCTGTTCCTTATAAGTCTAGCAAACATTACATTCATCTATACTTAAGAAAAAGAAATTAACCAAAATGAATAGATACAACTAAATGAACAACAATAAAAGTTTAATAAGCAAGTCTAAATATAGTTATTACCAAGGTTTTGTCAAGAGTGAGAGACGGTATCATTATCCAAATCCAGCTTTTTTTGTACCCATGACGGACTGGAATAATTTGTGAAGCAAAATATTCAAAGGTCAAGACAAAATCACATCACATCTCTAGTGTAGCCCATCTAGTTTCTCATTTGGGAAAATTATCAGTTGATAATGAATTAATCTTTAGTATCTCATTATTTTTCGGTTTTAACATTTTAATTTTTAAGATATTCTTTATCAGCTATCGACTCGATTTTTAGAGAGATACAAACAACAACCTTCTTATGGATTAAAAGTAGGGCGAAGCAATGCGGTTTAGAGTGAGTAACTGGGCGATTTTTGATTTTCCTGATTAATCACTGTAATATGGGGTGAATTTGTATGGGGGTTGGGTAGTATCTTACTGTAATATATATTAAAATGAAATGGTCATTAACTATAAATCTGTAATAAATTTTGTTTTAAAGATATATCTTTTATTTAGTTATATTTCTTTATATTAGATTTAATAATATTGTTCTAACAAATTACATTTGTAATTTCTCACAAATGTAATGGTACGTTACCCCTATCGTATCACATCCAATCAATACCGACTGAACAATGCTAATATCAGTGTAAATTTTATTAAAAACGGAGTTGTATTTAGATTAGAGTTTTTATGGGTGTCATAAACAAGTACCATGACGAACCGAACCGATTCCGACCGAACAATTGCAATTTATACCGGTATCAATATTATCGGAACCAATATACGTTTTTACGGTTTTTGATCGATGTAAAACACGTATAAATATTCTTTTGAACATATCACGCCTTTATTTATTGGATTTTCTCTTTCGATTGCTATAGCGATTGTCAGTGTTGTAATGAACTGAACCGCTAACGAATGAGTTTCCGCCGCGTAGCGCGGACGAATACAACTAGTGGTTATTAAACTACCTTCCCCTACAATCTAAATCTCAAAACATCCCCTGGTATGTTTTACTCTATGTTGGTTACTAATAAAGACTTATGTATTTTAGACTCAATAATGTAATCAGTTCTAAATTTATATCGAGTGTATTCAGCAGTGATTTTTATTTAAATTAATAACAATAGTTTTTATGAGTGCAATAATGTTTGCTCTATATGAAATGGAATACAATAATGTACAGAAAATGAAGAATATGTGGATAGAAAAGACACAGTAACAAGTGCAATGTATGTTATTAGTATTATAATTATAATTATAAATACTTGACATAATACCAGACATATTAGAAGCGTGAATTGTTTCATAAAAAATAAAAATAGTTTATTATATATGCTTATTTTGTAATTAATTTGATAAAACAAAATAACTATAAAGAAGATAGGTTGTAAAGTCTATACGTAATAAATAAGTTAACTTTTTGCATCATGTGTCATCGTATTTTACGTTCAATGGTCAAAAATCTTTCCTAACAGTTTGACCCAATAACTGTAAAACTGGACCATGAACACTCCTAATTCACGAATGTAGGAATAAAGCTCTAGTTTAAGCTTGATCTTAAACTCAAACTCAAACTCAAACTCGTCTAAAATCAACGTAATTCGATATTTTTAACAACCCGATGTTATATATCTCACAAGTAGGTCATTGTTACGTAAGAAAAAAAATATATGAAATACCGTACATTTTTATTTTATTTTTTACTTTTTACAACTATAAGATAGTGATAAGCAAACATATGTCCACAACTTTGGGGACGGGGATAACAAAGCATCCAACAAAAACGTTAACACCCGAATCTTCAATGAAATTTAAAACAATATTATTGTATAATCTAGTGAAAATGACATTTCTTAATTTTTGTATCGTCTTATGTTGTTCTATAACTTTGTTAAGTAGTTATATAAACAATGCTTATGTGTTTCTTAATCCTTCTCCTCCTGTTCAGTCGAATCATTTGGAGGTAGGAGAAGACTTCCCACGTCTTCCACCCGGTTTTCGGTTTCATCCTTCTGATGAAGAGCTCATCGTTCACTACTTGTTTAACAAGGTGAAGCTCCGCTCGCTTCCCGCCGAGGTCATCGGGGAAATAGAGCTGTATAAATTCGACCCTTGGGATCTTCCTAGTAAGAAACTGGCTATGTAACGGTTCTGGTTGAGTCCATTTTAAACCGGCCAGTCGCCGGTTCAACAGGTTGACCTAAACCAGTGGTTAGATCCAGTGACGGATCCAGCCCTGTTTTGTGGGTTCATATGAACCCAAGTTTGGAAAAAAATAGTGAAAACTTTGTATGATTTGGAAAAAAATAGTGATAATCTATCAAAACGAACCCATCGAAAGAAGTTTCTGAATCCGCCACTGGTTAGACCGGATTTCAAAATATATAGATTATTTTCATTTACCATATTTTGTTAGACCGGATTCCAAAATATATAGATTATTTTCATTTACCATATTTTGTTTCTTTGGACTTTATATTTTGTTAAAATTGAAAGTTTTTTATATATTTTTAAATGTGTATCAATTTTTGAAACCGGTCTAAATAGTGGACTTGTAAGGCGGTCGGTTATATAAACATTATTGTTTTCTTTTGTTGTTGTTGTTGTCTTTGTTAGGGACCGATACATTTCTTGTTTACTTTGCAGGCAGGGCGTTGTTTGGGAAGGATGAATGGTTTTTCGTTACCCCAAGAGACCGGAGATACCCGAACGGATCACGCCCCAAAAGGTCCGCAGGATCGGGCTTCTTCCAGGGTGAAAAGGACTATCGGGTTGAAGAAAGCTTTAGTTTTCTTTACCGGCAAACCCAATAAGAACAAAAAGACTGACTGGGTCATGAACGAGTATAGATTGCCCGACCCGTCCAGTCCATCCAGGCAAAACGGATCAATGAGAGTAATTAAATTCTTCCCATAATACATTTTCGACTTTACACACCAATATCATCATTTCAATTTTAACGAATAACTTAATCATAACCCTTTAACCGAATCAAAATGATCAACCCAATTGACAAACCAACACTAAACCAACCATTGTATCTTTATTTTGTTATATTGTTATACATAATATGTTATATGTGACAAAAGTTTTGTTATATATATTTTTGTAAATGATATATGAGTTGTCACATTTTCTCGTGATTAGATTAAAAGGATAACTGTTTTTACAAGAAAGATATAATTGAATATATTATATGAAATTAGTTTGAATCAACTCACGTCCAAAGTCGAAAACCAATCAATGATTAACCAAACTGACCCAACTATTTTTTTCCAATAACCAAAATGATTTGAACGTTTTAACCACAACCGCCCTATTACACACCATTGTCAAGGTTTGCCCTAAGAGGGATAGAGTGGGCGATGACCAGGGCCTCGAAATATTTAAAAAAAAATAGTGTGTGTATATATATTTTAAAAAATTATATATACATGCTAAACAGTTAAAACTATTAAAATTTAATTTATTTAACTCATTACCATTAGTATAACCTAAACCCACTTTAATTGGTTGGCCCAATATTATTTTATAAACCCAAATAAAATAAAGGCTTGCTTTCAAAAAAACACAAGAAGAGACTTACAATTCACTCAATAAATTAGATCATTTTGCTAAAATATTTTGTTTTGTTTATTGTTATAATAATAATTGTCTTTTGTAAATTAGATCATTTTACTAAAATACTTTTGTTTTATTTATTGCTATAACGAATATTATCGTTTTATAGACTCTTTATATATGAATTATTGACTTTATATTATACGGTCCGTTTTTTTTCTATTCTCCACGGCCCCAAATATTTCAAGGATTCTTGGGGACAGCCCTCCCATTGTAATTGTCGATTATTTGGTTATATGTCTCGTGTTTTCCATTTTACTGACAGTTGGATGACTGGGTGCTACGTCGGATTCGCCAAAAAGGCAACAATTCAAAGAACATCTCAGAAGTAGATGAAACCCCAAAAAAATAAGTTGATGGATGATCAATTTGCAACCATAACACAATAATCAACCATAACACAGGAACTCCCTTCAGCCTACATGACTACAAATATACATTCCGACATAATGTCAAGGTTCAGGGATTTTCAACTAATGGCATCCATTCTTGTGAGCCAAGATCTTCCTACAATGGTGGAAACATGTTCTCCCGAACTACTTCAAGTTGAAAACAATGGTCAAGTTTACAACGACGGAGATGTCACTTTTGGAGGCTTTGATGAAGCTCCTCATGGGTGGATCATGTAAGCAAGTTTGATTGGGGTTTGGTATGTACACTTTGGTGTTGTTAATAACAATGTTTACGATAAGTTGCAAGTGATGTAATGATGTAAAGAAGGTTGATGTGAACATCTGATTATGATAAATAAAACTTGTCTTTAATTTAAGGTCTTGGTGAGATTAATTTGGTTAAACCCACAATTAGTTGGTTGGGGAGCACCGGCTTCATTTCAGAGCACTTGGTAACACGTACGGCTCGTAATACTACCCAGTCTGGCTCAGTCAGCTTTTATGAAAATTATAGGCCGGACCGCTAACTATGGTTTCGAGAAATGACAAGCTAAACTTGTCAGGTTGAGCAGGTCGGCTGAATAAACCAATTTGACGGTTTAATAGTTTAGTTTTGGCCATTTGTCAGTTTAAACCGAATTTTTTCACTTTTTTCTTTGAAATTATAAGTTTGTATTAAATATTAAATTTGAATAGTAAAAAATGGTTCATTATTAAACATTAACTTGTAATAGTAAAAAATGATCATGATTATAGTGCAAATAAATAACTATATAATTCTAAACTGAAGGATATATAATATTAGAGGTCAAAAAGCAGATTCATTTACAAAACCAGTATCAAATTTCAAAGAGTGATAACCAAACCACAAACCAAAACGTTGGGTCACAAGCCGCTCGACATTCTTCGGTTTAAATAGTTTAGTCGGTTTCAACTTTTCATAACACTCAACAAACAATAAGGATAGGTAGTGCGCCATGCAACGCATGCGAGAGGAGGCGCACAAGTTGTCCCAACTCACTCAATGCTCGATCTCATTACCATTTACTACAAATACCTAACACTTACTCTCATGGTGGAATGTACTTAGACGAAGAACTTCACTCCTCCCTATGGAAAGGCTAACAATGTTTTACTTGTGTAGATCCTCTCGAACTGTTCTAGTCTAGGTGTTGCGGCTCATCTTATGTTGTTACATTGCTCCTTACAGGTGATGAGGATTTATGTAGTAGCACTCATGTTAGTTACTCAATATGCCTCACTTTCTTCTTGAACCTGTGTAGGAGTGTGTTTGCTCCCAACAAGGCAACAACCATCCCCTCAAAGCCAACTTCATTGGGTGTCTCCTAAAACCATAATCTATTTAACTCTACCTTATTTTGTAACATCATATTTTATACTCAAATACGACCCGAGACAATCATCATATCCAGAAAACTTCCTAAACAAGGTACCTAGATAAAACTGCCTAGGCGCAGCAAAATCGCTTTTGGTTCAGCAATGTGACTAACCCGCATAAAACTGCCTGAACCAGCAAAAAAACTGAAGTTATAATTCCTTCACATCCTAAGTTAGAGGGTTGTTTAGTAAATAGTTATTAGTTAGTTTGTATTATAATTAAGTTAGTAAATAAGTGCGAGGACCAATCAAAGATAATAACCTACAACTAAAGGAAAAGGCGCCTCTAGGGAAACACGCCCCTTCCAATCGACACCTTCATCTCAGAGAACAAGGGACACATCCTTTCAAGAAGAAGACATGTCCATTCACTCACACCTCTTCGTTACTTATAAATAGGGTTTCAATTTCTCATTGTAATCATACTCATGTACAAGATATTCAGTTTTATATACAAGTTCGATTCATGTTCTAGAGATCAAAGATCCATTGGGGCCAACAATTGGTATTAGAGCACCAGGCTCTAGGCGTGGGAATCGCAGGGTTATTCGTGATCAGTTCTATTCGTGGGTGAAGGTGTGAAGGCCAAAAGGTGTTATCGAATACGAAGAACCAACATTTTATCAAAGCAAGACTCAAGAAACAGAAAATTCGGGGTTGTCTCTGAATTCTATATTCATATTGATAGTCATGATATAGAAAAAGAAAATTGAGCGAGTCAATTGGGAAGAAGAAGATCGAGTGAGTTGATCGTAAGAAGAAGCCAGTGAAGAAGGAATCATTCAAGTGATTCGAAGCGTGTTGTTCGAAGAATCAAAACTTACCAAGTGAAGGCTATTACGAAGGTTTTTTCAATCAGAAACAAAGTGCTATGCAGAATAGACAATTGTAGATGTAGTGAATGCAAAGAAACACGGTGATGCAGCAAATGTAGAAAAGGGAAAAGTGAGGTAGTGAATGCAGGAAACAAGAAGAGAAATTGTTGCAGTAAGTGTAGTGAATGCAGAGAAAAAAATGAAGCAGTGGATGCTGGGAAATACATGTAGTGAATGTAGAATTTGATGTAGTGAGTGCAAAAGCAAGTGCTGTAAAATAAGGAAATTAATGCAGTGGGTGTAGGGAAAATTATGGACCCGTGAGAAAAACAAGGTAGTCGATTTTTGTGAGGAATCGAAGGAACAAAAAACCGTGTGATGTGAAGAGAGATAAGCTGTGAATGGTACAACAAAACAATCTAGTGAGTGGATCAGATCAAGGAAAAGACGTGTATGAAGGTTACAAATAATCTTGTGAATGGGTTAGAATAAAGATTTTTTGTGTGATACAATCGCAAGAAGAATCTGAGTGGACTAGATTGTCTAAAAAATCTATGTGAGATGGATTCCGATCATGTGATATGATGATGGCAAGTTAATCAAGACCGGTGGAGTTCGTGTTGAGACAAATACACAAGAAAAGGTTCGTGTGATACAAATCAAGTACGGTCAGACACGTGTGAAGCAAAGGGAAGTGTGAAGCAAAGTGTTCGCGTTAAGCAAGCTCGTGAGAAGCGAGTTAGTGAGGAGCAAGTTCGTGAGTAGTAAGGTTCGTGAATAAGAAGATACATGTGAAGTGTTGAATAATGAGGAGATTCGTGAAGTTAAAGCTGCATGTAGTTCAAGATCTACAACAACTCAAGGATGTTCGTGATTAAGGGTGAATGAAGTTATAATCCCTTCACATCCTAAGTTAGAGGGTTGTTTAGTAAATAGTTATTAGTTAGTTTGTATTATAATTTAGTTAGTAAATAAGTGCGAGGACCAGATGCAACACAATGAAAGATAATAACCTACAACTAAAGGAAAAGGCGTCTCCAGGGAAACACGCCCCTTCCAATCGACGCCTTCATCTCAGAGAACGAGGGACGCATGCTTTCAAGAAGAAGACATATCCATTCACTCGCACCTCTTCGTTACTTATAAATAGGGTTTCAATTTCTCATTGTAATCATACTCATGTACAAGATATTCAGTTTTATATAAAAGTTCGATTCATGTTCTAGAGATCAAAGATCCATTGGGGCTAACAAAAATCCTACTAAGCCAGCCAATAAAACTGGCCTGAACCAGCAAAAGCCTACTGAGCCAGCCAAAAGTAGTTTCAGACATCTGAACCAGCCAGAAACCAGCTACACCAACAAGTCTAAAAGAACTAAAAATGGCCTGGACTTGACGTGCACGTTGCTTTTCTCGGGCATGCGCTTTTTTGAGTGCCTCGGGCCTAGGTGACAGGCTCACCCTTTGCCTTGAGCCTTTAACTACTATCGGAAACTAATCCAAACTAATACAAGCTAATAGTTATCTTGAAATCATATACTTGACTAATAATAGTTCAAGAAGGTTTCACAGACCTCCTAATATACTTTGAATAGACAAAAGAATTGTTCGAAAATCGTAGGCTGCAGACCACTGTTCTGCAGAAGAAATAATGTTGCAATTAGCCAATAGATAAAAAACAGCTAATTTTAGAAGGTTGGGGATCAATGAAACCCTCAGAATCAATCATAAAGCTATACTGAATTCATCATTGCTGTGTATATGTTACCTATAAATCTAAACATGTGATTTTAATAAAAAAAAAATTAAATCAAGATATTATAATCCTCATAAAAACATGACAATTTTCAATGAAATATGTATGGTTTTACCAAAATGTGAGAACCAACTTTTTCAAAGCATAAGAAATGATGTCTTGTTATCCACATAAATATGATCTCATTTTTTATTACCATTCTCCTAATAGCACCGTAGTGAGGTTTTTTTAGCGTTTTTTCCCAAAAAATGCCCCATAATGCCACTCCACCGCCCTCATGGGTGTTTTTCTTGAAAATTTTGGTTGGGGTGTTCCCAAATTAAACGCCGGGTCGAGATATTTGGGCCAATCATGCCGTTGCCAATGGTCAAATAAACGGCTATATATATATATATATATATATATGTATATATATATATATATATAATTTCACATTTATATATATACTAACTCTTACACCCCATTTTATACAAACCAAAACCTACAAACACAACCTCAAACCACAAACCATTTTCTATAAAAATTGGATTCCCCTACGTCCTCGCCGTCCGTTGCCAATTTTTATTACAAAGAGTTTTTAGCCGATAAGGGTGAGGCGACCGATGAGGAGGTCGAGCAAGAGTTTTTGACCCGCAGCGGAAATGGTAGTCGGGGCATGATTGAGTTTTCATCTGTAACATTTGTCAAAAACGGGTTTCCAAAGCCGCTCCGTTTTGTAATCGAATATCAAGTTATAAATGTTCGTTGCGTATTTATGCCTATTTTGATTTTTAATGTTACCTAATTAATAAACAAACTAATCTATAAAAGTTATAATTGATAAAAAGTAAAAATAAAACAATTAAAAATAAAATGAGGCTGCCGGGACTCGAACCCGGGTCAGCCGGAAGAGATCTCAACGACTTAACACACACACGCATAACCACTCCGCCACTTGTTGTTTTCTGTCAACTCTAGGAGACAAATGAGCTTTATAGTCAATCATAGATCAACCGGTTGCGCCAACTGAAAACCGTAATCGGCTATTCAACCGTCCAAAATGTTTGATTAAACGCGAATTCTGGTTTATAACCGATGCACCGACGATTCTAATCAATTCAGACATTGAATTAACTTAAATTCTAATGATGATCGGTTTTATAACCGAAGATATTCAATACCTGAATTACTTCAATCAAAGACCTCTTTCGCGACTCAGAAACACTCTACAAACCCGCCATTTCACTTTCGTCATACACTCAGTTCATCAGAAACGTTTATTTTACTCGCCGGAAAAATTCTGCAGTTCGCCGGAAAACCGTATTCTTCATCAAAACGGTGAGTCTTTCAATACCGTCGTGGTTTAACAATTGTTAAGCTATTTCTAACTCAAACCTTCCAATTGAAATCAAATTTAGACGTTGTTATCGGATAATTCCAGTCGGCGGAAAACTTCTGGAAATCTTTACTTTCATCTGTGAAACGGTAAGGACATTCAAACACTCTGTAAACGTTTGTTTAGCACTTCAATTCCACGATTAGCTAATCAAAACGAATAATTTGCTTGCTCAGTTGAAGTTTATAAAAAAACAGAGCCGACGCCCTGCCGGACTTCTGAGTTGAATTATTCCTCCGGTATGTTTGTTTCCAACACAGTCTTTGTCATTTCATCTCAGTCTTATGAATGTGTTAATCGTTTTAAAACAAGAAAACAGAGGGGTAATCGGCTGTCTGTAAAAACTAACGGAGAAGATGAACTGTGCAAACATTATAAGAATAATTAAGATTGGTATTTTAAACGGGTTAGACACACAGTCCAGCGGTGGACTGTGTGCAAATAATACGCACACGCCGCGAGTTCGATCCCTGATACACGCACCCACTCAGTTATAAAGATGTTTTATTTTTCTAATTGAACTGGTTAATTTACGTTAGTTGTTAAGTATAATAAAAATGTGTATATTAACCAAGTTAGACACACAGTCCAGCGGTGGACTGTGTGTAATGTTAAAGCACAGGTCCCGGGTTCGAGACCTGTTGGTGACACCGGTTCGAAGATTTAAAATGTTTCTGAAAATAAAAGAATTTTGAATAAACTAAATTAGTATATAAGTATAATTAAAAACAGAATTATTTCAGGTTAGACACGTAGCTCAGTTGGTAGAGCTGCGTGCACGCGTACGGGAGGTCTCGGGTTCGAGCCTCACCCAGCGCATGTATTTACACAATAAACCGGGCAAACAGTCAACAAGTCAAACGGTCAACGGTCAGCGAAAAAGTCAACACATTTTTATATTTTTATTTATTTAATTTAATTTAAAAATCAATTTAAAATACTTAAAAATAATGTTTTTAAAGATAGGAAATAGCCTAAAACTCACAAAAATATATCTAAAAAGCCTAATAAAATTAATAATAAAATCCACTCATTTACCATATTTTCCGTTATTATTTAGGTTAGTAATTCTCGTTGTTCAACTCTTCCAACTCGTGCGCATCTCACCATCTCCAATCAAACGCACCCAATGTGAGTGAATCTTTACAAATTCCCCGTTTTAATGACGTTTTGGGGTGTATCATGTGTCATGCTACTTATTATACTTAAATCATTGTGCATACATCATATCATGAACAAATGTGTATTCAGTTTGATTCAATTGTTTGTGTGGTTATTGTTGTCACACCCCGACCCGCAGCGGAAATCAGAGTCGGGGCATAATTGGGTTATCACCAAAGCACATGACATTTACTATTATGTTTCATAATTAAATGAAGTCAAAGTTACATTTCTCAAACCTTCAAACATGTTCATTCATTACAAAGGAAAATAACCAAACATAATAATCCCAAACACTAAATCATTTTATTTCTTCTAATCCAGGTCCTACGTGTTCCTAGCTGCTGCTGGTTCACCTGTATCATGTGTAAAATGGGAGGTTTTTGGGTCAACATAAGTTGGCGAGTGAACCTTATAGATAAATGATTTTCTGGTTAGTTTATCAATAAAATATTGTGCATAATCATAAAAGAGCATATGTATGAAATCAAGCAATGGCAACATCGGTTACAATTATAACATACATTAATAATTGATAACATACATGATCATACCAACATCATATGATAATTAACATAAATGAACTGTGAGATCAAGGCTCAATCAAACGGAGCCGATCGTATTGCATGACTGAAAATGTAAATTGAACTGTGTGCTCAAGGCTCAATCAAACGGAGCCGAGCGTATTGCATGAACTTGAAATGTAAATAACCGATCAAGGCTCAATCAAACGGAGCCGATCGTGCGGGCACGCCCTGATCAACCACATAATAAAATGGGGATCAAACTCAACCTCGAGGGATGGGGAGTTACGGCCTCAGCAATTGCATGTACTGAAATAATAACTTGCAAACAATTCTAACTACTGAACAGCAACAACTAACACACATGTCATGATATGATATATGCACAATAACTTGGTTATAATAAGTAAATGAATAAGACACATGATACACCCCAAAAATATGATTAAAACGGGGAATTTGAAGGGTTTACTCACATTGGGTGCGTTGGATTTGAATTGGTGAGATGCGCACGATTTAGACGAAACGAGTTAACGAGGAATCACTGACCTAGATAATAATAGGAAAAATATATTAAATGGATGGATTTTATTAAAGATTTTTAATGGGATTTTTAGATATAATTTTTGTGATTTTATGGCTATTTTCTATCCTTAAAAATGTTATTTTTAAGTATTTTTAATTGATTTTTAATTTAAATAAAACAAATAATTATTTTAAAAAAAATAATATTTTTTTACTGTTTGACCGTTGACCGTTGACCGTTGACCGGTTCGGTCAGCGGTAATTCTTGCGCCGAGCGGGATTCGAACCTGTGACCTTCCGTTCACGCGCACGTAGCTCTACCAACTGAGCTACGTGACTAACCCGTTAGAAATCTAGTTTTAATTATATTAATACACTTATTCGAATTTACCGAAAATTCCTTTATTTTACAAAACGTTTTATTCTCATTGAACCGGTGTGTGGGACGGGACTCGATCGCGTGACGTGCAGTTTGTGTTGCACACAGTCCACCGCTGGACTGTGTGTCTAACCCGGTTATATTCTTGAATTATATTATACTTAACAACTACTCAATCTAACCCGGTTAGTTTTATGAATAAAAAGGGAATATTATTACGCAGTGTGTGTGTAGTAAGGATCGAACTCGGGACTCGTATATAAACTTTGCACACAGTCCACCGCTGGACTGTGTGTCTAACCCGTTAATTATCCGGGTTTTAATTATTCTTATCCCGTTTTTAGATTCGTCTTCTTCGTTATGATTACTGGTTTTTACTCAGACAACTGATTCATGGCTCTACTACTTAAATATCATGCCTACTAGTTTGAATGAACAAACCGAACAGTTTGGGGACAAGAAATACCGGACAGGTCGTCTTCTTCAGGAAGTCCGGCGAGGACAGGCAACTCCGTTTTTGAAACTTCGGCTGAGAGGGCTAATCAACAGAATTAAAGAATTAGATTTGAAATTGAACCAGAGTACATGAATTATTAGCACGATTGAATGTGTTTACCGTCAACTAGCGTGGTTCCGGCAAATCCCAGAATTTCTCCGGCGAAACCAGAAATCCAGCAAAGTCTTCTATGACTGACTTTGAGTGACGGAATAATGTTAGCAGGGCCCCAACAATAAATTGAAACAGCAAGAGAGGAAATTCTTACTGATTTATGTTGAACACGGTTTTCCGGCGAGAGTTGCAGGGAATTCCGGCGACAATTTTCTTGAGCTCAAAAGACTTGAAAACGCGACGAAAAGGGTTTGGAGTGTGTTTGAGACAGTTCTGGATCGTATAAATGATTGGAATCAGAATTATTTGAAGCTTGAATGTTTTTCGGTTTCAAAACCCAAAACTTGAAGTTCATTCAATCTGAACTTTAATTAAAAACCGATATGCGTCGGTTATAAGTTAATTAAACGAACGAAAACTGATTTGGCGATTTGGCTTACCGATTTCCGTTATTCATATATCAGTCACCGTTAAACCGAGTTTGCGTATAAAATTTAATTGTTTTCATAATACCAACAGAAAACAACTGGTGGCGGAGTGGTTTGGAGACGGGAAGTTAAA
Organism: Scalesia atractyloides; assembly: GCA_947069175.1. Lineage (NCBI taxonomy): Eukaryota > Viridiplantae > Streptophyta > Magnoliopsida > Asterales > Asteraceae > Scalesia > Scalesia atractyloides. Next base: position 88,046,588 of record CAMTDV010000001.1, read on the forward strand.
TCGTTGGAGGCAGTTGACCCGGGTTCGAGTCCGGTCATCTCCAACTATTTTTTATTTATTTTATTTTGACTTTTTATCAAATATAATTTTTATAGTTTAGTTTATATATTAATTATGTAACGTTTAAACTCAAAATACTCATAAATACTTAATGAAATTTCGTAACTTGATATTTGATTACAAAACGGAGCGGGTTTTGGAGACCCGATTTATACAAATGTTACAGTATCCCCTACTTTTAGGAATTTCGTCCCGAAATTCAAACAGTTGATGTAGTAGGGAAAAGATGTGGGTATTTTTCACGCATTGAGTCTTCACGTTCCCAAGTAAACTCAGGTCCCCGTTTCGACTCCCAGCGTACCCTAACAATAGGAATGCGACTTCGACGTAGACGCTTTTCTCCATAGTCCATAATCTCTACCGGCCTTTCAATATAATGCATGGATTCATCAATCTGAATATCCTCTAGTGGAATATGAAGATTCTCATCAGCGAGGCACTTCTTCAAGTTCGACACGTGGAATGTGGGATGAATTCTGTCGAGTTCTTCCGGTAGGTCAAGCTTGTAAGCTACAGGACCTACTCTTTCGAGTATTTTGAAAGGTCCTACGTAACGTGGTGCTAGCTTTCCCTTTTGACCAAAACGAACTACTCCCTTCCACGGTGACACTTTTAAAAGCACATGATCACCAACGCTAAACTCCAAAGGCTTCCGTCGTTTATCTGCGTAACTCTTTTGACGACTTTGAGCCGCTAGAAGATTGTTTCTGATTTGATGAATCTTATCTGTTGTTTCTTGGATCAATTCCGGACCAGTAATTTGAGATTCCCCAATTTCGTGCCAACAAACAGGAGATCGACACTTTCGACCATATAAAGCTTCAAAAGGTGCCATGCCGATACTAGAATGATAACTGTTGTTGTACGAAAATTCGACTAACGGTAGGTGGGCGTCCCAATTTCCCTTGAAGTCTATGACACATGCTCTAAGCATATCCTCAAGGGTTTGAATGGTGCGCTCAGACTGTCCATCAGTTTGGGGATGATAGGCGGTACTGAGATCTAGTCGAGTGCCCATTGCGGATTGTACTGCCTGCCATGTCCGTGAGGTGAAACGACCATCACGATCAGAAATAATACTTAATGGAACTCCATGACGGCTGACGATTTCGCTGATATAAATATGAGCAAGCTTTTCGTTCTTAAAATCTTCTCGAATAGGAATAAAGTGAGCTGATTTTGTGAGTCGGTCTATAATCACCCATATAGTGTCATACCCACTAGAAGTGCGAGGTAACCCGGTAATGAAATCCATGGTTATATTTTCCCACTTCCAGACAGGTATTTCTGGTTGGACCAGAAGTCCTGAGGGTCTTTGGTGTTCAGCCTTTACTTTAGAACAAGTGAGACACTTGGAAACAAAAACGGCAATATCTTTCTTCATTCCAGGCCACCAATAGGTGTACCGTAGGTCTTGATACATCTTATCGGCTCCTGGGTGTATAGAATATCGCGACTTATGGGCTTCATGCATGAGTGTTTCACGAAGATTGATATGGTTAGGAATCCATATACGATCTAGGTAATACAAAATGCCATCAGATTTAGTTTCCAGCTTTAGCTCGGCTCCACAGGACATCTCCTTTTGTACATCTTCCTCTGTTATTGAAACGTGTTGAGCTTCTCGAATTTGATCCTTAATATTGGTTATAATTTGCGAACATAGAAGATGAATAGAGTTCGCATAGCCCTTTCGACTAAGTGCATCAGCCACCACATTTGCTTTACCAGGGTGGTATTTGATTTCACAGTCGTAATCATTTAGAAGTTCGACCCATCTCCGTTGCCTCATATTTAACTCTTTCTGATTGAAGATGTGTTGAAGACTCTTATGGTCAGTGTATATTTCACACTTCGTGCCATAAAGATAATGTCTCCATATCTTAAGAGCGAATACAACGGCTTCAAGTTCAAGGTCATGAGTGGTGTAGTTCTTTTCGTGAGTCTTGAGTTGCCTTGAGGCATAAGCTATGACTTTTCCTCTTTGCATGAGAACGCATCCCAATCCTTGCCCTGACGCGTCGCAATAGACTACAAAATCATCACAACCTTCAGGAAGAGTGAGGATTGGTGCATCACAAAGTCTTTGCTTGAGGGTTTGAAAAGCTTCTTCTTGCTTGGGCCCCCATACAAATGGTTTCCCTTTATGGGTTAAAGCCGTGAGTGGCACCGCAATGCGAGAGAAGTTTGAAATGAATCGACGATAGTAACCAGCAAGTCCAAGAAAAGACCTTACTTCAGTTGGTGTACGTGGAGCTTGCCATTCTTGAACTGCTTTAATCTTTGATGGGTCCACATGTATTCCTTTGTCATTGACTACATGCCCAAGAAATTGCACCTCTTTTAACCAGAATTCACATTTAGAGAACTTGGCATAAAGCTTTTCCTTTTCTAGAAGTGCAAGAACAAGTCGCAGATGACGCTCATGATCAGCTTTGGATTTTGAATAGATAAGAATATCGTCAATGAACACAATAACAAATCGATCAAGGTAAGGTTTGCAGACTCTATTCATTAGGTCCATGAAAACAGCTGGTGCGTTGGTTAATCCAAACGGCATAACCATGAATTCATAGTGACCATATCGAGTTCGAAAAGCAGTTTTAGGGACGTCTTCTTCATGCACCCTAAGCTGATGATAGCCCGATCGAAGGTCGATTTTCGAAAAGCAACTGGCACCTTGTAGCTGGTCAAGAAGATCATCTATACGAGGTAAAGGATATCGATTTTTGATAGTTAACTTGTTGAGCTCTCTATAATCGATGCACATGCGAAAAGATCCATCCTTCTTCTTTACGAAAAGTACAGGTGCACCCCAAGGCGATGAGCTGGGGCGTATAAATCCCTTGTCAGTCAACTCTTGCAATTGACTGGCTAGCTCTTGCATTTCAGAGGGGGCTAACCTATATGGAGATTTTGCCACTGGCGTAGCACCAGGTATAAGATCGATACGAAACTCGACATCTCTGATTGGAGGTAGTCCTGAAATGTCGTCAGGAAAAACTTGTGGAAAATCTTTTACAACAGGAATATCTTCAAGTTTCTTTTCTGCGGTCCCCTTCTTGATGATATGGGCTAAAAACGCGACATAATTCTTGCGAAGGTATTTCTGAGCTTGATGACAAGACATTAAGTTGAGTCCTTTCGCCGAGGTTTCTCCAATAATTCGAAGAGTCTGACCGTTTGAAAGAGGAATACGAATAAATTTCTCACGACATACAACTTCCGCATTATGCTGACTGAGCCAATCCATTCCGACTATGATGTCAAAACTTCCCAGCTTCATAGGAATAAGATCGACCGAGAAATCGTGGTCGTTTAGGGTGAGCGTACAGTTGCGTAAAATAGAGTTTAACAAAACTGGTTTTCCATCTGCAACTTCCACTGTTATGGATTCCGCGAGCTTATCTCGATTTTTACTTAAGATAGGTTCAAACTCTAATGACACGAAACTTCTATCCGCACCAGTATCAAATAACATAGAGGCATATCTACCATTTATAAGAAACGTACCGTTGACCACATTGCCGTCAGCTCTGGCCTGGTTTGCGTTAATATTGAAAGCCCTTCCTCTAGCAGGTGGAGGAGCTTGATTTGCTTGGTTCACTGGGTTGGCTTGGGCCTGAGCATGAATAATATTGACTAGTCTTGGACATGTGTTCCTGAAATGACTTGGATCTCCACAGTTGAAACATGCCCGCATAGGTTGACCCATAGGGTAGTTGGGTTGATAGTATGTTTGGGCTAAATGTTGAGTGGGTGGAAATGGTTGTTGTTGTTGGGCTTGACCCATAAATTGTTGGTGGGTTTGGGTTATAGGTGGGTGGCGATTTGTTCGTTGAGGTGCGCGGCATTGTTGTGCAAGGTGTCCAGCGCGACCGCAGCTGGTACAGTACTGGCAAGGATAGTCAGGGGAGTGGTGATACTGACAACGGTTACATTTTGGTAGTGGTCCTGTGTATGGTCTTTTGTATGGCGCGGGTGGAGGAGTGGCTTGTGTGATGGGTGCAGCAGGAACAGGGGTGTTGGTGTGGGTGACTGCAAAGTTCCTGTTGTTACGCTTCCTCTTGTTAGCAAATTTAGAGGAAGGAGTGTGGTGGTTTGAGGTTTGTCCCTCAGCAGGGGCTTTCTTCTTTTCTTCCTTGAACTTCCCATTACGAATTCGGTTTTCGGTTAGTTCTGTTGCCAACACCATGGCAGCTTCGAGTGTTACCGGTGAAACACTGAGGACCGAATCTTGGATTTTCGAGGGAAGTCCTCGAATGTAATGTTCGATCAGACGGTAGGTTGGAGTGAATAAGTTTGGTACCATCTGATTCAACTCCAAGAACCGTTTGTTGTAAGTAGAGTGATCACCATCTTTTGTTTCAGGGCATGAAATTCATCTTCCAATTTCTTAATCTCACTCCTAGGACAGAATCGCCTAGTCATGATCTCCCTTAACTCCTCCCAAGTTAAGGCCATCGCATCTTCCATTCCCCTCTTTCCCTTCTCGGTATTCCACCAAGTGAGAGCTACGCCAAGTAGTCTCCCGGTGGCATAACGAACTTTGCGATCCTCAGGACAATCGCAGTTTAAGAAAACGTTTTCCATCTCCTCGAACCAACGCTGGAGAGCAGTGACTCCCTCAGTCCCTTCGAATTTTGGGGGATCGCAAGACTTAAAATGTTTGTAAGTGCATTTGCCGGTAGGAGGGTCGTTGATGATCTGGTCCTGTTGTTGAGGAGGGTTAGTAGGATTTGCAGCAAGAGCTTGTTGTACTTGTACTACGATGTCAGGTAATATCGTGGCCATTTGGTTGGCGATATGAGTGGCCAATCGTTCCTGAGACTTTTCCGATTTCCTATTCCTTCGATGCGGTCTATACGACATCTACAGGATCATAAAATGAGAAGATTGTGAGTTTATGGTATCCTTTAGGTGTCATGTGTCTTAAAAAAAAATAACATAAATATCAATAATGCAACTACATCCGAAGGATGTCTTGGGTTCGCTCATGTTGGGCCTCAAATGTCCCCCATACCTTCACCTATATAGTCATGTGGGCCCCCATGGCTATTGGTTTGGTAGGATTCACATTAGTATTGGCAATTTAACACTCGCATCCCCGAATGCTAACCACAAAATATGCTCATGAGATATTTGGTCGGAACGTGTCCAGGTGTAGACACAATGACAACTCAAAGTGGGATTAGCTCTCACGACGTTTGGTATAGCATGCTTTGGCCTAATAGGTATTTCGTACTCTCATCATTGGTCCCCAGGTAGGCAAACTGGTCCTTTATTTTGGATTTATACGAATGCCAGCCTAGACAGGACGTTCCGACTACCGGTACTAGTACCCTTCCAGTTACTACATGCCCGTCATGAGAACTCACTTTGATGAGATTTGAAAACACGAAAATCGTTGTAAAATCAATCATGATGTGGTGTGTGCTTGCATGGATGTGATATGTTATGATCATACGATTTCATGATAAGCATTATTTGATAATACATACTTATGAACATGCTTGAACAATATCAAATGTAACATTTTAACATAAACATATAAACATCATGAAATTTGGCATATAACACACAAAATTCCTATAGGTTTCTAATCGACTATAGTATAGGCTCTAAGGGTCTAATAACCTATCCTATATCCCTATAGTCATGGCTCTGATACCAATCTGTCACACCCCGACCCGCAGCGGAAATCAGAGTCGGGGCATAATTGGGTTATCACCAAAGCACATGACATTTACTATTATGTTTCATAATTAAATGAAGTCAAAGTTACATTTCTCAAACCTTCAAACATGTTCATTCATTACAAAGGAAAATAACCAAACATAATAATCCCAAACACTAAATCATTTTATTTCTTCTAATCCAGGTCCTACGTGTTCCTAGCTGCTGCTGGTTCACCTGTATCATGTGTAAAATGGGAGGTTTTTGGGTCAACATAAGTTGGCGAGTGAACCTTATAGATAAATGATTTTCTGGTTAGTTTATCAATAAAATATTGTGCATAATCATAAAAGAGCATATGTATGAAATCAAGCAATGGCAACATCGGTTACAATTATAACATACATTAATAATTGATAACATACATGATCATACCAACATCATATGATAATTAACATAAATGAACTGTGAGATCAAGGCTCAATCAAACGGAGCCGATCGTATTGCATGACTGAAAATGTAAATTGAACTGTGTGCTCAAGGCTCAATCAAACGGAGCCGAGCGTATTGCATGAACTTGAAATGTAAATAACCGATCAAGGCTCAATCAAACGGAGCCGATCGTGCGGGCACGCCCTGATCAACCACATAATAAAATGGGGATCAAACTCAACCTCGAGGGATGGGGAGTTACGGCCTCAGCAATTGCATGTACTGAAATAATAACTTGCAAACAATTCTAACTACTGAACAGCAACAACTAACACACATGTCATGATATGATATATGCACAATAACTTGGTTATAATAAGTAAATGAATAAGACACATGATACACCCCAAAAATATGATTAAAACGGGGAATTTGAAGGGTTTACTCACATTGGGTGCGTTGGATTTGAATTGGTGAGATGCGCACGATTTAGACGAAACGAGTTAACGAGGAATCACTGACCTAGATAATAATAGGAAAAATATATTAAATGGATGGATTTTATTAAAGATTTTTAATGGGATTTTTAGATATAATTTTTGTGATTTTATGGCTATTTTCTATCCTTAAAAATGTTATTTTTAAGTATTTTTAATTGATTTTTAATTTAAATAAAACAAATAATTATTTTAAAAAAAATAATATTTTTTTACTGTTTGACCGTTGACCGTTGACCGTTGACCGGTTCGGTCAGCGGTAATTCTTGCGCCGAGCGGGATTCGAACCTGTGACCTTCCGTTCACGCGCACGTAGCTCTACCAACTGAGCTACGTGACTAACCCGTTAGAAATCTAGTTTTAATTATATTAATACACTTATTCGAATTTACCGAAAATTCCTTTATTTTACAAAACGTTTTATTCTCATTGAACCGGTGTGTGGGACGGGACTCGATCGCGTGACGTGCAGTTTGTGTTGCACACAGTCCACCGCTGGACTGTGTGTCTAACCCGGTTATATTCTTGAATTATATTATACTTAACAACTACTCAATCTAACCCGGTTAGTTTTATGAATAAAAAGGGAATATTATTACGCAGTGTGTGTGTAGTAAGGATCGAACTCGGGACTCGTATATAAACTTTGCACACAGTCCACCGCTGGACTGTGTGTCTAACCCGTTAATTATCCGGGTTTTAATTATTCTTATCCCGTTTTTAGATTCGTCTTCTTCGTTATGATTACTGGTTTTTACTCAGACAACTGATTCATGGCTCTACTACTTAAATATCATGCCTACTAGTTTGAATGAACAAACCGAACAGTTTGGGGACAAGAAATACCGGACAGGTCGTCTTCTTCAGGAAGTCCGGCGAGGACAGGCAACTCCGTTTTTGAAACTTCGGCTGAGAGGGCTAATCAACAGAATTAAAGAATTAGATTTGAAATTGAACCAGAGTACATGAATTATTAGCACGATTGAATGTGTTTACCGTCAACTAGCGTGGTTCCGGCAAATCCCAGAATTTCTCCGGCGAAACCAGAAATCCAGCAAAGTCTTCTATGACTGACTTTGAGTGACGGAATAATGTTAGCAGGGCCCCAACAATAAATTGAAACAGCAAGAGAGGAAATTCTTACTGATTTATGTTGAACACGGTTTTCCGGCGAGAGTTGCAGGGAATTCCGGCGACAATTTTCTTGAGCTCAAAAGACTTGAAAACGCGACGAAAAGGGTTTGGAGTGTGTTTGAGACAGTTCTGGATCGTATAAATGATTGGAATCAGAATTATTTGAAGCTTGAATGTTTTTCGGTTTCAAAACCCAAAACTTGAAGTTCATTCAATCTGAACTTTAATTAAAAACCGATATGCGTCGGTTATAAGTTAATTAAACGAACGAAAACTGATTTGGCGATTTGGCTTACCGATTTCCGTTATTCATATATCAGTCACCGTTAAACCGAGTTTGCGTATAAAATTTAATTGTTTTCATAATACCAACAGAAAACAACTGGTGGCGGAGTGGTTTGGAGACGGGAAGTTAAATCGTTGGAGGCAGTTGACCCGGGTTCGAGTCCGGTCAGCTCCAACTATTTTTTATTTATTTTATTTTGACTTTTTATCAAATATAATTTTTATAGTTTAGTTTATATATTAATTATGTAACGTTTAAACTCAAAATACTCATAAATACTTAATGAAATTTCGTAACTTGATATTTGATTACAAAACGGAGCGGGTTTTGGAGACCCGATTTATACAAATGTTACAATTGTTCGATTTAATTCATTATTTTCAGTACATGCAATTTCATAGGCCGCCGCTCCCCATTACATTATGAGCGTTGAGCGTGTTCCCCATTACATTATGAGCGTGAACCTGGCGTGCCAACATATGATCGGCTCCGTTTGATTGAGCCTTGATCGCACAGACATTTTTCATTTTCAGTACATGCAATACGATCGGCTTCGTTTGATTGAGCCTTGATCGCACAGTTTCATTCATGTTATCTATTTATGCAAGTTGTTATGTTATGGTATGCTGTTGGTATGTTGTTGTATGTTATAGTTTGTGGTTAACATTGTTACTGATTGATTATTTTCATTTGCTCATTTATGATTATGCACAATTTTTCCTTGATAAAATAACAAGAAAATCAATTATAAATGTTTATCTAACAAGGTTCACTCGCCAACTTATGTTGACCCAAAAACCCCCATTTTTACACATGATACAGGTGAACCAGCTGCAGCCAGAAACATATAGGATTGGCCTAGAAGAATAAAATGGTTTAGAGCTTGGAATTGTTTTGTTTGGTTATTTTCTTTGTATTGTATGGACATGTTTGGATTATTGGGAATGTAATTTTGACTTTAATAAATATGAAACATATTAGTAAATATCATGAGCTTTGGTGATAACCCAATTATGCCCCGACTCTTATTCCGCTGCGGGTCGAGGTGTGACATCATCAAAGCTCATGACATTTACTATAATAAAGTTTCATATTTATTATTTCCAATTTAAGGGAGAATTTACAACAAACACGTATACATACAAGCATAATATATTTTTAAACACAACATTCATGACTTCTTTATTTTTCTTCTAAGGCAATTTCCTATGTGTTCCTTGCTTCGACCTGTCCACCTGTATCATGTGTAAAAATGGGGGTTTGGGTCAACAAAAGTTGGCGAGTGAATCTCATTTAAACATTTGAAAGAAATAGTTATATTGGTTATTTAAATAAAAATGTGCATAAACCAAATATGAGTATACGCATAGGTAAATCTAACCACAAACCACATAATATTAATCAATGTACACACAAGCATGACAAATGATGAATAATGAGATCAAGGCTCAATCAAACGGAGCCGATCTAACGAGGCACGCGATGCTCAACTCGTATCCAACGAGGAACTAATGGGCCTAATGTGAATAATTGCACGCAACTGACAAAAATGTAAACACACAATACAACAAATAACATTACATAACACGTTAGATCATATAATGGTAGTAGCACAAGTGTTTGAATAACAAAATATGTAAACGACACATGATACACCCCAAAACATGAATAAAAAGGGGAATTGGTAAGGATTCACTCACAGTGGGTGTGTTTCCTTGGATTGACGACGAACGCGCACGAGTTTGAATTTAATCACGAGAGAAGTTAACCTAAATAGTAACGTAATAATTCGATAAATAAATAAAAGTTAATATTTTTAATTAATGATTTTTATTAGATTTTTAGGTTTATTTTGTGGTATTTATTACAATTTTTAACTTAAAAAGTCTTTTTTATAAGTATTTTTAATTGATTTTTAACTAAAATAATAAAGAAATTGATTATTAAAAAAATACCCTTTTTCAGGGTTTGACCGGGTCGACCGGTTTGACTCGCATATTATTGGCAGCGTGTGAGGTTCGAACTCGAGACCTCCCGTATATGTGCACGCAGCTCTACCAACTGAGCTACGTGTCTAACCCGAAATAATCTCTAATTTAATTATATTTATATACTAGTTAAGTTAGTTCTGAATTTATTTATTAAAAAGGTTTTAAAATCATTGAACCGGTGCATACCCCATGAATCGAACCCGCGCCCATGTTCTGTGTTGCACTCAGCCCTACCAACTGGGCTGAGTGTCTAACCCGGTATAATCAGAAAATATAATACATTTATGTACTTATTGAAAGGTGATCGAATTAAGTTTTAAGAAATGGATTTTAATTCAGAAAACCGGACATGCATAAGATTCGAACCCGCGACGTATATGTTGTGATTGCACACAGTCCACCACTGGACTGTGTGTCTAACCCGATTAGAAACCCGAGTTTAATTACATTTATACTATAATAAAACTTCATCTTCTTCATATGAATAAAACCCAGAAACATAACTCGACTGTGTTTGATTTAAAACTCTTTGTTTTAAATTCTGAATGGACGATTACAAGACATTAAAGAAAGGATTCAACAGGGTTATACCAGACAGTCGTGATCTTCACTTCTCCGGTGGAATTCCGGCGACAACACAAAATTCCGACGAAGTGTGTTTTAAACACAGAGGGTCTTCTGAGGATTTTAGAGAGGTGTTTGAGAGTGTGTGAGCGATTTTCAGAATAGGTTAGGATGCGCTATTTATAGGTGAAGGTCTGATTTTAGATTTCGGTTTCAAACAGTTTTGGTCAAAGAAATTAACTTCCGAATTGATTATATAACCCAATTGTCATGATTGAGTCTTAATGCACTGATTGGGATCAGTTTTCTTCCGTTTAATCCTTGAATAAAACGGAGATTGTTAATGGTTTGAGAGTTACGGTCGGTTACAGACGGGTGTTCTTTTTTTTTTAAACAGAATTCAGAAGGGTTGTTTCACTATAAAATTTATTTAAGTTGGGTTTATTTCAGATATATGCGTGTAGCTCAGTGGTGTGTGAGATCTGTTGGGGACCTGGGTTCGAAACCCGGTTGCCCCTTTTCCTTTGTTATTTTTTTTATTTTTTTACTCTTTTATTTATTTAATATATCTAATTTATTTATTAACCATAAAAATTAACTAACACAATTTATAAAATAAATAATGCATAACGAAATATCAAAATAATTACTTGGATTATTTAACGAAGCGGGTTTTGGAACCCGTTTTACGACGAATGTTACAATATGTTTGTTAAAGGTATAATAAATTTGTACGGTTCCCGTTATCTGAGAAAGCCTACATGGTACGACCTTCAATAAATTTACGAGGTCCATTCTAATCAACATGGTTTACTGGGCACGATCAGGAGCTTGGATTGTCGCCATTGGCGGTGGTATAATTGCCTGACCGCATGGCGAAGTCAACACACACGAGGTGACCAAGACGGACCATCTGTTATTCTTCAAGCGGTTGCCTCACAGGACCTTTGGGTTTGGTCGTCTTACTTTGGTGTCGCAGGGTCATGCAATGATATAAACGTTTTCGAACAATCTCTATTGGTAGAGGACTCGTAGAACTTTAAAAGCATCTTTTTATACAAACGGAAACTACTACCCGCACGGATACTATTTGTGTGATTGATTTTATCCTAGGTATTCGATTGTCGTGAAGACGTTTAGAGACACGTACGATGAAAAAAAAGCTCACTTTAAAAAAGTTCATGAGTTTTCGTGGAATGACATTGAGAGATGCTTTGGGATTCTTCAACAATGGTGGCATTATTTGAGAAATCCTTGTCGTGCATGGACCAATGAGAGATGCTATGTACGCTTGTATAATCATGCATAATATGATATTGGAAGACGAAGAAAAAGCAGTATGCCAAAACTGTGTATCGGAAGCTGTTTAAGAATATCTGTAAGCAGCAATAGAAGAAAGAGCGAAGAATGCACATGAAATGTGGTATGAAGCCGCACATACTGCGTTAGTCGTTGATTTAATCCAACACGCATGGTTAGTTTGGTATATTCCAAACGAGAGTGAAGAAGAAGCTGATGACGAGAATGGCGAAAGTGAAGACGAAAATTAAGACGAATAGTATTATTTGTTTTTATTTTATTATTTATGTAATTTTTTATTTATTTAATGAAATAACATTAGTTTTAATTAAAAAACAAAAAAAATAATTGGATAATTATCGGGTGGGTACACTCTTTTTAAAGAAATGTCCCATAATGCCACATGACGAATAATGCCCAATGATGGGGGATTATCTTTCTTCATCACTACACTAGTTATTTTCGAATTATGTTACATATAACGATTGATGAAAATGAACTATTTTTCAAAATCTTATCTTAGATATACCACTACACTTATTTTAAACAAATGTCCCATAATGGTCTATTGCTGACTAGACTGTCACCTCACATGACGAATAATGCCCAAGGGTAGAGCAATATCTTTCTTTATCATTACACATAGTCTAAAATAAGATTTAGAAAAACAGTTCATTTTCATCAATCATTATAACATAATTCGAAAATAACTAGTGTGACACTATCACACCACCCTTTTACCTACTCTAAGAAGTTATTACACATAATGGTAAAATTAGAGGCTCTTTAAGGAATGTGAAATTGGTGTAACTAAGGCTAAATATAATTTTATGAAGGTCTATATACTATACTCAAAGGATATCAAGGGAGATGTCACCATGTGACCAAACTGGTCAACATTGGGATGGAAGCACATTGTTTCAGACTTAACCTGAGTGGGTTTGAAAGGGTAAGTAATATCCGGAAGCATAAGTGGGTCGACCCATCTGCGTCTAAGGTGCTCGAGACCCCACTTGTATAAACATATCAACAATAATAACTATTTTTCAAAAATGAACAAATAAGATACCTTAAAATGTACATTTTACATGTATGTAGGCAACAAGAATAATATCACTTTGTAAACCAAACCCATCCCAGCTGGAAATTGTTAAGTTTGGGCAGTAGCAAGTATTGTGAAAATTGGCAAGGTCAAAGTTAAAGTCAAACATATGCGTAGACTAAAAATTGGCCCAGATATGTTAAAAGTATCAAAAAATTCGGATCCGGAACCGAACCGCACCCGAAATATCTGAAAATCCGTACCCGAGATATCCGAAAGCCGGATAATCTAAATTTTCGGATTCGAATATGAATTGCAAAATTTTCGGATAATCCGATTATCTGATATCCGAAAACTAATTTCTTTTTATAAATATATATAGTATATGAGCATTATATTTAGTTTGAAATATAGTAAAAAGTAGTAAAAAAGGTAAACAATCGGATTCGTATGTGAATTTATGAATGTTTTTAGTTTTCAATTTTGGAAATTTGGAAAATCGAATATAGGTTTATTTTTAATCTATGCATGAAACAATTTATTTTTTTTCAAATTCGGATATCCGTTTGGATATCCAAATCCGTATCCGAAATTTCGGATACGAATTCGGATATTAATATTCACTATCCGAAATTTTCAGATATCCAAAAACCGGTTAATCCGATCTTAGACAACCCTAATTAAAAGTTTAACACTAGCATTTCATTATTGGACATGTACACATCACATACATGTTGAAACCAAATGAACAAACACAGATTTTGTGTGTAAATCAAAATATCAAATTATTAGGCATGTACATCACATACATGTTGAAACCAATTGAATACATGTTGAAACCAAATGAACAAACACAGATTTTGTGTGAATCAAAATATCAAATCCTAACCTAACTTTTAGTTGGTTCTTTCTTCTGTATAAAAAAAGTGAATACACATACTTTTGCTCTGGGCCGACCCTATTAGAGGCAAAGTGGGTGACCGTCAAGGGTCCATTTTTACTGGAGCCCTAAACTCTTTATTTTGTACACTCTACAAGATCATTTGTAAAGTAATTTTGATAATTATGAAAATACCACTGCATTTTTCAGCAAACCTTCAGTTTGTACGTTTTATACGTTAAAGGTATTTGTATTTGATCTTTTGTCATATTAAATAATGTAGCAAGTGAATAAAATAATAAGTATTTATATAATATAAATTTGTAACATTTCTAGGCATATAGTTTTATGCATTAGCTTAGTTAGTGTTTCATGCTTTAGTTAGTTGTACCCCTAGTTGAGAAGGTTGTAGCTTTTTATTTATTATTATATAATAAGAATTGATGTATTACCTTTTAGGTTTATTTTTTATGGTTTTTATCTTGTAGTGAATTTCTTTTTCTTTTATTGTTTTTTAGTTGAAATGGTTTATATGGTCTTCAAGTTTTGTGTTTTTTTTCATTATGTTAAAGCTTTTTCGGTACAAATTCGAGTATATTTTATACCAACTCGCAGTATAAGTTTGTATTTATATTTGTCTACGTTTTACGTCACATGACGGTCTAGATTCACATTTTTGTTTTACAATTTATACCATACGTTTGACATCACGTGGCACTATAGAATAATGTTTTTGTTTTACAATTTTTTGACGTCGTTTGCTTACTACTTAGCACGGTTTTACGACCTACGTGCACGCAACACAGGTGTTAAACACTAGTTTAGATGAATATGAAACAAAAACATTTGGTAAATGAAATTGCGTGACCGGGTAAGAGTTCCATTGTTAATTTCATATGTTCCATATATGTTGGAAGGCTGTTGTGACTGTTAATTTGTTTGATGATTGGGACTCTATGAATCAAAATGCTGATGTGAATATGCAATGGAACTAAAAATACCATCATATCATTATATATGCATTTGTTAGAACACAAAACCCACCCATTTAGTCAAACTGTTCTTCTTTCTGATTGGGAACTCTGTTTGCTGTTATGTTTGTGCAGCACCTACCTCTATTTGGCTCACTAATGATACGCGATTGAAAACCGATGTTTCTATTGAGTTTATGTTAACATTTTACGTGACTTTTAGTTTCGAATAGCCTACTTTTGATTAGATTTGTGTTTTTGCAGGTTTACGAAGTTTAAGGAGCTATTCGGGAGCGTTTTGGAGCATCGGGGCGGAAAACGGGTCAACCGGGATCTAAAATGGGAAAACAGGAAAACAAACATTGTAGAGGCCGTCGGCGACGCCCCTCAGATAATCCGTCGGAGAAAAATGGTCGTAGACAATGGATTAAGGCGTCGGAAGCAATTGCACACTTCTGGAGGCCGTCGGCGACGCCTCTTGGATTATCTGGTCGCTAAATTTCAATTTTGAACGGGTTTTAATGTTTGTTTGACCCATTGGGGAAGGGGTTACGAGTTTTGAAGTTTAAAAACATCTCTTAGGAGCCAAGAAGGGGAGACCATTCATCCACAATCAATTTCAATCCTTCCAATCACCCAATTGATCATCTTTGATCATAACCCTAACCTAATCATCATCTTCATCATCCTTTCACCAATCCATTGACCTAATACTCCACCATAAACCATAACCGTCACCATACTCAATCTCAAAGCTCAAGATGGTCGTGATTAAGCTTCAATCTTCCGTTGATCAAGTGTCGTTCACCATGAGTTGCTAGTTTCGTTGGGTTTCACCCTGGTGTAGGTTTTGTAAGTTCTAGGGTTTAACATTGTTTTAAGTTTTGATTTGTGACAAATTGTGATTTGATTTGAAAACCTAAGATAATTGTCTTGCATTGGTATTGTATTTGTGAATTGTCGAATGAGTTATGAAATTTGACTTTACAAAATGTTTATGTGCGATTATGTCTTGTCTAGGTTAGAATTTACTTGTTCTTGGTAATGAAGTGCATAGTAGTTCGTTGTGTATAACGTCGATAGCTTTTGGCACCTAAACCACGTAACACTAAACTCATGATCATTGTTGCAATTGAATTGAAACTAAAACGTGTAAAAACCCTAGGATTTGCATTACCAAACCGGGTGTGAACCTTGTTTCCAATAATTGTTTTAACCAAGTAATCTAGTTTTTGTGCAATTGTTTAATTTAGCGATTAAGTAATCAAATCAATTTTGTCAAATCATTTCGACATCCATTTCAAACAACCAATTATTTGACGATCAAAATAGCAAACTTCATAAAAGTTACATTCTTAGTTTAAATCAATCACGTCCATTCGCAAACCACAAACTCTTCATGGTTCGACCCCTTACTACCACTAACGCATTGTTAAGGTAATTCGGGACTATAAATATTATCTTTGACCGGGGCGCGACATTCCGATCAACTAACTCTTAAAATTGTGTATTAACCAAACTTGGTGTCATCAGCCTTGTTTGCTTAAATTTTGTCTCTGACATTAGCAATCCTACGTTTTTGTGAGCCCGAATTTGATAAAAGCTAAAGTAATAAACAATATATATATATATAGATGAGGTTCATTTGAGAAGAATCGTTTTGCAAGAAAAAAAATATATTTTAATCTATGCCATATATTTTTGCAAGAAAAAATAAAGGATAGACTCGTTAAATGATCTGTTCAGATTACCTTTGTACTCTTTATTCTTTTGATTCTTAATTTGTAATTTCTTCTCATTTATACTCTCCAACATATATATATATATTGTTCAAAAGATCGTAAAATGATTTGATATGAAACAAAATATTATTAGTTGTAATAATAAATATTATTTTTTAGTTTGTGAGAAACAATATATCAAAAAAAAAGATATGCTTTTAGAAATAAGAACGTATGTTAACAAATGAAACTATATGAACGTTGATGTGATAATAAATTGAGATTTAAATATGAGAAAAGTGCTTGGATAGTGCATATGGTTTGCTCCGATTTCAACCTTAGTCCTTACATTTTCAAAATTATAGCTATAGTCCTTAACTTTGGCAAATTCGTTCTCAGATAGTCCCTAGCGTGAATGAGGGTTAGTTTTTGGTATTAAGTATGTTTGAATTGACTAAATTGCCCTTACCATAAAAAAATTAAAAACCTAAAAAGATAAAGGATATATAATTGATATTTAAAAATTTTTGTGGGACCCACCATGACTTCTTCTGCGTACCCAACATACACTGTGACTCTTCATCACCGTCCGTCGTGAGAATAAGAACTTGCTTTGAGGATGAAAGTGTGTGTATTAAGTGAAAGAGCAAGAATGCGATCCTTAAACCTGAAGATAAAGTTCTCTATTTATAGCCGAAGAGAGTTGTGGAGGATGAGACCAACAACAAGGAACCTCCGTTTTGCCTCCCATGTCACGACCGTTGGTGTTTATAGGTGAGGGCATAGTTGGCGCACGTTGAATGGATCCACGTGTCCTGACGATTATCCTTCTTGTCTGGTCTGCCTCAGTAGTTAAATGGAGATCAAGATTGGTTTCGGATTGATATATGCAAGAGTGACACGTCAGGCCTTTGAGGTTAGGGTGTTGCATCCGTTTGGCTAATCGTTTTTTGCTCATACTATAAAGCAAGCCTGTTGCTAAATTGAGTGTGGATGCAAACAGTTTGCCTGTCTCTCTTATATTTACGTTTAACGTAAACATGTTGATATTCAGAAACATCAACGCATAGATATTGAATATTCAAGAGCATCAATATGGGTTGACCCGGATCAGATCTAACCCATACACACAACCCCCAAACAAGACACATTCGAGTACCATTTAACACGGTCGTGAGGTTTGTACAGAGTCATGTGCTTTGAATTAAAGATATTTTTTAATAATGTGAGGTTTGTAGTGTCTCGTGTGCTTTGAATTAAAAGATAGATTTTTAATAATGTGTATCATAGTTTTTTTAACGACGAATAGCGACAAACAGTAATAATTTACTTATATGCTACATAGCGAATAACAATATACTAGAAAAGAAAAATTTATGTGTGTTATATCAAAATACCCTAGCATACAGGGGGAGCAACAACCGAACCGTTAAGCGAAAACGAACTGAAAACCAACAAAACCAAATTGAAATTAACCGAAAACGAATTAATCGAAAATCAGTTATCGGATATTTTATACCATCGGTTAATCAAATCAAAGCGAATCATTTAAATCTTCATATATTTCCAGCTTTTATACCTCAATTTCTTGATTCCATTTCTTGTTTTATAACTTCTATTTTGTTGTGTTTACTTTATACGTTGATTTTATTTATTTACCCATCAAATTCATGTATTTATATATCTATTTCACGTATTTTTACCTCCTTTACATGTATTTCTAAACAAAAAAATTAGCCGATGTTTGGTTTGGTTATTAACTGAACCGAACCGAAAAACAATAAATTAACCAAATAAACCAAACCGATTAACCGATGACTTCGGTTACGGACAATGCTAATACCTAAACCGAACTGTGCACACCCCTACTACTGTATATATGCTATTTTATGTGTATATTTAATAAAAACTAAAATCCAGCTATTTCATAGGTATATTTAATTGCTATTTATATAAAGAAGACAAAAAAAATAAATAGACTATCGCCATTATCGTTTATCTATCGCTACAACCCTAATAGCAAGCCTAGACCTATACATTACGTAGCGTGCTATAATGATTATTATAGCTCGCTATTGACAACTATGATATGTATAACTCTATAGTTTATAGTTTTTATGTTTGCTTAATATTTTTCATTATATTATTACTTTAAATTTACAAATTACCTTAACCCAACGCTTATTTATTTCTCTAACTTCTACTTTATTTGACTAAAACTTACCAAATCATTGATCCGTCTGAAATCAACTAATCAAGTACCTCATCAGTTGTTTTTACTAAAACAACAATCAAAAACCGCTACAACTCGAACATCTAAAACCACAAACCATCAATTCTCTAAAATTAAAAGGTGCTTATTCATATATATATATATATATATATATATATATATATATATTATATATATAATATAATATATATATATATAATATACATTAACATAGCAGAAATTCAGCAGCGACTTGGAAGCTAAATTCAACATCTAACCTTGGATGAGCGCGACACTGCTACCGTGCCAAACCAGTACGGTAGAGGCGTAAACGAGCCGAGCCCGACTAGGCCCGAGCTCGGTTCGTTATGTTTTTTATGAAGCTTGAGCTCAAGCCCGGCTCCATTCGAGCATACTTCTTTTAGCTCGAGCTCGGCTCGCGAGTAAAACCCAAACATTGAGCTCGGCTCGAGCTATTTCGAAAACATCCTCAAACGAGCTAAAAGCTCGGCTCGAGCTTACTTCAACATCGCTTAAGCGAGCCAAAACTCGGCTCGAACTTGACTCACCAATGTTACCATCATTATTATTATACTATACATAAAAAACTAAAATTCTTTTTGGGCTCGTTTAGGCTCACTTGGGCTCGATAGCTAAACGAGCTCTATTTCAGGCTGGAGCTCGGGTTTGGGCTAGTTAAGGCTCAGCTCGTTCGAGTTTTTAACCGAGCCGATCACAAGTAGCTCTCGAACCTCTGGGTTTGTTTACACCGCTAAGGACGGGTACCGAAAATACCGGTACCGAAATTCATCAAAACTGGGTACCGGTACCGAAATTTTCAGTACGGTACCTGTATTTAAAGGTAAAATTCGATATTTTACCGGTATCAAAAATGCCAAAAAAATGGATACCGGTACTGATAAAAATCGATGCGGGAAATTCGGTACCGGTACCAAATTTTCATCCCTAATTAAACCTATTAGATCACACAACAAAAGCGCACAAACGATAGATTTACTGAAATTAAAGTAGTGTTTTTCATGTGTATATATATATATATCTACATAGCAGAACAGCAAGTTACAAACTAGAACCAACATTTAACTAACAAATCACACAACACCCACACCACAAAACAACATCCGTACAGAATCAGCCTTCAACAGAAGATCGGCGATAAAGCTTACCAAACACATGCAAAGCGGTAACAAATCCTATGAAGCAGACGCTCATGACAAGAACAACAGTAGGGGTGATCTTCAGGCCTGGAGCATCATCGGTGTAGAACCGAAGCATGTTGCTTTGGTTGCTACTACCTCCGGTGAAACTGCTGGCAGATCCGATGGTAGTGCGGCGGCGGCGCACGCCGGCGGTGGCGGCGGGGGAGCCCCGAGGACCGGCGCTGAGTGGGCCGGGTCGGGTGTTGGAAGAAGAGGAGGTGGTTTGAGATTGAGAGGAGCCTCTTGCCATTGATGTTGAAAGGAAGTTGAATGATCGGTTTGTGGTGAAATGAAGAAGAAGAAGAAGAAAGAGAGAGGGGTGAATTTGGAACCCTAGTCACTATTATTATGTCTCCAGAAGCTTCTTATTTAATTCTTTTTTGTTATTTTAATTTATTTATTATGTTCCATATTGGTTTTGTACTGTACTGTCGTATAGACATTATGCTTAGTAGAGATGGATATAATCGGGTAATTACGCTAGTGTCAGGATGATATTACAATAGTCCGACAGTAATCCAAATTTATCATTAGAAAAAATAGTTAATTCGGTTTAATGAGTTATGAATTATGATTGTCTAATAATACACAAAATAAAGATGAATAAGGAAAAAAACTAGGTTAATTCATAGATTAAAACCATGTAAACGACTTGATTTGTATTTATGCCCTACAAGATAAATCACTTGAAGAAACACTGATGGTGCCAATGAAGAAACACTGGACCAAACTATATCCGAGGATATCTAGGTTCTGGTACGAGGTCTTTGCATATGAAGATTATCTCTTGTCTGCCCGTTGATATGATCTTAGTTTAGACTCACTGCAAAACTGAAAACACCGTTAGTCTCGCCACGGGAGAAGGAGGTTTCTCCGTGACCACACTCCGACGTGATAATAAGTATTTTGGTTTGCAAAGTATAAAGTAAGTAATTAGTGAGTGAGCAAGAACCAGTGTGTCTTAACCTGGAGGTGAGGTCCTTTCTTTATAGCCGGAGAGATTTGTGTAGGAAATGGGCTGATGGGCATTGGGCCTAGAAGCGACAACAAGGAATATCCATTCTATCTCTTCTGCAACGACCGTTAGTGATCCCTGGCAGGAAGAGCGTTTGGCGCACCGTGGATGGGGCCACGTGTCCTAACAGTTGTCCTTGTTGTCTGGTCTGTCATCAGCCGTTAATGAAGATCGTGTGACAGTCGCTGACACGAGCTGGCTGGTGCCACGCGTACGTCCTTGCATACCTTTTGTCCTTTGCACGGCTGTTCATCATGCAACGTAGTCTGGCACAACCTGCCGAGTGCCTATTGGGTCACAGCTCTGCCACTTGTACCTTTGTACTTGATCGATGCCTCTTTACACTTCTCCTTACCGTGTGGCCTTATCAGTGCTTTTTGGCCAACGTGAACTTGTAGTGATCAAGTTCTTTTTTCAAGACAAGTACGAGTTGCTCTCGCCTTAGAATTGGCCTTGTGTGCAACTCCCAAAAGGGTTGGGTAGTCGGCGCAAGGTTTTAAGAAGTCGCAGGTGCGCAGGATTTAGGACCTGTGCTTTTCAGGTTTAACTTGCCGTTGCGCAAGGTGCGCAAGATTTGTTAAGCAACCTGCTGTCTTCAGGGTTTGTGTACCGTTGCGTATAGCGCGCAAGGTTACTCAAGCGACTTGTTATCATCAGGGTTGGTGAACCATTACGCATAGCACGCAAGGTTACTCAAGCGACCTGTTATCATTATGAGGGTATGGTATTCTGCGTAAACGCAGGGTTTTTGAGACCATACCCCTCCATCGCTATTTCTGTATGATTTTATATAGTTATGTTGTGTTAAAGAGTCCCGCATGCTAATTTATACGAACAAAACTAATGGTGTAAACGAGCCGTTTATAAGTTATTCGAGTTCGACTTGATAAAAACTCGAAACAAGCTGAGCTTAAATGGAGTTCGAGCCTAAAAGTAAGGTTACTTAATAAACGAGACTCTTAGTTATAAAAATACAACAGTTACGACGATAAGTAAATAAGATACATAATGTTTTATATATATATATATATATATATAAGTAACTGTATAAATAATTAATAAAAATTAGGAAATTAAAAGCATATAACACTCATGTGATATGGTTGCAAATAAAATTGACATTAAACCTTTGCACAACCAAGGAGCTATTTTGATGTCGTTGCGTGATTTATATAGTAGCGGCTTAAAAGCAATTTACTATATTTTCCTTCTAATTTTAAGGTATTAATAATTCAAACCACTATAAATAAACTTTGAGGGTCAACCTCTATGACCATCAAAGTCAACGTGTTTTTCATAACATTACAACAAAGGTGTCTTAAGATCGGTATCCTTAACATAACAATTGTATTCGAAGAAATCAACTACGAGTCGACTTTTAAGCCTAATTATGTTATAAGAGTAAAGATCGCGTACAAATAAAGTTATCGTACAAATTGACGAATGAAATGGAAATGTAAAAAAGGCGGCGACATTTTTGTAATTATTTCTATTAGTAGAGTAATTATCAAAATTACTATACAAGTTTATCAAAAAACATACAATTCAAAACTACTTTACAAGTGCATGATAATTAGTTTATAGTTCATCATTAATACACTACTACAAAATATCATTTAAAATTACTCTACGAGTGCATCGAATAACAAAAATTTAAAAATAACTCTACAAATGTATCATAATCAGGGGTTGTTTGTTTCGCTCTTAATGGGGTATTTAATCGTTCAGATCTCTTACTATTTCAGCATTTAACGGTTCAAATTATTTGTTTCGCGAAAAGATGTCTGAATGGTTTAAACGCTTGCCTCTAAATGGTTAAAAATTATACTGAGCCTAAATGGTTAAGACCTCTAATCGGAATTGGTCAGACATTTGCCTCTGAACGGTTAAGCATTATACTTGTTTTTTGATGGTTCAGACATCTTATTGGTTTAGCACTTAATAGTTCATTCACCACTTAATCATTCAGAAGTTGCCAGACATCCCCCTTACTCTACTAGTTCATCAAAATAACATAACAAACACGATTATTCTATAATTGATGACGATTCAAGGGATGGAACTACATGAAAACAATAACGTTGGGTGCTATTTTTAGAAAGCAAAAGACGTTTGATACTATTTTAAGACAGCAACGTTATGTAAATACATCCATTCGGTTTCTTTTTTACAAATATATGACCGTGTCGGATTGCTAGGTTGAACTAAAAGTCCTACAAGTTGTAACCCATACAACTTTAAACTAGTTGTAGGTCAAAATGGGCGGACAAGTTGTAAGCGAGTTGTACTTAAGTGAAACATGTTGTAAATAGGTTCAACGGTGGTAGATGGGCTGAACTTATGAATCATATATCTTAGAACAAATTTCTCGTTCTAAATTTAAACGAGTAGAACAATCCTTTTAGTTGTAGTACATACCAAACACGGGCGAGGTCAACTCCAACATGACATGTTTATAAACACAATTCAAACATCACCTGTTTAGTTTTATGAATTTTCATTCTTCATGTGATCAGGTTCAGGTGATGCATTCAAAACACAAGGCCCATGAAAAACAGATCAGGCCCAACACATATGTTCGTACTGCTTAATGGCCCACCTTACGTAAATAATCAAAAACTAAGTTTTGTCTGCCTATTAATCTATTTCATACACCAGATTTTAACCGAAACCGCAATCGGTTATTGGTTATTGTTAACCGCATCTTAGTAACCAGTTATTAATATTTAGTATAGGAACCGGTTATTAACCGACTGACCGGTTAACCGGAAAAAAAAAACCCAAAAAATTCAAAAAAAAAAAGACAAAATAACCGATAAAAAAAATAACTGGTTAAAGCATTAACCGGTTAAAGCCAAAAATAACTGGTATGCACCTTATTATTTTCCAAAATAATGTAGAGTTTTCACTCAAGGAATTGTTTGATAAAGTCTTTCTATTTAAAATGTTCTTCAACTATAAATTTTTTTAAATTTACTTTGAAATTTTAAAATGTTCTTCAAGTATGATTTTTTTTATATTTAATTTGAAATAATTTATAAGATAACATTATAAAAGGAAGTGTAGTAGATAACTTATAATATTCAAAACCAAAGATAGATGATCGACCACACTTGATTATTATATACGAGAAACAAAAGGTAAATAAATGGAAATAAAAAGGGAAAAGTTAATGTTGTCAAGATGCCCCAATTGCAAGCTTGCAATGATGTGGATACGATTTCTCTCCTAGGTAGGTCTTCCACTTTGTGGTAACCAACAAATTACACTAAAATATATAAACTCTTAAAAGTTATTCAATTTTTGAATTATGGTTTTGATAAAGCGTCAAATACGTTACAGGACAGTATAAAAGAAATATTTGCTCTTATCCTATCTTATCCAAAACCAAATCAAGGGTAGGACAAGCCTACCCGTTTTGAGAGTGAATTTAAATAAAACTATAAAAAGTACGAAGTATCGTCCTCAAAAAACTTATAAGAGGTATTGACCGGAAGATCCAAGACCGATAGAGCTATATTAATGGTAGCTAAATTAATCATCTTGTAAGACCACAACTAATTCTTTAGCATAAACATGAAATAAAACTTGTCTTGTAGGTCAAGTACCTAGTAAATATTATTATTGTGTTTTTTTCTCACTTTATGTTGTTGGATAGATTCCTTGATCTTTACAACTCATCCTCTTTATTCTATAGCTCTTTTATCAACAAAACTTAAGTGTGAAATGCAAAGTGACAACCACCAATTTCGTTCCCCTCTATGTACTATTCATATGTGTTGTGCATAGTTTCCGTCATAGCATACACGCGACTTACAACGACCACGTTAAGTATACGACGAAAGGTCAATAAGAAACAATTTCAGATATCTAAATTCTAAAGGGATACCGGATTTAAATAACCCCAACTTTTATCAATTGGCCGATAGCACTCCCAACTTTCGATTTGTACAACACGACTTCCAACTTTCAACTTATTTTCGATATCACTCCAAACTAACTAAATCCTAACCTAGTTAGTTTTTTACTGATGTGACACTTGTGTGGTGACATAGCCTTTTTAATGACCTGGTAGCTGACATGGCATATGATTTGGTTTTTTCTATGACGTGGCATCTGGCTTGGCTTTTTGATGATGTGTCAGCTGATGTGGCACTGGTTTGGTGACTTGCCATCTGACGTTAGCAAACTGGGTTAGTGTTGGATTAGTTTGAGAGTGATATCGAAAAATAAGTTGAAAGTTGGGAGTGATGTTATACAAATTGAAAGTCAGGAGTGCTATCGACTAATTGATAAAAGTTGTGATTATTTAAATTCAATATCCCAATTCTAAAACTGTTAGATCTAACACATGAGCGAGTATAAGCCCATGAAAAACTTTAAAATATTATGTATGTTAGTGTTTGAAAATTGTAAATTGTAGAAGAAAAAACTATTGATAAAAGTTGATGGGATTGATGGATTATTCTTTATGGGTTTTCTCATAATACTAAAAACAAAAAGCATAGCGTTAGGCCATGGCCATGGAAAGTGAAATGGCATTATGATGTTTTGGGCATGAATGAAAGAAAAAGGCAAATTAGAAAAGTGATTCTTCCCAAATTTTTTTTGAAAGTATACTTTTATTCACAAGCCAACCTCAAAACACAGAGGAAGGCCAACAAACCAAACACCAAAGCCTATTACATAATATTAAAACAAACCCAATCGTCCCATGATATGTTCCTATTCTTAGATCAATTCCGGTACCATAAAAAACCAATCGACTTAACCTCTTGGACAATGTCTAAGGCCGTTATCACCATACTCTTAAATCTTCTTTCGTTTCTCGCTTTCCAAAGAACCTAGCAAACCACCAGAATAATCCCATGCAGAACCTTTTTAACTCTAGAATCCAGGTTAGAAAACTCATGGATGCTGAGCAAGTGTCGGATGGAGAAGGCATAAATCGGGCTAATCTTACACCATCGGCTCACCATAGACCAAACAGTCAAAGAAATTGAACAAGAGCAAAAAAGATGTTCTGCAGTTTCCAGCTCTTCTCTACACAAAACGCATACTCCGTCACCAATGTAGCAATTTCTTTTCGCTAAAGCATCAACCGTGGCTATTCAACCCATCTCGGCTCTCCACATCAGGATTTTGCACTTTCTAGGAATCCAATTCGACCACTTGAAAACAAAATTATTACTATGATCATCACCGCTTCTGAGAAACTCTTTGACCGCTTTAACCGAAAAAACCTTGTCTTTACCTCCGATCCATTCCCACTTATCCCTAGAGTTTGAAAGACGAACATCTGCCAGGAGAGAAGCCAACGAGTCCCATTCAGATTGTTCCTTCCCTAAAGCAAGATCCCTCTGCCAGACCCACAGACCAGAAAAGGCTTGGGCCTCCCTATCAAAACGCTCGCTGACCCGACACTTCTTATTAGATTCAATACTAAATAAAAGAGGATATCGATCCTTAAGCGAACAATTGCAGGCCCACGGGTCAAGCCAGAACCTGATATCGACGCCATTTCCCACTTTCCCTTTGAAATTTTGAGCCATATGGACCTCTCCCACTTTTGTTTTCTCCACCGTAGTGACTATATGTTTCCATATTCCTCCCAAGGTTTTGTTGACCGGGACAGGACACCAACTTCTATTAGACCTGTGGATAGATCAATGACTTTTCGCCACAAACAAGTATCATCATTCCTGTATCTCCAAATCCACTTTGAGAGAAGAGACGTATTAATATTGCTAAGACGAGACAACCCCAAACCCCCTTTGTCGACCGGAATCGTGACACGCTGCCAGGCCACCCAATGAAGTTACTAACCACATCATTGCCACCCCATAAAAACCGTTTAATGATGACTTCGAGACCTTTAATGACACCCATCGGAGCCTTGAACAAAGACATGAAGTAGTTGGGGATACTCTCCAGCACCTACCTTATTAACGTCACACGACCCCCAATTGACAGTAAAGAAGATTTCCATAAAGCCATCCGGGCTTCAAAGATGTCAAACACCGCTTTCCAATTTTCAATCTTGGTCATCCTAGCTCCAACCAAAACTCCAAGATGGACAAACGGGACCTCACCAGATTTACAATGGAGAGCCGACGCCTTATCGAGCACTTCGCTAAGACACACACCAATCCCATATAAGGTCGACTTGCTTAGATTGATTTTAAGGCCAGATCCTAAGTAAAAGCACCTAAGCAAAAGGGCGATGTTTAGGATATTATTTTCTCCCCATTCTCCCATAAGGATACAATTGTCAGCATATAAAAGATGATCAAGAACTGGGCCGTCGTTGGGTAACCTGATGCCTTTAATCAAACCCGCCCGACTCGCTTTTTTTATCATGCTTGAAAAAGCTTCCATCACCAATAAAAACAAGAAGGGAGATATTGGGTCACCTTGTCTCATCCCCTTGGAACATTGAAATTCGAAAGTCGGGGCTCCATTGACCAATACCGAGGATCTTGCCGAAGAAAGAATACCATTAATCCAGCTACACCATTTGGGAGGAAAGCCCAATTGTCTCATAACCGAGATGACAAAATTCCAATTAACGTTATCGTAGGCTTTTGCAAAATCAATCTTGAACAGGAAGGCTTTATTTTGTCTTTTTTTTCAACCAAGCAATCACCTCATTCAGAATTAGCGGCCCATCGAGAATTAAACGATCTTTGAGAAAGGCCGTCTGGTGTTCCGATATAACCGAGCCGATCACCGTTTTCAGCCTGTTAGCTAAGACTTTGGAAACAATTTTGTTAATGATACCGACGAGATTAATGGGTCTATACTCTCCTAAACCTTCCGGATCTTTGACCTTAGAGATGAGAGCAATAAATGACGAAGTACACCCTCTCGAAAAACAACCATCAGCATGGAATTTTTTGAAGATATCTCCAAAATCCTTTTCAAAAATACTCCAGAACCGTTTGATAAATTTCATGTTGAAGTTGTCTGGCCCGGGAGCCCGTTCACTACCACACTCGAAAACAGCCGCCTTAATCTCCTCTTTCGAAAAACTCTCTGTCAGCTTAGAAGCATCATCTTCTTTAAGCTTTTTGTCGAAACAGCAGTCCACTTCGGGACGAATCGCCAAGTCTTCTCTAAAAGTAGACCGGAAATAATCATAAACAGCTTTCTTGACTTTTTTCGGTTTAGATATCCACACGTTGTTAATCATGAGACCCGGAATAGCATTTGACACCTTCCTTTTATTGACCACCCCGTGGAAGAAAGCGGTGTTATCATCTCCCTCCATAGCCCATTTAATTCTCGCTCTTTGCCTTAGGTCTCTAACTTTACAGTCTTTCATAAACAACAGTTTCTTTTGACATTCTAACCTCACCCACTCTTCCTCATAAGTCAACTCCCTCTCTTCCATCGCCTGATCAAGTTCGTCCAGTTCCTCCCTAGCCTTGATCTCTTTTTCTCCCTCCTTGACACGAATCTCATCCCTCCACTCTTTAGTAGCATCTCTGATCCACTTAAGTTTCTGAATCAGAACAGTATCAGGAGGCCCTTCGAAACAAAAATCCTCAACCGCAGATTCAACAATACTCTGAAACTCCGGTCTTTCGAGCCAAGAACTAAAAAATCTGAATGGTTTAGGGCCGAAATTAAGATTATTAACAGTGAAAAGGAGCTCCCAGTGCACCCGAGGCAAAGCTCTAACACAAGCTTCAGGCCACCCGTTTTGGAACTCCTTGCACACAAGGATCCGGTCTATCTTGCTGAATTTCTTCCCTCTTGCACCCTCCACCATATACGTAAATTTACTTACTTTAAGCTCGTACTCGCAAATATCGGCATAAAAATGAAACTCTAAAGTCTCTGGCATAATTAGGCTTGAACTTCGAATTTTTCCTTTCGTTTACGTTACGAACAACATTAAAATCCCTAGCAAGAAGCCATAACCCAGACCCGACATTTTTTCTAGAGAGGATCCTATTCCACAAATCTCTTTTTTCAGCCGGTTTTTGTGGGGCATAAACATTAAGGACGTTAACCTGATTCGAACACCCTTTTATAGACCCAGTTAGCTGCAAGAAATTGGGGTCCTTATGAACCGAGGAAATAGAGAACATACTTGGGTCCCAAACACACAAAAGGCCTCCCGAGCGGCCGATAGGATCAACCACTTCCTTAGCCCACCTCGACTTACCCCAGAATTGATCGATGTCAACGTCCGGAATATTAGAACGCCACATCTCTTGAATCGCGATTAAAGAGACTTTCTTTGCCGCTTTAATCTCCCTAATCCATTTCACTTTCCTGTCCACCCCAAAATCCCTGATATTCACTGAAACCACATTCATTTACAAACCCCATTAATACCTTCTTCACGGATTGTAGCCTCTACCCTCTCGGTTATCCCTGCAAGGTCAACTCCCACCATCTTACCGAAATCGATCGTGCTCCTGAATTCCGATGACAGCATATTCACTTGGGTCTCCTCTATAAGCTCCCCATCTTCCAACGAACACTTATCCTCAGTGGCAGGATTTCACTCCTCATCTGCTTGAGAAAGCGATACCTCTGGAGTGGTGTTCAAGTTAAAACCTCCTTTGATATGGGCCTGATATTCAACTGAATTCGAAGATTGACCCAAGTCGTTTACTATTTCAACTTTGCCCATCGCGTCATCATTAAAAAACCTATCTTCACCTCTCTGCCGTTTTCTGGGCCTCGGAGATAACTGGCCCACACAACAGGCCCATTGCTCACCAAAAGAAGCCCATCCCTGACTATTTGAATTTTTATTTTTGATAATCCTTCCAGTTTTTGAGGCCTCTTTATTACAACCATAGCCGACATTCTCTGACCTCCTAGGGATTCCCACATCCTCCCCATGCGCCGAAAAGCACAAAACCCCAGAGGGACTGTTCGGGACCTCCCCATCCCGAGGAGCCGAAACGTCAACCTTATTTCGAATCTCCGACTCCTCCGGTGACCCGTCGACTGCCTCTGGCACCTTTTCCCCCATCTCCGGTAAACTAGTCTCAGACTCCACATCGTCTTCCAGGAAGTCTGGAATCCATGGATCCGATTCTTCAACCACCCAAACGCGATAGGTTTTATTCTTCCACTTAGGGTTCAGGATCCCAGATATTCTGTTGCCACAATCCATAATAATCCCCAACCGATCGTAAGTGAGATCACCATCCGTCTCTTGTATCTGGGAAGCTTGAATCACCTTTCCAAACTTCTTACCGATATTGTTGAAAACTTGCTGGGCAACCAGATGTGGTGGGACACCATGGATATTAATCCATGCAATACGTTCAAAAGGCATGGATTGGCCTATCCACGGGTCCAGGGACGAAAACCACCTATCCCAGATAGTTGTCTCCAAAGCAAATCTCTCGGCAGCCTCACCACTTGTAAAGGAGACAAGAACCAAAAGACCACCAATGTATTGAATTTCGGCTTCATGAAAGCCAGCTAAAACCAACGCCACCTTAAGAAGCCTAAGAGACGTGAAATCCTTCACTCTGCCCACGAAAGCCCTGCCAATGAAACTTTCTAGGGTAAAAACCGCTGGATCCACGACGACTGAGTCATCATCCACAACCGGGGAAGTTTTGTTCATCAGAATATCGGTGAACGACAACCCTGCCTGAACACTCTTAAAAACTCTTGGCTCCTTCCGAATGTAGGCATCACCTATCTTAGGTTTAGCTCCTCCTCCCCTATTGAAACCTTCTGCTGACTTAGGATTACCACCCCCATTCTCCATAGCAAACAGAGCCACATTCACCTTCAGTTTATTACCCCAAGCCTGATCTTTTGTAAGTTCGCTTCCAGTTCTTCCTGATTCCTTATCCCTATAAAGCTGACAAAGCCAAAGATTCTTCCATCCTTGTCCCTTTTCTTGGCAATGAAAGCCCCCCCCCCCCCCCCCCCGATCTCCCGTAAGGTCTAAAGGCATTTGCCACATCCCACGGGCGACACCCCTGTGGAATATTGGAAACAAAAACTTAAGAACTTGAGACCTTCCTTCTTTCCTTCCTACACTTCCCCTCCTGCTTCCATGCTGATACTCCCATTCCTCTTCGTCTACTCCGCCTTTCTCCGCTCTACTCCTCCCCTCCATAGATGATGATAAAGTTTGCTTATGTTACTTAATTCACCAATAAAGTTGGTTAGAAATATTTTTTTAACGGTGACTTTTTTATTAGGTACCGTATTTCTCAAATTTAAGAACTCTGTTGTCATACTTCGGTTAGACTATGTTGTCTTAATTAAGCATACACTGGCTTCAGAGTTTGGTTTAGGCGTTCTCCCAGAAAACCATACTGCCGATTGCCACTTGACTCAGTTTTATTTCGTTTATGCTATTGATTATTTAGGGTTATTATTTATTGATAATTAGACATGGCAATAAAATATGAAAACCCAGTATAAATGGAAGGGGCAAATGTATTTTAAAATTTGCTTATATAAAAAAAGTGTTTAGTATAGTTATAAGGTATTTTTGTGTCAAAGGAGTAAGGACACTTTGTATCTATAGCAAAGAAATATGCTAACAAGTTTCATACATCCACTTAGTTCGTGTATTCTTAGAGATAAAATCAACCCATTTTGATAGGTAAAAAGTACGTAATAATAAATGAGACATGAGTAAATTATTTCATAAAAAATGAGGTATGTGAATAATTGTTAGTACCTCATAGCTATAGATATAAAAAGTTGTTTAACATATAACTTTCGTATAATTATATAGTAATAAAATACTAAATTCTTTACACATTATTCATAACAACAAAATTTCAAGAAGAAAAATATAGATAATATATTCTGTTTATCATATAATATGACATGTTTACAATTTTCATTAAGAATATCAACTGGATGCAAGTGTTTGATTATAGTTTGTTCTTACTCTTTTCAATGTATAAATTTCTTTATCGCTAACGGGGTTGGGGGATTTGTTTTAATTGTTTTTTTTTATGGTTTACCTTAATATGAGTAGCTTACATAGATAGGTTTTAGAGCATTCACATCCTATTCATCATTTTCTATCCTATAATTACACTAAAAACAACTAAATTTTCTCTCTTCTCCTAATTAAATACTATGTTTTTATACCTTTATCACTATCTTTTCTCTCAACTCTATTCACAACCACTTTTAAAATATATTAAAGAATTATAGAGGGTGAACAGTGTCTCCTCTAATATATAGATGAACAGTAACATTTTCATTCTCCTTCACTCACAACCACTTATAATCATTTTTTATAATATAAAACACCTCTCTCAGAATTTGATGGATAGGATGTGAATGTTCTTAGAAACAAAAACGGATGAAATAAAAAATCACACTCTCGACAACAACAATCATACCCGATAAAATCTCATACATAGCAAAATTATTGGTAGGGTTTTAGGATGGTGTGATGGAGAGAAGAAATCTCATACATAGCAAAATTATTTGCTAAATAATAAAGTTTATGTAGCAAAACTCTTAAAGAGTGAATGCACATGCATAATTGGTCAAGATTGAAAAAGTCCATGATGGATTGATGATGTGGAAGCAATACCCTAAGAGCGTTATCAACAAAGTTAACAAAATGTGTAAGGATTAAAATAGTCGGGTTAAGTGTTTTATAACTCATGTTATATTGTGATAAAGAGGGATATAAGTTTGATTAAGTTAGCCGTGCTTCTATCAAAATTTCACTTGTAAAAGTTTGCTATAATCACAGTTTACATTGATGATGTACACATCATTGAGAGAAACTGTCGAGCTTTTATAGAGAATTTTTTGAAAGACCTTTACTCAATGTAATTTTTTCTCGACTTGCAACTCGAATATATGTGCAATGATATTTTTATCAATCCATCAAAGTACATTCAGAAGTTGTTGTGACATTTTACTATGAACAAAGCTCATCCTTAAAGAACGTTAAATTTTGTTCATTACATGATACAGAAAAGAAACCTTATCATCTCCAATTAAATAAATTGAAAATTTTGGTCGAGAAGTACCATAGTTAAGTACAATGGGTGCATTAATATTTCTTGTTACCAATGCATGATTATAAATCTTTTATTTGAATACATTGACGTAATTTAACATTTGTCAAGCAAAGAGAATTTGGAATTAGTTAAAACAACTACTTTGATACATCTAAGGTATGAAATATTATTTTACTAACCAATCGAAACAAGTTTGGTTAGCCTTGTTGATGCAGGGAATGTAACACAAGATCTTGTCGTACGTATATATGAGAGGAGGCAGTAGAAGTCTAACATGAAGGTCATGCATCATTGCTTAGTTTAAAGAATTGCACATGAGGAGATCAAGCAACAATTCATTGACTACCAAGTTTTGAGAAACTTTCAAAGACGATCGACATTGTCACTTAAAAGATATATATTAAAATGAGGGGGGTAATATACACGTTATTCGTTCCTCTTCACTAAGTTTTTCGCTATTGAGTTTTCTTAATAAGGCTCTTAACGAGTAAACAAATCTGATCCAGAAGTATTAGGGGAGAAAATACGCGCTACACTCTTTTTCCCTTAGCTATGGTTTTATCCCACTGGGTTTTCCTAGCAAGATTTTTAATAAATCAGCATCACCAAACGTATTAGAAGAATACTATAATATTTCATCATGTGGATAGTTAAGGAGAAATGTTATGAATACATCATTAAGAGTGACTCTCGACATCCTTAACTCCTCTTTTGTATTTACTCTTATATTAATGTATGGGCTTATAAGTAAAGGCTTTGTATTTCATACTTACACATGAATAAGATATATGTTTACTATTATCTCTTTATCTCTATATTGTTAATAGGCTAGTTGTTATACAACATCTCCAAAGTTTTTTTAAGACGTTTTCTTTTATTATACTTTGAAGATTATGTAATTTATATATATTAAATTTTGTTATTTGGTGTAGGCAATAAATAAATCATCTCAATTATAAATAAACATGTTAATGTTTTTATTATAAATACTTAATATTCAAGAATAATATTAATAATTTCTAATAGTATGGGTTAAACACTTAAACAACTTAAACTAAAACATAAAAAATATGTTTTCTTTTCGTGTCGGTTTGGTTATTGAAAATGATTATATGAAAACAAAACCAAAATTTTTTGTTATTAAAAATACAAAAACCGAACCATCAATTTTTATTTCGGTTCTTATTAGTTATTTCGGTTACAGTTTGATTATTTGGATAATTGTATTTTAATCTACTACCTCACATTTGCTTAAACACTCTAAGACGTAGAGTAATAAAAGGTTTAAAAGATAAAATTGTTTTTGGGACAGCAAATAGGCGTGTGATAGAGACACCGGTTGCAATCACTAAGTCACTGAGTCAATACTCCCGCCATTGTTGCTGTCAAAGCTTTCTGGGTCCAAACTCCTGTTTAAGAAAGATTAAAGAGCCTTTTGTTTTTGTTACACTTGTTTGTTTTATGTTTTGATTTGAGTAGAACAGTAAACGAACTAAACGTTTGGTGAACAGTTGTTAATTGTTTGGCGGAAAGTTTGTTTACATTCGTTGAATATGAACAAGAACTTCCGTTCAATCAGTTAAATGAACGAACTTGAACAAAGGCCTCGTTCATTCAATTGTATTCGTGGACGTTCGGTAAGGTGTTCGTGTATTTGTTCATTTATGTTCATTCATGTTGGTTTGTTGGTGTTTTAATTAAAGATTTTTGTACTTTCATATTTTTATCTAAACTTTTTATCTTATTTTATTACCCTAACAATTAAATATGGAAACCTTATTTCCACCTTGTTTATGCATTGTTCCATTTTCTTTTTCATTATTTAAATCGACGTATATAATTGACCTCCGTTCCAGCATTGCTCTATCCGTCATCCACCTTTAGCCTTCATCATGTTCGCCAAATTTATTTGTGTTCGTGAACACACTCATTTTCTTTAATGAACGAACATGAACATAAAATCTCATTCGGTAAGTGTCCATGAACAGTTCGTGAACACGTTTATTTCCTGAACGAATGAACATGAAGAATGGCTTGTTCGAATTCGTTCCGTTTGTTTACAGTCCTAGATTTAAGTTTTGATCATTTAATATTTTTATTTTTAAAGTTTTCCAATAAAAAATTTTCTTAACGGGTAACTTAAAAATATATTCTATTCAACTACTTCACATAAGTGAATTTTAATAACATTAAGAGGAAGGGGTGCCCAAACCGAGTATCTTAACTCCCTTCAATCTTTTTGTGTCAATATCATGTCACGTCACTTAGACTATTCACTATCCCCTAAACTACCCGATTCAGTAGCACCACTACCTTAAAACATGAACCCCACAATTTTATCTCACATTCTCTCCGTATGCATAACTCTCTCTATCTTTCTCCTACCTTCACACACAAACCATCGGGTACTACAAAAACCACCCTTACCCGCAAGGCACTATCTGTAGAACCGACGACGGTGCGCGGCCTGCAGGTAAGGGGGACCCGAAGGCAATGGTCTGGGCACCCTGGGTCCCCTAAGTAAATGACAAGGTTTAATAGCTTATATAAAAGTTGGTTGGTATAAAAAGAGAAAAAAAACTATAAGTCAGGTGAATAGTTTTATAAGACATTTACAAGGTACAGTGCAAGATCTGGAATCTATTTAGGAATTGGAGAAGGTTAATCTCTAAATTACTATCTTTATGATAGGTGATAAAATGCTTTGTATCATGTCAAAATAAAGATGATATAACATGTCTCATGAAAGCTCGTATGAGCATAGTAGAATATAGTCTTATTTAGAGAAGAACCTATGATAATACATAATGAAATTCCAAACTAATGGGATCATAAGTCTTAGTTGAGATTAGGGTTGTCCAAATCGCTCGTCACTCGCTCGGAAAATGCTCAAAAAGTGTTTATTTGATTTTCGCTTGGTTGTAAACGAGCTGATCGACTTGGTTCGTTTTGCAAATGAGCCAGACACGAGAAAAGCCCCACCAGCTCGGTTCGAATCAAATTTTATATATACACACAAATATAAATTGTATATATAGTTTTTTGTATACCACTCTATTGGATTTTGACCAACTATATACAAATATAAAATTATATTTATATATAATAGCATAGTTAGGCCTGTAAAAATATTATCTAAAAGTAGAATCCTAAGCTGCTAAGCGGTAGTCTTTGACATGGACTGTAATATACGAAAGGTAATAATTATATAAAATCTATTAATAATAGTAGTAATGAAAATAATAATAGATAAAAGAGTCTTTGGGTTTTGTTAATTATACAAGCATCTGCATACTTTTTTTTGACTCAACGTATAAAAAAAATAGAAAAGAATATAATAATAACAATAATAATAATAAAAGATGATCTCTTCCACGAAGTTTGGGTGTTGCGTTTTCTCCCGACGACTAAAATAGAACTGAATGAAGTGTAAGTTGGTTTAAAACTTTACATGCTTAACTGGGTTTTGTGCTTGTTCACTATTGTTTGATTGAAGCAAGTATTATTATTGTTTTCACTTCATATAATGATATATGTTTTTTATCTTGAAAGTTTAGTTTTAAATCCTATAAAGTTAAATCTGATCTGATGGGTTATAAATAAAGTTTATGAATAATAGCATTAGTGTCTCTGGTTTCTAGATTAATTAGAAAAACAGTTCAGTAACATGATATTAAGTTAATGAATTTAGTTATCTACGTCAACGGACCCTTAAATATATGTTTTTGGAATTACACATTTATAGGATAAAGCATTACCTAAGTAGTAGGTTTATATTAGTGATAAAAGCCATAAAATACTTTCCATGACCATTTCATAAGTATAAATTTATATTTTATTTTATTTTTATTTCAAACATTAAATAAATGTGTGACAGGAAAAAGGGTTAGTTATTTGGTTTCAAGTTCTAGTGGTCGGGAAACTATAACGAACCAGTCAATTAATACTATTAATTTAACATAAAACTGATTTGGATTAAAATGGGACTATAGGTCTTTCATTTTTGCGGACGACTTGATTTATTTGCTTTGTTTTGTTTGCTAATAAGGTACGGATTCTGTTTCTTTTACATCATAGTATAATTTTTTTTTCGTTACTTATTGTACGGATTCCTTTTCTTGACATCATAGTATATTATTCAAGTCCGTTACTTTGTAGTACGGACGTTTTCGCGAGTTGATTCTGTTTCGTATTGTTATATAATAAGCATATACTGTAGCATGCAATGGACCTTAGCTCATTATTGCATGTTCCTTTTAGACTCACGTCAAAATACGTTTATTTCTGATATGGCTTTGTACTCTCTCACCCGAGCAATTATATGTTTAGACTTGTCGTTGGGGCGTCAACGACATGGCACTCATCGTGACGGTGCGTAACTAAAGTTCACGGCGTCTCTAGTTGTGCTTGTGTAGCACCTGACCCCTAGAGGCGAATAGATCGATCTTAGCTCTGACTCCTGACTCCCGACTCCTGACTCCTGTTGAGATGGAATAATGTGTGTACGCCTACCCGCACCGTCTCGGTGCATAGACTATAGCTGTGTACCCCTCTGTTTAGGCTCATGGGTGTTTCCACATTACGTGACGGTAGGGATCTTCAAATCGTTCGACGCTCCCTGCAAGTTTAATCTGGATGGCACAATAGACGGTAGGGATCTTCAAATCGTTCGCCGCTCCCTAAAAAATTAATGCTCGAAAAATGCTCGTTCGGTTTTCAGCTCGAAAAATTTCATACTACAACGTCCGGACCGACCATGGTTCAAAAGTCTTAAAGCTATTATTCTTCGGGTGATGATATGAAACTGTTCCTTTAACTGACTTGTTCATCTATCTTCTAGTTATGATCCAGGTGTTTATAGTTGTTGAATATCAATCCTAGAACACGATAATTGAAGGATAAAAGAGTCAATAAAAGTTTTAGTTGTCTTTATTGAACGCTATAAAAGAACATATGGTTGGAAAGCCAAAGCGATCTATAACATCAGATCATTAATAAAGATCTACTACTCTAAACTCTGCTCATACTTAAAGACTGTTCACAAGATCTGTTAAAGGGAAGCCCTGCTGTAAGTAAAGGTCTGCTAGAGAGAAACTCTTATGAATGTTAAAAGGCTGTTGAAGCAAAGGTCTAGTGAAGACCAACAGAGGGTTACCTTAGCAGGTGTTATTCAACAGAGTCTATTATGTAATTAATGTAATAGTGTTTAGGTCCAGCAGAGGTTAGAGTTTGTTAGTTTGTTAAATGTCACTTTCATAGTGACGTCTGCCTAAGATGATCAGTGGTTTGAAATGTACTATAAATAGAATAGTATTCGTACTGTTCTATCCATCACTTTTCTTCTAAACATTCTGTATGAACAAAATGAGTGATCTTAGGCTCAGGGGAAGTTTGTGAATTCAATGAATACGTGATTATAATTACAAAAGCATGTTCTTGAACAAAATCTTTCTATTTTTGTGATTTCAAAGTTTATTTAATTTCGCTACAGTGTTTCATTGTTATCTGTCATCTTACATTGATTTCATCTAAACAATCACATTAATATCAAACTCAGCTTCTAATCGTTTTTATTTAATTGGTTTTAAATATTAGTTTGAATGTTTGATAATCATCCAATCGGTTCATTGTTTTGTTCTTTTGCAAGTATCTTTATAAATTCCTAGAAAGTAGGTTTTGAATTATAGTATGATTAATATTGAGTCTAGATTAAACATTAGCGATGAGGTTTGGGCCATTTGTTTGGTACACACTTTACAACGTTAGTCAAAGTTTATGTTTGGTCGATTTTTCTTGTTCCAAAATTCATTTTCTCATCTTAATTTTGTGCTTGTGATGGAGTAACCAAAGGGTGAAGGTTTTTGTGAGGATTTTTTTTGTGAGAATTATCGGAGAGATGATCTAAACTTTTTTAACGAGTTCAATTAAAAAAATTACTTAAAAATAACACTAAACCTTCCATGAGGCGTTTGTTGGTTGTGAAGGAGGTGCAAGGATAGGTTTAAAATAGAACATGTGGGCCTCACCTGAATTAATATATTAATTATTTTATTTTAATGATTTAATTGTTATTTTTTATAAGAGTATTTTAGTTATTTCACACTCACTTATCACCAAAAACTAACCTTCATCCACTCTTAACTAACACTGTAATCTTTCTCCCTAAAAAGCTAGAAAGACACTTAACCAATCTTGGCCTCTTCATGTCTTTTCTTCCTTAAAAAAAAAAAAACCACAAAGCTCTTTAAAGTTGGTCATGGGTGACAATCATACCCTCAAATATTATTCTTGTTTAATTTTAATTTCCCTCCTTTTGCTTCATCATGTTATTGGGTGCCATAAAAAACATGTCTTGTGGTTGTGACATGACTTCACTTCCTCTATTTCTTTATCCCCTTCAAGAATCTTGATTTTCACCCTTATTTTCAAGAACCAACCACTACTTCTGATCAAACCTGTGCAAAAACTAAACCTGAAGTTGGTTTTTAAACTTTTTTATAATATAATGGAAATTGATCTGAACCATGCAGCAAGTGTGCTTGAAGTTGTAGATGAAGTTTATAGTAACAATGGAGATTCATCTTCATCTTTATCTTTATTAACCTCCTCAAACTCATCCTTAAAGTCATCACTCTTGATTCTGAATCATTATTGTGCAAACAACTTTGGCATGCTTGTGCTGGTCCTCTGATCACTAGTCTTCCAAATGTTGGAAATGTGGTTGTTTATTTCCCACAAGGTCATTTGGAGCAAATGTGTTCTCAAAGTCAATCATGTGGTCATTTGTCACTAATTGATATACACTCTTTGGGCTTGAAACCTCAAATATTTTGCAAAGTTGTTGGTGTACAGTTGCATGTAAGTTTCTGAATTTTGAATGATTATTTTTCTTAATTATTTGTTCAATTGGTTGTTGATTTGAGTTTGAGTTTGACTTTTGATGTTTGACACAATTGTTGAAATATAGGCTAACAAGGACAATGATGAAATCTATACAAAACTCACTCTTCTCCCCCTGCCAGAGGTACTTTTGGTTTTATTAATTTTTATTTGACTTTTTTGGTAATTTAAAAAAAATGTTAGAAGTAGAGTTATTGTAACTTTCGTCGTAAAAAAACAAAGTTTTTCATTTTTATTTTTGATAATGATGATGTGTAGTTTACTGGGAAGAATTTGCGAGAACGGGAAGAAGAAGGTGGTGACGCGACACTCGCAATCAACCCCTCAAATGTTTTGCAAAACTTTAACTGCATCTGACACATCCACTCATGGTGGATTTTCGGTACCTCGAAGAGCTGCCGAAGATTGTTTCCCACCTCTGATATGAACTTATGTCTTATTATATGGTCAATGTATTCACTGATTGCTAAAGGAGACGCGATGATCTCAAACCATCATTGCGAATTATTTTTAACTCATTTCAAGATTTTATAACTACATTGTGTACCATTTTAGGATTATAAGCAGCACAGGCCCAGCCAAGAGTTAGTTGCTAAGGACCTCCATGGAGTGGAATGGAAGTTTAGGCACATATATAGAGGTGATTCTGATCAAGATATATGAATTCTGCCATATTTTTTTTATTGATTAACGATAAATATGTCAAAATTTTACGCGTTTAATAATGAATGAGTCTGTTCCGGCTATGTTGGTCATTTTGGTACAATAACAAGAACTAGCTTTAAAGGAATAGGGTTAAACGAGTTGAATTTGAAAGTGACTCAAGATGCATTTTTTTCCGTTAAACCTCTTAAAATTAAATTTATTCAAGAATAACATTTACATCGTATACTTTTAGTAATTATATATATGACATATTAATTATTTACAAAAAAATATAGAAACTTTTGACAAAAAAGTATTTCTGGTCAACCCAGCCCGTCATGTAACAAGAAATTACCATTTTTGTCTTGAAACCATGTCATCGCCGGTTACTCAACCCGTCCATCCTACTAATTTTCAGGTCAACCCAGGCGCCATTTGCTTACCACCGGATGGACCGTATTTGTAAGCCAGAAGAATCTTGTTTCTGGGGATGCAGTTCTCTTTCTAAGGTATATATTATAATTATGCCATTCAATAAGAGTTATATGCATCTTTTCTGGTTAAACAAGATAACTTCAGACTCTTAAAAAACAATGATTAAAGAAGCAAATACATAAGTGCAAATTTGTGACACTTTTTATCCCAATTTTCTTGATAATCCAATAAGCAAAAGATTATAATAACATTATAAAAAATAGCAAAAGTGTGGTAGGTTGGTAATGTGCATAGATGGATACAAGAACTTGTGGATTATTCTTTTGGTCTGAAAGAGGGAACAATGAAAATGTTTGAAAGACTTTAGTCTTTAGGCATATTATAAGGGAATGGTGCTTATAACACTTCATTTTTTGTAGCAAAAAAGAGAGTAGAAATGGAGAAAGAATAATATCTTTAAGGCTTTTACTTTTACTTTATTTTGTTTTT
Organism: Scalesia atractyloides; assembly: GCA_947069175.1. Lineage (NCBI taxonomy): Eukaryota > Viridiplantae > Streptophyta > Magnoliopsida > Asterales > Asteraceae > Scalesia > Scalesia atractyloides. The sequence continues at coordinate 88,088,050 of CAMTDV010000001.1, forward strand.
TGTTTTTATTTTTTAGGGTGTTAAGAAGCTATAAAAAGAAGACATGGTATATACATGATTAAACACTTTGTGTACATTCGCTGTCGTTGCTAGGCTTGCGCTCGTTATCTTATTGCACATTTTTGTAAGAATAATATACGGGTCAACGGGTCATAGTCCATATCCGATTTGAAATAGTTATTTCTCTCATTTCGGTTTGTTGTTCACTTTAAGGAGGAAGAGAATACAAAGGGAATCCCCGAAGATCTTCGCTTTTCATTTTAAGAAAGACTTAAAAGTTTTATGCTATATAATTTGGACGGAGAATTGGTTAATGAAAGAGAGATCTTGATCTGATATTAGGAGGGAATATAAGCGGTTCGGGAATTTACTTGCATTCATGGTCAGGTAAAACGTAGCTTGCGTTTAAAGCAGAAAACCAGTGGAAGTTAGATTCGTACCTGAGAACTCTGCTAGAGGGACTCAGGCGCTTACCACTGTGCCACTCCATGAAGGTTAAACTAAATCATTTGGAAGGCCAAAACGCTAAACTAAACTGAACAAAAATGCTAAATAAAAAGGTCTACAAATCAACAATAGTATACAAGCTTTATTATCTTTTATGGTTAATTTTAGAGGCAAAGACGGTGAACTAAGGCTGGGAACGCGAAGAGCCACTCGACCAAGAAACTTTCTTCCGGATACAAACATGCCCAACTCAAATTCCTTCGTGAACATTCTTGCTCCCATAGCGAATGCCGTATCTATGAAAACTTCCTTTGATGTTTTCTATAGTCCTAGGTAACATCTAAGGTCATTAAGGTGGTGTTTCAATGCGTTTTATTGAACTGTTCATCTGATTATTTAGAGGCCAGATACCGAGTTTTGAATAAGTAATTTCCTACCAAATGCAACAAAACCAGTTTTTTAGAAAAAAAAAAGATAATTATATGGATTTATATATAAGAAAAATGTTGACATATATTTTTAACTTTTTATGTATGAAAAAAAATATAATGTGTCTCTTCATAAATTTAAATCTTGAGTAAAGTACATGGATGGTCCATGTAGTTTACCAAAACTTTGGATTTGGTCCCTAGCTTTTCAAAAATACACGGATGGTCCCTGTGGTTCGCGTTTTGTAACGCAATTAGTCCCCAACTAACAAATCTAAAGGTTTCAGTAGGTCCAAGTTAGAGGCTACCTGCGTTACAAAATGCAAACCACATGGACCATACATGTACTTTTGGCAAAGTTGGGGACTAAATGTGTTACAATGTGCAAACCACAGGGACTAAGGGACTATCCGTGTACTTTTGAAAAGCTAGGGACTAAATCCAAAATTTGGTAAACCACAAGGACCATCTGTATACTTTAGTCTTAAATCCTAAAAAAAAAAACTAATAATAAGAGTTATGTTTCATTTGATCAATTAAATTTGTAAAACACTCAAACAACTAAGTGTGTGAAAGATTACAACTTTAAGCTGCAGAAGCACAAAACATTGGTTCCTGCAACATGTTTAGTTACAACTGATTAACCAATTCTTGTGATTCAATAATCAGTTTTAAACCTCATACAAAGAAGGAAAGATCACATCCTTTGTCTTATACATATCTAACTTATAAATGCAATGCAGGTCTAGTCGAGCGGACTTCATCGTTCCTTATGCGAAGTACATGAACTGCATCAGCAATAGGATAATTATTGGCACAAGGTTTAAATTGAGATTCAGTATGGATGAGTCTCCTGAAAGAAGGTATTTTTTAGATGACAATTTCGACCCCTTTACTTATTAATGGTCTAGTCGGGTTATTATTTCGCTTAACGGGTCAAAATGGGTAAAAAAAGTAAAATAATAATAAAGTTAGATTATTAATCAAATAATGTAATTTTTATAATGATATTTGACATACTAAGTATGTAGAGAATATATATAAATTCTGGAAAAGAAGTGTACCGGGTCAACCCAACCCGATATGTGTTTGTTGGCCCTTAAATGAGAATCTTGATCATTTTCTTGAAGGTTTAGAGGTGCTGTGATTGGTGTAAGTGACATGGATCCATACAAGTGGCCTAACTCTAAATGGAGATGTCTAACGGTACTTCGCATTTATAAAACGACACTACTTTTTATATGTTTTTTTTTTAATTTTTTTTAAATATTTTGGCCCATTAAACAGGTGAGGTGGGATGAAGATGTTGGAAACGATAATCAAGAACGAGTATCTCCATGGGAGATTGATCTTTCGGGTGTTTCAATGCCACTTTTAAGCATTCATTCGCCTTTAAGATTCCAGAAAATGAGGACAAATCTGCATTCAACTCCATCCAAACACCATGTTGCCGGTATTTAATTTTCTTGATTATAACTCTCAAAATAGTAGTTCCATTTTGACTCGTTTACTTATATAAATGGGTCAATTTGGATTATGTTTTATCAAAAAATTAAAACTAGCGAAACACTCTTTTAATGCATAAACGATAACCCCTTCTAAATCATCTTATTCAAAAATTTAGATCATTATTGAGACGATACAAAATCTTGTAATTATATACAACACAACATTTCATACAAAATTTAACAAATTTTAAACAGAAATTGTTTTAGGTCAACCCGTGTTGCGTGCTACCGCCACTATCAAGCATCTTGAAATTTTTATTGTGATTTTAATAAAATATATATTTTTTGCAGCATGGGGTGGATGCTTAGACTTTGAGGAGTCAACAAGATCCTCTAAGGTCTTGCAAGGTCAAGAAAATATAGTTGGTAAGACGAACAACTCGTTAAGCTTTGGAGTGCAACCGTCAATGCACGTGGGTTTTTCTCCAAATCTTATATTATTTACGGAAAAAGGTACAAACATTGTCACCAACCCAAACCCGACCATTTTGGGATCTAACAACGCTAGATTCCCAACGGTCTTGCAAGGTCAAGAAATTTGCTCGTTAAAATCCCTAGCCGGGAAAACAAACGGTCCGTGGGGCCCCCCAAGAACCGATTTTAACATACATCAAAGACCAATCAATAGTGGTTTGTATCCACTTGGGTTCCCAATTGGTCAAGCTATTTTTGGAAATGGGCTTACAAGGGATCATAATATTGTTAATGGGCTAAAGCTACAACTTCGGGCTCCAGTTGACCTTGGGAAAACAACCGTTGACCAGAATCTGATCGTAGAAGGTTACTCGGGCAGTGAGAAAGATAGCAATGGTAGTAGTTATAAATTGTTTGGTTTTCAATTGAATGGAGCTTCACCACTAATGGAAGATGGTCAAAGTTTAAGCAAGAGAAGTTGACCCAAGGTAAAGTTTGTTACTTGTTGTACATGGAATTACTAACTAGAGGTGTCAAAATGGTCGGGTATGTTAAATAACGGATCAAAACGGATTCGGGTTAACACTTAAAATAAATATTTTTGGCCTTTTTTATATATAGGTTCACTTGAGCATGTATTTGTGTCATTTCTAGCCAAAAAAGTTGTTGGATGATGAATATATTCATTCAATTTTGAATAGACAAATATAGGTAGTTGTTGGATAATAAAAAGGAATATTGGATTTAAATAACCCTAATTTTCATTAACTGGTCAATAATATTCCTAACTTTCGATTTGTACTACAACGCTTTCAACTTTCAACTGACACTCACAAACTAACTGAACTCTAACTCAGTTACCTAGCTGACATCAGATGCCACTTCAGCCAAAACACCACGTCAGATGCCATGTTAGCAAAAGTGCCATGTCAGATGCCAATCAACAAAAAAGTGTCACGTCAGATGCCATGTCAGCAAAAAGCCACGTAGAGATGGCACATCAGCAAAAAAACTAACTGGGTTAGGGTTCAGTTAATTTGGGAATGCCATAGGAAAATAAGTTGAAAGTTGGGAGTGGTGTGGTACAATTTGTAAGTTGGGAGTGTTATCGGCCAAATGGTGAAGTGAATTTGGACCTATTGTCGTGTTCAACCACTCTAGTCGGTTTGGTCCCATTTCATTTTTAGCTAATTTGTACGTAAATGAGTCAAAATCGCACTTCTATATGCACTACAATCCTTTTTCACATAGTAAAGCTTAGGTTTCAAATTATTTTTCATATATAGGTTCACAAACAAGGAAAAAAGGTTGGAAGGGCCATTGATCTCTCAAAAATGTCAAGTTATCATGATTTATTTAGCGAGCTCGAGTTACTATCTAAGATGGAAGGCGTGTTGACCAAGCGCAATGATGCATGGCGGTTGCTATATAACGATGAAGAAAACGACATTATGGGTGTAGGGGATGATCCATGGGAGTAAGTCCTTGTAACAACTATTTCATGCATAATTTGAATGACTTATGTTCAAAGTTCAGATAAACATTCGAATAACACATGAGATACAAGTCATTCTAAAGATTTTGCTGAATTCACACATAACTCCTAAGACTTTATATTTGAATTATTAACTCGATGGAATTTTAAAAAATTAACTAAAAGTTTTTTTTATGAATTTTTAATGATTTGATCATAAAAGGACCTTATTATTTATTTTTGGTAGGTTGGAGAATTTAATCATAATAAAAAATAAGGATTTTTTTTAATAATTTAAAGTTTTTTTGTAGGGTTGGAGGATTTAATCATGTTAAAAATAAGGATTCTTTTTTAATAACTTAAAGTTTAAGGATTTCATTAGGAACTTTTAAAAGTTATGATATCTTGCATGTGTAGTCTTTCATGTCATAATTCGTAGTAAATAAAATAAAATCAATAATTTAGTAAAAACTTCGTTTTCTTATTGTTTATTTAGTAAGAAAAAGCTATTTTATATTTAATTACTTATTGTGAAATGGATACATAAGTTTTGGTGTTGTGAAAGAATAAAACAATTATTTATAACATGTTTTGTATAGTACACGTTATGCATTAAGATGGTTTATTATATATGCTATAGAATTAATTAATATTAATATTTAGTGTTTGATATTTTAAATTCTGGATGGGTGTATATGAAAATATAAACTTTAGAAGATATTAACCTTGAACATTTTATGTAGTGAGTTTGCAAAGATGGCTACAAAGATTCACATATGCACCATGGAAGAAGTGGAGAAGCTAATGAGTGGTGGTGTGGTTAGTGACGGAGATGGTGGATGCCGCTAACTCGTCAGCGATAGGGATGCCGGAAAAAATCTCCGGTGACAATCAAGATGGTGGTTTAGACTTTAGACTTTAGAGTGTATATGTTTATGCAAGTGTTTTGTGCTAACAAGACTTTGAAGTTTTAACTTATGCAGCTAAGAAACATGAGTGCAACAAGTATATACAAATCTTATGCTTTTTGGTAAAAGAAGAGGATTATGTTAATTATTCAAGTGTTTATTACACAACTAATTAATTTTTTTAATGTAACAACCTTTTATTTATCATAATTTGATGCAAGTAGCATCTTACAACGGGTAAAACAGTCACAACATCATCCTGTTATTAATTACTAGTCGGTAACTCACGTCAATTCCTTTGCAAGTAAAGGCAGACATAAACCAAACCCTTCTCGATCACATATCACGCGTAAACATCGACGACAGATAAAAAATCAAGTATCTATAAAATTATTAAAGAAGCCAAATATATAAATAAAATAGGATACCCAATATTAGGATATCCGAAATTTCCGATTTCCGATCGGATATCCAAATATCAAATGTTTAATTTATTCAAAACCAGATATTTCGGATATTTTCGAATATCCAAATATAAATTTTTAAATATTTTTCAAAATTCCTGATATCCGATAAAAAACAAAAAAAAATTATAAATTTTCGGATATCCGAAATATGCAAAAAAAATCACTATCTGAATCTGAAAGTTTGGATATCTGAAATTCTGATATCGGGTATTTGAATTTTCCGATAGTTCATATTAGAATATCAAATAGTTCGGATCAAATTTTCGGATTAGGATATATGATGTTTCTCCCGCGATCCTCTTGCGGTGTTCAAGTAAGTCAAATTCAACTAATTAGCGGGTTTCGGTATACTTAATTTTATCTTTTTAAAATTAGGTAATCAACTAATTTAACACACCTATTTTACTTGAATTCCGAGCGAGGTTGCTACCGCACTGTTCATTTTTGATAATTTAATTTCCTCAAGTTTCATCATGCAAATTATATATATATATATATATATATTTCATTATACAATCAATACAAGTATGTTATGTTCAACTCATTATTCAATAATCAATATTCATTCATCAATCATTCTATCAAGAACACCGTTAATATTAGGTTACCGAAGAAATTGTCTATTCAACTCTCCGATAAAGAAATCGAGGAGGATAGCAGCTTGCTAATGTAAAAAATTGCTTCACTCAAAAGATCATTCGTTATTTTATATTGATATAGACTATGTTTTAACTTTTGTTACAAGGTCAATGATGATAAACATTGGACATGAGACAACTTACTACGTTAAAACTCCAAAAACATTATACAATGAACTAGCAAACTTAGTTCAAGACAACAATCTTTAGCTATAGAAAACTATAATTAAGACTCGAGTTTAACTTGTGAACCGCAAATGTAAATCTTTAATTAGAGACTTAAACATGAGCTTGCAACTGGTAGATATCGATCTTTCTTTTGACCGTTTGAAGAGAGACTCGCATACACATTTTCTATATACACGAAGATACATTTTAGCCACGATAAACCAATTAGTGCAACACAAATACATGTAAAAATAACCGTTTTGTGGAATCTTGAAGCAATGTATGCCAATAAACTTCATAGCATGTGTACTTGAGCATATGTATTTGATAGTTAAAAAGCAAAAACTAAAATTATAATAAGCAAAAAACAAAACAATATGCTTGATTAATAATTACTTTGTGGTTAAAGTGACAAGCAAAAAACAAGCACAATGGTTGATTAATACGGATAGAGGTAAGATTGTTTATATTTAATCTTTCTCAGACTTTATTTTAATTTTGCTATTGTTGAGATTTACTTATTATGATGATAATGATATAACTAATTAATAATTACTTTACACTTAAAATGTAAAAGTAAAAATATCATTGATTGAAAAGTATTTGATCGTTAAACAATATGGCTTTAATCGTTAAACAATATATGGCTGATTAAAAGTATTTGAATGTTAAAAAACAAACAATATGACTAATTAATAAGTACGGTTTAATGAGCTAAGCTCAATTAGCACTGGAGATTAAGTAAATATTTGAGTTTGAGGCTATAAGTTTTAAGTTCGAATTTGATCTCAACTGGATTTTACCACAGTGAGGCTTTGGACAGTAGATTTTCCCTGGAACCATAAATGGTGGGCTTGGGCTACCCAACATTATCTGTGATTGAAGGCATATAAGATTGTCTTTTGTTAGTTGGATTACCCCGAGTAGCCGCATATTTATTCGTTGGTCATTCAAGAAAAATAAAACGTAGATATATTAATGGCCGGTTTGAACCCGTTTTTAAAACATTGGTGAGTTGTGACTAAACATGTACAAAAAAACCGATTTAGAATCGAAACCGGAAAAAAATCTGAAACCGGTTTTTTTACCAGTTTCAAACCGAACCAACCTGGCGGTTTGTAACTGGTTCTTTTCCTCGATCTTTGAAACCAGTTTTAAAACCAAACCGGTTTTTGTCCAAACTCGTTTATAAACCAAACCAAACCAAAATCAGTTTTACCAGTTTGGGGTTTGAACCCTAGTAACCGATTTTAAAACCAAACGGATTAAAAAAAAACCGGTTTGTCCCCAACAAAAATAAACCGAAGCCAGTTAAAAAACCGAACCCGTTTTGGAAAAAAAAAAAGGAGGGGGGGGGGGGGGGGGGGGGGTGGTTGTACACCTCTAATTGTGACTCTACACTACACTGATGATCAGTGAGTAGAACCCTCAAAAAAAAAAAAAACAAAGCCGACGAATTAGCGATGAGCAACAACAACGGCAAACGGAAGCCGGTGAACGAAGAAGACGACGATGAAGAAGACGAAGGGAACGAGAGAGATCTTGAAGCATGGGAGAAAGCATACGCCGATGAAAGATCATGGGAATCACTCCAAGAAGACGAATCCGGACTCCTTCGTCCCATCGACAATCAAGCGTTGCATCACGCGCAGTATCGCCGTCGCCTCCGCTCACTCTCTTCCGCCTCAGCCGTCTCACGGATTCAGAAGGGTCTTATTCGGTATCTCTATCTGGTTATCGATCTCTCAAAGGTATTCATAATGTTGGGTATTGTTTACACGTTTGTAGGGTTTTGAACGAATTGCAAATTTGATTAATGGGGTTCTTCTTGTTTATCGGAAGTTGGGGAATTGATAGGGTTTATTATTTGGGTTTTGGGGTTTCTTTTTAACTGATGAATGATTGGTTTTGCAATCGGGTTTGTCGGGTTCAGGTTGTTTGGTTATCGGGATATTCAGGTAGGGTTTGAATTGATTACTGGACACAAATCATGATAGTGTTTGGTTAGCTGCTAATTCCCAACATTAGTGGTGTTCAGTTCTTGGTTTAAAAAAGCGCGCCTTAGTAGGCGCACTTAAGTGCAACGCGACTTTAGGCGCAAAGAGCTGCGCGTTGTGTGACATAAGGCGAGCTATGTACAAAAAACGCACAAAAAGCAAGCTTTTTTGGGCAAAAAATCCCACTTAGGTGCGCGCTTCTTGTACAGAAGCCGCAGTGTTGTAGGAATCGTTAGGCGCTAGTGGGTCGGTGGGGTACCGACTAGCAATTAATCGGGCTTAATAGGGATTAATCGGATTGGGATTTTTACGTAATATATAGTTATATATGCACACACATTTTTATATGTAGTTTGGTCGAAATTTGGCCAAAATAGGACCGCCTAGCGATTAATCGGCCTTAAATCGATGAACCACGGATTAGAGATTAATTGGCGACTAACCAAAGACTAGTCAGGATTTCTACAACCATGACAGAAGGTGCTTTTGTGCTTTAAAGTGTTATACATGTAGCTAAATTGGTTGTACATGTAAGTGATTTATACATTAAATCATATGTAAACCCTATTTATAACTATATTTTGGGTAAGGGATGCTGAAAACCTATAGGATAAATAAAAAAAATATAAGCACCTTGTGCCTCGCGTAAGAATAGCCCTCTGCTTTTGCGATTTGCGCTTTGATTTTAGACCTTGTCGCTTTTTGCGCTTCATGCTTTTTTAAACCAAGGTTCAGTTTGATGTTCTAATATGCAATTATGTTTCTAATTAGGGTTTATGTAGGATTTAGGTTTAGCCTCTTTAACGATATTTTTTTACATGTTAGGGTTTTGGCAGGATCTACGGTTTTAATCGCAAATTTGATTAAAAGAATTTCTGTTATTTACTGAAACTAGGAGAATTGATGGGGTTTATTATTCGGGTAGTTTGTGTCGGTTATTCATTTTTATGTGTGGCATTGTATCTGATAACTGATTGGTGTTACAATCGGGTAGGTTGGGTTCATGTTGTTTGGTTACCAGGTTATTCGGGTAGGGTTTAAATCGATTACTGCACACAAATCATGTTAGCGTTCAATTAGCTACTAATAAACAACATCAGTGATGTTCAGTTTGATATTATAAAATGCAATCACATTTCCATTTAGGGATTTTTTAGGATTTGGTAGGATTTAGGGTTTTGACTTTTAATCACAAATTTGATTAAATCAGTTTCTGTTATGCACTAAAAGACACTATGTATATAGTTTATAGTACTAATAATCTATTTTAGAAACTTAGTATTTTCCTATTCTCAAGTGAAGAAATCATATTTAATATCAAAAACTCATTCACTAAATCTCGCTTTCTTTTTGTCATTCCCTCAAATGGTAACACGTAGGCAGCTGGAGAGATGGATTTACGCCCAAGCCGAATGGTGGTAGTCGCTAAACAAGTAGAGGCTTTCATACGTGAATTCTTTGACCAAAACCCGTTAAGTCAAATCGGTCTAGTCACTATAAAAGACGGGGTCGCTCAGTGCTTAACCGATCTCGGCGGCAGTCCCGAGTCTCACATCAAAGCTCTAATGGGAAAACTCGGGTGCTCGGGTGAAGCGTCCCTTCAAAACGCTTTAGAACTTGTACACGAGCAACTAAATCAAATCCCGTCGTACGGTCATAGAGAAGCTATTATTTTGTATTCGGCTCTGAGTACTTGTGATCCCGGAGACGTGATGGAGACCATTCAGAAGTGCAAGAAATCGAAGATTAGGTGTTCGGTTATTGGTCTCTCTGCAGAACTTTATATATGCAAGTATTTATGCCAAGAGACCGGAGGATTATACTCTGTTGCTTTGGATGAGGTAAGTTCAAAACCCGAAATTGCAATGTTTAATAGGCTAAATTAGAGTAAAATGCCATTTTAGTCACTAAGGTTTGGCTAATTTTGCAACTTTCGTCCAAAGGTTTGTTTTTTGCATCTGGATCCAAAAGGTCAGAAATCTTGCCATTTTCATCTGGCTCGTTAACTCCATCCATTTTTCTCTGTTAAGTCACATGTATTTTTGTCCTTCTTATTTAGTAAGGGTATTTTGAATACTTGTACATTATGCTTAATGCTTGTACATAAAGTGAAAAGACCGAATTGCCCTTTAATTTAAGTTAACAGAAAAAGACGAAAATACCCTTAACAGAGAAAAAATGGATGGAGTTAACGAGTTTGATGAAATTGGCAAGATTTTAAGCCTTTTGGATCCAGATGCCGAAAAACAAACCTTTGGATGAAAGTCGCAAAACTGGCCAAACCTCAGGGGATGAAAATGACATTTTACTCGGCTAAACTATTAAGCGAAATTGGAAAAGAACTTATTTGACGTAATTTTTTTGTAGGCACATTTAAAGGATCTAATATTAGAGCATGCGCCGCCGCCACCAGCGATAGCGGAATTCGCTATAGCTAATTTAATAAAAATGGGATTCCCGCAAAGGGCCGCAGAGGGTGTTATCTCTATATGTTCATGCCATAAAGAAGCTAAATTTGGCGGAGGGTATATTTGTCCAAGATGCAAAGCGCGTGTTTGTGAGCTACCAACTGAGTGTCGTATTTGTGGGTTGACACTTGTTTCTTCCCCACATTTGGCACGGTCGTATCACCATTTGTTTCCCGTAACACCTTTTGACGATGTTGCCCCTATGCTTGTGCCTAATCAACATCGTCGCCCAAAAAGTTGTTTTGGTTGCCAACAGTCTCTTTTGAATCCTGGTGAGTAGCATGCATAAATGACTAGGACTGCAAACGAACCGAATGTTGTTCATGTTCGTTTATTAAGGAAAGATATGTGTTCATGAACACTTACCGAAAGAGATTTTGTGTTCGTGCTCGTTTGTTAATTTTAGGTAACGAGCGTTCATGAACACAGTTGAAAACATACAAGCACAAACATGCTTTCATGAACAAAATAATTAATACTTATTAAATATTTAATTTGTTAGAATCTTGAAGTAATTAAATAAAATAAAATAAAAACTAAAAACACTAATGAACTATCAAAATGTTACCGCACGTTCACGAACATAAATGGACGAGCGCGGCTTCTATTCATGTTCGCTCATTTAACAAAAGATACACAAATTCTTGTTCATGTTTGCTCATTTATTAAACGAACGAACACAAACGAACTCCCGCAAAACGGTTCGCTGAACATTCGCTTCGTTTACCACTTTGTGCTGTTTTAGAAATACAGATTTTTTTTTCAAATTCTTTTAATGATCAGTTTAACGATGTGATGTAGGAAACATGCCGGTTCGCTGTGTTACTTGCCTGAAATGCAAACAATTCTTTTGCCTTGACTGTGACATATACATTCATGAGAGTTTGCATAACTGTCCGGGGTGCGAAAGCCTAAGAGACTCCAAATCGATTAATTGATTTTCAGTTTAAAATCGGAGAAACGATTCATGAAATTTGTGTATTCCATTTTGTTTGTTGTTCTTATATGTTGCCTTCTGAACTTTTCATTATATCGTGCAACTTGTAAGCATGGTTGCTGATAGGATTTTGATCAGTAAGAACAAGGGATTTTTACTTTTTGTATTATTTAAGACGAAAGTTTCGATGAGTTTCTAAAGATGTATGTTTTTAAGAACCAGAAATTTTATTAGTGTTTTGAAAACTGGACCAGTCAAGCTAAACCGATCAGGCACGAGCTCATAAACTAGGTACAAATGAACAGGCTGATTTTGACTGAAGTATGCTTTCTTGTCTCATTTGCTGACCAGCAATGAATCGTCAGTTGAGTTTTCATGGTAAGGGACACCCAAAACCGAGTACACGAGCAGAGATATAGTCGAGCTTAGAAAGAGAGCAAGTGGTAAGCGAGGCCTGTCTTGGGCAAGAGAGCGTCATATGTACACTTTTTTTGCACCCCAAAAACCAAACTTATTAGCGAAGCTCTAATGGTTCTTACGACTCTTTTAAGGCAACGAGGCACTCACTTATGACCCTTAGGCAATGGCCATACACAAAGCGCGGGTTGAAACGCCTCTTGTACATATGCAAGTTATATATATCCAAGTTTTTGGTACGTGACAAACCTATGAGAAACTAAAGAAACAGTTATATAAATACTTTGCACCTCGCTTACGCATGGGCATTCTCTAGCGCCTCAGCTCTGGAGAGACCCTATTGCCTCGATGCAGGTCATGCTTTTAAAACCATGGTTTAAGCAAATGACATTTAAAAACTATTTTGCTACCAAAAAGGTCTGCCACAAACATGGGTCTCTAGAAGAAAAAAACAATCTATACCAAAGCCCTGTTGTACCGTAACATTAGCGATGGATATAAAAACAAAACCAAAAAACAGAACTAAGAAAAGAGGGCTAAGATTAGGGTTAACAGAGAGCAGGTGTAGTGTACTGATCTAGAGGGCAAAAATGGGGTTAATATGGAAGAAAAAGACTTATTATCTATCTATCTATCTATCTATCTATCTATCATCTTCAGAGTCAGAGTTAATAGATAGGTACAATCGCGGTCTCACTGAACGCTTTTGACGGGGACATGAAAACGGGTCATCAGATCTTGTCTTCCCAGGTTTCATTCCAAGTAGCAAAGAAGCTGCAACAAATCCATTCATCAAATAATTCGTTTAACTCAAAGTACTTGCAACAACACATTATCATACTTGTTTGATTATTTAGCAGTCTGATTATACCTAGGGGTGTGAATTTCTGACACGACACGAACCTAACACGAAATTCGAGGGTTTCGATTTAGTCCAAACAGGTTCGGGTCAGTTTTAGGTTGAACCCACAAACCAGTTTAGCTAACCGGGTCGGGTTGGCAGGTTGACACGTTTAACCCATTTATATTATATTATATTATATTATATTATATTCTTTTACAATATGTTTAATGTTAAAAATTAAATTGGGTGTGTATTTTATGTTATTATAACTTAAAAAGACATATTGACATAAGATTTTATAATTTAAATGTAATTGTATTATATACATTTGTGTTTTTTTGTAGTGAATTTTAATTTTAATAAATTTTTTTGTAGAAAAAATTATACAATTTCAGGTCGTGTTCTGGTTCATATGTAATGACATGATTTTTGGGTTCGGTTCGGGTTCGTCTAAAATTTTCGGGTTCGGGTCTGGTTAAACCCATCAACCAGCGAACACGACCCATCACCCCTAATTATACCATCAGATGATCGTTTTAAACCCGATGCCCCACACTAAATCAGGTCGAAGCATTAGATTAACAATTTCATTGGGTCTAAACATATTTACCAGTATCCGCCATTGCACCATCTTGGGACGGTGGCTGCTGACTCGAGTTCAACCCATTCACAGCAGCTGGTTCACGATTTCCCCCACCGTCACCGTCACCGCCACCTAGCCGGAGGGATATCCAGTCGTTGTCGGTCAAACCCTTGGAAACAGTTGGTTGATCTTTCGACTTCACCAGCTCTGGGGTCTCTATCGGTCGCGTAGGAAGAAATAACTGAAGTGACGGGTCTTCATGTCCAAAAGCTAATGGGTTATTAACTAATTCATCATTAACGTCAAGATTAGATTGGTAAAGTGAAGAACCGGGCTCGAGTGGTGCGGAATCCAATCCAATTTCATCTGTGAATGTGAAACCATCACCAAGTCCATGATTGTTATCATCTGAACCGAAGAGCTGAAAACCGGGGCCAATTCGACTTGTTGAAGGTAAAGACCAAAACGGTACACCGAAATCATCATCGTTGTCATTAAATAAACCAAAACCTGAACTCCCACCGTGAAATAGAGCAGGATCTTCAACTTGAGGAACGGAAGTTGCATTGTTTTCGTTGTATGCAGTAGGTGCTGACGACATCGGGTTTTCGGTCTCGTCATCTGAATCACTAAGAATGATGATGTCAGCATCCCCGCCAGTAGCTGGTGGGTTCAAGTTGGTAAACACGTATCCCAGATCCATGTTCGGTGAAAGTGAACCGAAATCAGCACCATTGGTGGTAGAATGACCAAAATGCCCTCCATCTTGATTAATACTAGCATCTTCACCGTCTCTACCACTGAAAGTTGCACTGCTGCTCATAGGAAAGCCATTATTCCCGTTATGCCCATTATTCACAACATTGTTGCCCGAAGAAAGTGAACGAACATTTTCGGGTTTGCTGACTTCCCAAATTCCGTTGCTGTTCTTTTTAATCCCGAGTTTTAAACCCGTATTTTGAATTTCGGAACCGCCTTCGAGTTTAACCGGTCTTGACATTTCTGGTTTAGGTTTAGACTCAACTTCCATTGGAACGAAGAGACTGCCATCGGGTAAATGCCACTGCCCAAGTTGACCTAAGCTTTTTTGGTCGTTTTCGGCTTTTACACGCCAAGATCCATCTGGTTTCACCTCAATTTCTGTTACATCCTCTCCACAATTCTTCATCTTTATGAAAAAAAGTTTGGAAAGAATAAAAAAGAGCCCACAGAAATAAAAAATGAAAAGTAAAGTCATTTTCGTCCCTGAGGTTTGGCCAGTTTTGCGACTTTCGTCCAAAGGTTTGTTTTTTCGCATATGGATTCAAAAGGTTTGAAATCTTGCCACTTTCATCCGGCTCGTTAACTCCGTCCATTTTCTCCGTTAAGTCAAGTCAGGGGTATTTCCGTCTTCATTGCAAACTTAAAAGGGCAATTCGGTCCTTTTCACTTTATGTAAAAAAACCGAATACCCCTGAAAAAAACCGAATTGCGCTTTAAATTAGCAAAAAGGACGGAAATACCCAACTTAACAGAGAATAATGGATGGAGTTAACAGGCAAGATTTTAAACCTTTTGGATCCAGATGCGGAAAAACAAATCTTTGGACGAAAGTGGTAAAACTGGCCAAACCTCGAGAACGAAAATGGCATTTTACTCGAAATGAATATATAGTGAAGCACTAATACCTTAGTTGTGATACGAGTAAAATAAAGATCAATTATAACATCCTCCAATGAGTAGTTCTTGAGACAAATAGGGCATTGCCACTGAAAACAACCCAAGAGGAAAAAAAAAGTTAATTAATATATGATAAAAAAATTCAATAAAAGAATATTTTTGTAAAAGCTTGCCTTTCGAGAGCGTTGGTTCATTTGTACAAATACTTCAAGATCAAAGCATCCCATGTGAACACATGGTTTGAATCTTCCAGCAATTTTCATTCTTGAACCACTCATCTGTATGTATGCATACAAAACAAAACTCAAGTGTAAATGCAAAAATAAAAAATCAGAAATATGACAAAAAGACATCAATGCAACGTTTTTATAATGGCACACTTTCTAAAATAACTATATTCAAAAATTTATTTTCAAAATTGGCTCATTTTACTACGTCGAAATTGTTTTGACTATTATGTATGACAAACGTGTTTTCATAAAATGACCAACTTTTTAAAACGAAAGTAGTATTATTACGAAAAAAGTTACTAATCATGCATTAATGTTCTATATATAATTACGTACTAAATGCTAAATGTAAAAAGTAGCAAGTTAAAAAAGGTATTACTCACAGGACACCGTAGATTAACCGGTATATTATCGGACACAACCTCCAAATCACTGTCGCTGTCTGCATTTTCTGTAGCGGCTCCACCACCAACACACCGCCGAACACGTGCCAATGCGTCTTCAAATCTCTCACCATCAGAATCTTTGGGAATGAGGTTGAGAATCTTTTAATGTTAACATGCAACAAAAACCGTATTAGAATAACTAGAAAAGTCAGTGACTGAAAATAAAACTTTTTTTTCACCTGTTGAACTGTGCGCCGTCTCGCAATTCTGACACCCAAACAGAACACACGAGCACCACAGCCTGTTAATGAAATTTTGTTACTTCCTTCACGGGTGCATGATGTGATCTGACATGACAAAAAGCAAAAAAAGACAAAACTAAAGAATAATCCTTAACAACACAGTATACGTATATCATATAAAACATAATACGCAAAGGTTGAAACTTACAACAGGGCCATCATCACGGCCATTCGCTCCCAGAAGTTGAGAGCCAGGTCTATTGATTGCTCGCACAGGCATACCTGTCGAGCCCAAGAATCAAAAATAAATAAATAAAATTTTAATTATATAATAATAGAATCAGATACAGCATACCATTGACTTGTAAGTCTGCATACTGTGGCCATTGCATCCTAAAAGAGACCTTGTCATTCAAGAGCATACACCAGGCCTATTATTTATAAATCATCAGTTATCAATTTATCATCAACATGTTATGATCACCTATTATCGAAAAAAATATGGTGATAAATCCAACCTGAAGTTCAAACTCTGATTTTGCCAACAAATCCCTGTCAGCTTTTGTAAGATGAAAAGTCTTTTCAATATTCTGCATTGGGCTTGCGCTGAAAATTATTTCGAATGCATGCCAACCATAGCAAACTAATATAAGTCACCATCTCGACCCAAATGCTTACGAATGGGTCCATTTTATATCTCTAAAAGCATGGAAAGGTAAATTTGCTTATTTCACAAATTGGCCATTAATTAAAAAAGGTTTATTGTACGAAACAACATTCCACCTACAGCATCTATGTATTAGAAATAATATAAAGCTAAAGAGTATAGTACAAGGAGGGTCCCTAAGGTTTATCAAATTTTCGATTTGGTCCCTAGCTTTCCAAAAGTACACATATGGTCATTCTGGTTTGCAATTTGTAACGCATTTAGTCCCCAACTTTTTCCAAAAGTACATGGATGGTCCATGTGGTTTGCACTTTGTAACACATTTAGTCCCTAACTTGAAAAAGCTAAAACCTTTAGATTTGTTGGTTGGGGACTAAATGCGTTACAAAGTGCAAACCACGGGGACCATCCGTGTACTTTTCAAAAGAATTTAGTAAACCATAGGGACCATCCATGTACTTTACTCAAAACTAAAAGTTCAACATCATAGAACTTATAGACTCACCCATCTGGAGGGACACTTGCAATAGTCAGCTTCAAAGGATATAAAGGATGCCCCATGGTTACCCAAAACCTGCATATGCTCAAAAAACATTTCAAAAGAATACGTGTTAATTTCTCCTTTCTTATTATCAGCTTAAAAAATCATCAATATGTATTTTATAATGTCTCTTACGGATCTGCACGAGCAAGTCTACATAGTTCACAGTAAAAAGTTGTGGGACGTGTTGGTTGAATGCCCTCAATTGGCTTCTCTGGAATAATAACACAAGCAATATGCTGCCTCACGTTACACTTTCTATCTTCACACTGAACACACAAAACATACAGAGATAAGATAAAAAAATTCCCAAGTTATTAATACATATTAAAAAACAACACAAAATCATTGTTGATTTTTCTAATTTTTTAAAGGTTTTGTCTTTTTTTAGTTTCAATCGCACGCTTATGCTTTAAATAACTTGTGTTCGTTAATTATGCCGATTGCAGGTATTGTACAGGTAACGAAACGAACCGGACCGACACTGACGGAACAACGTTGGTACTAGTATCGATATACGTTTTTATTGTTTTCAATCGATGTAAAAGACATCTCGATATCCTTTTAGTCATATCATGAATTTGATTTTTTGTTCGGTTGTTCCTTTTCGATTTTATAGCGAGTGCCGGTACCGTAACGTTAACGTAATGAACCAAACCGATATCAAACGAATTCTTGCCATTAACGTTAATTTTTACCATTGCGTCTACTTTTCCATTTAAAATTTGCTAAAAATTGGGCCGCCCCCGCCGTGGAGCGCGGGGGGAAACCCACTAGTTTAATCATTATAATACCATTTTGTAAAAACAAATAATGAAGAACGTATGTAATGTTAAAAGTTCAAACCTTAATCATCGAATCTGTTTGTAAAGAACTTCCACAGAGACAACGGACTTTATTTATATGATAATCATCTTGAATTTCCTCCTTAAATGTTATATTGATGGTAACATTTGAAACATTTTGACTTTTTGATGCCAAGTCAGATGCCCCTGGAAGCTGCAACTTTCTGAGCACAAGGGAGTATTATTGAAGTGTCAGGATAAAATAAACAGGAAATTGAAGGTATATCGGAACATTGCAAAGCAATTTAAATATGAATAAAGATAAATGATTCTAAAAATAACACCTGTGAACGTTGTCGACTAGTTTTGCCACTTCTTCCTTCCTAACAAGGGTTTTTGTGACCCACATTCCAGAAACCGCTAAACATGACATAAAATTGCAATGGTCATTTTGTCTACATAACAAAATATATAGGATTCATTTCCTATGAGAACCCCTCCGAGTTGAGAGAACCGCGAGAACTCCTACTTCCCATGTGAGTTTTTCAACCCAATTTTGCTCACACGTAGATTAACACATAACTAAGACATCTGTGGAAAAAAAAATGAAAACTCCCTTGAGCTGTTAGAACTTAGAGAACTCGGCAAAATAGGCTTTTTCAAAAAAAATTACCAAAAAATCCTAAAAAATAAACTTTTCCAAAAAAAAAACAGTATACATTGATTTACGCTAGTGTAAAAAACCTTTACGGTGGAGTAAATGTTAATGCCAGCAACTTTTTTACAGTGGTGTAAATGGCGAAAAAACACCGCTCAGCGCATTTTTTATAGGTGTGTTTGTAACATGTTCATCTATGTTTATGCAAAAATGGTGGCAAAACTCGCATGGGAAGTAGAAGTTCTCTAGGTTCTCACAACTCAAGGGGGTTTTCTCTTGATCTCTATCCTATATATATACACACACACACACACACAAAAGAGGAGTGCATCTATTAAAGTTTACCATAGCCCCAACAAAATTGCAAATCAAGTATAATGATTATCTTCCTCTAACAATACTTGTAAAGAGCATACACTAGACTAGAATAACTTCCATACTAACTATGGATATAGTATACTTCTCATATTCGGGGATAACAATGAAAAGAATGTAATTACTGGAACTCAAATGCAGGATAGAATATAGATGCTCAAATATCAAATATGATGAGAGGAAGTACCATTTACCTCGGTCATCTGAGATAATTGCTAATATCCGGTCAGCAAGATCCTACAAACAATGATATACCAATTGATAAAATAAAGAACCGCATCCCTTTGTAATAAGCCAACAGAACACTAAACAGGTTAAAACATTGAACCTGCTTCTTTCCTTGTTTGGAAAGGCCGAGTTGAGTAAGAATGTCTTTAAGCTCTTTTAGCCGGAAATGTGACAATTTTTCCTAAAATAATAACAAAATTACATAAACATGGTATGATCAATTTAAAGCATGTGAATAAGGTAAGACAACAATAAGGCTTCTCATCTGTAAGAATAGCATTTATGATACGTGGATAATGGATATCAGGATTCAGATCAACTAAAAAGTTACAATGCTATACCAAACCAATATATAACAAGTTGTTTTATGATTCATATGTTATATAGGCAACATAAATATAAGCTAAAAACCCAGGCTTTATGATGCTTATTTACTTGGTACCCATTTTCATCCAAACGATTAGAAAAAAAAATATTGACATATTCCTTTTTCTGGCAATCATAAATGTAGGTTCATATTTAATTTAAGCTTCTGTTTCTAATTTTAAAATTTGTGAACTTCCCATCTCTGGTTTTTAATTTTTGGAAAAAAAAAACAAATTTTCGATTGTGCCCTCTGTTCTCCTTTCTCCAATAATCGTCCTAATAATTCAGAAACTGTGTCACTGCTACCTCTAGTTGGCATAATAACCTAATTAGCTAGAATTCTGCAACCTCAGTATCAACTCACATTTTCAGCTAAATGCATAGAGTATGATAAGTCAAAAACTATATTAGCAGTAACACATGTCACAAACTGTGCACCATAGTTCTAGTGCCATATCCCCACTATCAGTAATTAGAGTCCCACTTTCCAAATAAATAGTTCCATCAAGAGCCAGTTTTCGTTCTAAAACAACTACGTGTCCATAACTTCGCCACTCAAATTTTCACAACTCCTTAATACTAACAAATTCACAAAGTTTCACATCAAGCATTAAAAACACCAAAACGCAACAAACAAGAACAAGCATCAGCAAACACAAAGAACTGAAACAATACCAAGCAACTCGCTTCCAAATCCATATTTATCTGAACTAAATGCATTAACTCACATATTCAACTAAATGCATAAGGTATAACACGTCAAAAATTAGCAATCAGAACCCAAATTTAGCTATCAGAATCCAATTTTCCAATATCTAGCTCCAACACGAGCTCGTTTTCGTTCTAAAACGGCTACACCTCCATAACTTCACCGCTCAAACTCTCATAACTCCTTAATACTAACAAATTCACATCAAGCATTAACAACACCAAACATCAACAAACAACAACAACAAGCAGCATCAGGAAACACACATAACCGAAAAATACCTTACAACTCGCAACCAAATCCATAACTATCCGAACAGGCGAACAATTTTACTGCCAGCAATCACCACCAATAACCGCTCATACGCTTCCAATAAATCACCGATCGATCTAAAACACAAAACATTCAAAAACGAACCACAATCAGCTAAATTTGCAAACAAATCACCGATCAACCAATTCAAAAACAACAAAATCAACAAACATTCGTTGTTTCCTCACCTGCAAGGCAGCAGTCAAGCAATTAGGGCACCGGAACGATGAATAATGATAATTTGGGGAAATCGGAGTGAATTAGGGTTTCGGTTTTCGGTGTTGGTGAATGATGAAATGATTTCGGTGTGAATTGATTGAAAAATGTTGAAATGATGCTGGAAATTGATGATAATAATAATAATAATAAAAATAATAATAATAATCGGAACTGAAATTACAAAGCTGGACGGACGTGTAAGGTGTTTTGCAATCCGGTTAAGTTCATGCAAACAAATCCGGGTTCGGATTCTCTGGTACGATGTGTAGTTTAATATTCCTGGGGCCTCTTTTGAGTTATTGTACTTTGATGGTACGTGTACATTTGGTATCTTTATTTGTATTGAGGTAGGATTCTTTCATTCCTACACGTGTATCTACGATTTTAGTTAACATTTTTTTTGTTTGAGTCGGTCCAACGTTTATGACGACTGTAAGTGAACTATAAATTTATTTGAATTGGAATAAAGAAATTATAAATTTATTTGAATTGGAATAAAGAAATTATAAATTTATTTGAGTCGGTCCAACGTTTATGATGACTGTAAGTGAACTATAAATTTATTTGAATTGGAATAAAGAAATTATCAGTAGCGGTTATTGATTACCCTTAATTTTGCCCTAGTTTCTCCCTCAATTGTCATTCACGTTGGTTGTAATTAGGGAGGTCACAAATAATGAGGATGGAAGCGAGGCTAGAGAGGATGCGTTCAAGAAAAAGTGATTGGGTCGTTAATTCTTCAAGTTTTGGACTATACATTTTACTTGTTTCGGTCGTTATGTCTTTACTTATTTGTTTGTTCATTTGGGTCAAATACACTTGTAATATACGAAGAGAAAAAATTGGGGGGTCTAGGCACTCGCCTGAGTTGCTAAGCCTATTGAGTGGGCGTTGGTTGTGCTAAGGATTCTGCTAAGATTCCAAATATCAAAATAGGGATACAACAAGACGTTACAACGGCTAACTCCCACATAAAACCCTAAAGCAGGTTGTGTGTTGTGTTGGAGATTCCAATAAGACTCCAAATATCAAAAACACAGATACAATAACACATCGCAACGACTATCACTCCCACGTAAAACCCTAAAGCATTTTGCGTCGCAAAAGCGTCTGGCACTTCTTAAACTTTTAGTTTTCTAAATTTCCTATAATTTATGTTTTACATGATTATGTGATTAGCCTTAGATAATTATGTTTGCTATTGTAAGATAACAAGATTTCATCATGACATTCACAGTAAATGTTTTACCAACGGTAATGATAAAACATTACTGAACAATGAACATGACACAACTCACTACGCTAAACTCCAAAACATCATACAATGAACTAGCTAAGTTTAAGACTTGAACAATTCATGCATTGTAACAGTAATCCTTAAGCTATAGAAAACTATAATTAAGACTCAAGTTTAACTTGTGAACAGGGATGTTAAACGGGTCGTGTTTGTGAGTTGGCGGGTTCAACCCGACCGGAACCCAAAAATTTTATACGAATCCGAACCCGACCCGAACACGAAAATTGTGTCATACACATCAACCCGAACCGACCCAAATATTCGTGGGTTGACCCGAACACGACCCGTTCAACCCAATTTTTTAATTTTTTTAATTATTTCCACAAATTAATATATTAAATTTAAATTTTACTTAAAAACACAAATGTATATAATACAATCACATTAAATTATAAAATCTTATGTGAATTTCTCTTTTTAAGTTATAATTATAGTATAAAATACACACTAAATTTAATTTATAGCATAAAAATTGTAAAAAATAATATAATAAGTCGGGTTGACCCGAACCCGACCCGTTTAGTTAAACGGGTTCGCGGGTTCAACCTGAAACTGACCCAAACCCGTTTAGACTAAACCTAAACCCACGAATTTCGTGTCGGGTTTTCGAGTCGTGTCAGAAATTCACACCCCTACTGGTGAACCGTAAATGTAAATCTTTGAACTAGAGACTTAAACATGAACTTGCCGTTGGTAAATATCGATCGTTCTTTTGACCGTTTGATGAGAGACTCTCACAAGTTCTTTCGACCGTTTGATGAGAGACTCACAAAGACATTTTCAAAATATATAAAGATATATTTTAGTCACAGTATATATACATAAACAACCGTTTTATCAAATATGCTTATAATGGGATTTTTCTTTTCTGTTCGTTTCAATTATATTATATTATTCATGATTCTCATTTTTTATATATTATTCATGATTTTAGTATTTGTTATTGAGACCGACCTGGTCAGTTTGATATCAATCCGATATTCAAATATGCTTATAATGGGATTGTCATTGTACCATCAAGCAAAATGCTAGTCTCACCTTATGAAGCCTTTTGCTAATTGAGATGCCCACCATGTTGAACCCAAGTAAATTATATCATAATTTGAAAATGCCATAGCATTAACCTTATATTAAGATATTGAAAAGAACACTAATGTGTATAGGACATGTTGAAGGATGTGATTGTGTTTGGGGAAGAAAGCATACATTACAACATGTGGGAGTTGTTGGAATTGTGTGTGAAATATGACATCAATGTTGACAAAAACAATATTGTTCACATATCTTGACAATCTAGGGACATGGTGTGTCGTTTGGACTTGTGTATCTTTTCATCTGATCATTTGAACCTAAAATCTTGTCAAAAACCTTAAATCTATACCCCTGAAATAAAAAAACTTGTATAAACAGAAAACGTATAAAGTACATATAATCTAAAAGATCTACTAGCATGACGAGACAAAACAATTAAGACGTAATACAGAATAAAACGACTTTACTATCTCAAAACTGGAAAACATTAATTGTACACACGAACTATGGAGACGATGAGAAAGAATGAGGTGTTAAGTATCTTCTTCAATTAATACCATTAATACGATTGTATCGTATTATACCAGTTTCATCATAAGATTGTATTATATTTCCATGAGTAGTGATTTTTTATTTGTGAGAAAAACGAGAGTCCAGACTCAGACTCCAGTATCAAAATATCTTTCTTTCTTTTTTGAATGGCCAGTATCAAAATATCTACTAGGGATGTTCATCGAATCGAATATCCGAATTTTCAAATTATTAAATAATTTTTATTTTCCTTGATTTCGAATTCATATCAATTAAAACCTACCGAATTCGATTCGAATTCATATTCGAATAAAAAAAACCCAATTCGTATTCGATTTGAAATTCGAATTCAAAACTAATTCAATTTAATTCAGATTATTTTAAAACATGTAAAAACTATCAAAATGAAATATAAATTTTAAAGCGATCATAAAGGACAATATCACATTAATTTTTTTCAAATAAAATACCATAAGTCTAGAATTCAAAACGAGAAGTCGAGAATAACCACTCCACATTACAAGTTAATATTTATATGGGTTAGAAATCTATTAATAGATTTGTTAATTAGGTTTTAGTTAATTAGGTTATAGTATAGGTCATAAGTTGTAATACTTTTAATACTTGGAACAAATTTGAAAATAATTTATAGTATAGCCAACAAAAGTTATATATGTATATATATATAAATAATAAATAAATATATATAATTTTTATTCGTTTTTCGAATCGAATTTGAATTATAAAGTTGTATTTGATTACTTGACCGAATTGAATCGAATTCGAATTTGAATTCTTTAATAGAAACGAATTCTTGATAATCGAATTGAATTTTTCGAATTCGAAACGAATTCTGAACACCCCTATTATCTGCCATAATCTTCTATATACTTTGAAGTTCTACATAACCCTTCATCTACCAGGAACCGAAGAAACAACCCTTCAAGTTCCAAATTACTTGCCTTAGTCCCTTTCCTTTCACACGATGTCAGATTTAACCTTTACATACATGTTAAAAAAAGTCAAATTAATAGCATCTCTTACTTGGTCACCTCAAGATTGAAATATGATCTTATAGTTTCAACATATATATTGATAGCTAAACCTCAAAAGCCAAAGCACGGGCCCTCGATAACCCTAGTTAGGGCGGAACCTCAAAAGCCAAAGCACGGGCCCTCGATAACCCTAGTTAGGGCGGGAAGCTAACTTTTAGAGCATCCCAACGGTACTCACCATGCCACAAAAGGACATACAAGGAATTAACAACACATCGTGTGTGCCCCATTAATCATATCTCATCATGTAAATACACATGTTAGTGTCTTCCCTCTATCTCTATCCCTAAAAACAAAGACAAAAAATTAGTTACTTATCAATTACATTTAGTAGATAGGGGATAATATCTGTATTGGATAATGATCACTGATTTTTATTTTTATCAACACATACAAGAAATTAAAAGAAAGTTATCAACTATGTAAATATATCTACTATAATAAAAGAAACCATCTTTAGAACATTTGTCATCATATTAGGCCCTCTAAATCTCTCCTCCTTAATTATACAAATTGGAATTACATTCCACGATCTTGAAGGATGACGACCATGGGTCATGCAATATCACATGTCCACATAAGAGATGCGCCCGTCGAGTTAGTTTTTGACGAAAACATCCTTATGGAGTTTGTGATAAAGACATACATTTACGACTTCGGTATGATTTTTGTGGAAGATCTACCCTACATTATGAAGTAACGACACAGTTTTATTAATTTTTATATATAACAAACGACATATAGTAACTTGTTAAGTAAAAAAAACAATAATATATTTACATAAAACAAAATAATATAGTTACGTCAAATTATTACTTTTTAAATCATGAAAGAACACTTTTAGTTACAATTAATGATAACCTTAATTTACCTTAAATAGCAAAACTATCTACAAAATATACATTTACTATATTAACAAAATTCATTCATGATTTTTAGAAAATAATAAATATAGCCAAAATTAACGGAATTTTAAATCTGATTGTTAACAGTTTTTTTAATGTTAACAAACGTTGACCACAATTATTTGAATGCTAACAAACATGTAATTAGATTTAAGGTTTAAAAAAAGGATTAAAAGGAAACATGAATTTGATTGAGAGAATAGACGATAAGGGATTGAATAGCATGACAGAGAAAAAGTCTTGAACATACTTGTTTTCTTTACCGCTCAAATTCAGTCAATGCCTCATAATATATTGTCACATGACAATTAGATGTTTAAGAGAAAACCATGTGGCCTAAGATGGTTTTAATTTATTATAATTTATAGATAATGATAATCATAACATTGACGAGTCGAGCCGAGGCTCGTTTAAGCGATATTGAAGCGAGCTCGAATCGAGCTTTTAGCTCGTTTGAGGTTGTTCTCAAATAGCTCGAGCCGAGTTGAGCTTTGGGTTTTACTTGTGAGTCGAGCTTGAGCTCAAATAGGTAGATTCGAATCAAGCCGAACTCGAACTCGAGCTTCATAAAAACATGACGAAGTGAGCTCGAGCCTAGACTCTTTTTTACCCCTAAGGGAAAGATAGAGAAAGTAATGAACACCTTAAAACTTTCTTTAAATATGAAAGCGATGTAACCTTACAAGATGAACCCACCACCCTTTTTCACAGGCCCAAAGTTTCTTCTATCATTTAATGATTCACCATCATCATAAACCCCAATAATTCCCCTTTGAACAAACACAAAATGCAGTCGATCTTCAACAACAGCTTCCCTCTCTGTCTCACTGGAGTCACATACTATCATCAACTTTCGCGTGCTAAACGGTGTCTCTTTACTCGTGTCTTTGTTACACACTTTTGCAGTTGAGTATGCGATTTTGACGTGTATATTGAAACAGGATTGCAGATCATGATAGGCAACGCGAAGAAATTAAGCGGGCAAATCCAGAAATTAGTGGAATCAAAGGCGAGGTAAGAGAAAATGATGATCAAGCATCACTTTGTCGCGCTTCTTGTGTAGCTAGAGCTGCGTAAGGTATTAGAGTAAAGTACACGGATGGTCCCTATGGTTAACTAAAATTTTAGATTTAGTCTCCAGCTTTTTTAAAGTACACGGATGGTCCCTGTGGTTTGCATTTTATAACACATTTCGTCCTCAACTTTTGCCAAAAGTACATGGATGGTCCCTGTGGTATGCACTTTGTAATGCATGTAGTCACTAAATATTAGGAACCATCCGTAAACTTTTAGTAAAAGTTGGAGATTAAATACGTTACAAAGTGAAAACCAAATCGAACATGAAGACTAAATTCAGAATTTTGATTGACCAAAAGTACCATTCTAGTACTTTAGTTATTATTGTAGTGTTGTGATCTTCATGAATTGGACCAATTGGTCATGTATTTGCCCTACGTGTAGGATTAAAATTATTGTGATATTATTATGTAGTGTAATGATTTGTTGATTAATTTTTATATGTCGATCTTAAATTGAAATTAACAATGTGGAATTGTGGATGAATGCATTTAATGTTGCTTCCAATTAATTTGAGTTGTTCTTATTATATCATGTCATGATCATGGAAAAAATGTTTTTTTTAGATTGTGACGTGATTTTATCCTATTGTGATAGATATTATCTAAGGATCAAGATATCTTTTTAACTCATGCTCGAAGTTAAACGAGCCAACCTTGCTCAACTGGTTTATCTGAACAAGTTGAAATCTGAACTTGGGCTCGATTTGTAGAATACTCAAGTCAACTTGTTTTTTTTATATAATATTTTCTTAACATTATTTATAAATAGACTCTTTATGTTAAATAAATTGTACAAGTCGTGGTATAAGTTCAATATATAAGCATTTTCAATTTTAGGAATAAATAATTTCCTAGCATGATAGATTGCTTGTACCCAGAAAATCTCATAAATAGTAAAACTCTGACGTAGTCAAAAGTTACTGCAAAGAAAAATATATATATATTTGACGATAAAATTTTGATAAGTCAATCTTGAATTTGAAATTAACAATGTCGATTGTAGATGTATACATATTGTAGTGTACTGTTGTAAAAATAACTACAAAAGAGTGCGACTCTAGCCCAGGGGTGGGTGTGCTGGTGTTTATAAGATCATGGGGTGTGGGATTAGGTTGGGGGCGTGGTTAGCCAAGCAACGTCGCTTTAGCCACAGCGGGCCAACGTGGGTAGTGGCGTTGCCCCGCTAGCGTGGCTACGAAGCCTGGCGTGGGGCGGGGGGAGGGGAGCGGTGACGTGACATGCTGGGGTTGGCTATCAAAATCAGACCGTTTAGGCTAGCCGTTGGCAATGGCGGTTTCGGCTATGGAACTTAAATTTTAAATTTTTTTAACCTATAAATACTCACCCCATGTCACACCCCGACCCGCAGCGGATAAGGTGATCGGGGCATGATTGGGTTATCATCAAAGCTCATGACATTTATTAAATGTTTCATATTCATTAATACAAATTAAATGAAAGTTTACAATAGTGATACAACATGATCTAACTAACAATCTAACTCCTTTGTTCTCTTCTAATGCATATCCTATGTTATCCTTGCTTCAACCTGTTCACCTGTATCATGTGTAAAAAGGTTTTTGGATCAACATAATGTTGGCGAGTGAATCCTATGGAAAACATTTGAACAATTTATTTAAATTGATTATGAAATATGTGCACAACCAAACATGAGTAAAATTAGATGTAACTTGATCAACAATCATAAAATGTTAAATGAAACACTCATGAATAATAATGGAAACAATTAAAGGCACGCGATGCTCAACTCGTCTCTCACGAGGAACTGAGGGGCCTGATGAATGAATTGCATAAACATGATAATATGAATAACACAACTACAAACAATATAAACTCAATGAAAACACACATGAACAATAATGAATTTGAATTGAAGCACGCGATGTTCTACTCGTTTTCTCACGAGGAACTGATGGGCTTAATGTATGAGTTTCATGTAATTCGACAAACGGAATATAAATAAATCACAAAAATAATTCAATCTAAGTTTAAGTCATGATGTGGTATGGCACAAGTTTAAATAAATAAATTAATTAATTCATAACACATGACACACCCCAAAACGTGTAATTTAAAAGGGGGAATTGTAAGATTCACTCACAGTGGGTGCGTTCGGTTGATGATGATGAATGCACGCGAAGTGGTTTTAACCACGAGTGAGATTTAACCTAGATAAATCGCATTATGGTTTGGTGAGTAAACGGATTTTATTAAACTATTTTAGTAGTATTGTTGGGTGTATTTTTGTGAGTTTGAAGCTATTTTCTAATCTTAAAAATGTTATTTTTAAATATTTATAATTGATTTTTAATTAAAATAATTAAATAAAAATAATAAAAATATTTATTTTTTTCTGCTACAGTTGACCTTGACTTGTTGACTTTGACTGGTCGTTGACCGGTTTGCGGAATATTGTTGTGCGCTCGGTGAGGCTCGAACCCGAGACCTCCCGTACGCGTGCACGCAGCTCTACCAACTGAGCTACGTGTCTAACCCGTTATATATCCGATTTTAATTTCTTATATACATTAATTAGAATTAATAGAAAATCATTTATTTTAAAAACAGTTTAAGGCGAAACGGTCATGCACACCACAGGTCTCGAACCCGGGACCTGTGGGTTAATCTAACACACAGTCCACCGCTGGACTGTGTGTTCAACATGTTATAATATTCGGTTTTTATTATACTTAAATACAAAATAGATATTTCCTTTTCTGCCTTATTTAAAAGAAAAGATAATTGTCCGAGTCGGTGCTGAGGACCGGACTCGAACTCGTGACCTGTGATATAAACAAACACACAGTCCACCGCTGGACTGTGTGTATAACTTGGTTATTATTCCGGTTATTAATATACTTAACATATAACTAAGGCGACTCCGGTTCAGTAATAAAAAAAAAATAGATTTTATTAAGGCAGCGTGTGAGACGGGAATCGAACTCGAGACCTTTGCATAATTAACGTCTTATGTGCACACAGTCCACCGCTGGACTGTGTGTCTAACCCGATTAAAATCATGATTTATAATATACTTATATGATATGGAAGTGCGTCGTCTTCTTCGACAAAGTTGAACCAGAAATCGGGTCTGACTGGTTCGAGTTTTTGTTCCAGTTTCATTAGTGTTTTAGGTTAGTTACTGGTAAGATAGAAGTAAAAAGAAAGGAAAATAAGCGTGAGGTATACCGACTCGTTTTCCTCTGTTTTCCGGCAGAACTCCGGCGACAGAAAACTACTCCGGCGTCAGGTGTCTTGCAGCAGCAAGTCTCCGAAAAGTTTGGAAAAGGTAAGGGTATCTCCGGTATAAGCTTCAGAGGTTCAGAAAAGCTCGGCAATGGGGAAACCGGTTTTCCGGCGACGAACAGGTTTATTCCGGCGAGAGAAATTACGCCGTGAAAAGATGTGATTTTTAGCGAAAAAGTTTGCAGGCGATTGTGGTTGAATTTATAGGGAATAATCGAAATGTATTTGGTCTGATTTCGGACTATGTTCGATTTTTAATTTTTTTTCCGGCGGTTTTGATTTTGGTCGCGGACTTCAAACATCGGTTATAACCGATATGTGATTAAAGGTTTACGTTATAACGTAAATTGGTGTTAAGACTCGCGAATAATCCGGGATTCCGACGACTGAACCGTTTGGCGCGGGCCGGTTTTTGAATTTGTAAAAGTCACAATCAATTAAATGATTCATGTTATTAACTTCAAACCGCTGTAACATAGCGCAGTGTTTTGTTGTTGAAGTTTGTCACTAGGTTGATCGTAAAGACCGGTTCGAAACCCGCTGTAAAAATCATTTTATTTTACGATTTTAACAGTTTTTCAAAAACTAAATATATCCCACCGTAAATAATTGATACGATCGTTAAAAATATTTGGGCATTTAATTCGCAACGAATATTTGACTGACTGTTCGGTTGCTAACGGAGCGGTTTGGTAAATCCGTTTTTGACGGATGTTACAGTATCCCCTGCTTTTTAGAAATTTCGTCCCGAAATTTAAATAATGATATATTTTGACTATAAGAATGATGATGTTTTGTTTGACAGTTGTATGCTCAGAAAAATGAGAGCTTAAGTTTTTGTTCGAGGCGGTAACGTTCCTTGTAAAGGTTAAGTACCCTATTCAGGAATCGCTTTTTGTTGCCTACTGTATGAATATTGATAAACAGGAATGATTCTCTAAAAATGATATCATGCATAAGAGTTTAGATACGTTTGGGAAAAATATGGTTATATCCTAAGGCAAAACTTCTAACACTACAATCTACATGGAACATAAATAAAAACACAACAGCTGATATCCAAACATGAATGAACACATCAGCAAATATTTGAACAT
Organism: Scalesia atractyloides; assembly: GCA_947069175.1. NCBI lineage: Eukaryota > Viridiplantae > Streptophyta > Magnoliopsida > Asterales > Asteraceae > Scalesia > Scalesia atractyloides. The sequence continues at coordinate 88,119,388 of CAMTDV010000001.1, forward strand.
AAACATAACAGCAAATATTCGAACATGAATGAACACATCAGCAAATATTTGAACATGAATAAACACAACAGCAAATATTCGAACATGAATAGACACATCAGCGAATATTTGAACATGAATAAACACAACAGTAAATATTTGAACATGAATAAACACAACAGCAAATATTCGAACATGAATAGACACATCAGCGAATATTTGAACATGAATAAACACAACAGTAAATATTTGAATCCACATTCTGATAACATATATGTTTGAACGATGGAAGTTCCTCTCTCGTTTGTTATGATGGAGAGGTTAATTTATGTAGAAATGGAACACAATCCAATCTCTTTAAATAACATGATGATATAAATGTATCACAAATTCCAACCAAGGCAATAATAAATCCTACCTGGAACTTCTCATAACCGCCTGATAATGCCTCTGATCCTTTGGCAAGAATACTTATATATAGGAAGTACCAGCGGCGTATCCACCATATTCTTGCCAAATTTTCATTAGTTTTATCCACAAGTTATGATTGGTTACCAAGAAACTAATAAATCCTACATAGAACTTCTCATAACCATCCGTTAATGCCTCTGATCCTTTGACAAGAATACTTATATATAGGAAGTACCAGCGGCGTATCCACCATATTCTTGTCAAATTTTCATTGGTTTTAACAGTGAATTATGATTAGTCCTATAACTCTACAATCAATACAACAAACATAAATTACTGAAATGAAATATATCTGTGCGATCAAGGCTCAATCGAACGGAGCCGATCGTATTGCATGTACTGAAAATAAAATGGATGTGCGCTCAAGGCTCAATCAAACGGAGCCGAACGTATTGAATGTACTGAAATTGAAATTGTGTGCTCAAGGCTCAATCAAACGGAGCCGAACATATTGAATGTACTGAAATTGAAATTGTGTGCTCAAGGCTCAATCAAACGGAGCCGAACATATTGAATGTACTGAAATTGAAATTGTGTGCTCAAGGCTCAATCAAACGGAGCCGAACATATTGCATGTACTGAATATGAATAACTTAACCACACAAACAGCCTATGCATGGAACCTCTCATAACCGCCTGATAATGCCTCCGATCATTTGACAAGAATACTTATATATAGGAAGTACCATCGGCGTATCCACCATATCCTTGTCAAATTTTCGTTGACTTTATCCGAAAGTTATGGTTAGTTCGATGCGACTCTACTACAAACACCACAACCACAAGATACTGATAATGAAATTGTATGTGCGCTCAAGGCTCAATCAAACGGAGCCGAACGTATTGCATGAACTTGAAATGTAAATTGAACTGTGCACTCAAGGCTCAATCAAACGGAGCCGAGCGTATTGCATGAACTTGAAATGTAAATTGAATTGTGCACTCAAGGCTCAATCAAACGGAGCCGAGCGTATTGCATGTATTGAAATGAAATATTACGTAACGATCAAGCTCAACAAACGGAGCGCGATCGTGCGGGCACGCCAAGATCAACCACATAATAAAATGGGGATCCAACTCAACCTCGATGGATGGGGAGCCACGGCCTCGGCAAAATCGTATACTGAAAACAATATATAATATATAATATACCATAATTACTCTAACAGTCTACCCATGTGATAAAGAAAAACATAAGACTAAACAATAGAAGTTGAATCTGGATCTTCGGCGAAAAGGACTAGCTGAGTATCTTCATCAGGGCCGTCATTATCTTCGACAGGGTTGGCGTTGATATTGAAGACTCTTCCTCTTGCTGGTGGCATAGTGGTTGGGTTTTCTTGGTTTACTTGGTTAACTGGGTTTGATTGGGCTTGAGTGTTGATAACATTAACCAATTGAGGGCATGTGTTTCTAAGGTGGGTAGGGTCGCCACAATTGAAGCAAGCTCGAGCATATGGGAACATGGGGTGTTGGGGTTGATGATAAGTTTGGGCCATGTTTTGTGTAGGGGAAAAGGTTTGGTCTTGAAAGGTGCGACAAACGTTGCTCAAATGACCATAACGTCCACAAGTTGTACATAGCCGGCAAGGTAAAGTAAGGGAATGGTGATAAAAACAGTTGTTGCATCGAGGGTGAGGTCCAAGATATGGTTTCTTATTTGGGTAAGCTGAGTTGGGTGCCACTTGGGTGATTGGGATAGCTCGGATGGGTATAGCGTGAAAAACTGGTTGATTTCGTTGGGTCGCAGCGAAAAGTCGCCTGACTCTTCTTCTCTTAGGTTTGGGTTGAGAAGGGGATTCGGGTTGAGAAGGGGATTCGGGTTGAGAAGGGGATTCAGTTTGAGTGGAGTCGGAGGTTTCAGTCGATTCTTTATCCTTCTTCTTCTCCTCCTTGAAGTCTTTGTTTCGGATTCGGTTCTCGGTGAGCTCTGTTGCTAGCTCCATTGCTGCTTCCAAAGTTGCAGGCTTGGTACTTATCACAGGGTCTTGAATCTTTGACGGAAGACCACGAATGTAGTGCTCGATCAATCGGTAGAGGGGAGTAAACATGTTGGGAACCATTTGATGTAATTCGAGGAACCTTTTGTTGTAGGTGGTGTGGTCTCCTTCCACTTGCTTCAATGAGTAAAATTCACCTTCTAGCTTCTTGATTTCGCTCCTTGGACAAAATCGTCTAGTCATGATTTCCTTCAATTCGTTCCAAGTTAAGGACATAGCATCTTCCACACCTCGTTTGGCCTTCTCTGTGTTCCACCAAGTAAGTGCTATCCCATATAGTCGACCGGTAGCATAACGCACTTTGCGATCATCAGGGCAATCGCAATTTAGAAAAGTATTCTCCATTTCTTCAAACCAATGGAGGAGTGCGGTGACACCTTCAGTCCCTTTATATTTCGGAGGGTCGCATGATTTGAAATGCTTGTAGGTGCATTTAGTGGTATTTGGGGAAGAGTTGAAAATGTTTTGGTTTGCTTGATTGACAGGATTATGGGTAAGTGATTGTCGAACTTGGATTACAATGTTGGGTATTACGGCAGCCATTTGTTGAGCGATTAAGGCAGCCATGCGTTCGCGGGCTCTTCTTGCTCTCGTCTTCCTACGGGCGAGGTTAGAAGACATCTACAATGAATACATGACAAGGGTATGAGTTGGATGCTTTTGAGATCATGGGTCGCATTAGGGATGAACATTCATAAAATAATTATACAAAAATACTACATCCATAGGATGTCTTTGGCTTTGCTCGCTGTTAGGCCCGTCATGCCGCCATACTTTACCTTATGTAATCATGTGGGCCCCCATGAATTACCGGTTTTTTCATATGGTTCGCACGGTTTCTGCCTGGTTGCGTACACAAAACCCGGTGAAAATCGAGAAATATGTATACAACGTGTGATGTTCGGAATGTGTCCAGGTGTAGACACGGTGACACCTCAAAGTAGGGTTAGTTCGAACGACGTTTGGTGTGGCATGCTTTGGCCTAATAGGTCCTTCGTACTCTCATCGTTGGTCCCCAGGTAGGCAAACTGGTCCGTTATATTGGATTTATACGAATGCCAGCCTAGACAGGACGTTCCGACTACCGGTACTTGTACCCTTCCAGTTACTACATGCCCGTCGCAGAACTTACTTTGATGAGAATTGAAAATTGCATAAAATCTTTGGATAACGAGAGTATGAAAATAAATTGAACACATGAACATCGATATATGTATAATGAATATGTATATATGTATAATGAATATGTATATGAGCATGTATGTTTGACTGAAATGTAAACAAATATGAAACAAATAAATATCACAAGTTTGTATGTAACCACCTAATCAATTTAAAATTTAGGCAGACTATAGTATAGGCTCTAAGGGTCTAATAACCTATCCTATATCCCTATAGTCATGGCTCTGATACCAATCTGTCACACCCCGACCCGCAGCGGATAAGGTGATCGGGGCATGATTGGGTTATCATCAAAGCTCATGACATTTATTAAATGTTTCATATTCATTAATACAAATTAAATGAAAGTTTACAATAGTGATACAACATGATCTAACTAACAATCTAACTCCTTTGTTCTCTTCTAATGCATATCCTATGTTATCCTTGCTTCAACCTGTTCACCTGTATCATGTGTAAAAAGGTTTTTGGATCAACATAATGTTGGCGAGTGAATCCTATGGAAAACATTTGAACAATTTATTTAAATTGATTATGAAATATGTGCACAACCAAACATGAGTAAAATTAGATGTAACTTGATCAACAATCATAAAATGTTAAATGAAACACTCATGAATAATAATGGAAACAATTAAAGGCACGCGATGCTCAACTCGTCTCTCACGAGGAACTGAGGGGCCTGATGAATGAATTGCATAAACATGATAATATGAATAACACAACTACAAACAATATAAACTCAATGAAAACACACATGAACAATAATGAATTTGAATTGAAGCACGCGATGTTCTACTCGTTTTCTCACGAGGAACTGATGGGCTTAATGTATGAGTTTCATGTAATTCGACAAACGGAATATAAATAAATCACAAAAATAATTCAATCTAAGTTTAAGTCATGATGTGGTATGGCACAAGTTTAAATAAATAAATTAATTAATTCATAACACATGACACACCCCAAAACGTGTAATTTAAAAGGGGGAATTGTAAGATTCACTCACAGTGGGTGCGTTCGGTTGATGATGATGAATGCACGCGAAGTGGTTTTAACCACGAGTGAGATTTAACCTAGATAAATCGCATTATGGTTTGGTGAGTAAACGGATTTTATTAAACTATTTTAGTAGTATTGTTGGGTGTATTTTTGTGAGTTTGAAGCTATTTTCTAATCTTAAAAATGTTATTTTTAAATATTTATAATTGATTTTTAATTAAAATAATTAAATAAAAATAATAAAAATATTTATTTTTTTCTGCTACAGTTGACCTTGACTTGTTGACTTTGACTGGTCGTTGACCGGTTTGCGGAATATTGTTGTGCGCTCGGTGAGGCTCGAACCCGAGACCTCCCGTACGCGTGCACGCAGCTCTACCAACTGAGCTACGTGTCTAACCCGTTATATATCCGATTTTAATTTCTTATATACATTAATTAGAATTAATAGAAAATCATTTATTTTAAAAACAGTTTAAGGCGAAACGGTCATGCACACCACAGGTCTCGAACCCGGGACCTGTGGGTTAATCTAACACACAGTCCACCGCTGGACTGTGTGTTCAACATGTTATAATATTCGGTTTTTATTATACTTAAATACAAAATAGATATTTCCTTTTCTGCCTTATTTAAAAGAAAAGATAATTGTCCGAGTCGGTGCTGAGGACCGGACTCGAACTCGTGACCTGTGATATAAACAAACACACAGTCCACCGCTGGACTGTGTGTATAACTTGGTTATTATTCCGGTTATTAATATACTTAACATATAACTAAGGCGACTCCGGTTCAGTAATAAAAAAAAAAATAGATTTTATTAAGGCAGCGTGTGAGACGGGAATCGAACTCGAGACCTTTGCATAATTAACGTCTTATGTGCACACAGTCCACCGCTGGACTGTGTGTCTAACCCGATTAAAATCATGATTTATAATATACTTATATGATATGGAAGTGCGTCGTCTTCTTCGACAAAGTTGAACCAGAAATCGGGTCTGACTGGTTCGAGTTTTTGTTCCAGTTTCATTAGTGTTTTAGGTTAGTTACTGGTAAGATAGAAGTAAAAAGAAAGGAAAATAAGCGTGAGGTATACCGACTCGTTTTCCTCTGTTTTCCGGCAGAACTCCGGCGACAGAAAACTACTCCGGCGTTAGGTGTCTTGCAGCAGCAAGTCTCCGAAAAGTTTGGAAAAGGTAAGGGTATCTCCGGTATAAGCTTCAGAGGTTCAGAAAAGCTCGGCAATGGGGAAACCGGTTTTCCGGCGACGAACAGGTTTATTCCGGCGAGAGAAATTACGCCGTGAAAAGATGTGATTTTTAGCGAAAAAGTTTGCAGGCGATTGTGGTTGAATTTATAGGGAATAATCGAAATGTATTTGGTCTGATTTCGGACTATGTTCGATTTTTAATTTTTTTTCCGGCGGTTTTGATTTTGGTCGCGGACTTCAAACATCGGTTATAACCGATATGTGATTAAAGGTTTACGTTATAACGTAAATTGGTGTTAAGACTCGCGAATAATCCGGGATTCCGACGACTGAACCGTTTGGGCGCCGGTTTTGAATTTGTAAAGTCACTATATCAATTAAATGATTCTGTTATTCATCAAACATAACAAGCGGCGCAGTGGTTTGTGTGTGAGAGTTAAGTCACTAGGTGACTCGGTACAGACCCGGGTTCGAAACCCGGCTGTAACAATTCATTTTTATTTTTCGATTTTCAACAGTTTTTCAAAAACTAAATATATACCCCCGTATAATAATTGATTACGGATCGTTTAAAAATATTTTGGGCATTTAATTCGCAACGAAAATTTTGACTGACTGTTCGGTTGCTAAACGGAGCGGGTTTGGTAAATCCGTTTTTGACGGATGTTACACCCCAAACCAAATATTTTTCACATACACTTTCTTCAAACACAAATCTTCAACCCAAATCAACCCAAAAACCGAAAATGGTGCATTGGACCGAGGAGGAGGAAATAACGTTAGTGACTTCAATCGTTGATGCACAACGAACGCTACCTCGTGGCTAAACCGCCTACTGGACTCAAGCATCTCAACAATACCAACAACATACGGGAAACCGAGCGTCACAACTTGAACGCGTGACAACATAAGTGGCGGGAGCTAAAACCGAAGCTGGATTGGTTTAATGCATGCTTCTACTGTGTACATGCGAGAGACCTAAGCCACGACGATCGAGTGGAAATCGCTAAAATCGAGTATTGGGTTCCCCACTTTAATATTTACCGTTCCTTGTGATTTTTTTAGAATTTATTATGTAGTTTTTTTACATTTTTTAGGATTCATTAAGTTGTTTTTTAATTTACTTAGGATTTTATGTAACTTTTTTTAAATTAATTTAGTGGTTTGTTTTATTTTTATAAATGTCAAAATATTTAAAAAAAAATTCCATATGTACAGCCACGCCAGCTAACCTACGCGCTACTATACCCCTTTTTTTAGATGACCTGGTAGACCCCATCTACGCCACAGAGCCTAAGGCAAAAATGTTGCTTCCTATTAATATGACTTGTTCTTATCATGTCTTGATGATGGAAAAAATGGGTTTTCATCTAACCAACGACACAAGCCGAGCCACCTTCAGCTCAGGCTTGAAATTAAACGAGCCAACTTGACTCAACTAATTTATTTTAACAAGTTGAAATTCTAAGTATGAGTTCGCCTTGTAAAAAGCTCGAGTTGATCCCTTTTTTCCTCCTCAAGTTTTAACAAAAAATAATATTTTTCTGACATTATTATAAATAGAGCAGTAAAGTGTAAATGAACCAAAGACCGAACCGATCAAAGTCCTGTTCATGTTAGTTCGTTCAACATCGAACTTGTTCAAGAACGGTTCACGAACACTAACCAAACAAACGTCCAAATCTTAAAAAAAAATCAGCCGAAAACCCGAAACGAAAACTGGCCTATCAGTCTGGGTTGCAAGTAGTATACACATCTTTGGTGGCAACTTCCCCCACATATTTGAAGCACTGCCAAAATTCAGTCACAGCCCATAAGTTGTTTTGCCAGGTGCCTTTAATACTTCCATGTGTTACTGATGTTATCCTACTGTTTATTTTATTTTTAAGGTTGATGTTTCTTGTTTGTTATAGGTTTCAATAAACTAATGGATGATCGAATCTTAGCAAACACTTTATGTTTATTTTATGTGATAATTTTTAACTAGAATGTGCTAACTTGTTTTTGGATGACTTGTTTTATTTATTTTTGTAGAGCTTGTTTATTTTTGTGTATTTTACATAATGGCCCAATAAAACTCAAACTGTGGAATCAAATTGTTGGTAACGGTCTGGTTTAGTTATAAATTTCAATGGTTTAGTTTCCGAATAAAAAATCGTTACTAGCGGTTTGACCTAAGAACCGTCGAAATCGAACTGGAACACCCATAGGTTGCATCCTCCCAACTAGTTAAGGAAGAGCTGATGTCAAGGCAAGACGTGGATAAAGAAGTAACAGACAATCAATATTGGTATGTATCGGATTCAATACAGGTTGTGCTGATGTGCCAAAAGTAGATTAATAAAAACGACCTAAATTAACCTAATTTAGACACTAAGTAATACCCTAGACTCTCTAAACTCGACTAAACTGCTAACTGACAAACGAATCGATCACTCTGGTAAAGCTAAGTAACTCCGGAAATCGAACCCACAAGACTCTATTTAAAGTATCCCTAAACTTAGACTGACACGACTCTAATTGTTTTAATATGTATATATATATATATATATATATATATATACATACTTGGGGGGGGGGTCTAAATATCCTAAAAATTGTGATTAATTAAAATCTAATTAACTAAGTTAACTAAGACACGCACTATAACTTGCATTTAATTCAGATGATAGTGAAAGACTACCTAGACTGGAATCCCGGAATGTTACTAGTTATGTTTTAGTAGGATGCATGTTATTATGGAACCGGGATCTTATAATGCTAAACCTATCGAGATACCGAACAGGACCCCGACCCTTCTTAGGAAGACACCTATGGAGCTCTAAAGGTTGTTGAGAACACTAGTTGGTCTAGACTCTCTCTCGGGTTATCTAAGTGGTTTATGTAAATTACCCTAATTCGATCTACTCCCTCTATGGCTATAAACCTAGTGTAACTTGGGTTCTTGATTCGACTTGATAGATATTGGTTGACAAGGAAACTAGTTCAGACTGCTCTCGAAGACCCTACCTAGCAATTTACCAACTTAGACCTATCAATAACCTCGCACCTCTCAACTCTTGAGATTAGTAGAACATCTAGACCTACCCAGTTATCAAAGATCACTTCTAAGGTATATCGGCCGATCAACCAAACAAATCAAAAACATAAGTTAATAATCTAGCATGACCTTATTATGTGAAAGACATTCACCAAAGATCACACGAAGCAATAAAAGACAATTAAACAATTCTAAGCATGCATTTACACCGAACCAATAAGCAAGTCTTTTACTTTAACATAAATAATCCATTAAATAACAAGCATCTATAAAAATCATAACTTTAATATCCGTTCATCCTAGTCTAGGCAGTACAAGAGTTTTAGCCGGACATATTATTCTTTAAACACAAAACAAGAGTATATTAAAGAAAACAAACTTGATCAAGACTAAAAGTATAGAACGCGTAAACCCGGATGATTAAATAACGACCCCGGACGATTCCTTATTCCAACCTTCAACCAATGCTTCGTATCCCTCGAAAACGCTCCAAGATCGTCAGAAAATTCGCTCCATCTTTGGCAAATTCGTAATTAGGGTTGGACTTGTCTATAATGATGTTTATGTATGTTTCCATGCAAGTGCCGAGCTCCAACCATGATTTTGTCTGCGAAAACAACCCCTTCGCGTCACGCGAAGGGGATATGGTTACAGGGTCGCACGACGCAGTGCTAGTTTTTTTTTATTATTATTGAATGCCGTATAGGATCTAAAGAGGGCAAGATGTAGTCAAAAGTTACTACAAATATATATATTTGACGATTAATTTTTTATACGTCGATCTTGAATTTGCTATTAACAATGTCGAATTGTCATTGTCGATGTATACATACTATATTGTACTGTTGCAAAAATAACTACAAAAGAGTGTGATTCTAGCCCAGAGGTGGGTGTGCTGGTGTTTATAAGGCAAAAATTTGCTTCTCATTAATATGACTTGTTCTTATCATGTCATGATGGTGGAAAAAAGTGTGTTTGTGTGGATTGTGATTTTTTTTCACTTTTTCTTATGTTAGCGAGTCAAGCCGAGCCATCTTCAACTCAGGTTTGAAATTGAACGAGCCAACTTGATTCGACTAGTTTATTTTAACAAGTTGAAATTCTAAGAATGAGTTTGTCACACCCTGACCAGCAATGAAATGGTATGGGCCATGATGATTGCTCATAGCTATTGCCAACTAATCATTGTTACGATATTTAAAGTATGTTCATTTAAATTGTCACATGTAATAATCAAAATTGTTTATACATTGATAAAAAAACAAACATATCATAAGATTTCAATTTAATTTCTTAAGGCACATGCTACGTGTCCTCATCACTTCTTTATCGACCTTGAAAATCTGCACCACGTTAGAAAAATATATTTTTGGGTCAACAAATATGTTGGTGGGCAATTTACTCATTTTATAGAAAACAGTTTTATATTTATTTAAAAAAAATATTTTTAACATGCACCTCAAGATTAGTATGAAATTGGTCCATATCAACAACATAATCAACATATCCATACATCCAAATATACCAAACAAGAATACACGATCAATTAATCACTCGAAACAAACAAATATAAGACTCACGACACTAGCATGCATCAGTCTCAAGCCCCGAGGAGCGAGTCTAATACCATTGGCGATACTAGGCTACAACCCATGGCCGTGGGGAACCTAGTCAGCAGTGGATCCACTAGACACAATAGCATGCAATAGACTTGACATCAGATAACATATAGAATAATAGAATACACATAAGACGTTCACATAATAACATTTGAGCATAGTATGTTAAGTAAAAAAAGTATAACACGATGCACCCCAAATTTTGTAAAGTTAAAAAGGGGAAGATGGAAGAGATTACTCACGGATTGCAAAAAGTTAATCCACGAGAATTTCTGCACGAGTACACGAGGTATAACGAATGACTAAATCACCTTAGAATAAATAGAACAAAGATTTTAAATAAATGGAACACCAACAATGGCTCTAGTAATTCAGAGTTCTCAATTTGGGATTACCTAAAGTTTTATGATTAATTAAGAGAATAATTATTAAAGTTACTAACTAATTATTTAAGGACGATTAGAAAATATTTTGTTTAAAATGAAGTAATTGTAATCAATAAGTTTTCTAGAATCAGATGAAGTAAATTGTTAATCTAATGTAATGTCATCATTTAAAAATTATTTAGTGTGTAAAATTTTATAAGATAGATTATTATTTTATTGATTAATAATAATAATAATAATAATAACTAAATCAGATTTTCATTCTAGCTTTTACTAGAATACTAATTAGCTTATATCACAAATCTCACCTTTAAAATTAACAAAATCAGATTTTCATTCTAATTTCCTTAATATATCACAAGCCTCAAAGGGGTATATCTATCTTGTGAGTTATGATTTTGCTATGGTCATTGACCATTGTTAGCTATCTGTACAATATCTCTTCACAAAGTGGTCTTAAAATACAATCAAAATTGGTATTTAACATCATATGTTGCATGATAGTGAGGCCTTTTGTATAACTTTATCTTATAATGATGCCACACTATGGGATCACATCATCACGCGTTAAGTGTGATGGTATGTTTATGAGATCTTTAGATATGTTTTTGAATCTGTCTATGTGATATTAGATAATCGCTTGTGTTAAAATTAGACTGTAATTACTGATTGAAGTTGTAGTTATCAGATGATCAGATAGGTTTTTGGTAAATTGTAAATTTATTTGATTTTAAAGCTTTTTTACTTTTTTTTTTTTTGTATTTATTCATTTTGTAGGTATGCTTAGATCACTTTTGTAGACATTAATGGGTTCAATAAAGCATTTGAGCATGCATGATGGATTTGAAGTTGGAGGTTGCAGTTCTTCACATGGCTGGGATGACTATACTGGTGTGTAGCCAGCAGATGTTAAGAAAAGAAGAACATCGAAATCAAGTCGTTTATATGAATATGGAAAAACTTGCTAATCGGTAATGGGTCAACACGGCTAAATTTGAAGTGCAAGTTAAAACAGGTTGGGTCGGTTCAGGTCAGGTCATGACTTGCCAATACATCATGGATATTAGTTACTAAAACCTGACGATGTCATTATTTAAACATGTTGTAACATTTGTGTAAATCGGGTTTCGAAAACCCGCCCCAATTTATCAATCAAGCATATCTATTAATGTCGTTTGGTTATCTTTTAAATTTTATTTATTTATTGCTTAAAACCTCTTATATAAATAATAAAAACTAAGTATAATAAAATGATAGATAGATAAATTAACATTTAACATTTGTAATTAATAAAAAGAATTAATTTTGGAAGATAAAATAAACAAAAACACAAAAGGAGGGTGAACCGGGATCGAACCCGGGTTCCCCCAAACACACACACACTACAAGCACCACTGGTCTACACACACAAGTTGTGTGAATTTCAAGATCTTAAAACTCTTATGTCGAGTATACGTGGAAACCTGCAACAATGGGCAGCAAATCAAATTCGCGCTTTTCCCTTCCCTTTGAATTCCTCCGACAACTGGCGCCGGACTATTTATGGCAAGCCAGAATCAATCCAGCTGCCATCTTTCTGGAGATTTGCCAATCACTTCAACCGTTTCCAAAATCGAAAAAAAAATCCTCTCCCGCGTATGCCTATAAATACCGCACCTCAGTCACGACTAAACTCGCTCACATACACACCTCCTAGATCGTTGCATCACCAGAAAACTTTCCTCTTGTCGGATTTCTTTCACCGGAAAAACACCCTCCACCGCTCGGTAATCTTTTTCTTTCAAATTTCAATTTGTAAAGTGATCGTGGTTGATGTCAGTATAACAATCAAGATTGATTATGATTAAAATTTAAAAAAATAATAATAAAATAATAATAATAATAATAATAATAATAATAATAATAATGCGTTCTGGTTCAGTCTAAACGAAGAAGATGAAGTAACAGTTTGAATATTTATACTTTTAAAATCGGGTTGTAATTGGGTTAAGCACCCAGCCCAGTTGGTCGGGCCGGGTGCAATCCCACTTCGGGACGCGGGTTCGAGACTTCCTGTTTAGCGGTTTAGTTGATTTCACAACCTTTTTAATTACTTAAATTAGAAATGCATTAAATAGTATATAAATATATTTAAATTTTAAGTATTATCGGGTTAGGCACCCAGCCTGGTTGGTTGGGCTGGATGCAAGTTGCAAAGGAGGTCCCGGGTTCGAAACCCTTGGGGCGCACCCGGTTCGAATGGTTCATTCTCTTTTTAGAATTTAATCAAAATTGAATGAACTTAATTTGTGTATAAGATTAATTAAAATCCGGATTCTTACGGGTTAGACACGTAGCTCAGTTGGAAGAGCTGCGTGCACGCAACCGCGAGGTCTCGAGTTCGACTCTGGTCACACGCAATCCAATTCCTTTAAAACCGGTCAGATCTGACAAATTTTTTTATATTTATTTATTACTTCATTTTACTTTATTTTTCCTTTTTATTTTTAATCCCTCAATTAAAATATTTGTTTTATATCCATACTTTAAAAGAGCTTAACTTATCTCCAACAAAAAATAACTTAAAGTTCTAAACAAAAGTTTTTATCCTAAACATTAAATTATTTATTTATTGGTTTGACGCGTTATTGTTTTAGGTTAGTACTCTTTGATCGGTTAAATTCCTAACTCGTGCGCTCTCATCTTCAACCAAGAATACGCACCCAATGTGAGTGAATCTCTACAAATTCCCCGTTTTAATCATGTTTTGGGGTGTATCATGTGTCGTACAATTTCATTTTATTTAACACTTGTGCTAATATCATTTTCGTGATCAAATTGTGCATAATTGTTACATGGTTTATTTGTGGATACATTACATCATTTCAGTGCAATCATTTCATTAGGCCCATCAGTTCCTCGTGGGATACGAGTTGAGCATCAGGTGCCTCATTAGATCGGCTCCGTTTGATTGAGCCTTGATCTCAAATACATCATTCATCATGTCATGTCTTCATTCAATGTGGTTTGTGATTGGTTATATATATGCATCTGTTCACATATGATTCATGCACAATTTTATTTAAACAACAATATAATTCAATTATTTAAATGTTTTATCAAGGTTCACTCGTCAACTTTTGTTGACCTAAATTTTCTGTCTTACGCATGATATAGGTGAACAAGCCGATGGAAGAAACACATAGGATGGCCTTAGAAGAATAAACAAGTTATTTCATTTAGAACAATCGTTTGATTTATCGTTTGTGCTTGTATGAAATTTCGTGTTGGATATTTGAAACTAAATTTGAATTTAATAAATATGAAACTTGTTAGTAAATATCATGAGCTTTGGTGATAACCAAATCATGCCCCGACTTTTATTCCGTTGCGGGTCGGGATGTGACACATGTGATTTAAATATGATTTTAACAAAGTATGCTATCAAAACATTAACCTATTTTTTCTACTAAAGCAGTTTAGAATGTTTTAAGCATTTGAATAACCTTTTGGGCGACTTTTGACCCCCTTCTTTTTTAATTCAACCCGTTTAAGATAATGCATAACCTAATAGGATCATTTTTAGGTAAACGGGTCAAAACTGCCACCTATGGGTTTAGGGTATTTAATGACTTAAGTTATGTTGTTGAATGCAAGGAGTTTATAGGATGCGTACCATGCATCAGGATTTTGTCGTTTCGTCGCCTTCTGAAGTTTAGCAGATGGGTTGGCCCTACATCTACTGAACCCGTCTGAACCATCATGGACCAATTGCATGTAGTGACCAGATTACAGCTAGCAAGATGATTCTTGGTATGGTAATGTGTTATATTAGCGAGGAAATAACCCACTATTGTAGCTTTATTAAGATGTAATGAAGAATCAGATTGACATTTCAAATGTTGTATTATCTCTTGAGCAAGTACTCGTCATCTTCGAATTTGTAATATATCATAACACACCCCAGGTTAATTCATTTCATTTGCGTATTAGTGGACTTTATACCTGTAAATGTGAACTCATTTGATGAGTTATATTATACACCCAAGTGTAAGTTAAAAAAACTTATGTCATTACAACTTTAAAAACCCGTCCACAGGACGGGTAAAGTACTAGTTCATAATATGTTAGTACAATAATAATATCATCAATAAAATACATAATATGATAAATATTATAAGTTTTAAACAAAAACAACACAAAGAGTATAGTTGTTTTTCAACAACAAATTTTTTAACACCTTAATTTCATCTCTACCTTTCACTCGCAAGGATTTAGACCCACTTTTCCATAGTTTTTTTTTTTCAAACACCCGATTTGACTTATTTTTTAACTTTATTTTTTCTTTTCATTTCAAAATATCGACTTTCAAGGTGATTTCAAAACAAATTGTTTAATTTGACACTCAACAACTTTATTTTTTAGGTTCTCTCTTGATTGTTATACTGTGACGAAATAAATCAATGCCAACCAAATTTTCGTTACCTAACATGGGAGAATTTTACTAGTTATCAACAAACTTGATAATTAAATAAATAATTATTAAATAACTTAATAGATATTTATTTACTTTAATTTGTAATTATCAAACATCTTAAATAATTATCAAATTGAATTTTTAATTATCAACTAATTAATTAATTAGTAATCTAGTTACAATTAATAACCCATTTAGTTTATTTTAAATAAACAAATAATTTCAAAAATATTTTACCCACATTGCCATTTCGTGTTAGAATTATTCAACTCGTTGAATATCATATGAGCGTTAGTAACTTTTCGGATCGTATTTTACAAGAGGTATCGCGGAATGTCGTTGCTTGGACATACAAATCCAACAAAGTACTCAAAAGTAAACATGATGAGCTCAAGCTCATCATTAAGAGACATGATACTATACATGATATAAACTGAAGAACACTTGTATTATTGTAGAATTAAAGATACACAACCCGGAACACAAAGAACTTTCAAATACCGAAACAAGAATAGAACCATAATCTCATCAGTATGATGATATATCTAATATATATATATATATATATATAGGTTTATGATCATTTGTAAACAGATTTTTCATAGTGAACTGTATGAACTAATCTGGACCATTGATCTCCTTTTTAATTGTCAAGGATAGAATTGTAATTTAAGTTCTTATTTTAAGTTTCAAGTTTTAAAAAAAATCTAAACATGGCAGTTACATGGTTTCCTAAATTATAGTTTTTATCAATTCAAAAGTTTTTTTAATCTTTTAACTTGATTTCTGTTACAATCTATATCAATTTCGGATTTGATTCAAATCTCATTCAATGTGTTTATCAATTCAAACGACAAACAAATACAAAATCATCCGAACATTTTTATAATCCCCATAATTTTTCCACTTTTCGATCTTATTGTCTCGTTGTTCTGGACAAACCAGTAAACAGTACGAACAAGACAGCTGTAAACGTTGATGAAGACAACGTTAAGATAAACGATAATGTTTTCGTTACGATATTGGATCGATCAGGTGCGATTTAGTATCTTGTTAAGTTTTTTATTTCTGTGTTTTTTTGTCAACTTTTTTTGATCGACATGTGTTTGATTAGGTGTTTATATAATTGCGTTCGTATTCCATCCCAGATTTTCCTTTTAAGTGTTTTAGCATACATTTTAATCGTTAGTTAGATCGCTGAAGTTTTAATTAATAAACAATGTTTTTGGTGCAAGGTTGCTTGTGTTTTTATTTGTTCATGTAATTTGCTGCAAGTGCATAGAGTTACAATTCAATACATATGTGTATAGTTGTGAACTACGTTGTGTTTGTAGTTTTGTTGTAGTCGTTAGTTTATCTGCAGAGCAGTACACATGAGCATGTTTGTTGTTTTGCGTTTTTTTAACTGAATGTCTGGTTTGCTTTAATTGTCAAGTTTTTATAGATCAATACACATGTGTACAGTTTGCATTAGTATAAACCATGTACTTGACGTATGTGTATTGTATATGTCAGCCAGTAATCATGAGCATATCTGCTGTTTTGCGTTTGGTATATCTGATTGTCTGGTTTGCTTTAATTGTCAAGTTGTTACAGATCATTACACATGTGTATAGTTGTATTAGTATAAACCATGTAATTGATGTCTGCGTATTGTATATGTCAGCCAGTAATATTGATGTATTTGTCGAGTTGTTACAGATAAGTACACATGTGTAATGTATGTTATTAATCTCACAGTACACATGTGTATAATGTTTTATCCAGAATCAATTTTGATTAAATCCGTGATGAACTTGTTTTTTTACAGATCCTAGTTTACAAATAACATTAATCAACCATCCATCCCGGTACAGGACACCAACCATCCCTCCCGGATTCAAACCATTTATTAAAGCTAGATTTAGTACCATTGAAGAAGCTATTGCAATGTACGAAGAGTATGCACAACTTGCCGGATTTGGAACCCGTCTTGGTACTTCGCATAAGGAAAAAATAGGGGACATAATTGTTACGAATAGGCGATATGTCTTATGTTCTAGAGCAAACAAACCTAAACAGAAAGATAATATGGCTGAACAAATGAATTCTTGTTCTCCAAAAAGACGGTCGAATGTTAAAGTTACAGATTGTAAGGCATGTGTTAAGTTTGTGCGTATAAAAAACTCATCTGAGTACGAGATTTATGACTTTGTAGAACAACACAACCATGGTTTTACTACACCCGAAAAAACTCACCTAAGTACCAAATTTGACACGATACTTTTATTACAATTACAGGGCATACACACGTGAACCTCAATTTACATAAAGCATTCCATTTTTTTTTGTTCCCACATCTGCATAAAACCTCAATTTACATAAAGCATTCCATTTTTTTTATTCCCACATCTGCATAAAACCTCAATTTACATAAAGCATTTCATTGTGAATGTACTTTTGTATCAGCAACCGAAATCAAATTGTCACTGAACAAAGAAAAAAATCATATGAAAGAACCATTAAAGGTAATGATGTAATCACATGTGTTTACAACTATTATTAAACAAATTTATACTTTTATGTAGATGCTTCACTGTATACAGTTCATATATATATATATATATATATATATATATATATATCGTATACAGGTTATACAAGACTGATTTGTTAAACTTTCCTTACGCGTCACATTCAACATAAAATATTTTTGAAAGAACCATTAAAGTAACAATGTATTCACAGTCAACTCATAATACACATATGTAACAAACTTGACACCGGTTACAGTTAACACACATATCAACAAACATTTTATTTATTCTAAAAGTCTAAAACATATCATAATTATTAGTCTAAATGCTTTATAATCGCATAAGGTTTCATTACAAGCACTGATTCTATGTAACCGATCAAAAAGCCATTTTTGTCAATCAACATCTACAAATACAATTATAAAATCATGATACAAACATTGTTAAACTCGAAAAAAACAAATTAGATACACATGTGTACTCACCGAAATTCACTATATTATAACAAACAACATTCAGTTAGAATTAAACCGCACAAAAGCATTACATCGTTTACCTAACTTATGCTGTTAAACATAACAACTCAGTCTTTATAACCAGGTATTGGACAAACCCCAAAAAAACTGACAACAACAACAACATAAACATGTGTAGAAACATCTTATCTCAGAACAAATAACGACATTGTTAACAACTATATAACAAAAAAATACCTAAACCATGTTTCTTAAGAAACAGCTTTACCAACCTCAAACACTTATAAAAACATAATACGCTTGTGTACTGTAACCTGTTCTTCTACAATCAGCAGACATCATCGACTTTAGTAAACAGATCCATCCACATTGTCATATACCCAAAAATTATACATTTGGGGGTTCTCCGTTATAATAAAAGTACTCAGCAACTAGAGCAAAAAAACTCAACAAACTTTAAACTTCAATACGCACAAACCGATACTCATCGATATACTGCAAACCCTAACTAACGAATGCTTGATAATTATTGTCGTTAAAATACTAAAATACACACAACCGCACAGAAACAATCAAATAAACTACTTAAACGACAATTACCTCTTTTCTGATATCGATTGAAGAACAAATGCGTACACACCTTTTAACCCCAATGCTATGTGTTCTTCTTGGTATACTGGGAGAGGGAAAAGATATGGTATATTGGGGGAACAACTCGCACGAAAGGAAGATATTATGGAAAAGATACAGTTCAAAACCAACCTATGCGAATTAGAAGGAGACGGTTTGTGTTTCCTAATTTTAAAGATTCTCCATTTTTTAATTACAAATCTACCATTTTAATTTAATTTTTAAGTTAAAAAGATATATACTTAATTACAATCATGCCCCTAGTAAAACATAAAGATGATTAAAATCAACGGCCTAGATCAGTTCGCACAGTTCACTCTTATAGAGTTGTTCACTCTTGATCCCTACCATATATATATATATATATATATATATATATATATATATATATAGGTAGAGGTTCATGTGATAAAATTTAAAAGTGTGAGAAGGATAAGAAAGATTATGGAGGTGACATGTGTCCCTTTTTATTTTGTTAGTTTAAGGGTATAAGTGTAATTTAACTAATAGAATCTAATTATGGAATGAATATATGCAACCGATTTTTGGCAGTTATTGTAGTGATTTTCGAATTTGAAATAACACCCTAACTCATAAAAACACCACAACATGTATATTGAAGACATGCATCTTATAAAGAACAGAAATATAACAAAAATAACACCATAACTCATAAAAACATCACAACAATTATATTGAAGGCACACATCTTATAAAGAACACCCTAACAATGAATATAACAGAAATGACACCCTAATATAACACCAGTCAACACTTTAATCAGAATCAAAACAGAAATAACACCATAAATATATAAAAATAGAAATAACTCTACACAAGTATATCAATATGGTACTCATATTAAAGATAAAAAAACACTCGTTATTATGGTGTAATTTTTTTTTTAAAAAGAGTTACGTATAAAAAGTTATTGATACTTAAAAAAAATGGGGAGAACTTTGCATATGTATTAATGTTAGTTTCTTAATTTAAAAATATTAAATTTACTTTTATACCCTTAATCTAGAAAATTAGTTAGTTTAATAGTCAACATTATTTACAGAATTGTCATATGATCTCAACCATTAGATTAAATATCTAATGGTTTAGATTCTTTCTTATCATTCTCACACTTTTAAATTTTCTCACAATAACCTCACAACATATATATATATATATATATATATATATATTGGTTTTTAATTCACCAATTTAGTTTGTACTCTACAATACGTTTTCAAATATTTTAGATACATTTTATCAAACAAGTGGACAACCAATATAAACAAACCCCCACACATGTTATAAACGAAGAAACGTTTGTGAAAAATTTGTAGAAGTTTTTCACATATGTGAACCGATCCATTACAGATGCCCTAAGAGTGTTTAATAAAGCAGTAACAATACGTATACAACCGTAGTTATAATTAGGGATGAGATTGGTACAATATCTGTACCGGTATCAAATTTGAACGAAACTGGGTATCAAATACCGTACCGAATATGTCGATATGGTACAAGCATTTCAGTACGGTGCCCATTTTACTGCCGCTTTGTTTTTATTTTAGTTTTAAGCACTTGTACGGAAACTAAATAGGAAAATTTGGCACGAATACCAATATATTACGAGTACCAAATAGCTAAAATGGGTTAGAGGGGGTAGCAAATAGGTAAAATCACTACGAGTACCATATATACTATAATACGAAATAAAAATAATATATAAAAATATATTATATAAAATTCGGTACCAGTATAAAACTAGTTATAATTCTACTCTTTTTATATATTTTTTAATTTCTAAATAAAAAAATAAATATAAAAAATAGTCTCATTATTCATCACAACGACTAACAAGCTAGGGCAATACGTGGAATCTGCTGATGAAAACGATATAACAAACCCGCACACCTCCACAACCGTCAGATCATTTAATCCAACGGCTCTAATAAAACCCTAGCCTAAACCTTATGTTCCCCGTTTATGAAGCATCTTTCCAGTCTACACTCTTTCTCAACCATTTCTCTTAATCACCCTCTCAAATCGGCGATTCAAACAACTTTTCAAGCAGATTAGGTACGAGAAATCATTCGCTTATCTGTTTTAATGTTTGATTTTGATTCGGTTTAACTTGTGTTGGTTGGATTGCGTTTTATCGGATGTTAATTAGGGTTTTTGATTGGTTTATTTTGTAGTTTAATCGTTGTTTGTTGAATACTTGAATTTGCGTGTTTTTGAAGCGATCGGATGATCGAATTAGTTTATTGTGATGTTTTGATGTTAGAATTACTAGTTGAGTTTGATTTGGTGGATTTATAGTTACATATGGTTATTTATTCATGATGTATGCTTGATAATCATACGTGTTGAAGCGATTAATACACACTGGATTGGTACAGTATCCTGTGCTGTTTTGATGCTAGAATCAACTGATTTTGATATAACAATTGTTTGTAGTTATCTATGTTTATGTTGATTTGACAGATACTCAGTTATATAAGATGAGTTATTCATGATATATGCTTGTTGATCTTGCATGCTCTTGAAGCTATTGGATGTTTTATAAATGTGATTGTGATCAATACAGTCTGGTCCGATTTAGTTTTCTGTGCGGTTTTAATGCTAGAATCATCTGATTTTTATTTGCTAATTGTTAGTAGTTTTGTTTGCTTACGCTTTATTTGAAGGATTATTGCTTGTTGATCTGACATGTTTTTTATTTACTAGTTGTTACTTGTTTTGTTTGTTTAAGCGGTTGGTGGATGTACAGTTATATATGTTTTGTTTATAAATGTGACTTTGGTTAATACAGTGTGTATTGGTTTAGTTTTCTTTGCTGTTTTGATTCTAGAATCAACTGCTACTGGTTTTGTTTGTTTATGTTGCTTTGGTGGTTATACAGTTATGAGTGATGATTTATTCATGATATATGATTGTTGATCTGGACTGTATCGAATATAGTTGAAACTACTGTTTATCTAGACTGGATCAAATTAGTTGACTGTTCTGATTTTTAGGTTAGAATAAACTGATTTTGGATTTAATAATTGCTATTTGTTTTGTTTATGTGAATTTGGTAGATATACAATTATGTATGATGATTCATAGTACATGCTTGTTGATCTTACATGTTTTTGATGCTGCTGAGGATTTTAAAATGGAGTTGAGTTTTAAACAGACTGTATCAAGTAGTTGTGTGTGCTGTTTTGATGATAGAATAAAGTGATTTTGATTTGAGAAGCGTTTATAATTATTGTTGTCTATGCGTATTTGGTAGATGTACAGTTGTATATTATGATTTATTATTCATGTTCTTGAAGTGGTCTGATAACAGCCTGGATCAAATTAGTTGCCTGTGCTGTTTTGATGCTAAAATGAACTGATTTTGATTTAAGTTATTTCTTGTTTTGTTTGTTTATGTGTTAATGAATACATGATTTTGTTTTAGTGTTCTGTATTTTAGTTATAATTTTGATTCATAGATCGGATAAAGAGGTCACAGAGTCTGAAAATTTGTTACAGTTGCATGTATTTTGGATCCATCTTTAACCTACTCTTACTCTGTTAGTTTATAAAATTAAATCATAATCTTTATAAACATTGAACACTTTTGGTGTATATAGTAGCTAAATTGTACTGTTTACTATGCTTTGTGCGAAATTGATGGTTTTAATCTGGCATACTTATTTTAGTTCAAATTGTTGTGGCAGACATTTTGATTTCTCAAAATGGGTAAAGAAAAGATCCACATCAGCATTGTCGTCATCGGACACGTCGACTCTGGCAAGTCAACCACCACAGGTCACTTAATCTACAAGCTAGGAGGAATCGACAAGAGAGTTATCGAGAGGTTTGAGAAAGAAGCTGCTGAAATGAACAAAAGGTCATTCAAGTACGCCTGGGTTCTCGACAAACTCAAAGCCGAACGAGAACGTGGGATCACAATCGATATCGCATTGTGGAAGTTTGAGACCACCAAGTACTACTGTACCGTCATTGATGCTCCTGGACATCGTGATTTCATCAAGAACATGATTACCGGTACTTCTCAGGCTGATTGTGCCGTTTTGATTATCGACTCGACCACTGGTGGGTTTGAAGCTGGTATTTCGAAAGACGGTCAGACCCGTGAACACGCTCTGCTTGCTTTCACTCTTGGTGTCAAGCAAATGATCTGCTGTTGTAACAAGGTGAAGCTTGCGTTACTGTTTTTTAATTACAACTAGTTGGTTACCCGTGTTTGAAACTTAGATAAAAATAAGTATTGTGAGAGTTAAAGTTGTTTGATGTCTTAGTTAATTGGCTAAATATGCCTTTGTTAAAATTGAGGGGCTGAACATGTTATTACAAAAGCTGAGGTGCTAAAGTTGCCAAATATTAAAGTTGAGGGTCTAAAGGTGGTTAATGGCAAAGTTGAGGGGCCAGAGTTGGTTGATGCGATAAATGACATTTATATTTATAGTATATATAATTAGCATACTTTTTGTTGCTAACTTTTTTTAACAAATTTGTGTAGATGGATGCAACCACTCCCAAGTACTCGAAGGCGAGATACGACGAAATCGTGAAAGAAGTTTCTTCTTACTTGAAAAAGGTCGGTTACAACCCCGACAAAATCCCGTTTGTTCCGATCTCTGGTTTCGAGGGTGACAACATGATCGAGAGGTCAACAAATCTCGACTGGTACAAGGGCCCAACTCTTCTCGAAGCTCTTGACCAGATCAATGAGCCGAAACGACCATCAGACAAACCCCTTCGTCTACCACTTCAGGACGTGTACAAGATCGGAGGTATCGGAACTGTGCCTGTCGGTCGTGTTGAAACCGGTGTGATCAAGCCTGGTATGGTTGTCACCTTCGGTCCATCTGGGTTGACCACTGAAGTCAAGTCTGTCGAGATGCACCACGAAGCACTACAAGAAGCTCTCCCCGGTGACAACGTCGGGTTCAATGTCAAGAACGTTGCGGTTAAGGATCTGAAACGTGGGTATGTCGCATCTAACTCAAAGGACGACCCTGCTAAGGGTGCCGCCAGTTTCACCTCACAAGTCATCATCATGAACCACCCTGGTCAGATCGGAAACGGTTACGCTCCGGTTCTCGATTGCCACACTTCCCACATCGCCGTCAAGTTCTCCGAGCTTTTGACCAAGATTGACCGACGATCTGGTAAAGAACTCGAGAAAGAGCCCAAGTTTTTGAAGAACGGAGATGCGGGTATGGTTAAGATGCTTCCAACCAAGCCTATGGTGGTCGAGACTTTCGCGGAGTACCCGCCTCTTGGTAGGTTTGCGGTTCGTGATATGAGGCAGACGGTTGCGGTTGGTGTGATCAAAAGTGTCGATAAGAAGGACCCGACTGGAGCTAAGGTGACCAAGGCTGCAGCCAAGAAGGGTGCCAAGTGAAGGTGGTGGACCGATGAAGTTATTTATTGGTGTTTTTGAACAATCTTAATTGTTTATTTTGGTGTTGTGGCTTGCATTACTGTACTCTACCCTCACTTGTGAGGATGTTTGGAGGTATTGAGCAACTCGTTGCTTGATGATGGTGGTGCAAGTTTACAAAAAGCCAGATTTTGACTTCTTTTTGTGGTACAAGTTTTATGTTTTTTATGTCTTATTATGGTGTTAAGTTTTTGAACTTTATATTTATCGAAATATGGGTATTATATATTTACCTAGCTTAAAATTATCAACTAAATCATGCAAGTCTCTCGTAAAAGAAAAAAATCTGGATAGCTGAACTAAAATTACCGGAAACCTGACACGAAGCCACCCGATTTCAAATTAAAAAACGCCTTAAAAACCCCAACCCGAATAACCTTAAATCGCCCAACCCGAAACTTAAATTGGTTGGTTAGCGGGGGTCACCTTTAACCAGACAAAAACCTGAATAACCTGACCCGGAAATAAAAATCCTAAGTAACCCGAATAACCTGACCCGGAAATAAAAACCTAAATAACCCGGAAATAAAAACCTAAATAACCCGAATAACTTGACCCGGAAATAAAAACCTAAATAACCTGACGTGAAAATCGAAAAACCGAAAAAAACCTGAACAGATAATGTCTTATTGATTTTTTTTTTCTACTTATTGTGATTAATTCTTGGCTACTACGGTGCTGAATTCATCTATTGACGGCTGCAAATTAAGGAATTCTTACCTTCAAGTCGAATTATGGACTGAAATTCAGCAATAAAATGAAGCTTCAAATCGTGTTGTGTGATTGTTTTGAGTCAGTGAATGAAGATCGTGAACTAAGATCCCCTATGGAACGAACAGTGTACTGGATGGTTCTATTACTCGGAAGGAGATAACCCGAATCAAAGAGTAACCAAACCCGAACCTGTTTTTAGGGTCGGGTCGCTATCAAATCGCCAATATTTTCACTAAAGGGTTACCACGGGTTTTGTTTGACGATTTTCGCTCCAGTCTCAGCATCCGATCAACTCCCGCTTCGATTGCAAGGGTGTAATTGACTTGTATTAGCAGAATGCCCGCGCAATGCGGCGGGAGCGACACATCGCATTACGATACTCGTTTTTGTTGTTTTTTTATTCATATAATATTTATTGTAGCACTATTGTGATAGATATACATAAAAAACAAAGTAATCGAGTAATCTATTTCATTGTGCTGTGCATAATTCGGTCGGTTCAGTTAGAATTCTCAACCGAAGCCAAAACCAAAATCATTTGTTAGTCTATTTTATTAGTCAATGGGTTTTCGGTTAATCACTTCGGTTTATTTAGTTAGATTGATGGTTTTCGGTTTGGTTCATTGAATTTCAGTTAATAGCAAAAACCAAACTTTGGCTTAAACTTTTGCTTCGAAAATATATGAAATTGAGGTAAAAATATACATGAAATGAAACTATAAATATATGAAATGGAGATATAATATATCAAATATCTGAAAATATGAATGATTTGGTTTGGTTCAGCTAATTTTAGTTAAACAATAGTCCAAAAAAATTGATAACAAGTTTTTTGTTAATTCAGTTTTCAGTTAATCCAGCTTTTGGTTGATTTCTGTTTGGTTTCGACTGTTTTCGATTTGGTTTAGGTTAACGTTTTATTCATTGCTAACCGATAACCGGTTTTGGTTAATAACAGATAGGTGCGCACGCGATGCGATGCGGTTGGAAACACAGACATTGCCACGATGTGCATTGTTCGGTTGGTTAGATTATTATCCTCAACCGAAATCGAGGTCATCGATTAGCCTATTTTATTAACCAATATTTTTTCAGTTAATCGGTTTGGTTTATGCAGTTAGATTGGTGTTTTTTTGTTTGATTCATTTAGTTTCGGTTAATAGCCAAAACCAAACTTGGGTAAAACTTTTGATTGGAAATACATGAAATTTATGTATAAATACGTTAAATGGATGTATAGGAACATGAAATGGAGGTATAAGTACATAAAATGGGGCTATAAATATGAAGTACATAAACTAAAGGTATAAAAGTTAAAAATATATGAATGGTTCGGTTCGATTAGTTTTGGTTAAATAAGGGTATAAAAATCGATAACCGTTTTTGGTTAATTCGGGTTTCGGTTAATCAGTTTTAGTTAACTCAATTTTTGGTTGATTTCGGTTTCGGTTAACAATTCAGTTATTACCACCCTTAAACACTATTAATCACATAATATATCAATTTTTTAATTAAAAAACTATAGTATTACTATACTCAAATTAAAGAGAATAAATTAATCGTTCATATGGTGTAATTTAAAAAAAAATATTAAAGAGTCAAAAAGTTATGACCGTTTAAAAATCAGGTGGGTGGGGGGTTAGTTTTTTACAAGGGGATAAAGTCTAATTACTAGCTATTAATCTCTAATTTTGTTAAATATGAGGGTTTAGTCATTTGACATTATGTAGCTATTAAACATTATGGGATAATGACTAAGTACATTGGGCTTTAATCATTTGTATACTAATTCATTATCTACTTGTACCTTTTAATTCACACTTCAATACTGATCAAGACTACTATCGAAACGTCGACAAAAATGAGTAGTTCGTCACAGTACTTTTAATTTTTTTAAAATATTATAACTTATAAGATATGGCAAGAATACGTAAAAGAATTATAAGTTTGTTGCGCAGAGAAAGTACAACTAATTACCCATAATTATGTTTATGTATAGGGGCTTAAGTGTAATAAGATGGGAAGTTAAAATATAATTATTATTCAAAAGACTAGTTTACCCTCATTTTAGTGGTGCATTTATAAATTAACAGAAAAAAAATTCTTATTTTTTAGACATCTTAAAATGTCTCTCTCATGCATTATAATATAATTTAGATATATCAATTATATTGTAGATATTCTGGTATATCAAAAAGGTAATAAGATTGTTTGTAGGATTCGAACATAAAACATGTAGCATTGAATTGTTAAACTCTTAGTAACCGAAAATATCGAAAACTTAATAAGGTCATGTCAAAATTTTGTGAACTTAATTTGTATTAATGATTGAAAATGATGCTGCCATTTGCAAAGTCAGACGGTTATAAGTTTTTTTAATCTTTGACTGGAATTTTTTTTTTAAATTAAGTAAATAATATTAGTGGAATACCAAATAATAGTGTAATTTCATTGACCCAAATTGATGCGTTGTATAATTTAAGTATACTAAATTGGTTCGTTGTATAATTTTGAGTATACCCAAATGTGCAAGTTGTATAATTTGTGTATACCTAATTGATCTGTTGTATAATTTGGCGTAAACCAAATTAATACATTGTATAGGTTTAGTGTGCCCAAATTGATATGTATATGATATCAGTTTACTCAAATTGATCCGTTGTATAATATTTGTATATCCAAATTAATCTGTTATACAATTTGGGTATACAAGATTGGCCTGTTGTGTAAATTTAGTATACCCAAATTTAGTCATTGTACATTTATATTTACTTAATCCATTTCTTGATGAATGGCCAAGAAGATGTTGAATTTCAGTTTGAACTCGAGTCGGTTGAAGTAACCGGTACGATATTTTTGTTTCACAGTCATTTTCTGGTTTTTATACTTCTGTTTGTTGATGATCTGCTTGTGTTATTATGCTTCTGTGGTTTGAAAAAGCCTCAAATTCTCAATTTATAGAGATGGAAGGAAGTTTCTCCTTGGTGAAATTTTCAAATATTGGAAATATTGTTTTATTTTAGAAAAAATTCATCCACAAAATGCCTTATTATCTTCTACATATTTTTCCCACTTGCAAGCTTTTGCAATAATACAAGTGATATATATATTTTTTGTTCATATATATTTACATTTTATTTTAATTTTCTAGTTTATACAAAAAGGCATTATTTAATTAATTTTCTTTCAGTCATTACACGTGTGCCCATGACATTATAATCTAGTGGCATCTTGAGGAGTGAGATAAGGCTTAAGAACCATTAGTTCCTGGTTCGATTCCCACAAGGGGGTTAGTGGAGATGGACATGATCGGGTGGTTCAGTTGGTGGCACGATACTCCAGTGATCCAAATTTACTGTTAAAAACATGTTCATGTTTTCTCATTTATTCCGCTTATTATCAATACAAAAATGTACTCCCTACCTTTGATGGTTGCTTCATAATGAGAAATGTTTCTTTGATCATCTTGAATTTAGAAAACGTTCAACTGAATATATCGGATCATTTAAACACAATGCATGAACAACATAAACCTTATTTTCATCCTTTTTCATATCATGACAACTTAAATTCTCATTGTCACATATTGGTCACTACAATCTATAAAAATGACATAAATATCACATTTTCATAAATCATGCTTTAAAGGCATTAATTATGCATTTAAAATCTGTGTTCTATGAAAATATAGTATTTTACAAGTTTAGAAAAGATGTATGAAAATCCACCTAAACCAAAAGATTAGTAACCATGAAGTAGAGTAACTCAATTATTTCAATCATACAATTTGTTAGTTTTGAATCTGGTTCAAACGCGCGACTAACCACCATAGTCATTGTTTATCGCCACCACCTTAATACATACTATATCTATGCACGACCATGCACAAGACCAACCAACCATAACAAGGGGAAGTTAAACGAGCCTAAGAACGAGCCAACAAGCAGAGCTTGGCTTGAGCTCGGCTCAGTTACATATTGAGCCCGCTCGGCTCGGCTCGGCTCAGATGGTTTCAAATTGAGTTTTTTAGCTAGATCTATTCGAGCGAGCCGCGAGCTTTATGAACAACAATAATTTACCTCTTGTAGTGTAATAATGAGTTAGTGGTAGTCGATAAACGTTTTAATATATTGGGTATGAATGAAACGACTGTAAACAATTTGGTACATATCACACCTGCTAATCGGCGCTCACACACCTGCCACCACCACCGACACCACCCCCACCCACCTCCGCCAACATCATCACATGCACAACTGTCGCAGCCAACACTACAGGCGCTCACACACCTGCCACCACCACCGACACCACCACCACCGACACCACCCCAACATCATCGCATGCACAACTGTCGCAGCCAACACTACAGCACCATCACCACTTTCGCCTCCGCCATTAACACAACCGCCACCGCCTGACGCCACTATAGAAAACCATTGGCGGTGAACCCATTTTAATAACGACTCATTTGAACCAATGCTTAATTTAATCAAAACCCGTTTTGACCCAAACCAAAATGATACTTATTTAACATACACGTTTTGATCCGAAATTTCTCACATGTTTCGACTCGATCTCAGTTCGACCTGAACTCGTTTCGACCCGTTATCCAACCCTACCCACCCGTTTTGCCAACTTTCCCTGAATAAACACGAATACATTACCACTCCGTAACAATATGCAAAACCAACGTATACGAAATTCTAAACTTATACCGGCCTGACTTGTTATAGATAAGGAACTAGCTCGAAAATACCCTAAAACGTTCTTTTCGTCTAAAGTCTAAACCTCATAAAACATATTATACTTTGTACATTACCACTAAAAAAGAATCCGTAAACTAAAAATAACCGACCACTTAACGGCCATTTACCTTTTACCTTTTTACCCTCTCCCTTCCATGTAAAAACAGCCAAGAATGATTTCCCACAATGTCCATGAAAGATCATCAGGCCTCATTGTCACTTCATCGCAACGGCCCTCGGTGCAGCCTGGTTCGACTGCATGCCGGTCCACTGCTGCCCTAACGAACCACCCTCTCCTACCCCTATGTCTGAAGAGTACAACTGATACGAATTGACCATACCGCCCCTTGTTTCTTGGTTGTCATACCGGTGACCGTTACAAGAGTTGACTATCCTGCCCCTTGTTTCTTGGTGGGTGTTTAAACTCTCGGTGGACTCTGAGTGGGCCCGCTTCATACCCGATGAACTTGATGACGTCCCATTTTTTTCATCACTTGCGTTCTTTAACGCTTCGGCTTCAGTTTTCTTGGCGAAACGACCACCGGAACTTCGCATTCTTCTCATGGCGTGTTGATGGCGGGATTCATGAAGATAAGGCTGTAAAATGTAAATTATATATAAAAAAAAGAACTTAAACAATTCCCTTCTTTTATTAGAGTAAATTGCCATTTTCGTCCATGGGGTTTGGCAAGTTTTGCGACTTTCGTCCGAAGGTTTGTTTTTGTTTGTCCACCTCTGGATCCAAAAGCTTTGAAATCTTGCCATTTTCATCCGGCTCGTTAACTCCATCCATTTTTCTACGTTAAATCAGGGGTATTTTTCGTCTTTTTTGTTAACTAAAAGGACTTGGTATTTTTCACTTTATGTAAAAGCATTTAAAATATCCCTGACCGAATCCGTTAGAAAGATTTGCCCATTAAGTTCACAAAAAAGACGGAAATACCCCTGACTTAATGAAGAAAAATGGATAGGGTTAACCAGCTGGATGAAAATGGCAAGATTTCAAACCTTTTGGATCCAGATGCGAAAAACCAAACCTTTGGATGAAAGTCGAAAAATTGGCTAAACCCCAGGGACGAAAATGGCATTTTACTCGTTCTAATCATTATTTGTAGAAAAGTTGGCTGTATTTGTATTGTTGGTCAACCTTTCTGTCTTTTATAAGTTTCTTTTCAAGCTCTGCTTTCGCACGCGACTGTCTTCGCCTCAAGATCGCATGATATTGTTTGGCATTCACGTATACAGGTTCTTGTGCCATTTCGAGAGGCAACGGCATCCGTACTTGGTGCATATCGAGAAACTGAGGAAGAACCTTGCATAACACAATCATCATTCAGTGAAACCAGTTGCACCGATACACCATTGGTTCAATTTAAAAAAATGCTATTATTCAATAATATAATATAATCATATGATTTAATAGTTGATATGGATTAATGTTTATGAAGATATTTTAATATAAAAACTATTACCAAATGCTGACCGTGTGCTGCCATCATCCCACCGTAATATGGATCATAATAAGGATTTGGTGCACAAGCCTGTAGATGATTACAAAACTATAAATATTACTATCAAAATCTGAATCGTTTTTTTTAATAATACCTCGTTAAGAACGTTTTATGTAATTAAAAATATCTTGGATGACTTTCAGCCTATTTGACGAGCTATCTTATTTAACCATATATCTTTAGCTTAACCCACTTGACGTGAGACAAAATAAAATCCGTTCGACCTCTACCATGAACCCGATACGACGAGAAATATAATAAAGTTATTAAGTTATAAACTCGATGAAGCTTACAACTGATTGGGCAACAAGTTCAGGTTGCGGGCCCGGTGCAAGGGTTTCTTCATTCCTAGGAAGTATGTTTGGCGTTCCGTGTTGGAAATTCTGTTGTCCATAGCTATCTGAACTCAAAGGTGAACCTCATCATCAGTAATATATACATAAAAACATACATACATATATATAATGAGTTGATGCATAATTGTATACAGTACATCAATCCTGAGTATAAGTAGATAAAAAGCAAGTCATCCAACACGTTAATTGACTAATTTTACACTTAATCGAAATTTTGGCAGCCCACCTTAAATTATATTATTTATATTTATATACACTACATTTATATTTGTATTTTACTTTCGAAACTTCAACTTCGCTAAAATACGTGTTTAGCCCCTCTGTTTTCCCAAAGAAGTTCTCTTTTTTATTGGTTAATTTTGTTTATATGCGTGTTTAGTCCGTATGCTATAACTTTAGTATTGTACATGTTTAATCCTTCTACTTTTATTCCTTTTAGTGATTGTTGTGGCTTTTTTATCTTGCTTTTAAACCTTCAACTTTGCTAATATACGTG
The DNA here is from genome assembly GCA_947069175.1 of Scalesia atractyloides. Classification (NCBI taxonomy): domain Eukaryota; kingdom Viridiplantae; phylum Streptophyta; class Magnoliopsida; order Asterales; family Asteraceae; genus Scalesia; species Scalesia atractyloides. The sequence continues at coordinate 88,151,620 of CAMTDV010000001.1, forward strand.
TTTAGCCCCTCTGTTTTTAAAAAAAACTTCCTTTTTATTGATTAGCTTTGTTCACATGTGTGTTTAGTGCCTCTGCTTTAACTTCGGTTGTGTACATGTTTAGCCGCAACGTGCAACGTGGCAACAACAACAGTCTCACCCACGCCTCAACAGACTTTGGCGCAGCCACCACCTTGCATAGAGATGTCGTTAAAGTCTGGGAAAAGGCCATGCGACAACTATGGAGGATGCTCTTAACTGTTTTGATAGGAAGGGAGAAGACACGATCAAGCAGACCCACGTCCACCCCCATACCTCCAAAAGAAACAATCTCCTTTCCAACATTCGGCGTAGGAATCCCAACAATAAACTTAATTTGTATTAATGATTGAAAATGATGCTGCCATTTGCAAAGTCAGACGGTTAAAAAGTTTTTTTTAATCTTTGACTGGAATTTTTTTTTTAAATTAAGTAAATAATATTAGTGGAATACCAAATAATAGTGTAATTTCATTGACCCAAATTGATGCGTTGTATAATTTAAGTATACTAAATTGATTCGTTGTATAATTTTGAGTATACCCAAATGTGCAAGTTGTATAATTTGTGTATACCTAATTTATCTGTTGTATAATTTGGCGTGAACCAAATTAATACATTGTATAGGTTTAGTGTGCCCAAATTGATATGTATATGATATCAGTTTACTCAAATTGATCCGTTGTATAATATTTGTATATCCAAATTAATCTGTTATACAATTTGAGTATACAAGATTGGCCTGTTGTGTAAATTTAGTATACCCAAATTGAGTCATTGTACATTTATATTTACTTAATCCATTTCTTGATGAATAGCCAAGAAGTTGTTGAATTTCAGTTTGAACTCGAGTCGGTTGAAGTAACCGGTACGATATTTTTGTTTCACAGTCATTTTCTGGTTTTTATACTTCTGTTTGTTGATGATCTACTTGTGTTATTATACTTCTGTGTTTGAAAAAGCCTCAAATTCTCAATTTATAGAGATGGAAGGAAGTTTCCCCTTGGTGAAATTTTCAAATATTGGAAATATTGTTTTATTTTAGAAAAAATTCATCCACAAAATGCCTTATTATCTTCTACATATTTTTCCCACTTGCAAGCTTTTGCAATAATACAAGTGATATATATATTTTTTGTTCATATATATTTACATTTTATTTTAATTTTCTAGTTTATACAAAAAGGCATTATTTAATTAATTTTCTTTCAGTCATTACACGTGTGCCCATGACATTATAATCTAGTGGCATCTTGAGGAGTGAGATAAGGCTTAAGAACCATTAGTTCCTGGTTCGATTCCCACAAGGGGGTTAGTGGAGATGGACATGATCGGGTGGTTCAGTTGGTGGCACGATACTCCAGTGATCCAAATTTACTGTTAAAAACATGTTCATGTTTTCTCATTTATTCCGCTTATTATCAATACAAAAATGTACTCCCTACCTTTGATGGTTGCTTCATAATGAGAAATGTTTCTTTGATCATCTTGAATTTAGAAAACGTTCAACTGAATATATCGGATCATTTAAACACAATGCATGAACAACATAAACCTTATTTTCATCCTTTTTCATATCATGACAACTTAAATTCTCATTGTCACATATTGGTCACTACAATCTATAAAAATGACTTAAATATCACATTTTCATAAATCATGCTTTAAAGGCATTAATTATGCATTTAAAATCTGTGTTCTATGAAAATATAATATTTTACAAGTTTAGAAAAGATATATGAAAATCCACCTAAACCAAAAGATTAGTAACCATGAAGTAGAGTAACTCAATTATTTTAACCATACAATTTGTTAGTTTTAAATCTGGTTCAAACGCGCGACTAACCACCAGTCATTGTTTGTCGCCACCACCTTAATACATACTATATCTATGCACGACCATGCACAAGACCAACCAACCATAACAAGGGGAAGTTAAACGAGCCTAAGAACGAGCCAACAAGCAGAGCTTGGCTTGAGCTCGGCTCAGTTACATATTGAGCCCGCTCGGCTCGGCTCAGGTGGTTTCAAATTGAGTTTTTTAGCTAGATCTATTCGAGCGAGCCGCGAGCTTTATGAACAACAATAATTTACCTCTTGTAGTGTAATAATGAGTTAGTGGTAGTCGATAAACGTTTTAATATATTGGGTATGAATGAAACGATTGTAAACAACTTGGTACATATCACACCTGCTAATCGGCGCTCACACACCTGCCACCACCACCGACACCACCCCCACCCACCTCCGCCAACATCATCACATGCACAACTGTCGCAGCCAACACTACAGCACCATCACCACCTTCGCCTCCGCCATTAACACAACCGCCACCGCCTGACGCCACTATAGAAAACCATTGGCGGTGAACCCATTTTAATAACGACTCATTTGAACCAATGCTTAATTTAATCAAAACCCGTTTTGACCCAAACCAAAATGATACTTATTTAACATACACGTTTTGACCCGAAATTTCTCACATGTTTCGACTCGATCTCAGTTTGACCTGAACTCGTTTCGACCCGTTATCCAACCCTACCCACCCGTTTTGCCAACTTTCCCTGAATAAACAAGAATACATTACCACTCCGTAACAATATGCAAAACCAACGTATACGAAATTCTAAACTTATACCGGCCTGAACTTGTTATAGATAAGGAACTAGCTCGAAAATACCCTAAACCGTTCTTTTCGTCTAAAGTCTAAACCTCATAAAACGTATTATACTTTGTACATAACCACTAAAAAAGAATCCGTAAACTAAAAATAACCGACCACTTAACGGCCATTTACCTTTTACCTTTTTACCCTCTCCCTTCCATGTAAAAACAGCCAAGAATGATTTCCCGCAATGTCCATGAAAGATCATCAGGCCTCATTGTCACTTCATCGCAACGGCCCTCGGTGCAGCCTGGTTCGACTGCATGCCGGCCCACTGCTGCCCTAACGAACCACCCTCTCCTACCCCTATGTCTGAAGAGTACAACTGATACGAATTGACCATACCGCCCCTTGTTTCTTGGTTGTCATACCGGTGACCGTTACAAGAGTTGACTATCCTGCCCCTTGTTTCTTGGTGGGTGTTTAAACTCTCGGTGGACTCTGAGTGGGCCCGCTTCATACCCGATGAACTTGATGACGTCCCATTTTTTTCATCACTTGCGTTCTTTAACGCTTCGGCTTCAGTTTTCTTGGCGAAACGACCACCGGAACTTCGCATTCTTCTCATGGCGTGTTGATGGCGGGATTCATGAAGATAAGGCTGTAAAATGTAAATTATATATAAAAAAAAGAACTTGAACAATTCCCTTTTTTATTAGAGTAAATTGCCATTTTCGTCCATGGGGTTTGGCAAGTTTTGCGACTTTCGTCCGAAGGTTTGTTTTTGTTTGTCCACCTCTGGATCCAAAAGCTTTGAAATCTTGCCATTTTCATCCGGCTCGTTAACTCCATCCATTTTTCTACATTAAATCAGGGGTGTTTTTCGTCTTTTTTGTTAACTAAAAGGACTTGGTCTTTTTCACTTTATGTAAAAGCATTTAAAATATCCCTGACCGAATCCGTTAGAAAGATTTGCCCATTAAGTTCACAAAAAAGACGGAAATACCCCTGACTTAATGAAGAAAAATGGATAGGGTTAACCAGCTGGATGAAAATGGCAAGATTTCAAACCTTTTGGATCCAGATGCGAAAAACCAAACTTTGGATGAAAGTCGAAAAATTGGCTAAACCCCAGGGACAAAAATGGCATTTTACTCGTTCTATCATTATTTGTAGAAAAGTTGGCTGTATTTGTATTGTTGGTCAACCTTTCTGTCTTTTATAAGTTTCTTTTCAAGCTCTGCTTTCGCACGCGACTGTCTTCTCCTCAAGATCGCATGATATTGTTTGGCATTCACGTATACAGGTTCTTGTGCCATTTCGAGAGGCAACGGCATCCGTACTTGGTGCATATCGAGAAACTGAGGAAGAACCTTGCATAACACAATCATCATTCAGTGAAACCAGTTGCACCGATACACCATTGGTTCAATTTAAAAAATGCTATTATTCAATAATATATATAATCATATGATTTAATAGTTGATATGGATTAATGTTTATGAAGATATTTTAATATAAAAAATATTACCAAATGCTGACCGTACGCTGCCATCATCCCACCGTAATATGGATCATAATAAGGATTTGGTGCACAAGCCTGTAGATGATTACAAAACTATAAATATTACTATCAAAATCTGAATCGTTTTTTTTAATAATACCTCGTTAAGAACGTTTTATGTAATTAAAAATATCTTGGATGACTTTCAGCCTATTTGACGAGCTATCTTATTTAACCATATATCTTTAGCTTAACCCACTTGACGTGAGACAAAATAAAATCCGTTCGACCTCTACCATGAACCCGATACGACGAGAAATATAATAAAGTTATTAAGTTATAAACTCGATGAAGCTTACAACTGAGTGGGCAACAAGTTCAGGTTGCGGGCCCGGTGCAAGGGTTTCTTCATTCCTAGGAAGTATGTTTGGCGTTCCGTGTTGGAAATTCTGTTGTCCATAGCTATCTGAACTCAAAGGTGAACCTCATCATCAGTAATATATACATAAAAACATACATATATATAATGACTTAATTTAACAAATACAAAGATAAAGAGTTGATGCATAATTGTATACAGTACATCAATCCTGAGTATAAGTAGATAAAAAGCAGGTCATCCAACACGTTAATTGACTAATTTTACACTTAATCGAAATTTTAGCAGCCCACCTTAAATTATATTATTTATATTTATATACACTACATTTATATTTGTATTTTACTTTCGAAACTTCAACTTTGCTAAAATACGTGTTTAGCCCCTCTGTTTTCCCAAAGAAGTTCTCTTTTTATTGGTTAATTTTGTTTATATGCGTGTTTAGTCCCTATGCTATAACTTTAGTATTGTACATGTTTAATCCTTCTACTTTTATTCCTTTTAGTGATTCTTGTGGCTTTTTTATCTTGCTTTTAAACCTTCAACTTTGCTAATATACGTGTTTAGCCCCTCTGTTTTAAAAAAAAAACTTCCTTTTTATTGATTAGCTTTGTTCACATGTGTGTTTAGTGCCTCTGCTTTAACTTTGGTTGTGTACATGTTTAGTCCCTCTACTTTTATTTCTTTTAGCATTCATCTTTTAGCCTTTCCCCTTGCTATTGTGACGAACCAACCCGAGGGAATAGTGACTGTTTGCTATTGGTGGACTAGACAACTGCTATTACTCTTGGACTTTAATAAAGTTACTCTATGACAAGCGTATTTTTACCTATGTCTCGATGTAATTTTTATTGAGATTGTGTTATGAGTAGTATGTTCAAGTAACCGAAGCATAGACGTACATGTTATCAAACTGCGATATATTCTGCTTACCGCCCGCAAAGCGGGCGGGGCATAACACTAGTTATGTACAAAAAGCACCAACTTACATTATATTTCAACAATTTTAGCAACCAACTAGCCCTTTATTATGATTGTGGCATTATTCAAACATTGCTGGCTTAACAACTTATTTGTCCTTCCACGTCGCATTAACGTGACATTTAATAACTATTTTTAATTAAAAATTTGTAAAAAAACATTGTTTTTCAAACCTGTGCGGCTGGCATCACATCAACCAGCAACTTACAGGAAAATCGATCTTGAGGATGTTAATCTTGTTGAAAAGTTTAAATCTTTGTCGGATGTCTCAGATTTGTGATAAGGATTATCATGTTATAAAACTGATGATATATTGTAGGTTAGTTTTGGTTTTGCGCTTAATTTTGAAGCTAGTGAGAGGCATGGTAGTAAAAATGCAGGATAGATAATTATGTTATATAAACTAATTAAATAGGCTACAATTGCCTAACGAGTATGAGATGGTTAAATTGTAAAGCTGCGCTGCAACGCCATAATCATGACACACAGACAGTGGCTGAGCTTGAACGAAAACTCAGCGGGTACCGGACTCTCAAAATCCAAATTGGTGGGGCCGGACTCTTAAAAATCCGATATTTTACACTACAAAAGAAAAAAATATCGGAAATTTTCGATAAAGTTAACACTACGAACGAAAAATCGGTATTTGATAAAGATTATCATAGTAATTTGAAACTACGCAATTAATGCGGTAAAATATCGGATATCGGTCAAGGACCGATATTTGAGGTATAGGTTATCTCGGTGGGATATCGGTAATTTTAATATAATGCAGAATTTATAAAATATAGCAATTTAACACCAATAATTCAGTGATATATCGGTCAATATCGCCGCTAACATCGATATCAATATTTGACGCCGATATTTTACTAGGGGACCGATATGACCGATATATATCATTGATATCAACTGCATAGATTTGAAAGAACCTGAAGCGATATATGGCAAATTATGTGTTTCTTTGCGGACATCACCTTCATCCTCGCTCACAACGTCATCAGACTGTGAATCTCTGTCTAATGATTGTTCTTGTGAAGACGAATCAGCTGAATTTGCCCGCTGCATGGTAGAAGTGGACATGAAGCTGATGCAACGTGTGCCGCAAGGCGTACCTGTTGCAGACGATGCGATTGTCAACTTTAAAATCGTTTTGACCTCCTTCACATGCCCAAAACACAAATTCAAATAACTGATTATATATGCAATATACATAATAACACCAACAATCTCTTTCCCGATAATTAAATATGGTACAAAAAATACGTACCTCAAATTTGAAAATTGAACACATAGGGTGCCAATCATGATCCATCTTTCGAGGCTATGCAGGTAATATAGGTGATATATCGGTCCCCTAGTCAAATATCGGTACCGATATTATCGGCGATATTGACCGATATATCACCGATATTCGACTAATATAACTGATGTCACCGATATTTGACCAATTTAACCGATATATCACTAAATCATTAGTGCTAAATAGCTATATATATAAGTTCTGAATTATATAAAAATTACCGATATCCCATCGATAACTCACCGAGATAACATATATCTCAAATATCGGTCCTCGACCGATATCCGATATTTTGACCGATATCCGATATTTTACCGCAATAACTGCATAGTTTCGAGGAATGGGTTGATTTAGGGAAAAAGAAATATATTTTAACAAGTTCATTTGGGTCAACTCAAAGTATAAAACAAGTCAAATTCAGCGTACACAAATTATACAACCGGTCAAAACATGCCACTCTTATAAAACTTATTAGCGGGTGAACTATTTTTATAAAAAAAAATATTCTAAAACGACACATTTCAACCCAAATAAATTTTCTTTGGGCTGTTTTGACATGAACCAATTTGATACCATTTTTCAACCACTTTATATAACTAAAAAAACTTGTTAGCTGGTAAATTTATTTTAACAATTTTTTTTCGAAAATCTCTCGTTTCAACTCTAGTCCATTTTAGCTGAACCCTTTTCACCGAACTCGTTTTGCCAGAACTCGTATCGACGGTCACCTGACCTGACGTTTTACCATACTTAAAAACAAATCATGCACGGATGCACCCAATTGTACCAAACACAATCAATCACACGGATCAACTGTACCACCCCATAACAATAATTAGTACCCCAAAATTTACCACATGTCAGATGTACAAAACCAATAATCCTAAGTACAAACACATCTAAAATTAAACAACAAAAACAAAAAAAAAGAATCAATTTTTATATATAAAAAAACATTATTTCCCAAAAATAACAATTACCACAAATCTTGAAACCTCCAAATTAAAACCCAAAATTCAAATCAACCAATTCTATAATATATACAAAAAAACATTATTTCCCAAAAATAATAATTATCGCAAATCTTGAAACTTACAAATTAAAACCCAAAATTCAAATCAACCAATTCTATAATATATATAAAAAAACATTATTTCCCAAAAATAATAATTATCACAAAATTCAAATCAACCAATTCTATAATATATATAAAAAAACATTATTTCCCAAAAATAATAATTATCACAAAATTCAAATCAACCAATTCTATAATATATATAGAAAACATTATTTCCCAAAAATAATAATTATCACAAATCTTGAAACTTCCAAATTAATAAGTCAAAACTAATCAACATAAAATCAACCAATTCTTTAATAACTCAAAACTAATCAACAACATGCACATAACATAAAATCAATACAAAAATAAGCAAACTCAACATGCATAAACAATTAAACAATAAACAACAAATATTAAAGAACAAATACAAGAAAATTGAGAAGAATGAATATTATATTATTACCGGCAGATAAATTGAAAAGAGACCCAAGAAATGGGGCGCACCGGCAAAGGAATCGGAGAGAATTGAGGTGAAAATGGTTGGAAATTAGAGTGAGAATTTGTTGGGGGGTTTATGATGATGATATGATATATGTATATGTGTATGTATAATCTATATATCTATCCTTGTTGTCTGTTTCGAAAATGGACTTGACTCACTCAACCTCTCACCTCTTTTTATACATCGACGCGTGTACATTTGTGACACATCATTACATTTTGAATCAATTCTATAAATGGTGGTCCTAAGGTTTATTATTTTATAATTAAGGGTATTGCACTTTTTAATAATATTATTTAGGATTAACTATCATTTGTAGTTATAAAGTTTTAAATCTATACTTCTAGAATTTTAGGTTATGGTTATATATTTATATTGGTTATAAGGTTATGAATCTATATTACTAGAAATTTGGGTTATGGGTTATATATTTATATTGATAAGAGTTAAATGTTTGGTTGGTCTCTGTGGTTTGTGAAAATTGCAGACTTGGTCCTAATGGTTCACTATTTACACACTTGGTCCTCAGAGTTGTAATTTTTGAACTCGGGTGGTCCTTATCACTAACCAATTTTAAGTTTTTTAGTTAAATATATACAAAATTACTAGATTGCCCCTAAACAAAAAAAGGAAATAAACCCACTCCTTTATTTTCTTCATCCTCCCCTCTCTTTCTCTCTAAAACCCACAACCACCTGCACCTTCAAGTCTTCAACCCCCCCACCTCCACGTCAGCCCACCACCACCACCTCCACCGCCACTTTCAACCCATCACCACCACCTCCACCGTCAATCGACCACCACTACCTCCACCTACACCATCACCTTCAACCCATCACCACCACCTCCACCGTCAATCGACCACCACTACGTCCACCGTCACAGATTGGACTTCAACGACCATTATCTTCGCAACCAGCTTCAACAACCGTCGCAATCTCCACCGTCACACTACCTCCACCGCCGCCCTTTCCGATCCCAGCTTCAGTAACCACTGTCGTCACTCCATTGTGTGTCTCTGACTCCGCCGTCACAGCACTGTGCTTCAACAACCACCTTGATCTTGTTGACCTCCATTTTAAGACAGGTTTATGTGCGTATGTATATGTATATTGCATCTAGACTAACCTAAATCGGGTTTATAAATGTGAAAACATCTTGTTTTACTAAGTTAAAAGGGTTAATAGAAGAGATTGCAACTAAGATATGTGATGGTAGAGGTAGAGATGGAATCAGGGAAGCAAGAAGAAACGAGGTAAAAGAAGAAGTGGTTGTGAGGTGGGACTCACAACAACATATTATTATTTTTTTCCTTAATGTATAAGGGTATTTTAGTTAATTAATAAGACTTAACTGAACAATTTAACATTGGTTAGTGATAAGGACCACCCGAGTGCGAAAATTACAACTATTAGGACCAAGTGTGTAATTAGTGAACCATTAGGACTAAGTCTGCAATTTTCACAAACCACATGGACCAACCAAGCATTTAACTCTATTGATAATCTTTGATTTATAATTTAGAATTAGAATGAGATAGTAGATTTAAAAGATGTGTAAATGAGTTGAGCTGTTTTGTAAAATACTTGAGATTACCTTGTTTGAAACTATAATCGAGTTGAGCCTATACATGATTGAGTGTAAATTGAAAGTCATTCTAATAACATGTCTAAACAAGAGTTTTTGAATTGAGTTTGATTACGTTTAGGAGACTAAACAAAATTATTATTTATTTTAATCTAACTATTTTTATTTAATACAATAAGGATACGATACATTATATATATACAAACATATATATATATATATATATATAGAAACGGGATCATGGGAAAACGATTGGAAGTGTGAAAACGGTGAGAACGGATCCTGGTCGAACACGTGTCAGGGGACGCTAAATGATATGCGGGGTATGATTGTCATTGTTCAAGTCCGTTTAATAGATGGCGTTATAATTCATTTTAAAACAAAAGTCCATCAGATATCGCGTGTTGTTCTTTATTCTTGTTTATATGGCGTTTTGTTTTCAAATTTATTTTCAAAGCAATTTTTTTTGAAAAATGTCGTTATGTGCTTCAACTTAGAAGCAATATTTGGCGTTTTCATTATTTAGAACTTGCCAATGGTGTTTTACATCTTGTTATGCATATCTGAATTATTGCGTTTTCATTAAAATGTTTTAGGGTTACAGTAAATTTTTTATTCTTATTGTTTATTATTAAACTATTGGTTTGTTGGCGTTTTCACCTTCTTCCCTCTCAGCAGCCAGTTCATTTGTAGATCTGTCCAGTTGAATTAATCTTTTATATCTTATAAAGCTAAATATCTTGGCGTTCTTGGCATTCCTAAATTCATTATATTTCATTAATAATTCAAAACATTACAACTAAGACGAAATCAAAGTAAACTAATAGTCTTCTGTGGATGGTATTACATCAGAGATGTACTCATCGCTTTGGTCATCACTTTCTTCAGACTCGTCATCATTATCTATTTCATTGGCGTATAACGCCATAGTCTCGTTTAGCCCTTTTCGAATCCTATATTTAAATATCATCACAACCCTGGATGTTGCATCGTTCGAATGTGCTATATCACAAAGTTGTTCAAGAAGGTGTAATTTATCTGTATTTAGCACTTCGTCCATCGTCAATAAATAATCCACCCCGTCTTGATAAGTCACTTTCAACGTTCTTGATGGTTCTGTCACCAAAGCTCATGACGTTTACTAATAGTTTTCATATTTATTAAATTGAAATTAAAACTTCAAATATTCAAACACAATGCAACACCCTGTAAAATCGTGTCCAATAGTATAGTGACACGTGTTGTATTTTTTTTAATATAGTCTATTAAAGACCAATAAGGACTAAAGGCGTCAACATGCTCAAACTGAGCCTCTGAGTGACGATCTCTGGGTGACTGATACGTCAACATGCCCAGCCTCTGAGTGACATCGGAATCAACATGCTTATAATAAGCCTCTGAGTGATCATTTGTGAAGTCCTAACTCTCATATGTGCCATTTGTTGGACGAGAGGGTTCAATTTTGTAAATATGTGAAAGTTGGATGATGGAGGGATTAAAAGCGTCAACATGTTAATTTATACGTCTGAGTGACCTTTTAACGAACCAAGAGCTCGACAATGTCCGTGCAAATCCTGGGTATGCCAAGTATTGGCTACGGAGGGCTAAAAGTGTCAAAAAGGTGTTTAAAAAGGTTTTTATAAGCTTTAATAAGTTAAGGGGTTAAAAGTGTCAAATTTTGAAACTGGCCATGGGGCGGTCGCGGGCCGCGAGGGACCAGGCCTGGGCCTCTCGCGCCCCGCGAGACAGGCTCTGCTGCAGAAAATTGTTTGGAGGTCAAGCAAAAATGCCAAAACCATTTAATTCAAAACCATGGCTTCTCTAAACTGCAATGCCATGTTTTGGGACACTTGTAAGCTTCTTCTTACACCCCTAAACACCTGGCTTCACCTCCTTTGAGTTCTCCAACTATCAATAGGTGATCAAGTTCACCATTTGAACTTGCACCTTTCTAAATCATAACTCTTCTCCCTCATCTGGAAGTTCCTAGCTGAAAGGAGCATCCAACATAGTTCTCTTGCATTGTAGGAACCTCTTGTAAGTGTTCCTTGCTCTTGCATTTTCGTTTATAGGCTTCTGTAGCCAAAAGTCAAGCGTTTTTAAAAAAAAAACGCTTTGACTTTCGGTTAAGACCATATGGTCCAGCCATTGTTCGAAATGAACATGGCTAAGTGATCGTAATAAGGTAGGTGTTAATCCCTATAAAGGGCACCTCCTGAAGATCACGTTTGCCAGACCAATTGACGGGTCAAAGTTATGATATTAAAAAGTCAAACAGGCCATTTTTTGGAAAAATTATAAATTGATCTTAAATATGTTATGAAACCTGTTTTGACACTTAAACAAGTTGGTAATAATTATTAGAACATGTAAGAACATGTTCGGCTCGTCAATTTCAGTTCTAGGGTCGGTTCGCAACCGAAAGTCGCAAAGTTTGATTTCTGCTTTGACTTTCGATTCTGACTCGATTTAGATTAGTTACCTACTGATCTAAAGTTGCATTATGATCATAATATAATGTAGCATAACCATATGAGGTTATATTACATGATCATAATCAGAATCCAAGTTTATGCACAAGTTCCATAATTATGCCATCTTTGACCGAAATGTCCTTTTTGCATAAAACAAGGTTTTAAATGGTAGTGAACTTGAAAATGAGTTTCTATTGATGTAATATTATAAGTAGGATTATTTGGGATGTTAAACAAAGTTATAAACTGAGTTTTTAAGCAAGTCCTTAAACTATGTCGATAAATGACGGTTTTAGCCCTGTGGCTTATAAAATAGTTTTAATCAAATCTTTTCAAGGTAAATCATTTACCTACTGATATTTTATACTAAATAACATATTTTGAACATTTTTAACTGACCATAACATCAGTTTTTATAAACATCATTTAAAGACGTCATATTACGACATAAGCGCCGTTTCGGCGCATAGTATGGTTTTAAACCATATTAATGGACCAAGATTTGTTACCTACTGATTTTAAATTTATTTTAAACATATTTACAGTAGGTACATGTTATAAACCCAGAATTCCAAATAATTTATAAACTATGTGTAAAATGACCAAAATGCCCCTTTGGTGCATAGTTTGGTCATAAAAGGTAAAATGAACATATAATTGATATCCTACTGATATTATATCATAAATAAAGTATTTTTCCAGAATAGTTATAATCATAACATTAAATTATATTCAAGTTCCTTTTATATGATATGAAATTACCAAAACGCCCTTATGAGGCATAATTTCATTTTAAAACCTTAATGGGCATACAAGTTGATATCTTAACTTATTTAAAGTATAATGGCATATAGAACTTGTCCATAACTTATCCGGTTACCCGATATCGCTAATATGCACATAGTTACGTATATGTAACTATTTTACGGAATTAACCGAAACGGGTTTAACCTTGTCATTTAAGTTTCAAAATCCAGAATGTATATAGTTTACCCATATTATACAAGTCAAGTACTTGTCAGGATTAAACTACATTCTATCCGATCATCGTTTAATCAAGCGTCATACGTAATGATCATGTACACTATTCGGTTTATAAGACAGTTAGTATTTAATTGGCTAGCTTATGCCATAATCCAGACTAGAGCCTTGCCGGTAAATGCTATCTGCACTTGGTACTTTTGTATACAGCTGGGTTATTTAAAATAAAAGAAGAAGACTAGCTCAGGTAAATACTCTCGACTTATTTTCCCTATACGGGCTTGGGATACGGTAAATTATTACCGCTTGTTCCAAAATGGGGTCAATCAAATGCCCGCTTGTGGCTAGTGTAACATCCGTCAAAAACGGATTTTACCAAAACCGCTCCGTTTATTAACCGAACAGTCAGTTAAAAATTTCGTTTCGAATTAAATGCCTAAAATAATTTTAAACGATACATAATCAATTCTTATATGAGAATATATAATTAGTTTTTGAAAAACTGTTAAAAATATGAAAATAAAAATGTTTTTGTTCCTGCCGGGTTTCGAACCCGGGTCAGTCACGGTTCAACAACAGACTTAACACTCAACACTTAAACCACTGCGTCACTGATGTTCTTTGTTAAATGTTAGGATCATTTAATTGATAACGTGTCTTTCCGAATTCAAAACCGGCGCCCAAAGTTGCAGTCGTCGGAAATCCCGGCAATCTCGCAAAACTTAACGATTCTTTCCGTTATAACGTATACTTTAACTACACATCGGTTATAACCGACGTCTGAGTCCGCGACACAAATTATAACCGCCGGAGTTTTTCTAACCGACGAATCAAGTCGAAAATCGGACCAAATACATCGACGATTTGCCTTATAAATACCCCCTCGAACCTCTGCAAACATTTTCGCTCAAAACCGCACCCTTTCTCGGCGAAAACTCACTCGCCGGAACTCTTCTGCTCATCGCCGGAAAACCGAGTCCTTAACTTCTAAGCCTTACTAAACCCTCTGAACTTATACCGAAGTCACCCACATACTTTGTAAGTTTTCTGAAGACTCTCTGCTGCAAGACACTCGTCGCCGGAAGTGATTGCTGTCGCCGGAGTTACGCCGGAAAAACAGAGGAAGCCAGTCGGTATACCTCACGCCTAATTTCTTCATTCTTTTTATTTAATCTCATCTGTAATTAATCAAAAAACGCTAAAGAAACCTGAATAAAAACTTCGAACCAGTCAGTCATCATTTCTGGTTATAACTCAACGAAGAAGACGAAGTTCGGTAACATATAAGTATAATTAAAATCAAGTTATTACTCGGGTTAGACACACAGTCCAGCGGTGGACTGTGTGCACATTAAACATACAAACGTCTCGAGTTCGAATCTTGTTCCACACACGCTGCCTTAATAAAAATGCCTTTTTTTTTGTTAACCGAACCGGAGTCACCACTGTTATATGTTAAGTATATTAATAACCGGAAAAATAACCAAGTTAGACACACAGTCTAGTGGTGGACTGTGTGTATGTTTAATCAAAGCGCACGAGTTCGAGTCCGGTCTTCTGCATCGACCCGGACAATTATTTACCTTTTTAAATAAGTCAGAAATAAAAATAATTAGTTTGTGTTTAAGTATAATAAAAATCAGTTAAGTTAACAAGTTGGACACACAGTCCAGCGGTGGACTGTGTGTTAGTATAAGCCACAGGTCCCGGGTTCGAGACCTGTGGAGCGCACCGATTCTTTGAATTAAAATCGTTTTTAAAAATAAAGGATTTTCTGTTTAATCTAATTAATATATAAATATAATTAAAAACAGATATATTTCGGGTTAGACACGTAGCTCAGTTGGTAGAGCTGCGTGCACGCGTACGGGAGGTCTCGGGTTCGAGCCTCACCCAGCGCACACAATAATACATACGAACCGGTCAACTGTCACTGTTACAGTCAAAGTCAAGGTCAACGGTCAAAAAAAGTCAACTTTTTTTATTTATTTATTTTAATTAAAAATCAATTAAAAATACTTAAAAATAACATTTTTAAGGTTAGAAAATAGCCTTAAACTCACAAAAATACACCCAACAATCCTACTAAAATGGATTAATAAAATCCGTTTACTTACCGAACCATAATGCTATTTATCTTGGTTAATTTCACTCGTGGTTAAAACCACTTCGCATGCATTCAACATCATCAACCGAACGCACCCACTGTGAGTGAATCTTACAACTCCCCCTTTTAATTACACGTTTTGGGGTGTGTCATGTGTCACAAAATAATTAACTCGTTTATTTAAACTTGTGCCATATCATATCGTGATCTAAACGTAGATTGTTTATATTGTTGTGATTACGTATTTCATTTTGTCAAATTATAAGAAATTCATTCATTAAGCCCATCAGTTCCTCGTGGGAGACGAGTTGAACAACGCGTGCCTCAAAACCAATTCATTATTGTTCATGTGTGTATCATTGAGTTTATATTGTTTGTAGTTATGTCTTTCATATTATCATATTTATGCAATTCATTCATTAGGCCCATCAGTTCCTCGTGAGAGACGAGTTGAGCAACGCGTGCCTCTAAACGTTCCATTGTTGTTCATGTGTGCTTTATTTAATATCTAATGATTGTTGAGTAAGTTTACATCTATTTTTACTCATGTGTGGTTGTGCACTCATTTTATAATCAATTAAATAAACTTGTTCAAATGTTTTTCCATAGGATTCACTCGCCAACTTTATGTTGATCCAAAAACCCTTTTACACATGATACAGGTGAACAGGATGAAGCAAGGAAATCATAGGAAATGCCTTAGAAGAGAACAAAGAAGCTTAGATTGATAGTTAGAACATGTTGTAATATTTATTGTAAATTTCCATTAAATTGTATTAATGAATATGAAACGTATAATAAATGTCATGAGCTTTGATGATAACCCAATCATGCCCCGGTCACCTTTTCCGCTGCAGTTCGGGGTGTGACAGATTGGTATCAGAGCCATGACTATAGGGATATAGGATAGGTTATTAGACCCTTAGAGCCTATACTATAGTCTGCCTAAATTTTAATTGATTAGGTGGTTACATACAAACTTGTGATATTTATCTGTTTCATATTTGTTTATACTTACAGTCAAGCATACATACTTATATACATATTCATTATACATATATCAATGTTCATATATTCGATTCATTTTCATACTCTCATTATTCAAAGATTTTGATGCAATTTTCAAATCTCATCAAAGTAAGTTCTGCGACGGGCATGTAGTAACTGGAAGGGTACAAGTACCGGTAGTCGGAACGTCCTGTCCAGGTTGGCATTCGTATAAATCCAAAATAACGGACCAGTTTGCCTACCTGGGGACTAACGATGAGAGTACGAAGGACCTATTAGGCCAAAGCATGCCACACCAAACGTCGTTCGAACTAACCCACTTTGAGGTGTCGCCGTGTCTACACCTGGACACATTCCGAATATCACACGTTGTATACATATTTCTCGATTTTCTCCGGGTTTTAGTGTACGCAACCAGGCAAACCCGTGCGAACCATATGAAAAACCGGTATTCATGGGGGCCCACATGATTACAAAGGTAAAGTATGGCGGCATGTAGGGCCTAATGGCGAGCAAAACCCAAGACATCCTATGGATGTAGTGGATTTATTTTTCTATAATTATTTTATGAACGTTCATTCCTGAATGCGACCCATGATCCCAAAAGCATCCAACTCATACTCTTGACATGTATTCCTTGTAGATGTCTTCTAACCACGCCCGTAGGAAGACGAGAGCAGGAAAAGCCCGCGAGCGCATGGCTGCCCTAATCGCTCAACAAATGGCTGCCGTAATACCCAACATTGTAATCCAAGTACAACAAGCACTTACTGCTAATTCTGTCAATCAAGAAAACCAAAACATTATCAACTCTTCCCTAAATACCACTAAATGCACTTACAAGCAGTTCAAATCATGCGATCCTCCGAAATACAAAGGGACTGAAGGCGTCACCTCTCTTCTCCATTGGTTTGAAGAGATGGAGAACACCTTTCTAAAATGCGATTGTCCCGATGATCGCAAAGTGCGATATGCTACCGGTCGATTATATGGGATAGCACTTACTTGCTGGAATACAGAGAAGGCCAAACGAGGCGTCGACGATGCTATGACCTTAACTTGGAACGAATTAAAAGAAATCATGACCAGACGATTTTGCCCAAGGAGCGAAATCAAGAAATTAGAAGATGAATTTTATTCGATGAAGCAAAAGGAAGGCGACCACACCACTTACAACAAAAGATTCCTCGAGTTACATCAAATGGTTCCCAACATGTTCACTCCCCTCTACCGTTTGATCGAGCACTACATTCGTGGTCTTCTGTCAAAGATTCAAGACTCTGTAATAAGTACCTCGCCTGCAACTTTGGAAGCAGCAATGGAGCTAGCAACAGCGCTCACCGAGAACCGAATTCGGAACAAAGATTTCAAGGAGGAGAAGAAGAAGGATAAAGAATCGACTGAAACCTCCGACTACACCCAAACCGAATCCCCTTCTCAACCCAATTCTAAGAGAAAAAGAGACGGGCAACTTTTTGCTGTTATCCAACGAAATCAACCAATTTCACACGCCATACCCATCCAAGCTATCCCAATCACTCAAGTGGCACCCAACTCAACTTACCCAAATAAGAAACCATATCTTGGACCTCACCCTCGATGCAACAACTGTTTTTATCACCACCCCCTTACTTTACCTTGTCGACTATGTGCAACTTGTGGACGCTATGGTCATTTGAGAAAGGTTTGCCGCACCTTTCAAAACCAAACCTTTTCCCCTACCCAAAATATGAACCAAACCTATCAACAACCCCAATACCCCATGTTCCCATATGTTCGAGCTTGTTTCAATTGTGGCGACCCTACCCACTTTAGAAACACATGCCCTCAATTGGTTAACGTCATCAACGCTCAAGCCCAATCAAACCCAGTTAACCAAGTAAACCAAGAAAACCCAACCGCTAGGCCACCAGCAAGAGGAAGAGTCTTTAACATCAACGCCAATCCTGTCGAAGATAATGACTGCCCAAACGAAGATACCCAACTAGTCCTCTTCACTGAAGATCCAGATTCAACTCCTATCGTTTAGTTTTATGTTTTTCTTTATCACATAGAACCAAACATAACTTAAGGATAAAGCCAATGAAACTTTGATAAGAATATGGTGGATACGCCGCTGGTACTTCCTATATATAAGTATTCTTGTCAAAGGATCAGAAGCATTATCTGGCGGCTATGAGAGGTTCCATGTGTAGACTGTTAAAGTAATTATTGTTTATTATTTCAGTACATGCAATTTCATAGGCCGCCGCTCCCCATTTATGAGCGTTGAGCATGTTCCCCATTTCATTATGAGGTTGAACCTGGCGTGCCCACATTTTCATTTTTCAATATATGCAATACGATCCGCTCCGTTTGATTGAGCCTTGATCGCACAGACATTTTCATTATCAGTATCTTGTGGTTGTTGTGTTTGTAGTAGAGTCGCATAGAACTAATCATAACATGCGGATAAAGTCAATGAGAATTTGACAAGAATATGGTGGATACGCCGCTGGTACTTCCTATATATAAGTATTCTTGTCAAATGATCGGAGGCATTATCAGGCGGTTATGAGAGGTTCATAGGCTGTTTGTGTGATAGTTGTTTGGATTAAGTTTATTATTTTCAGTACATACAATACGATCGGCTCCGTTTGATTGAGCCTTGATCGCACAGACATTTTCTTTATCAGTATCTTGTGGTTGTTGTGTTTGTTGTAGAGTCGCATAGAACTAATCATAACATGCGGATAAAGTCAATGAGAATTTGACAAGAATATGGTGGATACGCCGCTGGTACTTCCTATATATAAGTATTCTTGTCAAATGATCGGAGGCATTATCAGGCGGTTATGAGAGATTCCATGAATAGGCTGTTTGTGTGATTGTTGTTTAGATTAAGTTTATTATTTTCAGTACATGCAATCCGATCGGCTCCGTTTGATTGAGCCTTGATCGCACAGACAATTTCATTTTCAGTACATGCAATACGATCGGCTCCGTTTGATTGAGCCTTGATCGCACAGACATTTTTCATTTCAGTATTTTATGTTTGTTGTATTGGTTGTAGAGTTATATAGGACTAATCATAATTCACTGATAAAACCAATGAAAATTTGACAAGAATATGGTGGATACGCCGCTGGTACTTCCTATATATAAGTATTCTTGTCAAAGGATCAGAGACATTGTCAGACGGTTATGAGAAGTTCTATGTAGGATTTAGTAGTTTCTTGGTAACTAATCATAACTTGTGGATAAAACCAATGAAAATTTGGCAAGAATATGGTGGATACGCCGCTGGTACTTCCTATATATAAGTATTCTTGCCAAAGGATCAGATGCATTATCAGGCGGTTATGAGAAGTTCCATGTAGGATTTAGTATTGCCCTGGGTTAAAATTTGTGTTACATTTATATCATCTTGCTATTTAAAGAGATTTGATTGTGTTCCATTTCTACATAAACTAACCTCTCCATCATAACAAACGAGAGAGGAACTGTCATCATCCAAACATATATGCTATCAGAATATGGATTCAAATGTTAGCTGTTGTGTTTATTTATGTTCAAATATTAGCTGTTGTGTTTTATTTATGTTCCATGTAGGTTATAGTATTAGAAGTTTTGCCTTAGGATATAACCATACCCTTCCAAACATATCCAAACTCTTATGCATGATATCATAGTTAGCGAAACAATTCTGCTTATCAATACTTTTACAGTAGGCAATAAAAAGCGATTCCTGTAATAGGGTACTTAACCCTTACAAGGGACGCTACCGCCTCAAACAAAAAAATTAAAAAACTCTTACTTTTTCTAAGTATGTAACTGTCAAAACTAAACACCATCATTCTTTTAGTCAAATATATCACTATTTAAATTTCGGGACGAAATCTCTAAAAAAGCAGGGGATACTGTAACATCCGTCAAAAACGGATTTTACCAAACCCGCTCCGTTTATTAACCGAACAGTCAGTTAAAAATTTCGTTACGAATTAAATGCCTAAAATAATTTTAAACGATACATAATCAATTATTATATGGGAATATATAATTAGTTTTTGAAAAACTGTTAAAAATATGAAAATAAAAATGTTTTGTTCCTGCCGGGTTTCGAACCCGGGTCAGTCACGGTTCAACAACAGACTTAACACTCAACACTTAAACCACTGCGCCACTGATGTTCTTTGTTAAATGTTAGGATCATTTAATTGATAACGTGTCTTTCCGAATTCAAAACCGGCGCCCAAAGTTGCAGTCGTCGGAAATCCCGGCAATCTCGCGAAACTTAACGATTCTTTCCGTTATAACGTAAACTTTAACTACACATCGGTTATAACCGACGTCTGAGTCCGCGACACAAATTATAACCGCCGGAGTTTTTCTAACCGACGAATCAAGTCAAAAATCGGACCAAATTCATCGACGATTTGCCTTATAAATACCCCCTCGAACCTCTGCAAACATTTTCGCTCAAAACCGCACCCTTTCTCGGCGAAAACTCACTCGCCGGAACTCTTCTGCTCATCGCCGGAAAACCGAGTCCTTAACTTCTAAGCCTTACTAAACCCTCTGAACTTATACCGAAGTCACCACATACTTTGTAAGCTTTCTGAAGACTCTCTGCTGCAAGACACTCGTCGCCGGAAGTGATTGCTGTCGCCGGAGTTACGCCGGAAAAACAGAGGAAGCCAGTCGGTTTACCTCACGCCTTATTTCTTCATTCTTTTTATTTAATCTCATCTGTAATTAATCAAAAAACGCTAAAGAAACCTGAATAAAAACTTCGAACCAGTCAGTCATCATTTCTGGTTATAACTCAACGAAGAAGACGAAGTTCGGTAACATATAAGTATAATTAAAATCAAGTTATTACTCGGGTTAGACACACAGTCCAGCGGTGGACTGTGTGCACATTAAACATACAAACGTCTCGAGTTCGAATCTTGTTCCACACACGCTGCCTTAATAAAAATGCCTTTTTTTTTGTTAACCGAACCGGAGTCACCACTGTTATATGTTAAGTATATTAATAACCGGAAAAATAACCAAGTTAGACACACAGTCTAGTGGTGGACTGTGTGTATGTTTAATCAAAGCGCACGAGTTCGAGTCCGGTCTTCTGCATCGACCCGGACAATTATTTACCTTTTTAAATAAGTCAGAAATAAAAATAATTAGTTTGTGTTTAAGTATAATAAAAATCAGTTAAGTTAACAAGTTGGACACACAGTCCAGCGGTGGACTGTGTGTTAGTATAAGCCACAGGTCCCGGGTTCGAGACCTGTGGAGCGCACCGATTCTTTGGATTAAAATCGTTTTTAAAAATAAAGGATTTTCTGTTTAATCTAATTAATATATAAATATAATTAAAAACAGATATATTTCGGGTTAGACACGTAGCTCAGTTGGTAGAGCTGCGTGCACGCGTACGGGAGGTCTCGGGTTCGAGCCTCACCCAGCGCACACAATAATACATACGAACCGGTCAACTGTCACTGTTACAGTCAAAGTCAAGGTCAACGGTCAAAAAAAGTCAACTTTTTTTATTTATTTATTTTAATTAAAAATCAATTAAAAATACTTAAAAATAACATTTTTAAGGTTAGAAAATAGCCTTAAACTCACAAAAATACACCCAACAATCCTACTAAAATGGATTAATAAAATCCGTTTACTTACCGAACCATAATGCTATTTATCTTGGTTAATTTCACTCGTGGTTAAAATCACTTCGTGTGCATTCAACTTCATCAACCGAACGCACCCACTGTGAGTGAATCTTACAACTCCCCCTTTTAATTACACGTTTTGAGGTGTGTCATGTGTCACAAAATAATTAACTCGTTTATTTAAACTTGTGCCATACCATATCGTGATCTAAACCTAGATTTTTTATATTGTTGTGATTACGTATTTCATTTTGTCAAATTATAAGAAATTCATTCATTAAGCCCATCAGTTCCTCGTGGGAGACGAGTTGAACAACGCGTGCCTCAAAACCAATTCATTATTGTTCATGTGTGTATCATTGAGTTTATATTGTTTGTAGTTATGTCTTTCATATTATCATGTTTATGCAATTCATTCATTAGGCCCATCAGTTCCTCGTGAGAGACGAGTTGAGCAACGCGTGCCTCTAAACGTTCCATTGTTGTTCATGTGTGCTTTATTTAATATCTAATGATTGTTGAGTAAGTTTACATCTATTTTTACTCATGTGTGGTTGTGCACTCATTTTATAATCAATTAAATAAACTTGTTCAAATGTTTTTCCATAGGATTCACTCGCCAACTTTATGTTGATCCAAAAACCCTTTTACACATGATACAGGTGAACAGGATGAAGCAAGGAAATCATAGGAAATGCCTTAGAAGAGAACAAAGAAGCTTAGATTGATAGTTAGAACATGTTGTAATATTTATTGTAAATTTCCATTAAATTGTATTAATGAATATGAAACGTATAATAAATGTCATGAGCTTTGATGATAACCCAATCATGCCCCGGTCACCTTTTCCGCTGCAGTTCGGGGTGTGACAGATTGGTATCAGAGCCATGACTATAGGGATATAGGATAGGTTATTAGACCCTTAGAGCCTATACTATAGTCTGCCTAAATTTTAATTGATTAGGTGGTTACATACAAACTTGTGATATTTATCTGTTTCATATTTGTTTATACTTACAGTCAAGCATACATACTTATATACATATTCATTATACATATATCAATGTTCATATATTCAATTCATTTTCATACTCTCATTATTCAAAGATTTTGATGCAATTTTCAAATCTCATCAAAGTAAGTTCTGCGACGGGCATGTAGTAACTGGAAGGGTACAAGTACCGGTAGTCGGAACGTCCTGTCCAGGTTGGCATTCGTATAAATCCAAAATAACGGACCAGTTTGCCTACCTGGGGACTAACGATGAGAGTACGAAGGACCTATTAGGCCAAAGCATGCCACACCAAACGTCGTTCGAACTAACCCACTTTGAGGTGTCGCCGTGTCTACACCTGGACACATTCCGAATATCACACGTTGTATACATATTTCTCGATTTTCTCCGGGTTTTAGTGTACGCAACCAGGCAAACCCGTGCGAACCATATGAAAAACCGGTATTCATGGGGGCCCACATGATTACAAAGGTAAAGTATGGCGGCATGTAGGGCCTAATGGCGAGCAAAACCCAAGACATCCTATGGATGTAGTGGATTTATTTTTCTATAATTATTTTATGAACGTTCATTCCTGAATGCGACCCATGATCCCAAAAGCATCCAACTCATACTCTTGACATGTATTCCTTGTAGATGTCTTCTAACCACGCCCGTAGGAAGACGAGAGCAGGAAAAGCCCGCGAGCGCATGGCTGCCCTAATCGCTCAACAAATGGCTGCCGTAATACCCAACATTGTAATCCAAGTACAACAAGCACTTACTGCTAATTCTGTCAATCAAGAAAACCAAAACATTATCAACTCTTCCCTAAATACCACTAAATGCACTTACAAGCAGTTCAAATCATGCGATCCTCCGAAATACAAAGGGACTGAAGGCGTCACCTCTCTTCTCCATTGGTTTGAAGAGATGGAGAACACCTTTCTAAAATGCGATTGTCCCGATGATCGCAAAGTGCGATATGCTACCGGTCGATTATATGGGATAGCACTTACTTGCTGGAATACAGAGAAGGCCAAACGAGGCGTCGACGATGCTATGACCTTAACTTGGAACGAATTAAAAGAAATCATGACCAGACGATTTTGCCCAAGGAGCGAAATCAAGAAATTAGAAGATGAATTTTATTCGATGAAGCAAAAGGAAGGCGACCACACCACTTACAACAAAAGATTCCTCGAGTTACATCAAATGGTTCCCAACATGTTCACTCCCCTCTACCGTTTGATCGAGCACTACATTCGTGGTCTTCTGTCAAAGATTCAAGACTCTGTAATAAGTACCTCGCCTGCAACTTTGGAAGCAGCAATGGAGCTAGCAACAGCGCTCACCGAGAACCGAATTCGGAACAAAGATTTCAAGGAGGAGAAGAAGAAGGATAAAGAATCGACTGAAACCTCCGACTACACCCAAACCGAATCCCCTTCTCAACCCAATTCTAAGAGAAAAAGAGACGGGCAACTTTTTGCTGTTATCCAACGAAATCAACCAATTTCACACGCCATACCCATCCAAGCTATCCCAATCACTCAAGTGGCACCCAACTCAACTTACCCAAATAAGAAACCATATCTTGGACCTCACCCTCGATGCAACAACTGTTTTTATCACCACCCCCTTACTTTACCTTGTCGACTATGTGCAACTTGTGGACGCTATGGTCATTTGAGCAAGGTTTGCCGCACCTTTCAAAACCAAACCTTTTCCCCTACCCAAAATATGAACCAAACCTATCAACAACCCCAATACCCCATGTTCCCATATGTTCGAGCTTGTTTCAATTGTGGCGACCCTACCCACTTTAGAAACACATGCCCTCAATTGGTTAACGTCATCAACGCTCAAGCCCAATCAAACCCAGTTAACCAAGTAAACCAAGAAAACCCAACCGCTAGGCCACCAGCAAGAGGAAGAGTCTTTAATATCAACGCCAATCCTGTCGAAGATAATGACTGCCCAAACGAAGATACCCAACTAGTCCTCTTCACTGAAGATCCAGATTCAACTCCTATCGTTTAGTTTTATGTTTTTCTTTATCACATAGAACCAAACATAACTTAAGGATAAAGCCAATGAAACTTTGATAAGAATATGGTGGATACGCCGCTGGTACTTCCTATATATAAGTATTCTTGTCAAAGGATCAGAAGCATTATCTGGCGGCTATGAGAGGTTCCATGTGTAGACTGTTAAAGTAATTATTGTTTATTATTTCAGTACATGCAATTTCATAGGCCGCCGCTCCCCATTTATGAGCGTTGAGCATGTTCCCCATTTCATTATGAGGTTGAACCTGGCGTGCCCACATTTTCATTTTTCAATATATGCAATACGATCCGCTCCGTTTGATTGAGCCTTGATCGCACAGACATTTTCATTATCAGTATCTTGTGGTTGTTGTGTTTGTAGTAGAGTCGCATAGAACTAATCATAACATGCGGATAAAGTCAATGAGAATTTGACAAGAATATGGTGGATACGCCGCTGGTACTTCCTATATATAAGTATTCTTGTCAAATGATCGGAGGCATTATCAGGCGGTTATGAGAGGTTCATAGGCTGTTTGTGTGATAGTTGTTTGGATTAAGTTTATTATTTTCAGTACATACAATACGATCGGCTCCGTTTGATTGAGCCTTGATCGCACAGACATTTTCATTTTCAGTACATGCAATATACGATCGGCTCCGTTTGATTGAGCCTTGATCGCACAGACATTTTCTTTATCAGTATCTTGTGGTTGTTGTGTTTGTTGTAGAGTCGCATAGAACTAATCATAACATGCGGATAAAGTCAATGAGAATTTGACAAGAATATGGTGGATACGCCGCTGGTACTTCCTATATATAAGTATTCTTGTCAAATGATCGGAGGCATTATCAGGCGGTTATGAGAGATTCCATGCATAGGCTGTTTGTGTGATTGTTGTTTAGATTAAGTTTATTATTTTCAGTACATGCAATCCGATCGGCTCCGTTTGATTGAGCCTTGATCGCACAGACAATTTCATTTTCAGTACATGCAATACGATCGGCTCCGTTTGATTGAGCCTTGATCGCACAGACATTTTTCATTTCAGTATTTTTTGTTTGTTGTATTGGTTGTAGAGTTATATAGGACTAATCATAATTCACTGATAAAACCAATGAAAATTTGACAAGAATATGGTGGATACGCCGCTGGTACTTCCTATATATAAGTATTCTTGTCAAAGGATCAGAGGCATTGTCAGACGGTTATGAGAAGTTCTATGTAGGATTTAGTAGTTTCTTGGTAACTAATCATAACTTGTGGATAAAACCAATGAAAATTTGGCAAGAATATGGTGGATACGCCGCTGGTACTTCCTATATATAAGTATTCTTGCCAAAGGATCAGATGCATTATCAGGCGGTTATGAGAAGTTCCATGTAGGATTTAGTATTGCCCTGGGTTAAAATTTGTGTTACATTTATATCATCTTGCTATTTAAAGAGATTTGATTGTGTTCCATTTCTACATAAACTAACCTCTCCATCATAACAAACGAGAGAGGAACTGTCATCATCCAAACATATATGCTATCAGAATATGGATTCAAATGTTAGCTGTTGTGTTTATTTATGTTCAAATATTAGCTGTTGTGTTTTATTTATGTTCCATGTAGGTTATAGTATTAGAAGTTTTGCCTTAGGATATAACCATACCCTTCCAAACATATCCAAACTCTTATGCATGATATCATAGTTAGCGAAACAATTCTGCTTATCAATACTTTTACAGTAGGCAATAAAAAGCGATTCCTGTAATAGGGTACTTAACCCTTACAAGGGACGCTACCGCCTCAAACAAAAAAATTAAAAAACTCTTACTTTTTCTAAGTATGTAACTGTCAAAACTAAACACCATCATTCTTTTAGTCAAATATATCACTATTTAAATTTCGGGACGAAATCTCTAAAAAAGCAGGGGATACTGTAACATCCGTCAAAAACGGATTTTACCAAACCCGCTCCGTTTATTAACCGAACAGTCAGTTAAAAATTTCGTTACGAATTAAATGCCTAAAATAATTTTAAACGATACATAATCAATTATTATATGGGAATATATAATTAGTTTTTGAAAAACTGTTAAAAATATGAAAATAAAAATGTTTTGTTCCTGCCGGGTTTCGAACCCGGGTCAGTCACGGTTCAACAACAGACTTAACACTCAACACTTAAACCACTGCGCCACTGATGTTCTTTGTTAAATGTTAGGATCATTTAATTGATAACGTGTCTTTCCGAATTCAAAACCGGCGCCCAAAGTTGCAGTCGTCGGAAATCCCGGCAATCTCGCGAAACTTAACGATTCTTTCCGTTATAACGTAAACTTTAACTACACATCGGTTATAACCGACGTCTGAGTCCGCGACACAAATTATAACCGCCGGAGTTTTTCTAACCGACGAATCAAGTCAAAAATCGGACCAAATTCATCGACGATTTGCCTTATAAATACCCCCTCGAACCTCTGCAAACATTTTCGCTCAAAACCGCACCCTTTCTCGGCGAAAACTCACTCGCCGGAACTCTTCTGCTCATCGCCGGAAAACCGAGTCCTTAACTTCTAAGCCTTACTAAACCCTCTGAACTTATACCGAAGTCACCCACATACTTTGTAAGTTTTCTGAAGACTCTCTGCTGCAAGACACTCGTCGCCGGAAGTGATTGCTGTCGCCGGAGTTACGCCGGAAAAACAGAGGAAGCCAATCGGTATACCTCACGCCTAATTTCTTCATTCTTTTTATTTAATCTCATCTGTAATTAATCAAAAAACGCTAAAGAAACCTGAATAAAAACTTCGAACCAGTCAGTCATCATTTCTGGTTATAACTCAACGAAGAAGACGAAGTTCGGTAACATATAAGTATAATTAAAATCAAGTTATTACTCGGGTTAGACACACAGTCCAGCGGTGGACTGTGTGCACATTAAACATACAAACGTCTCGAGTTCGAATCTTGTTCCACACACGCTGCCTTAATAAAAATGCCTTTTTTTTTGTTAACCGAACCGGAGTCACCACTGTTATATGTTAAGTATATTAATAACCGGAAAAATAACCAAGTTAGACACACAGTCTAGTGGTGGACTGTGTGTATGTTTAATCAAAGCGCACGAGTTCGAGTCCGGTCTTCTGCATCGACCCGGACAATTATTTACCTTTTTAAATAAGTCAGAAATAAAAATAATTAGTTTGTGTTTAAGTATAATAAAAATCAGTTAAGTTAACAAGTTGGACACACAGTCCAGCGGTGGACTGTGTGTTAGTATAAGCCACAGGTCCCGGGTTCGAGACCTGTGGAGCGCACCGATTCTTTGGATTAAAATCGTTTTTAAAAATAAAGGATTTTCTGTTTAATCTAATTAATATATAAATATAATTAAAAACAGATATATTTCGGGTTAGATACGTAGCTCAGTTGGTAGAGCTGCGTGCACGCGTACGGGAGGTCTCGGGTTCGAGCCTCACCCAGCGCACACAATAATACATACGAACCGGTCAACTGTCACTGTTACAGTCAAAGTCAAGGTCAACGGTCAAAAAAAGTCAACTTTTTTTATTTATTTATTTTAATTAAAAATCAATTAAAAATACTTAAAAATAACATTTTTAAGGTTAGAAAATAGCCTTAAACTCACAAAAATACACCCAACAATCCTACTAAAATGGATTAATAAAATCCGTTTACTTACCGAACCATAATGCTATTTATCTTGGTTAATTTCACTCGTGGTTAAAATCACTTCGTGTGCATTCAACTTCATCAACCGAACGCACCCACTGTGAGTGAATCTTACAACTCCCCCTTTTAATTACACGTTTTGGGGTGTGTCATGTGTCACAAAATAATTAACTCGTTTATTTAAACTTGTGCCATATCATATCGTGATCTAAACTTAGATTGTTTATATTGTTGTGATTACGTATTTCATTTTGTCAAATTATAAGAAATTCATTCATTAAGCCCATCAGTTCCTCGTGGGAGACGAGTTGAACAACGCGTGCCTCAAAACCAATTCATTATTGTTCATGTGTGTATCATTGAGTTTATATTGTTTGTAGTTATGTCTTTCATATTATCATATTTATGCAATTCATTCATTAGGCCCATCAGTTCCTCGTGAGAGACGAGTTGAGTAACTCGTGCCTCTAAACGTTCCATTGTTGTTCATGTGTGCTTTATTTAATATCTAATGATTGTTGAGTAAGTTTACATCTATTTTTACTCATGTGTGGTTGTGCACTCATTTTATAATCAATTAAATAAACTTGTTCAAATGTTTTTCCATAGGATTCACTCGCCAACTTTATGTTGATCCAAAAACCCTTTTACACATGATACAGGTGAACAGGATGAAGCAAGGAAATCATAGGAAATGCCTTAGAAGAGAACAAAGAAGCTTAGATTGATAGTTAGAACATGTTGTAATATTTATTGTAAATTTCCATTAAATTGTATTAATGAATATGAAACGTATAATAAATGTCATGAGCTTTGATGATAACCCAATCATGCCCCGGTCACCTTTTCCGCTGCAGGTCGGGTGTGTGACAGCTAGTAACCCCATATTTCGTTTTAATCAGTTTTGTTTGATAACTTAAACATCGGAGGGTAAACTACCGTGTCCTGGATATCCTGGGCTCAATAAATTAGTTATTGGCCACGACCTTAGCACGGGGTGTAGGCATACACCCTTTGATGCTCATATGCAATATGCCCAAGACGTTGGGGATGACTCCTTCGTGAATCCTGAGTGGTGTGTATTTAATCATGTCTCGGTTACTGTCCCGGGCCCTGAATGTATTGGCAAACATGTGAATCTGGTACAAGGTTGAATTTCAACTTTCCCAAGTTAATAAAAGATTTTGTGCCGTTTGCACTTAAAACCATTTTAAAGTTTCCAAAATGAGTCAGTTGAGTGTATTTACCAGCGTAAGCTGACGTATCGTCCAAAGACTAAACTGCAGGTACAATACGAAATAGGCCGGAAGCTGCTCGGTAGTGAATAAGAGGATCTTGCAAATCCTTAGATCTACCTAAAGTCTGTTTTATATTCTTTCTTGTAAATTTATGATCCGCCTGTGGATCTTCTATTACAAGCTTGTATATTATTTTGTATTTTCGAACATTCGGTTTGTAATAGTAATTTTACTCCAAGACTTCCGCTGTGCCGTGTTTAATTGACTATGATGATTATCAACTGATGTCACGATACTCCCCACCCGGGCCCACCGGTGTATGGATTTCGGGTGGGAAATTCGGGGTGTGACAGCTTGGTATTAGAGCCAACGTTTGAGAGAATTAAACACTATCCTTCTTGTGTTTAATCTCAAACTTACACGTGCACATTCCTCAGACTTCCGAGTCTAGGCATTGACCTAGGATTTACTCATTTCATTATTAAGTTATTAGTATGTTTTTGAATTGATTTTTAACAGGAAAATGCCGCCACGAGTGAGAGGACAAAGTGGACGAGGAAAAGGTCCAATGAGAGGAGGACCATCAGGGCGTATTCCCCCTCAACCCCCATAATTCTGATGCTTACCAAGAATCAGGAGATTCGTCTCCTTGGCAACATGCGAGACGTTCCGTCTCTAATAGACATTCACCTTCATATTCCCAAAATTCTTACCACTCACACCATTCTTACCATTCCCACCATTCCCATTCTCATCACTCCTACCCCACGATTCAAGAGACAAATTGGTGGGCCCTATAACGCCTCACCTGTGGTTGAACCAACACCAACACCCACACCTACAGTTCAACCACCACCATCGGGTTACACTAACCCAATCCCTACATATCCAGACACGTCTGGATATGATCCTTTTAACCCATCTACACAGGTAGACTATCAAGCATGGTCGCAAGACCCATACATGCAGGCGGTTATGCACAATGCACTTTACCCATCTCCTTTCCCACCTACTTATCCACCAACTGGATATCCAACTTATGGGTACCAGTATCCGGTTATGCCACAACCTTCGCCACCACTTGAGGCCATCAATGAGGCCTTAGAAAGAATGAAAAAAATGCAGCAGCAGGCGGAGAAAACAGAAAAGAAGACAAATAAGTTCTTCAAGAAACTCTCTAAGCTAGTCAAGGGAAAGAAAGACGAGTGAAGTGTTTTCTATTATATGTAGTCCCTATGAGGACATTGTTATTTCTTTAGTCCCTGCGTGGACATTTTACTTCTTTTTAGTCCTAGCATGGACAATCAGTTTCATTTGTTTGTTTCAAGTATTATAATTTCTTATGATTTAATGAAGTACTTTGGAATTATATATATATGTAAATCATCCTTTTGTAAACGAGCGTCTCGATTTTACTCGAAATTTATGCTCTGCTATATAATTCCAAAAGACCTTAATAGATTGATTATGCCAAGTGGCGTAGACCACATATTGGCCAAGAAATGATAGTTAAGTACGGAGGGGTCTTTTATCAGGATGGTTAAGGGAAGTTATCCTTCTATCCAGAGGTAAGGGACTAGGTCCAAACCTCCAAGGTCGTTAAGGTCGAAGGTGACCGGGACCATTAATCAATCATTAAGGTACTCTTATGTAACATTAAGAAGTGTTCATACTCTTGGTAGTGTGACTTGAGGAATCACGTTAGCCTTCAAGGTAATGGGCTATGTCCTAACCTTAAATAGCCCTTGTGATCTATTTTGATCCCGGCTAAATAGCCTTTGTAATCTATTTGATTCCGGCTAGTATCACCAGTGCGGTGATTAAACATCTATTAGAGATGTATTTTATATAACCCTTGTGATCTATTTGATCCCGGTTAAATAGCTCTTGTGATCTGTTTGATCCCGGCTAAAATAAGCCCTTGTGATCTATTTGATCCCGGCTAAATAGCCCTTGTGATCTGTTTTGATCCCGGCTAATATCACCAGGGCGGTGATTAAACATCCATTAGAGATGTATTTTATATAACCCTTGTGATCTATTTGATCCCGGTTAAATAGCCCTTGTGATCTGTTTGATCCCGGCTAAAATAAGCCCTTGTGATCTATTTGATCCCGGCTAAATAGCCCTTGTGATCTGTTTTGATCCCGGCTAATATCACCAGTGCGTTGATTAAACATCCATTAGAGATGTATTTTATATAACCCTTGTGATCTATTTGATCCCGGTTAAATAGCCCTTGTGATCTGTTTGATTCCAGGTAAAATAAGCCCTTGTGATCTATTTGATCCCGGCTAAATAGCCATTGTGATCTGTTTTGATCCCGGCTAATATCACCAGTGCGGTGATTAAACATCCATTAGAGATGTATTTTATATAACCCTTGTGATCTATTTGATCCCGGTTAAATAGCCCTTGTGATCTGTTTGATCTCGGCTAAAATAAGCCCTTGTGATCTATTTGATCCCGGCTAAATAGCCCTTGTGATCTGTTTTGATCCCGGCTAATATCACCAGTGCGGTGATTAAACATCCATTAGAGATGTATTTTATATAACCCTTGTGATCTATTTGATCCCGGTTAAATAGCCCTTGTGATCTGTTTGATTCCGGCTAAAATAAGCCCTTGTGATCTATTTGATCCTGGCTAAATAGTCCTTGTGATCTGTTTTGATCCCGGCTAATATCACCAGTGCAGTGATTAAACATCCATTAGAGATGTATTTTAAATAATCCTTGTGATCTATTTGATCCCGGTTAAATAGCCCTTTTGATCTGTTTGATCCCGGCTAAATAGGCCTTTGTGATCTGTGTGATCCCGGCTAAATAAGCCCTTGTGATCTGTTTGATCCCGGCTAAAATAGCCTTTGCGATCTATTTTGATCCCGGCTAAATAGCCTTTGTAATCTATTTGATTCCGGCTAATATCACCAGTGCGGTGATAAAACATCCATTAGAGATGTATTTTAAATAGCCCATGTGATCTGTTTGATCCCGACTAATATCATCAGTGCGATGATAAATAAAACATCCATTAAGTGATGTATTACCCTTTCGGGTTATGATCTATTCTATATAGCCTATGTGATCTATTCTGATCCCGGCTAATACCACCAGTGCGGTGACTAAATATCCATTAGTAATATAGTGTCTATGTGCCGTATTATATGTCCATTAGTGACAGGCCTATGTGCCATATTTTATGTCCAATTGTGACAGGTCTATGTGCCATATCTAGTGTCCTTTGTGACAAGCTTATGTGCTATAAAATTTTCAAATATGACAATGACAGTTGTGACATTGCGATCCCCTGTCTTGTAATAAATGGACTAAGTCCAGATTGTAATTTTCCTACGATGGTCCTATTAAGACCTAGGCCAAATATAGTTATATTAAGCCTAAGAGTTGTGATGTTATTCACACTAGTATAGGCAATGGATTTTCTTATATCCAATGTTTTAAAGCCAATATGGTTATTATACCATGGCTTAGAGAAAATTTTATTTGGTATATAGAACCAAAGCTTTGAAGAATGGCTAATTCTAATGAGGCGCAAAGTAGCCATCGGAACGTCAAAGACGCTGAAAATGTAGCCATAAATGATAATGATTTCCAAGCTCGCATTGATGTGGCTGTGGAAAGGCCATAGAGAAGTTAAGAGAGTCGAGTGCTACTCGCTCTAAGCCATTATCAATTCCACCATCCTCAGCTCATAAGGAGAGCTCTGTTCACTCATCAAATGCGAAGAGTGAACCTAAGAGGATATACTATGCTGATAGGTCCCGTTCTTCTAAAGGCGGATACACCTACAAGTACTTTGTCTCCTGTAAACCCCGAGACTTTAATGGGGAAAAAGGAGCCGTAGAAGCCCTAAAGTGGCTGTACGAGATGGAGACTATTGTAGACATCAGCAGCTGTGCTGAAAAGGATGTGGTCAAGTACGTATCACAGTCCTTTAAGGGCGATGCCCTAACATGGTGGAAGGCCTTGATTCAGTCAACATGTAAGGTATACCTGTATAATCTGGGATGGTCCAAGTTTGTGGACCTTATTAAGGAAACTTACTGCTCACCTCATGAGGTGGAGAAAATAGAGACAGACTTTTTGTCTCTTTCCATGAAAAACCTAGACTGTCGGAAGTATGTTTCCGATTTCAATTCCCTATCTAGGTTAGTTTCCTATTTAATTACCCCTGAATCCAAACGCATTGCACGTTTTATTAATGGGTTAGCGCCCGAGATAAAGGGCATGGTAAAGGCTGCTCAGCCTAGTACCTATAGGTCTGTAGTATACCTATCTCTCTCTCTCTCACCCTTGATTTAGTGAGGCAAAAGTCAGTAAAGTCTGAAACTGACTGGAAAAGAAAGAGGGAAGATGACAACTCCCATAAGTTTAATAAGAAAAATAAAGGGAGATTTGGGTTTAAAGGGAACCAAGGCAAGTCGGCTGTGATGCCATTCTGCAAGACTTGAAACCGCAAACACTGGGGACAGTGTACTTCTGACCCACAAGCTAGACCTTGTGGCATTTGTAAAAGAAGAAGGCATTAGACCCTTGAGTGCAAGGACCTTAAGGATGTTGTATGCTATATCTGCAATGAAAAAGGGCACATTGCAAGTAACTGCCCTAAGAATTCAAGGAATAATAATCCGAAGCCTGGAGAGG
This sequence comes from Scalesia atractyloides, assembly GCA_947069175.1. Lineage (NCBI taxonomy): Eukaryota > Viridiplantae > Streptophyta > Magnoliopsida > Asterales > Asteraceae > Scalesia > Scalesia atractyloides. Next base: position 88,186,422 of record CAMTDV010000001.1, read on the forward strand.
CTAAGAAGGGAAATGCACGCGCCTTTTGGCTGACTGCTAAGGAAACTGTTAATGATAATGATGTCATAACAGGTACTTTCTCCATTAATAATATTTATGCTAGAGTTCTTTTCGATTCAGGTGCAGATAGATCTTTTGTTAATCATAAGTTTAGTGAACTATTAAATCTACCCATAAGAACTCTAGATAAAATTTATGAGATAGAACATGCCGATGGAAACTTAGAAACTGGTTTTTCCATTCTTGATGGATGCTCTATATCCATTAAGGATCATTCCATCCCTATCTCTCTTTTGCCAATGAAATTGGCGGGGTTCGATGTAGTCTTAGGCATGGATTGGTTATCTCATAACCAAGCCCGCATTGCCTGCGATAAGAAGCTCATCGAAATTAAAACCCCATCTGGTGAAGTGATCACCATTCCCGGAGACTCACACTATGGACTACCAGACAAGGTGTCGTTATTTAAGGCATCTAAGTGTTTGAGAAGAGGTTGTGTCATCTACATGGCACAAGTAACTATAAATGAGCCTAAGCCAAATATGGAGGACCTACCAGTCATCTCAGAATATCCTGATGTATTCCCAGAAGAATTACCAGAACTACCTCCAGATAGGCAAGTAGAGTTCAAGATTGATATCATACTAGGATCAGCACCAGTGGCTAGAGCTATATATAGGCTAGCACCTACTGAAATGAAGGAATTGAGGACGCAACTCGACGAACTTTTGGAGAAAGGCTTTATTCAGCCTAGTTCCTCGCCTTGGGGAGCTCCAATCCTCTTCGTTAAAAAGAAAGACGGATCAATGCGGATGTGCATCGACTATCGGGAGCTGAACAAGCTAACAATTAAGAATAGATATCCTCTGCCCAGGATCGATGATTTATTCGACCAACTTCAAGGGGCTATTTACTTTTTTAAGATAGATTTGAGATCAGGATATCATCATCTGAAGGTTAGAAGTGAAGATGTTCCTAAGACAGCCTTCAGGACCTGCTATGGTCATTTTGAATTCTTAGTTATGCCTTTTGGGCTCACAAATGCACCAGCAACATTCATGGATCTCATGAATAGAGTCTGCAAGCCATATCTAGATAAGTTTGTCATTATCTTCATAGACGACATACTTATTTATTCTCGTAATCAAGCCGATCACGAGAAACATCTTCGGTGCATCCTAGAATTATTAAGGCAGGAGAAACTTTATGCAAAGTTCTGTAAATGCGAATTTTGGCTTAGAGAAGTCCAATTTCTTGGACACATGGTAAGTGAGCATGGTATCCAAGTGGATCCCGCCAAAATTGAGGCCATAATGAATTGGGAAGTGCCCAAGACCCCAACAGAATTTCGTAGTTTCTTAGGATTGGCTGGTTACTATAGGAAGTTCATTGAGAACTTTTTCAAGGATAGCCACTCCTCTAACTACCTTGACCCGTAAGAATGTTAAGTATAACTGGGGTCCAAAACAACAAGAATCTTTTGAGATTCTTAAACAAAAATTGAGCAACGCTCCTGTGTTATCTCTACATGAGGGTATTGAGAACTTTGTTGTCTATTGTGATGCTTCGCACACTGGCATGGGCTGTGTGCTAATGCAGAATGGTAAGGTAATTGCCTATGCATTATGACAACTAAAGGTGCATGAAAAGAATTACACCAACCACGATTTGGAATTGGGTGCCGTTGTATTTGCACTAAAAATTGTGGAGACATTACTTGTATGGCACGAAGTGTGTTATATACACAGACCATAAAAGTCTCCAGCACCTGTTCAATCAGAAAGAATTGAACATGCGACAATGCCGTTGGATGGAAACTCTTAATGATTATGATTGCGAGATTCGCTACCATCCCGGCAAGGCAAATGTAGTTGCTGACGCTTTAAGTCTCAAAGAAAGGATTAAACCTATTAGGATTAATGCCAAGAGCATTGAGCTCAGAAATAGCTTGAGTAATAAGCTATTAGATGCGCAAAATCAAGCCCTGTTAGAGGCTAATAGTCCTAATGAAGGATTAGGCGGAACTGTGGATCAGTTAACGTCTGGAAAAGATGGAATCCTAAGATTTAATGATAGAATTTGGGTTCCGATCTTTGGAGGACTTAGAGATCTAATCCTCCAAGAAGCGCACAGTTCAAGATACTCAGTTCACCCGGGTGGTGACAAGATGTATCAAGATTTAAAGAAGAATTATTGGTGGATGGGTTTGAAGAAATCCATAGCCACTTATGTAGCTAAGTGTCTTACCCCTAATAGAATTCTCCTACAATAACAGCTATCATACTAGCTTCAAGGCTGCTCCTTTTGAGGCCTTATATGGGAGAAAGTGTCGAATGCCCGTGTGCTGGGCAGAAGTTGGGGAATCCCAACTACCAGGACCGGAGATTGTCCTGGAGACCACGGAAAAGATTGTGCAAATCCGTGATCGTCTCAAAGCTGCCAGGGATAGGCAGAAGAGCTATGCTGACAAGAGGCGTAAACCTCTTAAGTTCTAAGTAGGGGATAAAGTTATGTTGAAAGTATCACCCTGGAAAGGTGTGATGTGTTTTGGCAAGAAGGGCAAGTTGAGCCCAAGGTATATAGGACCCTTCGAGATAATTGAATGTGTTGGCACTGTAGCTTATAAGCTCAGGTTGCCAGAGAAGCTTATTGGAATCCATGATGTATTCCACATATCTAACCTTAAGAAATGTCTAGCCGATGAGTCGCTAGCAATGTCGCAGGAAGATGTGAAAATTGATGAAAACCTAAGGTTCATTGAGAAACCAATTTCGATCGAGGATCGACAGGTTAAGAAGCTCCGAAGAAAAATGATACCTATAGTAAAGGTTAAGTGGGACGCTTTTAGAGGTCCTGAGTATACATGGGAGGTTGAGTCCACTATGCGACAAAAGTACCCCTATCTTTTTGAATAAAATCTCGAGGTCGAGATTTCTTTTAAGGGGGTGAGGATGTAACACCCTGTAAAATCGTGTCCAATAGTATAGTGACACGTGTTGTATTTTTTTTAATATAGTCTGTTAAAGACCAATAAGGACTAAAGGCGTCAACATGCTCAAACTAAGCCTCTGAGTGACGATCCGGTGTCAACATGCATAAATAACAGCCTCTGAGTGACTGATATGTCAACATGCTTAAATCAATAGCCTCTGAGTGACTGATATGTCAACATGCTTGGAATTTGGCCTCTGAGTGACTGATACGTCAACATGCCCAGCCTCTGAGTGACATCGGAATCAACATGCTTATAATAAGCCTCTGAGTGATCCTTTGTGAAGTCCTAACTCTCATACGTGCCATTTGATGGACGAGAGGGTTCAATTTTGTAAATATGTGAAAGTTGGATGATGGAGGGATTAAAAGCATCAACATGTTAATTTATACATCTGAGTGACCTTTTAACGAATCGAGAGCTCGACAATGTCCGGGCATAATCCCGGGTATGCCAAGTATTGGCTACGGAGGGCTAAAAGTGCCAAAAAGGTGTTTAAAAAGGTTTTTATAAGCTTTAATAAGTTAAGGGGTTAAAAGTGTCAAATTTTGAAACTGGCCGTGGGGCGGTCGCGGGCCGCGAGGGACCAGGCCTGAGCCTCTCGCGCCCCGCGAGACAGGCTCTGCTGCAGAAAATTGTTTGGAGGTCAAGCAAAAATGCCAAAACCATTTAATTCAAAACCATGGCTTCTCTAAACTGCTATGCCATGTTTTTGGACACTTGTAAGCTTCTTCTTGCACCCCTAAACACCTGGCTTCACCTCCTTTGAGTTCACCAACTATAAATAAGTGATCAAGTTCACCATTTGAACTTGCACCTTTCTAATCATAACTCTTCTCCCTCCTCTGGAAGTTCCTAGCTGAAAGGAGCATCCAACTTAGTTCTCTTGCATTGTAGGAAACTCTTGTAAGTGTTCCTTGCTCTTGCATCTTCGTTTATAGCCTTCTATAGCCGAAAGTCAATCGTTTTTCAGAAAACGCTTTGACTTTCAGTTAAGACCATATAGTCCAGCCATTGTTCGAAATGAACATGGCTAAGTGATCGTAATAAGGTAGGTGTTAATCCCTATAAAGGGCACCTCCTGAAGATTACGTTTGCTAGACCAATTGACGGGTCAAAGTTATGATATTAAAAAGTCAAGCAGGCCATTTTTTGGAAAAATTATAAATTGATCTTAAATATGTTATGAAACCTGTTTTGACACTTAAACAAGTTGGTAATAATTATTAGAATATGTAAGAACATGTTCGGCTCGTGAATTTCAGATCTAGGGTCGGTTCGCAACCGAAAGTGGCAAAGTTTGACTTCTGCTTTGACTTTCGATTCTGACCCGATTTAGATTAGTTACCTACTGATCTAAAGTTGCATTGTGATCATAATATAATATAGCATAAACCTCTGAGGTTATATTACATGATCATAATCAGAATCCAAGTTTCTACACAAGTTCCATAATTATGCCATCTTTGACCAAATGTCCTTTTTGCATAAAACAAGGTTTTAAATGGTAATGAACTTGAAAATGAGTTTCTATTGATGTAATATTATAAGTAGGATTATTTGGGATGTTAAACCAAGTTATAAACTGAGTTTTTAAGCAAGTCCTTAACCTATGTCGATAAATGACGGTTTTAGCCCCTGTGGCTTATAAAATAGTTTTAATCAAATCTTTTCAAGGTAAATCATTTACCTACTGATATTTTATACTAAATAACATATTTTGAACATTTTTAACTGACCATAATATCAGTTTTCATAAACATCATTTAAAGACGTCATATTACGACATAAGCGCCGTTCGGCGCATAGTATGGTTTTAAACCATATTAATGGACCAAGACTTGTTATCTACTGATTTTAAAACTTATTTTAAACATATTTACAGTAGGTACATGTTATAAACTCAGAATCCCAAATAATTTATAAACTATGTGTAAAATGACCAAAATGCCCCTTCGGTGCATATTTTGGTCATAAAAGGTAAAATGCACATATAATTGATATCCTACTGATATTATATCATAAATAAAGAATTTTTCCAGAATACTTAAAATCATAACATTAAATTATATTCAAGTTCCTTTTATATGATATGAAATTACCAAAACGCCCTTATGAGGCATAATTTCGTTTTAAAACCTTATGGGCATACAAGTTGATATCCTAATGATATCTTAACTTATTTAAAGTATAATGGCATATAAAACTTGTCCATAACTTATCCGGTTACCCGATATCGCTAATATGCGCATAATTACGTATATGTAACTATTTTACGGAATTAACCGAAACGGGTTTAACCTTGTCATTTAAGTTTTGAAATCCAGAATGTATATAGTTTAACCATATTATACAAGTCAAGTACTTGTCGGGATTAAACTACATTCTATCCGATCATCGTTTAATCAAGCGTCATACGTAATGATCATGTACACTATTCGGTTTATAAGACCGTTAGTATTTAATTGGCTAGCTTATGCCATAATCCAGACTAGAGCCTTGCCGGTAAATGCTATCTGCACTTGGTACTTTTGTACACGGCTGGGTTATTTAAAAATAAAAGAAGAAGACTAGCTTAGGTAAATACTCTCGACTTATTTTCCTTATACGGGCTTGGGATACGGTAAATTATCACCGCTTGGTCCAAAATGGGGTCAATCAAATGCCCGCTTATGGCCAGTAAACCCCATATTTCGTTTTAATCAGTTTTGTTTGATAACTTAAACATCGGGGGTTAAACTAACGTGTACCGGATATCCTGGGCTCAATACATTAGTTATTGGCCACGACCTTAGCACGGGGTGTTGGCATACACCCTTTGATGCTCATATGCAATATGCCTAAGACGTTGGGGATGACTCCTTCGTGAGTCCTGAGTGGTGTGCATTTAATCATGTCTCGGTTTCTGTCCCGGGCCCTGAATGTATTGACAAACATGTGAATCTGATACAAGGTTGAATTTCAACTTTCCCAAGTTAATAAAAGATTTTGTGCCGTTAGCACTTAAAACCATTTTAAAGTTTTCAAAATGAGTCAGTTGAGTGTATTTACCAGCGTAAGCTGACGTATCGTCCAAAGACTAAACTGCAGGTACAATACGAAATAGGCCGGAAGCTGCTCGGTAGTGAATAAGAGGATCTTGCAAATCCTTAGATCTGCCTAAAGTCGGTTTATATTCTTTCTTGTAAATTTATGATCCACCTGTGGATCTTCTATTACAAGCTTGTAGATTATTTTGTATTTTCGAACATTCGGTTTGTAATAGTAATTTTACTCCAAGACTTCCGCTGTGCCGTGTTTAATTGACTATGACGATTATCAACTGATGTCACGATACTCCCCACCCGGGCCCACTGGTGTATGGATTTCGGGTGGGAAATCCGGGGTGTGACACACAAGAAAACATGCAAGTTCAAGATAACATTGTTCTAAACAAAAGTATATTTTATTAATCTTTTAAGGCCTTTCCTATGTCTTCGTCTCCTCAGACTGTTCACCTGTATCATGCGTAAAAACAAGGTTTGGATCAACAAAAGTTGGCGAGTGAATCTAAGTAAAACATTTAAACAGTTGATACAAATTGATTCTTTAAATAAAAAGATTGTGCATAACCATAGGTAAGCATATGTGTATATATAAACAATCACAAACCACATAATATCCACAATGAACAATTTGACTATGATGAATGATGAACTTGAGATCAAGGCTCAATCAAACGGAGCCGATCTAATGAGGCACCTGATGCTCAACTCGTATCCCACGAGGAACTGATGGGCCTTAAATGAATGATTGCACTGAAATGATAAAATGTAACCACATATAATCACACCACAAAATACACATTTGATCACTTAATGATGTTAGCACAAGTGTTTAAATAAATAAATGGAACAGGTACGACACATGATACACCCCAAACGTGATTAAAAAGGGAGTTTGTAATGATTCACTCACAGTGGGTGCGTTCCTTGCTTGATAATGAATGCGCACGAATTGAGGAGTTGATTAACGAACGAATACTAACCTAAAATAATAGTACGATAATTCGATATATATATCAAATTAATATTTTTATTTAATCATTTTTGTTATATTTTTAGGTTATTTTTGGTGGTTTTTATGGGGATTTTATATCCTTCGAAATTGTATTATTAAGTATTTTTAATTAAATTTAACAAATATATATATATATATATATATATATAAGTAATATGAATAAATAAATTAGAAATAAAATAGTATTAAAATTTTTTTTTGTCAGGTCTGACAAGGGGAAGGAACCTGACCGGTTTTATAATGGAAATAGACGCGTGTGATGGGATTCGAACTTGAGACCTTCCGTTCACGTGCACGAAGCTCTTCCATCTGAGCTACGTGTCTACCCATTGAAATCAGGATTTTTATTATACTTATACTCTTCTTAGCTTTATTCAGAAATTAATAAGATTAAAAAGGTTTTAAATCAAACAAACCGCCGCACATACTGAGGCTCGGACCCGTGCCTATAAGTTGTTTTGCACCCATCCCAACCAGTTGGGCTGGGTGTCTAACCCGTTGGTATAAGAGTTTTTGTTATACATATGAACTATTGGAAAAGTGATCTGTATAGCTTTTGAAAGAAAAAAAATTATTACTTGAAAGCCAGTTACATGTACGTATCGAACTCAAGACCTCCGCTTTAAAATTGCACACAGTCCACCACTGGACTGTGTGTCTAACCCGCTTAAAACCCACAATTTAATTATATTAAAACATTAACTAACTTCATCTTCTACGTCTAAGTTAAACCTAGTTTCCTGAATTCGATCATGCATGATTATAATGGTCTTGTTGTGTGCTGTTTATACATTACTCGTGTTACTGACATTCTACCAGAATAACTAGGAGATTTACCGATGATCGTGGAGTTCCGACAATGGATTCTGGCGAGTGAAGCTTTCCTTTTGGCGTTCCGAATTGAATTACGACAAGAACAGAGGACTTGAGCAGTGATGATCTCGAGTTCTGATTGAAAAATGTGCGAGTTTAGAATGATTGCTATGGCGTATTTATAGGCAGAGGTAATCAATAGTTTCGGTTATGAGAATCATGGCTATGAATGAAATTGATGCAAATATTCGGTTGTAACTGATGTTTTTCATCAGTTGCATCCGTTTGAAATCGACCCAAAACAAAACTTCCATAATTTCCGCGTTTGACAAAAGCTTCATAGATGAACCTTACTTGCAGGTTTTTAATACTAATGCTACTATATAATTTATTTGTTTCCAACTTAGACACCAAAGTATGTGTGGTGTAGTGGTGACTTAGTGTGTGCGGTTTGATGAGGAAACCCGGGTTCGATTCCGGTTACCCTTCTTTTATTTATATGTATTATTTATTTTCTTTCTTTTCCTTTTGCTTTTAATAATTTTCTTTTATTCTGTTATTAATTAAATTTTTATTATTCAAATATAAACCTTTAAATTTTTCAACAATTAATATGCAACAATTGATAAAATAAAAACTTGATTAGTAAACAGTGCGGGTTTTGGGAACCCTTTTATATGAATGTTACAGTATCCCCTACTTTTAGAAATTTCGTCCCAAAATTTAAGTAGTAGCTGCAACTGGAAAGAGATGCGGGTATTTTTCGCGCATTGAGTCTTCACATTCCCAAGTAAACTCAGGTCCTCGTTTTGACTCCCAACGCACCCTTACGATTGGGATACGACTTTGTCTCAAACGCTTTTCTCCGTAGTCCATGATTTCTACTAGTCTTTCTACGAAGTGCATGGATTCATCGATTTGAATATCTTCTAAAGGAATATGGAGATTTTCGTCGGCGAGACACTTTTTTAAGTTTGATACGTGGAATGTGGGATGAATTCTGTTTAGTTCTTCTGGTAGGTCAAGCTTGTATGCTACAGGTCCTACTCTTTCGAGTATCTTGAATGGTCCCACATAGCGTGGTGCTAGCTTGCCCTTTTGACCAAAACGAACCACTCCCTTCCACGGTGATACTTTCAAAAGTACTTGATCACCAACACAAAACTCCAATGGCTTTCGTCGTTTGTCAGCGTAACTCTTTTGACGACTTCGAGCTGCTAGAAGATTATTTCGAATTTGGAGGATTTTGTCAGTCGTTTCTTGAATCAACTCAGGTCCAGTGATTTGCGCTTCACCAATTTCGCGCCAACATACAGGAGATCGACATTTACGACCATATAAGGCTTCAAAAGGAGCCATACCGATGCTTGAATGGTAGCTATTGTTGTATGAAAATTCCACTAACGGTAGATGAGTATCCCAATTTCCTTTGAAGTCTATGACACATGCTCTCAACATGTCTTCAAGGGTTTGTATGGTGCGCTCAGATTGACCATCAGTTTGAGGGTGAAAGGCAGTGCTGAGGTCTAAACGTGTACCTAAAGCGGATTGTACGGCTTGCCATGTTCGAGAAGTAAAACGACCATCTCGATCTGAAATGATGCTTAAAGGTACACCATGATGACTTACAATTTCATTGATATAGATACGAGCTAACTTCTCGTTCTTGAAGTCTTCACGGATCGGAATGAAGTGAGTTGATTTGGTAAGACGATCAATTATTACCCATATGGTGTCATACCACTGGAGGTGCGAGGTAACCCGGTAATGAAATCCATGGTTGTGTTTTCCCACTTCCATACAGGTATTTCGGGTTGAACAAGTAGTCCTGAAGGTCTTTGATGTTCAGCTTTCACTTTGGAACATGTAAGGCACTTGGAAACAAAAATAGCGAAATCTTTCTTCATGCCAGGCCACCAGTAGGAGTATCATAAATCTTGATACATCTTATCGGCTCTCGGATGTATAGAGTATCGAGTTTTGTGAGTCTCGCTCATGAGAAAAGCACGAAGACCATCGCGATCAGGTACCCAAATACGATTCGAGTAATAGAGAATACCATCCGACTTGGATTCTAGCTTAGATTCAGCTCCACAAGACAGTTCGTCTCGCACATCATTTTCAGTGACCAAGATATGTTGGGCTGCTCTAATTCGGTTTTGAAAGTCGGTCATAATTTGGGAACACAAAAGACGGATTGAGTTTGCATACTCCTTTCGACTGAGGTCGTCAGCTACAACATTAGCCTTTCCAGGATGATATCGAATTTCACAATCATAGTCATTTAGGAGTTCGACCCATCGTCGTTGCCTCATGTTCAACTCTTTTTTAATTGAAAATATGTTGAAGGCTCTTGTGATCCGTATAAATCTCACACTTGGTACCATAGAGATAGTGTCTCCATATCTTCAGAGTGAACACGATTGCCCCAAGTTCTAGGTCATGAGTAGTATAGTTCTTCTCATGCACTTTGAGTTGCTTTAAGGCGTAGGCTATCACCTTTCCTCTTTGCATTAGTACGCAACCTAACCCTTGCCCTGACACGTCGAAATAAACCACAAAGTCTTCGCAACCATCAGGAAGTGTAAGGATAGGTGCATCACAAAGCTTTTGCTTAGTTTGGAAAGCCTCTTCTTGTTTGGATCCCCAAATAAAGGGTTGCCCTTGTGAGTCAAGGCTGTGAGTGGAACCGCGACACGAGAGAAATTTGCAATGAAACATCGATAATAACCAGCCAGACCAAGAAATGACCTAACTTCAGTGGGAGAGCGTGGCGCTTGCCACTCTTGTACCGCTTTGCCCTTCGCAGGGTCGACATGAATCCCTTTGTCATTCACGACATAACCAAGAAATTGTACTTCTTTTAACCAAAACTCACATTTCGAGAACTTAGCATAAAGCTTTCGGTTCTCAAGAGTGTTAGAATAAGTAGAAGATGCCGCTCATGATCAGATTTGGTCTTGGAATAGATAAGAATATCATCAATGAAAACTATAACAAAACGATCGAGATATGGTTTACACACCCTATTCATCAAATCCATGAAAACAGCAGGAGCATTGGTCAAACCAAAAGCATAACCATGAATTCATAGTGGCCATAACAAGTTTGAAACGCAGTCTTGGGAATATCTTCTTCACGAACTCTAAGTTGATGATAACCAGAACGAAGGTCGATCTTTGAAAAACAGGTGGCACCTTGAAGTTGATCTAAAAGATCATCAATACGAGGCAAAGGATAGCGATTCTTGATGGTCAGCTTGTTGAGCTCTCTATAATCGATGCACATACGAAAAGTTCCATCTTTCTTCTTTACAAAAAAAACAGGCGCACCCCAACGTGACGAGCTAGGACGTATAAATCCCTTGTCAGTCAACTCTTGCAGCTGACTAGCTAACTCTTGCATCTCAGATGAGGCTAACCGATAAGGAGATTTTACGATTGGTGTAGCACCAGGTACAAGATCGATTCGAAATTCGACTTCTCGCATAGGAGGAAGTCCTGAAACGTCGTCGGGAAAAACTTGAGGAAATTCTTTAACGATGGGAATATCTTCGAGCTTCCTTTCCTTGCCTTCCTTCTTGATGATATGAGCTAGGAACGCGATATAGTCTTTGCGAAGATATCTTCGAGCTTGAAGACATGACATCAATTTGAACCCTTTAAAAGGAGTTTCTCCAAAGATACGCAAAGTTTGACCGTTAGTGAGAGGAATTCGAATAAACTTCTCGTGGCAAACAACTTCGGTGTGATGTTGACTAAGCCAGTCCATACCAATGATAATATCGAAACTACCCAACTTCATTGGAATAAGATCAATTAGGAAATCGTGGTCATTAAGAGTAAGAGTACAACCACGAATAATCGAGTCTAACGCAATAGGTTCACCATCAGCAACTTCCGTGAATGGTTCAGCGAGACTAATGCGAGGTAAATCAAGAATGGATTCGAATTCTAAGGACACAAAACTCTTATCTGCACCAGTATCAAACAGTATGGATGCATAACTACCGTTAATAAGAAACGTACCGTTGACCACATTATTATCAGCTCTAGCTTGGTTGGCATTGATGTTGAAAGCCCTTCCTCTAGCAGGTGGATTAGCTTGGTTAGCTTGGTTCACTGGATTGGCTTGAGCTTGGGCATTTATGATGTTCACCAAGCATGGGCAGGTGTTTTGAATGTGGGTTGGATCACCACAGTTGAAGCATGCTCTGACAGGTTGCATCATTGGGTAATTGGGTTAGTAGTAGGGTTGAGCCATGGGTTGAGCAGGTGGTAAGATTAAGGGTTGTTGGTTTTGGGCTTGGCCCACCACTTGATTATTGGTTTGGGCTTGAGGCTGGTTGCGGTTTGGCTTTTGGAGGATACGGCAAATTTAAATCGTGTGACCTGCTCGGCCACAACTTGTGCAGTATTGACAGTGGTTCTCAGTAGGATGATGATATTGGCATCGGTTGCATTTTGGGTGAGGACCAGTGTATGGTTTCTTAAATGGGGCAGCTTGAGGGCACTTGTGTGATTGGGGCAGCAGTGATGGGGAAATTGGTTTGGGTAACGGCATAATTTTTCCCGTTGCGCTTCCTTTTGCCAACGAATTTGGAAGACGAACCTGCCGGGGTTGGGGTTGGAATTTCAGCAGATGCCTTATCTTTCTTTTTCTCTTCTTTAAAATCGCCATTTCGAATGTGATTTTCCGTCAGTTCGGTAGCCAGTTCCATGGCAGCTTTGAGTGTTGCAGGTGAAGTACTTAACACAGAATCTTGAATTTTCGAGGGAAGGCCTCGAATGTAATGCTCGATTAGACGATAGAGAGGAGTGAACATGTTGGGGACCATCTGATTCAACTCGAGAAACATCTTGTTGTAAGTGGTGTGGTCTCCCTCCTTTTTCTTTAATGAGTAAAACTCATCTTCCAGCTTCTTGATTTCGCTTCTTGGACAGAAGCGTCTCGTCATGATTTCCCTCAACTCATCCCAAGTCAAGGCCATAGCAGCTTTAGCACCTCGCTTACCCTTTTCTGTGTTCCACCAGGTAAGTGTACTCCAAACATCCGACCAGTAGCATAGCGCACCTTGCGATCATCGGGACAATCACAATTGAGAAAAGTGCTTTCCATCTCCTCAAACCAACGGAGGAGAGCAGTAACACCTTCAGTCCCTTCGTATTTTGGGGGATCGCAAGATTTGAAATGCTTGTAGGTACATTTGATGGTGTTAGGAGGAGGGTTGGCGATATTTTCCCCTTCTTGGTTGGTGGGGTTGATGGGATTGGCGGCAAGTACTTGTTGAACTTGTACAACAATATCAGGAAGTACGGCAGCCATCTGTTGAGTGATTTGAGTGGCCATACGTTCACTAGATCTTCCTGACCTTCTACCGCCTCGAGAGTGTCTAGCAGACATCTACAGGAAATACGTAACGAGATTATGAATTGAACGTTTTTAGGTGTCACGTGTCGTATAAAGTGAAAACATTATTCAAAATAAGTGAAAACAAGAAATTAACTACATCCATAGGATGTCTTGGGCTTGCTTAAGATTGGGCCTCCAAATGTCTCCCATACTTCGGCCTTGGTAGTCACGTGGGCCCCCATGACTACTGGGCTTGGTAGGGTTCACGTTGGTGTGGGCCTGTTAATGCTTACATCACCCAAATGAAAATCATAAAAACATGATTGCAGGGTATATGGTCAGAATGTGTCCAAGTATAGACACTACGATAACTCAAAGTGGGGTTAGTTCACACGACGTTTGGTGTGGCATGCTTTAGCCTAATAGGACCTTTGTACTCTCATCGTTAGTCCCCAGGTAGGTAAACTGGTTCATTATTTTTGGATTTATACGAATGCCAAGCCTAGACAAGACGTTCCGACTACCGGTACTCGTACCCTTCCAGTTACTACATGCCCGTCATAGAACTCACTTTGATGCGATTGATAAACATGAAAACATTGCAAAATAATTAAGAAGAAAAATTGTGAAATTGTGTTGTGTGTGCTTGCATAGGCATGACATGTTAACAACATATAAACTATAATGAACATCACATATTAGCATGTAGTAGTGAAAGTGCTCGCATGTATTTGTGGGTGAAAATAAACATGAAACATATAAATATCATGAGTTTTGCATGTAACACATAAAAAATTAAACTCTAATAAACTATAGTATAGGTTCTAAGGATCTAATAACCTATCATACACCCCTATAGTCACAAGCTCTGATACCAATCTGTCACACCCAACCAACAGCGGAAATAAAAGTCGGGGCATAATTGGGTTATCACCAAAGCTCATGACATTTACTAATAGGTTTCATATTTATTAAATTGAAATTAAAACTTCAAATATTCAAACACAAGAAAACATACAAGTTCAAGATAACATTGTTCTAAACAAAAGTATATTTTATTAATCTTCTAAGGCCATTCCTATGTGTTCCTCTTCTCAGCCTGTTCACCTGTATCATGCGAAAAATAAAGGTTTGGATCAACAAAAGTTGGCGAGTGAATCTAAGTAAAACATTTAAACAGGTGATACAAATTGATTCTTTAAATAAAAAGATTGTGCATAACCATAAGTAAGCATATGTGTATATATAAACAATCACAAACCACATAATATCCACAATGAACAATTTGACTATGATGAATGATGAACTTGAGATCAAGGCTCAATCAAACGGAGCCGATCTAATGAGGCACCTGATGCTCAACTCGTATCCCACGAGGAACTGATGGACCTTAAATGAATGATTGCACTGAAATGATAAAATGTAACCACATATAATCACACCAACAAAAATACACATTTGATCACTTAATGATGTTAGCACAAGTGTTTAAATAAATAAATGGAGCAGGTACGACACATGATACACCCCAAAACGTGATTAAAAAGGGAGTTTGTAAGGATTCACTCACAATGGGTGTGTTCCTTGCTTGATAATGAATGCGCACGAATTGAGGAGTTGATTGACGAACGAATACTAACCTAAAATAATAGTACGATAATTTGATAAATATAACAAATTAATATTTTTATTTAATCATTTTTGTTAGATTTTTAGGTTATTTTTGGTGGTTTTTATGGGGATTTTATATCCTTCGAAATTGTATTATTAAGTATTTTTAATTAAATTTTAACAAATATATATATATTATATATATATATATATATATATAAGTAGTATGAATAAATAAATTAGAAATAAAAATAGTATTTAAAAAAAATTCTGTCAGGTCTGACAGGGGGAAGGAACCTGACCAGTTTCATAGTGGAATTAGACGCGTGTGATGGGATTCGAACTTGAGACCTTTCGTTCACGTGCACGAATCTCTTCCAACTGAGCTACGTGTCTAACCCGTTGGAATCAGGATTTTTATTATACTTATACTCTTCTTAGCTTTATTCAGAAATTAATAAGATTAAAAAGGTTTTAAATCAAACAAACTGCCGCACATACTGAGGCTCGAACCCGCGCCTATAAGCTGTTTTGCACCCAGCCCAACCAGTTGGGCTGGGTGTCTAACCCGTTGATATAAGAGTTTTTGTTATACATATGAACTATTGGAAAAGTGATCTGTATAGCTTTTGAAAGAAAAAATTATTACTTGAAAGCCGGTTACATGTACGTATCGAACTCAAGACCTCCGCTTTAAAATTGCACACAGTCCACCACTGGACTGTGTGTCTAACCCGCTTAAAACCCACAATTTAATTATATTAAAACATTAACTAACTTCATCTTCTACATCTAAGTTAAACCCAGTTTCCTGAATTCGATCATGCATGACTATAATGGTGTTGTTGTGTGCTGTTTATACATTATTCGTGTTACTGACATTCTACCAGAATAACTAGGAGGTTTACCGATGATCGTGGAGTTCCGGCAATGGATTCCGGCGAGTGAAGCTTGACTTTTGGCGTTCCGAATTGAATTACGACAAGAACAGAGGACTTGAGCAGTGATGATCTCGAGTTATGATTGAAAAATGTGCGAGTTTAGAATGATTGCTATGAGGTATTTATAGGCAGAGGTAATCAATAGTTTCGGTTATGAGAATCATGGCTATGAATGAAATTGATGCAAATATTCGGTTATAACTGATGTTTTTCATCAGTTACATCCGTTTGAAATAGACCCAAAACAAAACTTCCATAATTTCCACGTTTGACAAAGAGATGAACCTGACTTGCAGGTTTTTAATACTAATGTTACTATATAATTTATTTGTTTCCAACTTAGACACCAAAGTATGTGTGGTGTAGTGGTGATTTAGTGTGTGCGGCTTGATGAGGGAACCCGGGTTCGATTCCGGTTACCCTTCTTTTATTTATATGTATTATTTGTTTTTTTTTTCTTTTTCTTTTGCTTTTAATATCTTTCTTTTATTCTATTGTTAATTAATTTTTTATTATTCAAACATAAACCTTTAAATTTTTCAACAATTAATATGCAACAATTGATAAAACAAAAACTTGATTAGTAAACGGTGCGGGTTTGAGAACCCGTTTTATACGAATGTTATAGGTTCATCCAAACTCCAACTGGTAACTGTTGGTAGATCAGTAATGTCATCATCATCATTATCTGCTAGAAATTTTCTTTTCAATCTTCTTATTACCGTTTGAGTCCTTTCACAATCGTTGGCCCTTGGAACCTCAAGGGCAAGAATATCCCTCTAAACGACTTCATCCATACTAAGTATTGCTTGATGGTCTTGACCTTCACCCTTCTACTGTCAGAGAACTTTAGGACGAAACATCTCTCGGACCTCTCAAACCTCCATGCAATAACCTAAGCCATTTTTTTAAAGTTGTATGGCGTTTTAAACAATTTGTGGCGTGTTTAGGCAATTTGTGGGGTGTTAAGTTTGGTTACCGTTCTACTTATATAATGACCTTTCTTTGGCGTGAGGTAGATATATGTTTTTGACGCTAAAAAAACAATAGTAATTTTAACTTTTGATGTGTATTTTTTGTATCTCTTGTCGTATGATGTAGGATGCAGACCTATAATGTGACATGTAATTATGGGGTTTTAAAAATATAAAAAAATAAATTGCCATGGTGTGGTTTTTAATATAAATAAATGTTAGTAATAAAGTTTTCGTCGTTTCAGTTACTGTTTGTAGTTACTTTTTGTTCAGCTTTATCTATTAAGGCTGTAACACGTCTCATCTTTTAAGTTTGGCGTTTTGTATTTTAATGGCGCTTTATAGATTAAGATGGCAAAATTAAACTTTTGTAAGGCACCCTTTTGTTCTATTCTCTTGCACCTTGTTTTATACATTTCAGTAATTATTTGGAGTTTTTAATAATACGTGATTAAAGGAATTTTATTATAGTTTTAGTGTTTGGCGTTTATGACATTTTATAAGTAATTAGAGAAATAATGTATTTTATTAGTTGAAATTAGACAACAAACTACAGAAAATGATACCAAAAAAAATATAGAAAAGAAAAAAAATGTTAATCTAATTTCTCATCCAAATCTTCACTGCCATCAGTCTCTTCTTATTGAAGTTTTTGTCCCCTGAACCTTTGAATTCCTTAGATAAGTGTCGATTTCCCTACACAGCTGAAACGCCCTGCTCTAGGCGAAGCTGATCATTCAACAAATATGGCGTTTTGGTTTTTGGTGTGATCTTTTGTTGTTGACTGTTGAAGTGGTTTTGTGGATGTTGGAGATATAGATCGATGCCGTTTTTGTGGATGCTATTATTGGGGTGTGATTATGTATGGGTTTTTCGCTTGGATGATATTTAGCCATCATCTTCATGCTCATCCCACTCTTCATCATTAATAATGGAGTCCAAAATAGCATTTACACTAACACACGTCTCTTCTTCTCATCCAAACCTTCCTCAAGAACAAAGCACACAAAATGACATATCACTGTCATTATTCTCTTTTTCTTGAAGATTTTTCCATCTCATTCAGCAAAATCTTATTGAGTTATCCCCCTCACCTAAGAATCCATTCAGCGAAACTTTATGGAGAACAATACTGAATCTCCAAGAAACGACGTTTGCCATATGTGGTTGTTTTAACTTTTTTAGTGTTTTAAAGTGAATGGTTTGCCAAGAAAACATGGTGTTTGTTTTTGGGTGTGATCAATGGAAGTTCCTGAGATGTTTGTTTATATAAGAGTTTTTCGGCGTGTAGTTTAGGCGGGATTTTATTTTAATAATGTTAGTAATAAAGTATCCGTTGCTTCAGCAATTGTATGTGGTTACTGTTTATTCAGTTTTATCTGCCAAGGCTGTAACACGTCCCATCTTTTATGTTTGGCGTTTTGTATTTTAATGGCGTTTTATAGATAAAGATGATAAAATACACTAATTAACTTTTGGTGTTTTGCAATTGTGGCATTTTGTCGTTTTATAACTAATTGGAGAAATATAGTATTTTATTATTTGAAAAGTACATAACAAACACTGAAAAAATTACACAAAAGAAAAAGTAAAGAAAAAATAAATTAAAACTCCTTGTTAGAAGTGATTTTGTCTAAGAAGTATCCATCACTACCCTCGTCTTCTTCTTTGGATTCTTCTTCCAGTTTCTCATCCAAGTCATCACTTTCACTTTCATTGGCCTCTTATTCTTGAAGAGTTTGAAGCCTCCATTTGAACATGTCATGCAACAAAGTCAATTTTTCGTTCACATCTGTGTTCAAACATGTTGCGTTATGTAACTTCTCCATGAACCCAAGACCCTGCTTGGTTATGATGTTTTCAAGCATTTAGTCTTCCTGTTCCCCGTTGTCATATATAACAGTCACCATGTCAGTGCTTTCATCAAAACGCCATGATCTGATGACTTGGTCCATTTTTGCATTTGCCTTGTTTGGTCCAAATTTTCTGGTTAATATTCTTATAACTATATGTGTTTTATCACAGTGCTTATCTAGAGGGACACCAAGTGCTAGGATCCCCCTTTGTACTTCTTCTTCCAAGTTTAATATGGCTTTGATTGTTTTAACAAACACTCTTCTTCGGTTGTCAAAGCGGATTACAAATCTTTTGATTCCGAGGGTGTATCTCAATGAAACGATGGTTGCCATTTTTTTTTCCTCTCAGAGTTTTATTTTTGTTTTTGAAATTTGGCGTTTTGGTTAAAGATGGCGTTTTAGTATGATCAATTGAAAGTGACAATGGAAGCGACGGTAACGTCGTTTATATAATGATCTTTTTGGCGCGTAGTTTAGGAGAGATTTTTTTTGTAATAAATGTTAGTTAACTTTCAGTTACTGTTTGTTTACATCTATTTGTTAAATCTGCAACGCGTTTTATCAGGCGTTTTGTATCAATGACGTTTTAGATAAATATATCTTTCATCTGGAAGTGATTGATGTGTCTGGAAAGTAGGTTAACGTGGGAATTTTGAATGGCGTTTTGCTCATCAGTGTGGCGTTTTGCAATAAAAAGACCCTTTTACCCTTAATGAAGCACGTCCAAGTAATAAAGTTAATGTTAAGTATGAAAACGCCACCGCGCCATTCTAATCCATAGATTGTTTTGATCCAATGGATGAGGGGCGTTCTCACCATTTTCACACTTTTAGCCGTTTTCTCTAAATTGTCACCTTATATATATATATATATAAGATAAATATGATCAAAAGATATATAATGTTTTATAGTTATAGTTATAAGTATATACCAGAGGAATTTTCTCGCGTGTTGTGACGAGAATTCAGTCGGTATGGGTCGTTGCGGTATCGGTATAAGTTACTCATAGTAACTGAAAGAGAAACCTAAAAAAATTGTAGGATACAAACACGTGTTTCACATCAATCGAAAATCATAAAAAGAATATCGGTAATTGTATTTATAATACTTCTATCGTACCAAGTCGGCATCAATTTAGTCCTGTTTATCACGGTACAAAAATACTTTATTTTAAATATGACTTCATATTCAACAAACGGAATGACAAGAGAAAACTTAAACAAACCTGCATATATTCAACTTAAAAAAAACTTAATATACTCAAATTATTAGAATAAATTAACTCAACTTAAAAAAAACTTAATATACTCAGATTATTAGAATAACTAAATTAAGTGAAATATAATATAAACTAGGCTTTATTGGTATCGCGCTTTACGACAAAACGGAGCAAATGATAATGTTAAACAAACGATAGGTGAAAATGAAGCTTGTTGTTTCAAAAAAACATTAGAATCGATTTAGTTTATTATCGTATCGTTAAACGATACCAAATAAATACTATAGTTTGAATACAACTTCATTTTTAACATTACTTATTTCGAAATCTTAGGGGGGGAATAAACTCAAATGCGTACTTAAGTATTTTTTTAATTAACAAACGGAAGTTATAAAAGAAATATTAAATTAATTAATAAAGATAATATAATTTAAAAAAAGAAAAAAGAATTATAAAAAATATATTAAAAGTAAATATAATTATAAGGTATTATAATATTATAATATTAAATTTAATAAAATATTAAAAATACTATATATTATTTTAAAAATAAATTACTATTTATCGTTATTCAACAAAATATATATATAATCGGTTAAACACTTTAAGGTGTAAGGAATGAAACTAAAATTCCTAAAAGTACATTCTATAGTATAACATTATTTATTTACGAGTTTGCCCTTACACATGTTTGTTATGTGACTTGGTTTCAACCAAAATATGGATAGAGTTAATATGGTGGATAAATTGTAATAAAATGGAAACATTGGTATTAAAATTGTAAGACGTTTTAGTTTGCAAATAGTAGCAACGACCTATAAACCAAGGGACCAAAAGTGCAATTTACTCTTTATTGTATTTTAATACATTGTGTTTTTAAATTGTGTTTTATTTGATATTCATTGTGTTATAGTATACTTGTTATGTCCATTGTGTTTTATGGTCTAGGTTTTTAATTTTTTTTCAAAAATATAGCAACAACATACTCGTTTTGAAGATAAAAAACGGATGTTTTTATGGTGGAAATAAAAAAATATCGTATCAAAGAGTAATCAACGTTTTAAACAAGATGTGGGTGGTGGAAAAGAGATAATATTATCTTGAGTTGACGTAATACCTTAATTCAAATGATGAGCCTCTTTTTGAATTGTGAATTCCTCATATAATCTTAGCCATCTATTATACAATCTAGTTACTATCATTACTTTCTATACTACCAACAAAACACAACTTTTTAATATATCCTAACCCTATAATGTAATATGTAATTATTTATTATTAATGTTTATTTATGAGTACCCAATCCCATATACTATACGGGTCTATAACCTCACTTATATCAAAGTAATCATAGTTAAAACCTATGCCGCACGTTCTTGAACCATGTTTTTGAATTGGGATCATTTCCTTGGAAATTGTTGAGGAAGTTGTTATAAATAAGGAAGATGTTTTAATAAAAATTGTTTAAATTGTTTAGAATCTTATTAGATATTGATTTAACTAAAAGATATTTAGAAAGAATCTTACTTAATAAGATGCTTGAAAAAGTTAAACCAACCTCGCAAATATATTGGTCTATTTGGATATTTCTGAAAAAGGATGGTCAATGGAGAGCTTTCATGGTCTTTAGTGTTAAGGTCTTATAAAAGCTATATATGATACTTTATCGATAAAAAACATTGGATATGTATGATATATTGGTTGGTTTAATTTCAATTTAAAGTAATCATTAAACAAATTGTTTCTAAACATAATGTATTGTTTACTCCAGAAACCCATTTTAAATTTTATGACTGAAAAATCTACCTTCAAAGTTCAAACAATATAAATAAATATGTTATAACACCCGAGACCAAAAGATATCATATTAGATACAACTTACTTTATGATGAAATTATACCATACTTTAAATGAGAACAGCCGTAAGAGTGTATTTAATCTAATATAAATTATATAAATATAAATATAAATGAAATAAATCTTGAATAAAAACAAGAAGGAAAAAGAAAGTCAAATCAATGCGGATGCATATAAGATTTTTGAAAGGGACCTCATTTGTTTGGAACAAAGACCAATAATGTTAATAAAAGTTACATCTTAACCGTTAACTTGTACATGTGTTAACAATCTCCTTTTCTAAATGCATGAGTCATTTTAGATTATTCCCACAAATAATGATGCATGTCACAAAATTAATAGTGTTACTTTTGCAAATGTGATAATGGGGACATGAGGACTTGAGTGCATTGTAACTTCTGGACCACCCAATTTCAAGCAATAGAGGCCACAACTCGCATATGAAATCAAAAGGTGACCATATAAAAAATGTTTATTTTTATTTTGCTTAATAGTTTCAGTTTTGGTATGGGAAACTTGCTAAAGTAGGACGAGTTTGTGTTGTTTAAAATCTATATTGATTAGTTGGGGATCCATGAATATTCTCATGGGGTCATAATTTTTCGGTTAACATTTTATATACATGGAATTTTTACTGGGTTGGCTTACCAATATGTTTATATCGGGTTGGGTCTTCGTAAAAACCCAACGCGAATTGTTTTTATTATAGTGATTCATATAGTTGTTTCCCATCTTCATCAAAACATGGGTGTGAACTGAAAACTTAGCTAATCTTCCTTTTGAAGATTACACTTCCAAGCTAGAACATCTTCTTCCGATCCATAATTAACCGTCACTACTCACTAGTATCTTTTGTATATGATATCAAAGATGAAATATATGGCGATTTGAACTTATAAGTATAATACAAATGTCAACAACAAATCTAGTTAGTCATCTTAACCACCACCAATGCAACACACCCAATACCACCGCAACCACTGTTTAACACAACCATCCACCATTCTTCCTCATCGCCACCCCCACCACCAACACCACTCAGTGCCACCTTTTACTAGTCTCATAATCGCTGACATCGTGTTGCATGCCAACACCGGTAGTCTCAGTTACCACTATCAGACCCAACTTATAGAACACCTCCACTGCAACCTTTTACCAGTCTCATTACCACCAAGGATAGTATGGCATCATTTAGATACAATTGGTTATGGTACCATCGCAAAGTTAGACATATACATGTATAGTTTCTTTTATTAATTTATCTTAAGATTTATTTAATCAATATGACATGTTATATTTATCCTAGAATAATTAATATCATTATAATAGAAATTTGAGTTGCTATTTTAAAGACTTAAACCCAACTTGTCATAAGTTTTATTTCCATACACAAACCTAAATGAAATAAACTTAAACTTAATGAAACCCGAATCTTTGTAACTTTATTTTTTATTTTCCAACTTATTACCCATATCATTTTTGTAGATGTACATGTGCACACAAATTTTGTGTAACATCCGTCAAAAACGGATTTTACCAAACCCGCTCCGTTTATTAACCGAACAATCAGTTTAAAATTTCGTGGCGTATTTAATGCCCAATTTAATTTTAAACGATACATAATTAATTATTATATTGGGATATATAAATTGTTTTTGAAAAACTGTTAAAAATAATAAAATAAAAATAATATGTTTCTGCCGGGTTTCGAACCCGGGTCAGTATACCGGTTCAGCAGACTTATCACACACACACTCAACCACTGCGCCACTGATGATTCTTGTTAATTATTAGAATCAATTAATTCATAACATGTTTTTCCGAATTCAAAACCGGCGCCCAAATTTCAGTCGTCGGAAATCCCGGCGATCTCGCGAGATTGAACGATATCTTTAGTTATAACGTAAACATTTACTAGGACATCGGTTATAACCGACGCCTGGACCCGCGACACAAGCTATAACCGACGGAAAACGTAATGACTTTGAATCAAGTCGGAAATCGGACCAAATTCATCGACGACTTGCCTTATAAATACCCCCTCAAACCTCTGCAAGCTTTTTCGCTCAAAACCGCACCTTTACCCGACGTAATTCCACTCGCTGAAAAATTTCTGCACATCGCCGGAAAACCGAACCCTCCACTTCTGAGCCTTACTAAACCCCCTGAGCTTATACCGAAGTCACCCACATCCTTTTCAAGCTTGCTGAAGACTCTCTGCCGCAAGACACACGACGCCGGAATCTTTTGCTGTCACCGGAGTTTCGCCGGAGAAACAGAGGAGTCCAGTCGGTATACTTTACGCCTAGTTTTCTTTTTCTTTTTATTTATATCTCACCTGTAACTAACTGAGACACACTAACGAACATGATTAAAACTTCGAACTAGTCAGTCATCGTTTCTGGTTAAAACTGACGAAGAAGACGAAGTTTATGTAACATATAAGTATAATTAAAATCAAGTTATAACTCGGGTTAGACACACAGTCCAGCGGTTGACTGTGTGCACATTAAACACGTAAACGTCTCGAGTTCGAATCTTGTCCCACGCATGCTTGCCTTAATAAAAATGTCTTTTTTTGTTAACCGAACCGGAGTCACCACTGAACACGTTAAGTTTATTAATAACCGGAATAATAACCAAGTTATACACACAGTCCAGTGGTGGACTGTGTGAATGTTTAAACACACGTCACGAGTTCGAGTCCGGTCTACTGCACCGACTCGGACAATTATCTAACTTTTTAAAATAAGACAGAAATGGAAATGTTTAGTTTGTATATAAGTATAATAAAAATCGGTTTATATAACAAGTTAAACACACAGTCCAGCGGTGGACTGTGTGTTAACTCAACCCACAGGTCCCGGGTTCGAGACCTGTGGAGCGCACCGGTCCGATTCAGTAAAATCTTTTTAGAAATTAATTGATTTTCGGATTAATCTAATTAATATATAAATATAATTAAAAACAGAAATATTTCGGGTTAGACACGTAGCTCAGTTGGTAGAGCTGCGTGCACGCGTACGGGAGGTCTCGGGTTCGAGCCTCACTCAGCGTACACTTACACGCATACGAACCGGTCAAACAGTCAAGGTCAACGGTCAATGGTCAACGGTCAGCGGTCAAAAAAGTCAATTTTTTTATTATTTTTATTTATTTATTTTAATTAAAAATCAATTAAAAATAACATTTTTCAGGTTAGAAAATAGCCTTAAACTCACAAAAATACACCCAACAATCCTACTAAAATGGATTAATAAAATCCGTTTACTTACCGAACCATAATGCTATTTATCTAGGTTAATTTCACTCGTGGTTAAAACCACTTCGCGTGCATTCAACATCATCAACCGAATGCACCCACTGTGAGTGAATCTTACAACTCCCCTTTTTATATTACACGTTTTGGGGTGTGTCATGTGTCACAAAATAATTAACTCGTTTATTTAAACTTGTGCCATACCATATTGTGATCTAAACTTAGATTGTTTATATTGTTGTGGTTATGTATTTCATTTTGTCAACTTATATGAAAGTCATTCATTAAGCCCATCAGTTCCTCGTGGGAGACGAGTTGAGCAACGCGTGCCTCAAAACCAATCCATTATTGTTCATGTGTGTATCATTGAGTTTATATTGATTGTAGTTATGTCTTTCATATTATCATGTTTATGCAATTCATTCATTAGGCCCATCAGTTCCCCGTGAGAGACGAGTTGAGCAACGCGAGCCTCTAAACGATCCATTATTGTTCATGTGTGTATTGTTTAATATTAAATTGATTTATGAATAAGTTTACATCTATTTTTACTCATGTGTGGTTGTGCACTTTATTTCATAATCAATTAAATAAACTTGTTCAAATGTTTTCCATAGGATTCACTCGCCAACTTTTTGTTGATCCAAAAACCCTTTTACACATGATACAGGTGAACAGGATGAAGCAAGGAAAACATAGGAAATGCCTTAGAAGAAAACAATGAAGCCTAGATTGATATTTAGGACATGTTGTAATATTGATTGTAATTTTTCATTAAAGTGTATTAATGAATATGAAACGTTAAAATAAATGTCATGAGCGTTGATGATAACCCAATCATGTCCCGATCACCTTTTCCGCTGCGGGTCGGGGTGTGACATTTTGTCAGACTGACAGCAATAAAAAGACACACACATATATATATATATATATATATATATATATATATATATATATATATATATATATATATATATATTTGTATAACAAGAATGTAAGATCCACACATGTTTACCGATTTTTAGGAAAAATATATAGTTTAATTATTTAAGAAAAATATTGGAAACCTATGGATAAAAGGAATATTTGTCATGTTGTTTGTGTGATAATTTGATAACATATCTATGATATGTTTGAACGACTTGTAACATCGATAATCAATTTACTTGTTATAAATAAATAAATATCATTATAAGATTGTTATAAATAAAATAATAAAAAATATTATTAAAAACAAACTTTTAAATGTCACATGATTCCTGTTAATTACTAATAAAATCTTTCTATACTAATAAATAAAAATTAAAATCTTTTTTGAGTACGTATCTGTTTCTGATGTTTTTTCATCTTATTTTCCTATTTATCTCTCATCTCTCATATTAAATAATAATAATAATAATTTTAAACAAAATATTAGATATGAATAAATATTTATTTTTCTATAAATAATTTAAAAAAATTAGATAAGGATAAACATTTGTTTTTATTATGATCATATTAATTAGTAATAATAATAATAATTTTAAAAAGATAAGAATATATATTTGTTTTTCTAAAAAAATTTTTAAAAAATTTAGATAAGGATAAATGTTTGTTTTTATTATGTAACTAGATTCATCACCCGCCGCAATGCGACATGATTTGTTACTTATATATCATGTTAGATGAAAGACAAATGTTTCTTACATGACCGTGACCGTGTATGTAAAACATAGAAAATAATAACTAAGTCGATCTCTGACACGCGCGTTTCAACAGACCTATCAACTATCAAACGGTGAAAAATAGACATGCTGCAATGGGCCTGTAAAACGGGAAAAAATAGATGAAAAAAATGTTGAACCCCACACGCACGTTGCGACGTGTTAATTCGGAAAATTTAAAACGAAACGTTAAAAAACATGCCAAAGATTAAATGTATAACGGAACAAAGTTGAAAGTAAAAAAATATTGGGTTAAATTGCAAAAGATGGAAAACTTTGAGTTAAAAGTAAAAAAATTAAAGGGGTTAAATTTTAAGAGATGAAAACTTTTGAATTAGAAGTGAAAAATCAAATTAATCAAAGAAGTTAAAATATAAAAAAATCAAACTATAAACTGAAATGATCAAAGATTAAAACTTTAGAGTTAAAACGAAAAAAATCTTAAAGCTAATAGTGCAGCAACAACAAGCAAATATATATTGCTATCCTTAAATCATACTATGTTATAGCCATCTAACATACCTCCGATCATACTATGTTAAAACATCCATCTATGGTTTGGTTATAACCATGTATATTATAATAAATAAAGATATAGATAAAAGAATATATTAAATCATACTATGTTATAGCCATCTAACATACCTCCGATCATACTATGTTAAAACATCCATCAATGGTTTGGTTATAACCATGTATATGATAATAAATAAAGATATAGATAAAGATAATATTAATTAATTATATAAAAGATAATATAAAATAAAAATAAACACTTTTAGGTTAAAGAAGAAAATGTCACATGACATTTATTACAGTCTTTTATTAGAATTTAGATTAATAACTGTATTATAATTTTTTTCATTCACTATAATTAAATAATTATTCTAGATTGGGCATATGCTTCTATCAAATTGTAAGTGTTTTTAGACGCATCACTATAATGTTTTGGACTCATCATTATAATTGCACAATTCTTTTAAATGTCAAATCCAGACAACTTAGTTTCACCTATGTAATGTTAGACGTACTGTTATAATTGTTTTAAACCCATCATTTATCCCACATTGCATCAACATATAAAAAGAACACCAATTTTCGATATAACAATTCGGTACTCCATTCAAAGAGAATTCAATTCTCGATTCTACGGTAGAATTCATAAAAAAATATGAAATATATAAAAACGTGGGGATCGATCTCCACCCCGTAAACTCTGTTGAATACAAATTTAAGACGAGTGTTTTATGAATGAAATAAACAAATAAGCATGAAGGTGCATAAAACTAACTAAAATAATTGCATCTTATAATTTGAATGTATCACAAAATGAGATTTAACCTCATGTAATACATGTGTTTTCAACCTAATAATAAATAAAAAAACAAAGTAAAATATCATAATAAGTAAACAATAAATCAAATTTCATTTTTAAAAGATAAATCTTAAAGACAATATGTATTAACATATGACATTATATTTTATTCAACATGTACTATATATGAATTTTTTTAAAGATATACTCTTTTTATTATTTATTATATAAAATTACATTTATGCAAAAAAAAAAAACAAAGTAAAATGTTATAACAAGCAAAAAGTATATCAATTTTCATTTTTAAAAGATATCTTGACGACTGTTTGTATTACCATATGACATTATATTTTATTACGTGCAATATATAAGTTTTTTTCAAAAATATATATTTATATTCTTATTTATTATATAAAATTACATTTATGAAATTCATATATAATATGAGATTCTAAACTACTAACCCTTATAAAAAAATCAAATGAAAAGAACATCATGTGAGTGAAAAATAGGTATGATCTAACTTTTGATGACCTATGGTATATGTCATGATGTAGGAGTCATGTGAGAGAGACGCCCATCAAAAAGTCTTGCTAGATTCCACGTCATGGAATATTATAATTTTGATTTATTATGTGACGTTTTTGATGACTAATTAGATAAGTTAACAATTATATTGTATGCCTTCATCTAGAAAATTCACGAATTTATACGAGTTGGAGAGACAAAAAATTGTCATGGCATGCAAAAGAGCAGTGACAGATCTAGAAAATCTTCGTAGGGTAGCGTTTTATAAAAATGGTAACGAAATCGAAAAAACGTCAAATTTTCCAAAATTTACACTACCGCTGAAGCGCTAAGGGGTAGCAGAGGCTACCCCTTCCCCTAAGGTAGGTCCGCCTCTGACGGTAGACAACGTTAACACTGTGTCTTTTGATCGGAGTAGAAACCCGGTAGAAGCATCGAAACTAAACGAGCTTTTGGATGCCATTGGACACTTGGAGCTGGGCTTTCTGTTAAGAGTCTAAGAAATCGGCTTCAACAAGCATCCTTCACACATCTGGGTAGTGGCGGATCTAGAAAATATTCGTAGGGGTAACGTTTTATAAAAAAGGGTAACGAAATCGAATAAACGTCAATAAAAGGTCAAAATTTTCCAAAATTTACACTACTGCCGGAGCGCCAAGGGGTTCTGGGCCTGGATTTTGAATGGAATAGTTGGTGCCCTCTAAAGGTTGACTTCATGATATGGAGATTAATACAAGACATGCTGCCAACTAGGGTCGTGCTTCAGCGAAGAAATATCCAGCTTCCCTCTTCACGGTGTTGTTTATGCAACGAGCAGGATGAAACGACATTACATTAATTTGGGGCTTGTAGTGTGGCCAGCCAGATCTGGGACTTCGTGTCTAAATGGTGTAAGATAAAAGCGATCTTCATTTTAGAATTAAAGGACTTAGGAAACATTCACAAGCAGAATTCGCGGGTCAAAACTTTGGAAAAAGGGGCTGCAACTGGTTGTCCAAACAGCCATCTGGTGCTTTTGGAGGTCCTGTAACGCCGTTGTTTTAACCAAAAACGCTCTTCCGTGGCAGGCATTATCGAGGAGATAAAAGTCCTCAGATTCTTGTGGATGAAGAGTAGAACAAAGGCCCGGAATTTATCCTGGGAAGACTGGGTTTCCTTTAATTATCATGTCTGGGGGTTTAGTATTGTTTGGTCTGATGTATGTATGCTAGTGTATATTGTTATTTTCCGGTTGTATGATGTGGTTAACATACTGTTAGCCTCCCCATATTTTGGTGAGTGAAAATTTAGTTAGCCTTTAAAAAAACAATTATATATATATATATATATATATATATATATATATATATATATATATATATATATATATATATATTATTTTGTCACTGGTGCTTGATTATGAAACTTTTTGTCACGTAGGGTTGTGGCATGTTGCAAGACTTTCCAATTTTCAATCAACAAGGGCACTACGACCAATTAATGGTAAAGTATATTAAAAAGACATGAGTTAAATGGTTGCATGTACCCTGTGGTTTATAAATATAATAAACTTAGTTGTAATGGTTTAATAATTAAAGAGTTGGTACAAGTAGTTATAATTTTACACTAGTATATTTCTTATCACTAACCTAAATTAATTTTTTAAACTAAATCCATGTAAAATTAGTAAACTACCTTAATATATAAATAAGTTAATAAATATATAAATAGGTACATATATTAAATAATATATTATATAAAAAGTAAAAACGTAAATCACTTAACACTCACCACCGCCATCTCACTTTCACCACCGAACACCCACTACCACCACCGTCTTACTTCCAACACCGAAAACCCACCAACACAAAACACCCACCCACACCGAAACCTACCACCACCAACGAACACCTCCACCACTGGCAAACCACCACAATCACCGTCTCTATTCAACAGTATGATCACAAGACCAACTTTTAAAACACATCTCTCGGTGATGTGTCAACACAGTCAAGGTTGGATTCAACAACATCATCCCTAAATATCTATTCAACAACATCATCACTAAATCTCTACTAACTTCTATTTCAATCGAATCAAATTAACAGTTTACTGATTAATCCTGAACATAAGAATACACAGTAAGGTATCTGCTCGTTGGATTTGAGTGTCTATAAACTTAAGAATAGTTAGATGAAAATTAGATCTTAGATTTAGGCTCTTTTTAACAACTTGCCAATGTTCAATTAGTGAAAAGATTTGATATATTTGCAATATTTTGGGATGTGTTTGGTGAGATAGTCATTTAACAAGACTTAACTGAGAAACTTAACATAGGTTAGTGATAAGGACCATACGAGTACATAAATTACAACCACTAGGACCAACTCTGCAATTATTAAACCACTAGTACGAAGTCTGCAATATTTACAAACCACAGAGACTAACCATGCATTTAACTCATAAGACGTGAATTGTAACAATCACAACAAGAAAAAGTATGTATCTATTTGAGATTTAGATAGGAGTGTTAAAATAAACTGATTGAAACAAAAGCAAGCCAGCTAGCTGGTTTGATAAGTTTATCCAGAGACCGATTTTTGTGGTTTAATGCTTTAGCAGCTCGGTCCAATTTTAAACTTGAATTTAATTGTTTGAGCTTTACTATTTATATAGTTATTTTCTTTGTAGGAAAATCTAGTTATTATATGTAAATAACAATTAACCCTTAATTGTTTCAAATTTTTTAGTATTAAGGTGAAGGGGGTGCACCTCTTATGAGATGGGAGAAATTTTTATCCATCCAATCATGATATGCCATGTCAATTCCTCACTCATATACCATTCTTGCCTAAAAAACATAAAGGGTGGTTTCATCCAAACCATTTAAAAAAAATGGATGATTGGTTGAAAGAGAGTGTGACTCACCATTACCCCCTCTCCTCCTCTTCCCCTCATGCGGCAACAACTCCCCACATTCACCCTTCACCGTGCGACAATTGTATGTTGACAGCACATTCACCTCGCGGCAAACAACCACCCCGCACACCTTGCCGCACCCACCCCTCTTACCCTAATGGTTTTAAGAAAAAAGAAAACGGCTAAACCTTCAAATCGGTGAAACCTATAAGTACAATCGATATATTTGAATTGATAAACTGCAGCTAGCTGTGTAACACATAAATTATTAAATTTCATCAAACCACTTCAAACTAAGAATGTGAAGGGGGCGAAAAGTGAAAATATTTTTGCTGATACGGAGTGGCTTTGCTTTTCACACCCATTAACATGTGTTATAAAAATGTGAAATGTGAGTAATTCTTTTGTTAAAAGAGTATGAGATGTGTGAATAGACTGATCGATTGAAGAAGTGATCTAGTGGATTGGATTTCACGTCCACAAAGAAAGCTATAGAAATATGGGCAACGCCCCTTTCACACCCGGGTGTTACGTACTCACGGTCCACCATAGCACATTTCCGCATCCATCTTTAACCCCTACGACACATAGTTTAATTGTGGACACAACTAGGATTTTATATATCTTCTTATAATCAAAGGTTGGTGGCCTTTGTCACTGACCCATTACACCCCTATACTTTCAAAATACTCATTTTCACCCCTATTTTTACAAACTTTAAAAATTGTCATTTTACCTCTTGAGTTCTAACTTTTCAAAGTTATCTCACATATTATGATTCTTTAGTTTAAAAGAAAAAAAAACTATTTACTCACGTGGTTATTTTTATGTATGTATCGGTATAAATTCACGTTTTGACGCATTATTTTTATTTTGGAAACGAGTCGGGCCAAATAAAATGCATTTTCATGTTTATTTTTATGTACGTTTTCAGTTGATGTACGTTTCGGCGTAAATAAAAAGAGATGGTATTTTCACACCTGCTTATTATAATGTAAGCGTCGGTATAAATTCACGTTTTAGTGTAAAGTGTAAACGATGTAAATTCATGTTTCTACATAAATATTTTTTTTCGTAAATGAGTCTAGTCAAATATAATACGTTTTCTTGCTTATTTTTGCATACGTTTTCGCTTGGTCTACGTTTTGACGTAAACTGTGTCGAGTCAAATATAATACGTTTTCATTCGACGGTATAATTTTGAGTTACTGTACGTTTTGACACCGCTAAGCTTTGATGCAAAGGTAAAGATAGCGTAGTGGTTAAGTGGAACACTCACTAAACGAGCAAAAGAACTAACCTGGGTTTGATTCCGTTTCTTTTTCTAGCCACAATGTTTATATAAATTAAATTGAGTTAAATCACATAACGTGACGCTAGCTATAAACAACTAACATCCCTCAGACACAAGAGCTGAAGAATCTACTCATCTACCTATAATTAAGTTTGACACCTTTCATGTGACCCATCTCGTACAACATGTAACATGTGTACCTCACACGTGGGAGTCAAGCACCCCTTCACTCAATTGAAAAACCTTTTGTACATATACCCTATTTGACCTCAGTTTAACTGATTTTCTGTATGCAATGTTTTTCCGTTTCAAATTTCCGGCACCGTTACCGGCGGGTTTCTCAGTTTCACTTTCGAATTTCATCATCAGTTCTTTCTCTGCATCATGATGCTTCAGAAATCCAGTGCTCAAACAACTGCTCCTCGAACGGATCCTTCCGAAGGTACTCTCCAATCCTCACTGTTTGAGTCTATTTTGAGTTTAGATTTGCTGTTGTTCCGACTGTTCATAATTCATGTAGATGAAACCAGCTGTCATTTGCTGACTTGCGGAGCTATTGTTGATGAAAGAAGTGTTTGTTTACGTTTGTGAACTGTTCGTTTAGTTTTTTAATGAACGAACGTAAGAGAACATGGATATGTTCATTTTTTTATGAACAAAAACTTCGTTTGATTAAATGTTCGTTTAAAGTTAAACGAAGGAACATGAATATGCTTGCATTTGTGTTTGTTGAGTTCTTTTACAATAGTTGTCAAAGTTCAGATATGTTTGGAAACTGTTATCCTGTTTCCTTAACCAGATATTAAGATTTTGAATTTGATTCATAGCTTTTTAAAAGTAAACTGATAGTCCATGTGGTTTGCACTTTGTAACGTATTTAGTCCCTAGCTTTTTTTCCTGGAAATACATGGATGGTCCATGTGGTTTGTAATTTTAACGCATTTAGTCCCTAACTTGAACATGTTAAGACTTAGATTTACTGGCTGACGACTAAATACATTAGAAAATACAAACCACAGGGACTATCCGTGTATTTTTTAAAAGGCTAAGGTCTAAATCTAAAATTTTGGTAAACTATAAGGGCATTCGTGTAATTTACTCTAATAAATAAGTTGTCAAAGTTCAGAAATGTTTGCAAGTTATCTTGTTTCCTTAAGATAATACATGGTTTCAAAATCAAAATGTTAAAAATATACTGATAAATTCTGAAGGCATTAATTCGTCAAAACTGGAGACTATACTTTTAGCAAGTATTGTCGTATTGACTAACCGGAGGTTTTTTGAAAGAGAAAGCATAATTAATTATTTCGGTTTCTTTATTTAATTTTCAATTTAAAAGTTAAAACAATTTTTAAATAAGACGTAAAATATATAAATATGGTAAATTTTGTTATGTATCTACTTTTTAATTATTATTTTAAATAGTCCACATGTGAACATTTGAAGATATTTATGCTAGTTGGTAGGCATAAATTACACAGTAGAAATTATTGCATGTCCTTACAAAAAAAGAAGAAGAAATTATTGCATGTATTCATGAGTATTGGTTTATAGTGTGATGTGACATTCTTACCAATTTACATAACAACTTGCAACATAAATTAACAACTCATACCAAATCATTTCAGATTAAATATTGTAGTAATAGATATCTTTAGGAGAAAAATCTTCTTCATATATAAAAGAATTGTAGCATATGCCAACACCTTCAATGTACTTGTTAAGATGCATCATGCATGCATTGACCTTTGTGATTCATATGTTATCAATCTGTATTTTAATGCTACTTTATTATTCAAAGTTACTAAAT
Organism: Scalesia atractyloides; assembly: GCA_947069175.1. NCBI lineage: Eukaryota > Viridiplantae > Streptophyta > Magnoliopsida > Asterales > Asteraceae > Scalesia > Scalesia atractyloides. Next base: position 88,220,903 of record CAMTDV010000001.1, read on the forward strand.
ACAAGGGAGACATTGTTTTTTTTGTCATTTTTTTCTTCTTTCCCATTGCCAAAAAAATTGCCTGTCTCTTGGTAAAAAATGATTAAATTCTACAAATACCAATTTAAATGCATATCAGACTGGCTATACCGGTTCAGTTACACTAAACCAATTTTAAAGGGTATAGTCGTAAAATTGTAATTTTTATTCCTCTCAGTTTGGAAAGACATACAATTTAATTGATTTAATTTTTTTCTTCAAAATTTTGAACATAAAACTATATTATATCTTTCGATTCCTTTCCCTTCCTTTCCTTTCCTTTATACTCCTTAATTCTTATTCCCTTGTTTTATTGGTTTATTAAACTCTGGAAAACTTGCCTTGATTGTTTGTATGTATGAAACATTGAAACCTATAGCATCAATAAATATATTAATTTTTATGTGGTACAGTGAGGGCGTTAAACTTGATATTCGAACAATGGGACGTGCAAATACCGAGGGACCTGTGGAACATAAGCGGAGAACCATGCACCGGAACAGCCCTCGGACAAGATTTTGATGAGGATTACAACAATCCATCCATCGAATGTGATTGTACCTTTGACAACAACTCCACTTGTCATATTATCAAATTGTAAGTCTTTTGTTTTCTTGAGGATTTTGACATGGAATCACCAGATTTGAAATTACATTTAATATTATTGTGAATTTACATATAAATGTGTGTTCGTTGACCAAATGTGGTGCATAAAAAAAGTGTTTCGGACTGAAACCAATCCAACTATGGGACACATCAGTTTTTTGATGTTTGCTGAGGCATTGCTTTAATATTAAGGTTCTTGAAAATTTGAATCATAGGGGATCTGAGTCTCTGACTTATGACCATTCAAAGTACTGGTTTGATATTTGATATATTATTAACTGTTATGAGTTCTATAAATAGTTATTTCATCTGGTGTTCTAAAACTTCTCATGTTAATGCATCCAGCAAAGTTCAACAACTTAACAGGCAAGGGGTCATTCCTGAAGAACTTGCTGCTCTAACTTATCTCACTGTATTGAATGCATTTTCCTTTTCTTTTCTTCAATTGTTTTAGTATCATTTCTATATGCAATCAATTATACTTTCATGTCTGCAGGAAAATTGATCAGAACTCATTCACTGGTACCTTGCCCGCGTTCCTTGGAAATTTTTCTTCCATGATGTACTTGTAAGTGCAAGATGTTTATAAAATTAATTTTGAATTACTTAGTTAGGGTTCTTGTATTATTCTTTCCTTATGATATTCTATCAATATATTCATATAGGGGAGAGTTATCTTGGAAACGCTATATATCGCGAGAACCGTGAGAACGAATGAAAAAACCAATCAAAACCATCTTTTTAATACAAACCTCATTGTAATTAAAATACGACATCAAAAAAAGAATTTACAGCATCAAATAATTCATCTCTCTTTTCAAAATCACTCTTAATAAGTTTTTATACATGTGTAAATTCAACAAATTTACACACGTGTAAATAACAAACTTACACATGTGTAAATTTTCTTTCTTTACGAATACATGTAAATTTAAACGTTTAAATTAAATTTCTAATATTGTTTTCGAATAATAATGATAAGTGTAAAAAGAAATTTTGAATTTGAATTGTTTTTGACCATGTTCTTGTGGTTTTTTCATTCGTTCTTACGGTTCTCGCAATATTTAGCGTTCGCATTTAAACCCTACCTATTCATATATATATATATATATATATATATATATATATATGGAACACTAGTGTATTTGCGAATTAAGTGAACAAATCCTGGCTATTGATTTACACACGTGTATGGCTAGGATTTCATCATCATATCGTAAAATACACTAGTGTATTTCCTCATCAAATCCTGGCCACTAATTTACACACGTGTATGGGCCGGATTAGCTCGCTCAGTTCGCAAACACACTAGTTTTCACTCTTGAACCTAATCTATATATGTATGTATATTAATTTGTGTTATTATACCTACCTGTGTGAAGATAAATTTCTAAATTGCTGACAGGTCATTAGCCCACAATCAGTTCTCTGGTACAATACCGCGTGAGCTTGGAAATCTTAAGGAACTAATAATGCTGTGAGTACCAATGTCATTTTCTACTTATAGTTATTTTAATTCCTTGCATTCCATTATCTTCTTTCTTTGTTTATAAATAAAACTTGGATATTACATATATTTATACGGTTAACGTTGTCTATTTGTTTCAGGGCTATTAGTTCCAATAATTTTTCAGGCACTCTTCCCCCAGAACTTGGAAACCTAGTCAATATGCGACTACTGTATGTTTCTTTGAATATATGAATGATATATACACACATATGTAGTATCTGATGAGAAGATAATTTATACAATCTTAACAAAAAATTGCAGTTACCTTGACAGTTGTGGTGCTGGCGGCGAGATTCCCTCAACATTTGCCCGCCTCACAAATATGGGTGAGATGTACTACTTTTTTTTGTCCCATGAATATTCTTTTATTTTTGAGTAACGTGCAATTTGGCTCCTTATAGTTTGGTGACGGGAGCAGTTTGCCAACCTCAAACTTTATTTTTGTTGCTTGCAAAATGTAACACTTTGCATCCTTGCCGTCTATTAAACATTACCCCCCCCGTCTATTGAAATAAAACGTTCAACAGAAGACAGAGTTGCAAAGGGTTACATTTCGCAAATAAAAGGATGCATGAGTTAAACCGTGTATTTGTTATTGATTGAATTTGTGATACAAAGAAGTCCTATAAATAGGACCATTGCCTAGCTATTACAAAGAAAGTAAATCATTTTCAATCAGTGAGATAAATTAATGGTAAATAATATATGATCACATAAATCTCTGCCTTTAATTCAGTCTAATATTCCCCGCAAGTTGAGGGCGGGGAGCAACAACTTGGATCGTAGAAAGATGAATCTTTGTGAGGACAATGGCTTGGTAAAGACATCAATAATCTGGTCATTGGTGGAGACAACCTTTACATTGAGTTGTCCTTGAGTTATCTGTTCACGAACACAATGATAATCAACTTCAACATGCTTTGTACGAGCATGAAACACAGGATTAGCTGAGAGGTAGGTGGCTCCAAGATTATCACACCAAAGTGTGGGTGAGATTTTGGAGGAAGTCACGAGCTCATGTAAAAGTGCCTTCAGCCAGATTAGTCCTGTAACAGTATCAGCAAGAGCTTTATATTCTGATTTGGTTGAAGACAGGTCCCTGTTTGTGAGCGGTCTAGGAGATGAGATTCGAGCCCAGATAAACTGCAAATCCCCCCGTGGACCGACGATCGATAGGATATCTAGCCCAGTCAGAGTCAGAAAATGCATTGATGACAGTATCCTGCCAGTATGCATCTGTGAAGGCATGGAGTAAAGAGCCTGAGTTATGACGAATAAGTAGACCGAGATCAGACGTGCCTTTCAGGTAACGAAGAATTCGTTTGACAGCAGACCAGTGATTTTTCGGTGGGCGCATGCATGAACTGACACACTTTGTTTACCGCAAAGGCAATATCAGGTCGGGAGAGAGTAGAGTACTGTAAGGCGCCCACGATTTGACGATACTTTGTTGGGTCTGATAAAAGGGGACTGTCATCAAGTGTCAATATCTGAGAGGTGCTCATAGTAGAATTCATTGGTTTGCAGTTTGAGAGGCCAGAACGCTGTAGAATGTCCAAGATGTACTTTCGTTGTGACAACAAAACATTTTTCTGATGGTGGAGGACTTCAATTCCCAAGAATAGTGAAGTTGGCCCAAATCTTTTATAGCAAAAGAGGCATTTAATTGCTTAATGATACCTAAGATGGCCGAGTTGTTGTTTCCAGTGATGATAATATGATCGACATAAATAAGAATGTAAACTAAGGTTGCACCGTGTGTGAGAATAAAGAGGGAGGGATCCATTTTGGACCCCTGAAAACCCAGCTGCTGGAGAACAGTGGAAAGCCGTTGGAACCAGGCTCTGGGTGCTTGTTTGAGCCCATATAGAGATCGATGGAGTAAGCATACATGGGTAGGTTTGCGGAGTAAGCATACATGGGTAGGTTTGCTGGGGTCTGCAAAACCTGGAGGCTGTTTCATGTATATAGTCTTAGAAATATCACAATGAAGAAAGGCATTTTCCACATCGAGTTGGCAAAGAGGCCATTGTTGAGTAACAGCAAGAGATAAAATTACTTTGATTGTTGTCGGCTTGATGACAGGGCTGAATGTTTCATGATAGGTTTTTGATGAAAACCCTTTGCCACGAGTCTGGCTTTGTAGCGAGTGAGCTTTCCCTAGGCATCCGACTTTAACTTGTAAACCCACTTGCAATCAATTAAGTTAGAGTGATTATCATAAGGGACCAAAGACCAAGTTCTGTTCTTGAGAAGCGCTTAATACTCCCGGTTCATGGCAAGATGTTACTCAGGAGATTTGTTGGCAACGGTAAAGGTGGTGAGAACGGTAGGGTCAGAAGAAGTGGTGGCAGAATAGGCAGATAGAGTGTAGAAGTGTGTGTGTTTGGGGTTTTGTCTTAGATTAGATGTCTAGCACGAGAAGGTGGGGTTGGAATGTTTGAGGATGGGCCAGTTTGAGGTTGAGCCGAGGCTGGTTCAGCTTGAGCCGAGGGTGGTTCGGAAGGAGGTGGGTTAGAGTTTGAATGGTTTTGAGTGGTGGAGGGTGGTGATTGTGGGGCCGATTGCTCATCAATGAAGAAAGGAGGTGGGTCTGGAAATATGAAGACTGAGGTGGGTGTAGTTGGAATAGGTGAAGGTTGGGGAGGGTTATAGGGAAAGACATGTTCATTGAAACGAACATATCGGGCGATGTAAAGGCGCTCGGTGGCAAGATCGAGGCACCGATAACCATGGTGAGATGGACTATAACTAAGAAAGACACATGGTGTAGAACGAAAATCCATTTTGTGATGGTTGTACGAGCGCAAGGCGAAGTGCCAGAATCTTTATTGGAGGAGATTTATTGGAGGAAATGCGAGAAGGAAGACGGTTTATGAGGTAGACAGCTGTTTCAAAGGCGAAGTGCCAGAATCTTTGTGGGAGATTGGCTTGGGCTAGGAGGGTGAGATATGTTTCAACAACGTGGCGATTTTGACGCTCAACGGTTCCGTTTTGGGCACTGGTATATGGACAGGAGCGTCGATTGGATGATGCTAAGGGAGGTAAAAAGGGTGATAAGTTTTGAAATTCTCCTCCCTAGTCAGTTTGAACACTTTTAAGTTTGGTATTAAATTGTCTTTCGACCATGGTTAAGCAGTTTTTGAAAGTGGTATAGACATCAGATTTATTTGTTAAGGGAAAGTACCACATAAAGCGTGAATGATGATCAACGTATAATAGAAAAATCGATAACCATCAGTGGACAATGTGGGCGAACCCCAAACATCACAATATACCAAATCCAAAACATTATGACTGCGAAATTAGAAAGAGATAAACAAAGTTTAGAAGATTTTCCTAATTGGCATGCATTACATAAAGAGAAACAACGTTTGGTAGTAATAGGTAAAGAAAAACTAGAAATAACAGTATCAAAAACACGTTGATGAGGATGACCGAGGCGTTGATGCCAAACAGTAGAGGGAGCTTTGATGGCTGTGAATGCAAGCTTTGGAATGGACTTGAATCTGGGGAGGCGAAGAGTGTAAAGGCCGTTCCACTTGGACCCGTTTAGAGGGTAGTATATGTAGTCTCGTCCTTCACAACAAAAAAGGAAGAGTGAAATTCAAAGAAGACGTTATTTTCAAGACAAAATTGTTGGACAGATAAAAGGTTTTGTTTTAGGTTTGGGACATGTAGAATATTAGATATATTAAAGGTTTTATTGGGTGAGTAGAATTTTGATGAGCCAATATGGAAAATAGGAAGATGATTACCGTCACCAATATGGAGTGAGTCATTACTGTGAAGTCAGGAGTTGCGGACTTGTTGCAGCCGATGTCAGGTTTCCACATATCATATTGCGATCCAACATTTGAAAAATTAGCAAAGTTCGCCTGAGTAGGCTGCGTGGATGAGGAAGAAGCTGGCTGGTTGGGACATTGGGATGGAATATGACCTATCCCATACCTATTGCAGTGACCATACACCATTTGCTGAGTGGATGCCCATGAAAACTTATTAGAAGAGCCGATATCACGGCTGTCACGGTTCCTGTTGTTGGAAGCACCACGCGAGTTACCTCGAAAATTACCACGAAGTTGGCCCCAGTTACTGTTGGAGCCAGAAAAGGAGCGGGTAATATAGTTGGCTTGTGGTTGCGGGGTAGAGGATGAAAGAGGGTTGAGTTGATACCCCAGCTGTTTGGCTAGAAGTTGAAGGTTAGAAAGTTGAGATTGGACAAAATTGAGGTTGGGTTGGTTGGTTTCGGTTGAGGCTGCAAAGGACTGTGGTGGGGTAGCAACGTTTGAGGGGCTGCGATGAACACTAAGCATGTAGTTGTGATCGTGAAGAAGGCCATGAAGTTCGTTAAAAACTACAGGTGGTTGCCGGGTCAAAAGATTGGATTTGAGGCCGTGGTATTCCTTCCTGAGGCCTGATATAACAAGCATAACAAGGTCTTTGTCCTTCATAGGTTCACCAATGTTTGCAAGAGCAGAGGCGTATTCTTGTGCTCGAGTGAGGTATTCAGTTGGTTTTTCATCTCCCTTCATCATTATTCTAAGAAGTTGGGTTTTTTAAAGTGTACTCATGTGAAGAGGTGTTTGGAGCATAAGCACGTCCAAGAGAGAGCCAGACTTCTCGTGAGGTTTGACCTTGAACATGCTGGAAGACGGCTTCAGAAACGGTGAAGGTGAGGATCATGCGGATGTGGGCATCATTCGTGATCCAGTGGGGATAACTAGGGTTGTCAGGTGTGGTGGAGCCTGATGTAACAGTTTTGGTTGGGCAGGGTATGGTTCCATCTATGTAACCGTACAGGTTGTTGGAGATGAAGAAGGGTTCGATCATGGCTTTCCAATGACCATACTTTGTAGGTGTTAGGCTGAATGCGAATTTGAGGGAGTTCAAGGTTGTTTTCTCTGTTGCAGTTAGGGCGGCGATGGCTGCCATGGGTGGAGTAAAGGCTGAAGAGAAAAAAAAGAGATCAAGGTTGGTCGGAGTAAAGGGGAAGAGAAGGCCGAAGGTTGGTCGGCTGTTTAGATTAGGGTTTACTTGGCTTTGATACCAAGTTAAACCGTGTATTTGTTATTGATTAATTTGTGATACAAAGAAGTCCTATAAATAGGACCATTGCCTAGCTATTACAAGGAAAGTAAATCAATTTTAATCAGTGAAATAAATCAATGGTAAATAATATATGATCAAATAAATCTCGACCTTTAATTCTGTCTAATAGCACGCAACAAAAATTAAGTTTGAGGGTGACAGCCTGCTCCTGTCACCATAGGAAGCAAATTGCACTTTACTCTATATTTTGTAAGAATAAGTGAAAACCATGTATATTGTATTCACTTATTTTTTTTCTTTCAGGTGGGCTTCAGACAACCCATTTTCTGGAAAGATACCTTCTTTTTAGGCAACTGGACACAGTTAGAGAAGCTGTGAGTAAGAATGGTTATAATGCACCATTTCTATAGATACAAAAATGTAAATTACTCATTTTGTAGATGTTTGATATTATAGAAGACTACAAGGGAATAATTTTGAAGGTACTATACCAGCTAGTTTTTCAAATTTAACCTTATTGCAATCTTTGTAAGCTACGTGTTTTCTCTCTTTCTACATTCTCTCTCTCTCTCTACTTATCTCCTAAGTTTATTCAATTATATGAAAATTTTGTAGGCAAATAAGTGATTTGCAGAATGTGAGTTCATCTAATGATTTTATCACAGATTTAAGGAATCTAACTGACTTGTAAAGGACACAAATCTCTTTCACATGCAATGATATATGCTAGAGTGGGTAATGGGTTCGGGTGTACGTGTTGAAACGGGTTGGGTTGAGTTCACCCGAAACGCTTTTTGTCTACCTTTTGGATTACCAAGTGTGTTTAATATAATTACAATAACTATATGATTACAAAATTAATTCAAATTGTTTTGGATGACGTGATATAGGAGGTTGTCTGCGTTATAACTAAACTTTTGGTGACTTTCGGTCCATTTAATTCTTTTCATATATAACTGTTTTTTATTTATACGTTTACCCATTAGAGTTAAGAGATACCCGAATCGACCCATTAAATAGTAAATAGGTTATATTATTGCCACCTTTACTACATTTCTATCTTCTTATGGAGTTTTCAGATACATACCAACTTACTAACTGTTTTTCTAATGTTTTGACTAGAATTATAAGAAATGCATTAGTTTCTGGTCCTATTCCAACAGGCATTATTCGATTGCAAAAACTAGTTACACTGTAAGTTATTATGCAATAGTTAAGTAAATATCCTTTCCAGAATTTTCTGTTAGGCAGACTGTATTTCATGCACTATTTATTCTCTTTGGCAGAGATTTAAGCTTCAACAATTTAAACGGTTCACTTCCACAAACATTGATGAACATGAGTTCTCTAGTTTCTTTGTAAGTTATTACAATATCTGATAAATGCTGCTGTTTCTCTTATAGGAAGTTTTTTTTATTTGTTGTAATTTTTATACTATTTTATAAACGTAGTTGTTAATCGTTTTAATGTGGTCAGGTTTCTTAGAAACAATAGCTTGACTGGTTCTCTTCTTCCTGACAAAAGTGAAAATCCTCAGAACATGTAAGTTGATTACAACTACTTGAACCTTAATCAATTATTAGTATTTCTTAAGATTTCATTCTCATGGTGTTTTTGAATTTTTATCGTTTCAGAGATTTGTCTTACAATCATCTGTCAGGATCTTTTCCTCGATGGGTGATTCCATCATGGGCAATGGCTAATCTGCAATTGTATGTTTACTTCTCTGCTTTGTTTTTCAGGAATTTAGTGGCTAAAGACTTTGGTGGCACATAACTTTAAATTTGAAATGTTTGCTTGTTATTTCAGGAATTTGGTGGCTAATAACTTCAATTTTGACAGCTCAAACACAAGGTAATCATTTAAATACCCGTGTTATTTGATATGGTCATTGTTTCGAGCTGTCAGATACCCTAACTATTTAGATTTACTGCATTCAGGTGTTTTATGTTATTTTGAGTACTTGCATCACCATTTGCAGCATTTTCCTAGGATTAAATTGTCTTCAGCGAGGCTTTCCTTGCCACAGGAACACGACGCCTTGTAAGAATTTTATTAATTGAATTTAGTAAGAAATGATATGTAGACCTGGCGATTGATGATGGTATTTGTTGTTTGCTAAAGATACCAGCTTTGCAATCAAGTGTGGTGGCTCAGAAATGAGGTCCACGAACAACATATTATTCGAGGCTGAGAATGCTACAACCCTTGGACCAGCTTCCTATTACGTACATGAAGAAAAATGGGCAGTTAGCAATGGAGGCTTGTCATTGACCGAATTCAATGCGACCCCCGTCATTTGTAGCTTCCACCTCAATCCAAGTCAATAACACAAGAATCCAGAACTTTACAGAACATCTAGAAAGTCTCCAGGCTCTCTTAGATACTATGGTTTAGGGCTTGAAAACGGGCCTTATACTGTAACCATTTTCTTTGCAGAGACCGTTTTTAACCGAACCCCACACACCTGGCAGGGTCATGGGAGACGTGTCTTTGATATTTACATCCAGGTTAGATCTTTAAATATTGTTTTTTTTCATTTCTTTATAGTCGACTTAAATACGTTCTTATGTTCTCTAGGGAAATCGTAGACAGAAGGATTTTGATATATCAAAGGAGGCAGGTGGTATTGGAATAGCTCTTGAAAAGAATTTTGACGTTATTGTGACACAAAGTTATCTTGAAATTCATCTATTTTGGGCTGGGAAGGGGACCTGCTGCATACCTGAACAGGGAGATTATGGACCTTTGATATCTGCCATAAGAGTTTCTGCTGGTACCAAACATGGAATACATACATGTTATTTCTTTGTGTTCTGAATCTAGTGATTGTTAACTTTTTTTTATAATAGATTTCAAACTCAAGGGCAATTCAAACAAAACTGGAATGATCATTGGTATTGTAGCTGGCGTGACGTGTGTCAGCCTTCTGCTCTTAGTTTTTGGTGTGTACATGAAAAGGAAAATGTCAAAACATATGGAAGAAGATGGTAAGATTTTAATTTCATGGTACGTTTTTTTAAAATCATTTTTGTATCTTGGAGGGAGTCCTTACCCTCTTTTTTCTTTCATATTTAGCGGAGTTTCTTGGGATGGGGCCTAAAGTAAAAACTTATACCTATGCGGAACTGAGAAGTGCAACTGCAGATTTCAGTAGTTCAAATTTGCTCGGAGAGGGTGGTTTTGGACATGTTTACAAGGTTTGATATTAACTGATTTGCGCTCATATGATTGTATTCTACATTTTTTATCCCTATATATTCCAAGTCCAGTTATATCATACCTACCGAACCTTGTATTCCTTTATCTTTATTTTACAAAAAAAAACGTTTTATTGTTTCATGTTTCACAAAAGTTGCATTTGCAAAAACTATTTTGTTCTAAATGACTCTTTATTTTAGAACAAGTCATTCATCCTTATTCTTTTTGGGAAAACTGTTTAAAAAGTAACTGAAATTCGACTGATTTTGTTTTTTGATACTACCCTTTGTTTTCACGACACAACAAATTTTCAGAAGATAAAAATTTGTAAAGAACGCTGCAAGATGTAAATACTTATTATTTTTAATGACAATGGAATACTTCATATCATATTTTATTTTTTATTATGAAAATTTACTAGCACCCGCAGAGGTGCTACCAATGAAATTATTTTCTGGATCCGTGGTGGTAGGATACTGTTATACTTGTTGTTTAGGTGTTGTTTTTGCTGCCAATTGTACATTATAAATCTTTGTGACATGTAAAGAATGGTTCCAAAATTCACCGTTTAAATTGAATGCACATAATTGTTTTTTTGGTTTTGTTTAATAACAAGTTATAATACGTCCCAGGGGATACTGAGTGATGGAAGCGTGGTAGCCGTGAAACAACTGTCGGTAGCATCACACCATGGAAAGAGTCAGTTTATAACAGAAATTTCAACCATTTCAGCTGTCCAACATTGGAACCTTGTGAAGTTGCATGGTTCTTGTATTGAAGGATCTAAAAGACTCCTGGTTTATGAGTATCTTGAAAATAAAAGTCTTGATCAAGCGCTCTTTGGTATGTGAAATATTTATATGCCTTGATCATATTTTAGTAAATATATTTCACATGTTTAGAACAAAAGACGGGAAACATCAATCTCTTCTTCTGTCCCAAATAATTGTCCACATTTCTATTCTAATTTTTCCGAAAACAATTCCCCAAAATTTAAAATTGAAGAGTTATAAATTATTAATATTCCCATTTTACGTTAAACTACCCTTATCATTATATATGCATTCAGGGGCGGACCTAGCTGAAGCCCGCGGTGGGCGGGTGCACCCTTGAAAAAAAAATTAGTGTATTTTTTAGGCAAAAAACCCGACCGCTCCCCCTGAAAATATGCTTAAACCACTCATCCGCACCCCAGCAAATAATTCCTGGGTCCGCCACTATATGCATTAAGGGTAACATACACATCCTGCTACGTAAAAGCTGCATTAGTGGTACATATCTTAAGTCATGTATTTTTGTTCATGGGCAAATATTTAGGGATGGAGGAAATAATAATTACGATCAATCTTCATGGTTTTTTCCATTGTTGATCAATTTGCATATTAATGGGTCGGTTCGTGCTATGTTTTATCTTTAACGGGTCAAACATGTAAACATAAAACCTTAGTTTTAAAGGAAACGTGAAAAGTGTAACTTTGATGCATGAACCTCCTAAATCATTTTATTCAACAGTTTAGATTATTACTGAAAAGTATGATTTTACTAATCATTTTTTATACTAACTATTTAAGAAATAACTATACATTATGGGACAAAAATGTTCCGGGTCAATCTGTAGCTTGGATTGTCCCTACCTGTTTCAACATGTTCCGGGTGCTCATGTGGGACAAAAATGTTCCCGGTCAATCTTGTGATCTATATCTATATCTAAATATCTTTCTATCTTGATTTGTCTTAGGAGAAAACAATCTGCACCTTGACTGGTCAACTCGCTTTAATATATGCTTGGGAACAGCAAGGGAACTGGCTTACCTTCATGAGGAATCAAGGCCTAGAATTGTGCATCGCGATGTGAAATCAAGTAATATATTGCTTGATGGAGAGTTATGCCCCAAAATATCAGACTTTGGATTAGCAAAATTATACGATGATAAGCGAACCCACATGAGCACCCGGGTTGCTGGAACTATGTGAGCTCTTCAAGACTTGTTTAAGAAATATGTTACTTCTATTTACTAACTAATTATTGATAACTTGTATCCTATATAGTGGCTATCTTGCACCAGAGTATGCAATGCGAGGTCATTTGACATCAAAGGCTGATGTTCTTGGATTTGGAGTTGTTTGTCTGGAGATTCTTAGTGGGAGGCCCAACTCTGAGGAGAATCTGGATCCCGAACGGAAGTATCTGCTACAATGGGTAAGATGATTGGGGATGTATTTGAGCCCAGCCTTGCCAGGCCATATCATTAAAAAATAGGTAGTATTGAGCTTGGCCCGTGGCTTGAAAAGCTGATGCTTGATATAGATTGCCTAAATCTTGAGTCTAGTTGGTCTCCTCTGGGTTCATATGAGCTTGAGTTTTGGCTCGGCTCGTATATGCTTGGTTCATATGGGCTCATATAAAATTAGAAGTGAACTTTTATAAATTTATGAAAGTTGTGTTAGTCAAGATTAGCGCATGGGCTAAAACATGCTTTTTGTTAGCCATATCGTATTGACTATGCTCCTAAACATGACTCTTAAGAGGTGGCAACATGGGTGGCCCACTAGTTTGAGTTAACGGGTCAAAATAGATTCGTGTTGAAACTACTCATATTTTAGTATGGGCACATGGTTTAAAAAAGAGTTGGGTTAAAACTAGTTATTTTTTAGTACCAGTTGGGTGGGTTTGGTTTGCCTTGCCCTCGTGACACCATTTGTTCATTTTTATTGTCTATAAATAGTTACTTGAGAATTATGATTGCAAACAATATTACTATAGTAATAATCTAAATCTTTAGACAAAATCGATTTAGTCAAAAATAGACTTAAAATGACTTTCAATGCTTTGACCCGTTCCCCTTTTGGCTGATGGTTTGAGATAAAACACAACACACATGGGTAAAGTTGCCACCATGCTAGGTATTTTTTGCGGTGATAGTGAGAACCCATTACCTAAAAACTCACGGGACTCCATCCATTACCTGGTGGTTGTATTAAGATGAATAACAATTTCCTTAATTTCATGTATAATAATAAAAGAACTTACGGTATTTTTCAGGCATGGAGTCTATACGAAAGCAACCGGCACTTGGAACTCATAGATCCATCTTTACATCTTTTGACGAACAAGAAGCTACTCGTATGATAGGGGTGGCCCTTTTATGTGTTCAAGCATCGCCAACTTTAAGACCAGTAATGTCGCGGGTGATTGCCATGCTTTCGTGTGACGCTGAAATAACCCCAGTCACAACAAAACCAAGTTACTTGACAGATTGGGATTTTAATGATATTACCAACACTTTTGGTGATGAAGAACCTATTTCTTCTGAAAGTACAACCATGCTGACTGCAACTGAAACTGCTACTACAACTACAACTACAACTACAACTACAACTACTACTACTACTACAGCGACCAGAAATACAATGACGTCAACTGGTGTGGAGTCCATGTCATCACCCATAATGCTGTCAGAGTTAATAAACAATGGGAGTCTTAGAGAAGGAAGGTGACACACCATTGTTGATTATTGTTCATATGGTTGCATTGAGTTTGGAGTCGTATCAATGTGGTTCCAGAGCTGTGTAGAGTCGTGAGATTCAACCATGGTTTGTATGTGTTTAAAAGAACAACATAGTACTAAGATTGGTATTTGAACTGGTATTGGTATTTGTTTTTATGGTTTTTGAGCATCCTTTTGGACATATCACAATTCTACCTTTTTGGGTTACATGAGACAATTTTTGTGTAATTGAACCATTGCAAATAACTTTTTTAATATTGTAATGCACATAATTTATTACCGAGCCAATACCACCAGAGCAATGTCGGTACTGGTTACATGAGACACTTTTGGGTAACATAGGTTTGACGTCACCCGAAGTCTACTTTTAATGTGTAGAACCTCCTAAATGACTATTATTAAGTGATTCAAATTACTACTATAGCAATATTGTTTTTTAATCATAATTACACACAACTATATATAAATATAAATATTGGGAAAAAAAATCAGAAGCTCAGCTCAACAAAACCTGACCTGCACTAAAAATTGATTTGTTTTACCCCAAACCTGTTTTGATCAATCTGCCGACCGGTCTCTATCTTGGAGAAATTAGGAAACAGAAACTGTCTAGATTTAACAGAATTTTGACTGCCTGCCCACAAATCATCTTATGTGTTACTGTTTTTTTTTCATTTCTTTAAAGGCGACTTAAATGCGTTCTTATTTTCTCTAGGGAAATCGTAGACAGAAGGATTTTGATATATCAAATGAGGCAGGTGGTAATGGAAGAGCTCTTGAAAAGAATTTTGATATAACTGTGACAAAAAATCATCTTGAAATTCATCTGTTTTGGGCTGGGAAGAGGACCTGCTGCATATCAGAACAGGGAGATTATGGACCTTCAAATTCTGCCATAAGTGTTTCTCCTGGTACCAAATATGGAATACATACATGTTATTTTGTTTTGTTCTAATTCTAGTGATTGACTTAGTTTTTTAATCACAGATATTAAAGTTAAGAGCAGTTCAAACAAAAAGCAGGTAAAGGAGGGAGTTTTGGTACCAACTGGGCTCGTCTACTATTCCGTTATTGCTTATGTTTATTTATTATAAGTCTTTTGTTGGTTTGCATGTGTATAGGACCATTATAGCCTTTCATCTTTTACCGGGGCCGGTGTCTTGTGTAACTATGGTTATTTTGTATTTGGTGATTTAAATCTGGTAGCTGATTACATTCCGGGGTCATCCAGAAATTGGTTTTCTTCTATTCTCTTGCATTCTGCTTCTTAATCCTATCACGAACATGGAGTACATACGTGTTATTTCATAATGTTCTGAATCTCGTGATTGCTAACTTTTTTTTTGATGACAAATTCAAAGTTAAGAGCAAGTCAAACAAAATTGGATTGATCATCGGTATTGTAGTTGGTGACTTGGTTGCTCTTAGTTTTTGGTCTGTACATGAAAATGAAAAGGTCAAAACATGGGGGAAGAACATGGCAACGAGTTTAATATTTATAGATACTACAAGTTTTAGAACTAAATTGGATGTGAATTCAAAAGATAACGGCCTGATCCGAACAATATATAATGCAAAAACTGAAATAGCAACTACTTCCATCCTTTTAGCTTCCCTTCATCCACACTATTCCCCTTCTATCACATTGAATGGGTCAAACACAAATCCGAAAACCATATGAAGCAGCTCCATGGACTTGTGTTGGACACATACCCATCTGCTCGCCTCTTGCATCTCGAATAGATCGTTAGGGGTGTAGGGTATGCATCAATACTTCTCTCCCAATAAAACGACTTGCCCTCACGTTGAAAATTGGGGAATTTGCCAACTAAATGTTAGACTAAGAGTCTTAAGTTATTATTAATGTTACTCAAGAGTCCTATATTTATTAGTCTTGAGGGTCTAAATTGTATCTTCTTGCCCTATATAATGGGCTGCTTTGTATCCTCTATAATCAACAAATAAACACAACAATTACAGAACCTTACGGTTCATTGTGGTATCCAGAGCCAGCCAATCCACAGCAGTGCATCTCTCTTGTTTTCTAACCAACCATGGCGCAACTTGCCACCTTCACTTCTGCTGAGAAAGCTGGTCACAACAGTTACAAGTTCCCCTTCACCCTTACCCCCACAAATTATGGGTACTGGAAAGCAATGCTTGAACCTTTTTTAATCACTAATAACTTGTATGATTATGTTACTGGAACCATCCCCTGCCTAGATCCTAAAATCCCAATCGAACCATCCAAAGAAGGTGAAACCTCCACCACTGATAACCCCAATTACCTTCGATGGATTACCAATCATGCGCATGTTCGCATGCTTATTTTGTCCACCATCTCTGAGGCTTCCTTTCAACATGAGCAGGGCACTACTTCCAGGGACCTTTGGCTTTTCCTGGAACGTACATATGCACCCAACACCGCCTCACGAGAATTCACATTAAATACTCAATTACTTCAGATCATGATGAAGGGAGACGAAACACCTATTACCTACTTATCCCGCGCTATGGAATACGCCTCAACTTTGGCAAATATAGGTGAGTTGATGAAAGATAAAGATTTGGTCATGCTTACAATTTCTGGTTTATATGATGAATATAGCAGGCTGAAGTCTAACCTTTTAGCACGTCACCCGCCAATCACCTTCAATGAACTACACGGATTACTTTCTGATTATGACTTCATGTTGAACGAGTCACTGTCTGATGCTTCTGGTACATCTTCTCAGTCTTTTACTGCCACCACGGGTAACTCTTTTACTACTACTTCTTCACTTGCATAATTGCAACAACTGGCAACCCAATTGGGCTATCAGTTAAACCCCATCAGCCCACCACAGGCCCTCTATGCCTCACGACCCGTGCTAAACCGTAACAACCGTATGGGTGCTAATCACGAACAATACCATGGCACTAATAGGGGGCATGGCAATACTAGGGCTACTCCCACATGACAGTTTGCGTGGGCCTCAACACAAAATATGGTGTATGGTCATTGTAATCGTTGTGGCATTGGTCACCTACCATCCAAGTGCCCAAACCAATCTGCTGCCTCTTCTCGGTCTGTTGCTGAGGCCAATTTTGCCTCCTTCTCAGAGACTGGATCAACCTCTGGTACTATTTGGCTCCCAGACACGGGTGCTAATGGCCATGTTGCTTGACGAATATTGACAACTCTGAGGTCTATTTAGGTATTGACTCACTCCACGTTGGTGATGGTAAGCGTTTACCCATTTTACACATTGGATCTTCCGAATTTTTCTCACCTAATAAAACATTTAAACTATCTGATATTCTTCATGTACCTGCCATTCAAAATAACTTACTATTTGTTAAACAATTTTGCTCAGATAACGATGTTTATTTTGAGTTTCACTCTTCTTTTTTTGCTGTGAAGGACGAGTCTTCACACACTACACTTCTAATGGGTCCAAGTGATAATGGTCTCTACTCGCTTCGCATTCCACAACATAAGCCAATTCCTAAGCAGGTCTTTACAGCAACTAAAGCTTCCTCTACCATTTGGCATCAATGTCTTGGCCACCTTCATGAACGTGTTTTTCATATGCTTATTTCATATAATTCCTTACCTTACCTGTTTCTACAAATTATGTTCTTCTTTATGTACTGTTTGTCAATTGGGAAAATCCTCCAAGCTTACCTTGCATAGTTCTACTTTTCAAAGTCGTAATGTTTTGGATTTAATTTACAGTGATGTTTGGGGACCTTCTCCTACTATGTCTCTTGACGGACATCGCTTCTTTTTATTGTGTGTTGACCATCACACACGTTTCATGTGGTAGTATCCGCTTGTTCAGAAATCAGATGTTTTCACCACATTTACCAACTTTGTCACCATGGTTGAACGTCAGTTCAACACTAAACTAAAAGTGTACAAACTGATTGGGGAGGGGAGTTTTGTAACCTTTCTCCCTTCTTCAACAAGCTTGGTATAATTCATCGTCGTTCTTGTCCATACACTAGTGAACAAATGGAATTGTTGAACGTCGTGCTCGTCATGTTGTGGAAACCGGGCTGGCCCTCCTTGCCCATTCTTACATACCACAACGTTTCTGGCACTTTGCATTCCAAACCGGTGTGTACCTCATTAATCGCCTTCCATCCGGAACCTCTTCCAATAAATATCCATTCTATCAAATTTTTCATCGTAAACTGAATTACTCCTTCCTCCGTGTTTTTGGATGTCAATGTTTTCCCTATCTACGTACGTATAACCATCACAAAATGGATTTTAGATCCACGCCTTGTATTTTCCTTGGTTACAACCCTCATCATCACGGTTATCGTTGTTTTGACCCCACAACAGAAAAAATATATATAGTCAGACATGTGCGTTTCAATGAAACAGTCTTCCCTTTTCAAAATCCCGTTTCCCCACCATTCCCGTCATCTGCCACACCTATATCTCCTTATGTGTCCATTTTTCCTAAACCCATTTCACATCACACACCTAATCCACTAAACACCACTGACCACATTGATCCACCAGTTACCACCGCTATCCCTTCTATCTCTAAACCATCATCACCACAACCCTCTACTCCCTCACAATCCACATATTCACCTTCACCTAACCCACCTTCCCCGGTCCCTAGTTCCTCTACCCTTCAGCAGGATACTCCCACTCTGCCTCCACCACCTCTACGGCCTCGTCCAGCTCACCTACGCCAAAATCCTAAACACACCACTCCCTATAATCCCTCTGCTACACAGCTACTACTTCCCCAGCCCCTATTGGACCTACCTCTTTTACCATTGCCAACAAATCCCCGGAGTAGCGTCTGGCCATGACCGAGGAGTTTGAAGCACTTCGCAAGAACGGAACGTGGTCCTTGTTACATTTAGTTATAAACGGTGTAACCATTCAAATCGTTATCGGCTTGAATTCACAATTTGTTTCAAATCATAGTAAACGGTTTGGCTTATGATTTTTATTGAGACCTTAAAATGATTTGGCTATTTATTTTTGAAGTGTTTATAATAAGTTATTTATATTACCTTAATAAAAAAGTAAAACTAGGCTAAAGCAGTAGATTTTTAGGGTAAGTTCAACATACGATATATAGTACAAGATCAATAATTAGTAGACATCATGGTAGTTAAATGATCTATCAATGTCCTCATGTAGTTGCTTCACTAATGAACCTTACTTAAATCTTGGGTTGTAAAATGTTTACAAAGTCATAGGTATATATTATGGAAAGATCTATCGGCAGGATTTATTGTTTATCAGTCAACGACTTTATACTCCTAGATTTTTTGAAATGGTTTATTTTCGTTTCTTGGTAGTTCAAATCATCTAATGTACGACAAGTGCTGTTGTGTCAGCGTCAATCATGCAACATAACACAAAGAAGGAGATGATAGGTCAAAAATTTTAGTATATACCTAAAAATTTGTTATAAGGATGTGCTTCTTGTCACACCCCGGATTTCCAACCTAAAATCCATACACCGGTGGGCCCGGGTGGGGAGTATTGTGACGTCAGTTGATAACATCATTGTCAATTAAACAAAGCACAGCGGAAGTCTTGGATTTAAATTACTATTACAAACCACATGTTCAAAGTACAAAAATAATATACAGACGGTTCGTAATAGAAGATCCACAGGCGGATCGTAAAAATGTACAAAGAAAGAATATAAAACAGACTTTAGGGAAGATCTTAAGGATTTGAAAGAACCTCTTATTTAACTACCGAGTAGCTTCCGGCCTATTTCGTATTGTACCTGCAAACTTAGCCTTTGGACGATACGTAGCTTTCGCTGGTAAATACACCCAACTGACTCATTTTAAAAACATTTAAAATTTGATTTAAGTGCACAAGACATTTAGCTTTTTATAACTTGGGAAAGTTACTTTGTAACCTTGTTAACAGATTCACATGTTTATCCATACATACAGGGTCCAGTATAGAGACCGAGACATGATTAAATACACACCACTTAGAACTCACGGAGGAGTTATCCCCAACGTCTTGGGTAATTTGCATTTGAGCGTCTGTCAGGTGTATGCCTACACCCCGCACTAAGGTCGTGACCATTAACTAATATAATGAGCCGAGGATATCCAGGACACGGTAATTTAACCCCCGATGTTTAAGTTATCAAACAAAACTGATTAAAACGGAATATGTGGATTTACTAGCCACAATCCGACATTCAATTGATCCCATTTCCGACCAAGAGGTAATAATTTACCGTAACCCAAACTCGTATAGGGAAAATAAGTCGAGAGTATTTACCTGAGCTAGTCTTCTTTTAAATTTTAATAACTCAGCCGTACACAAAAGTACTAAGTGCAGATAGCATTTACCGGCAATGCTCTAGTCTGGATTATGGCGTAAACTAACCAATTAAATACTAACGGTCTTTATTTAAGTCATAGACTTAGACCGAGTAGTGTACATGATCAACACATATAACACTTGACTAAACGATTATTAGATAGAATGTAGTTTAAACCCGACAAGTACCTTTGACTTGCATAATACGGGTAAACTAATAACATTCTGGATTTTGAAACTTGAATGACAAGGTTAAACCCGTTTCGGTTAATTTACGTAAAATAGTTACATATACTTAACCGTACGCATTTTAGCGATATTGGGTAACCGGATAAGTCATGGACAAGTCCTATATGCCATTACACTTTAAATAAGTTGAAATATCCATTAATATCAACTTACATGCCCGTTAATGTTTTAAAACGAAACTATGCCTCATAAGGGCATTTCGGTAATTTCATACCATATAAAAGGAACTTGAATATAATTTAAGTTTATAATCATAAGTATTCTGGAAAAATATTTTATTTATGATATAATATCAGTTGGATATTAAATATATGTGTAATTTACCGTTTATGACCAAACTATGCACCGAATGGGCATTTTGGTCATTTTACACATAGTTTTATAAATGATTTGGAATTCTGAGTTCATATCATATACCTACTGTAAAAATATTTAAAGTAAGTTTTAAAATCAGTAGGTAACAAGTCTTGGTCAAATAATATGGTTTAAAACCATACTATGCGCCGAAACGGCGCTTATGTCGTAAAATGACGATTTATGTGATGTTTAACGGAAACTAATGTTAAGGTCAGATTAAAATGTCTTAGATATGTTATTTAATATAAAATATCAGTAGGTAAAATATTTGATATAAAATATCGTCATTTACCGACATAATATAAGGACCTGTTAGAAAACTCAGTATATAATCTGATTTAACATCCCAAATAATTCTAATTATAATAATACATCAGTAGGAAACTCATTTCAAGTTAATTATCTTTTAAACCTTGTTTTATGCAAAAAAAGGCATTTTAGTCAAAATGGCATAATTACGGAACTTGCGTATAAACTCAGAAACTGATTATGATCATGTAATACAACCCCAGAGGGTTATGCTACATTATATTACGATCATAATGAAACTTAGATCAGAGTCTAACTAATCTAAATCGGGTCCAAATCGAAAGTCAAAGCAGAAGTCAAACTTCGCGACTTTCAGTTGCGAACAGAATCCTAGAACTGAAATTGACGAGCCGAGCATGTTCATACATGTTCTAATAGTTATTACCAACTTGTTTAAGTGTCAAAACAGGTTTCATAACATATATAAGCTCAAATTATAATATTTTCGAAAAATGGCTTGTTTGACTTTTTAATATTTAAACTTTGACCCGTCAATTGGTCTAGCAAAGTGATCTTCAGGAGGTGCCCTTTATAGGGATTAACACCTATCTTATTATGACCACTTATCCATGTTCGTTACGAACAATGGCTGGACCATAATGGTCTTAACCGAAAATCAAGGCATTTTCTGAAAAACGCTTGACTTTTGGCTATAAAAGCCTATAAACGAGAATGCACAAAGAAGTAATACTTACCAGTGATTCCTAGGGTGCAAAAGAACTAAGTTGGATGCTACTTTTAGTTAAGAACTTCCAGAGGAGGGAGAAGAGTTGGAAATGAGAATGGTGCAAGTTCAAAGGTTGAACCTTTGCACCTATTTATAGTTGGAGAGCTTGAAAGAGGTGATGCCAGGTGTTAAGGGGTGTAAGAAGAAGCTTACAAGTGTCCTAAAACGTGGCATAGCAGTTTGGGAAGCCATGGTTTCGAATCAAATGGTTTTTGGCAATTTGTGTGGTAGCCAAGCAAAAATTCTGCAGATGCAGTCCTCTGGCGGGCCGCAAAAGGCACAGGCCTTGCCACTCGCGCCCCGCGAGCGCCCCTTGGCCAGTTTCAAAGTTTGACACTTTTAGCCCCTTAACTTATAAAACCCTCTAGAACCTCTCCGTAGCCAATATTTGGCGTATCAGGATTATGCCCGGACATTGTCGAGCTCTCGGTTCGTTAAAAGGTCACTCAGAGGTATTAATTAACATGTTGACAATTTTAATCCCTCCATTGTCCAACTTTTATATTATTACGGATTTAATCCCTCTCGTCCAACAAATGGGACATATGAGAGTTAGGACTTCGTAAAAGATCACTCAGAGGCTCATTTTAAGCATGTTGACTCCGATGTCACTAGAGGCTGGGCATGTTGACACAACGGTCATTCAGAGGCCAAGTTTTAGCATGTTGACACTAATAGTCACTCAGAGGCTATGTTTTAAGCATGTTGACACTAACGGTCCCTCAGAGGCTCGGTTTATGCATGTTGACATCAGAAGATCACTCAGAGACTTAGTTTGAGCATGTTGACGCTTTTAGTCCTTATTAGTCTTTAATAAACTAAAATGAAATACGACACGTGTCTCTATACTATTGGACACGATTTTATAGGTGTTACACTTCTTTTACGTTGCAGCGGGTGTCACCTAGGCTTTTTTGGAGAACACAATATAAGAAATACCTTAAACACTGATTATATTTGTATATTATGATTATAACTATGTAAAGAGAAAGTATCTATATGAGACACGCCAAATACGTTTTGACCCAAAACGACGCAGTGGAAGTACCGACTCAAAAATTCTTTCTTTGTTGACTAATGACATACTTGAAAGTTCATTTATAAAATGTTTGACGAGGTTCTTGAAGATTTACAACATTCATTCTTGATTAATTAGTTAACTGTAATACATAAGTACAAGCTATGAGACCGCTCTCCCATACAATCCTTGCTTTTTAACTCGATCTTCAACCCTTTAAATTCCTTAATGATGATAATTCCATGCCTGTAATCACCACATACATCCGCAGTATTAATATTTGGTGACGTCATTCATAATTTTAAACATTTGTAATTAAATGATCACTCTATATTTTTCCTATTCATGCTAATCCTTTCGATTATCTTTCCGTATACGATCTTGCATCCCAATCGACAAATCTTCATATGTCAACAATAGTATACCTTCACTTTCATTTCATTTTCAGGACAATAAGTAGTAATGTTAATACTCATACATATTGAAGCCATGTATACATATATACAAGCTCTTACATACCACTTACATTCCTATATGATTATATTAAATATCCTAGTCACAAACATCCATACCCATACTCATACATGCTTTTAGACTTATTTCATTCCCGCACATACTTACGTACACGCTCACCACACCTCATAAACACTCTTCAATGAGTTTGGAATACATTTCGGGAGCTTAACAACGAATTCATACTCTCCCGTAACTCACCAAGCTATTTGTTAGGATTTAGGTACGTTATAAAAGTTTAATGAGGCTTGGAAAAAGGGTTTACGGGGTCCGAAATCAAAGAAAACGAAGAAAACAACAATGCTGGTTGGAGACCCAGCCGTAACCTACGGCTCCCAGCAGTAAGTTACGGCTGGTAATGGCTGTTTTTTCTTGTCTACTTGGCCATAAGCTACGACCAGGCCACCGTAGCTTATGGCGTGTTCTCCCAGCTCATCCTTTTCTCCTTTTTAAGTTTCACAAACGACCGTTAGGCCCCCGAACTTCTTTCTTCCATGTTCTCATGCTTTGATGACATAATTTAACCATAATCAAGCTCCATATCCTTCTAGTTCTTAATCCGATGATCAAACCAACTACTACGTCATGCCATACTTCTTTCTACATTTTGACATGTTTGTTCCTACTGTGTAATTTTGACATAAACAACTATCTATGACTTACCATAACACTTCTTACCTTGGTACTTACCCTTACCCATAATCTTCCAACAATGTTCCGTATATTCAACACCAAACTTCATTTATTAAGGAAGAAGTGATTCCAGAATCACTTACCTCGTGTTGCCAAGTTCGTGCTTGCTTCCTTGCGTTCTCTTGACCCGTTAGCCATCCATGCTTGAGCCACATCGCATAATTCCTATTCTTTCATGTAATCACGTTTACAACACTATTAGCATACATGCTTAATCATATCAACAATTATTTCAAGTACTATGTCGCATTGACTTTCACCGTCAACTACTAGCATACATAAGAAATAGATCCACTATCACATTGTTCATAATTCAAGCAATTTGACTTACCATCATGTGTACCACATAGATAATCTATCATGTATCAGCCAATCTCCTTAATACCATGTTAGGAAGTCTAACCTTGTTATTTATACATTGTTGACTTTTCCAGAAAGTCATCTGCCCTACTAATATACTTTCAAATTATGAACATAAATCCATCTTAAAATGGTGGACAATAGTATTAACATAATACTCATTCCGTGTTCATATTATATGACATATACACCTAGTTATATACGCATTCACATACATAATCCGTTCCATCCACACTAGCGTTTTCATTACTTCATAACTAACATCAACATCATTTGAATTTACTCTTTTCTAGGATTCTCATACGCTCCACATCTACTTCTTAAATCGTAATTAATATGATTAACAAATCCATAATTGTGCATTACATCACTCAAGCATATAGCACAACTCCTAAAACATGCTTCTACCCAATCACACTTTAACTATATTCGTACATGGATTTCATCAAGAACACGTTACTCATAAATTTTTTGCTATCATATACATTATACCCACATTCTTTACACACTCCTCTATTACTTGAAGAGAATTTCACATATCATTGTCATTTAGACATTTCATCAAACATCTTGTGTGCATACTACTATCTAAGCACAATGTACAACCCATTCATGCATAATCTTCCATGTTCTTATTTTCATTCATCAAATTCAACTAAACATTCATTTATTTCATATGATAATTAACTTATCTAAAATGATTCATCTCATACAACATTCTACACCAAAAATTACACAATTATTGAACATGGTGATTCACTCACTTCATCATCCCAAATGGGTTTCACTTCAAAACATAAATTACCCAAAATCATACACATACCAAGTTCCGTTTGGTGATTTTAACACACAATCACGCTGGATTTCGTACTAATTCACGGATTAATCATACACCCACTTCACACAAGAATACCAAATCAAAATTTGCAACTTACCACATTCTTGTTAAGGCTAGATCATCAAGAAATAGAGTCCATGCATGAAATTTAGGTTGAATTCATCTCCAATTTAGGCCAAAATGCTCAATTGAAGTTCCCCCTTTCTCCTTCATGTAGGTGTCGACACACCCACCTCCAACACACATTTGCATACTGACTTTTGCTATTTAATTGAAAATTAAACTCAATTTTTCCAAGTTTAGTCCCTCTAGTTTGTCACACCATCATAATTGCCACCAAGTTCATTCCTTACTTGTTTTACTAAGTAATTTAACTACGTTAAATATCCTAGTTATTTTATTTAATGTTATATCATGAGGAAACACATAGCAAATATAAACATTCGAGTTTTGGGCGTTACACTATATTATGTATCTAAATAAGATAGCACGACGCGATGCAGCGGATGTTCCCGACTCTTTTGGAGAGTGCAATCTAACCCGTCATGCCTTAAACACTATTTATGTTTAGTTATTATTGTTTTGGTAAAATTGGTTTAAGGATAATGTAACCAAATTCGTAATGTGAGGTAGAGTGCTTAGGTGATCAAAATGATTGCAAGGCTCAAAATGTAAATGAACACATAGATTTATACGAGGAAAAGCCCTTGATTTCTAGAATATTACCGGCATAAAAATCTCGGGTGGTGAAAACTATGTACCACCGTATATTATTAAGCAACAACGTGTAGTACAACTTTGGAAATCGGTCAAGCTTGATACAAAGATGAGTGTGTGTTTGCAGAGAGCTAGTATGGTAGTGATATGCGTTATGTAATGCATTAGGATAGCAGATCCACAACAATTAAAATTAGGCCCTAACAATTGCCCCCAATATGGCTGGTGTGATAGTGATCACAACTGTCATATTGTACTTAAATTCAAACTAGCTGTTAAGACGGGATATGCTAGGCTATAACTACTCATTGCGCTATTTAGGATTAGAGTTAACTTCCTAGCTTCATAAAGATTATCAAATCCAGATTTATCTTCACAATCGGCAATCATTAATCAGGTATTCCTTTCTTCTTTTTTCCCTTATTTTCTTTTCTTTTTCGAATCAATAGCAAAGGTAAACACTCGATCCTTGCGGGGTGTAAGCCCTAGTAAGGTAGACGAGGGTCTCAAATCACAAAGTCTGCTTAAAGATCCTTCATCGGAGATTTGCAAGTTTACTGATCCAGAAATACAGAACCTTGCAACCTGTTTTCCTTCGGGAACACTTTTCAGACCTTTGATCCTTTCGCCCGCAGTGATGCAGTCTGGCGTGGGTGAGCGTGGTTATAATGTTTGTTATATTTTAAGCACTTTTTACTCGTAGATCAAGCTTTAAATTTATATAATCACGATACAATACTACCACTCTACACACGTTAGGGCAAGTGCACCCATCGTAGATGTAATATAGTGACGGTAAGATACCGAGGTCGTCCAAGGACACAAGAGCTTTTAATACCGGCTTATCATTAACGTCTAATCTAACCAAATTTTGATAAAAGTTTTGAAAGTTTTTAAAAGATAAAACTAAGTGTAAAAACGTAAAGATATAAATAAAAATAAATAGACAAGAAAGAATTACTTGGTTCCAACTCCTCTTTTATATATGTTTTGATGATTTCCGCACTTTGAGCTTTTTAAGAGATTATCTTAGTTATAGTGGTAGGCCCCTCTTGTGAAGGCGACGTTACCCTTGGCCATATTGGTCTGAGTCACCAGGGATACAGTACCGCAAGGCTAGAATATTGAAATATAATTAAATATGTTATTAATACAAAAAGTGGTAGGCCTCTTTTGTGAAGGCGACGTTACCCTCGGCCATATTGGTCTGAGTCAGCAGGGATACCGAGGGTGCATAAAGTTTTAATAGTAGTTTATTTATAAGGGTTCAAGTCATTCTTACTTTCCTCGATTTGATGTTATCTGCCTTAAGGGAAGTTCTAATAAGCTTGAACTAAGTCCTCGCAGGATCTATACACTGAACGAGACAAGAACTTTACCCGAACACCCTTCTAACCCCCTTCTAGGTAGTTAACGAGATTTATATAGACCGTGAAGACACGAATGAGTGAATCAACGAAACATGAAGAAATGTTTATGTTCACTTTCAATATAAAAAACTAGTTATTAAAGTCATTAATACATACCCAATTAAAAAGTTGCCAAAGATTGGAAATCAAAAGTAATACATAAAAGATTTGTCTTCACCAAGTGATGTAAGAGATTTAGCCAAGCATGCCCTTTGTTTGACAAGAACTCTTACAATCAATCTTGGATCCTGAGACAACTAAACACTCTAAAAGATGGAATGTGGGTCATGGTGGTGGGTGGTGGTGTTGTAGTGGTGGTGGATTGATGGCAAGTGTGAGAGAAGTGGTTTGCTAAGGAATGCCTTTCTCATGAACCAAGCACCTCTATTTATAGCTGGAAGCAGAGGGCAGACACGGCCCCGTGCCCACCTGGCATGGCCCCGTGGTCATCCTTTTCTCTCCCTTCATTAACTGAAGATGTCAGGTCTTGTACTAACACGCCCTATGGTGTCATAACACGGCACGGTGGTCCGTGTACTTGTTGTACTATCATAAATTATGCGAATCTTATAGTTGACCATGGCCCATGTTGGTTACACGGCCCCGTGTTGGTTTGTCTGTTGTTGTTGTTGTCTTTTTCTACAGAGAATCTTGACTGGGCACGTCCCCATGCCTGGTGGGCACGTCCCTGTGCCTAAGCTTCTGTTCTTGTTATTTTTGTCGTTTTGGATATGGATGGGGGTTCGGCAGGTCGTGTCAATCCTTCTTCTTTGTATTGTGCTGGTTTCTACTGTTAATTTGTTCCTTTTATTCGTTTAAGCTTTTTTGATCCTGTAATTTAAAAGTAAACAAAGAAACATGCTTTTTCCAACATTAGTACCAAAAGAGGGTTGATTTATGCCTTATTTGATGTAATTTATATGTAGCATTTTGCGCACATCACAGTCTCCAAAACATGGTTTTGTTTTCCTGCACTCCCATTTCTTTTAGGATTTTCATACCCTTTACCTGATCTAACACAACGATTCTTCACCCTAACCGGCATTAGCCACAACCAAGCAATGCCTATGTTGTGGAGAGCTTTATACACCATTGAAGAGATTCTAGAGAAAGAAAACCTTGATTTTGGACTCTTAGAGCTTGCTTATCTGTACTCCCTTATCACTCATGGTACCAATCGTTTTCTATTTATGTCTAAACCACACCAGCCGATTCCCATTCACAAAACCACCTAGAATGATTCTACATGGAAAAATCAATTTTTTCTTCGTGAAAAGAGACTCAATCCCTGATGGGGATACTTTGCCCTTGAGATGGATTCTGAAGGATAGCATATAGGATCCTTAGATGTTTTTGCTCATACATTATGCTTATTTTTGCACAACTCGTTAAGCTCCCCAAAACTTCTGAAAAAGCTGAAGCCTTTCTTGACCTTGACTCGATCGATCGGACCTTCAAGATTAGAATCCAATAATCCCAGGAAGAAGAGGTAAAGACATCATCCTCCTACATCATGTCAAGTAAGTTATTATAGAATTTGTGATTTAGATAAGCAGCTTTTTTTATAAAAAAATCAAATACTTATCTGTTTCTTTGTTACTTAGGTGCTCGGAAATCTACAAGCAAATCCGCTACCAACTTCGTCCTTGAAGACACTGACAGCATAATCTCTCCTCGGACCATCAAGAGAGAGTTAGCCAAAGGCCTAACCATCCAAGAGCCCCGAGCGGTGACCACAAGAGCCAAGTCTGTAGCTAAAAGGAAGAGGCCTTCTGAACCTAAGGGAGACTACTTTGACGTGGGGATGCACCTTCATGATACCTTGATTGTGGTAAGGATCCTTAATCCTGCTGTTGATTTTTCGCCTTTCTTCTAAGGATCATGTATCCTGATTGTTGTTTTGTTGCATATAGGACATAACTCGTCTGAAGGCCCATAATGAGAAGACTGTAAATGTAACACCTCGAAAAATTCACGTCCGGTAGGATACCGACACGTGTACATGCCCTCGGATAATACCTCAAATGAGTTAGCCACTCAACTAACCTTAAAAATGTCCAAAATTCAGTTTTTTTAAAACTAACCGTAACCTACGGTCTAGGACCGTAGGCTACGGTCTAAAGCTGCTGAAACAAAATAACACTAACCATAAGCTACGATCTGGAGACCGTAGAAGCCATTGTTTTTCACTAGTTTAACTTTCAGTATATGACCCAAAGGCCCATAGACTTCGTTATTTTCGTATTTCTTGTATTACTAAGCCACCTTTAGACCTGAACGTCACTCAATTGAGATGATATATTTTGATTTACCAACCTTGAGCATTCCGCTCCTACACCGAACCTTTAACTGTACTAAATTGGGTAATTTAACCCATGAAACCATAAGTATTCGTATCTTTCACGTTTAGGCTAGTAAACACTTATAAGTCGTAAAAAAACCCAGTGTGACACCCGTTAACATTTGGTTATTCGTACTCTTCTTCAATACATCTCGTGTTGAATGAAAGAACTAGTTATGTCATTATGTCATGAAATATAAAGTCAAGGGACAATTCATGACATTTAACAAAACTATTTTTGAGGAACTAAATGTGATAAAACCCCAAATTTATGTCAAGTTTCCACCTAGCCTGCCAATTGCCACACCTTTACAGCTTTTGACACCTTGTTGGACACTTATGAAGATCCTACAACACCCCTAACACATGGCATCATCTTCTTACACTTTCTTGCAATATAAATAACCCACTTAGTTCACCTCATTCTTTGCTCATTCCTTCTTCTCCTCTCTATTACACTCTTGGAAGTTCCTGACCATTTAGGAGCTTCCCTTTGAGTTCTAAGTTTCCCTTGGATCACTTGTAAGTGTTCCATCTCTGCTCTTTTCTTTTGTAGGCTTTTAATAGCCAAAAGTCAAGCATTTTCAACAAATGCCTTGACTTTCGGTTAAGACCATTATTGTAACATTTGTGTAATTCGGTTTCGAAAACCCGCCTCTTTTATCAATCAAAGAATATTTGTTTTCGTGTTTACTTATTTTTTTAATATAATGATTAAATTAAATGTTTAAAAATAAATTTATAAATAAAATTTAAAGATTTAATCCATTAATTAAGAAAAACAAATCAACTAATTAATAATTATTTATAATAATAAAAACAACTAAGGAAAAAACGGTTTTAAAAAAATAAACGGGTGAACCGGGAGTCGAACCCGGGTTCCCCCGGATACACACGCACAACAAACACCACTGCGATACACACACAAGTTGTGTAAAATCTGGTTTCTTATTATATCTATATTGAGGCTGAGAAGAACCTGCAATCCACAACCACACCTCCTCGTCGGAGATTCACGCGTGTTTCCTAAACAAATTCGACAACTGTCCGTCTAAGTTTGGTAAACGCACAGCCGTGATTGAACTGGCAATCAATTCGAACCAATTACCAAAACCGAGCTCTCGACTCCCCACTATAAATACCAGTCGAATCCCCTTTCAGAACTCGCTCATATACTCTATTTACTCTCTAAAACTTGGTCGTCGGAAAAGCTCTGTTCCACCGGAGAACCACCGAAATCGTCGGAATCCACCCACCGGAATCGTGCCGCCACCTCTGTTACGGTAGATTTCTTTTCGTTATGCTTTTAATTTCTCCTCCTAATTAATGACATATTCGGTCGATCATAATCAAGATCGGAATAAATCAAGCATGGATTCAGGCGGGGGTATAGGTTCTGGGTAAAAATTTAAATGGAAAAGATGAAGCAGAGAACGTGTATATATATATATAATATAATTCGGGTTATAACCGGGTTAGACACACAGTCCAGCGGTGGACTGTGTGCACATTTAACACAACGCGCTCCGAGTTCGATCCTTGTCACCAACACTGCCGAATAAACAATTTTTTTAAAGAGAACCAAATCATACTGATTCCCCAACAAGATGTTAAAGTTATTGAAAAATGCTATATTTACGGGATAAGCACCCAGCCCAACTGGTTGGGCCGGGTGCCAACCAACTCCAGGTCGCCGGTTCGAGTTCAAGCCCTCACCACCGGTCTGATCACTTAAAAATCTTTTTAAATTAATCATTTATGTATGGACTTAATCTGTGTATATGTATAATTAAAAACCAGATTACAACGGGTTAGACACGTAGCTCAATTGGAAGAGCTGCGTGCACATGAACGAGAGGTCGAGAGTTCGACCTACGCACGCGCATACGAATTTCCATCGTCCGGCCGGCCTGACAGACGTAGTCAGACTGACAATTCCTTTTTTTATTATCTTGATTTAATTAATTACTTATTTAATAATTATATAAAAAAATTAAAAAATAAAATAATAAACTTAAAAATCTAAACAAAGGTTGTTAATAAAAAAGTTAGCTTATTTATTTATTCAGTTATCGCGTTATTATTTCTAGGTTAGTACCTACTCGTTGATTAAATTCCCAACTCGTGCGCTCTCCTTACCATTCAAGAATACGCATCTAAGGTGAGTGAATCTCTACAAATTCACCGTTTTAATCACGTTTTAGGGTGTATCATGTGTCGTAACATTCCTTTATTTTATTTAAACACTTGTGCTTATATCATTTCGTGATCAAATGTGTATTGGTTGTTGTGTGGTTTATATGTGGATTAAATTTATCATTTCAGTGCACTCATTTCATTAGGCCCATCAGTTCCTCGTGGGATACGGGTTGAGCATCAGGTGCCTCATTAGATCGGCTCCGTTTGATTGAGCCTTGATCTTAGATACATCATCATTCATATCATATATTCATTCATTGTGGTTTGTGATTGGTTATATATATATATATATATATATATATATATATATATATATATATATATGCTCACATGTGATTTATGCACAATTGTCTTTAATAAAAAAAATAAGCAATTATTTAAAATGTTTTATCAAGGTTCACTCGCTAACTTTTGTTGACCCAAAAATCTCCTCTGTTTTACATATGATACAGGTGATCAAGTTGAGAAAAGAAACACTTAGGATGGCCTAGAAGAATAAACAAGTTATTGCATTGGAACAAACATTTAGATTTTTATTGTATTTGTATGAATTTTTGTTGGATATTTAAATTGTAATTTGAATTTAATAAATATGAAACTTCTTAGTAAATATCATGAGCTTTGGTGATAACCCAATCATGCCCCGTCTTTTATTCCGCTGCGGGTCGGGGTGTGAAAGATTTGTATCAGAGCTTGTGGCTATAGGGATATAGGATAGGTTATTAGACCCTTAGAGACTATACTATAGTTGATTAAATCTTAATTGTTTATGTGTTACATGCAAAATTCATGATGTTTATATGTTTCATGTTTATTTTCACACCCAATATTATGCAAGCACTCTCACAAGTACATGTTAATATGCAATGTTCATTATAGATCATATCCTCATAACATGTCATATCTATGAAAGCACACACCTCACGATTCCCATGATTTTTGCAATGTTTTCGTATCTTTTTAAATCACATCAAAGTGAGTTTTCACGACGGGGATGTAGTAACTGGAAGGGTACGAGTACCGGTAGTCGAAACGTCCTGTCTAGGCTTGGCATTCGTATAAATCCAAAATAAAGGACCAGTTTGCCTACCTGGGGACTAACGATGAGAGTACGAAGGACCTATTAGGCCAAAGCATGCTATACCAAACGTGGTGTGAACTAACCCCACTTTGAGTTGTCAATGTGTCTACACCTGGACACCCTCCGACCATACATCTCGCAATCATGTTTTACGATTTTCATTCGGGTGGTGCAAGTGTTAACCCGCCGACACCAATGTGAATCCTACCAAGCCCAATAGTCATGGGGGCCCACATGACTACACAGGCAATGGTATGGGGGACATTTGGAGGCCCAAACATGAGCAAACCCAAGACATCCTATGGATGTAATTAAATTATTTTCAGTTATGTTGTTTCACTTTTTTTACGACACATGACACCTAGGAAATTCTTGAAATCACAATCTCCCTATACATATTCCTGTAGATGTCTGCTAGGCAATTACGTGGAGGTAGAAGGTCAGGGAAGTCAAACGAACGCTTGGCCACGCAAATTGCTAAACAAATGGCCGCAGTGCTTCCTGACATCGTACTACAAGTTCAGCAAGCTCTCACCGCTAATCCCATCAACTCTCCTAACCAAGAAGACCAAAGCGGTGCCAACCCTCTTCCCAAAACCCCCAAATGCACCTACAAACACTTCAAGTCCTGCGATCCCCAAAATATGAAGGGACTGAAGGTGTCACCGCTCTCCTTCACTGGTTTGAGGAGATGGAAAACACCTTTCTCAATTGCGACTGTCCCGAGGACCGTAAGGTACGTTTCGCGACCGGAAGATTGTTTGGGGTAGCCCTTACCTGGTGGAACACAAAAAAGGGTAAGCGAGGTGTCGAAGATGCCATGGCCTTAACATGGGAAGATTTAAGGGAAATCATGACGAGACGCTTCTGTCCAAGAAGCGAAATCAAAAAGCTAGAAGACGAGTTTCACGCATTGCGACAAAAGGAAGGAGACCACACTTCATACAATAAGAGATTTCTCGAGTTGAACCAGATGATCCCCAATCTGTTCACCCCATTATACCGTCTAGTCGAACACTACATTCGAGGCCTCCCCTCGAAAATCCAAGATTCGGTTTTAAGCACTTCGCCTGCAACACTTGAAGCCACAATGGAGTTAGCTACGGAACTCACTGAAAATCGCATTCGAAACGGAAAATTCAAAGATGAGAAGAAGAAAACACCCATTGAGACCCCAACTCCAAACCATCCAGGTTCATCCTCGAAGTTTGCTAGCAAGAGGAAGCGAAATGGCAAGAATTTTGCTGTCACCCAAACCAACCCTCCCATCACTGCTGCTCCAATCACCCAAGTTGCCCCTCCAGCCGCACCATTCAAAAGGCCATACACTGGCCCACACCCGAAGTGTAACCGTTGTCAATACCATCACCCTCCTGAAAACCCCTGCCAACATTGCACCAGTTGTGGCCGTGCGGGTCACATCATCCAAACCTGCCGCACATTTCAGCGATTGAACCGCAGTCAACCTCCAAACCAAACCCAAAATCAAATAGTGGGCCAAGCCCAACAACCCTTACTTCTACCGCCTGCTCAACTCGCAGCCCAACCTTACTACCAACCCAACTACCCCATGATGCAACCATACGAGCCTGTTTCAATTGTGGGGACCCAAACCACTTCAGGAACACTTGACCACGCCTAGTGAACATCATCCATGCCCAAGCTCAAGAAAACCCGGTAAACCAAGCTAACCAAGCTCCTCCACCTGCTAGAGGAAGAGCTTTCAATATCAATGCCAATCAAGCCATGGCTGACAACAATGTGGTCAACGGTACGTTTCTCATAAATGGTAGTTATGCATCCATATTATTCGATACTGGTGCGGATAAGAGCTTTGTGTCTTTAGAATTCGAATCTATCCTCGACCAACCTCGTGATAATCTCGTTGAATCTCTGACGGTGGAAGTTGCTGACGGAAAACCCACTTCATTAAATTCTATTATACACGATTGTACTCTCACCCTAAATGATCACGATTTTACAATTGATCTCATTCCTATGAAATTGGGAAGTTTCGATGTTATCATCGGCATGGACTGGCTCAGCCAGCATCACGCTAAAGTGGTGTGCCATGAAAAATTCATTCGTATTCCTCTCGCCGACGGTCAGACACTACGTATCTTTGGGGAAACCCCTTCAAAAGGACTCAAATTGATTTCCTGCCTTCAAGCCCGAAGTTATCTTCACAAGAACTACGTCGCATTTCTAGCTCATGTCGTCAAGAAGGAAGGCAAGGAGAGAAAGCCCGAAGATATCCCAATTGTGAAAGAATTCCCGCAAGTTTTTCCCGACGACGTTTCAGGACTTCCTCCTGTGAGAGAAGTCGAATTTCGGATCGATCTTATGCCTGGCGCTACACCGGTCGCAAAATCTCCTTATAGGTTAGCCCCATCCGAGATGAAAGAGTTGGCCAGTCAACTGCAAGAGTTGACTGACAAAGGATTCATACGTCCTAGCTCATCGCCTTGGGGTGCGCCTGTTCTTTTTGTGAAGAAGAAAGATGGAACCTTTCGCATGTGCATTGATTATAGAGAACTCAACAAGTTGACGGTTAAGAATCGCTTTCCACTGCCTCGTATTGATGACCTTCTAGACCAACTTCAAGGCGCCACCTATTTTTCCAAAATCGACCTTCGTTCTGGTTATCATCAGCTTAGAGTGCGCTAAGAAGCTATCCCAAAAACCGCCTTCTGAACTCGCTATGGTCATTACGATTTCATGGTTATGCTATTCGGTTAAACCAACGCCCCCGCTGTCTTCATGATTTAATGAATAGGGTATCCAAACCCTATCTCGACCATTTCGTCATAGTCTTCATCGACGACATTCTTATCTACTCCAAGTCAAAATCCGATCATGAGCGACACCTTCGACTCATTCTTACACTCTTAAGGACTGAAAAGCTTTATGCTAAGTTCTCAAAATGCGAATTCTGGTTAGGAGAAGTACAATTCCTTGGTCATGTCGTCAATGACAAAGGGATTCATGTCGACCCTTCGAAAATCAAGGCAGTACAGGAATGGCAAGCACTGTCACACCCCGACCCGCAGCGGATAAGGTGATCGGGGCATGATTGGGTTATCATCAAAGCTCATGACATTTATTAAACGTTTCATATTCATTAATACAATTTAAATGGAAATTTACAATGATTGCTACAACATGATCTAACTACAATTTAAATTTCTTTGTTCTCTTCTAAGGCATATCCTATGTTTTCCTTGCTTCAACCTGTTCACCTGTATCATGTGTAAAAAGGTTTTTGGATCAACATAATGTTGGCGAGTGAATCCTATGGAAAACATTTGAACAATTCATTTAAATTGATTATGAAATATGTGCACAACCAAACATGAGTAAAATTAGATGTAACTTGATCAACAATCATAATATGTTAAATGAAAACACTCATGAATAATAATGGAACAATTAAAGGCACGCGTTGCTCAACTCGTCTCTCACGAGGAACTGAGGGGCCTGATGAATGAATTGCATAAACATGATAATATGAATAACACAACTACAAAACAATATAAACTCAATGAAAACACACATGAACAATAATGAATTGAATTGAAGCACGCGATGTTCTACTCGTTTCCCACGAGGAACTGATGGGCTTAATGTATGAGTTTCATGTAATTTGACAAACGGAATATAAGTAAATCACAACAATAAATCAATCTAAGTTTAAGTCATGATGTGGTATGGCACAAGTTTAAATAAATAAATTAATTATTTCATAACACATGACACACCCCAAAACGTGTAATTTAAAAGGGGGAATTGTAAGATTCACTCACAGTGGGTGCGTTCGGTTGATGATGTTGAAAGTACGCGAAGTGGTTTTAACCACGAGTGAGATTTAACCTAGATAAATCGCATTATGGTTTGGTAAGTAAACGGATTTTATTAAACTATTTTAGTAGGATTGTTGGGTGTATTTTTGTGAGTTTGAGGCTATTTTCTAATCTAAAAAAAATGTTATTTTTAAGTATTTATAATTGATTTTTAATTAAAATAATTAAATAAAAATAATAAAAATATTTTATTTTTTTCTGCTACAGTGACATTGACCTGTTGACTTTGACTGGTCGTTGACCGGTTTTGAGGCATATTGTTGTGCGCTCGGTGAGGCTTGAACCCGAGACCTCCCGTACGCGTGCACGCAGCTCTACCAACTGAGCTACGTGTCTAACCCGTTATATATCCGATTTTAATTTCATATATACATTAATTAGAATTAACAGAAAATCATTTTATTTTAAAAACAGTTTAAGCGGACCGGTTTTGCACTCCACAGGTCTCGAACTCGGGACCTGTGGTTTAATCTAACACACAGTCCACCGCTGGACTGTGTGTTCAACATGTTAAAACATTCGATTTTTATTATACTTAAATACTAATTATTTATTTCTTTTTCTGCCTTAATTAAAAAGAGAAGATAATTGTCCGAGTCGGTGCTGAAGACCGGACTCGAACTCGTGACCAGCGATATAATCAAACACACAGTCCACCGCTGGACTGTGTGTCTAACTTGGTTATTATTCCGGTTAACAATATATTTAACATATATCTGTGGCGATCCGGTTCAGTTAAACAAAAACTTGATTTTTATTAAGGCAGCGTGTGCGAACCGGGATTCGAACTTGAGACGTTAGCGTTTTATGTGCACACAGTCCACCGCTGGACTGTGTGTCTAACCCGATTAATTTCTTGATTTATATTATACTTATATGTTAACGAAAGTGCGTCGTCTTCTTCGTCAATGTTGAACCAGAAATCGGGTCTGACTGGTTCGAGTTTTTATTCAAGTTTCATTAATGTTTTAGGTTAATTACCGGTAAGATAGAAGTAAAAAGAAAGGAAAATAAGCGTGAGGTATACCGACTCGCTTTCCTCTGTTTTCCGGCAGAACTCCGGCGACAGAAAACAACTCCGGCGTCTGGTGTCTTGCAGCAGCAAGTCTCCGAAAAACTTGGAAAGAGTATGGGTGTCTCCGGTATACTTCAGAGGTTCAGAAAAGCTCGGCAATGGGGAAACCGGTTTTCCGGCGACGAACAGGTTTATTCCGGCGAGTGGAATTACGCCGAGAAAAGGTGTGATTTTTGAGCGAAAGTGTTTGTCGTCGGTTGTGGGTCAATTTATAGGACAAATCGTCAATGCACTTGGTCTGAATTCCGACTGTGTTCGATATTTAAATTTTCCGGCGGTTATGAATTTGGTCGCGGACTTTAAACATCGGTTATAACCGATATGTGGTTAATGGTTTACGTTATAACGTAAATCGTAGTTAAGACTCGCTAATTCACCGGGATTCCGACGACTGAATCGTTTGGGCCCGGTTTTGAATTCGAAATGTTATTATATCAATTAAATGATTGGAATATATAACAAACAGAACAAGCGGCGCAGTGGTTTGTGTGTGTGAAGATAAGATGCTTAACTGATTCGGTACAGACCCGGGTTCGAAACCCGGCAGAAACATTTCATTTTTATTTTGCGATTTTTGACAGTTTTTCAAAAACTAAATATATATTCCCGTATAATAATTGATTACGGATCGTTTAAAAATATTTTGGGCATTTAATTCGCAACGAAAATTTTGACTTACTGTTCGGTTGCTAAACGGAGCGGGTTTGGTAAATCCGTTTTTGACGGATGTTACAGTATCCCCTGCTTTTTAGAAATTTCGTCCCGAAATTTAAATAATGATATATTTTTACTAAAAGGGTGATGATGTTTTGTTTGACAGTTGTATGCTTAGCAAAATAAAGGCTTAAGTTTTTGTTCGAGGCGGTAACGTTCCTTGTAAAGGTTATGTACCCTATTCAGGAATCGCTTTTTGTTGCCTACTGTATGAATATTGGTAAGCAGAAATGATTTGCTAAAATGATATCATGCATATGTGTTAAAATACGTTTGGGAAAAATATGGTTATATCCTAAGGCAAAACTTCTAACACTACAATCTACATGGAACATAAATAAAAACACAACAGCTGATATCCAAACATGAATGAACACATCAGCAAATATTTGAACATGAATAAACATAACAGTAAATATTCGAACATGAATGAACACATCAGCAAATATTTGAACATGAATAAACACAACAGCAAAGATTCGAACATGAATAGACACATCAGCGAATATTTGAACATGAATAAACACAACAGCAAATATTTGAATCCACATTCTGATAACATATATGTTTGAATGATGGAAGTTCCTCTTTCGTTTGTTATGATGGAGAGGTTAATTTATGTAGAAATGGAACACAATCCAATCCCTTTAAATAACATGATGATATAAATGTAACACAAATTCCAACCAAGGCAATACTAAATCCTACATGGAACTTCTCATAACCGCCTGATAATGCCTCTGATCCTTTGGCAAGAATACTTATATATAGGAAGTACCAGCGGCGTATCCACCATATTCTTGCCAAATTTTCATTAGTTTTATCCACAAGTTATGATTGGTTACCAAGAAACTAATAAATCCTACATAGAACTTCCCATAACCATCCGTTAATGCCTCTGATCCTTTGACAAGAATACTTATATATAGGAAGTACCAGCGGCGTATCCACCATATTCTTGTCAAATTTTCATTGGTTTTAACAGTGAATTATGATTAGTCCTATAACTCTACAATCAATACA
Organism: Scalesia atractyloides; assembly: GCA_947069175.1. Taxonomy (NCBI): domain Eukaryota; kingdom Viridiplantae; phylum Streptophyta; class Magnoliopsida; order Asterales; family Asteraceae; genus Scalesia; species Scalesia atractyloides. Next base: position 88,260,595 of record CAMTDV010000001.1, read on the forward strand.
ACAAACATAAATTACTGACATGAAATATATCTGTGCGATCAAGGCTCAATCGAACGGAGCCGATCGTTTTGCATGTACTGAAAATGAAATTGTGTGCTCAAGGCTCAATCAAACGGAGCCGAACATATTGAATGTACTGAAATTGAAATTGTGTGCTCAAGGCTCAATCAAACGGAGCCGAACATATCGAATGTACTGAAATTGAAATTGTGTGCTCAAGGCTCAATCAAACGGAGCCGAGCGTATTGCATGTACTGAATATGAATAACTTAACCACACAAACAGCCTATGCATGGAACCTCTCATAACCGCCTGATAATGCCTCCGATTATTTGACAAGAATACTTATATATAGGAAGTACCATCGGCGTATCCACCATATCCTTGTCAAATTTTCATTGACTTTATCCGCAAGTTATGGTTAGTTCGATGTGACTCTACTACAAACACCACAACCACATGATACTGATAATGAAATTGTCTGTGCGCTCAAGGCTCAATCAAACGGAGCCGAACGTATTGAATGAAATTGTATGTGCGCTCAAGGCTCAATCAAACGGAGCCGAACGTATTGAATGTACTGAAATTGAACAACTTAATTTAAACAACCATCACACAATCAGCCTATGCATGGAACCTCTCATAACCGCCTGATAATGCCTCCGATCATTTGACAAGAATACTTATATATAGGAAGTACCATCGGCGTATCCACCATATCCTTGTCAAATTTTCGTTGACTTTATCCGAAAGTTATGGTTAGTTCGATGCGACTCTACTACAAACATCACAACCACATGATACTGATAATGAAATTGTCTGTGCGCTCAAGGCTCAATCAAACGGAGCCGAACGTATTGCATGAACTGGAAATGTGAATAAATCTGTGCACTCAAGGCTCAATCAAACGGAGCCGAGCGTATTGCATGTATTGAAATGTAAAATTACGTAACCGATCAAGGCTCAAACAAACGGAGCCGATCGTGCGGGCACGTCAAGATCAACCACATAATAAAATGGGGATCCAACTCAACCTCGATGGATGGGGAGCCACGGCCTCGGCAAAAGCATATACCGAAAACAATATATAATATATAATATCCAATAATTTCTCTAACAGTCTACACATGTGATAAAGAAAAACATGAGACTAAACAATAGAAGTTGAATCTGGATCTTCGGCGAAGAGGACTAGCTGAGTATCTTCATCAGGGCCGTCATTATCTTCGACAGGGTTGGCGTTGATATTGAAGACTCTTCCTCTTGCTGGTGGCATAGTGGTTGGGTTTTCTTGGTTTACTTGGTTAACTGGGTTTGATTGGGCTTGAGTGTTGATAACGTTAACCAATTGAGGGCATGTGTTTCTAAGGTGGGTAGGGTCGCCACAATTGAAGCAAGCTCGAGCATATGGGAACATGGGGTGTTGGGGTTGATGATAAGTTTGGGCCATGTTTTGAGTAGGGAAAAAGGTTTGGTCTTGGAAGGTGCGACAAACGTTGCTCAAATGACCATAACGTCCACAAGTTGTACATAGCCGGCAAGGTAAAGTAAGGGGATGGTGATAAAAACAGTTGTTGCATCGAGGGTGAGGTCCGAGATATGGTTTCTTATTTGGGTAAGCTGAGTTGGGTGCCACTTGGGTGGTTGGGACAGCTCGGATGGGTATAGCGTGAAAAACGGGTTGATTTCGTTGGGTAGCAGCGAAAAGTCGCCCGACTCTTCTTCTCTTAAGATTGGGTTGAGAAGGGGATTCGGTTTGGGTGGAGTCGGAGGTTTCAGTCGATTCTTTATCCTTCTTCTTTTCCTCCTTGAAGTCTTTGTTTCGAATTCGGTTCTCGGTGAGCTCTGTTGCTAGCTCCATTGCTGCTTCCAAAGTTGCAGGCTTGGTACTTATCACAGGGTCTTGAATCTTTGACGGAAGACCACGAATGTAGTGCTCGATCAAACGGTAGAGGGGAGTAAACATGTTGGGAACCATTTGATGTAATTCGAGGAATCTTTTGTTGTAGGTGGTGTGGTCTCCTTCCATTTGCTTCAATGAATAAAATTCATCTTCAAGCTTCTTGATTTCGCTCCTTGGGCAAAATTGTCTGGTCATGATTTCCTTCAATTCGTTCCAAGTTAAGGACATAGCATCTTCCACACCTCGTTTGGCCTTCTCTGTGTTCCACCAAGTAAGTGCTATCCCATATAGTCGACCGGTAGCATAACGCACTTTGCGATCATCAGGGCAATCGCAATTTAGAAAAGTATTCTCCATTTCTTCAAACCAATGGAGGAGTGCGGTGACACCTTCAGTCCCTTTATATTTCGGAGGGTCGCATGATTTGAAATGCTTGTAGGTGCATTTAGTGGTGTTTGGGGAAGAGTTGAAAATGTTTTGGTTTGCTTGATTGACAGGATTATTGGTAAGTGCTTGTTGAACTTGGATTACAATGTTGGGTATTACGGCAGCCATTTGTTGAGCGATTAAGGCAGCCAAGCGATCGCGGGCTTTTCTTGCTCTCGTCTTCCTACGGGCGAGGTTAGAAGACATCTACAATGAATACATGACAAGAGTATGAGTTGGATGCTTTTGGGATCATGGGTCGCATACAAGAATGATCATTTATAAAATAATTATACAAAAATACTACATCCATAGGATGTCTTGGGCTTTGCTCGCTGTTAGGCCCGTCATGCCGCCATACTTTACCTTATGTAATCATGTGGGCCCCCATGAATACCGGTTTTTCATATGGTTCGCACGGTTTCTGCCTGGTTGCGTACACAAAAACCCGGGAAAATCGAGAAATATGTATACAACGTGTGATGTTTGGAATGTGTCCAGGTGTAGACACGATGACACCTCAAAGTAGGGTTAGTTCGAACGACGTTTGGTGTGGCATGCTTTGGCCTAATAGGTCCTTCGTACTCTCATCGTTGGTCCCCAGGTAGGCAAACTGGTCCGTTATATTGGATTTATACGAATGCCAGCCTAGACAGGACGTTCCGACTACCGGTACTTGTACCCTTCCAGTTACTACATGCCCGTCGCAGAACTTACTTTGATGAGAATTGAAAATTGCATAAAATCTTTGGATAACGAGAGTATGAAAATAAATTGAACACATGAACATCGATATATGTATAATGAATATGTATATATGTATAATGAATATGTATATGAGCATGTATGTTTGACTGAAATGTAAACAAATATGAAACAAATAAATATCACAAGTTTGTATGTAACCACCTAATCAATTTAAAATTTAGGCAGACTATAGTGTAGGCTCTAAGGGTCTAATAACCTATCCTATATCCCTATAGTCATGGCTCTGATACCAATCTGTCACACCCCGACCCGCAGCGGATAAGGTGATCGGGGCATGATTGGGTTATCATCAAAGCTCATGACATTTATTAAACGTTTCATATTCATTAATACAATTTAAATGGAAATTTACAATGATTGCTACAACATGATCTAACTACAATTTAAACTTCTTTGTTCTCTTCTAAGGCATATCCTATGTTTTCCTTGCTTCAACCTGTTCACCTGTATCATGTGTAAAAAGGTTTTTGGATCAACATAATGTTGGCGAGTGAATCCTATGGAAAACATTTGAACAATTCATTTAAATTGATTATGAAATATGTGCACAACCAAACATGAGTAAAATTAGATGTAACTTGATCAACAATCATAATATGTTAAATGAAAACACTCATGAATAATAATGGAACAATTAAAGGCACGCGTTGCTCAACTCGTCTCTCACGAGGAACTGAGGGGCCTGATGAATGAATTGCATAAACATGATAATATGAATAACACAACTACAAAACAATATAAACTCAATGAAAACACACATGAACAATAATGAATTGAATTGAAGCACGCGATGTTCTACTCGTTTCCCACGAGGAACTGATGGGCTTAATGTATGAGTTTCATGTAATTTGACAAACGGAATATAAGTAAATCACAACAATAAATCAATCTAAGTTTAAGTCATGATGTGGTATGGCACAAGTTTAAATAAATAAATTAATTATTTCATAACACATGACACACCCCAAAACGTGTAATTTAAAAGGGGGAATTGTAAGATTCACTCACAGTGGGTGCGTTCGGTTGATGATGTTGAAAGTACGCGAAGTGGTTTTAACCACGAGTGAGATTTAACCTAGATAAATCGCATTATGGTTTGGTAAGTAAACGGATTTTATTAAACTATTTTAGTAGGATTGTTGGGTGTATTTTTGTGAGTTTGAGGCTATTTTCTAATCTAAAAAAAATGTTATTTTTAAGTATTTATAATTGATTTTTAATTAAAATAATTAAATAAAAATAATAAAAATATTTTATTTTTTTCTGCTACAGTGACATTGACCTGTTGACTTTGACTGGTCGTTGACCGGTTTTGAGGCATATTGTTGTGCGCTCGGTGAGGCTCGAACCCGAGACCTCCCGTACGCGTGCACGCAGCTCTACCAACTGAGCTACGTGTCTAACCCGTTATATATCCGATTTTAATTTCATATATACATTAATTAGAATTAACAGAAAATCATTTTATTTTAAAAACAGTTTAAGCGGACCGGTTTTGCACTCCACAGGTCTCGAACTCGGGACCTGTGGTTTAATCTAACACACAGTCCACCGCTGGACTGTGTGTTCAACATGTTAAAACATTCGATTTTTATTATACTTAAATACTAATTATTTATTTCTTTTTCTGCCTTAATTAAAAAGAGAAGATAATTGTCCGAGTCGGTGCTGAAGACCGGACTCGAACTCGTGACCAGCGATATAATCAAACACACAGTCCACCGCTGGACTGTGTGTCTAACTTGGTTATTATTCCGGTTAACAATATATTTAACATATATCTGTGGCGATCCGGTTCAGTTAAACAAAAACTTGATTTTTATTAAGGCAGCGTGTGCGAACCGGGATTCGAACTTGAGACGTTAGCGTTTTATGTGCACACAGTCCACCGCTGGACTGTGTGTCTAACCCGATTAATTTCTTGATTTATATTATACTTATATGTTAACGAAAGTGCGTCGTCTTCTTCGTCAATGTTGAACCAGAAATCGGGTCTGACTGGTTCGAGTTTTTATTCAAGTTTCATTAATGTTTTAGGTTAATTACCGGTAAGATAGAAGTAAAAAGAAAGGAAAATAAGCGTGAGGTATACCGACTCGCTTTCCTCTGTTTTCCGGCAGAACTCCGGCGACAGAAAACAACTCCGGCGTCTGGTGTCTTGCAGCAGCAAGTCTCCGAAAAACTTGGAAAGAGTATGGGTGTCTCCGGTATAAGCTTCAGAGGTTCAGAAAAGCTCGGCAATGGGGAAACCGGTTTTCCGGCGACGAACAGGTTTATTCCGGCGAGTGGAATTACGCCGAGAAAAGGTGTGATTTTTGAGCGAAAGTGTTTGTCGTCGGTTGTGGGTCAATTTATAGGACAAATCGTCAATGCACTTGGTCTGAATTCCGACTGTGTTCGATATTTAAATTTTCCGGCGGTTATGAATTTGGTCGCGGACTTTAAACATCGGTTATAACCGATATGTGGTTAATGGTTTACGTTATAACGTAAATCGTAGTTAAGACTCGCTAATTCACCGGGATTCCGATGACTGAATCGTTTGGGCGCCGGTTTTGAATTCGAAATGTTATTATATCAATTAAATGATTGGAATATATAACAAACAGAACAAGCGGCGCAGTGGTTTGTGTGTGTGAAGATAAGATGCTTAACTGATTCGGTACAGACCCGGGTTCGAAACCCGGCAGAAACATTTCATTTTTATTTTGCGATTTTTGACAGTTTTTCAAAAACTAAATATATATTCCCGTATAATAATTGATTACGGATCGTTTAAAAATATTTTGGGCATTTAATTCGCAACGAAAATTTTGACTGACTGTTCGGTTGCTAAACGGAGCGGGTTTGGTAAATCCGTTTTTGACGGATGTTACAAGCACCACGTACCCCTACCGAAGTTAGGTCATTTCTTGGCTTGGCAAGTTACTACCGACGCTTCATTGCCAATTTTTACCGTATCGCCGTTCCGCTCACGGCCTTGACTCACAAAGGAAAACCCTTCATTTGGGGACCTAAGCAAGAGGAGGCCTTCCAAACTTTAAAGCAAAGGCTTTGTGACGCACCTATCCTTACACTCCCTGAGGGTTGCGATGACTTTGTGGTTTATTGCAAATCAGGGCAAGGACTAGGCTGTGTATTGATGCAAAGAGGAAAAGTGATAGCCTATGCCTCTAGGCAACTCAAAGTTCATGAGAAGAATTACACCACCCACGACCTGGAACTTGGACCCGTAGTGTTCGCTCTCAAGATATGGAGACATTATCTTTACGGTACCAAGTGTGAAATATACACTGACCACAAGAGTCTCCAGCATATCTTCAACCAAAAAGAGTTGAATATGAGGCAACGAAGATGGGTCGAACTTCTTAACGATTACGACGGCGAAATTCGATACCATCCTGGCAAGGCAAAAGTGGTGGCCGATGCGCTCAATCGAAAAGGATATGCGAACTCTATTCGTCTTCTATGTTCGCAAATCATAACCGACATCAAAGATCGAATCTGGGCAGCTCAACATGTTTCTGTGATGTAAAATGACGTACGCGATGAGCTGTCATGTGGAGCTGAACTCAAAATTGAAACCAAATCCGACGGTATTCTATACTATTTAAACCGCATATGGATTCCTGATCGCGACAACCTTCGTGATTTCCTCATGAATGAGGCACACAAAACACGATACTCTGTACACCCAGGAGCCGATAAGATGTATCAAGACCTACGATACACCTACTGTGTCACACCCCGACCCGCAGCGGAATAAGAGTCGGGGCATAATTGGGTTATCACCAAAGCTCATGATTTTTACTAAAATGTTTCATATTTATTAAATTCAAATTACAACTTAAATATTCAAATCAAAATTCATACAATTACAAGGAAATGAAACTATGTAAATATTCCAAAGCTTAAACTGGTTTATTCTTCTAGGCCTTCCTATGTGTTTCTTGTCTCAGCTGGTTCACCTGTATCATGTGTAAAACGGGGGATATTTTGGGTTAACAAAAGTTGCCGAGTGAACCTTGAATAAATATTTTTATCAATTTCTTGTTTTATTTAATATGGAAAATTTGTGCAATAATCACATGTGAACAAACATATATAAATAAACAAACACAAACCACTTTGGATGAGTATATGATATGAATGATGATGAATGTGAGATCAAGGCTCAATCAAACGGAGCCGATCTTATGAGGCACCTGATGCTCAACCCGTCTCCCACGGGGAACTGATGGGCCTAATGAAATGCGTGCACTGAAAATGATAAATCCAAACTACATATAATCCACACAAAGATTGATACACATTTGATCACGGATATGATGTATGCACAAGTGTTTAAATATAATAAAGAATTAAACGACACATGATACACCCCAAAACATGATTAAAACGGGGAATTGATAGAGATTCACTCACATTGGGTGCGTTCTTTGATGACGTTGGATGCGCACGAAATTTAGGATTTGATCGACGAGAGAAAAACTAACCAAAAATAATAATGAAATGATTCGGTAAATAAATGGATTTTATTTGAGATTAATATTTTTATTTAGTACTCTTAATGGAACTTTTAGATTTATTTCTGTGAGTTTAAGGAAATTTTCTAACTTTAAAAATCTTATTTTTAAGTATTTTTAAATGATTTTTCAATTAAATAAATAAAAAAGAAAATAAAAAAAATGTTGACTTTTGACCGTTGACCGTTGACCGGTCGGAATGTGGTTTTATATGCGCTGAGTGAGGTTCGAACTCGGGACCTCTCGTATACGTGCACGCAGCTCTACCAACTGAGCTCCGTGTCTAACCCGAAATATTCTCTGTTTTAATTATATTTATATACTAATTAATTTTAAACTTATTTGATTTTTTATTAAAAATGATTTATATGGCCGAACCGGTTGCAGGAACCCGGAGTCGAACTCGGGTCCTTCGGTTCGAGTGCGCACAGACCAACCAGTTGGGCTGTGTGTCAAATCTGTTTAACTTATGGATTACATTATTCTTATAAACATTTTGTGACTTGATCTGATTAAGTTTTAAAAATGTTGGTTTTATTTTTGAAAGTCGGTACGTGTGCGATTCGAACTCGGGACGTGTGTATTGTTTGTGCACACAGTCCACCGCTGGACTGTGTGTCTAACCCGTTCGAATATCCAGTTTTAATTATATTTAAATATATACTTGGCTTCATCTTCTTCGTTTACAAAACATAGAACAGTGAAGTCCGACTGTTCTGTTTAAATCGGTCATCAAAACTTATAATTGGTTGGAATAAATTAGATAAAGAAGATTATGGAATAAAATGTACCAATACAGAATGTTTTCTCAGATTTCCGGCAAGAGTCGTCGGCTCTGATTGGTGACTTCGGGCTGAGTGAATTGATTAACAGTTTTGATCAATGTGTTGTGCAATTAAGTTACTAAACAAGAGATATCAAGAGGGTTTAGATGATTGTACCGATCGACAGTGAGACTTCGGATTTTCAGTGATTTTCCGGTGAGTGCGGGAATTTCCGGCAACGTTGTCTGAGACAGATTCTGGTTGAACGATTTAGGTTAAAACAGCCGAATAATGGATTACAACAAAAGAGTCGAGAATTTTACCGATTTGAAGTAAGTCTCGGTTTTCCGGTGAAAGTCCAGTGAATACAGAATATCTCCGGCGACGTGTTTTGGGATGAATAAAGCTTCGGAAACGATTGTGGTTCTGAGCGAAAGGATTTCCAAAGTGTTCAAGTGGGTATTTATAGTGAAAACAGGCTGAATTGGGTCAAGGTTCGCGATTGAAGATTTCCGTCGGTTATGACGGAAATTGACTGCCGGCAACGGTTATAACCGACGTCGACATCAATTTGTGCGGTTCAGTCAAAAGGAATTTGGCCAAAATCGCGGATTGCCGGATTTTCCGGTGATTGCGAGTTCTGGCGCGTTGATTACCGGATTTGACTTTTCGGTTTTATTATAAATCCTATTTGTTTATGTGTTTATTACAAAAACAATGCCTAATAATGGATTACAAACAAAAGAGTCGAGAATTTTACCGATTTGAAGTAAGTCTCGGTTTTCCGGTGAAAGTCCAGTGAATACAGAATATCTCCGGCGACGTGTTTTGGGATGAATAAAGCTTCGGAAACGATCGTGGTTATGAGCGAAAGGATTTCTAGAGTGTTCAAGTGGGTATTTATAGTGAAAACAGGCTGAATTGGGTTTGAAATTGGGTCAAGGTTCGCGATTGAAGATTTCCGTCGGTTATGATGGAAATTGACTGCCGGCAACGGTTATAACCGACGTCGACATCAATTTGTGCGGTTCAGTCAAAAGGAATTTGGCCAAAATCGCGGATTGCCGGATTTTCCGGTGATTGCGAGTTCTGGCGCGTTGATTACCGGATTTGACTTTTCGGTTTTATTATAAATCCTATTTGTTTCTGTGTTTATTACAAAAACAATGTGTGGCGGAGCGGTGTGTTGTGTGTTTGGATTTGTGGGTGACCCGGGTTCAAAACCCGGCGTCTCCAATTTATTTTTTATTCACGATTTATTATTAGTTATGAATTATGGGTTTTAAATTCTAATATATTTGTTAATTATGTATTGTTTTAAAATTAATACGAACCATAAATACGCAACGAAATTTATAACTGGATATTTGATTGATAAACGAAGCGGGTTTTGAAAACCCGTTTTTCGACGAATGTTACAGTATCCCCTACTTTTAGAAATTTCGTCCCGAAATTTAAGTAGTAGTGGTAACAGGAAAAAGATGCGGGTATTTTTCGCGCATTAAGTCTTCACGCTCCCAAGTAAACTCGGTTCCTCGTTTTGACTCCCAACGTACCCTGACAATTGGAATACGACTTCGTCTTAAACGCTTCTCTCTGAAGTCCATGATTTCTACTGGTCTTTCAATGAAGTGCATAGATTCATCGATCTGAATGTCTTCTAGAGGAATATGGAGGTTTTCATCGGCGAGGCACTTCTTCAAGTTTGATACGTGGAATGTGGGATGAATTCTGTTGAGCTCTTCTGGTAGATCAAGCTTGTATGCTACAGGACCTACTCTTTCGAGTATTTTGAAAGTTCCTACGTAGCGTGGTGATAGCTTGCCCTTCTGGCCAAAACGAATCACTCCCTTCCACGGTGATACTTTTAAAAGTACTTGATCACCAATGCCAAACTCCAAGGGCTTTCGTCATTTGTCTGCATAACTCTTTTGACGACTTTGAGCCGCTAGAAGATTGTTTCGAATTTGAATGACCTTGTTGGTTGTTTCTTGAATTAATTCTGGACCGGTGATTTGTGATTCCCCAATTTCGTGCCAACATACCGGAGATCGGCACTTACGACCATATAAAGCTTCGAAAGGAGCCATGCTGATACTTGAATGATAGCTATTGTTGTAGGTAGATGAGCGTCCCAATTCCCTTTGAAGTCTATGATACATGCTCGAAGCATGTCTTCAAGAGTTTGGATGGTGCGTTCAGATTGTCCATCAGTTTGAGGATGAAAAGCGGTACTGAGGTCTAATCGTGTACCCAGGGCGCTTTGTACGGCTCGCCATGTTCGTGAAGTGAAGCGACCATCACGGTCTGAAACGATGCTTTAAGGTACACCATGACGGCTTACGATCTCGCTGATGTAGATACGAGCTAACTTTTTGTTCTTGAAGTCCTCGCGAATCGGAATGAAATGAGATGACTTTGTAAGACGATCAATGATTACCCATATGGTGTCATGTCACACCCCGACCCGCAGCGGAAAAGGTGATCGGGGCATGATTGGGTTTTCATCAAAGCTCATGACATTTATTATAATGTTTCAAATTTATATTACAATTTTAAAGAAGATCATACAATCAAATCATACTAGTACAACATGTTCTATACATCTTTCTAGCCTTCATTATTTTTCTTCTAAGGCACTTTTCCTATGTTTTCCTTGCTTTATCCTGTCCACCTGTATCATGTGTAAAAATGGTTTTTGGGTCAACAAAAAGTTGGCGAGTGAATCCTATGAAAAACATTTAAACGAGTTTATTGAATTGATTATAAAATAAAGTGCATAACCACAAATGAGTAAATGTAGATGTAAATTTATTCACAATACACATAATATTAAATATTGCACACACATACAACAATTGATTGTTTTGAGGCACGTGTTGTTCAACTCGTCTCCCACGAGGAACTGATGGGCCTAATGAATGAGTTTTGAGGCGCGCGTTGTTCTACGAACTGATGGGCCTAATGAATGAGTTTTAAGGCACGCGTTGTTCAACTCGTCTCCCACGAGGAACTGATGGGCCTAACAAATAATTTGCATACAACTTGACAATATGTAATACATCACAACAACAATTATTTACATCCTAAGTTTAGATCATAAAGCGAATTAGTTTAAGCGACACATGATACACCCTAAAATAAAAAGGGGAATTTGTAAGAATTCACTCACATTGGGTGCGTTCGGTTGATGATGTTGAATGCGCACGAGTTTAGAGGATTGATCGACGAGGAATAACTAACCTAATTAATAACGAAAAAGTACGGTAAATAAGTGGATTTTGTTAACAATTTTAATAGGATTTTTGGATATATTTTTGTGAGTTTAAGGCTATTTTCTAACTTTAAAAACATTATTTTTAAGTATTTTTAATTGATTTTTAAATTAAATAAATAAATAAAAATATAAAAAAATGTTGACTTTTTGACTTTGACCGTTGACCATGACTGTTGACCGTTGACCGGTTCGGTCGTGTATATATTTGCACTGAGTGAGACTCGAACCCGTGACCTCCCGTATGTAACATTTGTCAAAAACGGGTTTCCAAACCCGCTCCGTTTTGTAATCGAATATCAAGTTATAAATGTCACGTTGCGTATTTATGGCAATTTTTATTTTAATGATACATAATTAATAAACAAACTAAACTATAAAAATTATAATTGCTAAAAAGTAAAAATAAACTCATTAAAAATAAAATGTGGCTGCCGGGACTCGAACCCGGGTCAGCCGGGTTGAAACCCAAAGACTTATCACACACATACATCATCACTCCGCCACTTGTTGTTTTCTGTCATCTATGGGAAACAAATAAATCTTATAAACAACCATAAATCAACCGGTTACGCCAACTGTAACCGAAATCGGTCACCAAACGTCCAAAGACGTTTGATTGATCTCGGTTTACTGAGTTTAACCGATGCACCGACGCTTTCAATCAAGTTTGCCTTGAATAAACTTAAATTCGAGAAAGGATCGGTTTCTATAACCGAAAACTTTCAATCTCCAGAATTACTTCAATCCTTGTTCTCTCACTACTCAAACACACTCAGAAAGCTCTCAATTACATTTTCGCACAATTTTCAGTCCACCGGAGAAGCTATTTGAATTCGCCGGAAAGTTTCTGCAAGTCGCCGGAAAACCGTATTCTTCATCAAAACGGTAAGTCTTTCAATACCGTCGTGGTCTATCAATTGTTAAGCTATTTCTAACTCGGACCTTTCAATTGAAATCGAATTCAGACGCTGTTATCAGATAATCCCAGTTCGCCAGAAAATTTCTGGAAATCCTTATTTTCAGCTGTGAAACGGTATGGACATTTAAACACCCTGTTAACGCTTGTTTAACACTTCAATTCCACGTTTACTAATCAAAACGAATAAATTGCTTGCTCAGTTGAAGTTCATAAAAACAGAGCCGACGCCTTGCCGGAATTCTGAGTTGAATTATTCCTCCGGTATGTTTGTTTCCAGCACAGTCTTTGTCATTTCATCTCAGTCTTATGAATGTGTTAATCGTTTTAAAACAAGAAAACAGAGGGGTAATCTACTATCTGTAAAAACTAACGGGGAAGATGAACTGTGCTAACAATATAAGATTAATTAAAATCGGTATTTTAAACGGGTTAGACACACAGTCCAGCGGTGGACTGTGTGCAAATAATACGCACACGCCGCAAGTTCGATCCCTGATACACGCACCCTCTATGTAATAAAAACGTTTTATTTTTCTAACTGAACCGGATTAACCACGTTAGTTGTTAAGTATAATAAAAATCTATATAATAACCAAGTTAGACACACAGTCCAGCGGTGGACTGTGTGTAGCGTTAAAGCACAGGTCCCGGGTTCGAGACCTGTACATGGCACCGGTTCGATGATTTAAAATGTTTTTGAAAATAAAAAAATTTTGAATAAGCTGAGTTAATATATAAGTATAATTAAAAACAGAATTATTTCGGGTTAGACACGTAGCTCAGTTGGTAGAGCTGCGTGCACGCGTACGGGAGGTCTCGGGTTCGAGCCTCACCCAGCGCAATACAATTACCAATAAATCGGTCAACAAGTCAAACGGTCAACGGTCGCAAAAAAGTCAACATATTTTTATATTTTTATTTATTTAATTTAATTTAAAAATCAATTAAAAATACTTAAAAATAATGTTTTTAAAGATAAGAAATAGCCTTAAACTCACAAAAATATATCTAAAAATCTTATTAAAATTATTAATAAAATCCACTCATTTACTATATTTTCCGTTATTATTTAGGTTAGTTAATTCTCGTTGTTTAGCTCTTCCAACTCGTGCACATCTCACCATCTCCAATCCAACGCACCCAATGTGAGTGAATCTTTACAAATTCCCCGTTTTAATCACGTTTTTGGGGTGTATCATGTGTCTTGCTACTTATTATACTTAAATCATTGTGCATACATCATATCATGAACAAATGTGTATTCAGTTTGTTTCCATTGTTTGTGTGGTTATTGTTAGATTTAATTCATTATTTTCAGTACATGCAATTTCATAGGCCGCCGCTCCACATTACATTATGAGCGTTGAGCATGTTCCCTATTACATTATGAGCGTGAACCTGGCGTGCCAACATACGATCGGCTCCGTTTGATTGAGCCTTGATCGCACAGACATTTATCATTTTCAGTACATGCAATACGATCGGCTCCGTTTGATTGAGCCTTGATCGTACAGTTTCATTCATGTTATATATTTATGCAAGTTGATATGTTAGGGTATGCTGTTGGTATGTTATTGTATGTTATAATTTGTGGTTAACATTGTTACTGATTGATTATTTATCATTTGCTCACTTATGATTATGTACAATTTTTCTTTGATAAAATAACAAGTGAATCAATAATAAATGTTTATCTAACAAGGTTCACTCGCCAACTTATGTTGACCCAAAAACCACTATTTTTACACATGATACAGGTGAACCAGCTGCAGCCAGAAACACATAGGATTGAACTAGAAGAATAAAATGATTTAGAGCTTGGAATTGTTTAGTTGGTTATTTTCTTTGAATTTGTATGGACATGTTTGGATTATTGAGAATGTAATTTCGATTTAAATAGATATGAAACATAATAGTAAATATCATGAGCTTTGGTGATAACCCAATTATGCCCCGACTCTTATTCCGCTGCGGGTCGGGGTGTGACAGATTGGTATCAGAGCCATGACTATAGGGATATAGGATAGGTTATTAGACCCTTAGAGCCTATACTATAGTTGATTAGAAATTTTAAGATTTTTGTGTGTTACATGCCAAACTTCATGATGTTTATATGTTTTATGTTTAATGTTACATTCAATATTATGCATGCATGTTCATAAGTACATACTATCATATAATGCCTATCATGAGTCATATGCTCATAACATATCATACCAATGAAAGCACACACCACATCATATTCATGATTGCTTTTACAACGATTTTTTTTGTATTTTCAAATCTCATCAAAGTGAGTTCTCATGACGGGCATGTAGTAACTGGAAGGGTACCAGTACCGGTAGTCGGAACGTCCTGTCTAGGCTGGCATTCGTATAAATCCAAAATAAAGGACCAGTTTGCCTACCTGGGGACTAACGATGAGAGTACGAAGTACCTATTAGGCCAAAGCATGCTATACCAAACGTCGTGTGAGCTAACCTCACTTTGAGTTGTCATTGTGTCTACACCTGGACACATTCCGACCATACATCTCGTAAACGTATTTTGTGGTTTGCATTCGGGTGATGCAAGTGTTAAATCTCCAATACTAATGTGAATCCTACCAAGCCAATAGCCATGGGGGCCCACATGACTATACAGGTGAAGGTATGGGGGACATTTGAGGCCAACATGAGCAAACCCAAGACATCCTATGGATGTAGTTGCATTATTGATATTTATGTTATTTTCATTTTCTTAAAGACACATGACACCTAAAAAGACTCCATAAACTCACAATCTTCTTATGTATGTTCCTGTAGATGTCGGCTAGACAACAACGAGGGGGTAAAAGATCAGGAAGATCTCACGAACACTTGGCCGCACAAATCGCGAAACAAATGGCCACGGTGCTTCCTGACATTGTGGTTCAAGTACAACAAGCCCTCGCTACAAATCCTACTAACTCTCCCCAGCAAGACGACCAGAACATCGGCAACCCTCCGACCAGCAAGTGCTCATATAAACATTTCAAGTCTTGTGATCCTCCTAAATTTGAAGGGACTGAAGGTGTCACTGCCCTCCTCCACTGGTTTGAGGAAATGGAAAACACCTTCCTCAACTGCGATTGTCCTGAGGATCTCAAGGTTCGATACGCCACCGGGAGACTATTTGGGGTAGCTCTCACCTGGTGGAATACTGAAGAGGGGAATTGATGATGCAATGGCCTTAACGTGGAGGAGTTAAGGGAAATCATGACTATGCGTTTCTGTCCTAGGAGTGAGATTAAAAGTTGGAGGACGAATTTCATTCTTTGAAGCAGAAGGAGGGAGATCATACATCCTACAACAAGAGGTTCTTAGAGTTGAACCAAATGGTCCCTAACTTGTTCACCCCAACTTATCGCTTGATCGAGCATTATATTCGAGGTCTTCCCTCAAAAATTCAAGATTCAGTTCTCAGCACTTCACCAGCAACACTTGAAGCTGCTATGGAACTAGCCACTGAACTGACCGAAAATCGCATTCGAAACGGTAAATTCAAAGAGGAGAAAAAGAAAGCCCCCATTGAGGCTCAAACTTCAAACCATTCTGGTTCCTCCTCGAAGTTTACTGGTAAAAGGAATCGAAGCACAAGAAACTTTGCTGTCACACAAGCAAATTTCCCTATCCCTGCTGCACCCATCACTCAAGTTGCCCCTTCACCTGCACCATATAAAAAGCCATACTCCGGCCCATTACCAAAATGCAACCGTTGCCAATATCATCATTTTCCTGACCATCCCTGCCAAAATTGCACCGGCTGTGGTCGCGCAGGTCATACTGTTCAAACCTGTCGCATACCTCAGCGAACGAACCGCCACCAGCCTTCAACCCAAACCCACCAACAAATAATGGGTCAAGCCCAACAACCGCTACTACTACCACCTACCCAACATTTAGCCCAAACATACTACCAACCCAACTATCCCATGGTACAACCTATGCGGGCTTGCTACAATTGTGGAGACCCAAGCCATTTTAGAAACACTTGTCCACCTTTGGTGAACATCATTCATGCCCAAGCTCAAGCAAATCCGGTGAATCAAGCTAACCAAGCTCCACCACCTGCAAGAGGAAGAGCTTATAACATCAACGCCAATACTATTGAAAATAATAACGGCCCAAACGAATCACCCAACTAATTTTTCCTCGCCAAGAATCAAGACTCAACTCCAATCGTCTAGTTTTAATGTTTTCTTTATGTTATCTCAATCTTTCCGTATCCCAATTGTAAAATTTGGAAATTATGTATCCAAGAATTTTAATGCGATTTGATATTACAGTTTTGTTCTATACTCATTAATTTAACATTCATATCATCATACATCTCGACGTATCTCAATCTCATCATTTAAAGAAGTTGGGTTGTGTCACACTTTTACATAGACTGACCCCTTCATCATAACCAACGAGAGAGGTATTGTCATCATTTAGTGATGTATCATTTCAGAATTGAGATTCAAGTTTTGTTCGTTGTGTTGTTTATGTTTTAGAGTCACATAGAACTGATCATGATTTACTGATAAAACCAATGAAAATTTGACAAGAATATGGTGGATACGCCGCTGGTACTTCCTATATATAAGTATTCTTGGCAAAGGATCAAAAGCATTACCAGGAGGTTATGAAAAGTTCCGTGTAGGTTTAAATATCGTCATGGTTGAAGTTTTTGTTTTATGATACATACCTTATCATTACAAATGTATCAGTTCCCTCAAAACTATTATACATAAAATCGTAAGCGACATAAAAGATCAAAATCCGAGAAGCCCAGCATGTTACAGTAACAGAAAGGAGACGTACGCAAGGAGCCGTCTTGTGGAGCTAAACTTAAAAATTGAAACTAAATCCGACGATATTCTATACTGTCTAGATCGCATATGGATTCCTGACCACAATAACCTTCGCGATTTTTTTCTTATGAGTGAGGCGCACAAAACACGATATTCTATACACCCAGGAGCCGACAAGATGTATCAAGACCTTCGATACACCTACTGGTGGCCTGGAATGAAAAAGGATATTGCTGAATTTGTTTCCAAGTGCCTTTCATGTTCCAAAATAAAAGCTGAACATCAAAGACCCTCAGGACTTCTGGTCGAACCTGAAATACTTGTAAGGAAGTGGGAAAACATAACCATGGACTTCATTACCGGGTTACCTCGCACTTCTGGTGAGTATGACACTATATGGGTAATCATTGATCGACTTACAAAATCAGCTCACTTTATTCCTATCCGCGAAGATTTCAAGAACGAAAAGCTAGCTCGTATTTATATCAGCGAAATCATAAGCCGTCATGGTGTATCGTTAAGCATTATTTCTGATCGTGATGGTCGTTTCACTTCACGAACATGGCAAGCAGTACAAGCCGCTATGGTTACGCGATTGGATCTCAGTACCGCCTATCATCCTCAAACTGATGGTCAATCTGAACGCACCATTCAAACTCTTGAAGATATGATTCGAGCATGTGTCATAGACTTCAAGGGAAATTGGGACGCTCATCTACCATTAGTTGAATTTTCGTACAACAACAACTATCATTCAAGTATCGGCATGGCATCTTTTGAAGCTTTATATGGTCGTAAGTGCCGATCTCCAGTATGTTGGCATGAAATCGGGGAAGCTCTAATCACTGGTCCAGAATTGATTCAAGAAACCACAGACAAGATCCATCAAATTCGAGACAATCTTCTAGCGGCTCAAAGTCGTCAAAAGAGTTATGCAGATAAACGACGGAAGCCTTTAGAGTTTAATATTAGTGATCATGTACTTCTAAAAGTATCACCGTGGAAGGGAGTAGTTCGTTTTGGTCAAAAAGGCAAGCTAGCACCACGCTACGTAGGACCTTTCAAGATACTCGAAAGAGTAGGACCTGTAGCATACAAGCTTGATCTACCAGAAGAACTCAACAGGATTCATCCCACATTCCACGTATCAAACTTGAAGAAGTGCCTCGCTGATGAAAACCTCCACATTCCTCTGGAAGATATTCAGATTGACGAATCTATGCATTTTATTGAAAGACCTGTAGAGATCATGGACTTCGGAGAAAAACGTCTTCGACGAAGTCGCATTCCAATTGTTAGGGTACGCTGGGAGTCAAAACGGGGACCTGAGTTTACTTGGGAACGTGAAGACTCAATGCGCGAAAAATACCCACATCTTTTTCCTACTACTACTTAAATTTCGGGACGAAATTCCTAAAAGTAGGGGATACTGTAACATTTGTCAAAAACGGGTTTCCAAACCATAAATCTTATAAACAACCATAAATTAACCGGTTACGCCAACTGTAACCGAAATCGGTCACCAAACGTCCAAAGACGTTTGATTGATCTCGGTTTACTGAGTTTAACCGATGCACCGACGCTTTCAATCAAGTTTGCCTTGAATAAACTTAAATTCGAGAAAGGATCGGTTTCTAGAACCGAAAACTTTCAATCTCCAGAATTACTTCAATCCTTGTTCTCTCACGACTCAAACACACTCAGAAAGCTCTCAATTACATTTTCGCACAATTTTCAGTCCACCGGAGAAGCTATTTGAACTCGCCGGAAAGTTTCTGCAAGTCGCCGGAAAACCGTATTCTTCATCAAAACGGTAAGTCTTTCAATACCGTCGTGGTCTATCAATTGTTAAGCTATTTCTAACTCGGACCTTTAAATTGAAATCGAATTCAGACGCTGTTATCAGATAATCCCAGTTCGCCGGAAAATTTCTGGAAATCCTTATTTTCAGCTGTGAAACGGTATGGACATTTAAACACCCTGTTAACGCTTGTAACACTTCAATTTCACGTTTAGCTAATCAAAATGAATAAATTGCTTGCTCAGTTGAAGTTCATAAATACAGAGCCGACGCCTTGCCGGAATTCTGAGTTGAATTATTCCTCCGGTATGTTTGTTTCCAGCACAGTCTTTGTCATTTCATCTCAGTCTTATGAATGTGTTAATCGTTTTAAAACAAGAAAACAGAGGGGTAATCTACTGTCTGTAAAAACTAACGGGGAAGATGAATTGTGCTAACAATATAAGATTAATTAAAATCGGTATTTTAAACGGGTTAGACACACAGTCCAGCGATGGACTGTGTGCAAATAATACGCACACGCCGCGAGTTAGAACCCTGATACACGCACCCTCTATTTAATAAAAACGTTTTATTTTTCTAACTGAACCGGATTACCACGTTAGTTGTTAAGTATAATAAAAATCTGTATAATAACCAAGTTAGACACACAGTCCAGCGGTGGACTGTGTGTAGCGTTAAAGCACAGGTCCCGGGTTCGAGACCTGTACATGGCACCGGTTCGATGATTTAAAATGTTTTTGAAAATAAAAGAATTTTGAATAAGCTGAGTTAATATATAAGTATAATTAAAAACAGAATTATTTCGGGTTAGACACGTAGCTCAGTTGGTAGAGCTGCGTGCACGCGTACGGGAGGTCTCGGGTTCGAGCCTCACCCAGCGCAATACAATTACACAATAAATCGGTCAACAAGTCAAACGGTCAACGGTCGCAAAAAAGTCAACATATTTTTATATTTTTATTTATTTAATTTAATTTAAAAATCAATTAAAAATACTTAAAAATAATGTTTTTAAAGATAGGAAATAGCCTTAAACTCACAAAAATATATCTAAAAATCCTATTAAAATTATTAATAAAATCCACTCATTTACTATATTTTCCGTTATTATTTAGGTTAGTTAATTCTCGTTGTTTAGCTCTTCCAACTTGTGCGCATCTCACCATCTCCAATCCAACGCACCCAATGTGAGTGAATCTTTACAAATTCCCCGTTTTAATCACGTTTTTGGGGTGTATCATGTGTCTTGCTACTTATTATACTTAAATCATTGTGCATACATCATATCATGAACAAATGTGTATTCAGTTTGTTTCCATTGTTTGTGTGGTTATTGTTATATTTAATTCATTATTTTCAGTACACGCAATTTCATAGGCCGCCGCTCCCCATTACATTATGAGCGTTGAGCATGTTCCCCATTACATTATGAGCATGAACCTGGCGTGCCAACATACGATCGGCTCCGTTTGATTGAGCCTTGATCGCACAGACATTTATCATTTTCAGTACATGCAATACGATCGGCTCCGTTTGATTGAGCCTTGATCGCACAGTTTCATTCATGTTATATATTTATGCAAGTTGATATGTTAGGGTATGCTGTTGGTATGTTATTGTATGTTATAATTTGTGGTTAACATTGTTACTGATTGATTATTTATCATTTGCTCACTTATGATTATGTACAATTTTTCCTTGATAAAATAACAAGTAAATCAATAATAAATGTTTATCTAACAAGGTTCACTCGCCAACTTATGTTGACCCAAAAACCACTATTTTTACACATGATACAGGTGAACCAGCTGCAGCCAGAAACACATAGGATTGGACTAGAAGAATAAAATGATTTAGAGCTTGGAATTGTTTAGTTGGTTATTTTCTTTGAATTTGTATGGACATGTTTGGATTATTGAGAATGTAATTTCGATTTAAATAGATATGAAACATAATAGTAAATATCATGAGCTTTGGTGATAACCCAATTATGCCCCAACTCTTATTCCGCTGCGGGTCGGGGTGTGACACCGTACGCGTGCACGCAGCTCTACCAACTGAGCTACGTGTCTAACCCGAAATATTTCTGTTTTTAATCATATTTATACACTATTTAATTTAATCCGAAAATCATTTATTTTAAAAAGGATTTAATTATATCGGACCGGTGCCCTCAACAGGTCTCGAACCCGGGACCTGTGATTCAACGTTGCACACAGTCCACCGCTGGACTGTGTGTCTAACCTGGTTAATATTCTGGTTTTCATTATACTTAACATCTTTCAGTGAGTTAACCCGGTTCGGTTTTAAAAAGAGCATTTTTATTCAAGAGAGTGAGGTTGGGTCAGGGATCGAACTCGAGACGTGTGATCGTTGTTTGCACACAGCCCACCGCTGGACTGTGTGTCTAACCCGTTTATATGTCTTGTTTTAATTAATCTTATACAATAGGTCGAATTCATCTTCTTCGTTCAAAGATACAGACGACGGTTAATCAACTGTTCATGTTTAATTCGATTGACCAAATTTCTAAGCGATCGGAATGTGATGGACAGAGAGGGTTTGGGGAAAGAATGTACCGAAACAGATGTCTCTCTCAGAACTCCGGCAAGGATCGTCGGCTCTGTTTTGTGAACTCCGTCTGTTCGGATCAATTAACAGTTTTGATTGATTAGATGTGAAATTGAATTACTGAACAACGATTATCAGGAGGTTTAGATGATCATACCGATTCACAGCGTGATTCTGGAAATTTCAGAGACTTTTCGGCGAAAGCAGAATATTCGGCAACCTCGTCTGGGATTGATTCTGGGTGATGGATTGATGTTAGTAATGGTCTAACAATGGATTGAAACAGAAAGAGTCGAGGTATTTACCGTTTTGAGGTGGGTCTCGGTTTTCTGGCGAAAGTCCGGTGATGGCAGAATATTTCTGGCGAGTGAAATTGCTTCGAGAAATGGTGCGATTTTGAGCGAAAAGATTACCAGAAGCTTGGGTGTGCATTTATAGGGAAGAATCAAGTTGAATTGGGTCTGATTTTAGTCTCGATTCATTGGTCAGCCTTTCTCCGGCGGTTATGACTGATGTCGCGGAACTAGACATCGGTTATAACCGATGTCGATGTTAATACGTACGTTAAGTCAAAAGAAACCGTCGTTAATTGGCGAAATCGTCGGATTTTCCGGCGACTGCGAAATGGGCGCGCTGTTGACTGGATTTGATTTCGAGTTTTGTGATATGTATTATTTGTTTCGATATATCATCAAATAACACAAGTGGCGGAGTGGTTAAGTGGGTGTGAGTTAGGTCTTGAGATTTTATCCGGCTGACCCGGGTTCGA
Source organism: Scalesia atractyloides (assembly GCA_947069175.1). NCBI lineage: Eukaryota > Viridiplantae > Streptophyta > Magnoliopsida > Asterales > Asteraceae > Scalesia > Scalesia atractyloides. Next base: position 88,283,138 of record CAMTDV010000001.1, read on the forward strand.
AACCCGGCATCAGCAATTTATTTTTATTTCACTATTTATATTAAATTTTCAATTATAAATTTTAAATTCTAATATATTTATTAATTATGTATCATATAAAATTAATTTGAGTATTAAATATGCAACGAAAATTTTAACTGGATGTTCGGTTAATAAACGAAGCGGGTTTGGTTAACCCGGTTTTTGACAGATGTTACATGTCATACCCACTGAAGGTGCGAGGTAACCCGGTAATGAAGTCCATGGTTATGTTTTCCCACTTCCATACAGGTATTTCAGGTTGGACTAGAAGTCCTGAAGGTCTTTGATGTTCAGCTTTTACTTTGGAACAGGTAAGGCACTTGGAAACAAAAACAGCGATATCCTTTTTCATGCCCGCCCACCAGTAGGTGTATCGTAGGTCTTGATACATCTTGTCGGCTCCTAGGTGTACAGAGTATCGTGTTTTGTGCGCCTCATTCATGAGGAAATCACAAAGGTTATCGCGATCGGGGATCCATATGCGATTTAAATAGTATAGAATACCGTCGGATTTGGTTTCGATTTTGAGTTCGGCTCCACATGACTGCTCATCGCGTACGTCGTTTTCTGTTACAGAAACATGTTGAGCTGCTCGGATTCGATCTTTGATGTCGGTTATGATTTGCGAACAGAGAAGACGAATGGAGTTCGTATAACCTTTTCAACTGAGTGCATCAGCCACCACGTTTGCCTTGCCAGGATGATACCGAATTTCACAATCGTAGTCGTTAAAAAGTTCGACCCATCTTCGTTGCCTCATATTCAACTCCTTCTGGTTGAAGATATGTTGGAGACTTTTGTGGTCAGTGTATATTTCACACTTGGTACCGTAGAGGTAATGTCTCCATATCTTGAGAGCGAACACAACGGCTCCAAGTTCCAGGTCGTGGGTGGTGTAATTCTTCTCATGAACCTTGAGTTGCCTAGAAGCATAGGCTATCACTTTTCCTCTTTGCATCAATACACAGCCTAGTCCTTGCCCTGATGCGTCGCAATATACTACAAAGTCATCGCAACCTTCAGGGAGTGTGAGGATAGGTGCGTCACAAAGTTTTTGCTTTAGAGTTTGGAAGGCTTCTTCTTTTTTAGGTCCCCATATGAAGGGTTTTCCTTTATGAGTCAAAGCCGTGAGTGGTACAACAATACGAGAAAAATTGGCAATGAAGCTACGATAGTAACCAGCCAAACCAAGAAATGACCTTACTTCGATAGGGGTACGTGGCGCTTGCCATTCTTGCACTGCCTTGATTTTTAAAGGATCGACATATATTCCCTTGTCATTGACAACATGTCCAAGGAATTGTACTTCTCTTAACCAGAATTCGCATTTTGAGAACTTAGCGTAGAGTTTTTCAGTCCTTAAAAGTGTAAGGATGAGTCGAAGGTGTCGTTCATGATCGGATTTAGACTTGGAGTAGATAAGGATGTCGTCGATGAAGACTATGACGAAACGGTCGAGGTAGGGTTTGCATACCCTATTCATTAGATCCATGAATACAGCGGGGGCGTTGGTTAAACCGAATGGCATGACCATGAATTCGTAATGACCATAACGAGTCCGGAAGGCGGTCTTTGGGACGTCTTCTTCATGTACTCTGAGTTGATGATAACCAGAACGAAGGTCGATTTTTGAAAAGCAGGTGGCGCCTTGAAGTTGGTCTAGGAGGTCATCGATGCGAGGTAGTGGATAGCGATTTTTAACCGTTAGCTTGTTGAGTTCTCTATAATCAATGCACATGCGAAACGTTCCATCTTTCTTCTTCACAAAAAGAACAGGTGCACCCCAAGGCGAGGAGCTAAGACGTATGAATCCCTTGTCAGTCAGCTCTTGCAGTTGACTGGCCAGCTCTTGCATTTCGGATGGGGCTAACCTATAAGGAGATTTTGCGACTGGTGTAGCGCCAGGTACAAGATCAATGCGGAATTCGACTTCTCTCACAGGAGGGAGTCATGAAATGTCGTCGGGAAAGACTTGTGGGAATTCTTTCACAACTGGGATATCTTCGAGTTTCTTCTCTTTGTTTCCCTTTTTGACGACGTGAGTTAGGAATGCGACATAGTTCTTGCGGAGATATTTTCGGGCTTGAAGGCAGGACATTAATTTGAGTCCTTTCGAAGGGGTTTCTCCCAAAATACGTAGAGTCTGACCGTCTGCAAGAGGAATGCGAATGAACTTCTCGCGGCACACTACTTCAGCGTGATGCTGGCTGAGCCAGTCCATACCGATTATAACATCGAAACTTTCCAACTTCATAGGAATAAGGTCAACTGCAAAATCGTGATTGTTTAGAGTGAGGGTACAATTGCGTATAATAGAATCTAATGAAACGGGCTTTCCGTCAGCAACTTCCACCGTTAGAGATTCCATGAGATTAACACGAGTTTGGTTGAGGATAGGTTCAACTTCTAAGGACACAAAACTCTTATCCGCGCCAGTATCGAATAACATGGATGCATAACTACCATTGATGAGAAACGTACCGTTAACCACGTTGTTGTCAGCCCTAGCCTGGTTGGCATTGATGTTGAAATCTCTCCCTCTGGCAGGTGGAGGAGCTTGGTTGGCTTGGTTTACTGGGTTCGCTTGGGCTTGAGCATGGATGATGCTCACCAAGCGTGGGCAAGTGTTCCTGAAGTGGTTTGGGTCCCCACAGTTGTAACAAGCTCGCATGGGTTGCATCATGGGGTAGTTGGGTTGGTAGTAGGATTGGGCTATGTGTTGTGCAGGTGGTAGAAGTAAGGGTTGTTGGGCTTGACCCACTATCTGATGGTGGGTTTGGGTTAGGGGTTGATTGCGGTTCGTTCGTTGAAGAGTGCGACAAGTTTGAATGGTGTGACCCGCACGGCCACAGCTTGTGCAATGTTGGCAAAGAGTTTCGGGAGGGTGGTGGTATTGACAACGGTTGCATTTTGGGTGTGGTCCGGTGTATGGCTTTTTAAATGGTGCAGCTGAGGGAGCAATTTGGGTGATTGGTGCAGCAGTGATAGGAGGGTTGGTTTGTGTGACAGCAAAATTCTTGCTGTTTCGTTTCCTCTTACCAGCAAACTTTGAGGAGGAGACTGAATGGTTTGTAGTTGAGGTCTCTATGGGTGTTTTCTTCTTATCATCTTTAAATTTTCCGTTTCGGATGCGATTCTCAGTGAGTTCGGTAGCTAGTTCCATTGCGGCTTCAAGTGTTGCAGGCGAAGTGCTTAGAACTGAGTCTTGAATTTTCGAGGGAAGACCTCGAATGTAGTGTTCAACCAAGTGGTACACGGGGGTGAACAAATTAGGGATCATCTGGTTTAGCTCGAGAAATCTTTTGTTATAGGAAGTGTGATCTCTTTCCTTTTGTTTTAGCGCGTGGAATTCATCTTCCAACTTATTGATTTCGCTTCTTGGACAGAAGCGTCTGGTCATGAGTTCCCTTAACTCTTCCCATGTTAAGGCCATGGCATCTTCAACTCCTCGTTTAGTAAGGGCCACCCCAACCAGTCTTCCAGTTGCATAACGTACCTTGCGATCCTCGGGACAATCGCAATTGAGGAAAGTGTTCTCCATTTCTTCAAACCAGTGAAGGAGAGTAGTAACACCTTCGGTCCCTTCATACTTTGGGGGATCGCAAGATTTGAAGTGTTTGTAGGAGCACTTTTTGGAGTGAGGGTTGGCGATGCTCCGGTCTTCTTGATTGGGAGGGTTGATGGGATTTGCGGTGAGAGCTTGTTGAACTTGAATCACGATGTCAGGAAGCACCGCAGGGCCATTTGTTTAGCAATTTGTGTGGCCAAGCGTTCATTGGATCTTCCTGACTTTCTATCTCCACGTAGTTGCCTAGCCGACATCTACAGGAACATACATAGGAAGATTGTGAGTTTAAGAAGTTTCTAGGTGTCATGTGTCATTAAAAGAATAAAAATAACATAACTAACAATAATGCAACTACATCCATAGGATGTCTTGGGTTTGCTCATGTTTGGGCCTCCAATGTCCCCCATACCATCGCCTGTATAGTCATGTGGGCCCCCATGACTATTGGGCTTGGTAGGATTCACATTGGTGTTGGCGGATTAACACTCGCATCATCCGAATGAAAACCGTAAAATATGATTGCGAGATGTATGGTAGAGGATGTCCAGGTGTAGACACAATGACAACTCAAAGTGGGGTTAGCTCACACGACGTTTGGTATAACATGTTTTGGCCTAATAGGTCCTTCGTACTCTCATCGTTAGTCCCCAGGTAGGCAAACTGGTCCTTTATTTTGGATTTACACGAATGCCAAGCCTAGACAGGACGTTCCAACTACCGGTACTCGTACCCTTCCAGTTACTACATGCCCGTCATGTGAACTCACTTTGATGTGATTTGAAAATACAAAAATCATTGCAAAAATCATGGGAATTGTGAGGTGTGTGCTCTCATGGATATGATATGTTATGAGGATATGATTTATGATGAGCATTGTATAATAACATGTATTTGTGAACATGCTTGCATAACATTGAGTGTAACAATAAACATAAAGCATATAAACATCATGAATTTTGTATGTAATGCATAAGCAATTTAAAATTTTAATCAACTAAAGTATAGGCTCTAAGGGTCTAATAACCTATCCTATATCCCTATAGTCATGGCTCTGATACCAATCTGTCACAGCCTGACACGCAGCGGAATAAGAGTCGGGGCATAATTGGGTTATCACCAAAGCTCATGATGTTTACTAAAATGTTTCATATTTATTAAATTCAAATTACAACTTAAATATTCAAATCAAAATTCATAAAATTACAAGGAAATGAAACTATGTAAATATTCCAAAGCTTAAACTGGTTTATTCTTCTAGGCCTTCCTATGTGTTTCTTGTCTCAGCTGGTTCACCTGTATCATGTGTAAAACGGGGGATATTTCAGGTCAACAAAAGTTGGCGAGTGAACCTTGAATAAACATTTTTATCAATTTCTTGTTTTATTTAATATGGAAAATTTGTGCAATAATCACATGTGAACAAACATATATAAATAAACAAACACAAACCACTTTGGATGAGTATATGATATGAATGATGATGAATGTGAGATCAAGGCTCAATCAAACAGAGCCGATCTTATGAGGCAACTGATGCTCAACCCGTCTCCCACGGGGAACTGATGGGCCTAATGAAATGCGTGCACTGAAAATGATAAATCCAAACTACATATAATCCACACAACGATTGATACACATTTGATCACGGATATGATGTATGCACAAGTGTTTAAATATAATAAAGAATTAAACGACACATGATACACCCGAAAACATGATTAAAACGGGGAATTGATAGAGATTCACTCACATTGGGTGCGTTCTTTGATGACGTTGGATGCGCACGAAATTTAGGATTGATCGACGAGAGAAAAACTAACCAAAAATAATAATGAAATGATTCGGTAAATAAATGGATTTTATTTGAGATTAATATTTTTATTTAGTACTCTTAATGGAACTTTTAGATTTATTTCTGTGAGTTTAAGGAAATTTTCTAACTTTAAAAATCTTATTTTTAAGTATTTTTAAATGATTTTTCAATTAAATAAATAAAAAAGAAAATAAAAAAAATGTTGACTTTTGACCGTTGACCGTTGACCGGTCGGAATGTGGTTTTATATGCGCTGAGTGAGGTTCGAACTCGGGACCTCTCGTATACGTACACGCAGCTCTACCAACTGAGCTACGTGTCTAACCCGAAATATTCTCTGTTTTAATTATATTTATATACTAATTAATTTTAAACTTATTTGATTTTTTATTAAAAATGATTTATATGGCCGAACCGGTTGCAGGAACCCGGAGTCGAACTCGGGTCCTTCGGTTCGAGTGCGCACAGCCCAACCAGTTGGGCTGTGTGTCAAATCTGTTTAACTTATGGATTATATTATTCTTATAAACATTCTGTGACTTGATCTGATTAAGTTTTAAAAATGTTGGTTTTATTTCTGAAGTAGGTACGTGTGCGATTCGAACTCAGGACGTGTGTATTGTTTGTGCACACAGTCCACCACTGGAGTGTGTGTCTAACCCGTTCGAATATCCAGTTTTAATTATATTTAAACATATACTCGGCTTCATCTTCTTCGTTTACAAAACACAGAACAGTGAAGTCCGACTGTTCTGTTTAAATCGGTCATCAAAACTTATAATTGGTTGGAATGAATTAGATAAAGAAGATTATGGAATAAAATGCACCAACACAGAATGTTTTCTCAGATTTCCGGCAAGAGTCGTCGGCTCTGATTGGTGACTTCCGGCTGAGTGAATTGATTAACAGTTTTGATCAATGTGTTGTGCAATTAAGTTACTAAACAAGAGATATCAAGAGGGTTTAGATGATTGTACGATCGACAGTGAGACTTCGGATTTTCATTGATTTTCCGGTGAGTGCGGGAATTTCCGGCAACGTTGTCTGAGACAGATTCTGGTTGAACGATTTAGGTTAAAACATGCCGAATAATGGATTACAAACAAAAGAGTTGAGAATTTTACCGATTTGAAGTAAGTCTCGGTTTTCCGATGAAAGTCCGGCGAATACAGAATATCTCCGGCGACGTGTTTTGGGATGAATAAAGCTTCGGAAACGATCGTGGTTCTGAGCGAAAGGATTTCCAGAGTGTTCAAGTGGGTATTTATAGTGAAAACAGTCTGAATTGGGTTTGAATTGGGTCAAGGTTCGCGATTGAAGATTTCCGTCGGTTATGACGGAAATTGACTGCTGGCAACGGTTATAACCGATGTCGACATCAATTTGTGCGGTTCAGTCAAAAGGAATTTGGCCAAAATCGCGGATTGCCTGATTTTCTGGTGATTGCGAGTTCTGGAGCGTTGATTACCGGATTTGACTTTTCGGCTTTATTATAAATCCTATATGTTTCTGTGTTTATTACAAAAATAATGTGTGGCGGAGCGGTGTGTTGTGTGTTTGGATTTGTGGGTGACTCGGGTTCGAAACCCCGCGTCTCCATATTATTTTTTATTCACGATTTATTATTAATTATGAATTATGGTTTTTAAATTCTAATATATTTATTAATTATGTATTGTTTAAAATTAATACGAACCATAATACGCAACGAAATTTATAACTGGATATTTGATTGATAAACGAAGCGGGTTTTGAAAACCCGTTTTTCGACGAATGTTACATACTGGTGGCCTGGCATGAAAAAGGATATCGCTGTTTTTGTTTCCAAGTGCCTTACATGTTCCAAAGTAAAAGCTGAACATCAACGACCTTCAGGACTTCTAGTCCAACCCGAAATACTTGTATGGAAGTGGGAAAACATAACCATGGACTTCATTACCGGGTTACCTCGCACCTCCAGTGGGTATGACACCATATGGGTAATAATTGATCGTCTCACAAAATCATCTCATTTCATTCCGATTCGCGAGGACTTCAAGAACGAGAAGTTAGCTCGTATCTACATCAGCGAGATCGGAAGCCGTCATGGTGTACCGTTAAGCATCATTTCAGACCGTGATGGTCGTTTCACTTCACAAACATGGCGAGTTGTACAAACCGCTTTGGGTACACGGTTAGACCTCAGTACCGCCTTTCACCCTCAAACTGATGGTCAATCTGAACGCACCATCCAAACCCTTGAATACATGCTTCGAGCATGTGTCATAGACTTCAAAGGGAACTGGGACGCTCATCTACCATTAGTAGAGTTTTCGTACAACAATAGCTATCATTCAAGTATCGGCATGGCTCCTTTCGAAGCTTTATACGGTCGTAAATGCCGATCTCCAGTATGTTGGCACGAAATTGGTGAAGCGCAAATCACCGGACCTGAATTGATTCAAGAAACAACCGACACAATCCTTAAAATTCGAAACAATCTTCTAGTGGCTCAAAGTCGTCAAAAGAGTTATGCTGACAAACGACGAAAGCCCTTGGAGTTTGACATTGGTGATCAAGTACTTTTAAAAGTATCACCGTGGAAGGGAGTGGTTCGTTTTGGCCAGAAGGGCAAGCTAGCACCCCGCTACGTAGGACCTTTCAAGATACTCGAAAGAGTAGGTCCTGTAGCATACAAGCTTGACCTACCAGAAAAACTTAACAGAATTCATCCCCATCCCACGTATCAAACTTGAAAAAGTGTCTCGCCAACGAAAACCTTCATATTCCTCTAGAAGACATTCAAGTCGATGAATCGATGCACTTCGTTGAAGACCAGTGGAAATCATGGATTTCGGTGAGAAGCGTTTAAGGCGAAGTCGTATTCCAATCGTCAGGGTGCGTTGGGAGTCAAAACGAGGGCCAGAGTTTACTTGGGAATGTGAAGACTCAATGCGCGAGAAATACCCGCATCTCTTTCCAGTTGCAACCACTACTTAAATTTCGGGACGAAATTTCTAAAAGTAGGGGATACTGTAACATTTGTGTAATTCGGATTTCGAAAACCCGCCTATTTTATCAATCAAAGAATATTTGTTTTCGTGTTTAGTTATTTATTTATATATAATGATTAAATTAAATGTTTAAAAATAAATTTATAAATAAAATTTAAAGATTTAATCCATTAATTAATAAAAACAAATCAACTAATTAATAATTATTTATAATAATAAAAACAACTAAGGAAAAAACGGTTTTAAAAAAATAAACGGGTGAACCGGGAGTCGAACCCGGGTTCCCCCGGATACACACGCACAACAAACACCGCTCGATACACACACAAGTTGTGTAAAATCTGGTTTCTTATTATATCTATATTGAGGCTGAGAAGAACCTGCAATCCACAACCACACCTCCTCGCCGGAGATTCACGCGTGTTTCCTAAACAAATTCGACAACTGTCCGTCTAAGTTTGGTAAACGCACAGCCGCGATTGAACTGGCAATCAATTCGAACCAATTACCAAAACCGAGCTCTCGACTCCCCACTATAAATACCAGTCGAATCCCCTTCAGAACTCGCTCATATTCTCTATTTACTCTCTAAAACTCGGTTGTCGGAAAAGCTCTGTTCCACCGAAGAACCACCGAAATCGTCGGAATCCACCCACCGGAATCGTGCCGCCACCTCTGTTATGGTAGATTTCTTTTCGTTATGCTTTTAATTTCTCCTCCTAAGTAACGACATATTCGGTAGATCATAATCAAGATCGGAATGAATCAAGAATGGATTCGGGCGGGGGTATAGGTTCTGGGTAAAAATTTAAATGGAAAAGATGAAGAACGTGTATATATAATATAATTCGGGTTATAAACTGGTTAGACACACTGTCCAGCGGTGGACTGTGTGCACATTTAACAAACGCGCCCCGAGTTCGATCCTTGTCACCAACACTGCCGAATAAACAATTTTTTTAAAGAGAACCAAATCATACTGATTCCCCAACAAGATGTTAAAGTTATTGAAAAATGCTATATTTACAGGATAAGCACCCAACCCAACTGGTTGGGCCGGGTGCAAACTAACTCCAGGTCGCCGGTTCGAGTTCAAGCCCTCACCACCGGTCTGATCACTTAAAAATCTTTTTAAATTAATCATTTCTGTATGGACTTAATCTGTGTATATGTATAACTAAAAACCAGATTACAATGGGTTAGACACGTAGCTCAGTTGGAAGAGTTGCGTGCACACGAACGAGAGGTCGCGAGTTCGACCCTCGCACGCGCATACGAATTTCCATCGTCCGGCCAGCTTGACAGACGTAGTCAGACTGACAATTCCTTTTTTTATTATTTTTATTTAATTAATTACTTATTTAATAATTATATATAAAAATAAAATAAAATAAAATAAAATAATAAACTTAAAAATCTAAACAAAGGTTGTTAATAAAAAAGTTAGCTTATTTATTTATTCAGTTATCGTGTTATTATTTCTAGGTTAGTACCTACTCGTTGATTAAATTCCCAACTCGTGCGCTCTCCTTACCATTCAAGAATACGCACCCAAGGTGAGTGAATCTCTACAAATTCCCCATTTTAATCACGTTTTGGGGTGTATCATGTGTCATAACATTCCTTTATTTTATTTAAACACTTGTGCTTATATCATTTCGTGATCAAATGTGTATTGGTTGTTGTGTGGTTTATATGTGGATTAAATTTATCATTTCAGTGCACTCATTTCATTAGGCCCATTAGTTCCTCGTGGGATACGGGTTGAGCATCAGGTGCCTCATTAGATCGGCTCCGCTTGATTGAGCCTTGATCTCAGATACATCATTATTCATGTCATATATTCATTCATTGTGGTTTGTGATTGGTTACATATGCTCACATGTGATTTATGCACAATTGTCTTTAATAAACAAAATAAGCAATTATTTAAAATGTTTTATCAAGGTTCACTCGCCAACTTTTGTTGACCCAAAAATCTCCTCTGTTTTACACATGATACAGATGATCAAGTTGAGGAAAGAAACACTAGGATGGCCTAGAAGAATAAACAAGTTATTGCGTTGGAACAAACATTTAGATTTTTATTGTATTTGTATGAATTTTTGTTGGATAATTAAATTGTAATTTGAATTTAATAAATATGAAACTTCTTAGTAAATATCATGAGCTTTGGTAATAACCCAATCATGCCCCGTCTTTTATTCCGCTGCGGGTCGGAGTGTGACAATTATGGTCCAGCCATTGTTCGAAATGAACATGGCTAAGTGATCATAATTAGGAAGGTATTAATCCCTTAAAAGGGCACCTCCTAAAGATCACGTTTACTAGGTCAATTGACGGGTCAAAGTTTATGTTTTAAAAAATCAAACGTGTCAGTTTTATAAAAATTATAATATGAATTTATATATGTTATAAATATGTTTTGACACTTAAAAAAGCTGGTAATAATTATTAGAACATGTGGGAACATGTTCGATCCATCAATTTCAGTCCTAGGGTCGGTTCGCAACCGAAAGTCGCCAAGTTTGACTTCTGCTTTGACTTTCAATTCTGACCCGATTTAGATTACTTTACTTCCATTATGATCGTAATACAATGTAGCATAACCCCTGAGGTTATATTACATGATCATAATCATAATCTGAGTTTATGCACACATTCCGCTAAATGCCAAACTTTGACTAAAATGCTCTTTATACATAAAAAAAAGGTTTTAATCAACAAAGAACTTTCAAATATACTGATATGTTAATATAATTAACATGTTAAGATGTTATTATTCTGATCATAAACTAAGTTTTAATACAATATCGTAAATTTTTTAAGAGACCAAAATGCCCTTTCGTGCATAGTTTGGTCCTAAACCATAAACCACACTTATGTGTGACTTCCTACTGATCATGTATCACAAATTAAGTATTTTTCCGGAATGTTTATGATCATAACATCAGAATACATGCAAGTTCCTTTTATATGACACATAATGGTCAAAAACATCTTATAAGGCGTAGTTTCGCTTTGAAACCTCAACGGGCATATAAGTAGATATCCTACTGATATTACAACTTATTTAAAGTATAATGACATATAGAACTTGTTCATGACTCATCCGGTTACTCGATATCACTTATATGCGTACGATTAAGTATATGTACAAGTCTACGAAAATTAACCAAAACGGGTTTAACCTTATCATTTTTAACCTCAAATTCCAGAATGATTAGTTGTTTACCCCTATTATACAAGTAATAGTACTTGTTGGGTTTAAACTACATTTTATCCGGTCATCGCTTAATCTAGCGTATCGTACCGTTTTCTATCCTTTAAGTTAGCCGGTCTAAGTATATGACTTAAATAAGACCCGTTAGCATTCTAATTGATTAGCTTATGCCATCATTCCAGACTAGAAGCCTTCAAGTAAATGCTATCTACACTTATTTCATTTTGAATACGTCTGAGATATTAAATCTTGCATTTTTAAATCAAGACTAACTCAGGTAAATACTCTTGACTTATTTTCCCTATACGGGCTTGGGTTACAGTAAATATTACCGCTTGTCGGAAATGGGATCAATTGAATGCCGGATTGTGGCTAGTAAATCCGCATGTTCAGTTTTGATCAGTTTTGTTTGATAACTTAAACATTCGGGGTTAACGACCGTGTCATGGATATCCTTGGCTCATTACATTAGTTAACGGCCACGACCAAAGCACGGGATGTAGGCATACACCTGATAGATGCGAATGCTAAATTATTTTTACCCACAAGTTGGGGATAACTCCTTCGTGGGTTCGTAAGTGTGTGTGTGCGTTAATCATGTCTCGGTCTCTGTATCATGCCCCATATGTATTGACAAACATGTGAATCTGTTAACAAGGTTACAAGGTTGACTTTCCGAAGTTATAAAAGATTTTTCGTGCTCTGTGCACTTAAATCAATTTTTGAAATGTTTTCAAAACGAGTCAGTTAAGTGTATATAATAGTGAAAACTGACGTATTTTCAAAAGACTAAGTTGCAGGTACAATACGAAATAGGTTGGAAGCTGCTTGGCATTGATATAAGAGGATCTTGCAAATCCTTAGATCTGCCCTAAAGTCTGCTAATCATCTTTTGTATATTTTACGATCCACCTGTGGATCTTTCATTACAATCCGTCTGTATATTATTTTTTCTATATATTATTTTTGAATTTTGGACATTTTGGTTTGTAATAGTATTTTAAACTCCAAGACTTCCGTTGTGCTGTGTTAATTGACTATGATATCATCAACTTACGTCACATTACTCCCCACTCGGGCCCACCGAGGTTTGGTTGGAAATACGGGGTGTGACAGTAAAGGAGCTTGAAGAGTCCCTAGCTGATATGAGATCCATTGCTGCTGCTAATGACAAGAGCCTCTCTAAACTAGAGAAGGTAAAGAAGGGCTTCGAGGAGCAGTTGCTATTTATGGAGGCTCGTATCCATGAAAAGGTAATGAAGGCTATGGACCAGGCAAAGGTTTGTGCTGCTAGGACGGTGCTCCAAGTGAGGATCAAGATGGCGAAAGAGACCAGTGATCCAAGCTTCGACAGGTCTGCCTGGGATCTGGCCAACTAGGAGCAGGCTTTGGTGAAGCTTGGTGGTGAGGATGAGCAATAGTCTGTAACAGATAAGGTATCCGAGGTTGGGATTAGTGGTGTCAAGGAGGGAGATGGTGCAGCCGATGGTGATGGTGTGACCGTGGGCAATGAAGGATGTTGATGCCTAGGCCTGATCCTACTTTTTTTATGGTTTTGATGAATATTTGGTTTGTAATAATTTTCAACAATAGTTTTTTTAGGTTAAGGATCTATGATCCTTTAAACAATGTGAAGGGTAATGAAGGTAGATGGATCCTCTGTTTTGGAGATGATGCATTTATTGCCCTTCCCTTTTAATTCCCTTCATTAACATTAGTAACTAGAAACACCTGATTCAGCTCAGTTGGATGGACCACATTTGGCTACCGCAATCTCCAAATTGGAGAGCCTCGTTGCTCCACTTCGACCAGACTATGTTGTCTTAACGGGGCCTATGTTGGCTTCAAAGTTTGGCTTGTGCATTCCTATGGGAAACCATACCGCCGTCTGCAACTTGACAGTCGTTGTGTCACCATAAGAAAACAACTCTCTGGCGTAACAAACGGTGGAACGAAAACCCGGGTTGGCTCAGGATAGAGCCTGACACCTTTGCAAGAAGGTTAGGCTCTATTATCATTGTCTAATCCACCATAATGACACAAATGTTGATTGAACTTAGGTCTCCAATCCATTAAAGAACCCAAACCTACCTACCACTAGGCTACAAGTGATGAATACACAATTTTTAAGTTAATTAACATATTGGTTACAAGTAATTAAGCCAAAATAAATTATGTCATTATATTGTATGATTTGATAAATTATCTCTAGCGATATGAAGCATCATCACTCAATAATGCATAACGCACTAGCCATGAAGCGGCATCGTCAATGTGTTCCATAATAGTGGATAACATAATCATACATTGGTAAAGCTTCATTATAAATTATAAATATAGTTAATAACTTAATGTTTAGCATGTTTAACTTCTTATAAAGTGACATTGATGAAAATGTGTAGCACTTTCCCTACTACATCTTATAAAATATACCTGTTTCAATCTCATTTTTCTTGAAAAAAATACCAGGCTCAATTTGCTCTATCCCAAAAATTATAGCTGCCATAATATATTAAAACCCGAGTTATAGGTAAATAAGCATGTTTTTTTCATGGAAAACATCTCCTAGTTATAGTTTTGGTTTATCTATGTATCTTATTTCTTTTCTTTCTACAATCCTAGTACTTCGTTCTATGACAAGTAACGAAATATCTTGTTTTTTTTACATAGTTTTCACGATAAATATAAAATGTTTTATCTATTTTTATAAGCATTTTTCATATAAAATTATACATTGTAAAAACAATCTATTAGATAACGTTCGATTACATAAATTATAAATTGTAAAAACAATATATTATATAACGTTCGATTGAAGTTGGGTCTATGATATAAACGAAAAAAAAATGTCGCAAGTTATTTTGCCACTTGCACTAGTGCTTTCATTATGAAGCTTCTTTCCACGTGGGGTTGGGGCAGGTTCCAAAAGACTTTTCGGAGTAGGCACTAGGAAAATACTTGCAAATAGACTAAAAAAAGTGGTAGGGTCTTTTTGAGTTTCAAAGGGGATTCTTAGCAAAAAGAAACATCATGGACAACCTTTTAATTTTAAATGAAATGGTGTCTTGGATTAAAAAAAATGAAAAAACAAGTTTTATCCTAAGAAAAGATATTGAAAAAGTTTATGATACCATCAATTGGGACATTATTGATCTCATTCTCCATCAAATGGGATTCCCTAGTTTATAGAGGAAATGGGTACGAGGGATTTTGATTTCATTCAAGGCTTCGGTTTTAATAAATGGCTCATCTATTCTAGAATTTCAATGCTACCGGGGGCCCGGCAAGGTAACCCATTGTGTCGTTGGTCTAAAAACATTGTATATCTTATGGTAAAAGCATCTTTAAAAGTGCATCCACAATGTACAAACCTCGTAAACTCATACAAGTCGTACACCTTGGCATCACATCACAGTTACAAACTTCCCTAAAGAATTCTCACTTTTCTCAGAAATTACAAACATCCACAAACTTTGTTGATGCACTTTTGTGTGGATGCAACATTCCTCGGTCGTACGACTCGACAAACACGTCACGAATGACGAAGACACGAAAACGACACGATTGAATGTTGATGACATCACCCTGTGTATTGATAAAAGCATAGAAAGTCTGTGTCGATATATATATTGAAAGCCCATCGACACATATATGTTCATATGTCGATATGTATGTACATATCGATTGGATCCTATATATCGATAGTTATATATTGATATAGTTTATCGATCTATCAATATATGTGCCAATCAGTTCATTTCTATGTCGATGTATATCGATGAGTGTCTTTGTATTTCAATATGTATCGATGTCATAGTGTTGTGTCGATGTAAGACGCTGCTGGTCTGAGTATAAATACCCGCAATAGTTACTCTGTTTGGTCAGAGCTTGCAAGAGTTAGAGAGAGAACACACTCTGAGAGTAGGAGAGCATTTTGGTGAACTTTGTAATGTACTATGCTGAAATCAATACAAGTAAATGTTTTGAAGTGGTATCCTTCTAGTATTGATTGTGTTCTTGCTTGATTTGTATAGAAACTTGGATTCCGCACTTATTTGTGTCTCAACAACAAGGAATAGGTTGTTTTGAATCAATTTTAGGACCTTTACAGTTATACAAATCAAATTACTTTAACTTAATCTAATTTATTTTAATTGTTTTGTTTAAATATAAATACATATAAATGAATATTATTTAAAATAAAAATAAAATACTAGTCTTCACATTTCTTGTTTTTTGAAAACTATTTGATTATTTTATACCTCATTAATTAGTCGTCTTTTGTTTTTCCTTCACCTCACATTTATAAATATCCACCTTCGTCTCCTTCGCAGGTTTCCTTCGTCCCCTTTGTCCCACAAAGGTTAAGACTTGCTCTTTTTTTCCATTTAGCATATTATTTGAAAGAGAGGGCTCACCAACACCCGTTCGTTTAAAGTCTGAGGGTGCGGACCTGCAACAAACCGGTCGAGTGCCACAATGGGGCGGGACAGACAAAGCAAGTCTGTTGCATGCCAACATGGAACGGACAAGTGAAAAGCATTACATTGTGGATGCTCTAAAACATGAATTGTAACAAGAAAACAATATGTATATTTGTGTGGATTTATACAGGGGTGTTAAAATTCCTAGAAATTGTATGAATCGTCAAAGCCAAAGCAAGTAAGCCATTTGGTTTTAAAAATTTGAGATCCAAATGGTTAGGTTTTAGGATTGTGATACAAATGGTTTGGTTTCGTGGTTTGACAGGTTTGAGATCCAAACGATTTAAAACTTGAAATCGACAAGTAAACCGAGCCAACCTTTTGACTAGATATTAATTTTTCCTTCAAGAAAATATAGTGTATATGCATATAATCATTAACTATCTTTATCATCTTAAAATACTTTGTTCTAATAATTTTGAGAAAAAAAAACACCATCAAAGTGGCCAGTCCAATCGACAAACTCAACCCGACCAGTTTCTTATGTTGTTTTCCTTAACCAAAATGTACTGGTTAGACCATCTGTTATGCAATTACATTCCGTCAAGGTGACAAGAAGCCTAGCGTTAGACGACGCCGTTGGGTTGATGTGAATTGCTTCACAGGCGTGAGAAATGGATGGACACAAAAGTCAATTTCTTCAACTAATAGCAAAGCCACTCAACGTTATCACTTTTTTTTTAAATTTAAATATTATTTTGACAACGATGGATAGTAAAACTACTACAGACAAAAATGAAAATAACCGAAAGCTCATGTTTACATGAGGGTGATGTAACTACATTTTTTGACGTGACAACGAAGAAAATTAAACAATTAACAAATAGCCTCACCCACTAACTTTTATCAAAACAAGTACTTTTGAACCATAAACACCCGTAGAAGTGTAACTTCACGTCTTACCTTTGGGTCAAGAATCGAGTCAAACGGCATGATTTGGAATGGGAAAATTGACTTATCTTCAATATTCTAACTGTATAAATAGCAGCTAACTGACCATGGTTAAGTTTGACAAATTCCGTAGTACTTCCAATGCCCCTTCAATCAGTTGAAAAACCTTTTGTACGTATAAATAATAGATACCCTTTTGTTCAACTGTATCCTTCTCTCAATCATCGGAGAAGATACGTATGCAATGTTTTTCGGGTTCAATTCTCCGGCGCTTTCGATCTTCATCATCTTCGTTCTCTGCATCATCTCGTTTCAGAAATCTTGTGCTCAAACTGCTCCTCGAACGGATCCTACCGAAGGTACTCTCTCGATTTTTTTCTTAATTCTCATAGTTTATTAGAACGAATACGTGATTAAGCTGATTAATATTTGATATTCGAGTTTAGTATTCAACTGTTTGATCTTTATTTTAGCTCATGAGTCTGTTGTTTAATTGCATAAATCGATTCATTTAATTTGAAAACTGAAAATTGGAATGTTAAGCGTCTGAGTTGATCAACATGAATTAGTATCTGGATTTATTGTTCTTCATACCGTTCATAATTTATACATCAGGAGGATTTTAGAATGAGAAATCATCAAAATATAGTGAAAAGGAATTTAATTAAATTTATTTTATAGTAGCAGGTTAGCGGCCTTGTTGCGGCTTGGTGTTGATAATATTTAAAACATTATGTAAAAAAAACGAAATTTGTATGACGTGTCCCAAAAAATAAAGCCATGTTTTACATCGATTAAATCTATAAAACTAAAAGTCAATACCGGTAACGATGTTGTTCAGTCGGTATCGGTTTGATTCGTTATGGTACTGGTTCTCGCTATCGATTACAATTGTAATTTTTTTCCCTTTTTGAATATAACTCTGTTTTCAACAAAATATGAATTAAAAAAAATTAAACACAATCGCGTATTTAATTTTTTTTAAGTTAACGAAAATTATTAAAAATAATCAAATTAAAAAATATATATATATTAAAGATGCATATATATAAAGCTTAAAAGTTTAAAGAGGGGGGGGGGGGGGGGGGGGGGGAGGGTTATTTTTAAAATTTTTATTTAAAAAACTAAATCACTTTTCCTTAGTACAGTGATTTGTGAGTGAATGTAGTAAATAAAATTTGTGTAAAATTAAAAGTATATTTTAATGTGTAGTTATGATGATATTTTTCTTATACATACGTCAAAATTTTGTGTAATTTTTAGACTATTTATATATACGAAGACATTTATATTAATAGCTAAACATAAAAACACATAAAATATATAAGAATAAATATATCACGTATACATGCTATATATTTATTTGATATGGCATTCCTACTAATTTACGAAGGTTGACATTTTAACAACTTGTAAGATAAATTAACAATTCTGTATTAAATATTGAACTAATTAATATCTTTAGGAAAAAATCTTTGTCGATTCATAAAAAATTAGCATATGTCACACCTTCTCTGTATTCCTTAAAGATGCATGTATTGACCTCTGTTAATTTATCAATTTGTATTTTAGTACTAGAGATTAAAATTTATGAAACTCGGACTGGGTTCCAGTTCGATCAACATTACAATAAACGGAAAACACAATTATTAAAGTAGATGACCTGTCGGGGTTTCCAAATATATTTCTTCCTATTTTAGTTTTTATATACTTTTATCATCTCAGAAAATTATAACTACAAAAACTAACCATGTATATATATAATAGTATTTTTATTAAACATTATGATAAGTTGATTATATATTATATAATATATATAATATGTAAAATTACAACTATGAATATATATGTAGAGGCTGGTTAACATACAATATGATTAATTGTGTGATGCGTACGCGATAACCACAACTACAGATACAGCCTGCTCTTGATTAGACGCGGTGGCTCGATCGTATTAAGCAAACATTCTGATAGAAATTTAGGAGAAAATGACATAATTGTCGATTTCACTCTCTCATTTATCATACGAGATTCGGAAACTGGATACCAAATTAGAGCAAAATTCTAGCCCCAAATCTCTCATTTATTGCTTTTGATTCAACACGCATTCTTCTCGCTTCTAATTCTACACACAGTTAAGTCATAAACCTCCCATTGCCATAGAACCTCATAGACTATTGCCGCACTCCACTTCAACTTATAGGAGTCATTTTTGACTCTACTTAGGATGTTTGCTAATCACGCATGTTATAATAATGTAATGAAGCATGTTATAATAATGTAATGAAACATGCTATATAAATTTAGTAATAGTGTGTTTTGCTAATCACGTATGTTATACAAATCTAGTAATAGTGTATTTTGCTAATCACGCATATTATAATTATGTAATGAAGCATGTTATTTAAATCTAGTAATAATGTGTTTTGCTAATCAACATTCTATAATTATGTAATGAAGCATGTTATATAAGTCTAGTAATAATGTGTTTTGCTAATCACACATGTTATAATTATGTAATAAAACATGTTATAATCATGTAATGAAACATGTTATATAAATCCAATAATAATGTGTTTGTTAATCACACATATTATAGAAAAGATAATCATGTATGTTGGGAAAAACAAAACATGTAAATACACGTGTTGGACGGACCCCTTGGTTCGAAATTGTTTGAATTCGAATTTCGAATTTCTTCAATCGAATCATGATCGTCTTCCATTTCAACATCTTCTGTATTTCGTCTGACACTACTCTGTGGATCCATTGTAATCTAATTTAATTGAGACCCTTATCACCCAAATTTAAACGTATTGTATTCCTTTAAAATTTCTGAAATATTTGAAACTGATATGAATCATAAATACCGGGAACGTGGTCTAACAAACTTGTAATTTGGTGTTGAAGGGATTTGTTTGATTTGCCCTCGGGAATGAAAATAAAAGAATGACACGCATCATGATCTGATTGCCGCGTACATATCTTACGATTAGGCATATCATATAAACACTTTTCATGTAAATTTTTATTAAAAATATAGATAAAACATTAATAATAAACGAAACTAGCCTCATGGAACCTAAACTTGAAAAACTCATAAATCGAATTTAAGCTTTAAAAATAAAACTGAAACTTAAGCCTAAATGAGTTCCGACTCAATCGGGCTGGTTTATACCCCTTTTGAATATGCAATAATTGGTCAAAATTGGGGACTTTATTTTATGCAATTATTGACTACCTGGAGGATTAAGAGAAATCATAAAATAATCTTTTTAATTTTCTTTATTTAACCTAATTTTTAAAGTAATAATATTTAAGTATTTATTCTATGTTGGTGTATTTTTAAAGTAGCTTGTAATATATATATAATATATATATATATATATATATATATGTGTGTGTGTGTTTTAAATCCAAATTGTTCTGTTTTTACTTTATTCTTTAAATAGGCCACTTTTGTATATATGAAGATGTTATTAGAAATTATTTCATGTATCTTGACTATAGATTTATAGTTTGATGTGATATTCTTACTAATTTATCACGGTGTCGGATTAGATGATTGTTTTTTGAACGACGGCTTTTTTTGAACTTTTAACAACTTGTAACATAAATTATCAATTATTGTATTTTATTGAATTAGTTGTTGAGAGTTTATTGTGTTTATGACATTAGAATAATAGTGGTTGGCCTTTTAACAACTTGTTACATAAATTAACATTTTATCGAATTAGTTGTTGAGAGGTTATTGTGTTTACAATGCGAGATGCACCCATTGACCTTTGTGATTTATTTATT
Source organism: Scalesia atractyloides (assembly GCA_947069175.1). Taxonomy (NCBI): domain Eukaryota; kingdom Viridiplantae; phylum Streptophyta; class Magnoliopsida; order Asterales; family Asteraceae; genus Scalesia; species Scalesia atractyloides. Next base: position 88,303,932 of record CAMTDV010000001.1, read on the forward strand.
ATCAGTTTGAAATATTTAAAGTTACGAAAGTGATACATGTCTTTTTTTCGACGCTTTTTTTTCTTGTTTCCATATAGCAAGTCAATCAAACCATAAACTAAAAGTCCAAGGCATCGTAATCAATATAAAAATAAAAATATATATTTATTACGTTAATATTATATATTATATTTAAGAGAGTAAGAAAGTATATCATGTTCTAAAAGGAAGATAATAAAATACTAATATTCTTTTAAAGACGGGGTATTTTATTTAACCATCTAGAATATAACGCCAAGAATACCATTCCTATATTAGTTGGAAGACAATTTAATATAAGTATTGAAGGACCATATTAGTTGGAAGACAATTTAATATAAGTATTGAAGGACCATTGTAATCGTCAAAAGATATCTCATGAATTTTTGTTGTGATTATAAAGGTACCGGTTCCACACTTCCACTCATGAAAGGGCATCCCAACAAGAGGGCGCTGTTTTAACAATACTGTATGTATATTTACATTTTATTTATTTTTTAATAAGCAAAATCATACTACACCTTTTTTTACATGATTTAAATCCACAATCATTTTATAAAAAAATACACCACTTTATCGTAAGCTTTCCCTGGAAACAAAATTGTATATTTATAATTATAATTCTAATATAATATAATATAATATTAGTGATTGATTTGCTATTCAATGAACAATGAAAGGTAACTCTCATTTTTATTATTATATTTTTATAAATATAATTCTTCTAAGGTTTTTCTTTCTATTATAATTTTTAACATATGATTTGCTGAAAAGCTTTTAGTATGCTATTACAATGTGCTTTTATTTTAATATTATATAAATTTTGTTTAAAACCGAGTTATGAATAAACATACAAATAATCGATAAATAAATGTACATGTCATCAAAGTTATTTAATTTTTTTATTTATAAAGTGACACGATTTACAGGAAGCGCACCTATGGTGCATTTTTTTGGATATATTGTTGTACAACATGTTTTTTAGGTTGTATATGTGTGTAAGTTTAATATCAAAACATACATAAAGTTTATTTATGTCTAAATTTTGGTTAAATGATGGCACAAACCTATAGGAAACCTTCAAAAGTTATATATATTATTATTATTTGTGCATTAGTTAAGAAAAGTGGTGCGTTTGGCGTTTCGTACCTTGGTTTTAAGCAATGTCACTTTTGTGCGCGTCTCACCTTTTAAAACTAAGCTATACCAAGTGCTAATATCTACCAATATTGTAACGTACCAAATAGTATTTTTTACATCATATATATTTTGATTTTGGCAAATGAACAGTGAGGGCGTTAAACTCAATATTCCAACTACAACTTCAAATCCCTGTAAATATGAATAGAGATATATCGAATTGTAAAATATATCTCTTTACTCATATTTCCTTGCATTTCGTAGCGGGCAAAGCTCAAACTGGTCCGACATGTTTGAAACAAATGTCGTGGAGACGTTTCGTGAAAATGTCTTCGTACTGAGAAAATAATGGTACACGGGGAACTCAAATATGACCAATTTGAACTTTTTCCCAGACAAAGTGTATGTCAATTGCTACATTTTATGTCCATTGATGTTGGATGGGATTCTCGGAGAGATAGACTATTGAAACATTGTTATAGTAATCGATTGTTGCCTTGCGAATCAGGACATGCAATTCAAGCATTAGATTACACGACCATCAGGTTGGGTAATTGCGTTTGCCACCAACTAGAATTCGGCTTTAGGACTAGAGCGGGAGATCGTGTTTTGGCATTTAGAAGACCAAGAATTTAAGTTATCTCCAAGATAAACGCAATGACCTGAGGTGGAGCGGCATAAGTCTAGTGACCCACCCCAGTCGGCATCAGAGTATGAGTATGCTGTGAGATTGTGACGGGGAGAAGTAATACGTAGTTTGTACTCCATTAAGTGTACCGAAGTATGCTATTGGAACTAAAAATTTGGCTCACGGGGAGCATGCACGAAGGGGTAAACCTATTGAACCGTATAGGGTACGCCAGACCACGTAAAAGTGAGTTATTGAAGCGTCCCAACCAAACTGCGGTATAGCATCCGTCAAGAAATAGGTCACTGAAATTGGCACTAGTCTTCATGGACGCATCCACGGGCATAGTGCATGGATTGCAAAAGGTCATGGAAGGACGATGAAGAGTGTCATGTTCATAATGGGCCTGAGACAAAAATAAATTGGTTTGTCATGTGTAGCTAAAGACCCAAAAATGGTGCCAGGATTTAAGATCCAACATGGCAAATTTCCATGAGAGAGTAGCGATAATGTTTTTAAATAACCGGGTTGGAGGTGGTGAGAATAAAATCATCATCCTAAGTAGATCCGGTATTTGAGCCCTTGGCATAAACAAGTAACGAGTTGTCCCATACACACACATACTACTACAAAACTTGAAAGAAGGGTTATTGGTGTTTTCTTCAAGAAAACAAGGTTTATGATTTTTTTCTGAGGCATTGCTGTAAATATAAGGTTCTTGACTGGTTTGGATATTGTATATATTATTAAGTGAGTTCTTTGAATAATTATTTCAATTCTAAGTGTTATTAAAGTGGTATCCTAAAACTTCTCATCTTATGCATCCAGGAAAGTCCGCCAACTTAACAGGAAAGGGGTTATTCCTGAAGAACTTACTGCTCTAACCTATCTCACCATGCTGTATGGATTTTTCCTTTTCTTTTCTTTAAATTTTGTGAATCAAATTCCAACTTTGGTTTAGAAATGTCTAGAGAAGATCGTTTATCTATCACAGTAATGGTTTCATTTCTATATGCAATCAATTATATCTTCATCTATGCAGTAAAATTGATCAAAACGTACTCACTGGTCCCTTGCCTGCGTTCCTTGGAAATTTTTCTCACATGATACAGATGTAAGTGTAGGATGTTTATTAATTATTATTTTCGTTGACAACTAAGTCACAATCTTGGATTACTTCATGGTGGTTCTGGTACTATCCTTTCAATATGATACTTTCAGCAATATATTCTTTGTGTTATTATACCATCCTTTGCTGATACTTTCTTTTAATACTTTCATCAAGGACAACTTTTATACCATCTTGTGTGAAGGATAACTTTTCAAAATTGCTGATACTTTCTCTTAATACTTCCATCTTGGTCAAATTTTATTTGATTGATCTTAACAGGAATTTAGACCACAATCAGTTCTCTGGTACGATACCTAAGGAGCTTGGAAATCTTAAACAACTAATCATGTTGTGAGTTAATCTTAAATACTTAAAGTTCTTATATTTCCTTGCATCCCTTTAACTTCTTTCTTTTCTTTTTATTGGGCAGTTTCAGAATATGTATAGGCTTGCAAGATGAATGTGAATAGACTCTAGGTTACATTAATAAAGCTATCTATATATGTACTTGTAACTCTCATATTCATGTCCATTGCTTTATAGCCTAGTGGCATCTTGGAGTCAGATAAGGCTTTGTAACTAATAGGTCCAGGGTTTGATGCCCACAAGGGGGTTTTTTCCTATGTTTATTAGGTTTCCTATTGAATTGGTGTATAGACATCATGCCTAGTGGAGATGGGTATGATCGGGTGGTTTCACTCATGACACGATGATATGTAATGGTCCGTTAGGGATTCCAAATTTTCCGTTACAAAAAAAAACTGATATTCATATATACAAAACCTGGTAATGATTTAATAACCGGTTTTTAAAACATTGCCCGCACGTACATATCTAAAATTAATTTAATACCTTCAGATAAAAAGATTCTTTTCAAGTTTCAAAGAAGTCAATTTCCATTAGCTGTATGTTTTACAATGACAATCAACAAAAGCCAAGGATGATCACTATCTACAGTTGATTCATACTTGAAATAGTTGGTTTTTCACCCACAAGTAAAAACCAGAGATGGAGTCAAATTACTAATATTAGAAAATGTTGAGAAACCTACAGATAAAACAACAAATGTGGTGTATAAAGAAATCTTTAACGACATGTGATTTTTTCGTATTCATTTCCTGCAATTCACTGTAATTTAATATTTACCAAAGTAATGCAACGTTTCTTTCATTTAACAGTTTATGTCAAACAATGTTAAATAATATAATTTATTGTGAGACTACCTTAGACTAGTATTCATATATACAAAACAGTTACAGTTACCAAGTTTATCTTCGTATTAGAGTTAGGAGCACAACCACTAGAAACAATTGCGGCCTTTCTTTAGTCCATTCATTACTGTTTTTAAAGACCAGATCCAAAGCCACACAACCTCTACCTCCTACACCTTCACAACAACCACCACCATCAACTCTCATCTACAACTATAATATTCCGCCCCGACATTGGAGGATACAAACCGCCACCGCCATCGTCAACCACTAAACCTAGATCTGCCATCAACCCTAGCTGTTGGCGCTATACGACAGCTGCTCGACATTGCCTTCACCATCACCATTCAAACCCATCCGGTGACGGAGTTTTGTATATTGCCATGATTGGGCCTTAAAGTTTCTCATGGTGGGCTGATGGAATTTTCAACAACAAATCATCACTACTGGATTTAGTCGGAGAACAAGAAATAAATTGTCATTTTGGTTTGACATTGCAAACTTAATCTCTCCCATGCTTAGCTTGCGGGAGGAGCTTAGAGGTTGATTTTTATTCTGTTAGAGAAAAGGTTGCTTAATGAAAGAATTTGGTACAATTCATTTCTACTAATGATCAAATCACCTTTTATATTTACCACGCTGCTATCTTCACAACGATTTGACACTCTACGGTCCAAGCTACATTGCGGGGGAATATGAGAGTTTCATAATATGAATAGACTTGGAGTATGGATATAGGCTTGGAAGATGAATATGAATAGACTCTAGGTTACATAAATCATGTTATGTGTATGCATATCCTTGTAACTCTAATATTCATATACACAAAAACAATTTACAGTTACCAAGTTTATCTTTTATAAATTGAAGTTGGATACACATTTTAATATGGTTAAACTTTTCTACTTGTTTCAGGGCTATTAGTACCAATAATTTTTCAGGCACTCTTCCCCCAGAACTCGGAAACCTATCAAATTTGGAACTATTGTACATTTACTATATGAATCGTATATGTACACACATATATAGTACTGATAAGAAGCTAACTCATACAATCTTAACTAAAATTTGCAGGTACCTGGACAGTTGTGGTGCTAGCGGCGAGATTCCATCTACATTTGCCCGGTTCACAAAAATGCGTGAGATGTACTTTTCCTTTGTCCCGTGAATGTACTTTTATTGTTTGAAATAAGTGAAAACCGGATATTTTATGATCACGCACTTTTGCTTTCCAGGTGGGCTTCCGACAGTGCATTTTCTGGAAAGATACCTCCTTTTATGGGCAACTGGATAAAGTTAGAGAAGCTGTGAGTAAGAATGGTTATAGTGCACTATTTCTAAACGTACAAAAATGTAAATTACTCATTTTGTGGATGTTTGATTTTATAGGAGATTACAAGGGAATAATTTTGAAGGTCCTATACCAGCTAGTTTTTCAAATTTAATCTCATTGAAATCTTTGTAAGCTTCATGTTTTCTCTCTTTCTACATTCTCTCTCTTAGATATCTCCTCTGTTTATTCAATTGCGTGAAATTTTGTAGGCGAATAAGTGATTTGCAGAATGTGAGTTCATCTCTTGATTTTATCACCAGTTTAAGGAATCTAACTGACTTGTAAGGCACACAAATCTGTGAGACAAAGAGTGAGATATATATAAGAGGTGGCAGAATGGGAGATTGAGTGGATTGGGTAACGGGTCGAAATGGGTTGTGTTAAGTTCACTTTTTGTCTACGTTTTGGATTAACAAGTGTGTTAAGTATTATTACAATAATTACAATATTATTCCAATTTTTGTGTGATGTGATTAAAACTACACTTTTGGTAACTCTTGATCCAATTGATTTATCTTACCCATTTGACACATTAGAGGAAAAGCATCCTTGTAAACGGGTCGAAATTGCCACATTTCTTGTATCTTTATATTCTTATGGACTTTTCGAATATATACCAAGTTACTAACCGTTTTTCTTCTGCTTTGACTAGAATAATAAGAAACGCATTAGTTTCTGGTCCTATTCCAACAGGCATTATTCAATTGCAAAACCTAGAGCACCCAGGTTGCAGGAACAATGTGACTTCTTCTAGCCTTGTTAAAGAAATATGCTATTTTATTTACTACTAACTAACTAGTTATTTATAACTTCGATCCTATATAGTGGCTATCTTGCACCAGAGTATGCAATGCGCGGGCATTTAACATCGAAGGCTGATGTTTTTGGATTTGGAGTTGTTTGTTTGGAGATTCTTACTGGGAGGCCCGACTATGCTGAGAAAGTGGATCCGGAACAGAAGTATCTGCTACAATGGGTAAGTGATTGGGCCTTGGGGACGGCCGTATATATATGAGCCTATTCGGGCCAAGCCCTCTCTTAGTATTGGGCTTGGCCCCTGGATTGAAGCTTGAGTTTTGGCTCTCTCTGTATAGGTTTAGCCTCTATGGGTTCATATAAGCTTGAGTTTTTGGATCGCCTCTTATATAGGCTCATATATGCTTGGTTCATAAGGACTCATAACAAATTAGAAGTAAACTTTTAATCAAACTTACAAAAGTTGTATTAACCAAGATTAGCATGGGCTTAAATACATAACACATGTAGGTACATCTAGTTGTCGAGCCTGAGCCAACATAGTCCAATGTTTTAAAAAGCTTTTTTGAGCCCTATTGTCTTGTCTAGGCTCTTAAGCATGATTATTAGAGCTGGCAAGATGGGTGGGTCGTTGGTTGGATAAAGGGTCGGAAAAAATTTAAGTTGAAAATGAAACTAGTCATTTTTTTAGTACGGATCGATGATACACATTGCATGGGTTTTGTTGACCTGCACACATGACACAACATTTGTCCAATTTATTTTTTTGAAAATAGTTAGTTGTGAATTATGATTACAAAACAATACTATTACTATAATAATCTTAATCTTTAAGATAAAAACAACACATATGGATCGAGTTGCCACCTTTAATGGACTAAAATTATCATGCTATTTTTTTGTTAAGTTTCTATTTACTGTGATAACTCGTTACCAAAAAAACTCATGGGATCCATCCATACATCCTACTGGGATTAGGATCATGCTAGTCATACCAGTATGTCAAATAATTTCTTCAATTTCATATATAATTATCAATAAATTGATGCTACTTTCAGGCATGGAATCTATATGAAAGCAACCGGCACTTGGAGCTCATAGATCCATCTTTATCATCTTTTGACGAACAAGAAGCCACCCGTATGCTAGGAGTAGCCCTTATATGCGTTCAAACATCGCCGACGTTAAGACCAGCAATGTCGCGTGTGATTGCCATGCTTTCAGGTGACATTGAAATAACTCCGGTCACAAAAAAACCAAGTTACTTGATAGATTGGGATTTTAATGATCTTACCAATGCTTTTGGGATTTTAATAATTAGTGTGGAGTCCACGCCATCATCCAGAATGTTGTCAAAGTGTTAGAGAAGGAAGGTGACACTCCATTGTTGATAATTGTTCATATGGTTACAATGAGTATGCTGTTGTATAAAGGTGGTTCTAGAGCTGCGTAGGGTCGTTAGATACAAGTATGGTTTGTATGAGTTTAAAAGAACATTCGTACCAATATAGCGGTATAATCGAAGCAGGTATGGGTATATGTTTTTATGGTTTTCAACCAACGGAAAACATGTGTCGCTATCTTTTTGGGCATATCATGAATTTACCTTTTTGGTTACATCAGACAAACTACAACGATGTTCATTTTTTGGTTTGGTTATTTCACTATATGTACATAAGTGGTACCAAACCACAATGTAACTTTGTAAATCACAACTTTATGTTTGTAACTTTTACTTGATTTGGTTTGTTGCTTAGAAACTTGATAAACACACAATGATGGAATACAAACAATCCAGCATGATTTCCTAATAATATGTATATGTATTACAGACTTTAACAATTAAACATATTTATACATCATATATTGACGCCATGAAAGGTTGTGTCCCATGGTGGCGTTGGTTCTTAACAAATGTAAATGACCCACATGTTTTTTGTAGGTTACACACTTTGGGTCTTGACACTGAAAACTGCAAACTTTAATACATGCATATCTGACTCTAAAATGTACTTTAAACTAATTACATAAATGCCCCCATTAAGTTTGACCCACATGGATTATAGAATTATATTTTAGTATTCCCCCAATTTAATAATCCATGTCGTGATCATCTTCATGCTTTAACATTTGCATTCTCCAATAGACTGAAACTTGATCTTCCTCCTGATCTTCTTCACTTACTCTTTGATCCTCTAGCATGTCTTGATCACCATCATTAGTTTTATCACAAGCATGTTGTAGAAGATCTTTAGTTGCTTGACTTCTTGATCCTAATCTTCTTGACTTGTAGCACGAACTTTGCCTTGAATATGCAAACCCCTTCATGTCTTCACACCTTCTTTGAGTATCATCTTTAACTTATACACCATCTTCTTTTGTTTTAAGTAGTCCGTCTTTGGACAGTATGTCAACTTGTGCTTCAAGTTTCTTCCTTTTGTAATTTGAATTAGCATCATGGACAACCTTGCTTTCTACTGAGTATACATTTGTGGATGACATCTTTCTATATCCCTTGCATCCATTTTCTTCTTGCACATAGACCCCACACTACTTATCATCTTGGTGATTTGCAAATTCATGTTTTGCTCTTTCTAACTATATTCTTTCTAACTTCAACTTTTCCATCTCTCTGTTTATAATGTCTACAAATGACTTTTCCTTTTCATGCATCTACCTTTCAAATTCTCTTTCTCTGTTCCTCAGTTGAGTCATTGTTTCTTCACTTCAAAGGCATGAAACATATCTAACTTCCAAGACTCCAATTCACCTCCTATGTTACCTTTTGTCTCTAAACTTAGATCTTTGAAACCTTATTGATATACTTTACTCTTTCAGTGACTAAACCTGTCCATATCAGTCTCCAATAACTCCTATCAATAGTGTTGGTTCTTCGTCCTCTTGTACCAAGTTTAGCTCTCCTTGTGCTTGTTTTTCTTGAGGGCAGTTTCCTGCATAATGTCCAAAGGCATGGAAATTATAACACTCCACTTATCTAATATCTTTCTTAAAACAGAAATCATCTCAAGGGTTTCTATTCCTGCTATCGTAACCTTCATCCTTGTTCTTAGAATTATCATATGAGATATTGCCTCTTCTTTCTTCTTGTCTAAACTTTTCATCATGCCAATTAATTTGTGATGATTTGGATCTTCTTTGTTCACGGTTTCCAAAACGTCTCCCACGACCTGAGTACAAAAGTTTGTCTTGATTGTCCACTAGGCCTTGATCCATTAGATTGGTCCTTTTGTCATAGGCTTTCAATCTTCCAATTGTCTCATCTTGGGTTATGGTTTCTAGACCTTTGAATTGTTCAATGGTTGCAACAATTTGAACAAACCTTCTAGGTACAGAACTTAGAAGTTTTTGTGCTAATGTTCGTTGGCCAAACGTTGATCCAATAACTCTTGCCCTTGTCACAATACTATTAAGCTTTGCGGTGAACGAATCAATAGTATCTTCATCCTTTAGTTTCAGCATCTCAATTTCTGTCTTAAACGTTTAAAGACATGCCTCATGCACTCAATCTACACAAATGTGCCTTGTCTTTAGTGCATCCCAAATCTCCTTTGCACTCTTACAACTTGCAACTTGTAATCTCATATCTTCCGGTAGTGCTTGGAATAGATACGCAAACGTCGTCATATCTTTCATTTAATCCGGTTGCGTATTAGCATTAATATCTATCATTTCTGATACTCCATGTGCCCTAAATAAGATTATTATATGGATTGCACATACGTTATAAGTTGTAGATTTTAGGATATGGCATTGGAATTGAGAGAACGACTACCCACTTTAATTACTATTGTAGTTGATCTCGAATCCGACATAATCCTCTTCCCAATGATTTTCAATTTCGATAATTTAATAAAAAAACATGTTGTATATGAGATGCTTGAGTCATGATTAATTCACGTTGCTAACAAGGTATGATTCAAAAAGTTACACTTTGGACGATGAACAAGGAATAATATTTATAGAACTAATCATTTACGAAGTGATTATTTATTTTGTTGGTTATTTAACTAAAAGTTAATTAAATAAGATGCATTATTAATATTATTTACGAGATAAGCAATATTATATATTATTTACCAGATAAATAATATTATATATTATTTATTCCCTATAGGTGATAATTATTATTTATTAGATAAGTAATATTATTATTATATTTACTAGATACATATAAAGGGTCAGTATTTGAGTTAAAATACAATACGTAGTGGGTAGTAAAATATATATACAAGTGGTTAGACAACCCATCAAACACCATCACCTCCCGCCGGCCACCGAAGCCACCACCTGATGCCGGCCTTCTAGCCTCACCCTGACAAAGCCATCGCCACCTCCATTGCCAGGCTGATTCTGGCTCACTGAAAATCGGTTTGATTAGGTTTGACCATGAAGGAATTCTCAGGTCAATGTGTTTTGGTTTCGGGTTATTCGAGTTCGTTTCAAGGAGTTGATTTAGGGGCTCATTTCGTGAATGTTTGCCAACGAGTGTGAGGTTCATCGTTCCATCGTGTGGTTCTTAGGTTTTTCGTCAAAAGGTGTGTGTTCACGAACTACCTGCAGTTGGATTAATTGTTTCTACAAATTGCAATCGGATTACTAATGGGATTTTGATAGCTTAAAATTAAGTACATGCTTCCGCTGCTAATTGATATGGGATATTAATTTAATAAATAAAATAAGATTTTATTTAAAATTAAAATTGTACACCGATGATGGATATTAGAGTCGCTTTTGCATTCGTTTAAACATTATATATTAAATCGACCTATCTTCTATTTGTCAAAACTTGCGTTTGACAATGATGGAGCCTTTTTTGTTTGTGTGATTGTGATATATAAATCGAGAATAAGGCTCTTTGAGTTTTTTTCTTAATAAAATTGTTTTGTTGTTTTAGGTTGTTAATCAATGTTTGCAATTTTTATGAGTTATTTGGAACCCTAATGTAATAGATAGGGTTATATTTATTTGACGTAAATGTTTTTATCGTAAAAACCCGATGAAGACAAATATTAAAGACAGAAGACGATCAACCGAGGAAAAGATGGAGATGTCAGACTAAGTTGGAGCTATAAGATAAGAGTTGTTTTGTGTCCCTTTAGACTCATTTAATTATCGTTCAATGGATTGATCAAAACCGAACAAATTACTAGATGTTTAATTTATTATTATATTATTTATATGCATTGTTGGAATGTTGTTTAGGAAACAATTAAACCACCAAATAAATATTTTTCACAATCATAGAAAACGTCGAGATAATTAAAAATGAGTTTTAAGTTAACCCAGAAAGATATAATAATTAAAGGTGTTTTAATAAAAGATAAAACAATTCGGTTTTATAATTAAATAGTTTATATTTAAATCTATATTAAATAAAAAAGTTTATTAATTAAAATCAAGTTTGCTCCATATAGCCAATCTAGTTTTAGGGGGGATTTAAAATCGATCGTGTCGAGCATCGAAAGGAGTTTCAATTATCATGAACGGACGTACACTTGGATTTTACAAAATTGCACGATATCGCATGCTACAAGTCATCTAAAATATTTTTTTTGAAATATTAAGGTAAATCCCATAACTAAAATGGTTGTTGTTGCACCACTCTAAATTAATGACACTTTATTTAATCTATCTGAACCCCATTCGTTAGTGATTACCCTGCAATGGGCCTGTGGTTTTGGTAATAGTTGAAACACAAGTTTCATACATCATAAATTGAAGGACCAATTTCACTTGAAGAGATAGGGTTAAACGTAGAATGTCTTGACTACACTCGTCATGTGATCCCAAACCGAGAGTTGTGTAGTTGAAAAGTCGGTAATGTTATCCACCTTCATAGTAAAATAAAGTGAACAGAGCTTAGTCATTCATGTTGTCTCTATGAAATGAGATCTCACTTCCTAAAGATTTTTTTTTTTTTTTGTAAATTAGGTCATCAATTAATTTGAATATCAAGCATGAAAATACTAAATTAAATCTGACTAAATTTGTGGATGACTTCTGTTAGACCAAATCAACTCCATCAGTGCGTCCTATACCTAAACTGAACTCATGGCAATAACATCCCACATTGGTTTTGAAATTTAAGAAAAGTTCTCAAGATACGGAACAAGTTCTATGTTATGGAGGTTCCATTCCCATGATTACTGTCGTAAGGGTCATGCAAAAACCTAATAAAACTAGGTAGATAGCGTAAGTAGGGTATTGTATCCACAACGAATATGTGGTTAGTGTTTAGCTAGATTATCTAATTAATTATCTAAGAAAAGAGTTATTATATTAAGAAATGACCCTACCTAGAATATCGATTGCAAGTTTGACACAAAAACCCGTTTACTGATTCAAACACCACATAGACATGGCCTTGGAATTAGTGATCCTGATTAATAGTTAGGGACCGTTTTTAAATAAACTATAACAACCTAACAATCTGTTACAATATACCAACTACCCACCAATTTACTAACCCGCTAACGATACAAGGAAATCGACAATACGCTTGATAAAAGACAAATAGTTTAAATATATAAATGTTTACCAAGAAATCAACACAAGTGGTCAATAGTATCAGTTACAAGAATCAGAAAATAGATTTTAATGTGAAAATCCAGAAATCAATCATCCGAGGAAAGTCACAAGAGAAGAGATAAAGGTAACATCCTCCAAGTTTCAGATTCTATGTTTACACAAAACTCAATTTAGTCATTAATATAATTGGGCACCACATAGACATGGTGCTAAAAGGTCCGTTAAATTAAGTGGTAATCAAAAATAGGTATTTGTCGTCAGATCTTTTACAGTTTAATTACCCTATTTACTAGTGTGAATCAACCTACTCTATGTCACTCAACGAGCTACAAGGTTTTGTCATCAACCGAGCAAGTTGTAAAGCAAGAACTCAAAACACATAAAAATAGTTCAAAGAAACAACACATCAAATTGTTTATATGACGTTGTCAATGTTTAAAATAAATCCAATCATAAATAAAACTAAGAAAAGTGTCCAACCATACGAACCGTTCACTTAAGGGAAGCCACCTAACCGCTCATGCTTGAACCGTATACAGCCGCCCACCAAAAGACGGCTGCCTTCCGTGCGTCTCACTTCTGTCTTCCTTCAGCCGTCAATCCTCTCTTCTCAAAACTTGCGAACCCCTTAAAACTGCTGTGCGATCTTTTGTTTTATCCTCAAATTCCACTCCCCTAGGACCTTCCTTGTACAGCTCATTTATAATTGAATTTCTAAAAGTCCAGTTGTAACTCAAATCCAGCCCATCAATTGCTTCGTTTTGATTTTCATTAACACCCCACTTGATTTAATATAAACCCAATTTATATTAGGCAAATTAGAATTCCATTTGCACTCCACGTAGCATTTTAATTCACAATATCTCATTGTGCTCTTCAACGCCTTTAAATCCTTTTTAATGCTTTAAAACCCCAAGGCAATTAATTCCTCTCAACCTGAAACAATATAAAGGACATCATCAAAGTACCACATTTATAATAAATTGATGTAATATTAATAATGCTTATCTAATTTAATTAGAACTTCAAATCTATTTTTTTTGGCTAATAATAATAAGGCAAGAAAAGAGCACTCCCTTACAATAGTGACATTTGTTACCACTGCAACGAGTTTGGGCAAAAGAAGTATGATTTCCCAAAGCTTTTCTCTAAGCTGAGAAAGAAGAAGGCTTCAGAAGCGGAATCGTCGGGCATGTATGTTACTGAAACATATTCCTTTTCCTAAATCTAGGGTGTTTGACAAAGGATGTAGTTCTCACACGTGTAACGATATGTTGGGACTAAGGAAGGCTAAGAAGCTATAATAGAGAGACTTTTAACTTTACGTGGGCAATGGTCAAGGAGTTGGCAGTCTTCAACTTGTTTTGAAAATTTTTTGCTGTATTCCTAATGTTATTAGAAATATTATTTTAATTTATGTATTAAGACAACATGGATTTAAATATGCTTTTAATGGTGATTATATTTCTGCATATTTTAATGAGTTATTTATTTCGATACTAAGCCACATAATAGATGGAATCTATGACATAGAGGTCCAATTCAATAACATATTATATAATATCTCCAAATGTAAGAAATTAGATTTGGCATTGTAGACTTAAAACATATAAACAAGAATCGTGTCAAGAAACTCCAAATCAGTGGAATCATAAACTCCAAATCAATGGAATCATGTAAAGAGTCTTTTGACAAGTGTGAATCATGTTTAAGTAGGAAGTTAACCAAGGCACCTTTCACTAATATCCGAGAAAGAACTAAGGATCTGCTAGGGTTGGTACATACTGATGTTGTTGCGAGTCATCGGTGTACAATTTTAATTTTATACAAAATTATAATTTGTTTAACAAATTAATATCACATATTAATTAGCGGCGTAAGCGGGTAAGTATTTTAAACCGATAAAATCCAATTCCGTGATCTAACTGCAATTTGTTAATACAATCAACAACTATAAGGTGTTTGTGAAAACATACCTTTTGACAAAAACCTAAGCTTCACATGATGAATCGATGAACCATCACGTTAGTTGACACTTGTTCACGAAACCCAAGATCTTGAATCAACTCCTGAAAATGAATCCTGAAAATTGGAAACCTGAACACATCACCTAAGAACTCCTTCACAGTAAAAATGTCAAAATTGGGTCAAACGGTCCAAATCTGGTCAAACCAGATGATACCGATTGCTGCCAATATCTTCGGTGGCACTGGCAATGGCCAGCATCATTGTTAGTGGTGTGTTAGGAAACCGGACAGCTGATGTCGGGTGGAAAGGCGGCGTCGGCCAGAGTGCATGGTTCGGCGAGCTACAATGGCCAGCACTAGCTTGACCTGTGACAGTGGGTGATCTGACGTGGAGATTGATTGACGATGCGTATGAGGTGGTTATTTAGTGTGTTGAATTTCAAAATGTTGTGTAACCACTTGTTTAACCCAATACCATGTATTTATAATGAACCCGCCAATAAATTCGGGCTTTGAGGTGTTACCGGGTCCGACCGACCCGATTTAAATTTTAGTTCCGATAGCTGAGCCTTTTGTAAGCCTTATCTCCTATAAAGAATTTATTTACCTTAGTTGTATTAGATTTAGTTGTTTAAATCCAAATGCTAACCGGGTTGATCTTTACTACTAATGGTGTTTTACCTGCCTAGTTAATTTGGTTTAATTACTAAATTTGTTTTCGGGATGTTACAGGAAGGTACGTATGAAATATTTTTAATCATTAGGTAAGTACAAATAAAACCTATAAAAACAAAAGATAAGAATGAAAGGTTTGAATCCGTAAGTGAGTATAGATAAAACATATAAGAACGAAAGGCATGAATGAAATGTTTGAATCCGTGCAATATAGATCAAACCTATATGAATGAAAGACTAGAATGAAACGTCTCAATCCGTAGGCAAATGCGTCATCAGTAGAAATAAATAGTAGAATCCATAAACAGGTAGAATTGGGCGGAAATGAATTGTTTCCCCTCTTTAATTAATATAAGTATGAATGTTTATAGCATAGTAAAGCTTTCATTATACCGTAGGGGTACATTATAACATGTTTTTTTCTTATAAACCTACATTGATGAAATTGTTTAGCATTTTCCCTACAACATCTTACGAAATATACCCGCTTCAAATATAATCCCATTTTTCTTGAAAAAAAAAACAAATAGACTCAATTTCCACTATACAATATATATATATATATATATATATATATATATATATATATATATATAATATATTATATATATATATATATTATATATATATATATATATATATATATATCCCGACTCGTTAAAAAACAATATTAAAATACTCTATGGAAAATAAGCCCAAATTTTTTTTATCTTACTTAATAAAGGTTATTATTCCCAACATCTATTAATCCACATAATCGGATTAATAAAACAATTACAAACGCACGTTTAGAAAATTTCGCCATGACCCGTTTGCAACACGACCAATCCTTACGAAATCAACACCTGCTTAATAACCAAGGTTTTTATAAAATAAACATAATCCACTACTACACTGACATACTAGCACTTGGCTAAAACAAACATTGAAGTTAAACTCTAAAATGCAAATAATTAAGTCAAATTGGCCCGATAAGAAAACCATTAGACTTAGTGAAGAAAACATCACTACATCTTTCCATCGTTGACCCGCTTCCAAGACTTGATCACTTTCGCCTTTCAACCACCCGTATCTGTCATTTAACATTATCATATCATTAGCCTCGACCGAGAAATTATATATACATTCTTACGGTAAGCATGATAATGACTAATATATTAACTAAACCGGATTATTTGTGAACGACTTGTGAGTTCTTTTCTCCCTTCGTGTTACTGGTTCAAGCCACCCCGTTGATTCTCATGACTTATCTACTCCATTCATCGTTTTTAAACACATCACCTACATTGAAAACACCACAAAAATTAGCTTTTGCTAAGTGAGGACTCATAATATTATTTTGTATCAAACATAAAAGAAATTGAAGTGCTCATGACGCCCAACAAAACAACACCGAGCCACCACTTCATTATCCTTAGTCAGGTATTTTGTGACTTTCCCCAAATTCTATTCCAGGAGCTTCTTATCCATATCTAGTGTCTATCCCTGCTAATATAGAGTCAAGGACACTTCAAAGGATACCATTGTTTAGACCAATTGATCAATATAAATAAAATAGTAAACCATCACATATCTATGTGTAATTCATAAAACAACATACATGATTAGCAACAATTCTTATCACCTCTATCCCTTTATTAATCATGTTAACGCCACTACAACAACATATACGTACATGGTTAACCTCAAACAACATAAATATATGATCAACAATAATTCTTATAACCTCATATCCCTTCATTAACTATGTTAACACCACTACAACAAAATAGCCCATACAACTATTAGTGGGTAGATATAAGTACATGGTTATTAACGTAAAACACTAAGATTGCTCAATTATCATTTTTAATTTTCTATTCAATATCTACTTTTAACCACCAACCCATACCCAAGTTATAACCTCAACTATTGTTTTAAAATAGCAAAAATGGTCACCTAAAGTGTTATGATCATACAAAAACCACGCCCCATGTCACACCCCGACCTGCAGCGGAATAAAAGTCGGGGCATGATTGGGTTATCACCAAAGCTCTTGATATTTACTAAGAAGTTTCATATTTATTAAATTCAAATTAAAATTTAAATATCCAACAAAAATTTCTTACAAGCATAATAAAAATCTAAATGTTTGTTACAAAGAAATAACTTGTTTATTCTTCTAGGTCATCCTAAGTGTTTCTTTCCTCAACTTGATCACCTGTATCATGTATAAAACAGAGGAAATTTTGGGTCAACAAAAGTTGACGAGTGAACCTTGATAAAACGTTTAAATAATTGCTTATTATGTTTATTAAAGAAAATTGTGCATAAATCACATGTGAGCAAATATATATATGTAACCAATCACAAACCACATTGAATGAATATATGACATGAATGATGATGTATCTGAGATCAAGGCTCAATCAAACGGAGCCGATCTAATGAGGCACCTGATGCTCAACCCGTATCCCACGAGGAACTGATGGACCTAATGAAATGAGTGCACTGAAATGATAAAATGAATCCACATATAAACCACACTACAAGCAATACACATTTGATCATGCAATGATATAAGCACAAGTGTTAAATAATATAAAGAAATGATACGACACATGATACACCCCAAAACGTGATTAAAACGGGGAATTTGTAGAGATCCGCTCACCTTGGGTGCATATTCTTGAGTGGAAGAGAGAGCGCACGAGTTTGGGAATTTAATCGGCGAGAAAGTACTAACCTAGAAATAGTAACGCGATAAATAAGCAAACTAATATTTCGGGTTAAAACCTTTGTTTAGATTTTTAAGTTCTTTTCGTGGATTGTACTGGTATTTTAATCCCTTAAAAGAATATATATTTAACCTTCCATTTAAATAAGTACAATAGAATTGAAATAAATAAAAATAAAATAAATAAATAAAATAAAATAAAAAAATAAATCTTGTCAGTCTGACAAGGTCCCTGTCAGACCGGCTCAATGTGTGGAAGGCATGCGTGTGTATAGAGTCGAACCCGGGACCTCACGTTCACGTGCATGCAGCTCTTCCAATTGAGCTACGTGTCTAACCCGACATATTCTGGATTTTAATTATATTTATACACACTTTAGATTATTTCTAATTTAATTAAATTTACAAAAAGGTTTCAGTAATCCGACCGGTGCGCGCCAAAGTGCTCGAACCCGAGACCTTGACTGTGTGATCCACCCAGCCCAACCAACTGGGCTGGGTGTCTAACCCGGCTATACATGCATTTTAATTATACTTATATACTAAACAAGATTACACAGAAAAGGTGAATTTAAGAAGGGTTTTAAAATGTCAGGCCGGCGTGAGGGCGTGGACTCGAACTCGGGATTACTCGTATATAATGCACACAGTCCACCGTTGGATTGTGTGTCTAACCTGTTTAAAACACACGTTTTAATTATACTAATCAGTTAACGGTTATAGTTCGTCTTCTCCGACGAGTATGATTTCAGATCAGAACCCGACATTCCTCAGATTATTAAGAATTTCATTAGTATTATACAAACATAAAAGAAGGAAGATTAAGGATTTATACCACTGATGTCGTTGGATCTTGGCTTATCTTCCGGTGGTTAAATTCCGACGACAAAACTGTGGCTCCGGCGAGACAGAGGAGGGGTGTTTAGCAGAGTTATCTTGAGGTTAGAAGCGAAAAGGAGAGAGCGAGTTTAACAATGAGGAGTTCGATCAGTATTTATAGGCTTGAAAGGGGTTGCTTGAATTCTGAATTCGGAAACCGAATTGAGTGATTGATTGCTCACGATTTGGATTGATTGGTTCTAAATTTGGGAAGGGTTTACGCGGACAAACAGCTGGTTCTTACCGGATTCCAGAAACAGAGACAAGATCGGTGGGTTTTCCTGATTTGAATTTGCAGGAAAAATCACTCGGGTTCATATATATATATATATATATATATATATATATAAGATTATTCGAACATCTTAACAAAAGGTGCGCGTGTCCCGATGGTGCTTGTTGTGTGTGTTTACCCGGGCGACCCGCGTTTGATTCCCGGTTCACCTATTTTCTTTAATTATTTTTATTACGCCTTTTAATTATCTATTAAGAATAAATATTTACTATTTAATTGATTATTTATTATATTATTTCATTAAGATTATTTTAAACATTAATTATTATTATTTATATATGAAATATTTAAACAATAATAAAAATAACCGAACGACAAGAATAAATACACTTTGATTGGTAATTTGGGGCGGGCTTTCAAAACCCGATTTATACAAATATTACAGTATCACCTACTTTTAGAAATTTCGTCCCGAAATTTAAGTAGTAGTTGTAAATGGAAAAAGATGCGGGTACTTTTCGCGCATTGAGTCTTCACGTTCCCAAGTAAACTCGGGTCCTCGTTTTGACTCCCAACGCACCCTGACGATTGGAATACGACTTCGCCTTAAACGCTTCTCACCGAAATCCATGATTTCCACTGGTCTTTCAACGAAGTGCATTGATTCATCGACTTGAATGTCTTCTAGAGGAATATGGAGGTTTTCGTCGGCAAGGCACTTTTTCAAGTTTGATACGTGGAACATGGGATGAATTCTGTTAAGCTCTTCTGGTAAGTCAAGCTTGTATGCTACAGGACCTACTCTTTCGAATATTTTGAAAGGTCCTACGTAGCGTGGTGCTAGCTTGCCTTTCTGGCCAAAACGAACCACTCCCTTCCACGGTGATACTTTTAAAAGTACTTGATCACCAATGTCAAACTCCAAGGGCTTTCGTCGTTTGTCAGCATAACTCTTTTGACGACTTTGAGCCGCTAGAAGATTGTTTCGTATTTGAATGATTTTGTCGGTTGTTTCTTGAATCAATTCAGGTCCGGTGATTTGCGCTTCACCAATTTCGTGCCAACATACTGGAGATCGGCATTTACGACCATATAAAGCTTCGAAAGGAGTCATGCCGATACTTGAATGATAGTTATTGTTGTACGAAAACTCGACTAACGGTAGATGAGCGTCCCAGTTCCCTTTGAAGTCTATGACACATGCTCGAAGCATGTCTTCGAGGGTTTGGATGGTGCGTTCAGATTGACCATCAGTTTGAGGTGAAAGGTGGTACTGAGGTCTAACCGTGTACCCAAGGCGGTTTGTACGGCTCACCATGTTCGTGAAGTGAAACGAACATCACGTCTGAAATGATGCTTAACGGTACACCATGACGGCTTACGATCTCGTTGATGTAGATACGAGCTAACTTCTCGTTCTTGAAGTCCTCGCGAATCGGAATGAAGTGAGATGATTTTGTAAGACGATCGATTATTACCCATATGGTGTCATACCCACTGGAGGTGCGAGGTAACCCGGTAATGAAGTCCATGGTTATGTTTTCCCACTTCCATACAGGTATTTCAGGTTGGACTAGAAGTCCTGAAGGTCTTTGATGTTCAGCTTTCACTTTGGAACATGTAAGGCGCTTGGAAACAAAAACAACGATTTCCTTTTTCATGCCAGGCCACCAGTAGGTGTATCGTAGGTCTTGATACATCTTATCGGCTCCTGGGTGTACAAAGTATCGTGTTTTGTGTGCCTCATTCATGAGGAAATCACGAAGGCTGTCGTGATCGGGAATCCATATGCGGTTTAAATAATATAGAATACCGTCGGATTGGGTTTCAATTTTGAGTTCAGCTCCACATGACAGCTCATCGCGTACGTCATTTTCCGTTACAGAGATATGTTGAGCTGCCTGGATTCGATCCTTGATATTGGTTACGATTTGCGAACATAGAAGACGAATAGAGTTCGCATATCCCTTTCGACTGAGCGCATCGGCCACCATGTTTGCCTTGCCAGGGTGGTACCGAATCTCGCAGTCGTAATCGTTGAGAAGTTCGACTCATCTTCGTTGCCTCATATTCAACTCTTTTTGGTTGAAGATATGTTGGAGACTCTTGTGGTCAGTGTATATTTCACACTTGGTACCGTAGAGGTAATGTCTCCATATCTTGAGAGCGAACACGACGGCTCCAAGTTCCAGATCGTGGGTGGTGTAATTATTCTCATGAACTTTAAGTTGCCTAGAGGCATAGGCTATCACTTTTCCTCTTTGCATCAATACACAACCTAGTCCTTGCCCTGATGCGTCGCAATAAACCACAAAGTCATCGCAACCCTCAGGGAGTGTAAGGATAGGTGTGTCACAAAGCCTTTGCTTTAAAGTTTGGAAGGCCTCCTCTTGCTTAGGTCCCCAAATGAAGGGTTTTCCTTTGTGAGTCAAGGCCGTGAGCGGAACGACGATACGGTAAAAATTGGCAATGAAGCGTCGGTAGTAACCAGCCAAGCCAAGAAATGACCTAACTTCGGTAGGGGTACGTGGCGCTTGCCATTCCTGTACTGCCTTGATTTTCGAAGGATCGACATGAATCCCTTTGTCATTGACGACATGACCAAGGAATTGTACTTCTCCTAACAAGAATTCGCATTTTGAGAACTTAGCGTAAAGCTTTTCAGTCCTTAAGAGTGTAAGAATGAGTCGAAGGTGTCGCTCATGATCGGATTTTGACTTGGAGTAGATAAGAATGTCGTCGATGAAGACTATGACGAAACGGTCGAGATAGGGTTTGCATACCTTATTCATTAAATCCATGAAGACAGCGGGGGCGTTGGTTAAACCGAAGGGCATAACCATGAACTCGTAATGGCCATAACGAGTTCGGAAGGCAGTTTTTGGAATATCTTCTTCGCGCACTCTAAGCTGATGATAACCAGAACGAAGGTCGATTTTGGAAAAACAGGTGGCGCCTTGAAGTTGGTCTAGAAGGTCATCAATACGAGGCAGTGGATAGCGATTCTTAACCGTCAACTTGTTGAGTTCTCTATAATCAATGCACATGCGAAACGTTCCATCTTTCTTCTTCACAAAAAGAACAGGCGCACCCCAAGGCGATGAGCTAGGACGTATGAATCCTTTGTCAGTCAGCTCTTGCAGTTGACTGGCCAACTCTTGCATCTCGGATGGGGCTAACCTATAAGGAGATTTTGCAACCGGTGTAGCGCCAGGCACAAGATCGATTCGAAATTCGACTTCTCTCACAGGAGGAAGTCCTGAAACGTCGTCAGGAAAAACTTGCGGGAATTCTTTCACAATTGGAATATCTTCGAGCTTCCTCTCCTTGCCTTCCTTCTTGACAACGTGAGCTAGAAATGCGACGTAATTCTTGCGAAGATAACTTCAGGCTTGAAGGCAGGACATCAATTTGAGCCCTTTCGAAGGAGTTTCCCAAAGATACGTAGTGTCTGACCATCGGCGAGAGGAATACGAATGAACTTTTCATGGCACACCACTTCAGCGTGATGCCGAGTCCATGCTGATGATAACATCGAAACTTCCCAATTTCATAGGAATGAGATCAATTGGGAAATCGTGATCATTTAGGGTGAGAGTACAATCGCGTATAATAAATTTAATGAAGTGGGTTTTCCGTCAGCAACTTCCACCGTCAGAGGTTCAATGAGATTATCACGAGGTTGGTCGAGAACAGATTCGAATTCTAAAGACACAAAGCTCTTATCCGCACCAGTATTGAATAATATGGATGCATAACTACCATTTATGAGAAACGTACCGTTGACCACATTGTTGTCAGCCCTGGCTTGGTTGGCATTGATATTGAAAGCTCTTCCTCTAGCAGGTGGAGGAGCTTGGTTGGCTTGGTTTACCGGGTTTGCTTGAGCTTGGGCATGGATGATGTTCACCAGGCGTGGGCAAGTGTTCCTGAAGTGGTTTGGGTCCCCACAATTGAAACAGGCTCGCATGGATTGCATCATGGGGTAGTTGGGTTGGTA
The DNA here is from genome assembly GCA_947069175.1 of Scalesia atractyloides. Lineage (NCBI taxonomy): Eukaryota > Viridiplantae > Streptophyta > Magnoliopsida > Asterales > Asteraceae > Scalesia > Scalesia atractyloides. Next base: position 88,327,150 of record CAMTDV010000001.1, read on the forward strand.
GTAAGGTTGGGCTGCGAGTTGTGCAGGTGGTAGAAGTAAGGGTTGTTGGGCTTGGCCCACCATTTGATTTTGGGTTTGGGTTGAAGGTTGACTGCGGTTCAATCGCTGAAGGGTGCGGCAGGTTTGGATGGTGTGACCCGCACGGCCACAACTTGTGCAATGTTGGCAGGGGTTTTCAGGAGGGTGATGGTATTGACAACGGTTACACTTTGGGGTGTGGGCCAGTGTATGGCCTTTTGAATGGTGCGGCTGGAGGGGCAACTTGGGTGATTGGAGCAGCAATGATGGGAGGGTTGGTTTGGGTGACAGCAAAGTTTTTGCCATTTCGCTTCTTCTTACCAACAAACTTCGAGGATGAACCTGAGTGGTTTGGAGTTGGGGTCTCAATGGGTGTTTTCTTCTTTTCATCATTAAATTTGCCATTTTGAATGCGATTTTCAGTGAGTTCCGTAGCTAACTCCATTGCGGCTTCGAGTGTTGCAGGCGAAGTGCTTAAAACCGAATCTTGGATTTTCGAGGGGAGGCCTCGAATGTAGTGTTCAATTAGGCGGTATAATGGGGTGAACAGATTGGGGACCATCTGGTTCAACTCGAGAAATCTCTTATTGTATGAAGTGTGGTCTCCTTCCTTTTGTTTCAATGCGTGAAACTCGTCTTCTAGCTTTTTGATTTCGCTTCTTGGACAGAAGCGTCTCATCATGATTTCCCTTAACTCTTCCCATGTTAAGGCCATGGCATCTTCAACACCTCGCTTACCCTTTTCCGTGTTCCACCACGTAAGGGCTACCCCAAACAATCTTCCAGTCGCGTAACGTACCTTTCGGTCCTTAGGACAGTCGCAATTGAGAAAGGTGTTTTCCATCTCCTCAAACCAGTGAAGGAGGGCGGTGACACCTTCAGTCCCGTCATATTTTGGGGGATCGCAAGACTTGAAGTGTTTGTAGTTGCATTTGGGGGTTTTGGGAGGAGGGTTGACGACGCTTTGGTCTTCTTGGTTGGGAGGGTTGATGGGATTAGTGGTGAGGGCTTGCTGAACTTGTAGCACGATGTCAGGAAGCACTACGGCCATTTGTTTAGCAATTTGCGTGGCCAAGCGTTCGTTTGACTTTCCTGACCTTCTACCTCCATGTAATTGCCAAGCCGACATCTACAGGAATATATGTAGGAAGATTGTGAGTTCAAGAATTTCCTAGGTGTCATGTGTCGTACAAAGAATGAAAACAACATAAATGAAAATAATTTAACTACATCCATAGGATGTCTTGGTTTGCTCATGTTTGGGCCTCCAAATGTCCCACATACCATTACCTATGTAGTCATGTGGGCCCCCATGACTATTGGGCTTGGTAGGATTCACGTTGGTGTCGGCGGGTTAACACTCGCACCACCCGAATGAAAATCGTAAAACATGATTGCGAGATGTATGGTCGGAGGGTGTCCAGGTGTGGACACAATGACAGCTCAAAGTGGGGTTAGTTCACACGACGTTTGGTATAGCATGCTTTGGCCTAATGGTCCTTCGTACTCTCATCGTTAGTCCCAAGGTAGGCAAACTGGACCTTTATTTTGGATTTATACGAATGACAAGCCTAGACAGGACGTTCCGACTACCGGTACTCGTACCCTTCCAGTTACTACATGCCCGTCGTGAAAACTCACTTTGATGTGAATTGAAAAATATGAAAACATTGCAAAAATCTTCGAAAAGAAATAACGGAAATTGTGAAATTGTGAGGTGTGTGCTTTCATAGATATGATATGATATAAGGGTATGATCTATGATGAGCATTGCATATTAACATGTACTTATGAGATTGTTTGCATAATGTTGTGTGTGAATATAAACATGAAACATATAAACATCATGAATTTTGTATGTAACACATAGACAATTTAAATCTAGTCAACTACAGTATAGGCTCTAAAGGTCTAATAACCTATCCTATATCCCTATAGTCACAAGCTCTGATACCAATCTGTCACACCCCGACCCACAACGGAATAAAAGTCGGGGCATGATTGGGTTATCACCAAAGCTCATGATATTAACTAAGAAGTTTCATATTTATTAAATTCAAATTAAAATTTAAATATCCAACAAAAATTTCTTACAAGCACAATAAAAATCTAAATGTTTGTTCCAACGAAATAACTTGTTTATTCTTCTAGGCCATCCTAACTGTTTCTTTCCAGGAAATTTTGGGTCAACAAAAGTTGGCGAGTGAACCTTGATAAAACATTTAAATAATTGCTTATTATGTTTATTAAAGAAAACTGTGCATAAATCACATGTGAGCAAATATATATATGTAACCAATCACAAACCACATTGATTGAATATATGACATGAATGATGATGTATCTGAGATCAAGGCTCAATCAAACGGAGCCGATCTAATGAGGCACCTGATGCTCAACCCGTATCCCATGAGGAACTGATGGACCTAATGAAATGAGTGCACTGAAATGATAAAATGAATCCACATATAAACCACACTACAAGCAATACACATTTGATCACGCAATGATATAAGCACAAGTGTTAAATAATATAAAGAAATGATACGACACATGATACACCCCAAAACGTGATTAAAACGGGGAATTTGTAGAGATCCAATCACCTTGGGTGCGTATTCTTGAGTGGAAAAGAGAGCGCACGAGTTTGGGAATTTAATCGGCGAGAAAGTACTAACCTAGAAATAGTAACGCGATAAATAAGCAAACTAATATTCGGGTTAAAACCTTTTTGGATTTTTAAGTTCTTTTCGTGGATTGTACTGATATTTTAATCCCTTAAAAGAATATATATTTAACCTTCCATTTAAATAAGTACAATAGAATTGAAATAAATAAAAATAAAATAAATAAAAAAATAAAAAAATAAAATAAAAAAAAACACATCTTGTCAGTCTGACAAGGTCCCTGTCAGACTGGCTCAATGTGTGGAAGGCATGCGTGTGTATAGAGTCGAACCCGGGACCTCACATTCACATGCACGCAGCTCTTCCAACTGAGCTAAGTGTCTAACCCGACATATCCTGGATTTTAATTATATTTATACACACTTTAGATTATTTCTAATTTAATTAAATTTACAAAAAGGTTTCAGTAATCCGACCGGTGCGTGTCAAAGTGCTCGAACCATAGTTAGTTACTATTCCAAATGGTTAATAGTAACTAACTATGGTTAAGTTTGACAAATATCCGTAGTACTTCCAACGTATGCCCCTTCAATCACATGAAAAACCTTTTGTACATATAGATATAGATACCCTTTGTGCAACTCAAATTTTCTCTCAATCATTTGACAAGATATGCAATGTTTTTCCGGTCCAATTCTCCGGCGCTTTCGAACTTCATTATCCTCTTCGTTCTCTACATCTTCATGTTACAGAAATCCGGTGCTCAAACTGCTCCTCGAACGGATCCTACAGAAGGTACGTACTCTCTCGATTTCTTTCTCAATTCTCACAGTTTATTAGATCGAATACGCTGTTAAGCTGACTAACATTTGATGTTCGAGTTTAGTATTCAACTGTTTGGATATTTATTTTAGCTCATGATTTTGTATTAACACGACGGTCGTTTCATTGTGTTTCATTGCATAAATCGGTTCATTTAATTTAAAAACTTGAAAATTGAAATGTTATGCGTCAGAGATGATCAACATGAATGAGGATCCTGGATTTATTGTTCTCCATACTGTTCGTAATTCATATATCAGGAGCATTTTAGAAAGAGAAATCATCAAAATATAGTAAAAAAGGATTTAAAGTTATTTTATATTAGCAGGCACGTGGCCATGTCGATATGTTATCACAAGAGATGGGTTCATGCCTAATTAAATTAGGAAAAAAATTATTTATCTAATCATATTGTGCCACATCATTTCTTCTCTAATCCCAAAAACCATAAGAGGTGTATGTCTAAAATTAAATTAGGCAAATTAATTATTTTCTTTTTTTAGACTACCTAATTAATAAATGAACCTTAATTTTAACAAAATAAAAGTACATTAAATTAAAAAAAATATTACATTAAAATAAACTAACTAAAAAACATTATTAAATTAAAAAAAAAGACATTTCATAAAATTAAACCTTCTAAAAAAATATCCATATTTTTTGCGATCTCGCGTTTTCGAGCTAGTGTGATTTCCAACTTCTCCGGTGGAACATTGTCGTGTGGCCTGTTAAAAGTCTTCAGATCCTTATCAAACCGAATCGATCTTAACGTCTCTCGGTATTCATCTGCCAACTCGATATATTTTCCTCTCGTTTCTTTTTAATTTCCACCAACTCTTGTTTCATATATTTGTATTCTTGGAGCTTGTCGGACATACCAATTGACTTTTCGCTCGACGTTGCAGGTCCTTTATCTATTTTCTCTTTCTTTTTTCCTAGTTGGATAAGGGTCTACGTTTATGTCGGGTATATCACTACCCGCTTGATAATTACCCGAATTGGATGACTTTCTTTTTTGCCCCGAACCACCATTATCCTCACCCCCCTCCACCAATGATACCGAGCTCCTTTCTCATCTCATGCTTTCTAACCACCTTTCACTTCTCAATATGAGGAAAGCCACCCGAATGTCATTTTTGTTAATCTTTTAGCGCTTGTTTCATTACATGAGCATCGTCACTTCCGCTAGGACTCAAATAATCCTATAATAAAAATATAAATTATATTAATGTAAAAAATAAGAATATATTTTATAGTAAAAAATAAAAACTATGTAAAATTTAAAAGTTATACCACTTGATGCCAAAAACCGTTGAATTCATTCAACTTTGATTGCATATTTTTCCATTTCGGACGGACTTGATGAATGGTTCGTGAGCTTCCTTCAACGGTTGCATTGCAGTGTGCGAGAATGTTCTTCCAAAAACTTTCCGCTCTTTGTGCATTTCCTTTTTTCTTGTTAAGACTACAATGCACATACGCTATCGCTAAAGCCTCTACTTGTCATCGCTTTTGTTTTGTCTATCCATGGTGTGCTTGAGAATTTTTTAAATTGGGTGAAATTTTTTTAGAACGGAATGATATTTATAATGGTGTTTATTGTTTTTTTTTATAAACTAACGATCATATAGCCTCCCAACGTTCAAAAAAAGTCCCCAATTGTCATTTTCAAACGGTCACCCATCATCCTTCACAATGCGGCAAACCCTCCCGATTTGGCACCTTCCCACGCAGCAAAGATCCATGGCGGCGGTGTTTGCCGATCGGCAAGGGGGTTGCCGAATCCCCTTGTCACGACCACCCCGTACACCCTAATATTCAACACTTTCTGTAAAACAAGTGAAAGCCAAAAAATAAAGCCATGTTTTACTTCAATCGAACTTTATAAAACCGAAAGCCAATTACCGGTATCGATTTTGTTCAGTTAGTATCTGTTTGAATCGTCACGGTACCGGTTTCGCTATAGCTTACGATACAAAAATATATTCGTTTTTTAATACGATGAATATAACTCTGTTTTCAACAAAATAGAAATGTTAAAAATTGAAAAACAAACACAGTAGCGTATTTAATCTTTTTATTAAAAAGTTAACAAACAAAATTTATTAAAAATTAAATCAAGCGAAAACAAAATAAATTGATTAAATGTGTATATTATATAAAGTTTAACGGGTTAAAATTAAAATTTTATATTTTAAATAATTGAAATTTTTAAATCAATTTTAACTTTGTATATTATAGAGATTTGTGATTCAGTGTTGGATATTATAGTGAGAGCCAATATTTATATTGTCTTATTAAAACTATCTTTGTGATTGAGTGTAGTATATTAAATTTGTATATTATTGAAAGTATCTTTTAATGTGTAGTTTTGTTCGTCTCTGTCTTGTTGGGCCCTTCTTTGTTTTTTGCTGATAGGGTTCCAAGATAATCTATTGGTTTAATGATATTTGCTTTGCTTTGGTGGAAAAGAAAAAGAAATTAAAAGAAAGTTATGATAATATTTTCGGTAGCGCTCCCTCAAATTCATTCTATCTTTTTTTTTTTCCATTTCATTCATTCGCTCATCCTTCACCACCACTACCATCACAACTCACCACTAACGCCACGCCCCGTCGACGCCACCCCCTGCCACCAACCACCGGCATCGCCGTCGCCCCCGCCACCGTCGACCACCGCCACTCCCACCACCCGCCACCGCCAATGACCACTGCGCATCCACCACCACCCGCCACCAACCACCACCGCAATCCGCCACCACCCACCGCCGGCATCACCCATCGCTATCCACTACGACGACCGCCACTACTCACTACCACCACCCACCGCAGGTTTTATTCCTTCGTCTTTTTCTATCTACCAAAAAACGCAAAGTAATGATTAATTTCATTCCCATATAGTAACCAAAAAAGACCAAAGAATGGTATTAATCTATTTTATTCATTTGTCTATTCCATTACCTTATACATTTTATTCTCTCGTCTATTACATTAATCCATACAAAAAGAGACCCTTATTATACTCATATATACATGAAAATTTTGTTTATTTTTAGATTCGACAGCATTTATTTTATGTTGGTGTCTTATTAAAATAGTGTGTAATATATCAATATAATATCTTTGTTAAAAAAATATCTATTGCTATGTTTCTACTTTATTCTTTTTAATAGGCCAATTTGTATAAGAAACTAGTATTGAAGCCCGCGTTTCGTGACGGGTCGTAGGAGGGTACTGGCGACATATACTTGTTACATGATATATCCATAGATTATTTTAGACAATTCAAGCCTTTATCTAAATGACGGTAAAAATAAGCAATCAACACAGCTAAATAAACATGTCCACAGTTAAAAGTTAGCTTCAACATTAACAAGGTAAATTAAAAAATAATTAAATTTGTCACCTTGTATATTGATGGGTTAATATACTATGAAGACTTAAATCTAAATGACGGTAAAAAGCAACCAACAATTAAGTAAACATATCTAGAGTTCAAAATTAGCTTTAACTATAATAAGTTAAATAAACAATAACTAAGATAAAAAAAGAATTAAACTTATAAAAAGATCAAAGAACAAATATTTGTTATAAATATAAAAAAACAAACTTTTTAAACTTAAATGCTCATATAATAACTCTATTAAAGTTCGGAAGATTAAAACGTAAATCGTTTGTAGAAAAAAAAATAGTATTAGACTTCGTATAATAAATCTATTAAAGTTCAGGGGTATAAACTTAAATCATCTATAAAAAAATTATTAGATTTCGATAGTTATATGATAACTCTATTAAAGTTTAAGATTAAAAATATAAATTAACATAAAAAACAATAATATTCTAATCTTATAAAGATTAACCAATCACAAATTACAACCGTTCACAATATAATTTGTTATTAAATAGAATTATTTCATGTATCCTGACTACAGATTTATAGTTTGATCTGAAATTCTTATTAATTTATTCTTTTTAATTTTTAATAGGCCAGTTTTGTATATATGAATAGGGTTTATATAAAATTATTTCATGTATCCTGAGTCCTGACTATAGATTTATAGTTTGATTAGATATTCTTACTAATTTATGACTGCATCAGATTAGATTAATGGTTGTCCTTTTAACAACTTGTAACACAAATTAATAACTCTGGTTGTATTTTACTGAACTAGTTGTTGAAAGGCTATTGTATTTACAATCTCACTCATTGAACTTTGTGATTCATTTATTATCACTTTGAAATTCAAAGTTATGAGAGTGATACATGTCCTTTCTTTTTTACTTTTCTTTTTCGGGTGTTAATATCACATCTTTATATATATATATATATATATATATAGATAGATAGATAGATAGATGAGTTTTCATTGAAGAACAGTAAAAAAGTAAGGAACCAGATACACTTTTAAAAATTCAACTTAATATGTTAAAAATCAATTTTTTTCTAAAAAGTTTTCGACACTTTTCCTTATAAATACATGTACAAACATTTTTAATAAAAAATAAAAAACTAAAAATATAAAAATGTTTAAAAAACAATTAAAAATATATATCTTATAAAATTAACTTAACATGTTAAAAATATTTTTTTAATTATTTTCAGCGCTTTTCTTTATAAAAATAGGTAGAAACTATTCCAGTAAAAAATCATTTTTGTAAAAAAATTAAGCCTTTTTTAACTATTTTTTATATTTTAGTTTTTGATTTTTTATTAAAAATGTTTCTACAAGTATTTATAAGGAAAAGCGCCGAAATTTAAAAAAATTGATTTTTAACATGTTAAGTTAAATTTTTTAAAAGTGTTTCCCGGTTCCCCACATTTTTAGTGTTCCCCAATTGATTCACACACGTGTAAGGGCAGGATTAATTCGTTCAGTACGCAAATATACTAGTGTTCACTCTTGAACCTAATCCTGTATATATATATATATTATATATATATATATATATATATATATATATATATATTGAAGAAGCACCGGTTAAACCTATGGATATCCGAGGATATATAAGTTACAACCAGGGTATTTCTGCATAAGAGGTTGCCATTCACTCCACTCTACAGGGTTAGCTCACTTAAGCTGACATGGAAAACTAGCAACGCCGTTAGTCTCGTCACGGGGAAAATGGTGGTTTTCTCCGTGACCACACTCCGGTGTGAGAATAAGTATTTGAGGATGGTAAGCAAGTAATTGCAAGTGTGTAAGTATTATCGTAAATCTGAGAGCATATATTTACCTGGAGACCCAATACTTATTTATAGCTGAAAATGTATGTTCAAGAGATATGCTGATGAGCCTTGGTCCCGGCCCGGCCCATACAACCAGAGACATCCGTTTTGTCCTCTGCGTTAGGCATTAAATGCTCCCTGTAGGAGGATTAATGCCTACTATCAGGAGGCGTGTTCTGTCGGATGTTGAGTGGTGCCACGTGTAAAGGAAACGTCTCTGGTCTCAGGCTTGCTGCCATCCGAAAGTGGAGAAGGTGGAACAATCACTGGCAGAGATATGGTTGGTGTGCAGCTTGATGTCTGCAACACTGTCACACGCAACCTGCCGAGCAACCCTTGGTCACAGTTCTGCCACTTTGTACCCTTGAGAATGGCCAACACCTCTTAGTGCTTACCCCTTCTGCGAGGCTGTCAGTGTTTTTTCCCACCAGCGCAGGGTGTCAAGGGTTTATCCTTTTGTCCCAAGACTATGAGGCGCTTCCATGTGTGTCTTGTCCTTGCAAGGCTTTAGGATTCGCAGCTCAGAGAGATGTTGTTATGCGCAGGGTCTAGTAGTCTGCGCACATAAGTTTAACTTGCCATTATGCCAAGTACACAAGGCTCGTTGTATGATCAGATAGTGCTGGTCTAATTTACCGTTGCGCTGAGCGCGCAAGGCTTATTGTCCGACCTAATGTTGTTGGTCTAATTCACCGTTGCTCTGAGTGGGCAAGGCTCGCAAGGCTCTTTGTATGACCTAATGTTGTTGGTCTAATTCACCGTTGCTCTGAGTGCGCAAGGCTCATTGTATGATCTAATGTTGTTGCTCTCACACCCCGACCCGCAGCGGAATAAGAGTCGGGGCATAATTGGGTTATCACCAAAGCTCATGATGTTTACTAAAATGTTTCATATTTATTAAATTCAAATTACAACTTAAATATTCAAATCAAATCCATACAATTACAAGGAAAATGAAACTAAGTAAAACAATCCCAAGCTTAAACTGATTTATTCTTCTAGGCCTTCCTATGTGTTTCTTGCCTCAACTGGATCACCTGTATCATGTGTAAAACCGGGGATATTTTGGGTCAACAAAAGTTGGCGAGTGAACCTTGATAAAACATTGTTATTAATTTCTTGTTGTATTTAATATTGAAAATTTGTGCAATAATCACATGTGAGCAAACATATATATATATAACAAAACACAAACCACATTGAATGGGTAAATGACATGAATGATGATGTATATGAGATCAAGGCTCAATCAAACGGAGCCGATCGAGTGACATGAATGATGATGTATGTGAGATCAAGGCTCAATCAAACGGAGCCGATCGAATGAGGCACCTGATACTCAACCCGTATCCCACGGGGAGCTGATGGGCCTATGAAATGCATGCACTGAAAATGATAACTTCAATCTAAACATAATTCACACAACAATTGATACATATTTGATACACATTTGATCACGGATATGATGGATGCACAAGTGTTTAAATATAATAAGGAATTAAACGACACATGATACACCACAAAATGTGATTAAAACGGGGAATTGGTAGAGATTCACTCACATTGGGTGCGTTCCTTGATGACGTTGGATGCGCACGAATTTTAGGATTTGATCGACGAGGAAAACTAAACTAAAATAATAACGAAATGATTACGTAAATTAGTACTTTTAATTTATATTCTTAATGTGATTTTTAGATTTATTTTTGTGAGTTTAAGGAGGTTTTCTAACTTTAAAATCTTATTTTTAAGTATTTTAAATGATTTTCTGATTAAATAAATTAATAAAAAATTTTGACTTTTTGTCTGTTGACCGTTGACCGGTCGGATGGTGTTTAATTATGCGTTGGGTGAGGTTCGAACTTGAGACCTCTCGTTTACGTGCACGCAGCTCTACCAACTGAGCTACGTGTCTAACCCGAAATATTCTCTGTTTTAATTTTATATATATATTGATTAACTTTTATCTTATTTAATTTATTTCAAAAATGATTTAAAATGGCCGAACCGACTTCAGTGACCCGGAGTCGAACTCGAGACGTTCGGTTCGAGTACGCACAGCCTAACCAGTTGGGCTGTGTGCTTAACCTGTTTAATTACTGAATTATATATTATATATATATATACATGTTGAAAGGTGATCTGAACACGTTTAAAAAGGATTGGTTTTATTTCTGAAAGTCGGTAACATGTGCGATTCGAACTCGGGACGTGCGTATTATGTTGCACACAGTCCACCGCTGGACTGTGTGTCTAACCCGGTGAAATATCCAGTTTTAATTAAACTTATACACATTGTCCGACTTCGTCTTCTTCGTTTAACATTTCAGAACAGTGAATTCCGACTGTTCTGTTTAATCGATCTTACTGATATTTGATTGAATTGAAGAGCGAAATGAAATGACAGGGTATACCAGAACGGCGAGTTTGCTTCAGGTTTTCAGCGAAGTCTCGTCGTCTCCGATCTGCAGATTCCGGCTGAGGGAAACTGTTTAACAGTTTTGATTACTAGATTGAGCAATTAGATTATAAATCGAAAGATAGCAAGAGAAATTTAGATAATTGTACCGTCTGAAGAAAATCGCGGTTTTCCGTTCAGTGATTCCGGCGAAATTGGAATTTCCAGCGACGTGCTAAAGCTTCGAGAAATTGTGCGATTTTGAGCGAAAAGGTCACCAGAGGTTTGGGTGGGTATTTATAAGGATGAACAGGATGTATTGGGTCCGAATTATGGTCTTGATTTGCGGTCAAAACTTTTCCGGCGGTTACGACTGGAATTGGGGGTTAGACATCGGTTATAACCGATGTCGAAATTGTTCACGCGTTTTAGTCAAAGAAAACGGTCGTGATTTGGGAAATCGTCGGTTTTTCCGGCGACTGCGGATTGGGCGTGCTGATTTCCGGTTTGACTTTTGGATTTACTTTAAATGTTATTTGTTTCTGTATTTGGCATGAAAGAAGTGTGTGAGGAGTGGTGTGGTGTGTGTTTGTGCTTATGGGCGACCCGGGTTCGAAACCCGGCAGCCTCATTTTATTTTTTTATTCACTTATTTTTATCATTTATTAATTATAGTTTTTAAATTCTAAAATGTTTATTAATTATGTATTGTTTAAAATTAAAATGAACAATATATACGCAACGAAAATTATAACTGAATATTCGATTGATAAACGAAGCGGGTTTTGAAACCCGTTTTTCGACGAATGTTACAGTATCCCCTACTTTTAGAAATTTCGTCCCGAAATTTAAGTAGTAGTGGTAACTAGAAAAAGATGCGGGTATTTTTCGCGCATTGAGTCTTCACGTTCCCAAGTAAACTCGGGTCCTCGTTTTGACTCCCAACGTACCCTAACAATTGGAATACGACTTCGTCTTAAACGCTTCTCTCCGAAATCCATAATTTCTACTGGTTTTTCAATGAAATGCATAGATTCATCGACTTGAATGTCTTCTAGAGGAATGTGGAGGTTTTCATCGGCGAGGCACTTTTTCAAGTTTGATACGTGGAATGTGGGATGAATTCTGTTGAGTTCTTCTGGTAAGTCAAGCTTGTATGCTACAGGACCTACTCTTTCGAGTATCTTGAAAGGTCCTACGTAGCGTGATGCTAGCTTGCCCTTCTGGCCAAAACGAACTACTCCCTTCCACGGTGATACTTTTAAAAGTACTTGATCACCAATGTCAAACTCCAAGGGCTTTCGTCGTTTGTCCGCATAACTCTTTTGACGACTTTGTGCCGCTAGAAGATTGTTTCGAATTTGATGGATCTTGTCGGTTGTTTCTTGAATTAATTCTGGACCGGTGATTTGTGCTTCCCCAATTTCGTGCCAACATATTGGAGATCGGCACTTACGACCATATAAAGCTTCGAAAGGAGCCATCCCGATACTTGAGTGATAGCTATTGTTGTACGAAAATTCAACCAATGGAGGTGACCCAATTTCCCTTGAAGTCTATGACACATGCTTGAAGCATGTCTTCAAGAGTTTGGATGGTGCGTTCAGATTGTCCATCAGTTTGAGGATGAAAAGCGATACTGAGGTCTAATCGTGTACCCAAGGTGGTTTGTACGGCTTGCCATGTTCGTGAAGTGAAACGACCATCACGGTCTGAAATGATGCTTAAAGGTACACCATGACGGCTTACGATCTCGCTGATGTAGATACGAGCTAACTTCTCGTTCTTGAAGTCCTCGCGAATCGGTATGAAGTGAGCTGATTTTGTAAGATGATCGATTATTACCCATATGGTGTCATACCCACTGGAGGTGCGAGGTAACCCGGTAATGAAATCCATGGTTATGTTTTCCCACTTCCATACAGGTATTTCGGGTTGGATTAGGAGTACTGAAGGTCTTTGATGTTCAGCTTTTACTTTGGAACAGGTAAGGCACTTGGAAACAAAAACAGCGATATCCTTTTTCATACCCGGCCACCAGTAGGTGTATCGTAGGTCTTGATACATCTTGTCGGCTCCTGGGTGTACAGAGTACCGTGTTTTGTGTGCCTCATTCATGAGGAAATCACGAAGGTTATCGCGATCGGGAATCCATGTGCGATTTAAATAGTATAGAATACCGTCGGATTTGGTTTTGATTTTGAGTTCAGCTCCACATGACAGCTCATCGCATACGTCATTTTCGGTTACAGAAATGTGTTGAGCTGCTCGGATTCGATCTTTGATGTCGGTTATGATTTGCGAACATAGAAGACGAATGGAGTTCGCATAACCTTTTCGACTGAGTGCATCAGCCACCACATTTGCCTTGCCAGGATGATACCGAATTTCACAGTCGTAGTCATTAAGAAGTTCGACCCATCTTCATTGCCTCATATTCAACTCCTTTTGGTTGAAGATATGTTGGAGACTTTTGTGGTCAGTTTATATTTCACACTTGGTACCGTAGAGGTAATGTCTCCATATCTTGAGAGCGAACACAACGGCTCCAAGTTCCAGGTCGTGGGTGGTGTAATTCTTTTCATGAACCTTGAGTTGCCTAGAAGCATAGGCTATCACTTTTCCTCTTTGCATTAATACACAGCCTAGCCCTTGCCCTGATGCGTCGCAATATATTACAAAGTCATCGCAACCTTCAGGAAGTGTGAGGATAGGTGCGTCACAAAGTTTTTGCTTTAGAGTTTGGAAGGATTCTTCTTGTTTAGGTCCCCATATGAAGGGTTTTCCTTTATGAGTCAAAGCCGTGAGTGGTACAGCAATACGAGAAAAATTGGCAATGAAGCGGCGATAGTAACCAGCCAAACCAAGAAATGACCTTACTTCGGTAGGGGTACGTGGCGCTTGCCATTCCTGTACTGCCTTGATTTTTGAAGGATCGACATGTATTCCCTTGTCATGAATGACATGTCCAAGGAATTGTACTTCTCTTAACCAGAATTCGCATTTTGAGAACTTAGCGTAGAGCTTTTCAGTCCTTAAGAGTGTAAGGATGAGTCGAAGGTGTCGTTCATGATCGGATTTAGACTTGGAGTAGATGAGGATGTCGTCGATGAAGACTATGACAAACCGGTCGAGGTAGGGTTTGCATACCCTATTCATTAGATCCATGAAGACAGCTGGGGCGTTGGTTAAACCGAATGGCATGATCATGAATTCGTAATGACCATAACGAGTCCGGAAGGCGGTCTGAGTTGATGATAACCAGAACGAAGGTCGATTTTTGAAAAGCAGGTGGCGCCTTGAAGTTGGTCTAGGAGGTCATCGATGCGATGTAGTGGGTAGCGATTCTTAACCGTTAACTTGTTGAGTTCTCTGTAGTCGATACACATGCGAAACGTTCCATCTTTCTTCTTCATAAAAAGAACAGGTGCACCCCAAGGCGAGGAGCTAGGACGTATGAATCCTTTGTCAGTCAACTCTTGCAGTTGACTGGCCAGCTCTTGCATTTCGGATGGGGCTAACCTATAAGGAGATTTTGCGACTGGTGTAGCGCCAGGTACAAGATCGATGCGAAATTCGACTTCTCTCATAGGAGGGAGTCCTGAGATGTCGTCGAGAAAGACTTGTGGGAATTCCTTCACCACTGGTATATCTTCGAGTTTCTTCTCCTTGTTTCCCTTTTTGACGACGTGAGTTAGGAATGCGACATAGTTCTTGCGGAGATATTTTCGGGCTTGAAGGCAGGACATTAATTTGAGTCCTTTCGAAGGGGTTTCTCCAAAGATACGTAGGGTCTGACCGTCTGCAAGAGGAATGCGAATGAATTTTTCGCGGCATACTACTTCAGCGTGATGTCGGCTGAGCCAGTCCATACCAATTATAATATCGAAACTTCCCAACTTCATAGGAATGAGGTCAACTGGAAAATCGTGATAGTTTAGAGTGAGGGTACAATTTCGTATAAAAGAATTTAATGAAACGGGCTTTCCGTCAGCAACTTCCACCGTTAGAGATCCCATGAGATTATCACGAGTTTGGTTGAGGATAGGTTCAAATTCTAAGGACACAAAACTCTTATCCGCGCCAGTATCGAATAACATGGATGCATAACTACCATTGATGAGAAACGTACCGTTAACCACGTTGTTGTCAGCCCTAGCTTGGTTGGCATTGATGTTGAAAGCTCTTCCTCTAGCAGGTGGAAGAGCTTGGTTAGCTTGGTTTACCAGATTTGCTTGAGCTTGGGCATGGATGATGTTCACCAAGCGTGGACATGTGTTCCTGAAGTGGTTTGGGTCTCCACAGTTGTAACATGCTCGCATGGGTTGCATCATGGGGTAGTTGGGTTGGTAGTAGGATTGGGCTATATGTTGTGCAAGTGGTAGAAGTAAAGGTTGTTGGGCTTGACCCACTATCTGATGGTGGGTTTGGGTTGAGGGTTGATTGCGGTTCATTCGTTGAAGCGTGCGACAAGTTTGAATAGTGTGACCCGCACGGCCACAGCTGGTGCAATGTTGGCAAGGAGTTTCGGGGAGGTGATGGTATTGACAACGGTTGCATTTTGGGTATGGGCCGGTGTATGGGTTTTTAAATGGTGCAGCTGAGGGAGCAATTTGGGTAATTGGTGCGGCAGTGATAGGAGGGTTTGTTTGTGTGACGGAAAAATTTCTGCTGTTTCGTTTCCTCTTACCAGCAAACTTTGAAGAGGAGACGGAATGATTTGGAGTTTCGGCCTCAATGGGGGCTTTCTTTTTCTCATCCTTGAATTTGCCGTTTCGGATGCGATTCTCAGTAAGTTCGGTAGCCAGCTCCATTGCGGCTTCAAGTGTTGCAGGCGAAGTGCTTAGAACCGAGTCTTGAATTTTCGAGGGAAGACCTCGAATGTAGTGTTCAACCAAGCGGCACACGGGGGTGAACAGATTAGGGATCATTTGGTTCAGTTCGAGAAATCTTTTGTTGTAGGAAGTGTGATCTCCTTCCTTTTGTTTCAACGAGTGGAATTCATCTTCCAACTTTTTGATTTCGCTTCTTGGACAGAAGCGCCTTGTCATGAGTTCCCTTAACTCTTCCCATGTTAAGGCCATGGCATCTTCGACTCCTCGCTTACCCTTTTCTGTGTTTTACCAGGTAAGGGCTACTCCAAACAGTCTCCCTGTTGCATAACGTACCTTGCGATCCTCGGGACAATCGCAATTGAGGAAAGTGTTCTCCATTTCTTCAAACCAGTGAAGGAGAGCAGTAACACCTTCGGTCCCTTCATACTTTGGGGGATCGCAAGATTTGAAGTGTTTGTAGGAGCAATTTTTGGAGTGAGGGTTGGCGACGCTCTGGTCTTCTTGATTGGGAGGGTTGATGGGATTTGCGGTGAGGGCTTGTTGAACTTGAATTACGCTGTCATGAAGCACCGCGGCCATTTGTTTAGCAATTTGTGTGGCCAAGCGTTCATTGGATCTTCCTGATTTTCTACCTCCACGTAGTTGCCTAGCCGACATCTACAGGAACATACATAGGAAGATTGTGAGTTTAAGAAGTTTTTAGGTGTCATATGTCGTTAAAAGAATAAAAATAACATAACTATCAATAATGCAACTACATCCATAGGATGTCTTGGGTTTGCTCATGTTTGGGCCTCCAATGTCCCCCATACCATCGCCTGTATAGTCATGTGGGCCCCCATGACTATTGGCTTAGTAGGATTCACATTGGTGTTGGCGGTTTAACACTCGCATCATCCGAATGAAAACCAAGAAATATGATGGCGAGATGTATGGTAGGAGGGTGTCCAGGTGTAGACACAATGACAACTCAAAGTGGGGTTAGCTCACACGACGTTTGGTATAGCATGCTTTGGCCTAATAGGTCCTTCGTACTCTCATCGTTAGTCCCCAGGTAGGCAAACTGGTCCTTTATTTTGGATTTATACGAATGCCAAGCCTAGACAGGACGTTCCGACTACCGGTACTCGTACCCTTCCAGTTACTACATGCCCGTCATGAGAACTCACTTTGATGTGATTTGAAAAATACAAAAATCGTTGCAAAAATCATGGGAATTGTGAGGTGTGTGCTCTCATGGATATGATATGTTATGAGGATATGATTCATGATGAGCATTGTATAATAATATGTACTTATGAACATGCTTGCATAACATTGAATGTAACAATAAACATAAAGCATATAAACATCATGAATTTTGTATGTAACGCATAAACAATTTAAAATTTTAATCAACTATAGTATAGGCTCTAAGGGTCTAATAACCTATCCTATATCCCTATAGTCATGGCTCTGATACCAATCTGTCACACCCCGACCCGCATCGGAATAAGAGTCGGGGCATAATTGGGTTATCACCAAAGCTCATGTAAAATGTTTCATATTTATTAAATTCAAATGACAACTTAAATATTCAAATCAAATCCATACAATTAAAAGGAAAATGAAACTAAGTAAAAAAATCCCAAGCTTAAACTGATTTATTCTTCTAGGCCTTCCTATGTGTTTCTTGCCTCAACTGGATCACCTGTATCATGTGTAAAACCGAGGATATTTTGGGTCAACAAAAGTTGGCGAGTGAACCTTGATAAAACATTGTTATTAATTTCTTGTTGTATTTAATATTGAAAATTTGTGCAATAATCACATGTGAGCAAACATATATATATATAACAAAACACAAACCACATTGAATGGGTAAATGACATGAATGATGATGTATATGAGATCAAGGCTCAATCAAACGGAGCCGATCGAATGAGGCACCTGATACTCAACCCGTATCCCACGGGGAGCTTATGAGCCTAATGAAATGCATGCACTGAAAATAATAACTTCAATCTAAACATAATTCACACAACAATTGATACATATTTGATACACATTTGATCACGGATATGATGGATGCACAAGTGTTTAAATATAATAAGGAATTAAACGACACATGATACACCCCAAAATGTGATTAAAACGGGGAATTGGTAGAGATTCACTCACATTGGGTGCGTTCCTTGATGACGTTGGATGCGCATGAATTTTAGGATTTGATCGACGAGGAAAACTAACCTAAAATAATAACGAAATGATTCGGTAAATTAGTACTTTTAAGTTATATTCTTAATGTGATTTTTAGATTTATTTTTGTGAGTTTAAGGAGGTTTTCTAACTTTAAAATCTTATTTTTAAGTATTTTAAATGATTTTCTGATTAAATAAATTAATAAAAATAAATAAAAAATTTCTGACTTTTTGACTGTTGACCGTTGACCGGTCGGATGGTGTTTAATTATGCGCTGGGTGAGGTTCAAACTTGGGACCTCTCGTTTACGTGCACGCAACTCTATCAACTGAGCTACGTGTATAACCCGAAATATTCTCTGTTTTAATTATATATATATACTGATTAACTTTTATCTTATTTAATTTATTTAAAAAATGATTTAAAATGGCCGAACCGACTTCAGTGACCCGGAGTCGAACTCGAGACGTTCGGTTCGAGTACGCACAGCCCAACCAGTTGGGCTGTGTGCTTAACCTGTTTAATTACTGAATTATATTATATTTATATACATGTTGAAAGGTGACCTGAACAGGTTTAAAAAGGATTGGTTTTATTTCTGAAAGTCGGTAACATGTGCGATTCGAACTCGGGACGTGCGTATTATGTTGCACACAGTCCATCGCTGGACTGTGTGTCTAACCCGGTGAAATATCCTGTTTTAATTAAACTTATACACATTGTCCGACTTCGTCTTCTTCGTTTAACATTTCAGAACAGTGAATTCCGACTGTTCTGTTTAATCGATCTTACTGATATTTGATTGAATTGAAGAGCGATATGAAATGACAGGGTATACCAGAACGACAAGTTTGCTTCAGGTTTTCCGGTGAAGTCTCGTCGTCTCCGATCTGCAGATTTCGGCTGAGGGAAACTGTTTAACAGTTTTGATTACTAGATTGAGCAATTAGATTATAAATCGATAGATAGCAAGAGAAATTTAGATGATTGTACCGTCTGAAGAAAATCGCGGTTTTTCGTTCAGTGATTCCGACGAAATTGGAATTTCCGACGACGTGCTAAAGCTTTGAGAAATTGTGCGATTTTGAGCGAAAAGGTCACCAGAGGTTTGGGTGGGTATTTATAAGGATGAACAGGATGTATTGGGTCCGAATTATGGTCTTGATTCGCGGTCAAAACTTTTCCGGCGGTTACGACTGGAATTGGGGGTTAGACATCGGTTATAACCGATGTCGAAATTGGTTCATGCGTTTCAGTCAAAGAAAACGGTCGTGATTTGCGAAATCGTCGGTTTTTTCCGGCGACTGCGGATTGGGCGCGCTGATTTCCGGTTTGACTTTTGGATTTACTTTAAATGTTATTTGTTTCTGTATTTGGCATGAAAGAAGTGTGTGGCGGAGTGGTGTGGTGTGTGTTTGTGCTTATGGGCGACCCGGGTTCGAGACCAGGCAGCCTCATTTTATTTTTTTATTCACTTATTTTTATCATTTATTAATTATAGTTTTTAAATTCTAAAATGTTTGTTAATTATGTATTGTTTAAAATTAAAATGAACAATATATACGCAACGAAAATTATAACTGAATATTCGATTAATAAACGAAACGGGTTTTGAAACCCGTTTTTCGACGAATGTTACAGTCTAATTCACCGTTGCTCTGAGTGCGCAAGGCTCATTGTATGACCTAATGCTGTTGAAGGATGCGCGCCATTGCATGTTGCATGCAAGGCTATCCTTGTAAAATATAGTCAAGGGTATGACCATTTGGGATCATACCTCCTCAAGTCCCCCCAGTCCAGTGTAACACTTGTAAAAATCGGGTCTCCAAAACCCGCTCCGTTTTGTAATCAAGTACCAAGTTATAAAAGTTGCATAAATTATTTATGATTATTTTGAGTTAAAACGATACATAATTAATAAATAAAATAAACTATAAAATTTATATTTGATAAAAAGTTAAAATAAAATAAATAAAAATATATGAAGCTGCCGGGACTCGAACCCGGGTCAGCCAAGACTCTTTAACAACTTAACATTTATTCCCTAAACCACTCCGCCACAATGTGTTTTCTGTTAACTCTAGGAAAACAAATGAAATTTATACACAAACTCAGTTTAACCGATGGCGCCATCTGAGAAACGGTAATCGGCAAATCAATCGTCTAATCGTTGTTTAATTCGCATATTCAGATTATAACCGATGTATAACGGTTTCTAATCAAGCTGAAATTGATTGAACTTAAAGTTTCATCATTTTCGGTTTTTGAAACCGAAAGGTCATCAAAGTTCTGAATAACTCAAGCTTCAGACCATTCTCGCGATTCAGAGCTATATATCAATACTCCATTTCAATTTCGTCGCATTTTCGGACCACCAGATCATCTAAATCAGCTCGCCGGAAAAATCCTGCAAGTCACCGGAAAACCGGGACTCACATCCACACGGTATTTCCTCCGACTCTTTCTGTTTAAATCATGTGATTAATCAGTCTCTAACACAACTCATCCATCAGAATCGATCCTAGTCAACGTTTATCGAAAATCTTATCTTCGCCAGAAAACTTCTGGAATTGCCGGAAACTCGATAATTACCGGTATGCACATTCCAACGTACTGATAATCAATACTCACTAGTTCAATTTCATATCTAATCCCTTAAGCCTGTTGATAGATTCTCTCAGCCGAAGGTTCAAAAACAGAGCCGACAAGTTTCGCCGGACTCTCTGAAGAAGACAACCTGTTCGGTATCTTCTTTCCCCAAACTGTTCGGTTTAATGCATTTAAACTAGACATCATGTTTATTAACTAATTTAATCACGAATCGGATTGTTGATTGATGTCTGCGTTTCGTAATGAAGAAGACGAGTTCAGTAATGAGTTAAGATTAATTAAAATCGGAAGTTTAAACAGGTTAGACACACAGTCCAGCGGTGGACTGTGTGCAAACAAAAACTATACACGTCCCGAGTTCGATCCCTGCTACACGCACACTTTGAGGAATAAATTTTTTTTTATCAAGAACTAAACCGGGTTAAATCAGATAGTTGATAAGTATAATAAAAACCGAGATAATAACCGGGTTAGACACACAGTCCAGCGGTGGACTGTGTGCAACATGAACTACACGTCGCGCGTTCGAAACTCGTCACGAGCACCGGTCCGATTGAATTAAAACGTTTTTGCAAATAAAGGAAATTTCGGTTAATTCAAATAAGTGTATAAATATAATTAAAAACGAGTTTATTTCGGGTTAGACACGTAGCTCCGTTGGTAGAGCTGCGTGCACGCGAACGGGAGGTCGCCGGTTCGAATCCCACCCGGCGCAGATTTATTCGCTGACCGAACCGGTCAATGGTCAACGGTCAACGCTAAAAATAATATTTTTTTTTTATATTTTTATTTATTTAATTTAATTTAAAAATCAATTAAAAATACTTAAAAATAACATTTTTAAAGATAGAAAATAGCCATAAACTCACAAAAATATATCAAAAAATTTCATTAAAATCCTTAATAAAATCCATCCATTTAATATATTTTTCCATTATTATTTAGGTTAGTATTCCTCGTCGATCCGCTCATCTAAATCGTGCGCATCTCACCATCTCCAATTCAACGCACCCAATGTGAGTGAATCTTACAAATTCCCCGTTTTAATCACGTTTTTGGGGTGTATCATGTGTCTTTGTTTATATACATATTAAAACTAAACCATTGTGCATACATCATATCATGAACATGTGTATTTAGTTTGTTGCTGTTAAGTAGTTATTATTGGATGCAATTTATTATTCAGTACACGCAATTGCCGAGGCCGCCGCTCCCCATTTATGCGCGTTGAGCTTGTTCCCCATT
Source organism: Scalesia atractyloides (assembly GCA_947069175.1). Lineage (NCBI taxonomy): Eukaryota > Viridiplantae > Streptophyta > Magnoliopsida > Asterales > Asteraceae > Scalesia > Scalesia atractyloides. Next base: position 88,349,115 of record CAMTDV010000001.1, read on the forward strand.
TTATTATGCGGTTGAACCTGGCGTGCCCGCATACGATCGGCTCCGTTTGATTGAGCCTTGATCGCACAGTTCATTTTACATTTTCAGTACATGCAATACGATCGGCTCCGTTTGATTGAGCCTTGATCGCACAGTTCATTTTACATTTTCAGTACATGCAATACGATCGGCTCCGTTTGATTGAGCCTTGATCGCACAGTTCATTTATGTTAGTTATCGTATGATATTGGTATGTTCATGTATGCTGCCATGTGTTATTGTATGTTATAGTTGAGACTGCTATTTGCCATTACTTGATTACTTACATATGCTCATCTATGATTATGCACAATATTTCATTGATAAACTAACCATAAAATCATTATCAAATGTTTATCTAATAAGGTTCACTCGCCAACTTATGTTGACCCAAAAACTCCCATTTTACACATGATACAGGTGAACCAGCAGCAGCTAGGAACACATAGGACCTGGATTAGAAGAATAAAACGATTTAGTATTGGGATTGTTATGTTTGGTTATTTCCTTTGTATTGAATGAACATGTTTGGATGTTTGAAAATGTAACTTTGACTTTATTAATTATGAAACATAATAGTAAATGTCATGTGCTTTGGTGATAACCCAATTATGCCCCGACTCTTATTTCCGCTGCGGGTCGGGGTGTGACAGATTGGTATCAGAGCCATGACTATAGGGATATATGATAGGTTATTAGACCCTTAGAGCCTATACTATAGTCGATTAGAAACTTATAAGAATTTTGTGTGTTATATGCCAAGTTTCATGATGTTTATATGTTTTATGTTAAATGTTACATTTGATATTGTGCAAGCATGTTCATAAGTATGTATTATCATATAATGCCTATCATGAAATCATATGCTCATAACATATCACATCCATGAAAGCACACACCACATCATGATTGTTTTTACAATGATTTTCGTGTTTTCAAATCTCATCAAAGTGAGTTCTCATGACGGGCATGTAGTAACTGGAAGGGTACCAGTACCGGTAGTCGGAACGTCCTGTCTAGGCTGGCATTCGTATAAATCCAAAATAAAGGACCAGTTTGCCTACCTGGGGACTAACGATGAGAGTACGAAGTACCTATTAGGCCAAAGCATGCTATACCAAACGTCGTGTGAGCTAATCCCACTTTGAGTTGTCATTGTGTCTACACCTGGACACGTTCCGACCAAACATCTCATGAACATATTTTGTGGTTTGCATTCGGGGGATGCGAGTGTTAAATTGCCAATACTAATGTGAATCCTACCAAGCCAATAGCCATGGGGGCCCACATGACTATATAGGTGAAGGTATGGGGGACATTTGAGGCCCAACATGAGCGAACCCAAGACATCCTATGGATGTAGATGCATTATTGAATTTTATGTTATTTTCATTTTCTTAAAGACACATGACACCTAAAAAAAAGACACCATAAACTCACAATCTTCTCATTTTATGATCCTGTAGATGTCGTCTAGACAGCATCGAAGGAGTAAAAGATCGGGAAAGTCTCAGGAACGTTTGGCCACTCATATCGCGAAACAAATGGCCACGATATTGCCTGACATCGTGGTACAAGTACAACAAGCCCTTGCTACAAATCCTACTAACCCTCCTCAACAACAGGACCAGAACATCGACAACCCTCCTACCAACAAGTGCTCTTACAAACATTTTAAGTCCTGTGATCCTCCAAAATTCGAAGGGACCGAGGGTGTCACTGCTCTCCTACATTGGTTCGAGGAGATGGAAAACACCTTCCTAAACTGCGATTGTCCTGAGGATCGCAAGGTTCGTTACGCCACCGGGAGACTACTTGGTGTAGCTCTCACTTGGTGGAATACTGAGAAAGGGAAGAGGGGAACTGAAGATGCGATGGCCTTAACTTGGGAGGAGTTAAGGGAAATCATGACTAGGGGTTTCTGTCCTAGAAGTGAAATTAAGAAGTTGGAGGATGAATTTCATGCTCTAAAGCAAAAGGAGGGTGATCACTCTACTTACAACAAGAGGTTTTTGGAGTTGAACCAAATGGTTCCAAATCTGTTCACACCAACCTATCGTCTGATCGAGCATTATATTCGAGGACTTCCCTCGAAAATCCAAGATTCAGTTCTCAGCGTTTCACCGGTAACACTTGAAGCTGCCATGGAGTTGGCAACTGAACTGACCGAAAACCGAATTCGCAACGGGAAGTTCAAGGAAGAGAAGAAGAAAGCCCCTGTTGAGGGACAAACTTCAAACCACCCCATTCCTTCCTCTAAGTTTGCTAACAAGAGGAAGCGTAACACCAGAAATTTTGCTGTTACCCAAATCAACACCCCTATTCCTGCTGCACCCATAACCCAAGTCACTCCTCCACCCGCACCATACAGAAGACCCTACACAGGCCCATTACCAAAATGTAACCGTTGTCAGTATCACCACTCCCCTGATCATCCTTACCAATACTGCACCGGCTGCGGTCGCGCAGGACATACTGTTCAAAACGCCGCATGCCTCAACAAACAAACCGCCACCAACCTTTAACCCAAACCCACCAACAGTTAATGGGTCAAGCACAACAACAACTACCATTTCCACCCACCCAACATTTAGCCCAAACATACTATCAACCCAATTACCCTATGGGCCAACCTATGCGGGCTTGTTTCAATTGCGGCGACCCAAGTCATTTCAGAAACACATGTCCAAGGCTGGTTAATATTATTCTCTCTCAGGCCCAAGCCAACCCAGTGAACCAAGCGAACCAAGCTCCTCCACCTGCAAGAGGAAGAGCTTTCAATATTAACGCGAACCAGGCCAGAGCTGACGGTAATGTGGTCAACGGTACGTTCCTTATAAATGGTAGATATGCCTCTATGTTATTTGATACTGGAGCGGATAGAAGTTTTGTGTCATTAGAATTTGAACCCATCTTAAGCAAAAATCGGGATAAGCTCGCGGAATCCATAACGGTGGAAGTTGCGGACGGAAAACCAGTTTCATTAGACTCTATTTTACGCAACTGTACACTCACCTTAAACGACCATGATTTCTCAGTCGACCTTATTCCTATGAAGCTGAGAAGTTTTGACATCATAATCGGTATGGATTGGCTCAATCAACATCAGGCGGAAGTTGTATGTCGTGAAAAATTTATTCGTATTCCTCTTTCAAACGGTCAGACTCTTAGAATCATTGGAGAAACCTCATCGAGAGGGCTCAGCTTAATGTCTTGTCTTCAAGCTCAAAAATATCTTCGTAAGAATTATGTCGCGTTTTTAGCCCATATCATCAAGAAGGGGACCACAGAGAAGAAACTTGAAGACATTCCTGTAGTAAAAGACTTTCCACAAGTTTTTCCTGACGACATTTCAGGACTTCCTCCAGTAAGAGACGTCGAATTCCGTATTGATCTTATACCTGGTGCTACACCAGTTGCAAAGTCTCCATATAGGTTAGCCCCCTCTGAAATGCAAGAGCTAGCCAGTCAATTGCAAGAGTTGACTTACAAGGGATTCATATGTCCTAGCTCATCGCCTTGGGGTGCACCTGTCCTTTTTGTAAAGAAGAAAGATGGATCTTTTCGTATGTGCATCGACTACAGAGAGCTCAACAAGTTAACCATCAAAAATCGCTATCCTTTACCTCGCATTGATGATCTTCTTGACCAACTACAAGGTGCCAGCTGCTTTTCGAAAATCGATCTTCGATCTGGCTATCATCAGCTTAGAGTGCATGAAGAAGACGTCCCTAAGACTGCTTTTCGAACTCGTTATGGTCACTATGAATTCATGGTTATGCCGTTTGGATTAACCAACGCACCAGCTGTCTTCATGGACCTAATGAACAGAGTCTGCAAACCTTACCTTGATCGATTCGTTATAGTTTTCATCGATGATATTCTTATTTATTCAAAATCTAAAGCTGATCATGAGCGTCATCTTCGACTCGTTCTTGCACTTCTAGAAAAGGAAAAGCTTTATGCCAAGTTCTCTAAATGTGAATTTTGGTTAAAAGAGGTGCAATTCCTCGGGCATGTAGTCAATGACAAAGGAATACATGTTGACCCTTCAAAGATCAAAGCAGTTCAAGAATGGCAAGCTCCACGTACACCAACTGAAGTAAGATCTTTTCTTGGACTAGCGGGCTATTATCGTCGGTTCATTTCAAACTTCTCTCGCATTGCTGTGCCACTCACGGCTTTAACCCATAAGGGAAAACCATTCGTATGGGGACCCAAGCAAGAAGAAGCTTTTCAAACTCTTAAACAAAAACTTTGTGATGCACCAATCCTCACTCTTCCTAAAGGTTGTGATGATTTTGTAGTCTATTGCGACGCGTCAGGGCAATGATTAGGCTGCGTTCTCATGCAAAGAGGAAAAGTCATAGCTTATGCCTCGAGACAACTCAAGACACATGAAAAGAACTACACCACTCATGACCTAGAACTTGGAGCCGTTGTATTCGCTCTTAAGATATGGAGACATTATCTCTATGGTACTAAGTGTGAAATATACACTGACCACAAGAGTCTTCAACATATCTTCAATCAAAAAGAGTTAAATATGAGGCAACGAAGATGGGTCGAACTCCTGAATGATTACGACTGTGAAATTAGATACCACCCTGGTAAAGCAAATGTGGTGGCTGATGCACTTAGTCGAAAGGGTTATGCGAACTCCATCATCTTTTATGTTCGCAAATTATAACCGACATTAAAGATCAAATTCGAGAAGCTCAACACGTTTCAATAACAGAAGAAGATGTACGAAAAGAGATGTCCTGTGGAGCCGAGCTAAAACTTGAAACTAAATCAGACGGTATCCTGTATTACCTAGATCGTATCTGGATTCCTAACCACAACAATCTTCGTGAAACTCTTATGAATGAAGCTCACAAAACGCGATATTCTATACACCCAGGAGCCGATAAGATGTATCAAGACCTACGATACACCTATTGGTGGCCTGGAATGAAGAAGGATATTGCTGTTTTTGTTTCCAAGTGTCTCACATGTTCCAAGGTGAAGGCTGAACACCAAAGACCCTCAGGACTTCTAGTCCAACCAGAAATACCTGTATGGAAGTGGGAAAATATAACCATGGATTTCATTATCGGGTTACCTCGCACTTCTGGTGGGTATGACACTATATGGGTGATTATAGACCGACTTACAAAATCAGCTCACTTTATTCCTATCCGCGAAGATTTCAAGAACGAAAAGCTTGCACGTATTTATATCAACGAAATCGTAAGCCGACATGGGGTACCATTAAGTATTATTTCTGATCGTGATGGTCGTTTCACCTCACGAACATGGCAAACAGTACAATCCGCTATGGGCACACGATTAGATCTCAGTACCGCCTATCATCCTCAAACTGATGGACAGTCTGAGCGCACCATTCAAACTCTTGAGGATATGCTTAGAGCATGTGTCATAGACTTCAAGGGAAATTGGGACGCCCACCTACCGTTAGTTGAATTTTCGTACAACAACAGCTATCATTCGAGCATCGGCATGGCACCTTTTGAAGCCTTATATGGTCGTAAGTGCCGATCTCCTGTGCGTTGGCACGAAATTGGGGAAGCACAAATTACTGGTCCAGAATTGATCCAAGAAACCACAGATAAGATCCATCAAATTCGAAACAATCTTCTAGCGGCTCAAAGTCGTCAAAAGAGTTATGCAGATAAACGACGGAAGCCCTTAGAGTTTAACATTGGTGATCATGTGCTTTTAAAAGTATCACCGTGGAAGGGAGTAGTTCGTTTTGGTCAAAAGGGGAAGCTAGCACCACGTTACGTAGGACCTTTCAAGATACTCGAAAGAGTAGGTCCTGTAGCATACAAGCTTGACCTACCAGAAGAACTCAACAGGATTCATCCCACCTTCCACGTGTCGAACTTGAAGAAGTGCCTCGCTGATGAGAATCTCCATATTCCGCTGGAAGATATTCAGATTGATGAATCCATGCATTTTATTGAAAGACCAGTGGAGATCATGGATTACGGGGAGAAGCGTCTTCGTCGAAGTCGCATTCCAATTGTTAGGGTACGCTGGGAGTCGAAACGGGGACCTGAGTTTACTTGGGAACGTGAAGACTCAATGCGTGAAAAATACCCGCATCTTTTTCCTACTACTTCAACTACTTGAATTTCGGGACGAAATTCCTAAAAGTAGGGGATACTGTAACATTTGTAAAAATCGGGTCTCCAAAACCCGCTCCGTTTTGTAATCAAGTACCAAGTTATAAAAGTTGCATTAATTATTTATGATTATTTTGAGTTAAAACGATACATAATTAATAAATAAAATAAACTATAAAAATTATATTTGATAAAAAGTTAAAATAAAATAAATAAAAAATATATGAAGCTGCCGGGACTCGAACCCGGGTCATCCAAGACTCTTTAACAACTTAACATTCATTCCCTAAACCACTCCGCCACAATGTGTTTTCTGTTAACTCTAGAAAACAAATGAAATTTATACACAAACTCAGTTTAACCGATGGCGCCATCTGAGAAACGGTAATCGGCAAATCAATCGTCTAATCGTTGTTTAATTCGCATATTCAGATTATAACCGATGTATAACAGTTTCTAATCAAGCTGAAATTGATTGAACTTAAAGTTTCATCATTTTCGGTTTTTGAAACCGAAAGGTCATCAAAGTTCTGAATAACTCAAGCTTCAGACCATTCTCGCGATTCAGAGCTATCATATCAATACTCCATTTCAATTTCGTCGCATTTTCGGACCACCAGATCATCTGAATCAGCTCGCCGGAAAAATTCTGCAAGTCACCGGAAAACCGGGACTCACATCCACACGGTATTTCCTCCGACTCTTTCTGTTTAAATCATGTGATTAATCAGTCTCTAACACAACTCATCCATCAGAATCGATCCTAGTCAACGTTTATCGAAAATCTTATCTTCGCCAGAAAACTTCTGGAATTGCCGGAAACTCGATAATTACCGGTATGCACATTCCAACGTACTGATAATCAATACTCACTAGTTCAATTTCATATCTAATCCCTTAAGCCTGTTGAGAGATTCTCTCAGCCGAAGGTTCAAAAACAGAGCCGACAAGTTTCGCCGGACTCTCTGAAGAAGACAACCTGTTCGGTATCTTCTTTCTCCAAACTGTTCGGTTTAATGCATTCAAACTAGACATCATGTTTATTAACTAATTTAATCACGAATCGGATTGTTGATTGATGTCTGCGTTTCGTAATGAAGAAGACGAGTTCAGTAATGAGTTAAGATTAATTAAAATCGGAAGTTTAAACAGGTTAGACACATAGTCCAGTGGTGGACTGTGTGCAAACAAAAACTATACACGTCCCGAGTTCGATCCCTGCTACACGCACACTTTGTGGAATAAAATTTTTTTTATCAAGAACTAAACCGGGTTAAATCAGATAGTTGATAAATATAATAAAAACCGAGATAATAACCGGGTTAGACACACAGTCCAGCGGTGGACTGTGTGCAACATGAACTACACGTCGCGCGTTCGAAACTCGTCACGAGCACCGGTCCGATTGAATTAAAACGTTTTTGCAAATAAAGGAAATTTCGGTTAATTCAAATAAATGTAAAAATATAATTAAAAACGAGTTTATTTCGGGTTAGACACGTAGCTCAGTTGGTAGAGCTGCGTGCACGCGAACGGGAGGTCGCCGGTTCGAATCCCACCCGGCGCAGATTTATTCGCTGACCGAACCGGTCAATGGTCAACGCTAAAAATAATATTTTTTTTATATTTTTATTTATTTAATTTAATTTAAAAATCAATTAAAAATACTTAAAAATAACATTTTTAAAGATAGAAAATAGCCATAAACTCACAAAAATATATCTAAAAATTTCATTAAAATCCTTAATAAAATCCATCCATTTAATATATTTTTCCATTATTATTTAGGTTAGTATTCCTCGTCGATCCGCTCATCTAACTCGTGCGCATCTCACCATCTCCAATTCAACGCACCTAATGTGAGTGAATCTTACAAATTCCCCGTTTTATTCACGTTTTTTGGGTGTATCATGTGTCTTTGTTTATATACATATTATAACTAAACCATTGTGCATACATCATATCATGAACATGTGTATTTAGTTTGTTGCTGTTAAGTAGTTATTATTGGATGCAATTTATTATTTCAGTACATGCAATTGCCGAGGCCGCCGCTCCCCATTTATGCGCGTTGAGCTTGTTCCCCATTTTATTATGCGGTTGAACCTGGCGTGCCCGCATACGATCGGCTCCGTTTGATTGAGCCTTGATCGCACAGTTCATTTTACATTTTCAGTACATGCAATACGATCGGCTCCGTTTGATTGAGCCTTGATCGCATAGTTCATTTTACATTTTCAGTACATGCAATACGATCGGCTCCGTTTGATTGAGCCTTGATCGCACAATTCATTTATGTTAGTTATCGTATGATATTGGTACGTTCATGTATGCAGCCATGTGTTATTGTATTTATAGTTGAGACTGCTATTTGCCATTACTTGATTACTTACATATGCTCATCTATGATTATGCACAATATTTCATTGATAAACTAACCATAAAATCATTATCAAATGTTTATCTAATAAGGTTCACTCACCAACTTATGTTGACCCAAAAACTCCCATTTTACACATGATACAGGTGAACCAGCAGAAGCTAGGAACACATAGGACCTGGATTAGAAGAATAAAACGATTTAGTATTGGGATTGTTATGTTTGGTTATTTCCTTTGTATTGAATGAACATGTTTGGATGTTTGAAAATGTAACTTTGACTTTATTAATTATGAAACATAATAGTAAATGTCATGTGCTTTGGTGATAACCCAATTATGCCCCGACTCTTATTTCCGCTGCGGGTCGGGGTGTGACATCCAGTGCTGCTCCTACGCTCATGGTGTAAAGTGGGTGGAGTGCTGGACTAGAAGAATTGTTGTATGTGCCGTTAAGGTAGTGGCGAAAAATATTGATAAGTGTTGAGGGAAAACGTTTGTATGAAGGTAACGTTTTGTCATCAGCTCTTGGAATTCGAAACTCTGCCCATTCTGAAATTGCAGGTGCGTTGGTGAGAAAAAGTGGGAGGTGAAAAGACGTTTAACAGCTGTAGCGTGCACTCAGCCGCTTGTGAAGGCCAGGGTTTTCCCTGTGCCTTTGACGTTCTGGGGGTCGGAAGAGATTCCGGCGGAAACCCTACCAATACAAGTGTTGGACCCCTGATATTGTGATCTGAAGGAGATCCAGTCAATCCATTTGTCGGAGAGGATACTGGTGGCGGTGGGGATGAGCCTACTGTGGGGACCTGACCACCGGTCTCGGTCAGTGCATTTTGAGGGCGACCGGAGTATGTATTATCTTTTCATTGTGTTTTCTTGAACTTTGAGTTGCATGTATGCTAACTAGCATGTGTTTCTTTGCACGAGCCCCCCTGTTCTTGGCCGCCTTCCAGAGGAAGCAAGGGCGGATTGAGAAACTTCGCTTGGGGCCAGATGAGCCCACCTGGTATGCGTAGATCCTGGGAAATTTTTCCCTAATCAAGGATGCGGACCTGTAGATCCCTGCGCCATCAACTTGTAAGTCTTGATTGTTTGATAACGCATCTTGCGGGTGACTTATGTATTGTTTTTGTTGTAATGAAGGCGTGCTGAGAGATTTGGGCATTGGCCCAGATCCCAAAAAGAAGCGACGCGCAGGGTCGAGCGGGTGGTAGAGGGAGAGGCAAATCAGCCCGGGGCAGGCCCTCCCACAGGTAAGCACATTGTTGTAGACAAGTTGGATGCTTATGTGGTCATTTCTTACTCATGGGAGGGTCTTGAACCTACAGGTGCAAAGAAGGCTGCACCTTAGCAGGCGGTTATCCCTACCACCAGACCTGCTAGCCCGGTGGATGCTGAGGAGGTCCCAGAAGTGCCTCTGAAGCGAAAGAGGCGTCTGAAGGAGGACCTCTCCGTGCAACCATCTAAAAAGGTTTCGTGGAAACATATAGGGAAGCGGGCAGATCTGGGGTCGTTAACTTCTAAGATATCCCTTGGTAAGTTTCTGTACCCTTCGATACTTTCTTACGGTTTTCATGGTGTGTATAACTAACCTTTGTTGTTATACAGTGGGGGATGAGCCGGTGTTCGTGGACTCGGTACATGCGCCGGGGACACTGATTCCCCCATGACCCTGGTTGTTGGTCAAGGGGTGAGCTCTGCTGCTGGAGTAGAAGGACCAGCCCACGTGAGGGAGAGGCCTCACGTGGAGGTGGAAGGTTACGGTATGGGTACTAATGCGGGTTCTCCGGTTTTGGGAATTCGGTGGTTCCATTGATGCAACAACAGCTGGATATTGAAGAACCTGTGGTTGGTGTTGGGGAACTGAAGGTGGATCTTGGGGAACCTGCCGTTGTTTGCAAGGGACCACGGGTGGTGGTGGAATCACCCGTGGTGGTTGTGGAGGGTACAAGGGTGGTGGGGGAAGTCCCCGCTGCTGATGTGGAGGGAACAGGGTCGGTTAGGGATGACCCCGTTGTGTGGGTAGAAGAACGCGCATTGACTGGTGGCGCGGTTTTAGTTGGTAGGGCGGATACGTTTCGAACGACGTCTGCCCAGGATGAATAGACCGGTGCTCCACAAGGGGAGCATTCAGAAACAACACCTGGGGGTGAAGCTCGAGGTTCTGGTAGAAGCCCTTCCAATGAAGGGATCTCACTCCGCCCGGATGAGACCCCGGGTGAATATTACTATAGTCTTACTCCTTGCTCAAGCAGAAGAGATCCCTACTCCTGTGTGGAGGTTAGAGAAAGGAGAAGACTTTTCTCACTGGTCGGCGTGCTGTGAGTGGTTTGAGGGAGCTTCACCTCAGCGGAGGTACGTTTGCTTTCTGATCATGAAGAGGAGGCGACGTATCAGACGTACCTTCAGGCAGCTGCTAGGTCCGCCTCTGTGTCTTACAAGATTGCTCGTGAATGGCGGGGCCTGGTGAAACGAAAGAAAGATCTTGAAGCTGCTCAAGTGGACCTTGAGAAAGAGCAAGTCCAAGTGGCTGCGCGTGAAGCTGCGGTGTTGGCAAAGGAAACTGCCATCACTGATAACCAGCGGATTGAAGGATGGTCTGCCATAGGGTGGAGAAAACGGGCCGAAACCTTGGAAGGCAAACTTGTCGATGATCGCAAGTTGTGGAAAGAGGCATGTGAGAGAGATAACAGTGAGAACAAATCCCTGAGGGATGAGCTGGCTCTCTTGCGCACTGATGCGACGCGCGAGAAGTAAGAGAAGGAGACATGTCGCGGCTGCACAGGCGAGCGTGCAACGCGAGCACAGTGAGTAGAGAGAGGTACTCCCTTGTTTTTATGCTTATTATCTTTTTCCTTTATATGACTAAGTTATGATGCTGACCTTATTATGAACAATCAAGTCGAAGCTTGCGCTGCTATAGAGAGTGCTAAAAAAGACCTCCAAACAGCCTCAGTGGAGAAGGCTGAGCTTTTGCGCAGGCTGCGGTTGTCGGAGTCAAAGGTGGAGACGGGCGAGAAAAAATTGAAGGATTCTGAAGCTGCCCGTGCCATATCCGAGTCATTGGTGGAATCGTTGACCAACAACTTGTTGTGGCTTTAGCAACATTGAATTGTCAATGTAAGTATCTGGCTTGTTTCTTGATCTTTATGAAATGGCTCTGAATGTTTCTGTGAATTTGCAGATTGCCAATTCCATTGTGAACTCTACGGAGTTGGATGCTGCAGTAGCCAAGCTAGTGGTGGTCGCGCGCCATGATGGGCATGCGCAAGGCTATGCTGAATGTGCGTAGCAAGTCACTCAAGTCTTGGACACTCCATGGGATTCGAGCCATGCTTCTACTTCTGGAGTTAATACCGGGGCTGCTTTTGAGAAGGCACAGCAAGGGTATAACCGTCTTGACATCCCAGCGCTGGAATTGGTGGGCGAGGCGCTCATCCATGATGACTTTGTCGACCGCTTGAAGGATATCTTTCCAGCGGAAGTCGAGTCTGTTGCTGAAGAAGAGTAGTTGGAGGATCCTTAATGTAATGTCTTTGTAGGACCATTGACTATGCTGCGCGTTGCGCAGCTTTGTAAATATTTTTATCTGTTAATGAAATTTTCCTTCCTTGTTACAATATTTGCGTGAAGAAGACCATCTTTGTGTAGGTATAGCGAATAAGACTGGTAATGGACTCGTGTACGAACACCGGTTCCTAGGCGTGTTTCCGTAGGTGATGACTTAGGATTCGCGAGTCATTGTGCACCGAGGTGTTTTCGCGTATACCCAAAGTGGTTTCGCACATTTGTATCGGAAAATTAAGATAAAAATGAATCATGTAACTCTTGTAGTTATTACACAGTTAGGCGCAAGAGCCATAATTTAAAGTAGATAAAAGGTTATGAACTTGCAAGTTTACATGTAGCACCGTCTTAGCTGCTGCGCATTCCATGTCGTAGGTATGCTTGTACCGTCTAGGCGCTTAAGTGTGTATGCACCTTTTCCAAGAACCTCATGGATCACATAAGGATCTTCCCATTTAGGTGCCAGTCTTCCAGGACGTTCGGCGTTGGACGCCTCGTTGTCGCGTAGAACAAAGTCACCGGGTAAGAAGGTAAATATGCGGACTTGCGCGTTGTAGTACTTTTCGAGCTTCGACTTGTATTTTGCCTCATTTATTGCGGCGTTTTCGCGTCTTTCTTCCATTAAGTTCAAGCCAAGTCTGCGCTCGTCTTCATTGTTTTGTCTTTGCGCAGCTAGTATGCGCGGTGATGGGAGGCTTATCTCTGTAGGAATCACTGCCTCTGTTCCATACATAAGGCTAAAGGGTGTTTCGCATGTGCTGGTTTTAGGCATGGTTCGATGAGCCCATAAGATGCTTGCAACTCATCTACCCAGCCTCTACGCGCTGTGCCCAACCTTGTCTTGATCCCCTCGATGATGCTTTTGTTAATTCTTTCCACTTGGTTGTTCCATTGAGGATGGGCGACCGAAGTGAAAATGTGCTCGATATGCATTTCTTTCATCCATTGTTGTAGCTCTTCAGCTGCGAAATTGGGGCCGTTATCACTGACTATGCATATGGGTAACCTAAAACAGCATATGATGTGTTCCCATATGAAATTTCGCACTACAGTTGCTATGGTGGATGCAAGGGGTTTGGCTTCTACCCATTTGGTGAAATAATCGACTGTGACGATTATGAATTTCACCGCTCCTGGAGCATCTGGGAGGGGTCCCACTGTGTCGATTGCCCATTGCTAAAATGGTCACGCTGTTGTCACTGGGATTAGAGGATCCTTAGGGCGCAGTGTCTTCGGAGCATGACACTGGCATGATGCGCATTTACGTAATGTTTGGACCGCATCAAGGTGCATGCCAGGACAATAGTAACCGGCGTTCATGATTTTTGCCACGACCATGCGTGGACCGGCGTGAATTCCGCATAACCCTTCGTGTATTTCGCGAATCAAGTATTGTGCATCTTGCGGATCGACGTAGCGGAGGAGTGGTCCAAGATATGACTTTCGATATAGGATACCGTCCGCCATTTCATAGTTAAGTGCCTTGTTCTGGACTTTTCTTGCTTCCGCTTTGTTCTCAGGAAGACTCCCGTGCTGCAAGAACATGATTATGAGAGACATCCAAGATGGATTCCCCACTTCAACGATGTTGACTTATCGCAAAGGAACAGAAGGGTTTTTGAGTATCTCAATGCGCACCTCACGCACAAGTTACTTGAAGCTTGTAGCGGCTAACTTGCTAAGAGCGTCGGCGTGTTTGTTCTCACTTTGGTTGACATGGGTTATCTTGAAGTGTTGGAATTTGGTTATTAAGGCTTGCGCCTGTTCTAGATACAAGGCCATTATGTCGCCCTTAGGGCGCAGTGTCTTCGGAGCATGACACTGGCATGATGCGCATTTACGTAATGTTTGGACCGCATCAAGGTGCATGCCAGGACAATAGTAACCGGCGTTCATGATTTTTGCCACGACCATGCGTGGACCGGCGTGAATTCCGCATAACCCTTCGTGTATTTCGCGAATCAAGTATTGTGCATCTTGCGGATCGACGTAGCGGAGGAGTGGTCCAAGATATGACTTTCGATATAGGATACCGTCCGCCATTTCATAGTTAAGTGCCTTGTTCTGGACTTTTCTTGCTTCCGCTTTGTTCTCAGGAAGACTCCCGTGCTGCAAGAACATGATTATGAGAGACATCCAAGATGGATTCCCCACTTCAACGATGTTGACTTATCGCAAAGGAACAGAAGGGTTTTTGAGTATCTCAATGCGCACCTCACGCACAAGTTACTTGAAGCTTGTAGCGGCTAACTTGCTAAGAGCGTCGGCGTGTTTGTTCTCACTTTGGTTGACATGGGTTATCTTGAAGTGTTGGAATTTGGTTATTAAGGCTTGCGCATGTTCTAGATACAAGGCCATTATGTCGCCCTTAGGGCGCAGTGTCTTCGGAGCATGACACTGGCATGATGCGCATTTACGTAATGTTTGGACCGCATCAAGGTGCATGCCAGGACAATAGTAACCGGCGTTCATGATTTTTGCCACGACCATGCGTGGACCGGCGTGAATTCCGCATAACCCTTCGTGTATTTCGCGAATCAAGTATTGTGCATCTTGCGGATCGACGTAGCGGAGGAGTGGTCCAAGATATGACTTTCGATATAGGATACCGTCCGCCATTTCATAGTTAAGTGCCTTGTTCTGGACTTTTCTTGCTTCCGCTTTGTTCTCAGGAAGACTCCCGTGCTGCAAGAACATGATTATGAGAGACATCCAAGATGGATTCCCCACTTCAACGATGTTGACTTATCGCAAAGGAACAGAAGGGTTTTTGAGTATCTCAATGCGCACCTCACGCACAAGTTACTTGAAGCTTGTAGCGGCTAACTTGCTAAGAGCGTCGGCGTGTTTGTTCTCACTTTGGTTGACATGGGTTATCTTGAAGTGTTGGAATTTGGTTATTAAGGCTTGCGCCTGTTCTAGATACAAGGCCATTATGTCGCCCTTTACCTCGTACAGGCCGTTGACCTGTCCGGTGACTAAGAGTGAGTTGACATGGGATTCCAAATTCTACGCACCCATTCTAATTGCTTACCGAAGGCCTGCCAGGAACGCTTCATATTCACCTTAATTATTTGTGCTTTTAAAATCCAATCAGATGACATATGTGAATTCTTGATTGTCGGGGCTTATTAGACGAAGACCTGCCCCTGCACCATCATCGTTGGATGCGCCATCAGTGTGAAGTATCCATACACGGTCATCGGTAACCAGCGTCGGATTCTGTACATCTTCACATTCTTGCGCTTTATTTTGCGGGACTTCCGCAATAAAAATCAGCTAGTAACTAGCCTTTTATTGTTGGGCGTGGGTTATATAAACGATATCGTGTCGACCAAGCTTGATTGCCCATTTTGCTAGGCGGTCAGATATGTCTAGTTTTGACAAAATTTGGCCCAAATGATAGTTCGAAAGAACTGTTATTTCGAAATGGGAAATGGTAACTATGGATTTGATTACCAACCGTCGGGATTCGATGACCAAAGCTACAGCAGCTTTTCCATCATGGGATATCGAGTTTCTGGGTCAGTAAGTATCTTGCTGACGTAGTAGATCGGAGTCTGGACTCCTACGCCTTCTACTAGCAGGACTGCTCCCAGGGCGATATCTGATGCGGAGAGGTAAAGTATCAGTGGCTCATTTTTCTTCGGCGCGATGAGCGTTGGTAGTTGGATTAAGCATTCCTTCATTTGGGTGAAGGCTTTCTCCGCATCCGGAGTCCACTGAAACTTGTTCTTCTTCACAAAATTCCGCAGAGTGCTAATAAATGGGAAAAATTTCATCACGTGGTTGGCCAGTAACCTGTTCAGTGCAGCCAGCCGCCCTGCCAACTGTTGCATTTCTTTGATAGTTGAAGGTGATGGCAGGCGCTGAATCGCTTCCACTTTATCAGGATTAACTTCGAAACCATCGTGCGTAACGATGAATCCCAAAAACTTACATTCCTCCATTGCAAAAGAGCACTTGCTAGGATTCAGCTTCAGGTTTGCCTTGCGCAAAGAGACAAACGTTTTTTGAATGTTTGCCAGCATCTTCTCCTCATTCGAGCTCATGATGACTAGGTCATCGATGTATACTTCCACAGTTTCGCCAATGTCGTCCCCCGAAAACGCAGTCCGAAGGGCATCTTTGTGTAACAGAAAATGCCCTTGTCCGTTCAGAAAGCAGTCTTGTGTTCGTCCTCTTTCTTCATTTGAATCTGGTGGTAGCCCTTGTAGCAATCAAGGAAGCATTTCCACCTGAATGAAGCAAGAGAATCCACTTTTTTGTCGACTTCCAGTAAGGCGTAGCAGTACTTGGGACATGCCTTGTTGAGATCTTTGAAATCGACGCACATGCGCCAACTGCCGTTGGACTTTTGGACCATGATTGGGTTGGCTACCCATGTCTAATATCGTACTTCTCGGATGATTCCTGCTTGGGGAAGTTCTGCAACTAGCTCATTCGGTGCGCGGGTCTTTTCGGGCCCGAAGCTGCGCTTTTTCTGAACGATAGGTTGGACCGAAGGGAATGTGTGCAAAGCATGCTCAGCGATTTCCCTTGGCACCCCAGTCATATCCGCCGTTGACCAGGCGAAAATATCCGAATTACGGAACAACTGTTTCAACCGCGCCTTGACTGCGGGGGTCATGGCGGGTCCCAGGAGCACGGTTTGTTCCGGGTACTTGTTGTTGAGTACCCACTTTTCTGGCTCACTGTTGGAGGATGGCTTGGGTTGCTTTATTAGCGGTTCCTCGTCAAGAGACATGACTTCCTTTCTTGCATACATAATGGCTACTCAGGTTTCCATGGGGAGACCGCAAGCGGCATGGGGGTTGGAAGTGATAATGCTGAAGTCTCGTTGGGCGCGTCGTCTTAAAATTACGTCATGGCGCGAAGTTACGGGCATGACCATGAAATTGACCTGGACGGTGCAAGTGTGGCGCCCATCAGAAGGAGTGACCGGGAAAGAGATCTGGCCCAAAGGAAAAACAGACTCGTTGCAGAAACCAGTGATTGGGAAATCCAATGGCTCCAGACGTGCTTTGTCCTCTGGGTCGAGTTGCTAGAAGCACTGTTCATAGATGATGTCCATAGAGTTCCCAGGGTCTACGAACATATAGTCAGTGCGGTAGTGACCAAAGATGCAAGTTATCACCACCGGTCGATCTTCTTGTGGACCTCCTGGGACCACGGGGAAGATGACTTGTTGTTCACGCTAATGAGACGTGCAACTCTTCTGATGGCTCCGCTTGCGTGAAGGACCACCCTGAATCATGTGAACAAACTTCATTTTTTTTGTTATTCGGGCCCTCGCCGCCTCGAGTGATTTGACGCAACTCCTTGCGCACATTTTGCAATAAGTGGGTGAGCTTCCCACTTTTAAGCGCTTTTTCAATTTCCATGCGTATGGAGATGTAATTATTGGTTGTGTGCCCCGTGTCTTTGTGATAACCACAGAAAAGGTTAGGGTCTTGACCTTTTTTATTCCACATCGGTGGTGGTTGTTTGAACTGATGGTCCTCCGTGCGGAGAACCTTTGCCGGTGTCCTCGTTAGTGGAGTCCACTGACGGTCGCGATTATCTTGTTTTATGCACGCTCAGTGGCGAGCTTATTGATGGTCGCTCGGTCATCGACCGGTGTGTGGGAAGGGTTCTGGCTATGGTCCCTCCACCCTTTATTCTTCTTCCCAAAACTCCTACTCAAGTCTTGGGGCGGTGATGAGGTAGAGGAGGTCTACTATTGTTGAGGTTGCGCTCTGTCTGTGCGTAGACCTTTGCCGCAGCCATAAGTTTCTCCCAACTCTTGGGGAGGCCTGTGGTTCCTGACAAGACTTTGATCATCTTATCAAAGCGTATGACGTACTTGAACTGTGCGCGAATCAGTTCTTCGTGCACATCCCCTATCTCTAGCACCTCTTTATTGTAGCGGGTGATGAAATCTTCAAGGCTTTCTTTATCGCGCCGCCAAATGTTCATTACATCAGAGGAATCTCTGACGTAACGTCTTTGTTGGCTAAAGTGTGTCAGGAACTTGTCTTTCAAATCGTTCCACAACGCCAGCTTGCCCGTGGGCAAATTATCAAACCACAGACGTGCAGGACCTGTGAGGGTTTGAACGAACAGGTGACACCAGATAGGTAGTGTCCATCCTCCAATCAGACCTGTGCCGGTGAAGAGAAGCAGGTGGTCATCTGGGTCCGTCAACCCGTTGTACTTCCCGACATTAGTGGGAAGTTTTGCTCGCTCCAATGGTGCGAGCGCTATCTCCTTAATAAACTTGGAGTGCTCGGCCGCATCTGCCAGTCGGTAGACCAAGTTATAATCGTGCTCAGCCTCCGGGTTGTAGCCGCCCCGAGGTGCTGAGCGATTAGCGGCCTGACCTTTAACAGCCGTTGGAAAACGCTGGCGCTGTCACCTTCGCTGTAGGTTTGGCGTCTTCACGCTGGGTGTATCGCTCCCCATGAGGGCGCGGGCCCAACCGTGAGTGTACGGATGCTCGTCTCAGAGAGTGGAGACTCCGGTTTAGGTGGAGGCTGTGTGTACTCCGTCTCTTGGGGATGGAGACTATGCGGTACGTTCGCCCCAGCTGGCGAGTCGTAACTCAATATCCTTTGTGCAGGTGAAGTTTTCACGTGAACGGCGGGTTGCACCGGGACAGGAGAGTGTTTGTCTGGGCGCAGAGCTGCGCGTAGACGGCATGGAGGGTAGTCTGGGACCTAATGTACTAAGATATTGGGGTCTCACCGAAAGGTAAGACCGATGTGATCGGTACAAAGGGAGTCTCTAACTGAGCTCCGGGAGTAACTGAGATGTTTACACGGCCAGAGCCGTGTTGAGTTCCGACATCCTCGGAAGAGTCTTCTCCACTTGTCCGTTGAGTTCCGACATCCTCGGAAGAGTCTTCTCCACTTGTCCGTCGATCCGAGAGGCTTGAACTGGGTTCTTGCCTTCGGCTCGAGGATCTCGTGGGGTATTTGATGGGAAATCAGCCATATGGAAGTGAGGTTTGTGAAAGTGGAATGTATAGGAGTATTTAGAGAAAGAGAGTAAAATAGCGAATGGCGCCAATGAAGAAGCGCCACTTTTTTAAAAGTGTTTCTCTGTTTCCCACTTTTTTAGTGTTCCCCAATTGATTTACACACGTGTATGGGCAAGATTAATTCGTTCAATTCGCAAATATACTAGTGTTCACTCTTGAACCTAATCCTATATTCCTATATACACACACACACACACACATATATATATATATATATATATATATATATATTGATTTTCGAAAATGAACAGTGAGGGCGTTAAACTCAATATTTCAACAATGGGACGTTCAAATTCCAAGGAACCTATGGAACATAAGCGGAGAGCCATGCAGCGGAACAGCGCTCGGACCAGATTTCGACGTGGATTACAACAATCCATCCATCGAATGCAATTGTACCTTCGACAACAACTCCACTTGCCATATTACTAAACTGTAAGTCGTTTGTTTTCTTAAATAAGTTGCTCACCAGATTTTAAATTACATTTAACATTGTTGTGAATTTAGAGGTTAAAAGTGTTTATGGTATGTAACTTCCTTGACTTATTATTAAATATATATCTTTTTAACACACAACCCCAAATCCCCATAAATATGATTATAAATATATACCAAAAATACTAGTTACAATCATTTAATATATCTGTAAGTGTGAAAATACATCTCCTTACTAATAGTTCCTTGTATTAATAGCTGGCAAAGCTCAGTCTGGTCCGAAATGTTTGAAACACATGTTGTGGAGACATTTGGTGAAGATGTCTAAATACATACTTTTAAAATAAAGGTACATGGAGAACTCAGATATGACCGATATGAACTTTTTCCTGGACTGAGTGTATGTCAATCGCTACATGTTTTGTCTGTTGATGTGGGACGAGATTCTTGGAGAGATAGACTATATAAACATTGTCATACTAAGCGATAGTGGCTTTGCTAAACAGGACATGCGATTCAAGCATTTAATTACATAATTATTTAGGTTGGGCAATTGCGTTTCCCACCGACCGAAATTTGGCTTTGGGACTAGAGTAGGAGATTTTGTGCTGACGTTCAGAAGACCAAGAATTTAAGTTATCTCCAAGATAAACGCAATAACCTAAGGTGGAGCACATTGAGTCTGGTCACCCACCCAGTCAGCCTCAGAGTATGTGGTGAGATTATGACAGAGAGAGGTCGTGATACATACTCTGTACTCCCTTAAATCTACGGAAGTATGCCCTTCAAGAACTGAAAATGTGGCTCACGGGAGTATGCATGAAGAGGCAAACTTGTTGAACTGCAAAGATATGTCGAGCCAAAGTGAGTTATTGAAGCATCCCGACCAAACTACGGTATAGCATCCATCAAGAAGAAGTAGGACACCGAAATTTGAAAGACTAATCATTTACATCATCTAGTACAAGGGATATATGGTAATTAGTATAAAGATTGGCGGTTACAAAGTTGAGGGGCCATTTGTGACTAAACAGAAGATAGAAACCAACACCCTCAAGGGGTGTGATCTCTTGGAGACACATCTCCATGATCGATGGCAGCGATTCAACAAGAAGGGACGCAACTCTTCATCAAGGACACACCTATTAGGGTTAAATCTCAACCACAAATTTCAAGGGACACACCCGTTCACGAAGAGACGCGTCTATTCACTCGTACCTTTAGGAAACTATAAATAGAGATAGATAGTTTCATTTGTAATTGTTCAAATTCATGTATTATCACATTCAATATTCAATAAAGTTACGTTTATCATTTGCGATCTAGAGATCAAAGATCATTCTGGGCAACAATTGGTATCAGAGCATCAGGCTCTACGGCATCGCAGTGAATTCGCGATCAGGTTCAATCTTTCAATTCGCATGTTTCAATTCGATTTATTAGTTTCGGTTCAGGGTTTCGAACCAGGGGTTAGAAATCAAGGGTTTTGATTTCGGGGTTATAGTGCGAAGTTGATTGATTGGTTATTACGCGTTTCGGGTTACTCGCGGGTTAGAAATAAGTTTGGTTGATTACAAGTTTGTCAAAAGTGAAAATTGTTCGTTCAGAAAATATGTCAGGAACGACAGGAGGGTCGAGTCCACAAATTGTAATCCAAAAGGAAGGAAGTTCTCTTTCCCAGTTTCAGTGTCCAATTCTAAAATCGACGAATTATACGGTTTGGGCAATTCGTATCAAAATGATTTTAGAAGCGAACGGACTATGGGAAACGATTGAACCAGGAGAAAATACACAGACAGATGTTAAGAAATACAAGTCAGCGATCGCTTATCTGTTTCAAGCAATACCGGAGGATGTTGTATTGCAAGTTGCAAGTTGTAAAACTGCAAAGGAGATTTGGGAAAATCTGAAGACAAGACACGTTGGTATTGATCTAGAAAGGCGCGTTGGCATACACTCATATCAGAATTTGAGTTAATGCAAATGAGAGAAGATGACACTATAGACTCTTTCACCGCAAAGATAAATAGTGTTGTTATCCGGGCAAGTGAATTAGGGACAACGCTGAGTCAACCGAATCTGGTACGCAACGCTGAGTCAACTGACTCTGGTACGCAAACTCTTAAATGCCTCGATGGAACAGTACTCCGATCTAGAGATAATGACGCTAGAAGAAGCAGTCGGAAGGTTAAAGACGTTCGAAGAAAGACTTAAGCAAAAGAAAGGTAGCCTAGGAGAAAGTCAAGACAGGTTGATGTTTACACATCAAGATAACAACACTGGTAGAGGAAGACAGTTTAGAAACCGCGGGCGTGGGAGGTTCAACCCATCGCGAGGAAATTGGCGAGACAACAGAGACAGTCAAAGCACTAAGAATGAAGGATCTTCATTCAGACCTAGAGGTGGAAATCTAAGAATTGGAGGAAGTTTGGAAGGAGCCAAACAGACTTGAGTAAAGTTCAGTGCTTCAAGTGTCAAAAGTTTGGATATTACAAGAAAGATTGTCCCGAGAAAGACGTCATACAAGAACAATCAAATCTCGTCGAGTAAGATGAAGCACCAGTGTTACTAATGGCGATTGAAGAAGAAGACGTTGTTCAAGAAAAGGGTTCTGCTAAACGAAGAATGCATAGAACCAGCAAGGTACGCCATGAAAGATGAAAGTCTATGGTACTTAGACAACGGTGCAAGCAACCATGTGACAGGTGTGCGAAGTCACTTTAGAGAATTAGACGAAAAGGTGTCAGGACCAGTACGTTTTGGTGACGGGTCGCATGCAGAGATTAAAGGCATAGGTTCAATACTGCTGGAATGTCAAAATCAAGAGCAAAGGATTATCTCTCAAGTATACTACATTCCAAGTTTGAAGTCCAATATATTGAGCCTCGGACAACTCATGGAAATCGGTTGCAAAATAAATATGAACGGAGATCTGCTAACACTCCGCGACAGAAATAGAAAGTTACTAGTGTGAGTCAAGAGGATGAAGAACAAGCTTTACAAGGTTAAGTTGAAGATTGGAAGACCAATCTGCCTGCTCTCAAACACAGAAGATTTAGCATGGTTATGGCACGCGAGGTTAGGCCATTTACATTTCGATGATATCAAAGAAATGACTCGGAATAACTTGGTACATGGAATTCCACCAATAAGTCATGCCAGTCAAATCTGTGACGCATGCTTATTAGGGAAACATAGTAGGACACCATTTCCAAATCAGGCGAAATTCAGATCCTCAAAACCTCTAAATTTAGTCTATGGAGATCTGTGTGGTCCTATATCCCCATCAACACATGCTGGGAGGAAGTATATATTTCTACTTGTAGACGATTGCACTCGCTACATGTGGGCATATTTACTAACCTCCAAGGATCAAGCATTCGAAACTTTTAAGCAGTTCAAAGAAATGGTGGAGACGGAAACACGAACCAAGTTAAAGATGCTAAGGACAGATAGAGGAGGAGAATTCACATCGGCTGAATTCAACAAGTATTGCAAAGACAACAGCATAGGAAGACAGCTCACAGCACCGTATTCCCCACAGCAAAATGGAGTAGTAGAAAGAAGAAACAGGACGATGTTGTTAACTACTCGCAGTATGTTAAAGGCAATGAACATGCCAGAAATTTTTTGGGGTGAAGCTACAAGACAAGCAATATATGTACTAAACAGGGTTCCAACGAAAGCCTTGGTGAACAAGACACCATATGAAGCTTTGAAAGGAAGAAAGCCGAATCTGGAACACCTAAAAGTTTTTGGTTGCACTGCATATGCTAAGGTACTACCACTTCAGCAAAAGAAGTTGGATGATAGAAGTGCACCTATGATTTATCTTGGATTTGAAGAAGGATCGAAGGCATTCAGATTATATGATCCAGCAAAGAACAAAATATGTGTCAGCAGAGATGTAAAGTTCATGGAAGGTCAACCATGGAACTGGAATAGCTATATGGAGACGGTAGATTCAGGGAATCCCAAATGGACAAACTTTGTCATTCAAGATGATGACAACCCTCCAGAGTTAGAGGAAGATGCACCAAGTAGTCCAGGAAACAGTGGTCCACATCATGAAGATTCAGGAGTAGATCAGTCGGAGAATCCAGACTCCTACATGACACCACCAGCACACCCAAACAATCAGAACTCATCAGGAAGTTCAAGCAGTTTGTTAAGTGGTGGTCCATCAACATCAGAAAGTACAACAGAGAGTATTAGCGATACTCCAGTAAAGCTAAGAATTCTCAAAGAATTGTATGACGAGACAGAAGAAATTCAAGTAGATCCACACGAATTACTACTTGCTGAAGAAGAACCAAGGAATTACAAGGAAGCATCTAGTGACGACAAATGAATTGAAGTAATGAAGGCTGAGTTAGATTCAATAAACAAGAATAACACTTGGAGATTGACTGAGTTGCCAAGAGATCACAAGGCAATAGGATTAAAGTGGGTTTTCAAGACAAAGAAAGATGCAAGTGGAAAAGTCACTAGACACAAAGCAAGGCTGGTAGCAAAAGGATATGTTCAGCAACACGGGATTGACTTTGATGAAGTCTTTGCACCAGTAGCACGCATAGAAACAATACGACTAATGTTGGCTTTAGCAGCATATCAAGGTTGGGAGGTACATCACTTAGACGTGAAGTCTGCATTCTTACACGAAGATCTCAAGGAAGAGGTCTATGTCTCACAACCAGAAGAATTTGTAAAGCCAGGAGATGAAGGAAAGGTTTACAAACTATCAATAGCACTGTATGGATTAAGACAAGCACCACGTGCTTGGAATACGAAGTTAGATCAAACCCTAAAGTCACTTAACTTCAAGAAGTGCACTTTAGAACATGCAATCTATACAAGGACAAGTAAGACTTCTACACTGATAGTTGGAGTCTATGTTGATGATTTGATAGTTACTGGAACATCAAGGAAGGAGATAGATGTTTTCAAGTCTCAGATGGAGAACAAGTTTGAATGAGCGATCTTGGATTGCTAGCATACTATCTGGGAATAGAAGTTACACAAATAGGGGGTGAGATAGCCATCAAGCAAACAAGCTATATCAACAAGATACTCAAGGAAGTTGATATGTTAACCTGCAACGATACAAAGATTCCTATGAATCCAGGAACACAATTAACAAAGACTGAAGATGGAGATCCGGTAGATGCAACGCATTACAGAAGCCTGATAGGTTCTCTCAGGTACTTATTGCACACAAGGCCAGATCTATGTTACCCAGTCAGTTTGCTTAGTAGATTCATGCAAGAACCAAAGGAGCATCACTTGAAGGCAGTGAAGCAAGTACTACGTTACATCAAAGGAACGAAAGAGCATGGAATATCTACAAGAAGCAAGGAGGATGTAAAATCACCGGTTATAGCGATAGCAGTTATGGAGTTAACACGGACCAAGGAAAAGGAACAACTGGTCTGGTATTCTACTTTGGAGAATCACCTATAACCTGGTGTACACAAAAGCAACAGACAGTGGCACTCTCATCATGTGAATCAGAGTTCATGGCAGCCACTGCCGCAGCATGCCAAGCACTATGGCTTAAAAGATTGTTAAGTAAGATTACAGGCTGGAAGGAAGAGAAGATAACACTCAGGGTGGATAATGTTTCTGCAATAGCACTCATGAGGAATCCAGTCTTTCATGGAAGAAGTAAGCACATAGATACACGCTATCATTTCATAAGAGAATGCGTGGAGAATGAGGACATTGAAGTAGAACACATAAGTGGAGAACTACAACGGGCAGACATACTAACAAAGGCACTAGCAAGGGTCAAGTATCTACAATGCGAGAACTGCTCGGAGTTCAAGATCTACAACAACCCAATGATGTTCATGATTAGGGGGGTGAATGAAAGACTAATCATTTACATCATCTAGTACAAGGGATATATGGTAATTAGTATAGATATTGGCGGTTACAAAGCGGTTACAAAGTTGAGGGGCCATTTGTGACTAAACAGAAGATAGAAACCAACACCCTCAAGGGGTGCGATCTCTTGGAGACACATCTCCATGATCTATGGCAGCGATTCAAAAAGAAGGGACACAACTCTTCATCAAGGGACACACCTCTTCGGGTTAAATCTCAACCACACATTTCAAGGGACACACCCGTTCACGAAGAGACGCGCCTATTCACTCGTACCTTTAGGAAACTATAAATAGGGATAGATAGTTTCATTTGTAATTGTTCAAATTCATGTATTATCACATTCAATATTCAATAAAGTTACGTTTATTATTTGCGATCTAGAGATCAAAGATCATTCTGGGCAACAAAATTGGCACCAGGCTTAAAGGACATGTCTATAGGCATAGTGCATGGATTGCAAGAGGTCAAGAAAGTATGATAAAGAGTGTCACTAGATAATGAGCCTAAGACAAAAATAAATTGATTTTTTCACATGTAGTTGAAGACCCAAAAAGTGGTGCAGGGAGTCAAGATCCGACATGACAAATTCCAACGAGAGAGTAGCGATAATGTTTTTCAATAACCAGAGTTGGAGGCGGTGAGAATAAAATCATAGTCATAAAGTAGTAGATCTGGCTTTTGAGTCCCAGACGATAAACAAATAATGTGTTGTCACACACACTACTACGAAACTGGTGAGTGGTAATATAAAATGAGAAGATAGTTGTCGAACGCACCATGGGCCTACAGTATAAAAATACCATTTTTAGGGATTTTAGATATATTTCATGCTCGTTTAGGTTGACTCTAGGCTTGTTTAGGGCTGGTGTAATTGTTTTATAGCTCTTTAGACACTTTTATTTTTGGCTAAAATTTGACCGGAACATGGTTAATACACCTAAGTGCCTGAAAATGGAGCTTTTTAGGTGAGGCAAGAAGGCTATGATGGGCTGTTATTGGAGGCCTAGGGTCGCTACTTGTGGGCGACAACAGAGGATGAGAACCAATTATATCATGCCCTTGGAGCATGCTTGAAACCATATAAAGATAGGTGCGTGCGACATTTACTACCTGGTGGTTGGTGGATGTAAATCATTTCCTGAAGGTCACCATGTAAAACGACGTTCTTTACATCAAGTTAGTGAATTGGCCATGAACGGGACACAACATGGCGTTGTCTCAATGGTGGTTGAGAGTTGTCTCAATGGTGGTAATGGTCAGTTTTACAAGCGGGATTCAGGTATCATAACAATCAATGTTGACAGTTTGGATTACCATTTTCTACCAATTAGGCATTGTATTGTTGAAGGGTTTTGTGAGCTTAAAATTTGTGGCGAAGTAGTTATATGCATGTGACGATAGGTTGAGCAGGTGGACGCGGGACAAACTCCCAAGTATCATTTTCCTATAAAGCACTCAATTCATTTTTCATGGTAGTAACAAATTAAGATCTGTGAGGGCCTGGATATGGGTAATGGGAAAGGATGAGATGGGAGAGGGTGAGGAATTGAATGGATACGGGTGCTTGAGCGTTGGTGAAAGGGAATGAGTTCTCGTCAAATATGAGGTAACGAGTGAATACTTTTCCGGTAGATGGAATGGTGTTAGCTATGAAAAATGCAATAGGTAGATGGATTGGAAACCCGTTAGTGATTGTATGTTCAGTGTCGCAGGTAAAGTGCATATGTAGGAGCTGAAAGGATGTTGGGCGTGGGTTATGAGTGCGCAGATGAGGATAAGTGCCTAATGTTTGCTCGGCTATACCATTATGGGGTGAGATTTAGGAGAATGATCGGTGTCACAGAAGGCAATGAGTATTGATTGATGTTGATTTTGGTAAGTCGGTTATCGATGTTGATCAAGTTGAAGCATATTGTGTGCTGTGTCCCAAGTAGGTGACCTTTGTTTCGTGAAAGAAGCCGTCATATCATACTTAGTGGGGAGGTCACAAAGGAGTTGAAGAAAAAGATAAGATTCATTGACAGGGTTGTTGACATCTGAGAGTTGTTCAGCAAGGCTTTTGACAATATTCATCCATGGATGAACACGTAGTAAGGGTTAACTTATGTTCAAGTGTAGTGGCTCGAGACCCTATGTTGTTTGTTGTTAAGGAAGATTGCTTAAATCTTGATCTAGACATGCATCTATGGTAGTAGTATCGGTATTGAGAACACGCACTAACATGTCATTCAACAAGGTATATATTCATTGTAGACCAACTATGTTGATTTCGTTCCATGACTCGTAAGTCGCTTCGGTTCCAAAGGGTGGTAGGTGCCATTGATTTAGTCAAGGACTTTGTAACCACGTGCATGGGGCTTGAAAAGTTTGACCCAGGATGAGTATATAACTTTGGTGTCATCTAGGATACAAATTGTTTTGGATTTTCATAACTGTGTAGACATGATAAGGATTTGTTGGTTTTGCAATGACAGTTGCAGTATTGGTGATGGACTTGGTTACTGGCAATTTTAGCAGCAACGCAATTGTTGGTTTGTGACCTCTGCAGCGTCATGGTGCTTGACTCTAGTAGGAAAGGTGATAGTAGGGTTTATAACACTGATAACATAATAGTGTTTATGGTATATAATTTCTTTGAATTATTATTGAATAACCCTTTTAATCTAGGTAAGTATACAACACTAAGTCCCTGTAAAATTGACTAGAGATATATACCTAGAAATGTAGAATACAAGATAATTAAAATCTTTTAAATATATCTATAATTGTGTGCATCTCTCTCTCTTCGCTTTCTCTGCTAATAAATGTGTGTTCTTTGATTAATAGAATATCTGAATTAGATTTGCTCGACACTACCTAACTTTTTTTTGAACGACAAAGAATCTCACGTGTAAACCCACCCTGCTCGAGGCTATGTCCAAGGTCGACTCCTTGATCGCCATGAGACGTGCCCACCTGATGCGCAGGAACCAGATGGAATTCGTAAACCTTCGCCCCCATCAGGTTCGAACCCGGGATTAAAGCCCTTATTTGTCTCTTCACCCAGATGTCCCTCGGAAATAGCCCAAGCGGGAATCGAACCTGCATCTCCACTAAAGAGGGCATACGTTTTGACCACTAGACCAACATCTCATGACCGACACTACCTAACTAATTATAGAGACTTAACATTTGCTGCACATGGACTATATTTTAACTAAAAAGTTCCAATTTCTGCGAGGGAGTAGCTGATCACCAATTGTTAATATGCGAAAATTGAATAAATGACCAACTTGAAAGAAGGGTTTTTGGCGTCTAAAGAGATGATATTGGTATATGATATTTTTCTGAGGCATTGCTGTAAATATAACTTTCTTGAGTGGTTTGGATATAGGATATATTTATTAAGTGTTATGAGTTCTTTGAATAATTATTTCAATTCTAAGTGTTATTAAAGTGGTATCCTAAAACTTCTCATCTTATGCATCCAGGAAAGTCCGCCAACTTAACAGGAAAGGGGTTATTCCTGAAGAACTTACTGCTCTAACCTATCTCACCATGTTGTATGGATTTTTCCTTTCCTTTTCTTTAAATTTTGAGAATCAAATTCCAACTTTAGTTTTAAAATGTTTTAGAGATGATCGTTTATCTATCACAGTGATGGTGTCATCTATATGTAATCAATTATCTCTTCATCTATGCAGTAAAATTGATCAAAACGTATTCACTGGTCCCTTGCCTGCGTTCCTCGGAAATTTTTCTCACATGACATACTTGTAAGTGTAGGATGTTTATTAAATTATTTATTTTAGTTGACAAATAGTTCAAATCTTTGATTACTCCATGGTGGTTCTGCTATTACCGTTTCAATATGAAGGTCAACTTTATACCATCCTGTGTGAAGGATAAATTTTCTAATTTTTTGATACTTTCTCTTAATACTTCCATCTTGGTCAACTTTTATTTGATTGATCTTAACAGGGGATTAGACACCCAGGGAGCTTGGAAATCTTAAACAACTAATAATGTTGTGAGTACCTCTTAATACTTATCGTTCTTTTATGTTCTTGCATTACATTAGCTTCTTTCTTTGTTGATTATTAGACAGTTTCAGAATATGAATAGACTAACATCAGTAAAGTTATCTAGATATGTCCTTGTAACTCTCATATTCATATATACAAAACACTTACAGTTACCAAGTTTGTCTTTGTATTAAAGCTAGGAGCACAACCACTGGAAACAAATGCTGCAGAGGAGGCCAGCCACCATTGCCACTCTGTTCTAACCATCCTTTATTTACAACCTTTCTTTAGCCCTTTCATTACTGTTTTCAAAAACCAAATCCAAATCCAGAGCCACACAACCACCACCACCTCCTACACCTTCACAAGAACCACTGCCATCAACTCTCGTCTAGGACTATATTATTTAGCCCCAACATTGGTGGATACAAGCTGCCGCCATCGTCAACCACTAAACCTAGATCTGCTGTCAACCCTAGCCGTTGCCGCTATACAACAGCGGCTCAACGCTGCCTTCACCATCACTATCAAACACATACGTTGATGGAGTTTTGTATATAGCCATGATTGGGCCTTAACGTTTCACATGGTGGGCGATGGAGTTTTCAACAACAACTCATCACTACTGGATTTAGTTTGAGAACAAGAAATAAGTTGTTTTTTAGTGTTTACATTCCAAACTTAATCTCTCGCGTGCTTAGTTTGCGGGAGGTGCTTATATGTTGATTTCCATTTTGTTAAAGGTTCCCGAAGGGAAGCTTTTGGTACAATTCATTTCTAGTAACGATCAAATCACCTTTATATTTACCAAGCTGCTATCTTCACAACGATTGGACCTTCTACGGTCCAGGCTACAAATCGTTTCCCGGCCTTAGCTTGCGGGGGAATATGAGACAGTTTGATAATATGAATAGACTTGGAGTATGGATAGGCTTGTTGGATTAATCTTGACGGATCAAGTCGGGTCGGTAGAAGTATGTTTTATATGGGTCAAGTATTTTTAATTAGTCATGTGTTTTTTATGTTGAAGTGTTTAGCAAGATTAAGTTAGTGGGGTAAATGGGTTAGTGGCCCTAATTATTAGTTAGTGGGTTAGTGCCTTAGTGGGTATTTATATTAAGTTTTAGCATGAATGAAAGTAGGATTTTACTTGAACAACAAAAACATATTCTCTGTACGTGAGTTTTCTTTGTGTAATTAAAGCCTTCAAAACCCAACAATTGGTATCAGAGCCTAGGGCTCGTATCATGGGATTAGCAGGTTTGAGAGTCGTTTTTTTAAGATGGGGGAGTAGCCCCTATGGTGGCGGGGCTGAGAACGAAAGGGTTCGCAGAAGGGTGTGTAGAAGAAGCAGAGGTGTAGAACTTGATCGGTTGAAGATACGTAGAAATCCGATCATCGAAACAGAAGTCCGATCAAGATCTGAATCGGCAATATGAGGCAGAAAATTAGAAGACGTCAAGCGCATAAGTCAATTGCATGTGATGAGGCCGAGAACAAGAAGGGTGTGATTCACTTAAGGTGATAGTTGCAGCATGGAAAAGAAAATGCAGAAGCGGCCTCTTGTTAAGAATCGAAGGAAGAAGATGCGCACAAATATTCATGATTCATGTTTGTTTGTGACAATTAGGAATTAAAAATTAATATTGTAATGGTTGGTTCATAATGGCTCAGTACATAAAGTTTTGAGTTTTTAATTCACATCCAATTCTGAAGATAGTAAACAAGGAAATTAACTAAAGCGCACCCATACACCTGAGTTTAGTTAGAGGCTCCATCAAGAAAGAAAGAAAAGAAGCCGGCTTATTAGATCAGCAGGAATAAGTAAGAAAAGGAAATGAAGACCGTAGCAATGCCGCAAGTAAGAAAGAAAGACCGGCGAGAAGTGACCGAAGTCGTAATAGACCGAACGACTTGAAAGAGAGACCGAAGAATTCGCGAGTAACAAGAAAGAGAAGACCGTAACCGGAAAATTAGAACCGGTGATACTGTGAAGACCGTGACCGCTGTCGGAAGAATTCTGACGGGAGACATAGAAGACCGACAAAGCTGCAAAAGACCGATGGCAGCTAGACCGAGACCGTGGGTGTGACAGTGACCGGAGGTTCGCCCCATGATAGACCGAACAAAGCTTTTATGGAAAGAAAGTTTAGACCGAATGAACGAAAGAAAGACTGAGATTGTGAACAAAGACCGAGAGTTCACATTAGACCGAGTCGTGAACCGAAGATCGAAAGTGTTCATGTTAGAAAGACGAAGATTGAACCCGTGTGGTTCGTATCATAAGTAGCAAGTGTAGCAAGAAGAAAGGACCGACATCAAGATTAAGGGGGTGAATGTTGGATTAATCTTGACGGGTCAAGTCGGGTCGGTAGAAGTATGTTTTGTATGGGTCAAGTATTTTTAATTAGTCATGTGTTTTTTATGTTGAAGTGTTTAGCAAGATTAAGTTAGTGGGTAAATGGGTTAGTGGCCCTAATTATTAGTTAGTGGGTTAGTGCCTTAGTGGGTATTTATATTATTCTATATAATGTAAGTTTTAGCATGAATGAAAGTAGGGTTTTACTTGAACAACAAAAACACATTCTCTGTACGTGAGTTTTCTTTGTGTAATTAAAGCCTTCAAAACCCAACAAGGCTTGGAAGATGAATATGAGTAGACTCTAGATTACATAAATCATGCCATCTATGTATATCCTTGTAACTCTCATATTCATACATACAAAACAATTTACAATAACCAAGTTTACTTTATATATTAAAGTTGGGTCTTTACATATTTTAATATGGTTAAAGTTTTCTACTTGTTTCAGGGCTATTAGTACCAATAATTTTTCAGGCACTCTTCCCCCAGAACTTGGAAACCTATATAATTTGGAACTACTGTACGTTTAATATATAAATGGTATATGTACACACATATGAAGTATCTGATTAGAAGCTAATTCATACAATCTTAACTAAAATTTGCAGTTACCTCGATAGTTGTGGTGCTGGCGGTGAGATTCCCTCGACATTTGCCCGACTCACAAAAATGCGTGAGATGTACTTTTCTTTTGTCCCATTAATATACTTTTATCGTTTGATATAAGTGAAAACCGGATATTTTATGATCACATACTTTTGCTTTCAGGTGGGCTTCAGACAGTGCATTTTCTGGAAAGATACCTCTTTTTATAAGCAACTGGACAAAGTTACAGAAGTTGTGAGTAAGAATGGTTATAGTGCCCTATTTCTATAGGTACATAAATTTAATGTAAATTACTCATATTGTAGATGTTTGATTTTATAGGAGACTACAAGGGAATAACTTTGAAGGTCCTATACCAGCTAGTTTTTCAAAACTAATCTCATTGAAATCTTTGTAAGCTACATGTTTTCTCTCTTTCTAAATTCTCTCTCTCTCTCTCTAGATATATCTCCCCCTCTGTTTATTCAATTACATGAAATTTTGTAGGCGAATAAGTGATTTGCAGAATGTCAGTTCATCTTTGGATTTTATCACCAGTTTAAGGAATCTAACTGACTTGTAAGGCACACAAATCTCTGAGTCATGCAATGAGATATATATATATATATACACAAAGATAAGAGGTGGCAGAACGGAGATCGAGTATATTGGGTAATGGGTCAAAACGTGTACGTGTTGAAACGGGTTTTGTTGATTTCACTTTTTGTCTACCTTTTGGATTAACTAGTGTGTTAAGTATTATTATTAAAATTATAATATTAATCTAATTCTTGTGTGATGTGATTAAAAATATACTTTTAGTGACTCTCGATACATTTAATCTGTTTCCTTTACAAGTATTATTTCTATCTTCTTATGGAGTTTTCAGATATATACCAAGTTACCAACCACTTCTCTTATGTTTTGACTAGAATTATAAGAAACGCATTAGTTTTTGGTCCTATTCCGACAGGCATTATTCAATTGCAAAAACTAGCTACACTGTAAGTTAAGTAAATATACTTTTCAGAATTCACTAGAAGGCAATAATTTATCGTATCACATTTCTACTCCGGTGTCTCATCCACTATTTGTTCTCTATGGCAGAGATTTAAGCTTCAACAATTTAAATGGTTCACTTCCACGAACATTAATGAATATGAGCTCCCTAGTTTCATTGTAAGTTATTACTAAACCTTCGTTATAATATATGGTCAATGTAACACTGTTAAAAAAAATCTAGTAAATGTACTGTTTCTCTAATAGGAAGTTGTGCATTTATTGTATTTTTTTTAATTTTTAATTTATTTCATTCTTATACCATTGTTCTTAATGAGGTCAGGTTCCTTGGAAACAACAGCTTGTCTGGTTCTCTTCTTCCTGACAAAAGTCCGAATCTTCTCAACATGTAAGTTGATTATACAGATATTTGAACATTTATCAGTCATTTTTTTTCTTGAGATTTGTCAGTTATACAAGAATAAGTTGTGATTTTGCATGAGTTTTGTTCTTTAAATAAACTTTTATGACTTTTATTCTCATAACTTTTTGAACTTTTATGTTTCAGAGATTTGTCATACAATCAATTGTCAGGATCTTTTCCTCGATGGGTGATTCCGACATGGTCAGTGGCTAATCTGCAAGTGTATGTTTACTTCTCTGCTTTTTGTTCAGGAATTCAGTGGCTAAAAACTTTGGTCTCATATTTTAATTTTTGAAAAACTTTCTTGCTATTTCAGGAATTTGGTGGCTAATAACTTTAAATTTGACAGCACAAACATAAGGTAATCATTTAAATACCCGTGCTATAAGGTATGGTCATTGTTTCGAGATGTTAGACACCATTGTAAATTGGTAAAAGGTAGAACGAATATTTCATTAATCTGAGGAGTCCATACATACACCGGTATTTAGTTATAAATAAACATCCTGTAACTGTGGAAAGGATATCAATCAAATAAATACAATGATACAACATAAAAAATATAATATTCGGTCGCTAATACACCCTCGTAGTCGAAGCCGAAGATGGTCGAAGGCAAAGACTGGTTAGGAAACGAGTGAACAGTTGACGAGGTAGGCCTTCGTGAATATGCCTTAAGAGAGGGCATGCTTTTGAAAGTAAGATTGTTACACACATGCTCAAGAGCAGCCGCCCTCGCCCCTTATTGTTCAGGGAGATTGATTTAATTCGAGACCAAACCTCAAAACTGTCTGAGACACATACCAGGAGGTCATTTGACAATGTTCCATAGATTCATTATAGGATTATCGTGCCGATTTCAGACTCTGACGCATATATAGGATTGGTTTTGGCTGCAGCTCTCGTGTCATCGATGTGGTTCATGACTTTGTATCCCCTGACATGCAATTAATAAAGCTTCACTCATGATGATTAGAATTCTGATTTTTCGCTGGATTGAGAATTTGAGGGGGGTGGATGGAACGAATTTGAGGTAATGAGAATCCTTGTATAATGGGTGATTCCATTCCATTCACCAATTAAACACCTTATGTAATAAGTTTCGAAAGAGGGCATGTTTTTGAGAGTGAGATTGTTAAACACATGCTCAAGAGCCGCTGCTCTCGCCCCTTATTGTTCAAGAAGATCGACTTGATTCGAGACCAAACCTCAAGGAGCCGCTGTCTAAGACACGTACCAGGAGGTCATCCGACTTTTACACCATCTAGGATTGGTTTTAGACCATGACGCGTATATAGGATTGGTTTTGGCTGGAGCTCTCATGTCATCAATGTGGTTCATGACTTTGTATCCCCTAGCATGCAATTGAAAAGGCTTCACCCATGATGAGTAGGAGACTTTTACACCATCTAGGATTCGGAGTTTTCGCTGGATATCTGTGAAAGTGTACACGGGGTGGAGTGATTTTGCTGCTTCAGGTTTGTTTCCCATTGTAACAGAAAGACAGAGAGTTTTTAGGTGGGATTAGAAGGTCGATGGTGGGAGCGGCAGCTAGGGTTAGGCACAGATACAAAGCTCTGAAACCATGTAACTTTAAGACTTAATGCATTCATGCACTTGTAAGAACTGAGAACCATATTCCAACTCCTGTCCCAACCAACCTGTAAAACAAACAATTATTTTAAACAATCATAAGTTTCTTTACCTCATTTTTCTTTCAAACAAATACCCATTTCATATCTCATTTACGATCCAAATAGTACCTATACCATTATATATTCAGCAGGTCATCCTTAAGTTTGATACTGATTACAATATAGCTAAATAGAGGTTGTTTTATATTATTTTAACATTTCCATCACCATTGCAGCACTTTCCCAGGAATAAATTGTCTTCAGCATGGCTTTCCTTGCCGCCGGAACGTGACACCTCGTAAGTTCATTGTTTCTTATCATCCAAGAATTTTTAATTCATCAAAGTTAGTTAGAAATGATGACATGGTGATTGTTGATGATATTTATTGTTTGCTAAAGATACCAGCTTTGCAATCAAGTGTGGTGGCCCAGAAATGAGGTCCATCAACAACCTATTATTCGAGGCTGAGAATGCTACATCCCTTGGACCAGCTTCCTATTTTGTACATGAAGAAAAATGGGCAGTTAGCAATGGAGGCGTTGTCATTGACCGAATTGAACACGACCCCTCGTTTGTAGCTTCCACCTCAATCCAAGTCGATAACACAAGATATCCAGAACTTTACAGAACTTCTAGAAAGTCTCCAAGCTCTCTTAGATACTATGGTTTAGGGCTGGAAAACGGGCCTTATACTATAACCCTTTTCTTTGCAGAGACCGTTTTTAACAGAACCCCTGACACCTGGCAGGGTCATGGGAGGCGTCTCTTTGATATTTACATCCAGGTTAGATCTTTAATTTTTTTGGAAATTCACAATCTTTATTAGAGGTACAAATGTTAACCCATTCACTAATGAATGTATTGGTTGGGTTGGCTTTACCTCATATGGGTCAAATAAAAAAGTCAGCTACAAGGCGATGTTGGGTTAATCGGGTTTGTTCACGGGTTGGATCTAAATTGAGTGGGATACAAACGCGCCACGGGTCAACATGGTTGTGGGTCAGGTGAGGAATTGGTCAGCAGATTCACATGGAATACGGGTAACCAATATAAGGATTAATATGGAGAAAACGTGGGAAGGTGGAAGACTTGGAGACTGTTTCTTTTCCATGTCTTAGTTTAACCAGCTCTTGTAATCAGTTTTCAGTAAATACAAAAATAGTTGAACACTTTGTGTGTGTTTTTAGTGTTTATTTGGGGCCTGAACCTACAGGCGAGTGGGTGCAAATGGCAGAATACGTTGGGCGTCACCCGAAGTCTACATGTAATGTGTAGAACCTCCTAAATAACTATTATTCGGTGATTTGGATTATTACTATAATATGTTTTTGTAATCATAATTACACATAACTATATATTAAAAAAAGTTGGAAAAAATATCAGAAGCTCAGCTTAAACTAACCTGACTCCTAAATAACTATTATTCAGTCAATCTGCCGATGCACATATCATCTTATCTTTTATTGTTTTCATATGTTCCATTTCTTTAAAGGCGAGTTAAATGCATTCTTATTTTCTCAAGGGAAATCGTAGACAGAAGGATTTTGATATATCAAAGGAGGCAGGTGGTAATGGAAGAGCAATTGAAAAGAATTTTGATGTAAATGTGACACAAAGCTATCTTGAAATTCATCTATTTTGGGCTGGGAAAGGCACCTGTTGCATACCTGAACAGGGAGCTTATGGACCTTTAATTTCTGCCATAAGTGTTTCTCCTGGTACCAAATATGGAACACATACATGTTATTTTATTTTGTTTTGATTCTAGTGACTGACTATTTTTTTAATTACAGATTTCAAAGTTAAGAGCAGTTCAAACAAAACTGGACTGATCATTGGCATCGTAGCTGGCGTGACGTCTGTCAGCCTTCTGCTCCTAGTTTTTGCTTTTTACATTATAAGGAAAAGCGCAAAACATGGGGAAGAAGACGGTAAATTATTTTAGTTCCATAATGTTCTCTTATCATTTTTGTTTCTTGAAGGATGTTCTTACTCCCCCTTTTCTATCATTTTTATCAGATTTTAGTGGAATCGAGCCTAAAGTAAAAACTTACACCTATGCTGAACTGAGAACCGCAACTGCAGATTTTAGTAGTTCAAATTTTCTAGGAGAGGGTGGTTTTGGACCTGTACACAAGGTTTGATATTAACTGATTTGGTTGGATTCTTTTTTCCTTTACTTTTTACCATCTAATCCTACTCTTAAATCTGCTCCTTTGTCCACCATGGAAGTTGATCCCTCAACTTCATGAGAAGGGACACGTTTCCTTCACACCTTGTTACCGCTGGGCTAGAAGCCCTTTGGTGTAAGTTTTGAACTGCTATGTCAAATTTCATAGGACTCATATAAAACATGTTGAAGAATTTATAGGTTTGCATATCAAAATTACTTTTTTGTACTCATGATTGCATTCTACAGTGTTTTTTAATCTTATATGTTCAGAGTCCAGTTTTATTAAAACCATTGAATCTCTCGTATTCTTTCTTTTTTCAAAAAATATTTTTATCATTTTATATTTTTACAAAAACTATTTTATTCAAAATTCACAGTTTAATAAAAATATAGGTGCACAGTTGTTATTTAGTATTATTTAATAAAAAATTATTATATGTCCTAGGGGAAACTGAATGATGGAAGTATAGTAGCCGTGAAGCGACTCTCGGTAGCTTCACACCATGGAAGGAGTCAGTTTATGACTGAAATTTCAACTATTTCAGCTGTCCAACATTGGAACCTTGTGAAGTTGCATGGTTGTTGTATTGAAGGATCTAGACGACTATTGGTTTATGAGTATCTTGAAAATAAAAGTCTTGATCAAGCACTCTTTGGTATGTCAAATCTTTATACACCCGTTAACCAACCCACCCGTTTTGGCACCTCCAGCTAGTTCTAATGTTATTTCTTTTCCAGGAACTTATCAACCTATAATCAAATTGTGTAACCAATAGGAAACTGATAAGGATATACATCAACATAGTTTAATTCTGAAAAAAAATAAGTGTACATATAAATTATGAAAAGGGAATTTCAACCTATCTTGTGATCTTAGTCATAATACCAAAATCCAAAAATCTTGATGTCTTTTAGGGGAATGTGCACCTTGACTGGTCAACACGCTTCAATATATGCTTGGGAACAGCAAATGGGCTGGCTTATCTTCATGAGGAATCAAGGCCTAGAATTGTGCATCGCGATGGAGAATTATGCCCCAAAATATCAGACTTTGGATTAGCAAAATTATATGATGATAAGAGAACCCACATGAGCCACCGGGTTGCAGGAACTATGTGAGTTCTTCTAGCCTTATTAAAGAAATTAGTCGTTTTTATTTACTACTAATTAACTAACTAGTTAATCATAACTTGGATCCCATATAGTGGCTATCTTGCACCAGAGTATGCAATGCGCGGGCATCTAACATCGAAGGCTGATGTTTTTGGATTTGGAGTTGTTTGTTTGGAGATTCTTAGTGGGAGGCCCAACTATGATGAGAAAGTGGATCCGGAACAGAAGTATCTGCTACAGTGGGTAAGTTGATTGGGCCTTGGGGAAGTATATGAGCCTAGCCGGGCCAAGCCCTCTCTTAGTATTGGCTTTTGGCCCATCAAATGAAGCTTGAGTTTTGGCTCTGTTCGAAAAGGTTCAGCCCCTATGGGTTCATATAAGCTTGAGTTTTTGGATCGGGTCTTATATAGGCTCAGATCAAATTATAAAAGAACTACTAATCGAATTGACAAAAGTTATATTAGCCAAGATTAGCATGAGCTTAATACATAACACATTTAGGCACATCTAGTTTTCGAGCCTGAGCGCCATATTGTTTTGGTCTATGCTTTTAAGCATGACTATTAGAGATGGAAAGATGGGTTTGGGTAATGGGTCAGAACAAATTTTGGTTATAAATCAAACTAGTCAATTTTTTTTAGTATGAATCGATGATACACACTGCGTAGGTTTTGGTTTGAACTTTCACACAGACACATTTGTCCAATTTATTTCCTAGAAATAGTTAGTCGAGAATTATGATTACAAAACAATATTATTACAATAATAATCTTAATCTTAAAATATATTCACTTTAGGAGGTTTTATGTTTTTTTTCGTTGAACGAGAAGAAGGCTGTATGTATCAGAAAAGGACTTTATGTTTTCCTTTTAGCTAACTTTTGAGATAAAACACAACAGAAATGGATCAGGTTGCCACCTCTAATGGACTAAAAAATTATGATGCTGCTTTTTTTTGGTTTCTAGTGACATGAGAACCCATGACCTGAAACTCATTTGACCTACTAATACATTGCTAACCAATGGGATCGGGATCTTGCAAGTCATACCAGTATATCAAATAATGTCCTCAGTATAATATATAGTTATCAAAAGAGTTGATGGTATTTTCAGGCATGGAGTCTATACGAAAGTAACCGACACTTGGAGCTCATAGATCAATCTTTGTCATCTTTTGACGAACAAGAAGCCACTCGTATGCTAGGTGTAGCCATTATATGCGTCCAAACATCACCAACATTAAGACCAGCAATGTCGCGTGTGATTTC
Organism: Scalesia atractyloides; assembly: GCA_947069175.1. Taxonomy (NCBI): domain Eukaryota; kingdom Viridiplantae; phylum Streptophyta; class Magnoliopsida; order Asterales; family Asteraceae; genus Scalesia; species Scalesia atractyloides. Next base: position 88,389,119 of record CAMTDV010000001.1, read on the forward strand.
CATGCTTTCAGGCGACGTTGAAATAACTCCGGTCACAACAAAACCAAGTTATTTGACAGATTGGGATTTTGATGAAATTACCAACACTCTCAATGATGAACCTATTTCTTCTGAAAATACAACCATGGTGACTACAACAACAACAACTACAACAACCTCAAGTGGTGTGGAGTCCATGTCATCACCCATAACGTTGTTAGAGCTTATGAACAATGGGAGCCTTAGAGAAGGAAAGGTGAAAGACCATTGTTGATTATTCTTCATATTGTCACATTATGGGACGTATCAAGGTGGTTTCTATGAGTTTCTATGAGTAGGGTTGTGAGATTCGACTATGGTTTCTATAAGTTTAAATGAACAACACCTGTACTAGTATTAGTATTATCGGAACAAGTATTGGTAGTTGTTATTATGTTTTTTTGTGTAAATAAGCCATTCTAAATAATTTTTCCTATATTGTAATGCACATATTTTTTTAGGAAACTTATGCTACCCAAGCAATATTGGTTTCGGTATCAGTATTCGTTTTAATGTTTTTTTGGTTTTGATATGACTTGGTTTCAATATTTTTTCACTACCCGTACAGATATGGTACCGAATTGTAACGTAATTTTGTAACTCACAACTTTTATTATTTTATTATGTTGATACTATTGTAAGTGTTATTTTATATTTTACTTAAAATTGAATAATTTTTTTGGGAAGTAATGGAATTTATAACTCATTTCAAATGCTCTCAATTTGTAAATCAACATGACTAAAATTGGAGTTTACAAGTGGATGATTTTGTTGGGAATAGGTGTACATTTTTTCTAATAAAATCTAATTATATTGTTTTATTAATATCTCATATTAATCGAGCAACGGAAGCATATACATGTAATTTAAATCCGATTTAAACTCCCATCAGTTATAACAATTGCTAAATGTGGATCCCCGATAACCCGAACCATTTATTTTATTTTTAGTTTAATTTATTTGGACTTTCCTGGTGTATTTAATTTTTGAATAATAAATAATAATGAAATTTTTATGTCCTTTAGTCATCCTTAAAAATACATACACATATATATATATATATATATATGTATATATATATATCTTTTAAGTTGCACCTAAACTACAAGTACCATTTATGTCACTTCTAAAAACTTTCAAGTTAAGGGACCTGTTGTGTATTATTTGAAACTAGGGATCTTCTAAATAAAAAATAAATAAAAGCCTGTAGACCACGGGGCTTGGAATTTAACATAGCGCTACGTTCAATCGTGAAACATCTTGCCGCTCAAACTCGTCCGTAACTAAGGAAACCATCTCCAGTCTTCATCGATGATTGATTTAGGTTTCCAAATAAATTGTTTTAGTTAGTAAAAAAAATAAAGAGCCCATACCTGTGGAGAGTTTGTTTAATAAATTGTTTTTGATCTTCATCGATGATTCAGGTTTATAACAATTTATTTAAATATGATTTATTTTATAATCCAAAACTGTAAACAGTTTACTAAAAACAAACTATAAACTTAAATAAATCAGTTATTTATTCCAATAAATCGAAATTTATACCTTAAGTTAACTTTAATTAATATAATGTATGAAAACAAAATACAAGTAAGTTTCTTTCATTTATCGCATTTTTTTTCCGATCCTTGTTTTAGGCTAATTCTTGTTCCAAGCCCACCAAATCCAGTTCGTGCGTTTAGTTTCGCAAGGAATCGCTAACGCAAACCGTGAGTGAATACATCTCCTTGTTTACACGTTTTTGGGGTGTATCATATATCCATTTAGCCTATGTACATTTCCAAACACTTCGTGCAAATTATGGATTATTGTGGTTATGTGTTATGAGAACCTTACTTGATTGTTTATACATTGCATACAAAACATGAAACGTTACATATGGATCCATTTGGCTGTCCGTTCCCCATTACATATGAGCGGAACTTGACATTGCCAACACGCGAGATCAGTTATATTTGATTGAGCCTAGATCTTGTAAAACAAACCAGCACACCATAATACCGTGCGTATTTACATACAGTTGAGTTGATTATTGTTTGAGGTTGGTTATTCTGGTTTGACATATGCCATACAACATATTTACTTACATTGGTTAATGCATATTTTTTTCAATAAACAAACTAAACATATTATTTTCCTAATAACAATAAGATTCACTCACCAACCTATGTTGATCCAAAACTACTTTTACACATCATACTCGTGAACAAACATGAAAAGAGGATCACTTAGTACTTGGGCCTTAGAAGAATAAAGAAGTTATTTAATTTGGAACATTTTGGTTTTGTATTTAGTGATGGGATTATGTGCTATTTGGATTATTTGAATTTTGAACCAATAAATATTGAAATCTTTAATAGGATGTCATAAGCTTTGGATCAACCAAGTATGTCTCGATCACTTAGTTCGTTGCAGGTCGGGATGTGACATCAGTGATCCAGTTACAAATCATTTAAATAATTATACTCAGCCATACAGCATTTTAGATTTGTACTGTAACACCCTAAATGCATATTGACCCAAAACAACGCAGCGGAAATACTGACTCAAAAATTCTTTTCAATTTTTGTCTATATAACCTACTTGAAGGTTCCTTTAGTAAAAATGTTGGACACTTTCCTGAAATGATTTATAACATTTATTCTTAATTAACTTCTTAAAGGTAACGAATGGATACAAAACATGAGACTGCTCTTCCCGTACAATCATTGCTCTTTGACTGGATCTTCAACCCTTTACATTCCATAGTTATGTTAACTCGGTGCAACCTACAATCACCACATACATTCACATTATCAATATCCAATGACAATATACATAGTATTAAACGTTCATAATTAAATGAATCCGTCCCTATTCTTTCTATTCATGAAATACTTTTGATTATCGTTCCATGTATGATCTTGCATTCCAATCGACAATCTTCAAAGATCAACATAAGTAAACCTGCACTTTCCATTCATTCTCAGAGCAATAATTAGTAACGTTATTACTCATACGTATTGAACCCGTGTACATACATACAGGCCCTTATTTACCCATGAAATTATACTAACATGTAATTTAGCCACACACACACACATACATGCTTACATACTTATTCATATCAGGTAATCACTAAAATAATTTGATAAGTTCACATAACTCCATACTGGTTATTTTCACTGTTCGGGGTTCATTTGGGGTTACGGAACAGATTTTAGGAGATATGGAACTCACAATACGAATAACCAACAAAAACAACATATCAAGTTTGTGGGAGGCGTCGGCGACGCCATCTAAAATATTGCGTCGGAACTAATGTTGCGTAGACAGTGGGTTAGCGCGTCGGAGAATGGGGGCGGCGTCGGCGACAGCTACGATGGCCGTCGGCAACGCCCCCTCTGTGTTAACGATGCTGTTCCTTCTCGTTTAAGCTTACATATCCCGTTTCCGATTCCCGTTCCAACCCGGACTGACTCATAATGTCCCGTAACATCCCATAACATTCCGTAAGCTTCCCGTATTCTTTTTAACACTTAACCACATGCCCACTTAATCAAAATTTTGCTTTTCTCATTTTTTCTTGATTTTTGACTCGTTTGATTAATTCGGGTTAAGTTCGACATAACTAATTATTACGGCCCGCTATATATTACTTTCCTTAGTACCATGATTATTTAAACATTCTTGCATAACTCTCCTACCATAATTATTCAAGACTCACACCCAACACATTCTTTCTACATTTTGACCCGTTCACTTTTATTATGAATTTCGAACGTAAACGACATCCTATGACTCATCACAACAATGCGCACCTTAATTCTTACTCTTATCCGTTATTCCTTACACAATCCCCTGAATTCAACATAACAATGTTTGTTTACAAAAGAAGAAGCGATTCCGGAAATCACTTACCTTAGCGTCCGTATTTGCATCCGTTACCTTGTCTCCTTTTTGACCCGTTAGCCTTCCATGCTTCCATCCATCTTGACATGATCCCTTTACTTTCATGTCATCGCAATTACATTCTTGTTAGCATACACGATTGTACATATTAACGATCATATCAAATGCATAAGTCACATTTGACTTTCATAAGTCACACCTAACAAGCATAAGGCATATATCCAAAATCAAATCTTTTCAAACTCATATAAATTCATTATGTTATCGCATGTAACACTTACTGATATATCACATACCGTATGACTTTCTTAATCTTACAATTGTAACAACAAGTCTAATCATGCTTCTTATGCGCAGTTGACTTTCAAAAGTCAACGTTTATCATATGAACTTTCGACATAACCTCATATATCCGTCTCATCATATTAGGCTATACGAATGACACTATGTACATTTCATACTCATGATGCAATATACTTACAACCACATGATCACTTAGCTACGTCATACACATGTATAACCAAATCAATACAAACTCAAGCTCATGATCCTAAAACGGTCAACCACATTCAAAGCTAGCAATTTAACATAATCTCAACATCAATAGTTACTAGTAAGTCCGCAAGCTATACATTTCATACACATCTGTTTCTAAATTACCGTTAAGCCACTAATCAAACTCATGGTGTGCACCACCATTCAAACATAGACTACTAGTTCTTAAAGCATTCTTTTACCGAATCACACCATCAACTACGTTTCACATATACTTATTAAATACATTCCTAATGTTGTTTTACTACCAAGTATATCATCATCACTTTTTATACATGTTCACCTATTAATTGCATACAATTCTCATCTAATAATCTCACCTATGCTTTTCATCAAACACTTGGTGTGCGTACTACTATCTAAGCACAATGTACAACCCGTTCAAGCTTGATTGCCTATCCCTTGCTTTCATCCATCAAATACAACTAAATTACATACCATACTCAACCTATCTAGCAATAATTCATTACATGCAACATACACATCAATGATTTAAGCAAGGATTTGACATGGGTGAAACACCTATGTCATCATCTTCACCACTAGAAGTGGGTTTTTCTTCTAGTCATCAATTTACTCAAAATCCTTCATAATCTATGTTTTATATGGTAATTCTAACACACATACATAATCAATTTCATTCAATTTCGTGGATCAAACATAAACCCACTTCATACGAGATCATGAAATCTAGAACTACAACTTACCACATGTCTTGCATTCTTAGATGATTAGGAATCTTCAACCATGCAAGTGTTTTGGCTCAATTCCATCATAAATTTTCTGGATTCTGGGTGATTGGAAGAACTCTCTTCTTCTTCTCCATGTGTGTGTGTTGACACACATATATTCACACACTAAAACACTGAACTTCTAGTTTATATGAATTTTAGACTCAATTTCCCACTTTAGTCCCTCAAGTTTATTACTTGCTAATAATTGTTCCAACTTTCATTTCTTTCTATTTAACACATATTCTAACTAGTTTAATTAAACTAGTTAGACCATTTCATGTCATATACAAGAAACTTACTAGTAACCAAATATTCAGGTTTTTGGGGCGTTACATGTACCTTTTGACGAAATAAAAGATGAAACACACCATGGATTCAGCAAACATCACGCTAGTTGACGAGCTCATGATCACCTGTAGTTCCTAAATGAACTCTTGAAACGAACTCCAAAACCCAAAGCATAACTGATTGCACGTGAAACGAGAGTGGCAGCACGAGGCGACTCATAGTCGCCGGTTTCCAAAACTGGTGGGGTTGGATGTGACGTTGACTAGTTCCAGTGGGTTGTACAAAGCGGGTTGGCATCAAACGGGGCGGCCGTATGGTGGCCGAAGGTAGTAGCGGCCGACAGCGACGGCGAACGGCGAAGGGTGGTCCGATGATGGGGTGGTCGTGATGTGTGGGTTATCAGTTGTAGTCCAATATAAATACTTCACATCTTATGTTTATCTTATTAATATAATATTATTTAACATTAAATTTATAATTACCACATATCTATTAATTATTTCTTAAACAATAAATAAATAAATAGTTCATAAATAATCATTTAATTAAATTAAATAGTCACTAGATATTTAATTCCCGCATTTTATTAAACCGCATTTCATGAACTGATGTTAGCACTTAAATAATATTATTTATTTGTTGTCCAAAGTGTAACTCTTTGATCTTACCTCGTTAATCGAATCATCGGATATCCCATATCCAACAATCTCTCACTTGGACGATTCATCAATTAACTAACTGACTCAAAGTAAACAGTGGTGGACACTTAGCTACATCTCATTGCCCCTAGCAAGGTAGTACATATCGTATTCGTCAACCAATTCCTTGTGTCTTACTTAATCAAGTACTATAATCAAGGTAACCTCATCTATTAATCTTTCGACAAAGAGCATTTATTAAATATGAAAATGGATCTGTATACATTCCCATATATCGTTTAATTATTTTTATTCTCGTCTCAAATTTGAAGTGGTCTAACAAATTACTATTGGTTTGAGCATGGCCATGCGTTTTACACCAGAGTCAGAATATCCAACTCCTTTCTCAAAGGAGAACAAAATTCCTTTGGCTCCATACAACTCTCATTTAACTTCAATTTTAGTCCCAATTAAATACCTTTAATTAGCCCAAATAAAAAGTCTAGGCACAAATATTGATACTTGATAAGCCATAAAGTCTAGGCCCAAGTATGATGCCTATTGTTCCCGTTAAATTTGTCGATATTCAATTGTTTATCATTTGATTTGGTTTCTTAGGGTTTTTTTAATTCGACTTTTTTCAATCAATTTGATGACTTTGTAACATGCTTTGATTTTGTTATCAATTTTGAATTTATCTCATTTCTTTTCGGTTAATTTTGTTCTTATTCCATCTATTTTAATCCATTTTTTGTATCTTTCCATTTGTGGTAAATAAAAATCGAACTCAAATATCATAACAGGTTAAATATCATGACATGTTAAGATCAGTAACAAAGAGAATAAAACGATTAAAAGTGAATTTAATCATATGTAGTTATTGATTAAGTATGTGGTAAAGCATATTATAACTCAAATGGCATGAAAGATTCTTCTTTTAACGGTTTGGCTATTTAGTTAATTAGAAAAGATTTTTTAGAACTTGATTACGATTCGTCTTTTATCAGTATAGCTTATTTTAGCTATTAAAACATATACGATATCTCTGTAAAAAATATAACTTTCAAAAAATTTTTAGTTTCGTCAACTATAAACTTTTTAGTTTATAATTGTCAGTCCTAAAGCCCGTGTAAAGGAGAAAAGTTTTATTACTAAATATGTTGAAAATGATAGTTTTACAAAAGAACCTCCACTTTGCAGTTTACTTAGGGTCTTCTAAAAGGTTGAAACGACCCTATGGCAGCCACGAACCCACTAGCGGTTCTGTAATGGGTAGTCCAAGTATAGGGGTGTTCTTTTTAACCGAAAACCAAACTCGATCCGAGATGACCCGACCCGAAAAACTAGCTTACCCGATTAACCCAAACCCGATAAATGGTTATACCCGAACCCGACTATAGTTTATTGGGTCGGTGTTTGGATTAGAAATCTATGTTTCGGGTTCACCCGAATAAGCCGAGGAATTCAAACATAGAATTTAAATGTGATTTTTTAATCGAAACGGTTTCCTTAATTCCCTCCTACTTCCTAGGTAAAATTTTATCACTTGATAATCATTTACTATTTCATCCATATCTTCTTAAAAGTTTAAATTAATATAATATATAATGACATGTTTTAATGTGTTATGTGTATGTCAAGTATTCAACAAACCTAAGTCTACATTGCATATCTCTTTTGCAACCAAATATAACCAGACAAAACCCTTCTAAATGGATAGAATAACACTTTCTTTTTAGCCGATTTTCTAACCCGAAACCCGATCTAACCCGACCCGATAAAACCCGAACCATTTAACCCGAACATCGAAGAACCCGAACCTAAAAAGGGTTGGTTATCGGGTTATATATTTAGCTTTAAAAACCCGAAACCCGATTAAAAAACCCAAAGAACACCCCTATCTAAGTAACACCACATGAATCACTTTTATCTTAATGAAACCCTCATCAAACCTCCACAGCAAAGTTGAAAAGCCTTCATATCTTTTTTTCTTTTTTTCTTTTTTAAAACATGCAATGATTCTCCGGTTCAAGTTTCCGGCACCCACTCAACCGCTTTCGAACATCATCATCATCATCTTCGTTCTTTGCATAGTCGAGCTTCATATATCGAATGCTCAAACTGCTCATCGAACGGATCCTTCCGAAGGTACTACGTACTCTCTCTATTTCTTTCTCAGTTGTCACAGTTTGTTATTAGATCGAATACGCGGTTAAGCTTATTAATATTTGATATTCGGGTTTAGTATTCAACTGTTTCGATCTTATTTTTTAGCTCATGATTCCGCATTGTTGGTTTTTGTTTGTTCTGAATCCGAACACGCAGGTCGTTTCATTGCATTAATCGGTTTGTTTGATTTGAAAATTGAGACCGATCGAAAGTGTTATGTGTTAAGAGTTAATTCACATGAGACATAGGGAGTTGTCAACATTCATAAATATTCAAAAGTAATAATTATAGTAATATATAGACGTTGTTGTTAAAAAAGAAATTATTAATAGATTCAAAATTGAAAAAGAAAAGGCAAACTTGGCGACTTTATTCTTAAGCAAGTACCGACTATCAAGAGGAATTTTTTTTTTCAAGACCAAAATAGTTGTTTTTAGTAGTAAAATATTTTAAACATTTTATTTTCTTTACAGTTAAAGATATATCAAATAATTTTTAGGAAAACTTCAAAAAGTTGTAGAAAGAGTTCAAACAGATTTCAATTGTACCTATTCTAACAACACACTGAATTCCTTGGTTTTAGATTTCAGATTTTTACTTTTAGATTTTAGCTTTTAAATATTATAATTTTTGTTTTAGATCATTGTATCTTTTATTTGACATTTTTTTTATTTTTTTATTTTTATTATTGTGTTTTTTTTATGATTCATTGTATTTTTTTATTTTTTTACTTGTCATATTCTTGTTATTACATGCTATACTCATTCTTGTGTTATATATACTCATAAACTTTGCAAGCCTCCCTTAACAATTATAGTGCTACATGATTAACGCATCGCCCGTATTCTTGTGGTATTGTTAAGTAAACTATTTTACAACATTGTCGTTTCAGCGACAATGGTATGCACGATTACGGCATACTTTAATTTGACTTATAGTTAACACATACTAGTATGATAACGAACAATGTATGCAATTTACCATGTTGGATATGAGACAACTTTTCAATCACTATTATGCTATGTATGAAACTTGTATACTCGCAAACTTTTTGTTGATCATTATTTCAATACATGTTGCAAGAAACTAGTTGATGTTGATGAAGAACACTACTTAGGGTGGATTAGAAACACATCTAGGTTTAAACTTACGTATTTCGTTTCATGTCGTTTCAATATTTGCAACTTGTTGTACTTTCCCTTTCGAAAATCAATGAAATTTTGATCTTATTAAATATTTGTTGCAAATTAGTGATTCGAAGTCTCGAGCAATCTATTTCCTCCCGCCCCGATGTTTCCGCCATTGGTTAGGGTGTGACAAGTTGCACCAGGTTTTTCCTTCTATGCCAATGGTACTCACTATGAGCACGGATATCATCTTACCGATTTGATTTACCATGAATTAGCAACTTTGTGAAGGCATTTTCAAATTCCAATAACGAAAAAAAATATTTCATTAAAGAAAAAACAAGAATCGGATAGTACGGGTATTGAGCGTGCTTTTAGGGTGTTGAAAAAAGGGGGAGTTTTCACTATACAACCGGCACGGTTGTGGGCAAGACATTTATTAAGAGACATCATGTACACTTGCATCACACTCCATAATATGATAACAAATGACAAAGGGAAAGCAATTTGACAAATTGCGAAGAAGGCGTTGAACAACCTTAATGCATACTAACATCGAATAAGAAACTTGCTAATCGGGAAAAAGTACAGTCAAATGCAATAAATGGAGCCCTTGGCACGGACTTAGTAGACCATCCATGCAGTGGTGAAGTTTGAGAGTTTCGACAGGAGAGGTTGAAAACGAATATACCCAAAAATTTCAATACGAAAACTACACGTATAACACTACTAAGCGAAAATGACAACGATGCTGATGATGAAGATGATGATAATGGGAACGACAAAGATCGATTTAGATTAGTTTTTATATTTTTCGTTTGCTTATTTTAGTTTTAGTTGTCCTTGTTAGTTTGTTTACATTTTAATATATCTTGGTTTTAGTTATTCTAATTTTTGTGAATTTTTATTTCCGTTTATTTAATTTTAATTGTTTTTTCAATTTGATTGTTTAATTTATTTAGTTAAATTTGTTTATATTAAAAATTAAATTTAAATAAATAGACAATGATTAAAAATGATTAAAGTAAAGTAAAAACTAGTAAAATTATAGACATATTAATGAAAAAAATAAATGAAAATGATACGAAAATTACTTTATGATATGAAGTGAAAAAAATCTATATAAAATGAAAAGCCTAACTTTTCAGTGAAAAAGTTAACTTTTATATCACAAACAACAAACAAAGACCCAAATCAAGAAGCTATAGCGAAAAGTCTAATAAAAAATTAAATATACAAAGTGAAAAGCCTAATAAAAAAATAAAAATTCTTCATTTACGTGTGCATGCGTACCTCGCAAGTGGGAACCGCCAACCCCCCAACCAACCGACACAAGAAGTTAAAAAAAACCTACACTACAACAAATAGATATTATTAGATGGATTCCACATTGACCTTTGTTAATTTCAAGTCTTCCTTCCTCTCAATTATCACAACAAAACACATGCAATGATTCTCCGGTTCAAGTTTCCGGCACCCACTCAACCGCTTTCGGACATCATCATCTTCATTCTTTGCATAATAATCGAGTTTCATATATCGAATGCTCAAACTGCTCCTCGAACGGATCCTTCCGAAGGTACTACGCACTCTCCCTATTTCTTTCTAATATATCATATTTGAGTTTAGTTTTCAACTTTTTCGATCTTTATTTTAGCTCATGATTATTGTGATTCAATCGGTTTTTGTTTGATTTGAAAATTGAAATCGAATTGAATGTAAAGTGTTAGATTAGTTAACAGAATTAATGTCTGGTTTTTTTGTTGTTGTTTTAACTGTGTGTTCATAGTTGCCGACATAGGGAGTTGTCAACGTTTACAAATGTCCAAACAAAATGTCAAAAATAGTTTGACAGAGGTGATAAGTGGTCAAAAATGGCGACTTTATTTTTAGCAAGTAGGGACTATTAGAAGGGTTTTTCTGGATAAAAATAGTTATTTTTAGTAATCATTTCTTTATTTTAAACATATTTTTTATATTAAACTATTCGGATACCTAAGTTATTTCTAATAGTTATTTTTATATAAATAGTTATTTTAATAGTTATTTTTAGTGGTCAACCATATTGACACTTCACTCTATAAATATTCGTGTGTTATCAAAAGTACTTGCAATATATATATTAAAATGGTACTTTTTATTGTTTTATTTGTGAAAATATTTTTGTATATCTACTTTTTTTCTTTTTTCTTTTAAAATAGGCCACGTTTAGGAGAGGTATCATGTATCCATTGTTATAGATTTGATATGATACTCTTACCATATCAGAATATGGTTGACATTTTAATAACTCAATGTATTTTGTTGATTTTAAAGTTTAGATATATAAAATAGTTTAGCATATGTCAACCCGTTCAATAGTTAAGATGCATGTATGACCTTTGTGATTCATTTTATTATCATTAGAATTTGAATTTAGCGTAATAACATGAAACTAGTCGATTTTCCCCTGCGTTTCGTGGCGGGAATTCCGTCGTTATCTGTTCGGTTAGTTACGATACCGGTGCTCGCTACAGTAATCGAAAGAGAAAACCTTACATCGCTCAAAAACAATAAAAACGAATATGATGTTGTTTAGTTGATATCGGTTCGGTTGGTTTGCGTTCTATGTTTGTTTTTTCAACATTGCGGTGTAAATTTTATTGCAAACGAATATTGTTCCACTATCGTACCAAAGCTAACTAAAACTGACTGAACAACATCTGTATTGGTATCGGTTTTATTTTTATATTCTTTTTGTTTTCGATAGACTGACACCGTATCGCTACCATACCGTGTCAAACTGAACAACATTGCTATCGTATCGCTACCATAGTGAACCGAAACCAAACGAACAACATTGGTTCGGTACCAATATTTATTTTTATTATTTTTTTCTTTCGATTAACTGGCACCATAACGCTATTGTACAGTACCGTACAACATCAATGCCGATACTATATTTTTTTATGGTTTCCGGTTTTGAAAATTATTCATTTATACAACTTTGTATCTGACGATAAATGAATATCGTCATGACAATCTAAACCAATCGATATCGTTCAAACAACATCAATGCCGCTCTGTCGGTGTTCGTTTTTTTTTATTTTCAGCCGATGTAAAATATGTGTAATTTCTGTACTTAGTGCATGTATTGTACCGCTGCTATAACGAACTGTATCGATATCAATCAAATGCCCGCAAAATGTTAAAAAATAAACAAACATAGATGGGGGATTAGATTTTTTTTTAAATTCACGGACATACTGAAGTTATTATTGTACCATTTATTATTGTACCATTACCGTATCGATATCGATCCAATGCCTGTAGAATGATAAAAAAAATAAATATAGACGCGGATTTTAATTTTATTTTTAAAGTTAATGAAACTAAGTTATTATCAAAATTTCAAATTTAATAATAAATAAAATACTATTAATAACAATAAAAAACACGCACTTAAAATTACCGTTTATTACTAAAACTCAAATTAAATAACATAAGATATTACAAAAAATAAAAATATGAAAAAAATAAAAATACTATTCATCCAAACTTTCAAATCATATGTATAGATTATTTATCCGCGCTTTGCGGCGGTACGTTATTATGGGCATCTGATCGTAGTAGTTCAGTTCATTAATTGGTGTGACACATCACTCGATATATAAATCAACACTTGTTTTACATCGACCGAACGAACACTTGTACCGACACCGATGTTGTTCAATTCGTATCGATGGTTCATATTGTCACGGTACTGGTACCGATATATGTTTATCATTGCAGACAAAATTTTATAAACAAAAATTACTGAAATCGGAAAGCATAAGCATGAATATAGGTACCAATTGTTGTTAGGTAATGTATGGTAGTAATACGGTGTCAGTTTATCGGAAACAAAAACAGTAAAAAAATACAGGTACCGGTACCGATGTTTGGTCGGTTTTGGTTCGGCTCACTACGGTAGTGGCACGGAATTCGTTACTAAAAAGGAAACCATAAAAATAAATACAGGTACAAGTACCATGTTGATTAGTACGTTATGTTAACGATATGGTGTCAGTTTATCGAAAGCAAAATCAATTCAATAAATAATGGTATCGATATATATATTGTTTGGTCTCGGTTCGGTTTGGTATGATAGTTACACAGTATCCGTTTTCTATAAGATTTTTATCGCAACGTTGAAAAACATATAAACTGAGAAAATGTATATTGTTAGAAAAAATATCAAATACATGATGAATAAAATACTATAAAAAATTAAATCAATTACTTAATAAATACATTTGAATATCATTTAATTGCGACCATTTATGTTAATACTGCTATTGTTACCTATTTTGTTCGATTTTAATTAATTCGGTTCATCATGGAACCGGTTCACACAAATTTATGCCTACAAAAATCTTTGAAAATTACTATTATTAAGAAAACAAAAACATTAAATTCTATTCTATTATAAATAAAAGAAAATACATTATTAAAAAAAATTCTTATTGGTTTAAAGAAAATATTAGCAACTAAGAAAAAAATTGTATTAAAAATAGAAAAAATCCTAGCAAATACTATTCTACCTACAAAATAAATCTTTCTAAAGTATTATTATTAAGAAAATGAAAACACTAAAACTCTATTCTTTTATAAATAAAATAAAAAAACATTATTAAAAACAAAATTTCTTATCGGTTTAAAGAAAATATTATCAACTAAGAAAAAATAGTATTAGAAATAAAAAAGTCCTAGCAAATACTATTCATGGTAATATTCATATCCACTGTCTAATTAAGTACATTAAATAAATATGTATAAATAATAATAATAATAATACTAGCAAGTTATATCTTTTTCCAGTAGCAATGTTTTGATAGTAGTACCGATCCCAGGGGCGCAACATAGTGGGGGCGGGAGGGGGCGACCAACCCTCCAAACTTTTCGCTTATTAGTGGAAAGTATATAGTTTGCATATAAAAATTTTTTGGTATATATGTTTTCGACCCCTCGGTCGGAAATCTCAAGCTTCATCACTGACCGGTTCGATGACTGACCACACTACCAGTTACTAGTCAGTAATAAATTTTGACGTCTATATATTAATATAAAATTTAAATTATACGCCTCTTGAGGAACGTTGATTTTAGGGAGAAAAAAATAAATTAAAAATACCCTAATTTGACCAACCAATTGTCGAATGTGGAGACCTTTCTTCGGTGACTTTTACCCGGACCCACAACCTGCCAAGCCTACCCAAGAAGGTGGCAAGAGTGATCCCGTAGTCACAACACGACTCGCAAGGGGTACTCGAATAGCGTCCCGCTCACCTTTTAACAATATAATTTTTTTAACGACAAATTTAGATTAATTACGGACCACTGAAGTATAATCGTGTATTGAATTTTACAATGGTACAACAGTGAGGGCGTTAAACTCAATATTTCAAAAATGGGACGTGCAAATTCCGAGGAACCTATGGAACATAAGCGGAGAACCATGCAGCGGAACAGCACTTGGACCAGATTTCGACGTGGCTTACAACAACCCATCCATCGAATGTGACTGTTCCTTTGACAACAACTCCACTTGCCATATTACTAAACTGTAAGTCTTCTGTTTTCCTTACCAACTGCCCGTCTTTGTCTTTCGTCGTGTAACTACACTCAACACTGTTGTGACTTTTTTTTATAAAGGTGTGTTCAGAAAAACCAGGTTTATGATGTTTGCTGAGGCATTGCTGTTAAATTAAGAGCATCCACAATAGATGTTTTTGGGAAATGCATGTTTTTCGGTGTTTTTGTCGGATCATCATGTTTAAGAGAGAGAAAGAAAATGAGCGGTTAAAAATAAAAAATGTGGTAATAATGTGATAATGTTTTTGAGTGTTTTTTGATTTTCTTATTGGGTGGGTTTTGGTGTTTTTGAAAAATGAGTGTTTTTATGATTCGATAGCTGACTAGACACGTTTTTAGAGTTCCTTATTGTGGATGATCTAAGGTTTTTGAAATTTGAATCACAATTATATTGGATATATAATTGGGAAAATTACCAAAATCCGTCCTGTTGACTATTTTTTGTTCAAAAATAGTCATTGAATTTTGGTGGTCTCCAAAAAGCACAGCTTAGCCCACACTTGCGCCAAAACCGCAGGCTAAGCTCGTATTTTTGTCAAAACCGCAGGCTAAGCCGTTGCCGGCGGCCAAAAATGTTGGCTAAATCCTAGCCGTCTCAGCCAGCAGAGCTGATGCGGCATTGTGGCGACTTCTAATTGGCGGAAATGAGGGTTGACAGCTGACTACTTTGGTTAAGTGCTAAATTTCCATGACTATTTTGGACAATTCTTTGGTGTTATGAGTCCTTTAAATTATTGTCTTAAGTCATTCTTTCTGTTATTAAATTGGTATCCTAATATTTATCATCTTATGAATCCAGGAAAGTCACTCAACTAAACAGGCAAGGGGTTATTCCTGAAGAACTTGCAGCTCTAACTTATCTTGCTGTATTGTATGCATTTTTCTTTTTTTCTTTTTTACTTTGTAATTTGAAAATTAAATTCAATTTTAGATTTTAAATCCTTAAAAGATAATTTTTTGTTTCTACATGTAATAACTTATATCTTTCACCTCTGCAGGAAAATTGATCAGAATGCATTCACTGGTACCTTGCCTTCATTCTTCGGAAAATTTTCTGATATGGTGATCTTGTAAGTGTAGAATGTTTATTAATTTATTTATCAATACTGACATATAGTTACAGCTTATGAATTATGATTATATTTATCTTAACAGGTCACTCGCCCACAATCGATTTTTTGGTACAATACCAAAGGAGCTCGGAAACCTTAAAGAACTAGCAATGCTGTGAGTAACTCTTGATGTCATTTTGTACTTCTAGTTCTTTTATTTCCTTGTTTATACCAAAAAGTTAGTTATTTACATATTCAGAGGAAAGTACACAGATGGTCCCTGTGGTTTACCAAAATTTTAGATTTGGTCTTTAGCTTTCTAAAAGTACACAGATGGTCACTGTAGTTTTCACTTTGTAACGCATTTAGTCCCTAACTTTTTCCAAAAGTACATGGATGGTCCTTGTGGTTTGCACTTTGTAACCCCATTAGTCTCTAAGTTGGACATGCTAAAACCTTTAAATTTGTTGGTTGAGGACTAAATGCGTTACAAAGTGAAAACTATAGGGACCATCCGTGTACCTTTAGAAAGCTAGGGACCAAATCCAAAATTTGATAAACCACACGGACAATCCGTGTACTTTATGCTTATATATTTTTAGTATGATTTAAAGTTGTCTGTTTGTTTCAGGGCTGTGAGCTCCAATAATTTTTCAGGCACTCTTCCTCCAGAACTCGGAAATCTAGTCAACATGCAACAAATGTACGTTCGTTTAAATACATGAAAGCTATATGCACACACACATACATAACACAGTATCCGAGGAGCAGCTAATTCATACATTCTTAACGAAATTTGCAGTTACCTCGACAGTTCTGGTGTTGGTGGTGAGATTCCCTCAACATTCGCCAACCTCGTAGATATGCGTGTCATGTACTTATTTTTTTCGTCCCATTAATATTCTTTTTATCTTTTTGGATTAAGTGAAACCCGTATATATTATATTTGTTTGTTTTTGCTTTCAGGTGGGCTTCAGACAGCCCGTTTTCTGGAAAGATACCTTCTTTTATCGGCAACTGGACAAAATTAGAGAGGCTGTGAGTGAGAATGGTTATAGCGCACAATTTCTTTACGTTAAAAAAGTATAAGTTACATTTTGTAGATGTTTGATGTTATAGGAGACTTCAAGGGAATAATTTTGAAGGTCCTATACCAGCTAGTTTTTCAAATTTAACCTTGTTGACTTCTTTGTGAGTCAATGCTTCTCTCTCTCTCTCTCTCTCTCTCTGTCTCTAGATATCTCCTCCTTTGGTTATCAGTTACGTTAAAACGTTTATGCATAACATTTTGTAGGCGAATAAGTGATTTGCAGAATGTGAGTTCATCTCTTGATTTTATCGGCAACTTAAAGAATCTAACTGACTTGTAAGGCACACAAATCTCTGACATAAGATATATAATTAGAGGTGGCAAAATGGGCAGAGCGGGTGGATTGGGTAACGGTTCAAACTGGTTCGGGTCAAATTATATATATATATATATATATATATATATATATATAACAAAGTTAATGCTTGTAAATAGTTAGGTGGTGCTAAAATGCACCATCTCCCTTTACTAAAATGAGCATGCCTATCTACGCTATAATGAGCCCCTTTTGTGGTTTTTGTATTTTTTTTTAACTTTTAATCACGCCCGTATACCTTAAATAACTTGCGTTCGTTAATTATACTGGTCTTCGTATTGTACTTTTGGAGTTTTTCCTTTCGGTTGGTATACTGAGTGTCGGTACTATCGATATCGTAACAAACTGCTGGATTCCCGCCGCAACGCGCAGGAGAAATTTACTAGTTTTTGTACATGTTGAAACAGGTTGGGTGAGTTGACCTTAAACACTTTTTGTCTAATACTCTTCGGATTAACTAGTGTGTGATAAGGCGTATAGGAATCGCGACCCGTTAGTAAACGGGTCGAAATTGCCACCTTTAAATTGTATGTCTATCTTCTTATGGAGTTTCCAACATACACCAAGTTGCTAACAATTTTTTTCATGTTTTGACTAGAGTTATAAGAAACGCATTAGTTTCTGGTCCTATTCCGGCAGACATTAATCAATTGCAAAAGCTAGAAACATTGTAAGTTTTTATACAAAGTTCTCTAAAAGGCAGTAAACCGTCATTGTATCGGATTCCTACTACTGTATTTTATCTGCTATAATTTCTCTTTGGCAGGGATTTAAGCTTCAACAATTTAAATGGTTCACTTCCACCAACGTTAATGAATATGAGTTCCCTCGTTTCCTTGTAAGTTAATACTAAACCTTCCCTTACAATATCCGATAAATCAAACCGTTCTCGTATAAGAAGTTATTTGTTTATTGTACTTTGTATATCTTTCTTATACAAAGTTGTTTATTGTAAGTTATATACTAAACCTTCCTTACAATATCTGGTAGATGTCATTGTTTCTCTTATAGGAAGTTGTTCAGTTATTGTATTATTTATTTATTTATTTCATTCTTATACAATTGTTCTTAATGTGGTCAGGTTCCTAGGAAACAACAGCTTGTCTGGTTCTCTTCTTCCCGACAAAAGTACGAATCTTCAGAACATGTAAGTTGATTACAGCTATGTGAACATTTATCGGTCATTAGTATTTCTAAGATTTATCAGTTACACAAGAATAAATTGTGTTCATGCATAAGTTTTGTTCTTTAAACAAGCTTTTAAGATTTTCACTCTCATGGTTTTTATTTTTTATGTTTCAGAGATTTGTCTTACAATCGTCTGTCGGGATCTTTTCCTCGATGGGTGATTCCAACGTGGTCAATGGCTAATCTGCAATTGTATGTTAATTTCTCTTCATTAACTTTGGGGAATTTAGTAGCTTATAGGTTATAACTTCAAATTTTGAAATGTTTGCCTGTTTTTATTCAGGAATTTGGTGGCTAATAACTTCAAATTTGACAGCACAAACATAAGGTAATCACTTAAATACCATTTCTATTTTGTACGGTCATTGTTTCAAGAGATTTACTGCATCCATGCACTTTGTAAGAACCAGAAAAATAATTTAGAAAAATTTGATTTTAATACTCTCAACTTTGACATATTAGCCGGCAAGAGTCACAACTTTTAACCTATTTTCCCTCGGTTGTCCCATACTACGTAAAAGTTAACCTAGTTAGTTTTTGCTGACGTGGACTGCTTATGTGGCAAGAAGTCAAAGTTTTGCTGACGTGGACTGCTTATGTCGCAAATAAGTCAAAGTTTTGATGATGTGGACTGCTTATGTTGCAGAGTTTGATGACATGGACTGCCACATAAAAGTCTACGTCAGCAAAAACTAACTGGGTCAACTTTTAGTTAGTATGGGACCGCTGAAGGAGTAGACATTAAAAGTTGTCAAAGTTGGGATTATTAAAATCCAATTTTCCAATAATAAAAATTTACAAGAGGAAATAATGATCACTCTTATTGATCATTTTTCCGTCGTTTAGTTCGGGCCTTGATCCTTTACTTCATGATGCTTCATATCATTATTCCTTTTGTTTTGAATAACTGTATCTCCATTTGTAGTGATTTCCCAGGATTAAACTGTCTTCAGCGAGGCTTTCCTTGCAACAGGAACACAACACCTTGTAAGTTCATTGTTTCTTATCCTCCAAGAATTTTTAATTCATCAACTTTAGTTAAAAATGATGACATGGCAATTGATGATGATCTTTGTTGCATGCTAAAGATTCCAGCTTTGCGATCAAGTGTGGCGGCTCAGAAGTGAGATCCCTCAACAACGTATTATTCGATACAGAGAACAAAACAACTCTGGGGCCGGCTTCCTATGACTTATTTCAAGAAAAATGGGCAGTTAGCAATGGTGGCATTGTCATTGACCGAGACGACCCGTCATTTATAGTTTCCACATCGATCCAAGTCGATAACACAAGATATCCAGAACTTTACAGAACTTCTAGAAAGTCTCCAGGATCTCTTAGATACTATGGTTTAGGGCTGGAAAACGGGCCGTATACTATAACCCTTTTCTTTGCGGAGACGGTTTTTAACCGAACCCCTAACACATGGCAGGGTCACGGGAGGCGTCTCTTTGATATTTACATCCAGGTTAGACATAAAAGAAAGAGTAAAGTACACGGATGGTCTCTGTGGTTAACCAAAATTTTGGATTTAGTCCCTAGCTTTTCCAAAGTACACGTATGGTCCCTGTGGTTTGTAGTTTTTAACATATTTAGTCCCCAACTTTTGCCAAAAGTACATGGAAGGTCCCTGTGGTTTGCACATTGTAACACATTTAGTCACTAAAAGTTGGGGACTAAATGCTTTACAAAGTGCAAACCACAAGGACCATCCGTATACTTTTGGCAAAAGTTGAGGACTGAACGAGTTATAAAGTGCAAATCATAGGGACCATCCGTGTACTTTTGGAAAGCTAACGACTAAATCCAAAGATTTGGTTAACCATAGGGACCATCTGTGTACTTTACTCTAAAAGAAATTTTGCCCACATGCCCTCATATGTTTTAAGACATAATTTTAATATGTTTTTTAAAATGTTTTCTGATACGATTCAAATATGTTGTCGTTTTCTTTAGGGAAATCGTAGACAAAAGGATTTTGACATATCAAAGGAGGCAGGTGGTGTTGGAAGAGCTCTTGAAAAGAAGTTTGATGTTATTGTGAAACAAAGTTATCTCGAAATTCATCTGTTTTGGGCTGGGAAGGGGACATGTTGCATACCCGAACAAGGAGATTATGGACCGTTAATTTCTGCCATAAGAGTTTCTCCTGGTACGAAACATGGAATCCATACATGCTATTTATTTTATTCTGATTCTAGTGATTATTGATTTTTTTTTTATTTTTGATAAAAACAGATTTCAAAGTTAATAGCAATTCAAACAAAACTGGAATGATCGTTGGTATTGTAGCTGCCGTGATATCTGTTAGCCTTCTGCTCTTAGTTTTTGGTGTGTACATGAAAAGGAAACGGTCTAAACATGCGGAAGAAGATGGTAAAATTATATTTTCGTAGTAATTTTATCAATTTGTATATTGGAGGGAGTCCTTACCCTTGGTTGTCCTTTCGTTTTTATTAGAGTTTCTTGGAATGGGGCCGAAAGTAAAAACTTATACCTATGCGGAACTGAGAACCGCAACTGCCGATTTCAGTAGTTCTAATTTGCTAGGAGAGGGTGGTTTTGGACCTGTTTACAAGGTTTGATATTAACTTTTACCGTTAAAACTAAATCACACATAATTGTTATTTGGTTTTGTTTAATGACAAGTTACAATATGTCATAGGGGATACTGAACGATGGAAGTGTGGTAGCAGTGAAGCAACTGTCAGTAGCATCACACCACGGAAGGAGTCAGTTTATAACCGAAATTTCAACCATTTCAGCTGTCCAACATTGGAACCTTGTGAAGTTGCACGGTTCTTGTATTGAAGGATCTAAAAGACTTCTGGTTTACGAGTATCTTGCAAATAAAAGTCTTGATCAAGCACTCTTTGGTATGTGACCTTCATCATATTCTAGTCATAATGTCAATATCTTAATATGTTGATATCTTGTAGGGAAAAGCAAAGTGCACCTTGAGTGGCCAACTCGCTTTAATATATGTTTGGGCACCGCAAAGGGACTGGCTTACCTTCATGAGGAATCAAGGCCTAGAATTGTGCATCGCGATGTGAAATCAAGTAATATATTGCTTGATGGAGAATTATGCCCCAAGATATCAGACTTTGGATTAGCAAAATTATACGATGATAAACGAACCCACATGAGCACCCGTGTTGCAGGAACTATGTGAGTTCTTCTTGCCTTGTTATAGAAATATGTTATATTTATTTACTACTAAATAACCAGTTATATATAACTTCGATCCTGTATAGTGGCTACCTTGCCCCGGAGTATGCAATGCGCGGGCATTTAACATCAAAGGCTGATGTTTTTGGATTTGGAGTTGTTTGTCTAGAGATTCTTAGTGGGAGGCCCAACTACGACGAGAAAGTGGATCCTGAACGGAAGTATCTGCTACATTGGGTAAGTTGATTGGGGATGTATTTGAGCCAAGTCTGGCAAAGTGGACGGGTTGGGTACCGGTTCACAACAGGTTCAGATCCTAATGGGTCAAAATGGGTTTTGACTAGAAGTTACCAGGGTTTAACTGAGTCGTTTTAGAAAAAAAAAAAAAGAAGTATCAAAATGGGACCCCGTCAATGTCAATACTCTGCTAACCAATGAAAAACCAATGAAATCAGGATCATGCTACTTGTACCAATACGAATAATAAATTCTTTAATTTCTCGTATAATAATCAAAAGAATTTATGGTTATTTTTCAGGCATGGAGTCTTTACGAAAGCGAACGACATTTGGACCTCATAGATCCATCTTTGTCATCTTTTGATGAGCAACAAGCTACTCGTATGATAGGGGTAGCCCTTTTATGCGTTCAAGCATCGCCAACGTCAAGACCAGCAATGTCACGTGTGATTGCCATGCTATCAGGCGACGTTGAAATAGCCCCCGTTACAACAAAACCAAGTTACTTGACAGATTGGGATTTTAATGATATCACCAACACATTCGATGATGAAGAACCTATTTCTTCTAAAAATACAACCATGACGACTGCAACGACAAGTACAACTACGAACACAACAACCTCAACTGAAAATACACCCACAATGTTGTCGGAGGTTATGAACAATGGGAATCTTAGAGAAGGAAGGTGACACACCATTGTTGATTATTGTCATAAGGTCACATTTAAAAAAACTCTTAATTTTTTTGTCCATAATAAAGGTCACGTTTTACCTTTTTTATTTCTGAATTTTATTTGTTTACCAGATCGTTTTTTTTTTTGCTTATTATTAAGGTCACGTTTTTTTTTGCTTATTGCCATGCACATGAAAAGAATACGAAAAAAGTCACTCAACCCAGCTTTGCTATATTAGACTATGCGGTTTGGAGGAGGGTTGTCCTCAAATGATGATCCGCCATATAAACGTCCAAGTAAACGGCTGTGGGGGTGAGCCTAAAGGGATGTGCCTAGGGTGTGGATAATGAGCCCCTTTATATATACATATGTATGTCTTTATAGTTGTGTGTGTGCTGGATAAAGAATGAGGTTCGACAAGAATGTCTGGGGGCGATGGAGAGGACGTCGGCGTACCAGACCGACCCGGAGACGACCCCCATATCTCCAGCCTTAAAGCCCTTACACTTGTATATATAGAATGTATAGAATATATGTACATGTAAAAAATTATCTAAACTAATGACCCATTACCCAAGTTTACGAAAAAAGTGACATAGTGGTGTTCATTTTTTACAAAAAGATATAAACTATATAATCTCATTTTAATGGATTAATTAAGGTCATTATTTTAAATATTTTTTTTATAAATACATGAAATATAGACAAGTAAAGAGACTTTAATATGAAAAACAGAATTGTGAGACTTTTTATACGTTGTTTTGACATGTGGAGCAAACTTTTATGTGCCCAAATTATATAGACTTTTTTCCGTTGGTTTTTGCTAATATTAACCATTTTTTTAAATCAGCTTCAATTTGCTTTTTTTTCCCTCATTTACGAAGGCAAGGATTAAAAGTATAGTTAGCAACTTAACAATATATGTATTTGAAAAATAATAGCGGCTTTGTTTTAATTCAATTTATACGATTAATAAGAGTTTCACCCATCAAAAAGATTTATAACAATATAATTTATTAGTACATAGTCTTTTTGTTAAAACTTTTAATAAGGTGAACAATAAACAAGATCTGTAAGTATGCTAGGTGATTTTTAACTTTTTTAGGGTCTAAGGATTTCCATCCCGTCCATTATCACCTCCTTCAATTCTAAATTTAAGAAAAAAAATCTATTAAAAACTCACTCTATCCTATCTATTATTTATATATTCCAACTATCTATTATTTCTATATTCCAACTGTAAATTACAAAAAGATGGCTATATAAACTTTTTATATATAAAAAACTGCTCTTCATCTTCCACTAAATTATTGTGAGTGTATAAAAATGAGAAATATCATAAAAATAAGTATTTGTAAGTAAGATAAAGATGAAAATGGTGGATGTGATGTGGAAGGTTTTTAAAATGAAAGATAATTTTTTTAATAAAATGATTTATAGTTAAATTATAGGATAGAAAATTATAGACTAGATGTGAATGTGAGGGGGCACTTCATTCAGATACCCTAAGACCCACCAATCATGCACTACATCTCATTTTTATTTTCAACTTCTCAAATGCTACAAAATCACTAAAAGTACTCCTTTCAACTATCCAATTAATTTTTTTTATTTGTTTAAAAAAAATAAACAAGTAAACAAAAAATATAAATATAAACTTTAATTTTAAATAAAAAATCGCAATTCAAATAAAAAAACATCAACTTTCAACTACCCTATATCCTTTATTGTTTTTTTATAAATAATAAATAAATGAAACAATTCAACACAAACAAATATATATAAACTTTAATTTTAAATAAAAAAAATCATAATTCATATAAAAAACATCAAAATAGGAGAAATAAAAAAAATGCATGACTACAAAATTAAACTATTCCTCGTCCGACTCGAGGACGCAGAGTAGATCTTTAGTTGCAAGATGTAAAACACGATCAAATCGAAGTCGGAAATGCGTATCTGCATGCATCCATCAACTGGTCAACAAGAACATCATCGTCAAAATCAGATTTACTTAAAAAAATAAGGTGTTGAAACATGTTTACTTAAAAAAGACATAAACAAAATGTGTGTATATACATATAAAACTCAAATTACATATAAAATCCAATCTGATTTATTGCTAGTCGTTACCTCACCGGCCGACTAGCACCTAACGATTATTACAACCTTGATATTATTACATACTACTACTTGTTGATTTTAAAAGAACCTGATTTCTTATCACTATTTGTTTGATCAGAGCATAATATGATATATAAACACATTTTCATTTAAACAAGTTATATTTTTTGTGGTGGCTTGAGAGGCAATCGATCCAAAGAAAAGATCAACACACGAGTGGTGAGAAAATGAGTCAAGTTTTGGTGGGTGTGAGTGTACTAACGAGCCACTAAATTATGAATATTTTGACCCAAAAGTTAAAGAAATCTTAAGACACCTTATCTGGCGTTTTTGAAACCCTTTTTCTTTGTGGAAAAAAAATAGGAGCAACCTAGGATTCCTGAAAAGGTATCAATGTTTTGTTGTGTTTTGTTGGTATCATATCCATGATTTTCTTTTACCAATTAAAAGTTAAAGCAGGGAATCAAAGCAAAAGGCTATGTGGAATATGATCATGCATGTCTCCTAAGGAAAACATTATTTGGTGAAAGTGACAATTTGTAAAAGAAAACATTAATCCTTATGCTGAGTATTCTTTTCTAAAACTAAAGTTTGATTCATTCAGGTTCCTCATTCCAAGGATTGCCACCAGTGCAAGCACAATTGCACGATGCTCATGTCTTGGCTGAAATACACAGGTTTCTTGAATCGTTGTATTAAATGAAGCTAACAAAATTGTTGGGAAATTAGAAACAAAACTGGATTAATCTAAGAGATGTGAATCACTTTAAGGGTGGTAGGGGTGTAATCGGTGAGTGGGGTGTTTGAGTGGGTTCACCGATCGGTGACACCGCCGCCACCCCTCTTTCGGCGATTGGTAACTCAAATGAAGGTGTTGAAATCGGTGGGTATTCACCGAACAAGAAGAGAAGAGATAGAGGGGAGAGAGAGGGTTAGTGGTGGGCCTCACCCCTTTTCAACCAATCACAAATTTTTTATTTATTATTATTTTTTTAAATGTTTATTACTCTTCATGCGTTTGAGCACCCCTAGTGTTTGAGTGCAAATTGAGTAGTGAGAAGTTGATATGACATGATTTTATTGGTTAAAAAAAAGTTTACCACTCCCCATTTGGAGAGTGCCCCTTCCACCCTAAGATTTGAAACAATTAAGTGGTTCATTTCAATTTCTCAATTTGATAAAACTCGAAATAATTATGAAAGAACTAGAATGTGATTTGTGTGTAATTCGTGAACCAGGGAGTGACCAAAGAGATAGAATTTGGAATTTAGGGTTCAAGTCCATGTAACAACCATCAGACAATTTTCTATTTCAATTCAAATTGCTTTAAAGAATGGAGCCAAATTCTATCCCGAAATTAAATGTAATGTTCGGATAATTAATTTTTCTAAAGAGTTTTTATTGAAGCCATGTTCCCGGATACTTAAAATCATAATAAACCCAAACAAACGTGTACATCACTACGTCAAATGTGACCTACGGCCATACTTTTTCAAAAACCTCCATGCCACACTTTTAGATAAATGTGTGGCTAAAGGTCATTAATGAAATTTCAAAATCTTCTAGCCTACTTTTAACCACACATTATTTATTCATGTGACTATTGAATAACAATTGAAAACTTTTAGCCACACTTTAAGAAAAAAAATGACATTTACTAGCCTCACTTATGCATGCTATCTGTCATTAACTTTAAAAAGTCACCCTTAACATGTATAGCACTATATGATTAGCACACCACCTCGTTTGTTGGGTCATTATTAAGTATTCAACCGTTACGAACCTATACCATTTTAATAAATAGAAAAAAACAAAATTCTTAATCCTGAACATTAGAGATAGTCACCTTGTTAAACACTTGATATGATAACATTGACATAATTACCCCAAAACAAAGGCACAACTTGGACACAAAAAGCATAAACATAATTATCCCAAAATGATGTTTCAAAGATTTAGGTTTCAAGTGACTAAGCATAAACTAAACTAAGCTAAACAAACGACCATAAACGGATGCAAACGAATATATTAGCAAACGTTCACAAACGCGATTGAACGAGCATGACCTTTGTTTGTGTTCGTTCATTAATTTAATCGAATGAAGTTCCTTGTTCATCTTCATTCACTTATTAAAGAATGTAAGTAAACGAACTTCCAGGTGAATGGTTCGTTGAATGTTTGATTCATTCATAGGCACACATACACACACACACATACATACATACATACATACATATATATATATATACACATAGTCTTAGGATCCTGTAAAAAGGATATTATTCGTAAGAAGTGTGATAAGGCATAAGAATTGACATATAGGTATCATATTTTGGACTTGGACATAATGTTTTGGGTTGTTTTGGGCAAGAAAAACACCAAACATAGCAATTTAATACACAATGCAATGAATTTTAAGCTTAAAACTTAAAACACTATGCTAAGAACGTTAAGTAGTGTATTTTAAGTGTTAAGCTGTGTGATTTTGTTGTGTTTCAAATTTCACGCCCATAAATACATTGCTTTGTGTTTTAAATTGTTATGTTTAGTGTTTTTCTTGCTAAAACAACCCAAATCATCATGCCTAAGTCCAAAACATGATGCCTACATGTCAATTTCTACGCCTTTTTACACTTCTCATAAAAAAGGTCCTTTTTACAGGAACCTCACATATATATATATAAGAGGGTGGGGTTCTAGAGTGAACACTAGTGTATTTGCGAACTGAGTGAATAATTCTGACCATTGATTACACACGTGTATGGCTAGGATTTCATCATCAAGTTGTAAAATACATTAGTGTATTTTATTATCAAATCCTGGCCATTGATTGACACATGTGTTAATAATCAAGGGCTAGGATTAGTTCACAAAGTTCACTATCAAGGGGGTTATTCACAAATGAACATAACCCTAGATATATATATATATATATATAGGGATCATGCGAGAACCATCTTTATTTCGACAACCTCGAGAGCCAATGTGAACACAATAAAAATACCTAAAAATCTAAAAAACACAAAAAAATTAATATTTTCTTATAAAATCGCTATATTTCGTCAGCAAAATTTTTTTTTTGAGTAACCATTATCGATGCACATGTGCATATGTATCATTTCTTGGACAAATTTTGTAATATATTACCAGTACTAGATAATTGCACTTTCATTTACACTACCATCCGTAATACACTACTTTTTACATTACTAATATTGAAAATGCACATGTGCATCATTATGTATAACCATGATATAACGTGTTTTGGTACAAAAAGTTTGTGGTTTTGAACGATGAATCAGGCCCATATACATGTTTTTTGAGTAGTTATATCTAGTGGTTGATGGTTCAGTTATATTTGTCACTCTATGATGTAATATGTTGTTTGGATGGTATTAAAGGTGTTGATGTACATGTAATAAAGTGAAATATTGGTATTGGTATTGTATTATGGATGGTAGGAGGTAATGATATTGTATTATGGATGGTATGATGATGAAAGGGAAAGTGTATTTAGAGCAGTGTACCAAAACACGTTATATAGATGCACATGTACATTTCTTATATTGTTAATGTAAAAAAGTAGTGTATTATGGATGGTCTTGTAAATGAAAGTGCAATTGTCTAATATTGGTAATGTATTATGGAACTTGTCAAAGAAATGATACATATGCACATGTGCATGGATAATTGTTACTCGAATTTTGGTTTTTTTTGTTTTGGTTTCTTATTAGTGATGAAATATAGTGATTTTTTTTTTAAATACTAAAAAAAATTGTATGTTTTTTAGATTTTTTTTGGTATTTTTGGTTGTGTTCACATTGATTCTCGCAATAAAGAGTGGTTTCTAACGGATCCTTCTCCTATATATATATATATATATATATATATATATATATATATATATATATAGGGTGGGGTTATAGAGTGAACACAATCCTGACCATTGATTTATAAACGTGTATGACTAGGATTTCATAATCAAATCGTGAAATACACTAGTGTATTTCATCATCAAATCTTGGCCATTGATTTACACACGTGTATGACCAGGAGTAGTTCACTCAGTTTGCAAATACATCAGTGTTTACTGTTGAACCTGATCCTATATTTTATATATATATATATATATATATATATATAGGGTGAGGTTATTGTGAGAAATTTTAAAAGTGTGAAAAGGATAAGAAAGAATATAAACCATTGGATTAAATATCTAATGGTTGAGATCATAGTGACAATTCTGTAAATAATGTTTCCAAATTGTAACTGATTGGAGCATTTAGGGGTATTTTCAAACTTTTAACAACTTTCAAAACAAAACCGTATCTTCTCCCCTCCACGATCAAAATCAATCCATCGAGAAATTAGGAGTTTAACCAGGAAACTATTTTCAATCGAATTCCAATCGCAATTCTCTCAGCACAATGAAGAAGATTAATCAGGAAACTATTTTTTAATTGTCTTCAAACGATTTATGGTTTTATTCCTGATTACTTTAGTTGGTATCAATTAGGGCTTTCAATAGGTTCCTTATTTCATTCGATAAAAATTGCTATGGTGTTTTCAATGAGTTATGCTGTTTTTTGGTGTTATTTATTATCTATTGTGTTCGTTGTAAGTTGTATTATTCAAACAAAAACTGTTGTGGTGTTTTTGGTTTCTGTGGTGTATTTTATAAGTTGTAGGGTTTATGATGCATTCTAAAAATTAGGGTGTTATTTAATGGCTATGGTGTTATTTCTGTTATATCTAATGTAAGCACAAAGGGGGTGTTTTTCCGAACTTGCAAAAACATATTGCACATGTGTGTTCGCATATACATTTGAATGCATTCAATAAAACGATTGTCTATGACGTGTTATTTGATATTTATGGTGTTATGAATGTTAGGGTGTTATTTAATATCTATTGTGTTATTACTGTTAGGGTGTTATGTAATATCTATGTAAGCACAAAGGGACTTGCATTGTTGCACATGTGTGTTCTTTTACAACATTTTTTATATGTTATTAGATATCTATGGTGTTCTTTATAAGTTGTATATATTCAACAAAAACTGATGTGGTGTTTTTATGGTGTATGATGTTATTTCTGTTATATCTCTTGTAAGCACGGAGGGTGTATTTTCGAACTTGCAAAAACATATTGTACATGTGTGTGCTCATATAAAGTGGAATGCATTTAATAAAACTACTGTCTATGTGTTTTACGTGTTATTTGATATCTATAATGTTATTATTGTTAGGGTGTTATTTAATATCTATAGTGTTATTATTGTTAGGGTGTTATTTGATATCTATGGTGTTATATCTGTTAGGGTGTTATTTGAGATCTATGGTGTTATATCTGTTGGGGTGTTATTTGATATCTATGGTTGTATATCTGTTAGGGTGTTATTTAATATATATGTAAGCACAAAGGGCCTTGCATTGTTGCACATGTGTGTTCTTTTACACCAAGTTTATGTGTTCTTTTATTTTTGTTTTAATTCTGTTTTGGACTGTTGACTGGTGTTATAATACATTTGTTGTAATAACTTGGTTTAAATATACATTTGTTATAATATATTTGTTGTAATAACTGTGTTATAATATATTTGTAGTACATGTGCACTCCATAGTTAGGAAAAGCCAGCATCTTAGATAAAAAATGTACCGATCAAACTATAAGAACACAAAAGAAACACCAGTCATCTGTTCAGATGCAGATGCAGAGGAGAATGAGAAAAAAGGTACTTTCATTGCAACAAAAAAATGCTCATATGTAACGATTGGAACATAAAATTAACTGATAAGACTTGACTTTATTTACAGCAGATGTGCATGCTCATATAACTGAGCGTATGAGTGAGAATACAAATAAAAAAAAGGAGTGCC
This sequence comes from Scalesia atractyloides, assembly GCA_947069175.1. Lineage (NCBI taxonomy): Eukaryota > Viridiplantae > Streptophyta > Magnoliopsida > Asterales > Asteraceae > Scalesia > Scalesia atractyloides. The sequence goes on from CAMTDV010000001.1 coordinate 88,419,886, forward strand.
TCCACTGCCTGAACCAGAAGCAACAAAAGTTATGCTCCTGCCGGGGAAGCAATTTAAATCAACGGCATGATCAACAGGCTGGTAATTCTGAAGCCCTACATAAAAATATAATCAGTTTACAGAAAACACAACAGAAAGTCAAAAAAACATGTAAACTACAAATTATGCCCTTAATTCAGGACACCAAACCGACACAAAAAACCACCCCATAAAATAGATCCCTTGTCAAAAAAAAAAAAGACACCAAAACAATATATATATTTAAAAACGGCACCATAACTCATAAAACCATTGTTTGGAACTTACAATAGTTATAACATAAATAACACCATGAAAGAACATTGACCACAGATATATAAGCACACATAGAAACACCAAATGGCACAGATAAACACACATACAACTTCCATTAGTTATAACACCATGAAAGATCACCCCGTAAAAAGACACCATAACAATATATATATTAAAAAACGGCACCATAACTCATAAAAACACTGTCTGGAACTTACAATAGTTATAACAGAAATAACACCATGAAAGAACATTAGTTATAACATAAATAACACCACAGATATATAAGCACACAAAGAAACACCAGATGGCACAAGTAAGCACACATAAGCACACATACAACTTCCATTAGTTATAACACCATGTAAGAACATTAGTTATAACAGAAATAACACCACAAATACCATTTAAAAAGTTATACACTTAATCCATTAAAAAAGACACCATAATACCATTTAAAAAAAAACACCATAACTGAACGTAAAGGTTTAACTGAAAGTCATATTGATCAACTAAATCTCACGGTTTAAAAGAACACCTATTAAATAAAACACCATACCACACCTTGACTCATTGAGTACACCTATTTCCGAACACTAAAACACTCTTTAAATAAGACAACATAACACCAATTAAAAAAACACCATGCGATACATGAAAAACACCATGCACTCCCACGTATATGAACATAAGAAAACAAAAGATACCATAACAACAAATTGAACAAACCATAACAACATCACACTGTTGGAAACTAAAAAATCATTCAAACTAATTGAGAACAAAGTTATTCATTCTGATCACAAGAAAAACAAAAAAGATGAAACAGATCGCGGTCGGATACAAAACAACCACCTTAAATTCATACCTGGTTCTTGGTTATCCATCAAAAGCGATATATCAGTGCAGATGGACTCGAATTTCAATCGCAAAATCACGTATGCAGTCAATCAAAAAATGTTGAATAAGCAACACAAAAAAAAATTCTCTGCCAGAATAACATATAAGGTCGAAATTATCACAATATTCAAACCAATTTGAATTGATAAAAATCCCGAAAATAACTGCCTTGATCGGTTGAAACATATAAATTCCTTTATTAGGTTTTATTAGTGAAATTACACTTATACCCTAAATCTACAAAAAAAGGACACATCGCACATTCATATTCTTTCTTACCCTTCTCACACTTTTAAATTTTCTCATATCAACATATATATATATATATATATATATATATATATATATATATGTATATATATATGTGTATATATATATATATATATATATGTATATATATTATATTTCCTTACACAAAAAGTGAATGAATGATTCTGATACTAGATGTATCTGAAGATAAAGATAAATGCATCATTAAAGAAAAATATTATGTACATGTCAATCTCAAAATTTTTCTTGAGCTAGCATATGTTACGATGTGTAATTCCTTTTATATGATACATAGAGCACCTATATCAGTGGTCATCCGGATTTTTGCTAAGTCTGTCCACAGTTCCGTGAATCTAATCTTTTTCAGATTAACTAATGGGATGGTGGTGCACTGGCAAAAGCAAAGCCTTTAAACATCTTGAAAAAGTGAGGTTTTGAGTTTAAGTCTCCCAGACGATAAAAATAAAAGAAATTTGTCATTCAAAAAATTAATAAATAAACAAACTTGTTCAGACTAACTACGTGACGTAATTTAAAAAACTGAAATTTGAAAATTAAGGTTTATGGAGGCTGAGATAGCTGGGGTGGAGGTTTGTGGGGGTTTGTTGACATAGATGTTCTTAAGCTGCATGTTATGGTTGCGAGAAGGAAGGAGAGAGGATGCCAGGTAGGATGCAGAGACGTGTGAAAAGTGGCAAAAGTCCCCTCTCCCGCACCGGATTGTGGTGAACACATCACCACTATCTCGTGCATCAGTGTACAAAATTTTGACCATTGGTTGATTAGAACCAAAGCGCGAATGCTTCCTAATAAATGCAACAATCTCAACATGTTGATCCCGAGGACCTTCCTGAAACCCAAGAGGATAAATCCACAGTCGTTCCCAAATCCCAACTGGATTTGTCAAAGGAAATGAAAGACAAGAAAACATGTACAAAACCCAAAGGAAGAGTTGTCCGGTAAGGCGACTAGCACCTGATTGGCACAGGAGCCCACTGCAGACACGTTCACATAATACCTTAAAGCTCGGAGTGAGAAACATCCCCTTATGTTTTGCATCGTATTTGGCAATTGTCATCTTTAAAACAGCGTCAGAGCCTGTCCCACTCGGCTGATTCACGAAGATATTTATGTAAATGTCATTAGACCTATTTTCTTATTGTTATCCCTAAATTTGAACCGACTGATGGTGTTGTCGGTAACTTTCGGTTTTTCTTTCTCTCGTTCCTATTAAATGACGATATCAAATAATAATGATATTAAAATATTTTTAGATATTTAGTTAAAATTTGAGCATGGATGGTTAATTTAAGTCTCCAAATAACAACATAAACTTGTTTTTTTTACTTTAAAACTTCTATCTTAGTCTCCAAATATCACACTCAAAATTATGTTCATTAAAATATTAAATAATAATAATAATAGTTATTTATATGTGATTTCTAAATTTTTTAAATATTTAATGTGGTTATATAATTTGAATAATAAAATAGGTGGTGTTTTGAATAGTAAAAATACAATAATAAAAAATAGGTGTAATAAAAATGACATTTCTAAAATAAAAATTACTGTGTGTCAAATAATAAAATATTAGATGGTATTAAAATAATAATATATTTTTTATATGTGTGTGTTTATATATTGGTAGTTGTATTTTATACTAAAGTATTATTTAAAGGACTAAGTACCAATATATAAACATATACCATTCAGAGATTATTAGGCTATAGGATGTTGTCATAACTTTTATGATCACTATAACCCTTTAAATCAACGTCATGTTATCTACTTCTAATCAATCATTTAAAACCACTACTTTAAGGGCGTGGTCATCATCCAAATCACTATTCTCTTATTTTAATTTATTTTTGTGAAAAGGAAAGGAAATATTAAAGAAGGAAAGGAGGCTCATGGTTGCTATGGTTTAATCCATGAGAATCATGATGGATGAGGTAAGAGGGTGACGTAGCAATCCATTAATGGTTCTATATGACGATTAATGACCCAAGCATGACCCCCACATCCTATAACCTTACCAAGTTCGGGAGGAGAATAGGTGAGAGACGTAACCAGAATGGACTAAAAGTTTAAAACATGTGCAATAAATATGATAAAATGTCAATTAAATAAGTGAGTCATGATGTAGGCATTTTACTTTCATTCTTAAGCCAAATTTACTTGATGAAAATGGCCCACATCCTATGCATCTATCATGCAGTAAAAGGCGTGATTTAAAGTCTTTCATCAGAGTGGCGAGAAACATAAAAAGAGGGTGTTAATGTACAGGGGCGGAACTAGCATTCAACCAGCCGGGTCACGGGACAGGGCTCAACTTTGAACAAGTAGTGTAAAAAAATTTTCGATTTTATACAAAGGATACCCATAAATAACTACGAGGACACCCTTAAGACCACCCGTTGTGAGAACAGTGAGTAGCAGTTTTGTGTGTTTTTCACGCATGTCGGGTATGATGGTTTGCGAAGTGTTGCCTGAAATATGGAGAAGAAAACAAGGATGAAGATGATAGTAGATAAAGTAAATATTTTTTTTCTGTTATATTGTTTTTCTTCTGACACTTTCCTTTTTCCAGTCTCTTTACCACCTACCAAAAGCATGTATTCTAGATTTAAATATTCTATTTACTAAAAGTTAATTTAAGTGGCATATTACACATTATTTCTTTAATTCCTGATAATTTTTGTATTTCTTTAATTTTATATTTTATAACTATTCTTTATTCGATGATAATATGTGATTGTTTTTGTTATATTTTCAATTTATTTAAGTATATTATTATATATTTGATCATTTAAATTTATTATTTTATATAACTGTTTTTACAAATTATTCTAACATTTTTATTATTAGTGATATTTTTCTTGAAAAAATACTTTGGCAAATAGAACAAACTTAAAATCAAGTATTAAGACTATGAAATCCGTTTGATATTGAAACATAACTAGAAAATAAGTTAAAAAGAAGTTAAATGATTATAAGATAAGAATATAGGTGATCTTGCCTTGCATAAATTAAATAATTTTTTTGTTTATTAAATGTTTGGTTTGGATCTTTTATAAACCTAAAGAATTTTGCAATGTAATTTTATTATTGTTTTACATTATTTAATTATTGTTGATTTTTTAATATTGTATGATTGCACGGTGAAAAATTTTTTCTGTGACACCCCTGAGCTAACGTTCTGGTTCCGCCACTGTTAATGTACCAATTCTTATAGCATGAGCCACAACTACTAAAAATAAGAATAAAATCACCCATATCTTATGACTCCTTAATCATTTAAAAAAATGACCCAGATTTCTTTTAGTTTTGATGCTTCATTAATGTATTCAATGAAATTATATTAAATTATTTTTTATACATATGAATTGAGACTCGTAGTAAATTATATTTTTTTATATTTGTTTCTTATTTTTTATGGTATTTTATCTATTGCCTAATTTGTTTTTTAGTAATATCTTGTGTCTGTTAACTTTGTAAAAAAATTCGAAACCTACATGTATGTGTATTTTTTATGACGTTTCAAGTTATTTGCCTGCGTATTGTGATGGTACGTTAGTGCAGACAATGGATCAGTATCGTTTAGTTCATTGCATTGTTGGTATGGTACATGCAATCGGTATAGAAATCAACACATGTTTTAGATCGATCGAAAACGATAAAAACAAACATCGGTACTAAAGTGGATGTTGCTCGAATGGTAACGATCGATCCAAATTGTCATGGTACTAGTGAAAATGTTGTTAGGTATAGTACGGTAGGGATTATGTGTCAGTTTATTGTAAAAAAATAAATAAATAAATACCGGTTCCAAAACCGATGTTGTTCGTTCGGTTCACTACGGTAGCGACATGGTATCTGATATCAAACAAGAAACCATAACATGTATGCATACTGATATCGATGTTCATTTCGGTTCAGTATGGTATGGTAGCGATACGGTGTCCGTTTATCAAAAGCAAAAACAATAAAAATATATACCGGTAAATATGTTGTTTATTGAGTTTCGGTTTGTATCCATTTTCAGAAAAGTTTATATCACAATGTTAAAAAAACATAGAACACAAGCGAAACGAAACGAACCGATATCAACAAAACAACATCTGTAACGGTATCGATATTCATTCTTATGGTTTTCGATCAATGTAAAATTTTATATTTCGATTACTATAACGAGTGTTGGTACCGTAATGAATCGAACTGATACCAACCGAATTCCTGTCATAAAGCATGGGGACTCTCACTGGTGGTAAGAATTTAATCTTTGGTTGGTAGAATGACTGGTTGAGTTAAGATTAGAACGGTTTATACCAAGTTAAATGATAAGCGAGGTTCTTTTTGAAGTTTTTTATATATAATCTATGGTTTGTATATTTTTTAGCATAAGTTTAAGTTATACTAAAAACGATTTTTATTTAACCTTTTTTGAAAACAATACATTCCGAATTTTGTTAATGTCATTTTATTTGCATTAGTTTATCTATACACTGTAAATTAAAGTTCATTTGCAATTATAATCACCTAGGAATTTGCAAGTTGCTCTTAGGGCTAAGTTGCTTGGCATATCCATCCTTTTAGAAGTTGGATATGCTATTTGTTATGTTTTTTAAGAATTGATATTAAGTAGCAGGTATAGTACGGGTGATGGCCAAAACGGCTCGGGTCGGGTATGGGTTAAAACGGTTGGGTCGGGCAAGGTTGGGTATGGGTATGGGTCAAAACATGTCTTTTCATTTTATTTGAAGACATAATTTGATGATGGGTATTTGATGATTGATGAAAGCATGGATCTTATAATGGCTTCGTACCCGGAAAAGGTTGATCAATTTTTGCAAGAAAAGGTGATAAGTTTTATCTAATCGACAACTGTCATTTTAAAACAATTATAAAATAATATAACGTTTAAAAACATGTCTTTTTATTTTATTTAACGACATAATTCGATTAATATAAATTGGTTTTTCTTGCCTGGAAAGTTCCCAGGTTATAATTCTACAACTCAAAGTAACGTCAAGGATGTGGAGGATGTTACCAACAAAGAGATTAAGCTTCCTATCTCAAAAAATGAAAAATAGTTGATATGTATTTTTGCATCTTCAACTTCCTTTTAGGTTATCGAGTCGTGTTTGATGTTAAAAACAATGTTCAATATTTGTTTCTTACAATTTGGTTTATAGGTACCCCTTACATTCCTTCATATACACAACGTTTCTAAATAAAAATCAAATTAAGAACCTAATCCAAAATGAGATGTCATAAAAAGTCGTCGGGTGATGGTTTCGTTATTACCGTCCTTCATTGCAAATTATCTCATCTACACATCTTAATTAGTGTAAAAATAACATAAATCAATAAAACATTTATAAAAGCCTATTTTTATGTCATTTACGAAATAAATCTATTAATTAAAATTAATTTTTTTTCTGGGCGATAGCATAGTGTTATATATAATTATAATTTCTTGTTTTTCCCTTTGTTTATAATTGTAACTGGATTAAGCACCCCCGCGTTGCGGTGGGGGCGAACATCAATGCCACACTATTTCTAACGACCACCAACACTGAAGTTGTGGCGTGTTAATGCGAAGAAATTAAATCGACACATAAAACATATAAAAGAATAACTATGTTGATCTATGACCCGCGCTTTATGATGAACCTGGCAAACAGAAAAAAATAGACAACTTAAAAACGTTTAACCACACATACACGCTGCGTCGTATTAACTCGCAAAATTAAGAATGGAATGTAAAACTAAAATTTTGCAAAAAATGAAAAGTATATAGGACTAAAGTTGAAAGTAAAAAAGTTGTGAGGTTAAATTGTAAAAGATGAAAAGTTTTGGGGTTACAAGTAAAAAAAATCAAATAGTTTTGGGTTAAAAGTAAAAATGAAAAGTTTTGAGGTTAAAAGTAAAAAAATTAAATAGTTTGTGTTAAAAGTAAAGAATCAAAAAGTTTTGATTAAAAGTAAAAAATAATTTATTTTTAAAAAACTCTCAAAGAATAAGGTACCATACCTCTATGCCTAAAAATTTTACAAATTATAGTATCGGGTAATTTCTTGTATCAAAACTAAAAATACTTGTACACCTTATTGTTCATAGAACAGGATCGGGGTTTACGTACCCACTCTAAAATCTATATACTTTGCCCTAGCTAGTAATATTTGTTAATCAATTTTGTAAAAATTAATGGAAAACATGAACAAAGATTGATATATGATATGGTAAATAATTCAGTAACTGCAGCAGAGAGGGAAGTAGACGATAACTCATTAGCTTGGTCAAGTTTTCGTCTAGGATGTATAGTTCTGATGGGACGAGTTTGAGGTTATATGATGTGAATGTAATTGTATAATCTTATTCTCTCTAATTATACACTCAAGGGGAAACCCTTGATTAGGTAATAAGGGTAATTGCGTCCATCAAATAATTACCAACTAACCTAATAAGGAATAATAATATTTTGAACAAATATAAGATAAATGATAACGATGGCCATATTCCAGTAATATTTATTATTACATTCTCTCACTCGGCCGATTAATCATTTATTAGAAGTATTTGATTATTTTGACAAGTTTTAATACTCATTTTAGCTTTAAACCAAAACTATAGAAGAGAATTACAGTTGTTGAGTCAGTAGACGTCATTAATCATACTCAGTGTTGTAAAAAGTGTGACTAGGCGGCGATTAATCGTTAGTCAGCCAGAGTAATTTTTCGTTAATCAGCCCATTAATCGCTAGTCGGGCCTAGTCTGACCTAGTCGGCCAGCCAAAAATCTACGATTCCGCCAAAAAACCTGTATATTCCGGCCAAATCACTAAATTTCGGCCAGTTTCTAACCAAACTATGTGAAATCCAAAAATTAATCTTGTATACGTAAAAAATGAGTTGAGTAAGAGTTAAAACCTAGCTAATTAAAATATTTACTTATAAAACTGTGTATATGTATAAATAAAATTGAAAATTACATATAAAAACCTGATCCAATTAATCCAAGTATTCGCTAGTCTCTACCTCACTGGCCGACTAGCGACTAGCGAGTTCTCCAACCTTGATCATACTACAATCTCAAATTTGTCCATGACATTATAGCCTAGTGACATCTTGGGGTTAGATAAGGCTTAGGGACTATTAGGTATTGGGTTCGATTCTCACAAGGGAGTTTTCCCAGATTTATTGGGTTTTTTCCTTAATTGGTGTATAGGCATTATAGCCTAGTGGAGATGATATTCAAGTGGTCCGTCAGTGATCCAAGTTTGTCATTAAAAAAAAATCTCAAATTTAAAACCAAAGCAGTTATGATCAAAATTTACAAATACACCTAAACGGACGAGGAAAATTGATAATTAATCATTAGAAGTAGGATATGCAATTGTACACGGTCATCAGTGTTCACGTCCTTATTGTAAGCGCTAGCTTATATGATTATTATGAGTGATAGACCTTTAGTTATTGGATCCACAAGCATATCATGTGTGTATTCAATACAAATATTTAGTTTACTCTACTTGTTCATAAACAAACAATAATATGGTATCAAAATTTTAATACAACACTTTTCGAACTGTTTCGTTCGAGTAAACATGGCAGTGCAATTGTCACAATAAGTCTTCAATATAGTATTTATATGGAGTTATTAAATTATGAGTCCACTGATAAAGTCTTTCAATAACATGTAGTGACTATTGTGTTGTGGTTAACTATTATGTCATTATAACTTAGGTTTTATGACTCCTTCATGAGATAGGTTTGTCTACTGAGATAAGAATATAGCCGTGAAATTACATTTTATTATCTTTGAATATAACAAAGCTAGAGTAATCAACCAGTTTGAGTTCTAACTCATTCTTTTAAATTATAGTCTTTCTTGTTTCTTAAGATACTGTAAGATGTTCAATAATAATCTAGATAGATTTAGTGTGTAATAATGTGAGCAATATCTAAATGAGTATAGACTTGAACCTATATAAGGCTTCGAATTAGTGAAGCATAGGAAAATAATCTCATGTATCCTATTATCCTCTAAAGAAAAGCAATATTGTATGTTTCATGTGTAAGGACCTACTTGATGTAAAGTTTATGGAGCGATCTAATGTCCCATTGGGTCTATCTCGGTATATTGTGATATATCTCACGTAATAGATATCTCTAAGATCCACACGTCAAAATATGTGTGAACAATGTTTTGACATATGTAACATATACTTTTCAAAAGATTGTCATATATTTAAGAACATATTAACATTAGTTGTTCTCACTCATCTTAAGATAAGTGCATTAATCCACTTGAACGGTACTGTCACACCCCGACCCGCAGCGGATAAGGTGATCGGGGCATGATTGGGTTATCATCAAAGCTCATGACATTTATTAAACGTTTCATATTCATTAATACAATTTAAATGGAAATTTACAATGATTGCTACAACATGATCTAACTACAATCTAAACTTCTTTATTCCCTTCTAAGGCATATCCTATGTTTTCCTTGCTTCAACCTGTTCACCTGTATCATGTGTAAAAAGGTTTTTGGATCAACATAATGTTGGCGAGTGAATCCTATGGAAAACATTTGAACAATTTATTTAAATTGATTATGAAATATGTGCACAACCAAACATGAATAAAATTAGATGTAACTTGATCAACAATCATAAGATGTTAAATGAAACACTCATGAATAATAATGGAAACAATTAAAGGCACGCGATGCTCAACTCGTCTCTCACGAGGAACTGAGGGGCCTGATGAATGAATTGCATAATCATGATAATATGAATAACACAACTACAAACAATATAAACTCAATGAAAACACACATGAACAATAATGAATTTGAATTGAAGCACGCGATGTTCTACTCGTTTCCCACGAGGAACTGATGGGCTTAATGTATGAGTTTCATGTAATTTGACAAACGGAATATAAATAAATCACAACAATAAATCAATCTAAGTTTAAGTCATGATGTGGTATGGCACAAGTTTAAATAAATAAATTAATTAATTCATAACACATGACACACCCCAAAACGTGTAATTTAAAAGGGGGAATTGTAAGATTCACTCACAGTGGGTGCATTCGGTTGATGACGTTGAATGCACGCGAAGTGGTTTTAACCACGAGTGAGATTTAAAACCTAGATAAATCGCATTATGGTTTGGTAAGTAAACGGATTTTATTAAACTATTTTAGTAGGATTGTTGGGTGCATTTTTGTGAGTTTGAGGCTATTTTCTAATCTTAAAAATGTTATTTTTAAGTATTTATAATTGATTTTTAATTAAAATAATTAAATAAAAATAATAAAAATATTTTATTTTTTTTCTGCTACAGTGACATTGACCAGTTGACTTTGACCGGCGTTGACCGGTTCGAGGCGTATTATTGTGCGCTGGGTGAGGCTCGAACCCGAGACCTCCCGTACGCGTGCACGCAGCTCTACCAACTGAGCTACGTGTCTAACCCGTTATATATCCGATTTTAATTTCATATATACATTAATTAACATTAACAGAAAATCATTTTTATTTTAAAAACAATTTAAGCGGCTCGGCGGTGCGCTCCACAGGTCTCGAACCCGGGACCTGTGGGTTAATATAACACACAGTCCACCGCTGGACTGTGTGTTCAACATGTTATATAACTTGATTTTTATTTTACTTAAAGACAATTTAGTTATTTCCTTTTTCTGCCTTATTTAAAAAAAATAGATAATTGTCCGAGTCGGTGCTGATGACCGGACTCGAACTCGTGACCAGCGATATAAACAAACACACAGTCCACCGCTGGACTGTGTGTCTAACTTGGTTATTATTCCGGTTATTAATATACTTAACATATAACTAAGGTGACTCCGGTTCAGTAAACAAAAAAATGGATTTTATTAAGGCAGCGTGTGTGAGACGGGATTCGAACTTGAGACCTTTGCATGTTTAACGTTTTATGTGCACACAGTCCACCGCTGGACTGTGTGTCTAACCCGAGTAAAATCCTGATTTATAATATACTTATATGATATGGAAGTGCGTCGTCTTCTTCGTCAAAGTTGAACCAGAAATCGGGTCTGACTGGTTCGAGTTTTTATTCAAGTTTCAATAGTGTTTTAGGTTAATTACTGGTAAGATAGAAGTGAAAAGGAAAAGAAACTGAGCGGAGAATATACCGACTGAACTCTCTGTTTTCCGGCAGAAACTCCGGCGACTGAATTCAACTCCGGCGACGTGTTCCTTGTAGCAGCTAGTCTCCGAAAAGTTTGGAAAAGGTAAGGGTATCACCGGTATAAGCTTCAGAGGTTCAGAAAAGCTCGGCAATGGGGAAACCGGTTTTCCGGCGACGAACAGGTTTATTCCGGCGAGTGAAATTTCGCCGTGAAAAGATGTGATTTTTAGCGAAAAGGTTTGCAGACGATTGTGGTTGAATTTATAGGGAATAATCGAAATGTATTTGGTCTGATTTTTGACTGTGTTCGTTATTTAAATTTTTCCGGCGGTTTTGAAAAGTGTCGCGGACTTCAAACATCGGTTATAACCGATATGTGATTAAAGGTTTACGTTATAACGTAAATTGGTGTTAAAACTCGCGAATATTCCGGGATTCCGACGACTGAATCGTTGGGCGCCGGTTTTGAATTTGTAAAGTCACTATATCAATTAAATGATTCTATTATTCATCAAACATAACAAGCGGCGCAGTGGTTTGTGTTTGTGAGATAAAACACTGAATGACTCGGTACAGACCCGGGGTTCGAAACCCGGCAGAAACATTTCCTTTTTATTTTGCGATTTTTGACAGTTTTTCAAAAACTAAATATATATTCCCGTATAATAATTGATTACGGATCGTTTAAAATTATTTTGGGCATTTAATTCGAAACGAAAATTTTGACTGACTGTTCGGTTGATAAACGGAGCGGGTTTGGTAAATCCGTTTTTGACGGATGTTACAGGTACGATGCAGCAAATAAATGGATTCTATTTACTTACACATTAAGTGTAAAGGTATACAATATGCCAATGTGGTGGCCACTTTCAAAGAAGGCATCGAATGTTTGACTAAAAATTAAAAATTTGACTGAAATTGTCACCGTTAAAAAATCGACAAAGAAATTCGGATAGAAAGCTTTGGCTATGAATGTCGAGCACCTTAACGAAGTAGATCACGAGTTTGCCGAGATGACTAAGAACGAAATCCGTGCGGAGTACCGTAGGAAACTTAACAACAATTAGTTATTTGTATTATTTATTTTAAGTTATTTGTAACTTTTTTTTTTATTTCAAGTTATATGTATTCTTTTAATTAATTGTATTTTTTTCAGTTATCCGATCTTTTTTAACTTTTTTTATTTTAAAATATTTATTATATATTTATAAACTAACATAAATAATAATAATAATAATAATAATAATAATAATAATAACAACAACAATAATGATGATCTAATCATCAACCAAGCCCCTACCATTACACATCGGGGTGTCAACCGTGTCAGGTTGATGGGTTGGTGGGTTGACGGGTTACGGGTTGGTGTGTTGAAATGTTTAATCTGAACCCGATCCATATTATTATTCGGGTCAAAGATCTCAACCCTTACCCGACCCATATTAATTCGGGTCAACCCGACCCATTTAACACATATTTTTAAATGAGTCATAGTTGTCGATTTATAAGCGAGTTGTTGAGTTTTAAGCGAGTTACCGATAACATGTTTAATGATAAGTATAAGTGCAACAAATAAATAATATAATGCGTCAAAACTAACATTATTATAACTAGCCGTGTAAAATAGAAATGAAAAAAATAAAAACAAAAATATAAAAGATTTTTTTTCCAAATAATTAAACGGGTTAATGGGTCAACCCTTTTTTTTTCCGAGTCAACCTTAACCCGACCTGTTTTTTAAAATGGGTCGTGTTAGTCGACTCAAACCTGTTTTTTCGTGTTAGGTTCAGATTGAGTTGACGGGTCATACTAAGAATTGCCACTTGTAATTACATACTCTTTATCATTTCTAAGTCAGTGACAAATACGCGTAAGTGGCAACATTTTTTTCCCAAGCTCGAATATGGTTTGTAATGTCGAATATGATAGATATGATAAGATGTTCATTATTATTGATTATCGTAATTCTTACATGCTATATAAAAACAAATATTTCAGACTGTGTTTTCCTTTTAGCAAAATTCTTGATTAAATTCATAGTTAATTATTGGGCGTATTTTTCTTTTAGCAAAATTCTTTATTAAAGGCACAATTAACCATTGGCATGAAATCCTAAACAAAGATTGCTTTCCACAATTAACCATTGGGCATGAAATCCTAAACAAAGATTGCTTTCCATGTGAACTAAACTAGCTGATCAGTAAAAGATAATAAATATAAATAAAAGATATTCAGTCGCAGTTTTATAAAATTACAACACTGTTTTTAGTTATCTCAAATATTCCATGTTTTTGTTTTGGAAAGTTTTCTCTCTTCAATATTTAATATATCTTCGTTAATTGTTCTCCGTTAGGCCATCCGTAATGGATAATGTCTCTCAAGGGGTATTTTCCGCCAAATCAACAACATAACGCCTCTTAAAAAGTATGTAATGATTAACACTCATTAATGCCCTCATTCCATCATTACTTTCCAATTTTGTTTTCTTCTTGGACATTATAATAGAAATGTCTCTCCCTCTTCACTCTCCTATAAAGCCCACGAGAGTGATGTCAGAAGCATTAACAATCCACTTTATGCTCCTGTAATTCTCATTACTTATGGTCTTGCTTGTCATCGATGCCTTTCTAAAAATTAATAGACATTGGTTTTACTAATTTTTTTTATTTATTATGTGATAGTAAGTGGGTTGTGGCTACCGTGTGAATAAGTTGAGCCATACTTGAGTCTTGGTTTCGACTTGTTTTATATGTGTGTATTAAAACTTAAGATTGGCTCATTGTTTTATATATAACTAGCAATAACATCCGTGCGCGTTGCGGCGTTAGAACATCACAAACATCGAATGAATTAGTCCAAACATTGTGTGATGCGTTAATCGTATGGAAACACGTGTTTTGACGTATCAGATTGAACCCGAAGTAACCTATATAAGCATTATGATTGGATCAAAACGTAAATTAAATCAAATTAGTGACTCAACTCATACATAGAAAAGAAACTACAATTTGACTCCACACACTTTGAAACAAAAATTATGAAACATACATAAAATACACACGAATACATATTATATTTGTCATGACTCATCTCTCAAATCGAAACGTAGACCAACTCAAATTTATAGTACATGAAAATATGCACGTAAAATGGTTTTTTTTGAATAAAAATGTATTATATTTGATCTGACTCGTTTTCTAGAAAAAATTACGTCGAAACATAGAGAAAATCATATTTATACCGACACATAAATAAATATATGCACGTAAAAAATAGCTTTTTTAAGTATATAGGGGTAAACTTGAAACAAATTATAGGTAAAAAACTTAATAGGTTAAAAAGATTTGTAAAGTCGTGCCAAGTAGCGCCATTGCCAGCGACCCCAACATCGAAAAAGTTTGTAAAAATAAAATAAATAAAGGACAAAAAAACCAAACGAAAAGCAGACGTAAAATCGTTGAACCATGCATGCCCGTTATTGTGTGTTAATGCGAATAAATTACACCGAAACGTAAAACGTAGAAAAGAATAACTAAGTTGAACGGGGAAAAATAAACGTGTTGCGACGAACCTGTCATATGGGAAAAAAAATATACCAAAAACAATGAAGCCCACACATATTGCATCGTGTTAACTTGCAAAATTTAGAACGAACGTAAAACGATTCATTGTGAAAGAGGAAACTTATGAGGGGCTAAAGATGAAAATAAAAAAGTGTTAGGGTTAAATTGCAAAAGAAGAAAAACATTAGGTTAAAAATAAAAAAATCAATTTTTTTTTTTGAAAATCTCCGCATGCATGAGGTACAATCCCATAAATAAACTTTTTGTTGCTAATTTATAGTTAATAATATTATATGTTATTAGTTATTTTTATTATATTCACCTATATTATCACACCCCGACCCGCAGCGGAATAAAAGTCGGGGCATGATTGGGTTATCACCAAACCTCATGATATTTACTAACAAATTTCCTATTTATTAAATTCAAATTAAATTCAAGTATCCAACACAAAATTTCATACAATCACAAATCATAAACCAAACGATTGTTCCAAAAGATAACTTGATTATTCTTTTAAGGCCATCCTAGGTGTTTCTTTCCTCAACTTGATCACCTGTATCATGCTTAAAACAGAAAAGTTTGGGTCAACAAAAGTTGGCGAGTGAATCTTGATAAAACATTTAAGTAAATAAATTTTATTGTTGTTTAAATAAGATTGTACATAAATCACATGTGAGCAAATGTATATATGTAACAAATCACAAACCACGTTGAATGAATATATGACATAAATGATGATGTATTTGAGATCAAGGCTCAATCCAACGGAGCCGATCTAATGAGGCACCTGATGCTCAACCTGTATCCCACGAGGAACTGATGGGCCTAATGAAATGATTGCACTGAAATGATAAAATGTATCCACGTATAACCCACATAACAAACAATACACATTTGATCACGAAATGATATTAGCACAAGTGTTAAATAAAATTAAGAAATGGTACGACACATGATACACCCCAAAACGTGATTAAAACGAGGAATTTGTGGAGATTCACTCACCTTGGGTGCGTATTCTTGAATGGTAAAGAGAGCGCACGAGTTGGGAATTTAATCAACGAAAAGTACTAACCTAGAAATAATAACGTGATAACTCGGTAAATAAATAAGATATTATGTAGGTTATAATATTTTGTTTAAGTTTTTAGATTATTTTTGTGGGTTTGAAAGCCTTTGGAAATATATATTTATGTTTTTAATTGATTTAAGTGAATAAGTAAATTAATCATTAAGAATAAAATAAGATAGAATAAAATAAATAATTAAATAAAATAAAATAAAATAAAAAAATAAAAATAAAATTTTCTGGCCAGACTGACAAGGCTTGTCAGTGGCCGGTTCGATCGGTTTTCAGGCATGCGTGTGGTGAGGCTCGAACTTGCGACCTCTCGTTCGTGTGCACGCAGCTCTTCCAACTGAGCTACGTGTCTAACCTGTAAGATTCTGGATTTAATTATTCTTATATACACTTTAGGTTTATTCAATTTTAATTAATTTCAAAAAGGTTTTTATTGGATCGAACAAGACGCCTGCCCTGAGTCTCGAATCCGAGACCTTGGCTGTAACCCGCACCCAGCCCAACCAACTGGGCTGGGTGTCTAACCCATTAATACTTGCAGTTTTATGATATATATATATAATATATATATATATATATATACTTAATATGTTATTTCCAGAGATGACAGACTCAAAAAGGTTTTTAAGTGATCCGGCCGGTGAGAGATGGGAGTCGAACCAGTGACCATGGGTTCGGTTTTGCACACAGTCCACCTCTGGACTGTGTGTCTAACCTGATTGAAATTCATATTTTAAATACATAAAAATACACGTTGAACTTCATCTTCTTCGTTTGAATAATTCGCCCAAAACACTTTCTTATTTTTAAACTGAATTAAACTTGATTCTTTTGATTAATGTGATATTTGATCAATATACAAATTGAATTAGAACGAAGGAGGTTACCGTCGGCGGTGGGTGTTTTCCGATGAAAAAGTCCGGTGAGTGGATTCCGACGACCTCGGTGGTTCTCCGGTGGAGCAGAGTCTTCCGACGACAGAGGTTTTGAGAATGAACAGAGGGAATGGGCGATTTGATTTGAGAGGATTCGACTATCATTTATAGGGATGCTTGATTTCGGTTTCTAAGAAAACAATTAGGGTGATTGAATTTAAAAAGGAAATAGACAGCTATCGATGATTGAAGTTGCCAGAAATAACGTCGAGCCAGCTGTCGACGTTCAAGCAAACTGCGTCGGCCGCGAAATCTCCGGGGGGGGGGGGGGGAGATTGGCTGTAGTCGTCGGCTTCTCTTAACAAGAAAATAAATACATCGAGTTCTGAATCTCTAACACATATTCTATATGTGGTGCAGTGGTGTGTGTGATACCTGAAGAACCCGGGTTCGATCCTGGTTCCCTTTTTTTTATTTAACTATTTTAAGTTTATCAATTATAAATATTAATTATTTAATCGATTATTTATTATATTATTTCATTAAGGTTATTTCCAACTTTGATTATTATTATTTATATACGAAATATTTTAATGTTATAAACAATAACCGAACGATATAAAAAGTACGCTTGATTGATAATTTGGAACGGATTTTCGAAATCCGATTTACACAAATGTTACATATATAATAACTTATATTACTGTATCTATATCGATATAAATAATAGACTTCAAAACATCAAATGACAATTAAAAAAGAGGGGGGGGGGGGGTTAGTTGACTGATTTAATTTATATATCATCCTAAAAGATTGAGAAGTGCTCATATTTTGGAATCATATTTTAAATAGAATCATGACTTAATGACTTAAAGATATGTATTAACCATAGAATATATACTTGGTATAAATAGATAATCAGGAAAAACAGGAAGAGAACATTATTTTAACAGATATAAATTTGTGTATTGGACTTCCGTTAGACCGAATGGAAAGGGGAAACTCCCCAAGCCATCTTACTTAGGTGGTGTCCTTTACAACACCCCGTCTTCACCAAAGGGTGCAGCAATCTTTGTTTTCGTCAAAGCCATAGCGGTTATGAGAGTAAGAAAGCCATGGAGTCCACCTGCATAAACTAATCAGATTTAGTTTTTATTTGATTTTATTTCTTTTTTAGGGGCTTGATAGGTAACGTTATTTCATATCATACAAGTTAACAATAAAGTTCTCCACTTATGTATCGTCTACGTGACACTAATAAAAAAAAGGTACTATTGTTACAAAACTGATCTCGAAATCTTTTTTAAAAATTTTAATAAGCTGTTGAATCTCTTAACACTGGTGGGAACACAAAAACCATCTTTGGATTCCATTGTTCATGTTGGCCTCAGTACAGACAAACAGATAGCATCAATCTGACACCATGATCTCACCTCAACTTAACCCATATTGAAAACTACAACATTCCAAATTAGGTCCATTGTCCCCACCCTTTGTTAATTTAGTCTTTATACAAATTGACTCATTTACCCTTCTCTCTCTCATTTACTTGCTCCTCATCAATACTTTGCAGTTCATCAAAGAAATTAATAATTAACATGTTTTTGTGTGTGGGGTGTGTTAGGGGGGGGGGGGGTCACAAGAGATAGAGAGAGCTTTTAATGTCTTTTCCAAGTCTGTATTTCAGAAGTGGAAAATATTAAAACACCTTTTGTACAAGTCTTTTGCATTGCATTGATTAAAGCCTCAAAAGTTCTGTGAAGGGGCCATTGCTTATATCACTCTTGAGGTGCATGGTGGTCCTCATATAAAGTAAGTACATGTATATATATATATATATATATATATATATATATGCAGACACATGCATCAAGATGATTAAATTTATATGCATATATAGGTTTATGATATCTCCCACTATAAATAATGTTTTACATCAAAAAGGTTTCGTTACATATGCGTTGTTCATCTGGACCATGCATGTCTGTATGAGGAGTCATATCTATGCCACAGATAAAGAATAAGTGTAGATATAGTTTGAACAGAATTTGATCCGTATTATGTCACACAAGATATTAATGTTTTATAAAAAGATAGATTATCTAATTTCACAAATTGCCAATATGAAGTTAGCTCACTTGGTAGAGGCATATGACACTTATACAGGACGTCCCAGGATCAAGGTTCAAACCTAGGTAAAGGGTGTTATTAAGTAAACCATCTGTCACTTAATCTCTATCAAGTCGGTGTTATTATGATATATGCAGTGATACGAGCTAGCTAAGAGAAACACAAGATTATGTAAAAGAGAAAAATGTTTTTTTATTGATTTGAGAACACTTTACATCATACCTTACAAGATACTATTGAGGTCCATCAAGATGGGTCCATGGCGCTAGCTAAGGAGACATACATCCTTATATTGTTAATATATTTTTGAGCGATGAACGCACACCCACTGAAATCTAAAGGACATGAATCCGCACCATTGGAATGGAAGTAAACACCTGGTGTCATTTGACCAATTGAGGCCATCCGCATACATTCTAATAAACATAAAAGTGGTGTGTATATACACGGATACACATATGAACACACATATATGTTTTTTTTGTTTTATTTTTTTGTCTTTTCCAAGAGATAGAGAGAGCTTTTAATGTCTTTTCCAAGTCTGTATTTCAGAAGTGGAAAATATTAAAACACCTTTTGTACAAGTCTTTTGCATTGCATTGATTAAAGCCTCAAAAGTTCTGTGAAGGGGCCATTGCTTATATCACTCTTGAGGTGCATGGTGGTCCTCATATAAAGTAAGTACATGTATATATATATATATATATATATATAATATATATGCAGACACATGCATCAAGATGATTAAATTTATATGCATATATAGGTTTATGATATCTCCCACTATAAATAATGTTTTACATCAAAAAGGTTTCGTTACATATGCGTTGTTCATCTGGACCATGCATGTCTGTATGAGGAGTCATATCTATGCCACAGATAAAGAATAAGTGTAGATATAGTTTGAACAGAATTTGATCCGTATTATGTCACACAAGATATTAATGTTTTATAAAAAGATAGATTATCTAATTTCACAAATTGCCAATATGAAGTTAGCTCACTTGGTAGAGGCATATGGCGCTTATACAGGACGTCCCAGGATCAAGGTTCAAACCTAGGTAAAGGGTGTTATTAAGTAAACCATCTGTCACTTAATCTCTATCAAGTCGGTGTTATTATGATATATGCAGTGATACGAGCTAGCTAAGAGAAACACAAGATTATGTAAAAGAGAAAAATGTTTTTTTATTGATTTGAGAACACTTTACATCATACCTTACAAGATACTATTGAGGTCCATCAAGATGGGTCCATGGCGCTAGCTAAGGAGACATACATCCTTATATTGTTAATATATTTTTGAGCGATGAACGCACACCCACTGAAATCTAAAGGACATGAATCCGCACCATTGGAATGGAAGTAAACACCTGGTGTCATTTGACCAATTGAGGCCATCCGCATACATTCTAATAAACATAAAAGTGGTGTGTATATACACGGATACACATATGAACACACATCAAAGTAAGTCTATATGGGTTAAATCATATATATCATTTAGGATATCTTAAAGGGAATAATGTTAACAAAAAAATAAAACAAAAAAACATATATGTGAGGGGAAACATGTCCTTTAAACAATTCATCTTGTGGGATCTCTCATGAACAAAATTTGAAATGGAAAAAAAAAAAGAAAGAAAGAAAAGAAACACACAAAACATATTCATTCAAAGTCCAATATTGGTAAATATAGTCCAACCAATCAACCATACATTGCACTCATGCTCAAACTTTAAAAGGTTAGCAATACAATTAATTAGCTAGCATAACTTCATCATGATCATACCCTACCACACAAACTCAAAAACTTAAAAAAAGTTGAATGCATTCTTCAAAAAAAGCCACACACTAACACTTCTATCTCCCTCCCTCTTTCTTCATCATCATAGATATTCAAAATAACAAAAAGAAGATAGAAAGAAAAGCAAACTGACAATCAATAACTTTGGCCAATTCTAAATAAACAAATACCGATAAAATACTAAATTAACTTACTAGAAGATATTAATGATCATCTTACATGTGTATGAACATGATTATATATAGATGCCAAGTGAGAAGCAAAGAACACCTCTATATTAGGAAGATCAAAGAAAGATATCGGTGATCTTCTCAATGTACAACTCGCAACAAGCCTCGGTTTCTTCGGAGCTGGTGGGCATGTTAGAATCTCCGGAATCTGGTACTTTTGTGCTTTAGGAGTTGTACATCCAATACTATTAATCTCATCCATCTTATTCAAGCTCAACACTGTATCATGATCAAAACATAACAAAGAATTAGTCTCTTGAACCATCTTCTTCTTCTTCTTTAAGGTTCTTCTCGGTTTTCTTGCATTTTTTCTTGATGGAGCCATTGTAAAAAAAACTAAGAAAGAATCTTGAGTTCTAGAGAGAGAGAGAGGGGAGAGAGAAACTGAAATCTTTGATAAAATTGGTTAAAAAGGAGAAGCAGGAAAATCACCATTTATAAAAACCCTAGAAAATTCTTTGACTGAAAAAGTGGATAGATGAGTGGTTAGTAAAGCCTACAAGAAGTACTTGTAGGAAAACAGCTTGAAGAAAAAGAACAAAGATTCGGTTCTAAATCTGTTACAAAACTACAAGTTACATAGGAAACCCTAGTACGATAAACAAGGATACGAGGAAGAAGAGCTACGCGTAATATGAATATCAAAGTGTTGAGAGATAAGGGAGGGGCGAGGTGTACGGTAGCGGGTATTTATTGATAGGGACCTGGGTCGTGCGCCCTGCCCGCTGCCCGGAATTCGCGGTCTCTCTCTATATGTGTATATCTCTATATCTATCTCTTTCTCTCTCTCTTTCTTTAATGTTCTTTTTGGGTTGTTACTTTTGATGTCAAATGTAGAATTTCGTTGATTTGATTATTATTATTATTACTACTAATAGGGTGGTCGGGGTTTCATCGGGGAAGAGGGTGATTGAGTGAGGTCCTCGAGCGGAACACCGCCGCCACCCTTTTCTTGCGGCTCGGTGACTCCCCACTTCGGCTACTAGTCACCGCTCACCAAATGTTTATTTGACCCTTGTGGTTGATTGTTTGGACCGTATTTCCCATTCTTTATTTGAGATCTGTTGTGGAGACGATGGTTGCCTGCTACTTGGCGTGGCAACTCCGGTTGCAGCCGTGGCGGCGTCTTAGCCTCTTTATTTTGCGACGATGACGATGATTGTAGATCTGAGTCGATTATTTTATATCTTTTCTTTTTATAGCTTTCTTTTGTTAATTTTGTGTTGGCGGTAGTTGTTTTGGTTATGGTGATGATCGGAATCCATAAAGACCGTCGTCACCATGGCACCACCGTACGCGATGGCCGTCTCTCTCTGACATGTTTCTCTTTAGTTTTGGATTTGAGGAACATATTTTATAGAAATAAAAAATATAAAAAAAATCAAACACTCAAAGTGTTTGAGCACCCCTAGTGATTAAGTGCAAAATGGGGAGTGAATTGATGAGTTGACATGGCATGATATTATTGGGTAAAAAAAGGTTTACCACTCCCATTTGGGGAGTGTCATTTCCACCCTTATTCTTATTATTATTATTATTATTATTATTATTATAGACTTCAATAGTGAACATTTTGTTATTATTATTAAAAGAAAAGATGACCCTTCAAATAAATTAACGGGTTACATTGCTGCATTTTGTTGAGGTTTGTAGCACCAAAAGTTATGTTCTAGTGCTTTTTGGAGTTCAACATGAAATTGAAGGATTATATTTCCGGCATGAGTCATGAAAATTTGGTTCATTAGGTAAGAGTTCTACCTTTCCTAATAGGGACAGAGGTTCAATTCACGTTTGAACCATTTTCGATGAACATTTGAGTGAAGGGACGAATCAAGACTTTAATCTCGGGTTCGAACCTAACGTGGGTGAGAGTTTACGAATATCATCTGATTCACGCATATCAGGGGGTACGGTCTCATGGTGGTCGAGGAGTCGACCTTGACATAACCCCGAGTATGATGGATTTACACATAAGATTTTTGCCTTGATATATATATATATATATATACGCACACACATATATACAGGGCAATTAAAAGAAAAAATAACATATTAATTAGAAAACTAATAAACCTAAATGAATGGAACTCATTTTGCCACATGTTATACCTTTTTACAGATGTGTTAAGTGTAACAACAAGAGACTCCCACGTAACACGTGACAGCGTCTAGTTGTTACACGCAATATCGTCAGCAAAAAAGATGTAACATGTAGCAAAAGGTGGTCCATTTATTTGGGTTTCTTAATTTTCTTAATATGGGTTTTCTTTCGATCTCTCCCATATATATATATATATATATATATATATATATATATATATATATTGGCTTAGGTTCATTAGTGAACAACCCCACTGATTGTGAATACTAGTGGACTAATCCTAATATTTTATTATCAATACACAAATATAAATCAATAGTAAGGATTTGATGATTAAAATACACTAGTGTTTACTATAGAACACTACTCTCTCTTTATATATATATACATATATATATATATGGCATGAGATAAAAGCATATTTTTTTTATTCTTGTAAGACAAAGCTCTGCCATGACCAAATTTAAGAAAAATTTATGAGGGGTGAGAAGTGTAATATAAAATGTGAGTTTCTATTGGTAACTTTCTCATCGAATATGGTAATTTATAGGACAGAGAGTTGATGACTAAATCGATTTGTTATGTATGGTCTTTGTGCACATGCCATACTTTATCGGATGGTTGGTGGTTCTTTTTTAACGACGATTTTCCTATAATGTATGTTGTTTTTAGAACTTGAATCAAAGACATGTCCTCTTAAACTAGGTATTTAAACGTTTTATCTTTGCTAATGTACAACTACCTCATTAGTTGGTGATATATTGCGTGGTACATTGGATAATGTCAAGGACTGATACCTTTTGTTGTACAAGCATGACGACATCTATGTCGTGTTAGACTACATTTATGCTTGTCATGATCATGTTTGAAAGTTTGGGATTTTCGAATGTTTTGGACTAAAAATGGTCCGGATGATGGTTGACATAGGTTATTAATCGCAACTTATGACTTTAGAATTTCGATTAGTTACCTTAAAAGCCAAGACCCTCATTTGACTAGACGGGGATCATTAACTAGAGTAATGTTCTCATTGTCATTGAAGAAAAATAAAGACTTCATAATACGAACTCTAACCCAACCAATTGTGCGCATACGTAGAGGACATGGTAGGCTTAGAGAGGATGTGGAGCAGAGAAGGAAGAGCACGGGGTCAAACAGACACCCGTGTGAAAGAGTCCGACACCCTCTGCATCATGTTCTAAGCCTATGTAACAATTTCCCTCACTGTGTTATCCTCCACTTCCCGCTGAGTAACAATTTCGCCAAGATCTGCTTTATCAATGACACTAGTAGACATCGGCTGGACATTCTTGCATATATTGGCCCTTTGTTCGATAAATACCTTAACACGAAGGTCAGAAAGAAGAGGATTGTATCGAGCAGAGGGCACAGAAGCATCTGCGTAAGATTTTAGGCGGGAATTCGGGTACAAAGGGTTGAACCGGACCTCCCTTTTGAGTGCTTAATACCTCTGAATCCTTTAATCTGCATCTTACCAGATTTTTGGCGAACCTTTCTAGGTGGAAAATGTTTAGTTATTTCATAAAAACTTAACTGTAAAATTTAATAAAGGTTAATGTTAAGAACTATCTGATTTTAAAAATTACAATAACTGATACCAAATGTGTAATTAGTGTACCCTCGAGACTAAATCTGTAATTTTCGCAAATCACATAGATCAACCAAACATTTAACTCATTTGATAATTATTCATATATTAAGATAAACGTTAGATAATAAATTTGAGTTCACAGTATAAATTGTGAAAGGCTTTTAAAGATATTGAGATGATAAAATGTAACACCCTAAAAATGGGTTTGGTAATCAAAACATGTTAATTTTTAAGAGCGGGAAAAAGACCGTAAGTGGTAAAAGTGAACCCGTAAATTAATAACTAGAAACAAATTAACCTAGTTAATAACATGTATATAAATAACAAGACAATAAGTTGTAGTTTCATTTATAATCAAAACTAAACTTGAGGGACCAAAGCTGTCAAGAAAGGAAACTTGTTTTATTAAAACAAAAATTAACACATAATACACACACTTAGTGTGTGTATATGTTGATGAGCAGGAGAAGAAACAAGGGGAAACCCTAATTTCTTCAAAGAACACCAAATTGAAAGGGGAATTGGACACCGAATCGATGCATGAACGCATATTATCGATCACCTTGATTAGGGGATCATGAGGTATGTCTAAAAACTTAGATTGGTGAAAGTTATAATTTGAGGCAAGTAGAATACTTTCAATTAGATTGTTGGACTATGATCCAAAAGTGAAATTGAGTGTTATGTATGCTTAATTTCGTTAGATATCATGAAATTATGAGATAATTGAGATAAGATTTACTTGTAAGTGATTAACAAGTAGATAATGAAGTGGGTATTGATAATGTGATGAAGTTGATGACAAACCTATGTATAGAATCATTATACATGGTAGTAATAGGAAGATACTTAAACAATTTGAGTGTTTGAGTATATATTCATACATGCCATGAAATGAATTTTTATACGATATGAGGAAATTTATGATATATTCATATTAAATGATGTTTGAAATAATCATGTTTTATGAATGTTTAAAGTAGTTGGTTAAGTTTGATGTTTGGATCCATCCTATATATATGATGCAGAGGGTTGTTTCATAGTGATGAAACAATCCCGAGTTCTTGCATAAGATTGATAGATTGGCATACAATGATTGAAATTTTGTTGAATTAATGTAAGAAATTGCATGAACTTAGATTGGGAAATGTATCTATAATGGTGGCCTAAGAATAGCGCTTACCGAGTAATTAACAAAATGCCTTAAGGGGTTGTTAAACTTATTTGTGAGTTTGTATGAGTAAATAGGCAGTTGACTTTTAAAAGTCAAACTGGTCTATTATAAGATCGAATGATAAATTTGGTATAAAATCCGTATGGTGGAATAGTCGTTTTAAATGATGACTAATGTAACCATCTTGCGAATGATAAATGATAGTTTGACGCTTGACAAGCTAGAGGAGGCTTGGGAAGAAGCGGTCAAACGGAACAAGTACGTGGAAAAAGGCATAACCAGATTTCAAGGTAAGTAAAGCTTACATCCTTAAAATAGTAGATTTACTTATATATAGTTGAATAAGCGTTTTGGGTATTCGGAACGAGATTTCGAAATATAAAGTTCCAACACGGATAGATACGGGTTGGAACAAATGAAAAGGGTATTAAATCATATTTGATGACAAAAAGGGTAAAATAGTAATTTAGTCATTTAATGACAAATAAACAAGAAATTCGGAAAAAGTTACCTTATGGTTTAAATCATAAGGAATAAAAAGAGTAAAATGCAATTTAGACTCGAGTTGACAAATAAGTATTTAAGTTTTGAAATAGACACCCTATGGCGTATGTCATAAAGGATCGAACGAAATGAGAAAAGAATTTAAGTGATATGATCATGGGGTGTAAACTGAAACGGATAAATTGTGAGATGGTAAATAAATACCATCTCATAATGATAAAATGGTCATTTAGACCAAATGGGTCAAATGGTGTGGTCATCACCATTTGACAATAATATCTAATGAACGCTTGTCGAGTTTTGTGTTCATAGGGAAATGGCGTTTGGTTCGCATCGCTATTAATTGGTAAATAGTAGTGCAAGGTATTTAAACAGGACGATGCTATGACTCGAGCCGGGTATGTGTAATGGGTCAAACTGTTAACGAGGACTTAAGGTTCGACGAGAATTAAATGAGTCATAAATGAATAATGGATTACCTAAGGTAAGGTAAAGCCAATAATCTAATTCGTAAACCTTATGTTCTTAAGAACATAATGATTTTGCATAGTTATTGTTAAACGTTCGTTTTGGTCAAAACGAATATTATAAGTCCTTCGTCGTAAAGAAGGGTCTCAGTTGACCAAAATGCCCTTGAATGATAAAATAAGTAAACGACTCTAATATTAGATAAAAATGAGTTTTATAATACGATAGACCCCTTAGGTAAAGTAAAAGCGAAAAACATAAGCCGTTTTGGGCTTAATGCCTCATATTAGATCTTTTTCGTAAAAATGCTAAATCAAAGGGTAGAATTGAAAATATAACATTTATCCATCACAATGTATAGTTGTGGTGGAATTTAAATAGATATTTTGGTATGAAAACGAGAAATAAAGTAAGAGGAAGTAAGATTTAAGTTTATACGCTTAAATCTCTTAATGAGTGAAAATGAATATGCGCATAAACCAAGAGTGAATGCGTAATTCATAAGAATTAAGAATGTGAGCTAGGATTTCAAGTTAAATATGTGGGTATACAAATTCGGACAACTGGAAATATATAGATATCTTAGTGTGGAAATGATAAGATAGATAAGGGTTGGTCGAAATAAGCGTCGGATTACGCTAAAACAACCAAACGGGTCAAATAATAAATAAATAAAGGTTTAGTTGAATAAGGCAACTATACGGATAATAATGGAGTGTTAATGCATACCGAAAAGGATGCGTAAATGTATAGTTTGGTTTAAATGGGGTTAAAGGGCAAAATCGGAAATTAGGAGCATAAACGGGGGATAAATGCATAAGTTATATGAAATAAGAATCCGGGTCAAGGACTTTGGGTTAATTATGTAAGAAAATATTCTACGGGTATTTAGAAACAAGTTTCGGGTAAAACGGAGAAGAACTGAGGGAGTTACGGAAAATATCGTAACTAAAACTGCAAACAAGAGAAAATTTGCAGCAAGCCACCGTAGGCTACGGTGGCCTACCGTAGCTTACGGTGGGCAGCTGCTGTGTTGAAACTGGAAGTCTTAACCATAAGACAGTGGACTAGGACCGTAGGCTTGACCGTAAGCTACAGTGGTCACTGTAGCTTACGGTGAAGCCTAAAACTAAAGTTTTGTTTTTATTGTTTAAGCCTTCAGGTTTATTTCGGTTATGTTATAATTTATTATAACTAACGTATTTCATGAAATATGAAATATAGGTGATGTTTGGAGCACCGGAGTAGGATCAAGCTATATGAAGAACCGAACACGATCAAAGACGAAGCTTCCGCACTTGGTTTTGAATTATAACAAAACAAATTATTGATAATATGTTAAATTGTTTAAATATGTTTAAAAAGTTTTAATAAACTTGAAAATTTGAATGACGTGTTTTCGCAATTGCATGTTTAAATACGAAACCTGTAAAACCCTATCTTAATTTATTGAATTTCTATTAAAATTTCGCATTTTGATGCGTGAATGCGAATACACGTCACTCATATTTACGAGTTTATAAAAACTTTTTCAACATCTTTAAACAATTTAACATATTATCATTGATTAGTTTTATTATAATCAAAACCAAGTGCGGAAGCTTCGTCTTTGATCGTGTTCGGTTCTTCATAGTGCTTGGTCCTCCTCCGGTGCTCATAAACATTACCTGTATTTCGTAAATCATGAAATACGTTAGTTATAAAGTTTATAACATGCCTAGTTAGACTCGAATGCCAATTATGACAAAATAACAAAATTTTCAAACTGGCCCACCGTAAGCTACGGCTCATTACCATAGCTTACAGTTCACATGTTCTGTCCCAAACATCAGCGATCTACCTTACGGCTACCTGCCGTAGCTTACGGTAGGCTAAAAGCTGCAGAAATCCAGCTACGCTTTTTTTTCACGAAAAGTTCCGTAAGTTTTCCAATTTATATCCGTTCACTTGAAACTTGTTTTTTAAATATCCGTAAAATGTTTGCCTACATATTTAACCTGAAATCCTTAACCCGGATTCACCACTTTTATGAATTATGCAACCACTACCCGGTTTATGCATATATTCATTTTGACCCGTTAAGGGAATTTAAGCATTTAAGCTTAAATCTCACTCCTTCCTTTCCTTCCTCCTATTTCCACACTAAGACTTCTATTTATCTTCCACCACAACTTTATTGATGATGAATTTATTATAGTAAATCATATATTTTCAAATTCTACCATTCGGTTTGACAATTTACCAAAAAGACCCGTTAAGAGGCATCAAACCAAAGATGGCTTATCCCCTTTTGCTTTTACCTTACCGAAAGAGTTTACTTAATTAATAACTCATGTTTATACTACCCTTAAAGGTCGTTTTCCCGGTTTGATCTTTCGAGGCCGTTTTGGTCTTCTTTATTCCTTTTTACGACGAGTGACTTTCAAAGGCCTATTTTGACCAAGTGAGCACTTTTTAACCCATGTTCTATTTAAAGTCATTTTGTTCCTAAGAACATAATGTCTACAATTTAATTTGTTAAATATACCTCACTTTAAGTAATCCAATGATTTACCCATGACTCATTTAACTCTCGTCGGACCTTAAGTCCTTATTAAGAGTTTGACCCATTACACATACCTGGCTCGGGTCAAAACATTGACCCGTTTTGATACCTTGCAATATTAGTTGCTAATAGAAATCAATGCAAGCCATAGGCTATTCATTCCTGTGAGCACAAAACTCGACAAGCAAACATTAGTCATTATTGTCAAATGGCGATAATATCACCATTTGACCCTTTTGGCCTAAATGACCATTTTATCATTATGAGCTGGTATTTATTTTCCATCTCATCCATGTAGTCCATTTCAGTTTACACCGTACAACCATATTACTTAAAATCATTTCTTAATTCATTTAACCATCATGGCATAGGCCTTAATGTATCTTTTTCAAAACTCCTTGTTTGTTCGTCAAAGCATGACCAATTTACCATATTAACCCTTTTTATCCATTATGATCTACACCATATGGTAACCTTTCAAAACCTTTGTTTATTCGTCATCACATGACCGAATTACAGTTTTACCCCTTTTACCATCAAATATGGTTTCTCGCAAATTTTTACTTGTTCTGACCCGTGTCATTATGCGTTGGAACGCCATATTTCAAATACTAAACTATCTTCTTCTTGACCAATACAAAAAGTAGATTTTCTACTTAAAGATGTAAGCTTTACTTACCTTGCATCCGATTATGCTTTTCCCCCGTGCTTGATCCGTTTGACCCGCTTCATCCCAAGCTTCCACCTAGCTTGTCAAGCGTCGAACTATTATTTATTATTCGCAAGATGGTTAAACTAGTCATTATTCATTAAGACTATCCCACCCTATGGATTTTACATAAATTCACCATTTGATCATATAACAGGTCAGTTTGACTTCTAAAAGTCAAGTGCCTATTAACATTTGCAAACACATAGTTAAGTTCAACAAACTCATTTAGGCATTTATCAATTATTCGGCATGCAATAGTTTAAGGCTACCCTTTTATCCAAATTCCCAATCAAGTTCATGTCGTTTCTTTCACTTAAACGAATTCAAGCGATTGTTAATATCAAGTTAACTTAGCTTTTGATTAACAATGCTAATGTATCCATTAACTAGGCTTTCATCTTTATGTAGCAACCCATTTCATCATATTATTAGACATTCATCTGGATACCTAATGTAATCAAATTTGAGGCACTAACTAGTAAACAACATGATCTCAAACACCTATTAACATTGACATAACATTAATTTCATTATATCATACAAAACCCATTTCAAGTCATGTATGATTACTTACTCGAATCTCTAATTTGTTCGAGTATCTTACACACATACATGTATGATGATCATAAACACTCCTACATTATCAATTTCATCATATAATCAAAAACCCACTTTATGTCATACATGAACACTTATTCAAATCACTAAATTGTTCAAGTATCTCACATTTACTTGTGAGTATGATGATTATACACATAATTTCATTATTAATTCCTCCATACTAACAAAGTATTGAACTTAGGGTAATCACCTTTAAGTTTATTCACATAATTATCATTACTAAAACATAATTTACAACATACCTCATGATCTCCAAACCTAGATGATCACGATTGTATGTTCATGCATAAGATTTAGCCACAATTCCCACTTCAATTTTGATGATTCTTGATCAGCAAGGGTTTGCCCTTATTGCTCCTCTGAAGATCGATATATGCACACACCAAGTGTGTGCATTATGTGTAAATTTTATGTTTTAATAAAACTAATTTTCCCTTTGTGGCAGCTTTGGTCCCTCAAGTTGTAAGGTTAACTTTTACCGCTAACTGTTCTTCACCCGCTCTTTAATATTAACGTGGTTTGATTTCCAAACCCGTTTTTGGGGTGTTACAAACTTGTAACACCCTAAACGTATTTTGACCATAATAAACGCATCGGAAATGCCGACTTAAAAATTCTTCCTTTACTGACTATATGACATACTTAAAGGTATTCTATAGATATTTGGACACTTTCTAGAAAAGATTTACTACGTTCGTTTTTATTGACTTGCTAAATGTAATACTTAATGCAAGCTATGAAACCCCTCATCCTGTACAATCCTTGCTCTTCGACTCGATCCTCGTTGGCTTGTCCTTCCCGATAGTCTGTCTATCTGCGGTCACTATATAAATATAACCAACGTGTTAGTAAATGGTGACATCATATATTTTTAATTAACAACATGAACATGAATCGTCAACATTCCATCAAACATTATCTAAAACTCCAATAGGATATTCTTCGAACTTATTCCTTATGCCGAGCCTCAAATCTTCGAGAGCCCAACCCTTACTTACCTGCGTTCCTAAATTCATCCTCAACAACAAACGGTTAGCCTCTTCACATAGACACATAACATCGAATGGCATTCATTAGGCTACATCATGTATAAGCATTTTCATATATACACATACTTACATATAGGATCCATACACACATCTCACAATAACATCGGCATCTAACTCTTCCACTCTACAACTATATACTTATATATGCGTGTTCGAGTCATATTCACTTATCCGTGTTCAACCGTCGAACCTTAATTATGCCTAATAATTTGCTTATGACCATACTTAAAAACATATATTATCTACCCATTCGTGTATTACATTCTAACATATTCATTCCCACAAGATTCAAATCTCAAAATACATATACTTGTATTTATCCCTTACGAGCCCGAAAGTCATTAATTGTATTCATATCACATAGTTAAAACCTTTACGAACTTTTCATAGATTATACTATCCTTCGGAAGTTTACCGAAGCCCTTACGTAAGCCTTAAAAGATATGAAAGTCCGAGACACAACATATAGATAACAATCACACTTGACATTTGGTGCCCATTCTCGCCGTAAGCTACGGTTCACTCACCGTAGCTTACAGTGAGGTATTTCTGCCAAAAACAGAATCTCCCTGCCGTAAGCTACGGTCGGGTACCGTAGCTTACGGTCATGACTTTATGCCAAACAGATTCTCCTTACTGTAAGCTACGGTCGGGTACCGTAGCTTACGGTCATCTGCTGCTATTGCTAATCTGCAGCTTGTTTTCGATTTAGTTCGATTTTCTTGATCATTTAGGCCATCCCCGGACCTTCCGAACACACCGTTACTAATAACTTAACTATTCTTATTTATTTTCAAAAACCTTCCAATTATTACATCAAATTCCCACTCTTTCCGTCTAATAACTTTCTATGAAATTGACGACCCGTTTACCCCTATATTGAGGTTTTACGGTTTTATGACATACCACCCCCTTCCAAGAAGTCTTATTATAAGATTCTTATTTATTTATACGTTCTACTTTAGTTTCGATTATTAAAATATATAAACATCACGTGTACTTAAATACGAAGTGAATTCAAGAATTCACTTACCTTAGCGTCCGAATTCCCATCTGTTACCTTGCCTCCTTTTTGACCCGTTAGCCTCCTATGCTTCCGTCCATCTTGACATGATCCCTATACTTTCATGTCATCGCAATCACATTCTTGGTAGCATACACGATTGTACATATTAATGATCGTATCAAATGCATAACTCACATTTGACTCTCATAAGTCAATCCTAACAAGCATAAGGCATATACTCAAAATCACATCTTTACAAACTCGTATTATTCATTATGTCATCACATATAACACTATATATCACATACCGTATGAATTTCTATAATCTTACAATTGTGACAACAAGTCTAACCATTCTTCTTATGCGCAGCTGACTTTCAGAAGTCAACGTTTATCATATGAACTTTCGACATAACCTCATATATTCGTGTCATCATATTAGGCCATATTAATGACACTATGTACATTTCATACACATCCGTTTCTAATTATCGTTAAGTCACAAATCCAACTTATGATGTACACCACCATTCGAACATAGGGTACTAGTTCCTTAAAGCACTCTTTTGCCAAATCACATCATCAATTACGTTTCACATATACTATCAACTACACTCCTAAACTTGTTTTACTAACAAGTATATCATTATCACTTTCTGTACACGTTTAATCATTACTTGCATTTAATTTCACATATTAATGTCATTTAGACATTTAATCAAACACTTGGTGTACGTACTACCTTCTAAGCATATGTACAAGTATTTTAAGCATGTTCTTCCCAATTCATCTCATGAACCATCACATTCAAGCAAAATCACATAATCATCATTTCTACATCAAGTTTATCTATCATAATCTATCATATAACACCTTGTGCATCACAAAATCACAATATTACATCTACATGTTCATCATCCTCACTCTCATGCAATGGGTTTCAATCTAAATCATCCAATAACTAAAATTTAACCACGATTCAACTTCCACATGATAGCATTAACAAGTATTCATTCTAATTTCAACCAATTTCATGGATTTATCCTAACCCACTTCATGAATAGTCACCAAATCAGAAATTTCAACTTACCATATGTTCATTAGGATGAGATGGTAAGGATTCTTCATTCATGCATTGATTTGGCTTCACATCCTTGTTCAATTTCATCAATTTGTGGGGTTGTGGGGAAGAACCCATATTCTTCTTCATGTGTGTGTCGACACACATACTGAACACTCACACACACTTATAAAAATCTGAATTTTAATGAGTTTGCCCACTTGTTACTTCTAGTCCTCTAGTTTGCCACTAATCACATTTACCACAAATCCTTGTATTTTACCATAAGACTTATAGTTCTAAGTAAGCTAAATAACTTAGTTATCACCTTTCATTCCATATCATATGAAACCATACTAGCGAGTCAACCATTCGGGTTTTGGGGCGTTACAAATCTACCCCCCTTAAGGAGGTTTCGTCCCCGAAACCTTTCTCATTGCTTCTAGACCAATTCTACTCTTACTTTTTTATCTAATCATGATGCTTACTACGGCATGGGTACATTCGGGATCTTGGCAAAAGTTTTATTCATGTATAAACATAATTGTTCATATTGTCCCCACCTTCTTTAATTAAGCAAAATATTCATAATCACATATAGTCGAAATTTTATCCAGAGCTCTTATTAGTGTCATCTTCACTTTATAATGCTAGTTCCCAGCACACATTTCTACTAGCTGTTCATTCATAGAATTTTTTCCCAAGTGTATGCTATTACTCATACAAGCCTAAGTTATGGCATGTTCTATCTTTCTAATTAAGTCTAATACATTCGTACACTTATTAATCGAATTAAATCGATCTATTTCATCCTATTCATATATCATATATGATATTTTCATTTTGTTTACCATGGGCAAACCCCAGCATCCCATTATTAACGTTCTGTCTAATTACTTTCACATTCATATTATTACACAATTAACTTCCTTCACGCACCACTTACCCTACTAAGCAGGTATCTATCGCGAGCGCTCCATGTGAGCGCTTAATCAATATCATGAATTCTTACAAAAAAAGTCTTTGGAGTTATCTTTCTAATGACATGATTTCCTTCTTACATTACCCATTGAAACAAATCATTTAATATACTAATTCTTAATCATAGTTGCGTGATAGACCTCTTACTAACCTCGATTCCATTGCATAACCAACGGTCGGTGGCCTGAAACGGCCTAATTCTTCGTGAGTTTATGCGATACTCGGATTAATCGTATCCATTCATTTGTTGAGCTTTCGCCTATACGCATCCTTTCAATAATGTCTTGTTCAGATGAACATGGCCAATAATCCTAGCACTAAAGTTAGTATTTTCTGACGGCACTTACTATTAATACACTCCTTTCAAATATTCATTCTTCTCGGTGCTTATGCACCTACCATTCTTTCATAAATTTCTTACATGTATGCTATTACATATTACATATACCAGTTCTACACACAATTCTTACATTTTGTTTGCATACTAGTCATTTTCTAGATTCCTTTAAATCGTTAGTCTGTTTGACCCATTCTTAACGAGTCAATACATGACCATTCCTTAACATACCAATTCCACTTGGTTCTTCACTGTATTCGGTGTTAATTAACCTCTGTTCCTTCGTAAATCCCTTACTAGTGGGTATCTATATTACGCATTGTATTCCTTACATAATACCTTCAAATTTTGTAAATAATTATTTACCGACTTCTATAGTTTGAATTTTCTAGGTCAAACTGCCATTTATTATTTATTGTTTACATATTTTAGGGTGTGTGTGATGTACTTACCTCTAAACCAAACATGCTTACAAAAACATCATCTCATTGTTTTAGCATTTCTTGCATAACCTTACTTTCCCATCCATACTTAAACCATACATCTGGGTCGTAGCTTGTTGTTCGCCCCAACTCTCATGAGTTATTTGTTAACATGCGCAACATGTAGTTTATCCAATATTTCTTTCCTTTAACTAAACTTTTCTCAATACTACAATAACTTTCAAAAGGGTTATATTTACTTCATGCATCAAACCCTTCAAGCTATTTTACAGTTACTTGCCTTATAATTAATCATCCCAACTTCGTTGATCTTTCAGGAAGTTAAACTATAAATTCATTCTTATTTATGTTTTATTAATCACTTATGATCTATCCCACACGTGTTTTTTTCTTACTTAATTACTTAAGAATTCTAGTCTTCTCATTCTTACATATTACTCTTGTGTGTTAGATCCGTATTTGCCCACGGATATTAATCTTTCACTCATGCTTTGCTTTCTTTTACGTTTGAATCCTTCTATGGATTCAAACCTTCCATTCATACCTTTAGTTTCTTTTATGTTTAAATTCCGTTAGTGGATTCAACTATTTCATTCTTACTTTTCGTTAAAACTTATATTACATCTTTCAACACAACTTCCCTTATAGTGGTTTATGCTAGAAAACTTTTATATTTCAATTTTACCCTCCGGTATGACATTAGACCAAAATGACTGTCAACCCAAGTTACTAGATGCATTCCTCTTGGGTTAATCTATTACCCAATTTGTCACATCCTTATTTAGTCTAGCCATAAGCTCCTACAGGGAGCATAACCTTTCATACATACCTGACGTAAGTCCAAAATCATTGACTCGTTATCCACACTTTGCAAAGGTTATTGCTTTCCAATTTGTGGCAAGGCATGCCCATTCATTACGCTTACCTATAAGCATAAAACTTGACCACCAAAACATTAAATACTGAGTTCAGATGGCGAGCACCATTTGACCCGCCTGACTCGTTTGTCCTTTCAAACCATTCTTGCATACGAGCATATTTGCATATATACATATGTAGATTTAAAACATAACTTGAATATTATTTTCTTTAAAGGACGTTTACATGTTTGTTTCGAACGTACAGTTCCAAACATTTCCATTCTTATCCTACGTTCTTACCGGCTTGGTCCGAACTTACTTACGGATTCGAACATTTTCATTCTCATTATACATTCTTACTTGTTTGATCCGTACTTACTTACGGATTCAAACATTTTCATTCTCATTATACATTCTTACTTGTTTGATCCGTACTTACTTACGGATTCAAACATTTTCATTCTTATTATACGTTCTTACTTGTTTGATCCGTACTTACTTACAGATCTCAAACATTTTCATTCTTATATTGCCCTCCACTTCTTGAGAGTCTAATAACTCTTTTCACCCACACGTCAAACTTATTCACAACTTTATCGGACATACATGCGTTGATTATCATGTTTTCATGATTGTGTATGCTTCTTGTGTACTGGCCAGGTGCGCAATCCACATACTAGTTTCGTGCCTTCATGATAGTCATCGCCTTATGTCCGAAGAAATGGGGTTTTAGTTCGAGCAACATATTTAAAACCTTAACAAGACAGTATTATTGTCTTTTGTTTAGTATTTACCCTCCCCAAGGAGATTCTTCCTTTTTCCTTCAAAACCGGTACCCATATATACATTATCATTGTGTACCTGGAGTTCATCTGTCTAATTACATGCTTTGGTATTCATCCTAAACCGCATCTTGGATCATTCTCCTCAATCCTTTGAGCTTACCTTGCATATACAATTCAGTTAGTTTCTCTATATGAATACATATATACATGCTTACATTCATTTACACATTTGGATCTTGATCGAGTCTTGGATTGTACGGGTTCTTTATCACAAGAGCACACAGGTTTGAGTTCAAGTACTTACTTTCTTGTACTTGATTTTGCTCAAACCATGGCTCTGATACCAACTTGTAACACCCTAAACGCATTTTGACCATAATAAACGCATCGGAAATGCCGACTTAAAAATTCTTTCTTTACTAGACTATATGACATACTTAAAGGTATTCTATGGATATTTGGACACTTTCTAGAAAAGATTTACTACGTTCGTTTTTTATTGACTTGCTAAATATAATACATAATGCAAGCTATGAAACCCCTCATCCCGTACAATCCTTGCTCTTCGACTCGATCCTCGTTGGCTTGTCCTTCCCGATAGTCTGTCTATCTGCGGTCACCATATAAATATAACCAACGTGTTAGTAAATGGTGACATCATATATTTTTAATTAACAACATGAACATGAATCATCAACATTCCAGCAAACATTATCTAAAACTCCAATAGGATATTCTTCGAACTTATTCCTTATGCCGAGCCTCAAATCTTCGAGAGCCCAACCCTTACTTACATGCGTTCCTAAATTCATCCTCAACAACAAAGGGTTAGCCTCTTCACATAGACACATAACATCGAATGGCATTCATTGGGCTACATCACGTATAAGCATTTTCATATATACACATACTTACATACAGGATCCATACACACATCTCGAGTCTAACTAGGCATGTTATAAACTTTATAACTAACGTATTTCATGATTTACGAAATACAGGTAATGTTTATGAGCACCGGAGGAGGACCAAGCACTATGAATAACCGAACACGATCAAAGACGAAGCTTCCGCACTTGGTTTTGATTATAATAAACTAATCAATGGTAATATGTTAAATTGTTTAAAGATGTTGAAAAAGTTTTAATAAACTCGTAAATATGAGTGACGTGTATTCGCATTCACGCATCAAAATGCGAAATTTTAACAGAAATTCAATAAATTAAGATAGGGTTTTACAAGTTGGTAATCAGAGCTCATTGTTAATGATCTAATGTGTTCGGTTTAAGGCTTGGTCGCATGATCCGGTAAGTTACTATGACTATTAAGGGTCTAGCATGTTAAAGTGTTGTAGACAACACATAAGATTATCGTGCAAAGGCACGTTAACCCAATTAAATTGGTAAAAGATTGGTATAGTTAATAAATTACGTGTGTTAACACGTATCGTAGAAAGCCTTGTATTATAGTACGAGTGCCTATTAATGTCAATGCTACTAATATTTTATAATGAAATTGCAAGTTAAAGGACCCTCGCATCTGAAGATGACGGGAGTCTAAGGATCTCCCGATACGATGAAGAAATGGTTCAAAGTATGACAAGTAAGACATGCTCACCAAGGACCTAAATCAAATATGGATACGAAATAAAGGTGAAAGACAATGAAAGTCCATGAGGGCAAATATCACCAGGTGCACATTTTAAATTATTGCACGAATAGTAGTATGTGATAGATGAGCAACAAATAACGGTTGCATACAAAATTTAAAGATTGGAAAAATCCGAATGGGACACCCATCCAGAATAAAGTTTCTAAGGGAAAACATTTATATATTTTGAGACGAGAAGGGTAAAACTAATAATTGTTAAATGACAACTAAACAAAATTTTACCAAATAAATCAGAAATATGGACATGAACCGAGGATTTACTTACATGGGAAGTAATGTGTTAGTTATAATAAGGTCATGTGTACCATGTGTTGATCGCTTACTCTGGCCAAGTAAATGATAAACACCTGATACCATGAACTTGTTATAATAAACACATATACATTCAATGTG
The DNA here is from genome assembly GCA_947069175.1 of Scalesia atractyloides. Classification (NCBI taxonomy): domain Eukaryota; kingdom Viridiplantae; phylum Streptophyta; class Magnoliopsida; order Asterales; family Asteraceae; genus Scalesia; species Scalesia atractyloides. Next base: position 88,459,547 of record CAMTDV010000001.1, read on the forward strand.
GTAAAATCGAGGTGAATGGGAAAAGTTAAAAGATCCTTGGGATCAAGAAACTTACAAGTGTGCTCATATAAACGGTTTTCATGGGAACCATAAAAACGATATAAGGTGCACATAGAAATAAATAACTCAAGAAATTTGTGGAATAAGTCATTATGGACGAAAGAACCATGGTTGACAAAAGGGCACGTAAAACCAAAGTATAAATGACCCGCGAAGTCATAGAAACGGAGGTAGTGCCCACACGGAAAATGATCAAAGTCGTTGACTATGATCGTAAAAAAAGAAAAAAAAAGGGGGGAAGAAAGAAATGATGATGGTGATCATCATTCATGGTTAGTGAGGCCATCAAGGATGGTCCGTAAGGAATAAAGTTTGATTGTTCAAAAGTGATGGATTTCACGTGAACAAGTCAAATAGGTCTTAAAAAGGATAAAGTTTGATTGTTCAAAAGTGATAGATTTCACACGAATAAGTGAAACGGGTTAGATAATGAATAAAGTTTGACAGTTCATAAGTGATGAATCTCACAAGAACAAGTCAAACGGGTTAGATAAAGAATTAGATTCGATCGCTCATAAGTGATGGATTTCACACGAGCAAGCCAAACGAGTCAAAAGGAAGTATAGTGATTGAATTTAAAAGTAAACGCAAACCGGATAACGAGAGCGTTAAAGCAAAAGAATAATGAGCCCGGGTAATAGGACGTGATTAAATATAAATGAAGACGCAAAACGGATAACAGGAACGTTAAAACATTAAGATAAAGAACCCAGGTAACGGGTTGTAAAGAAAATATAAGCTTAAACCGGATAACGGTAAACGTGAGATAGACTGACGCACAAATGACATATGAAGTCGTAGAGTCGGAAAAGTTGTCCGAACAAAAATCGATCTAGTCATGGACTATGATCGCGCCGGCGTGCACGGATATCAACAGATAGTGTCTGATCTGAATAAATGTTTGGGGCAACATACACAAAATGTTGCGGTTGCCACTAAAGATGGTAGTCGTGACTCGATGGTGACAAGTGGTCAACGCCAGTTGACATTGCGCCAGGTTTAGACGCAAATGATCATCACTCAATAGAGATGAAACAACTAATAGATCCGACAAGTGAAAGTGATTCATAAATGACTCGCGAAGTCATAGAAAACGAAAATGTTAAAAAAAACCAGACCAAACATGGTCTGAGGACCATAATTGAAGTAAAATAAATTAGCCTTCATGATAAAAGGGGGCCATGATTTGGCGGAAAAAAAAGGAAGGACAACATAAATAATTTTTTCTTTCAAGTACAAAAGAGGTGCATTGACACCAATATATTTAAAGAACGACACGGGTAAAAGGATGATCTAAAGGATCACCACGACCTTCGGGTTGCGAATAGTGTAATAAATCTACATGGTCAAAATGACCTTGGGGTCACGAATCAAGAGGAATGATGCATTAAAAGACCTCACCTTAAAAGGCTAAGTAAAAGAAAATTTTCGAAAACGAAAAAGGATAAATATAAAATTTAACATGACGTGATGCAATCACAGTCAATATATATATAAATATATAACACGGCATATGATTACCTTGTAACACGAGCTATGAGACTAGGGTCTCGAAGGTTTGTAAAAGCCTTGCGAAAGCAATATGAGTGTACCTAAATTCTAAGGTATAAGGTAACCGGTGACTAATAAGTCTAATCGGTGAAGGTCAAATTAAATTTTAAAACTTGTTTAATATGCTTATCTTATATGATTAGCATGAAATAAATGTGATGACAGACTCATACGATCGAGTAGCCAAATGGTGACTCACTCTAGCGAATTATGTGGAAGAGAAATGCTAATCGGATTTGATGGCCAAAAAGGTCGTACAAAGAAAGGCGCACGCGGAAAGGTAAATGACAACCTTTGGCCGAAAGAGAAAATGCCCTGAATAGAAAACATTAATCAAGAAAAAGAACAAGAAAGGAGTCAGAAACCATTAGGGAGTCCGAAGGATATTCTCGCATCTTCTTGTAAGATTTCTGAATAATTAAAATATGAGCAACGCTTAGGCGAAAATGAAACCAAGTTCGTCGGGTTGAACAAAGGAACTACGTAAGAAAGGTTTCGGGCATGAAACCTCTTTAAGGGGGTAGATTTGTAACACCCCAAAAACGGGTTTGGAAATCAAACCACGTTACTATTAAAGAGTTGGTGAAGAACAGTTAGCGGTAAAAGTTAACCTTACAACTTGAGGGACCAAAGCTGCCACAAAGGGAAAATTAGTTTTATTAAAACATAAAATTTACACATAATGCACACACTTGGTGTGTACATATATCGATCTTCACAGGAGTAATAAGGGTAAACCCTGCTGATCAAGAATCATCAAAATTGAAGGGGGAATTGTGGCTAAATCTTATGCATGAACATCCAATCGTGATCATCTAGGTTTGGAGATCATGAGGTATGTTGTAAATTATGTTTTAATAATGATAAGATTATCCGAAGTTCAATACTTTGTTAGTATGGAGGAATTAATAATGAAATTATGTGTATAATCATCATACTCACAAGTAAATGTGAGAAACTTGAACAATTTAGTGATTTGAATAAGTGTTCATGTATGACATAAAGTGGGTTTTTGATTATATGATGAAATTGATAATGTAGGAGTGTTTATGATCATCATACTTGTATGTATGTGTAAGATACTCGAACAAATTAGAGATTCGAGTAAGTAATCATACATGACTTGAAATGGGTTTTGTATGATATAATGAAATTAATGCTATGTCAATGTTAATAGGTGTTTGAGATCATGTTTTGTCACACCCCGGATTTCCAACCCCGAAATCCAAATACCGGTGGGCCCGGGTGGGGAGTATCGTGACAACAGTTGATAACATCATAGTCAATTAAACACGGCACAACGAAAGTCTTGGAGTAAAATTACTATTACAAACCGAATGTTCGAAAATACAAAATAATATACACGCTTGTAATAGAAGATCCACAGGCAGATCATAAAATGTACATGGAAAGAATACAAAACAGACTTCAGGCTGATTTAGGATTTGCAAGATCCTTTATCACTACTGAGCAGCTTCCGGCCTATTTCGTTGTACCTGCAGTTTAGCCTATGGACGATACGTCAGCTTACGCTGGTAAATACATCCAACTGACTCATTTTGAAAACATTAAAATGGTTTTAAGTGCAAACGGCACCAAAATCTTTTATTAACTTGGGAAAGTTGACCTTGCAACCTTGTATTAGATTCACATGTTTGTCCATACATACACGGCCCAGTACAGAAATCGAGACATGATTAATACACACCACTCAGAACTCATGAAGGAGTCATCCTCAACGTCTTGGGAACATTGCATATGAGCATCAAAAGGTGTATGCCTACACCCCGTGCTAAGGTCGTGGCCAATAACTAATGTATTAAGCCCAGGATATCCAGGACACGGTAATTTAACCCCCGATGTTTAAGTTATCAAACAAAACTGATTAAAACAAAATATGCGGGTTTACTAGCCACAAGTGGGCATCCGATTGACCTTATTTTGGACCAAGCAGTAATAATTTACCGTATTCCAAACCCGTATAGGAAAAATAAGTCGAGAGTATTTACCTGAGTTAGTCTTCTTCTTTTATTTTTAATTAACTCAGCCGTATACAAAAGTACCAAGTGCAGATAGCATTTACCGGGAAGGCTGTAGTCTGGATTATGGCATAAGCTAGCCAATTAAATACTTACGGTCTTATAAACCGAATAGTGTACATGATCATTACGTATAACGCTTGATTAAACGATGATCGGATAGAATTTAGTTTAATCCCGACAAGTACTTGACTTGTATAGTATGGGTAAACTATAAACATTCTAGATTTTGAAACGTAAATGACAAGGTTAAACCCTTTTTGGTTAAATTCCGTAATCTAGTTACGTATAATCAACCGTACGCTTATTAGCGATATCGGGTAACCGGATAAGTCTTGGACAAGTTCTATATGCCATTATACTTTAAATAAGTTAAAATATCAATAGGATATCAACTTACATGCCCGTTGAGGTTTTAAAACGAACTATGCCTCATAAGGGCATTTCGGTAATTATATACCGTAATAAAGGAAATTGAATATAATTTAATGTTATAGTTTTAAGTATTTTGGAAAAAATACTTTATTTATGTTATAATATCAGTAGGATGTCAAATATATGTGTAAATTATCTTTTATGACCAAACTATGTACCGAAAGGGCATTTTGGTCATTTTACACATAATTTATAAATTATTTGGGATTCTGAGTTTATAACATGTACCCACTGTAAATATATTTAAAATAAATTTTAAAATTCAGTAGGTAACAAGTCTTGGTCCATTAATATGGGTTAAAAGCATATTATTCACCGAAACGGCGCTTATGTCGTAAAATGACGTCTTTAAACGATGTTTACAAACACTGACATTTAGATCAGATTAAAATGTTTAAAGTATGTTATTTAATATAACATATCAGTAGGTAAATGATTTACCTTGAAAAGATTTGACTAAAACTATTTTATAAGCCACACGGGCTAACACCGTCATTTATCGACATAGTTTAAGGACTTGCTTGAAAACTCAGTTTATAACTTGGTTTAACATCTCAAGTAATCCTACTTATAATATTACATTAGTAGGAAACTCGTTTTTAAGTTCATTATCATTTAAAACCTTGTTTTAAGCAAAAAGGGCATTTTGGTCAAAGATGGCATAATTATGGAACTTGTGCATAAACTTAGATTCTGATTATGATCATGTAATATAACCTCATAGGGTTATGCTACATATATTATGATCATAATGCTACTTTAGATCAGTAGGTAACTAATCTAAGTCGGGTCAGAATCGAAAGTCAAAGCAGAAGTCAAACTTTGCGACTTTCGGCTGCGAACCGACCCTAGAACTGAAATTGATGAGCCGAACATGTTTATACATGTTCTAATAATTATTACCAACTTGTTTAAGTGTCAAAACAGGTTTCATAACATATATAAGATCAATTTATGATTTTTCCGAAAAATAGCGTGTTTGACTTTTTTAATAACATAACTTTGACCCGTCAATTGGTCTAGCAAACGTGATCTTCAGGAGGTGCCCTTTATAGGGACTAACACCCACCTTATTATGATCACTTAGCCATGTTCATTTCGAACAATGGCTGGACCATTATGGTCTTAACCGAAAGTCAGAGCGTTTGCCGTAAAACGCTTGACTTTTGGCTATAGAAGCCTATAAACGAAAATGCAAGAGTAAGGAACACTTACAAGAGGTTCCTACAATGCAAGAGAACTAAGTTGGATGCTCCTTTCAGCTAGGAACTTCCAGAGGAGGGAGAAGAGTTATGTTTAAGAAAGGTGCAAGTTGGAATGAACACTTAAACACCTATTTATAGTTGGAGAACTCAAAGGAGGTGAAGCCAGGTGTTTAGGGGAGTAAGAAGAAGCTTACAAGTGTCCCAAAACGTGGCATAGCAGTTTAGAGAAGCCATGGTTTCGTTTAAATGGTTTTGGAGCTTTGCTTGGTCTCCAAACAAAACTTTCTGCGTTAGACCTGTTCTCGCGGGGCGCGAGAGACTCAGGCCAGGTCTCTCGCGGCCCGCGACCGCCCCAAGGCCAGTTTCAAAATTTGACACTTTAGCCCCTTAACTTTAAAAAGCTTCTAAAAAACCTTTTTAAACACCATTTGGTACTTTTAGCCCTCCGTATCCAATACTTGGCATATCCGGGATTATGCCCGGACATTGTCGAGCTCTCGGTTCGTTAAAAGGTCACTTAGAGGTATAAATTAACATGTTGACACTTTTAATCCCTCCATTATCCAACTTTCACATTTTTACAAAGCTGAACTCTCTCGTCCAACAAAAGGCACGTATGAGAGTTAGGACTTCACAAAGGGTCACTCAGAGGCTTATTACAAGCATGTTGATTCCGATGTCACTCAGAAGCCAAGTTTTAAGCATGTTGACGTATCAATCACTCAGAGGCTAATGGTTTAAGCATGTTGACATATCAGTCACTCAGAGGCTGTTATTTATGCATGTTGACATCGGTTCGTCACTCAGAGGCTCAGATTGAGCATGTTGACGCCTTTAGTCCTTATTGGTCTTTAACAGACTATATTTAAAATACAACACGTGTCACTATACTATTGGTCACGATTTTACAGGGTGTTACATCCTCACCCCCTTAAAAGAAATCTCGACCTCGAGATTTTATTCAAAAAGATGGTGGTACTTTTGCATAGTGGACTCAACCTCCCATGTATACTTAGGACCTCTAAATGCGTCTCACTTAACCTTTACTATAGGTATCATCTTTCTCCGGAGCTTTTTAATCTATTGATCCTTGATCGAAATTGGTTTCTCAACGAACCTTAGGTTTTCATCAATTTGCACCTCATTGTGCGACATTGTTAGCGACTCATCGACTAGACATTTCTTAAGGTTAGATATGTGGAATATATCATGGATTCCACTAAGATCCTCTGGCAACCTGAGCTTATAAGCTACAGTGCCGATACATTCGACTATCTCAAATGGTCCAATATATCTTGGGCTTAACTTGCCCTTCTTTCCAAAATGCATCACACCTTTCCAGGGTGATACTTTTAGCATGACTTTGTCCCCTATTTGGAACTTAAGAGGTTTATGCCTCTTGTCAGCATAGCTCTTCTACCTATCCCTGGCAGCTTTGAGACGATCACGGATTTGCATAATCTTTTCCGTGGTCTCCAGGCCACTCTCAGGTCCTGACAGTTGGGCCTCCCCAACTTCTGCCCAGCATACGGGCGTTCTACATTTTCTCCCATATAAGGCCTCAAAAGGAGCAGCCTTGATGCTAGTATGATAGCTATTATTGTAGGAGAATTCTATTAGGGGTAAGTGGTCATCCCAGCTTCTGCCTAAATCAATCACACATGCCTGAAGCATGTCTTGCAAAGTCTAAATAGTACGATCACTTTGACCATCAGTCTGCGGATGGTAAGTCGTACTAAAATTTAATCGTGTGCCTAACGATTGCTAGAAACTTTTCCAAAAGTGAGATGTGTATCTAGTATCTCTATCAGACACAATAGATACCGGCACACCGTGTAGGGACACTATCTTGTCCACATACAGCTTAGCTAATTTATCTAAATTATACGTTTCCTTTATTGGCAAGAAATGAGCTGACTTAGTCAGTCTGTCTACAATGACCCAAATAGTGTCATTACCACTTTTGGTCTTTGGTAACTTGGTAATCAAGTCCATAGTTACCATTTCCCATTTCCAAGTGGGAATCTCTAATTGTTGTAGTAGTCCTGACGGTTTCTGATGTTCAGCCTTAACTTGCGAACACGTCAGACACTTTGTTACATAAGTGGCTATGGATTTCCTCAAACCCATCCACCAATAATTTTTCTTTAAGTCTTGATACATCTTGTCACCACCCGGGTGAACAGAGTATCTTGAATTATGCGCTTCCTGGAGGATTAGATTCCTAAGTCTTCCAAAGATCGAAACCCAGATTCTATCATTAAATCTTAGGATTCCATCCTTTCCAGGCGTTAATTGATCAATGGTTCCGCCTAATCCTTCATTAGGGATATTAGCCTCTAACAAGGCTTGCTTCTACGCATCTAATAGCTTCTCACTCAAGCTATTTCTGAGCTCAATGCTCTTAGCGTTAATCCTTATAGGTTTAACCTTTTCCTTGCGAATTAAGGCATCGGCAACTACATTTGCCTTGCCTGGATGGTAGCGAATCTCGCAATCATAATCATTAAGAGTTTCCATCCAACGGCGTTGTCGCATGTTCAATTCTTTCTGATTGAACAGATGTTGGAGACTTTTATGGTCTATGTATATAACACACTTTGTGCCATACAAGTAATGTCTCCATAGTTTTAGTGAAAATACAACGGCCCCCAGTTCCAAATCATGGGTGGTGTAATTCCTTTCATGCACCTTTAGTTGTCGTGGTGCATAGGCAATTACCTTGCCATTTTGCATTAGCACACAGCCCATGCCAATGTGCGAAGCATCACAATAGACAACAAAATTTTCAATACCCTCGGGTAGAGATAACACAGGAGCATTGCTCAACTTGTGTTTAAGAATCTCAAAAGATTCCTGTTGCTTTGGACCCCAATTATACTTAACATTCTTACGGGTCAAGGTAGTTAAAGGAGTGGCTATCCTTGAAAAGTTCTCAATGAATCTCCTATAGTAACTAGCCAGTCCTAAGAAACTACGAACTTCTGTTGGGGTCTTGGGCACTTCCCAATTTATCATAGCCTCAATTTTGGCGGGATCCACTTGGATACCACACTCACTTACCATATGTCCAAGGAATTGGACTTCTCTAAGCCAAAATTCGCATTTAGAGAACTTTGCATAAAGTTTCTCCTGCCTTCATAATTCTAAGATGCTCCGAGATGTTTCTCGTGATCATCTTGATTGCGAGAATAGATAAGTATGTCGTCGATGAAGACAATGACAAACTTGTCTAAATACGGTTTGCAGACTCTATTCATGAGATCCATGAATGCTGCCGGTGCATTTGTGAGCCCAAAAGGCATCACTAAGAATTCAAAATGACCATAGCGGGTCCTGAAGGCTGTCTTAGGAACATCTTCACTTCTAAGCTTCAGTTGATGATATCCTGATCTCAAATCTATTTTAGAAAAGTAACTAGCTCCTTGAAGTTGGTCGAATAAATCATCGATCATGGGGAGTAGATATCTATTCTTAATGGTTAGCTTATTCAGCTCCCGATGGTCGATGCACATTCGCATCGAACCGTCTTTCTTCTTTACAAACAGAATAGGAGCCCCCCAGGTGAGGAACTAGGCTGAATAAAGCTTTTCTCCAAGAGTTCATCTAATTGAACCTTTAACTCATTCATTTCGGTTGGAGCTAGCCTATATGGAGCTCTAGCTACGGGTGCTGCTCCTGGTATGATATCTATTTTGACCTCTACTTGCCTATCTGGAGGTAGACCTGGTAATTCTTCAGGGAAAACATCGAGATACTCCGAGATAACTGGTTGATCTTCAAGGTTCGGCTTTGGTTCATTTATAGTGACTTGTGCCATGTAGATGACACAGCCTCTTCTCAAACACTTGGATGCCTTAAATAACGACACATTGTCTGGCAATCCAAAGTGTGAGTCTCCAGGGATGGTGATCATTTCAGTAGATGGGGTTTTAATCTCGATGAGCTTTTTATCGCAGGCAATGCGGGCTTGGTTATAAGATAACCAATCCATGCCTAAGACAACATCGAACCCTGCCAATTTCATTGGCAAAAGAGATATAGGGATGGAATGATTCTTAATGGATATAGAGCATCCATCAAGAATGGAAGAAGCAGTTTCTATGGTTCCATCGGCGAGTTCTATCTCATAAATTCTGTCTAGAGTTCTTATGGGTAAATTTAATAGTTTACTAAACATATGATCAACAAATGATTTATCCACACCCGAATCAAAAAGAACTCTAGCATAAATATCATTAATGGGGAAAGTACCTGTTATGACGTTATTGTCATTAACAGCTTCCTTAGCAGTTAGCCGAAAGGCGCGTGCTTTCCCTTTCTTTGCCTTTCCAGGCTTCGGATTGTTATTCTTTGAACTCTTAGGGCAGTTAGTTGCAATGTGCCCTTTTTCGTTGCAGATGTAGCATACAGCATCCTTAAGATCTTTACAATCTAGGGTCTTATGCCCTCTCCTTTTACAAATACCACAAGGTCTAACTTGAAAATCAGAATTACACTGTCCCTAGTGTTTGCGGTTGCAAGTCTTGCAAAATGGCATTATAGCTAACTTGCCTTGGTTCCCTTTGAACCCAAATCTCCCTTTATTTTTCTTATTAAACTTATGGAAGTTGTCATCTTCCCTCTTCCTTTTTCCGTCAGTTTCAGACTTAACTGACTTTTGTCTCACCAGATCAAGGGTGAGAGAAAGAGATAGGTCTACAGCAGACCTATAGGTAGTAGGCTGTGCAGCCTTTACCATGCCCTTTATTTCGGGCGCTAACCCATTAATAAAACGCGCAATACGTTTGGATTCAGGGGTAATTAAATAGGAAACTAACCTAGATAGGGAATTGAAATCGAAAACATACTTCCGACAGTCTAGGTTTTTCATTGATAGAGACAAGAAGTCTGTCTCTAGCTTCTCCATCTCATGGGTTGGGCAGTAAGTTTCCTTTACCAAATCAACAAACTTGGACCATCCCAAGTTGTACATGTAGACTTTACCTATTGATTGAATCATGGCCTTCCACCATGTTAGGGCATCGCCCTTGAAGTATTGTGATACGTACTTGACCATATCCCTTTCAGCACAGCTGCTGATGTCTACAATGGTTTCCATTTTGTCCAGCCACTTTAGGGCTTCTACAGCTCCTTTTTCCCCATTAAAGTCTTGGGGTTTACAGGAGACAAAGTACTTGTAGGTGCATTCGTCCTTGGAAGAACGGGACCTATCAGCATAGTCTATCCTCTTAGGTTCACTCTTCGCATTTGATGAGTGAACAGAGCTCTCCTTATGAGCTGAGGATGGTGGAATTGATAATGGCTTAGAGCGAGTAGCACTCGACTCTCTTAAATTCTCTATGGCCTTACCCATGGCCTTTTCTACAACCGCATCAATGCGTGCTTGGAAGTCATTATTATTTATGGCTATATTTTCGGCGTCTTTGACGTTCCAATTGGCTACTTTGTGCCTCATTAGAATTTGCCATTCTTCAAAGCTTGGTTCTATATACCAAATAAAATTTATCTTAGCCATGGTAAAATAGCCATATCGGCTTCTAAACATTGGATATAAGAAAAATCCACCGCCTATACTAGTGTGAATAAGTTCACAACTCTTAGGCTTAATATAACTATATTTGGCCTAGGTCTTAATAGGACCATCATAGGCAAATTACAATCTGGACATAGTCCATATAGTATAGACAGGGGATCGCGATGTCACAACTGTCATTATCATATTTGACAATTATATATATAGCACATAGGCTTGTCACAAAGGACATCAAATATGGCACAAGGTCCTGTTACTAACGGACGTAGGATATGGCACTTAGGCCTGTCACTAACGGACATATAATAGGGCACATAGGCACAACAATACTAATGGATGTTTGGTCACCACACTGGTGATATTAGTTGGGATCAGGATAGATCACATAGGCTATATGGAATAGATTATAACCCGAAAGGGTAATACATCACTAATGGATGTTTTATTTATCATCGCAATGATGATATTAGCCGGGATCGAACAGATCACAAGGGCTATATAAAATACATCTTTAATGGATGTTTAATCACCGCATTGGTGATATTAGCCAGGATCAAACAGATCACAAGGGCTTATTTAGTCGGGATCAAATAGATCACAAGGGCTATTTAACCGGGATCAAATAGATCACAAGGGTTATTTAACCGGGATCAAATAGATCATAAAGGTTATTTAACCGGGATCAAATAGATCACAAGGGTTATATAAAATACATCTCTAATGGATGTTTAATCACTGCATTGGTGATATTAGCCGGGATCAAAACAGATCACAAGGGCTATTTAGCCGGGATTAAATAGATCACAAGGGCTATTTAGCCGGGATTAAATAGATCACAAGGGCTATTTAACCGGGATCAAATAGATCACAATGGTTATATAAAATACATCTCTAATAGAAGTTTAATCACCGCACTGGTGATATTAGCCGGGATCAAAACAGATCACAAGGGCTATTTAGCCGGGATCAAATAGATCACAAGGGCTATTTAACCGGGATCAAATAAATCACAAGGGTTATATAAAATACATCTCTAATGGATGTTTAATCACCGCACTGGTGATATTAGCCAGGATCAAAACAGATCACAAGGGCTATTTAACCGGGATCAAATAGATCACAAGGGTTATATAAAATACATCTCTAATGGATGTTTAATCATCGCACTGGTGATATTAGCCGGGATCAAAACAGATCACAAGGGCTATTTAGCCGGGATCAAATAGATCACAAGGGCTATATAAGGTTAGGACATAGTCCATTACCTTGAAGGCTAGCGTGATTCCTCAAGTTACACTACCAAGAGTATGCACATTACTTGAATGTTAACATAAGAGGATCTTAATGGTTGATTAATAGTCCCGGTCGCATTGACCTTAAATGACTTGGAGGCTTGAACTTAGTCCACCACCACTAGATAGAAGGATAACTTCCCTTAGTCCACCACCTCTAGATAGAAGGATAACTTCCCTTAACTATCATGATAGAAGACCCTTCCGTTCTTAACCATCATTTATATCTTTGGCCAAATATGTGGTCTGTTCCACTTGGCAAAAATCAAAACCATTAAGATCAATTTGGAATTATATCGTAGAGCATAAATTTCGAGTAAAATCGACACACTCGTTTTCAAGAGGGTGAATACATATATATATAATTCCAAAGTACCTCATTAAATTTTCATAAGAAATTATAATACTAGAAAAATGAAATGAACTTGTCCATGCAAGGACTTAAAGGAATAAAATGTCCACGCAGGGACTAAAGAAACAACAATGTCTTCGCAGGGATTACATATTATTAGAAGAGACTTCACTCGTCCTTCTTTCCCTTGACCAACTTGGAGAGTTTCTTGAAGAATTTATTTGTCTTTTTCTCTGTTTTCTCCGCCTGTTGCTGCATTTCTTTCATCCTTTCTAAGGCCTCATTAATGGCTTCAAGTGATAGCGGAGGTTGTGGTTGTGGTTGTGGCATAACCGGATACTGGTACCCATAAGTTGGATATCCAGTCGGTGGATAAGTAGGTGGGAAAGGAGACTGGTAAAGTGCGTTGTGCATAACTGCCTGCATGTATGGGTCTTGCGACCATGCTTGATAGTCTACCGGTGTAGACGGGTTAAAAGGATCATATCCAGAGTGTCTGGGTACGTGGGAATTGGGTTAGTATAACCCGTTGGTGGTGGTTGAACAGCAGGTGTTGGTGTTGGTTCCACTATAGGTGGAACATTAGAGGGTCCACCCATTTGTGGGTCCTCTTGTATTGTGGGGTAGGAGTTGGGTAAAGGTGGTAGCGATCCTGACCTTTGTCCGGTACGCACCAACATATGTGCTCCCCGCTTCCTTCTTGGTGGTTCAGGTGGTGGTTGAGGTTGGTCCATGGGTTCCATGTGGACATCTTCTTGAACAGGAGGTGGTTGAGAGTGATGGGAAGGTGTGTGGGCAAAGGTGAATTGGTTCCAGTATTGGTCCCACTCATTAGGACCTTGGTAGGGCGATCCAGCGTAAGAGTTTGAATCACTCGAAATCTCAATGGGATGCACATTTGATCCCGACGGTGGCATCTCCGAATCGGAGTCCTCGTCCATAGGATGTGGCTGGTCCAACTGATTTTGATCAGCTGGAGGCGTGTTTAAGTAATGGTTGGGGTTAAACTCTTCATGGTAGGAGTGATGAGAATGGGAATGGTGAGAATGGTAGGAGTGGTGTAAGTGGTAAGAATTTTGGGAATGTGAGGGCGAGTGTCTGTTAGAGACGGAACGTCTCGCTGGTTGCCATGGAGACGAATCTCCTGATTCTTGATATGCATCTGAATTATGAAATTGAGGAGGAATACGCCCTGATAGTCCTCCCCTCATTGGACCTTTTCCTCGTCCACTTTGTCCTCGTACATGTGGCGGCATTTTCGTGTTAGAAATCAATTTAAAAACAATACTAATATCTTAATAATGAAATGAGTAATCCCAGGTCAATGCCTAGACTGGAAAGTCTAAGGATTGTGCTCGTGTAAGTTTGAGACTAAACACAAAAGGCTAGTGTTTAATTCTCTCAAACGTTGGCTCTTATACCAACCCTGTCACACCCCGGATTTCCAATCCCGAAATCCAAATACCGGTGGGCCCGGGTGGGGAGTATCGTGACAACAGTTGATAACATCATAGTCAATTAAACACGGCACAACGAAAGTCCTGGAGTAAAATTACTATTACAAACCGAATGTTCGAAAATACAAAATAATATACAAGCTTGTAATAGAAGATCCACAGGCGGATCATAAAATGTACATCGAAAGAATACAAAACAAAATTCAGGCAGATTTAGGATTTGCAAGATCCTTTATCACTACTGAGCAGCTTCCGGCCTATTTTGTATTGTACCTGTAGTTTAGCCTTTGGACGATACGTCAGCTTACGCTGATAAATACACCCAACTGACTCATTTTGAAAACATTAAAATGGTTTTAAGTGCAAACGACACCAAAATCTTTTATTAACTTGGGAAAGTTGACCTTGCAACCTTGTATTAGATTCACATGTTTGTCCATACATACAGGGCCCAGTACAGAAACCGAGACATGATTAAATACACACCACTCAGGACTCACTAAGGAGTCATCCTTAACGTCTTGGGAACATTGCATATGAGCATCAAAAGGTGTATGCCTACACCCCGTGCTAAGGTCGTGGCCAATAACTAATGTATTGAGCCCAGGATATCCAGCACACGGTAATTTAACCACCGATGTTTAAGTTATCAAACAAAACTGATTAAAACAAAATATGCGGGTTTACTAGCCACAAGTGGGCATTCGATTGATCCCATTTTGGACCAAGCGGTAATAATTTACCGTATCCCACGCCCGTATAGGGAAAATAAGTCGAGAGTATTTACCTGAGCTAGTCTTCTTCTTTTATTTTTAATTAACTAAGCCATATACAAAAGTACCAAGTGCAGATAGCATTTACCGAGAAGGCTCTAGTCTGGATTATGGCATAAGCTAGCCAATTAAATATTAACGGTCTTATAAACCGAATACTGTACATGATCATTACGTATAACGCTTGATTAAACGATGATCGGATAGAATGTAGTTTAATCCCGACAAGTACTTGAATTGTATAGTATGGGTAAACTATAAACATTCTGGATTTTGAAACTTAAATGACAAGGTTAAACCCTTTTTGGTTAAATTCCGTAATCTAGTTACGTATAATCAACCGTACGCTTATTAGTGATATCGGGTAACCGGATAAGTCATGGACAAGTTCTATATGCTATTATACTTTAAATAAGTTAAGATATCAGTAGGATATCAACTTATACGCCCGTTGAGGTTTTAAAACGAACTATGCCTCATAAGGGCATTTCGGTAATTATATACCGTAATAAAGGAACTTGAATATAATTTAATGTTATAGTTTTAAGTATTCTGGAAAAATACTTTATTTATGCTATAATATCAGTAGGATGTCAAATATATGTGTAAATTATCTTTTATGACCAAACTATGTACCGAAAGGGCATTTTGGTCATTTTACACATAATTTATAACTTATTTGGGATTCTGAGTTTATAACATGTACCCACTGTAAATATGTTTAAAATAAATTTTAAAAATCAGTAGATAACAAGTCTTGGTCCATTAATATGGTTTAAAACCATATTATGCGCCAAAACGACGCTTATGCGGTAAAATGACGTCTTTAAACGATGTGTACGAAAAATGACATTTGGATCAGATTAAAATGTTTAAAATATATTATTTAATATAACATATCAGTAGGTAAATGATTTACCTTGAAAAGATTTGACTAAAATCATTTTATAAGCCACAAGGGCTAAAACCGTCATTTATCGACATACTTTAAGGACTTGTTTGAAAACTCAGTTTATAACTTGGTTTAACATCCCAAATAATCCTACTTATAATATTACATTGGTAGGAAACTCATTTTTAAGTTCATTATCATTTAAAACCTTGTTTTATGCAAAAATGGCATTTTGGTCAAAGATGGCATAATTATGGAACTTGTGCATAAACTTAGATTCTGATTATGATCATGTAATATAACCTCAGAGGGTTATGATACATATATTATGATCATAATGCTACTTTAGATTAGTAGGTAACTAATTTAAATCAGGTCAGAATCGAAAGTCAAAGTAGAAGTCAAACTTTACGACTTTCGGTTGCGAACCGACCCTAGAACTGAAATTGACGAGCCGAACATGTTTATACATGTTCTAATAATTATTACCAACTTTTTTAAGTGTCAAAACAGGTTTCATAACATATATAAGATCAATATATGATTTTTCCGAAAAATGGCGTGTTTGACTTTTTTAATAACATAACTTTGACCCGTCAATTGGTCTAGCAAACATGATATTCAGGAGGTGCCCTTTATAGGGACTAACACCCACCTTATTATGATCACTTAGCCATGTTCATTTCGAACAGTCACTCAGAGGCTGTTATTTATGCATGTTGACATCGGTTCGTCACTCAGAGGCTTGAGCATGTTGACGCATTTAGTCCTTATTGGTCTTTAACAGACTATATTTAAAATACAACACGTGTCACTATACTATTGGACACGGTTTTACAGGGTGTTACATGTTTTTTACTAGTTAGTGCGTAAAATTTGATTATATTAGGTATTCGGATGAATGTCTAATAATATGATGAAATGGGTTGCTACATAAAGATGAAAGCCTAGTTAATGGATAAATTAGCATTGTTAATCAAAAGCTAAGTTAACTTGATATTAACATTCGCTCGAATTCGTTTAAGTGAAAGAAACGACATGAACTTGATTGGGAATTTGGATAAGAGGGTAGCCTTAAACTATTGCATGCTGAATAATTGATAAATGCCTAAATTAGTTTGTTGAACTTAATTATGCGTTTGCAAATGTTAATAGGCAGTTGACTTTTAGAAGTCAAACTGACCTATAATATGATCAAATGGTGAATTTATGTAAAATCCGTAAGGTGGGATAGTCTTAATGAATAATGACTAGTTTAACCATCTTGCGAATAATAAATAATAGTTCGACGCTTGACAAGCTAGGTGGAAGCTTGGGATGAAGCGGGTCAAACGGATCAAGCACGGGGGAAAAGCATAATCGGATGCAAGGTAAGTAAAGCTTACATCTTTAAGTAGAAAATCTACTTTTTGTATTGGTCAAGAAGAAGATAATTTAGTATTTGAAATATGGCGTTCCGACGCATAATGATACGGGTCGGAACAAGTAAAATTTACGAGAAACCATATTTGATGGTAAAAGGAGTAAAACGGTAATTCGGTCATGTGATGACGAATAAACAAAGGTTTTGAAAGGTTACCATATGGTGTAGATCATAATGGATAAAAAGGGTTAATATGGTAAATTGGTCATGCTTTGACGAACAAACAAGGAGTTTTGAAAAAGATACATTAAGGCGTATGCCATGATGGTCAAATGAATTAAGAAATGATTTTAAGTAATATGGTTGTATGGTGTAAACTGAAACGAGCTACATGGATGAGATGGAAAATAAATACCAGCTCATAATGATAAAATGGTCATTTAGGCCAAACGGGTCAAATGGTGATATTATCACCATTTGACAATAATGACTAATGTTTGCTTGTCGAGTTTTGTGCTCACAGGAATGAATAGCCTATGGCTTGCATTGATTTCTATTAGCAACTAATATTGCAAGGTATCAAAATGGGTCAATGTTTTGACCCGAGCCAGGTATGTGTAATGGGTCAAACTCTTAATAAGGACTTAAGGTCCGACGAGAGTTAAATGAGTCATGGGTAAATCACTGGATTACTTAATGTGAGGTATATTTAATAAATTAAATTGTAGACATTATGTTCTTAGGAACAAAATGACTTTAAATAGAACATGGGTTAAAAAGTGCTCACTTGGTCAAAATAGGCCTTTGAAAGTCATTCGTCGTAAAAGGAATAAAGAAGACCAAAACGCCCTCGAAAGATCAAACCGGGCAAACGACCTTTAAGGGTAGTATAAACATGAGTTACTAATTAAGTAAACTCTTTCGATAAGGTAAAAGCAAAAGGGGATAAGCCATCTTTGGTTTGATGCCTCTTAACGGGTCTTTTTGGTAAATTGTCAAACCGAATGGTAGAATTTGGAAATATATGATTGACGTGTAGTCGTTGTCACACACAAATATAATCCCAAAACTGCTATTAGCTAGCGGTAAGTGGGTATCGAACACAAGGAATTGTGGAACTAGTGTTATCAAAAGGTTGTACTATTATAACTAATTACCTAATTTGCAAGAATTTAATTTCAGATTTCGAATGATGGATTTTAGACTTAACTACTAGCGATTCAAAAATTGGTTTTTAACAGATTAATAAGGGAATGATCATCTTGGGCTTCCAGTACAAAACGCATGTGTTTAATTCTACTAGAAAGAGTCACATAGACATGACTCGTGTTTGATTAACTATTTGTGATAAAAGGGAACAAAGTACTCGGATTATAATGCGAGGTCGTTACCCGATGACCAATTGATTAATACCCAACCCGTAAACCTTCCGGTGATATCTTGATTGTCAATGACACCAAGAACATACGAAATAGGCAATGACAAAGATATCAACCAACAATTTACAAACAATCAATCAACACCATAATAACCATAATATAGTAATTATTCTAGAGATCAAGAATTCAAACACAATTGTTCAACAAACCTTCACCCAAGATGATCACACAAATGTCTAGCCGCTCATGTTCTCACAATCAAACATACTTCAAGTGTCTTGTTCATACGAATCGATAACACCAAAATAATGTTTAGAACTTGTTAGAATCAATGAAAACTACTAAAATCGCCCATTTTTGCTCTGCAGTTCGTCTCCAATGATTGATAATGTGAAAAGACTCCATAACTCAACTTAAATTGGGCAGTTACAAAATTCCCGTAGCTCACCACCGTAAGCTACGGTGCCCACCATAGCTTACGGTGGGCAAATTTTTCCTTACGGTGATGACCCACTGTCTTACGATGGCAATTGAATGTGGACTCCACCATAAGCTACGGTGTCCACCGTAGCTTACGGTAGTCAGCTTGATTTTACCATTTTGCCCCTTGTTCAATCTCTCAAGTCCAAAACCCCAATTAGCCACTTGCAATTCCCCGAAAAAGCACGTTAAAGTTCCCTCGTTATGCTCTTCAGTACCTGCAAAGGCATATGCACCGTAGACATCAAATCGTAACCAATAAACATTTAAAGCATGGAATATTTTTCATTTTATCGCACTTTCGGGTTGTCCAAAGGACCACCCGTCACATCCCCACACTTAAACGTTGCTTGCCCCAAGCAACCCTTTCACAACAATTTTAAACTAACAAGTGATCACCATGTAAACCAAACGTAAACAAGTTGCCCTGTTATCAACTTTACCTTCATAAAACATAACACACCCCTCACTAAACTCTTCTCTCGGCGAAAAAGTAGTACTAGCAAGATTGTGCTAGATCACTCAATACAAGTATGCAAATGTGCGACAATAAGCTTGGATAACAATCAAGTCTTTACCTACAAATTTTGTCTAACATGCTCGTGAATCAGAATGACTTTTCGGGTTGTAACATGGCTATGTGTACAGGTGGGAGTTGGTGGGAAATATTCATGTAACTTGCTTAATCGACCCGATTTATTATTACATCACATAAATAACTAACTTTATTTGTACAACTAACTTCCTTCTTCTTTTTTTTCTTTTTTTTTCTTTTTTCTCTTTTTTTTCAGGCAATATTGCATCAAGATAACAATCGTTGCATTACAACTATTGAAAAACAAAATACAAACATAACAAGAATAAACTATCTAAACAGGGTCGATTAAAAGGTAGAATTTTGTAGGACATAGTTTTGGGTAACAATTGAAAGGCTACACGCTCAAATTTGGCTACTAATGTCCAAACCTCCGTCCCGCTCACTACCAACCTCATATTTGTAATTTATGAGGTCCAACCCCCAAAACCCACACTCAACACACATCCGGACGAGGCTACCTAAATGCCCTCATCATCTTCACAAGCATGTAAACTTAGGTTTTGACAAGCATCTATTATCCAAGTTCTATTAACACAATCACACACTGCCACTCAACCAAAGAATTAATTTCTAGAAAGCATTAATGTGGCTTAAAAACTCACCAAGGAAGGATAAAAAGGGATAACGATGTGTCATGCGGATTAAGGTAACATATTCAAATTTGACAAGTGTTTGGCTTGGTTTAAAAATTTTCAAAATCCCAAAAATTTCCCCCATCCCCACATTTGAGATACATTGACCCCAATGTATGGTTTTGGAGGAGTGATCACTTAATTACTCCTAATATCACCTTTTGGTTCAAAAACTCAAATCCCATGTTTCTTTTTTATTCTGTTTTTTATTTTATTAAAACTTAACCACAACATACCTCAAACCAAACCAAACTATCAATCATAATACACCCCCGACCTTCCCAACCATAAACGAAATGCAACAAAATAAGCTACAATACTGTACAAAGGAAAGAATACGACCTGACGTACTCAAGGTGGTTCAAATGAACCCTTGCTTCCCCATTTCTCTCCATATTCCATCCAATTTCTTGGAAAGTTTGCAGTTTCACGCCAATTGGGGCAAAATTCAGCCTCAGCACCCCATCTAATCCCACCATCGGGTGGTTTTCCTTTGCCCGCTCTCCTGCTCACACTCGCCTTCTTCCTTGCCTGATTTTCACCGTTCTTTAACTCCAACCTACACGACTCAACACCACTTGCAATTGACCTGACTGTGCTAACACTTGAAACATGTTCGTTAGTAGCAACTGTGTGACTCAAGTCATTAACAAGATCTTAATAAATGGATTTTAAAAACACATTAAAGTACAACTTACGATTCTTGTAGCTCATGGTGACTATTCCATTTCCGCAATCGATTTGAGCGTTCGCCGTACACAAGAATGGACGACCCAACACTACCTGGGTTGCTCGTAAGTCCTCGATGGTGCGTAGTCGATCACCATAAAATCCACTGAGTAGTAAAACTCGCTTAATTGTATCACTACGTCTTTCACAACCCCTCGGGGTTGCTTCCAACTCGCATCCGCGAACACCACGATACTATCAATCTCGTGTAACGGACCAAAGTCGTACTGGTCGTACAGGCTACCCGGGAGAATGTTCATCCCTGCTCCATAATCCAACGATGCATGGTGTATCTTGAACTTCCCAACTTGAATCGGGATAACCGGTTCCCCTGCATCACTTCCAACTCTCTCGACACTTATTTCATTCAAACCTGCACTCACATGAACAACAGAAGCAGTTAAGCATTTATCATTTTTAGGAACGAAACTTACTCCATGATCGGTATGTTCTTTGTATTCTTCGGGTTAATTTGCATATCACTGGGAAGCTTCCCATTTTGTTGCTTCAATGCTGCTACCTCACTAGCCAGCTGTCCCATCTGTGTGGGCAGTGATTGAATGGCTTTGTCCCGAATCTCATCCTTTTTTGCCCAAGCGGCATCCAATTGATTCCTCCTTTGCATATCTTGTTGCATCATCCGGAGCATATCCATAACTTCATTGCCACTTGATAAAGTTTGACCTGGATTATATTGCTGGCGTGGAATGAAATTTTGTTGAGCTCCTTGGAAATTTGGATTCGCTTGATTCGCCGGGTTCCCATGGCGGAAATTAGGTTGGTTCCTTAACCCGGGGTGGTATGTGTTCGAGTTCATATTGAAATTATGACCACCCCCTTGAATAGCATGCACTTCCTCAACTTGATTTGCACTCACTCCCACCAAGCATACCTCCGCTGCATGACCAAGTTCATTATAGTTAGTACAAACATGATATACCTGGTTTGATGCTTGTGCTTCTCCATCCTCCACCGCATACACTTGAGGTCTTGTGATCACATGTCTAGCTCGCCTTGACGATTGTGCTTTCCTTTTTGATGTGATCTCCATTTTCTCTAAGAAGGCCCAATCATCTTGTTCAAAGTTAGTACCGAATGTACCATTCGTAATAGACATTACATCCCGAGCATCCTCCAAGCTCAAACCTTCATGAAATGCATTTAACAACTCCCACAACGCTATACCATGATGAGGACAATTCTTCAACATCATGTTAAATCTTTCGAGTGTCTCATGAAAGGTCTCACTTGGCTGTTGTTGGAAACTCCTTATACTCCGCCTCGCTTCATTTGTCTTTTGGGCTGAAAAGAATTCTTCGAGAAATCATTGTTGCATGTCGGCCCAAGTATAGATAGATGCGAACGGTAAAGTATGAAACCACCTCTTCGCTTTGTCCTCCAACGAGAATTGAAACAACACCAATTTAACATCATCTGACAAGAATCCTTGCCCCTAATAGTGTTGCAAATGGAATCATAAGTCTCCAAATGGAGGTATGGTTCCTCCGTTGCTAGACACTTATACTTCGGCAAGCTTTGCAATGCAGTCGTCCTAACTTCAAATGTCCTCCCATCCGGGCGTTGAGGTATTACTACCGGAGAAGGGTTATTGGTAATAACCGGATGAAAATGCGCTTCAACCCCCCACACTACTTCTCGATGATGTCGACGCGGGGCACCCAATGGTACTCTTGGTCGGCCCACTGGACCTTGTCTTAGCCCTTGAGGTACAAAGTGTTGTTGGGGTGGAGGTTGATGCATCGGTCTTTGGAATTGCGGTTGTCGATGTTGAACTTGGAGTTGTTGTAAAGGCATTGGTTGTTGGAATGGTGGCCCCTGAGGACGAACTTGTTGCACCCTCGTAGGTTGCCTTTGTGGGTACCCCATTCCCCCTTGCGGTCCCAAGTTACAAAATTCCCGTAGCTCACCACCGTAAGCTACGGTGGGCAAATTTTTCCTTACGGTGATGACCCACTGTCTTACGGTGGCAATTGAAGGTGGACTCCACCGTAAGCTACGGTGGCCACCGTAGCTTACGGTGGTCAGCTTGATTTTACCATTTTGCCCCTTATTCAATCTCTCAAGTCCAAAACCCCAATTAGCCACTTGTAATTCCGTGAAAAAGCACGTTAAAGTTTCCTCGTTATGCTCTTCAGTACCTGAAAAAGCATATGCACCGTAGACATCAAATCGTAACTAATAAACGTTTAAAGCATGGAATATTTGTCATTTTATCGCACTTTCAGGTTGTCCAAAGGACCACCCGTCAATGATTTACTATAACAAATTCATCATAAATAAAGTTGTGGTAGAAGATAAATAGAAGTCTTAGTGTGGAAATGAGAGGAAGGAAAGGAAGGAGTGAGATTTAAGCTTAAATGCTTAAATTCCCTTAACGGGCCAAAATGAATATATGCATAAACCGGGTAGTGGTTGCATAATTCATAAAAGTGGTGAATCCGGGTTAAGGATTTCATGTTAAATATGTAGGCAAACATTTTACAGATATTTAAAAAATAAGTTTCAAGTGAAACGGATATAAATTAGAAAACTTACGGAACTTTTCGTGAAAAAGAGCGTAGCTGGATTTCTGCAGCTTTTAGCCTACCGTAAGCTACGGCAGGCAGCCGTAAGCTACGGTAGATCACTGCTGTTTGGGACAGAACATGTGAACCGTAAGCTACGGTAATGAGCCGTAGCTTACGGTGGGCTAGTTTGAAAATTTTGTTATTTTGTCATATTTGGCATTCGAGTCTAACTAGGCATATTATAAACTTTATAACTAACGTATTTCATGATTTACGAAATACATGTAATGTTTATGAGCACCGGAGGAGGACCACGCACTATGAAGAACCGAACACGATCAAAGACGAAGCTTCCGCACTTGGTTTTGATTATAATAAAACTAATCAATGATAATATGTTAAATTGTTTAAAGATGTTGAAAAAGTTTTAATAAACTCGTAAATATGAGTGACGTGTATTCGCATTCACGCATCAAAATGCGAAATTTTAATAGAAATTCAATAAATTAAGATAGGGTTTTACCTTTAATAGAAATTCAGTAATATAAAGATAGGGTCTTACATAAAATACAATTTTAATAATGGTAATAAATAACTCTAATTCAGAAAAATAAAAAAATAACTCTAATTAATATCATGTGTTGATTTCACTCAAATTTATTATTAGTATTATTATTAACAATAATACATTAGATTGTTTATATATATTAGATTATAACTAATGCTATTGATATATAATCATTATATTTTTATTTTTATTTTCGCTTATCTTATAATTTATTTAAAATTTATTTATTTATTTTCTGATTAATAACTGTTTAACATCCCATGGTTTTAATCACGTCTAATACACAAATTTCTAACCTATTAATAAATAAAATAAATAAAGTAAAATATTATAATATATTGCAAGATCCATTATATAAAACATAATTTTTATAAAATATTTACATTAATATAAACATAATGTAAATACATAACGTTCTGAAATTCTAGATTAATTTAAACTTCACATGTATTTCAAAAGATTTTAAAATATTAACATAGTTCGATTTGTTAAACAATTTAATCGAAACGTGAAAGCTTCTTCTTTGATCGTGTTCGGTTATTCATTGAGCTTGATCGTTATCCGATGCTTCAAAACTTTACCTATATTTCATAAGTTATAAAATACGTTAGTTATAAAAAGTTTATAACGTAACAAACTGAACCCAAGACCCTCAACAATAATATAAGCATTTTTGTGAGTAGAACCGCAGTAAGCTACGGCTCTGTACCGTAGCTTACGGCATGTGGTTTCTGTCCCCACCAGCAGGTGACTACCATAATCTACGGCAGGCCACCGTAGCTTACAGTGGGTTGCTGCAATATTTCCCAAGTTTGCTGTTTTAGTTACGAAAACTTCCATAACTCATTCAATTTTCATCTGTTTCACTTGAAACTTGTTTCTAAATGTCCGTAAAATGTTTACCTACATATTTAACCTAAAATCCTTAACCCAAATTTATAACTTTTATGAATTACGCAACCATTACCCGGTTTATGCACATATTCTTTTTGACCCATTGAGGGATTTAAGTACTTAAGCTTAAATCTCGCTCCTTCTTTCCTTACCTCCTATTTCCATATTAAGACTTCTATTTATCTTCCACCACAACTTTATTTGTGGTGGACTTGTTATAAAAAATCATATATTTTTGAATTCTACCATTCGGTTTGACAATTTTACGAAAAAGACCCGTTAAGAGGCATTAAACCAAAATCGCTTATGCCTTTTGCTTTTACACAACCGAAAGGGTGTACTTACTTATAAATCTCATTTTTAAACTACCCTCAAGGGTCGTTTGCTCGATTAATCATTCAAGGGCGTTTTGGTCAACTTTAATCCTTTTTACGACAAAGGACTTTTAAAAGCATATTTTGACCAAGTGGACACCTTTAACCTGTATTCCATTTAAAAATTACTATGTTCCTGAAAGCATAAAAATTTCCCATTGTTTAGTGTTATAAACTCCCTCAAATGTATTTTTCGCTATAAAACATGTCTTCGACTCTAATGGTCGTTTTACCCACACGCTAGATATACCTCACTTGAGGTAATCTAGTGTCCACTCCTAACTCGACTAACTTTAGTCGTACCGCAAACCGTCATCGAGAGCATGACCACTACACGTACCTGGCGCGTGTCTAAGTATTTATCCGTTAGCGATGCTTTGCGATTCTATATACTAATTTATGGCAATGCATGCCTACAAATCATGCTTACCTATATGCATGAAACTTAACAAACGAAATATTAAATGGCATTTTCAAATCGTGATAACATCACCATTTCCCGTTTGTCCGTTTGACTTATTTCTTGGCTCGCCCTTTTTACATATCGATATAACCAAACATTGTTATTTGTTCAAATGATATTTACTTACCATTTATTTCGTTCGACCCGTTATAGTTCGCACCATAGGGTCGTATTCCTTAAAAATCGTCCTTTATTCATTTGACTCATTATGGCTTACATGATAAAGTGACTTTTCAAAACTCTTTGTTTATTCGTCAATACTTGTCCAAATTACCGTTTTTACCCTTTTTACCATCAAATATGGTTTATTACCATTTTTACTACTTCCGACTCGTATCATTTCACGTCGGAATATCATATTTCAATTACTAATTTACCTTGTTCATAACCATTACAACAAGTAGGTGTTCTACTAGAAGGGTGTAAGCTTTACTTGCCTTGAAATCCGATTATGCTTTTCCCGCTTACTTGATCATTTTGACCCGCTTCTTCCAAGCCTCTACCTAACTTGAAGGGTCAAACTATTATTTATCGTTCGCAAGATGGTTAGATTAGTTATCATTTATCACGACAATTCTACCTTACGGATTTTATATCAAAATTATCATTCGATCTTATTATAGGTCAGTTTGACTTTTAAAAGTCAACTGCCTATTAACATATAAAATGCACATTTAAGTTCAACAAACTCATTTAGGCATTTCATCAATTACCCGGGGGGCGTTATTTCTACGCCACCATTTTAACTAAATTTCTCTACTAAGTTCATACAACTATTATATCAGTTTAACATAACTTCAATCATTATATGCTAATCTATCAATCTCATACAAGAACTTGAGATTGTTCATCACTATAAACAACCCATTGCATCATATATACGGAATTTACCCAAACATTAAACTTAGCCAAATACTTTAAATATTCATGAACACATGATGATTTCGAACATCATTTAACATGAATATATGTAAGACCCTATCTTACTTTACTGTATTTCTATTAAAATATTTGTATTTAAACATGTAATTTCGAATACAAATCACTCAAATTTGAAAGTTTATTAAAACTTATTAAACAATTTAACATGTTAACAATGATTAGTTTTGTTATAATTCAATACCAAGTGCGGAAGCTTCTTCTTTGATCGTGTTCAGTTCTTCATATAGCTTGATCCTCCTCCGGTGCTCCAAACATCACCTATATTTAATGTTTTATGAAATACGTTAGTTATAATAAATTATAACATAACTGAAATAAACCCGAAGGCTTAAACAATAAAAACAAAACTTTAGTTTTAGGCTTCACCATAAGCTACGGTGACCACCGTAGCTTACGGTCAAGCCTTACGGTCCTAGCTCACTGTCTTGCGGTTAAGACTTCATTTTCAACACAGCAGCTGTCCACCGTAAGCTACGGTAGGCCACCGTAGCCTACGGTGGCTTGCTGCAAATTTCTCTTGTTTGCAGTTTTAGTTACGACATTTTCTGTAACTCCCTCGATTCTTCTCCGTTTACCCGAAACTTGTTTCTAAATATTCGTAAAATGTTTTCTCACATATTTAATCCGAAATCCTTAACCCGGATTCTTATTTCATATAAATTATGCATTTATCCCGGTTTATGCTTTTATTTCCCGATTTTGCCCTTTTTACCCCATTCAAAGAAACTATACATTTACGCATCCTTTTCGGTATGCATTAACACTTCATTATTACCCATATAGTTTCCTTATTTAACTAAACCTTTATTTATTTATTATTTGACCCGTTTGGTTGTTTTAGCGTAATCCAATACTTATTTCAACCAAACCTTATCGATCTTATTGTTCCCATACTAAGATATCTATCTACAAACCTTATCTATCTTATTGTTCCCATACTAAGATATCTATCTACTTCCAGTTGTCCGAAATTTGTTTATCTACGTATTTAATCTGAAATCCTTATCTCGGATTCTTAATTCTTATGAATTAAGCATTCATTCATGGTTTATGCGTATATTCATTTTGACCGGCTAAGAAATTTAAGTGTATAAACTTAAATCTCACTTCCTCTTACTTTGTTTCTTGTTTTCATACAAAAATATCCATTTACATCCCACCACAACTATACATTGTGGTGGATTGGTTATAGAATGCTATATTTTCAATTCTACCATTCGATTTGACATTTTTACGTAAAAGACCTAATATGAGACATTAAGCCGAAACGGCTTATGCTTTTCGCTTTTACATTATCAAAGGGGTCTATTGAATTAAAAAACTCATTTTCAAACTAATATTAGAGTCGTTTACTTAATTCGTCATTCGAGGGCATTTTGGTCAACTTAGTCTCTTCTTTTACGACGAAGGACTTACCATAACATGTTTTGACCAAAATGAACATTTAACCATAATCCATGTAAAATCATTATGTTCTTAAGAACATAATGTTTACGGATTAGATTATTGGATTTACCTTACCTTAGGTAATCCATTATTCATTTATGACTCATTTAACTCTCATCGGACCTTTAAGTCCTTGTTGAGAGTTTCGACACGTTACACGTACCTGGCTTGGCTCATAACATTGATCCGTTCTAATATCATGCTCTATTCTTTCTATGAACACAACATTTCAACAAGCGATATTAGTTATCATTGTCAAATGATGATAATATCACCATTTGACCCGTTCGGTCTAAATGACCATTTGTCATTATGAGATGGCACTTATTTGTCATCTCCTCTATTTAACACTTTTCGTTTTACACTGAATGATTATCTTACTTTAAACATCCGTTCTTAATTCGTCTGACTCATTATGACTTAGGTCATATGGTATCTTTTTCAAAACTCCTTGTTTATCCGTCATCGCATGACTAATTTACTGTTTTACCCTTTTCACCGTAATTCATGGTTTAATACTATATTTACTTGTTCCAACCTGTATCTATCTGTGTTGGAACTTTATATTTCCAATTCTCTTCCTGAATACCCAAAATGCTTGTTCAACTATGTAATTAATTTTACTATTTTAAGATGTAAGCTTTACTTACCTTGAGATCCAATTATGCCCTTTTACGCGTACTTATTCCGTTTGACCCGCTTCTTCCCAAGCCTGCGCCTAGCTTGTCAAACGTCAAACTAACATTTATCATTCGTAAGATGGTTTGGTTAGTCATCATCTAACACGACTATTCCACCTTACGGATTTTATATCAAATTTATTATTCGATCTTAGTATAGGTCAGTTTGACTTTTAAATGTCAACTGTCTATTTACTCATAATAACCTATGAACAAGTTTAACAACTCATTTACGCATTTCGTTAATTACCCGGTAAGCACTATTCTTAGGCCACCATTTAATTTATGTTTCTCAAACCAAGTTTACGTGATTGTTAATATCAAATTAACATAGTTTCTACGGTCATATGCTAATCTATTAGTAATTTCACAAAAACTTGGAATTGTTTCATCATCACAAAACAACTCGTCTCATCATATTACTAGACATTCATCCGAATACCTAATATAATCAAGTTCTACCTACAAACTAGTAGACAACATGATCTCAAACACTTATTAACATTGACATAACATCAATTTCATCATATCATACAAAACTCATTTCAAGTTATGTATGATTACTTACTCGAATCTCTAATTTGTTCGAGTATATTACACAGGCATACAAGTATGATGATCATAAACATTCCTACATTATCAATTTCATCATATAGTCAAGAACCCATTTCATTATTTACTTGTTAATCACTAACAAGAAATCTTACATCAAATTGTGCATGATTTCTTTAAGTTTAACGAATCAATCATACACATACACTTAATTTCATCTTTGGATTATGCACAATTGAAAATCAACATGTCTCAAGTTATGATTTTCACCAAATCTAAGTTTTGAGACATACCTTATGATCCTCTCGATTAGGTGATCGTTTATATGCGTTCATGCATCGATTCCGAGCTCAATTCATCCTTTAATTTGATGATTTAGGAAGAACAAGGGTTTGCCCCGTGTTCTCCAGCCGTAGAACACACACACATACACATTCACTATGTGTTTTGTGTTTTTAATTTTTTTGTATTTATAATACAAGTTCCCTTTTTGGTAGCTTTGGTCCCTCAAGTTTAGTTTTGATTATGAATGAGATTACAACTCATTGTTTGGTTACTTGTATACATGTTTTTAACTAGGTTTATTTGTTCCTAGTCATTTTGTTTATAGTTTAACTTTCACCGCTAACGGTCTTTTACCCACTTTTTGATATTAACGTGGTTTGATCACCAAAACCCGTTTTTGGGGTGATACAATATATCGTCAAATTCATCATATCGTACAAAAATCCATTTCATGGAAAGTATGAACATGTACTCAAACACATAAATTGTTCAAGTATCTTCCTACCATGTATGATGATTATAAACACAAGTTTATCATCAAAACCCACTTTATAAACTACTTGTTAATAACTTACAAGTAATCTTATATCAAATATTTCATAATTTCATTATGTCTAACGTAATTAAGCATACATATACACTCAAATTCATCTTTGGATCATAATCTAACAATCTAATTGCAGTATTCTACTTGTCTCAAGTTATAACTTTCATCAATCTAAGTTTTTAGACATACCTTATGATCCCCTAACCTTGGTGATCATTACTATGTGTTTATGCATGAGTTTGAGATTCGAATTCTCCTTCAATTTGGTGATTCTTCATGATCAAGGGTTTTGCTCCCCTTGTTCATCTCCAGGCCATTACACGCACACACATACACACTTTGTGTGTGTGTGTGTGTTGTGTTTTATTTTTGTTTTATAAATTCAAGTTTTAGCCTTTTTCCCATTGTGGTCACTCATGTTTGAGATTTTTAAATAATAATGGATATAATCCAATATTTATCACTAACTACACAAATAATCAACTAGTTTAATGGTTCCTAATTTGATGAACATTGTGACAACCCGCAATTTTAGGTTACCAAAGTTATTTTAGATATACATTCATAGCATTGCATTTAACTATGGTAGTTAAATGAGTCTACGTTGGTAATTCGGGGAATTACCAGAACATGCACACAAACATGAATGATAATTATAAACGGAACGGTCTACACAAAACTTATATGTGGGATGACAGATATGTGAATTATATGCTTTAATTGTAAATTGCAAGATGTTATGTGTTTGGTGTGAAAGTTAATTGGTTATGGGTATTTAGAGTTAATATCGAAACTTTAATAAAACTCCTGCATAACCCTAAATCCCTCAGAATTGCAATGTACGGCAGTTTATGTTCTCTAATCATTTCTCTTATGTCTGGCTACACTAAGTTCTCACACAAATCATCAGTCTTTGGTCTTCCAATTCCCCTAGAACAATCTCTACATCAATATAAGGTAAATGTTTATGCTACTTGTTGTGATTCTTGTTCTTTTGATTCCATGCAAAACCCTATAGATCCAAACAAGTGGTCTGTGATAATTGATGATACTTGAATGAATGAATGTGTGTTGTGAATGATTGTGTAGTTGTTTTGCAACATTAGGAATGCTATTGATATAATATAACTACTAAACTGATTGGTAACATTGTTGAGATTAGGGTATTGATCGTAGAACTGTAACTGTTACATGAGAAAATGTTGTGCTTCTTGTTGTTCTGAGTTTATTTGCGTTTGTTAACTGATCTGACTCTTTAAAGTCACAGAGTCCGAGTTACTAGAACTTAGGATCCGAGTTTAACATGAGGTCCGAATTTATTGATGAACTCATTAATGTCTGAACTTGTGAGTATGTGAAGTTCCGGGTTTAACGATGTTTGACGTTTATCCGAGCTTAGTCCAAGGTTCCGAATTTATGAATTAAACAAAGTTCGGTTATGTTTATTAGAGAAAGGGGAGTCCGAATTTGTATGTGTCTGATTTAACTCAAGATGTCTGAATATACATGCAATGGAGTCTGAGTTTTGTAATGTCTGTATATATATATATATATATATATATATATATATATATACATGCATGCATTTCCGAGTTTATCTGTGTAAAAGGAGGGTCCGAGTTTAGGGACCTCCTAGTGGTCCAAGTTTGCTTAAATGAAATTGGAGTTTTTGAGTTTGTGTGGTATCCGAGTTTAATGGTGTTGGGTGTTTGTCCTAGATTAAATGTTGAATTTAATGATGTTAGAGTTTAGCTTTCAGAATTTAGCTCTCAGAGTTTAGCTTTTTAGAGTTTACTTTTCAGAGTTTATTTTTCAGAGTTTAATATGTTACATATGCTAGGTTCGAATTTAAACGCATGACTATGTTGGTTCCGAGTTTAATAAACCAATTAGAATATACATGTGTTTATTCTTCCGAATTATCTACATACGTATGTGGCGTTCGTGTTTCCCTAAAATCACATTAAATGTCACCAACGGATATCACCAACTAGAGAATCCACTGTGTGTTACTGTATGATAAACATGTTAACCTGATCACATGAATACTAGGTTGTTTGGACAAATAGGGTATTGCAAAACCTACTCGTATACATACTTACATTCATTGTACATTAGGTTGCGTGTAACGTACCTAACACTTCATTAACGCATAGAAGCACCCTAATACTTACCGAGCAAATTAAGGTGAGTTCACTATTCTTTCACAAGCATGCGTCCCGGGGGGACAAACTAATATTCCTGGGAGGAATACCTTTCAACTGTTGTAGTTTAAATTCGATGTTAGTTAATAAACTCAAACTCTATCACGAAAGTCTCTACTTACTACCAAGCTAGTTGCCTGAGAGGAAACAGGGTATTAGTTGATAGCGCTATTAGGTTTGACAAACCTCACACCATGCTGGGAGCGGGGCATGAGCTAAGGATCTTAAAGACTTTGATCAATGCTGATAGACATTGATGAGGGCACAACAAACATGACAATCACATCGGTACCGAGTTTATTATTCTTAACATGTTTTTATGCTAAACACTTACATGATTTGCACATAACAAAAACTGTGAACTCGCCGGTTTTATCGTTGATACACTTTTTCTGCATGCTTGCAGGTCGTTATACACATGGTTGAATTGGGACTTACAGTCTGAGGAGCGAGAGATATCATGGGTCGTATTGCTTGATGAAACACTTAATGTTATGTTTACGTTTTGAAACAATATGGTTTCTATTGTTTGAACAATTATTTATGCTTTCGCTGAACACGTACTTTGCATGAAACATTTAATTGGAAATACACTATTCATGTTGGACATGATGATTGTGTTTTATGTTATTTACTATTAGTTCAGCATGGTTGGTGGCTGGATCCTGGTACGTTACACGTCCTGCGGTAAAACCCCACAGGTGGTAATTTAGGGGTGTGACAAATATGCCCAATGTTATGGGTTTGGATGGCGGTTAGACATACGCCTTCCAAGGGATTGTGGCGCTCACTTGTTGAAGGATATTGAAAGTGAAAATCGCCAAGCTATTTTTATGGA
Organism: Scalesia atractyloides; assembly: GCA_947069175.1. Taxonomy (NCBI): domain Eukaryota; kingdom Viridiplantae; phylum Streptophyta; class Magnoliopsida; order Asterales; family Asteraceae; genus Scalesia; species Scalesia atractyloides. The sequence continues at coordinate 88,492,641 of CAMTDV010000001.1, forward strand.
GAGAAGCGAAGATTCAAGACATTATAAAAGATGTTAAATCTATTGGTTTCCTTTGGTTTAAATTTAGATCTAAGTTCAAGTCGATAGATTTACATAGTGTAACTTTGTTATTATGTAGTTTATATCTTGTGACCCGGTTGTTTTAGTTGGGCTTGTAGTTGTTTGATTGATGGTTTAATGAAGTTACCTTTAGAAAATAGAATATCAAGACATATCTTACTTTTTAAACCTTTTATGATTTTAGATATTAAGATCTCTAAACTTAGTAGGTCTAAAGTAAATTATAAATATAAATTTTGTAACTTTATACTGCCTACTCATTTTATGAAGTATTAATAAAAAATAATATAACCTCACGTTTTAATAACTTAAATAAATATGACCTGTGTTTTTTAAAGAGGCTGAAGTAATGTATATAATATATACCATGGCCGTATAGGACACGTTAAAGGCCTAGGATACCCAATCTTTTAAGGACAGATATTTAAACACACACGTGCACATGTAGTTGAATTTTTGGGGATTTGTTTGGTATTTTTTCATGGATTCCTATTTTTGTTTCCCTAAACATTGTTTTGTGTGAAAACCTTGGATTTTGAATCAAAGCAGTAAGTTTCTCCCGCTTTAAGTTGCGAGTGTCGGGTCGAAATCAGTTTATTTCGTTACGGTACCAACACTTGCTATTATAATTAAAAAGAATAATTTACAAATAAAGTCGTGATATGCCCAAAATTATCTCAATACGTGTTTCACATCGATTAAAAACAATAAAAACCTGATGTTGAGTCACATTTGGTATGACTCGTCACAGTACCATTACAGCATCAACACTTGTATACAAGGGCGGATCTACTATAAGAACTATGGGTTCACACCAACCCACTCGGTTTCAAATTTTTAGTAGAAATGTTAATACAAAATTTGGTATGAACCCATAAAAAACATCTGGGATGAAACCATTAACCAAATTTATGGATGGTGGAGTGGTTAAGTCATGTAGTTCCATGCTTGAGGTCATGGGTTCAACTCCTCCTGGGTTAAACTGTTTTAAATTTTTTTCAGTGAAGCTATTGAAAAAAATTCCTGGATCCGCCACTGCTTGTATAGCTTACGATAACCAAAATACTCTAATTTTCAATTCAAATCTATTTTTCAACTAGAGACTAAAGTTGTGTTTTACATCAGCTGGAAACTGTAAAAACGAATACGACACCAATTACAATATGTACCTATGTTGGTACCATGTTTGGTTAGATATTAAAAAAAGTATTTATACTATTTTCATTGCACAAAAGTAGTCTAATGTAACAAAATTTTTTTCATGTTTTACATCTGTCGAAAACATAAAAACAAACAATGATACATGTTTCAATAACATCAACAGCGGTACCGATGTTGTTTGGTCGATATCGGTTCCATTCGTCACAGTTCAATATGATACCGACACTATATTTAGCCTACAATAGAAAGAGAAACTTACTTATCAAACCAACTCCGATTAAAATATATCGCTCTTTAGTCCCTATCGTTCTTTTTGGGAAGTCATGACCAAGTGGTTAGTGAGGTCTATTAACCTAATATTTTTTCCTTATCTCATCTCTTTGATCATAGTGAATAAAGACAATAATAGAAACATGGGTCTATCAACCAAAGAAACAAATCTCAAGTGCGAATGCAAATAACTATTGAAAAGGATTGAACCATGCTATCAGAAGGCTAATGGCCATATTAAACATTCAAATGGTTCAAACATTGCAATTTAACAACCCAAGAACCAAGATATTGAACTTGAACGATACCAATTTCTCTTTTACTGAATTTAGTTGGGTCTTTGAGTTGGGCCTACCTACACTCTTGGGCTTGAAGTAAGTCCTTCCCTGGCTAGAAATTTGAGATTTTTTAATTAAGGTTACGTCTTTAGTTGTATACGTGTGTTTTGGTTAAAAAAATTAAAAAACTTATACCTTGAAAGTAAAAAATGTCATAAAGGAAGACAAACACAAATACTTATCAAATGCATCTTATTATGAACTTGTTATGAATATGCTATGATAATCTAAGATAACTATTACAATTCTAAATCTTATAGCAGTGATGAACCCATAAATTATTTTCTGAGATTGCAAACAAAAGTTTCAATGAAACTTTTAAGGGGTGCGATCAATATTGTTGCCTATAAAATACACTAATTTTTTTTAAAAAAAGAGTGCCCGCTTACCCCTCCCCCCACCCACCCCATAAGTATATTTGTATTAATGTTATTGTGTTAAGACCTTGTATATGGTGGTTTTGCGTTTCATATCGATCTTAATTAACAAAAGTTTTCGTATTCTTCCATTCTCTCTGTAATCAAATAGTATTTAGATTTTGCTATTGGGATGTTTCACAACACGTTATCCACGAGAGTATATTAAATGTTAAAAATAAAACTTCGTGTAAGTATAGTAGTTGAACAGAATGGTGTAAATACCCGTTGTATATGTTGTAATTGTTTACCCTTTGCCCGTTTGGGTCGGGGGTGTTGTTTTGTTTGGCCTTTTGCCCAGTTGGGTCGGAGGCGTGTTTTAATGAACTTTTCTTTTAAAAAAAATTATCGGCAACTTGCTTAACTTTAAAATTAGAAATAATAATAATAATTTCACATATAACATGCTATAGTTGTTCTTCATCAATTTTCTTTTTTCATTCAACCTAAAGCTTCGTTAGTTGAATATTACATGTATACTGTTACACCTTCCTACATAGACATTTTGAGGGGTAACAACCTAAATGGTCCGAATATGTAACAATATCCGGACCGGGTTCGGAAAGACAAGAGGTTCGGAAGACCTACAATAACAATTAACAAACGTGGGGACCATAAGTAACAACTTAACCCCAAATGTGGTATAGGAAAGGGACCACATGTCACGTTACCACATCTAACTTGCTATATTTTTTAACAACAAATTTGGAATACTGATTGACTACCCGAGTATTATCGTGTTATCAGCATAACCATCCGATCATATTCACCCCCAAGATAATGATCCTTAAGCCTTATCTAACCCCAAGATGCCACTAGGCTATAATGCTATAGGCAAAACTTGCGTTGCTAAGTTTCGAACTTGGGCCTGTTGATTCACTTTATAAAACATCAACTACTCCACCACATTTGATACTCCAGTGGTTCATGAGTAATCCAACATATAAAGTGTTGGCAAGGGTGGTACCACTTATTGATGATGGTGAAGATTAGGTGGAATTTGATTTATAGTTTTTGAAGAAAAGCATGAGGTTCTTAGGGATTGTTAAAAACAAAAAGAAAAAGATGGGAAGTTCAATGGGATGCAAACACGACTCCTTTTCACTCTTTAAGGTTTCAATATAGAAATGTTATAATGTTGGAAGGATTGACATTTGACATAATGCAATACTATTTGATGATTCAACATCGATGTCTTCACTGTCATTCCAATAAACTCCAACATCGGTGTATTATCTATATTCATTTTTAGTTGTACAAAATGTAGATTTAAGGAATCACGGTGAATAACTTTGTTCGAGAAAATATTTCTAGCCAAGTGACTGTTAGCGAGACTAACGACTCATGTATACAGGGGTGGATCTTTCGGCATCATATACGACTCCTCCATGATGTGCATTTTTTATTTAATTTTTGTTACAATATTAGTCATAAAATTAGGGTGAGATTTATATCAGTCTCATAATTAGCAACCAAGATTAAGTAGTCCGCTAACTCCACGAAAGAAATTAAATCGGCAACAAAAACCAAAACGAATTTCAATCAATTGACTTTTTGTTGTAAAACTTTACAACCGACTTTTCCAATCATAAAATGTCAGCATTATTTGTTTCTATAGTAAAATATGCAAACAAATGTGTTCACATGTGAAATTTTCTCTGCCTAGTATTTCACCAATTATCTTTTCATCTATTCCTGTCACAAACACTTTAAACAGAAAAAAAAAAATAAGATAACAAACTCTAATCTTTTTTTGTTCTCTTCGAATTTCACTCATCTCAATAGTTTATACACCTAAATCAGGTCGAAAAGAATTCGATTATATGGTTAAATGAATTAGAGTAACCAATACAAGATAAAGCAAAAACAACAATATAGTCGTGTTAGACATGGTTACCTTCCCAAAAAAGCAAAAAATCAAAGAAAGGAGAAAGTTAGTTAAACTAAAGAGAACTTAGGTAACCTTCCCCACAAGTAACATTCTCCGATAACAAGAAGTTAAAACTACACATGCTTGGTACACAAGAGACCCTACACTTGCCACATTACAAACTGACCATACACGTTTGTTATGACACAAAATCCCTACTTTTGATTTGAAGATTCAAACATCCCAAAAATAAAACGCTAAATGGTTGGAGTATTTGAGGCCTCATGTTTATTTCTGGTCATAGCTTCTACTGCCCACAAATTCTCTTCAAAAACTACTTGTTTTCCTTCACATTTGTTCAACCCTTTATCGCTTTGTACCCACCCATTTCTTCACCCAAATCATCAAATCTTGGTTTTTTGTCATAAATTTCCAAACTTTACACACACCCACAAAAAAATTTCAAAACTTTTCATCTGGGTGTCTCTTAATTCTTCATAAAGATTCCTCTTTCATTAGATTTTGGGAAAAAGATTCAATTTTTACCATCAAGAAGGTTGTTTTGCTGGCTGTGAAGGATGGTGGGGGGTATATCTGTGGTGGGTTCATCTGTTATGGATTCACATACTTCACCGTGTTTGTGTGTGGATTCACTGAGTTCAAAAGGTCATGTGAATTATACTCAAAATGGGCATAAATCTGTTGGTAAAAAGCAGTTGCTTGTTCCTGGTTCATTGGAGTTAAGAAGCTCTTTTGTTCAGTCAAATTACTCTGTGAGAATACCTTGTTATAAGGCGCAGGGGAAGTCTAAAGGTCTTGTGGTTGTTAATGAACTTGGTGGTCAGTATGATGACACTTTTCGTGATGTTCAAGCAGTAAGAACTTGCTAAATCTTTACTCAATTATAATATAAAATATACATACATACATAAATATATATATATATGTGTGTGCCAAGATTATCTATACAAATTTATTGATTGTGAAATTATTGAATGACATTTTACAGTTTATGTTGCATCTTTATGAACTTTTAGATTATGCTCTAATTGTCTAATTGTTATTGTTCAAGTATTGTTGACTTTGTTCATGTTTGGACTTTGGAGTCTTTATTAGGGAATAGGGATCTAAGTTTCTGAATTAAGAATGTTTAATCTTTAGAGCTGATCAATTTATGTTTTAGAAGTTAATTGTGGAATGGATTAGAAAATCCCTTAAAAGGCGAAGACCATGCTAGTCGAGTCAAAATTTAAGCTACATTAGTTCTGTAATCGAGATTTTGTAGAGATTATTTACAAATTCAAGCCAAGATACATTAACCCTTTGTAAAACTCGTACAAAGTTTACGATTTGTGTTTTAAAATTGATTATTATGGCTCGCCGTGATTAGTGCCTCTGATTAGATAAATAATCAGTTTAAGATACCTATTTACCCTTATGTTTAATCTAATTCGATACACTTTTGTTCCGATTGTAGTTAAATTGTCACTTTTGGTCATTCTATCTACTATTCTATCAGCCCCCACAGCTAGAATTTGCCTTTTAGTTCTCCATCATTTGATTATGTAATTATTACATTTACAACTTCAAATACGAAAATCCATTCAAAGCCGCCCAAACCTGTTCTATTGCAATTTCCTATTTTGTTCCGAGTGTTCTGTCTTCTTCTTACTCGCTGCTTACATGGGCAGAATTATAAATGTGGGCCCGTAGGAGTCTTTGTTTGATATTTACTAATGTTAGGCGTTGTATATGTTTCACCCGACTCAACTTGATGACACCTATAAGTTATATGACCAAAAAACTCTGTGTTTGCAGCAACTCTTTAATCTATTCACTTACAAAGCCGTGAGGACTGTTATGAACCAACTTTATGAGATGAACCCAACGGAATACCGTTGGTTTTATGAGTAAGTCTACTTTCATCCTACTTCCATATCTCAATTTGTTTGTGGTTTTGTTAAACTGAATTTCGGCTCTCTCTCAGTTTCGTGGTGACGAACAAACCGAACGACGGAAAGCGCTTTCTTCGTGTCCTCCAAAAGGTTTTAAGCATTTGATAGCATATTATCTATACAGTTAAATCGGTGATATATCGGTTATCGGTCATATGTAATATATCAGTGTCAAATATTGGTACCGATATTATTGACGATATTGACCGATATTTGACCAAGGTTTGGCCGATATTTGACCGATGTATCACTGATTTTCCTGAAATCAATACCTTTCTTCTTATTTCTGCTATTAGTGTTTTAAGTCTTAATTGTTAATCGTTAGTGGTAAATGTTAGTGTTTTAAGTCTTCGTCAGTTCGTACTTGCTACAATTGTTAGTGTTTTGCAAGTAGTACAAGGTTAACCTATGTTGCTATATATATAAATTCTGCATCATATTAAAATTACTGATATCCCACCGCGATAACCTATATCTCAAATATCGGTCCTTGACTGATATCCGATTTTTTACCGCATTAACTGCATAGCATATTACACTAACTTTCAATTTGTTTTGACCCATTATCAATAAGATATATATTGAATTGACCCCTTTAATATCAATTAGTTTAAACCGCCACCTCTAGGAAAACCGTCTTGTTTTATTGGTTTAAATTGTTACCACAGGAGAAACATGAGCTTGCAGAAAGAGTAATGGTGACCCGTCTTCACCTCTATGGAAAGTGGATTAAGGTATCAAAATATTAACAATTTAATGTTGTCATTTAATTTCTTTTTATCTTTTAAAAAATCATAATTGTGGGTGTTTTTGTACATTAGAAAGTGGATCATGCTGCAATGTATAAAGATCTATCGGACCAGAATTTGGCGTTGATGCGTGAGCGCCTCATGGAGACGGTGATATGGCCTTCTGATGACGCCAATTGGGAGAATTATGATTGAGGAGTTGAAGGTTTATCATTGTTGTTTCGATCTTGTTTAGGTAGAATGAAGAAGGATTATAGGGAAATATCTTTGTATGTATATGACATTGTGCATATATATAATTGTTTTTAGATTGGTTTGATGCTTCAAATGTTATTAGTTTCTCATTTGAAAGTTTGATATTTACGCGCCATAGTTAAAAAAGAATGATGGTTATGAGCTCGTGCGCGTTGTTTAATTAACGCATAACATATTAGATATGCGTATAGCTGCAAACGAAACGTTCAGCAAACAGTTCGTGAACCATTTGGCTGGAAGTTCGTTTGTGTTCGTTCGTTAAATAAATGAACGAACATGAACAGGTGCAACGTTCGCTAACGTGTTTGTTTATGTTTGTTTGTGTTTAATAGTTCATTAGTGTTTTTAATTTTTATATTTTATTTAAAAACTTCAAATTTTCGACAAATAAAACATTTAATAAGTGTTAGGTGTATTATATATTCTGTTGATGAACGCTTGGTTGTGTTCGTTTGTTTTCATTTGTGTTAATGAGTCCGTGTTGGGTTGTGTCAATGGACGTTCGTTACCTAAAACTAAAAAAACGGGCATGAACACATTCATTTCTTTAACGAACACGAACTGAACATCCCGTTCGTTAAGTGTTTATGAACAGTTCATGAACACATACATATCCTTAACAAACACAAACAAGGTCTTTCCCGTGTTCGTTCAGTTCGTTTGGTGGATGCGCATTTTTAAACATTTAGGGCCTAAAGCGAAATTCAAATTTAAGCTTTTTTTTACACAGAAAAATTTGTAGCAAGCTTTCTCCTTCACATACTAAAAAGTTTATAGTTGGTGGTCTTAAAAAATGTAATTTTAATTCATACAAGTGTATATGGATGAAGTTTAGTAGTGATACTATTTTATAATTATGTTAAAGCTTGCTAACAAGTGAATTACAAAAGAATTTAAGTAGCATTAAACACATGTATTCTAAATTATAAACATAATATAAAATTAACAAGTAAATTACAAAAGAATTTAAGTAGCATCAAATCTCACCAATAGTCCTTACAGGAGCAAGATCCATCTACAATATGGTGATAACGACTAGCATCCCTAAGTATTATGGTCCTTTTTGTAACCTTTGAAACATATTTACTAAACTCATGACAATCACCACATATTCTTAAGTTCTTGGTAATCAAGATCGGCGAGCCACCGTTAACACTAATTAATCCAAACGCGATAGCTAGTTTCTCGCTATGACTCGAAAGCCTTGTCAATTTTCTCTCATCATCTTCATCGTGAAGAACCCAACTCAAATCGGGAACATACCCCATTTCGGTAATGGAAGTCAACAAAAAAGTCAACCTTTTGTAAATCGTTTCGGATTGTGGGTGTGTTTTGTCCCCCGCCGTGAAGAAATGAACTTTACTTTTGATAACGATCCAACTTCTACCCACCGGTTTCTTTAAACCCTTGTTTTTGACGATTAATCGCAAGTTTTTTACCTCGGACCAAAGACCAATCGCAGCGTAAATATTCGATAATAACACGTAATTCCCCGCATTTGTCGGTTCTAACACAATAAGATGTTCAAAAGCACTTTTAGCCATGTGGGTATCTGAATAGATTCGACACGCACCAATCAAAGCTCGCCAAATGGATGCATCCGGTGCCATAGGCATCGCGTCGATAACATTTTTGGCTTCGTTCAATAACCCACCACGCGCAAGAATATCAACCAAACAAGCGTAATGTACGCGTTCAGGCGTTACGCCAAAATCTCGAACCATTGACCGAAAAAGGGTTAAACCTTTACGTATCATACCCGAATGGCTACAAGCCGATAAAGCGGAAACAAACGTCACTCGCGTCGGTTTAACCCCTTCGTTGACCATTTTTGAGAAAGTCAACATCGCATCATCCCCACATCCGTGCATTCCATAACCGGCAATCATCGCGTTCCACGAAACAAAATCTTTTTCTCGTAAACTATTAAAGATTTTTTCCGCATATTCCAAACTTCCACATCTCGCATACATCGTTATGAACGCATTTGCAAGCGATAGTTCACGTTCCAGCAATGAAAATCGTCTTAGTGTGAACGCATGTAAGCATCGACCTTGAGGGAGATTAGAAAGATGCGTATACAACGAGAGAACGTTTATTATCGTGACAAGTGTCGGTTTCACGTTCGAGATCATGCGGTGGAAAAGAATTAACGCTTCGTGTTCTTGATTGTTTTTAATATAAGTTGACAGTAAAGAGTTCCATGAAATCGCATCTTTATCGCGAAAATTCTCAAACAAACCCCTACCAGTTTCTTCATCGTCACAATTTATATACATTTCGGTCAACGCAGTGGTCAACGACGCATCAATCTGGACCCCACATTTCATCACATAACCATGGATTGATCTTCCAACGTTCAAAAGCTCTCCGCTATCAAAACCCGCAAGAATTAAAGTTAACGTTTGAGAATTCGGTTTAACTTGCTCTAGCATTTCAACGAAAACTTCACAAGCTTCAACCTTTAAATTATTATGGACCAAACCTGATATGAAAACATTGTAAGAAATTACATCCAACACCTTCATCTTTGTGAAAATCCTTGAGGCATCTTCAACGCGGTTAAAAAGCGCGTACATATTTACCAAACTATTTCCAACATGTGCGTTCTTTTCCTTGCTGATCTTAAACGCATACGCGTGTAAGCTTTTACCGTTTACTAAACCGTTAGAAAGATGAGCACATAACCGCAGTAAGATGATCAAAGTTCTTTCGTTCATCCGAATTTCATCTAACTGCATCTCAGTTAATAAATCTATTGATTCATCAACAAACCCGCTTTCGATAGAACAAGATAACATAGAATTCCATAACGCAACATCTTTCGTCGGGATCGAGTTAAATAGCTCATATGAAGATCGTAAATCTACAAATTTGTTGTACATATTCATCAACGCGGTAATAGTTCGGATATTGGTATAACCGAATTTGATAACTAGTTGATGAACTTGCATTCCGATTACAAGATTTCCATACTCGGCACATGCTTGTATCACTACTAACATTGTGACAGAATCGCATTTAACTCCTTCGGTAAACATTGAAATAAAAAGCTGTATAGATTTCAAGTAATCCCCGTGGTTAACGTACCCACTTATCATAGTGTTCCAACTTACAGTGTTTCTAGCATCCAGTTTTTCGAAAACAAGAGCCGCAATCGACGGGTCAAATTTTAAATAAAACCCGATCAACGAACTATCCACATGAGGGTTTGAATTAAACAAACCATGCCGCAAGCAATACCCATGTATCTCCTTCCCAAGCCGCAACTCTGAAAGCTCCCCACACGCCCTAAGCAGCTCAACAACCGTAACCGAATTCGCTTTCAAATTCCCATTTTGCATCCACGAAAACAAACCCAGAGCTTGTTGATACTCTGAGCAACCAACACATCCCGAAATCATAGCATTCCACGAAACCACATCTCTCTCAGACATTTCATCAAACACCTTACGTGCGTTAACCAACTTCCCACATTTCGAGTAAACATCCACAAGCGCTGTTTGAACCCGGATATCCGAAACCAAACCCGTGTCCAAAACAGCATTGTGCAGCTTCTTGCCTCTCTCAATGGCGTCTAACCGGCCACACGCCTTGAGAACCAGAGGCAAAGTGGTGTTATCGGGTAAAATACCCAAAGATTCCATCTGGGTATACGTGTCGAGTATCGCGTGATCATCTTTTAGCTTAGTGTGGTGCTTGATTAGTGAGTTAAAGTATTTAGATTCGTGGGTTTGTGTTGGTATAAGATGAGGTTTTTGGAGGCTTGGGGATAGAGATAAAGTGACATCCATGTTTGAAAGGTAGTTGACATTTGGCGCGGGTGAATATTTAATATATTTTTTTTACAAAAAACAATAATTAATTCATTTATACTCTCAAAATAATTTTCTTTTTACAAAAGCTTAAATATAATATTAATATGACCTACGCATGTTCTTGCACACCAAATAATAATAGCAAGAAACACTAGTAGAGTATAAAAAGTAAAACTCAAGCGAAAAGAAAACAATTGATTCCTTAGAGATACAAAACGTTAGTAAATAGACAATACGCTAGTCTTTTAGAGCTTCTATAGTCTTATAACAGCTTAAAAAAGAAAACAAAATTAGAATTAAGAAAACTTCAACTATCTTGTCACAATTCAAATATTAAAGCTTTTATCCTGCCACAATTCAAATATAGTTTTCTTGTTACCCGAATATTAATTGTTAAAAAATTCAATACAATCTCAAATTAAATTAAACTGTTTTATAATGTTTTTTAGACAATAATGTTTAGAGAGAATACTGAATAAATATATTATGTGAAACGATAAAAATATAAATTTATTTGTAATAGTAATGTTTAGAACATTACTTTCAAGAGAAAAATTATAGAAACAAAAAGCATGGAGATGTGAGATGTGTGCCAGGGGAAAAAAGAAAATTAGAACCCAAGCCTCTCACATATATTGCCTTTACACCACTAATGCACATCACTACCCTAGGTCAAAGTAAAATAAAAAATATTTATCCACTACAGGTATTATCCAATGATAATTTAATAATTTGTCATTGTACATATCTTTGAAATTGTAGGGTATATAATAAATAATTTAAATCAAAAGACATTTTGCTCGATTAGCTTGGTGTGTTAAATAGTGTCTCCTTCTAGGGATGTAAAAGAGCTAATCCTAAACCTCACTAAATTTGAGTTTGAATTCGTTTAATTTATGAAAGCTTGAGCGTAAGCTTGGATCGTAGTTAGTTTTTTAAGATCTAACTCGGCTCGAGCGCGGCTCATTTATTATTTGTTAGTTAATTTATATTATTATATTTACTATTATATATATATATAATTTTGTTATTTTTTAATAATTTTGTAAATGGTAATTATTGTTATTTAAATATATAGTTAATATATTAATTAGAAGTTATATAAACAGTGGCTCCGTAAGGCTCGCGAGCTGATTCGAGCTCAATGAACGAAGGTCAGACTTGGCTCATTTACTAAACGAGCTTGTTTTAGGCTCAGGCTCGAGCTTCTTTAGGCTCCGCTCGTTTCAAGCTGAGCCCAAGTAGAGGTTGAGAGTTCGAATAAAGTTATGTATGTGGAGTATAATAGGATTAGATTAGACGGGTGTGTGAGTTGTTGCTATAAAAATAATAATAATTAAATTTAATAACTTATTGTGTCGTGTTATTCCGAATTAGAGGTTATAACAATGCAAGATTAGTTGACTGGTAATCCAATTCAGGCAACTCTATTAAACTCAAGATAATGTCGATAAGTTGACTCAAATAAAAACTCAAGTTAACGAAAAATTTATTTTATTCTTGGGCATCGTCTGTGGAATTTAAACCCAAAACCTTCCCTTCTCAAATCTAGGTGTTTAAAAGTTTTGTATTTGCTAATATACCACCGACCTATTGATACAATCTTCAATTATATAAGTATTAGATTAGATTATAGAATATCCAACTATTGCTATTCAAACTACCCGAATAAATTTACATTTGATTTTTCTTCTATCAAACTACTTGAGTATATTTGCATTTATATCTCTTATAACAAGTGTTTTTATCGGTTTATAAAGGATTTTTAATCATTTGATCACTACAAACGATGACTTTTTTTTATATAAATCTTGTTCCACCAATTTTCAAAAACCAAACAACTTTTTAATGCTATAATATTTAAAGAATCATACCATAAATATTGAATTTTATTATCTTTAATTTAAATATATAATGTTGCTGGATATTTCATTTAAAAAGGTATGTGATTATGTAATCTAATACATGATCATGTTAACATAGCACATGATTATATAACCTCTAGTCGGACTATGACAACGAGGACATCTAAATCACCATAGCACATGATTATATAACCTTCGGTGGGACTATGACAACGACATCTAAACCACCATCGAAGGCCAAGTGATTCCACAATCAACCAAATTCAAGTATTTTAGATTATTTGTACATAATGATGGAGACACAAAATGTGATGTAACCCATCGTGTCCAGATAGATTGGTGTAGGTTAAGAGCAACCACAAGGTATGATGCGTTAGAAGGTTTCAAAATACATTAAAGGGGACAATTTATTGGGCTGCATTTAGACTTGCTATATTATACGGGACATATTGTCGGGGCATCAAGAGGACACAATCATGTAAGTTGGGGGTAGTAAAGATGATGATGTTGAGGTGGATGTGTGGGCATACATGGTTGAACCGGATAAGAAATAATGTATTTTAGGAAAATTGGGGGTGGCTAGTATATTGGATAGAATTTGGAAGAGGAGATTGAGATGATTAGTACATATAAAAAAACGAGACTATTGATTGTGCAAGTTAGAGTCGTGCAAACCGTAATTGTAGAGGGGAAGAGTATAAAGGTTGACCCAAGTTGATGGACAAGCCCAAATGAGGTCCCCTTGGGTAGAGATGGGCATAAAAACCGGTTCCGAATCCGAACCGGTAGAACCGAACTGGAACCGGTTCCAGTTCCTACCCGACATTAAGTAGAACCGGTTCCGGGTTCAAAATACCCGTTGGTTCCAACCCGGTTCCACAATTTTACCATTTGAATCGGGTAGTAACCGGTTCCTACCCGTACCCGGTTTCACTAGTACCCGGTTCCATCAGTACCCGGAAATGCAGTTCTAGAAGGAACCGGTTATACCGTTAAAATGTTACCTTTGGAACTGGTTATAGCCGAAAAAGTGGAGACTAACGATAGAAAGAAACACAAAAATAACAAACACAATAGAAAGAAACATTACACAAACTTTATTAAAACACCAAACCAAACGGGTTACATCAAACATTTGAAGAACCGGTGCCGGAACCTTCTCCCGTCTCATTTTTCTTTGCCTTCGTCACTGGGCAATGCCGCTCAGTGTGTTTCTTAAGGGTTGAGTTGGCTGCGGCCTTCATAAATTTTCCGCAAGCTTTGCATCTAGCCATCTCGTGGCTGTCGGACATTAAACAGAGATCAAAATTCTTCCATATAGCTGGGTTTCTTTTCGTCTCTAAGACAGTAACAACTTGTTCGTTGCTTGCCATAGGTATTTTGCAAGATTTTTGAGAAGATGATTGAGTTTGTAAGTTGATGATGGTGAGTTTGTAAGTTGATGATGGTGAGTTTGTAAGTTGAAATGGTAAGTAGGGAGGGGTTTATATAAAAAAACCGATTTCGACGAACAGGAACCGGTTCCCAACGGTAACTTTTTTAATCAGGAACCGGTTCTACGGTAACATTTTTATCAGGAACCGGTTATAACGGTAACATTTTTATCAGGAACCGGTTCTGAACAGTAAAAGTCAGATTTTTCGACTGTCAGGAACCGGTTCTGAACAGTAAAAGTCAGATTTTTCGACTGTCAGGAACCGGTTCTAAACAGTAAAAGTCAGATTTTCGACTGTCAGGAACCGGTTCTAAACAGTAAAAAGTCAGATTTTCCACACAGGAACCGGTTCCACACCATACCCGGTTCCATAATACCCGTACCCGGTTCTACACGGTTTCATATTCTTGGGTGTGAACCCGGGTAGGAACTGGACCCGGTTCCACACCATACCCGGTTCCAATGACATCCGAGCAGAACCGGTTCCGGGTTGGAACCGGTTCCGGGTAATAATAAAACCCGATTATGCCCATCTCTACCCTTGGGTTGGTAACTCACACCAAAGACTCACATATAAATAAAAATACAAACACTTTATTTATAGTAAGTTTTGCAACTCTTAAAGTCAACTAGCCGCCTCCAGTGAACTTCATGCTCTACCTTCTGACTTCTGATGACTGTCGTAAAGGTCATGTAAAAACCTAATTAAACTAAGTAGATAATGTAAGTAGGGTATTCTATAACCTTCTGCTGACTGTCATAAAGGTCATGCAAAAACCTAATTAAACTAAGTAGACAGCGTAAGTAAGGTATTCTATCTAATAAACAAATCATTTGTAGGTCCATTTAAATACAAGTAGCCCAATTACATCAAACAACTTCAAGACTCTCGTTTGCTCTGCATTCCAATTCCACAAACAATAACAATTAAGTTAAATAATTAAAACCAATTTAACTCTAAAACCTATTTAATTCCATTTATGGCTTCCTCATGAATACGTCACTTCCCTCATCTCCATTGGATCTTCAAGTACACAAATTACTTAATTTCACCAACAATTTAGTTCTATATTTAAAACTTGATTTTTCCACACTTAAAACTTTTTAACGCTTACTTCTTTTTTTATTATAATAAATTTATCAATTTAAACTCATTATCTTCATGACCCACAACGTATAGAAACCAATCAAAATAGTATCTTTTGCGACAATATCGATGAATTCAGATTATAGATAATAACAATTAAAATGAATCTAAATTGCACCGATCACCTTCACAATCCGGATAGGTGTCACTATTATTCATATAGCGTCACTTCCATAAACTCAAGGTGTCACAATCATAGTAGCCATGCACCAATTAGGTGACACTACCAAGGTGTCGCCATCCCACAAGGTGTCACTAACCAACAAGATTGCACCATTAGCAACTATTATAGATTTGAATAACAACAGTCACAAACTTGCACCAACAAACTACCTCTTGACTTTTGCTATTAAATTGTACCAATAAACTCCACCTGAACCGATAGTATCAAGTGTGTCTGACTTTGTCTTGTATCTTTATGAATTGACCGATAACCTGAAGTCTTTCATTTCAATCTCCCCTTCAAAGTAAGACCCTCTTAATTAATTAGACATCTCTAATTCAATCGGTATATGATAAATGTTCAGCCTTCAACTAGTCAACAACGATTAAACCAACTTCATCACGATAACATTCGACAAAATTGCAAACACGAGCTCAATAGTGATCATCATATATCCAACATTCTTCAATTCGGTTTACATTCCTGGTTAACCCCTCCTACTAGATTGTTTATCCAACACCCTCAAAATAGGTTGTCTATTCGTTCTGCACGGATCCCAAATTTAAACCTCAACTGAATCATGTTGAATATTTAGCAAGATCTTGATCACTTTGCCTTTTAGCGAGCACCATGATTATCTTTACAAAGAAACATTTCTATAAATTTTATCTCCCTCTTTTCTTTGCTAGTTCTTTAAAACCAATAATCTCCCTCTTTTCTTTGCTAGTTCTTTAAAACCAACAATCTCCCTCTTTTCTCTTCAATCCACAATCTTTTAATTCGAATAGGCCCAATAGTCACAACCAAATTTAGGACCCAAATGATAGAGAATAGAATAGAATCCGTGTCTCCATTCATTTGATTGTGTAGAATATATAGAATCCAATGTTGACCTATTCTAGGAATGATGTTAATCACAATAATTACAAATAATGGTGATCCTAAATTGTGGGCTAAATCATAGTCTATTACCAAACACCCCTCTTCTTAGAACTTGATCGAAACTAGAACTTCTAGTATTGTTATTTACACCAACTCGCTTTAGTAAAAAAGTTTTCAAACATGGATATTTATACCCCTCCCTTGTTTTCTATCTTTATATAACACAAAGTTGAATCTCGACAACCCTAACGAACTCATATTAATCCACTTAGACTCTTCATACGAGAGGTAAACCAAGTTCAACGAACGATACATTCGGATACTTATCAAACCAAAGCTTATTTACGTGCATTTTCTTTATGCATATACAATATTGCCATAATAATAGTGATTATGTCTATTAAAAGACAAAATGATCATTGATGTTTTTCAGTTTAATCTCAAATATCGTTACTCTTTTCATAACAGTAAAAACAAACACACTACATGCATATTATCATATGTATAAGTGAATATAAAATTTATATATAAACTTATGCCCTTTTGGAGAAAAAAAAACAATTTGTATTTGATGAATTTCTTAAAAAAAGATGTTTGTTAACGAGAATGTTTTCTCGAGCATTGTCGCTCACTCGTTTCGCTTGGGCTAAAAGCAAATTTGGGTTAGATCATTTTCTGAAGCCCAACTCTAAACCGAAAACAGAATCTCCTACAAATGTCAAATCAACAAATTTTTTTTGTCTTTCATCCTTTCAAGTAATATTTCTCAACTAGGGTGTAGTACTCCGTGTGTTGTGCCGAGACGTGATTGGAATTCGTTACGTATTACATACCATGACAACCGATAAATAAATTCGTAAAGTTGAACAAAATGATATCTAAACGTATCAATGTTATTTGCGGCGTAGCTTGGCTCTGAATATCAAAATAATAAGAAAATATAAAACAATAAGGTAAATAACAAAGGTAACCATAAAAGAAAACAATATGAACTCAGTCGGTTTCGGTGTCTTCGTTATAACAAACGAAAAAAAGTTAAAAAAAAATATATTCAAAGGGTATATGCGTGTGTTCAATTCGTTAAAAAGGTTTCGCTAGTTAAAAGCGGCTTTTTTCGTGTATCAGTTTCATTCGTTAAAAAAAATTAAACTCAAAAAAGCAAAAAAAGGAGAAAAAAGATAAGAAAAGCACATCTTAGTATACTAAACTCGAAAAGAAAATAAAACAAAGCTAAAGCTAGCAAGTCTTGAAGGCTTATGTCATCATGTTGGCACTAACTTTTTTTTCTTTTATATAGTAAATAATGGTTTACAAGGGAAAAAGATAGAAAAAAAACACTGTACAACTGTGCTTTCTATTGAGGATCAAAATTGTAAGGTCTAAAAAATCTTGTGACCATTTGCAAGACTTTGAAACATTACTATTGCTCATTATATTATGAATTAATTAATTATTAATTAATAATTAATAATTAATAGATATGAATGAATAATATTGAAAACTTTGTATACTTTGTCACAAACATAAGAGCTAAAAATATCAATTCAACCTAGAAAAGTTGCATCTGATTGCAATTAAATTTATATATGATATGGACTCAATATCTAAAACATGAGGCTCTAAACAACCTCAACGTCTTTAATTACTTCTACAATCTGTCCCTAACAATAAAAATATTTGCCTTTGCCATTACAATGACCTGATAAAGTGTATCTAATAACAAACATTACAATAATTTGCTAGAAATATCACAGTGTCCCTAAAGTCCTAAATCATGACCAAAGTTTCAAAAGCTACACCAAATCCGGGATGGATTGGTGTGGTTACTCTACGCCTATGACACTAGAATATCGAACCATGAACGAAAATATTGGAAAACCTTCACTTCGCAAAACTGCTAGTGCAAAAACCTAACTTAGTAAGAAAGGAAAAAACTCACAACATTTTAACAAAATAAATCAAAAGACATCTAAAATCTGTGTATTGATTTCACTAATATACAAGCTAATAAAGATCACAATAACATAAATAATTGAAATTACAAAAACATTCAATCAAGGTTTGCACATTTTTTTTCTTGTTCGATTTAATAGTTTTGAATGAGTTTATAACTAAGAGAAACTTTAGCAATAAATTATTACAAAAAAAAAATGTACTTGTCCACGACGAATTTCATATTATCTATGAACAGAAGAGATGTTGGGTTCATAAAGATTGTCCGAATTTAAATAACACCAACACATTTTGAGTGCATTGGTTGTAGATCATGGTAGAACTTCACAATTAAACGTACTTAAATAAGAATGACACCAGAATAAATAGCTGATTCGAAAATATAATAAAAAACCAAACTCCTGAGCTTTTTTTGATGAATGATAATAGATGTTAGTGGATTATTGTTAAGAGAAAAACAGTTAAAATATCAATAAGAAAAATTTAGTTAAACAACCCAACGTTAACCCAATAGGAAAACAACATATGTACCATGTTTTTTTTTATCAGCTAACATGGACAAAACATTAAATTAACATAAGAAAACAACCCTTAGGTGAGTAGTTGAAAAATTGATGAGTTATGCATCTACTGCAAATTCGTTATCAATAAATATAAAATCAAACCTTCAATGATGGTTCTTTCTTGTGGAATTCAACAAAGGTTCCCATTTACTTTTTGTTGTTGGTATTTTGCTCAAAATTGATTTTTTACATACCATAACAAAAAAAAGTATAACCATTTACTTTTTATACATTAAACTATCATAATATCTTAAAATACATAGTTGACACTTTTAGTCACTATAATTGATGCAATAACAACAATAATGATTATGCTCTAGATGGTATTTTCACTTTTTGTTAAGGGTGAAGGGGGTTGCGAGCCCGCGTGCTTGCGAGCTCATGCGAGTTTGAGTGGGTCTTCACCACAAGTCTTGCAGGCTGGTTTCCAGCTTGTACATATTTTTATAGTTAACTATTTTTTGTTCTTATATAAAAGATAATTCCGTTTTCTTTTTCCTTAACTAGAGCAAACGAAACATTCTTGACATAATAATATTATCATTTTAGTTATGTGATTTCTCTAATTATGTTTTATAATTTGATTACTGTCGTGAATGTCATACAAAAACCTAAAAAACCTAGATAGCTAGGGTAAGCAGGGTATCGAATCCAGAGAAGTATGGTGGAAAGCGCTGTGAATTAAGTATTAAAACTAATTGCAAAAATGTAAAATTTGTTGATTGGTTGTTTGAATTAAACTAAGAATTACTAAAAACGAGTTTGTAAACAGTTGAGAAAAGGTGATTCCTCCAAGTTTTAGATCCAAAGTGGATTCAGGTTATTAGTTTTATTGAGAAAATCACATAGACATGATTCAGATAATTAATTAGCTAATTGTGATAAATGAGGACTAGTACTTTGATTGATTAACAACAAAAGGTTATCACGCGATTATCAATTGAAGATTACCAAACCCAATCCCTATCTAATATTACTAGAACTCTCGAGAATTGAAAGAATCAAAACTAGGTTTTAAGTAAAAATCAATCGTTTACAATCAAGCTAATAAATCCCTAAGCAAAAAGCATTGAATACTTAGATTGATAGTCTCTATTACAAAGAAAAACTGAAAACAATCATCCACTTACAAAAATCTTCCACTCGGAGGAAATCACGAAAGAATTAGCCGCTCATGTCAGTTACGTGATCTTCAACTGCTCGAAAGATGATTGAATTCATGATCTTGATCTTTAATTTGGTAGGAATTATAATGATTGCAGGTGAAAAGTGTCAAAGATTGAGTCTTTTAACTCCCAAATTCGTTCCCCAAGAAGTATGATGCTATTAGGGTTTCAAAAATCCTTTTTATACGTTCTAAACATCCTTCCACGCTTTTTTCCGGAACACCCACCGTAAGCTACGGTCAACCAACCGCAAGCTACGGTGTAAGGTTGATGATGCTTTTGTTTTGCCTGACCGTAGGTTACTTTTGAAGTTTGCTGTTCACTTTGTTGGTTGCTAAGCCCAACCGTAGGTTACTGTCATCCCGCTGTAACCTACTATGAGATTTCCATCTCCTTCTATCTTCAATATTCCAACTTTCATGTAATTAGCAGATAGCCCTTGGACCTCACTCATTCACATTTCTCGTGCCTCCAAGGTATCTTCCGGCCTGAAACAGACCCCGAATAATGTAAAATACCTTGATTATCATCCACGGGTGCTCCGCTTCGTCTCTAAACACTTTAACTCCACCGAATTAAGCGATTAACATGCAAAACCACAATCTATCGTAGTTATCACATTCAAATCATATATCACTTAAAACGCATAAAAACACATAAGATAAACATATTAGCACTCGGGTTTCACCATCTCCATCATAATTACACTTTCTACAAAACTATACAAAAATAGTATGCAAACGTTAATCTGTCTCGACTCTATTCTAACTTGTTTATATTTAGATGTTAAATAATAGGGTATGATCTGTTCAATTAAAGTGGAAATACTTATTATATAAAATATATATGTGTGTGTGTGTGGGGGGTGTAAGTATAGGACAGTTATTGTACAATATGCTCGATGCGTACGAGATTACCTAACAACATGCGAAATTTTGTATCCAGCATGTGATTTCCCCTTTTTTCACTTTTTTTGTCCATGCAATTTAGCATATTTTTGTACATGTGATTTTACCACTTTTATGTACATGCGATTTTATTTTTTAATAACATAACGTGTAATTTGTCATTGCATACGTTGCATACGTTAAAGCATTTTGTATATATATATATATATATATATATATATATATATATATATATTATTTTGTTTATTTAAAAAGTTGATTAGTTATTGAAAAAGGCATCAATCACCTTTAGTTGAATTAGAAATGAAACTAAGTGGAGGGTGTGGAGTTGAATCATTTGGGCGTAAGAATTTAGAAGCCTACATAACTAACTCAAGTTTAGATAGTGATAAGGTGACTGCTTATTTACGTAAATATTTAGTAAGCTTTTCATACGCTTTTTTTAAGTATATTGCTATATTCGTGTATGTTATTATAATTACAGTATTTGAAATATATATAATTTCTTAAAAAATGGATATCCATTTTTCATTATTGTTTCAAAGAGTAGTCTCAAATCAGAAAATTTGGATCATTTACATTTTCATGGTGATATCCATTTTCAGTAGTGTAATTTAGCAAAACAATTAAATTTTTTTTGAAAGGCTAACCTTTTTTAAATGATGAAAGGATTTATGTATGATTTTAAAAAGGAATCAACAAACCCTCTGAATATTAAAGGATAATATTTTTTAAGAATATTCTAAATTCGTAACTACAAATAAACCTTTTTGGTGAGAAGTATAATAATGTTATTCTCTCTCTTTTTTTTTTATTGTCTTCTATTATTATCTTCACTTAAACTTTATGAGATTTTGGTAACCTTTTTCAATCTTAAAATCTTAATCATTACATAATACTAAAAAAAATTGGTTAATTAAACATATTTAGTAATAAGTATATAAATTCAAATAAATAGTTTATATGTAGAAATAAAATAATAAAAAGGTTTGATGAGTGAAATGGAAGTCAATAAAGTTTTGAAAGAATTGAATGATGATGAACTAGTGAAAAATTACCCTTGGTACTTGAAATTCATGATTAGAAGGTAACGTCAATGGCGTCCAATTACTTTAGACAAATGACACAACAACTAATTAACCAAACTCCATACACTCTGGCTAATGCGCAAGAACACGACCACCTCAATCTTACTCTCCACTAATAATAAGATTTCACCAAATTAACAACAATGTTTTGTCTCTTGATAAATAATAATCCTCGTATCAGACGTCGCTAGAGCTCAGAGGTCGGTCGATTGAGGAGTTACGAGTACTCTGTCTAGGTGGAGAGTACTCGGGTCTACTCATACATGTTTAATTGTAAAGAAATTAATTTTCGGGATATTATATATATGTCAAATATCATAAGTTTACTAATATTTATAAAAAAATACGTGAATCAATATAAATAAAAATTACATAGTCAAATAATATTTCAAAAATTGTTATTTATTCCTTGAAAAATAATATTCATAGTTATTTTACTATGATAGATATAGGAATTCCGTTTCGATTTTTAAGTTAAACTCGGCCCAAGTTGACCAACTAAATCCGATTCTAGCCGTGGTTGATCGTCTTTGATTGATTCCGAGTAGTTAGGCAGCGTTGAAGAAAATCCCATTGACAGCTTATTTTGTAGCGATTACTTGACAAGTACTCAGTCTCCTAGACCTTGTTTTACAACATTTTTATACAAGTAGAATTTGTCCCCGCCGCAAACAATGACAATTTTTAAACACAACATATTCAAAGTCTAGTTGCCATTATAGTAGCTACAATAAAACACAACACATTTAAAATCAAAGTGCTATTACAAAGGCTTTTAAAAAAATGTACAAGGTCATTTTTTCTTTCTAAATTACACAACTAAACCTAACAAGCTCAACCTATGCTAATGTATCTTCGCGGCACAACTAGTTATCTCATGTGCATTAAGCCGGCTCTCCAGATGTCATGGTTGATCAGTCTCGTTTTGAAACCCGTTTTTCCTTTGTCGTTCGCTATACTTTTTTGACCCTGACCTTCTTTCTTCTTAAAAAAACCGCAAGCTAATTTAAAACTCACTGAAGTAAGGTTGAATGAATAAGCTCTTAGTTGTAAATTCCAGTAAATCAGAATATTAAGAAGTGAAATGAATTTAACTAAAAGTAATCTTCCTATGCTCTCACCTCATTAACACCGTATGAGTTATGAAAATCTACTTCTAAAAGGCTCATAGTAAACAAAATAATGATACCATCATGGTTGCAGTTAAGGTTACAAGCAATGAACAACCATCCTTGAACCTCGCCACACCAATACGACTTCTTCACCAAGTTTTCAATTAGATACGTCGACTCATCATAGCCTATAAGGAAAACCAACTTACGACAAATCTCATACGACCTGGTTACTATTCTCAACATAGACTAATATTGTCTCATGGCAACACTGGCTAATTCATAACATACTTGTGATTATGTGGCTTGTACCTTATGCGTGTGAATAAGATCTATTTTTTACAGGCTCAGAGTATTAAAAAAAGATACCATCATTGCCTTATGGAAGGTTGCAAGTAATGAACTACCATCCTTCAACCCTGAAATGCCAACATGGGTTGACGAGTTCTACATTAGGCCACAACCAACATCAAAACAACCATAAAAAAGGTTTGCACATCCAAATGGCCATAATGAACATCAAAACTTGTTTCTGTTAGTGGGTATTTGAGGGTTGTTCTTTATGGGTTTTGACTTCATTCTGAAGCTTTCAGATTCCCTCTCTAAACAAAAGACGAATTACGAAAAACAATAATGTCAATTCGCACAATCCAATCCAAAGTGTTAAACCAAGAAACAAACAAACAAACAAACAACGTAGAAACATAAAAGTATAATTTGTAGCATAATAAAACTGAAAAACCTCGTAGCGCTGAAATCTCGGAATCAAATCATTCAAATAACGACATTATCACCAAAGTAAGAAAGAAAATTAGCAACAAAATTAAGCATACTAAAAAGCGTACACTCAATCAAGAAGATGCAATAGGCGTTTGAAGTCAAAATCAGTTGACGACGAAGACTATACTCATCGTAGCTAAACTCAGGAGCTGGAATGGAAAACAAGAATGCATGTCTGTTGAACATGAAGACCAAAATTGCAAGAAAAGCAACGTGGAAGGACACGTGCCTTCAAGTTAACAACTGCAAACAAAGCGCAATAAACAACCCCAAGTTGCATGTTAACGCACTAATACGTGAGGTACAACCAGTAACAACACAACATTCACATACTAGTATAACGATACACATATGAAGCTCATGTATGTAAACAATTTACATAGTCATTGGTTGGCATGCATGTTGACATAAGGGTCATGTACATTTATACACAATCACATCACCAGATCTCATATCCCGCCAAGATACATCTGATGCCCCGCCAAGATACATATTATCTCAAGTAGATAAATACGCCATGGTTGCATAGTTAACAGCGACCATGGTCAATGACCCAACAAAAATTTCAGTTTTTCAAACCTACGTATACATATACTAATTTATCATCATAGCCCCCTTGATAAGAAAACTAATGGTCTCTTGGCTGTGTCAACCGAACAATAACTTGGTGTTTGTAAAGAACCCCGCCATACCGCAATTTCAACCAACACCTCATACAAATAGTTTCTAATATAAATATTATCCATAAACTTTCACATCCCCTTAAAACAAACAACCAAACAAAAGGTTGTTTTAGTATCAATCCTTTAGAGATTAACTTACCAAGACAAGGCCAAAGCCACATAATAAACTGTTTTGAACCACAATATGACCCAAAATACTTTTACATTAGCCAACAACAACGTAACAAAAATGGCCATAATTAGCATAAAAAATCCACAATACAAAGGCATAAGCAATAAACGGTTGCAACATAAATTAACAAGCCAAGCCCAAAGCAACATCATAGCCAACGGTCTCCGATGAGCCATAAGTCATATTCATAGATATAACAAACAATGTCAAAAAGACTAAACATTGCTGTAAAACCTTAAGAAATCTCTATTGAACATTATCTTACACCACCTTCACAGACCCTTAGAAAACTTAAAAGGTGTGATCCAAACAACCTAAAACAACTATAAACCAAACCAAGGTCAAACAACAACATTAGATGTTCGATAACGAAACCCAAACATTAGATGTTCAGTAATGAGACCTCGATTAGCATAAAAAACACATGCACTAACATGTTGTTAATAGAGACACAAAACCTAGAACAATAATCGAAATCAGACGACAAATCGTAAGCCGTTGTCTTCGACGATGGAAGCACACCCCCCAAAAAGGCATACAACAACAAATCGTTAAAAGCAACACAAAACCCCTCCATGAAACTATAAATAGAACCTCTGAAGCGTAACACGTTGTTTCTAATGATGATAAAACACAAAATATTTCAAAACGTAGAGAAAAAACAGTAAGAATCTACCCGTAAACATTGTAGAGGCCAACAATAGGAGCAATCTGGCCATCATAGGCGGCAGACGCAAAGAGGCGCGGAAGTTCGTTTATCAAAGAAAGAGAGAGAGAGAGAGAGTAGAAACTTCCGAGTGAAGTCAAAACTCACTAAAACCACCAGTTAAATATTCACTAAAGAAAACAATCCAAAAAAAACCAAAGTAACAAACCCAAGTTCCACACTAAAGACCTAATGCATGAGTCCAAATAGGTTGTTTTTAGTAATCCAGACAAATCTAGATTTTGTAATCAAAACATAACAAATATAACTTAAATTTAAAACAGTTGCAAGGTTTAGAAATGGTTAAAATGAAGAAAACACGTCTTATGAAATTTATGGTTTCATGTTGTACAAGAAGTATAATGTCTTGAACCTGGGACACAGACGTGGTTTTCTAAGAAGAGGCACAAAATCTCTTTTAAGAGACTCGTGTCTAACACGATCCTCAACCAAAACCGTCAACATCAATTTCTTTATTTATGGAGCGGAGGTTTGTACAAAAAGATGTGCGAATGGTTTGAATAATTTATTTACTTAAATTTATATATTATTTTAATTTTATTCCTTGTTGTATATGGTTTTGTAATAGTTTAATTTTCCACGAATAACAAGAGCGTCGTTATTATATTTTTTATTATATATCTCAATAAAATGTTATCCTATTTCCTTCATAGATAACTTTATATTTAAACGTGCTTAAGTAGAAACAAAACTTCTACGAAATGTTCACTTAGGCAAGCCAAAACAAAACTGTGAGATACTGGGACAAATTGTAAGTTAATAATTTGTTGTAAGTAAATTTATGTAAGTTTCGTATTATCAATGAGTTAATTTGTATTGGTGTGTTTAAAAGATATAACTAGTATTTTTAAAATCTTGGTATTCAATCTATCTTCATTTGCTAGAATAGCGAATAGTACAAAAATAAAAAAAACACACCTAGTTAAATAATGTTGAAAGTCATTACGACTTACAAGTTTTTTATTTTAGATTTTTTAAAACACTCTTACTCATCAACACCATTTATTGTAAAGAACACGGAGTTTAAATGTGACATCGTAAGCAAATCTTAAATCTTTCATTCGTAAGATATGGTAGGATATAAAAAATGCCGTGTCCATAATCCCAGCATTAGGTTTTAGGCATATTGGTTATAGATGAGGGTAGACATCGATGAACATGCTTGCTTGATTGAGAGCAATATTAGGACGATTGATTTTCTGCTGAGTACTCACTCAGGGTAACGAGAAACAACGTAGTGGTTCTTTGTAGGCAAAACATGCAACACTAGTGTCAGATGTTAAAAAGTGATATTAAAGTCGCTAGTTATATTAACAATGGTATGGCAAGTCTCATTGGAAGATTATGAGTCCAAAGAGGTTGTTTTTAATACCCTAGGCGCGCAAATCTCGCAACGTAGTTCTATCCACATAGTGACATATATAATGTCTCCCCTCAAACACCACCAACATATTATGGGCGTATTGATTTAGGATGAGAGGATAACCCTATAATAAATGTGCTTGGGTAAAAGCAATTCAAAGATAAACTTCTATGAGATGTTCACTTTACGCAAGCAAAGAAAAATGTGAGATCTTGTGACAATGTGAGATCTGAACAACTTATCACAAGGACCATTCGTTTATTTAACTCAGGTTTTTATTATGATGTATCGTAGAAACTCTATGAAATGTTCATACAAGTAAAACTTCTCTATGTAAATAACCGTTTTACATTTGTTACAAAACTTCCAAAGAAGTGTTGGTGTTCACAAGCTGAATTTATTTTAGTATGAAACAAATATTTTTTTTATGAAAGGCGTATTTTATTAACCACACACCAGGCTAGGAAATCACAACCTAGAGGGGAAAACAAAGCAAATTACATGAAAAGGAGGGGATTTTCTATCCACTCGGTCCAATTAATTTTGAGTTTATTGTACCGACTAGAACACCAAAAAAACGATATAGAGATAATTTAATCATGCATCAAAATTTTATCGCCTTTTTCGGCCTTAAATTCTATCATTCCGATCACTCCAAATACTCAACTAGGCGGTAAAATAATGGTTTCAATCGTGACCTCCTTAGCTCTAATTAGTGAACTCAAATCCAACCAGGAACAAATGCAATGAAGATCAGTAGAAATCGATAAGGAATACCAAGCAGCAACTCTAAACTCTAGCAGCAACTCTACAATCCCAAAACACATGCTCCACACTCTTCGCCGAAAAAGAACAAACCAGACATAAAGATGAAATATTGATAAATTTTTTGCTCAGATTAATCTTGTAGGGACACGATCCAACAACATTCGCTACACATGTATGTTCACTTTCCTAAGCACCAACCTGTTCCACCCTGTAGCATGGTTACCTATTAGAAGAGTTAGACAATCTATACTTCTTCAAGTCCCTTTAATCAAAAAATTCTCCTCATAATCTAAAACTCATACCCATTTATCTTTCGAATTGGTCAATTGAAAGTCGTCCAAAAACCTTAATGGACCCGCCAATTGATGACCCTCCACCCACCCCTCAAATTGTATCTGAATTCCATATAAAGCCCGAATCATTTAACCGATTAGAAAACGAAACATCCTTTAAAACTTCTAAATTGAAAAGATGGTTAAACCTCAAGCATAAAAGTGTATAACCCAGCCACACTTCGTTCCAAAAATACATGTTCTTTCCATTTCTATCAATTTTTTAATCGAAGAACTAGGGATAATATATATTTTATGCAAGTCCGAAACGACTCTATTATATTAGCCTGAATCCCTTTCCATGTGCGCCTACTAGACATTCTCAAATTATCTAGGTTATCCCCATATATGATCTTTAACACACGAACCCATAACGATTGAGAGTTATTTACATACCTCCACCTCCATTTTTAATTAAGAGCCAAACTAAAACTCGGTAAACCTCCTATACCCAAGCCACCTTTATCTTTATTGTCAAAGACAAAATTTTACGAATGTCGTCAACTTCCTTTTGACCATAACGAGAGAAGTAACAACAATATATAATGGGTGCAGGGGCGGACCAACCTTAGGGGAAGGGGTAGCCTCCGCTACCCTTTGGCGCTCCGGCGGTAGTGTAAATTTTGGAAAAATTTGACCTTTTTTCGATTTCGTTACCCTTTTTTATAAAACGTTACCGATACGAAGATTTTCTAGATTCGCCACTGAACGGGTGTTAATATTCACATGCCCCTACTCTCTATCTCTCTATATATACATAGATAGAATGAAAAGGATATTAAAATAAGATTTTGGAGGTGTGAAAATAAGATAAGCCTATATAATATTTACCAATGGAACCCAAAACTAGAGACAACAGAAAAGATCATCTCCCTTCGATGGACAACAAATTAGCTTTTTAGAAAGCCTTTTTAAATCTATCCACAATCAGTTGCTAGCCATACACACTATTCATCTTAGCTCCAACCGGATACCTAGGTAGATAAATTTGCTTTGTGAAAATTCGTTTTGACCCAGAGTCTAGATATAAGCAATTAAGAACCATAATGATATTCTTCAAATTGCTAAAAGACCACTCCCGTAAAAGCCATATCATCTTTTGAATTTTATTAGCCAGCCGGCCTTGCATATGACGATCAATTTGAACTAGCCAAACTATTCTTACATGATGAGGTACATGTACATTTATATCTATACAATAGAATATGCACGATGACCCCCATTACACCTATGTCGGTGTCCTTTTATTCTACAATCTTGAACATTATACTACTTTCCGAAAATGGCAAAAGAAAGTTGAAGGAAAAAAAATAAAAAAATTCTACTTTTTTTCAAGATTTAATCAAGCGAAGGGAACATGGAAGATTCTCTCATGAGTTCTTCAAGGTCCCATTCTTCAACTTTAAGTTCATCTCCTCCCTCCCAACAATTTTCGAACCCTTTGGTTATTGCTTGTACCTTGTGCTTGTTATTGTTGTAACATTGGTTCAAGATGATGTTGTTCATGTTGTTAGTCATGATGATGGAATTGCTATCATCAAGATTTTCGCATTTTATATCTTGATTATTATCAGTCATGTTATCTAATGGTGGGATATTAAACATCTCATCTTCTAACCCTAAATTCCCTCCAAAGATCCCATAACATCCATTATAATTCTTCCCATTACCATCCATGCCAACTTGCGTTGTACCATAGCATGATGCATGCAAGATGGGCATGTTTGGCCCATTTTGATCACTGGTCAGGGGTAATTGTTCTATCAATTGGTTTACGTTCATGGCTTGCAAGGATGACGATGATAAAGATTGTCGTGTTGCATCCATGTACATGGCCATGATGTTGCTAGAATCGTGCACGGACATCAAGTCGCCCATGATGTCCCTATGTTCGGAAGATGATGAATCATGACTTGTGTTAGGTGACGAGGAATTTGATATAGTATTCTTTTTCAATCTCTTTTTTACCGTGGAGTTCCAGAAGTTTTTTATCTCATTATCTGTACGACCAGGCAATCTTGCTGCAATTTGGGACCACCTATGAGTTAAGAAATTAAAATCACGTTAATTTAATACAAATATGATTAGATTAAACGTAAAATACGGTATGGATGCATGCAATGCATGGAGGTTGGCTTCATTTGTAAACAAACTACTGATATAGACAGTTATCCCTTTCACTTTGAGCTTTCTATCAATGCACTAATGCATTGTAAACTCACACTTGACACGCACAAATGATTAGTGTATAAACAAATATATCGAATACTTATACGATTAATTTAATTAGCAAAAAGATTATAAGCCACGACCAACTATTAAACCATTAAAAAAACACAATTTTAAAAAATTCAAGCTGTTTAAACTTTCTTTTAGTATATCATTAAGTTTGTATATGTATTTGTATATGTTCGCTTTCCATTAACTAATCATAAATAAAATGAAGGCTTTTAGTGTGGTCTAAAATTATGCAAGTGTACTATGATCATGTTATATGTGATAATTATGTCAAGTTAATCTTTCTTCTGTCCAATAATGGAAGAAATAGAACTATAATCCTCTCCCATCCTCCATTAATAATTTGTTAATCGGTTGAAGTCAAAAGCACAAAGATTAAATTTGTAAGTTGCATATATAATCATTCGACCATGACTTTGACATTTTACTTGCTAGACTATGAGTCACCATGGGTATTATAGTCTATGCACCTACTTATGTAATATATATACACACACATTATACATCTTCTAAATATATTTACTATAATGAATAAGTTGTAATTTATAAGACAAACTTTTTTAGATTAGGGTTTGAGAGATTTGTTTATATCATATTTAACCAAAATGAAAGTTCAAAATATTATTTAGACTAATATTCATGATACTTTCAATAATATCCATCATACCTGTTGCCAAGAAGTGAATGAAGATGAATAATGACTTCTTCTTCTTGAGGCGAAAAGGCACCACGTTTAAGGTCAGGCCGGAGGTAATTGATCCACCTGAGCCGGCAGCTTTTGCCGCACCGTTGCAAACCGGCATTACGAGCAATGTCACTCCAGCAGCCTTGGCCGTTGGTAATCATGTAGTTCATTAGCTTCTTGTCTTCTTCCGGTGACCACAACCCTTTTCGCATCTTCATCGTAGTTATCGCGGTGCCCTTGGCACTTGATATCGAATTATGCGAATTATGGGGCTCGTTTGCACCTCCGATTGCTTTCCTCATTGTTATTATGTGTATACACACGCACACAATGTGCGAATGTATGTGTTATAATGTGTGAGAGAGAGAGATGAAAAGAAACTTTAGGCTTTTGTTTTGATGGAACTCTATTGGTTGGTTATGTCTCTGAAACTTATAAGCTTCGAAAGTAGTTTTTGATTACTTTATAAACTGCCAATTGTTCCTGTGTTTGTTTGTTTATGAGAGAGAGAGAGAGAGAGAGAGAGAGAGAGTGAAGGATATGATCGTTGAATGGGATTGGTGATGATTAAATTGATGACGGCAATGGGTTTGCTTAGAAAAGGGGTCATAAACAGAAACTCGAGAGAGAGAGAGAGAGAGAGAGAGAGAGAGAGAGAGAGAGAGAGAGAGAGAGAGAGGAGAGGGAGAGAGAGATTAGGGTTTGTGGGAAAAAAACAAAAGAAAAAAGAAATGCTTAAACTTCAATTTTGGTGGAATATATTGCATGAATGGATTTAAATAATTGACTTACATGATATAATAATTAAGCCAATAAAATATTGGCAACTTAGTTCGTTATTATTTCCATTTTGTTTTCTAATAAATCTTCTTAAGTTTCATTACTTATAATTTGACTTTAGCTGATTATTATATAAACTTATATTAAATTAATCTGTTTTGAAAATCACTACAAATTAGAAAATTTTTTACGAGATAACGAAATTAATATTTCCTTAACGCAACCAAATTTTCATTAAAGATTTAAGATGATTATCGATTGGTTAAAGCTAAAAAGAAATCTAGCTAATCAGCATTAATTTTGATAATACAAATGATTTTGTAATTTTTCTCTTAAGTCTTATAGTTCAAATTGTTAAGAGTTGGGATTTATTCTTTGATTAATATATATATATATATATATATATATATATATAGGTGAATGATAAAATGAGAACCATCTTGAGTTGTGAGAACCATTAGAACTATACATTCTAAAAGGTTTTTACAAAAAAAAATTCTAAAAAATCTAAAAAAAATTACTTGTTATAATAAAAAGTAAAAAAAGTGGCGCGTGCATAAATTTACATGAGTTGTAAAAAATATTTATCCCCGGAAAAAATTTACATTAGCGCGTAACAAAACTTACATTAGGCATATATACCGAATCGATAATTTTTTTATATTTTTTAAAGATTTGTTTATAATATTTTTATCTACGTTTTTGCAAAAAATTGTGGCCCAACTCACGTAAAAAAATAGAACTTCTTATGGTTCTCACAACTCGTAGTGGTTCTTAATTGAAGTATATATATTGAAGTAGCTGACCGCCAAGAATAATATATTGTTGATGTAGAGTAGAAACGATAAGTAAGATCAATCATGTTGATTCTATGAATACCCGTGATAAACTTGTCCCAACCCCAAAATTCAACCCAAAGAGCACGAAATTTGAAGTGAAAAACTGTGTTTTCCAAAACTGAAATCTCATCATTATCCCCTCATAACCAACATATTAATAGAGTTATAAATTCGAAACGGACCCCAAAATACACTCGGATCAAAAACTAAAACAAAACAAAAGTTGGCAAAAAACCCAAAAAAACATAAAAATGAAAAATACTCATAGAAATAAGCCTTTTTTGGGCCCGAACGTCCACCCAAACTGCCAAAGGCATTTGTAGCAAAATAGGATTTTTCCTCACGATCGTTTTGACTGGTCGCACGCCCAAAACGGACCCCCGTAGCCCAAGTTAAAGCCATTTTAGAGAAGCCTCATTTGTCACGCGATCTTGGGCCTCCAAATATAACATGGCCCGCTCTTCCACGCTAGAGCCCGCATCATTCCCCCCTGGATAGACAAAATTCGACCTCGAATTACCAACAGGTTCATCATCAGAAGAATCCCCATAATAAGGCAACAAGTGCCTCACATTGAACACATCAGAACAACGAATGTGACTAGGCAGCTTTAGACGATACGCATTCGGGTTGATCTTCTCCACAATTTCAACTGGTCCAATCTTCTTAGCTGATAACTTGTTGTATTCTCCAACGGAAAAATGATCTTTAGTCAAAACAGCCCAAACAAAATCACCTTCCTCGAAGTCAACATGCTTACGTCTCTGATCAGCAGCTTGTTTATACTTCGAATTAGCTTGGGTCAAATTATCATAAACAGCCTTATGAACCTCATGTAATCCTTCCACAAAATCTTGAACCCTCTTTGGGACAGGCCCAAAAATAGAAAGTGACATCAAATCAAGTGGTCCTCGGGGCTGACATGAATGAACCACCTGAAACGGGCTAAATCCGGTGCTCCGATTGACAGCATGATTATGGGCAAACTCAGATTGGCATAACTTTTGATCCCATGCCTTCACATGATCTCCAACCAAACACCTCAGCAAATTACCAAGTGACCGATTAACAACTTCAGTTTGGCCATCAGTTTAGGGGTGATAAGTACTGCTGAAGTTGAGTTGAGTGCCCACCATTTTCCACAAACTACGCCAGAAATGGCTCATGTAACAGAAAGTCTGACTTTTTCCCAGCACCCACATCCTGCCAAATGATTGAGAAAAATGGGTCAGTGGCCAACTGCTCACGAATGACCTCTAGACCCGGCACAACAACCTTCATGGATACAAGCAGATTACTCCTCCTGCTTAGGGCATCAGCAACCCTATTTGAAACACCAATCTTGTGCTTGACCACTAAAGTAAACTTCTCAAGAAAGGCCAACCATCGCCCATGCTTATGAGATACCTTGTCTTAAGTACGAATATGCCTTAGGGAATCATGATCAGTGAATAAAACCAACTCTTTATGAAACAAATAATGACGTCAGTGCTTTATAGCTTGGACCACTGCATAAAAATCCAGATCATAAGTGTTGTACCTCAACTTTGGCCCAGATAACTGCTCACTAAAATAAGCAACATGCCTACCACCCTGACTGAGAACCCCGCCGATTCCAACATTTGAAGCATCAGTATGAAGTTCAAAAACTTGAGAAAAATCAGGCAATACTAGAATCAGTGCTGAAGTGAGCTTCTCTTTCACAAGTTGAAAAGCCAACTATGCCTCTTCTGTCCATACAAACGTCTTCCCCTTTATACAATCTGTCACCGAGGCCATAATAGAGCTGAAATGAGGAATGAATCGCGTATAGAATGAAGCAAGCCCATGGAAACTACGAACTTCAGTAATGGTAGTAGGAGTTGGCCAATTTCTAACAGCCTCTACCTTGGATTCATCAACCTGTATCCCATCACCAGAAAAAACACACCCTAAGAACAAAACCTTAGGGGTCATGAACACACACTTCTTGATGGCTGCATAGAAACCGTCTCTACGAAGCAAAGTCAAAACCTGCCTCACATGCACAACGTGGTCACTGAAAGAAGCACTATAAATAAGAATGTCATCAAAATACACAACCACAAATTTCCCAATGAAGGGCCTAAGCAACCGATTCATCACACGCATAAAAGTACTAGGTGCGTTTGACAAACCAAATGGCATCACCAACCACTTATACAACCCTTCACGAGTCTTGAAGGCAGTCTTCCACTCGTCACCCGGCATAAGGCGAATCTGGTAATACCCACTCTTCAAATCTAACTTTGTAAAAATAGTAGCACCACTAATGTGATCAAGAAAATCATCAAGTCGAGGAATAGGAAACCTGTACCTCACAGTAATCTTGTTGATTGCTCGGTTGTCAACACACATACGCCAGGTGCCATCTTTCTCTGGAGTCAACAAAGCAGGAACAACAAAAGGGCTCATACTTTCGCGAACATGACCCTTAGAAATCAACTCTTCAACATGCCTCCGCAACTCCTCATGCTCACTAGGGCTCATTCTGTAATGTGGTATGTTGGGCAACTGTGACCCAGGCTCCAAGTTAATGTGATGTTGGATGTCACGCAACGGTGGCAATCCATCAGGCAACTCATCAGGGAAAACATCAGAAAACTCCTCAAGCAAATGAAACATAGCATCAGGAATTTCAAATTCCTCAGGCACCGGCTTCCCCATCAACACAAAAACACTATCCCCCTCCTCCAGTTCATCTTGAAACTGGCTAATAGTCAACAGAGTGCCTGAATGTTTTGTGGTTAACTGTCTAGGCTTGGTAGGAACAAGAGTAATCTTCACACCGCCAAACAGAAAACTATACGTATTACATCGCCCATTATGCTCTATGTTCCGCTCGTATTCCCAAGGCTTACCCAACAACAAGTGACACGCATCCATAGGGACCACATCACACACAACATCATCTTTGTATGTGGACCCAATAGAAATGGAAACAAGGGCTCGCTTAGACACCGAGACCTCTCCACCCTTCTTGAGCCACTGAAGCTTGTAAGGCTTCGGGTGACTCTCTATATTCAGAGACAACTTCTATGCCGCCTCTTCAGATATCAAATTATCACAACTTCCAGAATCAATAACGAACGTGCATACCTTCCCCAAAATGGTACATGTTGAGTGGAAGATATTATGCTTGAGCCAATCATCCCCATCTGCCTTTGGTGTATAACAAGAACGTCTGACCACTAGGTTCACCCCAACATCACCTGACACAAACTCTTCCTCGTATTCAGTTTCTTCATCATACACCGGGGTATTCTCGTACTCTTCATGTTGTTCATCCTCAGACTCGACAAACAGGTGTCGTTTACCAGCCTTTTTACACTCAGCTTGTCGATGGCCCGTTTCACCACAAATGAAACATCTCGGACCACTACTACTAGCCCCTTTAGAGGCTGACCCGGTATTGTTACCCCCTGGTCTCTGTTGGCTAGGCCCCCCGCGAGGTGCCCCACCACCCGACTGTACATTTCCCCCACTAGGGGCGTTAGAGTACGAACCACTCGACCGTCGGTTTTGCTTCTCAAAGGCCAACGCCCGTTGGTGTGCCTCTGCAATGGTCAATGGATCAAAAAGATTCACTGACTCCATGATTTGCACCCTCAAACCCCCAATATACCGAGAAACAAGTTGCTCCTCCGCTTCTTGAATATCGTTCCTGGCGATCATCTGGTAAAACTCGGTTGTATAATCATCAACCAACTTAGCCCCCTGCTTTAAGTTCTGCAGACGCTGATACATCAACCGTTGAAAGTTATGTGGGAGGAAGTTGGACCGCAAGCACTTTCTCATCTTGGTCCATGTCATGATTCTCGACTTCCCGAGCCTTTCTCGTGTAAGCTTCAATTGCTGCCACCAGGCAGAAGCCCTACCACGCAATCTGGTAGCAATCAAAGCCACCCGCTTATTCTCAGGAACCTCCTTGTACTCAAACACTTCCTCGACAGTGGACAACTAATCGATGAATCCCTCCGGGTTCAAACTAGCCCCATCGAATTTCGGAATATCAACCCTTATCCTAGAATCCCAACG
The DNA here is from genome assembly GCA_947069175.1 of Scalesia atractyloides. NCBI lineage: Eukaryota > Viridiplantae > Streptophyta > Magnoliopsida > Asterales > Asteraceae > Scalesia > Scalesia atractyloides. The sequence continues at coordinate 88,529,238 of CAMTDV010000001.1, forward strand.
TCGATTGCCCTCTCCTCGGCCTCCCCTCGGACGATCCTCCTGATCGCCACCGGAATCCGAACCATCGTCAAACGGATTACTGAAATCTGAACCATACCCATCTTTGGGTTGCTGCCTCTTACGATTCATCAAGCCTTCCATCCGGTTAGTCAACTGATTGACCACCTGGTCCAATCGTTGATCCATTCGGGCCATGAGCCGCTGCTCCAACTCCCGTTCATAAACTTCATCGAGTCTGTTTCTTCTCGGAGGCATTTTGAGCCAGGAATTCGGCTCTGATACCAACTGATGTAGAGTAGAAACGATAAGTAAGATCAATCACGTTGATTCTACGAATACCTGTGATGAACTTGTACCAACCCCAAAATTCAACCCAAAGGGCACGGAATTTGAAGTGAAAAACTGTTTTTTCCGAAACTGAAATCTGATCATTATCCCCTCATAGCCAACATATTAATAGAGTTATAAATTCGAAATGGGCCCCAAAATACACTCGGGCCAAAAACTAAAACAAAACAAAAGTTGGCAAAAAGCACAAAAAAACATAAAAATGAAAAATACTCATAGAAATAAGTCTTTTTTGGGCCCGAACGTCCACCCAAACCGCCGAAGGCGTTGGCAGCAAAATGGAATTTTTCCTCGCGATCGTTTTTACTGGTCGCACGCACAAAACGGACCCCCGTAGCCCAAGTTAAAGCCATTTTAGTGAACCAACGTTTGTCACGCGATTTTGAGCCTCCAAATATAACATGATCCGCTCCTCCACACTTGGGCCCACATCAATTGTGGATGCAATTGAGTATCAAAAATTGACACTACTAAAATACAGAAGTTACCGACAAAAGTATGTAGATATATTAATCCGTTATAATCACCAATAAAGGATCAAATAAAACCAAAAAAACAACTAAGATATAATTGTCGATTATCATCGATGGATAATCGTTAAATTTGTCATCTTAGGCAACAATAATAAAAAAATCTGTGTTTCGAATATTCGTTGCGGATCTGTCAAAAGTTACTAACGTTCCATCTAATAAAAAGAGAATAATAATTATTAATATTCAACAGTACTCTGTCGGTAATAATCAATTAATTCCCGACTGAAATATGCAGATAAGATCCCAATAAGAATTACAGTTTCAAAATAAGCTTTTCTGAATAGCGCAATGTAAAAACATTGAAAATATTGGTTTGCGACGAATAATCCTTCAAACTTCTTCAATTATATATAGTTTCGAGAGCTCTCTATAACCTTTAGCCTTTCCGTTCTTGATATTTATTGTATTCGTTTGTGAAATATTTATTCAAGACATGATTTTCCACGGACACATATTTACAACTAATATTGATTTGTTAAGTGATTTAATTGTTAATGTGAGGCTAAGCACTTGATAGAGGCATATGCCTCTTAGAGAAAAGGTCTCAGGTCTATAGGTCTATTCTGGGTTGGTTGGATAATTTAGAATTACTAGTGTAATATAGTAGAGAAATCATTTTCATTAAAAAACTGATTTAATTCTAAAATTTTATATTACCAATCCACCCTTTGAACAAATTAAGGCTAACAAATAAAAGAAGACTTTTGTTAAATAGCTTGTTATGTTGTAAACTTAAGATATTAATGCATTTGCAAGCCATCAAGAATTATAAATGTAGTTGAATTAAATATATACATATGTGCATGAGATAAAACGACCCTTGGTTCTGTTACACAAATCTAATCTAAAAATATATTTTATCACTATCAACAAGATTCCATGTACCCAACAATCGTACTAATTTTCATGTAGCAAAATTTTAAATAAATCACAATACAAATTCTAACAATACACATACAAATACACATATAGATATGGCTATATATATATATATATAGAGAGAGAGAGAGAGAGGGGGGTGATAGGGAAATATGTGGTGGTCGTTGGATGGACGAATATGGAGAAACGGTTCGGAGAAAGAGAGGCTGGTGTCTTGTCTTTTGACTCCAAACGTTGTGTTTTCGCTTTTCTTTCATCCCTTCAGTGTTAATCAACAACATAATTAATTAATTTAAAATGTTATTAAAAACCATTACATCTTATGAACTTTGTTTGGTCGACAACTAACACATCAACTCATGCTATATGTCTTATCTCACAAGGCCATCTTCACATACACACGCACAAAATAAAAGAGATATATAAATTCAATATATATTACTAATTTGCTAGAACACGTAAAATATAATAAATTATTTATTTTTAAATTTAAAATAAAATAAAATAAATATAATGTTTATCGTTTTTGACACAGTTGGAATTATATGATTCGTCTTAGGGGCGGACGTATGCTTGCCGGTGGATGGGCGGTCGCACCTTTTAGAAGAAAAAAAATTCAGTGTTATTTTCAAGTTAAAATTCCAACTGCCCTATAAAATTTTGTAATCGCATCTCTTGAACCTTCGAACAGGACATAATGAAGAAAATAGGAAAAAGGAAAAAGGTAGTGACCGGAAAAATTACGATCTATGATGTTGTTGCAGCCGCAATATACAAGGAAGAAGATGAGAATTATAGCATAAATTAGATATATTTTCTATTAATTAGGTAATCAAATTAAAACACAACACATTTTTAACTTTTTCCTGTCATTTCAAAATTCATTATGTTTTAATATTTATTTTCGCTCATTTCAAACTTTTCTTATCTTATCTTTATTCTACATGGCATTTAACTTTATTTGACTGTTATATAATTATATGTTTTTTACTATATTATCTTATATATTTAGTTTTAACTCACACAATGTATTTCATATAGTAACAAATATAAAATATATCTTATTTATAAAAAAATCTAATAAAACAAATTACTACTAACTAATTTTATTTATAAAAAATTCTAATAAAACAAATTACTACTAACTAATTTGTATTAGTCTAATTGACATGTAGGTCTTCTAAAATTAAAAATTCATAGGAAGGTATCAAATGTACTTCAATTGAACTCATTCTATCGGTATTGAAATCGTCTCGTCGAACTTTACGATCTTATGTTTTAACGTTTTGATTTTGGATTTTTAGCTCGTAGATTTTAGAAATTTTGTTTAAGATCTTTTTTTCTTTTATATATAGCATCATGTTTTATTTTATTTCCATTTTGTCTTTTTTACGATTCATTGTATCTTTTTTTTCTCAGCATTGTGTAATATTTTGTTAGTCATTTTTTTACTTTTGTGATATATTGTATCTTTGTATAGTACTTAGATTTAGAAGATCTTGTTGTGTATCTCCAAACCCACTTATTGTTTTTATCATTTTATAATTCATAGTAAAGATTTACACAAATTTATTATGAATTTCAAATTTCATTTGATTTCTATCTTTTCTATTGTTTGACACGACCCGACCTGGCCCAAACTGAACCAGACGTTTTTAGTATTCATCAATAGATAACCGACACTATAAAACTTCTGCACCCCATATGAAAAATTATTGGGTCCGTCATTGATTCGTTTATATACATATAACTTACATATGTGTAGGTGTTTTATTACTTTCACATGTTTTTGTAAATGATTTAAAATTTAAAAACATACGAACACATTAGTTTGATACTTTTTATGTACATAATATATGCATTTATATGTCAAAAGTACATTTCTTTTAAAAAAATATAAACCATCTATAAAAAATTAAATTGTTAAGATTTGTTTTATGCATTCTCTCAAAAACCAAATGCTCTTTAAAGGGTTATTGGATTTAGTAATCTAAAATTTCATTGCCCGATAATAATTCGAACTTAAAATATTCCCTCTAACAATCTCAACTTATAAAAATTTGACCCTCATTAATCATTTTCTAACTAAGGTCAAACTTAATTAGTTCTTGATAACGTGGATGCTGATGTGTAAAAATATGAGCTGGCTGATTATGTGGATGTTGATATGAAAAAACTTTTTTTTAATTATACACACACACACACCATCTTAACCACCACCACTCCATCAACTCACTATCACCATAACCACCACCTCATAACTACCACCAGGGGGGATGGAAAGAGGGCTGGGTGGGTGGTAGGTGGCGGAGCGTGGAGGAGCCATGATGGTGGCAACCTCGATACTTCGGCGCAACCACCATGTTGGATGTAGTTATGGTGCGATGGTGGGGGTTTCTTAGGGATTTCGACTAGATCGAGGGTTTTGAGTTCATATTCACATGTTCAAACCTTTTTTCAATCAGTCAGATCTGAAAGTATGGGGTCTAGTGGGGCCCTTTTTCCAAAGACCACCAACGAAATTAGTGACGGCTGGTGTTGTGGTCGTCTCCGGCAACCAAGGGTGAATGGAATGAACCGAATCTAACAACTCCAGTGGTATACTTTGTTTCTCATTTAGATCTTGTTGTTTTTTACACGTCTAATGGTTAATCAGATAGAGACGAATCTGAGATCGGTGGGTGAAGGTGGTGGTGAGCGGTGGGTGAAGGTGGCGATGTAAAGGATGACAATGGTTGTTAGTAGTTGTGATGGTTGTGGAGTAAATGGCGATGGTCAGGTAGTGAGATGGCGAGGATGTTGGTGGAGACGGTAGTGGAGATGGCAGTGGTGGTCATGGAGGTGAGGTGGTGATCACCAAATCATTGTCCACATTAACAAATAATAAAGGTGTGTGTCACGTCAGCGTCCACGTCATCAAGAACTAATTGAACTAGAAAAGTATCGACAGGTGCCAAAATTTTGCAAATTATGATTGTTGGAGTGAACTTTTAAGTTGGGATCATTATCGGCCAACAGGTGAAACTTAAGATTATTAAAATCAAATAACCCTTCTTTAAGTGATTATCTTTGTGTATATTATACAACTAAAATACGATATTGAACTCACAAATAGCATTCCAATTGATCCACCAAAATCTCAAATCAATTACTTTAGACTACTTATATTAGTATATGTTAAATATTTTTTTTATAGCAGAAACAGTTATGGAAGCAACCATATTATTAGTCAACGAGTAAAATCTACTTAAAAATTTCACTAACATCATATATGTAACACCTTAAATTATAACCACAGAGGTAAAATGGTAATTAAAAGATGAAGGAAAAAAGAGCTACATTTGGAGGATGTTTGTTAACGATAGAACATTTTTGGTAATTTGACAAAACCATAAATGAGGTAACATACCCTAGTTGTCAACATCCACGCTCACTCATCACCTTGCCATTTTGAGAAGTTAGAGAGAGTGAGAGAGGGGCTAGAGAGAGAAGCCCATATTTACCCTAGTTTCACACAAAGAAAACTCTGGATCTTGTTTTAATCACACATGAGCTCCACAAAATTCGTATGAAAGAAGAAAGGTGAAGCTTGAACCTGCTTAAGCTTGGTTTTGTCCAAACACGGTTTTAGAATTTTAACACGAGCCTTTTTAAAGGGGGTCACTATATACATTGATTTCGAAGCATATGGGTGCATAAAGTTAGCATCTTAATTTGTTTTTAGATCCGGTATCCATGGCTAACAACGAACCTCAGGTACCAAAAGATACAGGTACCAAAAGATACAAGGTACATATCATAAGTCACTTTTTACAATGTTTACGTCTTAGCTATCTTAACGACGGTAGGAGAGAATGAACCTTGTTGAGAATCATTTTGTCTTATGGATGCATCTACATCACTTAACTAAGGTTTCTACATTGTATTATAACCTACTTGGTGGGCTTTAGCAAAAAATGAAAGACAAGTTTGCTTTTCTAATAATTGTTTTTTTCTTAGAAACATGTCTACTATGTTCTAGACTTAGTGCTTATGTATAATGTTAGCAACTTTAAATGCTATGCAAATGTTGAAACGGTGCATGAACATAGAGGATGGTTTTTTGTGTTTTATACAAAGCGCATCAAAACACTATTTCAAGAAGAGGACGGATCTCTTAATTATGTGTGTAAGGATGACGATTATGTGCAACCAAATTTCATGTAAGTATGATTAGCCTTTTCAATAAGTTACATGTAATTAGGCGAACATGCAATTAGCTATTTTTGTGCTTAAAAATAATGTATAACTAGAATGCGTATCTTATTATCTAATGATAGGTTATGTGTCAACGTACTCATCAGCAATTATACTGACACAACAAAGGTTATGTTATACAATTATTGCATGTCAGCAGTCCTTAAAACAAGTTTTCAAGACATGGTGATGAAGCAACAGTTTACAAATTCAAAGAAACTCCCAGACAAAATAGGCTGATGGTAGGCAAGGAATTGCATCTTTTTGTACGAAACGGTCACTATGTGGTGACAAGGGTTGTAGAAGACGCGGAAACAAGTTCAAGTGATATACCAACAAGCAATGTCAGTACGAGTGCACATTCGATAACAATGGTGATCAAGCCTCCATAAACACTCAATCTAAAACCAAGCGTTCCTAATTGGACAGCAACAGTCTCATCGGTGTCAATGTTTTTCAGTTAGGTTCATTGTATAAAAAGGTTCCTCAAAAATAGAGAGAAATCCTGACATATATACAATGTGTTTGATAAATAGCTTATGTGGGCGTTGAAATACACCAATGTAACACATAGCACATGTACTATGAAATAATAGTAATCTTCATTCTATATCAATAAACTCAAGGGTTATAAATAATGTTATATAGCAATTTTGTAAATAGTTTAATCATTGTAACATTTTTTCAATGTTAAAAGGATATTTTGGAGATTTTGGCATAACCTTTAACCATTATTAATCAATAAAAAACATTTATCCTATAACATATCAAAACAAACATTAGTCATCTCTTATCTCTTAAAAAAATTTGTTAAAACTAATCCTACACATTTAACAAAACTATCATACACTTATTGAACTTATCCTACAAATTAAAATTTGTTCCGCATATATTAAGAAAAGCATTGATCCTCGATTATTTCTTTAGAAAGTTGATTAATTGTATTTTATAATTAATTGTTTAATTTATTTAACTAATCTATAGGATATCAATAAATAATTAATTTATTGAAATTACCCTAACGTCGCTAGAGTAACATTATATAAAACAATAAGATAGAGCGTATTTCTATTTCTTCAAATTATTATTTGTGTTTTTACCTTATTTTTTTCTTCTCATTTCAACTCTTAACTGTATACACTAGGGATGAGCATTTAGAACCAGATACCGATACCGTATCAGTCATATTTAGTAACGAAACCCATTTTTCGTTAGTTGTAGTACCGATTCGGTACCATGTACATCCATAACATACACACATACTCATACAAACAATGTGTGTGGGTGAGGCTGTTTATTAATATACGATACTTTAAAAGTTATATTTAATGCATTATGTTTGTAATGATGATACAAATTATTACAATGGTGTATTTAAAGTCACTTATAATTTAAACAAAAACCCCGCTCAATACAAGTGTCATATTTTTGTAGATTTCAAATGTAACATTTATGTAAAATGGGTTTTAAAAACCCGCACCTTTTATTAATCAAGTACTTATTTATATGTCGTTGCGCAATTTTTTAGCAATTAAGTATGTTAAAAATTAAAGATTATAATTAATAAATAGTAATAATAACAAATGAATTAAAATAAACTTAAAAAAAAATAAAACAAAAACAAAGGGGAAAACCGGGGATCAAACCCGGGTCACCCACTTATGCACACACATCAAACACCACTAGGCCACACACAGTTATGGTATGTTTTTGAAATCAATTAATAAATATGTAGAGTATGCGGGTCATCCGCAATATCAAAGCAAATCAGAAACGGTAACCGCCATTGTTTTGGTAAATTGATAATCAACTGTTTTTCTGTTCGCTAATCAATCGATCCTAACTGGCAATCAACGACCAAACCCTCAATCAAATCCTTTTAAGATCAATCGTGATGTTAATCATCACCAAAACTTTCGGATTTCAAAAATCGAAATCCTAGCCCACTGTAGCCTATAAATACTTAGGTAGAGTCAGTCCAAAACTCGTCCAAAGTTCCTTTCGAAACCTTCTGCCTAACTTTTAAATTTCCCCGTTCATCGAAACCTTGGTTGCAAATCGTCGGAACCACCACTCACTGCCGGAATCTGTTCAACGCTATCAATTCCTTCAAATTCTTTTATTTATTAAGCATTCCAGATAAATATTATATGTAATTGATTAAGTCAATCAGAAGCAACGAATCAAGAATCATTATTCAGGCGGGTTAAGTTCTGGGTTTTATTTAAATTGAGGAAGATAAGTCAATGAGATTATATGTAAAATGAGTTCTGGTGTTTTAATCGAGTTAGACACACAGTCCAGCGTTGGACTATGTACATTATATACAAAAGGTACCGAGCTCGATTCCTGCATCAACTGATTCCCTGAGATAAAGCCATTTTTTAAAAAAACTAAACCATTGTATCTTTCAGTAAGTGGTTAAAATTAATAAAAACTCCATAATATACGGGTTAGACACCCAGCCCAACTGGTTGGGCTGGGTGCAAACCAACTCAGCGACGTGGGTTCGAGACGGAGATTCACACTGGCTAGATCATTTACAAACCTTTTTAAAATTAACAAATTTCTGGATTCAACTCAGCAAGACTATAAGAAGAATCAAAAACCAAATTACAACGGGTTAGACACGTAGGAGCTGCGTGCACGCAACTGAGAGGTCTTGAGTTCGAGTCTCTAATCACGCTGTCAATATCATATATGAATCGGTCAGATCGCTGACAGGCCTGACAAGGCCCAAATTTTTTATTACTTTTTATTATTTTTATTTTTATTATTATTTACTTCGATTATTTTAAATACCCTAAATTATAACAAGATTAAAAAATCCATTTAATGTCACAAAATTAATTTAGAAATAAAACAAAAAGTATTAAAACAAAATATTAATTTATTTATATTTATCGAATTATCGTATTCTTATTTTAGGTTAGTATTCGTTCGTCGTTCGCATCCTCAATTCGTACGCATCTTTCACCAACCAAGAAAACGCGCCCACTGTGAGTGAATCTTTACAAATTCCCTTTTTTCTCATGTTTTGGGGTGTATCATGTGTCGTACTTGTTTTAATTAATCAAACACTTACGCTAATATTATTACGTGATCAACGTGTATATTTGTTTGTGTGGTCTTGTGTTGTTAAATTTTAACATTTCAGTGAAATCATTCATTAGGCCCATCAGTTCCTCGTGGGATACGAGTTTAGCATCAGGTGCCTCATTAGATCGCCTCCGTTTGATTGAGCCTTGATCTTAAGTTCATCATTCATCATGTCATGTGTTCATTGTGGATATTATGTGGTTTGTGATTGGTTATATAGATACATATGCTCACTTATGATTCATGCACGATTTTTATTCAAACAACAAATATAATACAACTGTTTAAATGTTTTATTAAGATTCACTCGCCAACTTTTGTTGACCCAAACCTTTGTTTTACACATGATACAGGTGGACAGGCTAAGGAGAGGAACACATAGGAATGGCCTTAGAAAATAAATTTATATATTGCTTAGAACAACGTGTATTTGTGTTTGGATGGATCTTTGTTTTTGGATATTTGAAGTTTAATTTCAAATTAATAAACATGAAACCTTTTAGTAAATGTCATGAGCTTTGGTGATAACCCAATTATGCCCCGACTTTTATTTCCGCTGCTGGTCGGGGTGTGATAGATTGGTATCAGAGCTATTGACTATAGGGATATAGGATAGGTTATTAGACCCTTAGAGCCTATACTATAGTTGATTAGACTTTAATTGTTTATGTGTTACATGCAAAATTCATGATGTTTATATGTTTCATGTTTATTTCACACACAAATATATGTAAGCACTTTCACTAGTACATGCTAATATGTGATGTTCATTATAGTTCATATCTCAATAACATATCATGCCTACGCAAGCGCACACATCACAATTTCATAATTTCCATGATTTCTTTTCAAAGATTTTACCATGTTTTCATGTTTTTCAATCACATCAAAGTGAGTTCTACGATGGGCATGTAGTAACTGGAAGGGTACGAGTACCGGTAGTCGGAACGTCCTGTCTAGCTTGGCATTCCTATAAATCCAAAATAATGGACCAGTTTGCCTACCTAGGGACTAACGATGAGAGTACGAAGGACCTATTAGGACAAAGCATGCTACACCAAACGTCGTGTGAACTAACCCCACTTTGAGTTGTCATTGTGTCTACACCTGGACACCTTCCGACCTTACATTTCGTAATCATGTTTTACGATTTTCAATCAGGTGATGCAACTGTTATCAAGCCGACACCAATGTGAACCCTACTAAGCTCAATAGTCATGGAGGCCCACATGACTATACAGGCTATGGTATGGGAGACATTTGGAGGCCCAAACATGAGCAAGCCCAAGACATCCTATGGATGTAGTTAACATATTTTCTTCATTTATTCATGAATGATGTTTTCATTCTTTTATTTTACGACACATGACACCTAGAAACTATTAAACTCACAATCTCCTTGCGTATATTCATGTAGATGTCTGCTAGACACTCTAGAGGTGGTAGAAGGTCAGGAAGATCTAGCGAACGCATGGCCACTCAAATCGCTCAACAGATGGCTGCGGTACTTCCTGACATTGTTTTGCAAGTTCAAAAAGCTCTTACCGCCAACCCCATCAACCCTACAAATCAAGAGGGTTAAAATGTCGCCAACCCTCCTCCCAAACCCACTAAATGCACCTACAAGCATTTCAAGTCCTGCGATCCCCCAAAATACGAAGGGACTGAAGGTGTCACCGCTCTCCTCCAATGGTTTGAGGAGATGGAAAACACTTTTCTAAATTGCGATTGTCCCAATGATCGCAAGGTGCGATATGCTACTGGTCGTTTGTTCGGGGTAGCACTTACCTGGTGGAACACAGAGAAGGGTAAACGAGGTGTTGAAGATGTTATGGCCTTAACTTGGGAAGAGTTTAGGGAAATCATGACGAGAAGCTTCTGTCCAAGAAGCGAAATCAAAAAGTTGGAAGATGAGTTTTACGCGTTAAAACAAAAGGAGGGAGACCACACTACATACAACAAGAGATTTCTCGAGTTAAATCAGTTGGTCCCCAACCTGTTCACTCCGCTTTACCGATTAATCGAGCACTGCATTCGAGGTCTTCCCTCGAAAATTCAAGACACTGTACTAAGTACTTCACCCGCAACACTCGAAGCTGCCATGGAATTGGCCACTGAACTTACGGAAAATCGCATTCGAAATGGCGATTTTAAAGATGAGAAGAAAAAGACACCTGTTGAAACTCCAACCTCAACCCAAACAGGTTCGTCTTCCAAATTTGCTGCCAAAAGGAAGCGCAATGGGAAGAATTTTGTCGTTACTCAAACCAATTCCCCTATCACTACTGTCCCAATCACACAAGTCGCCCCTCAAACCGCCCCATTCAAGAAACCATACACTGGTCCTCACCCAAAGTGCAACCGACTTCAGTACCATCATCCCCCTCAGAACCCTTGCCAATACTGCACAAGTTGTGGCCATGCAGATCACACAATTCAAACTTGCCGCATCCTTCAAAAACCAAACCGCAATCCGCCTCAAGCCCAAACCAATAATCAAGTTGTGGGCCAAGCCCAAAACCAACAACCCTTACTCTTACCACATGCCCAACCCATGGCTCTACCCTACTACCAACCCAATTACCCAATGATGCAACCCATTAGAGCATGTTTCAACTGTGGCGATCCAAACCATTTTCGAAATACTTGCCCCCGCTTGGTGAACATCATAAATGACCAAGCTCAAGCCAATCTGGTGAACCAAGCCAACCATGCTAATCCACCTGCTAGAGGAAGGGCTTTCAACATCAATGCCAACCAAGAAAGGGCTGATAACAATGTGGTCAACTGTACGTTTCTTATTAACGGTAGTTATGCATCCATACTATTTGATACTGGTGCGGATAAGAGTTTCGTGTCATTAGAATTCGAATCTATTCTTGATCTACCTCGTGTTAGTCTCGCTAAATCGTTCACGGTAGAAGTTGCTGATGGTGAACCCATTACGCTAGACTCGATTATTCGTGATTGTACTCTTACCATTAATGATCATGATTTTTCGATTGATCTTATTCCTACGAAATTGGGTAGTTTCGACGTTATCATCGGTATGGACTGGCTCAGTCAGCATCACACCGAAGTTGTTTGTCACGAGAAGTTTATTCGAATTCCCTTCGCGGACGGTCAAATTCTACGTATTTTTGGAGAAACCTCTTCTAAAGGGCTAATTGATGTCATGCCTCCAAACTCGAAAATACCTTCGCAAAAACTATATCGCGTTCCTAGCTCATATCGTCAAGAAGGAAGGTAAGGAAAGAAATCTCGAAGATATTCCCATCGTTAAAGAATTCCCTCAAGTTTTTCCCGATGACGTTGCAGGACTTCCTCCTGTGCGAGAAGTCGAATTTGGAATCGATCTTGTACCTGGTGCTACACAAGTCGGAAAATCTCCCTATAGATTAGCCCCATCTGAGATGCAAGAATTGGCTAGTCAGCTGCAAGAGTTGACTGACAAAGGATTCATACGTCCTAGCTCATCGCCAATGGGGTGCACCTGTTCTTTTTGTAAAGAAAAAAGATGGAACTTTTCACATGTGTATCGACTATAGAGAGCTTAAAAAGTTGACCATCAAGAATCACTATCCATTACCTCGTATTGATGATCTCTTGGATCAACTTCAAGGTGCCACCTATTTTTTCAAAGATCGACCTTCGTTCTGGTTATCATCAACTTAGAGTCCGTGAAGAAGATATTCCTAAAACTGCTTTTCGAACTCGTTATGGTCACTATGAATTCATGGTCATGCCTTTCGGGATGACCAATGCTCCTGTTGTCTTTATGGATTTGATGAATAGGGTGTGCAAACCCTATCTCTATCATTTCGTCATAGTTTTTTTGATGATATTCTTATCTACTCCAAGACCAAATCCAATCATGAACGACATCTTCGACTTATTCTAACACTCTTGAGAACCGAAAAGCTTTATGCTAAGTTCTCGAAATGTGAGTTTTGGTTAAGAGAAGTGCAATTTCTTGGTCATGTCGTGAATGACAAAGGGATTCATATCGACCCTACGAAGATCAAAGCGGTACAAGAATGGCAAGCGCCACGTACTCCTACTGAAGTTAGGTCATTTCTTGTCTGGCTGGTTATTATCGACGTTTCATTGCAAATTTCTCTCGTATCGTCGTTCCACTCACAGCCTTGACTCACAAGGGCAAACCCTTTATTTGGGGACCCAAACAAGAAGAGGCTTTCCAAACTTTGAAGCAAAAGCTTTGTGATGCACCTATCCTTACACTTCCTGATGGTTGCGAAGACTTTGTGGTTTATTGCGACGCGTCAGGGCAACGGCTAGGTTATGTTCTAATGCAAAGAGGAAAGATGATCGCGTATGACAACTCAAAGTGCATGAGAAGAACTATACCACTCACGACCTAGAACTTGGAGCAGTCGTGTTCGCTCTAAAGATATGGAGACATTATTTCTATGGTACCAAGTGTGAAATTTACACTAACCACAAGAGCCTTCAACATATCTTCAATAAAAAAGAGTAGAACATGAGGCAACGACGATGGGTCGAACTTTTAAATGATTACGACTGTGAAATTCGATATCATCCTGGCAAGGCAAATGTTGTGGCTGATGCACTCAGTCGAAAGGAATATGCCAACTCCATTCATCTTCTATGTTCTCAAATCGTAACTGACCTCAAAGATCGAATTTGAGCAGCTCAACATACTTCTGTAACAGAAAATGACGTGCGCGATGAACTGTCTTGTGGAGCCGAACTCAAAATAGAAACCAAGTCCGATAGTATTCTTTACTACTTAAACCGTATTTGGATACCCGATCGCGACAATCTTCATGCTTTTCTCATGCACGAGGCGCACAAAACACGATACTCTATACATCCAGGAGCCGATAAGATGTATCAAGACCTACGATACACCTATTGGTGGCCTGGCATGAAGAAGGATATCGCTATATTGGCTCAAAATGCCTTAAATGTTCCAAGGTGAAAGCTAAACATCAAAGACCTTCAGGAATTCTTGTCCAACCCGAAATACCTGTATGGAAGTTGGAAAATATAACCATGGATTTCATCACTGGGTTACCTCGCACCTTCAGTGGGAATGACACCATTTGGGTTATTATAGATCGCCTCACAAAATCAACTCATTTCATCCCAATTTGCGAGGACTTCAAGAACGAGAAGTTAGCTCGTATTTATATCAATGAGATTGTAAGCCGTCATGGTGTACCTTTAAGTATCATTTCAGATTGAGACGGCCGCTTCACTTCACAAACATGGCAAGCCGTACAATCAGCTTTGGGTACACGCCTAGATCTCAGCACTGCCTTTCACCCTCAAACTGATGGTCAATCTGAGCGCACCTTACAAACCCTTGAAGACATGTTGCGAGCATATGTCATAGACTTCAAGGGTAATTGGGACACTCACCTACCGTTAGTTGAATTTTCTTACAACAATATGTCACACCCCGGATTTCCAACCCGAAATCCATACACCGGTAGACCCGGGTGGGGAGTATCGTGACGTCAGTTGATAATCATCATAGTCAATTAAACACGGCACAGTGGAAGTCTTGGAGTAAAATAACTATTACAAACCGAATATTCGAAAATACAAAATAATATGCAGGCTCGTAATAGAAGATCCACAGGCGGATCATAAATTGTACATGGAAAGAATACAAAACAGACTTTGGGTAGATTTAGGATTTGCAAGATCCTCTATCACTACCGAGCACTTCCGGCCTATTTTCGTATTGTACCTGGAGATTAGTCTTTTGAAAATACGTCAGCTTTCGCTGGTAAATACACCCAACCGACTCATTTTGAAAACATTCCAAAAATGTTTTAAGTGCGTATCAGCACAAAATCTTTTTATAACTTAAGTTAATTGACCGTCCAACCTTGTTAACAGATTTACATGTTTGTCATACATACGGGGCCCGGGACGGAGACCGGGACACAATTAACGTACACACCACTTTGGACTCACGAAGGAGTCAATTCCTCCCAACCTTGTGGGAATGCAAAATTGAGCATCTATCGGGTCTTTGCCTACACCCGCGCTAAGGTCGTGGCCATTTCTATTGTAATGAGCCGAGGATATCCAGGACACGGTAGTTAACCCCCGATTTTTAAATTATCAAACAAAACTGATTAAAACTGAATATGCGGATTTATTATCCCCGAACCGGCGTTCGATTGAATCCTATTTCTGACCAAGCAGTAATGACAAGGTTAAATGACAAGGTTAAACCCGTTTTAGTTCATTTTCGTAAAATAGTTACATATACATAACCGAGCGCATATTAGAGATATCGGGTAACCGGATAAGTCATGGACAAGTTCTATATGCCATTATACCTTAAATAAGTTAAAATATTAGTAGGATATTAACTTATATGTCCGTTAAGGTTTTAAAACGAAATTATGCCTCATAAGAGCATTTTGGTAATTTATACCGTATAAAAGGAACTTGAAGATAATTTAATGTTATAGTTATATGTATTCTAGAAAATACTTTATTTATGATATAATATCAATAGGATATCAATTATATATGTAAATTATCTTTCATGACCAAACTATGTACCGAAGGGGCATTTTGGTCATTTTACACATAGTTTATAAATTATTTGATATAACATATCAGTATGTAAAAGATTTACCCTGAAAAGATTTGATTAAAACTAGTTTATGAACCACAAGGGCTACAATCACCATTTTTGACATAGTTTAAGGACTTGCTTGAAAACTCAGTTTATAACTTGGTTTAACATCCCAAATAATCCTACTTATAATATTTCCTCAGTAGGAAACTCATTTTCAAGTTCATTACCATTTAAAATCTTGTTTTATGCAAAAAAGGGCATTTTGGTAAAAAAATGGCATAATTATGGAACTTGTGCATAAACTTGGGTTCTGATTATGATCATGTAATATAACCTCAAAGGGTTATGCTACATTATATTATGATCATAATGCAACTTTAGATCAATAGGTAACTAATCTAAATCGGGTCAGAATCGAAAGTCAAAGCAGAAGTCAAATTTCGCGACTTTCGGGTACGAAATGACCTTAAAACTGAAATTGACGAGCCGAACATGTTCTTACATGTTCTAATAATTATTACCAACTTGTTTAAGTGTCAAAACAAGTTTCATAACATATATAAGATCAATTTATGATTTTTCCGAAAAATAGTCTGTTTGACTTTTTAATAACTTAACTTTGACCCATCAATTGGTCTTGCAAACGTGATCTTCAGGAGGTGCCCTTTATAGGGACTAACACCTACCTTATTATGATCACTTAGCCATGTTCATTTCGAATAATGGCTGGACCATAATGGTATTAACCGAAAGTCAAAGCGTTTTCTGCAAAACGCTTGACTTTTGGCTATAAAAGCCTATAAACGAAAATGCACAAAGAAGGAACACTTACCAGTGATTCCTAAGGTGCAAAAGAACTATGTTGGATGCTCCTTTTATCTAGGAACTTCCAGAGGAGGGAAAAGAGTATGAATAAGAAAGGTGCAAGTTGGAATGAAGCACTTGAACACCTATTTATAGTTGGAGAGCTCAAAAGGAGGTGAAGCCATGTGTTTAGGGGTGTAAGAAGAAGCTTACAAGTGTCCCAAAACGTGGCATAGCAGTTTGGAGAAGCCATGGTTTCGATTCAATGGTTTTGGAGCTTTGTTTGGGGACCAAGCCAAACTTTCTGTAGCAGACCTGTTCTCGTGCCCCACGAGAGACCCAGGCCTGGTCTCTCGCGGCCCGCGACCGCCCCTTGGCCAGTTTCAAAGTTTGACACTTTAGCCCCTTAACTTTAAAAAGCTTTTAAAAACCTTTTAAAAACACCTTTTTGGCACTTTTATCCCTCCTTAGCCAATACTTGGCATACCCGGGATTATGCCCGGACATTGTCGAGCTCTCGGTTCGTTAAAAGGTCACTCAGAGGTAAGAATTAACATGTTGACACTTTTAATCCCTCCATCATCCAACTTTCACATATTTACAAAATTGAACCCTCTCGCCCAACATTTGGCACGTATGAGAGTTAGGACTTCGCAAAGGATCACTCAGAGGCTTATTATAAGCATGTCGATTCTGATGTCACTCAGAGGCTGGGCATGTTGACGTATCAGTCACTCAGAGGCCAAATTTCGAGCATATTGACATATAAGTCACTCAGAGGCTAATGATTTAAGCATGTTGACATATCAGTCACTCAGAGGCTGTTATTTATGCATGTTGACATCGGACCGTCACTCAGAGGCTCAGATTGAGCATGTTGACACCTTTAGTCCTTATTGGTCTTTAACAGACTATATTTAAAATACAACACGTATCACTATACTATTGGACACGATTTTACAGGGTGTTACATCATCACCCCCTTAAAAGAAATCTTGACCTTGAGATTTTATTCAAAAAGATGGGGGTACTTTTTTCGCATAGTTGACTCAACCTCCCATGTATATTCGGGACCTCTAAAAGCGTCCCACTTAACCTTTAATATAGGTATTAATTTCCTTCAGAGCTTCTTAACCTGTCGATCCTCGATCGTAATTGGTTTCTCAATGAACCTATGGTTTTCATCTATTTGCACATCTTTGTGCGACATTGCTAGCGACTCATCAGCTAGGCATTTGTTAAGGTTAGATATGTGGAATACGTCGTGGATTCCACTAAGCTCCTCTGGCTATCTGAGCTTGTAAGCTACAGTGCCGACACATTCGATTATTTCGAAGGGTCCTATATATCTTGGGCTCAACTTGCCCTTCTTTCCAAAACGTATCACACCTTTCCAGGGTTATACCTTCAGCATGACCTTGTCCCCTACTTGGAACTTAAGAGGTTTACGCCTCTTATCAGCATAGCTCTTCTATCTGTCTCTTACAGCTTTGAGACGATCACGGATTTGCACAATCTTTTCCGTGGTCTCCAGGACAATCTCTGGTCCTGATAGTTGGGCTTCCCCAACTTCTGCCCAGCACACGGGCGTTCTGCATTTTCTCCCATACTAGGCCTCAAAAGGAGCAGCCTTGATGCTAGTATGATAGCTATTATTGTAGGAGAATTCTATTAGGGGTAAGTGGTCATCCCAACTCCCACCTAAATCAATCACACATGCCCGAAGCATGTCTTCCAAAGTTTGAATAGTAAGTTCACTCTGACCATCAGTCTGCGGATGGTAAGCCGTACTAAAATTTAATCGTGCCTAACGATTGTTGGAAACTTTTCCAAAAGTGAGATGTGTATCTAGTATCTCTGTCAGATACAATAGATACTGGCACACCGTGTAGGGATACATCTTGTCCACATATAACTTAGCCAATTTGTTGGATTATACGTTTCCTTAATTGGCAAGAAATGCGCTGACTTAGTAAGTCTATCCACTATGACCCAAATAGTGTCATTTCCGTTTTTAGTCTTAGGTAACTTGGTAATCAAATCCATAGTTACCATTTCCCCTCAAGTTGTTGTAGAAATGCTGATGGTTTCTGATGTCACACCCCGACCCGCAGCGGAAAAAGGTGATCGGGGCATGATTGGCTTTTCATCAAAGCTCATGACATTTATTATAATGTTTCATATTTATTATTACAATTTAAAGGAGATCTTACAATCAAATCATACAAGTACAACATGTCCTATACATCTTTCTAGACTTCATTATTTTTCTTCTAAGGCAATTTCCTATGTGTCCCTTGCATCATCATGTCCACCTGTATCATGTGTAAAAATGGTTTTTGGGTCAACAAAAAGTTGGCGAGTGAATCCTATGAAAACATTTAAACATGTTTATTGTATTGATTATAAAATAAAGTGCATAACCACATATGAGTAAATGTAGATGTAAATTTATTCACACAACACATAATATTAAATATTGCACACACATACAACAAATGATTGTTTTGAGGCACGCGTTGTTCAACTCGTCTCCCACGAGGAACTGATGGGCCTAATGAATGAGTTTTGAGGCACGCGTTGTTCTACGAACTGATGGGCCTAATGAATGAGTTTTAAGGCACGCGTTGTTCAACTCGTCTCCCACGAGGAACTGATGGGCCTAACAAATAATTTGCATACAACTTGACAATATGTAATACATCACAACAAACAATATTTACATTCTAAGTTTAGATCATAATATGGTATAGCACGAGTTTGAATAAGCGAATTAATTTAAGCGACACATGATACACCCCAAAACATGAATAAAAAGGGGAATTTGTAAGAATTCACTCACATTAGTTGCGTTCGTTTGATGATGTTGAATGCGCACGAGTTTAGAGGGTTGATCGACGAGGAATAACTAACCTAAATAATAACGAAAAGGTACGGTAAATAAGTGGATTTTATTAACAATTTTAATAGGGTTTTTAGATTTATTTTTGTGAGTTTAAGGTCATTTTCTAACTTTACAAATATTATTTTTAAGTATTTTTAATTGATTTTTAAATTAAATAAATAAATAAAAATATAAAAAAAGTTGACTTTTTGGGTTGACCGTTGACTTTGACTGTTGACCGGTTCGGACTTTGTGTATGTGTGCGCTGGGTGAGACTCGAACCCGAGACCTCCAGTACGCGTGCACGCAGCTCTACCAACTGAGCTACGTGTCTAACCCGAAATATTTCTGTTTTTAATTATATTTATATACTATTTAATTTTATTCAGAAATCATTTATTTTAAAAAGGGTTTTAATTATGTCGGACCGGTGCACACAACAGGTCTCGAAACGGGGACCCGTTGTTTAGCGTTGCACACAGTCCACCGCTGGACTGTGTGTCTAATCTGGTTAATATACTGATTTTTATTAAACTTAACATCTTTCAGCGAGTTGATACGGTTTGGTTTAAAAAGAACATTTTTATTTCAGAGAGTGAGGTTGTGAAAGGGATCGAACTCGAGACGTGTGCTAATTGTTTGCACACAGTCCACCGCTGGACTGTGTGTCTAACCCGGTTTAATAACTTGTTTTAATTAATCTTATAAACAACGTCGACTTCGTCTTCTTCGATCAAAGACTCAGACGACCGATATTCTTCTGTTCTTGATTAAATCATTCATCGAACATATTACTGGTTGAAATGTAATGGATAAGAAGAGTTAAGGAATCGAATGTACCGATCAGACTGTATTTCTCAGAATTCCGGCAATAGTCGTCGGCTCTGATTTGTATATTCCGTCTGATTGAATCAATTAACAGTTTTGATCGATTAGTTGTGAAATTGGGTTACTAAACAAGGATTAACAGAAGGTTTAAATGATTATACCGATTCACAGCGTGATTTTGGAAATTTCAGAGATTTTCCGGCGAGTGCAGAATATTCCGGCTACGTCGTCTGGGATTGATTCTGGTTGATGGATTGAAGTTAGTAATAGTCTAACAATGGATGAAACCGAAAGAGTCGAGGTATTTACCGTTTTGATGTAAGTCTCGGTTTTCCGGCAAAAGTCCGGCGATTGCAGAAAATCTCCGACAAGTGAAATTGATTCGAGAAATGGTGCGATTTTGAGCGAAATGATTTCCAGAGACTTGGGTGTGTATTTATAGGGAAGAATCACGATGAATTAGGTCTGATTTTAGTCTTGATTCATGGTCAGCCTTTCTCCGGCGGTTATGACTGATGTCACGGGATTAGACATCGGTTATAACCGATGTCGATGTTAATACATACGTTAAGTCAAAGGAAACCGTCGATAATTGGCGAAATCGTCGGTATTTCCGGCGAGGGCTATTTGGGCTCGCTGATGACCGAATTTGATTTCGAGTTT
Source organism: Scalesia atractyloides (assembly GCA_947069175.1). NCBI lineage: Eukaryota > Viridiplantae > Streptophyta > Magnoliopsida > Asterales > Asteraceae > Scalesia > Scalesia atractyloides. The sequence continues at coordinate 88,550,101 of CAMTDV010000001.1, forward strand.
CATTATATGTTTTAATTGTTTCGATATAACAACAAACAACTCAAGTGGCGGAGCGGTAAAGTGTTTGTTTGGTGGACTAGCTGACCCGGGTTCGAAACCCGGCAGCTTGTTATATTTTTTTTTGCACTGATTTTTACTTTTTAATAATTATAGTTTTTAAATTCTAAAATGTTTATTAATTATGTATTGTTTAAAATTAGTTTGAGCTCTAAACATGCAACAAAAATTTTAACTGGATGTTCGGTTAACTGGATGCCCGTCGCAGAACTCACTTTGATGAGATTGAAAAATGAAAAATGCGACAAAATCTTGAATAACGGGAGTATGAAGATGATTTGAATATGTGAACATTGAAATATGTATGATGAATGTATATGTAGGCATGTATGTTTGACTGTAAGTATAATTCATTATGTATCACAGAATATAATAGTGGAAGTGTTTGCATGCATTTGAGTGTGTAATAAATACGAAACAAATAAACATCATGAGTTTGCATGTAACCACATAAACAATTTAAAATCTAATCAACTATAGTATAGGCTCTAAGGGTCTAATAACCTATCCTATATCCCTATAGTCAAAAGCTCTGATACCAATCTGTCACACCCCGACCCGCAGCGAAAAAAGGTGATCGGGGCATGATTGGGTTTTCATCAAAGCTCATGACATTTATTATAATGTTTCATATTTATTATTACAATTTAAAGGAGATCTTACAATCAAATCATACAAGTACAACATGTCCTATACATCTTTCTAGACTTCATTATTTTTCTTCTAAGGCAATTTCCTATGTGTCCCTTGCTTCATCCTGTCCACCTGTATCATGTGTAAAAATGGTTTTTGGGTCAACAAAAAGTTGGCGAGTGAATCCTATGAAAACATTTAAACGTGTTTATCGTATTGATTATAAAATAAAGTGCATAACCACATATGAGTAAATGTAGATGTAAATTTATTCACACAACACATAATATTAAATATTGCACACACATACAACAAATGATTGTTTTGAGGCACGCGTTGTTCAACTCGTCTCCCACGAGGAACTGATGGGCCTAATGAATGAGTTTTGAGGCACGCGTTGTTCTACGAACTGATGGGCCTAATGAATGAGTTTTAAGGCACGTGTTGTTCAACTCGTCTCCCACGAACAACTGATGGGCCTAACAAATAATTTGCATACAACTTGACAATATGTAATACATCACAACAAACAATATTTACATTCTAAGTTTAGATCATAATATGGTATAGCACGAGTTTGAATAAGCGAATTAATTTAAGCGACACATGATACACCCCAAAACATGAATAAGAAGGGGAATTTGTAAGAATTCACTCACATTGGGTGCGTTCGTTTGATGATGTTGAATGCGCACGAGTTTAGAGGGTTGATCGACGAGGAATAACTAACCTAAATAATAAGGAAAAGGTACGGTAAATAAGTGGATTTTATTAACAATTTTAATAGGGTTTTTAGATTTATTTTTGTGAGTTTAAGGTCATTTTCTAACTTTACAAATATTATTTTTAAGTATTTTTAATTGATTTTTAAATTAAATAAATAAATTTAAATATAAAAAAAAATGTTGACTTTTTGGGTTGACCGTTGACCGTTGACTTTGACCGTTGACCGGTTCGGACTTTGTGTATATATGCGCTGGGTGAGACTCGAACCCGAGACCTCCCGTACGCGTGCACGCAGCTCTACCAACTGAGCTACGTGTCTAACCCGAAATATTTCTGTTTGTAATTATATTTATATACTATTTAATTTTATTCAGAAATCATTTATTTTAAAAAGGTTTTTAATTATGTCGGACCGGTGCACACAACAGGTCTCGAACCCGGGACCCGTTGTTTAGCGTTGCACACAGTCCACCGCTGGACTGTGTGTCTAACCTGGTTAATATACTGATTTTTATTAAACTTAACATCTTTCAGCGAGTTGATACGGTTCGGTTTAAAAAGAACATTTTTATTTCAGAGAGTGAGGTTGTGACAGGGATCGAACTCGAGACGTGTGCTAATTGTTTGCACACAGTCCACCGCTGGACTGTGTGTCTAACCCGGTTTAATAACTTGTTTAATTTTATAAACATCGTCGACTTCGTCTTCTTCGATCAAAGACTCAGACGACCGATATTCTTCTGTTCTTGATTAAATCGTTCATCGAACATATTACTGGTTGAAATGTAATGATAAGAAGAGTTAAGGAATCGAATGTACCGATCAGACTGTATTTCTCAGAATTCTGGCAATGGTCGTCGGCTCTGATTTGTATATTCCGTCTGATTGAATCAATTAACATTTTTGATCGATTAGTTGTGAAATTGGGTTACTAAACAAGGATTAACAGAAGGTTTAAATGATTATACCGATTCAGCGTGATTTTGGAAATTCTAGAGGTTTTCCGGCGAGTGCAGAATATTCCGGCTACGTCGTCTGGGATTGATTCTGGTTGATGGATTGTAGTTAGTAATAGTCTAACAATGGATTGAAACCGAAAGAGTCGAGGTATTTACCATTTTGATGTAAGTCTCGGTTTTCCGGCGAAAGTCCGGCGATTGTAGAAAATCTCCGGCGAGTGAAATTGATTCGAGAAATGGTGCGATTTTGAGCGAAATGATTTCCAGAGACTTGGGTGTGTATTTCTAGGGAAGAATCACGATGAATTGGGTCTGATTTTAGTCTTGATTCGTGGTCAGCCTTTCTCCGGCGGTTATGACTAATGTCGCGGGATTAGACATCGGTTATAACCGATGTCGATGTTAATACATACGTTAAGTCAAAGGAAACCGTCGATAATTGGCGAAATCGTCGGTATTTCCGGCGAGGGCAATTTGGGCACGCTGATGACCGAATTTGATTTCGAGTTTCATTATATGTTTTAATTGTTTCGATATAACAACAAACAACTCAAGTGGCGGAGCGGTAAAGTGTTTGTTTGGTGGACTAGCTGACCCGTGTTCGAAACCCGGCAGCTTGTTTATATTTTTTTTGCACTGATTTTTACTTTTTAATAATTATAGTTTTTAAATTCTAAAATGTTTATTAATTATGTATTGTTTAAAATTAGTTTGAGCTCTAAACATGCAACAAAAATTTTAACTGGATGTTCGGTTAATAAACGAAGCGGGTTTTGGAAACCTGGTTTTTGACGGATGTTACATCTGTTGTTCGGCCTTAACTTGCGAACACGTTAGACACTTAGCTACATAGGTGGCTATGGATTTCTTCCAACCCATCCCCCAATAATTCTTCTTCAAATCTTGATACATTTTGTCACCACCTGGGTGAACTGAGTATCTCGAACTCTGCGGCTCTTGAATGATTGGATCTCTAAGTCCTCTAAAGACTGGAACTCAGATCCTATCATTAAATCGAAGGATTCTATCTTTTCCAGGTGCTAACTGGTCAACAGTTCCGCCTAATCCCTCATTAGGGATATTAGTCTCTAACATGGCTTGTTTTTGCGCATCTAATAGCTTCTCATTCAAGCTATTTCTGAGCTCAATGCTCTTGGCGTTAATCCTTATAGGCTTAACCCATTCCTTGCGACTTAAGGCATCAACAACTACATTTGCCTTGTCTGGATGGTAGCGAATCTCGTAGTCATAATCATTAAGCGTCTCCATCCATCGGCGTTGTCGCATGTTCAATTCTTTCTGATTGAACAGATGCTGGAGACTTTTATGGTCTGTGTATATAATACACTTGGTGCCATACAAGTAATGTCTCCACAGTTTTAGTGCAAATACAACGGCACCCAATTTCAAATTGTGGGTGGTGTAATTTCTTTCGTTCACTTTTAACTGTCGTGATGCATAGGTAATCACTTTGCCTTTTTGCATTAGCACACAGCCCATGCCGGTGTGCGAAGCATCACAATAAACAACAAAATTCTCAATACCCTCAGGTAAAGATAACACAGGAGCATTGCTCAACTTGTGTTTCAGAATCTCAAAAGATTCTTGTTGCTTTGAACCCCAATTATACTTAACATTCTTACGGGTCAAGGTAGTTAGAGGAATGGCTATTCTTGAGAAGTTCTCAATGAACCTTCTATAGTAACCAGTCAGTCCTAAGAATTAACATGTTGACACTTTTAATCCCTCCATCATCCAACTTTCACAAATTTACAAAATTGAACCCTCTCACCCAACATTTGGCACGTATGAGAGTTAGGACTTAGCAAAGGATCACTCAGAGGCTTATTATAAGCATGTTGATTCCGATGTCACTCAGAGGCTGGGCATGTTGACGTATCAGTCACTCAGAGGCCAAATTTCAAGCATGTTGACATATTAGTCACTCAGAGGCTAATGATTTAAGCATGTTGACATATCAGTCACTCAGAGGTTGTTATTTATGAATGTTAACATCGGACCGTCACTCAGAGGCTCAGATTGAGCATATTGACGCCTTTAGTCCTTATTGGTCTTTAACAGACTATATTTAAAATACAACACGTGTCACTATACTATTGGACACGATTTTACAGGGTGTTACACAATAGCTATCATTCAAGTATCGATATGGCTCCTTTCGAAGCCTTATATGGTCGTAAATGCCGATCTCCTGTATGTTGGGACGAAATTGGTGAAGCACAAATCACTGGATCAGAATTGATTCAAGAAACGACTGACAAAATTCTTCAAACCCGAAATAATCTTCTAGCAGCTCGAAGTCGTCAAAAGAGCTACGCCGATAAACGACAAAAGCCATTGGAGTTTTGTGTTGGTGACTAAGTACTTTTGAAAGTATCACCGTGGAAGGGAGTGGTTCATTTTGGTCAAAAGGGCAAGCTAGCGCCACGCTATGTGGGACCATTCAAGATACTCGAAAGAGTAGGTCCTGTAGCATATAAACTTGACCTACCAGAAGAACTCAACAGAATTCATTCCACTTTCACATATCAAACTTGAAAAAGTGTCTCGTCGACGAAAATATCCATATTCCTTTAGAAGATATTCTAATTTATGAGTCAATGCACTTTGTCGAAAGACCGGTAGAAATCATGGACTTTGGTGAAAAGCGTTTGAGACGAAGTCGTATTCCAAAACGAGGGCCTGAGTTTACTTGGGAACGAGAAGACTCAATGCGCAAGAAATACCGACATCTTTTCCCTGTTACGGCTACTACTTAAATTTCGGGACAAAATTTCTAAAAGTAGGGGATACCGTAACATTTATTTAAAACGGGTTTCGAAAACCCACACCTTTTATTAATCAAGTACATATTTATATGTCGTTGCGTAAATTTTTAGCAATTCTTTTATGAATAAGTATGTTAATAATTAAAGATTATAATTAATAAATGGTAATAATATGAATTAAAATAAATTTAAAAAAAATAATAAAACAAAAACAAAAGGGAAAACCGGGGATCGAACCCGGGTCACCCGCTTATGCACACACATCAAACACCACTAGGCCACACACAGTTATGGTATGTTTTTGAAGTCAATTAATAAATATAGTAGAGTATGCGGGTCATCCGCAATATCAAAGCAAATCAAAAACGGTAACCGCCATTGTTTTGGTGAATTGATAATCAACTGTTTTTCTGTTCGCTAATCAATCGATCCTAACTGGCAATCAACAACCAAATCCTCAATCAAATCCTTTTAAGATCAATTGTGATGTTAATCATCACCAAAACTTTTGGATTTCAAAAATCGAAATCCTAGCCCACTGCAGCCTATAAATACTTAGCTAGAGTCAGTCCCAAACTCGTCCAAAGTTCCTTTCGAAACCTTCTGCCTAACTTTCAAATTTCCCCGTTCATCGGAACCTTGGCTGCAAGTCGCCGGAACCACCACTCACTGTCGGAATCTGTTCAACGGTATCAATTCCTTCAAATTCTTTTATTTATTAAGCATTCCAGATAAATATTATATGTAATTGATTAAGTCAATCAGAAGCAACGAATCAAGAATCATTATTCAGGCGGGTAAAGTTCTGGGTTTTATTTAAATTGAGGAAGATGAAGTCAATGAGACTATATGTAAAATGAGTTCTGGTGTTTTAATTGGGTTAGACACACAGTCCAGCAGTGGGCTGTGTGCATTATATACAAAAGGTACCGAGTTCGATTCCTGCACCAACACTGATTCCCTGAGATAAGCCATTTTTTTAAAAACTAAAGCATTATATCTTTCAGTAAGTGGTTAAAATTAATAAAAACTCCATAATATACGGGTTAGACACCCATCCCAACTAGTTGGGCTGGGTGCAAACCAACTCAGCGACGCAGGTTCGAGACGGAGAATTCACACGGGCTAGATCATTTACAAACTTTTTTTAAATTAACAAATTTCTGGATTCAACTCAGCAAGACTATAAGAACAATTAAAAACCAAATTACAACGGGTTAGACACGTAGCTCAGTTGGAAGAGCTGCGTGCACGCAACGAGTTCGAGTCTCTAATCACGCTGCCAATATCATATATGAACCGGTCAGATCGCTGACAGGCGAAACAAGGCCCAAATTTTTTATTACTTTTTATTATTTTTATTTTTATTATTATTTACTTCGATTATTTTAAATACCCTAAATTATAACAAGATTAAAAAATCCATTTAATGTCACAAAATTAATTTAGAAATAAAACAAAAAGTATTAAAACAAAATATTAATTTATTTATATTTATCGAATTATCGTATTATTATTTTAGGTTAGTATTCGTTCGTCGTTCGCATCCTCAATTCGTGCACATCTTTCACCAACCAAGAAAACGCACACACTGTGAGTGAATCCTTACAAATTCTCTTTTTTCTCATGTTTTGGGGTGTATCATGTGTCGTTCTTGTTTTATTTAATCAAACACTTGTGCTAATATCATTACGTGATCAACGTGTATATTTGTTTGTGTGGTCTTGTGTGGTTAAATTTTAACATTTCAGTGAAATCATTCATTATGCCCATCAGTTCCTCGTGGGATACGAGTTGAGCATCAGGTGCCTCATTAGATCGGTCCCGTTTGATTGAGCCTTTATCTCAAGTTCATCATTCATCATGTCATGTGTTCATTGTGGATATCATGTGGTTAGTGATTGGTTATATAGATACAAATGCTCACTTATGATTCATGCACGATTTTTATTCAAACAACAAATATAATACAACTGTTTAAATGTTTTACTAAGATTCCCTCACCAACTTTGTTGACCCAAACCTTTGTTTTACACATGATACAGGTGGACATGCTGAGGAGAGGAACACATAGGAATGACCTTAGAAGATTAATTTATATATTGCTTAGAACAACGTGTATTTGTGTTTGGATGTTTATTTGTTTTTGGATATTTGAAGTTTAATCTCAATTTAATAAACATGACCTTTTAGTAAATGTCATGAACTTTGGTGATAACCCAATTATGCCCCGACTTTTATTTCCGCTGCGGGTCAGGGTGTGACATCAAACGCAAAATTCACTTTATATACAAAGAGGTTTACGTAGATGCTAATCATGAAAGAATAGTAAAGAATAAAATGGATGACTAATTTTAGCATCGTTAGTTCGAAGAAGGTTATGGAAAATATGAGAAACCTTTTATGCATTGTTTCTTTTGTTAGGAAGGTAAGATATTTGCTTCCACGGCACATAATCCCCTTTACATATAACCATATAAAATATATATAATACACGTGTAGTTGTAGACAAGAAGTAGTTATATATTTAGATATCTTACTCATTTAAAGTATCTATACACGTGGAAAAAAAGAAAGAAAAACGAAAATCATCGGAAATTGGGTTCAAACTTTTAAGCCATCTATTGCAAAAGATAGGAAAAAAGTAGAAAAGACTCCAATATGTGGGGAACACAAGTTATCATCACCCATGGGAACCAAGACAAAGATAATATGAAATAAAATCATCATATTATAACTTTATAACAGTTTTACGGCAGAGAAAAATCCTCATGTACCATCAACTGTTTACGTCAGACACATAATATTATCATTATGTTTTGTATTAATTCTGTTAAAATTGTATGTAATTAAGTTGAGAATCGTAAGTTTAGTGATTATAAACACTCGATTTATAATAGAGCATCGACGGTACCGAGTTTTAGCTTGTTTTTTAGGTGAGGTGGCAGCCTTGGATGTTTTTACGTGTTGGCCGGGTTGGTCTTAGGGGAGTTGATTTTGGGGCCTTTGGGTCTCAATTTTGTGCAGAGGTGCCGACACTGTCAAATTGAACCAGTCACCAGTCCGGAACTAGGGATGGCAAAAAGCCCGAATCCAACGGGCATACCCGAAACCCGAAACATACGGGCCGGGTATACCCGAAGTCCGATGTGTATGAACCTGGTATGAGATTAAAAATATAAAAATATTCGGGTACGGGTACGAGTATGGGATTTAGCGATACCCGCCCGATACCCGGCCCGTTTACTCGAATAATACCCGAAAAGCATATTATTTTAAATTTAATTTTCCATTTATATAAACTTTAGTATATACACTTATTTATATTATTTTGCTTTGTTGTTTGTCTTCAAGACTTTAACATACAAACACAAGATTTTATGTTTGGTTATGTTGTTTCTATGCAGATTAAAAATGTGTGTTAGTTTTGGAATTTCTAAACACATTTCATTAGGGAGATTACTTGGGTTCTGATTAATGCTACTATTTTTCATGTTTGGTGTTCAGTTAAATGCAAAGTAGCAGTATATTAATTAGTTAATTATGTAGATATATGTTTCAAATATGCATTCGAATATGATATGTTTGTACGTTATTGGTCATAGTTTCCTTTGTTGTAGTTATTAAAGTAGTAAATTATATTAACATTAGAGTAAAAAATGCACATGAGAGTTTCAATGATATTTTTAACAAATTAATGGGTATACCCGTTACCCGATACCTGATAGGTAATTACCCGATAAATACCCGATGAGTAACGGGTCGGGTAAGGGCCAAAAAATTACAAACGGGTATAGGCTTGGGATTACTAATACCCGGTCCAAACCCGACCCATTGCCATTCCTATCTGGAACTGATTTGAGCCTTGATCAATTCGTGATGAACTCTTTTGATTGGAGGAAAACTTTTGCATGAAACTAACCTCTTATTTAAGCTAAACTTTTACATCTTAATAATCGTAGGAAAAAATTTTCATGAAACTAACCTCTTATTTAAGCTAAACTTTTACATCTTAAAAAAGTTCTCATGCAATTATAACCAAACCTTTCTAAAAGTTTACGTAGGGTATACAATATATTCTTTTGGAAGTTGAGTTGAATGGTTAAATGGTCGAGTTTATGAAGCCTTATAATTAAAACTAAAACCCGTCCTGTCCTAATTATCTTAAAACACTAGACAATAGACATTAATGGCATTTTAATGTTTTCAAACTCATGATATGTTATAAATAACCAGTGACATGTTTCCTTGTATTTCATATTTGGGCAATTTGGTATAACTTCTGGTCAGCCAAAAATGTGTGTTCACTAGTGAAAATGATGAGAATGAAAAATGAGTTTTTTTTTATTAAAATAGGTGACAAAAATAAAAATACATTTTTTTTATTTCACGGTAAATAGTGTCGTACACAAAATGATTTATAAAATTAATGTAAACTATACACTACATAAAAATAGGAATAGACATTTAAACCAATGCGTTGTCAATGGGTAGTGTATTCCGCTACAAGAAACAAAGAACGGACTAACCAGATATCGTTATTAGTTGAGGCTTTGTGTTCAACATAAGTCCCTTGTTACAGATTCCACACGTTCCATAATATGAATGTGTATGTATGTCTCCAAAGATATAACAATCAAAGTGGAATACGCACCCACGAACGATAGCATCAAGAATTCAGATTTCATGTGTGTGAGTTTTTCTTTTTTCTTCCTGTTAAAATGATTCATCTTCTTCATTTTATATTCACACATAAAGAAACCAAATGCCTGTTTAATATTCCAATAAACAAGATGAAATTGCGTTGGTCTGGATTTAAGTGGACAAAGTCTTCATATTATCTCTTACCATTAAAAGATGATATTCTATTCATCAAACATAGTTTAAAGTTTTTCAGGTTTTGATTTAATAAAATTTTAATTATGAAACAAATTTTCCAGTAAAAAAAGATAAACAGAAATTTATGATCAGAAATCCATATTCCACATAGTAGTAAGGAGAAAAGGTAAATTTAGCCTTGACTCATGGGTAGATGTGTTTGTTTGACTGGTATAGCCCAGTTGGTCAGGGGTTTTCCACTAAGTGGTTTCTTTTTGAAGAGGTCTTAGGTTCGATTTCTACTAAGTGTAAATTATGTAAATATGGGAGAGCACATCTAGGAGGGATTCGAACTTGGGATGAGAGGTTTAAACAACATATGCTAGCACTTTGGAGTAAGCTATCGTTCAAAAAAGTGCTTAGACAAACGTTATTAGACTATGGGGTATGGTCTCCTTTCCCTCACCTCTACATCACTTCCACCTCATCACCTTCTTCTTCTCCTTCCTCTTCCCCCATCAACAAGGATTGATTTCCCCATCCATCCCCATTCATCCCTATCCAATAATATTAAGAGAGAGAGAGAAGCATTTCGGGATGAACGGTGAGAATTCCTCGATGGCACCGAAAACAAGACCGGGGGAGGGGGTGTTCCCCATCATGGTCCCCCTCCACGTCTGCTCCCAGGGGCTTTCCTGAACCCACACCCAAGGATTTTATAAATGTATGATTATATAACAATGTTTTGGTTTTTTTTCCAAACAAAAATAAGGGTATGTTTAGTATGTGTTAATGTAATGGATTAAGGAATAGTATACACGAGATAAAGGAAGGAGAGTGGAATGAAAAAAACAAGGGTAATGAACAGAATAAATTTAAGGTTTTTAAAGGAAACGGAATACCTTATGTAATGGGTGATTCCATTACCTTGACAAACGAAACATAATTTTTTTCCTTTCTCATGCAAACACTACCATATATATATATATATATATATATATATATATATATATGTGTGTGTGTGTGTGTGTGTGTGTGTATGTACAATGTATGTATGTTATATATATATATATATATATATATATATATATATATATATATATATATATGTGTGTGTGTGTGTATGTACAATGTATGTATGTTTTATAAAACTATAAAGTGGAGAAGTGGAAACAAATCTTTAGCAATCATTTAATTTAACAAATGACTACTATGTTAATAGAAAGGGGAAAAAGAAAAAATGAAACAATTTTCTTCTTAATTAAATACTAGTATAAGTCTTTCGTGTTGTGGCGGCACATCACGTAAACAATAATAACAAAAATATGATGAGCAACACATAGTAAGTTCCACAATTAAGTGGTATGTACACATAGACCCAACCAATTTACTCCTTAAAAAACACAAAGCACAACCACATATAACATATAAGAACCAAAAACCGTGATACAAATCACCTGAAGGCTGAAGCATATAAAACTTATAAATTAATAATATATCTATACGGTTTACATATGTTCATACTAAATTCATTTTCAAACTTGGATTTACATCAACAATATATCAATGGCATTTCACATTTTGTGGATCAATGTTACTTATGTTAACATTGTGCGTTAATGGTTGCTACGTACTCTTTAGGTCTTGTTATTCCCCGGTTTCTCTCAAGTTCTTTTTTATGATATCCACCCTCTTTAAAGTCTTCGTGTTATCTTTCTTACTATGCTTCATACTGTTTAATTGCCCCTACAAATGTGTTCCGAATCAGAAACATTTAATGAGGGTAATAAATTTGTCGTGAAGTTTTTCTTTTTCTCTCACTTATTTTCTTATGAGCAACAAAGAAAAAGAAACAATGTCCTAAAGCTGGCCTTTATGATGAAACAAATAAATAGTGAAGACCAATACCTCTATTAAAGTTCTCCGTCATCACTTCTTTCCATTTCACAACAGTGGCCATATGCAAATAAGCTTTGCCTATCTCCAACAATAATTCTACCATGCCTGCAAACAAACGATATAACTAGTTATGAGAAAGCAACAAAGTTACCAAAAAAGCAACACACAATATACTATGACTCATAAGAGTAAACTATAGCCTAACAATATTTAATATGACTGACCCATTGAAAAAGCAAAACCTAATAGTATACTAATGGTAATACTTCATAAGTTCTGCATGGTTGCGACAAACGTTGTCACGTGTTATGACAAAAAAGGTAACACAGTTGACAGTTAAAAACCAAACGACGAGTACGTGTTAATGTAAACCAAAGTCATGGGTCTTTTAGTTGAAGCTGCAGCCATCTTCATAGACACCCTAAGCAACACCAACCAACACACAAATATTTGCTCTAGTAATCCATAACATTAATTGAGACATCTGCTCAACAAAATCATCACATGCACCACAACATCGGACTTTGGTTCCCCAAAAAGAAAGTCCTCGGATTAGACTGTTTTCGTCATAGAATATTTTCATCATCACCAAAGATACAAAGCGCAAGATACATAGAGATCAAGCATGAACATATTCCAAACAATCTTGTAATTAGGGGTGGCAGTTCTTGACACAACCCGCTAACCCGATCTGAAAAAACAGGTTTGGGTCAACTAACACGACCCGTTTAAAAAACGGTTCGAGTTCAGGTTGATCTATATTAAAAATAGGTCGGTTTCGGGTTTACCCATATAAAAATGGGCTAACTCGTTAACCCCTTTAACTATTTAGAAGAAAAAACTTTTATATTTTTGTTATTCCACTTTACATGCTTAGTTATAAGAATGTTAATTTTGACACATTTTATTATTTAGTTGTCACACTCAAACTTAGCATTAAACATGTTATCGATAACCCGCTTAAAACCTAAGAACTCACTTATAAAACATCAACTTGTATGAATCATTTCAAAATACGGCTTAAACAGGTTGGGTTTGGGTTGACCCGCCTTTATATGTGTGAGGGTTAGGGTTGAAATATTTGACCCGAATAATAATATGGATGGGGTTCGGGCTTAACATTTCAACCCACCAACTCGCAACCCATCAACTTATTAAGCTAACACGATTGACACCCCTACTTATAATACCAATAACATACAACCCCCAAAAATTAAGAACATGCAAAACGATTCTCAAATGAGAATACACTCATCTTCATCAAACTCCCAAAAACATTAAGGGCATACAAAACAATTCTCAGATGAGAATACGCTGATCTTCATTGAACCAAGCGAACCCATAAAAGCATGTCGTTAAGGCATGACAAAGTCAATCTGAATACATATAAACTGAGATTGAACCTCTAAGCCAAAATGCTCAAACAAATAACATCCAGGAGGTCAACCCAGCGTATAACCAGAAAGGTTTAACCGCATCATTAAAATTGTAATTGCTTAACCCGAAAAAGAAAACCCAAACCATACAGAAAGACGAAAACATGTACGATGCGTGAGTTCTGGTTTATAAACATCATGAAAACATATATAACAATACCTTTAAAGAATACATATTAAAACATATATAAAATCAAACATTCTTGTGTTTAGCTTGCAACACATCATCGGTAGACGTTGTTGCCGGATACTTTACCTAATTGTACAACCGACTACCTAGCAAGCCACAAATACATTACCCCTTAACACATCTATGGCGCACCAAGGTTCCTCGCGATCAAGGGTTAGACCATAAGACACATTTTTAATTCATCCTCGTAATCTTGATATAACAAGTTTCGACGATGCATTGACTTTCGCAACATTAAACCTTAACTTTTCATTTCATCATTGCATTACCATTCATAACATATGTCGGGTTTGCAATTTGGAATAACGTGATCTTATCCATAACCATACTTGTCCATGTTCTGGCTAAAAGGCCATAACCGTTCATTCTGTATAACCTTTCATTTCGTCAAATTGTTCGTGACGTACAAAAGTGCGCTTTGTTAAACCGTTCATTTCGTGAAACAATAAAACATACTTTACGTTTAAAACATCATTCAAGTGTGACCACCACCTTAAAACCGTCTAAAGAGAGGTTAAGAAACTCACATAGTAAAACGCTTTATGTTACTGATGGTTGGATTCATTTTGGATGTTTATCATCTTTAATTTGGTGTTTTATGAGTTTTTATCTATGGAACACATTTACTTTGTGATTATTAGGTGCAAAGGTGTTACATATGTGCTTTCGAGGCACTTGGAATCCCTTGGAAAAACTTGGAGGATTGGGAATGCGAGTACGTGGAAGATGGAAACAAGACCGGCAAAAATTAACCACGACATAGGCTACACCAAGGTTGGTGTAGATTATGGTGGACCGTAGAAAGTTGTTGTGGATCACACCATAAGACAGGGTGTTGCCATAGAAAAATGAACGCCGACAAAAGCTACGATCACCATGGCATAGCTTACGCCGCGATAGGGTATTTCGGAGTTTTAGTGTTTTATAACAAATTTAACTGGAAAGCTTACATTTTCGAAAGGGAGACTTTTTTGGATGAATTCTAGAGAAAAAAAGGTGATTTTGAGGATCCCAAATAATATCACATCCATGTTTTAAGAATCTGAATCAAGAATCGAAGATCTAATGATGACCATGCGAGGTTAATTCACTCGTGACTATCTCTTGTTGTATGGTTTATCTTAGTAGATGTTTTTTTATCTTTGTTTTACCTAGTTGCGATTGAATTTTGTTGTCACCTTAAGCTATTTTTGATTCTATAGTTATTTGATTTCATTAGATGGTTTGTTTGTTATAAAATTTGATTAAAAACTCATTAGTCCTTGGTTACTTAACATCGGGAATAATTTGTGGTTGGGTTTTGTTTAGCAAAGTTAAACATGTGTTTGTGAATAAATTTGTTTATAATCTGTTCTATAACCATAACGTAAATAAAATAAGCCATTGAAGTTATGTCTATATGATTTCAAACTACGTGAAACTAGGTCATACGTCTTATTATGCAAACTTGAAACCTAGAGATTGGTCATCTTTCTCATGTAGTGTTTACGCTCCATAAATCAAATGGTTTTCACAATTGTTTTTGCAACCAAACCATAGCTCAAAGTTCACAAGTTACTTTATTTAATTAAATCTTGAAAAGCACTTTCCACTTATTCCTCATGGTTCGACACCCAACTTACCCTTACTAGTTAAGGTATTTAAGAACTGATTTTAAACTTGTTTTTAACCGACCTTACGACATTGATCATTTACAGCATGTCGAACTTTCCCCTGACCCTTATCAACACCTAAACAACCTTGTTAATGGCTCATAAAAGAAATAGTTCAACCCTCATGTAACATTGAGTGGCTAACATTTACTTTTGTATGAATAGTTACACGAAACTTGTAACTTTACATGAAAATGTAGGTTTCTTCTGTAGAATACCAAGAAACTAGGTTTCTTCTTAACAGTGACACAAAACCTTGGTTTCTCCTCAATTGTGATGTGAAACCTAGGTTTCCCATGAATCGTTGTCACACCTCGGATTTCCTATCCAAATACATACACCGGTGGGCCCGGGTGGGGAGTATCGTGACGTCAGTTGATAACATCATAGTCAATTAAACACGGCACACAGCGGAAGTCTTGAGTAAAATTACTATTACAAACCAAATGTCAAAATAAAATAATATACAGGCTCGTAATAGAAGATCCACAGGCGGATCATAAAATGTACAAAAAAAGAATATAAAACAGACTTTATGGCAGATCTAAGGATTTGCAAGATCCTCTTAATCAATACCGAGCAGCTTCCGGCCTATTTCGTATTGTACCTGCAATTTAGTCTTTGGACGATACGTCAGCTTTCGCTGGTAAAAACACCCAACTGACTCATTTTGAAAACATTTTAAAATGATTTTAAGTGCACAGGGCACAAAATCTTTTATAACTTGGGAAAGTTACTTTGTAACCTTGTTAACAGATTCACATGTTTGTCCATACATACAGGGCCCAGTACAGAGACCAAGACATGATTAAATACACACCACTTATAACTCATAGAGGAGTTATCCCCAACGTCTTTGGTAATTTGCATTTGAGCGTCTGTCAGGTGTATGCCTACACCCCGCGCTAAGGTCGTGGCCATTAACTAATGTAATGAGCCAAGGATATCCAAGACACGGTAATTTAACCCCTGATGTTTAAGTTATCAAACAAAACTGCTTAAAACAGAATATACGGATTTACTAGCCACAATCCGGCATTCGATTGATCCCATTTCTGACCAAGCGGTAAATTTACCGTATCCCAAGCCCGTATAGGGAAAAAAATATAGAGCATTTATTAAGCTAGTCTTCTTTTAATTTCAATAACTCAACCGTATACAAAAGTACTAAGTGTAGATAGCATTTACCGGCAAGGCTCTAGTCTGGATTATGGCATAAGCTAAGCAATTAATACTAACGGTCTTTATTTAAGTCATAGACTTAGACCGAGTAGTGTACATGATCAAAACGTGTAACGCTTGATTAAACGATGATTGGATAGAATGTAGTTTAAACCCAAAAGTACTTTGACTTGCATAATATGGGTAAACAATTAACATTCTGGATTTTGAGATTAAAATGATAAGGTTAAACCCGTTTTGGTTGGATTCCGTAATCTAGTTAAGTATAACCAACCATACGCTTATAAGCGATAATGGGTAACCGGATAAGTCATGGACAAGTTCTATATGCCATTATATTTTAAATAAGTTAAAATATCAGTAGATATCAACTTTTATGTCCGTTAAGGTTTTAAAACGAAACTATGCCTCATAAGGGCATTTCGGTAATTTCATACCGTATAAAAGAAACTTGAATATAATTTAATGTTATAACTATAAGTATTCTGGAAAAATTATTTATTTATGATATAATATCAGTAGGATATTAACTTTATGTGTAAACTATGCACCGAAGGGGCATTTTGGTCATTTTACACAAAGTTTATAAATTATTTGGGATTCTGAGTTTATACCATGTACCTACTGTAAAAATATTTAAAATAAGTTTTAAAATTAGTAGGTAACAAGTCTTGGTCAAATAATATGGTTTAAAACCATACTATGCGCTGAAATGACGCTTATGTCGTAAAATGACGTATTATGCGATGTTTTATGAAAACTGATGTTAAGGGTCATATTAAAATGTCTTAGATATGTTATTTAATGTAACATATTAGTAGGTAAAAGATTACCTTGAAAAGATTTGATTAAAACTATTTTATGAGCCACAAGGGCTAAAATCGTCATTTATCGACATAGTTTAAGGACTTCTTGAAAACTCAGTTTATAACTTGGTTTTAGCATCCCAAATAATTCTACTTATAATATTATATTAGTAGGAAACTTTTTTTCTAAGTTCATTATCATTAAAACCTTGATTATACAAAAAGGACATTTTAGTCAAAGATGACATAATTACGGAACTTGCGCATAAACTTAGATTCTGATTATGATCATGTACTATAACCTCAGAGGGTTATGCTACATTATATTATGATCATAATGCAACTTTAGATCAGTAGGTAACTAATCTAAATCGGGTCAGAGTCCAAAGTCAAAGCAGAAGTCAAACTTCGCGAGTTTCGGTTGCAAATCGACCCTAGAACTGAAATTGACAAGCCGAACATGTTCTTACATTTTCTAATAATTATTACCAACTTGTTTAAGTTTCAAAACAGGTTTAATAACATATATAAGATCAATTTATGATTTTTTTTCAAAAAATGGCCTGTTTGACTTTTTAATATCATAACTTTGACCAATCAATTGGTCTAGCAAACGTGATCTTCAGGAGGTGCCCTTTATAGGGATTAACACCTACGTTATTACGATCACTTAGCCATGTTCATTTCGAACAATGGCTGGACCATAATGGTCTTAACCGAAATTCAAAGCGTTTTCCATAAAACGCTAGACTTTTGGCTATAAAAGCCTATAAACGAAAATGGAAGAGCAAGGAACACTTACAAGAGGTTCCTGGAATGCAAGAGAACTAAGTTGGATGCTCCTTTCAGCTAGGAACTTCCAGAGGAGGGAGAAGGGTGTATGAATGAGAAAAGTGCAAGTTGAAATGGTGAACTTAAGCACCTATTTATAGTTGGAGAACTCAAAGGAGGTGATGCTAGGTGTTTAGGGGTGTAAGAGGAAGCTTACAAGTATCCCAAAACGTGGCATAGCAGTTTAGGAAGCCATAGTTTCGATTAAATGATTTTTGGAGCTTTGTTTGGTAGCCAAGCAAAACTTTATGCAGCAGAGCCTTTCTCGCGCCCCGTGAGAGACCCAGGCCTGGTCTCTCGCGGCCCGCAACCGCCCCATAGTCAGTTTTAAACTTTGACACTTTTAGCCCCTCAACTTAATAAAGTTTCTAAAAACCTTCTAAAACACTTTTTTGGCATATTTAGCCCTCCGTAGCCAATAGTTGACATACCCGGGATTATGCTCGGACATTTTCGAGCTCTCGGTTCGTTAAAAGGTCACTCAAAGGTATAAAGTAACATGTTGACACTTTTAATCCCTCCAATATCCAACTTTCACATATATACAAAATTGAACCCTCCCAACAAATGGCACGTATGAGAATTAGGACTTCGCAAAGGATCACTCAGAGGCTTATTATAAGCATGTTGACTCTGATGTTACTCAGAGGCTGGGCATGTTGACATATCAGTCACTCAGAGGCCAAGTTTTTAGGATGTTGACATATTAGTCACTCAGAGGCTAATGTTTTTAGCATGTTGACATATCAGTCACTCAGAGGCTGTTATTTATGCATATTGACATCGGATCATCACTCAGAGGCTCGGTTGAGGATGTTGACGCCTTTAGTCCTTATTGGTCTTTAATAGACTATATTTAAAATTCAACACGTGTCACTATACTATTGGACACGATTTTACAGGGTGTTACAATCGTGGGTTTCTCGTGAATAGTAAAGCAAAACCTAGGTTTATCTTAAATCTAATTAAGAGAAACCTCATGCAAATGCCTAAAATTCATCCATAGCGGTTGTCTATCTTTGGGGCTTAGTTTTATGTCAAGATCGTGTCATTCTTGTAAGAAAAGCATTTGAATAAACCATATCAACCAAGCTTAAAACATCAAAAATATGTGAACTTTAACATGAAAGATACCTTGTTTTCGCTATATCTCTCTAAACTGAACTCGAACCAACAAAAACAACTTAAACGACCCACTTTTCTTCTCCAAACTTGATTGATGATGACAAGAGATTAATCCACAACCTTTTTCCTTGGATCCCTGCAAGAACCGACTAAAAACGTGAAAGAGTAACACATTCTCCCTCTAAACTCTCTCTCTAAGCTTTGAGAAGGTTTAGCAAATGGTGATGGCCTGATGCATTCTCTTCCTTTTTTAGGTTTTGTTGGGTAGAATTTATGTATATGCCCTTTTGAGCTTGTCTATGTTTTTATTGAATTGACTTGGACTACCAAATCATTATTAAAAATTAAAAAACCGAGAAAACTACTATTAATCACTCAAACATTTTTATTTTTACTTTTTATTTCCTTTAGTTATATGGTTAGTGTTCTAGAAATTAAAAAAAAATAAGAATAAAAAAATACATTGACTGACGAGCTACATATATGTAGCTTGCCAAGGTACACCGATGAAGTATATGTACGTAGTTCACGAACTACAAATATGTAACTCGTCAATCTACATACATTTTTTTATTTTCTTTTAAACTTCCACGAATAATGCAAACATATAAAAAGAGTAAAAAAATAGAAATAAAAAAATCTTATTTAAAAGTGGTTTTCTAGAAAAAAAACTCAACTTTTTTTAAAATCTTATAATGATCCCTTCTCTAATTCCATAATTTAAAAGCACAACAATAATAAAATTAATAAAACTCAATTCTTTTATTATAGTTATTTTCTTGGGTGTTGCCTTTTTTAAATAGCCCAAAAATTCTTATAATTTGTTATCTTTTTAATTCTGATATCAAGTATATATAATTTTTATATACTTCAAATAAAAAGGTGTTTAATGGCATTAAGGTGAGTGATGCCTTTATCCATGAGGTATTTCTCTAAAATCAAGTTATTTTGTGTCGGGATTATGATCTATGATCTTGAGGTAGGGATTTGTTAGCCTTCTATGTGTAGCATTCAAACTCCATTTTCCTACTTTGGCTTTCCATTGGAGCCAACATGAACAGAAACAAGATTTGAATGTTTATCATAGGCAATTTTAGGACTTTTCTCTTAAAAGTCAAAAAGCTTTTGGGTTTTTTGAGGAAGTACTACATATGGGCAGATATAAGCTTTTGAAATCGATAATATAAAATTTAAAAAAAATTTTTTGGTTTCATTGTCTTCACTCTCCCGACTACTGCTCCTTGCTGGCTAACCCTTTGACTTTTCTTTGTTGTAATTGTTTTTGGCTATTGAATAATCATGTTAATTCTTCATTTTACTTGCACAACGACGAAGAAACTAATAATATAATAAAAGTCTCAATGCTTAACTCTATGTTTTCGTAGGGTGTTACAATTGTAAAGCCTCTAGACCCTGAAGACCTCATAGTTAGATTTAAGCAGCAAAACGTAATTCGTAAACCGGTAAAAAGGTCATACATACGTAGCGGAAAATTATCAGTATCCAATACATCAAGTCATTAAAGTTAAACAAAGCTATCCAAGTTAAACCAGTCAATTGTGGTCTATAGGACGTCAGAATTCAGAGTAGAGTAGCCTTCATTCAATGTCGTGTGACCCCCTATTAAGCATTAATACATGTTATAACATGACATACATGTTAAATTAATCAGCTTTGTTAGGTAAGTTCTAGTTCTTATTAAATATTTAAGATCATTTAAAAACATTTAATGAAATTAAGCTTTAGCTATAGGATGCTCTATACTTTGAACAACGTTACCAGTAAATATTTATAAATTATACAAAATACGTTTAAATTTAACCTTCATAAACCCAAATGTAAAAGTGCTTAAGAAATCATAATAGTGCCCCTATGGCTCACTGTCCATAAACCCACAATTTATATCATGGCCCTGTAGCTTGTTGTCCATAAATCCACCATAACATATCATAACATGGGGGTCGCGTTTAGCCAAAATGGTAAATACCATAAAAAGTGTATATACTCGTAACCTTTTCATAAACTTTCATGTAAACATGCACATCAGCCAAAAATGGTAAATAATGTAAAAAGTGGGCATTTAGAGCTTAGTGAGGAGTTAGCTTCTTACCGATCAAGACGTACAAATCGACCCATGGACACTTAGCCAACTGGTGAAAGATCACACAAAACTTCTCAACATAGAGTCCTTAATACTAGTGCAAAGTAGAACTTTGCGTATGTGGGCAATGCCACGCACAGAGTGAGTTTTTTCTTGGGCAATATAGCACCTCCAGAGTATACATTGCGCTAACTACATTACACTAAACTATACGATACACGTGACACACTTTGCGGTCACCATTGCTGCACAAAGTTCCACATTGTGTGCAAGCAATTCTGAGCGAAAAGTGTGACATTGCGTGTAATCAAACATGAGCTTAAAGTGGCACACATTAATGAATAAAAACCCTAGTCGCGCAAAATGATGGCTGTTCTTCAGATCCAAGCTTGTTAATCATCAAGATCCTAACTTTAACATCAGAAATGCATAATGATCAACCCATAACATCATAATAAAGCATCAAACATAATAAAACATAATTTCACTTCCTTTTTTGTGAAAACCCTAACCGGATCTTAAAATCTTCAATGAACGAGTTACCACATCCCCCAACTCGCACCACGATGCTGGAACGAGGCAACAAGGAACATGGTCGGGTCCTGACAAGTTGGTTTAGTGGTTAGTCACTTGGTTTCTCTCCTTGAGGTCCCAAGTTCAACTCCCACTAGAATCACTTTGAAGGACATTGGATGTGACAATGAAGTTTCGAACTAGGCCTCTCAAGAGGTCGCTAGTTCGAAACCGAGTCGAACCGGGTTTTACCGCAGCGGGCCTTTGAGTGGGCGGGTTTTCCTCGTAGCCGGTGGCCTGGTGGCTCCGGTATGCATCCAACTCTAACTGTTATGGAGGAGGGGATACATTTACTCGATTAAAGGCATCGCATGATGCTTATCCGATGATTTAGTTGGTCGTTCAAAAAAAGGAACATGGTCGGAATCTATTTCAAGGATAGTGCATTACCCATACTCTACCAACAAGTACCAAGAGTAACAGTCCGAGGAATTTTTCACTGAGATCTATATTTTTTTTGGTCGGATATTGCTACTCGACATCCGAAATTTTTGTTAGACTTGAGTCGTGTGACGTAACTAATGTTAATTTGTCTTTTAACCACTAAAACCAATAATTAAAATGAGGCAATCATAACCATGAAAAGGTTATGTATTATTCAATAACCATTTTAAAAAATAGGTGAGGTACTTAATTGAATTAATACTCTCATGCTTTTTTTGCTTTTAACTTTTTTTCTTCTTCAAATGGGAACATGTACAGATTTGATCTTTTGTACGTAAGTTTAAAAGTCTCAGGGGTAGTAGGTGTTAAAAATCCCCAAGGGTCTGTCATAGGACCATTACATAAGTAACATATATAATTAGGCTATTCGGTGTGGATGACGGGCTTTCTTGGAGGACGACCCGTCACGTCAGCGCCACGTAGGACGGGTGTGAGGACGGGCCTAAATGTATGAACCTAGGAAATTGAGGACGGGGCTAAAAAAAATATATATATGTATGTATGTATAGGTGTGTGTGTGTAGAGAAGGACAGAGACAGCATCGTCCCCATCGGTGCAGGCCGATGCCTGCGACGCCGACGAGCCACCCGGCGCGGTGTTGGAGGCGTCGTCGGCCGAAGCCGGGGGCCTGGGACGGCCCCTACACCGAGTGGCCTTAAAAAAACTATGAGGTTGATTGACCATGCATCGTATGTGGTAGGTCCATCAAAAGTACCGGTGCAAGACTTGTCCTTGCAGATCGAAATTTCAGAAACATTTGTTATTTGGTGATTACAGTATTATTTTGTAACTCTCTTTTCTTTGTCTGCGTAAAGAAATTCAAACTTTGAATGTGTGAAAGGAACCTAAAGATCTCAATCGATCTTGATGCTACCTTGAATTTTATGAACGTACGTAATTTTATATTGTTACGTGGTTGATTACGCTTTTAGATTTTACATAGTATAAATTATCACTGGATATCTTTATAATTTGACTACACAACCATATCTTAGGCCACTCGGTGTGTGGGGCCGTCCAGGCCTGGCTTGGACCGACGATGCCCCCCAACACCGTGTCGGGTGGCTCGTCGGCGTTGCGGGCGTCCCCCTGCGGACGTCGGAGACGGGACAACTTTTTATGTTAGTTTATTTTTTTTTTAATGTTAGACACCAACTACACAACATGCTTCCATCTCCAGTATCATCCTGCCGCCGTGAGGTTAGGGTTACGGCGAGTGTCGGTGGATCCGCGGCGGAGCCAGGCGCAGCGAGCGACGGAGAAGAGGCGATGAAGACGATGGTGAGAGTGGTGGCTGCGGCGGAGCCAGGCGCAGGAAGAAGAAGATGA
The DNA here is from genome assembly GCA_947069175.1 of Scalesia atractyloides. Taxonomy (NCBI): domain Eukaryota; kingdom Viridiplantae; phylum Streptophyta; class Magnoliopsida; order Asterales; family Asteraceae; genus Scalesia; species Scalesia atractyloides. The sequence goes on from CAMTDV010000001.1 coordinate 88,573,651, forward strand.
AAGTGTGTGTGTTTTTGTATGCGAGTATGATTGCATATGTTATGTTATCTGGCTGGTCGGAGATGAAGACGATGGTGAGAGTGGTGGCCAGAGGTGGAGCTGATGGTGGTGGTGTGGTTGACGGCTATAATATTAAAAAAAAAACTAGGTGGGGTCGGGTCGTCACCCATTTTCAAGCTTCCATCCCTGGAGGGGCATCCTCCAAGGTCTCTGACGCGTTTGCTGACGTGACAAGTCGTCCTGAAGAAAGGTCCATCACCCACACTGAGTAACTTTCTAAATGTAAAACGTTTTTCACCATCTAAAGTAACACAATCACACTATCATATAAAAAGAAAGTAAAAAATAAGTTTATTCTAAAAGTACAAACTACACATGATAATATAATTTACCCCATAATAAGTTTAAAAATTACTAATGGGGCCAATATTGTACCCCCTCTCTCTTACCAACAAACAATTTTCCCCCACCAACCGCCGGCCGCCCGGGGAGGCCAAACACTTTTTGACCGAATTTGATGCCATTTCTGTGCATGATATTACATTCCTTTTCACCTCATTGATTAAAAAGTTATTAACTTGTATATTTCGTATCTTATTAATATCATTACTTTCATTATTTGACATGAAATGGATTTTTGAGAATCAATTAAATTAATTATATTCCAACTTTTTATTGTAAGGTTATGTAAAATCCGAAAGACTTTTTAACAATGCCGACATCCCAAGTATTATGTGTCAAGATCAAGTTATAAGCATTATTTAGTGTAATAACATTGATGTTTTAATGACAATGGTGAAGATGTTTTCATCTTGAATTTGGGTTTGAACAGTTATTTACAAAATTACATGTTTGTACATTTTAGGGTGGAGAGAATTATCCCGTTTATACATTTTAGGATGGAGGGTATACATTACTCATTTACCTTAAGTACTCAAACTAACCGAAGAAACATTTTGCCATCTTAAAATGACTCAAAGTACTCAAACTATTCAATTTTAAGTACTCACCACAAATTTCTAAATAATACAAAACCAAATTAAAGATTAAACATTAATATATTTAAATAAAAATTACATAACTAAGATTAAACCTTAAAAACTATGTAATAAAACTAAAAACTTAAATAATTAAAATAAAAACTACATATTAAAACTAAAATTCTAAGCATCATTTCCCTATTCGGGATGGCTTCACAAAATTTGTCACACTGAAATATGATAAAAAATGGTCTGGTCGCATAACGCTTCGGTACTCGCAATGGGTTGCGGCAATCGTTTGCTCCTCCGTTATGTCGCCACCACCATTTATCATCTCGTTGTAGACTTGGTTAAATCTACGAACCATACCATTGATGACCCAAAACTTTGAATGAATTTAAAGTAACCTTCAATCGTTTCCACTCAACTGTTGACTAGATTGTTCAAAGGCAGCGATCCAAAATATCATGGGTATGCACGGTTGCGGGTCCATGGTTACATTCACCCAAGCTATAACCCAGGCAATTTTCTCTTTTTCGGTCCAACTTCTCCTAGCCATTTGAGATTGAGTGGTGAAAAGAAAAGATGTGTAAAAAGATGTGAGAAGAAGCTTAGAGAGAGTACGATAGTCATAAAATGGGCTAAATGGATATATATATATATATATATAGAGAGAGAGAGAGAGAATCATGAGAAAACTACATATATATATATAGATATATATGAGAAAACTAAAAAAACCCTAAAAACATGCCAATTTTTTTTACAATTTTTTTTATAAAAATTCGCTACTTATTATGTATAAAAAAACTTTTTTTTCAAAAAATAAAAACTTGTACTCCACCTGTGCATTATATGTGTATTGCGCATGTGCATTATATGCTTAACGTTAGCATTTGAGTACATTTTAACTTTTAGGGTTAGGTTTTTCGGATGTTTAGGATTAGTTTTTAGGTGTGAGGTGGGAGGGGTTTAGGTTTTTTTTGGGAGTTTATATTTACGGTTTAGGGTTAGGTATTTTTGCGGGTGCGGGTGGGGGTTTAGGTTTTTTTGACGTGTGCGGATGGGGGATTAGGCTTTTTTGGAGTTTATGTTTATGGTTTAGTTTTAGGTATTTTTGCGGGGTGCGGGTGGGGGGTTTAGGTTTTTTAAATAAAAGTTAAAAAAATATAAATGAAAAGGGGCAGCCGGGTTTCGAACCCGGGTCCCCATCAGACACACACACACATTACACCACTACACTACACACACACATATCTGATTTAATCCCAAAACAAATAAAATTTATATCGAAAAAAACCCTCTAAAATTAGTTCAAAACACACGCCCAACGTCAATGACTGCAACTTCGAAATCCATATTCAAATTGCCGTTTCTTCTTCGATTTAAAACAGAGAAACCCACCTCAAATCATGTTCTAAGACCCAATCATGGCTCAATTCAGTTACAAAGTAACTGTGGCAATAAATTCATTGACTGGAAATGGTTGAAACCGATTTCCACAATTAAAACCCGCATTTACCTATAAATATCAGTCCAAACCTATTCTAAAACTCGCTCACACACTCTGAAATCCTCTCAAAGCTCTTAGAAGATCCGCTGTGTCCAACATCCACTTCGCCGGAGTTTGTTAGTCGCCTGAATCTCATCGGAAAAGTCAAGGTCGCGTCTGGTATAACCCTTTCGAATTTTCCCTTTTAATACCTTTAAAATATCTGCAAAGAATCTTAAACAAGTGTTTTAATTTAAAAGTAATAACCAGGCTAATGTTCTGTGTATCAAAATATGAAGAAGATGAAGTCCTAATTAGTGTATAAATATAAATAAAAACGGATATTTAACCGGGTTAGACACGCAGTCCAGTGGTAGGCTGTGTGCAATTATAATGTCTCGGGTTCGATCCGCACACGTTACCGATTTTCTGAAATAAAAACCAAACTTTTTAACTTATTCAGATTTTGAACATGTGTATAAATTTAATGTAAATCAGAGTTCACATGGGTCAGACACACAACCCAAACGGTTGGGCTGTGTGCACGTGAACTGAAGGTCGCGGGTTCGAAACTTGATGTTGCAACCGGTTTTGGAGATTAATAAATCTTTTTAATTAAAAGCAAAATATGAATAATCTAACTAGTATATATAAGTAATTAAAATCAGAGTTATTTCGGGTTAGACACGTAGCTCAGTTGGTAGAGCTGCGTGCACGTATACGGGAGGTCACGAGTTCGAACCACACACGATGCTAAAAATCACGCGAATAAACCGGTCAGACCGGTCAGACCTGACAAGGTCCATAATGTTTTATTTACTATTTTTCTTTATTATTATTTAAAAATACTTAAAATAAGATTTTTAAGTCTAAAAATTGTAAAAATTACCACAAAATAAATCTTAAAACCTAATAAAAAGCATTAATTAGAAATATTAATTTCAACTAAAAACTTATATACTTATCGAATTATTACGTGATTATTTAGGTTACTTTCTCTCGTTGGTTAAATTCAAAATCGTGCGCGTTCGTCGTCAATCCAAGAAAACGCACCCACTGTGAGTGAATCCTTACAAATTCCCCTTTTTATTCATATTTTGGGGTGTATCATGTGTCGTTACATATTTTGTTTATTCTAACACTTGTGCTACTACCATTATATGATCTAACGTGTTAGGTAATGTTGTTTGTTGTATTACGTGGTTACATTTTCTCATTTGAGTGCAATCATTCACATTAGACCTATCAGTTCCTCGTTGGATACGAGTTGAGTATCGCGTGCCTCATTAGATCGGCTCCGTTTGATTGAGCCTTGATCTCACAGTTCATCATTTGTCATGGTCGTGTGTACATTGGTTGATATTATGTGGTTTGTGGTTAGATTTACATATACGTATGCTCATATTTGGTTTATGCACATTTTTATTAAAATAACAAATAAATCTATATCTTTCAAATATTTAAATGAGATTCACTCGCCAACTTTTGTTGACCCAAAACTCTACTTTTACACATGATACAGGTGGACAGACTGAAGCGAGGAGCACAGAGGAATTGGCCTTAGAAGAAAAATAAAGAGTTCATGAATGTTGTGTTTAGAACATTTTTTGCTTGTATGATTACGTGTTTGTTGAAATTTCTCCTTTTAATTGGAAATAATAAATATGAAACTTTATTATAGTAAATGTCATGAGCTTTGATGAAAACCCAATCATACCCCGACTACCATTTCCGCTGCGGATTAGGTTGTGACAGATTGGTATCAGAGCTTTGACTATAGGGATATAAGATAGGTTATTATATCCTTAGAGCCTATACTATAGTTGATTAGATTTTAATTGTTTATGTGTTATTTGGTTACATGCAAACTCATGATATTTATTTGTTTCATATTTGTCTCACACACCAATGCATGCAAGTAGTCTCACCATTAAATGTTATTATATGATGATTATTGTGTTATACGAATTATTAATATATCATGCTTACGCAAACACACACGTATCAATTTCACATATTTGAACATTTATCATGATTTCTTTCTCAAGAATTTTATGATGTTTTTCATGTTATTCAATCTCATCAAAGTGAGTTCTATGACGCGCATGTAGTAACTGGAAGGGTACAAGTACCGGTAGTCGGAACGTCCTGTCTAGGTTTGGCATTCGTATAAATCCAATAAAACGGACTAATTTGCCTACCTAGGGACTAACGATTAGAGTACGAAGGACCTATTAGGCCAAAGCATGCCACACTAAACATCGTGTGAACTAACCCCACTTTGAGTTGTCATTGTGTCTACACCTGGACACCTTCCGACCTTATATCTCGCAATCATGTTTTACAATTTTCATTCGGGTAGAGTGGATGTTAAACATGCCAAAACCAATGCGAACCCTACAAGAGCCCAGTAGTCATGGGGGCCCACATGACTACCTAGGCCCAGTATGGGGGATATATGGGGGCCAAACATGAGCAAAGCCCAAGACATCCTATGGATGTAGCAAATTTATTTTCTTCATTTGTTTTGTGGATGTTAATTTCTAAATACGACACATAACACCTATACGTCAAACTCATAATCTCGTACTTATTTCTTGTAGATGTCTTGTCACACCCCGGATTTTCAACCCAAATCCATACACCGGTGGGCCCGGGTGGAGAGCATTCTGACGTCAGTTGATAATCATCATAGTCAATTAAACACGACACAGCGGAAGTCTTGGCGTAAAATTACTATTACAAACCGAATGTTCGAAAATAAAAAAATATACAGGCTCGTAATAGAATATCCATAGGCGGATCATAAATTGTACATGGAAAGAATATAAAACAGACTTTGGGCAGATCTAGGATTTGCAAGATCCTCTATCACTACCGAGCACCTTCGACCTATTTTCGTATTGTACCTGCAGTTTAGTCTTTTGAAAATACGTCAGCTTTCGCAGGTAAATACACCCAACTGACTCATTTTAAAAACATTTCAAAAATGTTTTAAGTGCGTATCAACACAAAATCTTTTTATAACTTGCGTTAATTGACCGTCCAACCTTGTTAACATATTTACATGTTTGTCCATACATACAGGGCCCGGTACAGAGACCGAGACATGATTAACGTACACACCACTTTGGACACACGAAGGAGTCAATTCCTCCCAACCTTGTGGGAATGCATAATTGAGCGTCTATCGGGCGTATGCCTACACACGCGCTAAATACTAACAGTCTTGTTTAAGTCATAGACTTAGACCGACTAGCGTACTTGATCAAAACGTATGACGCTAGATCAAATGATGATTGGATAGAATGTAGTTTAATCCCAACAAGTACCTTGGCTTGTATAATATGGGTAAACTATAAACATTCTGGATTTTGAAGTTTAAATGACAAGGTTAAACCCGTTTCGGTTAAATTCCGTAAACTAGTTACGTATAATCAATCGTACGCTTATAAGCGATAATGGGTGACCGGATAAGTCATGGACAAGTTCTATATGCCATTGTATTTTAAATAAGTTAAAATATCAGTAGGATATAAACTTATATGCCCATTAAGGTTTTAAAACGAAACTATGCCTCATAAGGGCATTTCGGTTATTTTATACCGTATAAAAGGAACTTGAATATACTTTAATGTTATAGTTATAAGTATTCTGGAAAAATACTTTATTTATGATATAATATCAGTAGGATGCCAATTATTTGTGTAATTCATATTTTATGACCAAACTATGCACCGAATGGGCATTTTGGTCATTTTACACATAGTTTATAAATCATTTGGGATTCTGAGTTTATAACATGTACCTACTGTAAATATGTTTAAAATAAGTTTTAAAATCAGTAGGTATCAAGTCTTGGTCAATAATATGGTTTAAAACCATACTATGCGCCTAAACGGCACTTATGTCGTAAAATGGCGTCTTTATGCGAATTTTATGAAAACTAACGTTAAGGTCAGATTAAAATCTTTTAGATATGTTATTTAATATAACATATCAGTAGGTAAAACATTTACCTTGAAAAGATTTGATTAAAACTAGTTTATGAGCTACAAGGGCTAAAATCGCCATTTGTCGACATAGTTTAAGGACGTGCTTGAAAACTCAGTTTATAACTTGATTTAACATCCCAAATAATCCTACTTATAATATTACATCAGTAGAAAACTCATTTTCAAGTTCATTACCATTTAAAACTTTGTTTTATGCAAAAAGGGCATTTTGGTCAAAGATTGCATAATTATGGAACTTGCGCATAAACTTGGATTCTGATTATGATCATGTAATATAACCTCAGAGGGTTATGATACATTATATTATGATCATAATTCAACTTTAGATCAGTAGGTAACTAATCTAAATCGGGTCAGAATCGAAAGTCAAAGCAGAAGTCAAACTTCGCGACTTCGGTTGCAAACCAACCCTAGAACTGAAATTGACGAGCCGAACATGTTCTTACATGTTCTAATAATTATTACCAACTTGTTTAAGTGTCAAAACAGGTTTCATAACATATATAAGATCAATTTATGATTTTTTTCGAAAAATGACTTGTTTGACTTTTTAATATCATAAATTTGACCCGTCAATTGGTCTAGCAAACGTGATCTTCAGGAGGTGCTCTTTATAGGGATTAACACCTACCTTATTATGATCACTTAGCCATGTTCATTTCGAACAATGGCTGGACCATAATGTTCTTAACCGAAAGTCAAAGCGTTTTTCGTAAAACACTTGACTTTTGCTATAAAAGCCTATAAACGAAAATGTACAAGAAAGGAACAGTTACCAGTGATAAATAAGGTGCAAAAGAACTATGTTGGATGCTCCTTTCAACTAGGACCTTCCAGAGGAGGGAGAAGAGTGAATAAATGAGAAGGTGCAAGTTGGAATGGTGAACTTGATCACCTATTTATAGTTAGAGAACTCAAAGGAGGTGAAGCCAGGTGTTTAGGGGTGTAAGAGGAAGCTTACAAGTGTCCCAAAATGTGGCATAGCAGTTTGGGAAGCCATGGTTTCGATTTTAATGGTTTTGGAGTTTTGTTTGGGAGCCAAGCAAAACTTTCTGCAGCTGAGGCCTTCTCGCACCCCGCGAGAGACCTAGGCCTGGTCTCTCGCGGCCCGCGACCGCCCCTTGGCCAGTTTCTAAGTTTGACACTTTAGCCCCTTAAGTTTATAAAGCTTCTAAAAACCTTTTTAAACACCTTTTTGGCACTTTTAGCCCTCCGTAGCCAATACTTGGCATACCCGGGATTATGCCCGGACATTGTCAAGCTCTGGTTCGTTAAAAGGTCACTCAGAGGTATAAATTAACATGTTGACACTCTTAATCCTTCCATTATCCAACTTTCATATATTTTACAAAATTGAACCCTCTCGTCCAACAAATGAGACGTATGAGAGTTAGGACTTCGTAAAGGATCACTCAGAGGCTTATTATAAGCATGTTGACTCCGATGTCACTCAGAGGCTGGGCATGTTAACATATCAGTCACTCAGAAGCCAAATTTCAAGCATGTTGACATATCAGTCACTCAGAGGCTAATGATTTAAGCATGTTGACATATCAGTCACTCAGAGGCTAATGATTTAAGCATGTTGACATATCAGTCACTCAGAGGCTGTTAATTATGCATGTTGACATCGGACCGTCACTCAGAGGCTCAAATTGAGCATGTTGACGCCTTTAGTCCTTATTGGTCTTTAATAGACTATATTTATGTCACACCCCGGATTTCCAACCCGAAATCCAAACACCGGTGGGCCCAGGTAGGGAGTATCGTGACAACAGTTGATAACATCATAGTCAACTAAACACGGCACAACGGAAGTCTTGGAGTAAAATTACTATTACAAACCGAATGTTCGAAAATACAAAATAATATACAAGCTTGTAATAGAAGATCCACAGGCGGATCGTAAAATGTACAAGAAAGAATACAAAACAGACTTTAGGCAGATCTAAGGATTTGCACGATCCTCTTATTCTCTACAGAGCAGCTTTCGGCCTATTTCGTATTGTACCTGCAGATTAGCCTTTGGACGATACATCAGCTTACGCTGGTAAATACACCCAACTGACTCATTTTGAAAACATTAAAATGGTTTTAAGTGCAAACGGCACCAAAATCTTTTATTAACTTGGGAAAGTTGACCTTGCAACCTTGTATCATATTCACATGTTTGTCCATACATACAGGGCCTAGTACAGAAACCGAGACATGATTAAATACACACCACTCAGGACTCACGAAGGAGTCATCCCCAACGTCTTGGGAACATTGCATATGAGCATCAAAAGGTGTATGCCTACACCCCGTGCTAAGGTCGTGGCCAATAACTAATGTATTGAGCCCATGATATCCAGGACACGGTAATTTAACCCCCGATGTTTAAGTTATCAAACAAAACTGATTAAAATGAAATATGCGGGTTTACTAGCCACAAGTGGGCATTCGATTGACCCCATTTTGGACCAAGCAGTAATAATTTACCGTATAAGGAAAATAAGTCGAGAGTATTTACCTGAGCTAGTCTTCTTCTTTTATTTTTAAATAACTCAGCCGTATACAAAAGTACCAAGTGGAGATACCATTTACCGGCAAGGCTCTAGTCTGGATTATGGCATAAGCTAGCCAATTAATTACTAACGGTCTTATAAACCGAATAGTGTACATGATCATTACGTATAATGCTTGATTAAACGATGATCGGATAGAATGTAGTTTAAACCCGACAAGTTGACTTGTATAATATGGGTAAACTATAAACATTCTGGATTTTGAAACTAAAATGACAATGATAAACCCGTTTCGGTTAATTTCTGTAAGATAGTTACATATACGTAACTATGCGCTCATTAGCGATATCAGGTAACCGGATAAGTTATGGATAAGTTCTATATGCCATTATACTTTAATTAAGTTAAGATATCAGTAGGATCTCAACTTGTATGCCCGTTAAGGTTTTAAAACGAAATTATGCCCATAAGGGCGTTTTGGTAATTTCACATCATATAAAAGGAACTTGAATATAATTTAATGTTATGGTAATACGTTTTCTATAAAAATACTTTATTTATGATATAATATCAGTAGGATATCAATTATATGTGTATTTTACCTTTTATGACCAAACTATGCACCGAAGGGGCATTTTCGTCATTTTACACATAGTTTATAAATTATTTGGGATTCTGAGTTTATAACATGTACCTACTGTAAGTATGTTTAAAATAAGTTTTAAAATCAGTAGGTAACAAGTCTTGATCCATTAATATAGTTTAAAACCATACTATGCGCCGAAATGGCGCTTATGTCGTAAAATGACGTCTTTATGCGATGTTTACGAAAACTTACATTTGGATCAGATTAAAATGTTTAAAATATGTTATTTAATATAACATATCAATAGGTAAATGATTTACCTTGAAAAGATTGATTAAAAATTATTTTATAAGTCACAAGGACTAAAACCGTCATTTATGGACATAGTTTAAGGACTGAAAACTCAGTTTATAACTTGGTTTAATATCCCAAATAATCCTACTTATAATATTACATCAGTAGGAAACTTATTTTTAAGTTCATTATCAATTAAAACCTTGTTTTATTGAAAAAGGGCATTTTGGTCAAAGATGGCATAATTATGGAACTTGTGCGTAAAGTTAGATTATGATCATGTAATATAACCTCAGAGGGTTATGCTACATCATAATATGATCATAATGCAACTTTAGATCAGTAAGTAACTAATCTAAATCGGGTCAGAATCGAAAGTCAAAGCAGAAGTCAAACTTTGCGACTTTCGGTTACGAACCGACCCTAGAACTGAAATTGACGAGCCGAACATGTTTATACATGTTCTAATAATTATTACCAACTTGTTTAAGTGTCAAAAAAGGTTTCATAACATATATAAGATCAATTTATGATTTTTCTGAAAAATGTCATGTTTGACTTTTTAATAACATAACTTTGACCCATTAATTGGTCTAGCAAACGTGATCTTCAGGAGGTGCCCTTTGTAGGGACTAACACCCACCTTATTGTGATCACTTAGCCATGTTCATTTCGAACAATGGCTGGACAATAACGGTCTTAACCGAAAGTCAAAGCGTTTGCCGTAATACGCTTGACTTTTGGCTATAGAAGCCTATAAACGAAAATGCAAGATTAAGGAACACTTACAAGAGGTTCCTACAATGCAAGAGAACTAAGTTGGATGCTCCTTTCAGCTAGGAACTTCCAGAGGAGGGAGAAGAGTTATGTTTAAGAAAGGTGCAAGTTGGAATGGTGAACTTGATCACCTATTTATAGTTGGAGAACTCAAAGGAGGTGAAGCCAGATGTTTAGGGGAGTAAGAAGAAGCTTACAAGTGTCCCCAAACGTGGCATAGCAGTTTAGAGAAGCCATGGTTTCGTTTAAATGGTTTTGGAGCTTTGCTTGGTCTCCAAACAAGACTTTCTGCGTCAGACCTGTTCTCGTGGGGCGCGAGAGACTCAGGCCAGGTCTCTCGCGGCCCGCGACCGCCCCAAGGCCAGTTTCAAAATTGAGACTTTAGCCCCTTAACTTTAAAAAGCTTCTAAAAACCTTTTAAACACCTTTTTGGCACTTTTAGCCCTCCGTAGCCAATACTTGGCATACTCGGGATTATGCCCGGACATTGTCGAGCTCTCGGTTTGTTAAAAGGTCACTCAGAGGTATAAATTAACATGTTGACACTTTTAATCCCTCCAATATCCAACTTTCACATTTTTACAAAACTGAACTCTCTCGTCCAACAAACGGCACGTATGAGAGTTAGGACTTCACAATGGATCACTCAGAGGCTTATTACAAGCATGTTGATTCCGATGTCACTCAGAGGCTAGGCATGTTGACATATCAGTCACTCAGAGGCTGTTATTTATGCATGTTGACATCGATTCTTTACTCAGAGGCTCAGTTTGAGCATGTTGACGCCTTTAGTCCTTATTGGTCTTTAACAGACTATATTCAAAATACAACACGTGTCACTATACTATTGGACACGATTTTACAGGGTGTTACATCCTCGCCCCCTTAAAAGAAAGGTCGACCTCGAGATTTTATTCAAAAAGATGGGGGTACTTTTGTCGCATAGTGGACTCAACCTCCCATGTATACTCAGGACCTCTAATAGCGTCTCACTTAACCTTTACTATAGGTATCATCTTTCTTCGGAGCTTTTTAACCTGTCGATCCTCGATCAAAATTGGTTTCTCAATCAACCATAGGTTTTCATCAATTTGTACGTTTTTGTGCCGTATTGCTAGCAACTCATCAGCTAGACATTTCTTAAGATTAGATATGTGGAATACATCTTGGATTCCACTAAGCTCCTCTGGCAACCTGAGCTTATAAGCTACAGTGCCGACATGTTTGATTATCTCGAAGGGTCCTATATATCTAGGGCTTAACTTGCCCTTCTTTCCAAAACGCATCATACCTTTCCAGGGTGATACTTTTAGCATGACTTTGTCCCCTACTTCGAACTGAAGAGGTTTACGCCTCTTGTCAGCATAGCTTTTCTGCCTGTCCCTGGCAGCTTTGAGACGAACACGATTTGCACAATCTTTTCCGTGGTCTCCAGGACAATCTTTGGTCCTGATAGCTGGGCCTCCCCAACTTCTGCCCAACATACGGGCGTTCTACATTATCTCCCATACAAGGCCTCAAAGGTGCAGCCTTGATGCTAGTATGATAACTATTATTGTAGAAGAATTCTATTATGGGTAAGTGATCATCCCAACTTCCACCTAAATCAATCACACATGCCCTTAGCATGTCTTCTAGAGTCTGGATAGTATGCTCACTTTGACCATCAATCTGCGGATGGTATGCCGTACTAAAATTTAATCGTGTGCCTAACGATTGTTGGAAACTTTTCCAAAAATGAGATGTGTATCTAGTATCTCTATCGAATACAATAGATACTGGCACACCATGTAGGGACACAATTTTGTCCACATACAACTTAGCCAATTTATCTGAATTATACGTTTCTTTTATTGGCAAGAAATGTGCTGACTTAGTCAACCTATCCACTATGACCCAAATAGTGTCATTACCACTTTTGGTCTTAGGTAACTTGGTAATCAAATCCATCGTTACCATTTCCCATTTCCAAGTGGGAATTCAAGTTGTTGTAGAAGTCATGATGGTTTCTGATGTTCGGCCTTAACTTGCGAACACGTCAGACACTTAGCTACATGAGTGGCTATGGATTTCTTCAAACCCATCCACAAATAATTCTTCTTCAAGTCTTGATACATCTTGTCACCTCCCGGGTGAACATCGTATTTTGAATTGTGCGCTTCTTGGAGGATTAGATCTCTAAAGTCCTCCAAAGATAGGAACCCAAATTCTATCATTAAATCTTAGGATTCCATCATTTCCAGGCGTTAATTGATCGATAGTTCCGCCTAATCCCTCATTAGCAATATTAGCCTCTGACAAGGCTTGTTTTTGTGCATCTAATAGCTTTTCACTCAAGCTATTTCTGAGCTCAATGCTCTTGGCGTTAATCCTAATAGGTTTAACCTTTTCCTTGCGACTTAAGGCATCGGCAACTACATTTGCCTTGCCTGGATGGTAGCGAATCTCACAATCATAATCATCAAGAGTTTCCATCCAACGACGTTGTCGCATGTTCAATTCTTTCTGATTGAACAGGTGTTGTAGACACTTATGGTTGGTGTATATAACACACTTTGTGCCATACAAGTAACGTCTCCACAGCTTTAGTGCAAATACAACGGCACCTAGTTCCAAATCATGGGTGGTGTAATTCTTTTCATGCACCTTTAGTTATCGCGATGCATAGGCAATTACCTTGCCATTTTGCATTAGCACACAGCCCATACCAGTGTGTGATGCATCACAATAAACAACAAAATTCTCAATACCCTCAGGTAGAGATAACACAGGAGCGTTGCTCAACTTGTGTTTAAGAATCTCAAAAGATTCTTGTTGCTTTGGACCCCAATTATACTTAATATTCTTACGGGTGAAGGAAGTTAAAGGAGTGGCTATCCTTGAAAAGTTTTCAATGAACCTCCTATAGTAACCAGCCAATCCTAAGAAACTACGAACTTCCATTGGGGTCTTGGGCACTTCCCAATTCATTATGGCCTCAATTTTGGTGGGATCCACTTGGATATCACGCTCACTTACCATGTGTCCAAGAAATTGAACTTCTCTAAACCAAAATTCGCATTTAGAGACCTTCGCATAAAGTTTCTCTTGTCTTAATAATTCTAGGATGCACCGAAGATGTTTCTCGTGATCATTTTGATTACGAGAATAAATAAGTATGTCGTCTATGAAGACAATGACAAACTTTTCTACATATGGTTTGCAGAATCTATTCATGAGATCCATGAATGCTGCCGGTGCATTTGTGAGCCCAAAAGGCATCACTAAGAATTCAAAATGACCATAGCGGGTCCTGAAGGCTGTCTTAGGAACATCTTCACTTCTAACCTTCAGTTGATGATATCCTGATCTTAAATCTATTTTAGAAAAGTAACTAGCTCCTTGAAGTTGGTCGAATAAATCATCGATCCTGGGGAGAGGATATCTATTCTTAATGGTTAGCTTGTTCAGCTCACAGTAGTCGATGCACATTCGCATCGAACCGACTTTCTTCTTTACAAACAGAATAGGAGCTCCTGAAGGTGAGGTACTAGGCTGGATAAAGCCTTTCTCCATGAGTTTGTCCAATTGAACTCTTAGCTCATTCATTTCGGTTGGAGCTAGCCTATATGGAGCTCTAGCTACGGGTGCTGCTCCTGGTATGATATCAATTCTGAACTCCACTTGCCTATCCGGAGGTAGGCCAGGTAATTCTTCAGGGAAAACATCGGGATACTCCGAGATAACTGGTTAATCTTCAAGGTTCGGCTTTGGTTCATTTATGGTAACTTGTGCCATATAGATGGCACAGCCTCTTCTTAAACACTTGTATACTTTAAATAACGACACCTTATCTGGCAATCCATAGTGTGAGTCTCCAGGGATGGTGATCACTTTACTAGATGGGGTCTTAATATCGATGAGCTTTTTTATTGCAGGTGATGCGGGCTTGGTTATGAGATACCCAATCCATGCCTAAGACAACATCGAACCCCGCCAATTTCATTGGCAAAAGAGAGATAGGGATGGAATGATTCTTAATGGATATAGAGCATCCATCAAGAATGGAAGAAGCAGATTCTAAGGTTCCATCAGCGAGTTCTATCTCATAAATTTTATCTAGAGTTCTTATGGGTAAATTTAATAGTTTACCAAACTTATGATCAACAAATGATTTATCCGCACCCGAATCGAAAAGAACTCTAGCATAAATATCATTAATGGGGAAAGTACCTGTTATGACGTTATTGTCATTAACAGCTTCCTTAGCAGTCAGCCGAAAGGCGCGTGCATTCCCTTCTTGGCCTCTCCAGGCTTGGATTATTATTCTTTGAACTCTTAGGGCAGTTAGTTGCAATGTGCCCTTTTTCATTGCAGATGTAGCATACAACATCCTTAAGATCTTTACAATCTAGGGTCTTATGTCCTCTCCTTTTACATATGCCACAAGGTCTAGCTTGTGGATCAGAAGTACACTGTCCCCAGTGTTTGTGGTTTCAAGTCTTGCAAAATGGCATCACAGCCGACTTGCCTTGGTTTCCTTTGAACCCAAATCTCCCTTTATTTTTCTTATTAAACTTATGGGAGTTGTCATCTTCCCTCTTTCTTTTTCCGTCAGTTTCAGACTTAACTGACTTTTGTCTCACTAGATCAAGGGTGAGAGAAAGAGATAGGTCTACAGCAGACCTATAGGTAGTAGGCTGTGCAACCTTTACCATGCCCTTTATTTCGGGCGCTAAGCCATTAATAAAATGGGCAATGCGTTTGGATTCAGGGGTAATTAAATAGGAAACTAACCTAGGTAGGGAATTGAAATCGGAAACATACTTCCGACAGTCTAGGTTTTTCATTGATAGAGAGAAGAAGTCTGTCTCTAGCTTCTCCACCTCATGGGTTGGGCAGTATGTTTCCTTTACCAAATAAACAAACTTGGACCATCCCAAGTTGTACAGGTACACTTTACCTGTTGATTGAATCATGGCCTTCCACCATGTTAGGGCATCGCCCTTGAAGGATTGTGATACGTACATGACCAAATCCCTTTCAGCACAGCTGCTGATGTCTACAATGGTCTCCATTTCGTCCAGCCACTTTAGGGCTTCTACGACTCCTATTTCCCCATTAAAGTCTCGGGGTTTACAGGAGACAAAGTACTTGTAGGTGCATCCGTCCTTGGAAGAACGGGACCTATCAGCATAGTCTATCCTCTTAGGTTCACACTTCGCATTTGATGAGTGAACAGAGCTCTCCTTATGAGCTGAGGATGGTGGAATTGATAATGGCTTAGAGCGAGTAGCACTCGACTCTCTTAACTTCTTTATGGCCTTACCCATGGCCTTTTCTACAGCCGCATCAATGCGTGCTTAGAAGTCATTATTATTTATGGTTATATTTTCGGCGTCTTTGACGTTCTGATGGCTACTTTGTGCCTCATTAGAATTTGCCATTCTTCAAAGCTTTGTTCTATATACCAAATAAAAATTATCATAGCCATGGTATAATAACCATATCGGCTTCTAAACATTGGATATAAGAAAAATCCACCGCCTATACTAATGTGAATAACTTCACAACTCTTAGGCTTAATATAACTATATTTGGCCTAGGTCTTAATAGGACCATCATAGGCAAATTACAATTTGGACATAGTGATCGCAATGTCACAACTGTCATTATCATATTTGACAATTATATATATATAGCACATAGGCTTGTCACAAAGGACATCAAATACGGCACAAGGGCATGTCACTAATGGACGTATAATAGGGCACATAGGCACTACAATACTAATGGATGTTTAGTCACCACACTGGTGATATTAGCCGGGATTAGGATAGATCACATAGGTTATATGGAATAGATTATAACCCGAAAGGGTAATACATCACTAATGGATGTTTTATTTATCATCGCACTGATGATATTAGCCGAGATCGAACAGGTCACAAGGGCTATTTAGCCGGGATCAAATAGATCACAAGGGTTATAAAATACATCTCTAATGGATGTTTGATCACCACACTGGTGATATTAGCCGGGATCAAACAGATCACAAGGGCTATTTAACCGAATCAAGTAGATCACAAGGGTTATATAAAATACATCTCTAATGGATGTTTAATCACCGCACTGGTGATATTAGCCGGGATCAAAACAGATCACAAGGGCCATTTAGCCAGGATCAAATAGATCACAAGGGTTATAAAATACATCTCTAATGGATGTTTGATCACCACACTGGTGATATTAGCCGGGATCAAACATATCACAAGGGCTATTTAACCAGGATCAAGTAGATCACAAGGGTTATATAAAATAAATCTCTAATGGATGTTTAATCACCGCACTGGTGATATTAGCCGGGATCAAAACAGATCACATGGGCCATTTAGCCAGGATCAAAACAGATCACAAGTATTCCTGAAGTGGTTTGGGTCCCCACAATTGAAACAGGCTCGCATGGATTGCATCATGGGGTAGTTAGGTTGGTAGTAAGGTTGGGCTGCGAGTTGTGTAGGTGGTAGAAGTAAGGGTTGTTGGGCTTGGCCCACCATTTGATTTTGGGTTTGGGTTGGAGGTTGACTGCGGTTTGATCGTTGAAGGGTACGGCAGGTTTGGATAGTGTGACCCGCACGGCCACAACTTGTGCAATGTTGGCAAGGGTTTTCAGGAGGGTGATGGTATTGGCAACGGTTACACTTTGGGTGTGGGCCAGTGTATGGCCTTTTGAATGGTGCGGCTGGAAGGGCGACTTGCGTGATTGGAGCAGCAGTGATGGGAAGGTTGGTTTGGGTGACAGCAAAGTTCTTGCCATTTCGCTTCCTCTTACCAGCAAACTTCGAGGATGAACCTGAGTGGTTTGGAATTGGGGTCTCAATGGGTGTTTTCTTCTTCTCATCTTTAAATTTGCATTTCGAATGCGATTTTCAGTGAGTTCCGTAGCTAACTCCATTGCGGCTTCGAGTGTTGCAGGCGAAGTGCTTAAAACTGAATCTTGGATTTTCGAGGGGAGGCCTCGAATGTAGTGTTCAATTAGGCAGTATAATGGGGTGAACAGATTGGGAACCATTTGGTTCAACTCAAGAAACCTCTTGTTGTAGGAGGTGTGATCTCCTTCCTTTTGCTTTAGAGAATGGAATTCATCTTCAAGCTTCTTGATCTCGCTTCTAGGGCAGAAGCGTCTTGTCATGATCTCTCTTAATTCCTCCCATGATAAGGCCATGGCATCGTCTACACCTCGCTTTCCTTTTTTCGTGTTCCACCAGGTAAGGGCTACCCCAAACAATCTTCCAGTCGCGTAACGTACCTTACGGTCCTCAGGATAGTCGCAATTGAGAAAGGTGTTCCATCTCCTCAAACCAGTGGAGGAGGGCGGTGACACCTTCAGTCCCTTCATATTTTGGGGGATCGCAAGACTTGAAGTGTTTGTAGGTACATTTAGGGGTTTTGGGAGGAGGGTTGGCGACGCTTTGGTCTTCTTGGTTGGGAGGGTTAATGGGATTGGCGGTGAGGGCTTGCTGAACTTGTAGCACGATGTCAGGAAGCACTGCGGCCATTTGTTTAGTGATTTGCGTGGCCAAGCGTTCGTTTGACTTTCCTGACCTTCTACCTCCACGTAATTGCCTAGCAGACATCTACAGGAATATATGTAGGGAGATTGTGAATTCAAGAATTTCCTAGGTGTCATGTGTCGTAAAAAGAATGAAAACAACATAACTGGAAATAATTTAACTACATCCATAGGATGTCTTGGGTTTGCTCATGTTTGGGCCTCACTTTCATGTTTGGTACTCGTACCCTTCCAGTTACTACATGCCCGTCGTGAAAACTCACTTTGATGTGATTTGAAAAATATGAAAACATTGCAAAAATCTTTGAAAAGAAATAACGGAAATTGTGAAACTGTGAGGTGTGTGCTTTCATAGATATGATATGATATGAGGGTATGATCTATGATGAGCATTGCATATTAACATGTACTTGTGAGAATGTTTGCATAATGTTGTGTGTGAATATAAACATGAAACATATAAACATCATGAATTTTGCATGTAACACATAAACAATTTTAAATCTAGTCAACTATAGTATAGGCTCTAAAGGTCTAATAACCTATCCTATATCCTATAGTCACAAGCTCTGATACCAATCTGTCACACCCCGACCCGCAGCGGAATAAAAGTCGGGGCATGATTGGATTATCACCAAAGCTCATGATATTTACTAAGAAGTTTCATATTTATTAAATTCAAATTCAAATTTCAAATATCCAACAAAATTTCATACAAACACAAATAATAATCTAAATGCTTGTTCCAACGAAATAACTTGATTATTCTTCTAGGCCATCCTAAGTGTTTCTTTCCTCAACTTGATCACCTGTATCATGCGTAAAACAGAGGAAATTTTGGGTCAACAAAAGTTGGCGAGTGAAACTTGATAAAACATTTAAATAATTGATTTTTTTATGTTTATTTAAATAAAATTGTGCATAAATCACATGTGAGCAAATGTATATATGTAACCAATCACAAACCATATTGAATGAATGTATAACATGAATGATGATGTATCTGAGATCAAGGCTCAATCAAACGGAGCCGATCTAATGAGGCACCTGATGCTCAACCCGTATCTGAAATGATAAAATGTATCCACATATAAACCACACTACAAGTAATACACATTTGTTCACGAAATGATATAGGCACAAGTGTTAAATAAAATAAAAAGATGATACGACACATGATACACCCCAAAACGTGATTAAAACGGGGAATTTATAGAGATTCACTCACCTTGGGTGCGCATTCGTGAGTGGAAATGAGAGCGCACGAGTTGAGGATTTAACCGATGAAGGAGTACTAATCTAAAATAATAACGCGATAATTCGATAAGTAAATAATTTAATATTTAGGTTAAAAACTTCTTTTAGATTTTTAAGGTATTTTTTGTGATTTTAATTGATATATTTAAACCCTTTAAATTATATATTTCTAAGCATTTTAATTTGGTTTTTCTTTTCATATAAACCATAGAATAAAATATTAATATAAAATAAAAATAAAATAATAAAAAAATCTTGTCAGTCTGACAAGCCTGTCAGACCGGTTCGATGGGAGTGTTGGCATGCGTGTGTTGAGACTCGAACCCGTGACCTCTCGGTTGCGTGCACGCAGCTCTTCCAACTGAGCTACATGTCTAACCCGAAAGAAACCTGATTTTAATTATATTAATACACTATTTAGCTCATTCCAGAAATTATTTTATTTTAAAAAGTTTTAACAGTGTTGAACCGGAGTGTGCCTGGGGTCTCGAACCCGCGACCTGCTATGCCTTTCGCACCCAGCCCAACCAGTTGGGCTGGGTGTCTAGACCAATATATCTTGATCTTTAATTATCTTTATACACAATCTAAGTTAGCACAGAAATGGTTGATTTTAAAAAGGTTTTAAAATGATCAGGCCGGCGTGTGTGCTTGGATTCGAACCAGCGACCCCGGGTTTAGTTTGCACCCGGCCCAACCAGTGGGGTTGGGTGCTTAACCCGGTTGTAATCCTAATTATAATATCTATATATACGTACAACACTTCATCTTCTTCGTTCAAATATTTTTACCCAGAGACATTTACCCGCCCAATAAACAGGAGTGTGATTAATCACTCCGATTAATCTAAACAGTGAAACAAAACAATTAGGTAGAGGGTCGATACCGATGGTGGCGTTTTCCTTTGATTCTCCAGCGGAGAGTACGATTTCCGGTGAAACAAAAGAGAGGGTGTCGGGCAGAGTATTCACAGCTAAATGAAAGGTTCAGTGCGAGGATATAAGGTGTGGGATCGATGGTATTTATAGGGCAGGGGTACACGGTCCGTGGATTGATTTCGGCCAAAATTGTGGAGTTTTGATTGACAATCGGCCGTGATTGATTCCAAAATTAGGTGGAGCCACGTTGAATTGGTGACAGAAAGGCTTGACGAGTTTATTTCAGGAAACCCGCGTCGAAGATTTTGCGAAATCTTCGGTCGGAGTTGCAGGTTTTCCTCATAGTATGTATATACGTAATTCGTTTCCTACTTCTAACCAATTGGTGGGTGTGGCTCGGTGGTGTTTGCGGTGTATGTTAACGCGGGGAACCTGGGGTCGATTCCCGGTTCACCCTTTTTGAAACCTATTTTCTTTAATATTTTTATTAAGCCTATTAAACATTTATTTAATATTTAACGGATTATTTATTATTGTATTATGACTATTTTAAACATTTATTATATATATATATATATATATGTAATATTCTAATATTTTAAACAATTATAAAATAAAAAATAACCGAACGACATACATAAATACACTTTGATTGATAAATTTTGGGCGGGATTTCGAAACCCGATTTACACAAATGTTACAGTGCAAACGGGCAACCCAACTAGTCTTCCATTGCAAAGAAACAAGGCTCCGCTTCAACCATTCATACTTAATGTTTTCTATAAATTTCATTCCTTGTTTAACTATTTAAGATATCTTTTTTTTTTTTCATTTTGAGTATAATGTATAAAAATTTTAATGCCAATAATGCAATTAATATCACGTTATGACATATCTCTTTTCACTGTTTAAATTTCAAATCATCACACATAACGACGAACTTCGTCTCATCACTTAAAGAAGTTGGGTCGTGTCTCACTTTTTCATAGACTGACCACTTCCTCAAAACACACGAGAGAGGTACCGCCGTCATTCAGTCTTGTAACCTCCAGATTTGAGACTCAAGCTTTGGTTGTTGTGTTTGTTTATGTTTTGTAGATTTTAGGATGAGTCACATAGAACTAATCGTAACTTGCTGACAAAGCCAATGAAAATTTGACAAGAATATGGTGGATACGCCGCTGGTAGTTGCTATATATAAGTATTCTTGTCAAATGATCAATAGAGTTGTTAGAAGGTTTTGAGAAGTTCCATGTAGGTAGTGTAAATTTAAATTTAGATAACGACATGGTTGAAGATTTCGTTTTGTGATATAACTTTATCGTTTTCAATGCACCGATTTTCTCAAAACTCTTATGCATGAGATCATATCCAGTCAATCAACTTTGTTTATCAACGCTTCTCACTTCTATATCTCAGGCATCAAAAAGCGATTCATGTAGCAAGGTAATCAACCTTTATTAGGAACATTACCGCCTCAATCAAAATCCAAAACTTCACACTCACATGGTTATGTAAACCCTTAACGACAAATCCAAACCTCACACCCCCTTTATCTATTAGAAGATATTTATATTCTTGAATCAACGCATTCCATAGATCAACCTGTAGAAATCATGAATTTCAGCGAGAAAACGTTTAGGAAATCCGATAGTTAAAATGCGTTGGGAGTCAAAACGATGATCTGAGTTTACTTGGGAACGCGAAGACTCAATGCGTGACAAATACCCGCATCTCTTTCCAGTTACATCTACTACTTCAATTTCGGGACGAAATTTCTAAAAGTAGGGGATACTGTAACATTCGTTGTAAAACGGATTTCCAAAACCCGCTCCGTAAAAAAATTCAAGTATTTATTAAATGTTTAGTTACACATTTATTCATTTTATAATTTGTGTTAGTTAATTTTTATGGTTAATAAATAAATTAAATAGTTAACATATTAAATAATAAAAGAATAAAAATTAAATAAAAGTTAAAAAATATATAAATGAAAAGGGGTAGCCGGGTTTCGAACCCGGGTCGCCATCACACACACACACACACATTACACCACTACACCACACACACATATCTGATTTAATCCTAAAACAAATAAAATTTATATCGAAAAAAAACCCTCTAAAATTAGTTCAAAACACCCGCCCAACATCAACGACTGCAACTCCGAAATCCATAATCAAATTGTCGTTTCTTCTTCGATTTAAAACAGAGAAACCCACCTCAAATCATGTTCTAAGACCCAATCATGGCTCAATTTAGTTACAAAGTAACTGTGGCAATAAATTCATTGACTGGAAACGGTTGAAACCGATTTCCAGAATTAAAACCCGCATTTACCTATAAATATCAGTCCAAACCTATTCTAAAACTCGCTCACACACTCTCAAATCCTCTCAAAGCTCTTAGAAGATCCGTTGTGTCCAACATCCACTTTGCTGGAGTTTGTTAGTCGCCGGAATCTCATCGGAAAAGTCAAGGTCGCGTCTGGTATAACCCTTTCGAATCTTCCCTTACCTTTAAAATATATGCAAAGAATCTTAAACAAGTGTTTTAATTTAAAAGTAATAACGAGGCTAATGTTCTGTGTATCAAAATGTGAAGAAGATGAAGTCCTAATTAGTGTATAAATATAAATAAAAACGGATATTTAACCGGGTTAGACACACAGTCCAATGGTGGACTGTGTGCAATTATAAAGCACATGTCCCGGGTTCGATCCGTACACGTTACCGATTTTCTGAAATAAAAACCAAACTTTTTAACTCATTTAGATCACCCTTGAACATGTGTATAAATTTAACATAAATCAGAGTTCACATGGGTTAGACACACAGCCCAAACGGTTGGGCTGTGTGCACGTGAACTGATGGTCGCGGGTTCGAAACCTGATGTTGCAACCGGTTTTGGAGATTAATAAATATTTTTAATTAAAACCAAAAAAGGAATAATCTAACTAGTATGTATAAGTAATTAAAATCAGAGTTATTTCGGGTTAGACACGTAGCTCAGTTGGTAGAGCTGGGTGCACGTATACGGGATGTCACGAGTTCGAACTAAACACGATGCCAAAAAATCACGCGAATAAACCGGTCAGACCTGACAAGGTCCATATCTTTTTATTTACTATTTTTCTTTATTATTATTATTTAAAAATACTTAAAAATAAGATTTTTAAGTCTAAAAATTGTAATAATTACCACAAAAATAAATCTTAAAACCTAATAAAAAGCATTAATTAGAAATATTAATTTCAAATAAAATTTTATATATTATTGAATTATTACGTGATTATTTAGGTTAGTTTCTCTCGTTGGTTAAATCCAAAATCGTGCGCGTTCGTCGTCAATCCAAGAAAACGCACCCACTGTGAATGAATCCTTACAAATTCCCCATCTTATTCATATTTTGGGGTGTATCATGTGTCGTTACATGTTTTATTTATTCTAACACTTGTGCTACTACCATTATATGATCTAACGTGTTATGTAATGTTGTTTGTTGTATTACGTTGTTACATTTTCTCATTTGAGTGCAATCATTCACATTAGGCCCATCAGTTCCTCGTTAGATATGAGTTGAGCATCGTGTGCCTCATTAGATCGGCTCCATTTGATTGAGTCTTGATCTTACAGTTCATCATTTGTCATGCTCGTGTGTACATTGGTTGATATTATGTGGTTTGTGGTGAGATTTACATCTACGTGTGCTCATATTTATTTATGCATATTTTTATTAAAATAATAAATAAATTTATATCTTTCAAATATTTAAATGAGATTCACTCGCCAACTTTTGTTGACCCAAAAGTCTATTTTTACACATGATACATGTGGATAGGCTGACGCGAGAAACGCATAGGAACTGGCCTTAGAAGAAAAGAACATTTTGTGCTTGTATGATTACGTGTTTGTTGAAATTTCTCCTTTTAATTGGAAATAATAAATATGAAACTTTATTATAGTAAATGTCATGAGCTTTAATGAAAACCCAATCATGCCCCGACTACCATTTCCGCTGCGGGTCAGAGTGTGACATAGGCTTTTGGTGGGAGAGTAGATTTAGGTTTTTGGGAAGTGGGGGTGGGGGTTTAGGTTTTTGGGGGGTGTTGGTGGGGGTGGGTTAGGTGGTTTAGGCTTTTCTGTATTATCGCACATGTGTAGTACAACATTTTTTTTTTGAAAAGTTATTTTTTAATATATTATTTATAGCGATTTTTAACAAAAAAATTCAAAAAAAATGGTATTTTTTAGGCTTTTTTTAGTTAAGTTTTCTTATTTAAAGTAGTTTTTTCATGATCCATCCCCTATATATAAAGTAATATTTTTTTGTAAATAAAATTGGTACGTTTTTTAAGCTTTTTTAGCTAGTTTGAATCTTTCTCATTTATATGTAGTTTTCTTATGATACTACCCCTATATATATATATAGGGTAGGGTTCTAGAGTGAACATTAGGTTGAGAGTGAATTGTGTGAACTAATCTGAGCCATTAGATTATATCATCTAGAGATTTTTAAACAATGGCAAAATTGTAATTATAATGTTGTAACTCCCTTTAAATTAATTGACAGAAGGGTATTTGCGTCTTTTGTAAATTGCATTTATTAAACAATATAATCAAAATTCCTAAAATCTTGCTAGTTTTCGTATATACAAGATACACAGTTGTTAGTGTATACACATGTGTACAGTCTCGATAGTATTAGTTTATACAAGATACACAGATTTTAGTTTATACACATGTGTACAGTCTCGCTAACTATCAATTCATACAAGATACACAGCTGTTAATTTATACACATATGTACTTGAATAATACACATGTGTATAAATTTGTTTTATACCGACCTGTGGGAACAAGATGTAACTATACATAAGTGTATAAGTCTTGTATATACTGACCTGTATACACATATGTAAAAAATATATTTTAATTAGGTTTAATATTTAATTTTAAAAAGAACATAAGAGTTTATTTAAAAATAAACATTAACCCTTTAATCATCTTATAATTAAAATAATTGAGAAATAATTAAAAGTGAGAGAGAGAAAGAGAGTTAAAAGATGAGAAAATTAAGAAATTTTAATTAAAAGTCAATCTTACCCTTTTAATCTAAAAAATGATCAAAGGCCAAGATTAGTTCACTTAATTCACTCTCAAGAAGTTATTCATAAATGATCCTATATATATATATATATATATATATATATGTTATAGGGCTCGGTTCAAATGAAAACCATCACGAGTTGTGAGAACCGTAAGAATTTTTTGTTTCCGCGCTAGTTGGGCCAAGATTTTTTGACATAAACGTAGATGAAAATCTTCTAAACACAACTGTAAAAAAAGTAAAAAAAAATTGTCGAGTTGGTAGTTTTGACTGATGCAAGTTTTTTTACGCTTGCGTATATTTTGCATCAAGATAAATATTTTTTTACGCCTCATGTACATGTGGGTATGCGACATGTTTTTAATTTTTTTGTTGAAACAAGTAATCTTTTTTTGTAACTTTTGACCAAAAAAATTTCGAAAAAACCTTTTGGATGACCTAATTCTTACGGTTCTAACAACTCAAGATGGTTCTCATATTAACCTATCATTTTATATATATATATATATATATATATATATGAAGTATGAAAAACATTTATTTTATCTTTTAAAATTATAGTTATTGTGCAACAGCTAGCAAACACACCCATGTCCGAGTACATAAACCTGATTGATTATACTAGATTTCCATACTCTATGGAGAAAGGAAGGTGTTACCCCTATCTGATTTACTAAAGTAACCGGAGAAATAGTCGAGTAACACACCGTCCACCTTTAGAATGGAGATCAATAGTGACTTTTAATCTGCAAGTGTATTTTATTATTATTATTTTCTGTTTTTCTTTATTTTGTCTTTTTGTGTGGAACTCTTTTTTTCTTTTTGTGTTGCTTCTTTTTTTAATTTTATTTTTAATATTATTTTAAAGTTTTATCTTTTATAATTATAAAGTATTAATTTTATAATCACGTTTTTGTAAAAATTAGTTATCTTTTTATAACTTTTTAGATACAATATTATATAATATTCCTAACTGTCATTGCAGTGTTTTTATTTTAATTTATATGTAGATGTAAATTCTACTCCAAATCAAGTTGAAAATAGTAGTATACAAGTGATGGAAACTCAGTCGTAGATGTTATCAAAGTTGTCTTGCCGTTTGTTTTTGTTTAACGTGCATAAACTTACGTCGTTTACACTTTTATATACAGTTTTCTCATAATCCTACCTCTCTCTGTATATAAGGTATAAAAAATTGTTTATTTTATTTTTTAAACTTATAATTGATGTTCAACTGCTAGCAAACACACCCATGTCCGAGTACATAAACCCGATTGGCCATACTAGATTTCCATACTCTATGGGGAAAGGAAGGTGTTGCCCCCTGTTTGATTTAGTATAAGTAACAAGAGAAATAGCCAAGTAACACACCGTCCACCTTTAGAATGGAGATCAATAGTGATTTTTAAGTGTTTGATTGTGCAAGTGTATTATTATTATTATTATTATTATTATTATTATTATTATTATTATTATTTATTATTATTATTATTATTATTATTATTATTATTATTATTATTATTTTCTGCTTTTCTTTATTTTGTCTTTTTATGTGGAACTTTTTTTTCTTTTTGTGTTGCTTCTTTTTTGAATTTTATTTTTAATATTACAAATTATTTTAAAGTTTTTTTATACTTATAAAGTATTAATTTTGTAATTACGTTTTTGTGCATAAATTATTATCTTTTTATAACTTTTTAGATACGATATTATATTATATTTCTAAGTGTCGTTGCGATGTTTTTTATTTTTATATATGTGTAGATGTAAGTTCTACTCCAAATCGAGTTGAGAATAGTAGTGTACAAGTGATGGAAGCTCAATCATAGATATTATCAAAGTTGTCTTGCCGTTTTGTTTTTGTTTATGGTGCATAAACTTACGTCGTTTACACTTTTCGTTATATTAGTAATATAATATAACACCATATAAAATTATAGTTCGAACGAGTAAAATATAGTTGATTTTGTGTTCTTTAATGTGACGAACAAAGTGATGTCATTGGAACAACATCAGTACCGGAACAATATTCTGTTTTATTATTTTCTCAATGTATCGCAATAGAGTTTTATTTTTGTATCATAAATTATAGCGAATAGCAATTGTAAGAAAATTGTTACATTGCAACAATCTATAGAACTTACGCACACCAACGCACACTTTTGCCTCATCTAGTTAATACGTATGATACATGTGTGACAATGGGCTATCTCTTCAATTGTGGAATGAATGAAAGTGTCGTGTTGCACTTCTAGCAGAGCCAATGACTTGTAGCTTAACTAGCATTAGAGGGGTAATGAAGATTTAGTATTGAAGGTTACAGACCTCAAGTTTGAATCCGATCTCAATCGAATTTTACCGCAGTAGGTCTTCGGGCGGTGGGGTTTTACTCGGAACTAGAGATGGTGGGCTTAGGCTACTCAACGTTGTTAGTGATCGTTGGTGTATGGAATCGTCTCTTGCCATTAGGTTAACCCGGATAGCCAGGCTTCTATTATTTGGTCGTTAAAAAAAACCATTGAGTAACACAAATTGCAAATTAACAATGTAAAAGGAAACCTTAAAATCGATTTTTCACCGTTTTTAAGATCGCTAATTTAATTAGGTTTATTCACTTATTAAAGCTACCGCTCACTCACTTTTCATATTAATGTATATCAAAAAGCAACTCTATTTATTTTACGGTTCATCCTAGTCATTCCCACTCACACGCTGCCATGTGACAACCTCCTTTCTTTTTACAAAACTTTTTTGTCACTTTAATAACTCAACTTTGCTAATAACATGTTTAGTCTCTCTACTTTAAAAAAAAATCTTTGTTTCCATTTTAAACTTTATAAAATACATGTTTAATCTTTATATTTTAATAAAGTTTAATCAACATAATTTTAATCTCTCTACTTTCCTAATAACATGCTTAGTCTCTCTACTTTAATAATTTTTCAAACTCCTTTGTTTTTCTTTTTTAACTTTACTAATATACACTTTATTTTTGTTCTACGTTTTGGTAATAATTTTTGTAATGTCATTTTTAAACTGACTAGCTTTCACTAGGGATGTTCAGAATTTGTTTCGAATTCGAAAAATTTGAAATTCGATTATCAAGAATTCGTTTCGACTATAAGAATTTGAATTCGATTCAATTCGAGTCATGTAAATCGAATACGAAATTATACTTTCAAATTCGATTCGATTCGATTCGAAATTCGAATAAAAGTTATACATTTTATTTATTATTTTTATATATAATACATATGTAACTTCTATTGGGCTATACTATATATTATTTTCAAAATTTGTTCCAAGTATTAAAATTACTCATTACCAAACCCATTACATGGCCCCTAAGTAGCAAATCTATCAATAGATTTCTAACCCTAAAATATAACTTGTAATGTGGAGTGGTTATTTCCAACTTATCGTTTTGAATGTTAGACTTATATTACTTCATTTGGAACTTTTTAATGTGATATTGTGCTTTATGGCTGCTTTAAGTTTATGTTTCATTTTGATTGTTTTTTACATGTTTTAAAAGAACCGGAATCAAATCGAATTTATTTGAATTCGAGTCGAATTCGAATTTTAATCGAATACGAATTGGGTTTTTTATTCGAATACGAATTCGAATTGAATTGGGTAGGTTTTAATCAAATACAAATCGAATTCGAATTCAAGGGAAAATAAAAATTAATCGAATAGTTCAATTCGAAAATTCGATATTCGATTCAATTAACACCCCTAGCTTTCGCAAGTACGATGGTTACGTTTGAATGTTCATTTCCACATGGTTCTACGTTATCTTTTTTTCATTTCGTATACCGAGTGTCAATATTGTTTAATAATCAAATTTTTTTGATAACGCACGGGATAAAATACTAGTTTTTAATATATGAGCAAAGAGGAGTGGATCTAGTTGGCTTGTAGCCGTACATGAAGAAATTTGTTTTCTTATATATTAAAAGGGAGTTCTTACTACTTTTTGGAAGAAAAATAATAATATTTAACGTCTATTTAGGAGACATCATTGTATAATATTGTTGAATATCATGCAAAAAAAATGAGAGGGAGAAGGTGAGAATAGAAAGATTTGGGATCAAGGAAGCGTGACCCTTCAATTTTAAGCTATTTTTTCTAATGATATTGTTTGGAATATATATATATGTATGTGAATTAATTAAAAGATTAGCAAAGGTCCATGAGCTAAATGTGCATAGATTATTTCTTGACTTTATTTAGAAGCTTTTTCTGTTGAATGCAACGCAACAACTATGAAAGTTCACAAATCATATTCGGTAAACCCTTAGTAATTCTAGTGCCGACAAAGTTTTTTTTAGTAACCATTGTTTAAATTTTTAAGTACCGATTTACTACTACAAAAAGTTTATACGACGAATTCATACATTGTACTACAAATGATTAGAAGTAGGGATGACAAAAGAAACCTAATTATGACAAGAAAAACTCAAAACCCGAAACAAAGAAGACGGGCATTCGAGTATAGGACTGCTATGGAATTATATAGATAACTCGTTTTGCCGAATCATACCTGGAATGGAATTAATATAGAAAACATCCAGGACGGGCATTCGGGTATAGGACCACTATGGCATTCGGGTTCAGGTGCATGTATGGGTATACCCAATCTGATTGTCTGAAACATGCATACCCGTTTACCCGAATCATACGTGAAATTTTTTTCTTTTCTTTTTATTTTTCCTTGTACTTAGGTAACAGAATATGTGATTTATTACATTCTGAATTTGTTATGGCTCTTAAATGCATAAAATATGTAAAAAATTAGAATGATAAGAATTGTACGTGAAAATCATAACGGGCAATATTTAACGAACTAAATAGTAAACGGGTATACAAAAAGGTATACATACTCCATGATCACAAATTATCAATTAATCGTGCAGTACTCAATAAGTAATTAGTAATCATAACCTGACATGTATCGGGCGGTTATCAGACATAATGTTACAATCAGATATAAGACTTAAATTACCAATACTCGTCATACACATGTCCCATTGAAATCCCTACTTCAAAACACAAAAATATTCGCATTATTACCAACTGAAAACACCATTCCATCTTCCTAATTTCACACTTAAAACATGACTTGTTTTAAAGACGAAATGTCCACAAGTTTGCGTGTGACACGAAGTGAATTTCGACTGGTATACCCTTTATAAGATATCACTGTATCTTCGCGATAGCGAGTGTAATTTTTTTCAAATCAAATACTATATTGACTAATTTTTTTAAAACAATTTATCCGATACACGAAGTAGCACACAGTGGCGTGCAAATAGTGGGTCTTTTGTGCGTACCGAATTATAAAGTTTGTTTTAAAGTACAGAATTATAAAGTTAAACTCATTTAGAGTCTTTTTCATAACTTTATTTGTAGAATAATGGATTTTAATAATCCTAACTATTGTTTGTCAGCCGGCAACGGTCTCAACTTCAAAAATTCTCACTGGTGGTCCTATCTTTTCATGTATTGGCCTTCAATGACCCTGATTAACAGAACCCTATCGCCGTTAGTTTCCAGTCGCCAAAAAAACGGTTTTTGGTCAGAAAAAGGTTCCTAAAGGTCCGATCTATGGTTACAAACAGGTTTCGGACGAAAACTTTGAGTTTTCCGGCTAAAAAGTTGAGTTTTTGGGCCAAAAAGAAGTTTTCCGGCAAAAAGGAGCAGTTCCGGTTACCTTAAGAATTGGGGCTTTTTACTAGAAAAGGTTTCTAAGGGTGCGTAATAAGGTTACAAAGAGGTTTGAGACAAAAAAGTTGAGTTTTCCGGCCAAAAAGGAGTATTCCGGAAAAAAAACGTTTTTCTGACGACCCCAGACTAATGGCGTTAGAATTCTGTTAATCAGGCCTATTAAAGGCCAATATGTGAAAAATTGGGATTGCCAGTGTGAATTTTTGAAGTTACAACCGTTACCGAACATCGGGTAATAATTAACATTATTAAAATCCATTATTCATTATATTTATAATATTAAGCATTGTAAAAAAAAATGCAATACACATTAACTTTCACACAGAGGTGAGAGAGAAAAAAGTAGAAAGGTATATTTGGAAGGCACTCCAAAGGCAATCAACCGTTTTCATATCTTTCCATTCACTATTTGTGTAAGCCGTTGTCCACTTGTCGCCATTGATTATACCCCCCAAATAAGCAAACATACCTTAAAGTTAATAACCTAATGAAAAAGCTAAATAAGGGTTTAAGGGAAAATTATGACAAAGTTAAGTTTTAATGGGAAAATGACAAAAATGTATGATTTTGTAAATAAACTAGGGTCTAGGAGGATGCACCGCGCGAAGTTGAGGGTATGCTGCCGACATCAATTCAGTTTGTTAAAGTACATATACAATATCCAGATGTGGTATATCAGTCGGTACGTGTTTTACATCCATAAAAACTCATAAAAAGCAAATAATGATGCAGCATGTACATATATTGTTAGAACGGTATCAGTTTGGTCCACTCGTAGTACCGACACTCAATATGATTTACCGTTGCTAGAATTCATTCGGTATCTGTTTAGCTCGTTACACTATCAGTACAAATCGAGGCGCATTTTAATTGATTGGAAAAAATAAAAACAGATTATGGTATCGGTTACAATAATGCGTTAATTAAATGTAACCATAACTAAGTAATCTTAAACCAAGGTTATATACATTACTAAGTAAATGATGTAAGATGCATCATACGTTTAACTAATCATATCGGCTATCTGCCTTTGTTTAATTATGAATTTATGATCAAACATTGTAATTGGATGCGGAAGAAAAAACAAAAGCATTAAGTTTTGGTTTAAAAAAATAAATGAGTTTGAATTTAAAAATAATCTCTTATAACTAATTTTTGTAAGAGAGTTTTTGTTAAATATTAAGTTTATGTTAAACACAGAATGAATTGCTTTGTAATATAGAAATATTATTGTTAAAACATAAAGCCTAAAGGGGAATAAAAAAGAGAACCTCACTTAACACAAGTTAAGCGGCAAATCACTTTTGGATGACATCAAGGAATATCGAAGTCTTGCGGGCGCCTTGCAGTATCTCACTTTCCCACCACCCGACTTTTTTATGTCGTTCAACAAGTGTGCATTCATATGACCACACGTATCCATGCTTTAAAGCAGATTCTAAGATACATCAAGGGAACCATATCCTTTAGGCTACATCTTCGCCCGTCCAAGCCACTCCATTGGTCTCTTACACGGACGTGGACTGGGGAGCTTGCCCCGACACGACGTTCCACTTTTGGGTATTGCATATATATGGGTGACAACCTTCTTTCTTGGTCCTCTAAATGCCAACCCACATTATCTCATTCTAGTGCTGAAGCAAAGTATCGGAGGGTTGCTAATGTGGTTTCGGAAGTATGTTGGCTTTGAAATTTACTCCTTGAGTTACATCACCCACCCACACACACCACTCTCGTCTATTGTGACAATGTTGGTATTATCTATCTCATTTGGAAACCCATTCAAAATCAACGTACTAAACACATTGAAAGGGACACTCACTTCGTCCAAAAGAAGGTGGCTAAAGGTCATGTCCGGGTCCTCCATGTTCTCTCAAGATATCAAATTGCCGAGATTTTCACCAAAGGATTACCAAAGGTTCTCTTTGATGAATTTTAATCCAGTCTCAACATCCGTGATCGTTCCATGTCGACTGCAAGGGAGCATTAGAATATATGTAAAATATTGTGTCACACTTCTCGATGCTCCTTTTTGGTGTGTGTCCACTAGGAAAGGTTCTCACTACTAGGCTGGCATCCTAACTCCACAGCATACAACACAACATCAAACTGTTATTTGTTAAAACACATACAAAATGTAAGACAAAGTTAAGAAAAGTAATAATGAATAATATACTTTTATTTTAAAAAAAAACCGATTTAATTTATATTAGGTTCGTAGCACATTGTAAACTAAAAAAACATATCTATAAAACCGTAATAACATATGAGCACATTCAGGGATAGTTAAAATTCGTTTCGCTACACACGCAAGCAAATGTGCCTTACATGAACTCATGGACATTGTGTCACACGTCTTGTTTTTAAGTATAAAATCATAATCATCAACCTGTTTTATGTCTTTTTTATAAGTTCTTATTTTTATTTGCCAATCACCAGGTTTTCAATCTCTGTGAGTAAACCATAAATAAAGATTTGTCTATATTTTTTCTGCTATTATTTCAATTTCAAATGTCATATTCTTTCCAAGAGTCGTCATCTTCTAGTTGACACAAAAGAAAATAAATTGCTTTCAGTGGAAATTATTGACAATAAATAATATAATGTTTAAATCACCAAAGGTTAGTTTCTCACTACTGTCATACTCTTTATATAACATTAAGTCAAAGACTCGTGTGTCATTTCTACAGTTGATATCTCATTTTCAAATATGATGACAGGATCAACCTTTTTTATTCTATAGATCTATCGTGTTTTCTTTTTATCTCAAGAACCATCATCTTGTATTTGAACACAAAACGTAACATCGACGGAAACCCGTGTCAAGAGAGTCCGCTAATCTTCCAGCCGCACCCAAATTCGTCACAATTATTTTATCAAATGTGAGTTTCCTTAAGAAAACCGTGAAATAGAACAATACTTTGTTGTCGGTGTAACATTCGTCGTAAAACGGGTTCCAAAACCCGTTTCGTTTAAAATTCAAAGAATTTATTAAATGTTTCGTTATGCATTTATTTATTTTATAATTTGTATTAGATAATTTTTGTGGTTAATAAACAAATTATATAGTTAAAGTTAACTAAATGAAAAGCAAAATAATTCTAATAAATAAAAAGTTAAAAAAATAATAAAAAAATAAATTAAGAAGAGGGGCAGCCGGGTTTTGAACCCGGGACCCTAACAGATCACTCACCAAAACACCGCTGGTCTACACATACTTTTGTTAGAAACTTGAAAACAAATAATTCTTATAGTGAAACTGACAATCAAACCTGCAAGTTCGATCAGTAACCACCCAAGAGCTAAATCAGTGTAATCAAATTGAAGTTACGAGTTCTTTTGTTTTGATAAAACGGGTATAAATGATTGCTAAGTATCAGTTTCAAAACGGAATTCGGAGTCAATGATATGAAACCGTTGTAATAAATGATTTTAAAAACTGAAATTGAAACCGTTGAAATCTATGATTTTTGAAATTGAAACCGAAAACAAGGTTATCTTTGCCTATAAATTTCGACCTCAAATCATTCTAAACTCGCTCAATTTTCACTCTAAAAACCTTTGAAGAACATCTCTCAATTGTTTTCGACATCGCAGGAATTCACTGAGCTATCACCGGAATCTTAACTGAAAGGGGTTTTGGAGCCCGTTTTATACGTATGTTACAAGCCTTCTCAACTGTGATTGTCCAACGACCGCAAAGTGCGCTATGCTACTGGACGCTTGTATGGAGTAGCCCTCACGTGGTGGAATGCTGAGAAGGGCAGACGAGGCGCCGAAGCCGCTGTAGCCCTAACTTGGGAAGAATTGAGAGAGCTTATGACTAGACGTTTCTGTCCAAGAAGTGAAATTAAGAAACTAGAGGATGAGTTCTATTCCTTGAAGCAAAAAGAGGGAGATCACATAACCTATAACAAGATGTTCCTCGAGTTGAATCAAATGATTCCAAATTGTTTCACCCCTCTCTACCGTTTGATCGAGCACTACATTCGGGGTCTTCCTTCAAAGATTTAAGACCCTGTGATGAGTACTACACCTGCA
Organism: Scalesia atractyloides; assembly: GCA_947069175.1. NCBI lineage: Eukaryota > Viridiplantae > Streptophyta > Magnoliopsida > Asterales > Asteraceae > Scalesia > Scalesia atractyloides. The sequence goes on from CAMTDV010000001.1 coordinate 88,608,870, forward strand.
ACTTTGGAAGCAGCAATGGAGCTAGCTACAGAGCTCACTGAAAACCACATTAGGAATGGAGATTTCAAGGATGAGAAGAAGAAAGATAAAACACCAACTGAAACCTCAAACTTAACCCAAACTGAATCCTCTTCCCAACTCACTTCCAAGAGAAAGCGAGACAGACAAAATTTCGTTTTTACTCAAAGCAGTCAACCAGCTCCACAAGCTGTACCTCTCCAAGCTATCCCAATCACTCAAGTAGCCCCCAAATCTGCTTACCCGAATAAGAAACCTTACTTTGGTCCTCACCCTCAATGCAACACCTGCTTTTAACACCATCAACCCACCATACCCTGCCGTCTTTGTGCTAATTGTGGGCGTTATGGTCATCTGAGCAAAACTTGTCGTACTCCTCAAAATCAAACTCCACCCCCTGCCCAAAATATGATTCAACCCTATCAACAATCTTAATATCCCATGGTTCCATATGTTCGAGCCTGCTCTAATTGTGGTGACCCTACCGACTTTAGAAACACGTGCCCTAGGTTGCTTAATATCATTAACGCCCAAGCTCAATCAAACCCATTTAACCAAGCAAATCAAGCAAACCCCGTGAGAGGAAGAGCTTACAACATCAACGCTAACCCAGTTGAAGTCAGTAACGGTGCAAATGAGCAACCTAACTAGCCTTCCATCACCAAGAGTCAAGACTCAGCTCCAACCGTCTAGTTTTTAATGTTTTCTATAAACCTCAATCTTTGTATATCCCTGTTTCAATTTGGGAATTTATGTATCCAAGAATTCTAATTGATATCATTGTTTTATTTCATGTATCTACTCATCGATTTAAAATTTCATGTCATCATACATCACGACTCAACTTGTCTCATCATTTAAAGAAGTTGGGTCGTGTCTTACTTTTTCATAGACTGACCCCTTTATCATAAAACACGAGAGAGGTACCATCGTCATTCAGTCATGTATTAGATTTGAGACTCAAGCCTTGGCTTTTGTGTTTGTTTATGTTTTGTAGATTTTAGGACGAGTCACGTAGAACTAATCATAACTTACTGACAAAGCCAATGAAAATTTGATAAGAACATAGTGGTTACGTCGCTGGTACTTCCTATATATAAGTATTATTGTCAAAGGATCAAAAGTATTGCCAGGTGGTTATGGGAAGTTCCATGTAAGTAGTGTAATTTTTAATTTTGATAACGTCATGGTTGAAGATTTCATCTTTTGATATAACTTTATTTTGCCAACGCATCGATTTTCTCAAAACTCTTATGCATGAGATCAAATCTAGTTAACCAACCCTGTGTATCAACGCTTCTCACCTCAGGCATAAAAAAACGATTCCTGTAGCAGGGTATTAAGCCTTACTGAGAACGTTACCGCCTCAATTAAAATTCAAAACTTCGCACTCCTCTGGTTGTGTAATCACCAAATCCAAAAATCACCCCTCTCTTTTCCGCTAAGAAATATTGAGATTCTAGTCAGAATGCGTTGGAAGTCAAAACGAGAACCTGAGTTCACTTGGGAACGCGAAGACTCAATGAGTGAAAAATACCCGCATTTTTTTCCAGTTACAACTACTACTTAAATTTCGGGATGAAATTTCTAAAAGTACGGAATACTGTAACATTCGTCGTAAAACGGGTTCTAAAACCCGCTTCGTTTAAAATTCAAAGATTTTATTAAATGTTTCGTTATGCATTTATTTATTTTATAATTTGTATTAGATAATTTTTGTGGTTAATAAACAAATTATATAGTTAAAGTATTAACTAAATGAAAAGCAAAATAATTCTAATAAATAAAAAGTTACAAAAATAATAAAAAAATAAATTAAGAAGAGGGGCAGCCGGGTTTCGAACCCGGGACCCTAACAGATCTCACTCACCAAAACACCGCTGGTCTACACATACTTTTGTTAGAAACTTGAAAACAAATAATTCTTATTGTGAAACTGACAATCAAACCTGCAAGTTCGACCAGTAACCACCCAAGAGCTAAATCAGTGTAATCAAATTGAAGTTACGAGTTCTTTTGTTTTGATAAAATGGGTATAAATGATTGCCAAGTATCAGTTTCAAAACGGAATTCGGAGTCAATGATATGAAACCGTTGAAATAAATGATTTTAAAAACTGAAATTGAAACCGTTAAAATCAATGATTTTTGAAATTGAAACCGAAAACAAAGGCCTATAAATTTTGACCTCAAATCATTCTAAACTCGCTCAATATTCACTCTAAAAACCTTTGAAGAACATCTCTGAATTGTTTTCGACATCGCCGGAATTCACTAAGCTATCGCCGGAATCTTAACCGAAAGGGGTAAAATATCTTTCTCCAACTAAAAGCTCTTATTCTTATTTGTCAGTGATTAGTTGTTTCAAAAACAGTTGATCAAAACTGTTTAAACAGTTTATTAGTCGGGTTCATGTCTAAGTCGATAATTGATGAAAGAGATGAAGTCGAGTTAGTGTTTAAAGATAATTAAAAACGGGTATTTAAACGGGTTAAACACACAGTCCAGCGGTGGACTGTGTGCAATTACAAGCATACGTCTCGGGTTCGATCCACACACGTTACCGACTTTCAGAAATAAAATCCATTTTTTTTAATCTATTCAAAACACCCCATAATTTGTATATAAGAGTAATAAAATTCAGTGTATAAATGGGTTAGACACACAGCCCAACTGGTTGGGCTGTGTGTGTAACATTTGTCAAAAACGGGTTTTCCAAACCCGCTTAGTTTGTAATCGAATATCAAGTTATAAATGTTTCGTTGCGTATTTATGTTTATTTTAATTTTAAACGATGCATAATTAATAAACAAATTAGAATTTAAAAACTATAATTAATAAAAAGTGAAAATAAAATAAATAAAAAAGAAAACCGGCTGCCGGGATTCGAACCCGGGTCAGCCGGGTGAGTCTAACGATTTAACTCGTGTACATATAACCACTCCGTCACTTGATATTTTTGTGAGTTCTAGGAAGCAATTAAATCATATGTTCAACCAAGAATCGACCTGTTACGCTAACTGAAACCGTTATCGGCTTCCAAACGTCCAAGACGTTTGAGTGATCACGGATTTCTGATCATAACCGATAAACCGACAATTTTAATCAATTCAGTCTTGAATGGACTTGAATTCATGTGATGATCGGTTTTAATAACCGAAAATCTGCACTTCCTGAATTACTCCAACAATAGCACCCTCTCGCGACTCAAACTCATCCGCAGAACCTCCAATTTCACTTTCGCTCTACTTTCAGTTCGTCGGAAAAGCTTTTTGAACTCGCCGGACTTTCGCCGGAAAACCGTGTTTTCCATCAAATCAGTAAGTTTCTCAATTCTTTCATCGTCTATCAGTTGTTAAGCTTTTGCTAACTCAAACCCTTCAATCAGAATCAGTTCCAGGCGACGATATCGGATAATCATCATTTGCCGGAAAATCTCTGAGAATTTCTAGAACTCGCTATTAAACGGTATAAACCTTTAAACATTCTGATAACTCTTGTTCAGTACTTCAATTCCGCATCCAGCTAATCAAAATTGTTAATTGGTCCGCTCAGACAAAGTCCGTAAAAACAGAGCCGACGACTTTACCAGAATTCTGAGAAAGATCATTTCTCCGGTATGTTTACTTCCAAAATCTTCTCTGCCATTTCATTTTTAATCATTTGAATGTTTGTCAATCGAATTAAACAAGAAACAGTAGGGTAATCGTTGTCTGTGATATTGTAACGAAGAAGATGAAGTTAGTTTGTTTATAAGTTTAATATAAATTGGATATTATCTCGGGTTAGACACACAGTCCAGCGGTGGACTGTGTGCGCACATATATCACACGCCGCGAGTTCGATCCTTGACAAAATCGTATGCTCTGTAATAAAGATGTTTTCCTTTTTAACTGAACCGGATTAACTCACTGAAGATGTTAAGTATAATAAAAATCGGTATATTAACCAGGTTAGACACACAGTCCAGCGGTGGACTGTGTGCAACACTAACCCACAGGTCCCGGGTTCGAGACCTGTTACACACTCCGGTTCGATGATTAAAACCCTTTTTGAAAATAAAAGAATTTTGAATAAACTAAAATAGTATATAGATATAATTAAAAACAGAATTATTTCGGGTTAGACACGTAGCTCAGTTGGTAGAGCTGCGTGCACGCGTACGGGAGGTATCGGGTTCGAGCCTTACCCGGCGCACATATGCACATTAGCGAACCGGTCAAACAGTCAACAGTCACGGTCAACGGTCAACGCAAAAGTCAACATTTTTTTTATATTTTTATTTATTTATTTAATTTAAAAATCAATTAAAAATACTTAAAAACAATGTTTTTAAAGATAGAAAACAGCCTTAAACTCACAAAAATATATCTAGAAATCTTATTAAAATTATTAATAAAATCCACTCATTTACCATACCTTTTCGTTGTTGTTTAGGTTAGTTAATTCCCGTCGATCAATCCTTTTAACTCGTGCGCATTTCATCATCTTCAACCGAACGCACCCAATGTGAGTGAATCTCTACAAATTCCCCGTTTTAATCACGTTTTTGGGGTGTATCATGTGTCTTATCATTTATTATATTTAAACCATTGTGCATCCAACATATCCATGAACAAATGTGTATTCAACATGTATCAACTGGTTGTTATGGTTATTGTTTAGAGTAAATTATCATTTTCAGTACATACATTATCATAGGCCGCCGCTCCCCATTACATTATGAGCGTTGAGCAGTTCCCCATTACATTATGAGCGTGAACCAGGCGTTGCCAACATACGATCGGCTCCGTTTGATTGAGCCTTGATCGCACAGACATTTATCATAGGCCGTCTGTTCCCCATTACATTATGAGCGTGAACGTGACGTTGCCAACATATACAGTTTCATTCATGTTATATATTTATACAAGTTGGTTTGTTATTGTACGTTATTGTTCGTTGTTGTTATGGTTATTGTATGATTTAATTACGTTTGCTTACATATGATTGTTGCACAATTTTTCATGATAAAGATAACAAGAAATCAATAATAAATGTTTTTCTAACAAGGTTCACTCGCCAACTTATGTTGACCCAAAAACCCCCATTTTTACACATGATACAGGTGATCCAGCTGCAGCAAGAAACACATAGGATGGCTTAGAAGAATAAACTGGTTTAGACTTTGGATTGTTTAGCTGATTATATTTCTTGTATTTGTATGAACATGTTTGGAATATTGAGGATGTAATTTTGACTTTAATAAATATGAAACATATTAGTAAATATCATGAGCTTTGGTGATAACCCAATTATGCCCCGACTCTTATTCCGCTGCGGGTCGGGGTGTGACAGATCGGTATCAGAGCCATGACTATAGGGATATAGGATAGGTTATTAGACCCTTAGAGCCTATACTATAGTTGATTAGAATTTTTAAAATTTTTGTGTGTTACATGCAAAATTCATGATGTTTATATGTTTTATGTTTAATGTTACATTCAATGTTATGCAAGCATGTTCATAAGTACATATTATATTATAATGCCTATCATGAATCACATCATTTCCATGATTATTTTTGCAATGATTTTTGTATTTTCAAATCACATCAAAGTGAGTTCTCGTGACGGGCATGTAGTAACTGGAAGGGTACAAGTACCGGTAGTCGGAACGTCCTGTCTAGGCTTGGCATTCGTATAAATCCAAAATAAAGGACCAGTTTGCCTACCTGGGGACTAACGATGAGAGTACGAAGTACCTATTAGGCCAAAGCATGCTATACCAAACGTCGTGTGAGCTAACCCCACTTTGAGTTGTCATTGTGTCTACACCTGGACACATTCCGACCATACATCTCGTAAACATATTTCATGGTTTTCGTTCGGGTGATGTGAGTGTTAAACCGCCAATACTAATGTGAATCCTACCAAGCCAATAGTCATGGGGGCCCACATGACTATACAGGTGAAGGTATGGGGGACATTTGAGGCCCAACATGAGCAAACCCAAGACATCCTATGGATGTAGTTGCATTATTGATATTTATGTTATTTTTATTTTCTTTAAGACACATGACACCTAAAAAGACTCCATAAACTCACAATCTTCTTATGTATGTTCCTGTAGATGTCGGCTAGGCAACAACAAGGGGTAGAAGATCAGGAAGGTCACACAAACGCTTGGCCACTCAAATCGCAAAACAAATGGCCGCGGTGCTTCCTGACATTGTGGTTCAAGTACAACAAGCTCTCGCCACAAATCCCACCAATCCTCCCTAGCAAGAAGACCAGAACATCGGCAACCCTCCTACCAAAAAGTGCTCATATAAACATTTCAAGTCTTGCGATCCTCCGAAATTTGAAGGGACCGAAGGTGTCACTGCTTTTCTCCACTGGTTTGAGGAAATGGAAAACACCTTCCTCAACTGCGATTGTCCCGAGGATCGCAAGGTACGATACGCAACCGGGAGACTATTTGGGGTAGCTCTTACCTGGTGGAATACTGAAAAGGGTAAGAGGGGAATCGAAGATGCAATGGCCTTAACGTGGGAGGAGTTAAGGGAAATCATGACGAGACGATTCTGTCCTAGAAGTGAGATTAAAAAGTTAGAGGATGAATTTCATTCATTGAAGCAAAATGAGGGAGATCATACTTCCTACAAAAAGAGGTTCTTAGAGTTGAACCAAATGGTCCCTAACTTGTTCACCCCAGTTTACCGCTTAGTCGAGCACTATATTCGAGGTCTTCCCTCGAAAATTCAAGACTCAGTTCTCAGCACTTCGCCAGCAACACTTGAAGCTGCTATGGAACTAGCTACTGAGCTTACCGAGAATCGAATTCGCAACGGTAAATTTAAAGATGAGAAAAAGAAAGCCCCCGTTGAGGGCCAAACTTCAAACCATTCCACCTCCTCCTCTAAATTTGCTAACAAGAGGAAACGTAACACCAGAAACTTTGCTGTCACACAAACGAATTTCCCTATCCCTGCTGCACCCATTACCCAAGTTGCCCCCTCACCTGCACCATATAAAAGGCCATACTCTGGCCCATTCCCAAAATGCAACCGTTGCCAATACCATCACTTTCCTGATCATCCCTGTCAACATTGCACCGGCTGTGGTCGCGCAGGTCACACTGTTCAAACCTGTCGCATACCTCAGCGGACGAACCGCCACCAGCCCTCAACCCAAACCCACCATCAAATAATGGGTCAAGCCCAACAATCTCTACTACTACCACCTACCCAACATTTAGCCCAGTCCTACTACCAACCCAACTACCCCATGGTGCAACCTATGCGGGCTTGCTACAATTGTGGAGACCCAAGCCACTTTAGAAACACTTATCCACGTTTGGTAAACATTATACATGCTCAAGCCCAAGCAAATCCGGTGAATCAGGCTAACCAAGCTCCTCCACCTGCAAGAGGAAGAGCTTTCAACATCAACGCTAATCAGGCTAGAGCTGACAGCAATGTGGTTAACGGTACGTTTCTTATCAATGGTAGTTATGCATCCATGTTGTTTGATACTGGCGCGGACAAAAGTTTTGTGTCCTTAGAATTTGAACCCATCCTCAACCAAACTCGTGATAAGCTCATGGAATCCATAACAGTAGAAGTTGCTGACGGAAACCCGGTCTTATTAAACTCTATTATACGCAATTGTACTCTCACCTTAAACGATCACGATTTTCCAGTTGACCTCATTCCTATGAAGTTGGGAAGCTTTGACATTATAATTGGTATGGACTGGCTCAGCCAACATCAGGCTGAAGTTGTATGCCGCGAAAAGTTTATACGCACTCCTCTTACAAACGGTCAGACTCTACGAATCTTTGGAGAAACCCCATCGAAAGGACTCAGATTAATGTCCTGTCTTCAAGCTCGAAAATATCTCCGCAAGAATTATGTCGCATTTCTAACTCATGTCGTCAAAAAGGGAACCATGGAGAAGAAACTTGAAGACATCCCAGTAGTAAAAGATTTTCCGCAAGTTTTTCCTGACGACATTTCAGGACTTCCTCCCGTGAGAGAAATCGAATTTCGCATCGATCTTATACCTGGTGCTACACCAGTTGCAAAGTCTCCTTATAGGTTAGCCCCCTCCGAAATGCAAGAGCTAGCCAGTCAATTGCAAGAGTTGACTGACAAAGGATTCATACGTCCTAGCTCCTCGCCTTGGGGTGCACCTGTCCTTTTTGTGAAGAAGAAAGATGGAACGTTTCGCATGTGCATCGACTACAGAGAACTCAACAAGTTAACGGTCAAGAACCGCTATCCATTACCTCGCATTGATGATCTTCTTGACCAACTTCAAGGCGCCAGCTGTTTTTCAAAAATCGACCTTCGTTCTGGTTATTATCAACTCAGAGTACATGAAGAAGACGTCCCAAAGACCGCCTTCCGAACTCGTTATGGTCATTATGAATTCATGGTCATGCCATTTGGTTTAACCAACGCTCCAGCTGTCTTCATGGATCTAATGAACAGAGTCTGCAAACCCTATCTCGATCGCTTTGTTATAGTCTTCATCAACGACATCCTCATTTACTCAAAGTCTAAGTCTGATCATGAACGGCACCTTCGACTCATACTTACACTCTTAGGGAATGAAAAGCTCTACGCCAAATTCTCCAAATGCAAATTCTGGTTAAAAGAGGTACAATTCCTTGGACATGTCGTCAATGACAAGGGAATACATGTCGACCCCTCAAAGATCAAAGCAGTACAAGAATGGCAAGCGCCACGTACACCAACCGAAGTAAGATCATTCCTTGGTTTGGCTGGTTATTATCGCCGTTTCATTTCAAATTTCTCCCGCATTGCTGTACCACTCACGGCGTTAACTCATAAAGGGAAACCCTTCATATGGGGACCCAAACAAGAAGAAGCCTTCCAGACCCTTAAACAAAAACTCTGTGATGCACCTATCCTCACTCTTCCTGAAGGTTGTGATGACTTCGTGGTTTATTGCGACGCGTCAAGGCAAGGACTAGGCTGTGTTCTAATGCAAAGAGGAAATGTGATAGCTTATGCTTCTAGACAACTCAAAACTCATGAGAAGAACTACACCACCCACGACCTAGAACTTGGAGCCGTTGTGTTCGCTCTTAAGATATGGAGACATTATCTCTACGGTACTAAGTGTGAAATATACACTGACCACAAGAGTCTTCAACATATCTTCAACCAAAAGGAGTTAAACATGAGGCAACGAAGATGGGTCGAACTTCTTAATGACTACGACTGTGAAATTCGGTATCACCCTGGCAAGGCAAATGTGGTGGCTGATGCACTCAGTCGAAAGGGTTATGCGAACTCCATTTGTCTTCTATGTTCGCAAATCATAACCGACATCAAAGATCAAATTCGAGAAGCCCAACATGTTTCAATAACAGAAGACGACGTACGAAAGGAGCTGTCCGGTGGAGCTGAACTTAAAATTGAAACTAAATCTGACGGTATTCTGTACTATCTAGATCGCATATGGATTCCTGACCACAACAACCTTCGTGAATTCCTTATGAATGAGGCACACAAAACACGATACTCTATACACCAGGAGCCGACAAGATGTATCAAGACCTTCGATACACCTACTGGTGGCCTGGAATGAAAAAGGATATTGCTGTTTTTGTTTCCAAGTGCCTTACATGTTCCAAGGTGAAAGCTGAACATCAAAGACCCTCAGGACTTCTGGTCCAACCTGAAATACCTGTATGGAAGTGGGAAAACATAACCATGGACTTCATTACCAGGTTACCTCGCACTTCGGGTGGGTATGACACTATATGGGTAATCATTGATCGTCTTACAAAATCAGCTCACTTTATCCCTATCCGCGAAGATTTCAAGAACGAGAAGCTAGCTCGTATCTACATCAGCGAAATCGTGAGCCGACATGATGTACCGTTAAGCATTATTTCAGATCGTGATGGTCGTTTCACTTCACGAACATGGCAGGCCGTACAAGCCGCTTTGGGTACACGATTAGACCTCAGTACCCCTTATCATCCTCAAACTGATGGACAATCTTAACGCACCATTCAAACTCTTGAAGATATGCTTCGAGCATGTGTCATAGACTTCAAGGGAAATTGGGACGCTCATCTACCATTAGTTGAATTTTCGTACAACAACAGCTATCATTCAAGTATCGGCATGGCACCTTTCGAAGCCTTATATGGTCGTAAGTGCCGATCTCCAGTTTGTTGGCACGAAATTGGGGAAGCTCAAATCACTGGTCCAGAATTGATTCAAGAAACCACAGACAAGATCCATCAAATTCGAAACAATCTCCTAGCGGCTCAAAGTCGTCAAAAGAGTTATGCAGATAAACGACGAAAGCCTTTGGAGTTTAACATTGGTAATCATGTACTTTTAAAAGTATCACCGTGGAAGGGAGTAGTTCGTTTTGGCCAAAAAGGCAAGCTAGCACCACGCTACGTAGGACCTTTCAAGATACTCGAAAGAGTAGGACCTGTAGCATACAAGCTTGATCTACCAGAAGAACTCAACAGAATTCACCCCACATTCCACGTATCAAACTTGAAGAAGTGCCTCGCTGATGAGAACCTCCATATTCCTTTGGAAGATATTCAGATTGATGAATCTATGCATTTTATTGAAAGACCAGTAGAGATCATGGACTTCGGAGAAAAACGTTCAAGACGGAGTCGTATTCCAATTGTTAGGGTACGCTGGGAGTCGAAACGGGGACCTGAGTATACTTGGGAACGTGAAGACTCAATGCGCGAAAAATACCTGCATCTTTTTCCTACTACTACTACTTAAATTTTGGGACGAAATTTCCAAAAGTAGGGGATACTGTAACATTTGTCAAAAACGGGTTTTCCAAACCCGCTTCGTTTGTAGTCGAATATCAAGTTATAAATGTTTCGTTGCGTATTTATGTTTATTTTAATTTTAAACGATGCATAATTAATAAACAAATTAGAATTTAAAAACCATAATAAATAAAAAGTGAAAATAAAATAAATAAAAAAGAAAACCGGCTGCCGGGATTCGAACCCGGGTCAGCCGGGTGAGTCTAACGATTTAACTCGTGTACATATAACCACTCCGCCACTTGATATTTTTGTGAGTTCTAGGAAGCAATTAAATCATATGTTCAACCAAGAATCGACCTGTTACGCTAACTGAAACCGTTATCGGCTTCCAAACGTCCAAGACGTTTGAGTGATCACGGATTTCTGATTAACCGATAAACCGACAATTTTAATCAATTCAGTCTTGAATGGACTTGAATTCATGTGATGATCGGTTTTAATAACCGAAAATCTGCACTTCCTGAATTACTCCAACAATAGCACCCTCTCGCGACTCAAACTCATCCGCAGAACCTCCAATTTCACTTTCGCTCTACTTTCAGTTCGTCGGAAAAGCTTTATGAACTCGCCGGACTTTCGCTGGAAAACCGTGTTTTCCATCAAATCAGTAAGTTTCTCAATTCTTTCATCGTCTATCAGTTGTTAAGCTTTTGCTAACTCAAACCCTTCAATCAGAATCAGTTCCAGGCGACGATATCGGATAATCATCATTCGCCGGAAAATCTCTGAGAATTTCTAGAACTCGCTGTTAAACGGTATAAACCTTTAAACATTCTAATAACTCTTGTTCAGTACTTCAATTCCGCATCCAGCTAATCAAAATTGTTAATTGGTCCGCTCAGACAAAGTCCATAAAAACAGAGCCGACGACTTCGCCGGAATTCTGAGAAAGATCATTTCTCCGGTATGTTTACTTCCAAAATCTTCTCTGCCATTTCATTTTTAATCATTTGAATGTTTGTCAATCGAATTAAACAAGAAACAGTAGGGTAATCGTTGTCTGTGATATTGTAACGAAGAAGATGAAGTTAGTTTGTTTATAAGTTTAATATAAATTGGATATTATCTCGGGTTAGACACACAGTCCAGCGGTGGACTGTGTGCGCACATATATCACACGCCGCGAGTTCGATCCTTGACAAAATCGTATGCTCTGTAATAAAGATGTTTTCCTTTTTAACTGAACCGGATTAACTCACTGAAGATGTTAAGTATAATAAAAATCGGTATATTAACCAGGTTAGACACACAGTCCAGCGGTGGACTGTGTGCAACACTAACCCACAGGTCCCGGGTTCGAGACCTGTTACACACTCCGGTTCGATGATTAAAACCCTTTTTGAAAATAAAAGAATTTTGAATAAACTAAAATAGTATATAGATATAATTAAAAACAGAATTATTTCGGGTTAGACACGTAGCTCAGTTGGTAGAGCTGCGTGCACGCGTACGGGAGGTATCGGGTTCGAGCCTTACCCGGCGCACATATGCACATTAGCGAACCGGTCAAACAGTCAACAGTCACGGTCAACGGTCAACGCAAAAGTCAACATTTTTTTTATATTTTTATTTATTTATTTAATTTAAAAATAAATTAAAAATACTTAAAAACAATGTTTTTAAAGATAGAAAACAGCCTTAAACTCACAAAAATATATCTAGAAATCTTTTTAAAATTATTAATAAAATCCACTCATTTACCATACCTTTTCGTTATTGTTTAGGTTAGTTAATTCCCGTCGATCAATCCTTTTAACTCGTGCGCATTTCATCATCTTCAACCGAACGCACCCAATGTGAGTGAATCTCTACAAATTCCCCGTTTTAATCATGTTTTTGGGGTGTATCATGTGTCTTATCATTTATTATATTTAAACCATTGTGCATCCATCATATCCATGAACAAATGTGTATTCAACATGTATCAACTGGTTGTTATGGTTATTGTTTAGAGTAAATTATCATTTTCAGTACATACATTATCATAGGCCGCCGCTCCCCATTACATTATGAGCGTTGAGCAGTTCCCCATTACATTATGAGCGTGAACCAGGCGTTGCCAACATACGATCGGCTCCGTTTGATTGAGCCTTGATCGCACAGACATTTATCATAGGCCGTCTGTTCCCCATTACATTATGAGCGTGAACGTGACGTTGCCAACATATACAGTTTCATTCATGTTATATATTTATACAAGTTGGTTTGTTATTGTACGTTATTGTTCGTTGTTGTTATGGTTATTGTATGATTTAATTACGTTTGCTTACATATGATTGTTGCACAATTTTTCATGATAAAGATAACAAGAAATCAATAATAAATGTTTTTCTAACAAGGTTCACTCGCCAACTTATGTTGACCCAAAAACCCCCATTTTTACACATGATACAGGTGATCCAGCTGCAGCAAGAAACACATAGGATTGCTTAGAAGAATAAACTGGTTTAGACTTTGGATTGTTTAGCTGATTATCTTTCTTGTATTTGTATGAACATGTTTGGAATATTGAGGATGTAATTTTGACTTTAATAAATATGAAACATATTAGTAAATATCATGAGCTTTGGTGATAACCCAATTATGCCCCGACTCTTATTCCGCTGCAGGTCGGGGTGTGACAGTGTGCACAGGAAGTGAAGGTCTCAGGTTCGAATCGTGAAGTCTTAACCGGTTTTAGAGATTTATAAATCTTTTTAATTAATCAAAATTCTGAATTAATCTAATTAGTATATATATATAATAAAAACAGAGGTTATTTCGGGTTAGACACGTAGCTCAGTTGGTAGAGCTGCGTGCACGCATACGGGAGGTCACGAGTTAGAACCACACACAAAGCCAAATATGCGTGCGGTCAAACCGGTTGACCCGATTAACCCTGTTGAGGGTATATTTTTTTTATTACTATTTGTCTTATTATTTATTCAAAAATCATTTAAAATACTTAAAAATAAGATTTTTAAGTCTAAAGATTGTAGTAAATACCACAAAAATAAACCTAAAAATCTAATCAAAACATTAATTAAAAATATTAACTTTTATTTATTTATGAAATATTACGTTACTATTTAGGTTAATTTCTCTCGTGATTAAATCTAAACTCATGCGAGTTCGTCGTCAATCCAAGGAAACGTATCCACTGTGAGTGAATCCTTACAAATTCCCCTTTTTATTCATGTTTTGGGGTGTATCATGTGTCATTGACATATTTCGTTTATCCAAACACTTGTGCTATTACCATTATATGATTTAACGTTTTATGTAATGTTGTTTTTGTTACTGTGTGTTTACGTTTTTGTCAGTTGCGTGCAATCATTCACATTAGGCCCATCAGTTCCTCGTTGGATACGAGTTGTGCATCGCGTGCCTCATTAGATCGGCTCCGTTTGATTGAGCCTTGATCTCATTGTTCATCATTTGTCATGCTTGTGTGCACATTGATTGATATTATGTGGTTTGTGGTTAGATTTACATACGCGTATACTCATATTTGGTTTATGCACAATTTTATTTAAATAACCAATATAACTATTTCTTTCAAATGTTTAAATGAGATTCACTCGCCAACTTTTGTTGACCCAAAACCCTATTTTTACACATGATACAGGTGGACAGGTTGAAGCAAAGAACACATAGGAAATTGCCTTAGAAGAAAAATAAAGAAGTCATGAATGTTGTGTTTAAAACATGGTGTGCTTGTATGTTTGTTGTAATTTCTCCTTTAAATTGAAAATGATAAATATGAAACTTTATTATAGTAAATGTCATGAGCTTTGATGAAAACTCAATCATGCCCCGACTACCATTTCCGTTGCGGGTTAGGGTGTGACAGTCGGTAGAGAAGAAATTATAGTTTGACCCGCTTAGTTTTTTTTTTTGGAAGGCAAATCTCATTAAAAACGCTACTAACAAGACGCTATAGATAAACAATAGAAGGAGATTACAAAGCAAACTTACACCAATCTTTGCAAGATAAATTTCTAAAGATCTATTCTTAATGCACAAATAACCCAAATCGTTGATATCCTCTAGGGTTTTAGTCACACTCACCGGTTATTAGAGAAAATATGGTTGACCCGCTTGCTAAATTACTAAGAACTCTTGGTTCCGTTACTTGACTTTCAAGTTTACTTTATACACCATTTTTTTCCATTTTTATTTAAGATCGTATGGTTTTTGAGTTACTGATGATATTATATGTTTTCTTTCATGCATATAGCGACAAGTATTAAGGGTTATAGACAACTATCATAAAGAATGTTGTAAAGGGAATTAAATGTCTTTAAATAATTTGTTATATATGGTTATCGATGACAACAAATAAATAATTCATTTGAAAATTTGTCTATGTTAAAGAATATTGTAAAAGGAATCCAGTTTCTTTAAATTATTTGTTATATACGGTGATCTATGACAACAAATAAATAATTCATTTGAAAATGTTGCCATGAAGAAGGATTAAATAAGTGGGTTTATTTGTTTAGCTTAGAATGGGTTTGATAGAATTATTGACAACTTATCACATACATTCAATGGTTTATGATTATTTAGTTGAGAACAATATTGTTGAAAGTGCAAATACAAAAATTGAATTGTAATTGTTAACTTTTTCATTTATATCTAGTTTTATCACCTTATTTTAGCTCAAATGAATTTTATATACTTTATTTTCTTAAACCATTAGTGTTATCTGTAACGTCTCGCTTTTTCGTACTTTCCTTAATTAGAAAGTATAATCATATTTCTAATTATGGAAACTTGTATTCGTATTTCTTTTCCTAATCTTGTAATCCGAGACTTGAATCGTAATAAAATTTATACTTGATACATACTTGTCTTACATTCATTCAATCGTTTAATACGTATTTATATACAAACTGATACTTGTTATACGTGCAAATACTCATACATTCATACTTGATACTCAAAATATACTTACATACACGTTAAACACTTAAAAACCTGCTAAATTATGAGTTTCTAGCATAAAATAATGGAATTATCAAACTCTATGGGTCAAACTACAAATTTGAGAAAATTCTGTCGGGAAGCATGACCATGCTCACTATCCGCACGGTCATGCTCATGACCCGCACGACCATGCTTATGACTCGCACGATAGTGCTCATGACCACTCAGTGAAGATTCATGACCCGCATGACCATGCTCATGACTTGCACGATAGTGCTCATGACCACTCATTGAAGATTCATGACCCGCATTACCATACTCATGTCTCGCACAGTCATGCTCATGGCTCACACGACCATGCTTATAATTGGCACGACCGTGCCAAATGACCAGGTCTGGCAGAATCTTTCAAAATGCGCGAATTTTGGCTCCATTCCCTTCTTCCTACCCCCAACCACCACCAACTTTATTAATTACCTAACCCTAATTTCCCCATTATAAATAGAAGCCTCACTTTCACTCTCAACTCACACCTAAATCTTCTCTTCTATTCTCTACAAGCTCTAAGGAGCTCTCTTCTTCTCTCAAAGATCAAAGATCAAAGCTCCTAGAAAGTGAGTTCTAACTCACCTCTCTCTTTTGGTCTTTCATTTTTCTTACTACTTGGAAATACCTTTTGGAATGTTTCCATAAGTCTTCCATGGAAGACTAATTTGGAACATAACCATATCTAAGGTCCCAAGAGTAAAGACTTCCTTGGTTTTATTAGGGTTTTACCCATATGTGTTGTATCCTTCCAAGCTTGTTCTCGAAACAAGACTTGAGTTGGTAGAGTGTGATCACTTGGAAGCCTTGGCTATCCTAACTTCGATCCACCATCTCACTTGATGATTTCGTTTACTTTTGTCTCGTACTTTTATGTTCAAACTTACTCATGACCATCCTTGTCGTCCTTGTGACGACTTGCGCATTGGTAAACTATACGAGAGGTTTTAAAAGGAAGGCTATCCTCCTACCTCCATGCATGACTTCTATGAATCTACATAATGTTTTTGAATTACTTATACTATGTAACATATATATGTATGTATGTACTAACCGAACTCTTGATGATGATCAAATGATTACTCGTCATGGTACTAGGTTACATCATCTAAGTACTTAATCTCTCGTTACGATTCTAATGGTTATCTTAACCCAGAAATCACATCAAACCGAACGGGTCTTATAGTGTCAAAAACGAGTATTGAGTCTAAGTGATTACTTTCTCGTATACACTACTTTATTGCATTTAAATTCCTTAAATCTTCCGTTATCGTTCGAATACTTACCAACCTACGTCTCCTCTTGTAGGATAACTCGACGCTCAACCCATCCACCAACCACCTTCGCGAACTTGCCAAGTTTGAAGACTTAGCAAAACCGTGAGTACACTCGACCCACTTTTCGTTTAAAACACTTTTTTGTGTAACATGTTTACGTATACCAAAACCACAACACTTAAACTTTATGAAATGCACAAACAATCCTATACACATGAACACTTGATACGCTTACGTGATGCTTATATCTTAGACATTCTTTATGTGATACTTTAGTCATTAACTTGTTTAAAGCCTTTGTTTGACATGTATAGCGCTATAGGAATTCACGCATCCCCCTCCATCGCATAAACTTGAGGCCATGTTAAAACAGCGTGTTTGCGTTAAGGGTTTGGCTAGTAGTATTGCATGCCTTGTATTTGCTCATGTAAAATCATAGTTGCCATGAGGATTTGTTTAAACTTTAATCGTATACGTATGCTATGCTTAAACTTGTGTACTCGCCTTTGCTTTTGCATTGAATTGTATTTTAAAACATGTTACAGGTTGATGAAGAGGATGCTATGAAAACTAATAGCAAGGACTTAGATACACACAAGTAGACATTTATGCTAAATGTGTTGTAACAATTTTGTTGTATTGTATTTGCTTCGATGTTGTACTTGACAATTGTTATTTGAAATGAAATTCGACTTCAAATTAAATATTGTCATTATTAGCGTTGTGAGCAATGAGCAATCTCGTTGTCGTCTCACTCCGATGTTTCCGCCATCAGTTGGGGTGTGACAGATTGGTATCAGAGCCATAACTATAGGGAATTAGGTAGAATTGCCATGTTCGACCTAGTCTATAGTTCTAAGTACCCGTTGACCATTCTTGTTATGCTTAAAACTTTATGCTTCCTACTTTGCTTCTCCTCTTTTCTTTTGGTCTTAATACATATACATAATGTCTTTCCTAAGACATTTGTTTTACACAATACACACTTTGAAGGCTTGAAGACACTTGTAATGCAAACGAGACGAGTTCACTAAAATAGGCGTGAAACCCACAATTTGGTGAACGACTCTTATTCCGCTATTCATATTCTTTTGCACGAAATTTCACCATCAAGTTAGGAGTGAAATCCACATCTTGATGGAGAATTTCCAATTCAAACTCTAGTGGACCCTTACCAACGAATCGGAATTTGCTCTTCGTTTGGTAAGAACCAACCACGCTTAGGGTACGAAATCGTCAAGTTAGGGGTGAAACCCGCACCTTGTCGATTAAGTCCCACTCCTTGATTTTCGTTCTCGCTAAAAGTTTCGATTTTTCCGATCGATTAGAGACGTGTAGTAACTGGAAGGGTAAAATGTCGTTAGTCGCTTGTCGATGAGAGCATTTTACCTATAGGCCAAAGCACGTTTCTCTAATTTGAAAAGAACTTCGATTCACTTTGGAATTGTCAACGTTTCTCTACCCGAAACATTCCCCGTTTTATGAGCCTATTCTTTTATGTGATTCAATTTCCATGTGTTTTTAATACTTGTTACCTCGTTTATTTTGAACCGTTACACTATTCGCACGTTTATCGCAATCCAAAACAATGTTAATCCTCGTGAACAAACTAAATTTATACTCTTTTATTCGCATTCATACGTGATTATACATGCAATACTTGTTAAACCCATGCAACTTATGTCACCTATGTTAACTCACACATGTTATACAATACTTACATGCCCAAACGTGATTTTTATTGTCGGTCACCTAGAGTCTTTTTTCGCAAAACTCAAGTTGGAAAAATGAGTCGAAGTCCAACTCCAACCTGACCATTTTCATAACAATCACTATATCAAAACTTATACCTAAACCTTTTATCATTATTTTAATTTTTCTCATTTATTCATAAACCTCGAACCTTAGTATTTTATTTAAACGATTTCTCACCCTACAACATATTTACATAAATTACATACGCGAAACCCCTAATGACACTTTAAACGTTTCTGTCACAATTTTTCAAAAACTTTATGAAATGCTACCCATCAACTTAGTCGGTCAAACAAACTTCTTGCCCTCGATTTTCACAACTCGTTCAAAACACACTCACTTTATACTACCATTTTAAAGACATTTTATTTCTAACAAGAAACCAAGAAAACTTTCTCTTACATACGTATAAGTACTTTGCTAAAATTCTTTTCAAAAAATTTATTTTTTACCTGAAATTTTTCAAAACACGACTTTTCTTTCATCAATAAAATAAACTAAAATAAAGCAAGCTCACTATTTACAACCTTTCAAAATACGCAAATCTAAACCTGAACACAGGGCAAGAAAATTTCATATGAGAATACAAATTTAAAAAAAAAAACAAAAGTAGCATTTCTTTTTACAAACTATATTTTACATCAAAAATTAATACTTTTCTCAATATTCACCCGACATTTACAATTTTGGTCCTTCATTCCCGACAAACCCGACTTATTTTATTTCAACCAACTTAATGTTTTGACTCAAGCAACCATACACATGCATATCATCTTACAACATTTCTATCTATATTAAATTCCATTTTATTTCACTTATAGCTCGATGCTACATGCTAATGTTATACGTATTTGTCTTCAATCATGCTCAAAATTTATACATTCACACTACTTGGTAGTCATACTTGAAATCTATAAGTATGCATGACCCGAGTGGTTTCTCCTATATTCGACACACTTATACATACATACAATCATGCTTACATGCTTAATTTCTATACGTTATCTTACACACCTTTTGCTTGAAATACTAAGTGTAACTTGACCCGTACACTACTAGTACAAACTATGCGGATCATGCACAAACCAAAATAATCGCCGGTGCACATGGGATTATATTGGTAGGCGCATGAAAACCATAGTGGGTTCTACTGTGTACCGCAATACGGAACATAACATGACACTGAATAGCGAAACGACGTAACATGGTTGGAACATGGTGGATACGCCGCTTGTACTTCCTATATATAAGTGTCCCTACCATGTTACCAAACTTTCGTAAAACGTGCCATGAGAAATTCGGTGTTTTCCCGAACCTTGTTAAATACATTTGCTTCATAACAACTTTGGTGACCCCACTTTGTAATGATTAGTACTCGATTACCCATGACAAAACTTCATTCTCAAATCGTTAGCTTTAACCGCCATAACTATCACTAGCATCTCTCAACATTCCATGTCGCATTTTATCCGATATTCATACCATTTTACCCTTCGCATACACCTACCGAATCCTTCAATACCATACCACGATTTTCCCAATTCTTCCCTTAACCTTTCATCCAAACTTTATTTGCAGCAAATCAGCCTAAAACGTTCAACCCATTTTTATAAGCATCCCCACCGGCCCAATTTGGTCAAAATGTTTCTTTTCTTTTAAAACTATCTTTCACTCTCATCTATGCGCAAACTTCAGCCAATCGGTCTATTATCGCCAAAACCTTTTAGAAACCATAAATATTTACCATCCTAGCTCTTCCAATAAACATTTATTTTCTACAACAAGTGATTTTACTAAAACGTCTTAGAACTGACAACACCTTTTCTTACAGCTTTCGGTGCGGACCACTCATTTTAATCAAAATACATCCTTAGTCATACTAAAACCTTCTTCTTATGTCGCACTCTTTTAAAACATTCCTTTCAATGAGTTGTCTAGACTCAGTCAAACTCACTTGCTTACACACACACACACACATACACGTTTACGCATTTACGATCGGTATCTCAAAAAAACACTTTAGTCAAACAAAATACTTTCACGAACCTACCGTTTTTATTTATACACTTACACATGAACTCCGCAAAAAAAAACTTTGAACTTCAAAATCTTGATTTGGGCAAACGTTTTCACCAATAATGACATCTTTTCCAAAGTCTTCCTCTTGAATAAATTTCGGGATGAAATTTCCTAAAGGAAGGGAGACTGTAACGCCTCGCTTTTTTGTACTTTCCTTAATTAGAAAGTATAATCAAATTTCTAATTATGGAACTTGTATTCATATTTCTTTTCCCAATCTTGTAATCCGAGACTTGAATCGTAATAAAATTTATACTTGATACATACTTGTCTTACATTCATTCAATCGTTTAATACGTGTTTATATACAAACTGATACTTGTTATGCGTGCAAATACTCATACATTCATACTTGATACTCAAAATATACTTGCATAAACGTTAAACACTTAAAAACCTGCTAAATTGTGAGTTTCTACAAATTTGGGAAAATTATGTCGGGAAGCAGACCATGCTCACGATCCGCATGGTCATGCTCATGACCCGCATGACCATGCTCATGACTTACACGATAGTGCTCATGACCACTCAGTGAAGATTCATGACCCGCATGACCATACTCATGTCTCGCACGGTCATGCTCATGGCTCGCACGACCATGCTTATAATTGGCACGACCGTGCCAAATGACCAGGTCTGGTAGAATCTTTCAAAATGCGCGAATTTTGGCTCCATTTCCCTTCTTCCTACCCCAACCACCACCAACTTCATTAATTACCTAACCCTAATTTCCCCATTATAAATAGAAGCCTCCCTTTCACTCTCAACTCACACTTAAATCTTCTCTTCTCTTCTCTACAAGCTCTAAGGTGTAACATTTGTGTAAAACGGGTTTCAAAAACCCGCACCGTTTATTTATCAAGTATTGGTTAAAATGTTCGATACGTACTTAATTAGGGTTGATTATGTTATCTTTATTAGCAAATATTATTAGGATTTAAGTCTTATTTATAAATAATAATAATAATTAAATAAATAATAATAATAATAATAAGAAAGTTAGATTAACCATTTAAAATAATGAGACAAAAAATTAAAAAAAAATGGAGAAACCGGGAATCGAACCCGGGTCTCCCGTGTATACACCCACACCAAACACACACTTGTGCCATAATCAAAACCATTAAAGTCTTATATTAAAAAAACCCGCGTAAACCTGCACATTCGAATCTGTAACTGCCGATAGCTTGAATTGAGCAATCAAGTTCAATAAACAAATTTCGATTTTGACCAGAAATTTATAACTGTCAGTAATTTAAACCAAATGATTCGAAAACCGAAAGAATCATTGATTAAAAACCTCAAAACCGAAATCTTGTGCTTGACCATTTGCATTATAAATACCGACACCTTCCATCACAAACACCTCGCCCTTTTCTCTCTGAAGATTTGCACTAAAATCCCTTGATCAACTTTCTGTCGTCGGAGCAATCACAGTTCGCCGGGGTTACTTCGTCGGAGAACCGGGATCTCCATTTGTGTCGGTAAATTCTTCACTTCATTATTGTATTTTGTTCATCAACAATACTTTGTATTCACATATCAAAAATTCTTTTAAACAGTCAAAATCGAGTTCAGTACTAGTTTTATTTTCGTTGAAAGAGATGAAGTTTTCCAGAGTATTTGTATAACTAAACTTGGTGTTTTAAACGGGTTAGACACACAGTCCAGCGGTGGACTGTGTGCATTTTACACACATGACACCGGGTTCGAAACTCTACCACGACGCAAATTTCCTGAATTAAACCCAATGTTTTTAACTAAGCTGATGCTATCCAGTAACTATTTAAATGAAATGCAAGTCAGGAATATTATGGATTAGACACCTAGCCTAGTTGGAAGGGCTGGGTGCGTTGCACCGCGGAGATTACGAGTTCGAACCCGAGCCTAGTCATTGAACCGGTGATTTTTAAAATCTTTTTAAATAAGGAATTTCTTATATATCCTAACTTGTATATAAGAGTAATAAAAACTGGGTATCCAACGGGTTAAACACACAGCCCAATTGGTCGGGCTGTGTGCACACACGAAGCAAAGGTCGCGAGTTCGAGCCGGTTCCATGACCCTGTCTCTATAATATACAAATCTTTTGTTAAATCAGAATATAGTTTAATCTAAATAGTATATAAATATAATTAAAATCAGAAATATTTCGGGTTAGACACGTAGCTCAGTTGGTAGAGCTGCGTGCACGTATACGGGAGGTCACAAGTTCGAACCTCACTCAGCGCATAATTAAAAGCAGTCCGACCGGTCAACGGTCAACGGTCAAAAAGTCAAAAAATTATATTTCTTTTTATTTATTTATTTTATTAAAAAAAATCAATTAAAAAGACTTAAAAATAATATTTTTGAAGTTAGAAAATTTCCTTAAACTCACAAAAATAAATCTAACAATCCCAATAAGAGCACTAATTAAAAATATTAATCCCAAATAAAAGTTTATTTATTTATCGAATTATTATGTTATTATTTAGGTTAGTTTCTCTCGTGGTTAAATCCAAATTCGTGCGTATTCATCGTCAATCCAAGAAACGCACCCACTGTGAGTGAATTCTTACAAATTCCCCTTTTTATTCATGTTTTGGGGTGTATCATGTGTCGCTTTAATTAATTCGCTTATTCAAACTCGTGCTATTACCATTATATGATCTAAACGTATAATGTAAATATTGTTTGTTGTAATGTGTGTTTACATTTAGTCAAGTTGCTTGCAAATCAATTCATTAGGCCCATCAGTTCCTCGTTGGAGACGGGTTGAACATCGCGTGCCTCAAAATCATTCATTAGGCCCATCAGTTCCTCGTGGGAGACGAGTTGAACATCGCGTGCCTCAAAATCATTCATTTGGTGTGTGCGTGTGTATTAATTAATATTATGTGTTTTATGATTAAATTAACATCTACGTTTACTCATATGTGGTTATGCATTTTTCTTTTTTTTAATCTATACAATAAACACGTTTAAATGTTTTCATAGGATTCACTCGCCAACTTTTTGTTGACCCAAAACCCTATTTTTACAAATGATACAAGTGGACAGGTTGAAGCAAGGGATACATAGGAAATTGCCTTAAAAAGAAAAATAATGAAGTTATGAAAAATGTATTTGAACATGTTGTATTTGTATGCTTATTGTAATGTTCTTTAAAAAGAAATAATAAATATGAAACATTAAAGTAAATGTCATGAGCTTTGATGAAAACCCAATCATGCCCCGATCACCATTTCCGCTGCGGGTCGGGGTGTGACAGATTGGTATAGAGCTTTTGACTATAGGGATATAGGATAGGTTATTAGACCCTTAGA
This sequence comes from Scalesia atractyloides, assembly GCA_947069175.1. Classification (NCBI taxonomy): domain Eukaryota; kingdom Viridiplantae; phylum Streptophyta; class Magnoliopsida; order Asterales; family Asteraceae; genus Scalesia; species Scalesia atractyloides. The sequence goes on from CAMTDV010000001.1 coordinate 88,633,098, forward strand.
GCTTATACTATAGTTGATTTGATTTTAAATTGTTTATGTGGTTACATGCAAACTCATGATGTTTATTTGTTTCGTATTTATTACACACACAAATGCATGCAAACGCTTCCACTATCATATTATGTGATACTTAATGAGTTATACTTATTGTCAAACTTAACATGCTTACTTATACATTCATCACGCATATTTCAATGTTCACATACTCAAATCATCCTCATATTTCCTTTATTCAAGGTTTTGTCGCATTTTTCGTTTTTCAAACTTATCAAAGTGAGTTCTGCGGCGGGCATGTAGTAACTGTAAGGGTACAAGTACCGGTAGTCGGAACGTCCTGTCTAGGTTGGCATTCGTATAAATCCAATATAACGGACCAGTTTGCCTACCTGGGGACTAACGATGAGAGTACGAAGGACCTATTAGGCCAAAGCATGCCACACCAAACGTCGTTCGAACTAACCCCACTTTGAGGTGTCATCGTGTCCACACCTGGATGCACTCCGAATTTCATACGTTACATACATATTTCTCGATTTTCTCCGGGTTTCAGTGTACGTTACCAGGCTAACACATGCGAACCATATGAAAGACCCGGTAATCATGGGGGCCCACATGATTACGAAGGTGAAGTATGGCGGCATGCAAGGCCCAATTACGAGCAAAGCCCAAGACATCCTATGGATGTAGTAGATTTATTATTCTATATTTATTTTATGAATGTTCATTCCTAAATACGACACATGACACCTAAAACGTCAAACTCATACTCTCGATATGTATTCCTTGTAGATGTCTTCTAGTCTCTCTCGTAGAAAAATGAAATCAGGAAAATTCCGCGAGCGCATGGCTGCCTAAATCGCTCAACAAATGGCGGCCATAATACCCAACATCGTAGTTCAAGTTGAACAAGCCCTTACCGCTAATCCTGTCAACCCAATCAACCAAGAAGATCAAAACGTTGTCAATCCTCCCCCAAATACCACTAAATACACCTTCAAGCATTTCAAATCCTGCGATCCACCAAAATACGAAGGAACTGAAGGTGTCACCGCTCTCCTCCATTGGTTTGAGGAAATGGAAAACACTTTTCTCAATTGCGACTGCCCCGATGATCGCAAGGTGCGATATGCTACCGGTCGTTTGTTTGGAGTAGCACTTACATGGTGGAATACAGAGAAGGCCAAGCGAGGTACTGAGAATGCTATGACTTTGACCTGGGAAGAATTGACGGAGATCATGACAAGACGTTTGAGTCCAAGAAGCGAAATCAAGAAATTAGAGGATGAGTTCTATTCTTTGAAACAAAAGGAAGGCGACCACACCACATACAACAAGAGATTCCTTGAGTTGAATCAGATGGTCCCCAACTTGTTCACTCCTCTCTACCGTTTGATCGAGCATTACATTCGAGGTCCCTTCAAAAATTCAAGACCCTGTAATAAGTACCACACCTGCAACTTTGGAAGCAGCAATGGAGTTAGCTACAGAGCTCACCGAAAACCGCATACGGAATAAGGACTTCAAGGAAGAGAAGAAGAAGGATAAAGCATCAACTGAAACCTCAAACTCCACCCAAACCGAATCCCCTTCTCAACCCATTTCTAAGAGAAAACGAGATGGGCAAACTTTCGCTGTCACCCAACGCAATCAACCAGCTTCACAAGCCGTACCCCTCCAAGCTATCCCAATCACTCAAGTAGCACCCAACTCAACTTACCCAAATAAGAAACCTTACATTGGACCTCACCCTCAATGCAACACCTGTTTTTATCACCATCCATCTACCTTACCTTGTCGACTATGTGCGAATTGTGGACGCTATGGTCATTTGAGCAAGGCTTGTCGCGCCTCTCAAAACCAAACCTCACCCCCTACTCAAAACATGATCCAAACATATCAACAACCCCAATACCCCATGTTTCCATATGTTCGAGCTTGTTTTAATTGTGGCGACCCTACCCATTTTAGAAACACGTGCCCTCGATTGGTTAACATCATAAATGCCCAAGCTCAAGCAAACCCAGTTAACCAAGTAAATCAAGCAAACCCAGCTCCACCGCCAACAAGAGGAAGAGCTTACAACATCAACGCCAATCCTGTTGAAGATAATAACGGCCCAAACGAATCACCTAACTAGCTTTCCCTCACCAAGAATCAAGACTCAACTCCAATCGTCTAGTTTTAATGTTTTCTTTTATCTCAATCTTTACGTATCTCAATTATAAATTTGAAATTTATGTATCCAAGAATCTTAATGCGAATTACAATTTCAAGTTTTGTTTTATGCTCATTGATTTAACATTCATATCATCATACATCTCGACATATCTCAATCTCATCATTCAAAGAAGTTGGGTTGTGTCTCACTTTTACATAGACTAACCCCTTCATCATAACAAACGAGAGAGGGACTGTCATCATTCAATCTTGTATCCTTTCAGATTTGAGACTCAAGCTTTGGCTGTTATGTTTGTTTATGTTTTAGTGTCACATAGAACTAATCATAACTTACTGACAAAGTCAGCGAAAATTTGACAAGAGTATGGTGGATACGCCGCTGGTACTTCCTATATATAAGTATTCTTGCCAAAGGATCAGAGGCATTGTCAGGTGGTTATGAGAAGTTCTGTGTAAGTTTTAATATCGTCATGGTTGAAATTTTGTTTCAAAACATATCACTTCCTCAAAACCCTTATGCATGAAATCATACCTAGTCAATCAACTATGTTTATCCATGTTCCGTATTCTTACAACTTTAGGCATCAAAAAGCGATTCCTGTAGCAGGGTATTCAACCCTTATTAGGAACATTACCGCCTCAAATGAAAATTTAAACTCTCACTCCCTTCCGAATATGTAATTGTCAAAATTAACACACCCTCTCTTGGAATCAAATATACCACTACTTAAATTTCGGGACGAAATTTCTAAAAGTAGGGGATACTGTAACATTTGTGTAAAACGGGTTTCAAAAACCCGCACCGTTTATTTATCAAGTATTGGTTAAAATGTTCGATACGTACTTAATTAGGGTTGATTATGTTATTTTTATTAGCAAATATTATTAGGATTTAAGTCTTATTTATAAATAATAATAATAATAATAATTAAATAAATAATAATAATAAGAAAGTTAGATTAACCATTTAAAATAATGAGACAAAAAATTAAAAAAAAATGGAGAAACCGGGAATCGAACCCGGGTCTCCCGTGTATACACCCACACCAAACACCACTACACCAAACACACACTTGTGCCATAATCAAAACCATTAAAGTCTTATATTAAAAAAACCCGCGTAAACCTGCACATTCGAATCTTTAACTGCCGATAGCTTGAATTGAGCAATCAAGTTCACTAAACAAATTTCGATTTTGACCAGAAATTTATAACTGTCAGTAATTTAAACCAAATGATTCGAAAACCGGAAGAATCATTGATTAAAAACCTCCAAAAACCGAAATCTTGTGCTTGACCATTTGCATTATAAATACCGACACCTTCCATCACAAACACCTCGCCCTTTTCTCTCTGAAGATTTGCACTAAAATCCCTTGATCAACTTTCTGTCGTCGGAGCAATCACAGTTCGCCGGGGTTACTTCGTCGGAGAACCGGGATCTCCATTTGTGTCGGTAAATTCTTCACTTCATTATTGTATTTTGTTCTTCAACAATACTTTGTGTTCACATATCAAAAATTCTTTTAAACAGTCAAAATCGAGTTCAGTACTAGTTTTATTTTCGTTGAAAGAGATGAAGTTTGCCAGAGTATTTGTATAACTAAACTTGGTGTTTTAAACGGGTTAGACACTCAGTCCAGCGGTGGACTGTGTGCATTTTACACACGTGACACCGGGTTCGAAACTCTACCACGACGCAAATTTCCTAAATTAAACCCAATGTTTTTAACTAAGCTGATGCTAATATCCAGTAACTATTTAAATGAAATGCAAGTCGGGAATATTATGGATTAGACACCCAGCCCAGTTGGAAGGGCTGGGTGCGTTGCACCGCGGAGATTACGAGTTCGAACCCGAGCCTAGTCATTGAACCGGTGATTTTTAAAATCTTTTTAAATAAGGAATTTCTTATATATCCTAACTTGTATATAAGAGTAATAAAAACTGGGTATCCAACGGTTAAACACACAGCCCAATTGGTCGGGCTGTGTGCACACACGAAGCAAAGGTCGCGAGTTCGAGCCGGTTCCATGACCCTGTCTCTATAATATACAAATCTTTTGTTAAATCAGAATATAGTTTAATCTAAATAGTATATAAATATAATTAAAATCAGAAATATTTCGGGTTAGACACGTAGCTCAGTTGGTAGAGCTGCGTGCACGTATACGGGAGGTCACAAGTTCGAACCTCACTCAGCGCATAATTAAAAGCAGTCCGACCGGTCAACGGTCAACGGTCAAAAAGTCAAAAAATTATATTTCTTTTTATTTATTTATTTTATTAAAAAAATCAATTAAAAAGACTTAAAAATAATATTTTTGAAGTTAGAAAATTTCCTTAAACTCACAAAAATAAATCTAACAATCCCAATAAGAGCACTAATTAAAAATATTAATCCCAAATAAAAGTTTATTTATTTATCGAATTATTATGTTATTATTTAGGTTAGTTTCTCTGGTGGTTAAATCCAAATTCGTGCGCATTCATCGTCAATCCAAGAAACGCATCCACTGTGAGTGAATTCTTACAAATTCCCCTTTTTATTCATGTTTTGGGGTGTATCATGTGTCGCTTTAATTAATTCGCTTATTCAAACTCGTGCTATTACCATTATATGATCTAAACTTATAATGTAAATATTGTTTGCTGTAATGTGTGTTTACATTTAGTCAAGTTGCGTGCAAATCAATTCATTAGGCCCATCAGTTCCTCGTTGGAGACGGGTTGAACATCGCGTGCCTCAAAATCATTCATTAGGCCCATCAGTTCCTCGTGGGAGACGAGTTGAACATCGCGTGCCTCAAAATCATTCATTTGCTGTGTGCGTGTGTATTAATTAATATTATGTGTTTTGTGATTAAATTTACATCTACGTTTACTCATATGTGGTTATGCACTTTTCTTTTTTTTTTTAATCTATACAATAAACACGTTCAAATGTTTTCATAGGATTCACTCGCCAACTTTTTGTTGACCCAAAACCCTATTTTTACACATGATACAGGTGGACAGGTTGAAGCAAGGGACACATAGGAAATTGCCTTAGAAGAAAAATAATGAAGTTATGAAAAATGTATTTGAACATGTTGTATTTGTATGCTTATTGTAATGTTATTTAAAAAGAAATAATAAATATGAAACTTTATAGTAAATGTCATGAGCTTTGATGAAAACCCAATCATGCCCCGATCACCATTTCCGCTGCGGGTCGGGGTGTGACATAAGGAGCTCTCTTCTTCTCTCGAAGATTAAAGCTCCTAAAAAGTGAGTTCTAACTCACCTCTCTCTTTTGGTCTTTCCTTTTTCTTACTACTTGGAAATACCTTTTGGAATGTTTCCATAAGTCTTCCATGGAAGACTAACTTGGAACATAACCATATCTAAGGTCCCAAGAGTAAATACTTTCTTGGTTTTATTAGGTTTTTACCCATAAGTGTTGTATCCTTCCAAGCTTGTTCTCAAAACAAGACTTGAGTTGGTAGAGTGTGATCACTTGGAAGCCTTGGCTATCCTAACTTCGATCCACCACCTCACTTGATGATTCGTTTACTTTTGTCTCGTACTTTTATGTTCAAACTTACTCATGACCATCCTTGTCGTCCTTGTGACGACTTGCGCATTGGTAAACTATACGAGAGGTTTTAAAAGGAAGGCTATCCTCCTACCTCCATGCATGACTTCTATGAATCTACATGATGTTTTTGAATTACTTATACTATGTAACATATATATATGTATGTATGTACTAACCAAACTCTTGATGATGATCAAATGATTACTCGTCATGGTACTAGGTTACATCACCTAAGTACTTAATCTCTCGTTACGATTCTAATGGGTATCTTAACCCAGAAGTCACATCAACCCGAACGGGTCTTATAGTGTTAAAAACGAGTTTTGAGTCTAAGTGATTACTTTCTCGTATACACTACTTTATTGCATTTAAATTCCTTAAATCTTCCGTTATCGTTCGAATACTTACCAACCTACATATCCTCTTGTAGGATAACTCGACGCTCAACCCATCCACCAACCACCTTCGCGAACTCGCCAAGTTTGAAGACTTAGCAAAACCGTGAGTACACTCGACCCACTTTTCGTTTAAAACACTTTTGGGTGTAACATGTTTACTTATACCAAAACCACAACACTTAAACTTTATGAAATGCACAAACAATCCTATACACATGAACACTTGATACGCTTACGTGATGCTTATATCTTGGACATTCTTTATGTGATACTTTAGTCATTAACTTGTTTAAAGCCTTCGTTTGACATGTATAGCGCTATAGGAATTCACGCATCCCCCTCCATCGCATAAACTTGAGGCCATGTTAAAACAGCGTGTTTGCGTTAAGGGTTTGGCTAGTAGTATTGCATGCCTTGTATTTGCTCATGTAAAATCATAGTTGCCATGAGGATTTGTTTAAACTTTAATCGTATACGTATGCTATGCTTAAATTTGTGTACTCGCCTTTGCTTTTGCATTGAATTGTATTTTAAAACATGTTACAGGTTGATGAAGAGGGTGCTATGAAAACTAATAGCAAGGACCTAGATACACACAAGTAGACATTTATGCTAAATGTGTTGTAACAATTTGTTGTATTGTATTTGCTTCAATGTTGTACTTGACAATTGTTATTTGAAATGAAATTCGACTTTAAATTAAATATTGTCATTATTAGCGTTGTGAGCAATGAGCAATCTCGTTGTCGTCTCACTCCGATGTTTCCGCCATCGGTTCGGTGTGACATTATCACTTGTAATTATCGTTGAAATCTAGTTTTGTCAAATTTTATATACTTTGACATAAATCGAAGGACCTTCGACGTCTAAATGATCTGTTGGTCTTCCATTGGTAAGGGCAAATTCCGACAATAAAGGCCCGTGGGGAAAAAGGGTGTTGGTAAGGATTTTACTAACGGATGACCACAAGGGATTAGTGGCAGATGGGTGTATGAATATCATCAAGGAATTAACGATGGCACTTTTATCGACAGATTAGCAAATTAGGAACGTTAACCTATATGTCAGTTATCTCTATTTTCTATAAAGAAAAACTACTGATGAGTTCCTGTAAATGCAGATTACGTATACCAAATATTTTTTGGTCAGGAATTGTTTCTCTATGAACGATAAGTTGGTGCATGTGTTTTTTATGTTAATCGAGGTCTCATTATTGAACATTTGATGTTGTTGTTTAACATTGATTTTGGTTTGCAGTTGTTTTTGGATGAGACCTTTTTGAGTTTTTAAGGGTCTATGACAGTGTAATGATAATATTCATCAGAGATCAGTTGTGGTTTTACAGCTATTGTATGTCTTTTTGACGTTTGGCTCATCAGAGATCATTAGCTATGATGTTGCTTTGGGTTTGTCTTGATAAATTATGTTGCAGCCGTCTATTGCTTATAAGCTTTGTTTTATGGTTGTTTTGATTTTGATTATGGCCATGTATGTTCTGTTCTTGTTGGCTGATGTACAAGTCGCTTAGTCTGAGTGGTTCAAAACAATGTATGATGTGGCTTTGCGCTTGGCTTGGTAACCTAAATTGTAGTCATCTATTGCTTAAACATTATTTTGCTTAAACATTCTTTTGTTTGGTTGTTCATTTTAAGGGTCTCTGAAGGTGCAACGATAATGTTCATCGGAGATGTTTTGTCGTTTTACAGTTGTTGTTAGTCGTTGTGATATTTGTTTGTTAGGTCGAAGAAGAAGACTTATGGCTCATCAGAGACCATTAGCCATGATGTTGCTTTGGATTTGGCTTGGTAACCTAAAGCGTAGCCGTCTATTGTTTATGAGCTTTGTTTTATGGATGCTTTGATGTTGATTATGACCATTTGGGTGTGTAATGTTATTTTCATGCACTTTGTTGGTCTTATTGGCTGATGTATAACTTGGCTTGCCTAAGTGGTTAAAAACAGTTTTCTTCCAAGAGCCAAAGTTGTGATGTTGGTGAGGATTTGGCTTGGTATTGTATGTTTTTGCCATCCTACACCTCTGAGGTTTGTTATTTAAGTGTTTTGTTTGGGGTCATGGTTGTTTATGTATACAACGTTAAACTGTTGTGTTGTACATGTGTGATAGACGTGTCGATTCTTAACATTTTGACTTATTAGAACACTTTGATATGGTTGTTTAAGCATACAAGCTTAAATTGTTGTGTTGTGTGTGTGTTGTAGTGGTCTCAGTTCTTTATTTTAACATATTGATGTTTCTATATCTGTTTATTTCATTTTATGACATATGTAGCCTACCTTTATGTGTGCGTAATGATTTGTTGTTTTCTTATATCATGTTGCGGTTTTTTGTTCCCGACATCATTTGGAAGCTATTATTTTGTCGCATTGGTAGGCTTTCTACCTTTCAATCGTGTTTTCTGTGTGTTCGTTTATGGAGTTCATATGGGCCTAGAAACGGGAACTTGAAGTTGCCCACGCCAGTTCGTGGGGCCAAAAAGGTCAGAATCGTAAAAAACAATCTTTAGTGTTTTTGGAAGAAGGAAAGTTGGGTCCAAAAGGAGACCGACCGACATAGGAAGGTCGGGTCCAAAACGGAATCGATCGCTTATGACCATTAGATACCAGCGCTGTTACGAGACGAATACGTTGTGTGGTGAAGTGCATTGCATAGTTTAGGCGCATCCGGTTTTTGTGTATAGAAAACAATTTGTCTTGTATATCTTTTTAAAAGTGTTTATAATAGAATTTAACTTTGAATGTATTGTCTTTAAAAATTGTCATTGTTTGTATTGAATCCCGTCGCGCATCATGGCGGGTACTAATTCTAGTTCAATAATAACATATAAAATATGTTAATAAATAACAAAGTATGTAGTTTCATATCATGAGTCGGAGGTTCTAGCCCCTAGGATGATGTTGGTACTGCGTGAGCTAGCTTAAAAAGCTTGAATTCGCGCATTCACTAGGTCTTGTAAAGCTTTTTGTTCGACCCACAACCTCGCCAAAAATCGCTCCTTAACGTTTGTATCCAACATCGCCTCAATACGTTCTTTGAAATGCTTATGCATCTTCAGATACCTTGCTCTGTTCCATCTTTTATTGACCTGTCTTTATCTTCGTCGTTTTTTGTTGACTTGTCTTTATCTTTTTAAAAGTGTTTATAATAGCAATTTAACTTTAAATGTATTGTCTTAAAAATTGTCATTGTTTGTATTGAATCCCATCGCGCATCATGGCGTGGTACTAATTCTAGTTCAATAATAACATATAAAATATGTTCAATAAATAACAAAGTATGTAGTTTCATATCATGAGTCGGAGGTTCTAGCCCCTAGGATGATGTTGGTATTGCGTGAGCTAGCTTAAAAAGCTTGAATTCGCGCATTCACTAGGTCTTGTAAAGCTTTTGTTCGACCCCCAACCTCGCCAACAAATGCTCCTTAACGTTTGTATCCAACATCGCCTCAATCGTTCTTCGAAATGCTTATGCATCTTCAGATACCTTGCTTGTTCCATCTTTTATTGACCTGTCTTTATCTTCGTCGTTTTTTGTTGACCTGTCTTTATCTTTTAAAAAGTGTTTATAATAGCAATTTAACTTTAATGTATTGTCTTTAAAAATTGTCATTGTTTGTATTGAATCACCGTCGCGCATCATGGCGAGTGTCTACAATATTGTTCAAAATAACAATAACATATACTAAAGTGATGTCATAAATAATAAATCTGAGTTCAGATGATCAGGATATACTGCGTGAGTAGCTTAAAAATGCTTGAATTCGCGCATTCATAGGTCTTGTTAAGCTTTTGTTCGGCCCCCAACCTCGCCAACAAACGCTCCTTAACGTTTGTATCCAACATCGCCTCAATCTGTTCTTCGAAATGCTTATGCATCTTCAGATACCTTGCTTGTTCCATCTTTTATTGACCTGTCTTTATCTTCGTCGTTTTTTGTTGTACGAAGGTAATCAACAAAAATAAAACATTAAACAACTTATTAGGTCAGGGGAGGTTATTTTTTAATAATTTAACCAAGCGTGCATTGTCGACGGATCACAATGATGTGTATGTCGCAAAGAGAAACACAAACAACACTTGAAAAGCTTGATGAAGTCTTATTCGAAATATATTTATTGAAATCCTCGGAGATTCATCGATGACGATCAGTGGGAGATATATGACGGATGTATAAAAAATTGTAAAGATACAAGAGACACAAAAAATCAGACTCATTCTAATCGTAATTGTAAACTCATGTTTTATTCATATTAATATTTTTCAACTTTGTTGAAAGATAAAGTTGTGGTTGAGTAATTCATGAGCAAATCAGTTATTGATATTGTTGTTGTTAATTGTTGAAGTTGTTATAACAATTTTATAAGTTGTTATATTTATGTAACTAATAAAAGGTGTTAAGTGTACAGGTTTGTAAGTAAGAGGGCTAAAGTGAGAGAATGATAAGTTACAGGGTGCAGGTTGTAAAAGGGCAAGTGTTGTTGATATATAAGAGGGGATCAGGGAGCACTGTACAGTCATCATCACTTCAGTTTCATCTTCTTGTCTCTGTGTTAGGGTTTGTTCTTGTTTGTTTCTGTGTAATCGTGAAGTATTACTCTGTTTCTATATAGATCAACTGATAAAACCTATCAGTAGATCTCTTACTTTGTATTGTTTATTATCTGATCTTACTGTTGGTAAGATCTGGGTGATTGAGGGAGTTTTTGGTTTGGGTCAAGCTAATAAGATTTTCGTCACTCGTTTTGTCGCTATACATCTGTGTTCGTATAGATCTATATTTTTCTTCAAACTTCTTTACCGGTTTTATGTAAATGTATTTTTTTTACGGATATTTCTATAGTTAGCTTAGTGCCATGGGATACTAGGATTATATTAGGTATGCACATATAATTAATATATGTGTGGGTCCTCGGGGGCAAAAGTGAATGTGCATTAGTTTTAACATTATTTTACTAATTTCATGAAAATAACGTTAAAAGTGGAGGATGGTTAATCATATATCATGTGGTAGTGTTGATAGCCGAAAGATAAGGGGGTACATGCATTAATCGGCCTTTGTCCCAATTGCAGAGTGTTATTTGCCTTACGTCTAAGGCTTGATGCAAAACTACTGTGGAGCTGGAGGTCTCACCAGAAGCGGTCTCTCTACTTCTACAGGGTAGAGGTAAGGCTGTCTACATCTTACCCTTCTTAGACTTTTCCTTAGCTTTACTACTGATGGGATTTGATGATGATGATCTTAATTTTTTGTTATTATTTTCTTTACAACATACAGCCATTATGCACAAAACAAAGTCGGCCCATTTAAAGAGTCAAAATACTCGAGTCATAACTCATAAGTATGCACACCAAACTAACCAAAGGCTCCATAAAATAGCCAAGCCCAATAGGCCAATACTATAAAATTGCCCATTTTCTCATTCTTTTGCTTATTCTATTTCTAGCTTATTATCCAGTGGGTAAAATAGTTATATTAAATCAGATCCTTCTAAACAAAAAGGAAAGACTTGTTTGTAAATATTTTGAAAAACTATCGAACAATTCATTTCGAGGTTAGACCTGTTAACCGATCTACCCACAATCCATAGCAGGACTTGAACCCTTAGACCCACAATCCATAGCAGGACTCGAACCCCCGACCTCTAAGGGAGGGGACACTATTTAACACACCCCTTTATTTGGACCTTTTAATTAAAATCCACAACAAATACAAAGGGTAACAAATATAGTGTTCGAATCTGGTGTCTTTAGGTTCTTCAATATTGTCACAATCTTTTGGATATGGGACTTGTAAGAATACGAAAATCGAGTTATCGAATCTTTTTAACACGGCCCCTTTTTTACTTGACCAGGCCAGAGCTATAAGCCTATACATAATCTATTGTTAGGGGTGAGCAATAACCGAACCGTTAACTGGAACTGAACCGAAAACCGACGAAAGCGAACTGAAATTAATCGAAAGTCGGTTATCGGTTATTTTTTGTACCATCGATTAACCGAACCGGACCAAACCATTTATATTTTTATATATTTCTAGCGTTTATACCTCATTTCATGTTTTATACTTTTATTTCATTTATTTATACCTACATTTTATTTATTTATACCTCCATTTCATTTGTTTATACACATATTTCATGTATTATGCCTCCATTACATGTATATCTAAGCAAGAATTTTAGCCTTTGTTTGATTTGGTTATTTACCGAAATTAACTAAACGAACTGGAAACCGACAAATTAACTGAATGAACCTAACCGATTAACCGATGACTTCGGTTAATGCTAATAACCGAATCAAAACGAACCGTGCACACCCCTATCTATCGTATCACTTCACCACCCGCGCCATTTAGCAAATAAGTGTTTATCGTGCACCATAGTCCATCAAAAAACAACTAGAAGAGGATAAACCCAAAATATCATGAGTGTTAGTGTGATACACAATTGACAGTTTAAATTAAATGCAAGCCATGCAAAAGGGCAAAACATTCGCTGACACTGGCCCAAACAAATGCAATGCTGGGCTGGGTTGGGTTGGGCTGGGCTGGGCTGGGAACATTCGTTGAAACTGTTTGGTTGTTTGTCAAACAATTAATATACTCTGTATTTATCTGATCCGAATTTAGTAATATCTGTTTAAAATAAGGCAAATCCCATAAAAATAACATAATTTCTAATTTTCTCATAAAAGTCCTTTTATCTTTTTTCACATAAAAAAACCAATATACATTCTTTTTTATCTTATAAAATTCCCTCCCCTTTATGCATATAAAAAACCAACATACTTCTTTCTTTTCTCGAAAAACCAACATATTGTTTACTCTTTTCTTATATAAGTCCCTTAAAATGTTAAATTTAAACAAAAAAATTAGGTACGATCGTATGAAATCAAGAAAACATTATTTGACAAATTATATTATACTTGCGGAAAAATCATTTGTTTATAACTTTTTAACGGTTTTAAATTTAGACATACCATTTTATATTTTTTTGTTTTGTATTTTATTTTATTCTGAGTTATGTCATCCGCGCTCTTGTATATTTATGATATTGTTTTTCGAATGATATTTATTGTTGTCAATATATTGAATCTAATATGGAAAAGAAATGACAAACATTAAGAAGACTATGATTTGCCATATATCCTATTTAAAACATTAGTTCATCTCAATTCTTTTCTCACATGGTATTAATAAGTAAAAAAAATATTCATAATTTTGTTTTAATTTAACATTTGAAGGGACTTTATATGCAAAAATTTGTTAAGTATGTTGGTTTTTTATGTAAAAAAATGAATGCTTATAAAGTATATTAGTTTTTTATGACGTTTGCTCTTTAAAATATATCAATTAAATTCAGTTTTTTTTATTTGATTTGTTTAGATTTCAAGGGTGAAAGTGTAGATTATGAAAGTATAGTGGCTTTAGTTGTATAGTAGGATGTTGGAGGGCTTGTGTACAACATATTAAAGTTGAAGGACCACGACATATAATACTAGAGTCCCTCTTCACCATTCCATATATTTTTCTCTCTCAATCTCACTTTAGGGGCTCTTTCTTTTTTATGTAACGGCGACTATCTTCACACTCTCTAAATTTGAGAGACTAGTTGTCCCACTTAAGGCTTACGTTGGCTTTAGAGTTTGGATTGGGTGTTCTCTCGGGAAATCATACAGCTGACTGTCACTTGATGCCGTTGTGCCAGTACAACAGCTAATACTCTCTAGCGTAACACACGGTGGAACAAAAACTCGGGTGGGCTCAAGATAGAACCTGGCAGTGCAAGGAGCCTAGACTCTATCTATTATTACCTAATCTACCAAAGTGACACAAGTGAGGATTAAACTTGGATCTCTATTAAAGAACCCAAGCCTCCCTACCACTTGACCATAAGTGGTGGATCTTTCTTTTGATCTTGGTGTCCTTGATTATGTATGTTGTAGAAGTGTTAAAAATGATTGTTGTTGGTATTTCTTGTGATTTTGGTTTAAATGTGCTAGTATGCAGTATTTTTTTACAATATCACTCCATATTTCATTAATGAATTGGTTGAGAAAATGATATTTTTTACTCAACAAAAGAAAAATAGTTGCATTTAATTCTAGTTATCCAATAATTGGAAAAAGAAATGCTATTTTTTGACAGGATGACAAGAGTATATAGTGAAGATGTCAAGCATCACACATCTACACCCTTTCTTTAGCGATTTTCTGCTTTTTTGTTACCTTATTATGTTTCTGTTTTTCTATTAATATTTTAAGTTTTTCTATTAATATAATTTTCAAATGAATAAAGAAATGAGACACAAGACGGAAGCGAATAGAAGGCTAGATATATTCTAGCAAATGTTCATGTAAAGTTTAAATGTGATAGCAAACGTTTATACAAAACTTAATGTAAATAATATTATTACTATACATCAAAACTTTCTAAAACATTACAAATGGTAGTATATTATTGGTTATTCTACCAGTGCTTACTCATAAATTTTTATCGAAGTATCCAACATATTGATTTAAGACATAAGTGAATTAAAAACATAACCAAAATATTTTTTACTAAAAATAATCAACACCCTAAAAAACAAAGAATCAATAATAATAATTATTATTATTATTTTGAACAGAATAACTATATTATTAAATAAAGAAATATAAGGCTATTTTTCACTCATTTTCAGTTAACATTCAGTTTTCGTGTTTTTTTCTTTCAGATCAGATTTATTTAATTTGTTATATTAAAACGTTAAAAGACCATTTTACCCTTAATTAAAAGGGAGGAAAAGACAAAAAAATTGGATGTTAACTTCAAAATCTGACCAAATTTTGATTTTGAATGAAAATTGCAACAAAATTAAAATCACAGAGACTCAGATTCAAAAGATTTGAGTTATAGACTAAAGTGGTAAAAATGATCAAACCTTAGAGACCATTTTAACAGTTTACTTTAACATTATTTATTATGAAAGGAAAAAAACATGCAACCTCTTTGTGATGCCTTGGCTCAATGCGTCCCCTACCACCTGGGCCTATACTCCATCAGAACCAAAAGTGAATCTCTCACATACGAAGTTAGCTATGATACACGAAGCTTATACGTTGTGGGCGAACGCTCCAATTCACATAAGCATTTAACACCCCTCTAACATTGTTACCGGCAAAGTAAAGGAGGGCGCCAAACATGGAGGCACTACTCTCTTACGCTGTGTTCCTGAGTTTAATTCAATGAAGGAAAAGAAAAGATTTGGAAGAATGTTTGAAAAAATCATGTTTTAGAGTTTTTTTAAGAAAGGAAATGAAGAGAATTGGAATGAAAACTTACGTTTATTTTCTTCATTTTAAATCCTTCAAAATTTGAGAGATCTGGAAGGAAAGATTTTTAATATATAATATCTTTAATTTTGTTTTCATTTCCTTGGAACTCGAAAACACGATAGTTAATTATATATTTTCTTTCTACTCCTTTCTTTTTTCTCTTTTTAATTCATTTTCTCTTCTTTTCTTCGGTTTAAAATCTCGGGAATAATGCGTTAATGAGCATTTTAGAGAAAGAGATGGGGCTATGTGACTTTCGACGAATCACCACTTTTTCTTTATTGTGTATTTTTTTTCTTATTAATTTTTTAGTTAAACCAAAACGTAAAACGTTCAGATACAGAGCCACTACCGAACAATTTAATGAAAAAAAGGTAAGATTCATAAATCACACTCTATTAATTTAGTGTTGTCAGGCAGTAATTAACTGAGCATGTGGTTGGTGTAATTTTAGTTTAGGCAATCATAATTGTAAAGTATATAGGGTTTTTTTAGAACGGTGACATAAATCCATACCTAATAATTAAAAGGAACAGTTACAAAAGTGCAATATGGTTGTAATTGTGTGTTTCTTTGAAGCATGGCTCTAACTAGAGGTTTTTTAAATCTAGTCAATGGTTTAGGGCATTTTAATATTTTAAAAATGTTTATATAGAATATGTGTATTATTATGTTAGATCTAAATATATAACCATTTAAAAAAGTCTAATTCCAACTTCAAGCAATATGTAGTTCATTAGGCTGTCATCGTTATTCTTCCTAACTGTAACGTCGTACATGTCCATCGTACTTAATGGTGTTGCGGATTGGGGGAAAATTAGATGTGAAACTAGAGGAAATAAATGGTGTTGCAAGGATAATCCAGGTTGGTTAACGGCAATTTCTTATAGTAATATTTATATATTGCGGTTCACTTAATCACTAGTTTCCATAAATTCCTAATTGATACTCTGAATCTTTGAATTTTAATATTGTGCTTGTGACTGAGAGTTATGAGGAAAGAAGCATCGATGTTTTCTTTATACTCATTCAAAGGGTCCCACCTTTGTAGTTTGCTTAGTGCCTCCAAAAACGTTAGAACGGCTCTGCTTAAAAGCTTTTCCATTAAATCTCATTTTCCGTCTTAAAATAGTAATTTTTTTTAAACAATCAACAAAAGCCAAATCACACAGGTAAATCCAATAGCAAAAGGTCACCCACGCCTGTAAATGTATACCGTGTTAATGACCTAGCTAAAACGCCCGTACATTTAATACGACCAAAGAGCTATAAAATTTCGAACTTTTTAAACATAACATAAAAATTCCTATTATACCCTTAAGTTTCATACAACGAGCGCAACCACAAAACTTTTCGACGACATGATATTTAAACTACTAACTACTAGATTAATTTGTTTTCTAATAATGATAACGTAAAAATCCAAAATTTATCATTTTACAACCAAAAGAGACTTGACCCGTTTGACATTATCTTGACCGGAAGCGTAAGTAAGGTACATGTGTGTTCGTTCCAAGCAAGGCGCAACGTCAAGTAACATATTTACCTAAACACCACAACAAATTTGGTTAACATTTCATTTGATAAGTTAAGCATTTACTACTAGCGATTTATATGACTAATATCATAAACATTTTGACCCGTTTGTGTGGTCTCTCATGAAACATTCCTTTTTACTTTTTCATTCTTATCCGGTTGACCCGTTCACAATGTGTCAACACGAAAAACATTCTTTATTCATTCATTTCTTACATGCTAGCAATTCCATCATAAATGGATATTGCGCTTACCATTCCTTCATCAATATCTGCTATTCACCCAACCCATTCACGATGGATCATCACATAACCGTTTCATCATCTTGAAACTTCAATCATTTTGACCCGTTTACTACAAGTCAATATATACATCTCTTTCTTTACCTTGTTATTCATATTTTTTGACCCGTTTATGACGGGTCTTCATACATACTTCACATTCTTTAATATTTCGACACATCTTATACATCATATTCTAAATTATAATTTACCATATTGAAACAATATGTTATGAGACAATTATCATAAGTTTTACATTAAGATAAGGAAAAGTTCACATGAACTTACCGTGATCTTGTGCTACTTGCGCCTTGGTATGGCTTGTGCCTTCTTCCTTCTTTGCTCCTATACGTTTACAACATTATGATTTTAGCTTCCATACAATTATCACATAAGCATACTTCCTTACTTATTATGATCTTATTCAACCATACATACCTTCATTTTCATTCTACTACATCGATTCAACAAGTATTGGTGTCGAAAACACAACTAATTCAATTAAGGCATTTCATCGAACATTTGTGTGCGTACCATCAATAAGGTATAATGTACAAGTAAATTAAGCACATTTTTCCTAGTTCATGCATAGATTAACATAATCATTCAATCTTTGCAAATCTTCATCGTAATCATGTATCTTTTGTTTTATATCAAATCAACTAACAAAATGTCCCTACCACGTATAACTTCAAGCATTAACATTACACATAATCTACACCAAGTCCCAACTTCTACAATTACAAGTGGGTTTTACCCTAAATCATCAATATGATCAAAATTAAGCATAATACAAACTCTACATGTTGATATCATCTAGCATTCATGCTCAATTTCATTTAACATTCACAGATTATACATAACCCACTTCATCAAATCGCTAAAAACGTGAAATTTACCTTACTTGATGTTGACAATACTTAGATGATAATAAATCTTAATTCATGCATTGATTCAAGCTTCAATTCTTCATTCAATTTGGTTGATCTTGTGTTGACAAGGGTTTTCCCTTTCCTCTCAAGCTCTCATCGACACACACATCTCATGTATGTGTCTTTGAGTTTTAATTTTAAGTTTTATTAATTTACTTTTCTACTTATCCAAATTTAGTCCCTCCAGTTTGATGTTTATATTATTATGGCTAAACATAACCCTTTAGTTAAAACTTAGCTTTTACTTTAACTAGGGTTATATTTCTTGTCACTATTTATTAAACATTTCTACTTGCACACTTGCGCCCACATATATATATAATTTTTGGGGTGTTACACTAACTCGCCACCATTCTAGAAAAAACCTAATGCTCAAAGACTCACTGTGATAAAAGTTCTGATTTAACCCAAAGCAATTTTGCTTCAGGTTCGACTCTACTCATAACCTCCGCTTTAAATTGTCATGAGTATACAATGTCATCATCAACCTTAAAAAAGGTAACAAACTGAGTAGCGCTTAATTATGTTAGGCAGTCTGCATTAAAATCAAGAGGGTAGTTGGGACTTTAATGCATATTGGACAATCATAGGCACCTATGTTTAATGCACCCTGGGCCCTGACATATAACTGCAGTGGGTCAGGAAATTGGGCCTTTAAATTGTAAGTAATTCGCTTTAAATATATATCTGAAATATTTAAATCGTATTAACTATTAACATCAAATTTCTGGCATCGTCTCTCTTAGTACAATGCCACCCCTATCCCTATGAACTTTCATCCTCAACATTATATTTTTGGTAATTTACTATGTTAAAAGTTACCTTTTTACCTTTTGTCTAGTCACATAAAGATGAAAAGAAACTTATACTTATATCTGGTTTCAGTTTATTTTAGTGAAAATTCTAAGGGGGTCGGGGCACAAGTAGGATGGCTTTCCGGTATCCCCTACCGGATCAGCAACCCCACTAGCACTGGTCTGTTGGATAGGATGAATCGGTAGTTATGGTCATTTGGACCATTTGATTAAAAAAACCTCAATTAAATAAAATTTTATTTTAACAATTTCTGGTAATTATAGTTGACTAAAGTTATACAATTTCTCCTTCACTATTTAAACCAATTCGACTGTGAAAGAGTTGAACTGGGTATATGATTATACCTTTAGTCAACTACAATTAGCAGGAATAAGAATTGGGGAGGGGCCCTATCTGAAAGCTCCAGTTATCGATGTCGACATGAGAGGTTAGACAAGCATGATAATAATTGTGACTGCTCGTCGTTCGATTCCTTCTTTGGTTATTAGTTTATGTGATTGTGTGTTTAAATGTTTAAATATTAAATTTATGTAATTGTGTGTTTTAATGTTTAATTATTAATGTAATATTTTTAATTTTAGGCATGTATTAATTTAATTGTGTAGTAAATGTTTAATTTATTATTTATGTGTTAGTTTAATCTTATGCAAAGGCTCAATCTATTCACACACCCCTGCTGTCTATTTGGACACCCCTGAGCCCTAGACGGGTCGTCTAGGTCTAGACGCACCGTATAGCACTGATTTTTAGGAGTCAGTAAGTACCTGCCAGGGCCCATAGATTTTAGTGTTTAGACGGGCCATCTGGACCTAGATGACCCGTTAGGATGTTGGGTTTTTTTTTTGTTGGAAAAGGACTGTTTTGGTCACTATTTTGGTGTTTAGACGGGCCATCTGGACCTAGACGACCCGTCTAGGATGTTGTGTTTTTTTTTGTTGGAAAATCGGTGTTTTGGTGGGGAGATTGAAAAAATAGTGTTTTGGTGAGTTAATTTGTTGTTGTTGGATGTTGCTTTTTTTAGGTGTAATTTTAGGTTTTTAAAAAGTTTTGTTTGTTATACAAAAAGTGAGTTATGTTTTTCAATCGTTTATACATTTAATTGTTTTACATTATATTTTAAAAAAAAATATAATACTAAAATTTAATATTGTTTTCAACATTTTAAGATGAAGGCAACAAGTGTATGTGGTTTCCGTATTACATTTCAATGTCGATTTAACACAAACAATCATCAAGTAATCGAACAACTGAAAACAAAGTTAAATATAACATATATAACATAAATTTGTACAACCAAAACAATATTTATTTGTACAGCTGAAAAGTAAATACAAAATGTCTATGCATACGAGTCGGCATCGGAGTCGGGATCGGGATCCGGCATCTGCGGCTGCTGCGGCTGATGCAGTGCTCGAGCTGCTGGGAGCGGTATGCCAGGTAACCCGTCTCTCTCCCGTCTATCCTGCGCCTCCCGAACCAGCCAGCCAACGAGATCCATAAGCCTGTCGACGTCAGCTCGTAAGCGCGTGTATGCCGCACCCCCGGGGCATGACCTGGAAGGACGTGCTGCGGAAACTGAGGCGCCCCGTGAGGTGGTGGCGGCGGTGGCGGTGCCGGTCCATCATAATCAACCAGAGGGTCCTGGACTCCCGCTGCCTCATCTGCCGACGCATGGACTAGAGCAAAGTGATCTGGCAGTGGCTCCGGAATCCATGGCTCACCTTCGCGGCTTTTAAACTACTCGCCGAGCATGGCGAACCTTTTCACCAGCCTCACCCCGCGCAAGGTCTGAAAACCAATGCGCGTGGACGGTATGGCCGACTGCAAGTGCGGGTCCGCCTCCGGCAGAAGACCCAACGACCGGGCTAAGACGGTGACATACGCCCCACCGTACAAAAAGCCGCGCTCCTGCCGGTGATGGGCGGAAGCAAATTACTGCGCGAGACCGTGCGCAAGTGCGCACGGCCTTCTGTACAAAAGACAATAGAAAAAATAAGTCGGTGCTCGTACACCACTCACGGCTGTGTCCGCGTGCGGTAATAGACGTACCGAGCATCCGATGTAGATACCTGCACATTATATTAGCGAATGCCTAAATTAATTGAAACAATTAATAATCAAACAATTAACGTAATAAACGTACGTACCTGTACAGCGGGTTGGCAACGTGAGAAATCCTCCCCTTTGCCCTGACATGCTCCCAAGTGTCAGGGCCTGCGACCACCTGCCAAAAGCCCAGAAGAGTGGCTCTATCCACCACCACAAGCCCCTCCGTATATACATCGGTAGCAATATCCTCCTGCAGGTATATGCCGCTATTAACGACAAACTCCGCAAGCGTCATCGAACGCCACACACCGACCATCCTAAATGAAACATCCGGCGGAGGGGGAGGGCCCTGTGGTTGGGGAGGCGGCTGGTCGACCCGTGGAGGGTGGAACGTGAAGGTCGAGAGGAACTCGAAGAGGAGCTCCCTGTAAGTCGGCGTGCCGGCCAGGTCAAACAGTCAGTGCCACGGGGAATCAACGGGAATGAAGAATCGAAGTCTGGGCGTCTCCCTGATCGCCTCGATCGCGTCCCGGTCGACCGCCGAGTGCGATCCGACCTGCATCCGGCGTAGCTTGCCGCAAAATCGGGCGGCCTCGGTGTCGGGCGGGAACTCAAGGTATGGGTGGCCGTGGAGCGGATCCACCTGCGCTGCCGGGGCCCGTCGCGGACCATGCGGATGTGGGTCCTCGGGTATCGGATCTCTAATCTCGTCTATAACTAATCTGCGATTGTATAATACAATTTAACACGAATAAAACAATAAATTATAAAAGAAAAAAAACAATTTTCTAGGTCGTCTACCGGGGTCGTCTAGGTCTAGACGCCCCGTCTTGTTCATCGGAAACCTGAAACTTAACACCCTAACAACCCTTAAACCCCAAAATCTTTCAAATTCACAACCAACCTACATTCTAAATACATAACACATTACAATGTATTGAAGTATAGTTGAAAATACTCACGATTTCGCAAAAATATAGTAGAATACGGCAGGATACGTATGTGTGTGTGGGTTGAGTGTGTTTGTGTCGTCTATCTTTGATCGTCTAGGCGATCAGAACATACACGAGGCCTAGACGGGTCGTCTAGGCCTAGACAACCCATATGGAATATACGATAAAGTACCGTTTTACCCCTGAACTGCCGCCCATCTAGGCCTAATTCAGGGGCAAAACGGTAATCAACCAGCTGGAGTGTGTTACAGCTCAGCATGGTTAATTACCATTTTGCCCCTGAGTTAGGCCTAGACGGACGCCAGATCAGGGGTAAAATGGTAATTTACATTTTAATTTTAAAATGGGATAAAGATCCAACTGACAATGTACGGTGTGTCTAGGTCTAGACGACCCGTCTAGGCCTTTACAATTTTACCCTTATGCCCCTGGTTTTTGCATAGACGGCCAACAATTGGGGTAGAATGGTCTTCTTCTAGGCCAAGATGGGGTGTCTAGGTCTAGACGACCCTTATATAGAATTTAATTTTTTTTGGTACAACTAATAGTATTTTATTTTACTTAATTTAAACTTTGAGTTAAGCCGACATTCTACCAGTACACCAAAGGCACAACAAATAAACCATACAAAGTCTATCTAAAAACCGACAAACTCCGGGTATTGACAAACATACGGCAATTATACTCTACGAGCTCGCACGTCCCACCGTCACCACCGGCAGTATCGACATTTCGTCATCTGCCGGTGCCGACGGTGGGACGTGCGAGCTCGGAGAGTATAATTGCTGTTGTTTGTCAGTACCCGGAGTTTGTTGGTTTTTAGATCGGCTTTGTATCTAAAAACCAACAAACTCCGGGTATTGACAAACAGACGGCAATTATACTCTCCGAGCTCGCACGTCCCACCGTCGCCATCGGCAGTACCGATAGTTCGTCGTCTGCCGGTGCCGACGGTGGGACATGAGAGCTCGAAGAGTATAATTGCTGTTGTTTCTAAATACCCTGAGTTTGTTGGTTTTTAGATCGGCTTTGTATCTAAAAACCAACAAACTCCGAGTATTGACAAACAGACAGCAATTATACTCTCCAAGCTCGCACGTCCAACCGTCGCAACCGGCAGTTAGTCGTCTGCCGGTGTCGACGGTGGGACGTGAGAGCTCAGAGAGTATAATTGATGTTGTTTCTCAATACCCAGAATTTGTTGGTTTTTAGAGGGCCTTTGTATGGTTTTTTTAAACCGTACAAAGCCTATCTAAAAACCAACAAACTTCGGATATTGACCAACAATTATACTCTCTGAGCTCTCACGTCCCACCGTCGCCACCGGCAGTATCGACATTTCATCGTTTGCCGGTGCCGACGGTTGGACGCGAGAGCTCAGAGAGTATAATTGCTGTTGTTTATCAAGACCCATAGTTTGTTGATTTTTATATGGGCTTTGTATCTAAAAACCAACAAACTCGGGTGTTGACAAACAGCCGGTAATCATAGTATCCGAGCCCTCATGCCCAACCGTCGCCACAGGCAGTATTGACATTTCGTCATCTGCCGGTGCCGACGGTTGGACGTGAGAGCTCGGAGAGTATAATTACCCTCTGTTTGTCAATACCCGGAATTTGTTGTTTTAGATACAAAGCTTTGTATGGTTTAATTGCTGTGCATTGGGTGTACTGAAGGAATGTCGGCTTATATCAAAGTTCAAACTAACTAAATAAAATCCTATTTGTTATACCAAAAGTTTTTTATTGTATTAACAAAATCTTTGTATTATTTATACAAATAAATCGTATTAAACATAAAAAAGATCGAGCCATTGTTCTTGCTTTATTGACCGTGGTTGACCAGGACTAATCATCAGAGATGACTGAGACTCGTTAGGTGCTGTAGAAACACCTGAAATAAGTTCAACAACATATCACTATGTTAAACCACAACACATTCTATTACGCAAACAAAAACCATATATATTTAAAAAATGACAGTATTTCTCATTTACCTGCATTTACTCCTCGAGTTTCCCTTCTGTTACAGTCTTCAATTCAGCACAAGACACTCTTTGACGTGTAGTCGATTGAGATACAAATTTGCACGCTAGAAACCGTCCCTCCAATACTTTTTTCCAAAATATATAAGGCTGATCTCTATCAGGTAAATATGTATTATATTCACTGTGAAACCTCAGCCGTTTTTCAAACCATCTCCGCGAGATACGAATTGCCTGCGTATGGGGGTGCCTCACCACCATATCCTCCACCATCACGGATAATGTCTTGTACATTAGACACAACCTCCTCTTGTTCGTTAGAATTGGGAACACCTCTCTCCCCTTAACAACGATATCACCGTTAGTAATAATTAAAACAACAACTAGTTTAACATCATAACTGTTACCGTATTGATTTCAGGCACCGATGACCAGTTCCAGTTTAATGACATTTCACCACCTTTGAATGATATCAGAGAAAGTAATATAAGCCAAAGAAGAAGTCGGAGAGAATTCCGACGACGAATCGAAAAATTTCTGTGACACAAATGCTCTGCATGGCTCTATTTAAGAACGATATATACACCCCATCTAGGCCTAGACGGGGCGTATCACTTTGCAACTTGGCTGACATGCATGCATAGCACAACATTCAAGACGGGTCGTCTAGCTCTAGATGCCCCGTCTTGGCCTGGTCGTCTTCTACTCCGTCTACTGCTAGACGCCCCGTCTATGTGACTTATTTGACGTTGTACGGTGCAGGAATGTGGTTGGAGTAAAAATAACCCTAGACGCCCCGTCTAGATCTAGACGACCCGTCTAAAAGGTGTCTAAATAGACAAGTGGGTGTGTGAATATGTAGACCCTTTGCAAATTCAAATTTTAATTGTCTTTTGAAAGCCCAATTTATTTTTAAATTAAAACAAACAAAGAGGTAGTTTAGTGTAGTAGTGCAACCAAATTGAGTAGTTTAGAGTACTGGATTGAGTGAGTGATGTGACATTGCTGGATTGATGGGGATTACACTACTTTGAGGTTGTGGTGCCACCCTCCAAAGTTTATCAACTAGTCACAGGTTCACGAAACGGTAAATCAAACGAGTCAAGTTGGGTTTGATGAATGGTTCAAATTTAAGGGAGGAAGGGGCATCATCGAGTAGGCACAATCGAACCCTGCTACCCAATCGATAACACCACCGTTGACAATTCAGGTAGGGCAAATCGAGTAGGTTATGTGGTGATGATTGTGTGTGTGTTTTCCTGAAAAACAACATGACGAAGTCGGGTACCTTTAATAAAACTGTCCCCAGTGTTCAAGGTTTCCGTCAGATAGTCTAGGTAGCACCTTTGTGGTGTTTTCGTTAGAGTGGACCCTCTCCTCCTAAATAATTTGACCGTTTGAACCAAACCTTTTACACAATTGTTACTTTTGTATTAATACTTCTAAAATGATAAATATGGTTCATAGATATAATGCGTCTACATAAAATATATTCTAAAAAAAAATAATAAATAGAAAACGTTAAATAACTGATGTCAAGTTCCAAACCGTCCGCTAAAATGTCAAACTTGGACCATTATAACCTCAAACCGATAAAATCAATCGACTTGCTTTGGTATTACGGGTTGGTCACTTGCAACACTATTATGTAGGACTTTAAATGAACTGAACGCTCAACAAACAGTTTGTGAACCGTTCGGTAGAAAGTTCGTTTACGTACGTTCATTTAATAAATGAACGACATGAACAAGAAATTTCATTCGATTAGTTAAATGAACGAACAATTGTGTTTGTGAACGTTCGGTAACGTATTCGTTAACATTTCTTCACGTTCGTTAGTTTATGTTGTTCTAAAGTTTTTTGTACTTTATGTGTTTTATCTAAACTTTTTGTATTCTTTAACTTTTATTTATTTTCATATCGTAAAATTAAAATAGAAAACGTTGTTCCCACCGTATTTATGCACTGTTCCCCTTTCCTTCTAGATATTCACATTGACGATCACTGTCGAGTATCGACCTCTATTCCACTTTTATGGCTTCAAGTTCTAGCGTTGCTCCCTCCGCTATCCATGTCTAGACTTTGTCGCTTTCGACGACTTTATCCTAGTTCGTTTGCGTTCGTGAACACGTTCATTTCCTTAATGAACAAACACGAATATAAAATCTCGTACGACAAGTGTTCATGAACCGTTCGTGGTCACATTTATTTCTTAATGAACAAACACGAACAAGGCCTTGTTCGTGTTCGTAACTTTTTTTAAGGGTTTATTTGTCAAAACTAATGTACTTTGATGATGTAACAATCACCTCCCCTAACTAAACTATCCTTGTTCACCTCCATGTATATGGATCATGCCATATCCATGGGTAATTAAGTTAGTGGTCACATGTACGATGACTTAATTAATAATCGCCTTAACTCATGTACCGTTTATATTAGTAGTTAGTTGAACTTTATATTAAGGTTACTTTATATTTACTTAGTAGACTTATTAAATAATAGCAAATTAAAATGTTCAACGAACAATTCGCAAACATCAGAAGTTTTTTTTGAGCTTTGTTTCGAATCATTTTCACCCCACAATGCATTGTGAAGAATATTGTACGCACCACCAGCTTAAATCAGTTGTGGAGGGACTTCATGAAATTTAACAAGCTTTAATGTCATCTATATTATTTAATTGGTTCGGTAAATTTTGTTAAAAAAATCAACGTTGTTATATAGGGTAGGAGTTGGTTATAAAGTTTATTTTTTATAAAAAATGTAGAAAGTGTTCTTGTAATGACATTGGTATCAAAAGCGCATTAAGGTAATTCAATAGTTAAGGTTTTTTTTTCATGTTATTATAGTCTGGTGGTATCTTGGAAGTGAGATAAGGTCTAGGGAACATGAGGTTCTGGCTTGGATTCTCACAAGGGGTTTTTTTCTAGATTTATTGGGTTTTCTCCTGAATTACTATATAGGCATGATAGCTAGTGGAGATGGATATGATCGGGTGGTTTCGTTGGTGGCACGATGATACTCGAGTGGTCCGTTAGTGATCCACATTTGCTGTTCAAAAAATTAACAATTAAGTTAATTTTGAAAGATATATTCCTAAAACAATAAAATGAGGTTTTTAAGGAAACCATATATCTTTTAACAATTCAAAAATATTAGATATATATTTATGTATATCGCACCCTGCTATCATCATTCACATTGTGATTTATCAGTAACAGGTTTATTCACAATGTGTTTTATCAGTTACAAGTTTAATGAAGGACAAGTCTTTATAGTTATTGGTGTTGTGTAATTTCAATTGATGGTTCATCACGATAGGTTATACCGGTTATTGTTTTGTATTTTTTGCCATTGTATTTTATAAGATTCCGTATGTTCTTCACAAAGTGTTATACTATATTTTTTTCACAATCTATATATATTGTGTTGAATAGTATTGTTTTAACGTTTTGTGTTAATATACACGATTGTTTTTATTTATTCGTACTGTGTTTTAACTGCACGTATCATTGTTTTTTTTCTTTGCATGATGTCTTATCATTTTGCAATTTCACAACGATCAAATGGTATTTTATTAGATTTGGTAAAACACACCATTCAAACTATAAAATACATGATTCTTTTAAACAAATTATCCAAACTTTAGAAGGCATATGCTAACCCAAAAACCTACCATAACACACAATTAATCGTTATAAAACACACCATTCCTTAAAAACACAATCCAAACTATAAAACACACAGTCATATAACACACACCACACTGTCATATAAAACACATCATTACTAGTAAAACAAATCAAATAGTTGAAACGTAATTTTTTTATATATGTAGCAATTTGGTACTCATATTAAAGATAAAAAAAACTTGTTATTATGGTGTAACTTAAAAAAACTAATTACGTATAAAAAAGTTATTGACGTTTTAAAAAAGACATGAGAAGTTGCATATGACTTGCATGTGCTTTCCTAAATTTAAGGCACACTAAATTAACTTTTATACCCTTAATTTAATAAATCAATTTAATTAAAAAAATATTACAATTTTACCACTCATTTAATCTCATCCGTCGATACCCTAGTCTAATGGTCATGATCACGTCTTACATTTTTTAGACTAAACACATTTTTTAGAGGAACCCTGACCATTATCGATGTATTTAAAATCAACTAAATGAATGGTAAAATAACTATTATGTATTACTGTAATTGCTTTTGAACATATTTTTTTTTCTCCATTTAACTTTTAAGATATTATGTTGCGACGTGCTTATTCTTATCTATGTCTTTATATAATTATTTTCCTTTCAAAACAGAGTTTTGGATAGTAATTATCGAAGCACAAACATATTGTTATCAACTGACTCATGGTTTATTTATTTTTTTGTATAAAGTGATGTCGTTTACCATTTCTGACATTCTAATAATATAATACAACGCGTTGTAAAATTATGAATATGTCGTCATGTCGTGTTTATTTTCATCTACGTCTAGATAAAAATTTTCTTCAAAGGTAAAGTTGATAATTAAAGCTTTTTCACTATCCCTTGCTTGGGATCATGTTAGATGTTCATTTCAGGGTGCATGGATGTATAAAGTTACTATCTTGATGTGTTAACACGATTTCGTCATGAGCAGCTGCCATATTAGTTGATAAGGTTTTCTGCTAAGAAGAGGTAAGATTTCACCAAGTACACTTTAGGCGAAAAACATCTTGTTGCTTGATAGTTTGCGCACGCTAAGTATGGTTTTTGCATCATAGATTTTGCACGACTAGTGGTTTTCTCGTATATTTTTCGTGTTGATACTTTTCGCATAAGTACTTACAGTTCGCAATGTCATGTTGCCCACATATTAAAGACACACGTAAGATTGTAAGTATTTTGTTTAAGTAACTCACACGAAAAGTTGACCATTTCGCTTGTACTCTTTAACTAGATTTGACTTAGTTGGCTGAGTGATTTGCAATGATTAATCCAGCAAGTTCATAGTATTCATAGCTATTCCTTAAGTGAGTCTCTATACCCCTTTTTGAGTGTTTTGGTGATATTCATACTTGATAAAGTCTTTGAAAGTAAAACATGTTCTAACAAAATGAATGGTTTTTACAAATGAAATAGTTTTTGGGCTTTTAGCCATAGCATGGCCGGGAAAGCATTCAGATGGGTGTCTAATGTTAATGTTTCACTCATGCAAACCTAACATGTGTAATGTATGCTAAAGGTAAAATTTAAAGAAAAGCGGGTAAAGTATAATGTTATCTATATTAATATATTGTCAAAACTGCTTATGACTTGCTCCATTGAAAGTTTGGAACCGGTAGTGGTGGCTATCGGTATGACATTGTCTAATGGTCACAATTACGATTTGAGCCTTCGTGGCTTGCCAAGAAATCGGTAGTACAACTATGGCATCACTATCCGGTAGCGACGACTACTGATGTAAGTATGTTTAGAGATTAGGCACTTAAATGTTTGACTTAATATGTATGTTTAAAGTATGGTATCGTAAGTATGTTATAATTAAATGTTATGTTATGTCGCGTGCTACATTATAAATCACTCAATGTAGCTGAATTTTAGCATGCACATCAAATTAATATTTAGGATGCTTGGGGAGACAGATGGCATGGACATCAAGGCTACCCTACCCTGTGACTTGCATCCCGATTATCTATGTTATGTTTTTGTTTAGGAGACATTTGTAATCATTTGTATTTAAGAGTGGAAGTGTTTTGGATGTTTTTAGCTGCGTATGTAATGAAATTTCTAGTTTAAGAACTACGTTGCAATGTGTAAATTCAATGTATAAGACCCCTGGGTTTGGGGCGTTTCATGTTGGTAGTAAGATCCCTTTTATTAAGCCACTAATGTTAATAATGATCATAATTGTTCACCCTATGTAAGGTTGATTTGTAAATTCTTCTATATGAATGTTATAATAACCCTCACCAAACACTTCTTTTGTTAATCTATGATCTCTCTTCTAATGAGAAAATATTTAAGTAGTTAGAAATCTTCTAAACATGACTTAGAAGTTTTGTGTGCAATAAACTTTGTCAAATTTGGAAGAAAACTTACTTAAATAGTGTGAAAAATAAACTGCTCAAAAAAGTGAACAAATCCATAATCTTTTGATTGCACTATGTCTTTTTTCTTACGGACCTTTTGTGTTTTCATGCAATTTTTTAAACCATTTGATTAAGAATCTACATTCCGCAAACCACTAAAAAATTGTCCACTTCTTTTAGAAGTTAATTCTTTGGGGCATGATTTCAAATTGCAATTTGCCTCCTCGTGGTTTGGGGTGAAAATCAACCTGAGTCTCTCGTTTGCAAAAATGAAAACCTGTGTCTCTGTGGTTTCCAATTGGTTTCAGCTTGCGTCCTTCTGTAAAGCCTTAGTTTAACCGTTAGATTAAAGGGTATCTTGGTAATCTTTCACCCTCCACCTCCCACCACCCTATTCACCACAATCACCACCTGCCACCACCCACCCGAGCACCATCACTACCTACTCCGACAACCACCTTCACCTAATTACAGATCTACAACACAATTGAGCTAAAATAGAAACGTCGACTACATCAATGCAACCATACATTAGTACATTTAGAAAACAATTAATTTTTTTTAACAGAAGATTTATCATACTTCTATTCCTAACTAGAACACATATATTACACTTACCCATCATAAAATCTAGGATCTCCTATATATACTACTCATGAAGGCTCTGCCTCTACCACTTGACCATAAATCAACTATTTTTAACAGATTAATTAGCTGATTAATTATCCTACATAAAGTTTCTTTTACTAGATTCAAATAATGCACGCTTAAGCATTTTACAACTCTTAATCCATTCGAACGACTAGTTATTGTCCCAACATTTAATCATCTCTTGGGTTTAGCTACATCTAAGATTATCCCCAAAGAGTGTTGTGGAAAAAATATTTACCAAAATTGTGTTATTTCAAATAGTTACCAAAATAGTGGTTTAGTTGTAAATGAAAAGAAAATCTCACTAACTATGTTCTCTCTTCTTATCTAATTGGATAACATTAATTCATGAAATACTTACTGATTTAATTATTTTTTTTACATATTAAATTTGTTAAGTATAAGAATATTAGTTTTTTTTTTTGTTATCACACTCTCTAGTTATTAAATTTGCTAAGTATAAGAATATTGTTCTTTAAGGTTTGCCTACTCTATTATGAACTTGTTTAATTACCACTATCTCATCAATTATGACACATAATGTTTACTTTTACTGGAGTCAAATAATGAATGTTTATTTCTGAAGTATTAGTTACAACTAAACGTGTCAATTTCTTATACAACATTAACCTAACATTAACATGAAATATACGGGTCTAGATACGTATAAGAGGTTCAAGTCAGTTTCAGGTTGAATGCATGAATCTGTTTAGCTAAATAGGCCGGGTTCTGGTCAACCCGGTCAGGTTGGCGAGTTAACTCGTTTAACCCATTTATATTATATTATATTATTTTATAGTGTGTTTTATGTCAGGATGAATGTTTTATGTCATAATTATAATTTAAAAAGAGAAATTGACCTAAGATTTTATAAATTACTTGTAATTGTATTATATACATTATTGTAATTGTATTATATACATTATTGTTTTTTATGTAGTTCATTTTTAATATATTAATTTGCGAGAAAAAAATAAAAATAATTCGGGTTGAACGGGTGATATTCGAGTCAACCCACAAATATTCAGGTGGTGTTGTCGGAAACAATTTTCAGATTCGGATCAGGTTAAACCCATCAACCTGTATACACGACCCATTTAACAACCTAGTTGCAACTCTTTACACTTGGAATTATCATTTTACCATTACTAGTATATATAATAAGATAGTAATTTATTGACGAGAAAATTTATTGACAAACCATTTGTATCATGAAATAGATACTTAGTTTGTGTTTGATTTGTTGGAATTCAATGGAATTTAATGAAAAATGAATCTGAATTCCAACTATTAAGGTGTTCGGTTCATAGAATTAGTTGGAATTGAAATCTCAATTCCAATCTTGTTTGGTTGATATTGGAATTATAATCGAAATTGAGTATGAATTTCTTCAAATTTCTTTAACTAAAAGAATTCAAAATCCTTCCCACATGTGAACGAATTCAAGTAAACTCGTTGGAATCTTCTACCAGTTGACGTCATCACATCCGCCACCACGTCACCATCCATCATGCCCAACCTCCCGGTCACCATCTTGACCCAACCCGCACTGTTTCGACTTGTACCATTTCGACATGCACGGTTTCGACACGCACCGTTTCGACCCGTAGTGTTTTGACCAAAACCTTTTTCGAACGGTACCCTATTCTAAGTGAACCACTTCGACCCGTATCGTTTTTTACTCCAAGCATTTCGGAACCAAACCGTTTCGACGCGCATCATTTTGACACGAACCGTTTGGACCCGCACCGCTTTGACCAAACTGTTTCGTCGCGAGTCGGGGGTGGTTGTCACACCCTGATTTTTCGGTGGGCTCGGATTGGAGTTTATTTGTGACAAATTGATATAGATATTCACAATTAACAAAGCGGAAGTCTGGGAGTATAAAATACTATTACAAATTACAAATGTCCCAATGTTCAAATATAATACAGACCGGAAGTTTATAAAAGATCCACAGGCGGATCGGATAAATAACCAAGATAATTATGTAAACAAACTACTAGGCTTCATGCATGGAGTTGCAAATTCCACTTAAGCATTTACCGGCAGCTTCTAGTCTATTTACGTACCTTACAACCTGCGCTTAGTCTTTTGAAAATACGTTAGTTTACGCTAGTAAATACAAATAATCGACACATTTTAAAAATATTTCAAAATCATTTTATGTACACAATGGTACATATATTTTTCATTAATAACTTGGGATAAACTATTTTTCATGTTATCAGTTTTACAGCTTGACAATACATATAGGGCCCTGAAACTATGTCGGGATCATGAGTAACTGACACACCACTTTAATACCCATATTAGGTAAACCCGTATTGGGTTATAAAAATATTTTATTATAGCATTAGCATCTGTCAGGTGTATGCCTACACCCTGTGCTTAGGTCGTGGCCATTTGCAATTAAATGAGCCGAGGATATCCACGACACGGTCGTATCAACCCCCAATGTTTAAGTTATCAAGCAATACGAATTAAAACGGATTATTTGGATTCCCGACATATAGGTCATTGATCCCATACCCGATCATGCGGTAATAATATATCGTATCCCAAGCCCGAATAGGGAAAATAGGTTAAGAGTATTTACCTGCCTTAAATCTTTAAAATCCAAAGATAAACAAATATAAGCACGACCGTACAAACAAAACAACTAACAAAGTTGCAATTTACTGGACGCCTTTAGTCTGGAATGAATGGTATAATAACCCATTAGAATGTTAACGGGTTTTATTCAAGTCATATGACTTGGACCGGTTAACTATAATATAAAGAAAACGGTACGGTTCGCTAGATTAAGCGGTGACCGGATAGAATGTGGTTTGAACCCTCATAAGTACTAAGACTTATATAATATGGGGCAACAACAATACATTCTGATTATGAATGAATTTAAAAGAATTGGACACAATCCGGTTAACTTATATAAACTAAGTTACATAAGTCAACAATACACGCATAGTCGATATCGGGTGATTGGATGAGTCAATGTCAAGTTCATTATACCAAAACATGATTATTAAGTTACCATATCAGTAGGCATTACATTTTATATGTTCATTATGATTTAAAACCAATTTATGCACAAAAAGGCAAAATCGACATTTTTATTGCATAATATAAGAATTTGCATAAAACCCGACAATTGATTATGATCACATAGTATAAACTCAGAGAGTTATCCTATACATAAATATGATCATAATGCAACTTCAAATCGGTAGCTAACATGGCTAATTCGGGTCAGAATCGAAAGTCAAAGCAGAAGTCAAACTGCTTGAATTTCGGTTGCGAACCGAGCAATAAACTGGAAATGACGGGTTGAATATGTTTAGATATGTTCTAATATGTTATAACGACTGACATAATGTCAAAAATATGAGTTTAGATGTTTATAAGTTCAATTTATACGTATTCCGTAAAACTGCGTTTTGACTTTTATTTTATTATAATTTTGACACGTCATTTTACCAACTTAACGTGATCTTCAGGAGGTGCCCTCTCAGGGGATTATCACCTACCTTATTACGACCATGTAGCCATGTTCAATTCAAACAATGGCTGGACCATAATGGTCTATACCGAAAGTCAAAGACAAAAGTTAATTTGCTTGACTTTCGGCTAAATACTTAGCCTATAAATGAAATGAACTGAGAAGGAACACTTACTAGTGATCCAAGATGAATAAGAATTCAGTTGGAAGGCTTCTTTTGGCAAGGAAACACTTAAAGAGTAAAAGAGAAGAATAAATGAGAATGAGCAAGGAATGAGACACACATTGTTTGCTATTTATAGTTGAAGAGGTGTTGTAGGATTATGACAAGTGTTAGGGATTGTTCTAAGGTGTCTCCAGGTATGTAGTGAGGTGTTAGAAATTGAGTAAAAGTGGCAGAATGCAGAATACATGGCACTAAATGTAGACTACCTTGGTCTGCCAGTGAATTTGCCAACACCGAGTCTTACGGGCCGTAAGGGCCTCAGGCTTACGGCCCATAAGCCTTGTTTCGCGCCCATGGTTTTAAATTACTTACGGTCCGTAACCGCCTACCAGCTATAATATAATCACATACTTACGGTCCGTAAGCACATAAGGCTTACGGTACGTAAGAGTCACTAAGAGGCCAATAAAATGGCATGTTGACATACATAGTCCCTTCACATTCATTCTTTTACAAGATTAGTCCCTCTCGTCCATCAATGTGACATAATTGAAAATTAACTGGACACGTGTCATCATATATTCGACAAAAATTTAGGTGTTACAGTTGTGGGGGCCGAGGTGATAGATTTCAATTAATTTGACAACCAAATACATCAAAATTGGAGTTGAGATTCCAATTTCAACAATTTCCAATTCTTATTGGAATGTTTAAATTCCAATTCCTACACAAATTCCAATTCTAAAACGTTTTACTAATATGACAAGCATGGGTGTTTACGATGCGGTTGGGTCGGTTTTGATAAAATTTTTGGATTTAACCGTTAACAAGGTTCTAAAAATAACACACAAAACCGGTTGATTGGTTGGGTCGGTTTGAACTACTGGTTTTGAATTTTTTTGCACTCTTAAGGACAACCGTAATGGTTAACCGTCATTATGTTTCAGAATTTGTATAATTAAGATTTGAGTAAAATGTCATTTTCGTCCCTGATGTTTGGCAAGTTTTGCGACTTTCGTTCAAAAGTTTTTTTTTCGCATACGGATCCAAAAGGTTTGAAATTGTATCATTTTCATCCGGCTCATTAACTCCATCTATTTTTCTCCATTAAGTCAGTGGTGTTTCCATCTTTTTAGTTAATATTAAGGGCAATTCGGTCTTTTTTCAAGGTATTTAGTCTTTTTATACAAAGTGAAAAAGACCGAATCGCCCTTTAAATTAACAAAAAAGACAGAAATATCACTAACTTAATGGAGAAAGTGGATGGGGTTAATAAGCCAGATGAAAATAACAAGGTTTTAAACTTTTTGGATCCAGATGCAGAAAAACAAACTTTTGAACGAAAGTCGCAAACATAACCAACCTCAGGGAACGAAAATGACATTTTACTCTAAGATTTTTTTTTCTATTAAAGTTACCAACAAAAAAATACTTAGATTATCCAAATTTAGAAATTTTTATATTAAAAATTATTTAACCAATATTTATATCTTTATTTACTTATATTATACGGATAAAGATATTCAGTTAACAAACATGGCATGACACCATCCAAAGTAAAATGAGTCCATATACTTGAAGTTGGTGGTTGAAATATTCAGGAAGTATTACATCAACATCTTCTATTTTCCAACTTCTTGCTATAAATTCTGTTGCAATTTGCCTCCATCAACATCTATACACAAACAATCCTCCACATCTATGAGCCCAAAATCATAAAAAAAAAAGTATGATGAATGATCATCTGGAAGCAGATTTGAAGGAATTAAGGGAAACTTTCAATTATGGGAAAACAAAGGAATCATCATGGAGGATTAAACAGCTTCGCGGGTTACTTCATATACTCGAAGATAGAGAAGATGATATTTCCATGGCTCTTAAACAAGATCTTGGCAAGCATCATGTTTAAGCATATAGAGATGAGGTAATATTACACGTAATTCGTTAAGTTTGAATAATAAACGACTCGTTTTTGTTCAAATTCACGTCGAAAATGATCCAACTAGGCTTGCTTGATGGTGGAACGTTTAATATGCCA
This sequence comes from Scalesia atractyloides, assembly GCA_947069175.1. Lineage (NCBI taxonomy): Eukaryota > Viridiplantae > Streptophyta > Magnoliopsida > Asterales > Asteraceae > Scalesia > Scalesia atractyloides. Next base: position 88,669,570 of record CAMTDV010000001.1, read on the forward strand.
TAGTTGATTTTCTTGAAAAACATATATGGGTGTTTTATAGTCATGGTTGAAACGTACAAGAAGGGTCTGGGGTCTGTTGACCCTCGGGTGAAGACAAATTTTCGGTTTTCTTATAGTCTAACCCTTCAACTTATTGACGGTAGAATATATTACGACCTGAGTTCCAATTCCAACACTTGGTTAAATGGTTATTAGAACTTGTACAAGCAAATTTAGTTTTAAAGTACTCAAAAGTCTTATACTTTTACACCTATGTTGATGTATATTTAAAGTGACTCAAAAGTCTTGTACTTTTAGACCTATGTTGATGTATAATCAATATCTGATTATTTTTACCTCAAATAGTCAAGAAACCAGAATGATGATTACTTTTTGACCCTGGATGGTCAACTTTGGTCTGAACAAACATCCAAACATCTTATGATGTGTAGTGGTGGATTCAATTATTTTTTTCAGTGGGTTCACTGAAAAAAAATTAAAACAGTTTAACCCTAGAAGGAGTCAAACTTGTGACCTCAAGCATGAAACTACATGACTTAACCACTCCATCATCCATAAATTTGGTTACTGGGTTTATCCCAGATGTTTTTTATGGGTTCATACCAGATTTTGTATTAACATTTCTACTAAAAACTTGAAACCGAGTGGATTCGTGTGAACCTGTAGTTCTCAACGTAGATCCGCTCCTGATGGTGTGTGAATTGTTAAAAAAATATGGATCCAAATGATGCAGATTGGAACAGTGGTGAAGTCTTTAAATAATGCTCTTGATAACTTGAAGCACTGGATGGCTGCTAAAAAGGTACTCTTTTCCGTCAAATATAAGTTCTTAGTCATGTGATATACATAAACACGACACGAGTTTTCACAGGTTCCGAACACGATCCGCTAACTCGGAAATTTGTAGAATTTATTTTTCTGTTTTATTTTTATAATTTCAACATAATAACATATGTATTAAGAAATTGTTGAAATCAATAGGTTTCATTGGTGAACCCCTCAGGTGGACCCAACACGGTTAGGTTAGCTAAAAATGACTGTGACTTCGAACAAACCTATTTAGACTAAACCAAACTAAAAATTATCATTTTCAATTCATGTATCATAAAAGATTCACACCGCATCTTCGTATTTTAGTTATCCAAATTAAAAATAAAAATATATATTTTAAAAGTAATACAAGTTTTTTTTTCTTACCTTTAAGTACAGCGGGAAAACTAGAATCTAAAACCAAGATTGAACGGATTAATTTTTAGCCTAACGATATTATGGTGTGTAAATTGTCTCTTCTTTCCGTTTCGAAATAGAAGTGTAAAACTATTGCCCATGACATTATAGCCTAATGACATTTTAGGGGTGTGATAAGACTTAAGGATTTCAGAGGTTCGATTCCCACAAGAGAGTTTTTCCTAGATTTATTGGGTTTCCTTTTGAATATGTGTATAGACACCTGAATTAGTATATAAATACTATCGCCTAGTGAAGATGAATATGATCAGATAGTTCCGCTAATAACACGATAATACTTTAGTGATTCATCAATAGAGTCTAAAACTATCTAGAGATGAGATTGTTTGGGAAAAAGAGAGTTTCTTAAAATGTGTGCAAGAGCTAGTAACTTTCTATTCTATATTTCTACCCTTCTGCTTTTGTGGCTCTGAATTACACAAAGGTACCCTTCATCATCTATGTATGTTTCAACTTTGGTCCATCTCTAGTTGTAACTTTTAAGGGATGGCAACTATATGAAAAAGTAGAGAAAGTCATCTTATTTTTAAGGAATAATGGATTTTAATAATCTTAACTATTGTCTGTTGGTCGGCAACGGTCTCAACTTCAAAAATTCTCATTAACGGTCCCATCTTTTCACATGTTAGTCTTCAATGGACCCTGACTAACAAAACCCTAACGCCGTTAGTCTTCGGTTGCCGGAAAAACGTTTTTGGTCAGAAAAAGGTTCCTAAAGGCCGATCTATGGTTACAAACTGGTTTGGGACGACAACTTTGAGTTTTCCGGCTAAAAAGTTGAGTTTTCCGGCCTAAAAGAAGTTTTCCAGCGAAAAAGGAGTTTTTCCGGCGACCTTAATAATTGGAGTTTTTACTAGAAAAGGTTCCTAAAGGTGCGTAACAAGGTTAAAAAGAGGTTTGAGACGAAAAAGGTGAGTTTTCCGGCCAAAAAGGCGTTTTCCGACCAAAAAAGTTTTTCCGGAGACTAACGACATTAGGGTTCTGTTAGTCAGGGTCCATTGAAGGCCAATGTGTTAAAAGATGAGACCGTCAGTAGCAATTTTTGAAGTTGGAACTGTCGCCGGCCAACAGATAATAGTTGAGATTATTAAAATCCATAATTCCTATTTTTAGTAATAACTATCACTCGATCAAGAAACTTGACTGGTACCAACAAATACATATGTTATTTTTATTTTTTTCTATTTTAATCATTGTACTTTTATTCAGTTTGTTTTAGTTATTAAAATCATTGTACTTTTATTCAGTTTGTTTTAGTTATTAAAGTGTTAACCAAATGTTATATACGGACGAGTTTTTATAAATAATTTTCTTGGAACGGTGACCGCACTCCTTAAATTGGAGAGTCCTTTGCCCTACTCCGGTCAGACTATGTTGTCTTAACCGGGCTCACGCTGACTTCAGAGTTTGGCTTGGCGTTCCCCCGGGAAACCATACCGTTGGCTACCATTTAACAATCGTTGTACCACCATAAGAGCAGAACTCTCTGGCGTAACACGTGGTGGAATGAAAACTCGAGTGAGCTCAAGATAGAACCTGAAATTGAATAACATAAATGAGAATTGAAATTGAATCTCTATTACTAAGTGGTGGATATCTTAACATGTACGGCTAACTCATTATATCAATCATCATGTCAAGAGTGTAATTGTCATCTCTTTTAATGAAAATACTAAAACATAGCATTTCTGAAAGTTAATGACCAAAATTAATAAGATCAAAGTTCAATGACTAAAATAAAAAAAAATAATCTCGTTATGTATTACTCGATAATTTTTTGTGTTACCTTATATTGATATTATATGGTTGGATCCACCACTATTTTGATATTATATGTTATCAACTCACTAATATTACTGTGTGTTGTTCGCCCTGTTTTGTGAGTTGGTGAGTTTGTAAACGAAGTTTTCTTCAAAAAAGAAAATAACTCATTAATACTAACCCACCCAAAAAGAATTCATTGCATCTTTCATTGTTTATTAATTTCATTTTCACCCCTGATATTATTAATAATAAACATGTTTAACACTTCTAGTTTTTTTTAATAATCTTTCATTTATTATTCAACTTTATGTTTTCTCTAAAAAAAGATGTTCGTTAAATTGTGAATACATAGTTATGTTTAATATTTTCTCAATGGTCTGATATAAATTATAATTGAAAATGAAGTTGTATATAACAATTGGCAACCGGCGCATTAATAATAACTCCCCTAATAAAAATTTATCACATGTAAATATAACTTTCTTTTCTTATATAACTTTTGATGTAAAATATTTTATATAAATTCGTATGCGTTACTATAATACGTTTACCAAAACACAGATAAAAGTACAACTCAGTTTGTGATAAAATACATATTAAAAAAAGATAAATCAAACATGTTCCCAAAGATGTCACTAGTATTGTTTATTGTTAATTGGTTACATAAAACTTCATATTTATTTTTATCTGGATGGTTTTGTTAGTTAAGTTGATTTTCCCAAACTAATAATTTCAACAAATTGTCAACAGATTAGATTACCCATTGCTGCATTCCTCAGCAGTGCAAGCTTGGTTCCTGAGCCTCTTGGTGTTGTCCTCATCATCTCATCTTGGAACTTCCCAATTGGTTCTCACCACCCCTCCAACTTTAGTTTTATTCCATAAATAACCCCTTATACTTTCTAAGGCCACATCTACTAGAAAAGTTTTAGAGTAAAATGCCAAAATGATCTCTAAGTTTAGGTCACTTTTACCATTTCAGTCCAAAAATGAAACCTTTTGTATCTGGGTCATTCAGGTTTCTTTTTTGTTGCCATTTTCATCCAACTAGCAAACTGGGTTAGAATTTTCTGTTAACTTCTTCCCTTTTTATGAGTTCCTCATTTAAATTAAGGGTATAATCATCATTTTATGCCATAATATATTTTAATTAAAAGAGGAAAACGACAAAAGAGAGACGTTAACAAAAAAATTCCCAGTTTGCTAGTTGTATGAAAATGTCAACAAAAATAAACTTTAGGGACCCAGATACAAAAAGTTTCATTTTTTAACTAAAGTAACAAAAGTGGTATAAACTCAGTTACCATTATGACATTTTACTCAAAAGTTTATAATGTACGTGGAAGCAACCTAAGTATTTAGTAAGGACACTTACATATTTAAACTACTTTATTAACATTTATATATATTTTACATCGAGTCGTTGCTCGCTGATAGCTCGATACAGTAGTGTTCTACAATGGCGGATCTAGAAAACTTTCATAGGGGTAACGTTTTAAAAGAAAGGGGTAACGAAATCGAAAAAATGTCAAAATTTTCCAAAATTTACACTACCGCTGGAGCGCCAAGGGGTAGCAGAGGCTAATCCTTATAATAAGGTACATCCGCCCCTAGTGTTCTTTCCAAAATTTTGAAGATTTTTGTCGTTATTAGGCGTGTTGTGACCATATATGGTATATATGGAACTAGATACATAATTTTTTATGTCTTGTAAACTAGTTATAATACATGGTGACCTGAGGTGACTGCTGAAGATGGTTGATCTCCACAAACATCATCCAAAAACTTCGAATCCTATTATTTATTATAAGATTTCATATATAATATCACACGTTAAAAAATCATTGCACGCGTGTAGGGCTATCATTGGAACCATTGATCGGGGCATTAGCTGCAGGGAATGCAGTTGTTCTAAAGCCTTCAGAGTTGGCTCCTACATGTTCTTCCCTCCTAGCGGAAACAATCCGTGATTACCTTGATAATTCTGCGATTAAGGTCGTTGAAGGTGGATCCGATCTAGGTGAAAGACTCCTTCAATACAAATTCGATAAAATTTTTTCACAGGTTCAAACCTTTCTCAACTTTTTTTTACCTATAATCAATACTTTACAACTCAATGGTACATCTGCATATTCACATTTTATACTATCCATTTCATTAGCGTGTGTTAACCGTTACGCGTAATACGGTGATATATCGGTTATCGGTCCCCATGTAAAAGATCGGTGTCAAATATCGACCAAAATATCTATACCGACATTATCAGCGATATTGACCCATATAACCGATATTTGACCGATATATCACTGATTTTCCAAATATCAATACCTTTCTTCTTATGCTGCTATTAGTGTTTTAAGTCTTAGTTAATTTTTTGTGTTAAATGTTAGTGTTTAAAGTTTTATTTAGTTCATACTTACTACAATTGTTAGTGTTTTGTAAGTTGCAAAAGGTTAATTTGTTAATGGTAAGAGAGTATACTAAATTGCTAGTGTTAAATTACAATATATATAAATTTAACACTAGCAATTGGTTGATCCTCCGCTAGACTCTGCAATCATGACGGAAGAAATCTTTGGTCCATTGCTTCCGGTTATCACGGTTAGGAAATCGTCCCCAATACGTAATGCATTAGCTTATAGTACTACTTATATTAGTGCAGTAAGTACAACTTTTGAACGCAGTTGGAGAATATTGAAGACAGTATCAACTTCATAAAGGCAAGGCCAAATCCACTTGCTCTATATGCATTCAAGAAAATGAAAATCTCCAAAAAAGATTTGTTTCTGAGACATCATCAGGAAGCCTTATGTTCAATGATGCCATTCTTCAAGTAAGTTTTGGTTTCAAGTTTTCAAAAGTTACATTTTCATCTGTGGAAACATTTTTAACAAGTAGTGAAATTAGCCTTGATTTTCTTGAAAACAAATGCAGTATGCGGTTGATACACTACCGTTTGGCGGAGTAGGAGGGAGCGGGTTTGGAAGATATCATGGAAAATTTTCCTTCGATAATTTTAGTCACGAGAAGGCGGTAATAATGAGGGGATTTCTTGTAGACTTTTGGTTCAGATATCCCCCGTGGACCACTCAAAAGTGACAACTGCTTAAGGCTGGTTTAAGATATGATTATCTTGGACTTGTGCTCATTGCATTAGGTTTAAAAAGCAAAGCTTGAGAATCATATATTGTCATAAACATGATTATGTATTGATTGTTGATTTTTTTTCTTTCTAATCAAGTTGCTAAGGCACTAGATGTATGTTAAAACCCTAAGAAAATCCAACATACTGTTGTGGACAAAAGAGATGATAGGTTCGTAAGAAATGCATTACAAGAAATATCACAATTGTATTCTGGGCGCAATGACTTGTATTTTGGGCGCAATGACTGTGGATAAACAAGAACTCTACAGTTAAGGGTCTTTACCCAAGCAACCAAGACAAATTCACAGAGTTCTGGCAAAACATACAATATTGGTCGGTACCTTGGGCAATGACCATGGATAAAAAGAGAAAGTCAGGCCTCCCCTGATTTTACCGAAAACTAAGTTCAAGATCTGCCAATGGTTACAATATGTATGCATATATAATACCACATATCATTCAAGTGCTATAATGGATATAAAGTAAACTATAATCAGTCTGAATACTTATTTAACACACAAGATAATCACCCTACTAAAGCCTAAGATGGGAATAAGGTTAAAAAATAAGACAGTGGTATTAGTGAAATTAAAGAAACCACTCTCCTTTTACATGTTCACTTACAAAACCTCTGTGAATGTTTTGGAGTATGAACAAGCACTTCCTTGTAACAAATCGGGCATGCCTGAGAGTTATCACATAGTTAGAAAAGTGGAACATGGCGGGCGTAATGTGTAATAAAACTTAGGAAATGAGTTTACCTTGTTGATGCTAAGCCATTGACTGCCACAGCCAGCATGATAGATATGTTTGCATGGAAGAGTGAGCTGGCGGTCACCTCGTTTATACTCCATTTGACAGATCACACACCTGTCAAGTCCAGTTTGAAATTGAGTTAGGACAGATCTACAATGATAAAGAAACTGGATGAATTTGGGTTTGGAAAGAATGTGATTAAGGTGGTGTGTGGTTGTAGTGAGAAATTATTTATAATTTTAAAACCCATACAATCAAACTAAACACTATATCCTTCTCAAACCTGTCCTCTCTTACTCAAACCCAAATCCAAACACTCCCTAAGCTTTTAGGAGTTCCTAACGGGGTCATCGACCGGAAAGCAAGGTATACGGAGAATTAGGGGTTTTGACTCGATTAGATAAATGGGTTAAACAAGTTGTGTTCGGGTCTATGCAGTTAATATTGGTGATATATCACCGATGTCAGTTATCGATTCCCATCTAAAATATCGGTCTCAATTATTGGTCAGAATACCGGTACCACTATTAGCGGTGATATTGACCGATATTCGACCAATATATCACCGATCTTCTCAATATGAGTACCTTTCTTCTTAGTTCTACCATTCGTCTTTCTTCTTATGGCTGCTATTAGTGTCTTAAGTGTTAGTTATTAGTGTTTTAAGTGTTAATCAGTTCCTACTTGCTACAATTGTTAGTGTTTTGCAAGTTGCGAAGGTTAATTTGTTAATGGTAGGAGAGCATATTGAATTGTTAGTGTGAAATTGATATGTATCAATTCTACATGATATTAAAATAATCGATATCCCACCGCGATAACCTATATCACAAATATTGGTCCTTGACCGATATCAGATTTTTTACCACATTAACAGCATAAGTTTAGGTTACACGATTTAAAGTGTTTTCAAGTTTGGTGATGTCTTTGACATAAATAAATATATGGGTCGCCTTCAGATTCAGCGATTAAACCCATCAAATCGCCAACCCGACAAGATTGACAACCGTATGTTAAACTGAGTGAAGTATAAAAATGAACTTCCGACAAGCATTAGTTAACTACCTCTCATTTTTAGATTTTTTTCTCCAGAAGAAACCACACTTGAACTTTGAAACAGGGAGCATGGAAATAGCCTCTTGAGATAGACCCCGACTTTGACTTCCAACAGCCTCGCCTAACTCGAGCAATTCCTGCAATTCGGATGCATCATTTGTATTATATCTTATTAAGCTTTTATTTCAAATAAATATAAAAAATCCCCACATGCACAAACACATGAAGAGAGAAAATGTAATTATTGAAGAATAAACATAACAAACCTCATAAGTCATGTTGTCAGGATCAACATTGTCTTCCCACACAACCTGTGTACAATACAGGCATCTAACCTTATTATTTACACATAATCAATTGGGTTATCAGAAAGATTAGATTAAATAGAAAATGTGATAAACATATAATGAGAAAGCTTTTGACCTGATAATCTCCAGGGTTATGATTACTCTGTGGACCTGAGATAAATAATCATATAAGAAAAAAAATTAAGACACTCATAATGCCCATAAATCTTTCATTATAATGATTCCCTCATGGTCAAAGTAATGAGTAAAATGCCATTTTTGTCCCTGATGGTTGACCACTTTTGCAACTTTCGTCCGAAGGTTTCTTTATTCGCGTCTGGATCCAAAATGTTTGAAATCTTGCTATTTTCATCTGACTCAACAAGTCCATCCATTTTTAACGTCAAGTCAGGGGTATTTCCGTCATTTAATCTTGCCATTTTAATATAAATAAACCAAACAAATAGCTAAAGTGACGAAAATACCCCTGACTTAACAGTAAAAAATGGATGGAGTTAACGAGTTGGATGAAAATAGCAAGAGTTCAAACCTTTTGCATCCAGATGCGGAAAAACAATTCTTTTGACGAAGTCGCAAAAGTGGCCAAACCTAAGGGACGAAAATGACATTTTACTCTAAAGTTATTCATTATTAAGCTTTCTCAGCCTTCTAGATTTATACCCATCAGTCATTTAATTTCTTGGAAACCATGAAAGAAGCAGTTTGTAGTGTATTATGCTGTGAAAAGGTAAATAACTGTTATTAGATAAATAAATCTGCAAACGAAATTAATACTCACAGTCTGTTGCTGGATCAGCTATGGTATTCGAGCTTGAATGTCCATCTTGTTGCATATGTACAGATCTGCTTTCATTAGCCATGGTAGAAGAATGATCCGATTGCGTAATAAAGCCGCTGTTCCCATATGTTTCATCATTAATCACGTAAGCATCACAATAATCATAGTATGAGTAACTTCCAGGTTCAAAATAAGCAAACTTATATGCATTCGTATTTATTGTAGGTTGGGGAATCTCCTGCATACACAAGTGAATAAGTCAGTCACCTAGTAATTTATTTGAATGAAAGGTATGTGTTGTTGATTTACCTGAGGGTAAGTAACTTCAGAAAAAATGAAATTGACATGCTCGTATGTAAGTCCTTCAAAGAAATCCATAACGCTTCAACTCAAAACTATAACTTAAGCTGATTTCAGTTTGTACACGCCAATTCAGTCACGAATAACACTCTATTTAACAAGTGTGACATCAATTTTGCAGAATCCTCAAAACCGGATGAATTCAAGTGAGGCAAACTCTGGCAAAGAGGTGTGTTAGCAGCAGATCAAATAACGTCGATCCAGATCCTATAAAAGTAACAAAACATTTATGAACCAGATCAATCAAAAGCCAATTATTTGAAAATATGAATGCCTGTTCATCAATTAGTTAAAAAACGGAACGACAAGGTACTTGAACTGATTTATACTACCATAATTGGTTCAGTCCTCAGTACTCTGACTTAAATAGCATCATAAAGCACAAACATACAAAAGGTCTTTAACTCACAAATGTAACAACATACCATGTGCTATGATTCAACAGAACATAAACTTAACACAAATAAGGTATGAGTAAAAGATTAAAACCTAACGCAACTTGCAAATCATTATTTCCGGTTACTTTTTAGATTGTTCATTGCAGAAACTCTACGAAACACAAGTACTTAACACAATCAAAAACACACCAAAAATTGCACTAATAAAGGCATTTCCTCTTTCTTCAATTGTCGTTTACTTTTCTCAGCAACAACACACAATCAAGTCACATATCAAAACTTAAACAGCTAATAACTTAAATCACGTGATGAATAAGTAATTCGAAATCAAACAGCATGAAATTCATTCTTCTTACAATCATTATTACTTTACCTACATTTATCTCTTCTAACTTCTCCGGCCAGCGTAAGGAGAGAATCTATGTTTCTAGTGAGCCAGCTATATATAGAGTTACAGTGTATGTAAATCTAGAGAGCATAGGATTCTCTCGCGAGAACTTTACGAAAAACAAAAATAGAACTAACAAACGCATTTGCTCAGCAACAATACACAGTCGAATAACATATCAAACTTAAACAGCTAAATCACATGATGAATTAATCATCCTATCATAATGTAATGTGAAGAACAAGTAAATCGAAATCAAAACAACATGAACTCATTCTTCAATTATTAATTGTATTACCTCCATGGCTACATTGATCGCTTCTAACTCTTAGCGATCAAGCTATATATACAGTTGCGATGTATGTATATGTAGAGAGAGAAGCTTTCTCTCACTAGAACTCCACGAGACACAGTTGCTTAACACAATCATAAACATACAAATACTCAATCGAAACACGTATCAAAACCTAAACAGCTAAATCACATGATAAACTAATCATCCGATCACAATGTAACGTGAAGAATAAGTAAATAGAAATCAAACAGCACGGAATTCATTCTTAAATTACGTTTATCTATTTTACCTACATTGATCGCTTATAACTTCTCTGTTTCTAGCAATCAAGCTATATATACAGTTACGGTGTATGTATTTGTAGAGAGAGAAGCTTTCTCTCACTAGAATACACACAGTTACTTAACACAATCATAAACATATAACAAAACTGAAACTAAATACATAATCGAATCACATCAAGAACGCATCATCCGATCACAATGCAATGTAAAGAACAAGTAAACCAAAATCAAACAACACGAAATTCATCCTTCTATCACGATTAATAACAATTTACCTACTTTGATAGCTTCTAACTTCTCCACCGGAAGCCGTAACGAGAGAATCTCTGTTTCTAGCGATCGAGCTATAGATACAGTTACGGTGTATGGATTTGTAGAGAGAGAAGCGTTTCTCTCACTAACACTCTAAGAAACACAGTTGCTTAACACAATCGAATCACATATCAAAACCTAAACAGTAATAAATTACATGATAAATCAGTGCAGAGCAAGTAAATCGAAATTAAACAGCATAAAATTCTTTCTTCGGTTACGGTTATTAACTTTTTTACTCCTCAGGCAGTCGTAACGAGAGTATCTCTGTTTCTACCGATCGAGTTATATATACAGCTATACTGTATGTATATGTAGAAAGAGAAACTTTCTCTCACTAAAATACACACAGTTGCTTAACAGAATCATAAATAAAAACACAACCGAATCACATATTCACATATCAAAACTAAATCACATAATCGAATTTTACATTATTAATTAATCATCCGATCACAATGCAACGTGAAGAACAAGTAAATCGAATTCAAACAACACGAAATCATCCTCCAATCACGATTAATAACAATTTTACCTACATTGATCGCTTCTAACTTCTTCTCCGGCAGCCGTAACGAGAGAATCTCTGTTTCTAACGATCTAACTACATATACAGTTACGGTGTATGTATATTAGAGAGAGAAGCTTTCTCTCACTAGAACTCTACGAAACACAGTTGCTTAACACAATCATAGACATACAATGACACAATCGAATCACATATTATAACCTAAACAGTTAAATCACATGACAAATTAATCATTCGATCACAATGCAACGTGAAGAACAAGTAAATCAAATTCAAACAACACGAAATTCATCCTTCAATCACGATTAATAACAATTTTACCTACATTGATCGCTTCTAGCTTCTTCTCCGGCAGCCGTAACGAGAGAATCTCTGCATCTGGCGATGAAACTATATAATCATAATACAGTTACGGTGTATGTATAGGTAGAGAGAAAGAGAGAGAAACTTTCTCTCTCTAGAACTCTCTTTTTATCTCTTTGTTCTTCTCTGTAATCACTCTGTTTTTTGTTGTGGGGGTGGCGCCTTTTTGCAGGGGGTTGTTAACAGTAATGAGTCACGCGATCTCCGTTACAGTAGGTGGGGTTTGATCACCTGCTTCGCGGAACACTGGAACAACATATTGTGGTAAAACTAGTTTTACGCCATTCATATTGCGAGACATTTTGGTTATTTGGGCTAAAAAAAAACTAAAATGTTAGGAAGACTAAAATGATGGAAGACTATAATTTTAAATGGGGTAAAATGTGTAATTTTTTAAGATAAATGAACGTGTTAGGTAGACGTCTGACAGGAATAAAAATTATACCTAGTCAATCAATTGAAACTAAACACTACCATAGTTCGTAAAAAAACTAAAACGATGGCATAATTGTAATTTTACATTGGGAGCAAAATCGTAATTTGATAGAGGGAAAAAAAAAACAATGTCAAATCTGTAAATTTGAACTGAGAGCAAAATCATAATTTGACTGGGAAAAAATACCAATGACAAAACTTTAAATTTAAACGGCGCAAAATCGTAATTTGGCTGGACCAATGAGGAAGTGCCAGCCTAGCACTATCCCCCCTCATTATAAATTGTAGTATATATAAATTCACAAATGAAAAATTTATACGTATCATACTAGTATCGACCGAACATATTCAATATGTTATTCGGTTTTTGGAAATAGCTCAAATTCGGTATCGGTATCGGTTTTAGTTTAGCATAAATTCTATAGCAGTACTATATGGTACGGTACAGGTTCAAGACTTTTAACTATAGCGTACCATACTAATACTGACCCAACATATACAATATGGTATTTGATTTTGATTTTAGCAAAATTTTGATAACGGTACTCCGATACCTTGCCGTTTTGATATGTACCGGTACTGATCTTAACCATAGTAAAAATTACAATACGTCGTGACTCTACAGTAATTTGTGAAAAGTCACCTCCAATCAAGTCACATGTTTTGACCACGGTTAAACGAATGAAAGGATGACACGTGGTGAGTTAGCGAAAGGGTTCTGTGACTTGAGCAATCAAGTATCAAACCCCTGTTTTGTCGGTTCTTTTTATTTTCCAATAATAAATCTGATTTATTGGGTTTTCTGGCATTATTATTATTACTTATTATTATTATTTTCCAATAAGAAATCTGATTTAATGGATTTTCTGGTATTATTACTTATTATTTTTTTTCAAAAGTTACCAATAAAAAGAAAACTCGTATAAAGTTTGTAACAGAGAATATAAATTGTCAAAAAAGAATATAAATTTGTTTTTTGTATATTTATTACTATAAAATTTATGCTAATTTATATGAAAACGATCGATCAATCAAATTAAATGGACTTAAATGGATGTTGTAAATCAGTATGACCAAGTTGAAGAAAATTTTAAAAGAAATTTAACAATGGTTGACCAAGGGTTATTCTATATGTTATCTTCACGTAACAATTATAGCTGGGTCGCGTAACGAGTTGAAACATATGCGAGGTCAAAACTAGCTCATATCAAAACGGTTGTTTACAAAGAATGAATCTGATGGGTCAAAATAAGCTCGCTTTATAATAGGTCATTTCAGAAAACAAAAATATTAAAATAAAAACAACTGTTGTATCACAATGAAGATGAAAACTAATATCAATAGATTATTGGTATAAAAAAATATGTTTTCGATATAAAAATATTTACATACAACAATCAGAAATGTATGCTTGTCAAAATATAAGAATTCTACTATTCTCCTAATCCTATAATAATAAATCGGTATAATATGCAACTGTGAAACAAATTCAAAAGTTGGTGAGTGGTACATCAAAAAGGCATACTCTTTCACAATACAAACAAATGGTGGATTTAAATAAAATTATTTATACATCAAGTTTAATTTTCTATATTTACATTATTGTGTTTCTTTGTGATTCATTGTATCATTTTTCTTCGAGATTAATTTATATTTTTTAGTATTATGTTATATTTTGCGATTCATTATGTATTTGTACACATTTTATTTTTAGGAGCATTCGTAGAATAACTTTACCCATATTTATAATACTAAAAAATTGGACCAAAGATTCTTCGATTTGAGCTTGCTTATTAAACAACCTTCATTTTCGGTTTGACTTTGATTTGAATTTCTTTAATCCCATATTGATTCTAGCTTTTAACGAATGAGTTTCGAATACCATTTTAATTGATTTATCTAATTTTTGTAAAAGAAATATTGAAAAAGGATTAACATGTGAAAGTTATACCAAGTATTATTTTTGTTTTAATTTAAAATAAAGCTTAAAAAAGGACAATAAGCCGGTCACCAATTTCCAACCGAATCCTAGATATGTCTTAGGATATGATGAACCACATGGGACTTGGAGCATTGCTATATAAAATTTGAACAAAGGAGTTCACCAAATGCTAACTACTTTCCACCGAATATTATTCGCAAGCAATCCTAGTCACTTGCATTAGTGACTAACACTAGAATCTTAATTTTAGATAGTACCATGCTTGAATTTCATAATTTTGAGTGGATATGTTTACTCGGTGATGATCCATTGGTAAAAGTAAAACATTTAAACATCTGGTTTGGAAGTAGGAGGTCTTGGATTCAAATCCTATAAATAACACAGATTAAAAGCCCATGATATTATAGCCTAGTGCCATCTTGAGTTGGGATAAGATTTAGGAACTTTTAGGTCATGAGTTCGATTCCCACAACGAGGGTTTTTCCCAAATTTATTGGGTTAATTATGAATTTGTGTATATACATTATTGTCTAGTGGAGATGAATATGACTAGACTGAAAGTGGTTCCAGTGGATGTTAATGAATTCAGCTTATATTCAATTATCGGTCTCTTGCTCTCTTGCTGAACTGTTTTTTCATCATCAATGCCTCTAAGTCAGTAGAGATCACTGTCACGATGTCTGACAAACATAGTAGTGATCACCGCTTCTTATATCACACTAATATGGTGGTGATCACCACTTCTCGTTTCACTTGTATGGTACTTTGGTACTAGTGCTTTTTTGAAAACCCACATCACATCTTTTGTTCACTTATGTACTAGTTTTTCTTTTTTCTCTCTTTGATCTTGATCTTAATATTAGCATGTGAGAGAATAAAAGTATCAATACAGAGGTTTTACAATATGTTGGTGTTAAAGTGTGGATTTTATAGGATATGAAAAAAAGCACAAAAACATGGCACACCATTAGAGTCATGGTAAATTGTCTGCCCATGGACAACATACTTTTTTTAATAAATTTGTTTGTTGTTGTTTTCAAGCAGTTTTTCCAACCATATTATCGAAATTAAGGTATTTTAGTACACATATAATGTGTCCAAACCATTAATGATTTATGGGTTTGTGTTCTTCATGTTGGAGTTTTGCAACAATATAAAATGTGCCCGGAATAAAAATAAATTAAATAAGATGTCGATGTTTAAAGTAATTAGTTTGATATGGAACACATAGGCGCATGAACACACATAGAGTGGTTTATTAGTAATTCTTAATATGTTTGAGGGGGGGAGGGGGGGTTGTGGAGCGACACGTGACTGTCACGTTAACAGAGTGGGTTTTGCCCAAAAACCACAACGTGAAAGGTGCTTGAAGGGGGCGTTTTAAAAAAAATAAATAATTAAAATAAATCCAACAATCAAAATAAAACCAAACAACAACAATCAACCACATTGCGCCACCTCTCCTCTCCTTTTGCCCCACGCCCGTGAAAATCCCCAAGCCCCTCCTCCCATGCCACCACAGGGGGCAGTGTTCCAGGTGTGCAGGGGGTTCCACGCCGCCCCACGCTTCCCACTCTGTGCAGCCTTAAATGTGTTTTACTTGAACTCCTATGCACGGATAGGGGTGCAAACTTTGGTTGACATGAATCTCCAACTTGTGCATAAGTGTGGCATGCGGTTAGGGTTGCAAAAACGATTTAAGCTTCCGAATTGTAACACTAAGTCTAAGTTTAGAAGGCAGATGCATGATCTAAGTATAAGTTCACTAAGTCTAAGTTTAGAAGGCAGATGCATGATCTAAGTATGAGTTCATAGGTATTGTTTTTCCCCACAAAAGATATAACAATGAAATCTTGGACTTGCAAGTCTATTTGTTTGACAGTACAACTACTTTTCCAGGTATTGTACCATAGGAAACGGCTTCATGAGGGGGTAGAATGTCAAACATGAAGTCTCAATCAACTCATAACATTTTTAGTTTGATTGATTCTTAGGCTGTGAGGTATGGTTGAAGCCCCTAGGGACTCCATTGCGACAAGTAGGACAAGGGGATCCATTAACTTTTTTAGAAATAAAGCCCACGATATAGAATGAAGTCCCTTCAATAATTACCTAATTAATCTTTTTAATATTTCTAACATTTTTTTAAATATTTCTAACATTTAAATAAATAAATGAAAACCAAACATGTAAATAAATTAGATATAAAAAACATAACATTTAAATAACTTAGAAATAAAAACATAACACATAAACAATACATCAAACATTTAAATAAAACAAATGTAATCTAAGGGCATGCCGCTGCAATCCCCACAATTCGGGTTCGCAAAATCCTTCCAAGCCGCAATGTGATCAAACGACCTTGTGTACTTTGCTTCGCACTCGGTACGTGCCTCGACAAGCGCTTCATCCTCGGCTACACCTTCCTCCCAGTTCAACGCAGTGACGTAGCACCTCTCAAAATTTGTTCACTTTACACATAGTAGCATAAACCTTTCTAGAGTTTGTTCTCTTCCATGAAAATTCTCACCTACATGTTCGTAGAATGTGGTCCTAATCATGCTTCAAGTTTGAGGCGCATCGTCAAGGAATCCTAAATCAACACTATCGGCCAACCTGTGACTAACACGACATCCTCGGCCTCGGTCAAGCGGTGTGCCATATAAATAAAAAGGTTGAGAGTTTAAAAAAATTGAGAGGGTGAAGAGTTTCTAGAGGATATATTAATTGATATTGGAAATGACTTTTTTTAATATATTACCGTTGCTTCAACGGTCAAAAAGCACAACAATCAACAATTCAAGCTCGTGAATTCTCGCTATTACAATTGCAAGGGATCAATAGTGCCCCCCTATAATGCCGATAATATAGGGGTGGGGACGCTACTGTTGATATTGGGCTGAGATGGCACGGGCTTAGCGCCCAGTACCGCTTAGCGTTATAGCCGAAGACATTGCTAAGATATTCTTGAAGATACCTGTTTGAAGTCTTTTACCTTTTGTTGAATTGTGTATTAAACATTTCTTATGACTTGTTTGATAAACAATACTGTACTATATAATTATCGACTAATAAACGGGGTATGTATATTTATTTTATAAATAATAAAAAAGAGCCTAAATTTCATTTTTCCTACAATTAGAGTATGCTTGTACATAAGTCTCCCATCTTCTCTTCACATGTATGCAAAAATTAGTCTCCTACATAGATCCTCAAGATCATCACTCAAAATATTTCTTATGCTCGATCAAATGAAACTATTTCTTGTTTATGGTTCCTACGTACTATGCTATGCATGCCTAAAGCCTTAACTATGTCAATGTTAAGGCGGGCACTAATACAAGTCTTGGACGGATATTGGTAATCTCAGTCTTAAACTCGATTATAAAACTATTTCTCATACTTGTTGGCTACCCTGTTACTCAATACCAGTCGGGTATTGGGTATACATGTTAGTTTGTTAAAAACTACTTATATACATTTCTTACCATTCTAATTTTTATGTAGTTTTGAAATTAAATTTATAAAAAAACTGTAACAATATTGGATTAGCAGATTTATATATTACCTAATGACAAAAAATAATAATAATAATAAATGTTACGAGTATGATTAAGGTAAACAGGTATGTATATTTGAGGTAATCGCGTATTACCTACTGACAAAGGAAAATAAAAAGAAAATGTTTACGGGTATGATTCAGGTAAACATGTATATGTATATTTGAGGTAATCGGGCTAGGTAAAACCTAATACCACATATAACTCGTATCCTAATACCCTGCCTATTACCCATCTCAAATGTTTTGGATTTCTGCATCGGGTTTTGGCTCCTTTGCCAACCCTAAGGTTATGCAAGATGTATCCAACCTTTTTGCTTCCCTCACTACACCTTGACTAAAGCATCAATTAAAATCGAGCTAGCGTCAAACGCACATGTGGCTTCCACAATCAATCTCGCCTTGTGGCACAAAACCACGGTGGACATATGAAACCAACAAACATATTGATGAAGAAAACATTGTCGATCAAGGTCCTAGCCAAGGGCTACCCCTCAACTCCGTCTCCGTAGTATAAAAATACCCTACAACTCCGTATACGTAGTGTAAAATTTTTATTTTTTTAATACAAAGGATACCCCTAATCCAAAAGAAAAAAAATTAGATACCCATGAAATTTTGTGTTATATCCGTCACTCAGACCTGAGACATGATACATGCTTCCATCAGCAAATTGGACATCCTTAAGTTGGGAGTCCTCAAGAAAGAATGACACAAGGAGCATGAACAAAGGGTCACATTTGACTCTCATCCACAACAATTGACACATATTACTAGGTGCCAATGTTAGTACCTACTTGAATCCTTAAGTCCTCAACCAAGTCTTACCCACCAACACATGCACATAATACATATTATTATACTTGTCAATTAAATTTAAATTAACGTATTAAAATTGTAATGCACATTTTTTAACAGTATACAATTATAGGAAGTAAAGTGATACCTCTTTTGTCCCAAAATGATTCTTCACAAATAAAAATCAAAGAATTTCAGTATGTGTATGTTTAATACATATTTTAGTTATGACTCAATACAAGAAGATGTATAAAGAAGCTTTTCTTCGATTTGAATTGTTGGGAGATTATGCGCATCCTTGCTAAATGCGAACTCACACCATTGATAAACATCCGAGTTAGGAAACTATACAAACTTGACTGATGGTTTTACAAGCGCAATTCCCGACCTCAACATGAACGACGACCTTAACGAGGACATGCGACACTGACAAGGCCAGAATGTGCGGGGAAGAAAGTGGGCGAAGGTTCGTCTAGCAAGGGGAAAGTAAGTTTGGTAGACATTGTTGCCGAGTACAAGATGATGAAAGAGTTGGAAAAGGTAAAAAAGAATGTATTCAACAAAAGAGGCGGAAGCAAAACTATAAAGAGATTAAATGACGATTGAAATAATGATGAACAAAATAAAAATCCGTGACATTGAAATGTTTATGGAATCGCATGATAAAATTGACGAACCGTACTTATCGATTATATTAGAACTCAAACGTGAAATCGTGGCAAAATGGAAGTGGTCATGCAAATGTTAGGTTCTCTTCTAGATGTTTAGGTTCTTTATATCTTTAATAATTGTATTTTGTTTTTTTAATTAATGAAAGTGTTTTTTTATTTAAATGTTTAGTTTTTGTAATTAAAAAAAAGTGTGAAAACATATGGGTTAATTGAGATGACAAATTAAGTGTAAAACACAACAATTTTGACTTTAGTCACACCTGTAACATGCCCCTAAATGACATTTTTCTAATAGCTATTTTCAATAAATCGATTTATGACGTAACCATTTGACCCTATTCAACCATTTTAACCGTTTCCTTTTTCAACTTACTTTTTTTTGTAGGTGATTATTTAAAAAGCGGTAAAAAAATATCTTCAAAAGGTGGTAAAAAGTTAATCTATGACAGAATTTCGTTCCTTGTGGAGATCAAGGTTGGAGCAAGTGGTAAAAATAATCGAATCCATTATTTTATGTGGTTCATATGAAGAGCTAGAAATACATTAGTTTTTAACAAAATCAAAATTTTTTGCTCTATATCCATAGACCGCGTCAAGTCTGTGAATAAATCTATAACAAATCTATAAAGTGGTCTAGTTGGTGTTGCTATCTGTTTTCTAAGTAAAGATAAACTCAAATTGTAATAGAGTTAAGTCCGAGCTCGTCTAAACTTGAGCCCAACTCATCTAATTCGTAAGGGATTGAACTCTCAACTCACTAGTGTTGTAATCGAGGTGAGTCAGGCTAAGGTTGAGCTTGAACTCGAAGTTAAACGAGCCAACTCAGTTCGACTTATTTATTTTCTTGAGATAAAAAAAAGTCGAGCTTGAGTTGGCTCGTAATTTTTTTTCTATTTTATCTTCTTTACAATTATTGATAAAATAAAAAAATTACACATATATCCATATATATTATTATTTCTAATATTTTAAAGACCGAAGACATATTAAAAGTATTATATGTGTACTTTTTATTTATTTTTTTTATATTTTTATATGTTATTGATTAATTAAACTTAATATATTAATACTTAACACCCTCCCACATATATTTTTAATACATTTAAAACTATAATTAATCTATATAAAATTAAATAATTCCAGACGGCTAACGAGTTCATGAGCCGAGCCAGGCCTAGCTCGGACTCGACTCATTTACAAATTGAGCCAAGTTGAGCTAACTTGTTTACGACCGAGCTTTTTTCAAGCCAAGATTTTTCGAGCCTTTTCATAGCGAGTCACGAGTTGCGAATTTTTTGAACACCCTACAACTCATTTCATGGTTTCTATCTAAAGCTCAAACTTGACTTGCTAATAACTTTTCGAACTCATGTTCAGTTCATTTATTATTTATTATTTATTATTTATTAATTTTTTAATAATTATATATCTACACACTTATAGTTTCATATATACAAAATATATACTATTTGATTAAATGGATATCAACTCACTTACACCTTTCAAAATAACTCACAAAACTGAATATAGAGGTTGGGAAAGGTTTGGTTCATTTTGATATATCTAAAGTCTTATGTGTTATGTAAATTTTATAATAGTAAGCATGTGCTATAATTTCCTTCAATAATGTACAATTCATCATTACAACTATGAATTTATACAATAATTGTGAGCCACCAATAATTTTCTTAAGTCGGTATTACTAATATATATTAAAAAAATATAAAACTCTTATTTAATCCTTAAACATTCATAATTACCCCCTCATTATATTATAAGATTATTTACACTTTAAATAGGGAAGTAATTAAAAGCAAAGATTTGAAGGGAAGATAAGGTGATGCTTTAAGTCATAAGCTTCATGGGGCAAAAAGGCATCACATGGCACATGATGCAATGAGAAGAGAACAAAACATAACGTGAAAGGGAAGAAACTAAAAGAAGTGGAATCCCACATTACGATTGTGTTCCTCTTCTTTTTGTCGGTCTATGACTAATGTTTGGATCATAAGGGACCAAAGAAAGTAAAAGGAAACTAGACCATATATTACCAAAGTAATGGGTCGAGTTTTATTAGAAAGATCGGTGAGGTCATCAAGTATGGGAATGAGATCGCGTTTTGTGATGTTTGTACTTTTGTGGTTGTTGTTAGTGTGTTTTCGTCATCGAGGTAAGGAAGTTAGGCCACGATCGTGATCATTTATAGAATCATAATCTTATTTGTTAATGCGATTTTTATTTAAAAACATGTTTATCTATTATTATTATTATTATTATTATTATAATTATTATTATTTAAAGCGATTGAACATGATGCATAGAACCCTAAGGATAATAAGCCTAAATAATGAGATTTTAAGGTTTTGTTATTTGCAAGCAAGCCGAGTAAAAGGGTGAGTCAGGTCGGGATAGATAACGGGTCATGATGAGTTAGGACCAAATTTGATTCAATTAAAAGTTAATTTAACTAAAACCAGACCGGGCTGAAACCAATCATTTTTCTATTGGTATCAAATGGGCTCATCCGCTATATAGTTTTTATGACGATTAGTGAATGTCGGTGAGGTGGTGGCTGTGGCAAAAATGATGGTTTTGTAAGTGACAACATGTGAAGTGGTGGTGCGACGTAGACGAGGATGATGTTGGCGGCGAATGGCAGGTGATGGATGATGCTAACCCATTTGGACTCGTTCTAAATTAACAATTTTTTATAAAGTGATCCATTTTAATTCACTGTGTAGTTTGTAATTTGATTAAATCAAATCAGCCCATTAGAAAACAAAAATGACAAAAGTAAAATAAATTAAAAAAATGATCATGACTGCGGGTTGTGTTTAGTGAGTTTGGTATTTGTGTAATTTTTATTTTGTACCAAGATAATTTTTTATTAGTCTCAAATC
Organism: Scalesia atractyloides; assembly: GCA_947069175.1. Classification (NCBI taxonomy): domain Eukaryota; kingdom Viridiplantae; phylum Streptophyta; class Magnoliopsida; order Asterales; family Asteraceae; genus Scalesia; species Scalesia atractyloides. The sequence continues at coordinate 88,691,862 of CAMTDV010000001.1, forward strand.
TTTGAGTATAAGCCATTACATTCACTATTATATTATATTGAATATAATATCTAAAATATCAGTTAATGACGGCACATGTCTTAAGTACCGAAATTCCATCAATATCTATAGCTTAATAATTTGTCAGAAGTGAAGATATTGCTATAAGCATTTCTAATATAGAAATTGTTACAATTTACAAAAAAAAAAAAAAATACAGTAAAAAAGTTTGCTATAGTTGATAGAAATTGTTACAAATTACAAAGTAAAAAAGTTTGCTATCCGCATCCATACAAACCTTGTCTATAATAACTAAATATGTTTTATTGCCCAATATACACATGATATACAACTAGAGGTCTAGAACATTTGTTTTGGTCTAACCTGACCTGAACCAGTTTAGCCCGCCTAAAAGACTAATATTGAAACTAGTTTAACCGCTACAACCGGTTTTGAATCTGATCCAAATCGGTTTGGGTGGGTTGAGATTTTTAACCCTAAACCCAAACTGGTTTGGACTAAACCAGTTTGACCAAACTCAAAAAACTGAGATGGTTTATAAACCAAATCGATTTGAGCCTAAACTGGGTTTTGCACACCTCTATATACATCAAAACACTATCCAAATTTCCCCTCCATTTGCATACTCTACCTTATGCAACTTCTTTTAAGAAAAAAAGCTCACTATATTCTATATTTCTGTACATACACATACATAGACTAGAGTATCCCGTACATATAACTAATTGATCGAAGGGTGTTTCCATAGCTTCAACCTTCACTGACCTTTTGACAAAATTTTACATGTTAGTGTGGTAACATTTAACATTTATTTTAGTTAATACACTACAAGAAAACATGGGCTTCACTGACGGACGGATTCACTGGAACACCGTCGGTGAAAGTCATCACCGACGAGTATCTGTCAGTGAAGCTCTGTCGGTATATTGGTTGTGAGTGATGCTCTTTCCAATGTAACACCGATGATTGAACACCATCCAAATTTTGGCTATCTACCGACTAATTACTGAGGTAAATTTCTTTGGCCCGGAGGCTAAATACCAGGGGATTTTTAATCGGAACTCTGTCAGTAATTATCTTTTTCTTTTTAAAAAAAGAATAAGAATTTTTGTAGTTTCTCTCAACCAGAATACAACTATCTATGCATACTACACTTATTTCCAAGAATATGATTAAAAGTTCTTGAATTTCAAATTACAAATCGTGAGGATCTTGTCATATGTTAGGTTTTACCATATGTTGTAACAAATGGCTTCAAACCCATCACCATAATATCAATCTTCCGAACAAAGTGTTCTATAAAATAATTACGCATAACTATGCATAATTATTTTCTCTTACCTTTAAGTTATAAAATAAAATATTCAACGAATTTAATTTTTAGCATAAAATATCTTCTGGAAAGCTCATAAATGTAAGATGATCGAATCATGAGCCCGCCAACCTAACCTCGTATAACGTATTTAGTTAATCATGTTTATAAGAACGATCCCAACTTATTTAATTTGTTTAACTTTAACCGAACAAACGAATGAACACAAACAATAAAATAAATAAATTTACTTGTTTGTGTTTGTTAGATAAGAACATGACTATGTTCATATTTATTTATGTTTGTTCATTAATATTCCAAATAAATATTTCACGAACGGATACAACACATAGCAAGCACAAACAAACATTAATAAACAAATAAGATACTAGTAGCCATTTTGGACAAAATTCTAAACTTAAGTTAATTACATGAGTGTTATTATCCAACCCAACGAGTTAATGGGCACCAAATGGCGGCTACTCATGTAACTTTAGAATTTTTAGTTAATGGGCCTAAAACTAAAAGAATGGGCTTATACCTTTATAAAAAATATTGATAAGGTAGGGGACTGATGGGCCTTAAATCCTTAATTGCTAAGTAGTTTGACTTTGAAGGAATGTATAAACATGCAACTCACATATTCGTAGGTTGCTACATTGCTAATAAACAAACGTTTAGGAAAATTAATGAACAGACGGGATACATGTTCATGTTCGTTTGTTTAATTAAATAAATAATTTTTTTGTTCATCTTCGTTCATTTATTAACTGAACGAACTTTCCGTTAAATGATTAATGAACTGTTTAATGCATTCAAAGGCCCGAATGAGGGGTAACAAAAAGGCTTGTAAATATGTTGATACTCGTGATGGCATCAGTTTGTGTTTCAGGTATTATTTATGCATACAAACTTGTAAATTAATTTTTCATGTTGGGGAATTTTCAGAATTCGGAGGATCAGAGAGGCGTATGGTCACTCTCAGATTAAATTATTTCGACAGTTCTACCGAATAATCCAATCGGATACAACTCTGATTTTGGAGAAAATGAACAACTGTGTGCGTTTTTGTATGAAATCGTATGAACCCTTGTGACCAAAACGACCCCTTACGAATTTTTGAGATAATTCGCAGATAACTGCCACTTGGCAGTTATTGGCGGTTATTAGCGGTTGGATTTTCAAAATTCGATTTTAATTAAATTGCAGCTCGACCCCAGCCAGGGGCTCTGCCCCTTGGACCCCGCCAGGGGCTGCCGCCCCTGGGACCCTGCTCCCGCCCCCCCGGACCTCCGCCAAGGGGGCGTTGCCCCCTTGGAATTATAACAACTCGAGCAAGCGTGCACTCCCGCACCTCCGAACTTGTTCGATGTACATCATAATTCCCTTTGGTCACCAATTTAATCCCGATTACACCAAAATAGCTAACATACCTCCCCCATTTTGGCGTAATTCTTGATTAACTTAAACAAATTCACAACATTCAAACTTATGCATAAATGAAATGTCGCGACGATTGAATTTCACTTTAGTATATTACACATTCCAAATATTCGAATATAGGGGTGTCTCTAAGGTTTGAACCCTTTCTATTAAGTGAATACATGAAGATAATATATACACAAGTTTACATACTTTTATGTTCTTTCTTGACACTATTTTACTAGCCTGTGTCCCATCCTTCAATGAACATATCAAAGCCAAGTCCTAGCTTCTTGAAGCGGCTAAACTTCATGCTCATCTAGGTAGCTCTTTATTCTTGCACCTGCATATGCAATTTTTCAAAAAACTATTAAGAAGAAAGCCTTCAACCTCCTTTAACTTGCAGGTCTGAACACATACCTTAGGATAATGCTACTAATGTGTTCCAATTTCTAGATGTTAAGCTTTCCACATTGAATTCAGCACCTAACGTCATATTAGGTGGGAATTGGGTATCTTAACACGAGAAATCTCATGTGGACTTTAATCCCATCCCTACAGCCGCCTTGTGCACAAGATCTCTACATAACTCTTTGGTTAAATGGTCGGCTAAATTAAGTTGAGTTCTCACAAACTCCACCGATATCACCCCATGCATGATGAGCTCACGAATCATGATGTGTCTAACACCTAAGTGTCTAGACTTCCCATTATACACTTGACTATAGGCCTTAGCCAAGGTAGCAACACTATCACATCTGATAGATATTGGTGATATAGGTTTAGGCCACAATGGAATCTTATAAATCAAGTTTCTTAGCCACTCAGCTTCTTTGCCAGCTGCGACTAATGCTACAAACTCTGATTCCATTGTTGAATCAGTTATGCAAGTCTGTTTCTTAGATGCCCAAGATATGGCACCTCCTCCAAGCAGAAAGGTCCATCCACTCGTGGAAGAATGATCTTCCTTGTTGTTAATCCAGCCTGCATCCGAATAACCTTCTAAAACTGAAGGAAATCCAGTGTAAGTCAAACCATATTTCTTGGTTCCTTTCAAGTACCTAAATACTCGATTCATAGCTTGCCAATGACTTGCACCTGGATTGCTAGTATACCTACTAAGCTTTCCAACTGCATAAGCTATATCTGGTCTAGTGCTAATCGTAGCATACATGAGAGATCCAATGCCCCTTGAATATTCAAGTTGGCTTATCGCTACACCTTTCTTAGGTGAGAGCTTAAAAGCAGGACCCATTGGAGTGCTAACCGAAGAACTATCATGAAAATTAAACCTTTTCAATATTTTCTCAATATAGCGAGATTGAGAGATCGATATGCCATTGTTCTTCCTTTTGATCCTTATACCAAGGATCACTTCTGCCTCCCCCATGTCTTTCATGTCAAAACAAGATGACAAAAATTTCTTTGTTTTATCAACTTGATCTTGGTCAGTACCAAAGATCAACATGTCATCTACATATAAATAACTTATATACACACTTGTCCGCTTGGTTTAATACAAAACCATTAGACAAAACCACATCATCAAACTTTTGATGCCACTGTTTTGGTGCTTGCTTTAAGCCATACAATGACTTAACTAGCTTACACACCTTATGCTCATTGCCAGGCATAACAAAACCCTCTGGTTGTTTCATATATATTTCCTCATCCAAATCACCATTTAAGAAAGCGGTTTTCACATCCATTTGGTGAATCACAAGATTGTATATTGCAGCTAAGGCAACCAACAATCTAATAGTGGATATTCTTGCTACAATAGCATATGTATCAAAGTAGTCTATTCCTTCCTTTTGTCTAAAGCCTTGAATAACCAGCTCGACCCCAGCCAGGGACTCTACCCCTTGGACCCCGCCAGGCGCTGCCCCCGGACCCCCGCCAAGGGGGCGTTGCCCCATTGGAATTATAACAACTCGAGCAAGCGTGCACTCCCGCACCTCCTAACTTGTTCGATGTACATCATAATTCCCTTTGGTCACCAATTTAATCCCGATTACACCGAAATATCTAAGATTTCATGGGCATGATCATAATTAAAATTTGTGTGGATATGAAATTGTTTAGTAGCTGCTCTAAACCATATTTGAATTGCATGATCAGAATTTAGATGTCAGAAAACAAGTTATGCAAAAGCTAACATACATGATTTTTTGATCTTGTTGTAGTCGAAGGCTCCAGGCACAAAAGGATGAGCCTTGGGCTAGGTGCGAGGCGCTTAAAAAGCAAGAGTTTTCTTAAGCAAGACGCACATTATAAACATACCAACTTTTAGGGGTTTTAGAGTTGTTGTTAGGAGTTCAGATTCTTTCTTCGGAATCTTAAGGCTACAAGTGTCGGAAGCAGAAGTCAACAGTATATTCATACGATTTCTTAATAAAACTTAATATTATTATTTTTTATTTCTAAGCAGAAGTCAACAGTATATTCGTATGATTTCTTAATAAAACGTAATATTATTATTTTTTATTTCGGGTCCATAATGTTGATATGTTCACATTACAATTTCAAGTGGGGTATGTGACATCATTGTGGGTTCATGGAGTGTAAACAGAGGTGGTAGGATGGTCGGGGTAGGTAACATGGTCAAGGTAGGTTCGGGTTGAAATGGATTGCTTTTTCAACCTATTTACTTATGCATATTTCAAACGGGTCAAAGAGCACATTTCAAACGGGGTAGGTAAGTAAAAAAGTTTAGCTAAAAAGAGCACATGTCAAACTGCTTGAAAGTAGTTCAAAATCTTTTTTAATGCTGAGTTTTTTTTGGTTAACTTATAGATTGTCGTATAGTTACTGCTTTCATAACCATAATTAAGAAATTAGTTAATTGTACATATTTACAAAAAATGGACAAAAAGTTTTTACTGGTCTACACTATACCCAACCCAACCCAGCCCGATTCCATGTGTGGTAAAATGACCCATTTTAACCTGGACCCGTTAACCGCCTATCCTGCAACCTCTAGTTATTCAATGGTAAGGTATGTGAACTTTTTTCAAATATATGAATCTTTTTAATGGAACTGGAGTGACCGGAAGTGTATTTTGTAGTAGTGAACATTTTATTATTACGTTTACTTTATTAATATTTTATAAAATTAAAAGAAGGGACAAAAATGTTTGTGGCTCAACCGGACTCAACCCGTATTAAAATTAACCCATTTTGAACTAAATCCATTTTGCAATTTGTAGTTACTAGAGGTTGCAGGATAGGCCGGTTAACGGGTCCAGGTTAAAATGGGCCATTTTACCACACATGGAATCGGGCCTAGGTTGGGTTGGGTATAGTGTAGACCAGTAAAACCTTTTTGTCCATTTTTGTAAATATGCGTAATTAATTAATTTGTTAATTATGGTTACGAAAGCAATAACTTTACGACAATGGTTTAATCTATAAGTTAACCAAAAAAATATCAGATGATACTAGTAAAACTATCCGCACGTTGTGGCGGGAAATTAATTCAACCACGATTCATTTTATTACGACATTGATACGATACTGACACATGGTATAACAACTGAAATAGAAAACCTAAAAAAATAAAGTCAAAAGAAACTTTAGCCGAAGTTTAGAGGTTGTTTGATAACTTTATTAAAATTTAGGGTGTAAGGACATAACTTAGGTGGTGTTTGTTTTTTAAGAGATAAAATGTCTGCAGTATGCGGACCACATTTATAGACATCTATAGAAGAAGAGATGGACCAAATTTCTGCAGTCTGCAAGAAGGTTCTTTGTTTTTTAACGTACATAGACTTCTAAAATAACTTAGTGGTGGTGTAAGGATGGTAGTGGTGGGTGGTGGTGGACGATGGTGTTGGACGATGGTGGTGGACGGTAGGAGTGGGTGGTGGATGTGGACGGTGGTGGACGATGGTGGTGGTAGACGGTGGTGGATGATGGTGGTGAGTGGTGTTTAACTCTCTGCAGACATTAAAAGATCTTAGAAGTGGTTGGGTCAAGTCTGCACCAAGAAGAGCTCGCATAGACGTTTTTCTTAATGAAACGTCTTCCGAAAAACAAACAATATACAGATGGCAATGTCTGCGCTTGGTCTGCATGGCATAGACAGAAGAGTCTGCACAAATCTTTTGTAGAAAAAAAAACAAAAACCACCTTAGTAAAGAAAAAAGAAGTAAACTAAGTAAAGTATAGAAAGACATAACTGAAAGTTCATTAAATGACAAAAGAAATTACTATTTATCAAATAACACTTTTTAATATATAGTTAATTAATTAATATATCCGCATGAAGCATTCCACATTGACGGAACCAACAATTTTATGAACTATGAAGAATTGGATATTGGGTGAGGAAGATCTTTTGCTGAATTTTTAGTTATACATAGAGTGTTCAATCAGAACTAAGAAATATATTAAGAATTGCGAGAACCGCATAACACACTTACGTAACCGTCACATTTTCTCTCACCTGCTACCTTAGATTATCTCCAACACAGTATCTAAAAGTACAGTTGTGTTTTTCGTAGTTGTTAACATATTGCTGGTTTTGAAAAGAACGATATAAAATTTTGATCATATGATCTTGTTTGCCGAAAGTTTGTGGTTAAACTAAATGATATAAGACAAGGGCACAATCATCTCTGGAACCTATGAAGGTTACTACTATTTGCTATGTCATTGTTGCGTGACATAACTTTGCCTTTCACACCCATACAACCAAAATTGCTTCCTAGTTCCTATGTTTAACAGTCATACAATATTCTGGGACCTCTGACTTTGTAATGGAAAGTCATAAATAACCTAATTCTTTCTATTTATTCAATTTTTATATATATTCTTTAGTGTTTTTGTGATTAAATTAACTCTCTAATCATCCAATACATAAATAAATTTTAAGTATCCACTTTACGTCTGTAAAACATTATAATTTGTAAACATAAGTATACAAATAATATGTCCTTTTCACTATGCATTGTTAATAATGCCCTAAATCATGTTTATGATAAACATACGTAAGATATTAACTTCACCATCAATATTAGCGGATCTTCAATTTAGTTTTCGATAAAATTTAGAGGCTGAAGTCTCAAAATCCACATGCAAAGATTCCTTTAAATCCTTGGTCTTGAAACCTCCCTACGTGGCGGTAGCGTGAGGAAAGCCCTTTGCTGACTATGAACAACACCATCAACAGGGTGTCCTCCATAGTCTCCAACCACTACATCAATTAGGGTCTGTCTCAACAAGGCTTATAGCTACAACTTATATCGTTTCCATGTTTACACCTTTGGCGAGAAGCCGGCAACTTGTCGTTTCTATAGACTTTTAAAGCTTTCAGTGTGTTTAAATTTTCATTCGTAGAATATATTTTATTGTGTTTTAAATTGTTACATTTGGTGTTATTCTATATATATAATACCATACCAAATTAATCTTTTTTTTTTGAACGGCTAACGAATCCTCCAAATGGGCTACTGGCGAAATTCACCACATTAAGATACACTCGCCTTCCGAACCGGGGAGAACCCTCACCTAAGGCCGAAGTCCGTGAACACTCGCTTGAAGGCACGACAGTGCGGTGAAGTAAAACCCGCTCAGTTCAAGGATCGAACTAAAGATCGCCGTCTACTCTCATAATCTCCTATCATCACCAGGTGCCGCAGAAACTAAATGCTGGGGGCAGGAATTGAACCTGAGTCACTTGTAACACCAGGTCTCTCCTTTACCAGTCCACCACTAACTCATCGGCCAACCAAATTAATCTAAAGGCTCAATTTATTCACACCCACCCTGCCTATTTGGACACTTTTGATGCTCTAGACGCCTCGTCTAAGCCTAGCGTCTAGGCACTGAAATCAAGGGGACTCTGAGTGAGATGCTGGGCACAAAATTTAAGGGGTCCAGACGCCCCGCATAGGTTTAGACTAGACGTCTAGGAGGTTGGTGTTTTTTGAGTTGAAAAATGGATGTTTTGGTGGGATAATTTTAGTTGTCTTTTAAGAAAGGTTTTATTTTTTGTATAAAAATATTTTACTGTTTTTAAGATCGGCCCTTTAAAAATATTCAATCGTTTAAATATTACATTGTTTTTAACATTTTACTTTTTCAAATATTACCTTCCATTAAAATACTATATTGTTTAAGTCTCGTATAGGCATCATATGGGCCTATGGATGTAGTATCATATTGTATAGTATCCTATCGTATAGTGTATAATATAAGTCTCGTATAGGTCTCCTATAGGTCTTGTATATGCCTATAGGCCTATACGGGACCTAAACCACACCTATAGTTTTATACGAGAGCTATACTACACCTACATGCCTATACGAGTTTTGTATCTTATTCTTTAGTCTCGTATCGTATTTTTTTGTATCGTATAGTTTAATATAAGTCTCATATAGTGTGGTATAGTCTCGTATAGGAATCGTATAATTGTATAAGTCTAGCTCTAACTCAGTGGTATAATACTCTTTTAAACAACTCTAGACGCCCAGTCTAGCCCTTTATGCCGCGTATATTTTTATTTTTTTTCTTTTTAATATTATTAGTGTTATTAATATTAAAAAGAGAAAACAAAAAATAAATATATACGTCGCATATAGGGCTAGACTGGGCGTCTACTGTGGTCAAAAGACCATTATAGCCTGATTTGCCCCCAGTCTAGCCCTAACTCAAGGGTATATTAGTCTTTTAAACAACCCTAGACGTTCAGTCTAGCCCTATATGCAACGTATATTTTTATTAGTGGTATTGATATTAAAAAAAGGAAAAAAATATATGCCGCATAGAGGACTAGATTGGGCGTCTAGTATGGTCAAAAATACCATTATAGCCCTGTTTTGCCCTAACTCAGGGGTATAATAGTCTTTTAAATAACCCTAGACGCCCAGTCTAGCTATGTATGCGACGTATATTTTTGTTTTGCAAAACTCCCCCATTGAAGTTTATATATTCTTTTTAAAAAAATAAAAAGGAAATTACCATTTTAACCTTTAGACACCCATAGTCTAGGCTTAACTCAGGGCTAAAATGGTAATTAACCATTTGAGTTAAAAATGGTTAATTACCATTTTAGCCCTGAATTAGGCCTAGACTGGTGGTGTCTCAGGGCTAAAATAGTAATATGTCATTTTCTTAAGACAGAGAGTCTAGCCTTATGCCTGGTGTAAGAAGTGATTGATTTGACATGGTATGAGGTTGACCTACTCGGGAGACTTGAACCTTAGATGCCCGGTCTATGCTTGTACTAGGCGTCTTGAAGGTGTTGAAATAGGCCTTTATGTGTGTGAATATGTAGACCCAATCTAAAACATCATACCTAAAATTTAAAACACAATGCTTATATAGAGTTCTAACACTTTTTACGTGTTTTGGACTTTGTAGCTAAGGCATATATATATATATAGTGGAGAGTTCAAATAAGAAGAAAAATTTTATAAGAATAAAAAAAATAATTTTTAAACCAGTAGAAATTCTTCATTTATTTCATTTAATGTGTGTATTTAATATTATGAAAAAAGGCATATAGGTAAATCTATAATTGTCATTAATTAGCTAATTAGTTAAACTTGTAACTCATTTTTTCAATATACCTTTTCAAGATAAAATAATTTATGGTGAAGAACAATTTTCGGCATGTGTAGGATAAATTTTAGTATGTGTAGGATTTGAAATGTGTAGGGTATTTTTACATGTGTATAGGGTAAATTCCAATAAGTATAAGATATATGTACGATAAATTTTGAAATGTGTAGGATATAATGTTTTTGTTTTATTAATGAAGGATAACATATTTCTTCTTAAATGAACCATCCCATATATATATATACACCCACACACGTACGTATGTAGGATTGTCTGTCTATATATACATATGTAGATATATAATCTTTTAAGCTAATCGGTTGATCTTTGTTTCTTCTCTAGATCATTTAGATCATGAGTAGCAATGGATCATAGTTGATTCTGAATAAACAATATATGTGTTGGTCAAAATCATCTTCTTTACTCTCACTACTCTGAACCTTCACCACAGGTCCACCTCTCAATGAATCTCTCCCTCCCTCCACTGAGTTTAAGCCCAACAAAAAGAAACAACCATGGCCAACAAAACCCTAATGCTTCATGTGCTCAATTTATTGAAAATGATCTCACTAGCAAAATTTCTGATGATCATGAGACTATGACTGTGGCCCTACATCTTGGGCTCCCAAGCCACAATCATTCTGAAGCTGATTTAATCTCAAGACTCCCTAACAATAGACATAATGATATCGAAATGGATCATAAAGAGGTGGGGGAAGAAGGTACAACTGGTAATGCATATCTTACAACCACACTAAACAAGGGTCCATACTGGATCCCTACTCCATCTCAAATTCTGATTGGCCCAACTCAGTTTTCTTGCCCTATTTGCTTTCAAACCTTCAACAGATACAATAACATGCAGGTATTAAAGATTACCCTAAAAGCTCATTCCTTTTTCTATTAATATATATAAGAAAAGAAAGGAAAAGCCACAATTTTTTTACTTATATTATTCTGTTAGTTTCTTGCCAACTTTCATCATTCTATTAGGGCTAGAGTTATTTTCTTTATTTTCAACTTTCAAATCAGGATTACTATATATAGCATCAGGCTAACAATCTTCCTAAATGTGCCTTCATTTCTCCAAAATATGTTGGTTGTGAACAAATCAAGCATTAGGTCCAACTGTCATGATCCTACTTTACATGGGATTTTACAAGACATGTACTATGCTTTTGTTCCTTGAAGTTTGGCTACCTCTTTTTCTCCTTTACAAAATACATCCGGCACTAATTGTGTCAAACTGCAAACCTTTTCATTGATCATCATCTGTGATCCACCAGAAATACATTTACTATCTTCATTTCCAACCAAGAACTTTTTTATATACATGCACGTTGTATATATGATTAATAATATGTATTTTCGTGTTATGAATTTGTATCGAGATAGATGGTAAACGGGCAACAAGCTGCGCGGCTACCCCCTTTTTTAATAGCAAAACCAAGAACATTAATAGAGATAAAGAAAGCTTTTTTTTTCCGATCACTAAGCTAGTTTTAATCATCATAGAACTTGCGAGCTTTTAGAGTTATTTCCAACTATTTAAGTCTTCTTGCTTGATTTTGAAGGGTTGGGAGCTTTTGTTGTTTTTTCTATCTTCGTCTGAAACATTTTCTTTCATAATTAAAAATATCAAATCATGGACAGCCTTTTGGACTGTTTTTTTTAAGGTGTTAATGCACATTTTGCCTTCTTTTGCTAGATTGTTTTAGTACAATGTCTAAACTAGCTAGGGAGCTTTTGTTGCTTTATGATTTAGATAGCTATTGATTGGTAGAACCTAACAAATCCAAGAGGGTTCTAGAAAGTACATGCAATGTCAAAAGAGTAGGAGAATGTGATAGTTCATTCTTAAACAATTCAGCTTTGATAAGAGTAAATCTTGATCACTGTACGTTGAACCTTTAAGAAATGATGGTGAAAAAGTTATATCAAAGCCCATAATCTTCTAGGAATTACTAATTAAGAAAAAGGGTCACAACGTACACTACAAAGTTATAGTTACTTGTTTAAAAGCTTCTAATGCTAATTAAAGAACGTTCAAGCATCATATTTTTTTGAATGGCAAAACTTCTATATAAAATATAGAAAACCGGGCCAGCATTGTGTCCCTAGTTTATGTTGGTGATTTTAGTGCAATCAGTATCGTTTTAGTATTATCAGATCTACTTAATACTAAAGGATAAAATCAGATCTACCTAATACTAAAGGTTAAATTAAAATAAACATTGATACGATATGATGTAGAAAATGTGGAGTACATGTTCGTTCAAGACACTTATGATTTCGGGCACCTAGAAACCTCTAAGGTTCCAAGGGTGAAATTTGATCCCCAAATCACTGGGGTTACAAGGGGTGACGCCCTGTCAGGATATAACTAGTGGTGATTAAGTGAATTGGAAGTTGCTTTGGAATTGCATTGTTGGTAAGATTTGCATGGAAATCATATTCACTAGGAACGATATATTAGAAGTAAGTTGGTATTGACCATCGCTGGTAGGTGAGATTGACGTCTAGCAGTGGCGAGTAAACACTAGTAGTAAGTTTCTACTGATTAGTGGGGATTTTGGTTGTTTTTGGTAAGTTACTACTAAGCAGTAGCGACTGTGATCAGGAGTAACAAAGTTACTACTTTTGAATTTTTTACTGATGGTTTCCACTGATGTAACTCAATAACTACTAAGAGTTATAACTTATAACCACCAACTATTATGCCATTTCGTGAAGAGTTGCAACGTTTCAACACAATCACTGCGATGGTTCGCTACCTAAAAAGGGAAATATTTGTTATCTTAATACACAAAATTAGAACTTTTTTTTCAAATAGTATACCTTCTCTTGTGGAACCTATTGCTTTTCCAATTATCGAAATAGTTTAATCTGATAGTGAGAACACATGATTCGGAAAGCTATACATCCAGGTCATAGTTGTTGAAGGCGCATGGCGCTTACAAGGCGCGAAGGGTAAGTCTTGGGCATAGGTGCAAGGCACATAAAAAGTGAGGGCTTGAGATAAACATGCTACATAACATAAACATACAATTTTCCTTGTGCCCAGAACCTCATCGGAATCTGGATGGAACCTCACTGGAGGGCCTAGATGACCGCAAGGTGGTTTCCTTGCGACTCGCCTCGCCTGAAGGCCTAGGCGCGCGCCCAAAGGGCTTTTGACAACATAGAGATCAAAGCACACGAATCCTGCAAATCATTTAATGAAAGTTTCATGCCCCATCTAGCCATTTTAAGTCACGATGATATATATGTATATATATCAGTAATTTTAGTCATAAATTGCAGTGTTCTACAAATTAAGTAGGAATTAATTAATCATGCTTTCTTAACATGTGTTTTCATCAACTGATTTCCTAGATTTGAAGGTATAGTTTCGAGCCATCACATTAGTGGAATGATGAAATGCGCAATTTCTATCTCTGTCAAAACAAAATGTTGTCAACCTTCTATATTGAAGACGTTGATATATTTATGTTTGCTTCTGGGTAGCATAATTGATAATTCACTTAGATGATTACCATCTCTATCCGTTTGATGTTTACCAAGAATTGTTGCATGTCCAAGAGATTACTATAATGAACGTTTTAATTTCTTAGGAAATATACACACACACACACACACAAACATATCCGTAGCTTCAAAGTGTGGCTATATATTATGATACATTTATAGATTAATAAATTACACCAATGCATAGAATAAGCCCCATAGTTGATTAATTGCATAAAATTGGCCTAATGCGTGCATTTGTGGGGGCATGGATCCCAATATAGAAGAGGCACTGAATCCCTACGGAGAATACAGCCAACAGCCATGCTAAGACTACCATGCTACTGCTGTGCACCAATGTGTCCCAACAATATCGAGCACCAGGGGGATAAACCGCTCAAAGATTTCAAAACCTTACAGGCACATTACAAGAGAAAACATGGGACCAAACCATTTATGTGCAGCAAATGTCGTAAGGCCTTTGCGGTAAGAGGAGATTGGCGGACTCACGAGAAGAATTGTGGAAGACTTTGGCATTGCATCTGTGGGTCGGAACTTAAGCATAAAAGGTCTTTGAAAGATCATATGAAGGCATTTGGAAATGGGCATGCAGCTTTTGGGATTGATGATGAATCTTGCTTTGAATTAGAAGAAGAACAACAAGACACCGCCAATTCTGAGATTGTTCATTAATTAGGAGACGAATTGTGTTAGCAGTGACGGAACCAAAACTTAGGGGGTCGTTAAAAAGTTTCCTTTTCTACTAGTTATAACTAATTAAGGGTCTAACTAGTGTTTTTCTTGAAAACACTTTGAATGTAAAATCCAATAAGTTCTTGTGATCCCTGGGCTATCCGCCTGTGTGTCAGTCAGAGTTATAACTAATAATTCAATGTTCTGTACTGTTTCTGAAGACTGAATTGATTAAGAATACACATGTGGAGGACCTTAATGATTTGGAAGCTACCTGCTTATTTATGATTTCTAGTACAAGCAATCCGTGCATTGCTTGTACTATATTTTTAATTTTGGTAGATTGCTAGAAAAGGATGGGGAGAGGTCATTGTCAACTTCTGTTTCATAGGACAATGCTTCATTTAGAAGATTGTGCTAGCTGACTTTCAATTAAATCACTGTACAAATGAGTGAGCTTAGCTGTGGAGTGGTAAACATCATACCTAAAAGTTAAACTGTAAATTATGTAGAGCATTCTTACTAACTATAGTAAATACCAATGGAGTGGTAGTCAATTTTGGTAAAGACAAAGCCTTTAAACATCTTGAGAGGAGGGGGTCTTGGGTTCAAGTCCCACATACAACAGGTAATAATAGAAAATTTCAGTTAAAGAAAACCCTGAATCTTAAGAGTGGTATTTACTTTTCCCATAAAAGATGTCGTCTTTTCATCGAGTAAAAAATACATTAGCCGGCCTTGCTCACTGCGGCTTTGTTATTAATTTCTAGAGTGGAGACTTTTCAGGTATCATATATCCTTCCTTGAATTTCTCACTGAAACGCATCACTAGTATTTGAGGCAACACAGATTTTTAAGGTGTCCACTTTTCATACCAACCAATGGTGTCCGTTTTACCACCAGGAGCTCATAATTTTATTTTTGGTTGGTCAAATTGAAGACTTCTTAAAATGTCGCTAATCTTTGAAATTTCTCCACTCGAACAGATTTAATTGTGTTGTTCTCATCTATTGTAACATCCAAGGATATTTTTGAGGATGGATAACCTCCTAGAAGTCTCACCCAATCAACTTGAAACAAAGTTCTAAGGTCTCAGCAATGATATGAGGTGTTGAATGCTTATAAAATCTGGTTCCATAACCCAAGTATTCTAGAGAATCTATCAAGGTATTAATTGAATTCGTATATTTTAATTATATATAAACTAAGTTCGAAGTATTATCTATATGATGTATACTATATGTATAACGCATATAAGGATACAAGAAAGTGTTTTTTACAAATAATAATAATAATAATAATAATAATAATAATAATAATAATAATAATAATAATAATAATAAGTATTTAAGTAATTATAAGTATTAAACACACGATACAATCCTTTAAAGCATTCAAATTCTCAATTTCTTTTGGAATTTTGTATTTACCCATCCCATATCAGACAAGAAAGAAACTTTGGATGAAAGAAGTAACTAGAAAATAATAGCTCCTTATTATCTAAAAAATCATTCATTTCGTTGTTCCTTTGTCTCACGTTGATGAAGAAATAAAGGTAAAGAGATCACCTACTCTATAAATACAAGGTAAACTTTTGCAAGAGTTAATATATTGTCACTTACATACTTAGCCCTTTAGCAAGAATAAGTTTTAAGTTTGAGTCTTATAATAAAATAAGTTATAAGAGCGAGCCAACTTGATTTTTAATCAAGTTCAAGAGATGAGCTCAGTTTTAAATTTGACTTGATATGAGCCATCTCAGCTCGGTACGAAGTAAGGCAAGTTTGGTTTAGTTAAGCCTGTAAAAGTTGTGATTGGTGCCGGTGTCATTCTAGTTATAAATAAGTAGTATTAAGAACCCGTACATTGCAGTAGACCCATATTCATATAATCATATACGTAAGGTAAATCACATGAAGCGTCTACAAATCCAACAATTGCATGAGTTTGAAGAAAAATGAGATAATATCAATATTTTATGATATCTAAATATGTGTATTTAATATATTCAAAGATAAATGTATCAAAACTACCACGTATGTTTTAACATATTGAATTGTTAGAAAATGCTTTTGAATTGTTCAAGTCTTTTAAGAAAATAAATATAGTGAACTTTTATGCTGTGAGTTTACCTCTTATTTGAACTAGGTTTTATAATGTCGTGCATTGCGGCAGAATAGAGCAACAATAATGTTAGACAAATGTTATTAAAAAATGTGGCATGTTGTCTCAAAAACCAAACCAGCAGAATCGGTTGAGTTTATCATCGTATTTTAATAAAAAACTATACCAAATAAATGCTCTATTTTAAACAAAACTTCATTTAACAATACTTATATCGGAATGTCCAAGGGGAAAAATAAGTAGAACTGCGTACTTAAGTTTTTTTTTCATAAAAAAATTAATGTACAAAAGTTATTATAGAAATGTTAATAATTGATAGCAATATCATTAAAAAAGAAAAAAAAATTCTGAAAAACAAAAAGTAAATTACAAAAGGAAATATCATTTTGAAAAGTAAAAAAGAAAAGTAAAAATAATAATAAAGTATTATAATATAAAATAATAAAATATTAAAAAACTATGTATTATTATAAATTTAAAATTACTATTTATCGTTGTTATATATATATATATATATATATATATATATATCGCGATTCATTGAGAAACATTAAAAAATAGGAATCGGGGAACACTATTAAAATTTAACTTAACATGTTAAAAATTAAATTTTTAAATTTTTTTTCGACGTTTCTTATAAATACTTGTAGAAGCATTTTTAATAAAAAATCAAAAACTAAAAATATGTAAAACAGTTAAAAAGGATTTTTTTAAAAATTATTTTTTTATTTGAATAGTTTCTACCCATTTTTATAAGGAAAAGCGTTGAAAAATTTATTAAAAAATTGATTTTTAACATGTCCAGTTAATTTTATAAGATATATATTTTAACTGTTTTTAAACATTTTTTTATTATTTTACTTTTTATTTTGTTATTAAAAATGTTACTACATGTATTTATAAGAAAAAGCGATGAAAAAATTAAGAAAAAACTAATTTTTAACATTTTAAGTATAATTTTTAAGAGTGTTTCGGGGTTCCTCACTTTTTTAGTGTTCCTCAATGAAACCTCCACTACACACACAGAGAGAGAGACTGAGAGAGTGAGAGTGAGTGAGATTGGGGTTTCTGAAGAAAGTGTGTTTTTTCTACAAAGTGTAGAAAGCGATCCTAGCCATTGGATAGGTGTGTTTAATGGCTGAGATCAAGTTGGTGGCATTTTTGTAATATTTTTGTATTATTGATTAATTTTTATAATAGGCTAGGGGTAGTCTGTTCATTTACCGTGTTTTAAATCAATCATACAACTGCCAAAAATAACACACATCCTATAATCTCGCACATTTCCTTCTCTCTATCTAAAACTCACTATCGATAACCATCTTGCATACCAAAATTAGCTAGAATAATGGATTGTGACAACTGTACTTTTGAGGTTAGCGCCGTTTAATTTCGTGATCTTTAATTATGTGTCATTACTTTTTACGTTCCGTAACACGTCACTTTCATATGTTATATGTTTAACTTGATTTATTGTGTTGATGCTAATATATATTAGATGTTTCTTTTGTTTGCGAAACTCAAAACTCGTGGCTCACAATAAAACCCGAACACACTGGACCCCATACCTTGTTCAGCTATGGTTCATGCGAGCCCAACCCGAGCACTCCCTTCTAGCCCAGCTGTGGCGCGACCCAGCAACCAACCTAACCACCGCCCCCTCTTCTTTACTCTCGGTCCAAACATTTCCTCAAGCCCAATCGCCCAAGCCCAAGCCTTGTATGATTTCGCATGCATGTATGTGTACGTACATGTTATGTTTCAAAAAAAAAAGACAAAACCCTAGCTCCCCTCTCCTCTCTCTAGCGACTACGGCAGCAAGCCCCCCCCTCGGTTGCTACCTCCTCTCTCGGTGCTTTCTCCCTCACTCTAGCTCTCTCTCTCTCTCTTGCATCTCTATCTCTCTCGGTTAGAGTTTATTACTGTTTTGGTTTGAAGTTTCTTTGAACTAGATGGATGTTTTCTTCTTAATTCTTGATGATACTTGATGTTATGAGAATGCTTGCGATCTAGGACTTGCTGGAAATTGTGTTTCAATGTGGAATTGGTCGTATAAGTGTTCGATTAGTAACTAGGTTTTTTGTTGTGGATTGAATCTTGCTAATTATGATGAAGGAGATGATGTATAGTGTTGATAATCTACTGATATGATGATTACATGTAGTGCTAATGGCTAGAATTCATGCTTGATTGATGTTATGATCACATATGCGTTTGTATCTTTATTAGGGTTTTGATATTCGCATGGTGTTGGGTTAAGTCTTGTTGGTTCTTGATGCTTTCAGCGATGAATGGTCTGAGTTGGTGATAACCTGTTGTTAGGGAAGTATAACTGTCATTGTTATTCACTAAATAGGTTAACGGAACCAATATAACTCATGTTAGAATGTTAACAACTGAAAACGGGAAGTTGTCTAACAATTACTCGGCTGTAACCGATTCATAACAAAACAAAAACTGAGGTTTCTTAGTTTAAAACGTGGTATTTCGAAATACGCTTCTAAATCACAATTTTTGGATGTCGTTTGATATTTTAAACGAATTATTTCGTTTCAGTGGTTAAAGCTGCATTTTTCTACAAAATTTATGTGTTGTGTTTTACGTCATATCTTGGTGAATACTTGGCGTTAGGTCATGAAAGATATACAGTAGATGGTCTTAGGTGTTTGTGCGAATCTCCAACTGGAATTACGTCAATCAGATAAGCGAGGATTTTTAAATGAATTTTTTCATAAGCTGAAGTTAGAAAGTGATGAATCTGAATGCTGCTTAGTAAATGATTATTTTATAAATTGCTGCTAAAGAGTTGGAGCTTAAAAATTTAACACAAGGCCAACCCCACTGAGGGCTATGTCCTATAAAAGATCATAATTTTTGCAATAACATAAATATGGCAAAAGAGCTTCCTAAAACATCCTAATTTAAGTGAATTTTACTATGCATGATTTATAAGCTTATAAGAGTCGAACTTGCTACGTTTAGTGTCCGCAATTGTTTAATGATTGTATAAGTGATATATGACGTGTTTATGTTATATTATGGACATGTTCATGAAAACCACACGATGAAATATTATGTGACAACTTGTTAGCATGCTAACTGCTAGATACGTGTAGAACTTATGAGCTTTGCTTAAACACACTAATAACCCTATAGATATCATAATAAGTCGTGGTTGACCACATCAACTTATAAAGCATTTAAGTCTTACCGAGTAAAACTAAGGTGAGTTCACAACTCTTTACTAGAAGCATACACCCCTGGGTGGGGCCACACATTATCCCTGGTTTGGGAACACTATTATCCCTGGATTGGAATAGTAGTCTTAACTAAACTCAAACTCTATCATGAAAGTCTCTACACACTATACCGATTAGTTTGTCGGGTTGGCAGACGCGGAATTAGTTGATAGTGTTATTAGGTTCGACAAACCTCACACCGTGCTGGGAGCCGGGCATGAACTATTAACCTTTCCTTTTGCATCAATGCAGATAGATATTGATGGAGGGCACAAAAACTTACTACGTTAGTTTTCGGTATCTACGCAGTTTAGTTGCTTAATAAGGGTTAGCTACCCGAGTCTTGGTTCATAACGCTTTAGCATGTGAACTTTGTGATTTACCAAAAACAGTGAACTCGCCAACTTTATGTTGACACATTATTGCATGCTTTGCAGATCGTTAGGTACAACTATGGGTTGGCGTTGCAATTGGCTGGAGTGTGTGGTTCGTAAAGCCTTATGTTTCGTACATTTATTAAACTTGTGCTTTTAAGTTTTTTATTAGTTTACTTTATTTTTCCGCTGCAACATAAACTGTGTTTGGACATTTAAACTTTATCGCTAGTCATGTTATTAGTGAAGTTTTATAATTAAATGGTTGGTTCGACATGATTAGTGGCTAGATCCTCGTTAATCACACGCCTCGCGTTAAAACTCTTCATGTGGAATTGAGGGTGTGACATGGATCAAGATTACAAAGTCGGCATGAAATACAAGCGTAAGAGATGATCATAGTAATGTGTTTTATTGCACTTGATGTTGGATACTAGATGTGTTCATAAAAGTGTGTTTTAGTGATAAAACCCAATGTGACGAACAAGTGACTAACTTGGTAAATGTGTTGTTTTTACATTGACATTGTTTTAAGGATTGATGTGTTAAAGCTACATTGTGATTAGATCCTGCATATACATGTATTAAGTGTGTTTTGTTAAAGACAGTGTGTTTTTTAAAAGTTTGATCATAGTATTGTGTTTTACTACACTTGATGTTGGATACTAGATGTGTTCATAGTAGTTTGTTTTAGTGATAAAAATCTATAACCTGAACGAGTATCCACATAAATTAAACATGTCTACATAAACCTGGCTAGATTACCAAATTAGGAAACTCCATCATATCAAACGGCTCACGTGGTTGAACAGAATTGCGTAGACATATATCTAACTAGGTTTTTCTATTAACATCTTTTTTTTCTTTTTAAATTTTACACCTAAACCTACTGTTTATTTAATTTAAGGCAAGTCATTTGTACAAACCTATTGTTTATTTAATTTAGTGAAATTGATGCATACAAAATATATATCTATATTGTATATTATAATGTATATGTGGGGACAAAAATATAATTTTAAATAAATTTAAGAGTATAAGTGATTATAAGTATTAAAACACAAGCAACAATTCTTTAAATCTAATAAATCTTTAAATCTCTTGATTTTTAGCGTTTTTATCTATCCTAGAGAAAACAACTTTGAAAAACAACTTTGAATGAAAGAATTGTTGTAAATGGGTCTCTTGCTTTCCCATATGATTTTTATCTTCTCACATCTATGAAGAAACAAAAGTGATGGTCAACTACAATATATAGACAAGGTAAGCTTTTTCAAGAGTTGATAAATTTTATATCTTTCGTACTCAGCCATTTAGTTAAGTAAAGTTTTATTTTTAGCTCTTTGGCAATCATAAGTTAAATGTTTGGCCCATATAATAAAATAAGTTGTAAAGTCGAGCAAATTTATGTGCCTAATAGGTATGTTATATATGCAACGTGTAATCATTTATAGGTGTGTTTGATTTGTAAAAGGGTATATGCATATGTTTTTGTTTAATTTCCAAAACATGATTTTAGTTTTTTTTATAAACTATAGTAATAACAACCATACTGAGTAAATCTGTAACACCTAAAAAATGCATATACGTGATTATTTTTATTTGTTTATTTAGAAGGTCAATAAAGACTTAACTTTTATGTAAATTATTTCGAATATGGGTAATTAACCTAGTTAACTACTAAAGTTATTACACTTGTGTAAGGTTGTGACATTATAAGTTAAAGCAAGGAAGGGATAACCAAGTTAATGTTTGGGACATTAAAATGACATGTCTTAAAATGAAAGAGGCTGAAAATGTAAAATGGGTAAAATTTGATGTTATAACAAAAATGCAGAGAATGTGTGTGCATATACTAACGTGAGAGAGAGGGAGAAAGAGAAAATCGTTCTCCATCAACCATAACAAAATTAAACAAATTGGAAGTGTTCTAGGGCAAAATTTGAATGCATGTATTGAGTTTCTTAACCATCTAAGTATCTTCAACATAAGGCAAGTTATTATACTTACAAATACTAGTAATTTTCAATGCTTACATTAAGCATATAAATTTGTATTGTGTTAAATGGAAATACATGGAAGTTCGATTTGTGCATACAGGTCGAATAAGTAAGAATGACATATGTATGAATCGGGAATTGGTGTCGAACCGAAAATAGAAGACTGAAGGGATTCGACAACAAGACCCATTAGAAAGCATGATTGAATGGATGTTAATGAAGGGACTATTATCATATTCGACGAAAGGTTTTAAATGCTATGTTAGTTAAATTTGATATAACTAAATTATTCGGTATGACTGTAGGTAAATCATCGTGTTAGGCGGCGCCAAGCATGGAACGAACACATCACTCGCATATCACGTTTTCGCGTTTTCATGTTTAAACGGGTCAAAAACATTTTTGCTTATGTTAAGTTTAGTAGTACGTTTGTAAGATCGTATTTAAAACTTATCATGTTAGTATGTTGTCTTCTAGTAAACTTTTAAGTAACTATGTTTCGTTTGTAAATGTTGGGTTTGTACAGGTTAATGAATGGCAAAAACTTTTGTTAAATGTTCATACGTCTATAATATGCGCTTTTTAAACCCGTGTACGAATAGGCGTCACAAAATCCTACAAACAACAAAACTATCGGTAAATTCTAGGAAGTGTGAGAGCTAAGCATGGTTGTAAAAATCCCAACTAGTCTTTGATTAGTCGCCGATTAATCACTAATCGGAGGTTCAACGATTAATGACCGATCAATCGCTAAGCAGTCAATGACGGTCCTATTCTAGCCAAAATTTGGCTAGAAACTGGCTAAATTTTGACCAAACCTTATAAATTTTATCCACTTACTTAAAAATATGGGTTAGTGAGGAGTTAAAACTTGTCTACTTTAGAAAACTACATATAAAATGTGTGTGTATATATAACTAAAAAATACATATAAAATCTCGATCCGATTAATTATAATTAATCCCTATTAATCCCGATTAATCGCTAGTCGGTACCCCACCGCCCGACTAGCGTCTAGCGATTCTTACAACACTGGATCTAAGCAAACCTTACATTTGTAGAGGATAGAGAGGATGCTTCAAAGAGACATCCGACTCCATAAATTAAATAGTAGACGAACAACAAGAGCTAAGAATATAGAAACAGAAAGCTACCGGAAAACAAAAGAATGGTCGAAGACTTAAGGAGAGTAACATGATGAAATATAAACAAAGATAACTTCATAAAACAACATTTAGACATAAGTACACGAGTACAATGACATGCATAGTCCACCTAAAATGCAAGAAAATCTAAACCCCTAAAACAAAGCTAAATCATATATGTACCTTCTCCTAAAAGTTCTAATCTTCAATCTACATCTTCACGAACTCCTATCCTAAACCATGTCTTTAGAGATGTTCAAATCCATCATGATTTCTACCTAATCTTCTCATCTCACGTTAACTTAGGTCTCTGCCTATACTATTCTTCCCCTCCACAATGATGGTTTCCACTTCTCAAAGTTGCATCGTTATCTGCCTCCTATTCAAATTCTCAAAAGATCTTAACTTCCCCTTTTTAATCTTATCCAATATGCTTGTCAATTTTAACATTTCCCTAACAATCTCATTACTTATCCGGTCTACCTTGTGTGTCTACACATCCACCTCCCCATTCTTATCTCTGCTACATCCATCTTGCATGCTTGAGTCTTCTTAATGGCCCAACAATTTGTTCTATACAGCATAGCAAGTCTAATGTAACCATTTAAAATTTTCCCTTGTATCTATTTAGGAACCTCTTGTCGCACAGTACCCCAGTGGCTGCTCTCAAACTACACCATCCAGCCTCGATCCTCGATGCGGTGGGCAATGTCATTATCTATCTCCACATACCTTTGTGCAAACAACTGTTGTCAGATACTTGAACTTCATTGCTTGCGGAACCACGTAACTCTCAATGGTGATCTGAGTGTCCTCGTTATCCCATACACCTTTGAAATTACAGCAAAGATAATCTTTCTTATAATCTTAGAATTACTAATCCTTATACATTTACCCTCTAATATTGTTCTCTACTCGTCTAACCTTGCAGAATATTTATAAACTGTTTATGAAAATTGTTTAATTAGATTTGACAACGTGAACGCACATATATATATTAAGTAAATAAAGTAGAAAAAGACTTATCAATTAAAAGTCAACAGGCAAAAAAAATAGAAAGAGAATGTACTTACAAAATAAATGAAAAAAAAATTGATGATCTAACTTTGAATAAAAAATGTTTTATCATTTTTTAAAAGGTTAAAAAAATGATAGATTTGTACGATGTTAACGTCCACATCATCAATAAACTAACTCAGTTAGAAAATATCTGTTGATAGGTAATAGGTTAAAAGGTGTGAAATTGAAATTCGACTGTTTGGTGTGAAATATGAATTTATTAGAGATAACAGAGCTGTCCGGGTGGAAATAGAATTAATGGAGAAGTTATAATCAATTTAACAATCAACTATGATGATAGTATAATGTATCTATACGTAGTGTATAGGTTAGAAAACATAATCAGTGATGATAGTATAATGTGCCTATAGGTAGTGTATATGTTAGAAAACATTATCAGAAATAGCGTATAGAATACATTGTAGTTGAAACAAAATAAAGGATAGAGTTACGACATCTTATGTATGACATTCAAAGCAATAGAGAGAATATATCTATTTGTAGTGTATAGATTATAGATTATAATCAAAAGTAGTTGAAGACAATACGAGATACGCTTAGTCGGTTACATGGCATCTTATGTATCTCATTCAAAACAATAGAAGAAGTATATTATACCATTATCATAATACCATGCTTGATGCTAGAGCAATAACAGCGGATGGTCCGCTCATCGAACTAGCACAATTCCGGACGAGGCCTGTTGGAGGCGTGTGACTAGGACCAGGAGGCGTGTGACTAGGACCGGTTTGGAGGAGCTGGTCCGCTCAAGCGGACGGGTGTGATTTGAATTGAATGGGGACCACTCACTCACATTAATACTTTTTTTTATTGTTTTTTAGTTTAAAAAAGTGGGGAAAATAACGGAATTGGCCATTTACCGGTCAAATTTTCAAAGGTAGCCACTTGAAGCGTCTCCCTCAACCGTCTCACCAAAACCAAGGCTACTGAAACGTTTCTAAAAGCCTCTTCAAAATGAACCAACTAGCTTACTCCACGTTTCAAAAAATGGTTGTAGAGGCTAGAGCCGTTTCTAAGCCTCTACAAAGGTTGAAACGCCTCTAAGCCACTACAAAAGCTGAAGAGGCTCATGGAGGGGTCTAATGACGCAGAAATGGCTCTAAGCCTCTACAACATTTTTGGACACATGGTCGTAAGCTGGTCGATTCATTTTGAATAGGCTTTTAAAAACGTTTCAGCAGCAGCATTGGTTTTGGTGACACAACTTAGGGAGACACTTCAAGTGGCTTTTTTTTTTTTTAAATTTGACCGGTCAATGGCCGATTTCGTCAGTTTCTCTAAAAAGTGGGGTGTGATGTGAAGGTTTGGAATAGTTTATTGTTAAAAGAAAAAAAAAGATTTGGAATGTTGGTGGTTTAGAATGATGTGGCGCGTCTGTCAAATAGACTTGGTCAATTGTTGTATTACTTTTAGATTTATATGTAAGAATCCTCCATGATTAATAATGAGTTAATTGGTTGTGTGGAAATAATGTTTCTTGTAAAGAAGAGTATCAGTGAACAGTGTTGCTACATTTATTGTGACAACGAGACGTCAGTGACGACCATAATACTTATTATTTAATTTGAATGTACCAAGTACTATAATAATCTGTGAATCTTCGTTGCCTATTTAGTTTCAGTGTACCAAGTTTAACTTTGACAGATTTCAAAAATAACTCATCAATGACTTCCAGGTTCCGTTAAAAAAAATTACTTTCAGGTTAAACCAAAGCTTGAGGTTAAAAAAGCTTAATGTTACAAGCCAAATATTTGAAGATCGGTATGCCATGAGTTGTGCTTGAACGCTTGGGTTTACAGGCTAGTCTGGAACTTTATCAGGAACAAGGATAGAGTCAGTGTCAATGAAGAAGTGTACGTGCCTAGTCGTATCTACGACGAACACACCAGGGTCGAGAGTTGGCGCCACTCTCCTGATGAGTTTAAGACAGGACGAAACCAATGAAACACAGAAAAAGCGGGATGGAATGGCTTATCCCGGGGAGATGGGACGCCACATGAGGGTCGAAAACTAACCCCGTAACATTAACCTCAAACTCATTTACACTGTATGAGATGTAGCTACCATGCATTTTTATCATCATGCCATAAGCCAATCAAATCATCATAAGAGAACATAAAATCATCTTTTTAACGTATTTCACCGTTATTTTTGTAGCATACTGAATAACATGAAGTATGGCAAGACAAAAATATTATAAATCACTTTTAATAACTATTATTTTGTAACCAAAATACAAACATGATGGTTCAAGTACTCCGTCCATTGTTCTATTTTTTCGACCGTGAGAACGCGTTACAAATAAGAATATTGGATTTAATAATTCCAACTATTCGCATTGGTCGTCAACAATTCCAACTTCAAAAATAACCACCGGCAGTCTCAACTATTAACACATTGACCTCCAATTGACCCTAACTAATAGAACCCTGATGTGGTTAATCAACCGTCGCCGAAAAACGTCTTTGGCTAGAAAAAATGTTTCTAAAGGTCCGATCTAAGTTACAAAGAGGTTTGGGACGAAAATGTTGAGTTTTCCGCCAAAAAGAAGTTTTCCGACGAAAAAGGAATTTTCTGGCAACCTAAATAATCGAGGCTTTTACTAGAAAACATGTTCTTAAAGGTCCGTAATAAGGTTACAAAGTGGTTTGGGACGAAAATGTTGAGTTTTCCGCCAAAAAGAAGTTTCCGACGAAAAAGGAATTTTCTAGCGACCTAAATAACCGGGGCTTTTACTAGAAAAAATGTTCTTAAAGGTCCGTAATAAAGTTACAAAGAGGTTTGGGACGAAAGGGTTGAGTTTGCCGGCCAAGGAGTTTTCCAGCCAAAAAGGTTTTTTTCGCGACCAGAGACTAACAGCGTTAGGGTCCATTGGAGGTCAGTATGTTAATAGTTGGGACTGACATTGGTTATTTTTTAAGTTGAGACTGATGACGACCAACGACAAATGGTTAAGATTACTAGGCAAGTAGCATTCAAGAATGTTGGACAGAAAACTTGAGACCTCCACTTACCACTCACGAGCCTTTGGGTCTAGTGTTTACCTTTGTGTCTTTTAGCAATTACATGATCTTTGCGACTTATAAACATACCCTCAACAACTATGTCAAACCAGAGGCGAAGGTTAGAAGAGGGGGGGGGGGGGGGTGGGCGATCCCCCGAACGTTTTGCTCAGTATGTGTTATACATATAGCTTCCGCACAGAAATTTTTGGGTATATACATTTTCGACCCCCAGTTCTATAGAATTTTTTTGATATATACGTTTCGACCCATCTGTGTAATATCTCAAGCTTCGCCACTGTGTCAAAACCCTTTACCAGATTAACATATAGATACATGGATAGAGGACTTTTAACATTCATATAGCATAATATAATTTTCAAATAAGACTAAAATGTTATGTAAAGTACAAATAAGAATAACAGCATATGTGGTATGTACATTTTGTTTATCCTTGCTCTACTTGTTACCCTTTAATCTTTCCAAGGGAGTTAAATAAAAGTAAATCTCGGTTTTAAATCAACACTTGTCGAATACACAAATTCGCATCTACAAGCCTACATCCGACAGTAAGCTGATCTCCAAGAAATACAAGCTGCAAAACATGAACATATACATTGGGAAAAAAACATACATTTTTTTACTTTTATGGTCAAAGAAGAAAATTTAAGGATTTAAAAATTAAATAGAGTAAAATGCCATTTTCATCCCTAAGGTTTGACGAGTTCTGCGACTTTCGTCCAAAGGTTTGTTTTCTCGCATCTAGATCCAAAGGTTTGAAATCTTGCCATTTTCATCAAGCTCGTTAACTCCTTCCATTTTTCTTGGCTAAGCCAGGGGTATTTCCGTCTTTTTTATTAACTTAAAGGGCAATTTGGTCTTCTTCACTTAATGTACAAGCAGTCAGCATAATGTACAACTATTCACTTAATGGGCAATTCCGTCTTTTTCACTTTATGTACGAAAATATCCCTGACTTAACGGAGAAAAATGGATGGTGTTAACAGGCTGAATGAAAATGGCAAGATTTACTTTTTGGATCCAGATATGAAAAAACAAACCTTTGGACGAAAGTAGCAAAATCGGCCAAACCTCAGGGACAAAATGGCATTTTACTCAATTAAATTTCCTTTATAGATTTTGGAAAGAAACAGACTAAGCGTTAAACCACATAAAAATATTCTTTAGAGACTTCGATCTTGATCTCTAATTAATAAGAAAATCATGATAGATTCCGGTTAAACGAATGAAATATTGAAATGTTGACCATCCAAAGTCAAAATGTTTTACCTTGCAGACATGAAGGCCATTCCGAAGAAGACGGCTTTAACAGCTTGCTTCTGTCCAGCATAATCAAATGCTAATGGCAGCATTTCATGTAGCGTTAAAAAGGCCATAACTCCACCAACTGTTTAACGGCAAAATTCAAAGTTAACAAAACCCGTTAAATAATTATATAACATGATTTTTTTTACTAATTAAAGGAAAGAAAAAAAATGGAAAAACGGAAACCTGATCCTAGCAAGCCCTCGAGAATCTCGGGATCTAGGCTACTTGGGAAGAGATCGGCTGCAAAATGTCATATATATGATAATAAATTAGAGTCAGAATTATAAACTAATTATAAGGGCTTTAATGTATTCTCTTTTATTTCAAACTTCTTTATTTTTTATGGAGTAAAGTACACAGATAGTCCCTGTTGTTTACCAAAACTTTGGATTTGGTCCCTAGCTTTCCAAAAGAGACGGTCCCTGTGATTTGCACATTGTAATGCATTTAGTCCCTAACTTTTTTCCACAATGACATGGATGGTCCTTGTGGTTTGCGTGTCCCTAACCTGAACATGTTAAAACCTTTAGATTTGTTGGTTGGGGACTAAATGCGTTACAAAATGCAAACCACAGGAACCATCTTGTACTTTTGGAAAGCTAGGGACCAAATCCAAGATTTTGGTAAACCACAGGGGACCATCCTTGTACTTTACTCTTTTATTATGACTGAAGGATACTTTTATTAAAATAAATCTTCCGCTCTTGAAAATGATGCTACGAATTGCGATGCATACCAACGATTATGACACCCAAAGGCTCAGCAAGGCCTGAAACCGTTGCCAATTTATACGCCTGCCATTTGCTGAAGCAAACACAATTTTGTTACCGGTATAAGTCAAAAAATTCATTCATGGTCAACTTTTAGGTCATAATTTTCATAAGATGGAGGGCATTGTTTAAGTACCTTTGAGTTGCAAAATAAACCGGAAGTGCAACAGCAACACCCTGTCAAAGTAAGACGGTTACTTAAGTGCAAGAATATATATAAAAAATTGTGGAATGTAAAAATAACATTTTTCCCATTTGTTACGGAAATTACAAAAAGGATAAAAATGTAAAATTGGAATTCAAATTTACCTCTGGGATATTGTGCAAGGCTATGGCTAAAGCCAAGTTAAGGCCGACACGAAGACCCTACAACGAAAGCATGAAACCGTAATGACAAATATTTATCTTAATGAGAATGAATAAGTCAATGAGTACGAAGATGATGAGTCAGAATTGCTAAACAATTAGTTTCAAGGAGTCGAGCAAAACGAAAAATTCAATTACTATAAAGAGTAAAGTACACGGATGGTCCCCGTGGTTAACCTGAATTTTGGATTTGGTCCCTAGCTTTTCAAAAGTACACGAATGGTCCCTGTGGTTTGCACTTTGTAACACATTTAGTCCCCAGCTACCACAACTAAAGGTTTCAACAGGTCCAAGTTAGGGACTAAATGCGTTACAAAGTGCAAACCACAGGGAGCATCCATGTAGATTTGGCAAAAGTTGGAACTACATACGTTACAAAGTGTAAACCACATGGACCAGCCGCGTACTTTTGGAAAGCTAGGGACCAGACCCAAAATTTTGGACAACCATAGAGACCATTCGCGTACTTTACTATATATGTAGTGTAGGTAGATTGTTTTTGTTTGTCCCGAAAATAAGTTACGCATATACCTTGAGTGATCCAAGGAAAACGGCCATTCCTTCTGGAAAATTGTGTAAGCTTATGCCTGCAATGAATAACATAAAATAATTATCTGCTAAGACAATAATATATAAACAATAATACAGTATTTTGAAAGCATTCAAGATTTAATCATGAAGCTCATGACCCCAAAACATGACACCAGATTAATCAAGTTTTGGGTTGGCTAAAATTACCCAATTTATTAAACAAGTAAACCTAAACATCACCCATTTAGTAAACAGGTGAACCTGTTAACTCGTTTACATTTATGGGTTTTCAAAAAAGTTCTATTTAGATTTTAGAGGTGGTTATTTAAAAAGTATTTAACATTTAAAGTTTGATACTTTGATTTTAAGTTTCCAAGTAAAATTAATCTTCGCTTTTGAACTCTTCAACAACTTTTCATTTTGGGCACGTTACTCAATCCTCCTAACTACTATATATGTAAAATATATAAAATTAAAAAAATATTTGTTTTCATATCATTATCCACGTCATCATCCACATAATGAGCCAGCTCATGTTTTTTTACATATTAAGGTCCACGTCACCTAGAACTAACTGAGTTAGACCCCAGTTAGAAAAGGCTCAATGGAGGAAAATAGTTTGAAAGTTGGGACTGTCATGGGAAATTTCTCAAGTTGAGATTATTAAAATCGAATTTCCCTTAAAAAACCATTTCATTTAGAGTTCATGTTACACACAAAAAATGTATTTGAACGAAATCTTTTATATGGAAGAAATAATCTTACCGACTGCGGTTATAATGCCACTAAATAAAACTTGACGACGATGTTTTTTCATGACATCTTTCCCCCTTCATCCACTTGTTTCTGTTATTTTGCATAAAAGTTACCAATACGTAATCAACACACAAACCATCATCGTTCAATATATATATCATCATTATGAAAAGAAACTTTTGACCTTCTTATGTTTCGCTTCTATCGTAGGAGCAAGCAATGGTTCGGGAATAAAATTAGCAACGAAAGCAAAGAAAATGACACCTCCAAAGAACTGTCAAAAACGTCAGATTCTTAATAAGAATACAAATATAGTTAAGAAGGGTATATTTGTAGTTTCGAAAGTACCAACTTACCCAAATGTTTCCTTTGAGAAAGCCGATGGAGTTTATCGCGTTATGGGCTAAGTCGAAGAACGATATGCTTAGCATAAGGCCTGCGGCAAAACCCTGCACAGAAAGTATTGAAATTTTGTATCGTGATTGCGAAAATTATAATAAAAAGTGAATAAAACAAATGGGAGTTTTGGAAATAAAAAGTTGTGCGTACCTGTAAAAGTCCGAGCATCTTCAAGTTTGGAGCTTTAGTTAATATTACAAAAAGTGCCCCTGTTGACCGTATGAGATTGTTTATAAGAATTAACAAAACAAACATATATGAGAAGTTGGATATCTTGATAATCAAATATACAGTCAACATATCACTTTTGACTTTCAGGTGAAGCCAATGACATTGAAATTTCATAACCGGTGCAATTTATAACGAATTCGACTTAGTAATAATGATTGGTATATATTTTACTTTCGTTAACATTTTTTGTAAAACAAAAGCAACAACAATGGATGTTGGGGTGAATCCCAAAGAATTGATTAAAGGTGTGGTGACAAGCCTCTTTATATATACAAATATCTGCAATATTTTTGATAAATAACTTAATAAAAATTATGGATTTTTGTTAAATAATATTTTAAAGTTATGTGATTAAAAAAATCGTTTTTTTGAGTAATTAACAAGCATAGTTCATGTAAACTATTGAACGATATCAAATTTGTTACCGGTACCAATGCCGATAAAAAACAATAAAAAAGGACCATATTGTTACCGGTACCGTACCGATGTCAGTAGTAGTGGTTCGGGTCATCATGTTACCATTTTGAATAAACTCTTTTTCTACGAAGTTCATACATCAATGTCAAGAAAGCTATTATTAAACACAAATGCATATTCAACTTTATAAAAAAAAGATAATGAGTGCGAGTTATCGAAGGAAAATCAAATTAAATAAAAAACTAAATGGTTTTTGTAAGAGAGGGAGTTAAACACGATAACTAGAAAACTGTCATCGACCAAAAGAACGACAAACAAACGATCCTATGAAAATCGGTTAAAGATCTAATAACACTAAATTTGAGAAAACTTATCTTCGTAAAAAGAAGAATACCAAATGAAACATTTTCCGATTCCTTTCTTCTTCATCACCATGTAGAATAAACTAATAACCACATCACATTAAACCTCATCAAGTACAAAACTAACTTAACAGTCTAAACCCATAATGTTTTAGTCTTTTTTATGAGATAATTAAAGATCTATGCCGTTAATATAGGTGATATATCGGTCCCCTAATATAATATCGGTGTCACATATCAGTCAGAATATCGGTACCGATATTACCGGTGATATTGACTGATATTTGACCGGATATTGGACCAATGTACTATGCAGTTAATATCGGTTATATCCATCCCTAGTACAATATCGGAGTCAAATATCGGTCGGAATATTGGTACTGATATTATCGGCGATATTGACCGATATTTAACTGATATAACCGGTATATTCATTGATATTTGACCGATATATCACCGATATTTGACCGATATAACCGATATATCACTGAATTATTGGTGTTAAATTGCTATATATATAAATTCCGCATGATATCGACGATATTGACCGATATTTAACTGATATAACCGATATATCATTGATATTTGACCGATATATCACCGATATTTGACCGATATATCACTGAATCATTGGTGTTAAATTGCTATATATATAAATTCTGCATGATATTAAAAGTACCGATATCTCACCGAGATAAACTATATCTCAAATATCAATCCTTGACCCATATCCGATATTTTGCCGCATTAACTACATAGTTAAAGATTGTAATAACTAACTACATTACAATCAAAATACAACATAAGTAAACCACAATCTACAAACAAAACCCTAAAACCCTAATTCTAAAACAGAACAACCACCACCTCTTCAGCAAATTCACCACCATCAAACTTACAAAAACACAAACTTGGTACCAAAAATCAAAAACCCATATAATCATCAACAAGTACAATTAAAAAAACAGAAGAAATCAGGGTTAGTGAGTGAGAGAGTGACCTAAAGAAGTACTTAATCCACCAACAAGTGAGAGAGAAAGAGCAACCAAAACCTCGGAATCCATCCTCAAATTCGTCGAAAAAAGAACAACAGTAGGTACAAGAATTGAAATGAAACGATGTTGAATGAGGTTGTTATTATAGAGTGATGATGATGATGATGATGATGTGCGAAACTGCTGACAGTAGGTCTCCGGTTGCGTTGTGCCCCAACTACTTTTATTCCAATTTTATGCACAAAGGCAAACGTCATGCGTTGCTTATTTTTAGGGGTGTTCTTTTTAACTGAAATCCGAACCCGATCCGAGATGACCCGACCCGAAAAACTAGCTTACCCGATTAACCCGAACTCGATAAACGGTTATACCCGAACCCGACTATAGTTTATTGGGTCGGTTTTAGATTAGAAATCTATGTTTTGGGTTTACCCGAATAACCCGAGGAATTCAAACATAGAATTAAAATGTGATTTTCCAATTTATCGTTTCCTTGATTCCCTCTTAGTTCCTAGGTAAAATTTTATCACTTCATAATCATTTCTAATTTCATCCGTATCTTCTTAAAAGTTTAAATTAATATAATATATAATAGCATATTTTGATGTGTTAAGTTTATGTCAAGTATTCAACAAA
Source organism: Scalesia atractyloides (assembly GCA_947069175.1). Lineage (NCBI taxonomy): Eukaryota > Viridiplantae > Streptophyta > Magnoliopsida > Asterales > Asteraceae > Scalesia > Scalesia atractyloides. The sequence continues at coordinate 88,726,118 of CAMTDV010000001.1, forward strand.
CCTAAGTCTACATTACATATCCCTTTTGCAACCCAAATATAGCCAGACAACCCCTTCTAAACGGATAGAATAACACCGCCCTTTTAACCGATTTTCTAACCCGAAACCCGATCTAACCCGACCCGATAAAACCGAACCATTAAACCCGAACACCGAAGAACCCGAACCTAGAAAGAGTTGGTTATCGGGTTATATATTTAGCTTTGAAAACCCGAAAAACCCGAAAAAACCCGAAACCCGATTAAAAACCCGAAGAACACCCCTACTTATTTTCATTGATTCCTTTTTTTTAATCTGGAAAACTTATTATATTTAAACCGAACAAACTTATAATTCATACCGACATATACATAAAAATATGCACGTCAGAAAATGATGTTTTTTAAGTTAAAGAATGCTATAGCGGCTTTGAAACGCAAAGTAAATCGTATTTATGCCGTCCAGTGAAAACGTTATTGTATTTGACCTGACTTATTTTCACACAAAATTTATTTTCAAAACGTAGAATAATTAAAAGTGTACATAAAACTAAGCATGAAACGTATTATATTAAACCCGGCTTATTTCTATAGAAAATTTTACACCTAAACGTTGACTTGAATCTATACTGACACGTATATAAAAATAAAAACGTAAAACTCCACTATAAAATCTTTAAAAAGTTAAGTGGTTTTAGGTGTCAATACTAAAATTGAAGCGACAAAAGTTAGAAAAGATAAAAAGACTAAAAGTTATAAAAAAGGAGAGAGAAAGAGAGATATAGCCACTCGAAAGCATTGTCGAAACGTATGTTTGTACGTATATATAATATAATAATTCATAACACCAACCAATTATTATGGATTTATCTTTATATTCTTTGTCACAACAATAACAAGTATGAGAAACAATATAACATGTACAACAATTGTATTGGTGTCTTGACTATGTGGGTGTTATTGTATATTTGTATTGGTGTCTTGACTATGTGGTATGATGTAGAGGTGTAAATTGTGTTGGGTTGTGGGTTGTAGGTTGATGGGATAAATTTATATACTTATTTGTGTAGTGTTGAGTTAAAACCATTTAAATTCGTGTTGTGTTTCGATCCTATTTCAGGTCAACTCGTTTATGTTTATTTACTGATATGAGTAAAGTAAAACTAGCGGTGCAAATGAGCCGAGCTCGACCAGGTTCGAGCTTGAGCTCGATTAACTTATAAGAACTCGAGCTCGGCTCGGGGTCACCTCGTTTATTGTCTTTTAGTTAATATTTAAATAAAAAGAGTATGAATAATAAACTTGTTTACGCTCGCAAGCTCGATAGGTAAAGCTCGAGCTCGTTTACTAAATAAGTTTATTTTTAGGTTGGGGATCAGCTTGGTTTGTTTACTAAACAACTTTAAATAAAAACTAAACATTACACTAAGGCACGACGAGCTTCGAATGCCAGGCTCGCTCGGGCTCGATAAATAGTCGAGCTTTGTTTTAAGCTCAAGCTTGGCTCGTTTCGTAATGGCTCAGCCCAGCTCGTTTATACCTTACGTTAAACGTAATAACTTAGTAACAAATTAAACAATTAAATTATTTTGATCCACTAAAACCTTATTATAATTTATGTTTCTTTTAGTTATCTTTCATTTGCTGGTAACAAATTTGAGGTTATATACTTAGCTCGAGAATAAAATAAGTGATTGTGAATAAATAGAAAATGGCAACTAGAACGAATAAAATAAAAATCTTGGAAATTAATAGTAGAAGAAAAAGTTTTAAAACATAAATTAATTTCAATTTTAAAAGTTAATAGCTACCTGACATAAATCAATATATGTTAAGTCCATGTTAATCATATTTATCTCTTCGTCCTCAAATATGAAATACAGGTTGACAATTCCGATGAGTCTTAACATGTTTTGGTCCGAATCTTAATGTTAAAGACCCATGTAGCTTATGTCTATATTTACTTTTTTATTGCTTCATACACAATAGTTAGTTTAAAAGCATGCCAACATGCGAGGCGCACTTGAGGAGAGGTTCGTCGCTTCTGACTTTTTGTGGCGATGGGAGTACATAGCGTCACGCCAACCGCTAGCAACCTCCACTCCTTCGACTCTAGCCTACTCCGACCAAAACGAGCGTTGAATGATTTAAGACAAAGCGGGTTTGATGCGATGCTGGAAAACGTTACTTCTTTTTGTGAAAAATACAATATAATTATGTTAGATATGAATGAAAGTTATGATAATCCAAGAAATCGAAAGAATGTCTTTACTAATTGACACCATTTTAATGTTGACATTTTTATTATGATTTGAAAATGCAAATTCAAAAATTATGAAATCAATTTAGTGAGGTAACAACTATATTGATAGAAAATATGTCGAGTTTAAATCCTTGTGATAGGTTCTCTAAGTTTAACCAATCTAAGATAGTGGTATTTTCTGAGATGTATCCTAATGATAATGGTACAGTAGAAAGTGGGTGTCTTTTAAGTGATCTTAATGTCTTTTATTACATTATAAAGGAAAATGATAGTTTTGCAAACTTGGATGGAATATATGGGACCTTACTCGTCAAATGGTAGAAACCAAAAAAGCTAGTAGCTTTCCTTTGGTTTATCGGATATTGAAGCTAGTGTTGGCTTTACCTGTTACAGATGTTTCTCTAAAGTGAAGCTTATTAAAATGGATTTACGCAATCGGATGGGTGATTAGTATTTGAACAATGCACCAGTTTGTGCGGTTAAAAGAAAAACACAGATAAAATAACAGATGACGATGCAATGACTCGATTTCAAGCTTGCAAATGCCGAAGAGAAGAAATGTATTAGGTAAATGTTTAACTTTATTTATTATCGTAGTTTTTTTTTTCATTTATATTGTATGAATATATTGTAAAAAAGTGTGTGTTACCCCAAAACTTTTATTCTAAATAAGTCACTCGTTGTAACTATGGCCTCCTTTTAGGTAGTTCATAGAGATTATCTACACATTAAATCTTGTATAGATGTTATGTGTGTAACATTTGTACAAATCGGGTTTCGAAAGCCCGCCCCAAATTATCAATCAAAGTGCCTTTATTCTGGTCATTCGGTTATTTTCATTATTGCTTAAAAAAATTCTTATATAAAATAATTAATAAGCTAAATAAAATAATATAATAAATAATAAATTATAAATATTTACTTCTTAATAGACAATTAAAAAGTGTAATAAAAAAATATAGGTGAACCGGGAATCGAACCCGAGTCGCCCAGTTGCCCACACACCACCAACACCACTAGACCACACACACACATTGTAACAAATCTCGCTCGCCATCACTTATATTCACTTATATGTGAGCGGGAAAACCTGCAAATCATCGCCAAATCACCACACGCGTCTTTCCATTTCTGTTTGAACCTTCCGACAACTGGCGCCGAGTTATTCTTGGCAACTTCAATCGAGTAGCTGTCATTCCCGCAAGCAATCGTCAATCTTAGCACGCGGCTTTCCTAAAACCAGCCCAAGTCCCACTCTATAAATACTGAATGCAGCCTCCCATCCAAATTCGCTCAGTCTTCAATTTGTTTTTCCTCCGCTCTATAACTTTCCCCTCTGTTCGCCGGATTTCAGCAGGAGCCGAAACCAGTCACCGCCGATTAAATCAATTCGGTAAAAGTTCTTGATACTTTGATATAATATTATCTTAATTATCTTATATAAATCATTTAAGTGAATTTGGAGACTGTTTTTCTTAGGCGGGTGGATGTTCTGGGTAAAAGAATTTGAATGAACGAGACGAAGTGGGTACGGGTTATATGTAATTAAAATTCAAGATTTAACCGGGTTAGACACACAGTCCAGCGGTGGACCGTGTGCAAAACACCACTAAGATCCCGGGTTCGAAACCCTTGATGCGCGTCCGGTTCGATCCAGTATAACCTTTTTAAAACCTTGACTAAATTTGAATGAACCCAAGATGTATATAAGAATAAATAAAATCCGAAATCTTAGGGGTTAGACACGTAGCTCAGTTGGAAGAGTTGCGTGCACATGAACTAGAGGTCGCGGGTTCGAGTCTCTCCCCCCGCATACAAGCCGCTGCTCGGCCGGTCTGACAGTCTATATTTTTTTCTTCTCTTTTTCTTTTTATTATTTATTTATTATTTCATAGTTAGATTAAAAAAGAAGTCATTTAAAAATACCTAAAATACAAAGGCTTAAATATTAATAAAAATCACAAAAATAAACTCAAAAAATCTAAACAAAGGTTTTTAATCAAAAAGTTAGTTTATTTATTTATCAAATTATCGCGTTGTATTTTAGGTTAGTATTCTTACGTCGGTCCAATTTCTCAACTCGTGCGCACCCGTCATCAATCAAGGCTACGCACCCACTGTGAGTGGATCTCTATAAATTCCCCGTTTTAATCACGTTTTGGGGTGTATCATGTGTCGTACCATTCCTTTATTTAATTTAAACATTTGTGCTTATATCATTTTGTAATCAAATGTGAATTGCTTGTTGTGTGGTTTATATGTGGATTTAATTTATCATTTCAATGCACTCATTTCATTAGGCCCATCAGCTCCTCGTGGGATACGGGTTGAGCATCAGGTGCCTCATTAGATCGGCTCCGTTTGATTGAGCCTTGATCTCAAATACATCATCACTCATGTCATACATTTCATACAATGTGGTTTGTGATTGTTTACATATATATATTTGCTCACATGTGATTTATGCATGAATTTTCTTTAATAAATAAAACAAGCAATTATTTAAAATGTTTTATCAAGGTTCACTCGCCAACTTTTGTTGACCCAAAATCTCCCATGTTTTACACATGATACAGGTGATCCAGTTGAGAAAAGAAACACTTATGATGGCCTAGAAGAATAAACAAGTTATTGCGTTGGAATAAACATTTAGATTTGTTTTTTTTTGTATTTGTATGTTTATTGGATATTTAAATTTGTAATTTGAATTTTAATAAATATGAAACTTTTTAGTAAATATCATGAGCTTTGGTGATAACCCAACCATGCCCCGACTTTTATTGTCACACCCCGACCCGCAGCGGAATAAGAGTCGGGGCATAATTGGGTTATCACCAAAGCTCATGATATTTACTAATATGTTTCATATTTATTAAAGTCAAAATTACATTCCCAAATATCCAAACATGTCCATACAATACAAGAAAATAAACCAAACAAAACAATTCCAAACTCTAAATCATTTTATTCTTCTAGTCCAATCCTAAGTGTTTCTTGCTGCAGCTGGTTCACCTGTATCATGTGTAAAAATGGGGGTTTTTGGGTCAACATAAGTTGGCGAGTGAACCTTGTTAGATAAACATTTATTATTGATTTTCTTGTTAGTTTATCAATGAAAAATTGTGCATAATCATGAATGAGCAAATGTAAATAATCAAGCAGTAGCAATTGCAATCACAACTATAACATACAGTAACATATGATAGCATACATTAACATACCAACATCATACAATAAATAACATGAATGAAACTGTGCGATCAAGGCTCAATCAAACGGAGCCGATCGTATTGCATGTACTGAAAATGATAAATGTCTGTGCGATCAAGGCTCAATCAAACGGAGCCGATCGTATGTGGGCACGCCAGGTTCACGCTCATAATGTAATGGGAACATGCTCAACGCTCATAATGTAATGGGGAGCGGCGGCCTATGAAATTGCATGTACTGAAATAATAAATTGAATCTAACAATAACCACACAAACAGTTGAAACAAGCTGAATACACAAGTTCATGATATGATGTATGCACAATGATTTAAATATAATATATAGCAAGACACATGATACACCCCAAAACGTGATTAAAACGGGGAATTTGTAAAGATTCACTCACATTGGGTGCGTTTGATTTGGGATGGTGCGATGCGCACGAGTTGGAAGAGCGGGACAACGAGAATTAACTAACCTAAATAATAACGGAAAATATAGTAAATGAGTGGATTTTATTAATAATTTTAATAATATTTTTAGATATATTTTTGTGATTTTAAGGCTATTTCCTATCTTTAAAAACATTATTTTTAAGTATTTTTAATTGATTTTTAAATTAAATTAAATAAATAAAAATATAAAAATATGTTGACTTTTTGCGACCGTTGACCGTTGACCGTTTGACTTGTTGACCGATTTATTGTGTCATTGTATTGCGCTGGGTGAGGCTCGAACCCGGGACCTCCCGTACGCGTGCACGCAGCTCTACCAACTGAGCTACGTGTCTAACCTGAAATAATTCTGTTTTTAATTATACTTATATACAAATTCGATTTATCCAAAATTCTTTTAATTTCAAAAACATTTTAATTCATTGAACCGGTGCCACTAACAGGTCTCGAACCCGGGACCTGCGCTTTAACGTTACACACAGTCCACCGCTGGACTGTGTGTCTAACTTGGTTAATATACAAATTTTATTATACTTAACAACTAACGGAGTTAACCCGGTTCAGTTTTAATCAAAAAGGCATTTTATTACATAGAGGGTGCGTGTATCAGGAATCGAACTCGTGACGTGTGCGTATTATTTGCACACAGTCCACCGCTGGACTGTGTGTCTAACCCGTTTAAAATACCAATTTTAATTATACTTATAATGTTATCACAGTTCATCTTCTTCGTTGGATTTTACCGACAGCAGATTACACCATTAAATCTTGTTAATTCGATTGTTAAACATTGCACAGACTAATATGAGATAGCAGAGATGATAATTAGATGTAAACATACCGGTGAACGATTTATTACAGAGTTCCGGCAAGGCGTCGGTCTGTGTTTTTAAGAACTTCAACTGAGAAAATCAATTAATCGTTTTGATTAGCTAATCATGAAATTGAAGTGCTAAACAAACGTTAACAGTGTGTTTGAAGGTCCTTACCGTTTCACAGACGAAGATAAAGATTTCCAGAAATTTTCTGGCGAACCGGAATTATCTGATAACAGTGTCTGAATTCGATTTCAATTGAAAGGTTTGAGTTAGAAATAGCTTAACAATTGTTAGACTACGACGGTATTGAAAGACTTACCGTTTTGATGAAGAATACGGTTTTCCGGCGAACTTGCAGAATTTTTCGGCGAGCAAAATAAACTTCTCCGGTGGACTGTAAAGTGTGCGGAAATGTAATTGGAGGTTTGTGGAATGTTTCTGAGTTGCGAGAAGCTCTTTGATTACAGTAATTCGGATTGTTGAATAGTTTCGGTTATAAAACTCATCATCCTCAGAATTGAAGTCAATTCAAGTCTGAATTGATTAAAATCGTCGGTGCATCGGTTATAAACCTGAAATCGCGATTATTCAAACGTTTAGACGGTTGAATAGCCGATTTCAGTTTTTCAGTTGGCGCAACCGGTTTATCTAGGTTTGTATATAAGACTCATTTGTTTCCTAGAGTTGACAGAAAACAAACAAGTGGCTGAGTGGTTATGCGTGTGAGTGTTAAGTCTTTGAAGTTACAACCCGGCTGACCCGGGTTCGAGTCCCGGCAGCCCCTTTTTATTTTTAATTGTTTTATTTATATTTTTTATCAATTATAATTTTATGGTTTAGTTTGTTTATTAATTATGTATCACTAAAAATTAAAATAAGCATAAATAGGCAATGAACATTTATAACTGAATATTCGATTACAAAATGGAGCGGGTTTGGTAAAACCCATTTTCGAAAAATGTTACAGTATCCCCTACTTTTAGGAATTTCGTCCCGAAATTTAAGTAATAGTAGTAGTAGGAAAAAGATGCGGGTATTTTTCACGCATTGAGTCTTCACGTTCCCAAGTAAACTCAGGTCCCCGTTTCGACTCCCAGCGTACCCTAACAATTGGAATGCGACTCCGTCGTAGACGTTTCTCCCCGAAGTCCATGATTTCTACTGGTCTTTCAATAAAATGCATAGATTCATCAATCTGAATATCTTCCAGAGGAATGTGGAGGTTTTCATCAGCAAGGCACTTCTTCAAGTTAGATACGTGGAATGTGGGATGAATCCTGTTGAGTTCTTCTGGTAGATCAAGCTTGTATGCTACAGGTCCTACTCTTTCGAGTATCTTGAAAGGTCCTACGTAGCGTGGTGCTAGCTTGCCTTTTTGACCAAAACGAACTACTCCCTTCCACGGTGATACTTTTAGAAGTACATGATCACCAATGTTAAACTCTAAAGGCTTCCGTCGTTTGTCTGCATAACTCTTTTGACGACTTTGGGCCGCTAGAAGATTGTTTCGAATTTGATGGATCTTGTCTGTGGTTTCTTGAATCAATTCCGGACCAGTGATTTGAGCTTCCCCAATTTCGTGCCAACATACTGGAGATTGGCATTTACGACCATATAAGGCTTCAAAAGGTGCCATGCCGATGCTTGAATGATAGTTGTTGTTGTACGAAAATTCGACTAATGGTAGATGAGCGTCCCAATTTCCCTTGAAGTCTATAACACATGCTCGAAGCATATCTTCAAGAGTTTGAATGGTGCGTTCAGATTGACCATCAGTTTGAGGATGATAGGCGGTACTGAGATCTAATCGCGTACCCATAGCGGCTTGTACTGCTTGCCATGTTCGTGAAGTGAAACGACCATCACGATCAGAAATAATGCTTAACGGTACACCATGTCGGCTTACGATTTCGCTGATATAAATACGAGCAAGCTTTTCGTTCTTGAAATCTTCGTGGATATGAATAAAGTGAGCTGATTTTGTAAGTCGGTCAATTATTACCCATATAGTGTCATACCCACCAGAAGTGCGAGGTAACCTGGTAATGAAGTCCATGGTTATATTTTCCCACTTCCATACAGGTATTTCAGGTTGGACCAGAAGTCCTGAGGGTCTTTGGTGTTCAATTTTCACCTTGGAACATGTAAGGCACTTAGAAACAAAAACAGCAATATCCTTTTTCATTCCAGGCCACCAATAGGTATATCGTAGGTCTTGATACATCTTATCGGCTCCTGGGTGTATAGAGTATCGTGTTTTGTGAGCCTCATTCATAAGAATTTCACGAAGATTGTTGTGGTTAGGAATCCAGATACGATCTAGGTAGTACAGAATACCATCAGATTTAGTTTCAATTTTAAGTTCAGCTCCACAGGACATCTCCTTTCGTACATCATCTTCCGTTACTGAAACATGTTGGGCTTCTCGAATTTGATCTTTAATGTCAGTTATAATTTGCGAACATAGACGAATGGAGTTCGCATAACCCTTTCGACTAAGTGCATCGGCCACCACATTTGCTTTGCCAGGGTGGTATCGAATTTCACAGTCGTAGTCATTTAGAAGTTCGACCCATCTTCGTTGCCTCATGTTTAACTCCTTTTGATTGAAGATATGTTGAAGACTCTTGTGGTCAGTGTATATTTCACACTTAGTACCATAGAGATAATGTCTCCATATCTTAAGAGCGAACACAACGGCTCCAAGTTCTAGGTCATGGGTGGTGTAGTTCTTCTCATGCGTCTTGAGTTGTCTCGAAGCATAAGCTATAACTTTTCCTCTTTGCATTAGAACGCAACCTAATCCTTGCCCTGACGCGTCGCAATAGACCACAAAATCATCACAACCTTCAGGAAGAGTGAGGATTGGTGCATCACAGAGTTTTTGTTTAAGGGTTTGGAAGGCTTCTTCTTGCTTGGGTCCCCATATGAAAAGTTTTCCCTTATGAGTTAAAGCCGTGAGTGGTACAGCAATGCGTGAGAAGTTTGAAATGAATCGACGATAATAACCAGCCAAACCAAGAAAAGATCTTACTTCAGTTGGTGTACGTGGCGCTTGCCATTCTTGTACCGCTTTGATCTTTGAGGGGTCGACATGTATCCCCTTGTCATTGACTACATGTCCAAGGAATTGTACCTCTTTTAACCAGAATTCGCATTTGGAGAATTTGGCGTAAAGCTTTTCATTCTCTAGAAGTGTAAGGATGAGTCGAAGATGACGCTCATGATCAGTTTTAGATTTTGAATAAATAAGAATGTCGTCGATGAAGACTATAACAAATCGATCAAGATAAGGTTTGCAGACTCTGTTCATTAGGTCCATGAAGACTGCTGGAGTGTTGGTTAAACCAAATGGCATGACCATGAATTCATAATGGCCATAACGAGTTCGAAATGCGGTCTTTGGGACGTCCTCTTCATGTACTCTAAGTTGATGATAACCAGATCGAAGGTCGATTTTGGAAAAGTAGCTGGTACCTTGAAGTTGGTCAAGAAGATCATCAATGCGAGGTAAAGGATGGCGATTCTTGATTGTTAATTTGTTGAGCTCTCTGTAGTCGATGCACATACGAAACGATCCATCTTTCTTCTTTACAAAAAGGACAGGTGCACCCCAAGGCGATGAACTAGGACGTATGAATCCCATGTCAGTCAACTCTTGTAATTGACTGACTAGCTCTTGCATTTCAGAGGGGGCTAACCTATAAGGAGACTTTGCAACTGGTGTAGCACCAGATATAAGATCAATATGGAATTCGATTTCTCTAACTGGAGGAAGTCCTGAAATGTCATCAGGAAAAACTTGCGGGAAATCTTTTACTACTGGGATGTCTTCAAGTTTCTTCTCCATGGTTCCCTTGTTGATGATATGAGCTAAAAACGCGACATAATTTTGCGAAGATATTTTTGGGCTTGAAGACAAGACATTAAGCTGAGCCCCTTCGACGAGGTTTCTCCAAAGATTCGAAGAGTCTGACCGTTTGAAAGAGGAATACGTATAAATTTTTCGCGACATACAACTTCTGCCTGATGTTGACTGAGCCGGTCCATACCAATTATGATATCAAAACTTCCCAGCTTCATAGGAATAAGGTCGACTGAGAAATCGTGGTCGTTTAAGGTGAGTGTACAGTTGCGTATAATAGAGTTTAATGAAACTGGTTTCCCTGTCAGCAACTTCTACCGTTATGGATTCCATGAGCTTATCCCGATTTTGGTTTAAGATAGGTTCAAATTCTAAGGACACAAAACTTCTATCCGCACCAGTATCAAATAACATAGATGCATATCTACCATTTATAAGGAACGTACCGTTAACCACATTGCCGTCAGCTCTAGCCTGATTAGCGTTGATATTGAAAGCTCTTCCTCTTGCAGGTGGAGGAGCTTGGTTCGCTTGATTCACCGGGTTGGCTTGGGCCTGAGCATGAATAATGTTTACCAACCTTGGACAAGTGTTTCTGAAATGGCTTGGATCTCCGCAATTGTAGCAAGCCCGCATAGGTTGAACCATAGGATGATTGGGTTGATAGTATGTTTGGGCTAAATGTTGGGTGGGTGGTAATAGTAGGGGTTGTTGGGCTTGACCCATTAATTGTTGGTGGGTTTGGGTTGAAGGCTGGTGGCGGTTCGTTCGCTGAGGCATGCGGCAGGTTTGAACAGTATGACCTGCGTGACCACAGCTGGTGCAATGTTGGCAAGGATAATCAGGAGAATGGTGATATTGGCAACGGTTGCATTTTGGTAACGGGCCAGAGTATGGTCTTTTGTATGGTGCAGGTGAAGGAGCGACTTGGGTAATGGGTGCAGCAGGAATAGGGGAGTTGGTTTGTGAAACAGCGAAGTTTCTGGTGTTGCGCTTCCTCTTGTTAACAAACTTAGAGGAGGAGATGGAATGGTTTGAAGTTTGACCCTCAACAGGAGCTTTCTTTTTCTCTTCTTTAAACTTCCCGTTGCGAATTCGATTCTCGGTCAGTTCAGTTGCTAGCTCCATAGCAGCTTCAAGTGTTACCGGTGAAATGCTGAGAACTGAATCTTGGATTTTCGAGGGAAGTCCTCGAATATAATGCTCGATCAAACGATAAGTTGGGGTAAACAAATTTGGAACCATTCAACTCTAAGAACCTTTTGTTATAGGTGGTATGATCTCCCTCCTTTTGCTTTAAAGAATGAAATTCGTCCTCCAACTTTTTAATTTCACTCCTAGGACAGAAACGCCTAGTCATGATTTCCCTTAATTCCTCCCAAGTTAAGGCCATTGCATCATCAATTCCCCTCTTCCCTTTTTCAGTACTCCACCATGTAACATCCGTCAAAAAACGGATTTACCAAACCCGCTCCGTTTATCAACCGAACAGTCAGTCAAAATTTTCGTTTCGAATTAAATGTCCAAAACATTTTTAAACGATCCGTAATCAATTATTATACGCGAATATATATTTTAGTTTTTGAAAAACTGTCAAAAATCGCAAAATAAAAATTAAATACATCTGCCGGGTTTCGAACCCGGGTCTGTACCGAGTCACTAAGTGACTTAACACCTCACACACAAACCACTGCGCCGCTAGTCATGTTTGATGAATAATAGAATCATTTAATTGATATAGTGACTTTACGAATTCAAAACCGGCGCCCAATCGTTTCAGTCGTCGGAATCCCGGAATATTCGCGAGCTTTAACACCGATTTACGTTATAACGTAAACCTTTAATCACATATCGGTTATAACCGATGTTTGAAGTCCGCGACCAAATTCAAAACCGCCGGAAAACTTGAATTGACGAACCCAGTCCGAAATCAGACCAAATACATTTCATCTTTCCCTATAAATTCAACCACAACCGTCTACAAACACTTTCGCACAAAAATCACACCTTTTCTCGGCGTAATTCCACTCGCCGGAACTTTCCTGTTTTTCGCCGGAAAACCGTGTTTTAATCCCTGAGCTTTATTGAATCCCCTAAACCTTCACCGAAGTCACCCTTACCTTTTTCCAAGTTTTCTGGAGACTAGCTACTACAAGGAACACGTCGCCGGAGTTGTTTTTCTGTCGCCGGAATTCTGCCGGAAAACAGAGGAAACGAGTCGGTATATCTCACGCTTACTTTCCTTTCTTTTTACTTCTATATTTCCAGTAATTAACCTAAAACGCTAAGAAACCGATTTAAAATCTCGAATCAGTCTGTCACCGATTCTGGTTATTCTTTCAGTGAAGAAGATGAAGACTTGTTATCATATAAGTTTAATTAAAGTCATGAAATTAATCGGGTTAGACACACAGTCCAGCGGTGGACTGTGTGCACATATAAAACGCAAGACGTCTCAAGTTCGATTCCCGGTTCACACACGTAGCCTTAATAAAAATCAAGTTTTTGTTTTACTGAACCGGATCGCCTTAGTTATATGTTAAGTATATTGATAACCAGAATAATAACCAAGTTAGACACACAGTCCAGCGGTGGACTGTGTGTTTGTTTATATCACAGGTCACGAGTTCGAGTCCGGTCCTCAGCACCGACTCGGACAATTATCTTTTCTTTTAAATAAGGCAGAAAAGGATATATCTATTTTGTATTTAAGTATAATAAAAACCGAATATTATAACATGTTGAACACACAGTCCAGCGGTGGACTGTGTGTTGGATTGAACCACAGGTCCCGGGTTCGAGACCTGTGGTGTGCATGACCGTTTCGATTAAATTGTTTTTAAAATAAAAATGATTTTCGGTTTAATCTAATTAGTGTATATATATAATTAAAATCGGATATATAACGGGTTAGACAAGTAGCTCAGTTGGTAGAGCTGCGTGCACGCGTACGGGAGGTCACAAGTTCGAGCCTCACTCAGCGCACAATAAACTGTCAACGAACCGGTCAACGGTCAGGTCAACGGTCAACCGGCCGGTCAACGGTCAGAAAAATAATAATTTTTTTTTATTTATTTTATTTAATTATTTTAATTAAAAATCAATTATAAATACTTAAAAATAACATTTTTAAGATTAGAAAATAGTTTCAAACTCACAAAAATACACCCAACAATCCAACTAAAATAGTTTAATAAAATCCGTTTACTCACCAAACCATAATGCGATTTATCTAGGTTAAATCTCACTCGTGGTTAAAACCACTTCGCGTGCATTCATCATCATCAACCGAACGCACCCACTGTGAGTGAATCTTACAATTCCCCTTTTTAAATTACACGTTTTGGGGTGTGTCATGTGTTATGAATTAATTAATTTATTTATTTAAACTTGTGCCATACCACATCATGACTTAATCTTAGATTGATTTATTGTTGTGATTTATTTTCCGTTTGTCAAATTACATGAAACTCATACAATAAGCCCATCAGTTCCTCGTGGGAAACGAGTAGAACATCGCGTGCTTCAATTCAAATTCATTATTGTTCATGTGTGTTTTCATTGAGTTTATATTGTTTGTAGTTGTGTTATTCATATTATCATGTTTATGCAATTCATTCATCAGGCCCCTCAGTTCCTCGTGAGAGACGAGTTGAGCATCGCGTGCCTTTAGTTGTTCCATTATTGTTCATGAGTGTTTACATTTAACATCTTATGATTATTGAACAAGTTACATCTAATTTTACTCATGTTTGGTTGTGCACATTTTCATAATCAATTTAAATAAATTGTCAAATGTTTTCCATAGGATTCACTCGCCAACATCATGTTGATCCAAAAAAACCTTTTTACACATGATACAGGTGAACAGGTTGAAGCAAGGATAGCATAGGATTGCCTTAGAAGAGAACAAAGGAGTTAGATTGTTAGTTAGATCATGTTGTAGCAATCATTGTAAACTTTCATTTAATTTGTATTAATGAATATGAAACATTTAATAAATGTCATGAGCTTTGATGATAACCCAATCATGCCCCGATCACCTTATCCGCTGCGGGTCGGGGTGTGACAGATTGGTATCAGAGCCATGACTATAGGGATATAGGATAGGTTATTAGACCCTTAGAGCCTATACTATAGTCTGCCTAAATTTTAAATTGATTAGGTGGTTACATACAAACTTATGATATTTATTTGTTTCATATTTGTTTACATTTCAGTCAAACATACATGCTCGTATACATGTTCATTATACATATATACATATTCATTATACATATATCGATGTTCATGTGTTCAATTTAATTTCATATTCTCATTATCCAAAGATTTTATGCAATTTTCAATTCTCATCAAAGTAAGTTCTGCGACGGGCATGTAGTAACTGGAAGGGTACAAGTACCGGTAGTCGGAACGTCCTGTCTAGGCTGGCATTCGTATAAATCCAATATAACGGACCAGTTTGCCTACCTGGGGACCAACGATGAGAGTACGAAGGACCTATTAGGCCAAAGCATGCCACACCAAACGTCGTTCGAACTAACCCTACTTTGAGGTGTCACCGTGTCTACACCTGGACACATTCCGAACATCACACGTTGTATACATATTTCTCGATTTTCACCGGGTTTTGTGTACGCAACCAGGCAGAAACCGTGCGAACCATATGAAAAACCGGTAATTCATGGGGGCCCACATGATTACATAAGGTAAAGTATGGCGGCACGACGGGCCTAACAGCGAGCAAAGCCAAAGACATCCTATGGATGTAGTATTTTTGTATAATTATTTTATGAATGTTCATTC
Organism: Scalesia atractyloides; assembly: GCA_947069175.1. NCBI lineage: Eukaryota > Viridiplantae > Streptophyta > Magnoliopsida > Asterales > Asteraceae > Scalesia > Scalesia atractyloides. Next base: position 88,741,513 of record CAMTDV010000001.1, read on the forward strand.
TTGAATGCGACCCACGATCTCAAAAGCATCCAACTCATACCCTTGTCATGTATTCAATGTAGATGTCTTCTAACCTCGCCCGTAGGAAGACGAGAGCAAGAAAAGCCCGCGAACGCATGGCTACCTTAATCGCTCAACAAATGGCTGCTGTAATACCCAATATTGTAATCCAAGTTCAACAAGCACTTACCAATAATCCTGTCAACCAAGCAAACCAAAACATTTTCAACTCTTCCCCAAACACCACTAAATGCACCTACAAGCATTTCAAATCATGCGACCCTCCGAAATATAAAGGGACTGAAGGTGTCACCGCACTCCTCCATTGGTTTGAAGAAATGGAGAATACTTTTCTAAATTGCGATTGCCCTGATGATCGCAAAGTGCGTTATGCTACCGGTCGATTATATGGGATAGCACTTACTTGGTGGAACACAGAGAAGGCAAAACGAGGTGTTGAAGATGCTATGTCCCTAACTTGGAACGAATTGAAGGAAATCATGACCAGACGATTTTGTCCAAGGAGCGAAATCAAGAAGCTAGAAGATGAATTTTACTCATTGAAGCAAGTGGAAGGAGACCACACCACCTACAACAAAAGGTTCCTCGAATTACATCAAATGGTTCCCAACATGTTTACTCCCCTCTACCGTTTGATCGAGCACTACATTCGTGGTCTTCCGTCAAAGATTCAAGACCCCGTGATAAGTACCAAGCCTGCAACTTTGGAAGCAGCAATGGAGCTAGCAATAGAGCTCACCGAGAACCGAATCCGAAACAAAGACTTCGAGGAAGAGAAGAGGAAGGATAAAGAATCAACTGAAACCTCCGAATCCTCTTCTCAAACCGAATCCCCTTCTCAACCCAAACCTAAGAGAAGAAGAGTCGGGCGACTTTTCGCTGCTACTCAACGAAATCAATCAGTTTTTCACGCCATACCCATCCGAGCTGTCCCAATCACCCAAGTGGCACCCAACTCAGCTTACCCAAATAAGAAACCGTATCTCGGACCTCACCCTCGATGCAACAACTGTTTTTATCACCATTCCCTTACTTTACCTTGCCGGCTATGTACAACTTGTGGACGTTATGGTCATTTGAGCAATGTTTGTCGCACCTTTCAAGACCAAACCTTTTCCCCTACTCAAAACATGGCCCAAACTTATCACCAACCCCAACACCCCATGTTCCCATATGCTCGAGCTTGCTTCAATTGTGGCGACCCTACCCACTTTAGAAACACATGCCCTCAATTGGTAAACGTTATCAACACTCAAGCCCAATCAAACCCAGTTAACCAAGTAAACCAAGAAAACCCAACCACTATGCCGCCAGCAAGAGGAAGAGTCTTCAATATCAACGCCAACCCTGTCGAAGATAATGACGGCCCAAACGAAGATACTCAGCTAGTCCTGTTCGCCGAAGATCCAGATTCAACTCCTATTGTTTAGTCTTTCTTTATCACATGTGTAGACTGTTAGAGAAATCATTGGATATTATATATTATATATTGTTTTCAGTATACGATTTTGCCGAGGCCGCAGCTCCCCATCCATCGAGGTTGAGTTTGATCCCCATTTTATTATGGGTTGATCAGGGTGTGCCCGCATGATCGGCTCCGTTTGTTGAGCCTTGATCGGTTACGTAATATTACATTTCAATACATGCAATATGCTCGGCTCCGTTTGATTGAGCCTTGAGTACACAGATTTATTTACATTTCCAGTTCATGCAATACGCTCGGCTCCGTTTGATTGAGCCTTGAGTACACAGTTCAATTTACATTTCAAGTTCATGCAATACGCTCGGCTCCGTTTGATTGAGCCTTGAGTGCACAGTTCAATTTACATTTCAAGTTCATGCAATACGTTCGGCTCCGTTTGATTGAGCCTTGAGCGCACATACAATTTCATTATCAGTATCTTGTGGTTGTGGTGTTTGTAGTAGAGTCGCATCGAACTAACCATAACTTTCGGATAAAGTCAACGAAAATTTGACAAGGATATGGTGGATACGCCGATGGTACTTCCTATATATAAATATTCTTGTCAAATGATCGGAGGCATTATCAGGCGATTATGAGAGGTTCCATGCATAGGCTGTTTGTGTGGTTAAGTTATTCATATTCAGTACATGCAATATGTTCGGCTCCGTTTGATTGAGCCTTGAGCACACAATTTCAATTTCAGTACATTCAATATGTTCGGCTCCGTTTGATTGAGCCTTGAGCACACAATTTCAATTTCAGTACATTCAATATGTTCGGCTCCGTTTGATTGAGCCTTGAGCACACAATTTCAATTTCAGTACATTCAATATGTTCGGCTCCGTTTGATTGAGCCTTGAGCACACAATTTCATTTTCAGTACATGCAATACGATCGGCTCCGTTCGATTGAGCCTTGATCGCACAGATATGTTTCATTTCAGTAATTTATGTTTGTTGTATTGATTGTAGAGTTATAGGACTAATCATAATTCACTGTTAAAACCAATGAAAATTTGACAAGAATATGGTGGATACGCCGCTGGTACTTCCTATATATAAGTATTCTTGTCAAAGGATCAGAGGCATTAACGGATGATTATGAGAAGTTCTATGTAGGATTTATTAGTTTCTTGGTAACCAATCATAACTTGTGGATAAAACTAATGAAAATTTGGCAAGAATATGGTGGATACGCCGCTGGTACTTCCTATATATAAGTATTCTTGCCAAAGGATCAGAGGCATTATCAGACGGTTATGAGAAGTTCCATGTAGGATTTATTATTGCCTTGGTTGGAATTTGTGATACATTTATATCATCATGTTATTTAAAGAGATTGGATTGTGTTCCATTTCTACATAAATTAACCTCTCCATCATAACAAACGAGAGAGGAACTTTCATCATTCAAACATATATGTTATCAGAATGTGGATTCAAATATTTGCTGTTGTGTTTATTCATGTTCAAATATTCGCTAATGTGTCTATTCATGTTCGAATATTGGCTATTGTGTTTATTCATTCGCTGATGTGTCTATTCATGTTCGAATTTTTGCTGTTGTGTTTATTCATGTTCAAATACTTGCTGTTGTGTTTATGCATGTTCAAATATTTGCCGATGTGTTCATTCATGTTCGAATATTTGCTGTTATGTTTATTCACGTTCAGATATTTGCTGATGTGTTCATTCATGTTTGGATATCAGCTGTTGTGTTTTTATTTATGTTCCATGTTAATTGTAGTGTTAGAAGTTTTGCCTTAGGATATAACCATATTTTTCCCAAACGTATCTAAACTCTTATGTATGATATCATTTTTAGAGAATCATTTCCTGATTATCAATATTCATACAGTAGGCAACAAAAAGCGATTCCTGAATAGGGTACTTAACCTTTACAAGGAACGTTACCGCCTCGAACAAAAACTTAAACCTTCATTTTTCTGAGCATACAACTGTCAAACAAAACGTCATCATCCTTTTTAGTCAAAATATATCATTATTCAAATTTCGGGACGAAATTTCTAAAAAGCAGGGATACTGTAACATCCGTCAAAAAACGGATTTACCAAACCCGCTCCGTTTATCAACCGAACAGTCAGTCAAAATTTTCGTTTCGAATTAAATGTCCAAAACATTTTTAAACGATCCGTAATCAATTATTATACGCGAATATATATTTAGTTTTTGAAAAACTGTCAAAAATCGCAAAATAAAAATTAAATACATCTGCCGGGTTTCGAACCCGGGTCTGTACCGAGTCACTAAGTGACTTAACACCTCACACACAAACCACTGCGCCGCTAGTCATGTTTGATGAATAATAGAATCATTTAATTGATATAGTGACTTTACGAATTCAAAACCGGCGCCCAATCGTTTCAGTCGTCGGAATCCCGGAATATTCGCGAGCTTTAACACCGATTTACGTTATAACGTAAACCTTTAATCACATATCGGTTATAACCGATGTTTGAAGTCCGCGACCAAATTCAAAACCGCCGGAAAACTTGAATTGACGAACCCAGTCCGAAATCAGACCAAATACATTTCATCTTTCCCTATAAATTCAACCACAACCGTCTACAAACACTTTCGCACAAAAATCACACCTTTTCTCGGCGTAATTCCACTCGCCGGAACTTTCCTGTTTTTCGCCGGAAAACCGTGTTTTAATCCCTGAGCTTTATTGAATCCCCTAAACCTTCACCGAAGTCACCCTTACCTTTTTCCAAGTTTTCTGGAGACTAGCTACTACAAGGAACACGTCGCCGGAGTTGTTTTTCTGTCGCCGGAATTCTGCCGGAAAACAGAGGAAACGAGTCGGTATATCTCACGCTTACTTTCCTTTCTTTTTACTTCTATATTTCCAGTAATTAACCTAAAACGCTAAGAAACCGATTTAAAATCTCGAATCAGTCTGTCACCGATTCTGGTTATTCTTTCAGTGAAGAAGATGAAGACTTGTTATCATATAAGTTTAATTAAAGTCATGAAATTAATCGGGTTAGACACACAGTCCAGCGGTGGACTGTGTGCACATATAAAACGCAAGACGTCTCAAGTTCGATTCCCGGTTCACACACGTAGCCTTAATAAAAATCAAGTTTTTGTTTTACTGAACCGGATCGCCTTAGTTATATGTTAAGTATATTGATAACCAGAATAATAACCAAGTTAGACACACAGTCCAGCGGTGGACTGTGTGTTTGTTTATATCACAGGTCACGAGTTCGAGTCCGGTCCTCAGCACCGACTCGGACAATTATCTTTTCTTTTAAATAAGGCAGAAAAGGATATATCTATTTTGTATTTAAGTATAATAAAAACCGAATATTATAACATGTTGAACACACAGTCCAGCGGTGGACTGTGTGTTGGATTGAACCACAGGTCCCGGGTTCGAGACCTGTGGTGTGCATGACCGTTTCGATTAAATTGTTTTTAAAATAAAAATGATTTTCGGTTTAATCTAATTAGTGTATATATATAATTAAAATCGGATATATAACGGGTTAGACAAGTAGCTCAGTTGGTAGAGCTGCGTGCACGCGTACGGGAGGTCACAAGTTCGAGCCTCACTCAGCGCACAATAAACTGTCAACGAACCGGTCAACGGTCAGGTCAACGGTCAACCGGCCGGTCAACGGTCAGAAAAATAATAATTTTTTTTTATTTATTTTATTTAATTATTTTAATTAAAAATCAATTATAAATACTTAAAAATAACATTTTTAAGATTAGAAAATAGTTTCAAACTCACAAAAATACACCCAACAATCCAACTAAAATAGTTTAATAAAATCCGTTTACTCACCAAACCATAATGCGATTTATCTAGGTTAAATCTCACTCGTGGTTAAAACCACTTCGCGTGCATTCATCATCATCAACCGAACGCACCCACTGTGAGTGAATCTTACAATTCCCCTTTTTAAATTACACGTTTTGGGGTGTGTCATGTGTTATGAATTAATTAATTTATTTATTTAAACTTGTGCCATACCACATCATGACTTAATCTTAGATTGATTTATTGTTGTGATTTATTTTCCGTTTGTCAAATTACATGAAACTCATACAATAAGCCCATCAGTTCCTCGTGGGAAACGAGTAGAACATCGCGTGCTTCAATTCAAATTCATTATTGTTCATGTGTGTTTTCATTGAGTTTATATTGTTTGTAGTTGTGTTATTCATATTATCATGTTTATGCAATTCATTCATCAGGCCCCTCAGTTCCTCGTGAGAGACGAGTTGAGCATCGCGTGCCTTTAGTTGTTCCATTATTGTTCATGAGTGTTTACATTTAACATCTTATGATTATTGAACAAGTTACATCTAATTTTACTCATGTTTGGTTGTGCACATTTTCATAATCAATTTAAATAAATTGTCAAATGTTTTCCATAGGATTCACTCGCCAACATCATGTTGATCCAAAAAAACCTTTTTACACATGATACAGGTGAACAGGTTGAAGCAAGGATAGCATAGGATTGCCTTAGAAGAGAACAAAGGAGTTAGATTGTTAGTTAGATCATGTTGTAGCAATCATTGTAAACTTTCATTTAATTTGTATTAATGAATATGAAACATTTAATAAATGTCATGAGCTTTGATGATAACCCAATCATGCCCCGATCACCTTATCCGCTGCGGGTCGGGGTGTGACACACCAAGTGAGAGCTACCCCAAATAGTCTCCCGGTGGCGTATCGAACCTTGCGATCCCTAGGACAATCGCAGTTGAGGAAGGTGTTTTCCATTTCCTCAAACCAATGGAGGAGAGCAGTGACACCTTCGGTCCCTTCAAATTTAGGAGGATCACAAGATTTGAAATGTTTGTATGAGCACTTGCTGGTAGGAGGGTTGTCGATGTTCTGGTCATGTTGTTGGGGAGGATTAGTGGGATTTGTGGCGAGAGCTTGTTGTACTTGGACCACAATGTCAGGCAGTATCGTGGCCATTTGTTTCGCGATTTGTGTGGCCAAGCGTTCCTGAGACCTTCCTGATCTTTTACCCCCTCGTTGTTGTCTGGACGACATATACAGGAACATACATAAGAAGATTGTGAGTTTATGGAGTCTTTTTAAGTGTCATGTGTCTTTAAGAAAAATGAAAATAACATAAATATCAATAATGCAACTACATCCATAGGATGTCTTGGGTTTGCTCATGTTGGGCCTCAAATGTCCCCCATACCTTCACCTGTATAGTCATGTGGGCCCCCATGACTATTGGCTTGGTAGGATTCACATTAGTATTGGCGATTTAACACTCACATCACCCGAATGCAAACCACAAAATATGTTTACGAGATGTATGGTCGGAATGTGTCCAGGTGTAGACACAATGACAACTCAAAGTGGGGTTAGCTCACACGACGTTTGGTATAGCATGCTTTGGCCTTATAGGTACTTCGTACTCTCATCGTTAGTCCCCAGGTAGGCAAACTGGTCCTTTATTTTGGATTTATACGAATGCCAGCCTAGACAGGACGTTCCGACTACCGGTACTGGTACCCTTCCAGTTACTACATGCCCGTCATGAGAACTCACTTTGATGAGATTTGAAAACACAAAAATCATTGTAAAAGCAATCATGATGTGGTGTGTGCTTTCATGGATATGATATGTTATGAGAATATGATTCATGATAGGCATTATATGATAATATATACTTATGAACATGCTTGCATAACATTGAATGTAACATTTAACATATAACATATAACCATCATGAAATTTGGCATGTAACACACAAAAATCTTATAAGTTTCTAATCAACTATAGTATAGGCTCTAAGGGTCTAATAACCTATCCTATATCCCTATAGTCATGGCTCTGATACCAATCTGTCACACCCCGACCCGCAGCGGAATAAGAGTCAGGGCATAATTGGGTTATCACCAAAGCTCATGATATTTACTAATATGTTTCATATTTATTAAAGTCAAAATTACATTCCCAAATATCCAAACATGTGCATACAATACAAGAAAATAAACCAAACAAAACAATTCCAAACTCTAAATCATTTTATTCTTCTAGTCCAATCCTAAGTGTTTCTTGCTGCAGCTGGTTCACCTGTATCATGTGTAAAAATGGGGTTTTTGGGTCAACATAAGTTGGCGAGTGAACCTTGTTAGATAAACATTTATTATTGATTTTCTTGTTAGTTTATCAATGAAAAATTGTGCATAATCATGAATGAGCAAATGTAAATAATCAAGCAGTAGCAATTGCAATCACAACTATAACATACAGTAACATATGATAGCATACATTAACATACCAACATCATACAATAAATAACATGAATGAAACTGTGCGATCAAGGCTCAATCAAACGGAGCCGATCGTATTGCATGTACTGAAAATGATAAATGTCTGTGCGATCAAGGCTCACTCAAACGGAGCCGATCGTATGTGGGCACGCCAGGTTCACGCTCATAATGTAATGGGGAACATGCTCAACGCTCATAATGTAATGGGGAGCGGCGGCCTATGAAATTGCATGTACTGAAATAATAAATTGAATCTAACAATAACCACACAAACAGTTGAAACAAGCTGAATACACAAGTTCGTGATATGATGTATGCACAATGATTTAAATATAATATATAGCAAGACACATGATACACCCCAAAACGTGATTAAAACGGGGAATTTGTAAAGATTCACTCACATTGGGTGCGTTTGATTTGGGATGGTGCGATGCGCACGAGTTGGAAGAGCGGGACAACGAGAATTAACTAACCTAAATAATAACGGAAAATATAGTAAATGAGTGGATTTTATTAATAATTTTAATAATATTTTTAGATATATTTTTGTGATTTTAAGGCTATTTCCTATCTTTAAAAACATTATTTTTAAGTATTTTTAATTGATTTTTAAATTAAATTAAATAAATAAAAATATAAAAATATGTTGACTTTTTGCGACCGTTGACCGTTGACCGTTTGACTTGTTGACCGATTTATTGTGTCATTGTATTGCGCTGGGTGAGGCTCGAACCCGGGACCTCCCGTACGCGTGCACGCAGCTCTACCAACTGAGCTACGTGTCTAACCTGAAATAATTCTGTTTTTAATTATACTTATATACAAATTCGATTTATCCAAAATTCTTTTAATTTCAAAAACATTTTAATTCATTGAACCGGTGCCACTAACAGGTCTCGAACCCGGGACCTGCGCTTTAACGTTACACACAGTCCACCGCTGGACTGTGTGTCTAACTTGGTTAATATACAAATTTTATTATACTTAACAACTAACGGAGTTAACCCGGTTCAGTTTTAATCAAAAAGGCATTTTATTACATAGAGGGTGCGTGTATCAGGAATCGAACTCGTGACGTGTGCGTATTATTTGCACACAGTCCACCGCTGGACTGTGTGTCTAACCCGTTTAAAATACCAATTTTAATTATACTTATAATGTTATCACAGTTCATCTTCTTCGTTGGATTTTACCGACAGCAGATTACACCATTAAATCTTGTTAATTCGATTGTTAAACATTGCACAGACTAATATGAGATAGCAGAGATGATAATTAGAGGTAAACATACCGGTGAACGATTTATTACAGAGTTCCGGCAAGGCGTCGGTCTGTGTTTTTAAGAACTTCAACTGAGAAAATCAATTAATCGTTTTGATTAGCTAATCATGAAATTGAAGTGCTAAACAAACGTTAACAGTGTGTTTGAAGGTCCTTACCGTTTCACAGACGAAGATAAAGATTTCCAGAAATTTTCTGGCGAACCGGAATTATCTGATAACAGTGTCTGAATTCGATTTCAATTGAAAGGTTTGAGTTAGAAATAGCTTAACAATTGTTAGACTACGACGGTATTGAAAGACTTACCGTTTTGATGAAGAATACGGTTTTCCGGCGAACTTGCAGAATTTTCCGGCGAGCAAAATAAACTTCTCCGGTGGACTGTAAAGTGTGCGGAAATGTAATTGGAGGTTTGTAGAATGTTTCTGAGTCGCGAGAAGCTCTTTGATTACAGTAATTCGGATTGTTGAATAGTTTCGGTTATAAAACTCATCATCCTCAGAATTGAAGTCAATTCAAGTCTGAATTGATTAAAATCGTCGGTGCATCGGTTATAAACCTGAAATCACGATTATTCAAACGTTTAGACGGTTGAATAGCCGATTTCAGTTTTTCAGTTGGCGCAACCGGTTTATCTAGGTTTGTATATAAGACTCATTTGTTTCCTAGAGTTGACAGAAAACAAACAAGTGGCGGAGTGGTTATGCGTGTGAGTGTTAAGTCTTTGAAGTTACAACCCGGCTGACCCGGGTTCGAGTCCCGGCAGCCCCTTTTTATTTTTAATTGTTTTATTTATATTTTTTATCAATTATAACTTTTATGGTTTAGTTTGTTTATTAATTATGTATCACTAAAAATTAAAATAAGCATAAATAGGCAATGAACATTTATAACTGAATATTCGATTACAAAATGGAGCGGGTTTGGTAAAACCCGTTTTTCGACAAATGTTACATTTATTCCGCTGCGGGTCGGGGTGTGACAGATTGGTATCAGAGCTTGTGGCTATAGGGATATAGGATAGGTTGTTAGACCCTTAGAGCCTATACTATAGTTGATTAAAATTTAATTGTTTATGTGTTACATGCAAAATTCATGATGTTTATATGTTTCATGTTTATTTTCACATCCAATATTATGCAAGCACACTCACAAGTACATGTTAATATGCAATGCTCATCATAGTTCATATCCTCATAACATGTCATATCGATGAAAGCACACACCTCACGATTTCCAAGATTTTTGCAATGATTTCGTATTTTTCAAATCACATCAAAGTGAGTTTTCACGACGGGCATTTAGTAACTGGAAGGGTACGAGTACCGGTAGTCGGAACGTCCTGTCTAGGCTTGGCATTCGTATAAATCCAAAATAAAGGACCAGTTTGCCTACCTGGGGACTAACGATGAGAGTACGAAGGACCTATTAGGCCAAAGCATGCTATACCAAACGTCGTGTGAGCTAACCCCACTTTGAGCTGTCATTGTATCTACACCTGGACACCCTCCTACCATACATCTCCCAATTATGTTTTACGATTTTCATTCGGGTGGTGCGAGTGTTAACCTGCCGACACCAATGTGAATCCTACCAAGCCCAATAGTCATGGGGGCCCACATGACTACACAGGCAATGGTATGTGAGACACTTGGAGGCCCAAACATGAGCAAACCCAAGATATCCTATGGATATAGTAAATTATTTTCAGTTATGTCGTTTTCATTCTTTTTATGACACATGACACCTAGGAAATTCTTGAACTCACAATCTTCCTACATATGTTCCTATATATGTCGGCTAAGCAATTACGTGGAGGTAGAAGGCCAGGAAAGTCAAACGAACGCTTGGCCACACAAATTGCTAAACAAATGGTCGCAGTGCTTCCTGACATCGTAATACAAGTTCAACAAGCCCTCACCGCTAATCCCATCAACCCTCCCAACCAAGAAGACCAAAGCGTCGCCAACCCTCCTCCCAAAACCCCCAAATGCACCTACAAACACTTCAAATCCTGCGATCCCCCAAAATATGAAGGGACTGAAGGTGTCACCGCTCTCCTTCACTGGTTTGAGGAGATGGAAAACACCTTTCTCAATTGCGACTGTCCCGAGGACCGTAAGGTGCGTTACGCGACTGGAATGTTGTTTGGGGTAGCCCTTACCTGGTGGAACACGGAAAAGGGTAAGCGAGGTGTTGAAGATGCCATGGCCTTAAGATGGGAAGAGTTTAGGGAAATCATGACGAGACGCTTCTGTCCAAGAAGCGAAATCAAAAAGCTAGAAGACGAGTTTCACGCATTGAAACAAAAGGAAGGAGACCACATTTCATACAATAAGAGATTTCTCGAGTTGAACCAGATGATCCCCAATCTGTTCACCCCATTATACCGTCTAGTCGAACACTACATTCGAGGCCTCCCCTCGAAAATCCAAGATTCGGTTTTAAGCACTTCGCCTACAACACTTGAAGCTGCAATGGAGTTAGCTACAGAACTCACTGAAAATGGCATTCGAAACGGCAAATTCAAGAATGAGAAGAAGAAAACACCCATTGAGACCCCAACTCCAAACCACCCAGTTTCATCCTCGAAGTTTGCTGGTAAGAGGAAGCGAAATGGCAAGAATTTTGCTGTCACCCAAACCAACCCTCCCATCACTGCTGCACCAATCACCCAAGTCGCCCCACCAGCCGCATCATTCAAAAGGCCATACACTGGCCCACACCCGAAGTGTAACCGTTGTCAATACCATCACCCTCCTGAAAACCCCTGCCAACATTGCACCAGTTGTGGTCGTGCGGGTCACACCATCCAAACCTGCCGTACCCTTCAGCGATTAAACCGCAGTCAACCTCCAACCCAAACCCAAAATCAAATGGTGGGCCAAGCCCAACAACCCTTACTTCTACCACCTGCACCACTCGCAGCCCAACCTGACTACCAACCAACTACCCCATGATGCAACCCATGCGAGCCTGTTTCAATTGTGGAGACCCAAACCACTTCAGGAACACTTGCCCACACCTGGTGAACATCATCCATACCCAAGCTCAAGGAAACCCGGTAAACCAAGCTAACCAAGCTCCTCCACCTGCTAGAGGAAGAGCTTTCAATATCAACGCCAACCAAGCCAGGGCTGACAACAATGTGGTCAACGGTACGTTTCTCGTAAATGGTAGTTATGCATCCATATTATTCGATACTGGTGCGGATAAGAGCTTTGTGTCTTTAGAATTCGAATCTATCCTCGACCAACCTCGTGATAATCTTGTTGAATCTCTGACGGTGGAAGTTGCTGATGGAAAACCCACTTCATTAAATTCTATTATACGCGATTGTACTCTCACCCTAAATGATCACGATTTCCCAATTGATCTCATTCCTATGAACTTGGGAAGTTTCGATGTTATCATCGGCATGGACTGGCTCAGCCAGCATCATGCTGAAGTGGTGTGCCATGAAAAATTCATTCGTATTCCGCTCGCCGACGGTCAGACACTACGTATCTTCGGGGAAACCCCTTCGAAAGGACTCAAATTGATGTCCTGTCTTCAAGCCCGAAGTTATCTCCGCAAGAACTACGTCGCATTTCTAGCTCACGTTGTCAAGAAGGGAGGCAAGGAGAGAAAGCTCGAAGATATTCCAATTGTGAAAGAATTCCCGCAAGTTTTTCCCGACGACGTTTCAGGACTTCCTCCTGTGAGAGAAGTCGAATTTCGAATCGATCTTTTGCCTGGCGCAACACCGGTCGCAAAATCTCCTTATAGGTTAGCCCTATCCGAGATGCAAGAGTTGGCCAGTCAACTGCAAGAGTTGACTGACAAAGGATTCATACGTCCTAGCTCATCGCCTTGGGGTGCGCCTGTTCTTTTTGTGAAGAAGAAAGATGGAACATTTCACATGTGCATTGATTATAGAGAACTCAACAAGTTGACGGTTAAGATTCGCTATCCACTATCTCGCATTGATGACCTCCTGGACCAACTTCAAGGCGCCACCTGTTTTTCCAAAATCGACCTTCGTTCTGGTTATCATCAGCTTAGAGTGCGCGAAGAAGATATCCCAAAAACCGCCTTCCGAACTCGTTATGGTCATTACGAGTTCATGGTCATGCCCTTCGGTTTAACCAACGCCCCCGCTGTCTTCATGGATTTAATGAATAGGGAATGCAAACCCTACCTCGACCGTTTTGTCATAGTCTTCATCGACGACATTCTTATCTACTCCAAGTCCCCCGATCATGAGCGACACCTTCGACTCATACTTACACTCTTAAGGACTGAAAAATACCTAAAATACATCGACGACATTCTTATATTTTTTTTTCTTTTCTCTTTTTCTTTTTATTATTTATTTATTATTCATAGTTATATTAAAAGAGAAGTTATTTAAAAATACCTAAAATACAAAGGCTTAAATATTAATAAAAATCACAAAAATAAACTCAAAAAATCTAAACAAAGGTTTTTAATCAAAAAGTTAGTTTATTTATTTATCAAGTTATCGCGTTGTATTTTAGGTTAGTATTCCTACGTCGGTCCAATTTCTCAACTCGTGCGCACCCGTCATCAATCAAGACTACGCACCCACTATGAGTGAATCTCTATAAGTTCTCCGTTTTAATCACGTTTTGGGGTGTATCATGTGTCGTACTATTCCTTTATTTAATTTAAACACTTGTGCTTATATCATTTTGTGATCAAATGTGAATTGCTTGTTGTGTGGTTTATATGTGGATTTAATTTATCATTTCAGTGCACTCATTTCATTAGGCCCATCAGCTCCTCGTGGGATACGGGTTGAGCATCAGGTGCCTCATTAGATCGGCTCCGTTTGATTGAGCCTTGATCTCAAATACATCATCATTCATGTCATATATTTCATACAATGTGGTTTGTGATTGTTTACATATATATATTTGCTCACATGTGATTTATGCACGAATTTTCTTTAATAAATAAAACAAGCAATTATTTAAAATGTTTTATCAAGGTTCACTCGCCAACTTTTGTTGACCCAAAATCTCCCATGTTTTACACATGATACAGGTGATCCAGTTGAGGAAAGAAACAGTTAGGATGACCTAGAAGAATAAACAAGTTATTGCGTTGGAATAAACATTTAGATTTGTTTTTTTTTGTATTTGTATGAATTTTGTTTATTGGATATTCAAATTTGTAATTTGAATTTTAATAAATATGAAACTTCTTAGTAAATATCATGAGCTTTGGTGATAACCCAACCATGCCCCGACTTTTATTACGCTGTGGGTCGGGGTGTGACAATGTGTGCCTTCATTGTCGCTAAATGATCATATAAACCTATAAAAACATGTAAAAAAAGTTGCATAAATATCTTGTGTCCTTGTAATGTGTCTCTTGCCTTTCCTCAGGGACCATATCATCTCAGTGCGCCTCACACTTGTTAAATCAAGATTCAAGTATAAAGAAATACGATCCTTAGGTGTATTCACTAGTGGGTCCATCCATGAGGAGAGGGTCTAGAGGTTATTGATGTAGATAATTAATTTTGTAGGGCTGAATAATTTGGACATAAAGGAAAGCTAAAGGTGATTCATGAAAATCCTAGCACTGCTTTTTTACAGTGATTAGATATTACTCATATTAGTAAGTTATCTTGAATGATCGGCTTTGTTCCATTCAAGATATGGAGTCATGGGTACAATATGGAACATCCACATGCATGTGAAAGATCACTTAGAATCATCGAATAAGGTGAACTAGTTTCATTGGGTTCATCAACAAGGGTTTGATGATGCTAGATATGATTCCAATAATTTCACAACTTTCAAAGGCAGAAATCGATTACTGAGTATGCAACGAATAAGGTTTCGATGGTGAAGAAATCAATTAGTGAGTGCTTCTTTTGATTGACAAAACCACAATATTTCCTCACCTTTGAGATGGAAAAGACCGCCACAAAGTATAAACAAATTATCGGAGTTCCAAGACTGCTCTAGATTGCTTCAAAACATCTCTTTCTCGGATTCTTGTGATCGGTGGTGATGGGTTAATGTAACAACCCTCAAAAAGGTCCCACAACCACTCGTAATCGAAACCTCAAACGCACACGACGAGAACCAACATGAAAAATGAAAAAGAAAGATTTATATTTCTCCTCGTGGGTCGCAATAGGGAAACCCTAACCCGTCGCGGGGGCGATAGGTATGTAAGCCACATGAGACACGTGTAGGCCACGTGTCGTCCATGTGTCAAGCCTACCCCATGAGTCATGCCACCTATGCCCTAGCTAGACCCTCTCGCGGGCCGCGACAAGGAAGCTCTGACCCGTCCCGAGGCGCGAGATGACCAAAATTCAGCTATATAAGGGGCGAGAACTGTACATTTCAAGCCACTCAAATTTCTTTTCTTTCTCTCGATATTATGGTGTAATACTGCTATTATACCCGAAGTTCTAAAACTCTGCCTCGTAGCCAGCGTGCTAACCCGAATCACTGGTACGATACCATGTCCAATCGATCTATAAATAATTCAATGAATATTTAAGTGCTGCCTGAATAAGGCTATACTTTGTCATGCATGTTGAGGTTTTGATCTCGTGATTATCGTTAAAGTTGAAATGGGTTAATACACTAATACGTATTGCAGTATGTGTTTAATTAGGAAACCAAGGCTTACAACAAGAAGGCTATTACTGAAAATCTAAATCTGCAAAGTGAGTCATTCTCTTTCATCAAATGCTTTCAAAATCCTAAATGTTTTCTAGTTGTATTTACAGTGATTAAGTTTTAGTATTAAAAAATTATTGCCAGTGTGTGGGGTTTTGTATACATTACTTGATAAGCTTTGCTATTGGACAATTGAGAACCAATAGTGATATGACCATAGTCACAGGAACTGTCATCGAGTGACGAATACTGATTTGAGTAATTGAAAGATATAAACAACTGTAAAAACCCTTAATGCTGTAAATTATAGTAATATGTTTTAGTACAAAATTGAACGAACTCACCAGTAGTTTTCGTTGACCAAATGTTTTAAAACATGTTTCAGGTGATTTACTTTGAAAAGAAGGAAAAGTGCTAGGAGGTATTCAAGCTTAAATAAGTGGCTAAGTAAACTCGAATAAAACGTGTTTTGTAATCAAGGGTTTATCACTTGAAAATCCTTTATAAATACGGGTGAATCCCATAGTTTATGAAATAAGAACTACAGTGTTTTGAAAACTCTGATAATTTTTCCTGACACCCGGCCCTGATGAAAATCCGCTGCGATAATTTTAATAAACACCAGTACCACTTGTATCTGCTCATTGCTCCCGCCTAGGGTGGGGTCGGGGTTGTGACACTTAAAGACTCTTCGGGTATGTTTATTGTTTCATTAATGAAATCTATCCTATATCATGCCTCGACTATGAATGTGCCATATGTCATGACTTGGAACAACTGGGTTGTAGAGAAAGTTAATATTTTTCTCATGGAAAGCTAAGATGTGTCGTCTCCAAAACTCTCGGTGATCTTGCAAAAAGGAATATTCACACCGGCATAGCGGTTTGTCATTTATGTTTGAAGCCGATGACACAACATGTAACCTTTCGTACCACCAATATTGTTTGCTTTGCCTTTAATAGATTGTCCATTCAGGAACTCATAGATTTATTTTTGGTTACTAGTGGAGACTTCCCTGAAGGTCACCCACCCTAGTACTACTCTCACCCGGAGCACGCTTAGTTTTGGATTTTTCATGTTCTCCACAGCCAATGCGCAAAAAATGTAGTGGTCATTTTTAAGAGGTTTGCACTCACCATCCCGAATGACACAGGAGTGGCTTTGATACCTTCTATAAACATCCGGCCTCTTGTTAGGTGATAATAAAGAGAAGATTAATATGAACTATTTTAACACACTAGGCAAATCTCATATCGACCATGGGTAGGAGAGATTCGTGGTTCATAAGGAATGCTCTATCTCTCAAATCACCAACGCGTTTTAGACGTATTGGCCGAAGAACTTAAAAACTTCACAATTATGTGTGCTACGTTTTGGAGTAGTACCTGATGGGATGTCTCTATTGGGGCAACCAAAAACAAATCCATAAGCTTCAAGATGGGAAACCCATCGGGAGCAAAGCGAAAAATATTGGTGATACGAGAGACATGATGTTATGCATGGTATGGAACATATTAGCACGTGGCAGTAAAAGCTCCTCAGTATCCCACAAGTCTCTTCCGTTGTCCCAAGATAAGAGAGGCAATCTATTACATTATTATGATGGTGTGTTGGAGGGCAAAGAATGAACAAAAGTTTCTCTAACAAAATGTCGTTACTGGATAAGATCTTGGGAGATACAAAATCTCTAGTTTACCTTTCGATTAACTAAGAATCGTTCTACATTTAAATCTTTAATTTGGAGTGATTAAAAATCATTTTAATTTCTAATTTCTAATGCAGCCTTATTGTATTTCTTGCCTACTTTTCTTCTCTTCTAATTCATAATTTATGTGTTCTATAATCACGTTCAAGAATTGATGTGCTTAAATCATGTTCAAGAAGTCCAATAGATCGAACATGTTTGATGATAGCCGTAATGTTAAGAATGGTATATGTTATGTTTATATTAATTATCTTTATTTCTGCATATTCAAATATGAAAGAAAGACAATATTTTAAGATTGTAAAAGAAATCGTTTAAAATCATATTTGTTTTATGAAAGAAAGACAATATTTTAAGATCGTAAAAGAAATCATTTAAAATCAAAATATTTATATACAAATAGTAATTTTCCTCTTAAATGTTGTGTATATTTAGAGCAGATTTCATAGTTTTAAAAAAAAAAGCATGTTTCATGCGTTTAATATTGGTGTGACAAGGGCCTTTGTCAAAATTAATATTTAAAATACTGACGTCTCTTCCATGGGAAATTGATGTATTTAACAATTAAATTAGACTCAAGATGTTCACACACTTCTGTTATCTATTTGGACATCTTGGTATTTTAGATGGGTCGTCTAAACCTAGAGAGGTTGTCTAGAGCTAGACGGGTCGTCTAGGCACTAAATTCAAAGAGGCAGCTGGGTCGTCTAGACCTAGACGACCCGTCTAGGACGTTGTGTTTTTTTGAGTTGAAAATAGATGTTTTGGTGGGGTAAATTGATTGTTGTTTGAGGGTGATGTTTTTTTGAGTGAAAAATGGGTGTTTTAGTGGTATAATTTGAGATGTTAAATTTTAAATAGTTTTATTTTTTGTATAAAAATATCTTTTACCGTTTTCGATCGTTTAAATATTTCATTGTTTTTACATTTTACTTTTTAAATATTACCTTTCTATTAGAATATTATATTATTTAAATTTATTACTGTTTTCAACATTTTAAAAAGAATTCAAATATTATATCGTGTAAATATTATTTAACATTTTGAAAATTATATTATTTCTATATTACATTTTAAATTATTACCGATTGTTGATCACGTAATATGGTTTAAATTAGAAAGTTATTTCAACTCATATTTGGGTTACAGTTGATCGTTTTCTATTTTAAATCAAAGTTTGTTTTAAACATATCATGTTGTCCATCATAATACTTTAAAATTTGTAGGTTTTATTTTTTTAGTTATTTAGTTTAAAAATATAATATCAGTATAAATCTATACATTATAATAAATAAAAAAACTTCAGCCATTTGACGTTCACTTAGACTATTAAGTGCCACATGACAACCTCTTAATCCATTGTTATTGTGTTTAGGAGGAAAAACACAAATGTTTGATCACAACATATTGTTTAAAGTTTACTCATTGAATCTTAAATATATATTTAAACCTTTCCCTAGTTATGAGCTAAAATTTGATGTTAAAAGGTAATAGTTTCATTAACATTAAAAGAAAATATAATAACTAGTTTTTTTCTTAATTATCAATTGGATTGAATTTAAAATTTTGAAGTAGTAAAAGGTTCGACTCTAATTCAAATTCAAATTCCGTATTAATCATTTCCTTATTACAAAATTTGATTTAAAATACGTAAGTGTATCATTAAGATTAAAAACAAATATAAGATTTATATGTTTCTTAACTTATCAAATAATTATAATTTTTTATCAAATTGTATATAGTAGGAAATCATTTTCGAGTTTAATTTAAATTTAGTAACTAATAATAAGTTTGAACCACATTTGATTTAGCTAGATAAGTTTAAAGCAATTTTGATTTAATTAGTATAATCATCTCATGAACATTAAAATCAAAATTAGTAATGCAATATTTCTTTCATTTATATAAACATTTCTTTCAACATTGTTAAATAATATAATTTATTGTGAGAATATCCATGTAATACACGTGACTTAAACTAGTATAATATAAAAAAACTCATAAAATATGCTATTTTTTGGTAAAATTTAATGCAAAAATATAATTATCATTACACATAATAAATCCTAGTACTTCTACTAGACAATTCCACCTAATGCAATGCTTGATATATACGAACCATAAATATTTCATCTTTTACTTTTTTTTAGCAATTTGTTGATATATACCACCCATAATTCATTCCTTTTTTTAGCAATTTGTTGATATATACGACCTAGAAATACGTCATCTTTATTTTTTTTTATCAAATATTACAAATGTATAATAACCATACCATTTTAAAGTGTAATTAAAACCATTTCAATTAATAAATTTCAAATATGTTTCCCCAACTATGAGATTTTATTTGTTTTTTAAAAGTATTTTACATGTTTCTAAATTTTAAGCTCACAAAATACTTCTTATAAATATATCTAAAATTTTAATAAACAATCCATTACAAAACACTTGTACTCTCATATTTCTCTCAATCTATCGTGGAGTTGCTAAGCCACTGCAAATATAGGTTAGTTTATGCTACTATTACTCTTTTTTTACGGTGTTTGACTTTATTATGGGTTGATTTTGATTATATTTATGTTGTATATAACTTTTACGTATTATTGTAACCTTTTCATAAGTATATTTTATTTTTCTCAGATAAACCATAATATCAAAGTAATTTCTTATGAAATTTATACTGACTGTTTACATTCATTTAGATGAAATCATGACTAGAAATAAAATTTTATGGCTTGCTGCCTCCATTACCCCTCAAGTTAGTTATGTAAATTTTGGTTATACATTATTAAGTTATATTATTTCTGTCCTATTACACGAGTTTATCACTTAAGTAAGGGTGAATATTGTGGGAATGTTTAGCAAATCAAATCTAACAAAAAAAATATTGGTCAATTTTGAAATATATTTGAAGTAAAGCCGGATATTAAGATAAGGATTTTGAAATAAACAATGTGTATTTCTATAATACTAACTCGTTTTAAAAAATAATAATAAAAAATCATTTTTGATTAAAACCGATTTTTTTTCAAGGAATGATATGTTGTTGACACGTGACAAGTATAAATGTAACTAACTTATAATAATTTATTAATTTTTTTTCATAGACCATATGTGGTAGAAGAAATGTGATGCAGAAATTTGTAGTTAATAGAAGTGCATCGCTGGTAAATTCCCCAGTTTGTTAAAGATGATACGTACTAAGGCTAAAGAAAAGGTGATATCCTAAGGTTTACAAGTTGCAAATGATATGTCCGTTATTCTTGACTTTAAACCACCATTGATAAGAATTGAGACAAGGAAACAAATGATTGACAAATGGAACACACCTACATGGAAACCAAAGTCTAAAAGAATAGAAGAAAATCAACCGGGGCAAACATATACTAGGATCTCCGACATACGTGACTAAAAAATAAGCGGCAAAAGGTGTTACTCACCCTATTTAAAGAACATTTGATTTTATTAATAAACCTGATAAGATATTAACAAATAAAGGTTTCATCATTTTATTTAAAAAAACTATATTCTAATCAGATTTTCTACGAGTCGGTTTATGCATAATTTTATTTTATATGAAAGCAAAATTGTATTATATATATACCATGTCAACATTACCAAGTTTATTAGCTTCATAATTTTACGTTTATAGGCTAAAGATAATAGGGTGTGAATTGTCAGCTCATTGAGATATAGAAACAATCACATTGTAAGAAAGGAAGCATGCCTTTGATTCAAAAGGGAACGTTCAAGAAGAATATCTAGTCTATGTTGGTGATAGGGTAGAGGAGACTTGGGTATGTTGAAGTAAATCCAAACAACATATTTCAAAAGAAGAATGTAAACAAAAAAATCAAATTTGATTAATGCAATTATGTGTTTATCTTAATAGGTTAAATATGATGAATATCTTATGAAGAAGTATGGGAATGAACATAGCGTTATGGTCACGAGCTGCTAGGAGAATGAAAAAAAAAGGAAAAATGTACAAGTTAGGAAATGTTAGTGATTCGTATGTACATGACAGACAAGGTTCGAGGTATGTTTATTATGCATTAAAAGCAATTATTACTTTTACGAGGTTGTCAAAAGTGTTGTGCTATACCCCTAGTATTGTTTTTGTACCGAAGGACCAAAAACATAAATTAGGAAATCCAAAGTTAAGATATTCTTTATTGTGATGGTTTGATGGAGGTTTTGATGTTTGTGTTGTTGAAAGTAGGGAATGAATTAGTTAGGGTTTTGAATTTTTAGTTGTTATTATTATTATTATTATTATTATTATTATTATTATTATTATTATTATTATTATTATTATTATTATTATTTGTTTGGATTGAGCTAATTTGACTTTGGTTTTTGATCTATACAAAAGGTGACTATGGTTGCTAAAATGTTTTTGATGATCGAGCAGGGCCGGTCCGGAAGGGGTGTGGGGTGGGCGACGATCCAGGACCCAAACCTTCTAGAAGCCCAAAAATTTATTTTTAATAAAGTTACGCTGTAGAACTTAGAATATATAAGTACTGAATTGGACAATGACATGATGAGATGCATGGTTTGGTGGTTCCCATATCACTTTATTAATACTTAGACCTTGGGTTCTAATCTTGACTGCTTCATATTTAGTTGATTTTTTCCTTCTGTTTGTTACCTTTGCTTCTCTTGTAGGTCCTGGGTTCAATTCCAGGCAAGGAGATTTTAATACTAACTTGGTGATACTAACTACTAACCCGTTTAGCGACATCCGAACCGTATGCAGTTCAAAAGAAAGTTATTCAACCTACAATTAGTTTTTGTGTTCCACTTTTTATGAAAAAAGTCATATTTTGTTTTTTTTTTCTTTTAACTCTGTGTATTTTCTAAATAATTTGGATAGATTACGATGGTTTTGCATGATAGTAGATAATGATTTATAAAGTACGACGTAAGTATTCCGTATTTTTTGAATTTACCCTTATAACGTGTTTTCTTTCTACGTTTCGGTGTCCAAATGCGTATGTTGTGTCTTTTATCTAAACATGCAGGTGATTCCACAAATTTTTAATTCATTTTTATATATTTAAAACTTTTTTGTATATTCTTTTTAAAAGGTTTATATTTTAGGGGCATGTATTTTATCTTCGTACAGGGCCTACAGATTTTCGAAGATTTTTTAAGACGGCCCTTTGATCGAGTATGTGAAGTCTGAAATGATTTCCAGTTGACGACCTGGAACTCAAAACGTGTAGGATTAAAGTGTTTACTATAGATTAACTGTTTTGATGATTGAATATGTGAATTGTGAAATGATTTTCAGCTGATTGGTTTAGAGTACGATTTGCTACTGGCTAGGTAGCGTCCATTAGTGACCGTAATTATTTGTACTAAGTTGTTGATAATCTAGAAGTTAAAGCGTATCAAGTTGAGTGATAGTGTTTGAAACTTCAGTTTAGGATTGACTGCTTTTGAAATCGGAATTTGTGTATTTTCTCATTTTGTAGAACATATCAAGCTGATTCTAAAATGGAAAGATCTCGTTTATTGTTAATATAATAGCATTGAAGTTTTTTAATGATGGAGTATGTAAAATGAAATGATTTCCAGTTGATTAGGTTTAGAATGTTTTTGCAACTGGTTACTGGTTAGGTAGTGTTCACTTATGATCGTAATTATTCATTCATTTGTGTTAAGTTTTTTATAATCAGGACCTTAAAGCGTATAGACTATAGAGTGTTCTTGTTTTGAACTCATTTGAATAAAATGTTGATTATATAGTCTTGTTGGCTTGAGTTTGCTAAATCAGACTAAAGGGGCATTATTGTTCATGGTAAAACACATGAAGATTTTGAATTAGAGAACAAACTAGTTAAATATCTGCACAATATGTTTGCTTATTTAAATTAAATGTCACCAATTTAATAAATTGGTATTGCGTTGTATCCCTGGCCGGTGTTTATTCTCTATATTCACTCGTGAAGAGAAAACTTGGGTCAACACACTAAGGGGATGAGGGTGCTCCACTTTCCATCATTCATCACACCCAAGCATATTCCGCTACGTTATTGGACTTCATTCCATCACTAGTGATGGATTTTAGTGAATGTACCCATCACTCACCATTCCACTCTCAGCATCATCATCATCACGCGTTGTCACCACCACGTGTGGTCAGCTTAGGTGGCGGCGGTGTTCCACGCGTGGTTACCAACCCACAACGTGCCACCACGATGCGCCCCCACTGCCCAAACTGGGTTACGTAGTTGTAAGTTTGTATTTAAAACTTAAAATGTTTGGTCTATTTAGAACAAATAATGAATTTATTTAGGTCTATTTAGAATGTATAAATAGTAAACTTTTCAAACTTTAGATTATATAATTGTCATTTTTGTTGTATCGATAAGGTTTATGTCGACATGACTATGCGTTGATTGTTTTGTACATAGAAAAGTTGAACAATATTATCAAGGAGCTCGTTGAGGAAAATGAAGTAGATAAAGAAAGGTTTAATGCGATTATAGCAAAGTTGATGGCTTAAAGGGAATATGATAAGGTTGTAACATCCGCCAAAAACCGGATTTACCAAACCCGCTTCGTTTATTAACCGAACAATCAGTTAAAAATTTTGTTGCGTATTTAATGCCAAAATTAATTTTAAACGATACATAATTAATAAGTATATTAGAATTTAAAATTTATTTTTGAATATGTATTAAAAATAGTGAATTAAAAATAATATGCTGAAGCCGGGATTCGAACTCGGGTCAGCCGGGTCAACCGGGTCAGCACAGCTTTAACACACACACATTCAACCGCTCCGCCACTCGTGATCTTTGTTTACATATTGAAACAATTAATACATAAATTAAATCTGGAAATCAAAACCCAGTTACACAACGCGCCCAAATCCGTTCACACGCCGGAAATCCTGACAATTTCGTCAAATTTGGCCGTTTCTTTTTGGTCATAACGTATACATTAACAGTAAGATCGGTTATAACCGAAGAAATCCATCAATTTCATTCATTTCAATTCAAAACCGAAAAATACAATTCAAATCCGGGAGTTATACTTTCTTCATTCAGTGAGCTCGCGAATTTTATCAAAAACACACTCTTCATTTCACTCAGAAAACTTCGCCGGAAGTCGCCGGAATTCTCTGTGAATTAACCGGAAAGTTTCGCTGGAAAACCGAATTCAATCCATCTTTTCTTCTTACCCAAAAATAAGATCATAGAACTCGTACTGACATCACTCCCACTCACCTTAAACCTCTGAAGAATCTCTGTCGCAAGAAATTTCACTCGCCGGAATTCTCTGCAAGTCGCCGGAAAACCGGGACTTTCATCTACACGGTAATTACCTCGATTTTTCTGTTTTTATTCCATTATTATACAAATTCTAACACCACTCCAGCACTCAGAATCAACCCCAGACGACATTGCCGGATTTTTCTGTCTTCGCCGGAAAATTTCAGAAAGTTTCAGAATCTCGCTGATAACCGGTATGATCATTTAATCTACTGATAATCGTTACCCAGTGATTCAATTTCACCTCTAATTCATCCAAACTAATTATTGAATTCGAACAGAAGGGGCTCCCAAAACAGAGCCGACGATTTTTGCCGGACTTCTGAAGAAGGACGATCAGTTCGGTACAATCAATCCCCAAACCTGTTTCTGTTCATTATCTTACGATTGCTCATAATGTTCGTTAAATTAATTTAACATATAAAAGTTAGATAACTGTTGCCTGAGTCTTGAACGAAGAAGACGAAGTAGTTATGTTATAAGATTATTTAAAATCGGAATTATAAACGGGTTAGACACACAGTCCAGCGGTGGACTGTGTGCAAATAAATACATACACGTCGCAAGTTCGATTCCTGTCCCAACCTCATTCGCTGTAATAAAATGCCTTTTCTTTTAAAAAAAACTGAACCGGGTTAGTTCAGTAATATGTTAAGTATAATAAAAACTAGAATATTTACCAAGTTAGACACACAGTCCAGCGGTGGACTGTGTGCCAAACTAAACCAGAGGTCCCGGGTTCGAGACCTGTGGAGTGCACCGAGTCATTACATTAAAATCTTTTTAAAATAAATGATTTTCGGATTAATTTAATTAGTATATAAATATAATTAAAAACAGAAATATTTCGGGTTAGACACGTAGCTCAGTTGGTAGAGCTGCGTGCACGCGTACGGGAGGTCTCGGGTTCGAGCCTCACCCGGCGCATACACTTACACAATAAAACCGGTCAACAAGTCAACGGTCCACGGTCAACAAGTCAACGGTCAAAAAGTCAACATTGTTTTTATTATTTTTATTTATTTATTTTATTTAAAAATCAATTAAAAATACTTAAAAATAACATTTTTAAAGTTAGAAAATAGCCTAAAACTCACAAAAAAAAATATATTCAAAAATCCTATTAAAGTTGTTAATAAAATCCATTTATTTACCTTACTTTTCTTTATTAATTAGGTTAGTTATTCCTCGACGATCAATCCTCTAAACTCGTGCGCATTCATCATCATTCACCGAACGCACCCACTGTGAGTGAATCTCTACAAATTCCCCGTTTAAATCATGTTTTTGGGGTGTATCATGTGTCTTACTATTTATTATATTTAAATCATTGTGCATACATCATATCATGAATAAATGTGCATTCAGCTTGTATAAACTGTTTGTATGGTTATTGTTTAGATTTAATTTATTATTTTCAGTACATGCAATTTCATAGGCCGCCGCTCCCCATTACATTATGAGCGTTGAGCATGTTCCCCATTACATTATGAGCGTGAACCTGGCGTGCCAACATACGATCGGCTCCTTTTGATTGAGCCTTGATCGCACAGACATTTATCATTTTCAGTACATGCAATACGATCGGCTTCGTTTGATTGTTCGATCCTTACTACACACACTCTGCGTAATAACTTTCCTTTTTATTCATGAACTAACCGGGTTAGAGCGAGTAGTTGTTAAGTATAATATAAATCAAGAATATAACTGGGTTAGACACACAGTCCAGCGGTGGACTGTGTGCAAAGTAAACTACACGTCGCGCGATCGAGTTCCGTCACAAGCACCGGTTCAATGAGATTAAAACGTTTTGCAAAATAAAGGAATTTTCGGTAAATTCGAATAAGTGTATAAATATAATTAAAACTGGATTTCTAACGGGTTAGTCACGTAGCTCAGTTGGTAGAGCTACGTGCGCGTGAACGGAAGGTCACCGGTTCGAATCCCCCTTGGCGCAAGTATTTACCGCTGACCGAACCGGTCAACGGTCAACGGTCAACGGTCAAACAGTAAAAAAATAATATTTTTTTAAATATTTATTTGTTTAATTTAAATTAAAAATCAATTAAAAATACTTAAAAATAACATTTTTAAAGATAGAAAATAGCCATAAACTCACAAAAATATATTTAAAAATCCCGATAAAATCCCTAATAAAATCCATCCATTTAATATATTTTTATCCATTATTGTTTAGGTTAGTGTTTCCTCGTTGACTCGTTTCGTCTAAATCGTGCGCATCTCACCATCTCAAGATTCAACGTACCCAATGTGAGTGAACCCTTCAAATTCCCCGTTTTAATCACGTTTTTGGGGTGTACCATGTGTCTTGTTCATTTACATATTTATAACTAAGTTATTGTGCATATATCATATCATGACATGTGTGTTAGTTGTTGCTGTTAAGTAGTTATTATTGTTTGCAAATTATTATTTCAGTACATGCAATTGCCGAGGCCGTAGCTCCCTATCCATCGAGGTTGAGTTTGATCCCCATTTTATTATGCGGTTGATCAGGGCGTGCCCGCACGATCGGCTCCGTTTGATTGAGCCTTGATCGGTCATTTCATTTTACATTTCAATACATGCAATACGCTCGGCTCCGTTTGATTGAGCCTTGAATGCACAGTTCAATTTACATTTCCAGTTCATGCAATACGTTCGGCTCCGTTTGATTGAGCCTTGAGCGCACAGTTCAATTTACGTTTCCAGTTCATGCAATTCGATCGGCTCCGTTTGATTGAGCCTTGATCGCACAGTTCATTTATGTTGATTATTATATGATGTTGGTATGTTCATGTATGCTATCGATTGTTAATGTATGTTATAATTGTAACTGATGTTGCCATTGCTTGATTTCATACATATGCTCTTTTATGATTATGCACAATATTTTATTGATAAACTAATCAGAAAATCATTATCAAATGTTTATCTATAAGGTTCACTCGCCAACTTATGTTGACCCAAAAACCTCCCATTTTTACGCATGATACAGGTGAACCAGCAGCAGCTAGGAACACATAGGACCTGGATTAGAAGAAATAAAACGATTTAGTATTTGGATTATCATGTCTGGTTATTTTCCTTTGTAATGAATGAACATGTTTGGATGTTTGAGAAATGTAACTTTGACTTCATTTAATTATGAAACATAATAGTAAATGTCATGTGCTTTGGTGATAACCCAATTATGCCCCGACTCTTAATTCCGCTGCGGGTCGGGGTGTGACAAATATGGTGGATACGCCGCTGGTACTTCCTATATATAAGTATTCTTGTCAAAGGATCAGAGGCATTGTCAGGCGGTTATGAGAAGTTCCATGTAGGTTTTAGTATTAGAAGTTTATTTTAGGATATAACCTTATCTCTCCAAACGTACCAAAACTCTTGCGCATGAAATCATATTTAGTCAATCAACTCTGTTAATCAATATTCATTATCATAGGCATCAAAAAGCGATTCCTGTAGCAGGGTATTCAACCCTTACAAGGAACGTTACCGCCTCAAACAAAATTTAAACTCTTACTCTCTTCTAAGCATGTAATTGTCAAATTAAAACACCATCCTTTTTAGACAAATATGCCACTACTTAAATTTCGGGACGAAATTTCTAAAAGAAGGGGATACTGTAACATCCGCCAAAAACCGGATTTACCAAACCCGCTTCGTTTATAAACCGAACAATCAGTTAAAAATTTTGTTACGTATTTAATGCCCAAATTAATTTTAAACGATACATAATTAATAAGTATATTAGAATTTAAAATTTATTTTTGAATATGTATTAAAAATAGTGAATTAAAAATAATATGCTGAAGCCAGGATTCGAACTCGGGTCAGTCGGGTCAACCGGGTCAGCACAGCTTTTACACACACACATTCAACCGCTCCGCCACTCGTGATCTTTGTTTACATATTGAAACAATTAATACATAAATTAAATCTGGAAATCAAAACCCAGTTACACAACGCGCCCAAATCCGTTCACGCCGGAAATCACGACAATTTCGTCAAATTTAGCCGTTTCTTTTTGGTCATAACGTATACATTAACAGTAAGATCGGTTATAACCGAAGAAATCCATCAATTTCATTCATTTCAATTCAAAACCAAAAAATACAATTCAAATCCGGGAGTAATACTTTCTTCATTCAGTGAGCTCGCGAATTTTATCAAAAACACACTCTTCATTTCACTCAGAAAACTTCGCCGGAAGTCGCCGGAAATCTCTGTGAATTAACCAGAAAGTTTCGCCGGAAAACCGAATTCAATCCATCTTTTCTTCTTACCCAAAAATAAGATCATAGAACTCGTACTGACATCACTCCCACTCACCTTAAACCTCTGAAGAATCTCTGTCGCAAGAAATTTCACTCGCCGGAATTCTCTGCAAGTCGCCGGAAAACCGGGACTTTCATCTACACGGTAATTACCTCGATTTTTCTGTTTTTATTCCATTATTATACAAATTCTAACACCATTCCAGCACTCAGAATCAACCCCAGACGACATTGCTGGATTTTTCTGTCTTCGCCGGAAAATTTCTGAAAGTTTCAGAATCTCGCTGATAACCGGTATGATCATGTAATCTACTGATAATCGTTACCCAGTGATTCAATTTCACCTCTAATTCATCCAAACTAATTTATTGAATTCGAACAGAAGGGGCTCCCAAAACAGAGCCGACGATTTTTGCCGGACTTCTGAAGAAGGACGATCAGTTGGGTACAATCAATCCCCAAACCTGTTTCTGTTCATTATCTTACGATTGCTCATAATGTTCGTTAAATTAATTTAACAAATAACAGTTAGATAACTGTTGCCTGAGTTTTGAACGAAGAAGACGAAGTAGTTATGTTATAAGATTATTTAAAATCGGAATTATAAACGGGTTAGACACACAGTCCAGTGGTGGACTGTGTGCAAATAAATACATACACGTCGCGAGTTCGATTCCTGTCCCAACCTCATTCGCTGTAATAAAATGCCTTTTCAAAAAAAAAAAACTGAACCGGGTTAATTCAGTAATATGTTAAGTATAATAAAAACTAGAATATTTACCAAGTTAGACACACAGTCCAGCGGTGGACTGTGTGCCAAACTAAACCACAGGTCCCGGGTTCGAGACCTGTGGAGTGCACCGAGTCGTTACATTAAAATCTTTTTAAAATAAATGATTTTCGGATTAATTTAATTAGTATATAAATGTAATTAAAAACAGAAATATTTCGGGTTAGACACGTAGCTCAGTTGGTAGAGCTGCGTGCACGCGTACGGGAGGTCTCGGGTTCGAGCCTCACCCGGCGCATACACTTACACAATAAAACCGGTCAACAAGTCAACGGTCCACGGTCAACAAGTCAACGGTCAAAAAGTCAACATTTTTTATTATTTTTATTTATTTATTTTATTTAAAAATCAATTAAAAATACTTAAAAATAACATTTTTAAAGTTAGAAAATAGCCTAAAACTCACAAAAAAAATATATCCAAAAATCCTATTAAAGTTGTTAATAAAATCCATTTATTTACCTTACTTTTCTTTATTAATTAGGTTAGTTATTCCTCGACGATCAATCCTCTAAACTCGTGCGCATTCATCATCATTCACCGAACGCACCCACTGTGAGTGAATCTCTATAAATTCCCCGTTTAAATCACGTTTTTTGGGTGTATCATGTGTCTTACTATTTATTATATTTAAATCATTGTGCATACATCATATCATGAATAAATGTGCATTCAGCTTGTATAAACTGTTTGTGTGGTTATTGTTTAGATTTAATTTATTATTTTCAGTACATGCAATTTCATAGGCCGCCGCTCCCCATTACATTATGAGCGTTGAGCATGTTCCCCATTACATTATGAGCGTGAACCTGGCGTGCCAACATATGATCGGCTCCGTTTGATTGAGCCTTGATCGCACAGACATTTATCATTTTCAGTACATGCAATACGATCGGCTTCGTTTGATTGAGCGTTGATCGCACAGTTTCATTCATGTTATATATTTATGCAAGTTGATATGTTATTGTATGCTGTTGGTTTATTAATGTATGTTATTGTTTTGTTGTTGTTTGATATCGTATGCTAATGGTTTGTTATTGTATGCTAATTGTTGTTGTTGTATGTATATTTACGTTTGTTCATATATGAATTTTGCACAATTTTTCCATATTAAATACAAACAGAAAAAAAATAATAAATGTTTTCTAACAAGGTTCACTCGCCAACTTTTTGTTGATTCAAAAATCATTTTTACACATGATACAGGTGAACAGGATGAAGCCAGGAAAACATAGGAAATGCCTTAGAAGAAAATAATGAAGTCTAGAATGATGTGTAGAACATGATGTAATTATGATTATATGTTTCCCTTTAATTTATAATAATAAATATGAAACGTTATAATAAATGTCATGAGCTTTGATGATAACCCAATCATGCCCCGATCATCTTTTCCGCTGCGGGTCGGGGTGTGACAGATTGGTATCAGAGCCATGACTATAGGGATATAGGATAGATTATTAGACCCTTAGAGCCTATACTATAGTTGATTAGATTTTAATTGTTTATGTGGTTATATGCAAACTCATGATGTTTATTTTCTTCATATTTATTACATACACAAATGCATGCAAACATTTCCAATATTACATTTTGTAATATATAGTGAATTATAATTACAGTCAAACATACATACTTACATACACATTCATCATACATATTTCAATGTTCACATATTCAAATCATCTTCATACTTTTGTTATTCAATGATTTTGTCGCGTTTTTCATTTTTCAAATCTCATCAAAGTGAGTTCTGCGACGGGCATGTAGTAACTGTAAGGGTACAAGTACCGGTAGTCGGAACGTCCTGTCTAGGTTGGCATTCGTATAAATCCAATATAACGGACCAGTTTGCCTACCTGGGGACTAACGATGAGAGTACGAAGGACCTATTAGGCCAAAGCATGCCACACCAAACGTCGTTCGAACTAACCCCACTTTGAGGTGTCACCGTGTCCACACCTGGACACATTCCGAATATCATACGTTACATATTTCTCGATTTTCTCCGGGTTTTAGTGTACGTAACAAGGCTAACACATGCGAACCATATGAAAAACCCGGTATTCATGGGGGCCCACATGATTACGAAGGTGAAGTATGGCGGCATGCAAGGCCCAATTACGAGCAAAGCCCAAGACATCCTATGGATGTAGTAGATTTATTTTGCTATGTTTATTTTATGAATGTTCATTCCTAAATACGAAACATGATCCCAAAAGCATCCAACTCATACTCTTGATATGTATTTCTTGTAGATGTCTTCTAGTCACGCTCGTAGGAAGATGAGAGCAGGAAAAGCCTGCGAGCGCATGGCTGCCCTAATCGCTCAACAAATGGCTGCCGTAATACCCAACATTGTAATTCAAGTCCAACAAGCCCTTACCGCTAATCCCGTCAATCAAGAAGTTCAAAATGTTATCATCCCTCCCCCAAATACCACTAAATGCACCTACAAGCATTTCAAATCCTGCGACCCTACAAAATACGAAGGGACTGAAGGTGTTACCGCTCTTCTCTATTGGTTTGAAGAAATGGAAAACATTTTTCTAACTTGCGATTGCCCCGATGATCGCAAAGTGCGATATGCTACTGGTCGTTTATTTGGAATAACACTTACTTGGTGGAATACAGAGAATGCCAAATGGGGTGTTGAAGATACTATGACTCTGACTTGGGAAGAGTTGAAAGAAATCATGACAAGACGGTTTTGCCCAAGGAGCGAAATCAAGAAATTAGAGGATGAGTTCTATTCGTTGAAACAAAAGGAAGGCGACCACACCACGTACAACAAAAGATTCCTTGAGTTAAATCAAATGGTTCCCAACTTGTTCACTCCCCTCTACCGTTTGATCGAGCACTACATTCGAGGTCTTCCTTCAAAAATTCAAGACTCTGTAATAAGTACCACACCTGCAACTTTGGAAGCAGCAATGGAGATAGCTACAGAGCTCACCGAGAACCGTATACGGAATAAAGACTTCAGGGAGGAGAAGAAGAAAGATAAAGCATCAACTGAAATTTCAAACTCCACCCAAACCGAACCTCTTTCTCAACCCATTTCCAAGAGGAAACGAGATGAGCAACTTTTCGCTGTCACCCAACGCAATCAACCAGCCTTACAAGCCGTACCCCTCCAAGCTATCCCAATCACTCAAGTAGCACCCAACTTAACCTACCCAAATAAGAAACCTTACCTTGGACCTCACCCTCGATGTAACACCTGTTTTTATCACCATCCATCTACTGTACTTTGTCGACTATGTGCGAATTGTGGACGCTATGGTCATTTGAGCAAAGTTTGCCGCACCTCTCAAAACCAAACCTCACCCCCTACTCAAAACATGATCCAAACATATCAACAACCCCAATACCCCATGTTCCCATATGTTCGAGCTTGTTTCAATTGTGGCGACCCTACCTATTTTAGAAACACGTGCCCTCAATTGGTTAACATCATAAACGCCCAAGCTCAAGCAAACCCAGTTAACCAAGCAAATCAAGAAAACCCAACCACTAGGCCACCAGCAAGAAGAAGAGTTTTCAACATCAACGCCAATCCGGTTGAAGATAATGACTGCCCAAACGAAAACACCCAACTAGTCCCCTTCACTGAAAATCAAGATTCAACTCCAACCGCTTAGTTTTATGTTTTTCTTTATGACTATCTCAATTTTTCACGTTTCTAAATTTTAAATTGGAAATTTATCCAAGGATCTTAATGCAAACTACTATTTCAGTTTTGTTTTAAACTCATTGATTTAACATTCATACCATCTTACATCTCAACGTATTTCAATCTCATTATTTAAAGAAGTTGGGCTGTGTCTCACTTCTACATAGACTAACCTCTCCATCACAACAAACGAGAGAGGGACTGTCATCATTCAAACATGTATACTATCAGAATTATGACGCAGGCATTGTTTGTTGTGTTTATTTATGTTTTAGAGTCACATAGAACTAATCATAACTTACGGATAAAGCCAATGAAAATTTGACAAGAATATGGTGGATACGCCGCTGGTACTTCCTATATATAAGTATTCTTGTCAAAGGATCAGAGGCATTATCAGGCGGTTATGAGAGGTTCCATGTTGGATTTAGTAATGTTTTGGTTGAAATTTGTTTTACACTCACTGATTTAACATTCATATCAACTCGTCATATAAAGAAATTGGATTGTCTTCCATTTTCTACATAGACTAACCTCTTCATCATAACAAACGAGAGAGGTATTGTCATCATTCAAGGACTCAAGCTTTGGTTGTTGTGTTTGTTTATGTTTTAGAGTCGCATAGGACTAATCATAACTTACCGATAAAACCAATGAAAATTTGACGAGAATATGGTGGATACGCTGCTGGTACTTCCTATATATAAGTATTCTTGTCAAAGGATCAGAGGCATTATCAGGCGGTTATGAGAAGTTCCATGTAGGATTTAGTAATGTCTTGATTGAAGTTTGTGTTATACTCACTGATTTAGCATTCATATCAACTCATCATTTAAAGGAATTGGATTGTGTCATCAATCAAACATGTATGCTATCAGAATTAGGACTCAGACATTGGTTGTTGTGTTTATTTATGTTCTAGAGTCACATCATAGAACCAATCATAACTTACTGATAAAACCAATGAAAATTTGACAAGAATATTGTAACATTTGTATAAATCGGATCTCCAAAACCCGCTCCGTTTGTAATCTTGTACCAAGTTATGAAATTTCATTAATTATTTATGATTATTTCGGGTTTAAACATTACACAATTAATAAATAAACTAAACCATAAAAATTATATTTGATAAAAAGTTAAAATGAAATAAATAAAAACATTTGTAGCTGACCGGACTCGAACCCGGGTCAACTGCCTCCAACAACTTAACATCCACTTCTCAAACCACTCCGCCACGACGTGTTTTCTGTAACAATTGGCAACTAAATGGATCTTATACGCGAACTCAAATTAACCATTGGTGCCATCTGAATAACGGAAACCGGCAAACTGAACGCTAAATCTTTTCGACTTCTTTTGGCTAGCTCATAACCGATGGATATCGGTTTCTAATTAAGTCCTAATTGAATGAACTTAAAGACTTCATCACTTTCGGTATTTGAAACCGAAAATGTACCAAACTCTGATTTAATCCAAGTCCTGATCATTTGCGCGAATCATAACTATCACAACAACACTCAATTTCATTTTCGTCAAGATTCTGAACCGTAAGACCCTCTGAATTCGATCGCCGGAAATTTTCTGCAACTCACCGGAAAACCGGGACTTGCATTTTCACGGTAATTCTTCTGACTCTTTTTGTTTAAAACATGTGATTAGTCAATCTCTAACACAATTCCATCATCAGAATCAATCTTAGCCAACATTTATCGGAAATCTCACCTTCGCCGGAAAGTTTCTGAAATTGCCGGAATTTCACTGTGAAAGGGTAAGACATCCTACATTTCATTTAAACCTTGTTTAGATGATTTAATTCTATAAATAATCGACCCACACTGTTAATTGTTTCGACAGTCGGAACTCAATTTCTGTACCGACAAAACTTTCGCCGGATTTCTGTGTTTATCTCCAATCGGTAAATCCTGTTCCTAAAACTCTTTCCATTCCTTACTATTGAATTACTGTTAGTGTTTAAGATCTTTGAAAGTCGCAAAATCAATCTTAACCAGTTGGAATACGCTGACAGTTTAATCCGACGAAGAAGATGAACCTATTTCAGAATATAAGAGTAATTAAAATTCGGTTTATAAACGGGTTAGACACACAGTCCAGCGGTGGACTGTGTGCACATTTTATAATCACGTCGCGAGTTCGATCCTTACTACACACACTCTGCGTAATAACTTTCCTTTTTATTCATGAACTAACCGGGTTAGAGCGAGTAGTTGTTAAGTATAATATAAATCAAGAATATAACTGGGTTAGACACACAGTCCAGCGGTGGACTGTGTGCAAAGTAAACTACACGTCGCGCGATCGAGTTCCGTCACAAGCATCGGTTCAATGAGATTAAAACGTTTTGCAAAATAAAGGAATTTTCGGTAAATTCGAATAAGTGTATAAATATAATTAAAACTGGATTTCTAGCGGGTTAGTCACGTAGCTCAGTTGGTAGAGCTACGTGCGCGTGAACGGAAGGTCACCGGTTCGAATCCCACTTGGCGCAAGTATTTACCGCTGACCGAACCGGTCAACGGTCAACGGTCAACGGTCAAACAGTAAAAAAATAATATTTTTTTTAAATATTTATTTGTTTAATTTAAATTAAAAATCAATTAAAAATACTTAAAAATAACATTTTTAAAGATAGAAAATAGCCATAAACTCACAAAAATATATTTAAAAATCCCGATAAAATCCCTAATAAAATCCATCCATTTAATATATTTTTATCCATTATTGTTTAGGTTAGTGTTTCCTCGTTGACTCGTTTCGTCTAAATCGTGCGCATCTCACCATCTCAAGATTCAACGTACCCAATGTGAGTGAACCCTTCAAATTCCCCGTTTTAATCACGTTTTTGGGGTGTATCATGTGTCTTGTTCATTTACATATTTATAACTAAGTTATTGTGCATATATCATATCATGACATGTGTGTTAGTTGTTGCTGTTAAGTAGTTATTATTGTTTGCAAATTATTATTTCAGTACATGCAATTGCCGAGGCCGTAGCTCCCCATCCATCGAGGTTGAGTTTGATCCCCATTTTATTATGCGGTTGATCAGGGCGTGCCCGCACGATCGGCTCCGTTTGATTGAGCCTTGATCGGTCATTTCATTTTACATTTCAATACATGCAATACGCTCGGCTCCGTTTGATTGAGCCTTGAGTGCACAGTTCAATTTACATTTCCAGTTCATGCAATACGTTCGGCTCCGTTTGATTGAGCCTTGAGCGCACAGTTCAATTTACGTTTCCAGTTCATGCAATTCGATCGGCTCCGTTTGATTGAGCCTTGATCGCACAGTTCATTTATGTTGATTATTATATGATGTTGGTATGTTCATGTATGCTATCGATTGTTAATGTATGTTATAATTGTAACTGATGTTGCCATTGCTTGATTTCATACATATGCTCTTTTATGATTATGCACAATATTTTATTGATAAACTAATCAGAAAATCATTATCAAATGTTTATCTATAAGGTTCACTCGCCAACTTATGTTGACCCAAAAACCTCCCATTTTTACGCATGATACAGGTGAACCAGCAGCAGCTAGGAACACATAGGACCTGGATTAGAAGAAATAAAACGATTTAGTATTTGGATTATCATGTCTGGTTATTTTCCTTTGTAATGAATGGACATGTTTGGATGTTTGAGAAATGTAACTTTGACTTCATTTAATTATGAAACATAATAGTAAATGTCATGTGCTTTGGTGATAACCCAATTATGCCCCGACTCTTAATTCCGCTGCGGGTCGGGGTGTGACAGATTGGTATCAGAGCCATGACTATAGGGATATAGGATAGGTTATTAGACCCTTAGAGCCTATACTATTGTCGATTAGAAACTTATGAGAATTTTGTGTGTTATATGCAAAATTTCATGATGTTTATATGTTTATGTTAAATGTTACATTTGATATTGTTCAAGCATGTTCATAAGTATGTATTATCAAATAATGCCTATCATGAAATAGTATGATCATAATATATCACATCCATGCAAGCACACACCACATCATGATTGATTTTACAATGATTTTCGTGTTTTCAAATCTCATCAAAGTGAGTTCTCATGACGGGCATGTAGTAACTGGAAGGGTACTAGTACCGGTAGTCGGAACGTCCTGTCTAGGCTGGCATTCGTATAAATCCAAAATAAAGGACCAGTTTGCCTACCTGGGGACTAACGATGAGAGTACGAAATACCTATTAGGCCAAAGCATGCTATACCAAACGTCGTGAGAGCTAATCCCACTTTGAGTTGTCATTGTGTCTACACCTGGACACGTTCCGACCAAACATCTCATGAACATATTTTGTGGTTAGCATTCGGGGGATGCGAGTGTTAATTTGCCAATACTAATGTGAATCCTACCAAGCCAATAGCCATGGCCCACATGACTATATAGGTGAAGGTATGGGGGACATTTGAGGCCCAACATGAGCGAACCCAAGACATCCTTTGGATGTAGTTGCATTATTGATATTTATGTTATTTTCATTTTCTTAAAGACACATGACACCTAAAAAGATACCATAAACTCACAATCTTCTCATTTCATGATCCTGTAGATGTCGTCTAGACCGCATCGAAGGAGTAGGAACTCGGAAAAGTCTCGGGAACGTTTGGCCACTCATATCGCAAATCAAATGGCCACGATATTACCTGACATCATAGTACAAGTACAACAAGCCCTTGCTGCAAATCCTACTAACCCTCCTCAACAACAGGACCAGATCATCAACAACCCTCCTACCATCAAATGCTCCTACAAACATTTTAAGTCCTGCGATCCCCCAAAATTCGAAGGGACTGAGGGAGTCACTGCTCTCCTACATTGGTTCGAGGAGATGGAAAACGTTTTCTTAAACTGCGATTGTCCTGAGGATCGCAAAGTTCGTTATGCCACCGGGAGACTACTTGGTGTAGCTCTCACTTGGTGGAATACCGAGAAAGGAAAGAGTGGAACGGAAGATGCGATGGCCTTAACTTGGGAGGAGTTAAGGGAAATCATGACTAGGCGATTCTGTCCTAGGAGTGAAATTAAGAAATTGGAAGATGAATTTCATGCCTTGAAGCAAAAAGATGGTGATCACTCTATTTACAACAAAAGGTTTTTAGAGTTGAACCAAATGGTTTCAAACTTATTCACTCCAATCTACCGTCTGATAGAGCATTACATTCGAGGACTTCCCTCGAAAATCCAAGATTCGGTCCTCAGCGTTTCACCAATAACACTAGAAGCAGCCATGGAGTTGGCGACAGAACTGACCGAAAACCGAATTCGCAATGGTAAGTTCAAGGAGGAAAAGAAGAAAACCCCTGCTGAGGGACAAACCTCAAACCACCACACTCCTTCCTCTAAATTTGCTAACAAGAGGAAGCGTAACACCAGGAACTTTGCAGTCACCCAAACCAACACCCCTGTTCCTGCTGCACCCATCACTCAAGCCACTCCTCCACCCGCGCCATACAAAAGACCATACACAGGGCCACTACCAAAATGTAACCGTTGTCAGTATCACCACTCCCCTGCCTATCCTTGCCAATACTGTACCGGCTGCGGTCGCGCTGGGCACACTGTTCAAAACTGCCGCACGCTTCAACGAACAAACCACCACCAACCTATAACACAAACCCACCAACAATTAATGGGTCAAGCCCAACAACAACAACCATTTCCACCCACTCAACATTTAGCCCAAACATACTATCAACCCAACTACCCTATGGGCCAACCTATGCGGGCTTGTTTCAATTGCGGTGATCCAAGTCATTTCAGGAACACATGTCCAAGGCTGGTCAATATTATTCATCCTCAGGCCCAAGCCAACCCTGTGAACCAAGCAAACCAAGCTCCTCCACCTGCTAGAGGAAGGGCTTTCAATATTAACGCAAACCAGGCCAGAGCTGACGGCAATGTGGTCAACGGTACGTTTCTTATAAATGGTAGATATGCCTCTATGTTATTTGATACTGGTGCGGATAGAAGTTTCGTGTCATTAGAGTTTGAACCTATCTTAAGTAAAAATCGAGATAAGCTCGCGGAATCCATAACAGTGGAAGTTGCAGATGGAAAACCAGTTTCGTTAGACTCTATTTTACGCAACTGTACGCTCACCCTAAACGACCACGATTTCTCAGTCGATCTTATTCCTATGAAGCTGGGAAGTTTCGACATCATAATCGGAATGGATTGGCTCAGTCAGCATAATGCGGAAGTTGTATGTCGTGAGAAATTTATTCGTATTCCTCTTTCAAACGGTCAGACTCTTCGAATTATTGGAGAAACCTCGGCGAAAGGGCTCAACTTAATGTCTTGTCTTCAAGCTCAAAAATACCTTCGCAAGAATTATGTCGCGTTTTTAGCCCATATCATCAAGAAGGGGACCTCAGAAAAGAAACTTGAAGATATCCCTGTCGTAAAAGATTTCCCACAAGTTTTTCCTGACGACATTTCAGGACTTCCTCCAATCAGAGATGTCGAATTCCGTATCGATCTTATACCCGGTGCTACACCAGTGGCAAAATCTCCATATAGGTTAGCCCCCTCTGAAATGCAAGAGCTAGCCAGTCAATTGCAAGAGTTGACTGACAAGGGATTTATACGCCCCAGCTCATCGCCTTGGGGTGCACCTGTACTTTTTGTAAAGAAGAAGGATGGATCTTTTCGCATGTGCATCGACTACAGAGAGCTCAACAAGTTAACTATCAAAAATCGATATCCTTTACCTCGTATAGATGACCTTCTTGACCAACTACAAGGTGCCAGTTGTTTTTTCGAAAATCGACCTTCGATCTGGCTATCATCAGCTTAGAGTGCATGAAGAAGACGTCCCTAAAACTGCTTTTCGAACTCGATATGGTCACTATGAATTCATGGTTATGCCATTTGGATTAACCAACGCACCAGCTGTTTTCATGGACCTAATGAATAGAGTCTGCAAACCTTACCTTGATCGATTTGTTATTGTTTTCATCGACGATATTCTTATCTATTCAAAAACTAAAGCTGATCATGAGCATCATCTGCGACTTGTTCTTGCACTTCTAGAAAAGGAAAAGCTTTATGCCAAGTTCTCTAAATGTGAATTCTGGTTAAAAGAGGTGCAATTTCTCGGGCATGTAGTCAATGACAAAGGAATACATGTGGACCCATCAAAGATCAAAGCAGTTCAGGAATGGCAAGCTCCACGTACGCCAACTGAAGTAAGGTCTTTTCTTGGACTTGCTGGCTATTATCGTCGGTTCATTTCAAACTTCTCTCGCATTGCGGTGCCACTCACGGCTTTAACCCATAAAGGGAAACCATTCGTATGGGGGCCCAAGCAAGAAGAAGCTTTTCAAACACTCAAGCGAAAACTTTGTGATGCACCAATCCTCACTCTTCCTGAAGGTTGTGATGATTTTGTAGTCTATTGCGACGCGTCAGGACAAGGATTAGGTTGCGTTCTCATGCAAAGAGGAAAAGTCATAGCTTATGCCTCAAGGCAACTCAAGACTCACGAAAAGAACTACACCACTCATGACCTTGAACTTGGAGCCGTTGTATTTGCTCTTAAGATATGGAGACATTATCTTTATGGTACGAAGTGTGAAATATACACTGACCACAAGAGTCTTCAACATATCTTCAATCAGAAAGAGTTAAATATGAGGCAACGAAGATGGGTCGAACTCCTAAATGATTACGACTGTGAAATCAGATACCACCCTGGTAAAGCAAATGTGGTGGCTGATGCACTTAGTCGAAAGGGTTATGCGAACTCCATTCATCTTCTATGTTCGCAAATTAAAACCAATATTAAGGATCAAATTCGAGAAGCTCAACACGTTTCCATAACAGAGGAAGATGTACAAAAAGAGATGTCCTGTGGAGCCGAGCTAAAACTTGAAACTAAATCTGATGGTATCTTGTATTACCTAGATCGTATATGGATTCCTAATCACATCAATCTTTGTGAAACACTAATGCATGAAGCCCATAAGACGCGATATTCTATACACCCAGGAGCCGATAAGATGTATCAAGACCTACGGTACACCTATTGGTGGCCTGGAATGAAGAAAGATATTGCCGTTTTTGTTTCCAAGTGTCTCACTTGTTCTAAAGTAAAGGCTGAACACCAAAGACCCTCAGGACTTCTAGTCCAACCCGAAATACCTGTTTGGAAGTGAGAAAATATAACCATGGATTTCATTACCGGGTTACCTCGTACTTCTAGTGGGTATGACACTATATGGGTGATTATAGACCGACTTACAAAATCAGCTCACTTTATTCCTATTCGGGAAGATTTCAAGAACGAAAAGCTTGCTCGTATTTATATCAACGAAATCGTCAGCCGACATGGAGTTCCATTGAGTATTATTTCTGATCGTGATGGCCGTTTCACCTCACGAACATGGCAAGCAGTACAATCCGCTATGGGCACTCGACTAGATCTCAGTACCGCCTATCATCCTCAAACTGATGGACAGTCTGAGCGCACCATTCAAACCCTTGAGGACATGCTTAGAGCATGTGTCATAGACTTCAAGGGAAATTGGGACGCCCACCTACCGTTAGTCGAATTTTCGTACAACAACAGCTATCATTCTAGCATCGGCATGGCACCTTTTGAAGCTTTATATGGTCGAAAGTGTCGAACTCCTGTTTGTTGGCACGAAATTGGGGAAGCACAAATTACTGGTCCAGAACTGATCCAAGAAACCACAGATAAGATTCATCAAATCCGAAACAATCTTCTAGCGGCTCAAAGCCGTCAAAAGAGTTACGCAGATAAGCGACGGAAGCCCTTGGAGTTTAGCGTTGGTGATCATGTGCTTTTGAAAGTATCACCGTGGAAGGGAGTAGTTCGTTTTGGTCAAAAGGGAAAGCTAGCACCACGTTACGTAGGTCCTTTCAAAATACTCGAAAGAGTAGGTCCTGTAGCATACAAGCTTGACCTACCGGAAGAACTCGACAGGATTCATCCCACATTCCACGTGTCGAACTTGAAGAAGTGCCTCGCTGATGAGAATCTTCATATTCCACTAGAAGATATTCAGATCGATGAATCCATGCATTTTATTGAAAGACCAGTGGAGATTATGGACTATGGAGAAAAGCGTCTACGGTGAAGCCGCATTCCTATTGTTAGGGTACGCTGGGAGTCGAAACGGGGACCTGAGTTTACTTGGGAACGTGAAGACTCAATGCGTGAGAAATACCCTCATCTTTTCCCTACTACTTCAACTGTTTAAATTTCGGGACGAAATTTCTAAAAGTAGGGGATACTGTAACATTTGTATAAATCGGATCTCCAAAACCCGCTCCGTTTTGTAATCTTGTACCAAGTTATGAAATTTCATTAATTATTTATGATTATTTCGGGTTTAAACATTACACAATTAATAAATAAACTAAACCATAAAAATTATATTTGATAAAAAGTTAAAATGAAATAAATAAAAACATTTGTAGCTGACCGGACTCGAACCCGGGTCAACTGCCTCCAACAACTTAACATCCACTTCTCAAACCACTCCGCCACGACGTGTTTTCTGTAACAATTGGCAACTAAATGGATCTTATACGCGAACTCAAATTAACCATTGGTGCCATCTGAATAACGGAAACCGCAAACTGAACGCTAAATCTTTTCGACTTCTTTTGGCTAGCTCATAACCGATGGATATCGGTTTCTAATTAAGTCCTAATTGAATGAACTTAAAGACTTCATCACTTTCGGTATTTGAAACCGAAAATGTACCAAACTCTGATTTAATCCAAGTCCTGATCATTTGCGCGAATCATAACTATCACAACAACACTCAATTTCATTTTCGTCAAGATTCTGAACCGTAAGACCCTCTGAATTCGATCGCCGGAAATTTTCTGCAACTCACCGGAAAACCGGGACTTGCATTTTCACGGTAATTTCTTCGACTCTTTTTGTTTAAAACATGTGATTAGTCAATCTCTAACACAATTCCATCATCAGAATCAATCTTAGCCAACATTTATCGGAAATCTCACCTTCGCCGGAAAGTTTCTGAAATTGCCGGAATTTCACTGTGAAAGGGTAAGACATCCTACATTTCATTTAAACCTTGTTTAGATGATTTAATTCTATAAATAATCGACCCACACTGTTAATTGTTTCGACAGTCGGAACTCAATTTCTGTACCGACAAAACTTTCGCCGGATTTCTGTGTTTATCTCCAATCGGTAAATCCTGTTCCTAAAACTCTTTCCATTCCTTACTATTGAATTACTGTTAGTGTT
Organism: Scalesia atractyloides; assembly: GCA_947069175.1. Classification (NCBI taxonomy): domain Eukaryota; kingdom Viridiplantae; phylum Streptophyta; class Magnoliopsida; order Asterales; family Asteraceae; genus Scalesia; species Scalesia atractyloides. Next base: position 88,785,259 of record CAMTDV010000001.1, read on the forward strand.
TAAGATCTTTGAAAGTCGCAAAATCAATCTTAACCAGTTGGAATACGCTGACAGTTTAATCCGACGAAGAAGATGAACCTATTTCAGAATATAAGAGTAATTAAAATTCGGTTTATAAACGGGTTAGACACACAGTCCAGCGGTGGACTGTGTGCACATTTTATAATCACGTCGCGAGTTCGATCCTTACTACACACACTCTGCGTAATAACTTTCCTTTTTATTCATGAACTAACCGGGTTAGAGCGAGTAGTTGTTAAGTATAATATAAATCAAGAATATAACTGGGTTAGACACACAGTCCAGCGGTGGACTGTGTGCAAAGTAAACTACACGTCGCGCGATCGAGTTCCGTCACAAGCACCGGTTCAATGAGATTAAAACGTTTTGCAAAATAAAGGAATTTTCGGTAAATTCGAATAAGTGTATAAATATAATTAAAACTGGATTTCTAGCGGGTTAGTCACGTAGCTCAGTTGGTAGAGCTACGTGCGCGTGAACGGAAGGTCACCGTTCGAATCCCACTTGGCGCAAGTATTTACCGCTGACCGAACCGGTCAACGGTCAACGGTCAACGGTCAAACAGTAAAAAAATAATATTTTTTTTAAATATTTATTTGTTTAATTTAAATTAAAAATCAATTAAAAATACTTAAAAATAACATTTTTAAAGATAGAAAATAGCCATAAACTCACAAAAATATATTTAAAAATCCCGATAAAATCCCTAATAAAATCCATCCATTTAATATATTTTTATCCATTATTGTTTAGGTTAGTGTTTCCTCGTTGACTCGTTTCGTCTAAATCGTGCGCATCTCACCATCTCAAGATTCAACGTACCCAATGTGAGTGAACCCTTCAAATTCCCCGTTTTAATCACGTTTTTGGGGTGTATCATGTGTCTTGTTCATTTACATATTTATAACTAAGTTATTGTGCATATATCATATCATGACATGTGTGTTAGTTGTTGCTGTTAAGTAGTTATTATTGTTTGCAAATTATTATTTCAGTACATGCAATTGCCGAGGCCGTAGCTCCCCATCCATCGAGGTTGAGTTTGATCCCCATTTTATTATGCGGTTGATCAGGGCGTGCCCGCACGATCGGCTCCGTTTGATTGAGCCTTGATCGGTCATTTCATTTTACATTTCAATACATGCAATACGCTCGGCTCCGTTTGATTGAGCCTTGAGTGCACAGTTCAATTTACATTTCCAGTTCATGCAATACGTTCGGCTCCGTTTGATTGAGCCTTGAGCGCACAGTTCAATTTACGTTTCCAGTTCATGCAATTCGATCGGCTCCGTTTGATTGAGCCTTGATCGCACAGTTCATTTATGTTGATTATTATATGATGTTGGTATGTTCATGTATGCTATCGATTGTTAATGTATGTTATAATTGTAACTGATGTTGCCATTGCTTGATTTCATACATATGCTCTTTTATGATTATGCACAATATTTTATTGATAAACTAATCAGAAAATCATTATCAAATGTTTATCTATAAGGTTCACTCGCCAACTTATGTTGACCCAAAAACCTCCCATTTTTACGCATGATACAGGTGAACCAGCAGCAGCTAGGAACACATAGGACCTGGATTAGAAGAAATAAAACGATTTAGTATTTGGATTATCATGTCTGGTTATTTTCCTTTGTAATGAATGGACATGTTTGGATGTTTGAGAAATGTAACTTTGACTTCATTTAATTATGAAACATAATAGTAAATGTCATGTGCTTTGGTGATAACCCAATTATGCACCGACTCTTAATTCCGCTGCGGGTCGGGGTGTGACAAATATGGTGGATACGCCGCTGGTACTTCCTATATATAAGTATTCTTGTCAAAGGATCAGAGGCATTGTCAGGCGGTTATGAGAAGTTCCATGTAGGTTTTAGTATTAGAAGTTTATTTTAGGATATAACCTTATCTCTCCAAACGTACCAAAACTCTTGCGCATGAAATCATATTTAGTCAATCAACTCTGTTAATCAATATTCATTATCATAGGCATCAAAAAGCGATTCCTGTAGCAGGGTATTCAACCCTTACAAGGAACGTTACCGCCTCAAACAAAATTTAAACTCTTACTCTCTTCTAAGCATGTAATTGTCAAATTAAAACACCATCCTTTTTAGACAAATATGCCACTACTTAAATTTCGGGACGAAATTTCTAAAAGAAGGGGATACTGTAACATCCGCCAAAAACCGGATTTACCAAACCCGCTTCGTTTATAAACCGAACAATCAGTTAAAAATTTTGTTACGTATTTAATGCCCAAATTAATTTTAAACGATACATAATTAATAAGTATATTAGAATTTAAAATTTATTTTTGAATATGTATTAAAAATAGTGAATTAAAAATAATATGCTGAAGCCAGGATTCGAACTCGGGTCAGTCGGGTCAACCGGGTCAGCACAGCTTTTACACACACACATTCAACCGCTCCGCCACTCGTGATCTTTGTTTACATATTGAAACAATTAATACATAAATTAAATCTGGAAATCAAAACCCAGTTACACAACGCGCCCAAATCCGTTCACGCCGGAAATCACGACAATTTCGTCAAATTTAGCCGTTTCTTTTTGGTCATAACGTATACATTAACAGTAAGATCGGTTATAACCGAAGAAATCCATCAATTTCATTCATTTCAATTCAAAACCAAAAAATACAATTCAAATCCGGGAGTAATACTTTCTTCATTCAGTGAGCTCGCGAATTTTATCAAAAACACACTCTTCATTTCACTCAGAAAACTTCGCCGGAAGTCGCCGGAAATCTCTGTGAATTAACCAGAAAGTTTCGCCGGAAAACCGAATTCAATCCATCTTTTCTTCTTACCCAAAAATAAGATCATAGAACTCGTACTGACATCACTCCCACTCACCTTAAACCTCTGAAGAATCTCTGTCGCAAGAAATTTCACTCGCCGGAATTCTCTGCAAGTCGCCGGAAAACCGGGACTTTCATCTACACGGTAATTACCTCGATTTTTCTGTTTTATTTCCATTATTATACAAATTCTAACACCATTCCAGCACTCAGAATCAACCCCAGACGACATTGCTGGATTTTTCTGTCTTCGCCGGAAAATTTCTGAAAGTTTCAGAATCTCGCTGATAACCGGTATGATCATGTAATCTACTGATAATCGTTACCCAGTGATTCAATTTCACCTCTAATTCATCCAAACTAATTATTGAATTCGAACAGAAGGGGCTCCCAAAACAGAGCCGACGATTTTTGCCGGACTTCTGAAGAAGGACGATCAGTTGGGTACAATCAATCCCCAAACCTGTTTCTGTTCATTATCTTACGATTGCTCATAATGTTCGTTAAATTAATTTAACAAATAACAGTTAGATAACTGTTGCCTGAGTTTTGAACGAAGAAGACGAAGTAGTTATGTTATAAGATTATTTAAAATCGGAATTATAAACGGGTTAGACACACAGTCCAGTGGTGGACTGTGTGCAAATAAATACATACACGTCGCGAGTTCGATTCCTGTCCCAACCTCATTCGCTGTAATAAAATGCCTTTTCAAAAAAAAAAAAAACTGAACCGGGTTAATTCAGTAATATGTTAAGTATAATAAAAACTAGAATATTTACCAAGTTAGACACACAGTCCAGCGGTGGACTGTGTGCCAAACTAAACCACAGGTCCCGGGTTCGAGACCTGTGGAGTGCACCGAGTCGTTACATTAAAATCTTTTTAAAATAAATGATTTTCGGATTAATTTAATTAGTATATAAATGTAATTAAAAACAGAAATATTTCGGGTTAGACACGTAGCTCAGTTGGTAGAGCTGCGTGCACGCGTACGGGAGGTCTCGGGTTCGAGCCTCACCCGGCGCATACACTTACACAATAAAACCGGTCAACAAGTCAACGGTCCACGGTCAACAAGTCAACGGTCAAAAAGTCAACATTTTTTATTATTTTTATTTATTTATTTTATTTAAAAATCAATTAAAAATACTTAAAAATAACATTTTTAAAGTTAGAAAATAGCCTAAAACTCACAAAAAAAATATATCCAAAAATCCTATTAAAGTTGTTAATAAAATCCATTTATTTACCTTACTTTTCTTTATTAATTAGGTTAGTTATTCCTCGACGATCAATCCTCTAAACTCGTGCGCATTCATCATCATTCACCGAACGCACCCACTGTGAGTGAATCTCTATAAATTCCCCGTTTAAATCACGTTTTTTGGGTGTATCATGTGTCTTACTATTTATTATATTTAAATCATTGTGCATACATCATATCATGAATAAATGTGCATTCAGCTTGTATAAACTGTTTGTGTGGTTATTGTTTAGATTTAATTTATTATTTTCAGTACATGCAATTTCATAGGCCGCCGCTCCCCATTACATTATGAGCGTTGAGCATGTTCCCCATTACATTATGAGCGTGAACCTGGCGTGCCAACATATGATCGGCTCCGTTTGATTGAGCCTTGATCGCACAGACATTTATCATTTTCAGTACATGCAATACGATCGGCTTCGTTTGATTGAGCGTTGATCGCACAGTTTCATTCATGTTATATATTTATGCAAGTTGATATGTTATTGTATGCTGTTGGTTTATTAATGTATGTTATTGTTTTGTTGTTGTTTGATATCGTATGCTAATGGTTTGTTATTGTATGCTAATTGTTGTTGTTGTATGTATATTTACGTTTGTTCATATATGAATTTTGCACAATTTTTCCATATTAAATACAAACAGAAAAAAAATAATAAATGTTTTCTAACAAGGTTCACTCGCCAACTTTTTGTTGATTCAAAAATCATTTTTACACATGATACAGGTGAACAGGATGAAGCCAGGAAAACATAGGAAATGCCTTAGAAGAAAATAATGAAGTCTAGAATGATGTGTAGAACATGATGTAATTATGATTATATGTTTCCCTTTAATTTGTAATAATAAATATGAAACGTTATAATAAATGTCATGAGCTTTGATGATAACCCAATCATGCCCCGATCATCTTTTCCGCTGCGGGTCGGGGTGTGACAAAGGTTGAGTAAGAGGCTATTTGTTTATCTCTTAATGGGGCTCTGAATGGTTCAGACCTCTTACTGGTTCAGACTATTTGTTTCACGAGCAGATGTCTGAATGGTTCAGACATTTGCCTCTAAATGGCTAAGAATTATACTAAGTCTGAAAAGTTAAGACCTCTAATCTAAACTGGTTCGACATTTGTCTCTGAATGGTTAAGCATAAAACTGACTCTTAATGATTCAGACATCTTACTGGTTCAACACTTAACCATTCAGAAGTTGCCAAACAGCCCCTAAGATGCTATGCTTGTTAGGATAGCATACATTGAAGCTATATTAATAAGTTCTGCTCAAATATTGTTATAAGCACTTTTAGTTTGAATATTGAATCTAAGTGTTTATTATGAGAATAATTAGATGTTTGATATGATTTTGAAATTCCATAAATGGTCAATGGCAAAGAAATGGGAGCAAGTACAAATAGATATAAAGGGCAAAGAGGTAGCTAAAATTGTGGCAATGCGGTAGTAAAATAGTAACAAAAAGCGGTAGAAAAACAGTGACAAAAGACGATAGCAAAACCATAGCAAAAAGGTAAAATGGTAGCAAATAGTTAACAATAGGGCATTGTTACGTATGGTTTTTCTATCGAGTTTTTGATTGCAAAACGGTGGCAAAAAGGCAATTGGTACCGTTTTGTGACCGAAAATGCAATCGCAAAAACTCAATTCTCTAGTAGTGTTAGAAGTGAGATAAGATAATGGGATTTATAATAACTAAGGATCTTAAACCAATTCAATATTTGTAATTGATGCTTTCCATTTACAACGGTTTAATTAATCTAGATGAAATAACGAAGGATATTAAACTAATAAAGTGCTTTGTATTATGATATTAATCATCTTTTATATATGTAGGTGTACGCAAGACAAATACACGTGAACTTATATTATAAACCATATATATATATATATATATATATATATATATATATATAAAGAGAGAGAGAGAGCGAGGATAAATAAATGCATGAAAGTTGTTCATGTTTCACCTTTGAAATATAAAGAGTTGAAATGGACATAATCTATGGTTATAATTTCTGTGGTGCAATAATTAATGATGCAACTAAAAACCAAAATTTGGATCGGTACACCCTCTTTAACATTCATTAAAGTTAAAACCATTACAAAACAAGAAAAATAAAAACTGTTATTATCAGAATATTCAACTTTTTGCTTGTCCTTCGATCTTTCTGATCACGTTATCTAGTCATTCCACATTGTGAAAACGCTTGGGTTTGATTCTTGAACCGATGAATCACCAGACCAGCCAGCATAGTTGTTCTCTGTTGGCAAATTATCATAATCAACCTTAACCATAGCTAGCTCCTCAGCGGTACTCCCTGACTGACCAAGAAAATTACCTAAATACCCTCCGCCGCTATAGCTCCCACTCGAGCTACCACCGTTGTTAGTACGATCCATCAAAGAAGATGAAGATCCACCCATGTTCATCAACCCATGAAGCAAAACCGGGTTGTTTTGAAGATAACTATTGTAGAACTGCGGTGTTTGACTTGAAGATTGGTGAGAGCCATGCATGTTATAAGGGTGATGATGATGATGGGATTGTAGGTAACTTTGGTGAAACTGAGGGTCTTGAGTGGAATAGTGAGAAATTTCAGGGTTATGTAAAGTTAGCAAAGGTTGTGGCGATTGTGTTTCAAATGGTTGTTGTAAAAGAGGGTAGGCTTGTAACACACCACCCGCATTGGCCGAGGTTCCAAAAGGAAAACCTGAGCCAAGAGCGATCATTTCTTCGCGCTTTCTTGATGACTCAATTGCTTGAGCCTCTTTTAAGCGTTTCGCAGCTCCTCCACCGATGGGGAGAGTGTTGCTTTCAAGTATACTTTTAACATCATAACGGTTCATGTCAAAATTTGTAACGGCACTTAGTCCTCGAAATTTTATAGCCGCTATGTCATATGCTTCAGCCGCTTCTTCCTCCGTACCTGCATGAGTTTTCTAGTTAATTATATGCACTCATAAAAGAAACATAAATAATAGCAACATAAATACAAGATTTTAAATATGTACACATTGTTTTGGAATATGAAAGAAATAAATGCAATAAAACAATGAGCGTGTAATGTGGGCCAAAACCCAAAATTTGAATTGTGTTTTTATGAAGTTAATAAAAGCTAGTGTTATGGTAATCCACATGGTAAACTAGAGACTTTGTAGGTGCATGCATATACATAGGTTTTTGAGAAGAATTTAATTAAGATAGATGAATGAACACAAGATCTGATTACTGATGAAACATGGTACATACTGAAAGTTCCCAAGTAGAGATCTTTGTTGCCTGCAACTCTTCCTATCCTTGCTTGCCATCTTCCATGCTGATGATGTCTGATCATGTGATTTAACAACTTGTATAAGACTATGAAAGAGAGAGACATTATAACATAGAGAGAGAAGAAGGTCTTGATTAGGGTTTGGTACCTGGTTACACCTCGATACATCGATGCACCACGTGAAAATCCACTACTCTTCCTGTAACAAAACAACCGATGATTAACTAAAACTAAAGGCGACTACATGACCAGTGAGGATTGTTTTCCATACGTGTTTGCTGACAGTAAAAAGTAAATAAGTTTCTAACCTTCGAATGGATGCTACAAATTCTTGTCTAGTCATGTGTTTCATGTCCTCAATTTCCTTTTCGTAATTAGTAATCTGTAATAAACACAAGAAAGAACTCTATCATCGCGATTCACTTAAGATATAAACACATTACCTGCATGTACTTAAAAAAAAAAAAAAACATTGATGGCAAGAAGAATATATACCGGAAAGTTAGTGGTAGTAGAAGTTCCCCAGTACTTGAGTGCAGCCATATCATAAGCCCTAGCTGCTTTCTCTTCTTTGTCATATCCACCTAACCACCAAAATTAGTAATAAAATGAGATCATTTCAACTTTGAATAGAAGATCATGATATTGATGAAAGTTAACTCGACAGTCGACACTATGATGTAAATAATCAAACTTACCGAGATAAACTGCACCAATAGAAAAGCCAAACGACAGTATTCCAAAAAACAAAAACAAAAAAAGTTAGTAAATAAAAGAAATAATAAACCCTAGAGAAAAATAAGTTAAAAAATGATAAAAATTATCATAAAAGAATCAAGAATCACAACATCAACTTGATTTGAGTACGAACACTACTAAACAAATGAGTATCGCCCACAGATAAAGCAATCAGTGACACTCGACTGTTTTGGATTGGAAGTTGTTTTCTTGAACACAGAAAATTTAAAAAAAACTAATGAAAATTGTTTACCTTGACGTCCTTTTCTTGATTGCCCTTCTCTTCTACAACTATTATCCCATAAATGAGCTTCATATCTTCCTGTCCATCTATGCCTGCAATTTGATAATTCAAATAGCATAAAAAATGTTAATAAAGTGCTTAAAAATCTGAGTTAATAATGTAATAAATATCTACAAATATAATAATAGTAATAACCGACCTAGTTACACCACGATAGATTGAGGTTCTTTGACCAAAAGTATCCAAAGTCCTTCTAGGGTTAGCTTCAACAATACTTGTAGTAGTATTGGTATTATCATTGCTAGTGTTATCAGTACCGGTACTTGTTTCACAAGTTGAACGCTTTCCACTACCCATAGACAATGTCAAAGACTGCAAAGTGCTTGAATTTTCTGGAAGTTCATAGCTTGTAGGTGTGGCAGATAAAGTGTTTTGAACTTGTGGCAACAAACTGCTGTTTGTGAACAGATAATCTGTGTCATTACCTGCTTGCATATCATTGTATGTCACAAGTTCTGAAGAATTTTCTGACTTGCTCACACCCAAAAAATCAGCAACTTTAGGGACTTGATCATTGCTACCTTGTGCCCCAATCAAGTTCCATTCTACAACATTTTTGTTAAAAAAGATTACATAAACATAAACAAATAGTTAACATGGTTAACAAATATATATACATATATATTATTCTACCTTGGTTAGAGAAAGGGGTGTCTATGTTTTCATGAACAAGACCTAAAGAAAAATTGTGAGACTGAGCAGTGTGAAGATGGGGTGGTAAAGATGAATGAGTTGGAGAAAGAGGAAATGAAAGCCAGTTGTTTGAATTCATCTATTCTTCTTTGAACTTGAGAAGCTAATAATAAGTTAACACCTGAAGAAATCTAACAAAGCATAAAAGCAAGTGATAATTAGCTAGTGAATGAAAGCACAAGAGTTAAAGAATTAACATAGTAGCTATGGAAAGGGTTAATGGTATAAATATATATATTACCCTAAAGCGGTAAAATAGTTACAGAGAATTCAGGGTGAGGAGATGGTTTTTAAAAAAGATTGAAGAGAAGAGGAAAAGGAAAGAATTTATTAGAAAGATGAGAGTGTTAATAAATACTCCTTTATCTTTCTATCCTCTCTCTTTTTATTCATAGAAGCCCTTCTGCAATGTTCATTCTGCAATGTTCATTTTAAGTAGTCTGACTCCAGCATCTTACACACAAATTGTTTTATATGATATAGTTAATTTTTTTAATATTTAATTGCATTATTAGTTCTAGTATGCGATTTAATAATTTGTTTTATAATAAGGGTAACAAGGCACGAGTGCCTTTATTATACTAAGAAGTTTCAACTTAGACAATTCCTCTTGTAAATAAAATTATTATAAAAATAAACTGATATTGTCTTTAGCAGCGAAAATGGATGTTACAATGCTAGTATTCACATTGTTAGTACGTATTATCCGTCACTTAGTCCTATATAGATTATCAAAATTTAAATTGCATGATGATAACATGCTATGGGATATGTTTATACACTCAAAACTCAATATAAATTTTATAAAATATTAATTGGTATTGTTGAAAGTAAAGAGAAGATATTTACGATAAAAGATCAAATTCACTTAAAAATAAATTTATGATAAATTCTTTGGATATCTTTCTCACCTCTCTCACACTCTATTCTAATCCAACTTGAGTTGTATTGGAACTCACTAAACACCTCGTACTTGCAAAAAATTGACACCCCAAAGTCCAGCATTCCCACACTATCTAAATCATCTTATTGGACTATATGTATGTGTATACAAGTTTATAAAATAATAGGATTAATAAATCAGCTGCTAGTAATCTAGGAAATTCTTTATTATTAAATACAAAATTAAAATTAATAGGTGTTAGTATATTATAAATGGAAGAGGATGTTGATCCCCGTGCAGTGTTGCAGGTGTTCTAAATTTAAGAATAGTTATGATCGAGTAGCAGAAGTAATTGAGTAAAATCTACGATATTTAGTTCTACCAAAAGATTTAAAATGAAGATGCAAAAGATTTGTTTTATGGATTGAAATTAAATTAAAATTAATTAAAAGAGGAGAGAGAGAGGATTGAGAAAACCAAGTAGAAATCTGTTGACCAGGTAATTGGGAAACGCACTCGTCAAAAAAGTAAATTAAGAAACAACAAAAAATAATAACTTTGTTGGGTTACAGTAATTAGTTCCTACTAAGCCTCTTTAATATAATTTAGTTCTTTTTAATTTTCTGCTTTCTGTCTTCCACTTACTGGTTTGATCGGTCAAAGTAAATTCTTTTGAGTTTTGACAGTCTTTTGTTTTTTCTTTTTATTGCATATTCAGCGTATGTAACAAAATTATTTTGTTTTAGCAATTTATAAATAGAATACTTAAGATATATGATGTTTTTAACAATAATGATAAGTAGCTTCAATATGATGATTTTTTTTTCGAAAACTATATTTACACATAAGTACATAGAGGCTGTACTTTTTTATGACACTAAAGACTTAAAAGGGTATATATCTGAGTACTTTCAACGATATACATATCCGTCAATAATTCTTCAATGAGACGACAGTGATTCATCAATAAATTATCGGTAAAAATCTATGGAGAAAAAAAAAACTAAGTGCAGGTTTAGACTATACCAACTCATAACGCAAAAAAAAATCTCTTAAACAAGCCGGAGTAACTTTTGTTGATATAGTCATAACCACTGAAGTGTTAATAGACTGAAAACAAATACTATAAGCATCTTCATAACTTTGAGACAAGGAAAAAATGAAAATTATATAGTTTTCTCATCATAACTGTTTACAATTTTTTTGCTAACATTTTATTAAAATTAATTAAACACATTTTGGGCACTGTTACAAAGTGGTCAAAGATTTCAACTTCTATTAATTACTACTTATGATCGATATTGTCAGGCTAGCTAGCTCGTACCCTGTTATATATAATAATATGTATTCTTGGCGTTGAAAAAAATATATATATTCTTGCCATTCAAAAGAAATTTATAAGTAGTTCGAATTAAATTTAACGATAATACCAACTTGATAAAGTTATAAAAAAATGTTTTATTATTAGTATTTAGATTATAGAAAAAAAAACTGATTTAAAGAGCACAATCCAATTTTAGGTTTGATCACTGAGCTAGTCCAAGCAGGCTATCTCTAGCTAGCCTATATCTTGTTGGCAGTTGCATTACCCAACAAAGACTGCCTAAAACATGTGAATATCGAATTCCACTATACGGGATCAAGCAGCCGATGTTTAATTGTTTCTTCAACTTATAGGTTCCTAAAATAAACAAATCCTGTAGCCCATAAAACATTATCATTTTGATCAAAGACAAACCTAAATTCACACCACTCATGACTAATTAATCGTTTTGATTCCTGTTCTATTCATTTGTTTGATACATAGGGATGATATACTCGGTAAGATAGATGAACTGCATGAGGACGGATTGTCTAGAGGTAACCATCTTAGAGAGTAGTTCTAGTAGTACGTGAGCTTATGGTTAAACTTTGTTGAGCAAACTTACCTCATTGTATCACCTTTATAAATAGATGTACATTTCTAGCTTTTAGATATGTCACAATATACACGGTATAATTTCATCTACGTATCTTAGTTCTCATTACGGTATCAGAGGCGTAGATCTCCTTTACGTAACTAAATACAAAATCCAGTTAAATATGAAACTAAAACAATACTTACTTGATCATGCTGCTCAATCGAAGGTTTTAATTCCACAGGTTTTTTTATTAGCAATAAAAAAATACTAGTTCAGTTGATGAAGCGAGCAGTCATCAATTTGGAGAAATGTTTGTTAGCTAAGACCAAATAGAAGATCGATTTTCATTTTACTTGGGATGTGATTTTGGTTCGGTCTTTTAGGACACAAGGCATCCATACTTCCCATTCCATAATTCTCTCACAACCAATTTAATTAAGGGTGTGTATATTCACATACCTCGATGCCTATTTACAAACCTAAGGGAGATCCTTACATACGTCACGTACATGTCTGTACGTGGCGTATATGGTTTATTTCTCTGACCAGATACCAAAAATGGGACCTCTATATACACCACTTACAGACCTGTACACGGCGTATAGGGTTTATGTCTTCGACCACGGGATGAAACCTAGTACAGTGTCAAATCAATCACATATACGCCACATACATGCCTGTACTAGGCTTCTATACACCATGTATAGGCCTGTATGTGGCGTATATAATTGTTTGGTTTGACTTTGATTCGATGTTGTCTGAGCTCGATAAAAGTATAAGCCAAGTACAGGGTTGTACGAGGCGTATACATGTGAATTTGGTTTCTTGAAATAGTGGTATGCAGACGCTCCTTCATAAGGCTTTTCTTCCCTGGTTGTCAAACAATCGTGAAGCTAAAATGTCACCAGTCTAGGATGGAAACTATTTTTTAGCAGTATTCCAACAATTCCTAGAGCGTGCCTGAAACCAAGGAGAATTATGGCGTTCCAAATTCTAACAAGGAAAAGGAGATAAATGTGTCTGACGTTCATGCTCATCAAATGAAACCGTTGCTAGACTTGAACGAGTCTCCGGCTCTCTCTCCTGATGAACACTATTATCCAGCACAATAAGGGTATCCGGATTCCGGATGTAGTTACCAATCTTTTTATGCACAATAAGACTATTTTGCTGGATACGAAGGATACGGTGGTGACCAACCGTGTTATGATCAGCAACCACCTAACTCGAGTAACACTTACAAAATTAACAATGCATCACATTTTTTACGTGCAACAAGACCATCTGGGTGGATACGAAGGATATGGTGGTGAGCAACCGTATTATGAAAAAACAATGCATAACACTTTTTGTATGTGCAAAAAGACTATTCGGAGGGCGGAAGATACAGTGGTGAGCCTTCGAACACACCACCGTATGATGGCAAGGATCCGATGAAGAATCCCCTAACCTGGGCAATCCCTACCAAACTAAGCAGGTATCGCGTTTATTTATTAAAATGTTATATGTTAAAATTAGTATATATAATTAAAAAAAATTAGAGTCCTAAATTTAAAATATAAGTTAAGCGTATCGGTATAACAACTTTTGAAGTCTTTAAAAGAACTGAAGGAATGGGTACAAAATAAGGCAAATGAGAATGGTTACGTTTTTGTGACATGTCGACCGTGGTGGTAAGCACCGTACTAAAGAAACGGTTAGGAAAGCCGGCAACAAAAAACTTGGTTGCCCGTTTTCACCAATAGCGGTGCGGGCGGACAACAATGATATATGGGAGATAGTAGTGGGAAACCTAGAACAAAACCACGAACCTGCTTTCGATTTGTTTGCCCACGCGTTTGTGCGAAGATTTTCTTCTAGCGAATACAAGTTGATAGAGCAACTGACAGCTCAAAACATGAAGCCACGCAACATTTATTAAACCATAAGGAAGCAATTCCCCGACAACCTCCATGTTCAGAAAAACATACAAAATGCGGTGCAGAAGATTAGAGCATCACAAAGAGACGGGCATACTCCAATGTAGACACTAGAAACCATGTAGTTGAACAACTACTTACCTTACGAGATCCGACAAAAACCCGTAACTAATGTCGTAACAAAGTTTTTCTTTGTTCATCCCCTAAAGTGTGTAAATAGTCAACTTGGATGTGCCAATAGTTTGTGCCTTCATCAAATAACTAGCTTCAAATAGTAACAAATTTATTTTCAATAATTACAAAAAATATAGTATAGAAAATATGAAGGTTATTAAAAAAGACCACATTTCATTAACATAGATACAAATTAAAAATAAAATATAAATAGTTTAAAATTTGTTTTTGTTAAAACATTTTAGAGGACCAATAAATATTTGTTTTGTAAACAGTTTGATTTTCATTAAAATTTATATCAGAATGTGTAGAAAAACTTAATAAGCACAAATTATTTAAGAAAAATAAAATTAATTGTTAAATTAAATATTATGATAAAATCTAGAAAAAGAAATGATTTGGAGTCACAAAGTTCGGTTTAAAGTTGAACTAAATGATCAGTGATGTAATCACCTCTTTTTTAGAAAAAAAAAAAAAAAAACTCCATATCACAACACATGATAAGGGGTTAAAATCGGTACCCAAGACTACATCATATTTTTACTTGGTACCAAAATGATATATGTTCCACTATTGTGTGGCCTTGCGGCTTAGCTTGAGAACATCTTCACCAAAGGATTGTCCTCTACTCAGTTTGCCTATCTAATATTCAAATTTAACATTCGTACAATCATTTAGTTTGTAAGTCATGTTAGATCTAGCTCTATGTCATATTTGTTGAGCAACATATCTCATTGTATGATCACCTCTATAACTGGATGAACATTTTTGTCATATCCCTTTCTTTATTCTCATTAAACCCAAAGGTTGGTACTTATAAGCCACAACTAGATGGTGAATATGGGTGTTCGTTATTTAAATCACGCTGAAACAACTCAAAATGCGATTCAATATATTCGAATTCGAATAAATAAGTCGGTTTCAAATTTTAGCTTGTTTGAATTGAATAATTGTATGAAGCTGGTAAATAAGTCGATTTGAAATTAAGTTTCCGTTATTTGAAATTATTTGAATGACCTAAGTAACATATATGTGTGTGTCTTGCATATTTTTTATAGGCAAAAGATCAAATACAAATAATCTTGATTATGTAGGGTAATTTTATCTTATAGCTTAATTTGTAGAGCATCATTATAATTATCTACAAATGATCTTGTAGGATAATTTTGATCCTATAGAGTAATTACAATTAAAATAATTACGAAAATGTCACCGCATTTTTTTACATTTTCATGTCTTTCGTACGTTTTGTACGATAAAATTATTTGTATAAGATCTTTGCCCATTTATTATATGCCATATAACTATTTTTTAGTTGGGCTAGTGTATTGTTTTTCTTATAACCCTCTTTTGAGAAAGTTTCTATTATGTATGTGTTAGATTTTAAAAGTTGGGAAAAATAGTAATTTAGTTTTTTTCTTTCTATTTTAATTAGTTGAATAAGCTCAAATTCAAATAAGCATATTCGAATTTCAGGAGAGTTTGAATACAAGTTTCAAAACTTCGAATTTTAATAACGTAAAATTTGACTTATTCAACTCGATGAACACCCTGATGGCCAGTACAAATAAATATAGGAAGGATACACCCAGATCAATTGTGTTGAACCACCTGAGTGGTCATGTTAGCCAGGAATGAACTGTGCGTATGGAACCACCCAATTTATACTATGCAGGGTACCTTTATTGAACCTTTTCTTAGGTTCACCATGATGAAGCATGTGAAATGAGAGGAAACCTATATAAAATAACTAGTACGATGTGATAAACATACTTATATCTCTAATGATAACACAATGGCATTCTCTCATTACAACCTTCTCGCTATATCGTCTTATTAAATCCATACATTTTCCCATTATTTATGTATCTACAACAGTGCCAAAATGATAAAACAGCCCGGCCCTGAGTTGATCAAGAATAGTGACAAATATGGACTCAATTGTCTTCAATGTTCTAATGGGCTCATCACGTGCCGCTCTAATGGATGAGCAACCCAACCCTTGGAATATACTATAGCCCCAGGTGGCGAAGAGTTGACATCAAGGTGCCATACATAACCACTTTGAATATTCGACTCATTTACCAAGTAGGGTCTCGCAAACTCTTTGTTCTTTGCCTTCAATTACATCGTCATAAAACAAGTATAGAAATTGATTATTACTTTGCCCTATAATAAATTAATTAATTCTTCACAAATGTGTATCTAATTGCATAGAGAGAGGTTCTATAAATTAGGTCATATAAATTTGGCATTACTCATGCATAAAGTAAGAAACACAGAGAATCTGTAAAGGTAATAAAACTAAAAATGATGAATAATTAAAGGGTTAAAGGCGATTTATGTACTGCTTCATGACATTTTTAATGAATTTAATCACACGTTTACTGTCAAAGTTAATTGTAGAGATATGTGAATATTGTCAGAAATATACATATAAAATACACAATATTAATAAAAAAATAAACCGGTTGACTGAAGTGCTCCAAAACAAGGAGGCAAGGACCCACGTCTCTCGCCACCTTTTCCAACCTTTTAAAACTCGTAGCAATAGATTATGCATTTGTGCATGCGTGTGTGTGTGTTTAAAAGTGTAGCTGTAGGTGAAGAATCGGCTCAAGAAACATCGACAAATTGAAGATAAAAATGAAGAATAAACGGGAATATAAATACCCAAAAAAGAAAAAAATATAAATAAATAAAGAAGCAACATAGAAGCAGAAGAAGAATGAAAACAATCACTTGTGTGAAACTGACTAGATATTCAACTGTTGTGGACTGTCAGTGAGTCAGGGATGAAGATTCTTTTTTTATATTGTTTGGGAAAGGTGGTGGGGATTTACCACCGGCCATTAATATTAGGGTTTCTAAAAGTAATTAAACTAATCAATAATTCCATTTTTAATTAAGTTTTAGAAGATGAATCTGTATATAAATATACATATATGATCTATAAACATATACATGCATGTGTGCATATAGAAATCAACGTTTCAGGATTTGTGGCAACATTCGATGGAATGTAACTGCTACAATATCACCTATCAAATCATTTACACCCTGAGTTTGAAAAATTAATCTATTTTTTTTCTTTAATTCATGTAAAAACTGTTATACAACTAGGAGTGAGCAGAGAATGAGCATTTGTAAGATATATAAAGTGTGCATTTGTCATCGTAATCGAAAAATATTAATATTGTTTGATCCATTTGGTATATCTTAAAGGCTAAAATTCAGAATTAAATATGTTTTAAACTTTGTGAGTGAGCTATTGATGGGTAAAGTTTGAACATCTAGTAAATAAAACACTCATAAAGAAGTTGTAACAAGCTCGATCATTCTCTGGTTTGATTGCTACCGTTTATAGTTTTTGCTATAATATAAGAAAATTTTAAAACATGATGCTTGTAAACAAGATATCAAATATGTAGCCAATTTAATATCATATTAGTATTTATTATTCCTTAAAATATGTTACGTTTAATTCAAGATATTGGATATAATTTGGTAAATACCAAGAATGTCTTTAAAACAGAATAGTTACATAATCTTTTCACAAATACTAATTTAAATTTGTTGTGTTAATGTCAATTTTACCCATAAAACTATTTCTAATCCAATGGTGAAAATAAATCGCAAGATTGATTTAGTTTTTACATCAAATAACAAGATATGAAAAATAGAAAATTAGAATCGAACATCAATTGATTACTAGAGATTTACGACCCGTTTATTGAATCAAAATGATTACATAGAATTTACGGTAAAATGATTAAAAAAATCTATTTAAGAATTCTCTCAGGACGGCTTATATACACATGTATAGTTACCTCTAACGATGTAACATAAAAGCAAAGTGAATCTTTTAATTTTATGGTACACACTTGGAAGCCTAATGTATGAAAATCTGGTATAGGTATATGAATTGTGCTAGGGACGTTGGGCTGGAGGTTGAAAATGGTCAAGTTTATTCGATTCTTGGGCATATTGTAGATGTTGCTTTGTAAAAGATCTTAACAATGCACATCTATAAGTGGTTATGCATTTCAGGTTTTGTGAAGCCTTGTTAGTTGGAAGGTATCGCCACAAACATACTATAGCTTTGTCAACTATTGAAGATGTGTATATAGGCAATAAAGATGTTACATGGCTTAAGGACATCTGGACTTGGGGTTAAGTACAATGATGTTGTGGTCTTAAATGATAACTAGTGTCAATACACCTATCAAAGAATTAGATATATTAATACAATATGTATTAGTGGTATGTTATATTACATAAAGGATGTTACAAACTTAAATGTGGTAAAGGTTGATATTGATTAAAATCTTGCTAAGATTTTAATGAAGGCATCATAAGGTTCTAAATTTCTACAATGTTAAAAATGAGTCGAACATTAGCTTAACAAGTTGAGATTTGGACTTTGCACTAAGGTTAACTAGTAATCTTTACGGTTGGAACTGATGAGCGTATGTAGCAATGGTGTATCAGTTGTAAAATTGTTTAGAAGAAACTTGTGTGGTAGTTACGTATGTGGATAGTAACACCAAAATATTACTGAATTGCACAAACTAGTTTTTAAGGTAAAATCACTTAAAATACTAACTACATACGTGAAAAGCAAGTGAACCTATCATTATATAGTATAGTTAAGATAAGTTAACAAGTATCAATCCGTGAACATGGTAGCTCTTAGTACTAAATTTGTCTATAATTACGTAACCTATGTAAGCGAGGTGGGTTGTAGAAGCAGAACTCAGGATTAGAAAATCAAGTTTTATAGAACAATAATTATCAAGAACTAAATCACCGAAGAATGAATGGCACAGATGAAGGATATTGTTCATTGAACTATCTCAAGAACTAACTTGATAATAGTGTATGAAGTGCTTAGATGGATTCATACCGACTAAGGTTAATCCTATAAAAAATGGAATGGATGTTATAGACACACCTCAAAACCAAGTTTAGCGAAGCGATATTTGCATAGATTCTTATGACTTAGGGTTTTATAGGAATATTGCGACTTACGAACTAATCAAGATTAACCAAATAGAAAACCTTATATAGTTTCCATATCTTTTTAATCGGATCCTTCACGTAGGTAGTTCACACATTTACCAATTATGTTATTCAGTTGTCTATTACCAGTTATGGTTTCAAGTCCTGAGTTAATGGACGTCAATATAACCTAGAGATAAGATAAATCGGATCTAACATGTATAACCTCACCGAAAGACCGAATCAATTGCACAACTCAATATCAAAATAATTACGCAGTACTTATCCATACACATCATAAGAGTAAATCCATAACAAACTACTGAAATCGTACTACATAAATAAATTAAACATCAAATCATAAAAAAAACATTCAACAAATCATTTCATCCGGATAATTAAAGAGATGTATAACGGGACATGATGAACAAAGGCAAAATAAATACCAAAACCATCATGAATAATAAGTTAGGAGACAAGAAAATTGTAAAAGAAAAACAAAGAAATGAAAAAAGAATCTGGCAGGTCATCACTTCCCACGAGTTTAGATCTTCAATTGTCATGTCTTTTCGCTTGCTTCTCCTCCAAACAGCCTTCCAACAACACTTTATATCGTTCACAGACATCCAAAGTCAATCTGTAGGATTTCTCCAGCGTCTGGTATTTATAAACGATATTTCTTAGGGTTTCGACCAGCGTACGACCAGTAACATCATTTAAGGTGTACGGGTTGTACCCTTTGTTGACTGGCCCACTAGAGTTTCTTTTTCTTTATTATGTCGGCAGCAGGTACATGTCACATCCCAATCGTTTTCCTTGTTCTTCTCCTTTTTCAACCCCCTTGATGCTTTATTACGTCAAAAGCTTCTGTTTCTATCAAAACTGTAAATTATTAACATTTATCATTAATTAACTTTTCTTATAAAATTTGAGGTACACCGGATACAAACATGGGTAGTTTACATATAAAAACTATGACATCTCATACTTTCAAGTTAACGTTGTTAACTCTCTCAGTTAAATCTTTATGATTTATAGAACTCTCACAAACACAATTATTTTATATGTGCAATTATATTGAACATGCAAGTTATAACTTATGGGATTAATCTAAACTATGAGGACTGATCCTTTACATACGCTTAAAGTTAAATTGACTAACTTCTTACGCAAGATTAGGAACTTGTAAACACGAGGGACTTGTTTGGCCTAAACACGCCAAGTTATATGTATAACTCTCTACCCAAGTTTGGTTTTGTATACCTAATGTAACACCTTGTAAAATCGTATCCAATAGTATAGTGACACGTGTTGTATTTTTTAAATATACTCTGTTAAAGACCAATAAGGACTAAAGGCGTCAACAAGCTCAAACTGAGTCTCTGAGTGACGGTCCGATGTCAACATGCATAAATAACAGCCTCTGAGTGACTGATATGTCAACATGCTTAAATCAATAGCCTCTGAGTGACTGATATGTCAACATGCTTGAAATTTGGTCTCTGAGTGACTGATACGTCAACATGCCCAGCCTCTGAGTGACATCGGAATCAAAATGCTTATAATAACTCTGAGTGATCCTTTGTGAAGTCCTAACTCTCATGCGTGCCATTTGTTGGATGAGAGAGTTCAATTTTGTAAATATGTGAAAGTTGGATGATGGAGGGATTAAAAGCGTAAACATGTTAATTTATACCTCTGAGTGACCTTTTAACGAACCGAGAGCTCGACAATGTCCGGGCATAATCCCGGGTATGCAAGTATTGGCAATGAAGGGCTAAAAGTGCCAAAAAGGTGTTTAAAAAGGTTTTTATAAGCTTCTATAAGTTAAGGGGTTAAAGCGTCAAATTTTGAAAGTTGCCCGGGGGCGGTTGCGGGCCGCGAGAGACGTGGTCTGTGTCTCTCGCAGGGCGCGAGAACAGACCTGCAGTAGAAACTTTGTTTGGTCTCCAAGCAAAACTCCAAAACCATTAATTCGAAACCATGGCTTCTCTAAACTGCCATGCCACGTTTTGGGACACTTGTAAGGTTCTTCTTCTTACACCCCTTAACATCTGGCTTCACCTCCTTTGAGTTCTCCAACTATAAATAGGTGATCAAGTTCACCATTTGAACTTGCACCTTTCTAAATCATAACTGTTCTCCCTCCTATAGAGGTTCCTAGCTGAAAGGAGCATCCAACTTAGTTCTCTTGCATTGTAGGAACCTCTTGTAAGTGTTCCTTGCTCTTGCATTTTCGTTTATAGGCTTTTATAGCCAAAAAGTCAAGCATTTTTCAGAAAACGCTTTGACTTTCGGTTAAGACCATTATGGTCCAGCCATTGTTCAAACTGAACATGGCTAAGTAATCGTAATAATCTAGGTGTTAATCCCTATAAAGGGCACCTCCTGAAGATCACGTTTGCTAGACCAATTGACGGGTCAAAGTTATGATATTAAAAAGTCAAACAGACCCTTTTTTGGAAAAATTATAAATTGATCTTATATATTATGAAATCTGTTTTGACACTTAAACAAGTTGGTAATAATTATTAGAACATGTAAGAACATGTTTGGCTCGTCAATTTCAGTTCTAGGGTCGGTTCGCAACCGAAAGTCACGAAGTTTGACTTCTGCTTTGACTTTCAATTCTGACCCGATTTAGCTTAGTTACCTACTGATCTAAAGTTGCATTATGATCATAATATAATGTAGCATAACCCTCTGAGGTTATATTACATGATCATAATCAGAATCCAAGTTTATGCGCAAGTTCCATAATTATGCCATCTTTGACCAAAATGTCCTTTTTGCATAAAACAAGGTTTAAATGGTAATGAACTTGAAAATGAGTTTTCTACTGATGTAATATTATAAGTAGGATTATTTGAGATGTTAAACCAAGTTATAAACTGAGTTTTTAAGCAAGTCCTTAAACTATGTCGATAAATGACGGTTTTAGCCCCTGTGGCTTATAAAATAGTTTTAATCAAATCTTTTCAGAGTAAACCATTTATCTACTGATATGTTATACTAAATAACATATTTTAAACATTTTTAACGGACTATAACATCAGTTTTTATAAATATCACTTAAAGACGTCATATTACGACATAAGCGCCGTTTCGGCACATAGTATGGTTTTAAACCATATTAATGGACCAAGACTTATTACCTGCTGATTTTAAAACTTATTTCAAACATATTTACAGTAGGTACATGTTATAAACTCAGAATCCCAAATAATTTATAAACTATGTGTAAAATGACCAAAATGCCTCTTCGGTGCATAGTTTGGTCATAAAAGGTAAAATGCACATATAATTGATATCCTACTGATATTATATCATAAATAAAGTATTTTTCCAAAATACTTATAATCATAACATTAAATTATATTCAAGTTCCTTTTATATGATATGAAATTACCAAAACACCCTTATGAGGCATAATTTCGTTTTAAAACCTTAACGGGCATACAAGTTGATATCCTACTGATATCTTAACTTATTTAAAGTATAATGGCATATAGAAATTGTCCATAACTTATCCGCTTACCCATTATCGCTTATGAGCGTACGGTTGATTATACGTAACTATTTTACAGAAATTAACCAAAACGGGTTTAACCTTTTCATTTAAGTTTCAAAATACAGAATGTATATAGTTTACCCATATTATACAAGTCAAGTACTTGTCGGGTTTAAACTACATTCTATCCAATCATCGTTTAATCAAGCGTTATACGTATTGATCATGTACACTCTTCGGTTTAAAAGACCGTAAGTATTTAATTGGCTAGTTTATGCCATAATCCAGACTAGAGCCTTCTCGGTAAATGCTATCTGCACTTGGTACTTTTGTATACTGCTGAGTTATTTAAAAATAAAAGAAGAAGACTAGCTCAGGTAAATACTCTCGACTTATTTTCCCTATACGGGCTTGATACAGTAAATTATTACCGCTTGGTCCAAAATGGGGTCAATCGAATGCCCATTTATGGCTAGTAAACCCCATATTTCGTTTTAATCAGTTTTGTTTGATAACTTAAACATCGGGGGTTACCGTGTCCTGGATATCCTGGGCTCAATACATTAGTTATTGGCCACGACCTTAGCACAGGGTGTAGGCATACACCCTTTGATGCTCATATGCAACATGCCCAAGACGTTGGGGATGACTCCTTCGTGAGTCCTGAGTGGTGTGTATTTAATCATGTCTTGGTTTCTGTCCCGAGACCTGAATGTATTGACAAACATGTGAATCTGATACAAGGTTGAATTTCAACTTTCCCAAGTTAATAAAAGATTTTGTGTCGTTTTGCACTTGAAACCATTTTAAAGTTTTCAAAATGAGTCAATTGAGTGTATTTACCAGCGTAAGCTGACGTATCGTCCAAATACTAAACTGCAGGTACAATACGAAATAGGCCAGAAGCTGCTCGGTAGTGAATAAAAGGATCTTGCAAATCCTTAGATCTGCCTAAAGTCTGTTTTATATTCTTTCTTGTAAATTTATGATCCGCCTGTGGATCTTCTATTACAAGCTTGTATATTATTTTGTATTTTCGAATATTCGGTTTGTAATAGTAATTTTACTCCAAGACTTCCGTTGCGCCGTGTTTAATTGACTATGATGATTATCAACTGACGTCACGATACTCCCCACCCGGGCCCACCGATGTATGGATTTCGGGTTGGAAATCCGGGGTGTGACAGGGTTGGTATCAGAGCCAACTTTTGAGAGAATTAAACACTAGCCTTTTGTGTTTACTCTCAATCTTACACGAGCACATTCCTTAGACTTCCGAGCCTAGGCAGTGACCTAGGCTTTACTCATTTCATTATTAAGTTATTAGTATGTTTTTAAATTGATTTTTAACAAAAAAATGCCGCCACATGTGAGAGGACAAAGTGGAAGAAGAAAAGGTCCAATGAGGGGAGGACCATCGGGGCGCATACCCCCTCAACCTCATAATCCAGATGCTTACCAAGAATCAGGAGATTCGTCTCCATTTCAACCAGCGAGACGTTCTGTCTCTAATAGACACTCACCCTCACATTCCCAAAATTCTTACCACTCCTACCACTCACACCATTCTCACCATTCGCATACACATTCTTACCATGAAGAATTTAATCCTAACCATTATTTTAACACACCTCCAGCCGATCAAAATCAGTTGGACAAGCCACATCCTATGGACGAGGACTCCGACCCGGAGATGCTACCGTCGGGATCAAATGTGTATCCCATTGAAATTTTGAGCGATTCAAACTCATACGCCGGATCGCCCTACCAAGGTCCCAACGAGTGGGACCAATATTGGAATCAATTTACTTTTGCCCACACTCCTTCTCACCACTCTCAACCACCTCCTGTTCAAGAAGATGGCCACATGGAACTGGTGGACCAAACACATACGCCGGATCGCCCTACCAAGGTCCCAACGGGATCGCTGCCACCTTTGCCTAACTCCTACCCCACGATTCAAGAGGACCCACAAATGGGTGGGCCTTCTAACACCTCATCTGTGGTTGAACCAACACCCACACCTACAGTTCAACCACCACCATCGGGTTATACTAACCCAATCCCTACATATCCAGACACGTGTGGATATGATCCTTATAACCCGTCTACACCGGTAGACTATCAAGCATGGTCGCAAGACCCATACATGCAGGCGGTTATGCACAACGCACTTTACCCATCTCCTTTCCCACCCACTTATCCACCAACTGGATATCCAACTTATGGGTACCAGTATCCGGTTATGCCATAACCCCAACCACAACCTCCGCCACCACTTGAGGCCATCAATGAGGCCTTAGAAAGAATGAAAGAGATGCAGCAGCAGGAGGAGAAAACGGAGAAGAAGACAAATAAGTTCTTCAAGAAACTCTCCAAGCTAGTCAAGGGAAAGAAAGACAAGTGAAGTCTTTTCTATTATATGTAGTCCCTGCATGGATATTGTTATTTCTTTAGTCCCTGCGTGGACATTTTGTTTCTTTTAGTCCTTGCATGGACAATCAGTTTCATTTATTTGTTTCAAGTATTGTAATTTCTTATGAAAATTTAATGAAGTACTTTGGAATTATATATATATGTATTCATCCTCTTGAAAATGAGCGTTTCGATTTTACTCGAAATTTATGCTCTGCGATATAACTCCAAAAAGATCTTAATGGTTTTGATTCTTGCCAAGTGGCACAGACCACATATTTGGCCAAATATATATAAATGATAGTTAAGAACGGAAGGGTCTTCTATCATGATGGTTAAGGGAAGTTATCCTTCTATCTAGAGGTGGTGGACTAAGTTCAAGCCTCCAAGTCATTAAGGTCAATACGACCGGGACTTATAATTAACCATTAAGATCCTCTTATGTTAACATTCAAGTAATGTGCATACTCTTGGTAGTGTGACTTGAGAAATCATGCTAGCCTTCAAGGTAATGGACTATGTCCTAACCTTAATATAACACTTGTGATCTATCTGATCCCGGCTAAATAGCCCTTGTAATCTATTTGATCCCGGCTAATATCACCAGTGCGGTGATTAAACATCCATTAGAGATGTATTTTATATAACCCTTGTGATCTATTTGATCCCGGCTAATATCACCAGTGCTGTGATTAAACATCCATTAGAGATGTATTCATATAGCCCTTGTGATCTATTTGATCCCGGCTAATATTGCCAGTACGATGATTGAACATCCATTAGAGATGTATTTTATATAACCCTTGTGATCTATTTGATCCCGGTTAAATAGCCCTTGTGATCTATTTGATCCTGGCTAATATCACCAGTGCGGTGATTAAACATCCATTAGAGATGTATTTTATATAACCCTTGTGATCTATCTGATCCCGGCTAAATAGCCCTTGTGATCTATTTGATCTCGGCTAATATCACCAGTGCGGTGATTGAACATCCATTAGAGATGTATTTTATATAACCCTTGTGATCTATTTGATCCCGGTTAAATAGCCCTTGTGATCTATTTGATCCCGGCTAATATCACCAGTGCGGTGATTAAACATCCATTAGAGATGTATTTTATATAACCCTTGTGATCTATTTGATCCCGGTTAAATAGCCCTTATGATCTGTTCAATCCCGGCTAAAATAGCCCTTGTGATCGGTTTGATCCCGGCTAATATCATCAGTGCGATGATAAATAAAACATCTATTAAGTGATGTATTACCCTTTCGGGTTATGATCTATTCTATATAGCCTATGTGATCTATTCTGATCCCGGCTAATACCACCAGTGCGGTGACTAAACATCCGGTAGTAATATAGTGCCTATGTGTCGTATTTTATGTCCATTTGTGACAGGCCTATGTGCCATATCTAATGTCCTTTGTGACAAGCCTATGTGCTATAAATTTTCAAATATGACAATGACAGTTGTGACATTGCGATCCCCTGTCTAGTAATAAAAGGACTATGTCCAGATTGTAATTTGCATATGATGGTCCTATTAAGACCTAGGCCAAATATAGTTATATTAAGTCTAAGAGTTGTGATGTCATTCACACTAGTATAGACAATGGATTTTCTTATATCCAATGTTTAAAAGCCGATATGGTTATTATACCATGGCTAAGAGAAAATTTAATTGGTTTATAGAACCAATACTTTGAAGAATGACTAATTCTAATGAGGCACAAAGTAGCCATCGGAACGTCAAAGACGCCGAAAATATAGCCATAAATGATAATGACTTCCAAGCACGCATTAATGCAGCTGTAGAAAAAGCCATGGGTAAGGCCATAGAGAAGTTAAGAGAGTCGAGTGCTACTCGCTCTAAGCCATTATCGATTACACCATCTTCAGCTCATAGGGAGAGCTCCGTTCACTCTTCAAATGCGAAGAGTGAACCAAGGAAAATAGATTTCGCTGAAGGGACCCGTTCTGTTAAAGACGGATGTACCTACAAGTACTTTGTCTCCTGTAAACCCCGAGACTTTAATGGGGAAAAAGGAGCCGTAGAAGCCCTAAAGTGACTGGACGAAATGGAGACCATTGTAGACATCAGCGGTTGTGCTGAAAAGGATGTGGTCAAGTACGTATCACAGTCCTTTAAGGGCGATGCCCTAACATGGTAAAAGGCCATGATTCAGTCAACAGGTAACGTATACCTGTATAATCTGGGATGGTTCAAGTTTGTGGACCTTATTAAGGAAACTTACTGCCCACCTTATGAGGTGGAGAAAATAGAGACAGACTTCTTGTCTCTTTCCATGAAAAACCTAGACTGCCGGAAGTATGTTTCTGATTTCAATTCCCTATCTAGGTTAGTTTCCTATTTAATTACCCTGAATCCAAACGCATTGCATGTTTTATTAATGGGTTAGCGCCCGAGATAAAGGGCATGGTAAAGGCTGCTCAGCCTAGTACCTATAAGTCTGCTGTAGACCTATCTCTCTCTCTCACCCTTGATTTATTGAGGCAAAAGTCAGTAAAGTCTGAAACTGACTGGAAAAGGAAGGAAGATGACAACTCCCATAAGTTTAATAATAAAAATAAAAGAAGATTTGGGTTCAAAGGGAGCCAAGTCAAGTCGGCTCTGATGCCATTTTGCAAGACTTGCAACCGCAAACACTGGGGACAGTGTACTTCTGATCCACAAGCTAGACCTTGTGGCATATGTAAAAGAAGAGGGCACAAGACCCTTGAGTGCAAGGACCTTAAGGATGTTGTATGCTATATCTGCAATGAAAAAGGGCACATTGCAAGTAACTGCCCTAAGAATTCAAGGAATAATAATCCGAAGCCTGGAGAGGCTAAGAAGGGAAATGCACGCGCCTTCGGCTGACTACTAAGGAAGCTGTTAATGACAATAACGTCATAACAGGTACTTTCCCACTTAATGATATTTATGCTAGAGTTCTTTTCGATTCAGGTGCGGATAAATCATTTGTAGATCATAAGTTTAGTAAACTATTAAATTTACCCATAGGAACTCTAGATAAAACCTATGAGATAGAACTTGCTGATGGAACGATAGAATCCACATCTTCCATTACTGATGGATGCTTTATATTCATTAAGAATCATTCCATCCCTATCTATCTTCTGCCAATGAAATTTGCGGGGTTTGATGTTGTCTTAGGAATGGATCGGTTATCTCATAACCAAGCCCGCATTGCATGCGATAAGAAGCTCATTGAGATTAAAACCCCATCTGGTGAAATAATCACCATCCCTGTACACTTTGGATTACCAGACAAGGTGTCATTATTTAAGGCATCCAAGTGTTTGAGAAAAGGCTATGTCATCTACTTGGCACAAGTAACCATAAACGAACCTAAGCCGAACCTTGAAGATCAACCAGTCATCTCGGAATATCCCGATGTTTTCCCTGAAGAATTACCAGGCCTACCTCCGATAGGCAAGTGGAGTTTAGAATAGACATCATACCATGATCAGCACCAGTGGCTAGAGCTCCATATAGGCTAGCACCAACAGAGATGAAGGAATTGAGGACGTAGCTAGACGAACTCTTGGAAAAGGTTTTATTCAGCCTAGTTCCTCGCCTTGGGGAGCTCCTATCCTTTTCGTAAAGAAGAAAGACGGTTCGATGCGAATGTGTATCGATTACCGAGAGCTGAACAAGTTAACAATCAAGAATAGATATCCTCTGTCCAGGATCGATGATTTATTTGACTAACTTCAAGGGGCTAATTACTTTTTTAAGACAGATTTGAGATCAGGATATCATCAGCTGAAGGTTAGAAGTGAATATGTTCCTAAGACAGCCTTCAGGACCCGCTATGGTCACTTCGAATTCTTAGTGATGCCTTTTGGGCTCACAAATGCACCAGCAGCGTTCATGGATCTCATGAATAGAGTCTGCAAGCCATATCTAGATAAGTTTGTCATTGTCTTCATAGACGACATACTTATTTATTCTCGTAATCAAGCTGATCACGAGAAACATCTTCGGTGCATCCTAGAACTATTAAGACAAGAGAAGCTTTATGCTAAGTTCTCTAAATGCGAATTTTGGCTTAGAGAGGTCCAATTTCTTGGACATGTTGTAAGTAAGCGTGGTATCCAAGTGGATCCCGCCAAGATAGAAGCCATAATGAATTGGGAAGTTCCCAAGACTCCATCTGAAAATTCATAGTTTCTTAGGATTGGCTGGTTATTATAGAAGGTTCATTGAGAACTTTTCAAGAATAGCCACTCCTCTAACTACCTTGACCCGTAAGAATGTTAAATATAATTGGGTCCAAAACAACAAGAATCTTTTGAGATTCTAAAACACAAGTTGAGCAACGCTCCGGTGTTATCTCTACCTGAGGGTATTGAGAATTTTGTTGTCTACTGTGATGCTTCGTACACCAGCATAGGCTGTGTGCTAATGCAGAATGGCAAGGTAATTGCCTACGCATCATGACAATTAAAGGTGCATGAAAAGAATTACACCACCCATCATTTGGAACTGGGTGTCGTTGTATTTGAACTAAAACTGTGGAGACATTACTTGTATGGCACAAAGTGTGTTAATATACACAGACCATAAAAGTCTCCAACATCTGTTCAATCAGAAAGAATGACAACGCCGATGGATGGAAACACTTAATGATTTTGATTGCGAGATTCGCTACCATCCGGGCAAGGCAAATGTCGTTGCCGACACTTTAAGTCGCAAAGAAAGGGTTAAACCCATAAGGATTAACACCAAGAGCATTGAGCTCAGAAATAGCTTGAGTGAGAAGCTATTAAATGCGCAAAAACAAGCCCTGTTAGAGGCGAATATCTCTAATGAGGGATTGGGCGGAACTATTGATCAGTTAGCGCTTGGAAAGGATGGAATCCTAAGATTTAATGATAGAATTTGGGTTCCGATCTTTGAAGGACTTAGAGATCTAATCCTCCAAGAAGCACATAGTTCGAGATACTCAGTTCACCTGGGAGGTGACAAGATGTACCAAGATCTGAAAAAGAATTATTGGTGGATGGGTTTGAAGAAATCCATAGCCAATTATGTAGCTAAGTGTCTGACGTGTTCGCAAGTTAAGGCCGAACATCAGAAGCCGTCAGGACTTCTACAACAGCTTGAGATTCCTACTTGGAAATGGGAAATGGTAACTATGGACTTGATTACCAAGTTACTCAAGACCAAAAGTGGAAATGACACTGTTTGGGTCATTGTGGATAGGCTGACTAAATCAGCGCATTTCCTGCCAATTAAAGAGACTTATAGTTCAGATAAATTGGCTAAGTTATACGTGGACAAGATTGTGTCCCTACACGGTGTGCTAGTATCTTGTATCTGACAGAGATACTAGATACACATCTCATTTCTGGAAAAGTTTCCAACAATCGTTAGGCACACGATTAAATTTCAGTACGGCTTACCATCCACAGACTGGTGGTCAAAGTGAGCGTACTATTCAAACTCTGGAAGACATGCTTAGGGCATGTGTGATTGATATAGGTGGAAGCTGGGATGACCACTTACCCCTAAATAGAATTCTCCTACAATAACAGCTATCATACTAGCATCAAGGCTGCTCCTTTTGAGGCCTTGTATGGGAGAAAATGTATAGCGCCCGTGTGTTGGGCGGAAGTTGGGGAAGCCCAACTATCAGGACCGGAGATTGTCCTGGAGACGGAAAAGATTGTACAAATCCGTGATCGTCTCAAAGCTGCCAGAGATAGGCAGAAGAACTATGCAAACAAGAGGCATAAACCTCTTAAGTTCCAAGTAGGGGACAAAGTCATGCTGAAAGTATCACCCTGGAAAGGTGTGATGCGATTTGGAAAGAAGGGCAAGTTGAGTCCAAGATATATTGGACCATTCGAGATAGTCGAATGTGTCGGCACTGTAGCTTATAAGCTCAGGTTGCAAGAGGAGCTTAGTGGAATTCATGACGTATTCCACATATCTAACCTCAAGAAATGTCTAGCCGATGAGTCGCTAGCAATATCGCACGAAGATGTGCAAATTGATGAAAACCTGAGGTTCATTGAGAAACCAATTTCGATCGAGGATCGATAGGTTAAGAAGCTCCGAAGAAAAATGATACCTATAGTAAAGGTTAAGTAGGAAACTTTTAGAGGTCCCGAGTATACATGGAAGGTTGAGTCCACTATGCGACAAAAGTACCCCCTCTTTTTGAATAAAATCTCGAGGTCGAGATTTCTTTTAAGGGGGTGAGGATGTAACACCCTGTAAAATCGTCTCCAATAGTATAGTGACACGTGTTGTATTTTTTAAATATAGTCTCTTAAAGACCAATAAGGACTAAAGGCGTCAACATGCTCAAACTGAGCCTCTGAGTGACGGTCCGATGTCAACATGCATAAATAACAGCCTCTGAGTGACTGATATGTCAACATGCCTAAATCAATAGCCTCTGAGTGACTGATATGTCAACATGCTTGAAATTTGGCCTCTGAGTGACTGATACGTCAACATGCCCAGCCTCTGAGTGACATCAGAATCAACATGCTTATGATAAGCCTCTGAGTGATCCTTTGTGAAGTCCTAACTCTCATACGTGCCATTTGTTTGATGAGAGGGTTCAATTTTATAAATATGTGAAAGTTGGATGATGGAGGGATTAAAAGCGTCAACATGTTAATTTATACCTCTGGGTGACCTTTTAACGAACCGAGAGCTCAACAATGTCCGGGCATAATCCCGGGTATGCCAAGTATTGGCTACGGAGGGCTAAAAATGCCAAAAAGGTGTTTAAAAAGGTTTTTATAAGCTTCTATAAGTTAAGGGGGGTCAAAGTGTCAAATTTTGAAAGTTGCTCGGGGCGGTCGTGGGCCGTGAGAGACGTGGTCTGTGTCTCTCGCAGGGCGCGAGAACAAACCTGCAGTAGAAACTTTGTTTGGTCTCCAAGCAAAACTCCAAAACCATTAATTCGAAACCATGGCTTCTCTAAACTGCTATGCCATGTTTTAGGACACTTGTAAGCTTCTTCTTCTTACACCCCTTAACATCTGGCTTCACCTCCTTTGAGTTCTCCAACTATAAATAGGTGATCAAGTTCACCATTTGAACTTGCACCTTTCTAAATCATAACTGTTCTCCCTCCTATAGAGGTTCCTAGCTGAAAGGAGCATCCAACTTAGTTCTCTTGCATTGTAGGAACCTCTTGTAAGTGTTCCTTGCTCTTGCATTTTCGTTTATAGGCTTTTATAGCCAAAAAGTCAAGCGTTTTTCAGAAAACGCTTTGACTTTCGGTTAAGACCATTATGGTCCAGCCATTGTTCAAAGTGAACATGGCTAAGTAATCGTAATAATCTAGGTGTTAGTCCCTATAAAGGGCACCTCCTGAAGATCACGTTTGCTAGACCAATTGACGGGTCAAAGTTATGATATTAAAAAGTCAAACAGACCCTTTTTTGAAAAAATTATAAATTGATCTTATATATGTTATGAAATCTGTTTTGACACTTAAACAAGTTGGTAATAATTATTAGAACATGTAAGAACATGTTTGGCTCGTCAATTTCAGTTCTAGGGTCGATTCGCAACCGAAAGTCACGAAGTTTGACTTCTGCTTTGACTTTCAATTCTGACCCGATTTAGCTTAGTTACCTACTGATCTAAAGTTGCATTATGATCATAATATAATGTAGCATAACCCTCTGAGGTTATATTACATGATCATAATCAGAATCCAAGTTTATGCGCAAGTTCCATAATTATGCCATCTTTGACCAAAATGTCCTTTTTGCATAAAACAAGGTTTAAATGGTAATGAACTTGAAAATGAGTTTTCTACTGATGTAATATTATAAGTAGGATTATTTGAGATGTTAAACCAAGTTATAAACTGAGTTTTTAAGCAAGTCCTTAAACTATGTCGATAAATGACGGTTTTAGCCCCTGTGGCTTATAAAATAGTTTTAATCAAATCTTTTCAAAGTAAACCATTTATCTACTGATATGTTATACTAAATAACATATTTTAAACATTTTTTAACGGACTATAACATCAGTTTTTATAAATATCACTTAAAGACGTCATATTACGACATAAGCGCCGTTTCGGCACATAGTATGGTTTTAAACCATATTAATGGACCAAGACTTATTACCTACTGATTTTAAACCTTATTTTAAACATATTTACAGTAGGTACATGTTATAAACTCAGAATCCCAAATAATTTATAAACTATGTGTAAAATGACCAAAATGCCCCTTCGGTGCATAGTTTGGTCATAAAAGGTAAAATGCACATATAATTGATATCCTACTGATATTATATCATAAATAAAGTATTTTTCCAAAATACTTATAATCATAACATTAAATTATATTCAAGTTCCTTTTATATGATATGAAATTACCAAAACACCCTTATGAGGCATAATTTCGTTTTAAAACCTTAACGGGCATACAAGTTGATATCCTACTGATATCTTAACTTATTTAAAGTATAATGGCATATAGAAATTTTCCATAACTTATCCGCTTACCCATGATCGCTTATGAGCGTACGGTTGATTATACGTAACTATTTACAGAAATTAACCAAAACGGGTTTAACCTTTTCATTTAAGTTTCAAAATCCAGAATGTATATAGTTTACCCATATTATACAAGTCAAGTACTTGTCGGGTTTAAACTACATTCTATCCAATCATCGTTTAATCAAGCGTTATACGTATTGATCATGTACACTCTTCGGTTTAAAAGACCGTAAGTATTTAATTGGCTAGCTTATGCCATAATCCAGACTAGAGCCTTCTCGGTAAATGCTATCTGCACTTGGTACTTTTGTATACTGCTGAGTTATTTAAAAAAAAAGAAGAAGACTAGCTCAGGTAAATACTCTCGACTTATTTTCCCTATACGGGCTTGGGATACAGTAAATTATTACCGCTTGGTCCAAAATGGGGTCAATCGAATGCCCATTTATGGCTAGTAAACCCCATATTTCGTTTTAATCAGTTTTGTTTGATAACTTAAACATCAGGGGTTAAATTACTGTGTCTTGGATATCCTGGGCTCAATACATTAGTTATTGGCCACGACCTTAGCACGAGGTGTAGGCATACACCCTTTGATGCTCATATGCAACATGCCCAAGACGTTGGGGATGACTCCTTCGTGAGTCCTGAGTGATGTGTATTTAATCATGTCTCGGTTTCTGTCCCAGGCCCTGAATGTATTGACAAACATGTGAATCTGATACAAGGTTGAATTTCAATTTTCCCAAGTTAATAAAAGATTTTATGCCGTTTTGCACTTGAAACCATTTTAAAGTTTTCAAAATGAGTCAGTTGAGTGTATTTACCAGCGTAAGCTGACGTATCACCCAAAGACTAAACTGCAGGTACAATACGAAATAGGCCGGAAGCTGCTCGGTAGTGAATAAGAGGATCTTGCAAATCCTTAGATCTGCGTAAAGTCTGTTTTATATTCTTTCTTGTAAATTTATGATCCGCCTGTGGATCTTCTATTACAAGCTTGTATATTATTTTATATTTTCGAATATTCGGTTTGTAATAGTAATTTTACTCCAAGACTTCCACTGTGCCGTGTTTAATTGACTATGATGATTATCAACTGACGTCACGATACTCCTCACCCGGGCCCACCGGTGTATGGATTTCGGGTTGGAAATCCGGGGTGTGACACCTAAGGGACTAGAAGGGTTTTAGTAGAAACATGAGGGATTACATGTGTAACTTGGTTTTTAAAAAACATAAAAACAAACCCAACCCTAATCCGCCCCACCCACCTACGATCGGCCAAAACACACATCACCATCGATCTCTCTCTCAGCTCCCTCACTCTCGGCGGTACACACACACCCTCGATCTATCCTTCTTTCAGTACCTATCTTTCTCACTTGTAGTACGTGTTCATTGTGCATAACTTGAGTTCTTGATTTTGATTGCGAATACATGATGCATGAAAACTTGACACATGAATACTAGGGTTGGTTTAGAATCAAGATTTATGGTGCTTTATGTAGTTTGTTAATTCTTATGCTACGATATCTTGAAACCGAAACAGATATATGCATGATTGCAGTTTAGGGTTTGCATGGGAAAGATGATGTTTATAGGGATTTGTGACTAATCTGATTTATGTAGTTTTAAAGATGCTAGAACAAAGAAATAAGGTTAAAGAATGACCCTAAATCCGTTTTTAATATGAGATGAAAGGTTTCAGCTTCTGTCCACATTTTTATTTCTACCCGTGAAGACTGTATCTTGGCCAAAACGTGATGAAACCAAGTGGTTCTTGTGTCTAGAGTCAAGTTCAAGGAAATAACTTTCAAACCCACTGGTTTCATATTTTTCCAACGTGTTTTGGTCAGTCGAAAGATTTAAATGGAATCAAAGGTCGAAGTAGTGTTTTTCTGCAGAAATTGCATTCACCATTACGGGAATTATAACTTGGTCAATAGTTCAAGTTAATACTTGAAATTTTTTAGTAGATATAACTAAGAGACTATGAAATAACTATAATTTTGTCAATCGGGTCGACAATGATTTTTATATAAATTAAACAATAAACTATCATCAGAAGATAGATGACAGTTTTGACCTTTATGTGCTATGTAATTTTTAGTGATCTTTCTATGCACATTTAAGCCTTGAGAAAAATGTATGAGTTGAAGTGGACTAGTTGACATGTCTCATAAAATATTAATAATTTTCTGACCCATTTGCTATTATTTATAAAATTCTACAACAAGCTTAAAAACTGATGCAAAGCTACAAATTGCCAAACTTTGTGTTATCATTTGTGAATGCATCTAATTGGTTATACAAAGTGTTCTTGGGGGTGTCTAACATGAATAAATGTCGTTTAGCATGTATGTGCGTCTACATGGTACGTGTATGCATGAACTTGCCATGATCCTTGCGGTAGAATGTTTGTACGATTGTATACGTGAAACCACAATGTGTTGTCCAAATTATTTAACTAATAACAACATGTAAATGTATCAGGACATGGTTAACCCTAACAACTTGTATTTCACAATTCTAACAACTTGTATTTCGCAATTCTAACAAGGTAAACAATGCGTACACAGTCAGCTTCGGTTACAAATATGGCAACAAATTGTTAATAACTATTATTAATCTCATACGTTGAAACAAATACTATTTGACAAACTTGTGAACTCACTCACCATTCTTGACACTTTTTCTTGCATGTGCTTCTCATGTCGCTAAGGTATCTCTCACGGATAGGTTGCATGCATGGATGTCAAAAACTATTTTTATTAATTGTGTGGTTTCATCTTATGAACATTGTTTATTTATTCTGGGCGTTTGTTTTGCGCACGGTTTTACTTTACATTTACCTTACGCTTCCGTATTTTATTTGATGGTTTGAAAACGTATTTTCTTCATATAGAGGTCAATCTATATGACTGGTGTCTTAGATCCTGGTTTGTCACGCGTCTCGCGGTTAAACCCCGCAAGTGGAAATTGAGGGTGTGGCAGATTGGTATCAGAGCCACTGGTTATAGAGATTTAGGTTTGCATTAGTAGTAGACCTAGACTATAGCCACATAGACAACGCTAGTATGAAACCAACACAAACACAACTATTTGACACTCACAAAAATCTTTCTACTTAATAGGCATGTCATCATCATTAGGATCCCTAAGAACCGATAAGGAATCTGAAGGTTCCGAATCCCCACCATCATCACCTGTTCTCCCAGGATAGTTATGTTTAGTTGAAACATGTCAAAGAACCCGCTATAAGCTTTTCATCATTCGTAGTTCAGGATGAAATGGGGACTGGAGTTGGTACCCATACTTAATTTGGAAATACATTGTGGAGCAGGAAGTTCCACCCTCACCAGTAGAAGGTTCTCCTGACATCACCGAGGCTCTACCTGTCACACCCCGACCCGCAGCGGAAAAGGTGACCGGGGCATGATTGGGTTGACATCAAAGCTCATGACATTTATTATAACGTTTATATTCATTATTACAATTTAATGAGAAATTTACAATCATAAATACATCATGACCTAACATCAATCTAAGCTTCTTTGTTTTCTTCTAAGGCATTTCCTATGTTTTCCTTGCTTCATCCTGTTCACCTGTATCATGTGTAAAAGGGTTTTTGGATCAACAAAAAGTTGGCGAGTGAATCCTATGGAAAACATTTGAACAAGTTTATTCAATTGATTATAAATAATGTGCATAACCACATATGAGTAAATGTAGATGTAAATTTATTCACACAACACATAATATTAAATATTGCACACACATACATCAAATGATTGTTTTGAGGCACGCGTTGTTCGACTCGTCTCCCACGAGGAACTGATGGGCCTAATGAATGAGTTTTGAGGCACGCGTTGTTCTACGAACTGATGGGCCTAATGAATGAGTTTTAAGGCACGCGTTGTTCAACTCGTCTCCACGAGGAACTGATGGGCCTAACAAATAATTTGCATACAACTTGACAATATGTAATACATCATAACAAACAATATTTACATTCTAAGTTTAGATCATATAATGGTATAGCACGAGTTTGAATAAGCGAATTAATTTAAGCGACACATGACACACCCCAAAACATGAATAAAAAGGGGAATTTGTAAGAATTCACTCACAGTGGGTGCGTTCGGTTGATGATGTTGAATGCACGCGAAGTGGTTTTAACCACGAGTGAAATTAACCTAGATAAATAGCATTATGGTTCGGTAAGTAAACGGATTTTATTAATCCATTTTAGTAGGATTGTTGGGTGTATTTTTGTGAGTTTAAGGCTATTTTCTAACCTTAAAAATGTTATTTTTAAATGTTTTTAATTGACTTTTAATTAAAATAAATAAATAAAAATAATAAAAAAATTGACTTTTTTTGACCGTTGACCGTTGACCATTGACCTTGACTGTTGACCGGTTTAATTGTGTGTAATTGTGCGCTGAGTGAGGCTCGAACCCGAGACCTCCCGTACACGTGCACGCAGCTCTACCAACTGAGCTACGTGTCTAACCCGAAATATTTCTGTTTTTAACTATATATATATATATTAATTAGTTTAAACAGAAAATCCTGTATTTTCTAAAAACGATTTTAATCCAATACTCGGTGCGCTCCACAGGTCTCGGACCCGGGACCTGTGGTTTAGATTAACACACAGTCCACCGCTGGACTGTTTGTTTAACATGTTATATAAACCGATTTTTATTATACTTAAATACAAACTAAGTATTTTCATTTATACCGCATTTAAAAAAAGTAGATAATTGTCCGAGTCGGTGCAGCAGACCGGACTCGAACTCGAGACATGTGATTTAAACATACACACAGTCCACCACTGGACTGTGTGTCTAACTTGGTTATTATTCCGATTATTAATAAACTTAACATATAACCGTGGTGACTCCGGTTCGGTTAACAAAAAAGGGCATTTTTATTAAGGCAGCGTGTGTGGAACAAGATTCGAACTCGAGACCTTTGTGTGTTTAATGTGCACACAGTCCACCGCTGGACTGTGTGTCTAACCCGATTAATAACTTGATTTTAATTATACTTATATGTTACAGATACTTCATCTTCTTCGTATACATGAACCCAGAAACCGGAATCTGATCTGTTAAAAATGTTTTAACAGAATCTGGGTTGCATAAAAATTTAGAACGTATTAAACATAAGATATAGGAAAGTTTAGAGGCTTATACCAACTGGAAGCAAGGTTTCGGTTTTCCGGTGGCCAAATTCCGGCGAAATGCAGATAAATTCCGGCGACTGAAGGGACTTCCGGCGAACAGAACAAAGATTTTGAGTGATGAAGAAGTGTGTGGTGCGAGTTCTCTTGTGAGGGGTTGGGTTGTATTTATAGAGTAACAAGTCAATCCCTGATTTTGGTAAAGAAAATTTCGGCCGACTTGATTTCCGGGATTGGTCTTTAACTGTTCGATTGAGTCTGACCAATTGATTGAAAACGGTTTTTCTTTAGTCTCTTGATCGCGAAGAACAGAAACGGAAGCTTGATTGGTGCCTGATTTCGAGTTCGGCTGATACAGGGCGCCGGTTTTGAATTCGGAAAAACATGATATCAATTAAATGATTCAAATAATTAACAAAAATCACAAGTGGGGCAGTGGTTGAACGGCTGGGTGTTAGTTGTTGTTGAATCGTCTATTGACCCGGGTTCGAAACCCGGCAGAAACAAAACATTTTTATTTTCTTATTTTTGACAGTTTTTCAAAAACAAATTATATATTCCCATGCAATAGTTAATTATGTATCGTTTAAAAATATTTTGGGCATTTAATTCGCAACGAAATTTTTAACTGATTGTTCGGTTAATAAACGGAGCGGGTTTGGTAAAATCCGTTTTTGACGAATGTTACAGTATCCCCTGCTTTTTAGAATTTCGTCCCGAAATTTAAATAGTGATATATTTGACTAAAAGAATGATGGTGTTTAGTTTGACAGTTACATGCTTAGAAGAAATAAGGGTTTAAGTTTTTTGTTCGAGGCGGTAACGTTCCTTGTAAGGGTTAAGTACCCTATTACAGGAATCGCTTTTTGTTGCCTACTATAAAAGTATTGATAAGCAGAATTGATTTGCTAACTTTGATTTCATGCATAAAAGTTTGAATATGCTTAGAAGGTTAGGGTTATATCCTAAGGCAAAACTTCTAATACTACAATCTACACAAATAAACACAACAGCCAATAATTGAATCCACATTCTGATAGCATATATGTTTGAATGGTGACAGTTCCTCTCTCGTTTGTTATGA
The DNA here is from genome assembly GCA_947069175.1 of Scalesia atractyloides. Taxonomy (NCBI): domain Eukaryota; kingdom Viridiplantae; phylum Streptophyta; class Magnoliopsida; order Asterales; family Asteraceae; genus Scalesia; species Scalesia atractyloides. Next base: position 88,824,999 of record CAMTDV010000001.1, read on the forward strand.
TGGAGAGGTTAGTTTATGTAGAAATGGAACACAATCCAATTTCTTTAAATAGCGAGATGATATAAATGTAACACAAATTTCAACCAAGGCAATACTAAATCCTACATGGAACTTCTCATAACCGCCTGATAACGCCTGTGATCCTTTGGCAAGAATACTTATATATAGGAAGTACCAGCGGCGTATCCACCATACTCTCGTCAAATTTTCATTGGTTTTATCAGTGAATTATGATTAGTCCTATGTGACTCTACAACCAATACAACAACTCATAAATACTGAAAATGATAATGTCTGTGTGATCAATGCTCAATCAAACAGAGCCGATCGTATTGCATGTACTGAGAATGAAAATGTCTGTGCAATCAAGGCTCAATCAAACGGAGCCGATCGTATTGCATGTACTGAAAATGATAAACTTAATCTAAACAACAACCACACAAACAGTCTATACATGGAACCTTTCACAACCGCCTGATAATGCCTCCGATCATTTGACAAGAATACTTATATATAGGAAGTACCAGCGGCGTATCCACCATATTCTTGTCAAATTTTCACTGGTTTTATCAGTAAGTTATGATTAGTTCTATGTGACTCTAAAACATAAACAAACACAACAACCAGCGCTTGAGTCTTAATTCTGATAGTATACATGTTTGAATGATGACAATACCTCTCTCGTTTATTATGATGGAGAGGTTAGTCTATGTAGAAGTGAGACACAACTCAACTTCTTTAAATGATGAAACTGAGATACGTCGTGAGGTATGATGATATGAATATTAAATCAATGAGTATAAAACAAACTGAACTAGTAATTTGCATAAAAATTCTTGGATAAATTTCCAATTGAGATACGTGAAATTGAGATAACATAAAGAAAAACATAAAAACTAAGTGGTTGGAGTTGAATCTTGATTCTTGGTAAGAGAAGGCTAGTTAAGTGGTTTGTTTGGACCGTGAATATCTTCAACAGGATTGGCGTTGATGTTATAAACTCTTCCTCTTGCTGGCGGTGGAGCTGGGTTTGTTTGATTTACTTGGTTAACTGGGTTTGCTTGAGCTTGGGCGTTTATGATGTTAACCAAACGAGGGCACGTGTTTCTAAAATGGGTAGGGTCGCCACAATTGAAACAAGCTCGAACATATGGGAACATGGGGTATTGGGGTTGTTGATATGTTTGGATCATGTTTTGAGTAGGGGGTGAGGTTTGGTTTTGAGAGGTGCGGCAAACCTTGCTCAAATGACCGTAGCGTCCACAATTCGCACATAGTCGACAGGGTAAGGTAGATGGATGGTGATAGAAACAGGTGTTGCATTGAGGGTGAGGTCCAATGTAAGGTTTCTTATTTGGGTAAGTTGGGTGCTACTTGAGTGATTGGGATAGTTTGGGGAGGTACAACTTGTGAAGCTGGTTGGTTGTGTTGGGTGACGGCGAAGATTTGCCCATCTCGTTTTCTCTTAGAAATGGGTGGTGTAGAGGATTCGGTTCGGGTGGAGTTTGAGGTTTCGGTTGATGCTTTATCCTTCTTCTTTTCCTCCTTGAAATCTTTGTTCCGGATTCGGTTGTCGGTGAGCGCTGTTGCTAGCTCCATTGCTGCTTCCAAAGTTGCAGGCGAGGTACTTATTACAGAGTCTTGAATCTTTGATGGAAGACCATGAATGTAGTGCTCGATCAAACGGTAGAGGGGAGTGAACAAGTTGGGAACCATTTGATTTAACTCAAGGAATCTCTTGTTGTATGTGGTGTGGTCGCCTTCCTTTTGTTTCAAAGAATGGAACTCATCCTCCAATTTCTTGATTTCGCTTCTTGGGCAAAACCGTCTTGTCATGATTCCCTTCAACTCTTCCCAAGTCAAAGTCATAGCATCTTCAACACCTCGTTTGGCCTTCTCTGTATTCCACCATGTAAGTGTTATTCCAAGTAAATGACCGGTAGCATATCGCACTTTGCGATCATCGGGGCAGTCGCAATTTAGAAAAGTGTTCTCCATTTCTTCAAACCAATGGAGGAGAGCGGTGACACCTTCAGTACCTTCGTATTTTGGAGGATCGCAGGATTTGAAATGTTTGTAGGTGCATTTAGTGACTTTTGGGGAAGGATTAACAGTGTTTTGATCTTCTTGGTGGGTTGGGTTGACGGAATTAGCGGTAAGGGCTTGTTGAACTTGAACTACGATGTTGGGTATTACGGTCGCCATTTGCTGAGCGATTTGGGCAGCCATGCGCTCACGGGATTTTCCTGCTCTCATTTTCCTACGAGCGAGGCTAGAAGACATCTACAAGGAATACATATCAAGAGTATAAGTTGGATGCTTTTGGGATCGTGGGTCGTGTTTGGGAATGAACATTCATAAAATAAATATAGAAAAATAAATCTACTACATCCATAGGATTTCTTGGGCTTTGCTCGTAATTGGGCCTTGCATGCCGCCATACTTCACCTTCGTAATCACGTGGGCCCCCATGATTACCGGGTTTTTCATATGGTTCGCATGTGTTAGCCTGGTTACGTACACTAAAACCCGGAGAAAATCGAGAAATATGTAACGTATGATATTCGGAATGTGCCCAGGTATGGACACGGTGACATCTCAAAGTGGGGTTAGTTTGAACGACGTTTGGTGTGGCATGCTTTGGCCTAATAGGTCCGTCGTACTCTCATCGTTAGTCCCCAGGTAGGCAAACTGGTCCGTTATTTTGGATTTATACGAATGCCAACCTAGACAGGACGTTCCGACTACCGGTACTTGTACCCTTCCGGTTACTACATGCCCGTCGCAGAACTTACTTTGATGAGATTTGAAAATTGCAACAAAATCTTTGAATAATGAGAGTATGAAAATGAATTGAATATATGAACATTGATATATGTATAATGAATATGTATATAAGTATGTATGTTTGACTGTAAGTATAAACAAATATGAAACAATAAATATCATAAGTTTGTATGTAACCACCTAGACAATTAAAATTTAGGCAAACTATAGTATAGGCTCTAAGGGTCTAATAACCTATCCTATATCCCTATAGTCATGGCTCTGATACCAATCTGTCACACCCCGACCCGCAGCGGAAAAGGTGACCGGGGCATGATTGGGTTGACATCAAAGCTCATGACATTTATTATAACGTTTCATATTCATTAATACAATTTAATGGGAAATTTACAATCATAAATACATCATGACCTAACATCAATCTAAGCTTCTTTGTTTTCTTCTAAGGCATTTCCTATGTTTTCCTTGCTTCATCCTGTTCACCTGTATCATGTGTAAAAGGGTTTTTGGATCAACAAAAAGTTGGCGAGTGAATCCTATGGAAAACATTTGAACAAGTTTATTCAATTGATTATAAATAATGTGCATAACCACATATGAGTAAATGTAGATGTAAATTTATTCACACAACACATAATATTAAATATTGCACACACATACATCAAATGATTGTTTTGAGGCACGCGTTGTTCGACTCGTCTCCCACGAGGAACTGATGGGCCTAATGAATGAGTTTTGAGGCACGCGTTGTTCTACGAACTGATGGGCCTAATGAATGAGTTTTAAGGCACGCGTTGTTCAACTCGTCTCCCACGAGGAACTGATGGGCCTAACAAATAATTTGCATACAACTTGACAATATGTAATACATCACAACAAACAATATTTACATTCTAAGTTTAGATCATATAATGGTATAGCACGAGTTTGAATAAGCGAATTAATTTAAGCGACACATGACACACCCCAAAACATGAATAAAAAGGGGAATTTGTAAGAATTCACTCACAGTGGGTGCGTTCGGTTGATGATGTTGAATGCACGCGAAGTGGTTTTAACCACGAGCGAAATTAACCTAGATAAATAGCATTATGGTTCGGTAAGTAAATGGATTTTATTAATCCATTTTAGTAGGATTGTTGGATATATTTTTGTGAGTTTAAGGCTATTTTCTAACCTTAAAAATGTTATTTTTAAATGTTTTTAATTGATTTTTAATTAAAATAAATAAATAAAAATAATAAAAAAAATTGACTTTTTTTGACCGTTGACCGTTGACCATTGACCTTGACTGTTGACCGGTTTAATTGTGTGTAATTGTGCGCTGAGTGAGGCTCGAACCCGAGACCTCCCGTACGCGTGCACGCAGCTCTACCAACTGAGCTACGTGTCTAACCCGAAATATTTCTGTTTTTAACTATATATATATATATTAATTAGTTTAAACAGAAAATCCTGTATTTTCTAAAAACGATTTTAATCCAATACTCGGTGCGCTCCACAGGTCTCGAACCCGGGACCTGTGGTTTAGATTAACACACAGTCCACCGCTGGACTGTGTGTTTAACATGTTATATAAACCGATTTTTATTATACTTAAATACAAACTAAGTATTTTCATTTATACCGCATTTAAAAAAAGTAGATAATTGTCCGAGTCGGTGCAGCAGACCGGACTCGAACTCGAGACATGTGATTTAAACATACACACAGTCCACCACTGGACTGTGTGTCTAACTTGGTTATTATTCCGATTATTAATAAACTTAACATATAACCGTGGTGACTCCGGTTCAGTTAACAAAAAAGGGCATTTTTATTAAGGCAGCGTGTGTGGAACAAGATTCGAACTCGAGACCTTTATGTTTAATGTGCACACAGTCCACCGCTGGACTGTGTGTCTAACCCGATTAATAACTTGATTTTAATTATACTTATATGTTACAGATACTTCATCTTCTTCGTATACATGAACCCAGAAACCGGAATCTGATCTGTTAAAAATGTTTTAACAGAATCTGGGTTGCATAAAAATTTAGAACGTATTAAACATAAGATATAGGAAAGTTTAGAGGCTTATACCAACTGGAAGCAAGGTTTCGGTTTTCCGGTGGCCAAATTCCGGCGAAATGCAGATAAATTCCGGCGACTGAAGGGACTTCCGGCGAACAGAACAAAGATTTTGAGTGATGAAGAAGTGTGTGGTGCGAGTTCTCTTGTGAGGGGTTGGGTTGTATTTATAGAGTAACAAGTCAATCCCTGATTTTGGTAAAGAAAATTTCGGCCGACTTGATTTCCGGGATTGGTCTTTAACTGTTCGATTGAGTCTGACCAATTGATTGAAAACGGTTTTTCTTTAGTCTCTTGATCGCGAAGAACAGAAACGGAAGCTTGATTGGTGCCTGATTTCGAGTTCGGCTGATACAGGGCGCCGGTTTTGAATTCGGAAAAACATGATATCAATTAAATGATTCAAATAATTAACAAAAATCACAAGTGGCGCAGTGGTTGAATGGCTGGGTGTTAAGTTGTTGTTGAATCGTCTATTGACCCGGGTTCGAAACCCGGCAGAAACAAAACATTTTTATTTTCTTATTTTTGACAGTTTTTCAAAAACAAATTATATATTCCCATGCAATAGTTAATTATGTATCGTTTAAAAATATTTTGGGCATTTAATTCGCAATGAAATTTTTAACTGATTGTTCGGTTAATAAACGGAGCGGGTTTGGTAAAATCCGTTTTTGACGAATGTTACACTACCCCACTAGAGTACCCTCTGGAGGAAGCTTTTGCTGGATTCATAGCTGCTACAGATAGTAAATTCAAGCATATGCGAGTGGCAGCAGGCACAATCTTAGAACTAATAAAGCATGTAAATGACTTGAAGCGTGATAGAGAGCACATTCAGGTGGAGCTGAAAGAGAAAACCGCTAAAGAGAACGGTCTGATGGACATGGTCAGAGTACAAACTAAACAAGATGGGGATCTCACCATAGGGTGGAGATAGCAGAAACCATGATCATTGATCTTAAGGCACCGGTGGAACCAGAGGAAGAACCAGATGAAGACCCCGAAGAAGTCCCAGATGAGGAACCAGAAGATATGGATGTTGGAGAAGGCGACGACTAATCCGTTTGTTTCATTTATTTCTTTTCCTTTTCTTGAACTTATGGGATGTTCCCACAAACCTATTACTTCCTTTGGATTTACGATATTGGTTTAAGTATTTGTAATGACATTTTCCTGATTTCAATGGAATTTCATGAATTTAGAAAACTTGTTACATATCAATTGCATCAATTTTCGGTCAAATTAGGGTCCAAGCAATAATCAGTTCGACTGACATTCTAGGTCGCGTCGGTGACAGTGGTTTACCCGTCGGTGACGCAGCAAGTGATTTCGACGACTTATGTTACTGTCGATGCGGCTTTCGGGCCGACGCGAGTTTCAAGGTCACGTTAGTGACGCAAGGAGGGCTCGTCAGCGAAACAATTCCCAAAACCCAGTTTCATGTTTTCTTCGGTTCGCGTGTTCGGTTGATCCTATTTCCACCCTGATGCCACGTAATAACCCTAAAGTTCCTTAAAGCCCGTTAGACCTACAAACACCAAACTATATTAAGTTGGAAATTCGGAACTCAAGCTCACGTAAAACACAAACTTTAAATACGAATGAACACTAGTTTTCTTTGATGTTTCTATTTAAGTGATTTATGTGTTAAGTCAATATGTATGTACGTTTACATTTTCTTGAAATTTACATGATGATTGTGAGATATTGTATCATATACTCATTTTTGTGTATATCAAGAAGCATAATGGTTGGACGTGCTGGTGGACGACGCGGTGGCGGCCGGGGAAACATTTCCCACGCTGAATTGGCTGCTCTTATTCAGGAGCATGTTACCACAGCAATAGCCGCCAATAATCAAAACAACAACAATAACCAGAATCATAGAGGTAATGTTCATTTGATTTCCACGAATCTGAAATGATAACATTATTAAGTGTTTCATCAAACACGGTGCCCTAAATACTCTTTTCGGTTTTTACCCTTGTAAGCATGGGACTGAATCCCTGCAAAGTATTCATGGATGGCAACCGAGTGTGTTCTACGTTAACAAAGGGCCAGTTGGATCGAGAAGGCATAGAAGTTTTTGCTATGTGCAATTGCCTTCCGGAAAATCGGGTGAAGTTTGCTTTAGCAACACTGGAAGTAAACAATGTCTTTCTTCATTCCAGGCCACCAATAGATTGGACGGAGATCTTGGTACGTTTTTCGGTGCCGAGATGAATGGAGTATCGACATTTGTGTGCCTCTTTTATCAAGAGGTCACGAATGTTGTCGCTATTCAGAACCCAAATGTGATCGAGATAATAGAGTATGCCATTATGTTTGGTTACAAATTGACTTTCGGCACCACATTTCATCTCGTCATACAAATTGTTTTCATTGACGGATGAGTATTCTGCCTCGCAAAATGAGCAATGTCTTTCTTCATTCCAAGCCACCAATAGATAGATAGATACTTTACGCATAATCTTAATTTGCAAAAACAAAATAGATAGATAAATACTTTACGCATCATCTTAATATGCAAAAAGAAAATCTTTAATGCCAATGTGAGGCTAGCCACTTAGTAGAGGCATGTGTCTCTTAGAGAGGAGGTCTCAACTTCAAACCTTAGCAATAGAGAATAATGTAGGACTATTGATGTAATAGAGTAGGAGCAAGTTTTTCCATTAAAAACAACAAAAATTTTAAATATATTTAACTTAGAAAAAAAATGAGAAGGGGTGGCTTGTTGGTAGATTGAGGTTGGCAACAAAGGGCCTTCTCGGTAGAAAATCACACGAGAATCCAGAGGGAAAGTTTAATAGTTTTCCAAGAGGAGGATGGTGGATCGTGGAAGGGAACGCCGGGAATAGCTCGTGTCGCCTCGAAGCGCGACAAAGTGATGATAATATATATCGTGTGTATATATTAAATACATACACACATGTGTGTGTTATTACTTCCTACTAGAACCCAAAATAATTTAGTTCTTCTTTTAGAAAACATAAATATAGGTTTTAGGGTTGTTTTGTTGAAAGTTGATAAAGAAATTCATAGGTTGGGGGTTAAGGATTTTAAGGGTTAAGAATTCCCATTTTATATCGTCTAGATAATATGTCATCAAATTTTATATGATAATGGCATGCAGGGTTACATGTCTATGAGATACGTGGTATAAAAAAATAAATTGAACTCATTATATATGTGTATGTAATGAATCATTCATTTAATTTTGTTGCATATATATATATATATATATATATATATATATATATATATTTCAACTATAAAAGTATTCCAAGAAAAATATTAACTTTGTTTTTCTGAAAATTCTTTTGGGTAAAAATGTAAGCTAATTATAACATGCAGTGATATATTTTTTGTGAACTAGTTAATTGTTTCGAAAACAGTTCATATATAGTATAAACAAATAAATGTTTCTTGCTAATTGCTATGATAAAAATAACGAATGTATGCATTTTGTACTCACGATTCATCTTGATATATAGAAAATTAATAGGATTTGAACATAAAACCTTGTAATAATTAACTAGTGGGATTTTTCGTTGTTTTGATTTTCGGTTGGTATTGATTTAGTTCGTTACATTATTGGTTCGATTTGTTATAAAAGCAATATGATACCGTTTCTTGATATAGCAACCAAAATAGATATGCCCCACTGGATATTGACACGTACTGTATATTGATCAAAAACTACAAAACGAATACCGATACTGACACCAATGTTGTTTGTCCGGTATCAATTAGATTTTTAATTTTCTGTTACTGTATCAACACTCACTATAGCTTATATACCGCCACGTCAAGGCAACCATAAAAACGGTATGATACCGGTACTGGTGCTGTTTGGACGATATCGGGCCGTTCTCATGATAAAGAAAAATCAACTATATTTCGAATCGTAAATAAAAATAAACACAACACAACAAAATATTCTAAATTATTAAACGTATATTATATTAATAAAATACACCATATGAGAAAACCATAGAAAAACACATATTATACCAATACTAGTGTTCTTCAGATTGTATTAGTTCATTTTTAACAGAAAAGAACCCCAAAAAACAACTATGTTTCACTCTTATCGTAGATAAAATAAGTATGTTATAACAGTATATTTGAAATTTATAAGACAATATATTAGTATATTTTTAAAATAACGAAAAGGGAAAAACACCATTTTATAAAACAAAAACCTAAACAGTGACGTAACTCTGATAACATGTACGCTTATGCTTCGTTTCTTGTATATTACAATTTATGCTCAATTTTAAGTAAAATTTATATACAGATGTATATAAAAATAAGCACGTTATAACATAATATTCTGAATTTTATAAAATATCGTATCTTAAAACCTATAAAAAAACAAAAAAAAAACATTCCCATAAGTATTGATAATAATAAAGTATTAATAAAAATATAAAGGGTTAAATGTGAGCCTCTAAATATAGATGTGTACTTTAGTTTTTATATAATTTTCTCTATTTTAAAGATACCAATGTAATTATGCAATGTAAAGATGTAAACCTTTGAATACACATTGATAAATCAAAAGTGATGTTTTATTGTGTTGTAGGGTTAACAGTCTGTATGAACCTACATATCTCTTACATTACATCTATTTCTCTTTCACCCATTATCTACAAGTGTCTATACAGTTGTTTAAGACAATATATATATATATATATATATATATATATATATATATATATATATATATACTAACACTAAATTAATGTAATTAAAAAGTTGCATAGAAACATAGTCAATCTTTATGTACATTAATGTCAATTGTAAGAACTAAGTAACTCTTGAACTTTTTTTTTCCAAATAACGGTGGTACATACAATATTAAAAATCATGTTGGTTAAAAAAGAACCCGCATATAAGGGAAGATACATGATTATAATAAAACACTACAAACCAAACAAATAAATAAAACAAAGTAAGAACTCTTGTCTTTTATAGTATCATCTTCTCGTAATAACCAACGGTAGAGAAGACAATAAATTCTCTTAATAAGGCAAAATCTTTGACGGTTGGTAAAATCTAAGGGTTAGACTCAATACATATAAAATTTTCAAAAATTTTATAAAATTTACATTACAAAGCGAAAACACAGAGGGGCCTGAGACCCATGCCCCAACTAAGATGGAAAGGATTACCACTTAACTTCAGGTTTTAAGTAAATGATCACCTTAACTTCCTCATAGTGACCACTTTTGTTCTTCTCGCTAACTTGATAGTGATCACCACTTACATAGAAGTGTTTTATATGATGAGGTTACTATGTGTAGCTCAAACACTCCTAACCTTTTGATCTTGATCTTCACAAATGTGCATTATTATTTATGTGTTTCTCAAAATGTTAGTCAAAGTGTCACATGGAGTGTTCTTTAAACTTAACTAACAGACTTATATTTGTCGGTCTTAGACGGTCAATACACAGTCCAACAAGGATATTGGCTGTGTGTGGATTTGTCCTTTGTCGCTTGATACTTTATATTTCTAAACTTTAACTTATAACTAACACTTCATATTTATAAACTTTTATTTAACACTAGTTTATAGCCCCGTGTGTTACACGGGTTGAATGATAAGATTGGTTGTACTCGAAGAACATAACAGTTACATAATTTGAATTATTCTTGATTACTCATGTTAAATATAAATTTCAATATAAACACATATGACCCTAACATGCATTATCCATACAAAATTAACGAAAATATAACATTAATCACTATAAATGACGCATTTAAGTAAATACTTTATATTTATTTGTTACTTTAGTAATAATAATTAGATATACATAATATATATATATATATATATTATATATATATATATATAATAAAATTTATATATTATGTTATGATACGTAAAGAATGTGAAACAAATTCTTAAAGGGTCTACATATTCACACACTCACTTGCCTATTTAGACACTCTTTAAACGGGGCGTCTAGGGTTTTTTTTTCTCCGACAACATTCCTGCACTGTACAACGTCAAATCAGTCACATCAGACGGAGCGTCTAGCAATAGACGGAGTAGAAGACGACCAGGCCAAGACGGGGCGTCTAGAGCTAGACGAGACGTCTTGAAGGTTGTGCTCTGCATGCATGTCAGTCAAGTTGCAAAGTGATACGCCCCGTCTAGGCCTAGACGGGGCGTATATATCGTTCTTAAATAGAGCCATGCATAGCATTTGTGTCGCAGAAACTTTTAAATTCGTTGTTGGAATTTTCTCCGACTTCTTCTTTGGCTTATTTTACTTCATCTGATATCATTCAATACATGTCGGTAAAGTAGTAAAGTGATACGCCCCATGTAGGCGTTAGACGGGGCGTCTATTTCTTTGTTAAATAGACTCATGCAGAGCATTTGATGTCGCATAAAACTTTCAATTCGTCGTCGTAATTCTGTTTGTCGTGAACTTTGGTTTGTATTACTTCATCTGATATCATCCAAAGGTGGTGAAATGTCATTAAACTGGGACGGGTCATGGGTGCCTGAAGTCAATACGATAACAATTATTAGGTTCAACTAGTTGTTGTTTTAATTATTTACTAATTGTGATCTTGTTTTTAGGGGGAGAGCGGTGTTCCCAATTCTAACGAACAAGAGGAGGTTGTGTCTAGTGTACAAGACATTATTCGTGATGGTGGAGGATATGGTGGTGAGGCACTCCCATACGCAGGCAATCCGTATCTCGCGGAGATGGTTTGAGAAGCGCCTGAGGTTTCATAGTGACTTAAAAACATATTTACCCGATGGAGATCAGCCTTATATATTTTCAAAAAAGTATTGGAGGGACGGTTTCTATCGTGCAAATTTGTATCTCAATCAACTACACGTCAAAGAGTGTCTTGTGCTGAATCGAAGACCGTAACCGAAGGAAACTCGAGGAGTAAATGCAGGTAAATGAGAAATACTGTCATTTTTTTAAATATATATGGTTTTTGTTTGCGTAATAGAGTGTGTTGTGGTTTAACATAGTGATATGTTGTTGAACTTATTTTAGGTGTTTCTACAGCACCTAACGAGTCTCAGTCATCGTCTGATGACCAGTCTTGGTCAACCACGATCAACAAAGCAAGAACAATGGCTCGATTTTTTTATGTTTAATACGATTTGTTTGTATAAATAATACAAAGATTTTTTTAATACAATAAAAAAACTTTTGGTATAACTAATAGGATTTTATTTACTTAATTTGAACTTTGATATAAACCGACATTCCTTCAGTACACCCAGGGCACAGCAATCAAACCATACAAAGCTTTGTATTTAAAATCAACAAACTCCGGGTATTGACAAACAGACGGTAATTATACTCTCCGAGCTCTACCGTCGGCACCGGCAGATGACGAAATGTCAATACTGCCCGTGGCGACGGTTGGACGTGGGAGCTCGGATACTATGATTACCGTCTGTTTGTCAACACCCGAGTTTGTTGGTTTTAGATACAAAGCCCATCTAAAAACCAACATACTACAGGTATTGACAAACAACAACAATTATACTCTCCGAGCTCTCACGTCCAACCGTCAGCACCGGCAGACGACGAAATGTCGATACTGCCAGTGGCGACGGTGGGACGTGAGAGCTCGGAGAGTATAATTTTTGGTCAATACCCGGAGTTTGTTGGTTTTTAGATAGGCTTTGTACGGTTTAAAAAAACCATACAAAACCCATCTAAAAACCAATAAAATCTTGGTATTTACAAACAACAGCATTTATACTCTCCGAGCTCTCACGTCCCACCGTCGGCACCGGCGGACGACGAACTGTCAGTACTACCGGTGGCGACGGTGGGACGTGCGAGCTCGGAGAGTATAATTGCCGTATGTTTGTCAATACCTGGAGTTGTTGGTTTTTAGATAGGCTTTGTATGGTTTATTTGTTGTGCCTTTGGTGTACTGGTAGAATGTCGGCTTATATCAAAGTTCAAATTAAGTAAATAAAATACTATTAGTTATACCCAAAAAATTTAAATGTATATATAGGGGTCGTCTAGACCTAAATGCCCCGTCTTGGTCTAGCAATAAGACCATTCTACCCCGGTTTCTTGGCCGTTTAGGCCAAAACCAGGGGCAAAATGGACATAATGTCAGGGTCTAGACGGGTCGTCTAGACCTAGTCGCCACGTACAGTATAGGCGGGATCTTTATCCCTGAAAATTTTTGAATTTTAAATTGAAAATGTAAATTACCATTTTACCCTTGAATTGCCACCCATCTAGGCCTAATTCAGGGGCAAAATGGTAATTAACCATGCTGAGCTGTAAAACAGTCAGCTGGTTAATTACCATTTTGCCCCTGAATTAGGCCTAGACGGGCGCAGTTCAGGGGTAAAATGGTAATTTACCGTTTATTCCATACGGGTCGTCTAGGCCTAGACAACCCGTCTAGGCCTCGTATATGCCTGAATGCCTAGACGACCAGAGACAGACGACACAAACACTCTCAACCCCACACACACATACGTATCCTGCCGTATTCTGGGTCGTATATTTGCGAAATCAAGCTTCTCCGGTGAGTATTTTCAACTATACTTCAATAAACTTTAATGTGTTATGTATTTAGAATGTAGATTGTTTGTGAATTTGAAAGATTTTGGGGTAAATGCACTGTTATGGTGATGTATTTGGAATTCCTAATGAACAAGACGGGGCGTCTAGACCTAGACGACCCCGGTAGACGACCGTGAAAATTATTCTTTTTTTCTTTTATAATTTATTGTTTTATTCGTGTTAAATTGTATTATACAATCGCAGATTAGTTATGGACGTGATTGGAGATCCGATACATGGGGACCCACATCCGCATGGTCCGCGACGGGCCCCGGCAGCGCCGGTGGATCCGCTCCACGGCCACCCATACTTGAGTTCCCGCCCGACACCGAGGCCGCCCGATTTTGCAGCAAGCTACGCCGGATGCATGTCGGGTCGCACTCGGCGATCGACTGGACGCGATCGAGGCGATTGGGGAGACGCCCAGACTTTGATTCTTCATTCTCGTTGATTCCTCGTGGCACCGACTGTTTGACCTGGCCGGTACGTCGACTTACAGGGAGTTGCTCGTCGAGTTTCTTTCCACCTTCACGTTCCACCCTCCACGTGTCGACCAGCCGCCTCCCCAGCCACAGGGTCCTCCCCTTCCTCCGGAGGTTTCATTTAGGCTGGCCGGTGTGTGGCGTTCGATGACGCTTGCAGAGTTTTCTGTTCATAGCGGCATATACCTGCAGGAGGAGATTGCCACCGATGTATATACGGAGGGCTTGTGGTGGTGGATAGAGCCACTTTTTTGGGCTTTTGGGATGTGGTGGCAGGCCCTGACACTTGTGAGCATGTCAGGGCGAAGGGGAGGATTTCTCACGTTGCCGACCCGCAGCACAGGTACGTACGTTTATTACGTTAATTGTTTGATTATTGTTGCTATGAATTAATTTCCGTTTTTCGTTAACATAATGTGTAGGTATCTACATCGGATGCTCGCTATGTCTATTACCGCTCGCGGACAAAGCCGTGAGTGGTGTACGAGCATAGACTTGTTTTTTTCTATTGCCTTTTGTACAGGAGGCCGTGCGCAACTTGCGCACGGTCTCGCCCAGTACTTTGGCTCCGCCCACCACCGACAGGAGTGCAGCTTTTTGTACGGCGGAGCGTACATCACCGTCATTGCCCGATCGTTGGGTCTTGTGCCGAAGTCGAACCCGCACTTGCAGCCGGCCATACCATCCACGCGGATGGGTTTTCTGACCTTGCGGGAGATGAGGCTGGTGAAGAGGTTCGGTATGCTAGGCGAGCGGTTTAAAACCCGCGAAGGTGAGCCATGGATTCCGGAGCTGCTGCCCGATCACTTCGCTCCAGTCCGTCCGCCGGCAGATGAGGCAGCGGTAGTCCAGGACCCTCCGGTTGATGTTGACGGACCAGCACCGCCACCGCCACCACCACCTCACGCGGCGCCTCAGTTTCCGCAGCACGTCCTTCCAGGTCATGCCGGGGGTTGCGGCATACTCGCGCTTACGAGCAGACGTCGATAGGGATATGGATCTCCTTGGCTGGCTGGTTCAGGAGGCACGGGATAGACGAGAGAGAGGGGTTAGCTGTCATACCGCTCCCACCACCTCGAGCACCACATCAGCAGCAGCAGCCGCAGCAGCCAGATCCCGATCCCGACTCCGAGCCCGACTCGTATGCATAGACATTTTGTATTTACTTTTCAGCTGTACAGATAAATATTGTTTTGGTTATACAAATTTATGTTATATATGTTATATTTAACTTTGTTTTCAGTTATTCGATTACTTGATGATTGTTTGTGTTAATCGACATTAAAATGTAATACGGTAACAACATACATTTGTTGCATTCATCTTAAAATGTTGAAAACAATATTAAATTTTAGTATTATATTTTTTTGAAAATATAATGTAAAAACAATTAAATATATAAACGATTGAAAAACATAACTCACTTTTTATACAAAAAACAAAACTTTTTAAAAACCTAAAATTACACCTAAAAGAATATCAACCTCCAACAATAACCAATTAACTAACAAAACATTATTTTTTCAAACTCCAACAACAATCAAACTCCCCACCAAAACACTCATTTTCCAACAAAAAAAAACACAACATCCTAGACGGGCCGTCTAGGTCCAGACGACCCGTCTAAACACTAAAATTTATGGGTCCTGCCAGGTACTTTCTGTCTCCTCAAAATCAGTGCTAGACGGGCGTCTAGGCCTAGACGACCCGTCTAGAGCCCAAGGATGTCCAAATAGGCAGCAGGGGTGTGTGAATAGATTGAGCCTTCTTAAATCTTATCCTTATCTTGAGTAATAAGACGAATTAGAAAAAAACCGATGAACACATAAATGTTTCTTTAAAATTTTGGAATGATAATAAGAAGACTCTTAAATCTTAATTGAGATGAAGTTGGTAGCGATGGAGATAGATTGTATTGGGTATATCTAATTATAATAAAAGATTTCAGTTAATCTAATACTCTCTCTTTGTCTCTCTCTCTCTCTCTCTCTCAATTTATTAATAATATTATTATTATCTACTAATTAAATTTTGTTTGAGTTAATAGATTTAATAGATAAATTCATCCATGAAATAATCACTTCACTATTTTTAATATATAAACTCAAATACAAATGTTATATTTTACATATTTTTTGTGGTGTTGATATGAAATATTAATACATATAATTAAAAAATAACATTTTTAATAACGTAATGCCATGTTTCTTAGATAATAACAATTAATTTTTTAAAAGGTAAACATATTATTTAATTATATTTATACTTGATTTACGCAAGACATATAAAGTCAATCAAACCATATGATTATCCATTTTAAGAAATAATAAAATTATAGATAATATACATATAATTAATCATAATTTAGAATTAGATATTAATGAATTAATAATATTATTAATGAATTAAAGAAGAGAGTATTATGTGATATTATTTGAAGTCTTTTATTAAATTAGTTATTTATTTATCATACATATATACAGTATATTATACATATATACATTTGCTAGTTACATGCAACTAGCTTTTTCTTTGTCTTTTGTCTTTTTGCTTTTTAACTTTTTTCCTTTTGTCTTTTATTTATTTAATTTTTTATTTTTTTACTTCTCAACTTTCAACATTAATAAATAATAATTACAATCTCTTAACTTTATTAAAAGTTTATAATCAAGTTTTATATGTTTTATTTTTATATACATGCTGCCATAAATTTAAATTAATTTACGTTAGACATGAAAATTTTCCTATAATAAGTTTGGTCAATAATATGTTTTTATGCTTATTATTATGTATGTATTCAGTTGGTTCACGTGTTGATATAAAATTTATTTTATTTTTTTCAAAAATAAGTGGCGTCAAATATAATACATTTGGGTGCTTATTTTTATGTACGTTTTCAGATTGTCTATGTATGTTTTGACATAAATTTTATTCATAGACGAGCCGGGTAAAATATAATACATTTTCATTAAACGGTATAAATTCGAGTCATTTTACGTTTAGACAATGTCGCAACATGTCGTAACTATTTTCTTACGTGTTTATTTTTTTGAATGTGTCGGTATAAATTAAAATTGGTTTATGATTTTACGTAAATTTTCTTCGGAAATATGTTGGATCAAATATAATTCGTTTTCGTGTTTATTTTATGTACGTTTTTAGTTGGTCTACGTTTTGACGTCAACTACAATTAGCAAGTTGTGTGAATAGTGTTTTCATCCTATTGACTTTTTTGTTTCCTTCTTATTTTTTTTCCGTGATTTTTTATTTTCGTTTTTTTTACTTTTCCTTATGTTTAGTGTTTTAGTTTTTTGTTCCTTTTTAATTAAACTTATATTTAAGATAACGTTTACGTTTCCATTTACAATTTATCTAAAATCAGCCTGTGCGATTTTAAATTTGTTTTTATGGTTTTCGGTCAATGTAAAACATGTGTCAATATTCTTTTGAAAATATTTCTTTCGGTTACTATACTGAACCAAAATAGATATCGACCAAAACCTCGCAGCTTATCGCGAGTAATCTTACTAGTTTGTTATTATATGTTTAGAAATGTTAGATTATTAGATATTTATTAATATTATTACTAAATTAATTGAAAAAATAGCATGTCACATTAGAAATACTCTTTTATTATATTTAGATTTATTAGGCTTTGTCAAATGAATCTTTTCTTTGCTTTGACTTTGTTGACAATTAATCTTGGGTTGATCCACAGTTAGAGCGCGACATCGATTGTAGGTTTGATATAACTTCTATATTTAAGGGGTATTTTATTAGTTTTTAATGAGTCTCTTAATGATTTAGACATCTTATTGGTTCAGTACTTAATGGTTCAGACTGTTTGTTTCATGCGCGGATGTATGAATGGTTCAGACATTTGTCTTTGAATAGTTAAGCATCATACTAAGGGGTTGTTTGTTTAGCTCTTAATGGGGCTCTTAGTGATTCAAACATCTTACTGGTTCAACACTTAATTGTTCAGACTGTTTGTTTCGTGAGCAGATATCTGAATGGTTCAAACATTTGCCTCTGAATGGTTAAGTATTATACGGAGTCTGAATGGTTAAGACCTCTAATCTGAATTGGTCAGACATTTGCCTCAGAATGGTTAAGCATTATACCGGCGCTTAATGGCTTAGACATCTTACTGGTTCAACACTTAATAGTTCAAACCTCTTACTGGTTCAGCACTTAACCATTCAGAAATTGCCAAACATCATCTAACTCTGAATGGTTAAAACCTCTAATCTAAATTGGTCAGACATTTGTCTCTGAACGGTTAAACATTATACTTGCTATTAAGGGTTCATACTTTTTACTGGTTTAACACTTGATTGTTCAAATCTCTTACTAATTCAACACTTAATCATACAAAAATTATCAAACAGCTCCTTAGTGTTATAATATTACATCCCTTAGTATTATAGTATTACATACATCTAGGATACTTTAGTTATATGTAATTGTAATTTATCCCTGCATATGCATATATGTAAGTTATTGTTTGAAAGAAACTTTTATCTTACATATATGTGATTTATCTACCTAGATTTTTCCATAAATCTTAGTAATACATAGGAAATATGAGAAAAATAAAAAAATCGCTTAGTGTTATAAACGTTAAAATCTTTATCAATCTTCATGAAATTTGGACACCGACCCGTAAATTTTCGGCACCAGCCACTAAGAAAAACTAAATTAGTAACTTATAAATTTACGAATATAAATGTAATATAATATAAATAACTTAGTCCATTTAAACATAAATATAAAAATCCAATAGATATAATAAGGCTTATTAAATAAGCACACAAATAAAAGAGTAAAAAAAATAAAATTTAAGCCCATGTCGAAAGTTACATTGTTTAAGCCCATTTTAAATTCAAATTCTTTTTCCTATATATAAAGGAAAACAAACCCTATATAAAATCATATAGTTTTACGGTAAGAATTTAGATCTCGGAATCCAAGCACAAACAAGGGTTGATGTATCGATGTGCATGTGGCCATGTTGGTGTATCGATGGAATTGAAAGACACGTCGGCTAACCCTTTTTACTAGGCTTTAAACCAACATGCAAAAACATAAGAAATATGACATCTGATTTCAAATTGATCTGTCTTACAAAGTAAAAAAGAAAGGTATACTAATTAAAATAACGTGTAAGAGTTTAGCATTTTTTTAAGATTTTATAGTATATAAATTTGTTAAGTTACATCAAAACATATGATAGATGGACAATAAGCTGCGCCGTCACCCCTTCTTAAATTGCAAACCCTAACCTATCAAACACAAAACTCTGCCGCCTGGGGCTGAACAATTCTTGTGGATGACCCGTTGGACCATGGTTAGGAAGTGGGTAGCTTCTAGTGCTAGTGAGCCAAAAGTATCAAAAGCAAAAGGGATAAAAACATGTTGGTTCTCTATGCAAGCTCTAGCGTGCTTATCCACTTTCTTCAATTCCGCCTTTCTTGCTGCTTGTCCAGCTACAAACCCCTTTTCTCTTAAACCAACCAAAAGGGAAATCCACGTGAGGTCCACACAAGCATGTTTCCCCTTAGCCCAGCCAAAGACGAGCAGATCCACAAGTTGTAGAGTAGATCTCCCTTATTAGGGAAACTGCCGATATCAAAGTCCGGGAGAGAGACATTTTGTCACACCCCAACTGATGACGGAAACATCGGAGTGAGACGAAATAGATTACTCATTGCTCATAATGCTAGTAATGACAATATTTAATTAAAGCCGAATTTCATTTCAATAACGATTGTCAAGTACAACATTGAAGCAAATTACAAATAACATAACACAACAAAAATTGATACAACAAATTTAGCCTAAACGTCTACTTGTGTGTATCTAAGTCCTTGCTATTTAATTTCATAGCATCCTCTTCAACAACCCGTAACATGTTTTAAAATACAATTCAATGCAAAAGCAAAAGCGAGTACACAAGTTTAAACATAGTATAAGTATACGATTAACGTTTAAACGAATCCTCATGGCAACTATGATTTTACGAGAGCATATACAAGGCAGGCAATACTACTAGCCAAACCCTTAACGCAAACACACTGTTTTAACATGGCCTCAAGTTTATGCGATGGAGGGGGATGCGTGACTTCCTATAGCGCTATACATGTTAAACGAAGGCTTAAAACAAGTTAATGACTAAAGTATCACATAAAGAATGTCCAAGATATAAGCATCATGTAATCGTACCAAGTATTCATGTGTAAAGGATTGTTTGTGCATTTCATAAAGTTTAAGCGTTGTGGTTTTGGTATAAGTAAACATGTTACACCCAAAAGTGTTGTAAATGAAAAGTGGGTCGAGTGTACTCACGGTTTTGCGTAGTCTTCAAACTTGACGAGTTCGCGAAGTGGGTTGACGGGTGAGATGAACGCCAAGTTATCCTACAAGAAGAGAACTTAGGTTGGTAAGTATTTGGATGATAACGGGGGATTTAAGGAATTTAAAGTTATACGAGAAAGTAATCACTTAGACTTAATACTCGTTTTTGACACTATAAGACCCATTCGGGTTGATGTGTTTTCATGGATTAGGTTACCCATTAGAATCGTAACGAGAGATTAAGTACTTAGGTGATGGAACCTAGTACCATGACGAACAATCATTTGATTACCATCAAGAGTTCGGTTAGTATATATATATATATATTATAGTATAACAATCGGTAACTCATAAACATCATGTAATTTCATAGAAGTCATGCATGTAGATAGGAGGGGAACCTTCCTTTTAAAACCTCTCGTATAGTATACCAATGCACAAGTCATCACAAGGACGACAAGGATGGTCATGAGTACGTTTGAACATATAAGTAAAAGACAAAAAGTAAATGAAAACATCAAGTGAGGTGGTGGATCGAAGTTTAGGATCGCCAAGGCTTCCAAGTGATCACACTCTACCAACTCAAGTCTTGTTTCGAGAACAAGCTTGGAAGGATACAACACTTGTGGGTAAAACCCTAATAAAACCAAAAGAAATTCGTTACCCTTGGGACCTTAGACATGGTGATGTTCCAAGCTAGTCTTCCATGGAAGACTTATGGAAACATTCCAAAGGTATTTCCAAGTAGTAAGAAAAAGGAAAGATCAAAAGAGAGAGGTGAGTTAGAACTCACTTTTTAGGAGCTTTGATCTTTGAGAGAAGAAGAGAGCTCTTTAGAGCTTTTAGAGAAGAGAAAAGAAGATTTAGGTGTGAGTTGAGAGTGAAGGGGAGTGGGGTACTTATAGTTGAGGTCTGGGGGTTGATTAGGTGAGTATTGAATGCAAGAAACACAATCCAACAAACACACTTTTGCCCAATCCATGAGCTAGAAACAACTTTCTCTGGATTACGCTATTTTTAGTCCTTGAACTTAGTTTATCTTTCATTTCATGGTAAAACTTGATATTTTCGCATGTTTTCAAGTGTATAATGTATATGTAAGTATATTTTAGGTATCAAATAGGAATGTATGAGTATTTCCACGTATAACAAGTATCGGTTTGTATGTAAACACGTATTTAACAATTAAATGCATGTAAGGCAAGTATATATCAGGTATGAATTTTATTACGATTAAAGTCTCGGATTATAAGATTGGGAAATGAAATACGAATGCGATACGAATACAAGTTTCCATAAATAGAAATACGATTACACTTTCTAATTAAGAAAAGTACGAAAAGACGAGGCGTTACACATTTAAGCGTTCAAGCGCCTGCTGATAGTCCGGGTCCAGCCCGACGACCCCACTGTTCCAAAGGATATAATCCTGTAGTTAACAAGACTAGCTCTAGACGCCACAAAGGCATAAACCCCAATATCTCTAGCTGATAGAAGGCCCAAACCACCTAAGCGTATTGGCAGAGATGCAAGACGGTATTGGAGGTCACCAAAGAAGGGGCCGCCACCCACGACTATGTCTTCTATAGCCTCCCGGAGACCATCATCGAACCGAGATGCCGCATCCACCATCAAATGGGGTTGACAGGTTCACAACCCCCATGCATGACCTTAACAGAAGAAGTTCACATTGGGGATCCCTAAGGCAGGGCAAGAGTTTCATGAGGTCAACCGCCCTTGAGGCCCGCCGCCCTGCCAACTCCTCAATTAAGCTAGGATCACGACTAACAGCTCCACCAAGGATCTTAACCCCCGCTCTCTAGTCTGCCAATCCCTCTTGGGAAAAGCCCGTCCTGAACTTTCCGCCCATCGCATGTCGGCCAAAAAACCTCTGTTTTCTTATTGCTGAGGTGAAGCCCCAAGGATGGCCCTTCCTCATTGATGATGTCTAAAGCCTTAGTAACCTCAGACGCGTTGCCGATAATCGTCCCATCATCCAAGTATCGATCATGGAACGGGAGGTTACAAACATCCTGCACCTGGAGAATAAGGGGTGTAAGGCAAGGGCAAAGAGAAGGGGCCCCAAGGGATCTCCTTGTTGCACTCTGGTAGTAGCCGCAATACACTCATTACCAACATAGAACCGGGTAGGCTAGGCGTAAAGGAATTGGACCCACCGATAGATTGACGAGCAACGCTGATGAACCTCTTCGAGGAAGGCAGTGCGGTTGACCATGTTGAAAGCATTGGAGAAGTCCATAGTAAGCAAGGTTAAGGAACCATCTGCATGAAAGGAGTTGAGAAACTTGTTCGCACTATGAAGCACCGCCTTTGCCCCATTTGGCGTCCCCACCCAGATTGGAAGTCCCCTAAGTATCGGGCCGTGTTTTTCCTGACTTTCTTCATCACCACCTTAGAAACCAACCTTCGCCACATACCTCCCACATCAATAGGCCAAATTCCTTTATCGGGCTTCAATAAGGGGGTAAGGGGGCCAATGCAACAAAGTCAGCCAACACCTTAGGGCAGGATCCCCCAAACCATAAGTTGACAACTTCAGTAATGCTCATTAGCAAGCATGATGAGGTCATTGAGCCTCGCCCCCATTAGCATCTAACAGGTGTTGGGCCCGCATCCCGTCCCTACCACAAGACGTGCCTTTAGGAAAGGATCGGATACATTTGAGCACACACTCCCCATCAACGAAAGTTTAAAAAAAATTATTAAAAATTTAATTTAAAGGTTAAAGAAAATTTGATAAAACGTTAATAGCTAAATCATTATCGTTAACAGTGCTAGAAAAACTAGGACAAGCGACAAAAATTTACCGACGGACGATAACCGTGAGTAAAACCCAAACATTGGTCTTCGACCGTGGGGACTTTTTAGTGATGGATGTAGAAGTGATACATAGGAGTAACCTAAACCATGTTGAAAAAAAATACTGAATGTGACCGCCCATGTTTTAACATGTGTTATACCCTCTTTGTTTATTTAGTGGTAATAAAAATGTTGGAATTGATGATCCTGAATTTATGTAACTTAAACCAACCCATTAACACATAACAAGTCTCATTTGTGTATAAGTAATCATACACGTACTTTAATGCCAAAATCACTTATCATAACCTAATACAGTTTTTGTAACACCTAAACTAATCCGCAAATATATGGTTGGGCCTCATTATGGGCAACTAGTGTACAATTAATTGTACACATGTCTTTAACACTAAAATGACTTCTTATGATCTAATATAACTTTATGTAATCTAAACCAACCCAATAGCACAAGGCCATGCCTATAAAACTTGTCATCATAAGTAGTCGACACTAATCACCAGCAGATTGCTCGTCATTATTTTTCAGGTCATATTAGTTGCACTAGCCGACCGGACTCAATTGCCTCTAAACCCAAATATGTTTAACACGCTATAGCTCTAGAACCAACCACTCACTCTAGTGCACCACCATTCGAACCACTCACTCTGTCGCACCACTATTCAAACCACTCACTATATCGCACCACCACTAATCATCTTTAAACCATCTTTTGCCCCTTCATGTTTCCTCATTCTTTGCATCATCACATCATCTCTATAACACATACTTTCTCTCTCTCTCTCTCTCTCTCTATATATATATATATATATATATATATAGGAAAGGGTAATATGAGAACCACCTTAAATTGTGAGAACCATTAGAACTAGGCCTTCCAAAAGCTTTTCCAAAAAACAAATTTCTCAAAATCTTAAAAAAATACTGGTTTCAGCAAAAAAAATAAAAATAAAAAAAAAATGCCGCATGCACAAATTTACATGAGGTGTAAAAAAATGTTTATCGTCGTAACAAAATTTACATCAACGCGTAACAAAACTTACATCGGGCATAACTACCGACTCGACAAATTTTTTTCGCTTTTTATACAGATGTATTTATAATATTTTCATTTATGTTTGTGCAAAAAATTGTGGCCCAACTCGCGCGTAAAGTAGGAGTTCTCATGGTTCCCACAACTCGTGTTGATTTTTAATTGAACCGAAACCTATATATATATATCTATATATAGGTTCATTTAATAAGAAAATTAAATTGAGAAAAAGATAACAAAGGGTACTATTGTAAAACATTAAATAGTTTCTCTTATGTCATTTATTATTATATTTGACTAAGTAATTAGTCATAAAAATTATCATCCTTAACACTCAAAATTTTGCCTACTCATATCAAAATTTATCCTATACGTTTTGAAATTTATCATACACATATTGAAATTTATCCTACACACCTCATAATTTATCCTACACTTCAAATTATTTTTTTTCTTTTTTTTAATATAATTTTTAAAAATAAGTTACAAATTTAATTTAGTTAGCTATTAAAAAGGATGACTACCAATTAATGATCTATCAAAGTTTACCAATATAACCTTACACTAATATTAAATACAAAATTAAATAAAGTAAAATAAAGCATTTTTATTGGTTGAAATTTCTTTTATTTTTTCTTACAAAAAATTTCTTCTCATTTGAATCTTTCACTATATATATAGGGCTAATGAAAACTTATACGAGTTGTGTGAACTTAGAGAACTCAGCCTTAAGAAAAACTTTTCAAAAAAAATTCTTATCAAAAACCTATAAAAATCAACTTTTCCAAAAAAACTATTTTTTTCATTTACGGCAGCCGTAAATGCTGTAAAAAGTGATGTCATGTTTATATTATCAAGTTTTTACAGCTGCTGTAAAGGGCCGAAAAAAGTACTTTAAAATTTATTTATTTTTACAACAGACTTTATAAACATTTTAATCTAGTGGTGTGAAAAAAATGATGGCAAAACTCGCACGGAAAAGCCGGGTTCTTTATATTCTCACAACTCGGAGGGGTTTTTCATATATATATATATATATGTGTGTGTGTGTGTGTGTGTGTGTGTAGGGAGAGGAGCATGAGAAAACTAAAAACTAACTAAAAAAAGCATAATTTTTTTTTTGTAAAAGATCGCTACTTTTTATGTATAAAAAAAATTTTCAAAAAAAAACTTGTATCGCAAATGTGCATCATATATGTACTGCATATGTTTATTTTATGTATATGTTGCACATGTGCATTATATGCTTAAATTTATCTTTTGAGTTTAGTTTAGCTTTTAGGGTTAGTTTTTTGTGGGTTTATGATTAGGATTAGGTTTTTGGGTGTGGGGGGGGTTAGGTTTTTAGGGATGTGGGTGGGGGTTTAGGTTTTTTTCGGGGTGCAAGTGGGGGGGAGGTTTAGGTTTTTTGGGAGGTTTACGTTTAAGGTTTAGTTTTAGGTTTTTTTGGAGTGGAGGTGGGGGGTTTAGGTTTTTTGGGGTTGGGGAGTTTAGGCTTTTGGTGGGAGCGTGTATTTAGGTTTTTGAGGGGTGGGGTGGGGGTTTAGGTTTTTTGGGGGTGTCAATGGGATGGGTTAGATGGTTTATGCTGTTTCATATTAATCACATGTGTGTTACAACTTTTTAAAGAAAAAGTATTTTTATATATTATATTTAGCGATTTTTATTTAAAAAATTCAAAAAAAGTTCTTTGATATGTTTTTAGGCTTTTTTTAGTCATTTTTTTTGTTTTCTCATTTAAACTAGTTCTCATGGAACCAAACGCCCTCTAAAGAGGTTAGAAAGTAAAAACTAAACGGGTTGATGTGTATAAAAAATGAAAGTTAAGGGGTCAAATATGTAAGAAAAGTGAATGGCAAAAACATAATTTTCTTTTGAAGTGGGGATAAAATGTATTTTAAACTGAGAATGAAACCGCAATTTTAAAGTGAATATAAAATAATAAATTGTTTAGTCTAATAGGAAAATAACAAACAAACTACCTTACACTATCCATCCCCCCCCCTCTCTCTCTCTATATATATATATATCAACCATATCGCACCACAGTCAACCATAGGCTCTCACTACACCCACTATAAACTGTAGCGAGTCGTCTCCCATCATGGCAATGGATTTGAGTAATACCAATAGCCACCATAACCCCCATCCCTCCTTAAAGTAATAATACCCACATCTCCATGGCCAAGTATATACATATTACTAGATGAATATATTGTGATACAAACTTACCTACAATAGCTAGGTATATGCATCATGTTAAAACCTGTATGGATTGATGTTCCCGATGATGTATGTATCCTCTTAAACTTCGTATACATCCATTTCTAGCTCAATACACAAGTACTTTTATGTGAGTGCATAATCAAATCTTATTATTATATGTGAATATTTAATTTCATTACACTATGCTGACTGGTTGTATATGTAAATCGACGATATCAGTGGCATCCCAACAGAGAAGACCAAATCTAAAAAAAACTTTGAATAAGAGCATGCCAAACCGATATAGTGATGCTAGGAGAGATGCACACAATTATTCCAAGAAAAATAGGCTAATATCTATGCATTGAACTTTGAAAACAATCTTAACTTCATCATCATATCATACCACACCCCCACCATTAATATCAACGATGGATTGACGTAGGATGATCAAGATGGTGGATATTTTTAATCCAATACATATAACATTGGTTTATGCTAAATTATGAGTCACTTTTATACAAGGCATGGGACAACCCCGACCAGAAGGCGAAGTAGAAGACTCCTAACAAGAAACGTAACACCAAGTGTGATGGTATGTCATCGTAGCACATGGCGGTGTCAACTAGCATGATACATCATCAAAAGAAGTTTCTAAGGTTTTTTAAATTTTTTGTACATTTGTATTTTGAAAGCAGAGCACGTGAAGTGAAGTGATAGTATGTTTTGTAATCAAAATCAATTACATTACATTCTTATAATTACTCATTGTTTAGTGCTAGTGTGTTGTCACTCTTGGGCAAACCTTAGAAAACCTGTTAATTAACACATGTATAATTGACATGTTACATTAGTAGCAATTATGTCAAATTTTTTTATAAATTGACACTCTTATTTTTTAATATGGTAATACGCATGATGACATTTAGCTACGAACACTGATATCACTGTGATACCTACGAATGACACACAAAGAAGGCTCGTCTTCGGACCATAAACAATTCCTATTATGCCATGATCTGTGATTCCAGCACTTTCGACACTAGGAGATCTCATGTTGCATATCATGATCCATAGGTATGGATTATTTATAGAATATGTAAATATTATCTCGTCAACAAAGTATAACATTTGTTTTGTGTTAGTAGATTGCCTCCTTAAAAAGCGTAACACCAAAACTTTTAATAAGAATTGGGATTTTATTTTTTTGGTTTATTTATGATTTTTTTATGGATTAAGGCCTAGGTAATTATAAAAAAGGTTGGACAAGCCCATAGGGGCAAGATAATTATTTTCATTAAGCCCTCATTTAGAAAGGAATGCATGGTAGCCCTCAACCTTCATTTGAACATTCCATCTATGGAAGTTAGGGGAGAGAGTTCCAGAGAAAGAAAAGCTTGTTTGGGGTTATGTGGAGTCAGAATTAAGGGCAATGATAGAAAGGTGGTCTTGTGGATCGTTCGTGTTTCATCTCCAACAGTTCAAGTGGTGGTTCGGATCTCTAAAAGTCGAGTTTCCAAAGTTTCGAGCTCGTTTTCGGTTTCAAGCAAAAACAAGGTTAGTTACACATTAAATTTTACATGCTTTCATGTGTTTACGTTTGTAAAGGTTATATTACAAGATATTGATGGTATGCAAACCATAAAGTCATTATCTTAATGCAAAACCAAGCTTGAAAGTATCAACTGCCATGGATGATGTTTTAGGGTTTCTAGGACTAAGTTTTGCCCAACTGTTCTAGTAAAACCTATTAGTCAGTGAAACCAATTTTCAAGTGGAACTATTTGTTCCTAGAAACTTCTTTCAGAGCGAAACATGCCCTACCTTGATGCGAAACCTAGTTTCTTTACCATTAACTAGGGAAACATAGTTTCGCTCAACTGTTTTGGCAAAACCTATGTTTTGCTTGATAGAGTTTTGTAATGCAAAAGTTGACACATTTATCTTATGAACCATTTATCAGGTTGACTATCAGTGGTTATGGGTCAAGATAGTACGGTACTCGGTAAACTATAGTGTTTGATCACAGGTGAGTTTCTAGACCCCTTGTTACATTACTATTGGGGCGGTGTGCATACATCATAAAATATTTCAAGTAAAGTATACTTTATAAAGACAGTACTATGGTTTATAACCTCATAGATGCCGGGAATGTAATGAAGAGGCATGTCTAAAGCTAACATTCTCTGAATTGCAAACCTAATACGCGTAAAGTTTTTTAAAGTTCAGGTATGCATGTTGTATTATTATGGATTAAATGAGACAAAGTCAAAGGTAAAGGTGGTGCTTAAAGTTAACATCAAAGTCACAAGGAACGTCTAAAGTTAATGATGGGGTCATGAATGTGTCTAAAGTTAACGCCGTGACCAAGAATAAAGGGACGATGTCTTTCTAGCTTGTCAGTGGTTGTACAACTACGTATAGTGTTGTCATGCATGTTACACTTCATAAAGCATCGTTATGTTATCTAAAGTTATGTGATGTGATGGTGTACCATATATGTATGTTATGTCATGTTTAACGTTAATAAAGTTTATAATTGTTTTATTAAACTAGAAATCACTCAGCATGTCTGACTTTTGGCTTCTATCATCTTCCTATATGGAACAAGTTCCCACCCTTTGAGCAACAATATTTAATTCATCTTAGATCTATTTTAGACTATGCGTATGTTGTTGCATATCTCTGTTCAATGAGAGCACATACCCATCAAATAGTAACTATACTGAAAATAAATACATATAATTATGTTTGTCCAACATTAGTAAAAAACCATATTTTTACTAATTTTCTAACCCCCCCCCCCCCCATAAATGGAGATCGAATATAACATATAAATGTCACAATGTGATTTCAACAAGTGAGTCTTGCATATGAAAGGTAGGCGTTAGTGTGTTACCCTTGTGAAGCATATTAGCTTAATAGTTGTGTGTAGCACTTAATGTATTTAAACTAATGGAAAATACACATCCACACAAGACTATCCCTAACATAGCCAACCCCCATAGTTGTTTAAAAGTTATCTATCTGATGCGACCATACGCATCTCTCACATATGTGATTTCCATAAATAATTAAAGCATCATGCTTAGCCTCACATTTGTCACTGATTGATATAGAAATGGACTAGGAAGTCTATTAACTCCCATAACTAGTTTAGGGATATATGCCAACGTATACATTATCTTATATATTAGTTATACCCCATAATGACCATCCTTAGGTTATATGACTTGTTTATTCTATTGAACATAGATCTTGGGACCTCTTGTCAACTAAGTTATGTTTTTCTCTGTATTCCCTTATTTATTGGCTTTAGTCTCATTTCACATCTCGATCTCTTACCAACCTTCTAGTTGTCATATCCAAAATATTATCCTTGACTACATAAAATCATAAACGATAAGTTACAATTGAGATAAGTTGTTTTAACATGTTCTTGACTACATTGATTCTTACCTATGTAAACTCCTAAGACTATAACTCAAATCTCAACATAGATCTAATTATAATAATTAGTCTTTAAATGACAAACACCTTATTACTTCAACATGAACACATTTCCACTTTGTCTCGTATGTTGTCTATCAGACATCTCATATTCTCATTAGGTTATCAGTTTACCCAATACACATATGATTCTAACAACTAGTTAGACTCCTCAATACACTTATGTACTTCACTAGGTTGTGTTTTGCAATTTAGTTCGTATTACCAAATTCCTTACGGTCAAAACATTCCATACGCTTGCTATCAACTGCATGTCACCCCCACATTCAAGCATCGTTGGATAAAGCTAATGCACACAGGGATAGAAATGTTCTTCCTTTCCGCAATGGGCCTTTTGACATGATTATAAACTCGAAAACAACAACTTAGTTAACTTTTAACCACTAAACTTCGATGAAATAGCGTTTCATACATGTAAAAATATCAACGTACATAGTTTTTTTTTTTTGATCGTTTTAGATGTTTCAAATAGAGTTAAGTTTTTATTGAGTCAGCCTTTCACATAAATAAATGTCTACTTTCATGCCAATATGAACTCACCTGAATTTTATCAAAGTATGTAATTATTGTGCCAGTGACTTACGCATATTAATCATTTTATAAATTGGTGTATTTTATATAAGCTTATAGACTTTCATATGCTGAAATTAGAACAAAATACTTTTTATATAAAATATAATAATCATCATCATACTCAGTAAATCCTACCAATAGTAAAGATAAGGTAGGATCTGAGGATGGTAAGATGTAGACAACCTTACCTCTACCCCGTAGGAATAGAGATACTGCTTCCAATAAAACTCTCTGGCTCGATAGTAGTTTTGCATCAAGCCTTGGACATAAAGCACATAACACTTAACAATCGTGACAAAGGCCGATAAGTACATTTACCCTTTTGTCTTTCGGTTATCAACGTCAGCACATGATGCATGATTAACCGCACCGCTTTTAACGTTATTTTCACGAAATTAGTAAGATAACATTAAAATTAGTGCAATTTCATTTTTGCTTTCTAAAGGCTGTCACACACACATACACACACACACTATATATATTTATATATATATATATATATATATATATATATATGCACACTGCAAGCGGGGCGTAAATTTTATATAAAATAACAAATAAGTTATATTGTATGATATTAAACCCTAAATAAAACATCAAAGCAACTAAAAACCAAACAGTAGTGGCCCAACTTAGGCGAAAAGCCCAACTTAATATATCCAGATTCTAGGAAAAGAAATACTGGCCCAAGTTCGTCTTCTTTTTTCTTAATAATCCAGTTGACCCCAATATAAAAAAGAGGGCTCTTGGTTCTCTAATTAAGTTCTCATTATACTGTTAAAAATCATGCATTTCATAAATAATTTTTATCTAGCATATATACTTTGAAACATGATATACCTATTAATAATTTATATATCAATTGGCTTTTCTTCGGAAAAATAAAAAGAAAAAGAAAAGATAAAATACAGATATTGAAACCTTTGTTCCTAAGCACCTCCACCTAATATCCGGTATCAATTTCTTTTTTAGGTTTGTAGTAGACATATATATTTAAACGTTTATAAATTATGAACTATTAAAAAATAAAAATATCAAACAATATTGGAAAACAGTTGGGCATTAAAATTAAGTAATCAAAGGTTACAGATAGAAGATAATTTATAGTTTTGTCACACCATTAAAAATGGACCCATTGCTTTTATCATTCTGACAATAATAACAACACGTATAGAACTATTATTACAAATGTTTGCAATCATTTTCAACTGCTCACTCATCTGAACATCAATAACACTTATATATACACTTTTTTGAACGACCAATAAATTCTTCAAATGGGTCACTGGTGAAATTCACCATATCAGGATACACTCGCTTTCGAACCGGAGAAAACCCTCACCTAGGGCCGAAGCCCGTGAACACTCGCACGAAGGCACGACAGTGCGGTGAGGTAAAACCCGCTCAGTTCAAGGATCGAACTAGCGATCTTCTCCTATTCTCCGAGTCTCCATCATCACCAGGTGCTGCAGAAAATAATGGAAAGGGCATGAATCGAACTAGGGTCCCTTATAACACCAAGTCACTTCTTACCACTCCACCACCATCATCTTGTTGGCCTTATATATACATAAACAGGTTAAACATAGAACCAAATTTAAGTCTCTCTCTCTATCTATCTATATGTATATATATGTGTGTGTATCCACACACATAAAAGATTGCGATGAAAATAGACAATTTAGACTACGGACATGAGAAATGTTGATTTTAAAAAGGTGTCTAACCTTAAATACCATAACTCAGGATTCTATTTTATCATCAATCCAGTCCCCGTTGTGAACGTCAAAAAAGCTTCTAGAAAGTGTCCACTCGAGTTATAAAAACAGATCACGAATTTACTATGCATGAAGCAACCAGTATTGGTTAGTATGATCAGTTGAATGTTATAAATAATATCATAGTCACTGCTTTGTCGTTTTGGATGTTTGGGTAAACATCATCGAGGATGATGAGTCTTTAATGGGAGGTGATTATAACACCTTATTAGAATCCCATATCAAATGTAGACAGGTGAGGCAAACCTCATGAAGCACGATGGGTCCCAAAGATGAGGACTATAACGTCTTAGACAATCCCACTTTGGATGTGAACATGGTAGATGCATAAAATAAATGTTTTGCTGCTAATACCATAGACACATTTTTGGTGTTTTAGCTATAGACATTGAGAGAGTTATACATTTAAACATGTTTAGATATGAATCGTATCAGGATCAGTGATCTTTTGAGAACCCTTCACTCGAGTACAAAAACAAAACGAAGATCTTTGCTAAATATATAAGATAGTGTTGATTGATTTAAGGAAGAAAAATTATCTGTATTACCTCTAAAGTGTAAGGAATAAGGAGATTAAATGATGAGGGAAAACGAAATACTGGAATGCTTTTTATCTTTATGCAACCTTCATTAGTGTAAGCGTGCAAGGTTATAAAGGTATAAAGTACAATCTCTTAGCTTTTATGAGTCATACAAACAAGCTAAGACCGTGTGTAGTGGGATGGGAAGATAATGCCTTCACCCTTGGGTGTTTTGTGTCATGTGCCCCATCCAATTATTACCCAATTATTATTTTTTTATTTTTTAATTAAAACTAATGAAGAAATGGGTGTAGTGGCATGATTGGCCAAAAATCTTGATTCGGCGTTTAATTTGACACGCCCCAACCCAATTTTTGACGAAAAACGCCCCTTTGGGCGGTTAATGGGCGTGTTTGGGCATTTTTTTTGGAACAAAACAACAAAAACCCCCCAACTACGGGTGCTTTAAAAACATGTTCTATAACCTTATTTACTTTTTAATTTGTATATTGATTATCTACAGAAAAGTAAAAACAAATTAGTAATTTAGTAAGTTAGTATAGTAATGCTAAAAGACTAATATACAATGTTCAATATAAATAAGTAACTATTTGGGTAATGCGTTTGTATAAGCCTAAGATTTTTCTTGTTTCTTTTATTTCACTCTTTTGTAGGGAAGCAAATGGACCAAGCGATCAACAAACAATTCGTGAATTGTTTGGCAAGAAGTTTGTATGTATTCATTTAATAAATGAACAAACACGAATAAGTAATTCCGTTCATTTCAGGGGCGTACCCACCTATTGCCCAAGGTGGACGGACGCACCCTTTGAAAAAAAATAGTGCTAAATTTCCGGTAAAATTCCAATCACACCACTTGAAAATTTTCGTCCACACCCCTTAAAAATTTTCGACCACCCCCTTAGTAAAAAATTCTTATGAATTGATAAAAAAAACCTTATGTAAACAATGATTTTTTTAATACAACCTAATTAACTTTTCACTTAACCCAATTAGTTTTCTTCTAACCTTTAGCCCACCCAATAAACACCCCATAACCCAAGCTCAACCCAATCTAATAATCTAATTAAACTAGGGTTTAATTTTAATGTTGAAAATTATGAAGTTTGGTGATGATTGTTTAAGGGTTTAGTGTTGAAAATTAGTTATGTATGTTATATAGAGAAAGACTTGCTAAGAAAAGTTGTAACGCTTCACATTTTGTACTTTCCGAATTTAGAAAGTGTAATCGAATTTCTATTTATGGAAACTTGTATTTGTATCATATTCATATTTCATTTCCAACTTTGTAATCCGAGACTTTGATCGTAATTAAATTCATACTTTACACATACCTATCTTACATGCATTCAATCGTAAATAGATGCTTACATACAAACCGACACTTGCTATATGTGCAAATACTCATATATACAATCACGATACTCGAATTATACTTACATACGTGTTACATACTTAAAAAATGCCAAAAAGTACAAGTTTTAGCTTAAAATAAGGAACAAATGAAAGTTCAGAGACCAAATTGCAAAAAAGAAAGTTCTGGCTAATTGAGGCGTGGCACTACGCGACCGCAAACTCAATTAGCCATCGCGTAGCGCGAGCCGCCATAATCCACAGAAGATGGTTTCTTGCATACGGGTTGGCCATCTTTTCCACCTCCAAACTCACTCAATCACCTTATAACTCCTATTTTAACTTTCCCAAATCATTTACACTCTTAAATTACTCTCTAATCTACTGCAAATACAAGTTCTTGGCAGATTACTCCAAGTGCTAAAAGTGAGTCCAAACTCACATATCTTCAACTTTTCTTCACTTCTTTTTCCTCTACAAATCTTGGAACATCTCTAGTAGTGTTTCCACATGTTTACCATGCTAAACCCAGGTGGAATATCACCTTTTTGAGGTCCAAACTTTCTATTTTGGAAGATTACTTGTTAACTTTATAAAACTTTACTTTTCGTGTTGCATCTTGTACCTACTTGTTCTTGAACCTACCTAAGGTTATCAGACTTGTTAGGAGTTAATTCTTATGAGTTTAAGAGGTGCAAACACCTCTAAGCTTTCTGTTTTGCTAGGGTTTAGACAATCCACAAGTGATGAAACAATCCAAGTTTACCATAGTTCTTATGGCGAGACTTGTGTTTTGGTAAAAGTGTGAATCTTGGAAGCCTTGGCTATCCTAACATATTTCCACTACCTCACTTGATTTTTCTATGTTTATATCACTAAAACTTATTCAACTTTCATTCGAGTAACAAGGCTTTGACACGTCCCAAACGTTGCCATGTTCAGGATGAACGCACCTAGCTTGCTTACTTGGTTGTTCACAGTTTTAATTGAGTTAGTAGTTAATAGTATTTTCTTTTCATTCATGGCCATCCGAATCATTCTTGTGGTGATTTGTGCATTGGTGAATCATACAATAAGGTTTAATGGATGTTTATCATCCTACCTCCATGCATGACTTATATGAATTATATGATAATCTATGTTGGACAAACATAAAATATACTATGATATATAATTATATAACTTAACCGAAGTCTTGATGTTAACCAACTTATGGTTACATGTCATGAAAATAGGTATGTTTTAAATCTCTCGTCACGATTCTAATGAGCAATTTCAACCAATGAAATCAATATAAAATATTAGTGTCAAGAACGAGTATTTAAGGCTAGATAATTATTTTCATATACATACTTTAATAAATTTTTAATTCCGAATCCAAACTCTCTACCAAATCCGAATACTTACACACCTCCGTTTCCCTAATGTAGGGTAACTTCGGTGTTCTCGACTCTCAACGCTTCAACTCACGTACGCGGAATTTCTACGCAAAGCCGTGAGTATACTCGATTCCATTTTCCGTTGTGTTCACTTTGGGTGCAACATGTACACTTATACAAAAATCACGAATCACGTTAAACTTGTTATAATCACACTCTATCCATTTAAAACATGATACTGTATTATTCTTGTTATCGCATGTTATGTATACTTGTGTCTATATGCTCATTAACTTTGTTAGCCTCCTTTAATGATTATAGCGCTATAGGATTAATGCACCACCCGCATTCTTTTCGTATTGTTAAGTAAACTATTTTATAACCTTGTCATTTCGGTGTCAATTATATGTAAGATTGCGTTAGACTTTGGTTTGACATATAGGTATCACATATTAGTATGATAGTGACATAATATGCAAATTACGATGTTGGATATGAGACAACTTTTCACTATTATGCTATGTAATAAAACTTGTATAGTCAACCTTTTGTTGATCATTTTTTTAATACACGTTGCAGGAAACTAGTTGGTGCCGATGAAGAAATATATTTAGGGTGGATTAGAAACACTCCTGGATTTAAATCTTTGTACTTTGCTTTCTTGTTGTATCGTTAATTGTTACTTGTTGTATTTCCTTTCAAGACAATGTATTGCCATTTTGGTATCAATGAAATTCTGAATTATTAATATTGTCACAAATAGTGTTATGAAGTCTCTTGTAATCTTGTTTTTTGTCTCACTCCGATGTTTCCGTCATCGTTTGGGATGTGACAAAAGTAGCTCTAGATAGTGTTTTGGATAAATTTCAAAAAATGAAAACCCGTAGGGCAACATTTTAAATATTTTGTAACGACGATCGGCGTGTTATTAATGATTATATAAATTTTAGCTTAATATTCTTTTGTTTTACATGACCCTACCTGATACGATCCGATATGAACCGAAATTTTTTTATATACCTAGAGGCCAAAAATCATTAAAAAAATATTTCGCACCCCTATGAAAAAATTCTTGAGTCCATCATCGATTCATTTAGTTAAACAAACAAACATGAACAAATGTCATATTAATTCATTTATGTTTATTAACGTTCAATACCATGTTCATTATTGTTCGTTTGTGTTTGATAATTAATTATGGTTTTTAACCTATATTTTTAATTTAAATACTTTAAAATCCCAATAATAGATTATTCAATAAATATTATTTTATTACATATTAGTATTACTTCAAAAATTTTGATTAACTATTATTTTGGGAGAACTAAATGAAGACTTTTAGTTTATTTTGGATAGATTAAACGAAGATTTTGTTGGAATTGATGTCCAATTATCGATTATTTAACGTTCTTATTATTAAGGTATGATTCAAAGAGTTACACTTTAACAACAAATAAGCAATAATATTTAAGTGTTTAATAATATTATGGATCACAAAAGTAAAGATTAATTATGAGGAACGAGTGTAAAGATATTAAATGTTATTAAACAATTAATTTGGTAGAAATAATTGGTGACATTAAAAAGTTAAACAAGTAATAATTTATTGTTAGATAATAAATTAAAAGGTTATTTTATTAAGAAAAAATATCGATCTAGGGTTTTGACTAGTAGGCGAAGAAAAGGGTTATTCGATATAAACGAGGAATGATTATTAGGTTATAGGGTATACCCCCAAGACCACCATACCCTCCATGTCAGCGTCATGTCACTGCACTCTCAACCACCATCCAAATCCACCATTCTATATGGTGTGGTCATGACCCAAACCACCATCCTCATTTTTTTTAAAATTATTTTGTGTAAAATGTATTTTAATGCATTAAGGAAAGGGGATGCATGTTTGCCATGGGTTAATCCATGCGAACCATGGTGGTTCCACAGGAGAGGGGGTTGGTGTAGCACATCATCCACCATCTTTGGTGGCCATCCATGACCTATCTCATACCCCGGATATTCCTTAGCCGTATTAGATAATAATAATTATGGAGAGTAGTTCTATTATAAGATAATAAAACAAACTTAAGTAGTTGACTAAAAATAAGTGGATAATTAATGGGCTAGAGTTAATTAAGAAATCTATATAAGGAACCTTAATCACAAATCATAATTGCAACATATTATAAGAGGCAAAAGAAAGCTGTAACCCTAGCCTCCTTTATCCTCTTCTCTCGCACGTTTGCGTCCGACCAGCCACCTGCTGTCGCCGCCGGTCCGCCACCACTTCGAGGCGGCGTCGCAGCCACCGCCCACGTCGCCTTACCGCCTCGCGTTTGTTTTGGTTATTCGGATCGAATCCATATCACGTGTGGGATCTCGTGGTGTTCTTGAAGATTTGTTATCGGGCTTACTAACGAAGCCGTTCGTTGCATCCATCGTGAGAGTTTTTGGTTTTTGTCAAAGTACAATCCTTAACGACTATAGTTGTGTTTTATATAATTATCTAAGTAGACTGTAATTGGATCGCTGGTGGGAATAGTCTTATTGATTTTTGTGTTTATTCACGCTTCCGCATCCGATTAATAATAAAGTGTGATTATTATTATTATTTTAATATAAAATGGATTTTATAAAGTAAAACGGATACCAAGGATTCCAATCAGACTTCATGTTTAATGTTGTAATTTTGTGGGGGTGACATTATTTTATGCTAATTATGTGTTCAAGATTATGTCAAAAAAAATTTAAATGGCAACGGAAAGGCTTTATTAACAAACAAAAACGCAGCAAGAAGCTATAAAGAACAAAAACATAAAAAGAGAAAAGGTAAACAAAAACAATAAAACTACATACACTCAACGATAAACCGAATCCTCAATTAATTCCATCAAATTTTCTTCACTTCTCCCATATTGTATTAAAGCCTTTGATGATGGAATATTTGTGATGAAGGATGCCGATTTTATTCGAAATTTAATATATGTCCGTATTTGTTCATGAAGGCCTATTTGTGTTCGTCGGTGTTATGTTCATGAACGTTCATTTGTGTTTGTGTTCGCTTTTGTCTAGTACCTAATATTAATAAACAAACACTAACACAAACATATGTGTATTTCTTTAATGAACGAATACGAATATAAAATCTCATTTAGTTAGTGTTCATAAACACATTATTTCCTTAACAAACAAACAAGAACGAGGCCTTGTTCGTGTCTGTTCAGTTCGTTTGCAACCCTACTGATTCGTATTATATCCTTATTTTTTAAATATATTTTATCTTATAATACCATTTTGTAATTTCTAATAAATCGTCATTAGATACTGACTATTTAATATTTGATTTCTTTAATATATGTAATTCATAGATCTCTAACCTCACGACTAATCTGTACACAATTACGAAAGTCATTACATACTCATGTGTTCCTAATTCATCATCTTACATCAACTTTTATTTTATTATTTAAAATTCAATTTCATCCCATATACTATGTATAATGTCTTTAACCCACTTATTTCTATGCTCATAATATCATTTTATAATTTCAAATAAATCATCATTAATTATTAAATATTTAATAATTAATTTCTTCAATACGTGTAATCCATGTGTCTCTAACCTACTTATTACTACGTACACAATTAGGAAAGTCATTGCATACTCATACGTTCCTTATTCATTATCTCACATCAATTTTTTGTATTGTTGTTTAAAATTTAATTCAATTTCACTTCGTATACTATATATAATACACGTCTTTGAACTTATTTATTTTTCCACTAATTTGATACTTTTACAACTTTCTTTTGTTAACTAAAAAAACTAAGTAATCAGTTGTAGTTTAAATCCTTTACTCCCCATGGTGAATTACTAATTTAAATTTTCTACAATTAGTAGTTCATTATGCCCGTTGGTGACACTTACTAGTTTAAATCGCATATATTATATTATATCCCCGAAAAGAAAAATGAATGTGCATAAAAGTGCAATGCGCCAATACCCCACAAATTATAATGACAAAAACAGCAGTCGATCCTCAGTTTGTGAAAGTATCACTTATATATAAGGAATGATGCCACACGTATATTTCAATTCACAATCATAGAATCCATTATAACAAGATATGTATTCCTGTTTCTTAAGTTAATAATATTGAAATAAATTTAGCATCTATCCTAATTGTGTGTAGTAATCATTTCGATGTAACGACCTTAATATAAACAATCATTTAATATAACAAGTGATATGAAATTTAATTGTTGGATTGATATACACTGCTCATAAGAAAATTTATTTTAAATCCATACATTTTGGGGCGATAATATTACTATGTATGACTTTTTCAATTTGATTTAATAGGTCTACAGTCTGTGGGATTAGAAAACCAAAAGTATTAAAAGCAAATGTGATAAACATGTGTTGGTTGTCAAGGCACACTTTCTCGTGTTTGGTCACTTTGCCCGAAGCAGCCTTTATAGTAGCCTAACCCACCGTGAAAGCACTACCCATAAGCCCACAAGCAAGGAAACCCTATTTGATCCAAACATGCATGTTTTCCTCCTACCCATCCAAAGACCAAAATGTCGGCTGGTCTAAGGATAGATCTCCTTTCCAATGGGCCAGTTAAGAAATTAGCGGGTGCCTCTTTCTTAGTAGAAATACCAGCGCGAATGAATATGTCAAAATGATATCTCTAACTAAATCATGTCAGTACTTGAACCATGTGAGCTCTCTATAATGAACTGCATACTCCCCAAAAGAATCCAAACACGCCTTATGACAAACAAGACACATCTCATGAACTGGAAATAAAGGAATCATTAAGCGATACTTAAGGATAATACGGTACTCCACCGACGACATATGCTAGCCTAACCCATCTATAGGTATAGCAAGAAAAAAATCTTATGCATGTGGTGCTCGTAGACACTCAAAATTGGCATTTTGTCTAACGGTCAAGTCAAATTGTACTTCAATGTCATGGAGAATTTTACTACAAAGAGCACTCACCAACGCATGTTGGGCTTTAGGTGGCGGTGTCCTTATTAGTGAAGCCGCTAAAGTAGAAGCTTGAAATCGTATCACGAAGACAAGCCAAAGCACAAACATAATCAGAATCCATACAAGATATGCCACTATCTCTTAAGATGCGGTCTGTAGCACCCAAGAATGGGCCCTCGATGCCACAAAAGCATAGGATGAAGCCTCTACAACTGAATACATCCCCAAACCACCAAACCTAATGGGCAAGGAAGAAAGTCGCCACTGGAAGTCTCCAAAGAAGGGACCTCCACAAACCACCAATTCCTCAATCGCCCCACGCAAACCTTATCAAAGAACAATGTTGCATCTTCCATGTGTACAGGTTACCATGTACTCAAGCCAAAGAAAAGTTTGCCAATGCCCATACAAGATCGAAGTAAGAGTAATTCACTCTATGGTCACCTAGTTTGGGTAGAAGACGCATCAAATCTACCGCTTAGCAGCTCTTTTCTTTGCCAACCCACTAATAAAGCTTGCGTCTCTACTAACGACCCCCCTACGAATATTAAAAATAAGTTTTAGTCATGAGACCTTGGTCTAGTGGTTAATTGGCATGCCCACCCTAGTGGAGACTTAGGTTCGATTATCGCTTGTGCCAATTTCATGTGACATCTAGGTGAAGGGACGAATTGGAGTTTTAATCCTGGGTTTGAACCTTACGGGGGTGAGGGTTTACAGATTCCATCCGATTCCCGCGCATCAGAGGGCACGATCTCATGGCGTTTGAGGAGTCGACTTTGGACATAGCCCCGAGCAGAGTGGGTTTACAAGTGAGATTCATTGTCGTTCAAAAAAAAATTTAGTTATTTTTTTAACGTCTAAGAAATGTTATTAATAGAGGGGTAACAAGCTAGTTATTCCATGACATACAACCACCAAAGTACATTATATATTCATACAATCCAAATTAAAGTTACACCAATTCCCCCAAGTCAATGCTTGCGATTTCAAGCGGCTTCGAATCCAAAGATACCCACGGCTAGGGGTGTTCAAAAAAATCTGAATCCGAAACCGAATCCAAAATATCCGAAAACCCGTATCCAAAATTTCGGATATCCGAAATTTAGGATATCCGAAAATCGGATCCGAAAGTTCGGATTCGGATGTTAGTTTAACATATTTTCGGATATTCGGATTATCCAAATTCGAAATCTTAAAAATAATAAAATAGATATATTTTAATATATCATACAATACAAGTTTCACGTTGTTTTGATTTTCAGTTCAGTAAGTAATATTAACAACTGAAAAAGTGAATAACAAAACAATTACACCACACCACGCATTCACACTTAGAAAAAACTAGGGTTTCTCTTTGGATCTCAAACTTCAGTGCCGCTCCCTCTTCCCTGCGACTCGACCCTCTCCGATCTGACGTCCTCTCCCTCGTCATTTGTCTCGGTGTTTC
The DNA here is from genome assembly GCA_947069175.1 of Scalesia atractyloides. NCBI lineage: Eukaryota > Viridiplantae > Streptophyta > Magnoliopsida > Asterales > Asteraceae > Scalesia > Scalesia atractyloides. Next base: position 88,866,948 of record CAMTDV010000001.1, read on the forward strand.
CGGTGACAAAAGGTTCGATTTTAGATCTTGTATGTTAGTTTTCATTAATGTATTAGATCTACTTATTTTTTGTTCCAGGTTTGATTGTTGAATTGTTGTTATAGGATTTCTTGTAGAGTTACCTATTCCAATGGAAAGTCTTGATGAAATTAACTCAGATTGTGAGTTAGTTTCTGAAAATGAGGTGGTTTCAAAGAAGAAACAAAACCCAAAAAAGATGGGAAACCCCCATGTCCACCCACGGCTGTAAGTGATACTCCTTCAGTCCGTTTGTTGAAAAAAAGATCTTCATGGTGGCATCATTATATTGATTCTGATGTCCCCGACAAGGCGGTACTAATTGGTTGTCCGTCAAAAGGTAGTACTACTCCCTTAAATGTATTTATTGTCATAAACTAATTGGTTGTTCGTCAAAAGGTGGTACTGCTCCCTTAAGAAATCACATTAGTGCTTGCAAAGATTATCCGCCAAATATAGATAAAAAACAAAAGCTACTTGATCTTGAGTCTAAAATGCATGTTAGTGATAATGGTTCTATTGAAACCATAACAGTTCCTAACTTGTGGGAGTTCAATCAAGAAGTGATTAGGAAAGCTTTAGTGAATATGTTGATTGTTGATAAATTGCCATTTTCTTTTGTTGAGCGAGTGGGTTTTCGGGAATTTTGTAAGGTTATTAATCCTCATTTTATTGTACCTTCACGTGCTACTGCAACAAGAGATTGTTATGGGTACTTTATTGAGGAAAGAAGGCGGTTAGTAAACATTTTTAAGAATATGTCAACTAGAGTGTGTTTAACCACCGATACATGGACTTCGGGGCAAAATTTATCTTATATGTGTTTGACACCTAGAAGCCCTACTCATATTCCAAAAGCGCTACTTCAATTCAAGCGCAAGCCCCCTTCTATTGCATAACCTAAAAAAGCTATAAACAAAGTACAAAAGTGGTTGTGGGAACGATACGCTTTGGTTACCAGCGAACGCTTCCAAAGGCGACCAGCTTTCAATACTAGTTGTTACCTTACGCTTCCATTTTCTAATATTCTTGAATAGCATGGCTGGGGGCTAAGATAACTCAAATGGGAGAGCCGTGTTATGGGTGACCTTATTGCACGGTTCAGAGAGCACTTGTGTATGTGATGCAAGTGAACGTGTACGAAAAAGCTGTCGTAAAGTTTCGTTGTTCGTTCCGTCGTCGACCCTATCTATGTTTCTATGATGGCCCAAGAACACGCTCATTCTTCAGCCGTGGAGAGACTTTTGAATTGCGAGGTACCATTACGAGCTCAATATATACGAGTGTTATTCCGTGAAATAACTCGAATTTCAAATCATTCACTTGCTTTAACTACTCATGCTATGGATGTGGGAGCATCAACTCCGTTCCTGTGGGCTTTTGAGGAGCGAGAAAAATTGTTGGAATTCTATGAAAGAGTCTCGGGAGCCAGGATGCATGCCAGTTTCATACGACCAGGTGGAGTGGCACAAGATCTGCCTCTTGGCTTATGTCAAGATATTGATTCCTCCACACAACAATTTGCTTCTCGTATCGACGATCATAAATGACGAATGGAATCTACATAAAAGAATTATATTTTTGTCCAGTTGTTGGTCATTCAAGGGTTTTAATAGGGAGAGCAGTTGAAAAATGTTTGATTGAATAGGGATTGAAAAATGTTTTGATTGTGATGGTAGATAATGCTAGCTCCAATGATATAGCTATTCAACATTTACAAAAAGTTTTTAATCATTGGGAATGTGGTGTCTTGAAGGGGAGTTTTTGCATATGAGATGTGCAGCTCATATTTTAAACCTAGTTGTTAAAGATGTGCAACTCATGTCCATCCATGTGTTTGATATATTATATATCATGTTGTCGCAGGTTTATAAGAGATGATGTCCAGCCCTGTGTTTCTTGTATTATGGCTTACCAATATGGTTAGATTTTTAATATATTTCACTTATATGAATATGTGTTATTGATATATTGTATATATAGATAATATGTATTACGTTATCGCAGGTCTACAAGGGATGAAAATTGGATGTTTACTAGTGCTTGTGGCTGGATTTTTTGTTTTTATTATAACTACTTTCGGAATTTATGTCTTGTTTTGAATGTTTAGTTGTTTAAAACTTTGGATTGTTTTGAATATGTTGTGGTGGTTTGAAACTTTGAACTTTATAAGCTTGAATTTTATTATCAGTTTTTTGCATGTTTTAGACATTATAAACTCAGGAAAATTGCATACGAAACAGGTTGCTCTAGTTAGAAAAAAATTTTGTGTTGTTTTTTTAAGTTCGGATATCCGTTTAGACATCCGAACCCGAATCCGAAATTTCGGATATCCAAAATTTCAGATTCAGATTCGGATGTCAATATTCACTTTCCGAAATTTTCAGATATCCGATTTTCGGATATCTGAAAATCGGTTTATCCGATCTTGAACACCCCTACCCACGGCTCTTGATCTCATCCATTATGCCCCTAAGAGTTGTTGGTTTTTGACTTAACACCATACCATTTCTACTTCTTCAATTATAGTACAAAGCTGTTTGTGTCAACCAGTAAATCACCTTCTGTCACCTCTTCAATCCCTGTATGTTTATGCAGGTTCAACAAGTCTTCCACTCTAAATGCAAAAATCGATGGAATATTACACCATTGAGACATCCACAAATGGGACACGCCGCAAACAGTGGTCATCATGGTCTTCGCTGGAACAATGATAGATATTCCATTGGATTTTATCACCACTAACTTGTTTAAAACCTGGACACAATCAACAAAGTAGTTATTTTTACTTCTTCCAGGCTAAAAAGATTAAAGAAGACCATCTATATAGTGGCTTTACTTCTTTTAGGCTAAAAAGATTATGAGACCTTCTATATAGTGGCTAATCCAACACCCTTTCCAGAAAGATATGCAATGCCTATGACCTAGCATTCCTCGGAATAGCAAGGCCAGATCTATACCCATAGCATTAAGTTCTTGAGTGATTTTTGACCTATTTTCATAACCAAAGCATGGACATTTTGGATGGAATGAAACTCCATGATCTTGAGCTATGAGGTATACTCCAAACTACCTTCCTCCACAAGCAATTAGACTCAGTTTTAAAGCACCACCTCCATTTCTCTACCATAGCGATATTGATTTCCTTCAAAGCCACCCAACCTTCAAAATATTTGGGCCCATGACATTTTCCTAAGCCACCTAACTAAACTTGGACTCATCTGCATTTAATCAAAAACTCTCTACAAAGACACTCCAGCTGATTAATGGCTTGCGTTGGAGCTCTATAAAGAGAGAAAAATATGTTGGAAGAGAAAAAAGAAATGCCTTCACACGTGGAATACACCCAAGTACTTAAGCGGCTAGGACCCTGCTCTACACCTTAGATCCCCGTCATGGCTTGTAACTCCTCAACACTCACGCCAACTCCATAAAAAGTACTTTTGGCTAGGTTAACCATGAGCCCTAATGCCATATAGAAACACCTCAGCAATCTATTCAGTAAGAGTGTTATTAACTGACCATTCCCCCAAAACAACCACATCATCCGTGAAAAGGAAATGAGATAACATCAGGCCTTGAATGGTACATCGAATGCCATTGAATGCTCCGATCTCAGAAGCTTTCCTTATAACCCCCGATAGGCCTCCAATGGCAATTATAAACACAAAAGACGATAAGGGGTCCCCTTTCCTCAAACCCCTATAGCACATAAACTTTTATATTGGCATACCGATGCTCTCAACGGTTTTTACCGTTTCCATGATCCAGTTTCACAATTTTAATGGGAAATTCATTTAGGTTAAAATAGAACTAAGAAACTCCCAACTTAAAGAATCATATGCCTTCTCAATATCCACTTTGAAAATCAACCCAATTTTTTTGTTCCTTCTCACCCTGGGAATCAACACATTTAGGACAATCGGCCCATCCAAGATACTCTTATTTTCCAAAAACGTTGACTGCTCTTCCGAAATCAGAATCTGGCTAACCTTCTTAAGGTGGTTTACTAATACCTTTGAAATCACCTTGTTTATGCAACCGATGAGGCTGTTTGGTTTATAGTCAGCCAACCCTCCTCTAGGATCACTACACTTCGGAATAAAGGTAAGGAACGACGCGGTACAACCCATGTGATCATTGTGAAAGAATTCGTCAAACAATTTGACAAATACATCCCAACACCTTTGTATATAACGGAAATTGATATCATCTTGGCTTGGGGCTTTGTCACCCGCACAATCCCGCAGTGCTTCCTTTATTTTTAATAGACAGAATGGACTAACTAGAAATTCCGCCTCCTCACCCGGTAACTAACCATGGTTCAAGTATTCAAGCACCGGTCTTACCCCCATCGATTCCCGGGACTTCCCTGCAAAAACAACCAAATTGTATCCGTGATTAGTATAGTTGCGGTAACCTACTCGCCTTCAATCAACAAGTCATTGATACGATTGTTGTCCATATATGCGTTAACATTCCTGTGGAAGTATGTTGTATTTTCGTCACCATTTATTCCTACATGATCCCTCCTTTTGTTGCACCATTAATGTCAGCATGCCAACCTCAATGATGAAGTTCTTACATTTGGTGCGTGCCTCCAACTCATGTGGAAGCAAACTTCTCTCTGCAACCATTACTTCCAACGGTCTGATTTTAAATTTGATCCATTTTAGCTTGATAGCAAGGCCCACGTCAACCAATCCCTCAAACCTAAACATAGAGGCCAACTGATCAACATACTCCATAATTCCTAGAATCTCCAGCCAAGAGTTATAAATCCAAGTTGGAATTGGCCTAAAAACCACTGGTATGGTTGAAAGTATGATGGGCAATGATCAGAAGCGACATTGGGTAACGCCATTAGGGATGCCAAAGGCCATTTATTCATAAAGTCTAGACAAACCAAAAATCTATCCAACTTACTTATTTAACACCATTGTCCGAATGATATGCTTTCTACCCCTATTTTGTATACCATAAAATTGGCCAATTCTATGAAATGGTTAAAATAGGTCCCATTGATGGGAACAAACTCATAAGTTAGTCTTTAGGACTGGTCATGTACCTCATTGAAATTACCAGGAAAAACCCAAAAACCTGGTATCAATATTTTTTTATCAACATAAATTCCTCCCATAAATTTCTACTTTTTTTCAGATTTGGTATTCCCACCCTAGTCTCTAGCATGTGGGAGCCTCCCCTTGGAATCTGTGTCTCCTCTACTGCCTCCCCTGTGGTATACCCATCAATTATACGTTGGTTCCCATGTAGTGACTGCATGGGTTCCGAAGTTCCGTTTCCATGTGGAACCCCAACAGTCTCCGGCCTCACATGAGTGTCAACCACCGGACCACTCCGATTATCATCCCAGATTTCCCCTTCTTCAGTTTCGTCCATCTCCCCCACCACTAATTCAACTAAATCTGGTGGAGAATTAGGGTTTGCCGACGAAAGGGCTTCTATAATCGATTGAAAATGATGATTTTGCTTCTTAGAGACCCACACAACTTATCTTTAACTACCAGTGTATACAAACGGTGTAGTCTTATGTAGGAAAGAATCTCTTCTTAAGAAAAAGTCTTCCAAACAACTTATCTTTAATTACCACTTTATAGAAAATTTATTTTTATAAACTTTAATAAGTTTTATAAGTATTTTTAACATAATGGATTTGTTTTATAAGAGTTCTATTTTATTAAAACTTTTTTTGCTTTTATAAAACTTGGTTTAGTAATCAATTCCAACATTGGATTTTTTTATGTAATATCCTTATTAACCCTAATCTTTTTGTAAACCTTGAATTCTTATATAATTGGTTTAGTAATCAATTCCAACGCTGGATTTTTTATGTAATATCCTTATTAACCCTAGTCTTTTTTGTAAACCTTGAATTCTTACATAAGATTTTAGTGCAGTTTATAAAAGATGTTTTGTAAACCTTGAATTCTTATATAAAACTTTGGTGTAGTTTATAAAAGATGTTTTGTAAGCTTTATAAAAATGTAGTCAGTTTTAAGTGATATAAAGCTTAATTTAAACTACATCATTTCCTTACGTTGTTGTGTGTTGTATACCAAGAATGTGTTGACCCGATTAATTTGTCCAAACCTTCCACAGTCAAATCTACCTATCAACCTTGGTTATTCTGTTGCTTGGTTCTTTCAAATTCATCCAGCTCTTGTCAAGGTCAATCCATGATCAAATTAACACCCTTATCTTGTTTGACTGCACCATACCTAGTGCAACCGATACACAGTTTGATAATGTCATCGACAATGATGGTTATATTCCATATTTCTTAGTTTACTGTTTTGCTCTAATGTACTAATCTCTTGGACATCTTTGTTGATGATTCAAAATATAGGGTATGAATATGTGAATAGTTAGATTTAGTATTTATATAAGCTGTTTATATTTACTTCATGATGTGTGATGCGCTAAAAACAAGTATTGTGTTTTGTATGATTTTTCCATTAAAAATAAAACAAAACTTGATAGACTTGTATAAATAATGTCTATTGATTTTATATATACATAGAAAAGTTTATTGTATAAAGGGTATAATGGTAAAACACTAAATAATTTATATCTCATCTCAATAATTATTCTTTTTGATAATTAATTAATTACAAAACATTTTATTCTACACATATCAAAATTTTTCCTATACATATCCTACACATACCAACATTTATCGTCCACTGAAAATTAGGTTTGTTTGAAATGGTGGATTTTGAAAATGATCTATTAGTTTAATTTAATTAGCTAATTTAGAAAAATACAATAAATTAATTAATTGTGTAAATTTACTTAGATGTCCTTACAATAACATTGAATAATGATGCCAAATGGGTTATCTTATTGGTTTAAATTTATTTTTTCTTCTCTTACAAAATATTCTTTTGTTATTTGAACCCTTTAATATATATAAACACACCCACACTCTAGGTATACAACACACAAAATATTCTTTTTTTCATTTGAACTCTCTAATATTCTTTGCCATTTAAACCCTCTAAATTTATTTAAATCTTTATTATTAACTATATATAATTTTTTTATTATTAACTATTTAATTTATTATTTAATAACTATTTAACCTAGTATGCATATAAGTGTCATGTGTGTCGGTGTGTATAACAAATGCCCATTCCAAACAGAAAATGTTAATGAACAATAGTGAATTAAAGTAGAATTCCACAAAGAAGTTATATTTTAAAGTTGGAAGTAACTAAATTACAATTAACGTGTTCTTCTATTAAATGAGAAGATAAAATATAGTTAGAAATGGTAGAAGAAGCTTAGTTGTTAAATGAAGTGGTGAAATGATGGCCGACATGGGCATCATCAAAGTGTTAATAACTTTTACCTTTAACAATTCATTCAATTCTCCTTAAACTTTTCTTCAATTCGTGGACCACTTTTATTATCATATGTGTGTTCATCAACTTTTACAAATATTTAAGAAATAATACTTTACTCATTTAACATATTCAAGATTTATGTGTACACACACCCAAACCCAAGGTTTTGCAGTTTTGTTCATGGCTTTGAATTTGAACACGACATAACCATAACATAAAGCTTATAGGTTTATGAATCTCAGATATGACATGACAAAAAATAACATGAAATTCGTATGTTTTGGTTTGGCTGGGTCAGCTCAAACCCATAAATATATTTAGCTGAATGGTCATGTTCATCCTTCCGGTGAACATGATTAGTTTATTGGTTAGCCCATTTATTTTTATAAATTTATAGATGTACACTTTACGTCATAACTTATATGTATTGAATATTTTATGTCAAAGTTTAAAAGATAAATATTCACTTGGTTTTATAGTTGAACACTACTTATTTTATCTTCATTTGTATTTTTTTTTGTTGTTGTAAATTACACTTTTAGATTAGAGTATTAATAAGCAAACAAAAAGATTTCAGGTTTAGCAAGTTGTGTACGTGTGAGTCTCTGTAAAGTTGTGTTGTACACTGTAGTGTTCTCATCCATGCGTTTGACACCGAAGTATATTAATTATGAATGCAAAAACTATATTATTAAGAGCATTTTTTCAGACAATAAATAGTTATCATTTTAAGTATTTGAAATCATTTTCCGATGGTTTGATATTTCACTTCCATAATTTAAAGCACTTTATCTGATTTGACTCGTTATTAGTAAAACCCAATCTTAAATTTAATCACTTTTATATGTTGAAAACCCTTATAAATGCATAGAAATAATGTGTAATTATATGATATGCGTATAGTCCCCACAAGAAGGTGGCAGACAAGAACTCATTTATGAAACACGAAAAGTAGTTTGATGGTTTATTTTAAGTCCATCGTGGGGTTATTATGTCAAACATAGACTCAAAAGAAGATGGCATAAAAGAAATTGGTCTAAAAGATTTTGTGTTACCTAAATGTTTTTATTATATTTACCAAAAATGGCCACTTGACTGAATACATTAATCTTTTCCATGTCAGCTTCACTCTATAATTTTGAATAAATATTATTATAATCATATATTGAAGATGAAATGAGAAATAAATAGTGTAGTCCATAAGTTACTTTGGGTAAAAATCATATCAATACCATATGTGACAAAATTAGAATATCACTATTTTGGATCAATGTTTTGTGAATTTGACTTGAATTTGAATTGTTAGTTCTAATCGTTTATTGGTTCAACCAAACCAGTAAGCCTATCTAAAATCCAAATGATCTAACAAAAATATTTGAGTAAAATACACAGATCATGCATGTGTTATGTTGAATTTTCACCTTTCTTCTTAACTTCCATAAATTATGGATATCGTCCATATTGTTCACTCAACCATTACAACTTTGGTCCATGGGATGGATGTCGATCAGTTAGAATAATTTTGTTACGTGGGTGTAAAATTATCTTTTTACCCTTGAATTTTAAAATAAACACACGACTCAACCCCCCCCCCCCCCCACACACACACACACACTTTCTTTCTGATTGGCAACATCACCACCTTCCTCCTATGCGCCTTCATCTACCCCTCATGATGAAAGAAATTTATCAAGTCGCTTGTTTGCCAAACTATATATGTTATTGCGGATTACCCTACTCATGTTTGTGATTATATGAATGATGTGAACGACGCTCTATGCCCTACCCTTTAACGTTATGGTCCTACACTCCTACTCACGCGTTCTAATATGCCTATCTTGCTCTTTTCCTCACCACCGACAACTTTTGTCACGGCTAGCTTGCCACCATATCGTTTGCAAGTTATCAAGCTTAATTCTTCAAGGCGCAATGGTCCATCCAAGGAGCAAGCGATTCTACAAGTTTGCTCATAAATTATGTCTATATTTATATGTAGGTGTTCCTTCTTCGTCTTAGTTCCCTCTTATGTGTTTCTAAATAAGATGATTAATATGCAAGCTTAGCTTTATAGCTAAATAGTCGGTGATCCATTCATTTATTTTCCGAGAATTATACCATAACTTAAACTTAAAAGCACTACTCTAGCTATATGGTGTCCTACACTTTATCAGCCAAAATTTACTCCAACTTGAATGTATGATGAACCTACCTAGTTTCTAGGCAAGGTCTAGATTTTAGGCAGGTCTCACTGGTCCTGAATTTTGTTGTATTTTTTCCACTCATTTTCTCTTTTCGAATCTGGTATTTTTGGCCCATCAATGCTTTGTTTTTAGGAAAACGATTTCAAAGGTATATAAAATATCTACAACCCGAAGTTCGAATTTCTCTTAGAGGTGCTCTCCATATTTACATAATTTGTATTTAGTAGGAATCGAAACTGAGACCTCCCTATGAGGAAACCACTTAGTAGAAAACCCCCTGACCAACTTGCTATACCATACTGGCCTACAATAATACTTAGTTGTATCATCTACGACAATATACACATCTTCGTTCTTGATTACGATAGTAACCATGGGTTTATAACCCTGTTTTTCTTTTAGATAAATAACCCTATTATTTGGTATATAATCCAAACCGTTGTTCCTCTCAATTTATTAGACGCATTAAGTTTTGGACGATTCCATCAGTCAGTCGATTATTGTTGTTCGGTTTCACCAATAACTGAGTACGATTCAACTCGTATATTCAATTGAATCCACCATTGATTAAGGTATGATTCAAGTTGTATATGGTAATACACCTTTCTGTGTGTGTAAATGTGATTTGTATTAAATGTTGTAAGAAATGAGGTTACAAGAGATGGGTATTTATAAAACTCATATTTCTACCATATTACCTCTAATATTTACATAATGAGCATCTAATTTTCCATAATTACTTTCTAGCCTAATATTCCCCTGTAAGATAAGGCCGGGAACGACTTGCAGCTTAGATCGTAAAAAAATAATTTGTGAGCAGGTAGAAGCTTTATAAAGATGTCCGCAATTTTATCTTTTGTAGATATGAACTGGACCTTCAATTTTCCTTGTTCTGGCATTTAAGACATAATTCTTGGATAGATGTGTAGCATCAACGATATCACACCAGAGGGTTGCAGCAGAAGTTGTGTTTATTCAGTTATGTTAATAGGACTTCTAGCTAAGTCACTTCAGCTATTGTGTTAGCTAGAGCTTTGTATTCAGACTATGTGGATGAACGAGAAACCGTTTTCCGCTTTTTTGCGATCCAAGAGATGAGATAAGAGCCATGTAGATGGTGAATCCCCCCAATCGACGGTCATCTGGACTACCAGTGTAGTCAGCATCCGAAAAGGATCATAGTGTCAAGTTCTGGCAGTAAGCATTAGTAAAGGGTTGTAGATGAGAACTAGTGTCATGTCAAATGAGCAAGCCATGATCAAGTGTACCCTTGAGGTATCAAGGAATGTGTTTGGCAGCGGACCAATGGTTTTCGGTGGGGGAATGCATATATTGGCAGACTTTGTTTACTGCGAAGGTAATGTTGCGTCTGCATAGACTGACATATTGCAGAGCCCCTACTTACTAAAGATATTTGACAAGATCAGGCAAGAGCGGCTATCCCCAAGTGATAATTGTTGTGATAAGCTCATTGGAGTGGGAACTAGTTTGCATGCACTAAAGGCATAGCAATGAAGTAAATCCAAAATGAATTTCTTTTGTAATAGTGGAATAATCTTGCCTTTAAGCACCAATTCAAGGCTGAGAAAATAGTCAAGTGGGCCAAGATCTTTGACGATAAAAGCATGACTAAGTATGACGCGGTTGATAGTAGGTGCGTTGATGCTGGTAACAATAATCTCATCAATGTAGACCTGAACGTAAAAAATTGTGGTGTTCGTTTTGTAAGTGAATAAAGAAATATCTGTCATGGAACACTTAAAGCCAAGTTTATGGAGAGCCTTATAGAGGCGATGAAACCAAGCACGTGATGCATGTTTCAGCCCAAGAGACATATATGATCCGAGTGTTTCAGATAAGTGAAACCTTGTGGTTGTCGAATGTAAACAGTTTCAATGAGATTACCATGAAGGAAGACATTTTGGACATCAGGTTGTCGAAGAGGCTACTGATTTGTAATAGCAAGAACGAGGACCACCCAGATAGTGGTAACCTTGACAACAAGACTAAAAGTTTCAATAAAGTCAATGCCCAGTTGTTGGTGAAAACCTTTGGCAACAAGGCGGACTTTGTATCTTGTAACAATGCCATGTTGATCCTTTTTAATCATGTACACCCACTTACAATTAGTAACATTAGTATTAAGGACAGGTTAAACCAAAGTCCACATATCATTTTTGACAAGTGCCTTAAAATCCTTAGGCATGGCTTGATGCCACTCCATATGTTCGTTAGCAATGGTGAAGGAAGTAGATTCAACATTAAGAGATGTGAAAGGAGAAGCCATGATGTCGGATAGACTGTAGGGGACCTGGGTTTGGGATCAGGCTGAAGATTGGAAGGACGTTAGCGAGGAGGAGGGGGAGGAAGAGTTGTAGGAGAGGATAAAGAATTATAGGAAAACGATGGGGATGAGGTAGTTGTTGGAGATAGGTGGAGGAGTGAGGCTTGATGTGGAGATAGGAGGTGTGTTTGGTTCGGTAGGAAGTTGTGGATTGTCAATTGTATTATCAAGAGGCAATGCAGAGGCGAAAAATGATATGTATGGATTGGAATTTGGAGATAAAGGAAGGATGGAATAGACTGTTTGAAGGAATGAGAAATTGTGTTCAAGAAATTGAACATATCGAGCAATGAAGATATGGTCTTTTGTTGGATTAGGACACTAATACCCATAATGTTTTGTGATGTAGCCAAGAAATATACTAGGTGTGTACCAAAAATTCCATTTTGAGAGGATTGTAAGGTCGAAGATGAGGAAAGCATTGACACCCGAAAACTCGAAGGAAAGGGTAGTTAGGGTGATGATTGAAGAATGTTCAAATGGAGATTTGTTGGAGGATGTTCGAGATAGCATTCGGTTGATAAGATATATAGATGTGTCAATAGAGAAATGCCAAAAAAATTGGAGCAGAGGATTAAGCAAGAAGAGTGAGACCGTTCTCGACAACGTGGCGATGTCAACACTCAACGAAGTATTTTTCATTGATATGGAACATGATAAATGATGTATTATACCTAGAAATTGAAATAAACTAACTAAAGGGCGGAATTCAACCCCCCCCAGTCAGTTTAGACCTGTTTGATTGTTGCTTTAAATTGACTTTCAGCCATGTGAATAAAGTTGGTTAATGTATTCTAAACATTGGATTTGTTCATCAACAGGACGATCCACATGTAACGTGGGAAATGATCAACACAAAGTATAAACTACCAGTGACCATCAGAAGATAAAATATACGCAGGCCCCCCAACATCACAATATAATAGATTAAAAAAGTGTGCACTACAAAACTTGGAAACTAGTAATTGCTTTTGTCGACTTACCCAAAGGACAAGCGGTACATGAAATGGAACTAGATGTCTTAATTATAGGTAAAGAACAACTAGAAAGCATAAAATTGAAGAGACTCACGTGTGGATAACCAAGAATTCAATGCCAGACATAAGAAGATGTTAGAGTGGCATAGAATGTGTGCTTATTGATAGATTGGAGAAGCGAAAGACGAAGAGTGTAGAGACCATTTTCATTGGGGCCATAAGTAGACTCGTCCTTGACAACAAAAAAAGAGTGAAATTCAAAGGAAACATCGTTGGCTAAACTAATTTTTTGGACAGATAGAAGTTGCTTTTTGATTTGAGGAATATAAAGAATATAAGACACATTAAAGGATTTGTTTAAAGAATGAATTTTTGATGAACCAATATGAAGAATGTTACCATTACCAGCACGAAGGAAATCATTACCATAATATGCCTCAGAAATGGTCCAGACTTGCCAAATTTGGGGTGACATGATCAATAGCACTCGTATCAGGATATCGCATGTTGTTTCGAGAGAAGCTTGCTTGGGACTTCACATCGGAATAGTTGGCATTTGGATGGTTATGGAAAGTAGATTGATCACAATGAGGACAATCTAAAGGGAGGTGTCGAATTACACACATCGGAATAGTTGGCATTTGGATGGTTATGGAAAGTAGATTGATCACAATGAGGACAATCTAAAGGGAGGTGTCGAATTACACACCTGTTGCAGGTTCCATAGACATGTTATGCACATAGGCCTAATAAAATTGACTACGGCCACGACCACTACCTCTCTTGTTGTTGTTGAAGTTATTGTTGGTGGTGATGGTGGTGGTGTTGTTGCCACCACGGTTAGATCCTTTTCCACATCTAGTGTAGTCACCCATGTGGTCGGTGGTTCGAGAATTGTAGAAGGCTTAACAGGTGGAGCTGCAACACTGACATTTAGCATGAGTTGATAGCCAAATTGAGATGCCATTTGTTAGAGATTCAAGAGTTGCTGAGGAGATTAAACAGGAATGGTGGAGACAACAAAGGCTGCAACATTAGTATATTGTGGAGGTTTTGTAACCATGTAGTCGTGGTTCTTAGACAGATCAAATAGCTCATTGAAGGCCAAAGGAGTTAGACGAGCTAGAACATTTGTTTTAAGGCCATTGTATTCATTGCGCAAGCCATTTATCATGTGCAGGACCAAATATTTATCTTTTACTGGCTCAACTATGTTGGCAAGAGTAGATGTAATCTCCTGTGCATGACTGAGATTAGCAAGTGATGTTTCGTCCCCTTTCATTTGTAGCTTAAGAAGTTGTGTCTTAAGTGTATATTCTCAAAAGGCAGTATGTGGAGCATAGGCTCAAGTAAGGGAGACCCATAGTTCTTGAGTAGTAGATCCTTGAACATGGGCAAATGATGCTTCAAAGACAGTTGAGATAACAATCATACAAACATATTCATCATTTGCGACCGTATATGAGGATTCAAATGTTGTGGTAACAGTGGAATCTAGGTAAGGAATAGAACCATCAATATAGCCAAATAAATTGGTTGTGATTAACAATTGTTCAATCATGGGCTTTTAGTAGCCATAGTGGAAAGAGTGAAAACAAATTTGTGTAGTTGAGGTAAAAGCTATAATTTTTGTCACCGTTTTGGTAAAAGAAAATTGTAAGTGTCGCTAGTTAAGAGTTGTAAGTGTTGTCGATCAAGTGTCGCCAAGACAAGGTGAGTGTTCTCTGATCAAAGATGAAAAGCAACTTATGGCTAAAGTTTTGAGTGTCACAAAAAGTGTTGCCAGCGAGTGTAGCCAGGAAACTTTGAACAACAGTCAAAATCGCTAACTTGCATTAGCTGAGAGAAAGTCGCCAACACACTTGTTCGCCGGAGAGTGTCATCAACACACTTTTTGTGAGAGTTGTGAGTGTTGCTAACGACACTATAGCAAGATGTGTGAGTGTCGCTGGAAAGTGTCGCCTGGTGGTTAGAAGGCGGTGGCATGACGGTGCTAAGAAGGTGGCTTGGCTTTGATACCACGTAAAATACCTTTGTGTGTATGTAATTGTGATTGGTATTAAATGTTGTAAGAAATGAGGTTACAAGGGATGGGTATTTATATAACCCATATTTACACAATACTACCTTTATTTGGTTGTAATTACTTTCTTGTCTAATATATATTTAGCTGATTTCACCATTGATTGAGGTACAATCCAGTCGACTATTGTTATAAAATTCATGTTTAACGATTCTTGTTGTATGACTTAGGTTTTACGTTCTTGGTGGACGATTCTAATAAGTTTCTACTATGCAACTATCAAGAATTCTTGGACAAATTTGTCATCAGTTTTAAGCAAATTTGACCATTTTAGTTTTTTTTCAGATTTAAACTGATCTTTCGTAGTTTAAACGATTCTTACTCTCATTCTCTTTTTTATCAAAATGAACTAGGTTAATGCAATATCAAACATGATTGAAAAAAAAGGCTTTTTCAAAATCTTTAATATTGTTGTTATAAAAAATAATGTTGTGGACGATGTGCTAGAAGATGGAATTAGAGATAAAACTTAAAAGAATATGGATGATGTTCCAAAAGAACACAAAATTGGTGATGAAACATAAAATGGTAACGTCTAAGCACCGTCAACTTATATCAATTTAGAGGAAACATCATATGGTAACGTTCAAGAACCTTTAGCTTATCATGACGGAATTAGAATCAAGTTCGCAAATTCAACTCCATAATGGAAGAAATTGGGATGATATATCCACAAGCTTTTTAGTGGATTATGTCACACCACAGGCAATAGCGGAAACATCGGAGTGAGACAAAAAAGATATTGCAAGAGACTTTATAACGACTAATCATGACAGGATTTAGATAATTCAAATTTCATTGATACTAAATGGAAATACGGTGTCTTGAAAGGGAAGTACAACAAGTTTCAAATACGAAACAACCTGAAACAAATACAGAAGTTTAAATCTAGGTGTGTATCTAATCCACCCTAAATACGTTTCTTCAATCATCATCAACTAGTTTCCTGCAACATGTATTAAAATAAAGATCAACAAAAGTTGGTGAGTATACAAGTTTAAATACATAGCACAATTGTGAATAAAAGTTGTCTCATATCCAACATGGTAATTTGCATATATTGTTTGTTATCATACTAGCATGTGTTAACTAAAAGTAAAACCAAAGTGTACCGCAATTGTGCATACCATTGTCGCTGAAACGACAAGGTTGTAAAATAGTTTACTTAACAATACCACAAGAATACGGGCGATGCATTAATCCTATAGCGCTATAATTGTTAAGGTAGGCTAGCAAAGTTAATGAGCATATAGACACAAGTATACATAGCATGCGATAACAAGAATAATACAAGTATCATGTTTTAACGGATAGAGTATGATTATAACAAGTTTAAATGTGATTCGTGATTTGTATAAAGTGTACATGTTGCACCCAAAGTGTATAATGTCACACCCTAACCCGTAGCGGATATAGTAATCGGGGTATGATTGGGTTTTCATCAAAGCTCATGACATTTACTATATTAATGTTTCATATTTATTAACTCAAATTTAAAAGAGAATATTCCAACCACATAAAAACATACCAACACAAGAAAAATGTTCTAGACAAGTAATGTTTTATTCTTCTTCTAAAGCCAAATCCTAGGTGTTCCTTTACTCAGCCTGTCCACCTGTACCATGTGTAAAATAAAGATTTAGGTCAACAAAAGTTGGCGAGTGAATCTTATTTAATCATTTGAAAGAAATAGTTATATTGATTTACTTGATAAAAATGTGCATAAACCAAATATGAGCTTATGTATATGTAAAACCATCCACAAACCACATAACATCTAACAATGTACACATGAGCATGATAAATGATGAACTGTGAGATCAAGGCTCAATCAAACGGAGCCGACCTAATTAGGCACGCGATGCTCTACTCGTATCCAACGAGGAACTGATGGGCCTAATGTGAATGATGCACTGAAATGAGAAAATGTAACCACATATAACAACAACCAAACATTACACACAACGTTAGTTCATATAATGGTCATAGCACTAGTGTTTGAATGAACAAAATAAGTAATCGGCACATGATACACCCCAAAATATGAATAAAAAGGGGAATTTGTAAAGATTCACTCACAGTGGGTGCGTTTCTTGGATTGATGACGAATGCGCATGATTTATGATTTCAACCGATGAGAGAAAACAAACCTAAATAATAACGTAATAATTCAATAAATATAAAGCTCTTATTTGAATTTAATATTTCTAATTAATGCCTTTTATTAGATTTTTAAGTCTATTTTTGTGGCAATTATTACAAAATTAAAGCTTTAAAAGTCTTATTTTTATGTATTTTAAAGGGTTTTTGGAGAAACTAATAAAGAAAATAGGTAATAAAAAAAATATACCCGTTACAGGGTTGACCGACCGTATATGTGGTTGGCATCGTGTGAGGTTCGAACTCGTGACCTCCCGTATACGTGCACGCAGCTCTACCAGCTGAGCTACGTGTCTAACCCGAGATAAACTTGTTTTTAATTATATATATATACTAACTGGCCTAAATTATATTTTGCTTTTATTTAAAAAAAATTATAATTGCCGAAACCGGTTACAGAAATCGGATCGAACCCGAGACCTGATGTTCATGTGCACACAGCCTAACCAGTTGGGTTGTGTGTCTAACCCATAATAACCCATAATTATATTAGTTATATACACTTACTCGGAGGTGATCTGTATAGGTTTTAAAAAAGACTGGTTTTATTTTCGGAAATCGGTTGCGTGTGTGATTCGACGTGTGCTTTGTATTTGCACACAGTCCACCGTTGGACTATGTGTCTAACCCGATAAAAACACCCAATTAAGTTATACTTATACACATTATAAACTTCATCTTTTTCACCATTAAAACCCAGAAATCAAACCCAACCGATAACCCATTTATACATTTCTGATTAACTGTTTTAAAACAACTAACCACTAGACAAACGATAACAAAGAGTTTTTAGGTGTTTGAGTGATGTTATACCTTTCCGGTTAAATTCTGGTAATGAACAGGAACAACTCCGGCGATGTTTGATTGAAACAGAAGGTTCTTTAAGTGATGATTGGGAGAGAGTGTGAGGGAATAAGCGAGTTCAGTTGTGGTGATTTGGTCGGTATTTATAGAGTGTGAAGACAGTTACAATTTTCGGTTTCAATCACTCGATTTGAAGATCAATGATTTGCTTCAGTTACATCCAAATTGATTTGTTTTTTTTTTGTAATAACTGATGTTCGAAGTCGGTTTCACACGTTTTCTCAACAGAAAGTCGTTAATTGAGCTTGATTGCTCGGATTGTGTTTACGACCGTTACTGGTCTATAAAAATTGCAGGCTGATGTTCGAAGTCGGTTTCACACGTTTTCTCAACAGAAAGTCGTTAATTGAGCTTGATTGCTCGGATTGTGTTTACGACCGTTACTGATCTACAAAAATTGCAGGTTGCCGTTTTGTTTCAGTATAAAACTTAATTAATTTCAAGTTTATTCACAAGTGTGTGTGTAGTGTAGTGGTGTGTGTTGTGTGTGGATTTCGATGGGGACCCGGGTTCGAACCCGGTTGCCCCTTTGTATTTATTATTTTTTTATTATTTTAAACCTGATTTATTATTAGTTTTTATTTATTTAACATTTTAACTATTTAATTTATTTATTAACCACAAAAATTAATAACACGAAGTATGAGACTTCAAATAAAATACTTGAATTATTTAAACGAAGCGGGTTTTGGAACCCGTTTTACAACGAATGTTACATATAAAACGGAAAATAGGATCGAGTATACTCACGGTTTTGCGTAGTAATTCCGCATATGTGAGTTGAAGCCTAAGAGAGTCGAGAACACCGAAGTCACCCTACATTGGGGAAACAAAGGTGTATGAGTATATGGAATTTGTGGAGAATTCGGATTCGGAATTTAATATAGAAAGTACGCATGTAATGAAAATATATCTTGTCTAAATACTCGTTTGGATACTAAGTTTGTACGTGTTTTCATGGGTCTTAATTTTCCCATTAGAATCACAAACAAGGAGTCTAGAACGAAGATAATATAACCTAAGTTCATGACACCTAACCATAATCCAATTAGTATCAAGAAGACGGTTAAATATATATTTTATATTATATAGTATAGTACATAATCATATAAATCATGTAAGTCAAGCATGGAGGTAAGATTAACCTCATTGTATGTTTCAGCAAAGCACAAAGTCATCAACTTAGTTGATGACCCGGTTGGTAATTAATAAAAATAAAAGTACAACTAACTAGTTCGTCAAGTAGCCAGTAAGATCAACCTGAGTGTTCCATACCCATCATGGCAAATGTTGGATGTGCGGCGGGGTTGTGTTACTTTGAATCTTGGAAGCTACTTGGTGTATGAAAAGTGTGAACAGTGAGGTTTGGTGGAACTAATTCGAATAGCCAAAGCTTCCATGGTTCACACACAACTCATGCACAAGACTTTCAACATAAGGGGTTGAAGCTCAGATTTTTTCAATCACTTGGAACATTTGGACAGGATTTAAATAAGATTTAAGCTTGTGTTCCAGTGGAAATTAGCCACAACACAAGCCCACAACTATGAACTAAGTTGGGAGCTTGGTGGATACAAGTTTATACCAAGTTCTAACTAAAACAAACAAGATACAAGAATGTGAATTCAAAACAATAAGTTTTATAATTATCTTGGACCTCAATGTGGTGTGGTTCCACAGTAGTTAGCCAAGGTAAACTTGTGAAAACCTCCCTAAAGGTTATCCAAGAGTTTGGAGAAGAAAAGAAAAAGAAAAAGTGAGTAGAAACTAACTGTGAACAATTTGGAGTTCACTGATGTGCTTAAAAGGAATTGAGAGAATGTGAGGATTTGAGAGTGATTTGTGTGTGGGAAAGGAGTTAGAGTAAAGTAGGCTTGTATTTATAATCTAAAAATTAAGATTTAAGCATTTAATAAAGTTGGTTGTTAGTTAGAAGTTAAAATAAAGTGGAAACAGACTGTTAAAATATCCTCTATGGTGTTACACGTAGACATGTCTGTGTGCAAACATGACCACGCGAAGGAGCAGAAGGGGCGAAGTCCCATTGCCTTCATGTGGGTGAAATGGGGCGAAAGCCCCTTATTAGGCCTGGGTTTCGTGTGGCCTAGGAAAAAGGGATGAAAGCTTAGTGGCTTAAGCCACTTTCGTGTGGTGGCATGAAGCCACTTTGTCTTTTTTTTATATTTGAGGATGATGATGATCATCGATGTATGAAGGCCAGAAGTTGGCCTTTTGGGTTGTCTTCGGTCCGAAGGTTATGGCTTGGGTTATGTTGTAATAATTTTACGTATTTTTAAACCGTTTTAAAAAAAATGTATCGATGTATTTTGATATGTATAGAGCACGTTCCAAAATACAAACATAAGTATTCGAGTATCGGTTGAGTGTATAAGTATCCCTTCAAGATTGTAATGTAGATGCAAGCATGTAATATGTATACAAGTATATAAAAATAGGATTTTATAATGATCAATGCCTCAGATTACAAGTTTGCAATAAAAAGCGAATGTGACACGGTTACAAGTTTCCAAAAGTAGAAAATACAATACACATTCTAAATAAGGAAGGTATAAAATGCGAAGCATTACAAATTGAGAGACATGCACTTGATAAAGACACTTGCACTACAATTTGTCAAAGGTTTCTAATAGTGTATTTAAAGGTGCGTGTTTCTTACCAATTACATCATGTGTACAAGTTCTATTTAATAGATTGGTTCATCATTTTGATGTGAGATGTCTGTGGGATCTAGTAACGGAGATGTGTATACTCCCCATGTTTTGGCAAGACAAGCATCGTTAACGTTAAAAAACTTTAGTGCAACCAAAAGATAAAAATAAATATATGTAACGGTTTTAGATTGACCGGAAACCCTCAAAATGAATATATTCGAATAGTACCGATACTATTTCCAAAGTTCGAGGCGAATCAACGTGTTATCGATATTGCTAGGAAAATATAAGTTCGATTTGTCACGGTATCAGTACGGTACCAACATTCGAACGGTGTTGGTTGGATTCGTCACAGTAAAACAAAAGATGAAGGGGATAAGTGCCATGATTTCACATAGGCTTTGAAGTGGTTAGCTTTTGGTGATCGGCTGTAGCAAAAGACGACCGAAGATCGAGTTTATTAGATAGAGAGAGTTTGTGAGGCTAAGAGATGTTGAGTCAAGACATAAGTTGGATGAGGAGCTTTAGAAATTGGAACCAAGCTTCACCTATAGAAGGTTTTGATATACGTTAGTAGTTAACCTTGTCCAACAAGGTCAGTATCGGACCAAACATTTTGGGGGCCCAAAGCAAACTGAAAATCATGAACTCTTTTTTAACATTGTTTGGGTTCTTAATTTTTATTTCTATTTGACATTTAAATTACTAGAGTTAATTACACAGATAGTACATGTGGTACTAAGGTTTTTATGTAAAAAGTTCATGTTATGTGATTTCCAACATGTGATACTAAGGTTTTTAAGTAAGAAGTTCATGTTATGTGATTTCCATTTTGTAACACCTATGACTATGAGTATAAAGAATAACTTATGTTAAATATAGATAAAATGACCAAAATAGCTTTTCACTTGAAAACCTATAAAATTACATAAAATTATGAAACACGGATCATTTATGTAAACTTTTCAAATTAAAATAAATAAATAACAAACATAAAGAACTAAACCCTCTCATCCATACCTCTCATTTTCCAACACAAGCTTAAGATGAGAATATGGGTTATGGGTTGACTCTCTAACTTAGTAAACTTGATTAGTTTTTATGAACTCGAGGATATGATAAGGGAGGTACCCATGAGTGGTTCATAAGCTTTCGATGGGAAAATACCATCAGCCCTAACTCTAACAGTCAACTATCGGTCAAGTGACGGGCAGGAGGCAAAGTGTGATGAAATGCAAGCACACGGAGCCAAAGTGCAAAAAATGGAAGATAGGGAGACAAAGTACAAGCGCCCACAAATCATATAAATACAAATTGTATTTTACTCTATAAAGTATCTTTTAGTAAATATGATATCCATGTTTTATATATAATTTTTGAAAATAAAAGTTGGAGTTCATATTTTTTTCGGCCCCAAGCCTTAGTTTCACACAAGTTTTTTGATGAGCCATCCCTGAACAAGGTCATCAATAAGGAATTCTTAAGTTTGATATTGCGCAGGTAAGGGTGAAGGAGGAGTCGTGAAGGTCGTAAGTGGGTGTTGGGCTGACTAAGCAGACATAGTGAACTTGATTAGTTTTTATGAACTGAGGATATGATAAGGGTGGTATCCATGAGTGATTCACAAGCTTGAGGTGGAAAAATACCAGCATGGCTCTAACTATAACAGTCAAGTGGCTGGCAAAAGGCAAAGTGTGATGAAATGTAGGCACAGGGAGACAAGGTGCAAAAAGTGGAAGATAAGGAGGCAAAGCATGAACGCTCACAAACCACATGGACACAAATTGCAATTTACTCTAAAGTATGTTTTAGTATATATGATACAGGTGTTTATATATGTTTTATTTTTCTAAAGTATGTTTTAGTAAATATAATACGTGTTTTATATATGTTTAAAAAAATAAAAGTTGGGGGAGGGGGGAGTCATATTTTTTGGTGGCTCCAAGCTCTAGCTTCACCCAAGTTTTTTTTATAAGCCAACCCTAAACAAGGTCATTAATAAGGAATTCTTAAGTTTGATAGCAGGTGAGGGTGAAGGGGGGTCATGAGTGGGTGTTGTGTTGACTCCGCAGATTGAGTGAACTTGATTAGTTTTTATGTATTACGTAAATTCTTATTTTCTTTTGTTCTAATATATATTTTTTTATAAAGTTAAATTATAAACTTTTTATTTATTTCATTATAGTTTCTTAATTTTTATTGTATCAAAGGATATGATATCTTGAATTTAAGGATAATTGATATATTGGAATGTGACACAAGTTTAGCACTTAGCATGATATATATTTTTAAAAGTGTAAACCTGGAATACATTATTGACTGATGTTACAAGAAAGTGGAACATTAGACATAGGATATAATAAATAATGAACTAGTGAATTGTTTAGTGTTCTATAATCAATCAACAACTTTCTAAAAGCTAAATTTCCCCATTCCAACATAATCAATCAAAATAAACCTAACTATGAGATCTTGAACATATAATATTGTATCGAAAATATAACTGTTTTGTTTGTATTTCATAAATATTTATTCTTAATGTTTAAGAATTATATAAGTTCACTGCTGCTGCCATTCGTTTTTATTTTCTCAAATCATTTACTTCATCTAATAAAATGTCATTTAACCTTTAGCATTTTATTATTCAACCTACTTTTTTTCATTTCTCAATACTTAATGATTTTAATCATCTTTGTGTTTTAGATCATTACAATTATGAGATATCTTCACTTTAACAATTAAGGTTAAAAACAATAGTTTACTATTTGAGTTTTAGTTAGTAGTTTGGTCATTTAAACTAGCCGAATCTAATTCTCAAAATCTTAACCTATTGAGTCTGTGCGGTTTCTAGTTTCATAGGTTATAAACAATAATTTACTATTTGAGTTTTAGTGGTTTGATCATTTAACTAGTTGGATCTAATTGGTTTCTAGTTTTATAATTTAAATCTAATTGATTAACACCATTTTAGATCCAATTAATTTATTGAGAAAAGAGAAAAATCTCCTTCTATTATCTATATCTATATTATATTATATTATAATATAATGTATGAGGGAATGTTATTTTAAAATACTTAAAAAATAAAAAAAATTGCTTTTTTATTTATAAACATACTCCTAAAATGATGGTAAATTGGTCTTTTTAACACTAATTATATTTTAGAACCTCATTTTATTACATTAAATCCCTTTATTTTAACAAAATTATGGATAATTAGTTATACTTTCCTTCTTCACAACAAACTTGTAATTCTTTTACGTATTCTTACCATATCTTATAAACTATAATGTTTTAAAAAAATCCAAAGGTATCGTGATGACCTACTCATTTTGTCGACGTTTTGATAGTTGTCTTGGTCGGTATCGTTGTGTAGATTAAAATGTACAAGTAGATGATGCATTAGTGTACAAGTGATAAAGCAATGTGTACTATCACATTTCAAATGCTCAAGACTCTCTACGTTGTTGTCATTATTATCAATTTAATAATATTCCAACGCTTTTCACTCCGATTTTCATTTGATTGAGATTGTTCACCAATTTGTTCCGGCGACTAGATAAAATTTCAAAACCTTGCACATACGGATTTGATGTGAGCTTGGTTTGTATTATGTATGTTTGTGTATTTACTTGGTTGTGTGCACATACTTACATGGGTTAGTATTAGTAAATTGAAATCAAACAAGCTCACTTGATTTATCTAAATGGTTATATTAAAATAATGTTTTATTAGTTTTCTCTATCTTTTATTACCTAATGAACTGGTGTGTGACCATAATGAAAAAAAGAAACCTTTAATAAGCTAAAACACACTTGTTTGAATTAGATGATGTCCCCTAAATAATGAAATAACTTTTTTTGTCGATTTTAGCAGGTTATTTGTATTGAGTTTTTTAGTCGAAAATCCACATGTGTATGCAACTGAAGAAGCCCGGTTGAACCTAAGGATATCTGGAGATATATAAGTCACAACCAGGGTGCCTCTGCATAAAAGGTTATCCTCTCACTTCACTGTTTGGGTGTAAGCTCGCTCAAGCTGATCTGCAAAACTAGCAGCGCCGTTAGTCTCGCCGCGGGAAAATGGTGATTTTTTCCGTGACCATACTTTGGCGTGAGAATAAGTATATGTTGATGGTAAGCAAGTAATTGCAAGTATAAGCGTAAGCTTGTGGGTGTTGTAAAGAGCATGTTTTACCTGGAGATCCGATACTTATTTATAGCCGGAAAAGGTATGTTTCAGCAGAAGTGCTGGTGGGCCTTGGCCTGGCCCATACAACCAGAGATATCCTTTTTGTCCCTCTGCGTCAGACATTAAGTGCTCCCTGCAGGAGAATTAATGTCCTCTGTCTGGAGGTGTGCTTTGTCGGATGTTGAGTGGTGCCACGTGTAAAGGCAGTCGTTTCTGGTGTCAGGTCTGTTGCCAGCCGAAAGTGGAGAAGGTGGAACAGTCACTGGCAGAGACGTGGTTGGTGTATGGTCTGACGTCTGCCTCACTGGTCATGGGCACTGTCACACGCAACCTGCCGAGTAACCTTTGGTCACAGTTCTGCCACTTCGTACTCTTGGGTATGGTCAACACCTCTTAGTGCTTACCCCTTCGAAGCTGTCAAGGTTTTTCCCGCCAGCGCAGGTGTCAGGGGTATATCCTTATGTCCCAAGACTATGAGGTGCTTCTCGTGTATGTCTTGTCCTTGCAAGGTTTTGGGATTCGCAGCTCAGAGGGATGTTGTTCTGCGCAGGTCTAGTAGCCTGCGTGCGTCAGTCTAACTTGTCGTTGCGCCGAGTACACAAGGCTCGTTGTGTAACTTGTATAGTTTAGTCTAACTTGCCGTTACGCTGAGCACGCAAGGTTCATTGTGTGACTTGATTGTACTGGTCTAATTCACCGCTGTGCTGAGCGCGCAAGGTTCATTGTACGACCTATTGATTCCAAGGAAGGCGCACCATTGCATGTTGCATACAAGGTTATCCTTGTGCAATGTAGTCAAGGGTATGGTCATTTGGGACCATACCTCCTCAGCAGCAGAATTTGTTAATTTGTCCATAATGTTTTATTTTCAAGGATAAGAAGGTTGAATAGAAATAAGCACCATAAAATACTATCATTTTACTTATACATATTTAAATACAACCGTAAGGGTTGTGTTGATTACAAGTTGTTCGAGTTTGTCAAGTTTACATTATCACATTCCAACTCTCTTCAACGTGTTTCCTACAAGCATAACACAAATAGAAAACAAGACCAAAGAAAAGCCTGCAGCTAGATCAACAACAAACCATCCAGTTACAAATCCTCACTACTCTTTTCAACGTGTTTCCTACAAGCATAACGACAAAAAAAACCTGCATACAGATCAACAACAAACCCACGAGCAGAAGACCAAGTCCACTCAGCTGCCATGAAGAATTATTTTGGAATATATTTACAGGCCCAAACATTTCAAACCTAAATGAACAAATTCATAACTGAACTGACCCGAACCCACACACAAAAAACAAAACTGGAAAACCTAAACCGGACAAAAATCTAAAACTTAAAAACTAGATTTTCCGTTTTAGTTTGGTTTAAGCTCAAAGCTAACACGGATCGACCCATGCAAATCCCTACAAGTATTAAGTTTCATATTCAAGTTTCCTCATTATTAACCAACTCATCAAGTCTTGAAGATTCTCTACTTTTTGTAATTTATATCACATAGCAACATGAATGAATAATAGACGGTAACTTGTCTTATGAGAGACATGTCTCGTACAAGTGAAATAATTATTAAACGCAACAAAATAGCTTTATATTTTCTTGTGGTCGGTAGCTTAAAAATCTACGTTCAACAAAGATTTTTTTATATTCCAAACCATTTAATAAACATACCGTAAAACTTTTTAGCCGTCTTAAATATCTAATTCGAAAAAACTTTATAAACTTTTTATGTCTTAAAAATTTAATTCAAAAAACTTATATAAATACTTTATTCGTCTTAAAAATCTAATTCAAAAAAACTTTATATATAATATACAATATTCAACAAAATGGAATTTTAGTTTTTATAAAAACTTTTTTTAGAAGAATTTTAGTTTTCATAAAACCTTTTATATAAAAAAGTTTTTTTAGAAGTTTTCCGCTAACAAACTTCTAGGAAAAAACTCCATAATCTAAACATAATATATCTTTAAAAACTTAATACTAAACACAACAAACTTTCTAACTAAAAGGATGCCATATCTGATAGAAAACAAAGTGGGAATCAAACTTTTTTAAAATTAAACCCTAATATACTACTAAAGTAATCCTATAGATGTAGTAAATGTCTATTGTCAAACAAAGTAAAGAAAATGGATTTAAATTCCGAATTCAACTGTTTGGAAAGATCAAGCATGTGAGATTGATGCTTCTAATGTCAATTTGGTAAATCAAAGAAATGCATATACGTTTTTTTCACTTTTATGTAAATGTTATTAACATATTTGATTTTTCAGATACGGTTGCATGATGAATATACCAATTTAACAACCCAATCATTGTACAAGCTTCTAAGGTATTGATTTTGCAGGTTATTAAGTTTTTTGAGTTTGTGTATGCCTTTCATATTAACAAGTTTGTTATGTTAATATATGTGTTTTATTGCTAGATGATGGTGAGAAAAATGTTGATATTATTTGTTATGTTGCCATGTTTAGTCTATTTAAGTCGGATCTTCAACGTAAAATATAATGAATAAGTAATTTTGAAATGGTAATTTAATCCTATATTTAACTTTTATATTCAATTTTTTTCAGTTTTTTAAGGATCAGAAGTTTGAAATTCAAAGGAAGAAATTCAAGAGGCTCTGTGAGTGGAAATGGAGTGAGGTTTTCAACTTTTATGTTTAAAATTTATCTCTCCTTATTCATGTGCTACTTTATATAACTTTTATTTAAGTTTAAGACTTATTTTTCCATATGCGAGTATTACTTTATTGCATCAATGGTTTCTTGAAGTACTTGATAATTTATTCTAAATTTAATAATTACTAGACATGTATAACACCTATGACATATAACCACCACAATAATGCTACCATAAATATTATACGAATAAGAAAACTATTAGAAACGATTGCCGCAATGCAAAGTGTCGCACACGCCGAATCGCGCGGAAACCCTACTAGTATATATAATTGAAGAAGTTATTAGCTACACTTAATTTATATTGACATGTAGGTGACTCACAAACATAATTTTATTCAACCATGTGAAATGTGATATCATCTCATTAACTAACACATATTTTAAATGAAAAATCTGAATTATTATTGTTGTAATTTTCATGACTTCTATATTTATTTAATTAATTATATGTTTTGAGATAACTTCCTTATTTTATAATTAAAATGAATAATAATTAGAATTAACTTTTATGAAGTCATGTGAGTTTGTGTCGTGTGTATATTTACTAGAAATCTATAATTAGTTGAAAAGTTTGATTTAAAACAGTTCATAAGATCCAACTGCTATTAACACATTCAATTGCAGTAAGATGTGTGTTCAACTGCATTAACACACAATAAGATCTGACTACAGTTGATTTCTCAAACAACTATGAAAGTATCTAAAGGGTTGGAAATATAATCGCTCATTTTTATCTCTTTAAAGACAATTACA
The DNA here is from genome assembly GCA_947069175.1 of Scalesia atractyloides. NCBI lineage: Eukaryota > Viridiplantae > Streptophyta > Magnoliopsida > Asterales > Asteraceae > Scalesia > Scalesia atractyloides. The sequence goes on from CAMTDV010000001.1 coordinate 88,895,274, forward strand.
AAAAAAATCCATACACTCAAATCACATAAAAAAACTGACCCCACGATGCGAGAAATCAATTCTAGTTAACTAAAAATAAAATAAAATATATATAAGTCTCAACCTAACCCAACTTTCTACTGTCTTCTTCTTCTCTCTACAAAATGCTTTAAAGATGTTTTTTTTTTTCAAATACGAGATTAATGATTCCAAAAGTATGCTTTAAAGATGTTTTTCTTTTTCAAATATGAGATTAATGATTCCGAAAGTATAAAAAAGGTTTAAAAACGAATATTACTTTAAACCCCAAATAATCCCTTCTTTATATAATCTCTTTTTTTTTCAATTTAGGTTGCATTCGACATGTATGTGTGGATGAAATTTAAGATTTTTTTTACTTTTATAGCTTTAATTTGTACTTTTTTAGCACTTTTTATTATGGTTGGGAATTGATTTTGCCGGTGAATACCACTCGTGGTGGTGAAGATGATACATAATTACATAGCTATTGCCCACTAGCAAAGACGAATTAAACACATTAGACTAGAAAAGAATTTAAATATCAAAAAAGCACATAACCTTTTTTATGGAAAAAAAAAGTACATAACTGTTTGTTAACTTTGTTTAAAAATATAAATATAAATAAATTTGTTGAATAAGTGTTGCATATAGTTTTAAAAGATTTCAATAAAATTACAATCTATGATCCAAAATTATTAAAACTAGTATTAAGCCCCCACCGGATGCGGTGTGGGTGTAAATTAGTGACAAATAGTACCAACGTCACACCATCGTCAGTGACCACCACACTTAAGTTGCAGCATGTTAATGTGGATAAATTAGACCGAAATGTAAAATACAGAAAATAATAACTAAGTTAATTTAGGAGCACGTGCGTTGCGATGAACTTGTCAAACGGGGGAAAATTGATGACATATAAACGTTGAACCACACACGCATATTGCACCATGTTAACTCGCTAAATTTAGAACGAAGTGTAGAAAAGTTGAACCACTAACGAACGTTGCACCGTGTTTACTCGCAAAATTTAGAACAAAACGTAAAAAGAAAAATTTACGAAATATAAAAAGTATATGGACCAAGTTGAAAATAAAAAAGTTGTAAGGTTAAATTGAAAAAGATGAAAATTTTGAATTAAAAGTAAAAAATCAAGTAAATTTAAGTTAAAAGTGTAATATCAACTTTCGTTTTTAAAAAGCTCTCACTATTTTTTTACTCTATCTCTCTGTATGTACATAAAGAGAGATAAAAAGGAGTATGAGAAACTACAACACAAGTATGCATTAAAATGTTGCTAATTATAGTCGGTAAATATTGCAATTTGTTTCCTAGTCAAATAAATACATAACTTCATGATCCAAAAAATATTGCAATTTGTTTCTCTTGTTAATACATTGATAACTTTTAGAAAAAGAACATACAAACTATTAATTACTTTAACATTAAATTATTATAAAAAGAAATAATTTAGCATGTAGCAAAATTCCAAAAGTCCCCCAAAATCCAAGACAATAAGGGTACCCCTCGTGATGTTTTGTCGCTCGCCACACCTGTTTCTAACCCCGTACACGTGTACTCTGTTTTTGTTTTATTTTTGTAGTTAATAACAATATAAGAAACACAAAAATGCACGGGTGTCTATTATTGAAAATCCACGATAATAATGAACATGAAAGTTATGTCTCGTTTTGGTTGTATAAAGTTAATATTTTACGTGATTATAAGAAAATCCACGATGATAATAAATATGTTTTGGTTGTATATAGTTAATATTTTATGTGATTATAAGAAAATCCATGATGATAATGAATATGAAAGTTAAGGCTCGTTTTGGTTGTATAAATGGTATAAAATTAATATTTTACGTAATTATAAGAAAATCCACGATGATAATGAACATGAAAGTTATGTCGTGTTTTAGTTGGATAAAGTTAATATTTTACGTGATTATAAGAAAATCCACGATGATAGTGAACATGAAACTTATGTCTCGTTTTAGTTGTATAAGGTTAATATTTTACGTGATTATAAGAAAATCCATGATGATAATGAATATGAAAGTTATGCTTGTTTTGGTTGTATAAAGTTAATATTTTACGTGATTATAAGAAGATCCACGATGATAATGAACACGAAAGTTATGTCTCGTTTTGATTGCATAAAGTTAATATTTTACTTGATTATAATTTTGTCATATATTTAGCACAATAAAACCTATATGCTAATATAAATCAATTAATACGCAACTGAAATTCATAGAGTTCTATGTTTCCAAAGAATTTACAAAAGTAAGTGTAATTTTTTTGTTAATTAATACATTATAATTTTTTTCTTTATCAATTTATGCACTTAACCATTATACTTTTTTTAACCAACTTTATATTATTTGTAGAGTAAAGATCCCGTACAAATACTGTTGTCATACGAAACGTATGAATGACGTGGAAAAGTAAAAAAGAAAAAAATGGTGTTATTTTCGTAATTATTCTACCAGCAGAGTAATTATCAAAATTACTCTACAAATGCATCAAACAAAACAAATACAAAATTACTCTACAAGCGTGTAATAATTACTCTACTAGTTTATCAAGATAATTACTCTGCTAATAGAATAATTACGAAAATGTCACTGCCTTTTTTTTACTTTTCACGCCATTTATATGTTCTATACGATAACCCTATTTATATTTGATCTTTTGTCATTATTTATAACAAGGATCTCGAGTAGATCATGAATGACTCGAGTGATTTACACCCTAAATTCAAAGTACATAAAAATGACATATTAACAAAACTATTTTATTAACTACTATCATTATCATAATATCCTATAGAGTTATTAGAAGACTATATTGCCATTATGACACATCAATGTTTTTAATTATTGGTGTAAATCGGTTCATAGATTGTTGTTTGGTTGATTACAAACTATACACTAAAAAGGTATTGTTAACTGATTTGATAAAAAAATATATAACGAGTTGACTAAATATAAAAATTTAAAAAGAAAGTATTACGTGTTTATAAAATTTATATAAATCAAATAAAACCATACCATTGTTATAACTATTTCATTTAAATACTATTTTATTAAAACCCTCTTTTGAAATTAAAAAATAACGACATCCATATATGCAGTGGCGGATCTAGAAAACTTTTATATGGGTAACGGAATCGAAAAAACGTCAAATTTTTCCAAAAATTACACTAATACTAGAGCGCTAAGTGGTAGCGCAGGCTATCCTTTATAATAAGGTACATCCGCCCTACATACGTATTCCAACAAGGAAAATATGTAACTTTTTTTTAATCTTTTTTGAAATAAAAAAGTTACTTGCACGTTAAAAGAATATTGGTAGCACAGTAGATTACAGTTTGTTACAAAACATAATCATAAACCCATATCCTCTATTTTAAAATGCTATCATTCTAACCATAAATCTATGCAACACCACCCCCTCACTCTCTCAACACCACCACCACCACTCAACCTCCATCAATGGAGCCACCGGCACCGTCACCGGAATCACACCTCCAAAATCTCCGGCCGATCAAAGTTCTAGGCACCGGAGCAATGGGTACCGTCTTTCTCGTCTACAATCACCTCACCGATCCATCCGCACACCACAAATTCGCTCTCAAAGTCGTCGAAAAGCGCTCACTTCTTGGCGACCAGAACTCCGACCGTCGTGCCCGGTGGGAGGTGTCGGTTCTGGAGAGGTTGAACCGGCAACCCCACCGGTTTCTTCCGTCGTTAATTGGATCGGTTGAGACGGAAGAATTTTTCGCGTGGAGTTTCCCATTTTGCCCTGGAGGGGATTTGAACGTGTTACGCCATCGGCAAAACGATGGCGTATTTTCCGCCGCGGTTATTCAGTTTTACGCGGCGGAAATTGTGTGCTCGCTGGCACACCTTCATTCCATGGGGATTGTGTACCGGGATTTGAAACCTGAAAATATATTGATTCAGGGGTCAGGTCACGTGACACTTACAGACTTTGACTTGTCACGTGACCTGGCTCCGAAAACAATGAAGTCACTCCTTATGTTATCAGAGCATGATATTAATAATAATAATAAATATCACCGGAAAATCACACGTGTCTTAAAAATAAATAGTTCACGTGTGTCTCCGGTGACACGTAAAACTGCGAGTTTTTCCTCTGGCGAACGGTCGAATTCGTTCGTTGGAACGGAGGAATATGTGGCACCGGAGATGGTGCGTGGCGACGGTCACGACTTCACTGTCGACTGGTGGGCGTTGGGAATACTATGCTACGAAATGTTGTACGGTACAACTCCATTTCGCGGGAAAAACCGAAAAGATACATTTGGTAGAATACTAACGATGCCGTTAAAGTTCACAGGAAAACCAACGCCCTTAACGGAATTAATCACGAAGTTACTCGAAAGAGACCCCACGCGCCGTCTAGGATATGCTAGGGGCTCGTGTGAGATCCAAGAGCATCCGTTTTTTAACGGATTGCAATGGGATCTATTAACGGAAGTTGAACGACCTCCGTTTATTCCGTTAAAGGATGACATTGAGTCAACGTCTAATTTAGACGGTTTGACTGTAACGGAGTATTTTCGGAAGCTAAGGCAACCGCCGTCACTGTTAGAATCTCCGTCAAGAGATGACTGTGGATATAACGTCTCGTTTACGGAGTTTTAACTTTTTTATTTTTAAGTTTAACATGGGTGTTTTGGTTGTGTTGTATACAAGAGAAATAATGGTAGGACGTTAGTGACGGCGTTAGTTAAGTGGTTGGGGTGTATTTAGGGATGGTATATTTTATTAGGTGGTGTTGTTAATTACAAATTCCAATAATTGAAAATAAATAAAAAGTTTTGTACCACTTTTATTGTTGATAATTGCAATACCATGTGTTCTTGATCATGAGTTTTATTAGTTACTTTGATTTGTTTTTTTATTTTTATTTTTAACTTTAAGTTAAAAGGTTTGTTACAATAACCGAATTTAATGGTTAGGTTATCATAATGACCTTAAATAGAGGGACACATGTAATATTTGAAGAAAAAAAAGTTAATATGATGGCTAAAAAAGTTCGTTTAAGTTTTATATAAGTTTTATATAAATATTTGGTAGAATGTATTTAACATTTTTCTAGTTTTCGTTACCCTATCCAAAGGTACTTGTAGCGTAGATCGAAGATGGCTTCGTTCGAATGGAATCAATGGTGTAATTTTAATTTTAATTTCTATGTTTGATTGTAAACAAGGGACTCACCTTTTCACCGTGTAGTTGTTTGTTTATGTGGTTTTTAACATAAGTAGCCTTTCAAAAAAAATGCCATAAACCGGTTATGGGGTACCACGTTTGACTAAAATCGGTTGATTTGCTTTCTTTTAAAGGCAGATTTGAATCATAGAATTGTTGTTGTGCCATCAATGAAACTATCCTGATCATATTCATCTCTATTAGAGGTGCAAACGAGTCTAGCCAAGCCCGAGTTTGACCAGGCTCGAGCTCGGCTCGGAACGAGCTTTGTTTCTAAAGCTCAAGCTCGGCTCGTAGGTAATTTTTCAAGCTCGAGCTCGGCTCGTTTATCATATCCTAGTTAATTTATATTTATATTAGTTATATCGATGATTTTATATATAATTTAGTAAATTTTTCATAAATTTATAAATATTAATCATTAGTATTTATTTATATATTTAATTTATTAATAAAAATATATAAATAGCAGGCTTGTTTAGGCTCGCGAGCCGGCTCCAGCTCTATAAGCGAAGCTCGGGCTCGAGCTCGTTTAACCTCGACTCGTTCGAGATTTTATTTTTGTACCAGATCTCGAGTAGTTCGCAAGTAGCTCGGCTCGTTTGCACCCCTAATCTCCACTAGGCAATAATGTCTATACATCAATTCAGGGAGAAACCCAATAAATCTAGTAAAAACTCATTTGTAAAAATCGAACATAGGACCTAATAATTCTTAAGCCTTATCATACCCCAAGAGTTCAGGTGACTAACTTGGTATGATTTGATTTTCAAAACACTATTGTATTACTTCAATGGCTATCATTGATTTAGGGGATTGGATTCTCCCCTATCATATGTTTAAATGCTTCAAGTTTTTCACTACTTTTTTACCTTGAGTAAAAAAAATTAACTGATATGTTGTTCACGTATCAAACATCACTATCAACATGAAACATATTAACCGGTGAAAGCTTATGACTTGGAATGAGATGTTCCATCAAAACTCCACATCCTAAAATCTCATGAATGTATGGTACATGTTCAATTATTTTTACAATAATTTTTTTATTAATATGGTTTGTTATCTAACAAGTGTAATCTTTAAAACCTCATATACAGAGTATAGAAGTATAATAAGATAAGCTACTTCTCAAAAATATCTAATTAACACGTCATATACGATATTTTTATAAAAAACATCCTGTATGAAAATGACGACGCATATAGGTTTTCTTATCGGTTAAAGCGTCATTACATGACACTCCGTGGTGTCATATGTAATAAAACTAAATATAGTTTTTTTATATATTTTAAAACATAAGAAATGTTAAATTATCAAAATTAAAAATAATCAATCCAACAAACCCATTGATTTGACTAGTCTTGTTAGGCCTTAGGATCATGCAAGTAAAAATAATCTATATTTATTATTTTGACAAAATTATAAAAAATAGAACTTATATGATGAGAAGTAGACAAAATGTTCTGAAATTACGGGACTGAATTTGACGTGCTTGTGTTTTAGCCTTCCCCCACTATCTTGACTTATACAAAAAGAAGCCGTCCACGGAATATATGTGGAAAATATTATTAAATTAAACAAATATTATAAGTTTATTTGTACTCCAATATATCATACATAGAGTACTAGATTTATGAAAGAACACAAATGAATTCTTCGTATTCACCTTATGTTTACATGACTTTAACAAGCTAAATTATACCCTATTGCCCAATAGTCATGTGAACTCAATTTAAATTATTTAATCTAGACAAAGCCTGAATGCAAGGTTAGAGAAATGAAGAGCAGTTCTAGAGAACAAAGGTTTAGGGGTTGGCATATTTAAAACGGAGTACATTCACTGTGATTTTAGTGGTGTAGGCAATGATGAGGAAAATCAGATCACTATTGAGGGTCAAGTGGTTCTACAAGCAACTAAGTTCAAGTATATAGGATCGTTTGTGCAAAGGAATGGGAAGATCGATAGTGAAGTAACCTGTCGCATCCAGGTTGGCTGGTGTAGGTAGAAAGCAGCCTCCAGGGTTTTGTGCGATAAGAGGTTCCTCAATAAATTAAAGGGAAAATTCTATAGGGTGGCAGTAAGACCTGCTATGTTATACGGGATAGATTGTTGGACCATCAAGAAGACACAAGTGCGCAAGATGAAGGTAGCAGAGATGAGAATGCGAAGGTAGATGTGTGGTCACACAAGATTAGACAAGATAAGAAATGAGGTATTAAGGGCAAGGTTAGGAGTAGCTAATATAGCGGATAAGATAAAGAAGGGGCGATTGAGATGGTTTGGTCATGTGAAAAGGAGGTAGTTAGCAGAGCCAGTTAGGGCAATGGAAACCCTAACTGTGGAGAGGAAGAGGAGTAGAGACAGGCCCAGGTTGACCTGGGATGAACGGATTAGGCAAGATTTAATACAGTTGCACCTCTCTGAGGACATGGTCCAGGATAGAAGTGCGTGGAGAAGTACGATTAAGGTTAAGGACTTTTAGATAGCACTATTGTGTCCTAACTCTGTCTTAGAGACTTAGATTTTTCCTATACTTTAGGGATTTTGTGTAGAATTGCCACCTTGTATTTTATGCGTATTTAGTCTTTTTGTTGATATATCTAGTTTTTTTTCTTTTTTTTTACATGTGCACTTCTACCCCTTTATGTTGATAGATTACTGTGTATTCCATCTCATCCTTCCCAGACCCTACCAATAACTCTGTTATGTATGGGATTTACTAGGTATGGTTATTGTTGTTGTGACTGATGCTCATTCCACTCTAACACATAAGCAACTTGTGTGTACTTACAGTGCTTATGAAGATTGAGATACAATTAAACTACATACATTTTGACTTATACATCGTATGCCAAATTATTTCGGGCCGACAAAGATACTTCTCCGTTATAGTGAGATTGGTCTTGCCTTAATAACAAAAATGAAAACTAGAAGTGTCATTAATAAATTATTTGTATGGATTATTATCCAAAAATAAATAATAGTTAAGATCATCAACATCCAAACTAACTTTTAATGTATATATAAACTCAGTTTTCAAGAAAATAATGAAAATGCACTGAAATAAACTAGTTATGAGAACAAATACAAATACTGGATAAGAATTTCATCTTATAAAGAACAATAAGTAAAAAGTGGGCGAGTCATGTGTACTTCAAAACCCATTTTCGATTTTACGATACACGAAATAATTTTGCTTATTTATACCAATGAACTAAGTTTCTTATAAGGGCGGTCCTACAGGCTTAGCATGTTAGGTAAAGGACTAGAACCCCCAAAAAATAAGGACCTCCGATTTTTTATTAGTTTTATATATATTACATGCATATTTAACACAAATAAACAAACAAAAGTAAAGACGTAATGGCCCAAAAAAGTAAATAATCTAAGCTTAAAACTTTAAGAATTAATCGCCCAGATCTCTTTTATCGTGAACACCGTCGTCTACCTTCAACGCGTCCTCCGCTCCGATCCTCATTCCTCAGGACATCATTAAACAATTTGCATCAATAAACTTAATCTGAAAAAATATTATATTTATACACACAACATATAACTTAGAAAAATGACTCTACCAACTATAACTTTTTTAGGTTATTATTGTCGGTCCTCAGCCCGGGTAAAAGAGAGATTTATATTTAAAAGCTTTTTAAAAGAGCCTGACTTTATAATTTGCTCATGGCCTCTAAAAACGTTGGAACGCCTCTGTTTCTTATCATATATATTGAAAAAATATATAATTTTTTTCCAGTTATGCTTATAATAACATATAGATTATAATATTGATTTCATGATTGGTTTATCTAGCGAATTATCATATCCATGAATCACTAAACATTTGAACATATGATTAAAAAAACTTGTTATATAAGTTCTCTTTTAAGTATGCAAAAAAGGGTGGTGGGGTTACAATCTTCAGACCAAGAATACATACTTCCGACAGACTCATAGTCACGATTGGGTTGTCGTGAAATACGATACAAATAAGGCAATAATAAGGTTAAAACGTCATCGTACCTTTTAAGCTAATCCAATACTAATCGAGTGTAACTTCACATTCATCCATCATGGTGTGGTTCTCATTGCCTTGTCAAATCCAAAGTAATTTTTATTGATGGTTAGGATTGTAAACGAACCGTACGTTCATGAACTTGTTCGACGGAAAGTTCGTTTTATTTAAAAACGAGCGAAAATGAACATGTTTGTTTTTGTTCATTTGACTAAATGAACAAACCCGAACACCCATTTTGTTCGTTCATTTATGTTCATTAATTAATATTTATTTATGTTCATTTGTCTATGTTTGTTCATTTCTTATGCACATGGTTTTATAGCCTAGTAGCATCTTGGTGCGAGATAAGACTTTGGGACCAATAGATCATGGGTTCGATTGCCACAAGGGGGTTTTCCCATATTTATTAGGTTTCCTCCTGAATTAGTGTATAGGCATTATACCTAGTGGAGATGGATATGATCGGGTGGTTCTACTGGTGGCACGATGATAATCCAGAGGTCCGTCAGTGATCCAAATTTGTCGTTCAAAAAAAAATACATTCGTGTTTATCTTTATATAAATATCAAACATAAAAGGAACTTTCTAACTACTTATATAAATAAATCTAATTGGGAATTAGCTTTCTTTTTTTGAAAAGTTGGTAAATGGCTTTCTGGTAATAAAAATGGGTTTTTCAATGGAATTTATTGTAATTAATTACTAATTTATGTAAAAAATTACTTTTTGTTTATTGTTTATGTATAGTCCATTATGTTCATTTATGTTTAATTGTGTTGGTTATTGTTTGTAAATTATGTTCGTTTATGTTCATGAAGTATTCGTTTAGGTTTTAAGTGAACGAATATAAAGGAACATGAATATCCTCATTATTATATATTTAATAGATGAAGTGGTTAGCACCAGTCATTTTTCTTTTTTTTCCATGAAAGTTTGAAAGATTTTCAATTTCGCCACATAATTGCTACACACTAATTCTACTAAAGTTTTGACATTGTTTAGCCTAAATCTTTGAACTTTTAATATGGATAGTTTTATCCCTTAAATGTCTAAAATTTTTGTAGAATGTTACTTTAACCCCCTCGTGTTTTATGTTCTTATTTTTATGTATGTATTAATATAAAATCAAGTTAATTTACGTTTTAACGTAAACTTTTTCTTCTAAAATGAGTCGTATTAAATATAATATTTTTTTATTAAATAGTATAAATTCGAATTATTTTACGTTTCATGAGTTATGTCAAATATAATGCATTTTGGTACTTATTTATATTTACGTTTTCAGTTGATATACGTTTTGACGTTTATGTACGTATTGTTATAAGTTCAAGTTGGTTTACCTTATGTATTGCCATTTTGACCTCCACGGTTTTTACGTGTTTATTTTTATGTACGTTTCGGTATATATTCAAGTTAGTTTACTTTTTGATGTAATTTATTTCAAAAATGAGTCATGTCATGTTAAATATAATACATTTTTGTGCTTATTTTTATAGACGTTTTCAGTTGGACTACGTCTATTCTATAAAAACTATATAAAAAATCAATATGCCCAAATCACACAAAAAAACGACCTCGCAACGCGAGGAATCAACTCTAGTTTTCTTAATAAACGAACATGAGCAATAAAAAGAGTTCGATAATATATTCATGTACGTATTTGTGTTTGGTTAAAATTAGATGAACGAACACAAACATGTCTCTTTTCATGTTCGTTCGGTTCATTTACATACCTATTAATGGTGTATAAATTAATAGATTTCATATGTAAAATTATAACTCTGTTGGTAAAATTATAATTATATGACCATAATGTATAGATTCATGACTTTTATGCATCTAATGCATATCTATTCAAAATTTATATATAGTCATAAATTTATTAGTCATGGAAATTTTAATTTACAAATATTTAGGGTTATTTGCGGTTTAAAAATTGTAGCAAATTGAACCTAAACTGATAATATCATAAATAAAGGGGATGGAGGACCAAATTGATACATCTAATAACCTAATCATTAGGGTGTGCAAAAATCGAAAACCAAACTGTTAACAGAAATTAACCGAGAACCGGCCAAACCGATTGGTTATAGTTTAGAGCATCTTCATAGCCGAGCCATTTGCTATGGTTTCGGTAGTGTAATGTTGGTTAACCGAGTTAACCAAACTGAACCATGCATATTTCCATGTTATGTCACGCATTACCTTGCATAACCAAGCTTGAAATACCATAACCGGCCTTAAAGCCTACATGTTTTAGCTTGGAACACTAGAACCGTAAATTTTTCAGTTGAAAAAAGCAAAAAATAAAAATAAAAACATAAGATAATTAATCAGACTTAACCAAAACCGATCCATAACCAACGGTTTAACTGACCCTTCCGTAAACATGCTTGGTATAGCTTCATAACCGAATCGACTTTGCACACTCCTGTTATTGATACACAATTGATAATATTATTTAATGCGCAAATCTAGCCAAATCTATTCGAACACTAGAACACAAAGCATTTTCGAACACTAGAACACTATTTTGAGTGTAGATGTTTATGTAGGTGCATGAGCCATCATGTGTATAGCTGGCCAATGGGTCAAACCATAAAGAGTCAAGACTCACTCATAGAGACCATTTTGGATTCTTTCTTTTTATCACTTGAAAGTTATTGCATGCGCTATCAAAATCAACTGTTTTTTTCACTAATCCTTCCAAAGCTATGATCCATCTATTGACCTACACTCACGGACTCTTATTTAATTTGTTTCCAACATTTCAAATGCACGTTCACGAATCTTAATCAGTGGCGGACCCAGGATTTATTTGCTGGGGGTGCAGATGAGGGGTTCAACCATATTTTCAAGAGGTGCAGTCGGATTTTTTTGCCTAAAAAATACACTAGTTCTTTTTCAAGGGATGCGTCCACCCACCAAGACAGTTGGGTCCGCCCCTGATCTTAATCCATAGAAGGGGAGGACCCACTAATGGGCGACCGGGAAATCACCACAAAATTTTTCGAAATGTGCTTGTTACTTATAAGGAGAAAGCTTCACTTGATCTGAAGGAAAAACGTAAACTAAACTAACTTTTTTTATTATATGGAATAGGGTTTAATATTGTTTAAACTATACATAGGAGGACAATGAAGAAAATTATAAAGGAAAACTAGTCAAATCATATCTCCTAATTAGTTATGCTAAATGTAGATCTAATAAACCCTAACTAATATATTCTCGATAATAACCCGTTGCAGTTGGAGCATAATGGAATCAGACGCTTAGATTAGAGCGAAAATAGTGAATACGTTGGTATAAGAAACATATACAGTCTAAAAAACGACAAAAACCTCATAAATATTAAAAAAAGAAGAATTCTTTGTGGTGGGAAATGGTGGCTACGATCTAAAGCCATAGCGACAAAAGAAGAAAAGGCACGAAAACTGAGTTATGATGATAGGAGCAACGAGTGTGATGGCACAATGGCGCCAGCAAAAGAAAAATAACCCTAATCTATATATTGTGTATAATGAGCCCCCATGATCAGGTGAGATGGAGAAGAACGTAAAGAAAACCATCACACATTGTGAAAGAGGATCAACAACTAGCCAAGATTGGGTGGAGTGGGGACCGTGGGGTGTGGAGGGATACGGGTGAGAGAGAAAAAATTGCAAGAACTCTTCACCCCTAATATCATATAGAATAATGAAAACCCTGTAAAGTTTTTTGTATTGTTGATCAACTATTTATACGAATTATGAGATAAATTATGAAGTAAGCCTAATCACATCGTATCTCCTTATTATCAAAAATATTGTTACAATATATCGTAACTAACACCTTCTCTCTAATAGATTCATCTCAAGCAAGTTCCTTGATGACAGTGGCGGATCTCGAAAATTTTCGTAGGGGTAACGAAATCGAAAAATCTCAATTTTTTCCAAAATTCACACTACCGCCGGAGCGCCAAGGGGTAGCGGAGGCTACCCCTTCTATTAAGGTATGAATGGATGAGTATGCTCTTAGTATGTTAAGGAGAAACTTCACTTGTTACTTATTGTAAAAAAAATGAAAAGAACTTTTTAAACTGATCATTTCAATTTTAAACTTCACTTGTTACTTATTGTAAGGAAAAAAAAGAAAATTTTAAGCTGATCATTTCAGTTTTAAGCTTCACTTGTTACCTAAAAACTTAGTTTTTTCATCACTTTTCACCATTTAAAGATGGTGGAAATCATGTCTTATATAGGATTAGGCCCAAAAGCATTGTGTGGTGTTCAGCCCATGAGAGGATATAAACCCACCTTGCCCTATGTATGAGGGCCCATCATTGATTATACTTTTGCAATTATTTAAAGAGATCTTGTGAAGCACTATGAAATCTATGTATAGTTAATGCATCACTATTGAGACATATGTGTTGGTAAGAATTCATTGAACGTATGAAGTGGACAAGTCATATTCAGATGATAGTAACAAATTCTAAATTAAATATTTTTTTAATTATTTATCATGTTTTTATACAGGAATAATAACGTTATAATTCGGTCAATACATTCGTGATCAAACATTTGATATCCAACCTAGGAACTTCAAATCAAATAAAGTCTGAAATCAGTATTCAAAACTGAGTATCGAATGTAGCGCCCTGGAAATTGATTAAGGGTTTAAGAGGCTACGGCGAAGATCATCTATTAATTAGAGATGTTTATTAGTGTTGTGACAACAAGCATTCGAGTAAGTCAGTAAGATCATCTATTATAAAGGTCCTTACGACTAGGGATGAGCATTTGGTACTGGGTACCGGTACCGAACCGTACCGGGTATATTCGGCACCAATACCTACTTTCCTCGTTTTTCGGAGTCGGTACGGTACCGGTATTTACGGGTAAAACACCGGTAAATACCGGTACCCACTTTTCTCGTTTTTCGGTACCGGTACCGAACGGATACCGTGCTCATCCCTACTTCAGACATGTTCCTCGGATAAGTTGAACATCCATCACAGACACCCACGTTGGGTGGCATTGTCAATGGTTGTTTGTGAGGAAAGTGTTTGTGGTGAAGGACAGGGGCAGACAAGGTGGGTGAACCGGGGGATTGGGTAATTATACTTTTGTTTTTTTTATTTGTAAACGTTTAAATTAAATATAAATAAATATACAAATACGTATTTATTTATAGTTAATTAATACACAAATTGTTTAGTTCTATGAAATTTAAACTTTAATAAGAACGTAACTTTTATAAAATTGAAACTTTAAAATGTTGTAATGCTGAAACTTTTATGAACTAAACAAAAGTTATAGTATAAAAGGTAGTGATGATGTGAAAATGAAATTATGTTTGTGAAGGATGCCGGATTGTTCGGGAAATGGATATTCTTAAAGATCGGATACATTAACAATGTGTTAGGTGATTGGGCACATTTGTGGGCGTTTGTGATAGTGTGCATTGTAAATGCTCTTTGTTCCTCAGTAGCTTAGTAGTAGAGCGGTCAGCTGTTAACTGATATGACAATGGGTGTTCATTATTCAGTTACAAACCTATTAAACAGGACCGAAACATAACCGAAGAAAACCGAAGCAAAATCTTTTTCGATTATTCCATTCGGTTATAGTTATAAAATCTCACATTGGTCGGTATAATCAGTTAAACCAAACAAAGCCTACCCATTAGGCCACTTTTATGTTTTATATAATTATGAGTAATGGGGGCCCAAATAAATTTTTTAAACGCTACAAGACCAGTTGGGTATAACTTAGATTTTAGCCCAATTAATTTGTTTCACGTTGTTTAAAGAGCACACAGGTTTAAACGATAAACACTTCAACAACACAAGTAATCAATGATTCAAGCCACGATAAAAGTTCGATAAACAAGATAAGAAAAATCACTTTTTAGCGAGGGAAGGCGGAACCAGGAGAGGGTCAAGATGGTCCGCTAATCTGTCATTGGAACTTGTTGGTTTTTTATATATAAAAGTTGAGTTCTTCCGTCATTGAAGCATGAGTTGGGCCCCTTAGTTATAATCGGCAGCGAAGAGAACCTTTCGATTACCCCCACTTAAGAAGTTATGTTTCCACACATGATACTTTAGGTCTTGTTTGTTCTAGTTGTGGTGTTTTTATCGAATACCATGATTTAACTCTGATGTGTGTAGGGGCAATAGCAACTCTTTCTGGAGTGGTGATCCACACGCCCATTAGAGCGATGAGTATGTGGTTGTGAGCAATGCCGTTGCAAATGTGTGCTAGAATCACATCACGGAAGATGATGCAAAAGCTCGTGTTGATGGCTAGACTGAGCTTAGGCTTATAGAAGATGAGTAAGTTGATATTGTACAAAGATTTTACAAATGAATTTACACTAATGTTTGTGTTGTATGTTCTTTCTTTCGTAGGTTTTTAGCACCGCATGTTTTTGGGGACATCACATCGAAATTCAGGGTCTCGTTCCATAGGCTTTGGACTGATTGGAGAGACGTCCCCGATGACTTACCAAGTATGTGACACTTTTATGTATTTGTAATCTACATATTACAAATTTGTTCTAAACCGATATATGGGACCTATTAATTTGTAACATGTTTAGAGCACATGCGTTGTAGATCCTAGTCTAGGACCTGTTAGACCAATCGGTCAAGCACCTGGGTGTCGTCTAGGCACACAGGGGGGTCGATCAATGTCGTGTAACATTTGTAACAAACGTTAAGTCTGCAGATATGTTTTTATATATACTTTCTTAATTACTAACAAGTGATATTATATACCAAGGTATGGGGACGCGCCCAATGGAGGTCTTTGAGAGAATCTAATGTACAAACAGAAGGCCTTACGAGGGAAAGTCGTCGGCAACGCCCACTGATCCTTCAAAGTACGTTACTTTGAAAGCGGCTGCAGTGGCGAAAAGCTTTCCAAATTATGTACCTTGTTTAATAAGATTGGTTAAAGTACATAATATTTGTTGTAGTGATGCTTTTGGTGTGGACTGCCACTCTTGAGCAAAAGTTATTATAGATATATTGTTGTGTCCATTGTTTTTGTATAACTATATTTGTTTGAACATGTAATGAAAATGCTGGATTTACATTTTTTATGATTGCTAATCTTGTTCGATTTTGTAAATCGTAGGAGAGGTACGCCTAGTATTTTTAGGAGACATGGCGTCGAGTCCAAAGCTACATTTACTAACGACGAGCCACAACTATAGGAGCAGTGTGCTAGAGGCCAAAAGACTGGCTGCCTCTTTGGTTTTGGGATCACTCATGGTCCTCATTATGCCATGATCGATGTCCCGCCATTTATAGTACCAAGTGATCTTGTGCTCCCGACCCTTTTACGAAGGTATGTTTCTTAAAAATGGTCATTAAGTTTATTCGCCAACAAAGTACTAATCATGAGGATAGGATCTTGTTTTGTAGGTTATTTCCTTGGAAGAAAAACCGAGGATGATGCAAGAGAAGCAACATGTGCATAAGGAGGAGAATCGGAACTCATGGATGAATGGTAGCTTGTCGTAGGCTCGTAGCCATCGACAGTAGGCCAGTTTGGTTGCGAGATTGGCTGAGAAGGACTGGTTCTGTAAACATTTTTGCGCCTTTAGGCATAAGTACTCGTTATGACCGTCAATTCTAGCTAGATTGTATATTTGTAAATAAAATTTATTTACAAGATATTGTGCATGTATTTTCGTTTATACTAAAAACAACTATTACCTACGAGTACGAACTAGTGAAGACACGTGTCAATGAACACTCCATCATTTAGTCGTTGGTGATAAGGTCATCAGTGATTTATCGCTGAAAATTTCGTTATTCGTGATCTGACGTCAAAACTGTATATGGGCGATATCTTCACCAACGATTTAGCGAAGCGAAGAATCTTGTATATTATTTGTAATTATGAAAACTTTAAACTAATAAATTGTCACATAAACATAGCTTAAGTATTGCTCTCCATTGATGTTCTTTATCAAGTATTGTTCACTTTTAATCTGTTTTATCATGCAAATAGTAATTATTTGTTTTCATTTTTGCAGGCTTTCTCTAATACATATAATGGCAATGGAAAGGGAAATTGAATAAAACACTTAATGCAATCTTGAGTACTACTACTGTACAACAATAAGCTATAGCTACAACAACAATGGAGTTCCTTATTCCCATATCTCTATATCTATATACACCGATGAGCGCAGGTGCATATTATTATTTCTAAGTATCCCATGATAATTCAAGTTTCACCTTCTTCTCCTTCAAACATCATTTACAGAAGCAAGACATGCTTATTCCTAGACTTCTTGTGTTTGTTACAGCTTCTGTTTATGTGGACATGTGCATTTTGCATGATGTTCTCTAAGTGTCTGAAAAATGTTTCAGAAACGAAACATAATTAGTGATCTTTGCAAATGAATGGATCAGTTATGCGGGGACGTTCAATACAGAACCAGTTTTAAGTAGAGAATTACAATACGTACTACTTTGCTGATTTAACTGTAAAAAGAAACTATGTATACTGGTTAAAGACGCGTTGTAAGAATCGCTAGGCACTAGTCAGTCGATGGGGTACTGACAAGCGATTAATCAGGATTAATCAGATTGGGATTTTATATGTTTTTAACACCTTCTTCGACCCATATTTTGAAGTAGATAGGATTAACTGCCGGAATTTACAGGTTTTGGCTGGAATCGCTAGACTGCCACCGATTATTAGCCGATTAGGACCGGATTTGACCATTGTTGACCGCCAAGCGATTAATTGGCCGATTAGATGAAAATTATTCGGTGAACCACCGACAAGCAATTAATCGGCAACTAATCAAAGCAATACAAATGTTTACAGGGTTCTCACCAGGGGTGTATACGAGCCAGACCGTTCGTGAGCTACTCAAGATCGGCTGGCTAATAGCTCAAACCGAGCCGAGCTTAAATGAGCTCAAGCCTAAAAATAAGCCTGTTTAATAAACGAGCTCGAGCTTGAGCCATACTTATTGAACTCAAGCTGGCTCATAAGCCTAAACAAGCTTGCTATTTATATAATTTTTATTTAATCTATTAAAATATACTTCTATAAAAATATTATATATAAAATTCTGATAAAAATACCAAAAAAGTATGTATTATGTTATATATATAAATCATAATTGAAAAATAATTATAAACGTATATAGATTAATCAAATATATAATAATCGAGTCAGCTCGGGCTTGAAAAACTACTTACGAGCCGAGCTCGAGTTTTAGAAATAGAGCTCAAAACGAGCCAAGCTCGAGCTCTAATAAGTTAAACGAGCCGAGGCCGAGCCTAGTGGAGCTCGGCTCGGCTCGGCTTGGCTCGTTTACACCCCTAGCTCTCACAGCTCGTTACTTAAAATTGATTATATATTGCATGTCTCTCTCAGTTATACTTATTCTATTCATATGTCTTACCTCAGCTTCTTTTTGAAGTTCTTTAATATATTCAACTGCCAAATCCAGCATGTCTGCTGTGTTTGTTTGCTGCAAGTATCACATTTGCAGGCCTTAATTATTGACATATAATAATATAATATTTATTTTTTATTTTTTTATATAACTTTGGTCTTACCTTGTCCATATTTGGGACAAGATCTTGTAGCTTCCTCATTCTTTCACTTATCCGGGTTCGTCTTACCTAAAAGTATATAAAAAGAAAACAATTATTCACTTGTAAATTCACAACATATACTTCACAACAAACATTCTATGTATTTAGAGTAAAGTACCGATGGTCTCTGTGGTTTACAATAATGTTCGATTTGGTCCCTAGCTTTCCAAATGGACACAGATGGTCCCTGTGGTTTATGAGAATTTTGGAGTTGGTCCCTAGCTTTCCAAAAGTACACTGATGGACCCTGTGGTTTGCACTCTGTAACACATTTAGTCCCCAGCCAACAAATCTAAAGGTTTTAGAATGTCCAAGTTAGGGATTAAATGCGTTACAAAGTGCAAATCACAAGGACCATCCATGTACTTTTGGAAAAGGTTGGAGACTTAATGCATTACGAAGTGCAAATCACAGGGACCATCTGTGTACTCTTGGAAAACTAGGGACTAAATCCAAAATTTTGGTAAACCACAGGAACCATCCGTGTATTTTACTCATATATTTATAACACGATAAAATTCCTCAAAGATTTGGGATGCAATAACAAGTTGTCCCGCCAACCTGTTTGACCCATTTAGATAAACGTGTTACAAGGATCGTGCCCAGTTTAATCGGTTAAGCATGCACGGACCGTTGTTGACTTTTTCAACATAGTTAACTAATGAGCTAGGTTCAAGTTAGGTGATACAAACACACCAACTGAACCCGACACAAAAGACTGACTCATTTTTTCTTGGCCTAAAATTTACTCATTTTGACATGAACCCATTTGACCCGTTACCCAACCAACACCACCGACCATTTGTTCCGTACTTCCGGTATATTTACGATTTTACCCTCTCAGCGATACTTCTTGGGTGAGTAGCACAACCCCTCTTTGCCCTGCTCCTTAACGGCACAGAATCTTGAAACTGCATTAATTTATCTAATTCTGCGGTACTTGCAGGCAAACTCATGTGGAGAACAAGCGAAGTAGGAGCATGAATTCTCCCCGCATCGTTATTCTGAGTAGAAAATTTTACAGTCAGATTAGTAAAAGAGCAGTTAAAGGTTAAAACAATCACTAATCATACAACCATTATCCATCGTACCTGATACTCAGATGAATTTAGATTTGATAGCTTATTCTGATCACTTTCTCCGAACTCTTTCAAGAAACTATCAGACAAAATGTCGGAATCATCCCAAGAAGTCGAACCAAAACCACCATCATTAACCTCACCTTTCATCTCCATAACTTTAGCCTCGTTTTCGGGGATACGAGGCAGTAAACCAGAAGATAAATGCGAACCGGACGAAAAGCCCGTTTCATTCTTCATTCTCTTCGTTATATTACCACTCGCACCGGTTCGAAAATCATCCATTGATCTCATCAAAGGGTAACCTATAAATAATTAGTTTAAAATCTCAATAAGGTTGTTAATTGTTAGTAACTGTTCATTAAGAACAAACAAGTGGCAAGTTGGGTCTAAAAATTCAATTATATATATATTGATATATGATCCACTTGCAGTAATAAACATGCCAATTGCCAAATCAAGATAACCCATATTCAAATATCAAGATAATCACTTTTGTGGAAAAGTTAGTGAACATGCAAGCATCAGCATCATGTTTATTCTTTTAAAGTACATGTACAACATAGATATTAACAAATTTAGTCTTTTTGTCCTTTAAATCCTACCGAACGTGTCGGCCCAACTTGCGCTGACGTACACATCCTTACCCTGCATTTCTACAAGCGACAATTTGACGGGCCATCTTGGGTCTGACGTACGCATGACAACCACCTTACCGTTGCTCAAATACTCACCCCTAAATCTTAACTAATTTTCCGGGGCCAACTCGCGCCTGACGTACGCATCATTACCCTGCATTTCCGCAACTCAAACTCAGGTCACATGACAACAATGTTACCGTTCCGAGACTCCCCCCTAAACCTAATTGGAGGGCTCTATCAACATCAATTATCAATATCAAATATCAAAGTACAACAAGAATTTTTTTTCAAGATTTGCCACAAATAGTGTGATTCACAAGTCTAATAATTAATGTTTCCTGCTGCCAAAAAGAGGACAAATAAAGAGACAAAAACATCTGAGTGACAATTAATATAAAATGACACACAATTATTGGATTTCTGAAACAAAAATCTAACAGGACAGACAGACAGAAAGTACCATTGTCAAGATCAAGGTGAGAAAAAAACCCTGCCGGTGAACTACTCTGCCTGACCAGATTACTTGTTAGATTCACAGACTCCACCATTGTGGCACCAGATTCCGAACCGGGTCCGGGTCGGGTACTATGACCCGAATGAGACCCAAACTGATTTTGATCCTGATAAACAACCTGTTGTTGCTGTTGCTGTTGTTGTGGTTGTGAAACCGAATAAATCCCATCTTGTTCTTGCTTTATGGAATCAATCAACCGACTTTCAAAACCCCCAATTTGGTTCATAAGATTCGGGTCGGAGCTTGACAAACTGTAACTCGATAAAATCTGATCCGTTTCAGCGGATGAGACTCTCGGGTTGAAAAACGGGTCACTATCATCATCTCCATAGACTCCACTGTTGATTAAACTTGAGAAATACGAACTGGGTGCGGATCGGTATCGGGTTAAACCCGAATTCATAGTTGATTGACCCGATTGACCCGTCTGCTGTTGCTGGTTATTGTACTGGTGGTGAAGATCTGTATCCATAAAGAAACCCTAAAAACAGTAAATCTTGAACTAAATCTTCAAACTTTTAGAAAACTTTCCTCAAAAACTAAACAAAGAAGTTGACTTTAACCATTTTGACACCATTTAAGACCATTTTAAGAGAATTTAAAACAAACCCATTGTGTAAAAATAGAAATAGTAACAGAAAGAGATGAAACTCATGCTAAAAATAGCATTTTTGATTGGGGGAAGAACCGAAGAAGAAGAGGATAATAAAGTCAAGAATTGATGAAAAGGGGTTTTGAGTTTTGTGAAATCTTGAAGTGGGTGTGGGTCTGACTGAGCTAATGAGGGGTGGGTGTGGGTTTTTTTTTAACGGCTAACTGCTTTTCACGTGTAAACTCACTCTTTTGAAGCTATGTCCAAAGGCCGACTACTCGATCACCGCTAGAAAGTGTAGCACACCCCTGATGCGCAGAAACCCCATGGAATAGGTAAAACTGCGCCCCCTCGGACTCGAACCCGGGTAAAACCTCGAGCCAAGCCTTCACCGAGATGGAAACAACCACTACACTGCAGTGGAGGACCCTAGGGGGTGTGGGGTTATGGAGGATGATCAAGAATGGTGGTCAGGTGTGTACAAATGGTGGTGACAAGTGAGAGGGGAGAAGGAGAGTGGTGGATTGGCACACGCATGTGAATTGTGTTGGGAAATGGCCAAATGGGTCAATGGTTGCTAATAATACAAATATATATATATATATATTTGGATATTTTACTGTTTTACTGTTAAGTTGTGTCCAATAATGTTGAAATAGGAAAGTTTGATGAGTGATTTTGGAGTTACTCAAGTCTCAAGATATCGATATAAGTTGACAAATAAGATTTATGGAAAAATGTTGTTGAAGTTACTCTTTTAGTTACCGTTCAAAGATAAAAAGTAACCTCAATCCTTATCAATATTTCATTATATTATATTAGTTTTATTCATCACCATTCAATTCAATTTTATTCACCGATCACCCACCATCGTCACTTTCACTCGTCATCTATTTTATTCTTTGTATTTTCCTACTTACAAAACAACATAAGGTATTCGTTTATTTCATTCTCAAATGGTACAAAACAACGTAAAGTAATCATCCATTCCATTACCTCATCCATTACATTAATCATCGTCTATGTTACGTAAAACTAACGCATATATTTCTCAACTTCATTTTTCTCATTCACCAATGATCCATAGGCCAAAAAACTTGATGTGGCCCCAAAACCGGTTTCCAATCCGAAACTGTCAACCCGACTCGAAGGGGTGTGGGATCCAAACATGTTTCACTTCACATCGGCCCCAAACCGATTGAAATTGGCAGTTTGAGACAGGATCCCCTCCATGGAGCCTCAAACCGACCTAAACCGGTTTTAGAATCAAACCAGTTATTGAACCGGTGGCGGAAACCAGTTTTGACCGTTGGAGCAATTTTTTAATGTTAGGTAATGCCAATCTGACCATTTGGGTCCGTTTTCTAGACATTTTTTTGCACTTAGAACCACCATTTTGTCGTCCTAAGTTAGTATAAACAGGTAGTTGAGGTAAATGGTTGTGACCTACTAACCGTCCGAGCTTATACGCTGGCTTTGGAATCGGTTTTTTTCTTAATGGCAGAGTTTTATCAATATAAAGAACAATGCTAGCTCCCAAGGTGGTAAAGATGTGCATTTGCATAAATGATTGTATGAAACACATTTAAAGTCTTGAAGACAAAGTAATAGTTGAATACACGACGAAAAGGTAGATGGGAGTTTAAGTCTTCCACTAACCAAGGACGAAAAGACGAAAAAGCATATGATGTGTCAGTTCGCCGCCTAAGTTTGTTGGGCGAAGAATAAACAATTAGCAGTTAGTAAAATAAAATGCATTATTAATATTAGAATGCAATATTATTATTATTATTGTAATTTTTATTTTCTTTTATTGATTTTCTCTTTCTTTCTTTCTTTTTTCCTTTTTTTTTTTTGAACAAACTGATAGTCCACTAAATTTGCTCCACACCAGCTTGGAATAGTAAAAAAAAAACTTTTTTTTGAACGGCTAACTGCTTTCCACGTGTAAACTCACTCTTTCGGAGATATGTCCAAAGGCCGACTACTCGACCACCGCTAGAAAGCGTAGCACACCCCTAATGCGCAGAAACCCCGTGGAATAGATAAAATTGCGCCCCCCCCCTTGGACTCGAATCTGAGTAAACCCCAGACCAAGCCTTCACCAAGATGGGAACAACCACTATGCTGTAAGTAATTTTACCGTTAAAACATATCCACTATCGGAAAAAAGAAAGTATATACGTAATTGGAGTCACTCAACCAAAGGTTGACAAATAACATTTATAGAAATGTCTTTTTGAAGTTACTCTTTGCTCCTCTTTCTTTGTTTACCACAATCCTTATCATTACATCAATTTTGTTTTATCACCTTTCAAATCATTTTTATTCAACGGCTTAATTATTATTATAATAAATTACACAAATACTTGTTGTGGTTTGACACCAATTATGGATATCATCATAGGTTACTCATCTTTCTTTGTTTACCTCGATCCTTATCATTACATCAGTTTTATTCATTATCATTCAATTTTATTCACCGACCACCCACCATCACCATTATCATCACAACTGTCACTCGTCATCGATTTTATCCCTTGTCTTTCCTTACCTACAAAATATCATAAAGTAATGATTCATTTCATTCTCACATTGTAACCAAACAGGAAAAAGGCAACGCGTACCATCATAGGTTATCGATCTCATGTCATTTTCGGTATATGTTGTTGATTCTATTATATCATCCATCATATATTAGTGAGATGAAGTGTATTGAGTTTAATATGATTCAAATGTTTCAAGGCTGCAAACAACAACGTCAAAAGATGTCACACCCAACGTCGCAACGGAAGGATTGTGAAAACGAGGTGTGACCTTTCGGTTACGTAGCCAAAGTCTACAAGAAACTAAAACATTCATTCAAATTCCATTCAAACACAAAAGTAATTATCTAGTTAGTTCAACAAACACAAAGACATGTACTAGTCGTCCAAAAGTAGCATTCCTAAGGCCCGTTGCGAGATTCCTTTGTATGATTACTTACCTGAAAAACATGCTTAAAAGTGTCAACCAAAAGGGTTGGTGAACTGTAGGTTTATATATATATGTAAGTAAAAACACGTGTGAGCATATCATACACAATTATTTATGACTTTCTAAAGTCATATAACCAAACATTGACGTTGTTTTGCCCCCAAACCAGTGTCCACCCTTAACACAAAATACGTTATGGATATCATGCATTCATTTACCATTCCGGACAATTAGCTCGACTAACCATGAAGAGTTTGTCAACTAAATAGATCTATTCACAATATCCATGGCTATACTAGTTGATGGTTATACTAAGTAGAGAATTTTCGTGATAATGATAGGTCTCATGTGGTTATGTATATATGAACAAGTATGAAAAACAATTGATAATTAGAAGCATGCATTTCCCCAAAAACAGTACAAAAACAATTTTAAAAATGAGGCTGTGTTACCCATTGTTCAGTAATGCCTTGGAGTCGTGAAACAAGTATGTCACTTGTATTCCTACAAGTTATATGCACAAATAAGATATCAGATCTAATCAATTAACACATGACCAAGAGTTTCCCCTAAACAAAGTGCACATAGTGTTGATAAGGTAATTAATCGATGTTTGTTTTTTAAACGAAAATGTTTAACGTTTATTCATCAAACTAGGGTTTATACTTTAAAAATAGGATACCGGATTTAAATAACCCTAACTTTCACCAATTGGGTGTTAGTACTCCCAATTTTTCAATTTGTGTCACAACACTCCCAACTTTCAATGTATTTTCCTTTGGCACTCCCAACTAACTGTACTCTAAACTAGTTAGCTATTTTGTTGACGGGGCACTTATGTGGTGACATGGCATCTGGCGTGGAGCTTTTATGACGTGGTAGCTGACATGGCATCCGATTTTGGCTTTTTTATGACGTGGCGTCTGATTTGGCTTTTTGATAATGTGACAGCTTATATGGCACTGGTTGGTCACGTGGCAGCTGACGTCATCAAACTTGGTTAATGTAGGGTTAGTTAGGGAGTGATATAGGAAAATAAGTTAAAAGTTTGGGGTGGTGTGGTACAAATAGAAAGTTGGGAGTATTATCGAACAATTGGTGAAAATTGGGTTTACTTAAACCCAATATCCCTTTTAAAAAGTGTTGTTTTTGACAATCCACAAGGACTAAAACTATTTTACTCTCTATTTATTAACAAGAATGTGGCGGCTGAGCAGGGAACCGGTGAGCGGCGTGGTTGATAAGGTGGTGGGACAGGAGGAAGCAGTGGGGCAGATGGATAAGCACAAATGAGGGTTTACACTAGCTGACATGGCATCCGATTTTGGCTTTTTTTATGACGTGGCGTCTGATTTGGCTTTTTGATAATGTGACAGCTTATATGGCACTGGTTGGTCACGTGGCAGCTGACGTCATCAAACTTGGTTAATGTAGGGTTAGT
Organism: Scalesia atractyloides; assembly: GCA_947069175.1. Lineage (NCBI taxonomy): Eukaryota > Viridiplantae > Streptophyta > Magnoliopsida > Asterales > Asteraceae > Scalesia > Scalesia atractyloides. The sequence goes on from CAMTDV010000001.1 coordinate 88,921,391, forward strand.
TAGGGAGTGATGTAGGAAAATAAGTTAAAAGTTTGGGGTGGTGTGGTACAAATAGAAAGTTGGGAGTATTATCGAACAATTGGTGAAAATTGGGTTTACTTAAACCCAATATCCCTTTTAAAAAGTGTTGTTTTTGACAATCCACAAGGACTAAAACTATTTTACTCTCTATTTATTAACAAGAATGTGGCGGCTGAGCAGGGAACCGGTGAGCGGCGTGGTTGATGAGGTGGTGGGACAGGAGGAAGGAGTGGGGCAGATGGATAAGCACAAATGAGGGTTTACACTTATATACCCAACAAATGTATAACACAACAACAACCAAGTACAACACCCAAATGCATAAAACAACCATAAAGACGAAGGTACAACACAACAATGCGTAAACTACTTATAAATTAATATATATATATACATATATATATATATATATAAATGTATATATATATATATATATATAAGTTAGCCATACAATTATCTAAACCTTATGTTTAAAGTTTAAACTATGAAATCCAGGTAATATGTTATCATTTTCATTTCTGATACGCGTAAAAAAATCATAGCGGAGTCCAAGTCATTTATGTATTGAATTTTGTTAGCTAAATATAGATTTATGGATATTACGTGACTGAAAATTTAAATATATAAATGGTCGTCCACATATGACATATGACGTAGTTATTATTTTGAAACGTCCAAGTCCCTAAGGTACAACCTGGTGGGAGTGTGCATCTCCTATATCTAAGGTGTGGAGGGTTCAAAACTTGCAAGTATAGGTGGTTAACAGGAGTAGAATATGAGTTGTTCTAAAATAAATCTGAAATAAAGAGAATAACATGCGAGAAAAATAAAAATACAGCGTTAAGTAACATTTAGCATAAGATTATGTGTAGCGGGCGCCAAACCACCACCACATCACCCCTATGGGGCGCCATACACTGTGTCGCGGCACCCTTTAACGGACGCCAAAGCTTGGGATGTTGCCCCCTTGTTGTGCAAAGGAGGGATTGATCTGTTGAATGATGGTGGTTTCAAGAAAAGGGGACATCAAACACCAGTACACACTTTTAATAGTTTAGCTGGTGAGAGTTTCATTGCCTACGTGACAATGACATAGCAATCACTTTTTACTTTTTAGTTAAACTGCTACACATAATCTACCTATAAAACTATTTTTACTATATATTATTTTCTCTTGTTTTCGTGTAGAAAGCTCTTCTACATTTTATCATAGTCTCTCGAGAATCATCTTTGACATTTTTTCAAAAATTATATGAGGCGTCATCTCCTTTCCCACTCCTTTCTTTAACACACTCGTAGTAAAATACAAAACAAAAAAAGAAGGTATGAACATGGATCGATCTAAGTCCATCAGAAAGTGAAGTTGTACCGGACAAAAGAAGCAGTGGCCGGTTCAGAAACACCTTCATCATGTTGGTGGTAGATTTTATAAGCAACCCGGAAGTTGAAGAATGGGTTGGCATGTTCCAAATCGTAGATATTGTGGACGAGATCAACATTGGGCATCACATGTACATGAAAGCATCGTTTAGGAACGAGAAGAACCAATTCCATAAGATTCTGTATAGCTCATATCTAAGGAGATGCGTTTTCGAGTCCCAATCAGGCCTGGATCAAACAAGCTGGCTGAGTTGATGGCATGTAATGGAACACTTGGTATATGTTGCATTAGATTGATGATCCCAATTACTATTTGTTTCTTTTTACTTATTTTATTAGGATTAAGATCAAATACAAACAACAACATAAATAAGAAGGTAAGAAGGATTCTAGTCCATTGATCTTATATTTGGATGGCTGAGATTAGTTTTAGGGAAAATAAAATAATGGAAGGGCATAAAAGGAATCTTATATATATTGACTCTCTCTCCACATGTAAGGCACACGCTAATTCCCCCGCCAATTTAAAACGTTTATAACTTTTTCATACGGCATTTGTTTTTAAAAAAAATCACCATAATAACGACCATTTTTTATTTTTAATATGATATTAATATATAAAAATAAAATAAAAAAATTCACTTGTACTGGGTTTTCTTTATATTGTGTTAAAGGTTGTGGTCATTGTGTCTTTCAACTGGGTTTTAGTCCTTACATTGTTTACTAAGGTTTCTATACATTGTGTTATTATCAAAACTTATAACATAGTGTTAATTTATAAAATATGTAATGTTCAATGCAACTCAATCTATGATCAAAATGATAATAATAATAAATGTTATAAACCTATGGGTAAAATTATCCAACAAGGTCCTCAAAATCTAGAAATGGTACAAAAACACAATGGATTGTAATATATAACACAATATTGAGGAAAAAAAGACATAATAAATCGCAAAAGACACAATGATGCAAAAAAATATATGCACAATGATATAAACAAAAATTTTAAAATCTATAAGGTAATAATCCAAAAGCGAAAACCTAAAATCTAAGATCTTAGAGTTCGACGAGACGATTCCAATTTCGCTAGAATGAGCTCAACCAATCTGTTTAATACCCTTTTAATTACATTCTGTATTTAGAAGACTAACATGTTACGGTAATAAATAGTGTAGAGACTATATTGTAATCCTTGAATAGTATTAGGGGTCTTTTGTAATGGTCTAATTGTACAAATAGGACGATCAGAATGAGAATGAGACATCGATGATTTGAGTTTAACATCATTCTCTGTGTTTCTTCTTCTCTTAATCGATCTAACACGTATCATAACACAACATGTTACCTCTTTTTTCTCCTTAAACTTTACCACTAGGCGGGGTGGAGTTCCATGAAGTCTCTAGATTTTTTTTTTCTTAAAATGGTTTGATTTAATAAATATGGTAATTTATTTAAAATATAAAATAATTGTTTCTTTTAGAAAAGCCAATTTTATGCAAATAAAATCTACAACTTTGTTTATAACTGTTTCAGTTTTTTTTCAAAATATCTCAAAGTATATGTCACAACCGTTTAGGACATCTTTTTGCTTTAAATAATTTCTTGTTAATGAAAATTATATTGAAATACTCACGTAAAAAAGAACATGGTATATTTACTATTTAGTATTTTTCTAATAACAACAACAAATTAAAGTGTCCGAACAAAATCAAATGAAGTGTTAAATTAAATATTGAATATAAGTAAAAAGAAATACTTGCTTTATTGTTAAGATCATAAACAAAAACCAACGGGCGATGCGATGGATAGCGGTCACTCGACCGAACCCGGAACCACACGGTACCGTACCGTGTTCCCGAGCTCACCGTGAGCTCCCAAGGGTCACGAGAGGTCAACTCCATGCACCCTTAGTGAACCTTCTAACTTGCATTCTTGAGGGGTAGAAAAACACTATTAGGAAAAATATTTAAGTTATGTTGATTCCTACATCTTTGATTCTCAGTTTTTGCTTGCGACTTGCGAGTAAACATTTGTTCCTCGTTGCGAACAAAAATTAAATTTAGATAAAATTACTAATTTACCCTTATCGTCTTTCACCATAGAGTCTCTGGAAACCATCTCCAATCTAACTTGAATAAAAAACACAGTTGATGGGGTATGGTATTGGATCCGACCTGAGCGGTCAAACATTTTCGTTACTTATCGCTTTTACATTAATTTTTTACTATTATTGCTTACTAACCCAACTGCAAGGCCCAACGCGATGTAGTTACACTACATTGGGCTGAGAACTTACAGAGATAACCTCTAACTGGGTCTGACCCATTGAGGTTAGGGTAGGCCCATATCTCCTATATAAAGAGGTGTTCACCTCATTATTCGGGCACAATATATGGAGCCGCCACACTTTTGTTGCTAAAAATAGGGGATTCTTCTCCTACCGCTCATCTCTACATCTCCATGTTTCTCTCTTCTCCATTGCAAATATAGGTTCAAGAGGAAAAACGAGCTATGATTCTCCATCTCAAAGAGAAAGCGATCCAAATCACCCCATAGATGAATCCGTGTTTCTTCAACAGTTGAAACTTCTCTTTTGCTTCTTTAATAAATCTAAAAATTTTATTCAAAACAATGGTCTACGTATTATCCTATTAAATAATATTTTCATCACTTTCACAAATGAAATTATGATGTATGTGAAAAACATTTACATCTAATAAATATAAGACAATGAGGTGTTAAACAGGTCGTGTTCACAAATTCAACTCGACCGGAACCCAAAGATCATATTATACATATAAACCCAAATATTTATTAGTTGACTTAAATATGACCCGTTCAACCCAACTTTTTTTATTTTTAATTTTTTTTCCACAAATTAGTATATTAAAATTAAAGTTTACTAAATAAACACATTGCATTTAATATAATTACAATTAAATTATAAATTCTTAAGTCAATTTCTTCTTTTAATCTATAGTTATACTATAAAATACACTTCTAATCAAATTTTCCAATCAGGTTGACCGAAACCCGACTCATTTAGCTAAACAAGTTCATAAATTCAACCTAAAACTGACCCAAACTCACAAATTTCATATTAAATTCGTATCATATTTTCAAGTCACATAAGAATTTCACACCCCCTTCACAATAACAACAATTATGTAACATAAACTAGACCAAATTGATTTCAATTTCCATTAACATTCATAACATAACAAAAGCATAAAACACAACCAAATCTAACCACTTCACAAGATGTGAAAACATTCATATAACCTCAAACCATACACCACCCAACAACCACCTAAGCCCTCTCACCCCTAATCCTCCTAGCAAGCTGCATATCCTTCGGCATAATCGTCACCCTCTTCGCGTGAATCGCACACAGATTCGTATCCTCGAACAACCCAACAAGATAAGCCTCAGAAGCCTCTTGCAACGCCGCAACAGCAGAGCTTTGAAACCGCAAATCCGTCTTGAAATCCTGAGCAATCTCCCTCACCAGCCTCTGAAACGGCAGCTTCCTGATCAACAGTTCGGTGCTCTTCTGGTATTTTCTAATTTCCCTCAATGCCACCGTTCCCGGCCGGAATCTGTGGGGCTTTTTCACTCCTCCGGTCGCCGGAGCCGACTTTCTTGCGGCTTTGGTGGCCAGCTGCTTCCGTGGCGCCTTCCCTCCGGTGGATTTTCTGGCGGTTTGTTTCGTACGAGCCATTTTGCAGTTGAAAGATGCGAAATTGAAGTTGTGAGTGAAGATTTGTGTGAGTGTTTGTTGGGGTTTTATGGGTGTTTATTTATAGGGTTTGGTGGACTTTGAGGGAGGATGTGAGGCGTTGGATTGAAGTCTAATCGGACGGTGTTTAAGGCCGGTGATGTCACGGATTGCTATCCGGTTTGTGTTTTTCTGACCAATGAGATAACGGCTCATGTGAGGCGTTGGATTGAAGTTTAATCGGACGGTGTTTAAGCGGGGTGATGTTACGGATTGCTATCCGGTTTGTGTTTTTCTGACCAATGAGATAACGGCTTTCAGAAGAGAAATTTTTTTTTTATAACGGTTTATACATTTGTTAATACATCTGTTTGTTAAAAATATTAGTTTTTATTGTGGTTGACGTATAAAAAGAGATTTAATTATGGTTTTTTACTGTAAAATATATGAAAAAAATAGATCAATAAATTAACTAGTTATTTTGAAGATTAAGCCATTCTACATAGTCTCTTAAATTTAGAAATGGTATAAAGACATCATGTTGGGTAAATTATAACCAAGGTTTTAAAAACCAGTTAAACCAATGTCAGAAGCTTATCCGACATGAATCATACCGATAAACTGAAGAAATGGTAAAGAAGTTATACACCTGATCAATTAGGTTATACCGGCATATCGGTACTGGGTCAAATGTTAAAATTTGGATTTTTAATCTTTTATGTGCCAAAAAGGTGACGTTTTACAATCTTGGTAAAACCCAACACCCAGAAAAAGGTACCAATGGTGAGTTTTTGGATTCTTTTTTTTATAGGTTAACTTTTGGAATATTTTTATTATTAAATAATGTAGTTTTAGATTTTTTTTGTGGGTTAATATCGTTTTTTATGGATTTATATAGTTAATCAGTCAACCCGGTTAAACTGTCTGGTACAACCTAGTCTAACCGGTTGAACCATTTCTAAACCTAACCCGATACGTTTTAAAAATCGGTTTTGAAAACATTGATTATAACACAATCTAAAGGAAAAAAAGACACAATAAATTACAAAAATTAAATAATAAATAATGAATCGCAAAAAAAAAAACAATAATAATAATAATAATTAACATACACACAATGGCAAGTAAAAATACACAATAATCCGGAAAAAAATTCTAAAATCTATTAGCTAAAAATGTAAAAGCGAAAAATCCAAAATCTAAGATCGTATAGTTCAATAAGACGATTCTAACGTTGTTAAAATGAGTTCAATCCGTTTGTTACACTTCTTTCGACTTCATAGTTTTAGTAGATTATGTATTTGAACCCAACCAATTATTTTGGTATTAATATGTATTATGGCATTCCAATTAAATTTGAACCCAACCCATTACTTTGGATTCATATGTATATTATATGGCATTTCAATTATAAAAGCAAAGATTTTGTTACCTAGGTAAGAAACTAGCATGATTTATTATAGGAAAACGACATTGCATAACGAATCATATCTCCCTTTCAACCATGCATTATTTTTCATTGAGGTATTAGGAATGCACCACGTGAGTTAGTTTTATCAAATTCGTTCTATCTATATTGAGATGTTCATGAAGTCATATGTACCACATACACACATATTGCTTTAGGACATATAACGATATCTCGAGTTTCATACTATGTGTATTTAAAGAGTATTGGTTTTAATGGTTTTTATCTGAATTTAGTATGTTAAGAATTTTCATGTATATGTCTATTTCACATATTGCTTGAGGGCATATAAAGATATTTCGAGTTTCATAGCATGTGTATTTAAAGGGTATTGGTTTTAACGTTTTTTTGTTTGAATTTAATCTGTTAAGAATTTTCATTTGTATATCTATTTCACATACTGCGTTAGGGCATATAACGATATTTCGAGTTTCATAGCATGTGTATTTAAAGGGTATTGGTTTTAACACTTTTTTTTCTTAATTTAATATATTAAGAATTTTTATGTATATGTCTATTTCACATTTTGCTTTATAGCATATAAAGATATTTCGAGTTTCATAGTATGTGTATTTAAAGAGCATTGGTTTTAATGATTTTTTTTTCTGAATTTAGTCTGTTAAGAATTTTCATGTATATGTCTATTTCACATAATGCTTGAGGGCATATAAAGATATTTCGAGTTTCATAGCATGTGTATTTAAAGGGTATTGGTTTTAACGTTTTTTTGTTTGAATTTAATCTGTTAAGAATTTTCATGTGTATATCTATTTCACATACTGCGTTAGGGCATATAACGATATTTCGAGTTTTATAGCATGTGTATTTAAAGGGTATTGGTTTTAACACTTTTTTTTCTTAATTTAATATATTAAGAATTTTTATGTATGTCTATTTCACATTTTGCTTTATAGCATATAAAGATATTTCGAGTTTCATAGTATGTGTATTTAAAGAGCATTGGTTTTAATGATTTTTTTTTTCTGAATTTAGTCTGTTAAGAATTTTCATGTATATGTCTATTTCACATAATGCTTGAGGGCATATAAAGATATTTCGAGTTTCATAGCATGTGTATTTAAAGGGTATTGGTTTTAACGTTTTTTTTTTGTTTGAATTTAATCTGTTAAGAATTTTCATGTATATGTCTATTTCACATATTGCTTTAGGGCATATAACGATATTTCGAGTTTCATAGCATGTGTATTTAAAGGGTATTGGTTTTAACGCTTTTTTTTATGAATTTAATATGTTAAGAATTTTCATGTATATGTCTATTTCACATATTGCTTTAGGGCGTATAACGATATTTCGAGTTTCATATATGTGTATTTAAAGGGTATTGGTTTTAACGCTTTTAATCTGTTAAGAATTTTCATGTATATGTCTATTTCAAGTGTTTAGTATAAGAGTGTCATGACGACGCCCGGTAACTCACTCTCGTCTAAATTTCATTTTGAGGTTACAATCAAGGGCGTAGCTTAGTGGGGGCCAGGGGGTGTCCGACCCCTCGCACTTTTCACTCAGTAGTGTCCGGCATGTAGTTTTCACATAGAATTTTTTAGGTATATACGTTTTCGACCCCCCGAACTTTTCGCTCAGTAGTGTCCGGCATGTAGTTTTCGTATAGAATTTTTTAGGTATATACGTGTTCGACCCCCCGGTTTTATAATTTTTATGGTATAATTTTACGTTTGGTGACTTCCGACCCCATCTCAAGCTTCGTCGTTCGTTACGATGCTAATTAAAATTCGAAGGTTTGTCGAATCCACTACAAAGAATATTTATTGACAAATCATGTGAACTCTGCCAATCGTACATCAAAACAATATTTATTCTTTTCATTCCTTTTTATTACAAACACTCATAGGTAGGGATGATAGACGGGTCGTGTTCACGGGTTGATAGGTTTAACCCGACCTGAACTCGAAAATTATGTCATACATATGAATCCGAACTGACTCGAATATTCTCAGGCTGACCCGAGCCCAACCCATTCAACCCGATTTTTTTATTTTTTTCAGCAAATTAATATATTAAAATTAACATCTACTGCAAAAACACAAATTCATATAATAAAATTACATTAAAATCATAAAATTTATGTCAATTTCTCTTTTTAAGTTATAAGTATGACATAAAATTTCACACCTAATTAAATTTATGACACAAACTATATTGTAAAAATATAATTTTAATATAAACAGGTTAAACGGGTCAACCTGCCAACCAGACTGGGTTGACCCGAACCTGATCCGTTTAGCTAAATAGATTCGCGTGTTCAACCTGACACTAACCCGAACCCGTTTAGACTAAACCCAAACCTGTGAGTTTCGTGTCGTGTTTCCAGGTCGTGTCAGAAATTCACACCCCTACTCATAGGTCAAGTGTCGGTATATATTTTTTAAGTTATGATTAATCTCATCCCATAGATCAAAGTTCAGATTATTAAAATATAGTTTCCTGTATATAAATCACAAATGTATAATTTAATTTATTTTTAACAGAAATGGGCACAACATAATGACGAAACAAATAAGTCCAGTAATTCAATTATGTCACACATCAAAACCATAGTTGCACCATAATTTCAGTTAATCGATTATGGCTTAACCGAACCATCGAATAATTGTATAGAACAACCGTTCTGAGAATAACATAAAATAAAAAAACAAAATAAAATGACAGCTTTACTATAATTTGAATTACGATACAAAGGAACCAGAAACGTAACTGATTACAAACAGAATGCAAAATAACATTATCTAAGGAAAATACAAACCGTTACAAAGAAAATAAACGACAAAGAAAAACAAAGGGTGGCGAATGCACGTGTTCAACGCGCTTCCCTTAAAACAAATTTTGGGTCACCCAGATGAATCCGTCTATTTCTCATGATACAACAGTCCAACCAGGCTGTACTGTTAAGATTAGCCTAGCACCTAAAACTATACTTGAAACAAGAGTTCCTAGGTTAGAAAAAAAAATGGGAAAATTGTCAAAGGTTCTGTGTGGTTTTTGGAACATGTGATTTAGTGTGTGTAAACAAGGCAGGGGCGGACCTACCCTTTAACGCTATGACGGTAGTGTAAATTTTGGAAAAATTTGACATTTTTTTATTTCGTTACCCCTTTCTAATAAAACGTTACATCTACAAAGATTTTCTAGATCCGCCACTGAAACAAGACACACATGGCTGATATGTATTATACTCACGAGTTTGGTCATGCAATAAATCTCAATTCAAAATAGTTGAATTCATAATTATTATGTCAATGAATACAGAATTCAATTAAAATGAATTCATCTAATTATTGAAAAATTAAATACATAATTCAGTGGAGATGAATTCTTAATAAGAATAGTCTTTTGTTGACCACACCGGTTATTTGAGTCAATGTGAAGTGTAAAGTGAACCATCAAAACGTCACATTACGTCCATCACCCTCGTCCTGTACCCGAGGGTGTTGGGTGCTTCGCACCCTCTCTCTTTTCACTTTGTGTTTATTGTCACATAGGAATAAATTTCTCTAAAGGTTTTTACTTATAAACCATTAGGGTGCAAGGGGCGTACGCGGGGAGGGGAGGGGGGAATGTTTTTGCCTCATGAGCTGTGCGCTGCCAACATACGTTTTGTAGCATGAAGGGTCCAAAATTGGTAAACACTTGCCGCATGGGAGAAGAGGATGGAAAGGGTATAATGGTGGGGGACACTATCTTTCAATCAATCATATCTTTTTTTTTTCTTTCTTTAAAAAAAATAGTTTCCCTCTACCTCATAAGGGGTGCACCTCTTATTTTTTTAGGCAAAAATGGTGTGTGAGAGGGGAATTGATATGACATATCATGATTGGGTGGGTAAAAATTCCCCCTTACCTCATGAGGGGTGCACCCCCTTCACCCTTACAAGGTTTATTTCTTCACCTAAGTGGGATAAGCACAATTTCCCCCCTAATTAGAAAGAAGAAATTTTTGGTGCTTAATTACATATGATTAATGATCATAAGGTCCATTGATTAGAGTATTAAATAATATGCAATTGCGGCACCTAAAAAAACGGTTCATGGCCATCAAACCTCTTCTTGTCATAGCGCAACGTTTCAAGCAACATGCGATAGCCAAGAATGGAGGGAGATATCATGTTGATAACGCAACCAGGAAACAGGGAAGCTAATAAAGATATCATGTTGATAACGCAACCAGGAAACAGGGAAGCTAATAAACTTTTGGTATATCGTTATGGCACGCTTATTTGTTTATATTATATTAAGCAAAAGAAACAAGTCAAAATGTAACCAACATACAAACATGAACGAGAGTAAACTAAGGTATATGCTTGCGTGAATAATTATAAGAAACAAAAATTCATTTGACTACACAAAATAAGAACTATCTCATAATGTGTGGCCATATATGCATTGATGTCAAACATCATCCATATGGTATATCCACCCATACATATGATTCACATAGTCTATATCAGCGATACAACATTTACAAAGGGTAGTGTATTGATAACCATAGTCATACAAGATTCGTTAAATTAAGAATCACTATCAATTGCATGAACCATGAGAACTCCTATCAGTCGCACGAATTGGGCCACCACATTTTGTACAAACGCAAATGAAAATGTTGCAAAAACACATCTGTAAAAACAAAAAATATAAAAATTTGTCAAGTCGATAATTATGCCTGATGTAAATTTTGTTTACGACGATGTAATTTTTTTACATCCGATGTAAATTTTTGCATGGGTCATACTTTTTATTTTTTTTTCTGGAACAAGTGACTTTTTTAAGATTTTTGAGATTTTTTTTATTTTAAAAAAATCTTTTGAAAGGCCTAATTCGTGGTGGTTCTCATTTTCCCTTTCCCCGTATACTTGTCCCAAAACTCGTAGGGTATTTGCTAGATAACTATGTGTCGGGTATCAAACATACTAATGGGTATCATGTATACTTATTATTTTGTTAAAAATTACTTGTTGAAAACTTCAAGTACATATTTTTTTCTTTCCATGATAATTTTATTGTTTTACATGTACAAAATAAATTTAAATATGAAAAAAATCATCATCTAAAATGTCTGATACGTTAATGTCATGATTATAAATTTTAAAAATTAATTTCGTACAAGGTAGCATACAATTATAAATAATGCCATAAAAAAATACAAACCCTAAAAGAAATTTTCACTCTATATGTTATAAAGCTACTACAATGAAATATTATTACACAAGGATTAAAGAAAATAAGAAAATATGTGGGTATAAAGTTCGGGTAAACAAGGATATGTTCGGATAAACAGGTCGAGTATCACATGATCTCATACCCATAAAATGTATATTATTTTTCAATACAATATCCGAACATCCGCACTGAATGTTTTAAGTATTCCGTTGAACTCAGGATGTTTTGCTATCCATAATTGAATACAATTAACAAGTTAACTAGCTCATCGTATCGAATTAATAATGGCTAACGTTAGATTATTAGAACCTTTTTAACATAAAACATTTGGTTCACATAAAGGATATTGTCTAATGTCTAATAACTGTCAAAAGTGACAAAAGAAAAAAAAAAAATATCACATATGTTTGACGAACTTTGTGCGGTTGGTAGCTTGGTGTTAGGTCGATGGTATGGTTGATCCAAACCGATAAAGACGGTAGATCGACTTGTACTTTGACTACACTTTTCCAAAAAGTATTAAAACACAACATAGCATTAATACCAGGTTGTCAATCATGTCGGGTTAATAGATTAATGGGAAGCGGGTTAAAATGTTCAACAGCAAACCCGACCCGTATTATGATTCGAGTCAAAGATCTCAACCCTAACCGACCAATGTAAATTCGGGTCAACCCGAACCCAGCCTGTTTAACCCATATTTTTAAATGAGTCATACAAGTTAACGATTTATAAGCAAGTTGTTGGGTGTTAAGCGGGTTATCAATAACATATTTAATGATGAGTATGGGTGTGACAAATAAATAATATAATGTGTCAAAACTAACATTATTATAACTAGGGGAAAGTTAACGTGTAATATTCCTTAACGTGCGATACGTACGATATTAAATTAGGGGTGTGAATTTCTGACACGACCCGGAAACCCGACACGAACCTAACACGAAATTCGCGAGTTTAGGTTTCGTCGGGTCAGTTTCGGGTTGAACACGCGAACCCGTTTAGGTTTACGGGTCAGGTTCGGGTCAACCTGGTCGGGTTGGCGGGTTGACCCGTTTAACACATTTATACTATCTTATATTTTTTTACAATATATTTTATCTCATAAATTAAATGAGGCGTGTATTTTATGTCATGATTATAACTTAAAAGGAGAAATTAACATAGCTTTTATAATTTAAATATGATATTATTATATACATTTGTGTTTTTTAAGTAATTTTAATTTTAATATATTAGTTTTAGAAAAAAAATTAAAAAATTCGGGTTAAACGGGCCGTGTTCGGGTCAACCCACAAAACTTCGGGTCGTGTTCGGGTTCATATATATGATACGATTTTCGGGTTCGGGTTCGTGTAAAATTTTCGGGTTCGGGTCGGGTTGAACCCGCCAACCCGCGAACACGACCCGTTTAGCACCCCTATATTAAATCATGCATGCTATAAAAAGCAAACCCTAATCACGCATGAATAAAAACACATAATCACGCATGAACAAAATCAGAAATCACGCATGAGGTAAACTTTAACCACACATGTTATAAAAGTAAATGCGCACATTATAATTTTCTCGCGTACGTATCGCACGTTAAGGAATATTGTATTTTACACTTTCACATTATAACTAATCATGTAAAATAGAAAAGGAAAAAACAAAAATATAAAAGACTTTTTTCTAAATAGTTAAACGGGTTAATTAGTCAACCCATTTTTATACAAGTCAACCCAAACCTGACCTTTTTTTAAACGGGTCGTATCACTCAACACAAACCTGTTTTTTTTGTGTCGGGTTTGAGTTAGGTTGATAAATCATGTCAAGAATTGCCGCCCAATACCCTTTGTAAGATACAAATCAAAATCAATTTTGTTTCGAATTGTAAGTACAAACAATTATTTGGCATACACTGTTTGATATGTGTGACATGTATGATGTATTGGAAGCAACTGAAAGCTGCCATTGATCCTTTCATCGATCCTCAACAAGAAATGCTTCAAATCATAGTTCACAAGTACGACTCATGTTCCACCTTATCACACCTAAGATAGGCTGGACACTCTATGTGATTTTGATCAGTTTTTTTTCTAACGAGAAACTCTATATAAAAATATAAAACCGATACAACTAGAGCTAGAAACTGAAAAGCTAAAGATCAGTGGCGGATCTATAAAATCTTCGTAGGGGTAACGTTTTATAAAAAGGGGTAACGAAATTGAAAAAACGTCAATTTTTTTCAAAATTTACACTACTGCCGGAGCACCAATGGGTAGCGGAGGCTACCCCTTCTCCTAAGGTAGGTCCACCCCTGCTAAAGATTACAAAATTACAAATTCAATTGATCAATTGATTTCAAAAGTTCACCTAGTAAAGTTTTACGAGTAAATTCATATGGTGTTATGGTAGTTAAAAAAATTTCCAGACTTGTTAAACCTATTTATAAATTTCATCCATATTTTAATTTCACTTTTTGATCTCTAACATTTTAGCTTTTAGATTCGTAAATATAGTCATTTTACCCTTTTATTACAAACGTTGTTGTCTCCAGTGGTGGATCTACCTTATAATAAGGAGTAGCCCCTGCTACCCTTGATGCTCCGACGGTTGTGTAAATTTTGAAAAAAATTGACCTTTTCTTGACGTTTTCTCGATTTCGTTACCCTCTATTTTTGAACGTTACTCCTATAAGGATTTTCTAGATCCGCCACTGGTTGTCTCGTAATTATTTATTGAAAATCACGAAACTAGTAATTTCCTTGAGGATGTTATCCCTCATTGGCAATGCCATGATAATTTCATACTTATGAGCATGACACGCTAGACACTTTGGTCGTATATTTGCATAAAGATTTAACAAAAGCAGAATTATTAAAACAATGAAACACCACAGGATTATACGACGGTAGCCGAAAAAGTTGCTAGGATGACATGCATCCACATATACATACGAAAGCAACAAACATTAACAATCATAGGGGGTACAATAGTAGACAGAAAACGTCGGTAGGACGACATGCATCCACAAATACATACGAGACCCACAAACATAAACAATAGTCGGTAAAAAAAACGTCATAGAAACCTAATCGCCGGAAAGCCTGAGGGTAAAAACCGACGAAAAAGAATTAATAGCCAAAGGGTTTATATACAAAGATGTTAAGTGTTACACCCTGACCCGCAACGGAAATAGTTGTCGGGGCATGATTGGGTTTTCATCAAAGCTCATGACATTTAATATAATAAAGTTTCATATTTATTATTTCCAATTAAAAAGAAAAAATTCCAACAAACACGTAAACATACAAGCACAAAATGTTCTAAACACAACATTCATGAACTCTTTATTTTTCTTCTAAGACCAATTCCTATGTGTTCCTTGTTTCAACCTGTCCACCTGTATCATGTGTAAAAATAGAGTTTCGGGTCAATAAAAGTTGGCGAGTGAATCTCATTTAAACATTTGAAAAAAATAGTTATATTGATTATTTACATAAAAATGTACATAAACCAAATATGAGCATATGTATATGTAAATCTATCCACAAACCACATAACATCAAGCAATGTACACATGAGCATGATAAATGATGAACTGTGAGATCAATGCTCAATCAAACAGAGCCGATCTAATGAGGCACGCGATGCTCAACTCGTATCCAACGAGAAACTGATGGGCCTAATGTAACGCCCCACGTTTTGGTTTTATATAATAATAATAATAATAATAATAATAATAATAATAATAATAATAACAATAATAATATTCCACTAAATTGCTCGGTAATTGGGTTCGAAGACGGGTTTTCAAAAATATAACTGGGCCGCTCAAAACGCAAGAACCAAACTAGCGGGCTTTAGACCCAACCTATCAAACCCTTACCACTTAAGCCTACCTATATATACCTCCCTTAACCCCCATCTTCATCATTTTAGCCAAACCCTAATGAACACTCTCAACACCAGCCGCCACCCCTTCTCGGCGTTTTTCGACGACCGGCGCCGTCTCTGGCGGCGCCCTTCTTCTCCGGTAACACCCTCACCTCCGACAACAACCCCCCAGCTCTTATCCCCCTCTCCCTCCTCCCGTTTTTCCGGCAAGACACTGCAAAACCATCACAACACCGCAACCCCCTCTCACCTCTCACCCTCTTGATTAAACGGCAGCCGCACCACCATGAGCGGTGGTGGCGATGCAGAGCACCTCGACGACACGAGAGAGAGAGACGAAGAGCAACGACGGCTGCAGCGCCGCCGTCTGCGGCGGTGCCGGAGCAAGCGTGGCGGGGGCAGAAGCCGCATATCATCGGCGGCGACAATAGCATAACAGCGCCTTCGCGCTCTCCCCGCCTCAGTTCAGGTTAGGTTTTGGCTCGGTTCGCTAGGTTCAAATTTAATGGGTCGGTCTTGTTCGAGTGTTATTTTGTTCAGTCGGGTCAGCTTTGATGGCGGGTCAGAGCTGGTGGTTCGGGTCAAACAATCCACGGCTCAGCTCCGGGTCGAACAACCAAACCGGTCAACTCAGCCTTGGTACGGGTCTCGGTCAAACTCAGTCAACCCGTGGTTCGGTATACTTTTACATCGCAGATTTTATAATGTTATGTATGCATATTTTGTATGTTATAAACATCATCGAAACTATATAGTCATATACATTTTAACGCAAATCTTATATTTTGTATGTTATCGGAGGTGATATAAATGCTAATGTCGATGATTATTGTGTTTTGACAAATATAATCGGCACATGCGTGCCTGGATCATCCAAAACAAGAGGAAACTCTGTCTGTTTTTCGTCAAACCATCCGTATATATAAGTATTACACTTTTCGGCAAAACGTATTTCTTAAACGACCACAAATAAATATATATATGATACTTAGACAGATACATTCATTAAGCTTTTCTTCAAATAAATTTATTAAACTTTCGTCAACGTATACTTATCTAAACGGCAATAGATTATACTTTTTAACAAAAATATAGTTATCTAATGACCAAAATATATATTGCCCATTATACTTTCGACAGGATATATTCGTAATTAATATACTTACGACAAGAAAATACAATTCTTTATTATACTTACCGACAAAATATATATATTTTCTTATTATACCTCTCGACAAAAATATAAATTTATGTATTTTAATTTCCAACAAATGGTGTTTGTTTACTATACTTTTCGACAAAACTTATTTTACAAGCGACAACATATATATATATATATATATATAAATCCATTTTCGGCAAACATATTTATCCAAGCGACAATATGCATATATATTTCCTCATCGACGAAATTTATGTATTAAACTTTTCAACAAAAATATATATATTTATATGTATACTTATTTAGCGACGAAAGGTATACATATTTACTACACCTTTCGATGAAATACATACTTTATTATACCGTTCGACCAAGGATGGGTATTTATTACGCGTTCGATCAACTAAGCGCACTTTCTTATTTAACTTTCGATCAAGATACACATGTTTCTCTTTTACGCTTTTCGTCAAAATACATATACTTAACAAATTATTTTGATAGCACATTTTGCGACTCTTAGACAAATTTTAGCTCTAGGATTGTGTATATATACATATATATATACTTTTTCTATATATGTATACATACGTACATTCAATTTTGATTAAAATCCTCCGTCGTAATTTAGATTATTCATATACATTCGTTTGTCATTTAAGGTGGCATTGGTGTCCCTTTTCTCCAACTCGTCAACTCGTCGTGGAATTTCCAAAGAAGACTTAGCAATTTTGTGAGTACACTCGACCCACTTCTGTTTATATCACTTTTTGGGTGTAACATGTTTCCACATACAAAAATCACAAACACTTAAACTTTATGAAACGCACAAACAATCCTATACACATGACTACTTGAATCGTATGCTTGTTGCTTGTCTGGGATATTCGTTATGCTATGCTTTAGTCATTAACTATTTTTAGCCTTCGTTTGACAAGCTTAGCGCTATAGGAATTCACGCATCCACCTCCATCGTGTTATTCGTGAGATCATGTTAAAATATCGTGGTATTGCATGCCTTGATATTGCTCTTGTATAGATTTGGTCGCCATGAGGATTGTTAAAACTTTATTCGTATACGTATGCTATGCTTGAACTTGTGTACTCGCCTTTGCTTTTACATTGACTTTATTTTAAAACATGTTACATGTTGAAGGAGATGATGCTATGAAATCAAAATAGCAAGGACTTAGATACACACATTTTAGACGTTAGATTTATAAATGTTGTACCAAATTTTGTTATGTATTTGACAATGTTGTGAAATGAAATTTGGATTTAATTAAATATCGTCATTTATTAGCGTTGTGAGCAATGAGCAATCTCGTTTTCGTCTCATCCCGATGTTTCCGCCATCGGTTGAGTTGTTACACCTAATGTGAATGATGCACTGAAATGAGGCACGCGATGCTCAACTCGTATCCAACGAGGAACTGATGGGCTTAATGTGAATGATGCACTGAAATGAGAAAATGTAACCACATATAACAACAAACAATTATTACATATCACGTAGATCATATAATGGGAATAACACAAGTGTTTGAATAAACAAAATATGTAAACGACACATGATATACCCCAAAACATGAATAAAAAGGGGAATTTGTAAGGATTCACTCACAGTGGGTGCGTTTTCTTGGGATTGATGATGATTGCGCACGGTTTATGATTCAACCGACGAAGGAAAACTAACATAAATAATCACGTAATAATTCGATAAATATATATCTTCTATTTGAAATTAATATTTCTAATTAATGCCTTTTATTAGATTTTTAGATCTATTTTTTGGTATTTATTACAATTTTTAAACTTAAAAAGTCTTATTTTTAAGTATTTTAAAATGATTTTTAAAATAAAATAATAAAGAAAATAATTAAAAAATATACCCTCTTACAGGGTTGACCGGTCAAAACGCGTTGACTTTGGTATTATAGGCATCGTGTGAGGTTCGAACTCGTGACCTCCCGTATACGTGCACGCAACTTTACCAACTGAGCTACGTGTCTAGCCTGAAATAATCTCTATTTTAATTATACTTATACACATACTACGGTTAACATATTTTTATTCAGTTAAAAAGATTTTGATAAATTAAAGGACAGTGTGGAACCGGACTCGAACCCGCATTGTTAGCCTCATGTGCACACAGCCCACCAATTGGGATGTGTGTCTAACCCGAAGAATATAAGATTTTTATTACTCTTATATACTTACCAACCCGATTCATATATGAGTTTATTTAAAAAGGTTTGATTATGGGGCGAATTGGAACATGTATAAGACTCGAACCGGTGACCTTATGGTTTATGTGCACACAGTCCACCACTGGACTGTGTGTCTAACCCGGTGTAATTACCAGATTTAATTTCATTTATATACATACTTTCTCGTCTTCTTCGTTTCAAAAATTACATAACTGATAAACCCGCCTGACCTTTATTTAACTCTTCTTTTACTAAATAATAGATAGTTAAAATAAGATTTATAAGGGTTAAAGGGATAAGTAAAAAGAAATATACCGAAATGGAGACCCTTTAAAAAAATCCGGCGTAATTCCGGCGAATTTCCAACTTCCGGCAAGATGTAACTTGAAGAACATAAATTGCAGAGAGTATGTGTGTGTTCTTATTGAGTTTTCTGAACTCCTATTTATAGAGTAAAGCAGTAGTTGGGTCAAGTTTTCAGTTTCATGGTTTCGATCAAGATTTAAATGCCGAATTGATGGTGTAACCGATTTGGGGATTTTTGACTCAATGATTGAGTCTTTTACATGATTTGAAACGGTTTTCAGTGTTCAATTGTAAAGAAAACGAAAACTTTTTGGTAATTGCTTGATTCATGCTCAACTGCTGTTTAGCGGGTTTCTTTTGAATTTTAGATCCCAGAGTAGTTTGATAAGAATTATTTGAATCGAAATTTGTTAAATGTTGTGTGTATGGTGCAGTGGTGTAAGCTGTGTGTGAGTTTATTGGGGACCCGGGTTCGAACCCGGTTGCCCCTTATCCTTTATTCTCTTAATTTTTTGTTAAATTTTTTTATTTATTAGTATTATTTTACTTTTCATTTATTTAATATATTAACTATATAATTTATTTATTAACCATAAAAATTATCTAACACAAATTATAAAATAAGATAAATGCGTAACAAAACATTTAATAAATATTTAAATTTTAAGAGAGCAGGTTTTGAAATACCCAAGAATGTTACATAAAGATTGTTAAATGAGTAAAAAAAACCAACAAATAACCAACCGCTAGAGAGAGAAGGGCGGAGGCGGTGGTCAGATAAACAATGGTGGCGTACAGATGAAGGCACACTCTAGTCAATGTTGGTTTATAAACCAATTAAGTGTACAAACAACGACTGCATAGATACAACACCCCATATACACATAACCCTTAAATAGCTAGAGATACAACTACTAAATGCATAACTATGTTGTAAAATTATATATGTATAAATATGGTAATTAACTTTCATTGTTTTTTTTTTTGTATTATAACCAATTATATGTGTTATAAGCAACTTATAAACATGTGTTCATTTTCATCCCATTCACTAGATCGGTTGAGCAACCTTCGTCTTGGGCCACCTCTCTGCTACCCAAACCACCTTTAAGCACCACCATCACCTCTAATTTAACCCTATTGTTCAACGGCGTCAAGGGCAAAACTAAGGGTCTAAGCGGGTCCGTTGATCCATTGATCACTATACTTTATTGGATTTTATATATAAAATTCGAGTTTTCTTTTTTGGTGCTTGGATGTTTCTGAACTTGACGTTTGAATTTCCATTGAGATTGTGTCTTGTCAAATAAATGAAGATAATTTGTCGTTACAACCAGTAAAGCTAAAAGCTACATGAGAAAAAAAAACAATTGATGGATCATTCATGAATTGTAAAAAAACATACACTTTTTTATGATGTTACTCAATTCTAGGCTTGTAAATGAACCAATCATTCATGAATTGTTTGAGGGGAAGTTTGTTTATGTTCATTTATTTAAATAAATGAACATGACATTTATTTAAATAAATGAACATGAACAAAAATTTGTGTTCATTTAATTAAACGAACGAACACGAACGCACGTTTTGTTCGTTCATTTATGTTCATTAACATTCGTTTATATTCGTTTATTTATGTTCGTTTGTGTTTACTTGTTTAAATTTTAAATAAATACATAACTAGTTATGTTTATATAAATGTAAAAATGAAATGTACTTACTAACTACTTATATATAATGTCTAGTTAGCGATTGGACTTTTTAGTAATAAAAATGAACTTTCCAATGAAATTTACCGTAATTGATCACCAATTTATATAAGAAAAAATACTTAATTGAATTATGTGTATTTAAACCACTAAAATAGATATTTTTGCCTAAATTTTGGTGTACTAGACTTACTCATTTGTATTCGTAATGTTAATTTATGTTTATCCAATTATATTAATGTCTGTTCGTTTATATTTGTTCAATTATATTCGTTTAAATTTATTTGTGTTTGTGAACTATTCGTTTATGTTTTAAACAAAAGAACATAAACGAATACGAAATGCCCATTTTCTTAATGAACGAACATAAACAAAAAAATGTTTGATTATATGTTCGTCTTCACTTAAAGTTAAAAGGATAAAGATGAACATGCTCATGTTCGTGCTCGTTCAATTTATTTACAGGCTCTTCATTTCTCTTTTCGTTGGTATAGTAGTAGAAATCGAAAATGTAATATATAGAGGACCGAGTGGCTTAAGAACCCCTAATACCAGGTGTGGTTTAATAATAAGTTGCCTTTAAATAAAGGGATATCAGATTTAAATAACCATAACTTTTATCAATTGGCCGATAACACTTCTAACTTTCAACTTATTGACCGACAACACTCCCTAACTAACTGAACCCTAACCCAGTTAGCTGATGTCAGCTGCCATGTTATAAAAAATGCGACGTCATCTGCCACATCAACTGCCATGTCATAAAAAATGCCACAATAGCAAAAAAGGCCACATTAAATGCCACATCAGCAAGAACTAACTGAGTTAGGGTTAAATTAGTTAGAGAGCGTTATCGATCAATAAATTAAAAGTTAGAAGTGCTAGTGTATAAATCGAAAGTTAAAAGTGTTATCGGTTAATTAGTAAAGTTTAAGATTATTTAAATATAATATCCCTAAATAGAAAGCTAAAAGCTACAAAGAGGCTTTTGACGTAATCATGAGCACAAAAAGTATTTCACCATTTAACAACTACACTGAAAGAAGAACCGAAGTGTTTAATTTAACTCTATACTTATTTTTTATTTCTTTTCACTTTAATTTTTTAATACATACATAGCTCGAATATTTTTAAGCGAGTTAAAAAATATGGGAGTCGGATTCAGAGTTAACCGAAAATCCACAATATACACCACATATAAAAATAAAAATATAACTGGATCAGTCGATCCCGTACCCTAGATACTATACTATAACGATTAGTT
The DNA here is from genome assembly GCA_947069175.1 of Scalesia atractyloides. Taxonomy (NCBI): domain Eukaryota; kingdom Viridiplantae; phylum Streptophyta; class Magnoliopsida; order Asterales; family Asteraceae; genus Scalesia; species Scalesia atractyloides. The sequence continues at coordinate 88,943,703 of CAMTDV010000001.1, forward strand.
GATATCTAAATTTATAATATAAAAATTCTCAAGAAACATATTTTTTTGTTTACATTATCAAATCTTTAAACTTTATAAAATAGTTTAGTTGTTAAATTACAAGTTAAAAGATTAATCACATAATTTAAGAACTTCTATACGAATTTAGTAAAATTCTATAACCTTTTCTCGTGACATATGCGATTAAAATTATAAAAAAAGGTAAATATTATATTTCTTATATCGAAATAAAGTGTACCTAATTATATCTTTCCAATATCCTAAAACCCACCCACTCCAATTAAGAAACCAAAAAGGAGGCTATATTATATTATTGTGTTTGACAAAACAATTCTCTATGGGAATTATATTATTTCAATGGGAAGATGCAAAAGCAATGGATGCTTTTCTAGCCAAAGTTAAAACAATAATTTATCTTTGATTTTATACATAACCTATGGTATAGTTTTCAAAAGTTTCAAATTTTTTACTTCTATTAAACATATATTAAAAGAAACCATATTTAGAGATGATAATCACAAATTATTTTTCAATGCCACTCTTTCATGAGGGTTTACTTTATAACCATCTTTTTAATCTATATATCTAGACCATAAAAGTACAACTTTTTATGTTTCCAACCATTAGGTATATAATAAAATCAAGATTATTAACTTTCTATATATTTTCACATAATTTGATTTATAAAATAAGTTATGTCACATCTACTCCCAACGCTACCTTCACCAATCAACCTCTCATCATTACACCCTTTTTCTGTTTTAGAGCCATCACTTACATTTGTTGTCGCACGGTCCATTTTCACCCAAAACGTCTTGTTGTTTCGTACCTTGTCGTTACTTCCATTGTCACTCTCCTCTACACTGTCTCGTCCCTGGTCGCCTTGTGTCATCACCATCTTCCCTTTTAACTCGTGCATTTATTCTCTTCTTCTATTTAAAGACTTAGCCATGGGTATCCATAGTCCCCTATCTAAATATATCTCCACCACAAGTTCACTCAAGAAGCATATACATATGCACATGGACCTAAATTACACCATATCTAGGGATGAGTTTGGTATCAGTATTGAAATTTGCCAAATATGGGTATCAATCATACTGAAAGTACCGGTATTGAAAACGCCGAAAAGTGGATACCGATTCCGTACTGAAAAAAATCGATACGGGAAATTCGATACCAGTACCGATACCCATATGTATGCCGGATCCAAACCGGGTTTAAAATTGTAACCTTTGCCTAGTGGAGCAGGTAAGTTTGACAAAACAAAAGGGCAAAATAGTAACTTCAAAACTCACCCCACCATCCACCACCACAACTAGAAAAATAAAACCAACCTCACACACACACACTCATCTTCTTCTTCACATGCTTCCATCATTTATTCCTTTGATAAAAATGACAAAATTCTCTCTGAATTCTTCTTCTCTCTCTTCAATTCCCAACAACAATGTGGCCCCATGATCTTCTTCCTCGTTTGTAAATCAAATCAAACCGTTAATTCCACACAAACTTAACAATATTAACACATCCTCTGTTTTCCCCTGTTTTTGCTCTGTTTTTCCCCTGCATCACAAATGACCGGAACTCCGGAAAAATCAAAACTATTTCAACCCGTGGACCACCGCGCAACAAGCGAGGTGAGCCGACGGGAGATTCAAGCTGCCATTGCTAAAGCAATGGAGCTCAGAGCACTTCATGCTGCTTTATTACAGAGTAATAGCCCTTCGCATCTTCGGTTACCACCCGCGGTGGTTTCGCCTGTTCTGCGACATGCTTCTCATCATTCGGCTCAGGATTACCCTGTGTTTACCCCTGTAAGATGTTCTGTTTTTATTTTTTTAATTAATTTAAGTGAAATTTAATGGATTACTCTGTTTTTAGTCATGTAAAATGCTCTGTTTTTATGATTTTTTTAATCAAATTAATTGGTATTTAATGGGTTTTCCTGTTTTTACTCATGTAAGATGTTCTGTTTTTATGTTTTTCAAATCAATTTAAGTGGAATTTAATGGATTACTCTGTTTTTAGTCATGTAAAATGTTCTGTTTTTATGTTTTTTTTAATAAATTTAAGTGGAATTTAATGGATTACTCTGTTTTTAGTCATGTAAAATGTTATGTTTTTATGTTTTTTTTAATTAATTTAAGTGGAACTTAATGGATTACTCTGTTTTTCGTCATGTAAAATGCTATGTTTTTATGTTTTTTAATCAATTTAAGTGGAATTTAATGGATTACTCTGTTTTTAGTCATGTAAAATGTTCTGTTTTTATGATTTTTTAATCAATTTAAGTCGGTTTTTAGTCATGTAAAATGTTCTGTTTTTATGATTTTTTAATCAATTTAAGTGAAATTTAATGGATTACTCTGTTTTTAGTTATGTAAAATGTTCTGTTTTTATGTTTTTTAATTAATTTAAGTGGAATTTAATGGATTACTCTGTTTTTAGTCATGTAAAATGCTCTGTTTTTATGTTTTTTTAATCAATTTAAGTGGAATTTAATGGATTACTCAGTTTTTAGTCATGTAAAATGTTCTGTTTTTATGTTTTTTTAATCAATTTAAGTGGAATTTAATGGATTACTCTGTTTTTAGTCATGTAAAATGTTTTGTTTTTATGTTTTTTTTAATTAATTTAAGTGGAACTTAATGGATTACTCTGTTTTTAGTCATGTAAAATGCTCTGTTTTTATGTTTTTTAATCAACTTAAGTGGAATTTAATGGATTACTCTGTTTTTATTCATGTAAAATGTTCTGTTATGATTTTTTAATCAATTTAAGTGAAATTTAATGGATTACTCTGTTTTTAGTTATGTAAAATGTTATGTTTCTTAATTAATTTAAGTGGAATTTAATGGATTACTCTGTTTTTAGTCATGTAAAATGCTCTGTTTTTATGTTTTTTAATCAATTTAAGTGGAATTTAATGGATTACTCTGTTTTTAGTCATGTAAAATGTTCTTTTTTATGATTTTTTAATCAATTTAAGTGAAATTTAATGGATTACTCTGTTTTTAGTCATGTAAAATGTTCTGTTTTTATTTTATTTTTAATTAATTTAAGTGGAATTTAATGGATTACTCTGTTTTTAGTCATGTAAAATGCTATGTTTTTATGTTTTTTAATCAATTTAAGTGGAATTTAATGGATTACTCTGTTTTTAGTCATGTAAAATGTTCTGTTTTTATGTTTTTTTTAATTAATTTAAGTGGAATTTAATGGATTACTCTGTTTTTAGTCATGTAAAATGCTCTGTTTTTATGTTTTTTAATCAATTTAAGTGGAATTTAATGGATTACTCTGTTTTTAGTCATGTAAAATGTTCTGTTTTTATGATTTTTAATCAATTTAAGTTTAATTTAATGGATTACTCTGTTTTTAGTCATGTAAAATGTTCTGTTTTTATGTTTTTAATCAATTTAAGTGGAATTTAATGGATTACTCTGTTTTTAGTCATTTAAAATGTTCTGTTTTTATGTTTTTTTTAATTAATTTAAGTGGAACTTAATGGATTACTCTGTTTTTAGTCATGTAAAATGCTCTGTTTTTATGCTTTTTTTAATCAATTTAAGTGGAATTTAATGGATTACTCTGTTTTTAGTCATGTAAAATGTTATGTTTTTATGTTTTTTTAATCAAATTAATTGGAATTTAATGGGTTATCCTGTTTTTACTCATAAAAAATGTTCTTTTTTGTTATGGGTTTTTATCAAATTAACTCAAATTCAGTGGAACACTCTGTTTTTACTCATGTAAGATATTTTTTTATTTTTTTATGGTTTTTATCAAATTAACTCAAATTCAATGAATACTATGTTATGTTTTTATGGGTTTTTTTTATGAATTTAATTCTGATTTATTTGAGGGTTTGGTTGAATTTTAGAAGATAATTTTTGGATTTGCACTGAAATTGAGGGTTTTTGGCATTAAAAATTGATAGCTATTGAGATATGTGCATAGCACTAAAATAACCATCATAAACCACTCTACCCAATCCATTCACTCATATTGCTTGTAAAGTGGTTCGTCATTTGTTATTGTCAAAATGCTTAATAGTTAATACCATCAATATTCAAACATGTTTTTTTTTTTTTTATATATGGAAAGGTTCATTTAATAAAAGATTTAATATGAAAAGAAAAAAAAGGGCATAATAGTAAAAACATTAAACAGTTTATAATTTTCCTCATTAATTACATTATTTCTCATTAATAAAGTAAAAACATTTTATCCTACACATTTCAAAATTTATCCTACATATGTCTTACATTTACCGAAATTTACCCTACACACATGTAAATTTACCCTACACATTTCAAAATTTATCCTACATATACTAAAATTTATCCTACACATGTCGAAAATTGTGTACACTACAAATTATTTTATCTTGAAAGAGTATATAAGAAAATGAGTTACAAGTTTAATTAATTAGTTAATTAATGACAATTATAGATTTACCTATATGTCATTTTTCATAACATTAAATACACAAATTAAATGAAGTAAAAGAAGAATTTATATTGATTTAAAACTTATTCTTTTTATTCTTACAAAATTTTTCTTTTCATTTAAACTCTTCACTGTATATACTTTGTCAGTTTAAATTGTTGTGAAAACAAAAGAGCAAGGCTAAATCGTTTATTTTTATTGACACGTGTAGATACTTTTGTTAACATGATATATGATCTCTTGTTTGCCTTCAAATATAAATTTCACACTTCATCAAGTTATGAGTAGCATAAGAGGAAAAATCACTTTTAAAAGTAGAGATTATAATATATAAAAATCTTAGGATGACCCATCCTTTAAACAAACAAGAAAGTAATTTGGTTTTCCCTATTTTATGTTTTATGATATTAACCTTCAACAAGTTTTTTAGTGTAAGATTGTTATATTTATATTTCAAGACACATTAAATACAAAACTCTATAAAAGTATAATATATTTATAGATATTGCTTGATATACATAATGAAAGTTTAAAATGAGTTGGATTATATAGTTACGTGACCATCTAATGTATTAAAATTTAGGAAAAAGAGACAAGCGTGTTCAACACATCATTTAACTTAAAATTAGTTATGTAATCAATGAAGCTATATTAATTTCTTTTGTAAATATTTCCTATCTATTAATTTGTAAAAAAATTGTGAGAGCTTTTCACTTTTTGATTTTTTTAATCTTGACACCTTATGTTTATTTTTGTTCGGTTTAACAGTACTGTCGCAAAGGGCGGGTCCTAAATAATAGTTAGTTTTAACTCTAACAATATCCATTTCATAAACACTTAGAAAGAAGTTTTAACTTGTAACCAATTAAATCTGTTGACAGAGTTATGATGATGTGCCAAAATATCAAAGTTCTCCAAGTTGTTGGGATGAATCTAGTCTAAATGGAGATTCAAGATTCTTGTTTGATTACAAACACCCAAACACATCATCAAGAATCTTATTGCCACCAGAACTAACGACCATTCTGCATCACACATGCCCATCCGACGATCACAACTCCGCCGCGAATCTCCAACCGTCACCCGGAACCAACTTCTCTAGATCAAGACGAAACAGTCTCGGCGATTTCACATCATTTTCATCATGCAACAAACACAAAACCACAAATGGTGACGAATATCATAAGCACTCGAACTTGGTGGTGCCGATGACTGATACCCGCCCATCGGTTCAATCTCATTCGAAACCCAAATCGGGGGTGAGTCTTTCGTGGTTGTTTCGCGGAATAAACAAGAAAAAACATAAAAATGTAGGAAGTTCTCCAAACCGAGTAGAATCGGATGAAGCTTCGTTTAGAGATTCGGGCATGAAGGTTATCGAGGCGTTGAAGAAAGAACTAATGGAAGCAAACGAGAGACGGGATCAAGCATTAACGGAGGTTTCGGAAATGAAATCTTCGGTTGGTGAGTTACAAGAAAAGTTGGAGTATTTGGAAAACTATTGCGAAGAGCTTAAGGCGGCTTTAGGCCAAGCAATGTTACAAGCGAAAGATTCTGACGATTCGCGAGCGATGACTAGAAAAAAACCCATTGACTTAAACAACGAAAGCATGCCGGTTAACAACGAAGCAATGGTGGAAGGGTTTATGCAGATGGTGTCCGAATCAAGATCATCAGTAAAACACTTTTGTAAAACTCTAGTCTCTCAAATCGATGAAGGCGATACGGTTTTACTCGAGAGCCTAAACGCGGTTCTTCAACCACAAAAGCTATCTTTAAACTCAAAAAACTCGAAAGTGGCTCTATGCCACCTGGAAGCCGTAATAAACCAATCGTTATACCAAGATTTCGAAAACTGCGTGTTTCAAAAGAACGGAAGCCCAAGGCTTCTAGACCCGCAACAAGAACGCCAAGTGCAATTCTCGTCTTTTTGCGCGCTTAGAAACTTGAGTTGGAACGAGGTTTTGAGGAAGGGAACAAAGTATTATAGTGAAGAGTTTAGTAGGTTTTGCGATCAGAAAATGAGTGGAATAGTTACATCGTTGAACTGGACCCGACCATGGCCCGAACAGTTGTTGCAAACGTTTTTCGTGGCGGCTAAGTGCATATGGTTGTTGCATTTGTTGGCTTTTTCGTTTAGTCCGGCGCTTGGGATTTTGAGGGTGGAAGATAATCGAAGCTTTGATGGCGCGTTTATGGAGGATGTGTTTGTCGATAGGCAACGGGCTCAGAATCCGGCCCGAGTGAAGGTTATGGTGATGCCCGGGTTCTATATGCAAGATAGGGTTTTAAGGTGCAAGGTTCTTTGCAGGTATAAAACTACTAGTTGAAGTGACAAATAGTAGTGTTAATTTGTCCATCTTTTGTTTAGCTTTTCATGATGGGCAACATAATGTCTTGTTTTGGGATTTCAGTTATTTGTGTTGTACCAAGAGCTGATTGTGTTGTACCTTAGATGCTAATGTTATTAACTCTAATGTCATGGGTTTGAAGAGGATTAGATGAAATGTGAATTGTAGTATAAACACACTCTTAACAGGTTGATCACAGGTAGAGATGGGCATAATCGGGTTTCATTATTACCCGGAACCGGTTCCAACCCGGACCCGGTTCTGCTTGGATGTCATTGGAACCGGGTATGGTGTGGAACCAGGTCCAGTTCCTACCCGGGTTCACACCCAAGAATATGGAACCGTATAAAACCGGGTACGGGTATTATGGAACCGGGTATGGTGCGGAACCGGTTCCTGGCAGTCAAAACCTGACTTTTACTGTTTAGAACCGGTTCCTGGCAGTCAAAACCTGACTTTTACTGTTCAGAACCGGTTCCTGATAAAATGTTACCGTTGGAACCGGTTCCTGATTAAAAAATCGTTTTTTTTGTATATAAACCCCTTCCTACTTACCGGTTCCTGATAAATGTTACCGTTGTTGTTTTAGTGAAGTTTGTGTAATGTTTCTTTCTATTCCAACGGTAACATTTTAACGGGTATAACCGGTTCCAACGGTAACATTATAACAAGTATAACCGGTTCCAACGGTAACATTTTAACGGGTATAACCGGTTCCTTCTAGAACTGAATTTCCGGGTACTGGTAGGAACCGGGTCCGGTTACTACCCGATTCAAATGGTAAAATTGTGGAACCGGGTTGGAACCAACGGGTATTTTGAACCCGGAACCGGTTCTACTTAATGTCGGGTAGGAACTGGAACCGGTTCCAGTTCGGTTCTACCTCGGAACCGGTTTTTATGCCCATCTCTAATCACAGGGTCCAACGGGTCGTTAATAGTAATTTCTCGACCCTTAAGAGTCGCTTCGTCTTTATTAGCATTTGTTTTGCAATTCAAAAGAGGGTTACGTTGCAGCTTGTTGCCCGTCTACCTGTGTTGTTCGTGTATAATTTGTTGTTTTAGCATTTTAATGGAAAAAATAAATATTTGGATAGCGTTTTATCTTAAACATGTTGAACTATATTTTTTAGTGTCAAACAGGGTTGAAAGTCGGCCCGACCCGAATCCATTTTTAATAATAGTGATATTTTGGAAATCGTGGCACGTCTAAAAAAAGTTTACTAATGGTTACAAAATGTTTTCCCAACACAACTCAACCGCCTGCAAGTCGCAATACGAACACGCGTTTGACCCGTTACCCAACCCACCCTTGGCACCTCTAGAAGGCATAATACGGCCATATAGATCAAAACCCGATTTAATTACGAAGTAGTTGCCCTGCTAAAACAGCCAATAAATAGACTTAAATTGAATAGAAATAACAAGAAGCCAACTTGTACAATGTTATAAAGCCCCTCAAAGAGACTGACCATTCTTCTACATATAACAATAATAATAACGACAATGATCGTTAAAATGTCCAAAATTTCGAGCACAAAAGCTAAATGTTGTAAATAACCATATCAGGACGTCGGTGAGCCTGGCAAAGCGCTCCACCAAAAGCTAACCGAAAGACTTGTAGTAAGTGATCGCACATAGTGCCACCATTTAGGAGGGATGTAAAGCATCTCACCTTCCTCTAAAATGCAGTCCATGAATTCAACGTCTTCAAAATTTGGGAACTCATTCGGGTCAAAGTTGTCTAAGTCAACCTTCAAATAATGAAATCAATAACGCCAATTAGAGGGGGCAATTTTGACCCGTTTATATAAAAACAAGTCAACTTAGGCAGGTAAAGCTAAAAGATTTAGGTTAAACAGATAAATTCCAAATGGATGAAGCAAGTGGAAATTCATTCAGAATTTATAGCTGTGTGAATCTTTGACACGACCTGTAAACATGACACGAACCTAACACGAAATTCGCGGGTTTGGGTTTAGTCTAAACAGGTTTGGGTCAGTTTCAGGTTAAACCCGCGAACCCATTTAGCTAACGGGCCCGGTTGGCGGGTTGACCCGTTTAACCCACTTACAACATGTTTTATGTCATTAAGTAAAACGGATGTTTATTTTATGTCGTAATTATAACTTAAAAAGAGAAATTGATATAAGATTTTATAATTTAAATGTAATTGTATTATATACATTTGTGTCTTTTTCAGTAAATATTAATTTTAATATTTAATTTGCGGGAAAAAATAAAAAATAAAAAGGGTCGTGTTTGGGTTTATTTGTACTGACACGATTTTCGGGTTTGCGTTCGTCTAAGATTTTCGGGTTCGGGTAGAGTTGAACCCGCGAACACGACCCGTTCGGCAGCCCTAATAATATACTCATGTGCATAAAACCTTCTAAATCACTTTACTAAAGTGTTAAAATTGACATTTCAATTTTAATATATTTGACACATTAATTATTTTAAAAAACAGAATAAAGAAGGATTTTCAGGGTTGGCCATCCCACGTTTTGACCTGTACTAATAAAACTACTCGTTTTGACCTGTTACCTCTTACCTGGCTGGAATTCTTCAACATGGATTCCGCGTGCGGGTAAAGTTCCTCCGACAACGAAGCTGGATAGAGCCTAACATATTTCTTTCCAACAACCTGACGTGAAGTAGTAATGTGGTATCCGAGTGTTACTATAATGCGATCTAACTTTTTATTTTTACGACTGCAAACGAACCGAACGAACACGAATAAGGTCTTGTTGTTCGTGTTCGTTTGTTAAGGAAATAGTGGTGTTCTTGAACACTTACTGAACGAGATTTTTTGTTCGTGTTCGTTCGTTAATTTTAGGTAACGAACGCGAAAGACGACAAACAAACTTTCATGAACAGAAACGAACATATATTAAAAGGTACATAATATGCAATACACTAATATTTATTAAATATTTTATTAGTGGAAATTTTGAAGTATCTAAAATTTAATTTAAAAATTAAAAACCCTAAAGAACTATCGAACACAAACGAACATAAAAGAACACAAACGAACACGAACATAACGGACACGTTACCGAACACTCATGAACATAAATGAACGAACGCGGCCTCTGTTCGTATTTGTCCGTTTACTAAACGAACGGGATTTCTAGTTAGTGTTCATTCATTTACTAAACGAACAAACTTCCTACCGAACAGTTCACGAACTGTTCGCTGAAAGTTTGGTTCGTTTGCAGCCCTATTTATTTTTATAAAACTGGTAAAAATAAGTTGAGATTATAGCATACCTGAGCAAGAATATTATGATGAGGGTCATGATGTAGCGGTGTGACAGTTCCGGCGGGACCAAACCAAGCGTTGACCGACTTCATTTCAGTTCCACCAGCAAAACAGTAATCAGGGGTAAGTATATCATTCCTTAGCTCTTGTATCTACATATATCACGAAGATAATTAATTATAACTTACAACGCAAACAGAATAACAAGACTTTAATCACTAGCCATTTACTCATGAGTGGGATAATTTGGGATCTTTTATCTATAACGGGTCACACGTGTAACGTAAAAAATCAACTTCAAAGAAAGGAGATCAAATGGGACAACTTTTGGTTATCAACCTCCTAGAAATTTCCTACTTTCCTAGCTCGGCCCTGTTTTTTATGGATAAAACTTTTTAAATTATTTTATTAAATTATGAGTAAAGTACACGGATAGTCACTGTGCTTTACCAAAATTGTGGATTTGGTCCCCAGCTTTCGAAAAGTACATGGATGGTCTCTGTGGTTTACAGTTTGTAACGCATTTAGTCCCCAGCCAACAAATCTAAAGGTTTTACACTTTACACTTTGTGACGCATTTAGTCCCCAGCCAACAAATCTAAAGGTTTTACACTTTACACTTTGTAACGCCTTTAGTCCCCAGCCAACAAATCTAAAGGTTTTAGCATGTCCAAGTTAGAGACTAAATGCGTTACAAAGTGCAAACCACGGGGACCATCCATGTACTTTTGGAAAAACCTAGGGACTAAATGCGTTACAAAGTATAAACCACATGGAGCATTTGTGTACTTTTGGAAAGTTGGGGACCAAATACAAAATTCGGGTAAGCCACAAGGAATATCTGTGTACTTTACTCTTAAATTATTATTGTAATAGCATAAATTTGTAATCGTATTTAACAGTTACACACTAACCATTTATACACTATTTTAAAACTCGACAAAAAGTGTTTTGGGTCAACCTGACCAGATTCAATGTTACCCGTTTTGACCTGTTACCGAACCTACCCATTCAGCCATCTATAGTGAACGGAAATAAGAACATACCTGATCGAACAAGGGATGCTGGGCCAAATAAGTCGGGACATCAGGCCCGTTAGCCTGAATTCTTTCAAGAAAATCAGAAAACGTTAGCATCTCTTGCTTCCACTCGTTGCATAGATAGTTTTTCCCAACCTGCAAGATGTTCTACAATATATTTTCAGAATCTACACAATGGATCTGCAACAAAAATTGGTCATTAGGAGAGCTTAAAGATTGACTTGAGATGATAATGAGCAAAAACTGATGAGTTCATATTTTCAGCGTATGAATTTTCTAGATCACTTTATGTAAATTTTTATTTCAGAACTAAAACTTTTATTAAAAAAAAAAGAGTAAAACGTCATTTTCTTCCCAGGTTTGGCCAGTTTTGTGACTTTCGTCCATAGGTTTGTTTTTCCGCATCTGGATCCAAAAGGTGTGAAATCTTATCATTTTCATCCGGCTCGTTAACTCCATCCATTTTTCTCCGTTAAGTTAGGGGTATTTTCATCTTTTTGTTAACTTAAAGGGCAATTCAGTCTTTTTCAGGGGTATTCGGTCTTTTTACATAAAGTGAAAAGACCGAATTGCCCTTTAAGTTGACAAAAAAGACGGAAATACCCCTAACTTAATGGAGAAAAATGGATGGAGTTGACGAGCCGAATGAAAATGGCAAGATTTCACACCTTTTGGATCTAGATGCGGAAAAACAAACCTTTGGACGAAAGTCGCAAAACTTGCCAAACCTCAGGGACGAAAATTGCATTTTACACAAAAAATAAACAATCGAAAATCATTTTGTTGAAAATATACATCACCTCAACAGGAACTGTTCGGTATCCAGCAACCTTTTTAAGGTAACTCAAGTCATTCCACTTGGTCCTAGCTGGCCAATGAGTCATACAATCACTTAACAAAACCGGTGCACCTGAGAGAAAATATTCGCGCATAAATCCCTCCAATGAAAGTGCGGATCTCTTGCCAACAAGCTTACAAGACAATGACTTCTTGGGTAAGGTTTTAAGGACCTACAAAGTTCAATGCAGCAAGTTATACGAAACCTAACGTATTTAACCGGTGTGTGCTACAACTTCAAGAAATGAGTTAAACCACATAAAAAAACCTAAGTGGCTTGCTTCCTATCTACAATCTGTTCACTTTCAAACCGTCTGAGCATGATGTCAACATTCTTGCCATCTTCATTGTTTTGCTGATATATATATATAATCCACACAGGTAAATCATTACTCGTCAATCAATGCACATAGTGTCATTAACTAAAACTGTAGCATTTGACAGTATCACTATTTTCCTTTTCAGTTTTTCTCAAACAAAATGCTATAGAAGTAGCTTTCAAATTACCAGAAATTCGACATAAACCTTATTTTCGCCCTAGTACAACCTTCTCAGTTCTCATCCTCCATGGTAATCATAAACATAACAAAAACATCATAACAACACCAGACACAAAACTCACCCAAAGAACAAGTTCAATTATAACCTACTGTCATTGAATATAATCATAAGCAATCAATGCACAGAGTTTGATTAACTAAAAATCGTACTGCTCGACAAAATCACTATTTTCCTTTTCAGTTTTTCTCAAACAAAATGCAATCAGAAGTGGCTTCCAAAGTTTGGAATCCAAACCACCAGAAATTAAACGAAAACCTTATTTTCGCCCTAATACAAACATCTCATCCATCATAACTTAATCATAAACATAACAACAACACCACAAACAAAATCCATCCAAATAACACATCGAAACAAGTTCAATTGTAACCTACTGTTATCAAATATAATCATAAACAATCAATGCACATAGTTGTAATGTTTTATCAATTAAACCTGCAGTGTTTGACAATAACACTTTTTCCTCCAACAAATACAATCAGAATGATTTCAATCACCGAAACTAAACGAAAACCTTATTCTAGCCTTAATTCAAACATCTCAAATCTCATTCTCCATAGCTTAAACATCAACATAACAATAAACATCATAACAACACCACACATGATATCGAACAAGTTAATGAATATAATCATAACAAACAGGGGAAAATCTATAACAGATGCAATAACTGATTAACTGATTTCAAGCTCAAAAACTAAACAGAAACTCACCTCCGTCATGTTAATTTCACAATTCATTAACAATTTAGCTTTCGCACATCCATTAACCGCTTCATCCCAAACCCTAACATCTCCACTCGCTCTCTCCATCACTTTCCGCACCGCAAACTCCAAATCCTCACGCAACAACGTCCCTCCCATTATCAACCCCATATCTAAAACCCTAATCGATTCCAAATACTCTCCACTCGCAAAATAACACTTCGCGACGTGCAAACACGCCATCGCGTACGCGTCTCGCCACACCGGCAACACCGAGTGCCACGGCCCGGAGTGGAGCTGCTCCCACGCCATCTCACGCGCCGCCTCCGCCGCGCGTATGTCCCCACGCGCAGAGCGCGTGGACATACTCACGTACGCGTAACCGCCTTCCGAAGATAATTTGTTCAGCAGGTTGTGTGATTCCTTTTCAAGCACCGGAGTTTGTAAAACGACGTCGGATGTTCCGGTGGCCATTGGTGGTTAACGGTGTTTAGTTGCGACGGAGAAGGTTCTTAATAATAATAATAATAATATTATAATTATAATTATAACTTAAAATAGAATTGAGACGGAGAAATAGAAGTTTCGTTCCACCGACTTTTAAAGTAGCCACTAGTGACGCAGAAGTGTGTGACGTGTCCGTTGTAGATATTTTGTTTTCTTTGTTTGTGTCCAGATATTATTCTAGATATTTTCACTTTTTGCTTATGTGGCATGATATCAAAGGATGTGAAATTACTATATCGTCCCTCTACCTATGGTGTAAGGGTTGTTACTTTTGTTTTTTTAAACAGGAAAGAATCTCATGTGTTTGGACGGAGCCTGTTTCGATTAGTGGTGTAATTTTTTTAGTTTTTTTACGAAATTTTGAAATTATATAGGTTCATCATCGTTAATTATTTTGTTTAAAATTCTTTGTCCTTACAAATTTACTGTTCAAAAAATGATACATATTTTTTCGTATTGAGTTAAAAAAACGTGAAGAATGAGAGTATTAGTAATTTTTTATAATTGTTTTTAAACTTAAAGTGAGTTTAAATGAAACCTGAAGGTCTAAATTTAATTTTTAAAGTGTAAGAAATGATTTTTTGAATGAATGAAGATTATTAGTTTTATTTGAAATTATTATTGTTTGGCTCGAACGGAATCGAATATATAACCCGAAACATAGTGATAAAAAAAAAATCTTGGGTCCCATGACTTTTGGCCGCCGCAGAACTTTTGGTCAAGCTCCACCACTACTTATGTGTAAACTCACCCTGCTTGGGGTTATGTTCAAGGTCGACTCCTCGACCTCTATGAGACCGTGCCCTTTGATGCGCGGGAACCAGATGGAATCCGTAAACTCTCGTCCCTCGTAAGGTTCAAACCCGGAATCAAAACCCTGATTCGTCCTTTCACTCAAATGTGTCCCTTGAAAATGGCCCAAACAAAAATTAAACCTACATCTTCACTAAAAAACACAGACCTTTTGACTACTGGACCGTATTACTTATTAGTTATACGTAAGACAGGCTAGCTTGAAGTGTTGGTACGGTTTAGCCCAGTAGCCCGTATGTATTAAATGGTCCAACCGTCCAAGAGTCTTGTGTTTGGAACTATTATTTATTAATGGGTCACCTTATATAGTTACATTTCCCTTTTAGGCCCACATATATTTTTTATGTTAACTGAATTATTGTTGTCAATCATACATAACATTATTTGTAAGATTTTTAGGCATTTGATGTATCCGTACAGGCGTACATGTAGTTTATAATGATGTGGAAACTAAATTATACTATGAGTAAAGTATAAAGATGGTCTTTTCGGCCGTTTAAACTATTTTAGAGTTTCAAGACAAAATGATTTTTTAGGATTTTTTTATTATTATAAACGATACTTCTTTATCTGTATTGGAATCAAGCAATAATCTGACACTACTATAATAGAGAGTGGTTTGCTTATATAAGAATCAAACAAATCTAAAATAATATTTTACACTAATATTAATAGTTAGCATATTAATTTTCTTTTAAGTGGGAGTTCTATTTTTTTGGAGACCCTAGGCCCAAGCCTAGTTTACTTGTACTATAGGTCCGACCCTGATGGTCCTTGTGGTTTACAAAAAAATAGGATTTACCATAACTTTATAAAAGTAAATGAATAGTTCTTGTGGTTGGTTTTTGTAAAGCATTTAGTCCTTAGCCAATAAATCTATAGGTTTCAGCATGTCCAAGTTAAGAACTAAATGCGTTACAAAGTGCAAACCACAAGGACCAACCGTGTACTTTTGGAAAAAACCGAGGACTAAATGCGTTACAAAATGAAAACTACAAGGATCATCTATGTACTTTTGAAAAATTAAGGACCAAGTCCAAAACTTTAGTACCATCCGTGTACTTTAGTATTATATTATATATAAAAAGGCTTTAAAACATCATAAAATTTTAGATTCCAAGATCCAAACTAAAATGAACCATCCATGATATTGTTTGGTATTGAAAAACAGAAAAAGTCTTTAAGTATACTTATTGGAGTTCATATAATAATTTTTATCACTACAACAAATTTTGATTGACAAATAACACCAAACATACATTCCATCACCAAACATGAACCATATTTCATGCCAAACAAAATTCAACACTCCTTAATATAAGGCCACAGTGAACAAATTAACTATCATAACTGATAATTGAATCATAACAGACGTAAGCGAACCAATTTTCACAGATAACCAACATAGTTTATCGTTATGGTTACGAAACTTTAGTTAACCGACTAATCGGTTATGGTATGAAGCTTTGGCTAACCGATAAAAAAACCCAACTGAAACGAACTTGTAATGTTAAGTCTATAATTCTATATAATGGATTTATGTTTTACACTAACCATGTAGAGGTGTTCTACTAATATTAAAGTATGTTAGTGACAAAATGATATTGATGTAGATGCCTCTTTTGATAAAGAACTAAGGTGTTTGACCATATGAATCTTTTGTATAACATTGGCTACATAATTACTTTAAAAAATGGATTCTACATTCATAGTTTAACCAAAAAGTGTAGTCTTGGTTATCTTATAAAAAATACCCAAGCTAAGTCCCACATTATGGGTTTCATTCTTACTTTGTAGGCCTGTTGACGTATAATTTCTAACTTTAGCTGAAAAGTTAGTTTTGGTTAAAGGTTTTGATTAATAACTGAAACCGAATCATAACTGACTTCATAACCGAAGTTTGGTTATAGTGATAGTTAAAAAAATCCATAACCAAAGTTAACAATTATAATTATAATTAATAGTAAAAATCAAACCAAACCAAACCAACACGTACACATCTCTAAATATGTTAGGGTGGAGGTCATCATATATCTCCCTATTTACCATATAATGATAATTTGTGTTTAGTTCCTGTCTCAACCTTTAGATATATGTGTATATAAAAAAATAGATTTTCTCTTTTAAAAGGTACGGCTACTGTCGGCACAGACCTCGCTATTATATATACATAATAGTATACTTATTTGAGTTCATATAAATTTTTTTATCATTAAAATAAATTTTCATAAGCCAAATAACACTAAATATGGGCCACCAAATACTCAATATTGTTAACAAACCCTTATTAAATGCATGTGAAAACTAAATTACATAAAAAACCTAAAAAAACATCACATTATAAAATTCAAACTAAAGTGTATCCATGATATTGTTGACGTTAAAAAACATACAAGTATCAAGTATACTTAAAATATGTAACGAAAGTTATGAATAATATTTTATAGTATAATTCGGATACATTTTGGTGCCAACGAAGAAAGAATACACATCAACACGACAAGTATATAATAATCTAGAGGGGTGTAAATCATAAAGATATTTGTGATTATTTTTCACGATAGAAAAATTACATAAGAATGTCAGGTAAACTGGCAACAAGCTGCGCCGCAACCCTCTTTTAAATAGCAAATTCAATTCTACTGAAAATAAAACTTTGGTTCCTTGGCGTTGAGAAATTATTGTGCATGACTCACTTCACTTTGTCCAAAAAACCAACAACTTCAGGAGAAAGGGAACCAAAGGTATTAAAGACAAAGGGGATGAAGACATGCTAATTCTCAGCATAAGCTTTTTCATGCTTAGCAATTGTCCCTGATTCTGCTTTCAACACAACCTGACCTGCCACGAAACGCTTTTCCCTGAGCCCAACAAGGGGGATACTTCGATAAAGTTAACACAAGCATGTTTCCCTCCAGCCCAACTGAAAACAAGAACATTCGCTGGCCGCAAGGTGAACCTCCCTTCAAATGGATAACTTAGAAAATTCACAGAGGCCCTTTTATTAGAGATTCCAGCCCACTTAAACACACCAAAACAATTTTTATAAGACAAATAACTCCAACCACACATTCCATCAATAAACATGAAACACTCTTCATAAGAAACAATATAACACTCTCTTAAGGTGAGGGACACATTTTTTAAACAACTTAAATTACAACAAATCCGTAAACGGCTGAACTCAAACCCTTGAACCCAATGAAAACAATACCTTAACACTAATGATTTTACTAATTAGACCCAATCCCATAATTTTACAATTTGTTTTTGATTTCTATTAAAGAATTATATAATTAAAAATGATAGCATGAAAAAAAAGTGAGTTCCATTTGTAAGCCTTTGATTGGGCCATGTAAATGTTACTATTATTTAGGGTGGAGGTCAACAAATATCTCCTTTTAAGTTGGATGTAACCTTAACAACCACCCCTAAATAAAAACAGGCTACCATGAAATTGGTTTGGCCCAGCTTGTATGTGTTAAATGGTCCAACCATCCAAGTTCGGAGTATTATTTAATAACTGGCCCACATATATTTCCTTTTAAGGCCCACATATATTTTTTCAGATCCATTGAATGACTGAATTATTGCTAACTAGTTTTATGACCCGCATTGTTGCGGGCATTAAACTGATATTCATCTCTCATAATATGTATGTCTGTGTTTCGATTACTTGTACATACTACTATAATACAATCTCATTAAAATTATATCAAGTCAACCAATTAAAACAAAATACTATAATACTTTTGCTAAAAAAACTAAAACAATGAAAAAACTATAATTTTAAACTGGGCAAAATTGTAAATTTTCAGGCCAAATGAGCGACTGCTAGGCAACTGCCTGGCGACTAAAAATTAAATTGAATTAATTAATTAAAACAAAATACTACCATAGTTTTGTTAAAAAAAGGAAAAACTAAAGCGATGACATAACAATAATTTTACACCGGGGGCCCAATCATAATTTGACATGGGAAAAATATAGATGGTAAATATGTAAATTTAAACCGGAGGCAAAATCATAATTTGGCTGTAAAAAAATAAAAAAACGATGACAAAACTATAAATTTGAACGGGACAAAATCGTAATTTGACAGGACCAATGAGAAAGTGCCAGACAGCTGCCTGATACTATTCTCCTCCTTATCCTTTGTAATTTATATATATATAATAAATAAATTCATCATAACATTATTTGTAAGATTTTTTAGACACTTAATGTAACAGTACATGTAATTATTAAATGGTTATGAAAACCAAATTATATATATCTAAAACAACTTACAAATATCATAGAATTTTTTATTTCAAGCGACCAAACCAAACTAAATTGTATCCATGATATTGTTTGATCTTCAAAAAAACACATAAAAGTATCAACTATACTTAACAAATGTTATGAATGTTACTTGAATTACATTGTGTAGTTTAATTCAGATACATTAGGTTGCAATGGCGCTAGCGAAGAAAGAATACACGTACTAAATGTTCGGTTTGATGTTATGAAATCACTATCAACATGGAAATGTATAAAACAATTTATAGGTGTATGTGTATTATTTTATATTAATTTTTATAAGCTTTTGAGGTTATGTATATGCAAGAAAGTAAAACTAATACCGTCAAATGATGTAAAGAAATTTCTCTTAATTTATTTTAGTATGTACTTACTGGAGTTCATATTAAAGTTTTTATTAGAGTAAAGTAAAATTTCAGTCCCAGGGATTTATATCCGCTCTCAGGTTTAGTTCTTATTTAAAAAAAATCAACACTTCAGTCCGTGACGTATTTAATTGATCACAATTAAAACCCTGGCACTAGCTTCCGTCACTTGACCGTTTACTTATTTAACGGTGTGAAGGGCAATATGATCATTTCACCCAAAGTTGACTTCTTTCACTTCTTTATTAATCCCCCCATCTTCCTTTAAAAGCTACAATACACTCCCTCTCTCTCCCAAAGTCTTCCTGACACCTACCACAGCTCCGGTGACGACACCTTCTCCGGCAATCCAGGTCCGATCATCACCAACATGCGTCAATACGCTATAATTCTGTTCACTTTCCTGTTGGTAAGGCATTGTGTTAATTTTAATCCAAATTGTTGAATTTCCTCTTTTGTGCATTGTATATAATATGCAATTTGGTACTTCTTTCGTGGATTTGTAGTTGGAATTAGGGTTCAGGTCACCTGCCTTGTCGGATCCAATATCGGGTTGTGCTGCGGACGCGAAGAGGGTTCAGGATTGAACTATGTTTTAGCCGTCGAGCATGAAGACGGGGGCTAGCATAGGTGTACATAAGATGGCTAACTATTAGCTTACGTATTACAGTGTAAAAAAGGTTATATTGGCCACTGATCATTTTTGGGTTTTTGAAGTTAATGATCAGGATTACCTTTGTATTGTTATCTAATATTGGATATTAAACTATTGTGTATGAATGGTGGTCTTTAAACTATATTTTGTTTGAAGTTATTAAACTAATTTTAGGATCAAATGTAGTTGTTTGTTTGATAAGGGTGCAAGGAGCATATGACTAATGCATATTATGTTTTCAATACACATAATCAGTTGTGTTGTACATTAGGATGATGTCAATAGCATCTTCATTAGATTATTCAATTGAATAGCACATAATCCTTTGAAAATGAAATGCACAATTGGACTTGCTTATAAGTTAAACAACTGTTGCACATTAAGTATTAAATGCACATAAGCCTTTAAACATGAAATGCACACTGGTTGTTTTCTCATTGTATGCACAATTGAACTTGCTTATAAGTTGAACATGCACGATTGACTATGTTTTGGACAACTGGATTTACCAAACTCTAGAACAGGGCTAATAGACTATTTTATGCATAGTAGGATTTGTCAATCACTTGAACAAGGAGCATACTTCTTGGTAGGGATAACATGAACTGTTTGACTAGATAAAAAGGTCACAAGTGAAAGTTAAACCCAACCCAACTCAACTCTAAAAAGTCAAACCCAGTTCAACTTATAAGCTGCATTCCAATTCTAGTTACATGTGTTGATCTCTTGTTGTGTTAGTACTTTGATATTGTTGTTTAATTTTTTTGTTACATGTGGTTTGTTACTAGATTAGGAAAAACATTTGAAAATGGAAGGAAATTAAGAAATCAAACTAAAGGGACTAAAATTATAAGTAAAGTTTTGGGGGGTATTTTAATCTTTTACAGAAATACTAACAATCTGTTAGTGTCAGGGTTTTAATTGTGAGCAACTGAATACGTCAGAGACTGGAGTGTTGACTTTTTTTGAAATAGGACTCAACCTGAGAGCGGGTGTAAACCTCAAAGACTGAAACTGTACTTTACACTTTTTATTATTACAACTTTTCCCAAGACAAATAACACCAAACACACATTCCATCAATAAACATGAACCATTCTTCATACGAAACAAAATAAGACTCTCTTAAGGTGAGGGCCACAAAACATTATTATTTAGGGTGGAGGTCAACAAATATCTCCTTTTAAGTTGGATGTAACCTTAACAACCACCCCTAAATGAAAACAGGCTAGCATGAAATTTGGGTTGGCCGTGTGTGTTAAATGGTCCAACCATCCAAGTTTGGAGTATTGTTTAATAACGAGCCAACATGCATTTCCTTTCAAGGCCCACATATATTTTTCAGACCGACTGAATTAGTGGTGCACAGATCGGCTTTTTTTTGCATACCTGGTTCCGGGTATGAAACCGGATTCGGGTACGATCGGGTTCTTCAAATTTGGGTATTGACAGTACCCGAATCAGGTCCGGGTCCAGGTTTTATACAGAAAATGGATACCATGGTTCGAATAAGGCCAGGATCGGTTTTCTAATATCCGGGTATTATAATACCCTATTTCCGGGTTCGGGTATGCCTCGGGTATGGAAAAAACCCACACCAGGTATTGAAAAAACTCGGTTACCGAAAATCAAACAGAATGTGTGCAGCGATTTTGAACCACCACTTTGCATTAAACAAACAAATGCTTAAATCTCTATTACGGCTTGTTGAACCACCACTAGAAGAACCCGCATTTTCATAAGCTTGATGAACTTGTGAACTTAAAAGACCATACTTTGCGTGATAAAACTTGCATGCGCTTTTGACACAAAATTAGGATCTTCAAGTTGCGTGAGTAATCCAAACATCATACCTCTATTTATACCTAATGTATGCTATTGAATATGGTTAAATGAGCCTCATAAGACCCCCAAACGATAATATTACCGTAAAAACAAAGCAGAAAAGCTGTTGTGTGAAACAACTCTCTTCAACGGCACCCGATCCAGACACGGTTCCGGGTATTTTCAAAAACCGGTTTCGGGTTATTCAAAAACCAGATATTTCAAAATACCGGGTTGAAAACGGGTCTATAACCGGGTTTCAATTTCTTGAGTAAGTGAAGTTCTCCTATCAGCTTAAAAAGGGCTTTCTCAGGTCGACCTTTCTTTAGGTTAAGTGATCACTACCCTATGGATAAAGTTGGGTTCAGGTTTTCTGTGCACCACTACACTAAATGATTGAATTATTGCTAATAAATTCATCAAACATAACATTATTTCAAAGATTTTTTAGGCATTTGATGTAACAGTACATGTAGTTATTAAATGGTTGTGAAACTAAATTATATATCTAAAAAAAACTCAAAAACCATCATAAAATTTTAGGATATTGTATTTAAATAATCTCAACTTTCACCATTTGGCCTATAACACTCTTAACTTTCGATTTGTACCACATCGCTCTTAACTTTCAACTTATTAACCGATATCACTCCAAAACTAACCGAACCCTAACAAAGTTAGTTTTTTGCTGTTGTAGCACTTGTGTGATGACGTGGCATATGAAATGGTGTTTTTTGATTACATGGCGGCTGACTTGGCTTTTTCGATGACGTGACAGCTAACATGGCACTAATTTAGTAACGTGTTAGCTGATGTCAGCAAACTGGGTTGGGTGTTTGGTTAGTTTGGAAGTGCTATCGGCTAATAAGTTGAAAGTTGGGGGTGGTGTGATACAAATCGAAAGTTGGGGGTTGTTATCGGCCAATATATGAAAGTTGGGGTTATTTAAGTCTAATATCCTAAAAATTTAGATTCCAAACCAAACTAAATTGTATCCATGATATTGTTTGATCTTCAAAAAACACATAACTATACAACAAATGTTATGAACGTTATTTGAATTACATCGTGTAATGTAATTCGGATACATTAGGTTGCAATGGTGCTAGCGAAGAAAGAATACTCGTAGTAAATGTTGTTTGGTTTGATGTTATGAAATCACTATCAATATGGACATGTATAAAATAATAGGGGTGTGTTCTATTATTTTATGTTAGTTTTTATAAACCTTTGAGAATATGTTTGATAAATAGAATATGCAAGAAAGTAAAACTAACATGGTCAAATGATGTAAAGAAATTTCTTTAATTTATTTTAGTATATACTTATTGGAATTCATATAAAAGTTTTTATTATTACAACTTTTCATAAGACAAATAACACCAAACACACATTCCATCAATAAACATCAACTATTCGTCACCGTGGCAGATCTAGAAAATATTCGTAGGGGTAATGTTTTCTAAAAAATGGGTAACGAAATCAAAAAACGTCGAAAAAGGTCAAATTTTTTCAAAATTTACACTACCGCCGGAGCGCCAAAGGGTAGCGGAAGCTACCCTGCGCCTAAGGTATGTCCGTCCCTGATTCGTCAAACAAAACAAAATCCAACACCCTCTTAAGGTGTGAGGGCCACATAACACTTTAGAGTGGAGGTCATCAAGTATCTACTTATTTTAACCCTAAATGAAAACAGGCTAGCATGAAGTTTGGTTAGGCCTAGCCCATATGTGTTAAATGGTCCAACCATCCAAATTCTGAGTATTATTTAATAATGGGCCACCATGTATTTCCCTTTTTATTTAGGCCCACATATATTTTACAGATCCACTGAATTATTGCTAATAGATTCATCAAACATAACATTATTTGTAAGATTTTTAGGCACTTGATGTATTAGTACATGTAGTTATTAAATGGATGAGAAAACTAAAGTATATACAAAAAACTTAAAAAATTCATAGAATTTTAGATTCCAAAATCCAGACTAAATTGTATCCATGATATTGTTTAACATTCAAAAACATACAAGTCTTTAAGTATACTTAACAAATGTAAAGAACGTTATTTGATTCGGATGCATTTTGGTTGAAATGGCGCTAGCGAAGTAAGAACACACATATTGTTTGGTTTATTGTTATCGGCATGGACATCACATGTATAAAACAATCGAGATGAGTGTAAAAGCGTTGTTTTTGTATTTTAGTTTTCGTAAACTTTCGAGAATATGCTTGATAATGAGCAAATATAATATGCAAAAAAAGCATGGTAAAATGGATTTTAAGAAATTTGTCTTAATATTGACTTGATATATTTCTTAGACTTCATTGAAAAGTTTTTTTTTTTCATTAAAACAGTTTTTCATAAAACAAATAAACACCAAAGATACATTCTTCCTACTAAATTCAACACTCCCTTAAGGTTGAGGCAACCAAACAAGCTTCTTTAGAATGGAGGTCACCAAATATCTCCTTAAAAAGGTGGAGGTAACTTAAATATCAAGGGTAGCTCGTGCTACCTTCAACTCCGTTTTTGTAATATAAAAATATCTCTCAACTCCGTCTATGAAATGTAAACTTTTTATTTTCGGTTTCATAGAAATGATACCCCTTATTCAAAAAAAAAATTAGGATAACCCTAAATTTTTGGGCTAGTTCCGACACCGTAAACAACCAAGATGAAAAGTCTCAAACAACAAAGATTCATTTGAATTTACATATTTGAAGACTTTAGTTAGTTGTTATAAAATAATTATTAGTACATAAAATTTGTTGTATCTGATTTTTTTTCATCTGGTGGCTATTTGTTTTGGTCTACTGTTTTGTTAGATTTCTTTGGTGCTTAACGAAAATTTTTGTTTGCCGTTCAAAACAAAAGCATGGAAAATCATTAAACAATAGCCAAGTTTTTATGTTGTCCTTATAAAGTCATGTATATTTTTATTCTAGCTATAAAACCACTAAATTTCAATAATGTTTCATTGTAAACAAATTCATAATTGTTTGAATTACATGACCTTAATAAACCGATTATAAAATTTGTTAATTATTTACCGACATTTTTTTTTCTTCAATATTACCTCATACTAAAAGAATAATAAATAAACAGTCATCATGGTATAATTTTAATATTTTTTAAAATTTTGTACCAAGATGGTAGAATATCAAAGCATGGGTGGCTTTTAGGATGACAAAACTACCTGAGCCCGGCAGGTATATTCGAAACCCGACACAAATAGGTTGGGTATATCCAGTACCCGACGGGTATTGGGCCGGGTATGGGATTAATTTTAAAAAATTTCACGGGTATGGGTTGGGTATGAGATTACGTGATACCTGACCCGATTACCCGAAACCACATACCCGTTTACCCGAACTATATACCCGATTTTTTTTAATTTATATTTTTATTTTCCATTAACACTTGTTTATTGGTGATTTATTTTAGTATGTTCATAATGTGAAAAAATAAATTTTATTTTAGTATATACATTGGATAATAGTATTTATATTTTCTATTTTGTGAAGTGTATACATCTAATATAAGTGTATAAGTATTATAAAGTTATTCTTAACTTATGATAAAACTTATATGTATGTAATGTACATTTTTAATTTGTAATTGTTGTTGTATAAATAAAATTTTATAATAATTATAATAGTAAAAAATGTATTTAGAAATCTCAACGTATATCTTTTAATAAACTAATGGGTATGCCCGATACCCGACGGGTAAATACCCAACAAATACTTGACACGTATTGGGTCGGGTATGAACCGGGTATGGGTGTGGGATTACCAATACCCGACCCAATGCCATCCCTAGTGACTTTTGTAGTTAACACCATGCGTAATGAATAATGCCCTATAAGGGACATTTTCGTCATATCAACATTATAACAGTCCTGCAAAAAATGTGTAACGATTAATGCCTTTTAATGCCCATTTCATTCAATACTTACCATTTTTTCTTTTTCTATGGGTATTATTTTAGAAATGTCTCTCCCTCTTCATGTCCCTATAATACCCAATTACGCATTACACATGGCTTAAAATTTTTTAAGTAATTTTAGTAAAAATGCTAAAGAAAGCTAGTTACTATTTATAGAATAATAAAAAAAACATGTGAAGCATTATAAATCAAGATTGTATACTCTATTAAAAGGGCAAGCCGGTGATATTTCCACCACCACCACCCCTTCAATTTTTGAGTCTCTCTCTTTTTATCTTGTTTTGGGAAATTTTGATGTTATCACTTATGTTTTGTTTTGTGTGTTGTTTCTTAAAATTAACTCCTTTTGTAAGTTACAGTTTTAGTTAAGTTTAAACTTTGCGTTTTTATCCCTTGCATTATTATTTCATTGTTACCGTGACCACCCCTCAAATTTTATACTTTGCGTTTTACTCTTAGCGTTTTTACTCCTTGCACCATCACTTTCTTTTTACACCTGCTCAACTTTGAAAATTTCAATGTACCCGTGTCGCAACGCGCTCGGGTCTAATCACTAGTTCTATATAAATGCACTAAAAATAATTGCAAAATACATATAATGAAATTTTCTCTCCCGATTAGGGATGGCAAAAACACCCAGGCCCAGCGGGTATACCCGAAATACGACACAAATGGGACAGTTATACCCGATACCCGATGAGTATTCCGGGATTAGTTTTAAAAATTTTCGCGGGTATGGTCGGGTATGAGATTAGATGATAATACTCAAAACCACATACCTGTTAACCTGAACTATATACCCGAATTTTTTAATTTATATTTTTATTTTTCATTAACCTTTGTCTATTACTGATTTATATTAGTATGTTTATAATGTGAAAAAATAAATTTTCTTTTAGTATACGTAGTTGATAATAGTATTTATATTTTATATGTTGTGAAGTATATACACATAAGTATGTAAGTATTTTAAAGTTATTATTAATTTATGATATAACTTATATGTATGTAATGTATATTATTTGTTTATAATAATTGTGGTATAAATAAAATTATATAATAATTATATTTTAAAGAAATGTATTTGGAATTCCTAACGTATATCTTTTAACAAACTTAATAGGTATACACGAAAACCAACGGGTAATTACCAGACAACTATTTGATGGATATTAGACCAGGTATGAGACACGATTTTACAACCGGATATGAATATGAGATTACCAATACCTAACCTAAACTCGACTCATTGCCATCCCTAGTCCCTATAATAATTTTAACAAATTCTAAGTAAGATATTTTATTACATGACATGTCACATATTCCCTTTTGTGAATACTATTTAGACCAAGGTTTTATTTGATTTATCTTATGTTATCCTTTTTTTTAAACTATAATCATTTTTTTATTCTTTAATTTTTATACCGACCCCGACGCGTTTTATGTCCCTCTCGTCTTAATTGCAATGTAATGCACGTTTTATATTGTTTTATTCTATTCATCTAAGAGTCACATACATTTAATATTAATAGTAAAACATAAGAATATAAGAGACAAGTTTATCAATAAATAAAATAGGAGGATGTAAATGTTATTTTAACTAGTAAATTACTTCGTATGTTGTCGCGACGTTCTGATTTTCTTTTACGTTAAAACGTATATCAACTGAAAACGTACATAAAAATAAGCATGAAAACGTATTGTATTTGACCCAACTCTTTTCCGAAATTTTCTTTTATGTCAAAACGTTAAAACAAAAAAAAACGTACATAATAATAAACATAAAAACATAATATATTTGACTCAACTCATTTTCGGGAAAAAATACGTCGAAACATAAATTGACATGTAAAACTCGATTAAAAATTATTTACAAAGTTAAAGGATTGTAAATGTCAACTAAACCATCCAAATTTAATCAGGTTGCATGGTTTGGCAAGTTTGAGATCTAAACCGTTCAATTTGTGGTTTACTACAGCACATGGTTTTGTTCATTTGATTAAACGAACGAACATGAACACATATTTTGTTTGTTTATTTACGTTTGTTCGTTCATGTTCGTTTCAGTTCAAATACATAAGTAGTTGTATTTATATAAATATTAAACATAAAAGTAACTTCCCAATTACTTAATAAAACTAATTGGTAATTGAGCTTTCTAGTCTTAAAAATGGGGTTTCCAATGAAATTTATCGTAATTAATCACTACTTTGTATTAAAAATACTTTATGTTCGTTTATTTTTAGTAAATTATGTTCATTTATATTTCTTCAATTATGTTCATTTGTGTTATTTTTTGCTTGTTAAATTATGTTCGTTTAAGTCTGTTTATGTTCATTTACGTTCGTGAACTGTTCGTTTAGGTTTTAAAAGAACGAACATAACCGAACACGAACATGCCCATTTTTCTTAATAAACGAACATGAAAAAAAATACGTTCGATTATATGCTCGTGTTCGTGTTCAGTTAAAGTTAAATAAATGAATGCACACGAACATACATATGTGTGTGTTTGTTCTACTGATTTACAGGTCTACTTTAACCTTCAAAATTAGAGTGGTGATTTATGTTGGAAATCAGGCTTGAGAACACAAGTTTTATTTTATTTTATTATTTTTTTTATCTAAATCAAGATCGACTCTTTATGTTTTTTTATAAAACTTTACATATACAAAGACACCTAAGTTCTAACCCATCTAAATATACTAAATGATTGAAAAGGATGTATACTAGAGAAATTGATGTTTATAAGTGTTCAAAATTAGTCTGATGTGACAGCTGATGTAACGTTTAAATTGTGCATCGTGTATACTCTGCGTAAGCAAACAATATGACATATGGTTCATTTAGTGCTTTAAAACCTCAATAATTGCAAAGATCATGACATATGGGTTGCCCCCACCTTCATTCACACTTTTGGGTTTATTGAAAGCCAAAAAAAATCAAACCTTAAAACGTTGAAGCCATGAACACCAAGAAAACCTAAGCTATGAGAGAACAAATGAGATATTTTTAAGTCGCGATTTGAAAGAGAGGGTCAGTCGATGTTCTTGTCACGGGCCGGAGGTTATTAATGCCTGATAATGACTCAAAAATTTCGGTGAACCGCATTGTTGTTCGGTGCCATGAACACTAATGAACATATTCGAGCTCAAGTCTAGCTTTTGGAGCATACCCGGTTAGAGACGCACAAAATTACGCGGTTCCGGACCCGAAACAGGTTCCTACCCTACCCGACCCGCGGGTACATACCAGTTCTAGACCCAAGTGTAGATAAAGGAACCGAACCGGACCCAACCCGGTTCCACCTCTACCCGGTCAAAACCCAGATCCGACCCGACCAAACCGGGCCATATACCATTACTGCCTGATTCACAGGAAACCTATGCATTGACTTGTCAACAAAAGTAGGCTCTTGTGGACGGTTCAATCCGACCGGGTCCCACCTGACTTGCATAATCATGCAATAAAAACTCTCCGACAGTGTTTGTAACCCGAAATGAATCGGGCCTCTTGAATGGATTCAAACTATCAAAAGATGCTGTAGACTAGAGTCTAGACTGTAAAGTAGTAAACATTCTTATAGTTTTTTTTTACAGAGTCAAGAATCATAAACATGTAAAGGAAAATTCATCTTCGCAAACACGTTCACTTTACAGTTGATGAGTGGTCCAGATTATTATTTCAGGACCAAAATCAGCAAAAAGAAAAACGTCTAACCTTACATTCTTATCAGATGGTGTTATCTTTGCGTTATTTCTCGTACCTGCATGTCAAAACGGGATTGGGTCATAACAGTTTACTTTTGAACAAAAACAAGCCGGGTTGGGTTGAACCGGAGCATTTTTTGCCCAAAAATGTAGACTATATAAGTTATTAGTGTCAAAAATCAAAATACAAAAAGTACTTTCTTTCAATAGAAGCTCATTTTAGAGTAAAATGCCATTTGAGGTTTGGCCAGTTTTGCGATTTTTGTCCAAAGGTTTGTTTTTCTGCATCTGGATCCAAAAGGTTTAAAATCTTGCCATTTTTCATCCAGCTCATTGACTCCATCTATTTTTCTCCGTTAAGTCAGGGTATTCCCGTCTTTTTTTGTTAACTTAAAGAGCAATTTGGTGTTTTTCACTTTATGTACAAAAATACCCCTGACTTAATGAAGAAAAATGGATGGAGTTAACGAGCCGGATGAAAATGACAAAATTCCAAACCTTTTGAATCCAGATGTGAAAAAACAAACATTTAGACGAAAGTCGCAAAACTGGTCAAACCTCATGGATGAAATGGCATTTTACTCTATTTTTAATACGTTTCACATGTTTTGACCTATTAGAGATGTATACACAACCCGAACTGACTCATTCATAACTAAAATCAGCTGAAAACACCATCACTAAACAAAACGTAAATTAAGGCATACTTACAATCAACCGTTGAAGAAAATTCTGAACATTTATGCTCCTAAGTACTGCATGAGGTCAAGGTCATCATCAAGCAGATGATCGAAATCCGTATCCAGTGAAGTCGTTCCATTGATCCCGAAATTAAACGGGCTATTAAACCCTCCATAATCTAGCGACAAACTATTGATCGACGATTCAAATTGGTTTTCAACCGGTCTCTCATGCCCGTTGTGAAACACATCTTTTTCAAGATTCCGCATACCATCACCCGTAACTGCATTAACAATTCCATTCTGGAACACATTAACTGGCTGCTGTCCGTCAATAGGTGGAGTATATAGAGGATACGGAACTAGATTATGCAATTCAGAACTCTGCGGCCCGTGGTGGGCCCCACTTGGTCGGTAATCCGGTTCTTGAACCGGTGGATATAGCAACATGTCATCGGTCGGTATCCGAACATCCATTATGCTTTCGTGAATCGGTAAATTGGTTAACGATGTACCGCTTTGGTTTGTATCCGGCGCCGTATCTTGTGGCTCGTACAATGCTATGTTTTGCTTAGGTGGCTTTAATGTCTCGCGTTTTCGCTTCTTGTTAGATTGCGTTTGTTTCTTATCGTTAACATGCGATGGTGCATCCTGATCTTTCGATGAAACCGAGGCGGGCCCATCTTCAACACCGTCAACGTTATAATCACTATCGTAACTATTCGAAGGTCGGTTTTTATCAAGACAATTACCGGATAGCGTCTCCGTGATCCCCGAACCACCATTATCACCGTTAGATTGTAATATTAACGATTCCTCTCGGCTCAACACCGCTAACCAAATTGAACTCTCTTTAGCGGTCATCTTGTCTTGTAAGCATTTCGACCGACACACCAACTTTCTAATTTTAGCGATATCCGGTGACATATGTTTAATAACCGCCGTTAACACCCCAACTTTCCAAATTTTCTTCAAATCGTGCGGCTTCTTATACGGCGGAGATTGGTTCTTCGGAAGCCCGACACTTGTCCACCAATCTTCGCCACCAGTGGGCCACCACGGTGGCGGTTGACCCTTCTCTAACGGAAACTTCCTTTGCGGCGGATCGCAATGTTGCATTAACGACGATAAAAGAGATCCCAACGTAGCGTCTTGTAGATCCTGAAGTATGCTATTTGCGTCCCCATTATGACAACCGTTTCCTTGTTGTTTAGATATGCGATCGGTGTCGTGTTTGGCTACGGCTGCGGGCCCGTTTTTGTCGAACTTCACCTTTTCTTTCCACCAAGCGCGTAATTTATCTGACGAACCGCTTACGGGCTTACCCGTTTCGGGAATAATCCCATAAACGAACCCGCGCGCTTTACAAACTTCCATAAGTTTCAACATATACTTCAAAATCCCGTCTTGAGCCCTAGACATCTTCTTCCTACGCGCTTGATCACTATTTGATTTCGCCTTTTGCTTTTCCGCAGCTTGTTGTGCCAAAATCTTTTGTTTTTCTTTGATTCGTTTGAGCTTGATTCGGTCCTTCCACATCCGTCTTTCGAGATCTTCGGCATCGATCTCTTCGTCACTCACGTCTTTCTCCGCTATATTCTCGCACCGTATATCGTCACCTTCGATGTCCGAACCGTTATCCAATCCGTTCGTATCAATCATAAGATCATCCATTGTTATTCGGACGTATCAAACCCGATGAATTATAACAAATGTCTCTCAGAGGAATTTCATCGAACAGTTGGTATGCACTAAACAGCTAAACTCCTTCTAATCTTTAATCAGATCTTTTATCTAATAATTCAATAAAAAAAAACACAAAAATAAACATAGTTTCAGAAACTAATCAAGTTGAATGAATAAAGATTCACACTTTTCACCATAAACATCAATCAAGTGATCAAATACAATGATTTTAAACAAAGATTGACAAAACCCAATAAATTACAACAAAAATGTCTCTCAGAGGAATTTCATCAAACAGTTGATATGCACTAAACAGCAACAATCAAATCTTTTATCTAATATATTCAATAAAAACCACAAAACAATCTAGTTTCAGTAAACTAATCAAGTTGAATGAATAAAGATTCACACTTTTCACCATAAACATCAATCAAATGATCAAAAACAATGAATTCAAACAAAGATTGAGAAAACCCAAGAATTATAACAAAAATGTCTCTCAGAGGAATTTCATCAAACAGTTGATATGCACTAAACACAATCAAATCTTTTATCTAATAATTTAATATAAAACACAATAATCTAGTTTCAGTAAACCAATCAGTTGAATCAATGAACAAAGATTGAAACTTTTCAACATAAACATCAATCAAATGATCAAAAATTTTAAACAAAATTAACAAAATGGAAGACATGGGTCATGTAGAAACAGATACCTGGATCAATTAGCTTCAAAATCTTGAAATATTCGTGAAAGTTGAAACCCTATGGATATGAAGTATGAAAAGAGGGGAAAATGAAGCGATGAATATGTTGTTATTATTATTATTATATTGATGGTATATGCGGCGGAGCATTTGTGTTTGTGGGATATTATCGATTCGAAGACAGAGATTCTTGGGTCAAAGGATTGAAGAAGAAGATGAGTTTTAACACAAATTGATGAAATCAAGTAGACCTTTGCTTCTATCAACAGTTTCAGATATAAAAATAAATAATTTATTAAGGGATTTAATTTGATAATAAGTCAAGATTTTCAACTCAATGTTGTGATTTTTATTGGCTTTGGTATATGTAGGGATAGACAAAAAGCTTTATTTTTTTAACCAAACAAGTAAATTTTTGGAAAAAAAACTGGTTTGATATGATGAGAACCCGAATCGATACGAACTGGTTTGTATCATGTTTAAACAGGGTTTTTACATTTGGTTCGGTTTTTAAACTGATTTGGGAAGGCGAAATGGTAAACCGGGTGCCAAACGATAGGTCTGGGTCGGGCCCAAACTGGTTTTAGAAAAAAAACTGATTTAGAAAAACTAAATGGTCTGTTTATTTTTTTTTCAAACCGGTTCTTTTACATGTCTAGTTATTTGGACGCTCCCCTTGTTTATTTAGACACTCCTGGTTCTATACGTGTCGTACAGGGTTAATGATCACCAGCCAAATATTGGGTTGCCATGGGGGTTCTTTAGCTTCAATCGAAGAGGGTATATGACGACAGTGGTGGCTCGTAGATGATGGCAATAGTGATGGTAGAAGATGATATCGGTGAGTGATTTAGGGTTTCATGTGGTGTTGTCGTGGTGGAGGAGAACTCCAAGAGGCAAAGAAGAAAGACAGAGTGTAGATCATGTAAATCGAAAGCAAATCGGTGTGACGTGCATTGCATGTCTTCAACATCGGATTATCCGGTTTTTGGATATCCAAAAATTTTGGATAGTGAATACTAATATCCGAAATTTCAGATACGAATTCGGATATCCAAAATTTTAAAAATATTAAAAAAATTATGCATAAATTAAACTAAACCTATATTCGATTTTCCAAATTTCCTTTCATAAATCCATACCCGAATCCGATTATTTACTATTGTTATTATATTTCAAACTATATATAGTGCTTATATACTATATGTATTTAAAATAATTTTCGGATATCGGATAATCCGATCATCCAAATTTTTAGAAATCAATATCTGAACCCGAATCCGAAAATTCGAATTATCCAGTTTTCGTATATCCGAAATTTAAGATATTTCGGTACAGAATACATACTTTTGGATATTTCGGATTCGGTTTCGGATCCGGATTTTTTTGAACACCCCTAAAGACAGATACATATCCACACGTCAAAGAAAAGAAAAGGAATGAAACAAATTCCAGTACAACCTTTATACTTCTTTCAAAGCTTACAATCCATATTACATACCAATCTTACAAATTAATACTATAAGTGGGGTGCCCACGTTTTGTGACGGGGACCACAATACTTCAGTTGGTGATTTTGGGGGCGTGCACAAGTTAATGTTTGGTTCAGTTTGGTTTTGAGTTATAACCAAAACTAAAACTTTTGATTAAGATGTTTAAAAAACTGATGGGTTTTAATTATTTCAGTATGGTTAATCGGTTATTAACATTGAGTCCAATCGATTTTCGATTAATATCCAAAAATTTAACTCGAGTTGACATGAGTTAAAGTATTATTATTAGTTTAAGTGTTTTTTTGTTAGTGATTATGTGCTTAACGAAATAATTATAAACTTGGTATAATTGCATAAGAATATAAGAAAACCACTCAATATACATCTCATTATACAAGCATCAATAATGTATCATTTATCCATGGCTTTTCTGTTAACTAAAGTTGTAGATACGCATCAATGAATGTGTGCTACTTCGAATATTAAATTGATGCATTTTTCCTAGTTAAAGCTTTTTAATTGTCGATATAAACATACACCCCATTGCACCAGCAGATAATATATTAAACGTGAACCACTAATCTATAATAACGTTACAATGCTTTCAAAGCGTAAAGAAAGATCGTCCCAGAGAACAAGTG
This sequence comes from Scalesia atractyloides, assembly GCA_947069175.1. Taxonomy (NCBI): domain Eukaryota; kingdom Viridiplantae; phylum Streptophyta; class Magnoliopsida; order Asterales; family Asteraceae; genus Scalesia; species Scalesia atractyloides. Next base: position 88,978,248 of record CAMTDV010000001.1, read on the forward strand.
CTAAACTTTGACACAACTTGTCAAATTTCAACGAGATATATATACGTACACAGTTACACTTAATTGAAGTACCGAATGGGAATGTTAGGAGAAGACCCTTCGTCAATACAAATCTTGGGTCGTCGACTGGTAGAGGGGAGAACAAGAATTGGTTGGTCGACTTAGTCTAAAACTTGAGTTCAAATTATAAAAACCAACAAGGTTGGGCTGTTACAATAAAGAGAGACTATTTCGTATAATTTATAAGAAAATAAAGAGAGATTTACCTTGTTTGATAATTGTATCAATGGGGAGTTATGGTGGTTCCCAACGCCTCAAAACGGTACGGTCAATTTGATAATGATTCGAGGGGGTATATTAATATTTTGTGATGGTCAAAACAAATGTCAGAAAATTGCAATAGAACATAGTGTCATAATAAGAGGAGTTAAAGAAATGAGAGGTAGTTGATTAAGTTGTTTTAGGTTCATATTTATAACATCTGGACTCGAGAGTGAGCGGAATGTTAATGGCCGGTACATACAATGTAATGTAATGATAATGATAATTTATGCAAAGAAAGAAACGCATGATGATGAAGTTTCATGCCAGGGAAAAGAGGAAGAGTTTGTCATCATTGTGTTCATTTAATTGACTTTCAATTTTGACATAATTAATAACAATTGTATTGATTATAAGCTTTTAATTAACTAAATAGACTAATTGATGGATGAAAAAAATGTAATAATATTTCATGCAAGGGGTTTTAACATAGTTAATAATAACTATATTGATTATAAGCTTATAATATAGTATATAAATATAATTGCTAATCTATATAGATAAAATTGCTAATCTATAGAGCTCATTAAGTCATGATAATACAAAGAGACAAATTTATTCCAAACATAATTAATATATGAATGGTGTGTTGTATACTAAGCATTTCTATTTGTACCTCTTAACTTTTAAGAACTCCTTGTGAAAAAATGACAAGTTTTTCTTTTAGGTTTTAAGCATTTAATTTAATTAATGTGTAACTGTAATACATGGAGTTCACACATTATAGTACAATATGCATTACCACTTATAAAGGAAAGAGCAAGAGGATATGAATGAAAGAAAATGAGAAAAAATTAGGCATTTGCACTTGGCTTTGGGTATGCCATCTTAAAATTTAATTGGAAATTACTTTAAGGTCATCCTTCCTTCTTAATAATGTATTGTAGATATAGGTAAATAAAACCAATTTTAAAATAATTATACTTTTTAAGCATTTTGTTTATGCTCCTCAAAAAGTGTAAAAGGTTTATACTCCTCAAAAAGTTCTTGATAAGAAGGCTTTATGGGATGATATCAAGTTTGGTCTTGGGTCAATTCTCGGGATGGTGGGTTCTATTGGGGGATTTCAATGCGGTTAGGTTCCACGAAGAAAGAAGAAATTCTAAGTTCAACAATTCTTGTGCTTCGAATTTTAACGCTTTCATAGGGGATAATGGTCTAAGGGAGTTTTGCATGAAAGGCAAGAAATTCACGTTTCATGTGGATAAGGGTAAAAAATGAGTAAAATTGACCGGTTTTTGGTGTGTCAAAATTTTTTCAACGAATGGCCGGAGTCGTGTCTTAGGGCTTTACCCAAGGTCCATAATGATCATTGCCATATCATTTTAACTACTACCCATAAAATTTTGGTCCAAAACCGTTTCGATTTTTTTTTTTTAATTTTAGGTTGGATAGAGAGGATTTGAGGGGGTTGTGGTCAAGGCATTGGATAACTTTGAGGGTTTTGGGGAGGCCGACACGGTTTTAATGAAAAAAACTTAAAATTATTTGGGACAAAATTAAAATCTGGAAAAAGGGGGTTCTTGCAAAGGAAAGTGATATGGAGGCAACTTTAAGAGAGGTTCTTGAATTATTGGAAGAGATAGAGGAACACAAAGACCTATCGGAAGAGGAAATGTGGTTTAAATTGGAGTGCCAAAAAGGTTTAAGGGAGATTGATAACTTTAAAGCGAATGACATCAGGAAACGGGCTAGGATGAGATGGGCTATGAAAGGGGATGACAACAGGATCTTTTTCATGGGTACGTCAATAGTAGGAGGGATAATAACAACATCCTGTGTCTTTTAATAAATGGTGTGTGGGTAACGAAACCTTCCTTGGTAAAAAAGAGGTTATGAGATTCTTTAAAAATGCTTTTGAGGAAAAGGTTAGATCGAGACTTAAATTAATGTGCCATAACATTAAAAGTTTCTTAGAATTGGACACTCAATCTATTATGGTTCCGTTTACTGAAGAAGAAATAAAAAATGCGGTCTTTGATTGTGGGTTTGACAAGGCTCTAGGTCCTGATAGGTTCAATTTCAAGTTCATCAAGAGGTATTGGAATTTGTTCTAGGGAGACTTTAGTAGTTTGTTATCTTCTTTCTATAATAACGGTATCATATCTAGTGTGTGTAGTTCGTCGTTCATTGCTCTAATTCCTAGGGGTGTTCAAGATTCGATTATCCGATTTTTGGATAATCTGAAAATTTCGGATTGTGAATATTAGTATCTGAACCCGTATCCGAAATTTCGGCTACAGATTCGGATATCCAAATGGATATCCGAATTCATATAAAATTCAAAAAATTTGTTTCGTGCATAGATTAAAAGTAAACCTGTATTCGATTTCCCAAAATATTCAACGTTAAAAACAACGAACTTTTATAGATCCACATCTGAATCATATTATTTACTATTTTTTACTATATTTCAAACTAAACATAGTGCTCATATACTATATAAATAAAAAAAATTAGTTTTCGGATATTGGATAATCCGATTATCCGGAAATTATAGAAATCCACATCTGATTCCGAATTCGAAAATTCGGATAATCCGGTCTTTGGATTCGGTTTCAGATTCAGATTTTTTAACACCCCTACTCATTCCTAAGTCTAAGGATCCATTGGGGCTGCAGGACTATAGGCCCATAAACCCGACTTGGGTCATCAATAACACGATATCGAAAATTTTGGCAAATGGGCTTAAGAAGGTAATTGGCTCGGTTATCTCAAAAAATCAGACGACATTCCTTAACGGAAGGTACATTCTCGATAGCCCGCTTATGCTTAATGAAGTTCTCTCATGGCTTAAAAAAGTTAAAAGTAAAGCTTTTCTTTTAAAAATTGATTTTGAAAAGGCTTACGATAACGTTAATTGGTTTTTCAGACGACGAAACAAATGGGTTTTCCACAGAAATGGTGTATTTGGGTAAAAGGGGTTCTGGTTTCAGCAAGGTCCTCGTTTTGGTAAATGGGTCTCCTACTTTCGAATTTAATTGCTCCAAAGGGCTTAGTCAAGGCGATCCTCTTTCGCCTTTCCTATTTTTAATTGTTATGGAGGCCCTTTTGTAACACCTTCAAATTCCACATGCGGGGTTTACCGCGAGGCGTGTGACCGACCAGGATCTAGCCACTAATCATGTTGAACCAACCATTTAAAATAATAAAAGAATCACTATCAACATGATTAGCGATAAGGTTTTAATTTGTTTAAAAGACAATTTGTGTTGCAGCGGAAAATAAAGTTAAAAACCAACAGGAACTTAAAACTACAAGTTAGATAAATGTTCAAAACAATATGTTTAAATGGACCACCACTCCGGCCGATTGCAATACCCGTCCAAAGTTGTACCTACTGACCTTCAAAGCATGCAACTACGTGTCAACAATAAAGTTGGCGAATTCACAAAATTTGAGTTTAGTAAAAGTAAAGTTCACAACGTTTTGATTAAGTATGACTCGGGTAGCTAACCCTCATCATAGGACTAAACTGTGTACCGAATGTTGACGTTTCGTTTGTGCCCTCAATAATGTCTATCAACATTAAAGCAAGAGTGAAGGTTAGAAGTTCACGCCCGGCCTCCAGCACAGTGTGAGGTTTGTCAAACCTAATAGCGCTATCAACTAATACCCCGCGTATGCCCACCCGATAATCTAATCGGTAAAATGTAGGAACTTTCATGATAGAGGTTTCGTTTAGTCTAAGTGTACTACCCACCTCCAGTGGATAGCATGTTTCAGTGGTCCACACAAGGGACGCACGTGTAGCCCAAACCAGGGATACCGTAAAAAGTGTTGTCCAAAACCAGGGACGCATGCTTTTAGAAAAGAGTTGTGAACTCACCTTAGTTTGCTCGGTAGTAAACTTAAAAGGTAATCAGGAAAGTCAATCTCCTCCTGATATGTTTACCGTTTCAATTAGTTTAATTTATGAATCCTACACGTAGTCTAACACATAGTCACAGAATCACGTTGTCATACAATTACTCATTTAGGTAAGTTTGGGCATATAATCGTCTAATTCCATATAACGCATTTATAGACACCTGTTAACATTTCTAATAACATATAACAGTTTGGTGCAACATATAAGCATATTTACAACGTTCACAACTACTTTCAGCTCATTGCAGTTTCATGTCAGTTTCTAGACAGTTTTCCAGAATTTATTTAAAATACTAAACGAACTCATAACATTATGATATTTTAACACAACGTGTCATTTGGTCCTCAAATACTCGTGTATTTTTCTCATAACCTGAATCTTTATAGAAAAATCAATAAAAATCATTCTTTACACCTAGGTCTGATCTACAACTTTCTGATGATAGTTTACGCCAAAAATCATTTAAAAATCCTCGTTTATTCTTTTTACGAAATTCCAGTTGGAGATTTTTACCACCTTCTGGAAATTCCTACAATAAAAATTTGAGATCATAAATAAATTTCTACATTGAGTTATGACATTCGTAATGGGCTGCAAATTCTGCCAGAAAACACAGCCTGAACCTTCAACACGGAAAAATTCATAAAATATTCATTTTTTGTCGAAAAAATGCCATTCCAGTGGGGTTTGAAAGTTTTTTCATGAAAGTTCATCTTAGACTCAAGAAACACACGTTTGTGTTTATTTTTGCCCATGTTACAGCCAATACAAGTCGGCTATAAATTCTGATCAGGTTCTGTTTGGATTCAGCTTTCAATTTTAACATGTTTATGACACTATAAACCTTATTTTCAGCAATCAAAACCCCAACAACACCACATACACGAATCTAGCATCAAGTTTCATCATCAACATCCAACATAATCAAAACCCTAGCATGCATACATGATCATAGAGTTACTAACTAACAAGTATCATCATCAACACATTAAAATACATGATTCTGGCAAACCCTAACACATAAAATCCATGTTATCATACATCAAGAATCACAAGAAATCAATCAAAATGCAGCCATGAATAACAAGTTATGAGTGTGTTTTAGAGGGATTACCTAGAGTGATAGAGATAAAGATTAAGAACCTGAAAAGAATGAGTTTTCCTTGCTTTTTCTTGAGTTTTCTAAAGAGTAGTTAGAGAGGGATAGAGGTTGATGTCTGGGGAATAGGGGTGATCTAGGGTTGGTTTGGTTTTATTATATATATTTTTTAAACAAAACTTTAGCAAATGCACAAAAGGTACTCCAAGTTTTCCAATTCTCAAACTTGGACAATAAGTTATCAACATAACTTTATAAAATGACACACAGGTCCTTCATTTTGCAAAGTTAATCAAATTAACTCCATATGTTTGTTCGTGTGCTACTAACTTGTGCGATTATAAATTGTAATTAATATAAATGGGTTAACAGCGTTAACCTGGAAGTACGGGATGTCATATTATCCCCACGGTGAAAGAATTTTCGTCCTGAAAATTGAGTAAGCATGAATTGTGTCGCTAAGTTTGATTGAGAATTTTTCCAGGCTTTCACACCTTTCTTGCCTTTTTTTCAAAAGCGGGAGAAGAAGGGTTTTAAAGGGATTAAAATTGATAATGAAGGACCGTTATTGTCACACCTTTTATACACGAATGATGCTCTTTTTCTAGGTGAATGGTCAAGAGAAAACATAGTTTGTGTCTCTCGGTTACTTAGGGTTTTCTATGCTTGTTCGGGGTTAAAAATGCAACATTCGTCGAAAATGGGTTCTAAAACCCGCACCATTTTTTTATCAAGTTTATATTATGGTCCTTTCGATACAAATTTACGTTAATCGTTTCAGAGATTCTTCATATTAATAATATAAATAAATATAATAGTAATAATAATAAATAATATATATATACATATATAATAAAAAAATAAAAAAAATAAAAAGGGGTAGACCGCGGGAATCGAACCCGGGTCTCACCCCTAACCAAACACACTTCACACCACTACACCGCACGCACATTTGTGCTTAGAAACGAAAACAATTAAGTTTTATTTTTGAAAACCCGCTAAACCTGCAACTCTTTCCTTTTCAGAAATCAGTAACCGCCAAAATCAATCAAACATAATTCTTGATTGCGAAACTGTTATACCAGTTACGATCTCAGCAATCAAATCTCAATCCACATTCGGTTACAGACTGAAAATCATCAATCCCTAATCAAAGTTGTAACCGAAACCCACAAGATTGAAAGATCAACTATAAATATCGACCCTTTCACTCATAGGAACTCGCTCACTCCCTTCACAATTTACCTCTATTTTTATCTGCTCAACCTTCTGCTCGTTGGAAAGTTCATCTGCAACTCGCCGGAGTTCGCCGCAAGACGCCGGAATTCGGGTGTAATCATCAGAGGTGTCACCGGAGAATCTGCAGCCATCGTCGGTATATAATCACCCTCTCTATCCTTGTGTTTAATGCTGTATCAGGATCGAATCAAATTAACAAGATTCAAATGATCGATCCTGAAACAGAGGGCTTCAAATAAAGAAGATGAAGTCTGATCAGTCTATAAATATAATTAAAATCCCAAGTATCACCGGGTTAGACACACAGTCCAGTGGTGGACTGTGTGCGATCATAATGTTCACGTCACGAGTTCGAGTCTTGGTCAGATCCGTATTAATAATAACCGTTTCCCTTTTTCTTTAAACCAAACACGCAAACACGCATCAAGATGTTAAGTATAATAATATTACTAAATTAGACGGGTTAGACACCCAGCCCAACTGGTTGGGCTGGGTGCAACACAACATAAGGTCGCGGGTTCGAGTGTTAACAGGCATGCCGGTTCGATTGGTTTAAAAACCTTTTTAATTAAATAAAATTCTGAATAATCTAAATAGAATATAAATATAATTAAAATCAGAAATATTTCGGGTTAGACACGTAGCTCAGTTGGTAGAGCTGCGTGCACGTATACGAGAGGTCACGAGTTTGAACCTCACTCAGCGCATATAAAAACACAGTCCGACCGGTCAACGGTCAAAAAGTCAACCTTTTTATTTTCTTTTTATTTATTTATTTAGTTGGAAAATTAATTAAAAATACCTAAAAATAAGATTTTTTTTAAGTTAGAAAATTTCCTTAAACACACAAAAATAAATCTAACAATCCCATTATGAGCACTAATTAAAAATATTAATCTCAAATAAAGTTTATTTATTTACCGAATCATTTCGTTATTATTTAGGTTAGTTTTCCCTCGTCGGTTGAATCATAATATTCGTGCGCATTCATCGTCATCAAGGAACGCACCCACAGTGAGTGAATCCTTATAAATTCCCTTTTTATTCATGTTTTGGGGTGTATCATGTGTCGCTTAATTATTTCGTTTATTCAAACTTGTGATTACCATTATATGACCTAAACTTGTGATGTAAATATTGTTTGTTGTAATGTGTGTTTATATTCTTGTCAAGTTGCATGCAAATCATTCATTAGGCCCATCAGTTCCTCGTGGGAGACGAGTTGAGCATCAGGTGCCTCATTCGATCGGCTCCGTTTGATTGAGCCTTAATCTCATTGTTCATCATTTGGTGTGTGCGTGTGCATTATTTGATATTATGTGTTTATGGTTGAATTTACATTTACGCTTATTCATATTTGGTTATGCACAATTTTATTCAAATACTAACATAACTAATCCTTTCAAATATTTAAATAAGATTCACTCGCCAACTTTTGTTGACACAAAAAAACCTATTTTTACACATGATACAGGTGATCCAGTTGAGAAAAGAAACACGTAGGATGGCCTAGAAGAATAAACAAGTTAATGCTTTGGAATGGACATTTAGTTTAGTTTCCCTTTGTAATTGTATGATTTTGTTTAATACTTTTGTTTGTAATGAAAGTATATTTGAACATGTTATGCTTGTATGTTTATTGTAACTTCTTCTTTAAAGAGAAATAATAAATATGAAACTTTATAGTAAATGTCATGAGCTTTGATGAAAACCCAATCATGCCCCGACTACCATTTCTGCTGCGGGTCAGGGTGTGACAGATTGGACCTTAGAGCCTATACTATAGTTGATTAGATTTTAATTGTTTATATGGTTACATGCAAACTCATGATGTTTATTTGTTTCGTATTTATTACACACACAAATGCATCCACACACTTCCCAATCATTTTGTGTGATACTTAATGAGTTATACTTATTGTCAAACTTAACATGCTTACATATACATTCATCACGCATATTTCAATGTTCACATATTCAAATCATCCTCATATTTCCTTTATTCAAGATTTTATCGCATTTTTCATTTTCAATCTCATCAAAGTGAGTTCTACGACGGGCATGTAGTAACTGTAAGGGTACAAGTACCGGTAGTCGGAACGTCCTGTCTAGTTGGCATTCGTATAAATCCAATATAACGGACCAGTTTGCCTACCTAGGGACTAACGATGAGAATACGAAGGACCTATTAGGCCAAAGCATGCCACACCAAACGTCGTTCGAACTAACCCCACTTTGAGGTGTCACCGTGTCCACACCTAGATGCACTCCGAATTTCATACGTTACATTCATATTTCTCGATTTTCTCCGGGTTTTAGTGTACGTTACCAGGCTAACACATGCGAACCATATGAAAGCCCGGTAATCATGGGGGCCCACATGATCACGAAGGTGAAGTATGGCGGCATGCAAGGCCCAATTACGAGCAAAGCCCAAGACATCCTATGGATGTAGTAAATTTATTATTCTTCATTTGTTTTATGAATGTTCATTTCTAAATACGACACATGACACCTAAAACGTCAAACTCATACTCTTGATACGTATTCCCTGTAGATGTCTTCCAGTCTCTCTCGTAGAAAAATGAGATCAGGAACGCGAGCGCATGGCTGCCCAAATCGCTCAACAAATGGCTGCCGTAATACCCAACATTGTAATTCAAGTACAACAGGCCCTTACCGCTAATCCCGTCAACCCAATCAATCAAGAAGATCAGAACATTGTCAATCCTCCCCCAAAAGCCACTAAATGCACCTTCAAGCATTTCAAATCCTGCGATCCTCCAAAATACGAAGCGACTGAAGGTGTCACCGCTCTCCTCCATTGGTTTAAGGAAATGGAAAACACTTTTCTCAATTGCGACTGCCCCGATGATCGCAAGGTGCGATATGCTACCGGTCGTTTGTTCGGAGTAGCACTTACATGGTGGAATACAGAGAAGGCCAAGCGAGGTGCTGAAGATGCTATAACTTTGACTTGGGAAGAGTTGAAGGAAATCATGACAAGACGGTTCTGTCCAAGAAGCGAAATCAAGAAATTGGAAGATGAGTTCTATTCTTTGAAACAAAAAGAGGGCGACCACACCACATACAACAAGAGATTCCTTGAGTTGAATCAGATGATCCCCAACTTGTTCACTCCCCTCTACCGTTTGATCGAGCACTACATTCGAGGTCTTCCTTCAAAAATTCAAGACCCTGTAATAAGTACCACACCTGCAACTCTGGAAGCAGCAATGGAGTTAGCTACAGAGCTCATCGAAAACCACATACGGAATAAAGACTTCAAGTAGGAGAAGAAGAAGGATAAAGCATCAACCGAAACCTCAAGCTCCACTTAAACCGAATCCCCTCCTCAAACCACTCCTAAGAGAAAACGAGATGGGCAAAATTTCGCTATCACCCAACGCAATCAACCAGCTTCACAAGCCATACCCCTCCAAGCTATCCTAATCACTCAAGTAGCACCTAACTCTACATACCCAAATAAGAAACCTTACATTGGACCCCACCCTCAATGCAACACCTGTTTTTATCACCATCCATCTACCGTACCTTGTCGACTGTGTGCAAATTGTGGGCGTTATGGTCATTGGAGCAAAACTTGTCGTGCCCCTCAAAACCAAGCCTCACCCCCTACTCAAAACATGATCCAAACATATCAACAACCCCAATACCCCATGTTTCCATATGTTCGAGCTTGTTTTAATTGTGGCGACCCTACCCACTTCAGAAACACGTGCCTTCGATTGGTTAACATCATAAACGCCCAAGCTCAAGCAAACCCAGTTAACCAAGCAAATCAAGCAAACCCAACTCCACCGCCAGCAAGAGGAAGAGCTTACAACATCAACGCCAATCCTGTTGAGATAATAACGGCCCAAACGAACCACCCAACTAGCCTTCCTTCACCAAGAATCAAGACTCAACTCCAACCGTTTAGTTTTTATGTTTTCTTATGTTATCTCAATCCTTACGTATCTCAGTTACAAATTGGAAATTTATGTATCCAAGAATCTTAATGCGAATTACTATTTCAGTTTTGTTTTATACTCACTGATTTAACATTCATATCATCATACATCTCGACGTATCTCGATCTCATCATTTAAAGAAGTTGGGTTGTGTCTCACTTTTACATAGACTGGCCCCTTCATCATAACAAACGAGAGAGGTACTGTCATCATTCAGTCATGTATTCTTTCAGATTTGAGACTCAAGCTTTGGCTGTTGTGTTGTTTATGTTTTAGAGTCACTTTGAACTAATCATAACTTACTGACAAAGCCAATGAAAATTTGACAAGAATATGGTGGATACGCCGCTAGTACTTCCTATATATAAGTATTCTTGTCAAAGGATCAAAAGCGTTGTCAGGCGGTTATGAGAGGTTCCGTGTAGGTTTTAATGTCGTCATGGTTGAAATTTTGTTTATGATATAACCTTATCCTTCCAAACGTATCAATTCTCTCAAAACTCTTATGCATAAAAATCATGCTTAGTCAATCAACTCTGTTTATCCATGTTCCGCATTCTTATACTTTAGGCATCAAAAAGCGATTCCTGTAGCAGGGTATTCAACCCTTACTAGGAACGTTACCGCCTCAAATAAGATTTAAACTCTCACCCTCTTCTAATTATGTAATTGTCAAATTAAAACACCCACCCTTCAAGTCAAATATACCACTACTACTTAAATTTCGGGACGAAATTTCTAAAAGCAGGGGATACTGTAACATTCGTCGAAAAAAGGGTTCTAAAACCCGCACCATTTTTTTATCAAGTTTATATTATGGTCCTTTCGATACAAATTTACGTTAATCGTTTCAGAGATTCTTCATATTAATAATATAAATAAATATAATAATAATAATAAATAAATAATATATATATACATATATAATAAAAAAAATAAAAAAAATAAAAAAAATATAAAGGGGTAGACCGCGGGAATCGAACCCGGGTCTCACCCCTAACCAAACACACTTCACACCACTACACCGCACGCACATTTGTGCTTAGAAACGAAAACAACTAAGTTTTATTTTTGAAAACCCGCTAAACCTGCAACTCTTTCCTTTTCAGAAATCAGTAACCGCCAAAATCAATCAAACATAATTCTTGATTGCGAAACTGTTATACCAGTTACGATCTCAGCAATCAAATCTCAATCCACATTCGGTTACAGACTGAAAATCATCAATCCCTAATCATAGTTGTAACCGAAACCCACAAGATTGAAAGACCAACTATAAATATCGACCCTTTCACTCATAGGAACTCGCTCACTCCCTTCACAATTTACCTCTATTTTTATCTGCTCAACCTTCTGCTCGTTGGAAAGTTCATCTGCAACTCGCCGGAGTTCGCCGCAAGACGCCGGAATTCGGGTGTAATCATCAGAGGTGTCACCGAGAATCTGCAGCCATCGTCGGTATATAATCACCCTCTCTATCCTTGTGTTTAATGCTGTATCAGGATCGAATCAAATTAACAAGATTCAAATGATCGATCCTGAAACAGAGGGCTTCAAATAAAGAAGATGAAGTCTGATCAGTCTATAAATATAATTAAAATCCTAAGTATCACCGGGTTAGACACACAGTCCAGTGGTGGACTGTGTGCGATCATCATGTTCACGTCACGAGTTCGAGTCTTGGTCAGATCCGTATTAATAATAACCGTTTCCCTTTTTCTTTAAACCAAACACGCAAACACGCAGCAAGATGATAAGTATAATAATATTACTAAATTAGACGGGTTAGACACCCAGCCCAACTGGTTGGGCTGGGTGCAACACAACATAAGGTCGCGGGTTCGAGTGTTAACAGGCATGCCGGTTCGATTGGTTTAAAAACCTTTTTAATTAAATAAAATTCCGAATAATCTAAACAGAATATAAATATAATTAAAATCAGAAATATTTTGGGTTAGACACGTAGCTCAGTTGGTAGAGCTGCGTGCACGTATACGAGAGGTCATGAGTTTGAACCTCACTCAGCGCATATAAAAACACAGTCCGACCGGTCAACGGTCAAAAAGTCAACCTTTTTATTTTCTTTTTATTTATTTATTTAGTTGGAAAATTAATTAAAAATACCTAAAAATAAGATTTTTTTTTAAGTTAGAAAATTTCCTTAAACACACAAAAATAAATCTAACAATCCCATTAAGAGCACTAATTAAAAAAATTAATCTCAAATAAAGTTTATTTATTTACCGAATCATTTCGTTATTATTTAGGTTAGTTTTCCCTCGTCGGTTGAATCATAATATTCGTGCGCATTCATCGTCATCAAGGAACGCACCCACGGTGAGTGAATCCTTACAAATTCCCCTTTTTATTCATGTTTTGGGGTGTATCATGTGTCGCTTTAATTATTTCGTTTATTCAAACTTGTGCTATTACCATTATATGACCTAAACTTGTGATGTAAATATTGTTTGTTGTAATGTGTGTTTATATTCTTGTCAAGTTGCGTGCAAATCATTCATTAGGCCCATCAGTTCCTCGTGGGAGACGAGTTGAGCATCAGGTGCCTCATTCGATCGGCTCCGTTTGATTGAGTCTTGATCTCATTGTTCATCATTTGGTGTGTGCGTGTGCATTATTTGATATTATGTGTTTATGGTTGAATTTACATTTACGTTTATTCATATTTGGTTATGCACAATTTTATTCAAATAACCAACATAACTAATCCTTTCAAATATTTAAATAAGATTCACTCGCCAAAATTTAGATTGACCCAAGAAAACCTATTTTTACCCATGATACAGGTGATCCAGTTGAGAAAAGAAACACGTAGGATGGCCCAGAAGAATAAACAAGTTAATGCTTTGGAATGGACATTTAGTTTAGTTTCCCTTTGTAATTGTATGATTTTGTTTAATACTTTTGTTTGTAATGAAAGTGTATTTGAACATGTTATGCTTGTATGTTTATTGTAACTTCTTCTTTAAAGAGAAATAATAAATATGAAACTTTATAGTAAATGTCATGAGCTTTGATGAAAACCCAATCACGCCCCGACTGCCATTTCCGCTGCGGGTCAGGGTGTGACAAAAAATTAATCTTTTTAAGTCAAATCTTTATGGGATTGGGGTGGGAAATACGGACGCTACTTCTATGGCGGAAGTTTTGGGTTGTAATAGAGAAGATTTTCCCTTAACTGTCACACCCTCAGAATTCACATGCAGAGTTCTACTGCGAGGCGCGTGATAAACCAGGATCACAGTCATTAGTCATATTGAACGACCACTATATGAGTTTAAGAATTTTCCTGTTTGCTCATTCATGAGAAAATACTGTTATACAATTTAGTTGCGGAAGCGTAACAATTACAAAACCATAATAGCTAATGTAATTAAAAGTGATTCTAAAAGTTTGATGAAATCAATGCGACTTCGAAATGCATCCTAGTCCTGATATGTGCTACCTTAGCAACCTGAGAAAACATGTAAAATCTAGTGTCAACAATAATGATGAGTGAGTTCACAGGTTTTAGTTCACAAGTTTAAACGTAAGTGTTTCCCGCTTTTCAACCCTGAACCAGTGTCTCATAAGTTACCCTGATCCAACCCGAATCAATTTAATATTATGTAGTTTAGCAGTTCATGTTAAATGTTTAGGTAGCTAGCCTAAGTCATGTCAACAAAGTGTTAGATCCGAAGCTGACGTTGCTGCCCCTGTTGTGCCAGGCCTATCACCAACCATGGCTAAAAAGTTAGGCAAATTCTCCACTCGTGACCATCAACGTTCGATCTAACTGGCGCGACCAGTTCGAGTAGGGCTTGTCGAACCCAGTAGTAATACTAAAAATTCCCTCGCAATAATCCAATACTAACGGCATCGTAAGTGTTTAGGGGACTGACATGTGATATATGCTCCCTTGTGACCATAAGCGTATAACATAACTCTAAATAGAAAGGCGTTAATGTACCGTGATGTATGCCACCCATACATCACTGTAACGTGTACATGTTTTAAATAGAAAGCCGTTACTGTACCGTAATATAATCAACCCATATATCAATGTAACGTGTACATGTTTTCTCCCTCTGTGTTTTTGTAAACGTTTAAAGAAATAGGGGCCATGAACTCAACTTAAGTTGCTCGGTTAGATAAGTGCAAAGGAAGTAAAGGATGGAACCGCTAATCACGTCCTAACATGTCAACCGGTTCAAAGTTAGTGTGTGAACGCACACTGACAAAAAATCCTACGCGTAACTAGCACACAATACGAAACACGTAATGACAAGTTCAAAACCAGAATCATGCATGCAAAGTGTCGCTATACGAAATAGCGACCAACAACTTGTCACAAACAAAGGATAACACATACAACACTTAAATACACATAAATGTAAGTTATCATGTTTCAGCTTGTACATTCATAACTGGGCTGTTTTCGGGAAATTTTATAAAATAGTTACCACGTTCCAAAAATTCCAATCTTTCTATAGAAGGTGTCAATTAGACTGTAGAATTTTGTATAAATTTTTTCAAGTATTGGTTCCTTACCAATTATTTATAAGAATTTATTTACTAGGCTGCAGTCAGATTCGTCGCTTTCTGACTGCAGTCCACGAGAAAAATCATTTAAAAATACTCGTTTGTCCGATTGATGAAATTCCAGTTGGAGATTCCTCTGAACACCTAGGAGTATCTACTGTATACATTTCGTGACTTAAGTCTTTCCAGTTTACAGGTTATGACAGAAAATATTGGCTTCATTTTCAGTAGAAAAATGCAGCTCTGCGCGCTTGTACGATAAACGTCCTTAAAAATAGTTTTACTTATCCGAAAAATATGAAACCAATTTTAATTGAAAGCTAACATGTAAAATTTGTGTTCTATCTTTTAAAAAGTGACTAAGAGTCGTTTATTGTATCCTAAACACCTCGTACAATTCGGCTGATTTCAGCAGCCCAGTGCTGAAATAATTCAGCGATTATTTTTAGAGAAGAATACTTAATTAAGAACGATTAGAGGCACTATAAACGTATCGCAAGCAAGTAGAATATGTCCGTACATGTATGAGCAGATTGTATGTCCAAAACACATGAACCAAGTCGTGTAAACAGTGAATGATTCAACAATAACGCACTACGCATCAATTCTAACATCAAAACTCATCAATTGTCACACACCCGACCCGCAACGGAATAAAAGACGGGGCATGATTGGATTATCACCAAAGCTCATGATATTTACTAAGAAGTTTCATATTTATTTAATTCAAATTAAAATTTAAATATCCAACAAGAATTTCATACAAATACAATAAAGAAAAAAAAATCTAAATGTTTGTTCCCACGCAATAACTTGTTTATTCTTCTAGGTCATCCTAAATGTTTCTTTCTTCAACTTGATTACCTGTATCATCTGTAAAACAGAGGAATTTTTTTGGGTCAACAAAAGTCTGCGAGTGAACCTTGATAAAACATTTAAATAATTGCTTATTATGTTTATTAAAGAAAATTGTGCATAAATCACATGTGAGCAAATATATATATGTAACCAATCACAAACCACATTGAATATCTGAGATCAAGGCTCAATCAAACGGAGCCGATCTAATGAGGCACCTGATGCTCAACCCGTATCCCACGAGGAACTGATGGGCCTAATGAAATGAGTGAACTGAAATGATAAAATGAATCCACATATAAACCACTCTACAAGCAATACACATTTGATCACGAAATGATATAAGCACAAGTGTTTAAATAAAATAAAGAAATGATACGACACATGATACACCCCAAAACGTTATTAAAACTGGGAATTTATAGAGATTCACTCACATTGGGTGCGTATTCTTGATTGAAGAGGAGATCACATGAGTTGGGAGATTAACCGATGCAGGAGTACTAACCTAAAATAATATTGCGATAACTCGATAAATAAATAAACTAATATTTTTGGTTAAAAACCTTTGTTTAGATTTTAAGTTAATTTATATGATTTTTTTTATATTTCTAAGCAAAATTTGGTTTTTCTTTTAATTATAAACCATAAAATAAAATAGGAATAAAAAGAGTTAAATAAATAATATATATATATATATATAAAGAATATCTTGTCAGTCTGAAAAGACTGTCAGGCCGGTTCGTTCGGGAACTAATATGCGTGTGCGAAGACTCGAACTCGCGACCTCTCGGTTGCGTGCACGTAGCTCTTCCAACTGAGCTACGTGTCTAACCCGTTGTAATCTGGTTTTTAATTATTCATATACACAAATTAAGTCCATACAGAAATGATGAATTTAAAAAGATTTTAAAGTGATCAGACCGGTGGTGAGGGCTTGAACTCGAAACGGCGACCTGAAGTCGGTTTGCACCCGGCCCAACCAGTTGGGCTGGGTGCTTAACCCGTAAACATAGCATTTTTCATTAACTTTAACATCTTGTTGGGGAATCGGTGTGATTTGGTTCCCTTTTTAAAAAAAAATGTTTATTCAACAGTGTTGGTGGCAAGGATCGAACTCGGAGCGTGTTGGTTAAATGTGCACACAGTCCACCGCAGGACTGTGTGTCTAACCCGGTTATAACCTGAATTATATTATATATATACACGTTCTCTACTTCATCTTCTCCATTTAAATTTTACCCAGAACCTATACCCCCGCCTGAATCAATTCTTGATTCATTCCGATCTTGTTTATGATCGACCGAATATGACGTTAATTAGGAGGAGAAATTAAAAAAGCATAACGAAAAGAAATCTACCGTAAGAATAGAACCAACGACGATTCCGACGGTTGCACAATTCCGGTGATTCCAATCTTCCGACGACAAAGCTTATTGCGAGCGAGAGCAATGCGATTTCGAAGAAGGAATGTTCTTAAAATGCTTGGTTGTGGTAGTATTTATAGGGAATTCGATGATTCGGTTTCCACGATTTTGACCTCGGATTGATTGACAGCGCATTCTAGATTGAAGGATTTGCCAAAAATAACTGTTGAACAGTTGTCGGATTGAGAGAAAACGCGTGATTTGGCGAGATCTCCGGCGAGGAGATTTGCTGAAGTTGCAGGTTTTCCGCCCAGTTTACATATTTATAAAATGAGACGTAGAAGCTAACACATCTGGTGTGTGTAGCGGAGTGGTGTTGAGTGTGTGTGACTACCCGGGTGACCCGGGTTCGATCCCAGTTCCCTCTCTCTTTTTGTTTAAATTTTTGATTGATTAATTATTAAGGTTAATTTAACCTTTTATTTATTTGTTATTTCTTTAAGTCTATCGTAATTTAATTGCTGTTATTTATAGATTTTAATATCCTTATTAAATAAATAATAATAAAAATACATAACGATATATAAATACACCCTTGATTAATGAAAATGGTGCGGGTTTTCAAAACCCGTTTTACACAAATGTTACAGTATACCCTACTTTTAGAAATTTCGTCCCGA
Source organism: Scalesia atractyloides (assembly GCA_947069175.1). Taxonomy (NCBI): domain Eukaryota; kingdom Viridiplantae; phylum Streptophyta; class Magnoliopsida; order Asterales; family Asteraceae; genus Scalesia; species Scalesia atractyloides. The sequence continues at coordinate 88,996,196 of CAMTDV010000001.1, forward strand.
AATTTAAGTAGTAGTTGTAACTGGAAAAAGATGCGTGTATTTTTCGCGCATTGAGTCTTCACGTTCCCAAGTAAACTCGGGTCCTCGTTTTGACTCCCAACGTACCCTAATGATCGGAATACGACTTCGCCTCAAACGCTTCTCACCGAAATCCATGATTTCCACTGGTCTTTCAACGAAGTGCATTGACTCATCAACTTGAATGTCTTCTAGAGGTATATGGAGATTTTCGTCGGCGAGGCACTTTTTCAAGTTTGATACGTGGAACGTGGGATGAATTCTGTTAAGCTCTTCTGGTAGGTGAAGCTTGTATGCTACAAGACCTACTCTTTCGAGTATCTTGAAAGGTCCTACGTAGCGTGGTGCCAGCTTGCGCTTCTGGCCAAACGAACCACTCCCTTCCACGGTGATACTTTTAAAAGTACTTGATCACCAATGTCAAACTCCAAGGGCTTTCGTCGTTTGTCAGCATAACTCTTTTGACGACTTTGAGCCGCTAGAAGATTGTTTCGTATTTGAATGATTTTGTCGGTTGTTTCTTGAATCAATTCAGGTCCGGTGATTTGCGCTTCACCAATTTCGTGCCAACATACTGGAGATCGGCATTTACGACCATATAAAGCTTCGAAAGGAGCCATGCCGATACTTGAATGATAGCTATTGTTTTACGAAAACTCGACTAACGGTAGATGAGCGTCCCAATTCCCTTTGAAGTCTATGACACATGCTCGAAGCATGTCTTCAAGGGTTTGGATGGTGCATTCAGATTGACCATCAGTTTGAGGGTGAAAGGCGGTACTGAGGTCTAACCGTGTACCCAAAGCGGTTTGTACGGCTCACTATGTTCGTGAAGTGAAACGACCATCACGGTCTGAAATGATGCTTAACGGTACACCATGACGGCTTATGATCTCGCTGATGTAGATACGAGCTAATTTCGCGAATCGGAATGAAGTGAGATGATTTCGTTAGACGATCGATTATTACCCATATGGTGTCATACCCACTGGAGGTGCGAGGTAACCCGGTAATGAAGTCCATGGTTATGTTTTCCCACTTCCATACAGGTATTTCGGGTTGGACTAGAATTCCTGAAGGTCTTTGATGTTCAGCTTTCACCTTGGAACATGTAAGGCACTTGGAAACAAAAACAACGATATCCTTTTTCATGCCAGGCCACCAGTAGGTGTATCGTAGGTCTTGATACATCTTATCGGCTCCTGGGTGTACAGAGTATCGTGTTTTGTGTGCCTCATTCATGAGGAAATCACGAAGGTTGTCGCGATCGGGAATCAATATGCGGTTTAAATAATATAGAATACCGTCGGATTAGGTTTCAATTTTGAGTTCAGATCCACATGACAGCTCATCGCGTACATCATTTTCCATTACAGAGATATGTTGAGCTGCCCGGATTCGATCCTTGATATCGGTTATGATTTGTGAACATAGAAGACGAATAGAGTTCGCATATCCCTTTCGAATGAGCGCATCGGCCACCACGTTTGCCTTGCCAGGATGGTACCGAATTTCACAGTCGAAATCGTTGAGAAGTTCGACCCATCTTCGTTGCCTCATATTCAACTCTTTCTGGTTGAAGATATGTTGGAGTCTCTTGTTGTCAGTGTATATTTCACACTTGGTACCGTAGAGGTAATGTCTCCATATCTTGAGAGCGAACACAACGGCTCCAAGTTCCAGGTCGTGGGTGGTGTAATTCTTCTCATGAACTTTGAGTTGCCTAGAGGCATAGGCTATCACTTTTCCTCTTTGCATCAATACACAGCCTAGTCCTTGCCCTGATGCGTCGCAATAAACCACAAAGTCATCGCAATCCTCAGGGAGTGTAGGATAGGTGCGTCACAAAGCCTTTGCTTTAAAGTTTGGAAGGCCTCCTCTTGCTTAGGTCCCCAAATGAAGGGTTTTCCTTTGTGAGTCAAGGCCGTGAGCAGAACGGCGATACGGGAAAAATTGGCAATGAAGCGTCGGTAGTAACCAGCCAAACCAAGAAATGACCTAACTTTGGTAGGGGTACGTGGCGCTTTCCATTCCTGTACTGCCTTGATTTTTGAAGGATCGACATGAATCCCTTTCTCATTGATGACATGACCAAGGAATTGTACTTATCCTAACCAGAATTCGCATTTTGAGAACTTAGCGTAAAGCTTTTCAGTCCTTAGAGTGTAAGAATGAGTCGAAGGTGTCGCTCATGATCGGATTTTGACTTGGAGTAGATAAGAATGTCGTCGATGAGTGATGAAGCGGTCGAGGTAGGGTTTGCATACCCTATTCATTAAATCCATGAAGACAGCGGGGGCGTTGGTTAAACCGAAGGGCATAACCATGAACTCATAATGACCATAACGAGTTCGGAAGGCAGTTTTTGGAATATCTTCTTCGCGCACTTTAAGCTGATGATAACCAGAACAAAGGTCGATTTTGGAAAAACAGGTGGCGTCTTGAAGTTGGTCTAGAAGGTTATCAATACAAGGCAGTGGATAGCGATTCTTAACCGTCAACTTGTTGAGTTCTCTATAATCAATGCACATGCGAAACGTTCCATCTTTCTTCTTCACAAAAAGAACAGGCGCACCCCAAGGCGATGAGCTAGGACGTATGAATCCTTTGTCAGTCAGCTCTTGCATCTCGGATGGGGCTAACCTATAAGGAGATTTTGCGACCGGTGTAGCGCCAGGCACAAGATCGATTCGAAATTCGACCTCTCTCACAGGAGGAAGTCCTGAAACGTCGTCGGGAAAAACTTGCGGGAATTCTTTCACAATTAGAATATCTTCGAGCTTCCTCTCCTTGCCTTCCTTCTTGACGACGTGAGCTAGAAATGCGACGTAATTCTTGCGAAGATAACTTCGGGCTTGAAGGCAGGACATCAATTTGAGCCCTTTCGAAGGAGTTTCCCCAAAGATACGTAGTGTCTGACCGTCGGCGAGAGGAATACGAATGAACTTTTCATGGCACACTACTTCAGCGTGATGCTGGCTGAGCCAGTCCATGCCGATGATAACATCGAAACTTCCCAATTTCGTAGGAATGAAATCAATTGGAAAATCGTGATCATTTAGGTTGAGAGTAAAATCGCGTATAATGGAATTCAATGAAGTGGGTTTTCCGTCAGCAACTTCCACCGTCAGAGATTCAAGGAGATTATCACGAGGTTGGTCGAGGATAGATTCGAATTCTAAAGACACAAAGCTCTTATCCGCACCAGTATCGAATAATATGGATGCATAACTACCATTTACAAGAAAAGTACCGTTGACCACATTGTTGTCAGCCCTGGCTTGGTTGCCGTTGATATTGAAAGCTCTTCCTCTAGCAGGTGGAGGAGCTTGGTTGGCTTGGTTTACCGGGTTTGCTTGAGCTTGGGCATGGATGATGTTCACTAGGCATGGGCAAGTGTTCCTGAAGTGGTTTGGGTCCCACAATTGAAACAGGCTCGCATGGGTTGCATCATGGGTAGTTGGGTTGGTAGTAAGGTTGGGCTGCGAGTTGTACAGGCGGTATAAGTAAGGGTTGTTGGGCTTGGCCCACCATTTGATTTTGGGTTTGGTTTGGAGGTTGACTGCGGTTCGATCACTGAAGGGTACGACAGGTTTGGATGGTGTGACCCGCACGGCCACAACTTGTGCAATGTTGGCAGGGGTTTTCAGGAGGGTGATGGTATTGACAATGGTTACACTTTGGGTGTGGGCCAGTGTATGGACTTTTGAATGGTACGGCTGGAGGGGCAACTTGGGTGATTGGAGCAGCAGTGATGGGAGGGTTGGTTTGGGTGACAGCAAAGTTCTTGCCATTTCGCTTCCTCTTACTAGCAAACTTCGAGGATGAACCTGAGTGGTTTGGAGTTGGGGTCTCAATGGGTGTTTTCTTCTTTTCATCATTAAATTTGCCATTTCGAATGCGATTTTCAGTGAGTTCCCTAGCTAACTCCATTGCAGCTTCGAGTGTTGCAGGCGAAGTGCTTAAAATAGAATCTTGGATTTTCGAGGGGAGGCCTCGAATGTAGTGTTCAATTAGGCGGTATAATGGGGTGAACAGATTGGGGACCATCTGGTTCAACTCGAGGAATCTCTTATTGTATGAAGTGTGGTCTCCTTCCTTTTGTTTCAATGCGTGAAACTCGTCTTCTAGCTTTTTGATTTCGCTTCTTGGACAGAAGCGTCTCGTCATGATTTCCCTTGGCTCTTCCCATGTTAAGGCCATGGCATCTTCAACACCTCGCTTACCCTTTTCCGTGTTCCACCAGGTAAGGGCTACCCCAAACAATCTTCCAGTCGCGTAACGCACCTTACGGTCCTCGGGACAGTCGCAATTGAGAAAGTTGTTTTCCATCTCTTCAAACCAGTGAAGGAGAGCGGTGACACCTTCAGTCCCTTCATATTTTGGGGGATCGCAAGACTTGAAGTGTTTGTAGGTGCATTTGGGAGTTTTGGGAGGAGGGTTGACGACGCTTAAGTCTTCTTGGTTGGGAGGGTTGATGGGATTAGCGGTGAGAGCTTGCTGAACTTGTAGCACGATGTCAGGAAGCACTGCGGCCATTTGCTTAGCAATTTGCGTGGCCAAGCGTTCGTTTGACTTTCCTGACCTTCTACCTCCACGTAATTGCCTAGCCGACATCTACAGGAATATAAGTAGGAAGATTGCGACTTCAAGAATTTCTTAGGTGTCATGTGTCGTAAAAAAGAATGAAAACAACATAACTGAAAATAATTTAACTATATCCATAGGATGTCTTGGGTTTGCTCATGTTTTGGCCTCCAAATGTCCCCTATACCATTGTCTGTGTAGTCATGTGGGCCCCCATGACTATTGGGCTTGGTAGGATTCACATTGGTGTCGGCGGGTTAACACTCGCACCACCTGAATGAAAATCGTAAAACATGATTACGAGATGTATGGTCGGAGGGTGTCCAGGTGTGGACACAATGACAGCTCAAAGTGGGGTTAGTTCACACGACGTTTGGTATAGCATGCTTTGGCCTAATAGGTCCTTCGTACTCTCATCGTTAGTCCCCAGGTTGGTCCTTTATTTTGGAATTATACGAATGCCAAGCCTAGACAGGATGTTCCGACTACTGGTACTTGTACCCTTCCAGTTACTACATGCCCGTCGTGAAAACTCACTTTGATGTGAATTGAAAAATATGAAAACATTGCAAAAATCTTCGAAAAGAAATAACGGAAATTGTGAAATTGTGAGGTGTGTGCTTTCATAGATATGATATGAGGGTATGATCTATGATGAGCATTGCATACTAACATGTACTTATGAGAATGTTTGCATAATGTTGTGTGTGAATATAAACATGAAACATATAAACATCATGAATTTTGCATATAACACATAGACAATTTAAATCTAGTCAACTATAGTATAGGCTCTAAAGGTCCTATATCTCTATAGTCACAAGCTCTGATACCAATCTGTCACACCCCGACCCGCAGCGGAATAAAAGACGGGCCATGATTGGGTTATCACCAAAGCTCATGATATTTACTAAGAAGTTTCATATTTATTTAATTCAAATTAAAATTTAAATATCCAACAAGAATTTCATACAAATACAATAAAGAGAAAAAATCTAAATGTTTGTTCCCACGCAATAACTTGTTTATTCTTCTAGGCCATCCTAAGTGTTTCTTTCTTCAACTTGATTACTTGTATCATGTGTAAAACAGAGGAATTCGATGATTCGGTTTCCACGATTTTGACCTCGGATTGATTGACAGCGCATTCTAGATTGAAGGATTTGCCAAAAATAACTGTTGAACAGTTGTCGGATTGAGAGAAAACGCGTGATTTGGCGAGATCTCCGGCGAGGAGATTTGCTGAAGTTGCAGGTTTTCCGCCCAGTTTGCATATTTATAAAATGAGACGTAGAAGCTAACACATCTGGTGTGTGTAGCGGAGTTGTTGTTGAGTGTGTGTGACTACCCGGGCGACCCGGGTTCGATCCCGGTTCCCTCTCTCTTTTTGCTTAAATTTTTGATTGATTAATTATTAAGGTTAATTTAACTTTTTATTTATTTGTTATTTCTTTAAGTCTATTTTAATTTAATTGCTGTTATTTATAGATTTTAATATCCTTATTAAATAAATAATAATAAAAATACATAACGATATATAAATACACCATTGATTAATGAAAATGGTGCGGGTTTTCAAAACCCATTTTACACAAATGTTACATCAATAATCATCCTACATGCATAAAACCCGTAACCCTAATACACGAACACAAGGATTTCGGACCAAACTCAGATTGCATGTCATTCATATCACAAGGATTCGAGCATATGACAACTTTTACATCACTCCTAATCATCACAATGCAAAAATCATGCAAAACATGTAAACCCTAGTGCATATAACATCATCTAAACGTAAAGTTAAGGCATACCGAGAAGCAAACGTGTTCGGGGATGATCAAGGGAGACTCAGGGCTGCACAAAATCGAGGTGGCGGGGCTGCCTTGCGCGAACGAGAGGGGGGGGGGGGTTGTCGCTGACGTTGCACACAAGAGAGGGGAGAGGGAGCTAGGGTTTGCAAATTCTTTTTTTTAAACCTCCATGCATACATACGTATACATAACTAAAGGGCCAAGGGAGGGGGCGGTTTGGGCTAGTTTTTGGGCCGAGAGGGAGAGGGTGACGGATTGGGTTTGTTTGGTTACGGAATCGAATCATTTCACAAGCTCGGTTCGGTTCGGCTATTTTTAAATCGTTAAATAACTACATATATTACAACTCGACAATCTATTCGCGACACGAAGTTTATAACTATTAAATCACGTAATCGAAGCGTGACATGATAATTCCACAAACGTCTAATAACACGTAGCACGTAATTCAGATACGACTCGCTAAAATTCTCAAACATCGTGTATTCTCGTAATACTAAAGTTAGCGTAATTATAGCGTGCACGTAATTAATTCTTCGAATTAAATTAGCATAGGAATAAATAACAATAAAGTTGCGCGTTTAAAATACCTGAACCAGGATGTCACATTATCCCCATGTTGAAAGAATTTCCGTCCTGAAAATTGAGTGAGTAAACGCAGTTAAGCATGCAAACACACGGAAGTTCAGTTTGTTCGAATGGTACAAGAAAATCCCAGGCTGTCACATAATCCCCATTTTAAGAGAATTTTCGTCCTGAAAATTTAATAAGCACGATTTGAAAAATGTTAGAGTGAGGGGATATTTTCGAGTTGCCACATTCTTCCCCAGTTAAAAGAATTTCGCCCGAAATTCAGTTCGCGCTACTTGGATTTTGTGATTCGGTTGCAAAAAGGTGAGGATATTTGTCTTTCGTTTGATCCTCTCTTTCCCAAGTGTACTCCGGTCCACGCTTAGAGTTCCAACAAACCTTGACAATCGGTATTTTACTATGTCTTCGTGTTTTGATCTCTCGGTCCATAATTTCGATTGGTTCCTCAATGAACCGTAGTTGTTCGTCCACATGGATCTCATCCAGTGGAACGATTAGTGTTTCATCTGATAGACACTTCTTCAGATTTGAGACATGAAAAATGTTGTGAACTCCACCGAGTTCATCAGGAAGGTTCAACTCATAAGCTACTTAACCGATTTTCTTTGTGATTTCAAAAGGGCCAACGTATCGCGGGTTTAGTTTACATATTTTGCCAAAACGAATCACGCCCTTCCAAGGCGATACCTTCAGTAGGACCTGATCACCTACTTGAAATGCTAAAGGTTTGCGTCGTTGATCGGCATAGCTCTTTTGGCGATCCCGAGCTGCCGCCATACGATTTCGGATTTGTACTACCTTTTCAGTTGCCTCCAAAACCAACTCTGGACCAGTGATTTGACTATCACCAACTTCCGCCCAGCAAACGGGCGATCGGCATTTTTGTCCATGCAACGCCTCGAATGGTGCTGCTTAGATACTTGTGTGATAGCTATTGTTATAGGAAAACTCTACCAAAGGTAGATGTTTCTCCCAGCCTTTACCAAAGTCAATTACACACGCTCTAAGCATGTCTTTGAGGGTCTGAATGGTACATTCACTTTGACCATCAGTCTGAGGATGATATGCTGTGCTCAAATCGACACGTGATCCCAAGGATTTCTGTGCTGATTGCCACAAATGAGAAGTAAAACGTGAATCACGGTCGGATATGATGGATATTGGCACTCCGTGCCGGCCTACTACTTCCTTCAAATTGATGTCTGCGAGTGTATGAAACTTGTCAGTTTCCTTGATTGCCAGAAAGTGTGCAGACTATGTCAGTCGATCAAGAATCACCCAGATGGTGTCGTTTCCTTGCTGGGATCTGGGTAAGCCAGTGACGAAATCCCTGGAAATTTGCTCCCATTTTCATGTTGGGATCTCTGATTGTTGAAAGTCCTGACGGCTTTTGGTATTCAACCTTAACCCTAGCATAGGTCAAGCTTTTACTAACATAATTCGCTATGTTAGCTTTCGTGTGGGGCCACCAGTACAAAGTCTTGAGGTCCTGATACATCTTGTGAGAACCAGGATGCACCGAGTAATGAGACTTGTGTGCTTCATCCATCACAAACTCTCGTAAGTTTCCATAGAATGGGGCCATACACGTTCCATGAAGTAATAAATGTCGTCTTCCTTGCATTGAAGTTTCTTCTCCATGCCCAGTAGGGATTCTGCTTTGAGGTTCTCTTCCTTCAGTGCTTCAATCTGAGCGTCACAAATCTGGGTAGGAAGACTGGAGTGGGTAGAAAGCTGTAACGCACGTACACGCTTAGGTTTGGTATCCTTATGACTGAGGGCATCGGCCACCACGTTGGCCTTGCCTGGATGATACTAGATCACGCACTCCTAGTCGTTGAGGAGTACAACCCATCGACGCTGTCGTATGTTCAACTCCTTCTGATTGAAGATATGCTGGGGACTCTTGTGATCGGTGTAGATGGTGCACTTGGTACCGTACAAGCAATGTCTCCCTATCTTGAGTGCAAAAGCTACTGCTCTCCAACCCCCAAACCGTGGGTAGTGTAGTTCTTTTCGTGAACCTTGAGTTGGCGTGATTGTGTAAGCGATGAGTTTCTCATGTTGCACCAACACGTAACTTAGTCCTTGGATAGACGCGTCACAGTAAACAACGAAATCGTCTGTGCCTTCTGGTAATGAAAGAATGGGTGTACTACAGAGTTTCACCTTCAACTGTTGAAACACGGATTACTGAGCGGTCTTTCGAGTTAGAGTAGCGAGGGTTTGTGCCTATGATCAAGAAAAGCGGGCTTCGCAACGTCAGAAGTCGTTCGTTAGAAGCTAAACATAAGGTTGTTTGTGTGGTAGGGGCTCCATGGTAAGGTGTAGGTATCGTTCGGATTCCTACTAGTTCTTGGAGTAGATTCGGATGTCGTTAAAGGAAAAACAAGTGGCATATTCGTCATGGTACGCTAAATTCGAATGTCGTGACTGGGAACCTGCCTCGTTCGTATCGATTTCTAAGGATAGTCCTCGTGATACCTCCATATCTCTGATATTCATGGCCCATTGCTCCTCGAGTAAAGTTCGTAGAGAGTAACCCCTCCAAGCGAGAGTTCGCGAAGAATGTGGTTAGGATGAGGATCATAGAATCCGGGAAGTATATCCCGAATGGATGTGGAAACATGTAAAAAGGGTAGTCACAATCAATGCGTAAGCGTGTCAGGATCCGTAACAGAGGTTTACTTGATGTCAGGGGTATAGCTGGTCGTATACAAGTTTGCATAAGGTAAAAAAAATGAAAAACGCCATTGTCAAAAAGGGGTGTCACGTGCATATATCAATCATAACAAGAATTTACCATCGAAAAATGGTTGCCGCACGAGTTTGTAATGTTAAGATTCACTGAAACCTCCGTCTAATTTGTTGGGCTCGCCCACATGCGAAGGGGGAATAATTCACTTTGATCCATGAACTTAGATGAGTGTGCAATTTATCGTGTGGGTAAGCAACCAAATTCGAAGGAGTTTCCTTAGGTTGTGTGAATGAATCTAAAATATGTCTGTGTAGTCAAGAGGCTTCAAAGAAAGGACGCGAAAACATGTTTAAGAGGCTATGATCGTATCAACAATTCATTACCATCCTCAAGGTTTCAAGAAGTGATCACCAAGGATCAAAAAGACAAGTTCACCGAGTTCTTAAAAAAATTGAACACATATTTGATGGGAGATTATGCGTAAAGTTTCGAAGATGTAGTGCGACCACGACAATGGGGTGGGAGATTTGTCTACGTCATCAACAGTAACTAACTGTCGCATTAAACAGTAAGCATCGATCAGTGCAATGGCTAGGAGATAGACTAGCTCAGAAGGGAAAACTGTTATGGAATAACTATTCTAGCAATACGAGGAGTAAGATTATTGTATATGTCATCATGTTTATCTAGGTGTTAATAACTTACATCTTGTTTTCTGATGTCCATAAGATGATGGGACCATTTTATGGAAATCCGTTTGTAGGGTTGGATATGTTGCAAGGTACATTTGGTTAGACTAAAGATTAGCGACAGGACCGAGTATAAGGGGTCAAAGGAAATTTTATAGTTAAGGCAAGGGATAAGGTGTGAGCGTACGAGTACGCAATAATTCGTTTATATGTTGATGTTGAAGGGTTTACCCTATGATTTCTGATAGGGTTTCAATCGAGATAACAGGTTCTGATGAGAATCTTAGTTTCACTAAGACTCGTATATGAGAAAAGAAATAAATAAATAAATAATAACGAGGGATTCCATTGACGATAGCTCAATGTGTCTAAAAAAGATCTTAAATCTAATTGTTGCGTCCATCAACTGCTAGACAAGTTTAACGACACCAGTTAGTCGTTGAATGAGTTACAAGAGATTCTATTGACAGTGGAAGTTTTAAATATGAGATTCACAGGTTAGGATAATTTATCCACACACAAGGTTTCACAAGGGTTCACATACATCGCAAATTACTATTACGTGTGCACCTGTAATGATAAGTTGGTTTACATGTACACCCTAGTTCCATCTATCTTGTGTCAAAATGTCCCTCAGATTTAATTTTTCGAGTACAAAGTGTTGTCAAAATGACAGGGTTATCAAAAGCTTAGTCAATAATCCAAATGTTGATAAACTCAGAGTTATATCAGAAAGAGTAATGTAGGATCAATTGATCTGAGGATCTACTCAAGTTGAAACACACCATGAGAATCCAATCCAACGGATCGTAGAGGTAAGAGTGCGCATGGAACAAACATGCACATGAATTGTTACTTCAAGAGATGAAACTGGTTCATTAACGTAGGTTACCAGGAAAAGCAAGGCTACTGTTCCACCATCCGAGTCAGGTTAGAGTTCTGGTGTGCAATAGGCAAAGTGTTCTTAGTTTCATGGTCAATCATTCTCTCGAAGAATATCAACCAAAGATGTAGAATCGTGGATCGGGAAAAATGATGACATCTCGATGTCAATGGTTTCTGCAATAATGTGTGCAACAAACTGCTCTAACGCAGGGTTCCTCACGCCAGGGCCACCTGCTCAGGTTGAAAGAAAGTAGAACTAGTGGGGCTGGGGTAATGTCGTTGCTAGGTAGAGAAAGGACTCGTTTTCGATAACTCTACTCCCAAGAGATATGCATCAATGTTGTATGTCGTCCCAATCATGGACTTGAGAAAGCTCACCATACCCGATAGTACCATCGGTAGGCTCAAGCTAGTGTTTTGCTCATCTGTGTGGTGTAGGAAGAAGTACAGATGATTGTGATGGGAAACACTCCTCTAGAGGCTCCGTCTCATGGCCCTCAGATAGGAGTAGATTCACGTTGTTGGCGATCCCACGAACATCGCCACTAGGGATGAAGATACAAAGACTTTGGTGTGTTCCTCGTCAGTAGAGGGTTAAATGGATGATGTCGACATGCCTACAATTTCAATGTAAGTTTTGATGCGATGTACATAGGCATATCATGTATGGGTGTTCTTGTATGTCAGGTATGTGTGTTTGTGTTGGTGTGTGACTAATGCATTGTCTAAGGCTTTAGACTAAGTCTACTCTCTAATGCAAACCTAGTTCACTATAACCATTGGCTCTGATACCAATCTGTCAAACCCTCAGAATTCACATGCGGAGTTCTACTGCGAGGCGCGTGACAAACCAGGATCACAGTCATTAGTCATACTGAACGACCACTATATGAGTTTAAAAATTTTCCTGTTTGCTCATTCATGAGAAAATATTGTTTATACAATTTAGTTGCGGAAGCGTAACAATTACAAAACCATAATAGCTAATGTAATTAAAAGTGATTCTAAAAGTTTGATGAAATCAATGCGACTCCGAAATGCATCCTAGTCCTGATATGTGCTACCTTAGCAACCTGAGAAAACATGTAAAATCAAGTGTCAACAATAATGATGAGTGAGTTCACAGGTTTTAGTTCACAAGTTTAAACGTAAGTGTTTCCCACTGGTTCAACCCTGAACCAGTGTCTCATAAGTTACCCTGATCCAACCCGAATCAGATTAATATTATGTAGTTTAGCAGTTCATGTTAAATGTTTAGGTAGCTAGCCTAGGTCATGTCAACAAAGTGTTCGATCCGAAGCTGACGTTGCTGCCTCTGTTGTCTCAGGCCTATCACCAACCATGGCTAAAAAGTTAGGCAAATTCTACCCCTCGTGACCATCAGCGTTCGGTCTAACTGGCGCGACCAGTTCGAGTGGGGCTTGTCGGGCCCAGTAGTACTACTAAAAATTCCCTCGCTGTTATCCAATACTAATGGCATCGTAAGTGTTAAGGGGACTGACATGTGATATATGCTCCCTTGTGACCATAACCATATAACATAACTCTAAATAGAAAGGCGTTACTGTACCGTGATGTATGCCACCCATACATCACTGTAACGTGTACATGTTTTAACAAGAAAGACGTTACTGTACCGTAATATAATCAACCCATATATCAATGTAACGTGTACATGTTTTCTCCCCCTGTGTTTTTGTAAACGTTTAAAGAAATAGGGGCCATGAACTCACCTTAAGTTGCTCGGTTAGATAAGTGCAAAGGAAGTAAAGGATGGAACCGCTAATCACGTCCTAACATGTCAACCGGTTCAAAGTTAGTGTGTGAACGCACACTGACACAAAATCCTACGCGTAACTAGCACACAATACGAAACACGTAATGAGAAGTTCAAAACCAGAATCATGCATGCAAAGTGTCGCTATACGAAATAGCGACCAACAACTTGTCACAAACACAGGATATCACATACAACACTTAAATACACATAAATGTAAGTTATAATGTTTCAGCTTGTACATTCATAACTGGGCTGTTTTCGGGAATTTTTATAAAATAGTTCCCACGTTCCAAAAATTCCAATCTTTTTATAGAAGGTGTCAATTAGACTGTAGAATTTTGTATAAATTTTTTCAAGTATTGGTTCCTTACCAATTATTTATAAGAATTTATTTACTAGGCTGCAGTCAGATTCGTTGCTTTCTGACTGCAGTCCACGAGAAAAATTATTTAAAAATACTCGTTTGTCCGATTTGACAGAAAACATTGGCTTCATTTTCAGCAGAAAAATGCAGCTCTGCGCGCTTGTACGATAAACGTCCTTAAAAATAGTTTTACTTATCCGAAAAATATGAAACCAATTTTAATTGAAAGCTAACATGTAAAATTTGTGTTCTATCTTTTAAAAAGTGACTAAGAGTCGTTTATTGTATCCCAAACACCTCGTACAATTCGGATGATTTCAGCAACCCAGTGCTGAAATAATTCAACGATTATTTTTAGAGAAGAATACTTAATTAAGAACGATTCTAGGCACTATAAACGCATCGCAAGCAAGTAGAATATGTCCGTACATGTATGAGCAGATTGTATGTCCAAAACACATGAACCAAGTCGTGTAAACAGTGAATGATTCAACAACAACGCACTATGCATCAATCATAACATCAAAACTCATCAATAATCATCCTACATGCATAAAACCCGTAACCCTAATACACAAACACAAGGATTTCGGACCAAACTCAGATTGCATATCATTCATATCACAAGGATTCGAGCATATGACAACTTTTACACCACTTCTAATCATCACAATGCAAAAATCATGCGAAACATGTAAACCCTAGTGCATATAGCATCATCTAAACGTAAAGTTAAGGCATACCGAGAAGCAAACGTGTATGGGGATGATCAAGGGAGACTCAGGGCTACACAAAATCGAGGTGGGGGGCTGCCTTGCGCGAACGAGAGAGGGGGGGTTGTCGCTGACGTTGCACACAAGAGAGGGGAGAGGGAGCTAGGGTTTGCAAATTCTTTTTTTTAAAACCTCCATGCATACATACGTATAAATAACTAAAGGGCCAAGGGAGGGGGCGGTTTGGGCTAGTTTTTGGGCCGAGAGGGAGAGGGTGACGGGTTGGGTTTGGTCCGCAAGGGTGTGGGTGGCGGGTTGGGTTTGTTTGGTTACAGAATCGAATCATTTCACAAGCTCGGTTCGGTTCGGCTATTTTTAAATCGTTAAATAACTACATATATTACAACTCGACAATCTATTCGCGACACGAAGTTTATAACTATTAAATCACGTAATCGGAGCGTGACACGATAATTCCATAAACGTCTAATAACACGTAGCACGTAATTCAGATACGACTCGCTAAAATTCTCAAACATCGTGTATTCTCGGAATACTAAAGTTAGCGTAATTATAGCGTGCGCGTAATTAATTCTCCGAATTAAATTAGCGTAGGAATAAATAACGATAAAGTTGCGCGTTTAAAATACCTGAAAAAACCAGGATGTCACATTAACCTATTTAGGAATTATAGTGGGTGCCAATATGAACAGGCTTAACAATTGGAAACCGATTATCAAGACTCTTGATAAATGGTTATCCATTTTGAAAGCTAAAACTTTATTGATCGGGGAGACTCACTTTGATTAGGATGACTTTGGAGAGTCTCTCTATATACTATTTCTCTCTATATAATTCCAATGGATCTAATTGACATATTAGAAGCTAACATGAGGAAATTTTTATGGGCTGGGTAAACAATGCGAATAAAATTCACTGGGTGGCTTGGGATTGGGTAACTCTTCCAAAAATAAAAGGGGTCTGGGTATAAATTGTCTTAAAAAGGTGAATGAAGCGTTGCTGGCTAAGTGGGTGTGTAGATATAGGGTGGAGAACCAAAGCTTATATGAAGGAAAGTGGTGGAGGCTTGTCATTATAAGCATAGAGGTTGGGGTTTTTTGCCATACAATATCTCTATTACAAGTTGCTGGAGCAATATTGCTAAAGTGGATCTTAAATTGAAACTGAATGGGAAATGCCATCAGAGTTCCATTTATGGAATCATGGGGAATGGGAGGGACATTAGATTTTTTATTGATACGTGGTTGGTGATATTCCGTTCAAAGACAGGTGGCTTCATCTTTTTAACCTGGAGACGGAAAAGATGTGTAAAGTTGTGGAGAGGATCTATAGGGAGGAGGGGATGTTTGGAGGTGCGTAGAAGTGGCAAAGAGACCTAGAGACAGAGGTAGAGTGGTTTGAATGGCAGGGTTGTCAGGACGTCTTAGCGGAGGTGCGGCTGTTAAACACTACTGATAGATGGAATGGACAGGAGATGACACAGGGATATTTTCGGTTAAGCGGTCAAAACGCTGATGGAGGCTAACAGAGGAGGTGGAAAGGGTATGGATTTTAAATGGTGCAAATAAGTTCCGCTAAAATGTAACATTATGGCCTGGAGAGCCAATCTTGATAAATTAGATACTTGAGTGAATTTGAGGAGGAGAAACGTAAACATTTCTTCGGTTCTATGCTTGATGTGCGATGAGTGTGAGGAAACGACGAAACATTTACTCACGACTTGTATTTTTGCAAATAAAGTTTGGGTTAGTTTTAGCTCATGGTATAAAATTCCTTCTTTGTTTGTGTTCGCGGTTAAAGATTTAATGGATATGCACAGCTATATACGAATGTGAAAAAAAGCGAATAAGATTATTTATGGTGTGATTTTAATCACGGTTTGGTATATTTGGAAAGGGAGAAACGAGTCTTTGTTTCATAACAAAAAATGTAGTCCGCATGATGTGATATGTTAGGTAAAGTCTAAGGTTTTATTTAGCTCAAGAACATGTCTTCCTTTAAAAACATTAGATGGAAGAATTAGTGTAATTCTCCTTTGTATATGTTGTAATTTTGACATCTTGCCCGTTTAGGTCGGGAGCCTGTACATCGTTTGACCTTTACCCGTTTGGATTAGAGGTGTGTTTATTGAAATTTAATTTCCAAAAAAACGTATTATTGTTATAATTAGGTTGCTCATCCCTAGAGTTTACCACACATCCTTTTTATATAAAGAAGCACACTTTATCACCACACAAGTTTGTATAAAATGTCATGCCGGCATATGTGTGAGAATATAAACAAAAACTTATTAATTTATGCCTTTTGTTTCCCTCAAATTTTATGACTTTTCAGTACATCCTACAGCCACACACCCCAAGTGTAAGTGTCTTTTCAGTGTGTCAAGCCTATTTGTAACTATATTTATACTAAAACTTTTGTTTTGAGTTAATTGAAGTAACCATATGTTATTTGTGATATTAATTTTATTTTAACTATTTATAAATTATGAAATAATATTTACGTATTTAGTTATTAATCAATTTTAATGTCAAGCAATGAGCCTTGTGAAAAATTAATTAATAATATTTGTTTTTGGTTAAACAGTATCATTTAATTTTCGAGATATCTTCAATCCTATATCTATTTTTTCAACTAGTTCAATACAATAATTAACTCATCTTCCTTTCTCAAAACATAAGCATAACAAAAATAAACCAAAAAATTTATATGTTCACTGAAAAGAGTATAAAATCTAAAGAATATATGGATGGCGCAAAATAAAAAGGAGAATAGAATCACCTTCTCAATAGATTTCATCTCTATTGGTCAATTCCTATTTTTATCAAAATGGTGTGTCAAATATTTCAATAAAATACAATAATAATAAAAAAATCAAACTATATCATATTCTATTTTGAAATGGTGATACATATGAGTTTACCAAATGGTGTGGGAAATATATTTCAATAAAATAAAATAATAATAAAAAATCAAACTATATCATATTTTATTTTGAAATGGTGATACATATGAGTTTACCAAATGGTGTGGGAAATATATTTCAATAAAGTAATAATAAAAAAAATCAAACTATATCATATTCTATTTTGAAATGGTGACATATGAGTTTACCAAATGGTGTGGGAAATATATTTCAATAAAATACAATAATAAAAAATCAAACTATATTATATTCTATTTTGAAATGGTGATACATATGAGTACCAAATGGTGTGGAAAATATATTTCAACAAAATACAATAATAATAAATCAAATTATATCATATTCTATTTTGAAATGGTGATACATATGAGTTTACCAAATGGTGTGGAAAATATATTTCAACAAAATACAATAATAATAAATCAAATTATATCATATACTATTTTAAAATGGTGATACATATGAGTTTACCACTCTTGAAAAATTCAACACTTTTTGGCCTTGACCATGGCTCCATGTTTCATTCCAGATTCAAGCATTGCATCCAAAACTGCAACATCTTGTGCACCTTCACTATATGACAACCGAGCTTCGCCTTCTAAGTCCTAACCCGTATTAGAGTCGGGTCAAATATCAGATCAGCTTATACGAGCGTGCACCCCACACCTCCTAAGTCCTAACCCGTATTAGAGCTTATTCTAATATCCCTTATGTCTGCTGTAAATCTCGATTACATAAAATGGTTTATGACGGTAAATCACCAACAATAAGATGGATGTCACACGCGTTATTATAATTCGAACAATGATATTATTACTATGATATCTATCTTTGAATACAACTTTTTTTAGGTTGTGGTCAACTTTCAACCAAATTTGACCCGTTTCCTGTCTAGCTATTTAATCAGATCAACCCATTCACACAAGTAAATGAGATGAAATTGACACCACTACAGTCTACACAATATTGATAGCTTTTGATTTGGATCCATAAGATTCTGGTGCTTTTTCATTATTAAGGGAAAGTTTGAACATTTAAATAAATTTCAAACATTTTCATCTATCTATTTGGCTATTCAAAAGTTGCATTTTTCATAGGTTGGGCGTGATGCCGTGATGGTCAATTTTGTGGCCCACTATCTAAATACCAAAAGTTACTCATAAAAGCATATGCATTCTCTATTAAATTTACCTAATTTTAGTGCTAACAATGGTGACAGTTTCAACTCATTTACTTATGAATGAGTCAATCTGGGTTGTGTTATCTCAAACAGGTCAAGTGAAAAGATTTAGCTAAAAGCCTAAAAGTGAAACTGGGCAAATGAGTCAAACAAGTTGAAAGTTGCCCAAAGTTTATCTTTAATGCATATATCATTTTTAAACTATTCTTATTTATAAGTTATTTGGCAACCTCTGCACCAGTAAGAGGTCTAACTGGGTAAGAGACTCTGAACCAGTCTGTGTTGTGCTGAGCCAATTAGGCTATAGGGTGTGGTCATGACCCTTGTGACCATCACGACGCTCCACGTTAGCGCCATGTCACCCACCTCTAATCCACTATCCAAAACCTCTACCCTAAGGGTGTGTTCATGATCCAAACCACTATCCTCTTATTTATTTTAATTTATTTTTGTCTAAAGGAAAAGGAAATATTGGAAAAAGGAAAAGGAGGTACATGGTTGCCGTGATTTAATCCACGCGAACCATGGTGGATGAATGAGGGGGGTGGTGTAGCAATTGATTAATGTTCTACGTGGCAATCAATGACCAAAGCATGCCCCGCATACCCTTCCACCTAAGAGTAGGCGATGTGATGGTGGGTCGAGGAGGTGGTGCATGAGTGGTCGAGTGAGGGTTATAAACACAGGTGAAGGGACAAAGGAGTAAAATTTTTGTTTAGCATTGTATTTTGAAACTTAATTGGTAAGAGGCTTGCTTTGTGATTCAGAGGTGCCCTTTGGTAAAAGAAACACACTTAATGCTGAGATAACCTCTTAATGAAATCATTAAGAGTCTGCCAAACAGCCCCTTAAACTATTAGAGCAATAATATGGTTTTTTTAGTCATAATTAACACATTAAGGGTCATGGGTCAACCCACCTCGCTCTGTTTTCATACGTACTGAAATTAATCATGTGAAAAGATTTGTTTAGATTTGTTAGAAGGTATATATCCTTTCCTTTCCATTACATTTATGTTTTGTATTTACAAAGGGTTTTACTTGAGGTCTTGCAGGAAAATGTTTTGACAAAGATGCCATATCAATTCTTCATGAAAATGAAAAGGGGGAAACAATAGGAAAAAGAGAGAGAAAATTACCATTCTTAACCCTGCAATGTAATGTACACCCATGTCTAGAGTAATTTATGACAGGTCAGTTAACACAACATAACTCGTCATGAAGTTAAACATGTTAGTGTTTGGGATAAACATGTTTGAGTCATAAATGGGTCGACACGTTGATGACACATTTAAAAGGATTCAACCCACTTCATCCGTTTATGACATGCAGAAGTCAGAGCATGTTTAACTTATCGTAATAGGTCAACATGACATGTTTATGACACATTTATCAGAACGAACTAGTTTTATATATTTATAAACAATTAAGTATATTTTAGTCAAATACGGATTGTAAATTTTGGAAAACTTTATCGTGGACTTATTATCTCTTAACCACGTGTGCTGAGCCGTGTCAATAGGTGTGTTAAATATAAAGCTATTGTTCAAAGTTATTACAACCCGAAATTGTTCAGACAAAACACCAAAACATAAAAACCAAAAAAGTGGGCTCGGGCCTTGTCTAAAGTATCCTTCATTACCCACTATTGTGCCATCACCTCCGGCACCACCTTCAACCTTCTCTCTAACCTCCTTCTGCACCCCGCTAGTTTCTACTTCACCCGCATCCACAGCTGCCTTCTCCGGCTTCTCATGACCACCAAGGTTCCTCAAGGCCATCTCCCAGGAAGACCTATCAAAACCAGGATCACCAGCCTCCCTGGCCATCTTGATCCTGGATTGAAGGATAGCCTTGGCAGCACTGAGTTTAGACTGCTCCGTTGCATCCTTCACCTGTTCGTTAGTAGCAGTTTCGGTATCCTGCAACAGGATCTCTAGTGCCTTCTTCTCCTTCTCGAGCTTGGACATATCCTTGTCCCTGGCAACAACAATGGAGCCGCATTCCAGACATACTCTCCTTGTATTCAGCGATCCTCTTTTCATAGTGGATCTTCACGCGGCTATACTCCAGCAAAACAGTAGACGAGGTTCAAGATACAGGATCCTCATGAAAAGGTAAAATACAATGACAAGATCAAGGATCCTCCCTCAGTTAGAGCATCATGGAGGCATTTCTCAATGGCGAAGAGGTCGCCCTCTAGTTCGGAGGTCTTTCTCCTCTTTGACCCAGACTTGGCTCTGGTCATGACCTTGCGAGGCTCAGGAGCAGGGACCATCTTCATTGGCTCCTTCTTGGTTGCCTTAGAGATTATGATGCCGTTGATATCATCATTGGCAAAGGATGCAGACTTAGAGGTGGATTTTTGAACACCTGACCATCAAACATCAAAAAAGATAAGTTCTTGGCTTAATTTTTATTGTCTATTACACTATACATTCTATAATTACTTACTTAACATAATGTAGGAGGAGGAGGTTTGAACGTCTTTAGCAGGATCCTGGATCCTTATTTTGAATGTTCTATCTATAGGATCGAGCTCCAGAAAAGCTTTTGTACGGTCAGTAGCTTCGGGATGTTCAACAAGGCTTGCAAAATTCTTCACTGTAAAATGAAAAAAAATCAATAGACGATCAGAGTGTAAGAAAGTTACATGCAATAATCCTATCTCGTACCCTTTGAGATCCACCTAAGAGGCAAAGTATCCCCCTCGGTATGGAATCCCTCCTAACAAAGAAGAACTGATTCTTCCAAGAAGAATCGTTTTGGGTGGTTTTTAGGACAAGAATCGGCTTGTGGGCTTTGGATTTGAACAGGAACCGATTGGAGCCATGGGTAACTAGGGCATACAGGTAGGCTAACTCAGGAAGGTCAAACTACGACCCCTCCTTCTCGATAATCTCCTCTATGGTGAACAAAGCTCTCCGTAGCATTGGCATAGCCTGGCTATAGCTAATGCCGATGTGCCCGAAAAAGCTCTGGGTCAAGGAAGGAAAAGGGTATGAAAACCCTAGGAGAAAGGGGAGTGCGAGAAAGTAGATCCAGGTTTCCAACACGGCGTCGCTTCGTATGGACGGGGTCAAAGGATCGAAAAATGGTTCCTAGAGGAAAGCAGGACTTGAGGTTCTGGATTTCTTGGTCAGTGAACTTACGGATCTCAGATGAAGGGTCCTTTAACATGTTTTGTGATTGGGGTGTGTCATCGGACTTCTTAGAGTTGGATTTTAATGAGGAACGAGTATGCATAGTTGCCGGAATTCAGAAACTTTCAGAAAAGTTAGAGAGAAAGAAGAAAGATTACCTGAATAATGAGACCGATATAGGATTTATGATAATGCTCTCCAGATTTAAAAGAAAGGGAGTTATCTATTTCCCTATAAGTCGCTATGATGGTTTATAGCCTGAGCGAGTCCCATCATATACCCCTAACGGCTACTTGGAATTAAGGCAATATGACAGCTGTGACTTATCATCACAACCACCATATTGGGGGCAATTGTTAGGACTGGTTTTAATTCCTTATGGATTAGTGATCCTTCTGTGTATCCCGGATATGTATTCTTAAAATGTATAGCGGGTACTGGAAGGATCAAGGATCCTTAATCATTGTAACGGTTTTTAATAATTGTCTTCGATATGCTATTGTAGTTTATGTAGGTAAATAAGTTGGACTTGGTCAAGCTGGAATCTCGCTGAATATAGTTGGAATAAAGCACGTGCCAAAGTGGGATTAGCCGTTACGGATGATCGTGGGAGCTTCCTTCTTTTTCGTTTAGTTAGTTAGTTGAATAGTTTCTAATTATACTGAGGGGATGATGAGCTCATTAGGAACAAATTGACACAACTTGCACACCTAGCAACTCTCGAATACTCTCTCTAAAACTCACACACATCAGTGATTACTTGTATTGAGCTCAATCATCTTCCGAAGTTGTATTGAATTTTGTATTATTCTTTGTTCAATATAGTTGGTGATTGGTAGTTTCCATCACCCGAGGTTTTTTATGCCGAAGATTTTCTAAAGATCAAGGGTTTTTTCCTCGTATAATCATCGTGTTCATTTCCATATAAATTTCATATTCAATTACATTATTGTTCAATATTCAAGCACACTACCTCACAAATCAGATTTGGTTACATTTTCCTTAATCAGATTTTTGACCAAAACAATAATTAGGTATTATTCTTTCTCTTTTCTTCACCTAACTCTTCATCTCTTCTCTCTCGTCAATGGCCAAGATGGGCACCAGATCTTCTCCGGGTACCAGCCCAGAAAAGGATAGCGTACTCAGTAGCAGGAATCTCTTGATGATACCTTCATCGGAGATATGCAAGTTCACTGATCCAGAATTTGAAAACCTTGCTCCCTGTTTCCCGTCGGAGACTGTTTTCCAGCCATTCGATCCATCCGCTCGTAGTGATTCGATTGCACCAGTGTGGTTTTGTTTTCCCGCTCTTCCTTTCATCTTAGGCTATTCTTATCCTTTTCCAGACCTTACTCAAAGAATCTTCACCCTGACTGGTATCAGCTATAGTCAGCCATGCCAATGCTGCAGAGAGCTCTCTTTACCATCGAAGAGATTCTTAAAACTGAAGACATTGAGTTCAGCTTGTCAAAGCTTTCGTTCCTTTATTCCTTGGTTACCCACGGTTCCATTCGCTTTTTATTCAAAGCTAAACCTCATCAGCCATTACCAATCCTGAAAACTACCCAAAATGAGCACACTTGGAAGAACTAGTTCTTCTTTGTGAGAAGGGATTCAATCCCCAACCGGGATCGTTTACCCAAATAGTGGATCTTGAAGGGTAGGTTATAGGATCCATAGATATCCTAGAATGACTTATGGTATTTCTGACTTATCCTTTTTGTTTGCACGCATTAACAAATTTTGCTTGTCTGGCTAATATCCCTGGAATAAAAGAAATGGTTGAAACATTCTTGGCACTCGATCCATCAGTGAGGACTTTCAGGCTAAGGATCAAAGATTCAGAAGAAAACGCTTTCACATCCTACACCATGTCAAGTAAGTAATTGTGTAGATTATAGTTTAAATTTAATAAAGTGCAAAAATGAAATACTTATCTCTTCTTTTTTTGGACAGGTACTCAGAAGTCTGCTAACAAGTCAACAACCAAGTTTAGCCTTGATGAAATCGACAACATGCTCTCTCCTCGTTCCATCAAGAAAGAGCTTTCCAAGGGCCCAAGCCTTTTAGAGCCAAGAGTCATGACAACCAGGACAAAGGCTGGTTCAAAAAGGAAAAAAAGATTGTTGAGCTTGAGGGCGACACATTTGATGCGAAGAAGCAGCTCCACGAGCATGTGACTAAGGTGAGGATCCTTTATCCTAAGCTTGTGACTTTGTCCGATTTCAAGAATCCAATATCCTGACTTTTGTGCTGCTTTTTGTAGAGTTTCGCCCGCATGAAAGCCTACTATGAGAAGAGCCTGGTCGAGATGGAGGAGAACCTGGCTGGCTTGCGATCCATTGCCGCCGCAAAGGACAGAGCCATCTCCAAATTGGAGAAGGACAAAAAGGGGTTGGAGGAGCAACTGCTAATGGCCGAGGTGGGGACTCATGAAGCTGTCATGGTGGCAACGGACGAAGCTAAGGTCTATGCTGCCCGAAATGTGTTGCAGGCTAGGATCAGAATGGCTCAAGAAGCCATTGTTCCTGACTTTGACAGGTCCACTTAGGATGTGGCTTCCTGGAAGCAGACCTTGCTGAAGCTGGGTAGAGAAGAGGAGCCGGTGGCGACAAAGACAGCTGAGGCTGGAACAAGCGGGGCAAAAGAGATGGTTGGTGGTGCTGGTGGTGAAGCTGGTGGTGATCCAGCAGCGGAGGCTGCGACAGTGGGTAATGAAGGATAATTATGCATAGGCCTAAGCCCACTTTTTTTGTGTTGATGTTTTGGTGAACAATTTGGTTTGTAATAACTTAAGACAATAGTTGCTAGGTTTAAGGATTTGCTGATCCTTGAGACAATGTGGAGGGTGAGAAAGATAGATGGGTCCTCCTGTTTGTGGGGGATGAATTCTTTGTCACCCTTTTCTCTGTTGCTTATCCTGCAAACATTAACAACCGATAACACCTTACTTCAACCCGAGTAGATGGGCCACGTTTTACTTGCTAAGCCCAGGTTGATAATTTTGATATGATTAATGGTGTTTTAAATAAAAATTTTAAGCTTTCAACTATACCTTGTGTTTGATCTTTTTATAGTTTTTATTACTAAAAACATGTATAAAATTAGGAAAATTTTTGTTGTGTGAATGAACAAGGATCATAGACCCATGTTTGTGAAAATGTAGGATGGAATTAATCAATAAAATAAATAAAGCAAAGGTAGGACATACCGTTAAATCCAACTTAAGATTATATGCCCTAGATTATTACCATAATGTAGTTAAACTAGTTGTTAAAACTTAAACCTCGAGGATCCTTGATCCTTTTTGAGAAGATTCATGAATTTCAATGTTCTAGAAAACTTGTTAAGATAAACTTGGGACTGAGCAAAACAAACTGGGGACAAGCCTATAATAATTGGGGACAAGCCCAAAGATACTAGGTGTTTAGTAAAAAATTACCAAAGCAATTAAGTGATCCAAATTTAGTTTGTGAGGTAGTGTGCTATAGAGGTTTGCAAAAATGTGATAAGTTGATTGATAAAGAAAACAGTTTCAGGATAACGAACTATATCCATTATCAAGTAATGAACAATAAAAGTAAGAATTGACACAGGGTGTACCAGGAAAGCCCTTGATCTATCTAGATCGCCGCCACAAAATCTCGGGAGCTGACAACTGCCAGTTGCCTTTGTTCTTCTTATTGATTGAAATACCAGGATACAGCTTCGGGATGGTGCACAGATCAGCTCTAAGTGTTACAATGATTGTGAAATGTGAGTGTTTGATTGTGCAAGTAACGAGTGATCAGTGAGAGTACGAGATTGTGTGTGTTTTTCTAGTGATCCGGCACCCCCTTATATAGTTTCTAAACTCTAACTAAATATCCTATAATTCCGGGATACAGGGAATATCCCCTTGTGACCGTTGTAGAACTATTCCTCCACTATCAACGGCCACCTTCTAACCACCTTGAGCGAGTCTTCGGGTAGACTTGGTCTTTGTTACCGTTCGCCCCTTGCATCAAGCATACAAGCAAACAATTAGTAACGACCGAGATACTTTCGCAGGATGTTACCAATATCCTGGTTCAGTATCCTGGTTATAGATTAGAAACATAAAATCAGGATATATTATCGGAATATAGGTACAAATTCCACCCATAACACCAGGGACAAGCCCAAACTTGGGACAATCCCAAAAATAATGGGATCAAGCCCAAACTTAAATGACATGAAAATGCCAAAACCTTAGCTAACATGAAAATGTTAGAAACCTTAGGATAACGGATGCATGGTACGTCTACCATTATACTTAGGATCCTGCATATGGCCAACAACAATGAAATTGTCAGCCAGTAAGCATGTACTGGTCCCATTGCCTCGAACCATACTTGGATAACGTGCGCTACTGGCGGGATGTCAAAACCCAATTCGTGTGAAAGGTGAAAACCTTTAAACCTTAGAAGGTATTGGATACCTTAAATGTAGGAGAGAGGTGGCCAACCCCTTAGTCCTTTGTCGGTGCCAATGATGCCAAAGATTTCAGTAAAAACTTAAAACTTGGTGAAAGTAGATGTTAGATATATTAACATCCTTTTCTTATAGAAATTTAAGTATAAAATAAAGTAGTAAAGTGGAATGTTACCGTTGTTAGGATCCATTATCCTTTAAGGATCATCGATCCTTATTACATAGATTACCTCTTAAGATCGATAGCATTCTAGTCTCTTGGTAATAGATCACCTTCCATGGTTAATAGACGATATGGGCCCTTTCAAGCTTCTGGTTCTATCAAATAGGGGCCTTCCCACTTAGGTGCTAATTTGCCATCAGCCGGTTAGTAGTATTTTGAAATGCTTTTCTTAACACCAAGTCTCCAACCTGAAATCTTCTGAGTCTGACATTCTTATTGTATGCCCCAGCCATCCTTTGTTGCTAGCCGGCCATTCTTATGTGATCAAATTAGAGTCCACTTTCCTTTTGGATCCTAGCTTCTTCTTCAAGTTGTTGATAATAATCTTGTTACTTAATTTCTGCTTGGCCATTAGCTTGTGGATGAACTAGTGTAGATGTAATCATATTGATTCCCCAACTATCACAAAAATTAGTTGTTCTTTACCCAATAAATTGGGATCCATTATCACATATAATTTAAGAAGGAATGCCAAATCTAGTAATAATGTTTCTTTTGATAAAGGATATGACTTCCTTCTCCCTAATTTGAACGAATGCTTGAGTTACTATGAAGAATGATCAAATGTAAACCCAAATACGAGTTTTAATATTTTTCATATTTAAATAATATTATGTGATCAAGAGTTTAAACTTCTAATTTGAAAACTTATACAGTTACTATTAGAGTCCACTTTCCTTTTGGATCCTAGCTTCTTCTTCAAGTTGTTGATAATGGTCTTGTTACTTAATTTCTGCTTGGCCATTAGCTTGTGGATGAACTAGTGTAGATGTAATCATCTTGATTCCCCAACTATCACAAAAATTAGTTGTTCTTTTCCCAATAAACTGGGATCCATTATCGCATATAATTTAAGAGGGAATGCCAAATCTAGTAATAATTTTTCTTTTGATAAAGGATATGACTTCCTTCTCCCTAATTTGAACGAATGCTTGAGTTACTATGAAGAATGATCAAATGTAAACCCAAATACGAGTTTTAATATTTTTCATATTTAAATAATATTATGTGATCAAGAGTTTAAACTTCTAATTTGAAAACTTATACAGTTACTATTAGAGTCCACTTTCCTTTTGGATCCTAGCTTCTTCTTCAAGTTGTTGATAATGGTCTTGTTACTTAATTTCTGCTTGGCCATTAGCTTGTGGATGAACTAGTGTAGATGTAATCATCTTGATTCCCCAACTATCACAAAAATTAGTTGTTCTTTTCCCAATAAACTGGGATCCATTATCGCATATAATTTAAGAGGGAATGCCAAATCTAGTAATAATGTTTCTTTTGATAAAGGATATGACTTCCTTCTCCCTAATTTGAACGAATGCTTGAGTTACTATGAAGAATGATCAAATGTAAACCCAAATACGAGTTTTAATATTTTTCATATTTAAATAATATTATGTGATCAAGAGTTTAAACTTCTAATTTGAAAACTATACAGTTACTATTAGAGTCCACTTTCCTTTTGTATCCTAGCTTCTTCTTCAAATTGTTGATAATGGTCTTGTTACTTAATTTCTGCTTGGCCATTAGCTTGTGGATGAACTAGTGTAGATGTAATCATCTTGATTCCCCAACTATCACAAAAATTAGTTGTTCTTTTCCCAATAAACTGGGATCCATTATCGCATATAATTTAAGAGGGAATGCCAAATCTAGTAATAATGTTTCTTTTGATAAAGGATATGACTTCCTTCTCCCTAATTTGAACGAATGCTTGAGTTACTATGAAGAATGATCAAATGTAAACCCAAATACGAGTTTTAATATTTTTCATATTTAAATAATATTATGTGATCAAGAGTTTAAACTTCTAATTTGAAAACTTATACAGTTACTATTAGAGTCCACTTTCCTTTTGGATCCTAGCTTCTTCTTCAAGTTGTTGATAATAATCTTGTTACTTAATTTCTGCTTGGCCATTAGCTTGTGGATGAACTAGTGTAGATGTAATCATCTTGATTCCCCAACTATCACAAAAATTAGTTGTTCTTTTCCCAATAAACTGGGATCCATTATCGCATATAATTTAAGAGGGAATGCCAAATCTAGTAATAATGTTTCTTTTGATAAAGGATATGACTTCCTTCTCCCTAATTTGAACGAATGCTTGAGTTACTATGAAGAATGATCAAATGTAAACCCAAATACGAGTATTAATATTTTTCATATTTAAATAATATTATGTGATCAAGAGTTTAAACTTCTAATTTGAAAACTTATACAGTTACTATTAGAGTCCACTTTCCTTTTGGATCCTAGATTCTTCTTCAAGTTGTTGATAATGGTCTTGTTACTTAATTTCTGCTTGGCCATTAGCTTGTGGATGAACTAGTGTAGATGTAATCATCTTGATTCCCCAACTATCACAAAAATTAGTTGTTCTTTTCCCAATAAACTGGGATCCATTATCGCATATAATTTAAGAGGGAATGCCAAATCTAGTAATAATTTTTTTTTGATAAAGGATATGACTTCCTTCTCCCTAATTTGAACGAATGCTTGAGTTACTATGAAGAATGATCAAATGTAAACCCAAATACGAGTATTAATATTTTTCATATTTAAATGATATTATGTGATCAAATTAGAGTCCACTTTCCTTTTGGATCCTAGCTTCTTCTTCAAGTTGTTGATAATAATCTTGTTACTTAATTTCTGCTTGGCCATTAGCTTGTGGATGAACTAGTGTAGATGTAATCATATTGATTCCCCAACTATCACAAAAATTAGTTGTTCTTTTCCCAATAAATTGGGATCCATTATCACATATAATTTATGAGGGAATGCCAAATCTAGTAATAATGTTTCTTTTGATAAAGGATATGACTTCCTTCTCCCTAATTTGAACGAATGCTTGAGTTACTATGAAGAATGATCAAATGTAAACCCTAATACGAGTTTTAATGTTTTTCATATTTAAATAATATTATGTGATCAAGAGTTTAAACTTCTAATTTGAAAACTTATACAGTTACTATTAGAGTCCACTTTCCTTTTGTATCCTAGCTTCTTCTTCAAATTGTTGATAATGGTCTTGTTACTTAATTTCTGCTTGGCCATTAGCTTGTGGATGAACTGGTGTAGATGTAATCATCTTGATTCCCCAACTATCACAAAAATTAGTTGTTCTTTTCCCAATAAACTGGGATCCATTATCGCATATAATTTAAGAGGGAATGCCAAATCTAGTAATAATGTTTCTTTTGATAAAGGATATGACTTCCTTCTCCCTAATTTGAACGCATGCTTGAGTTCTATGAAGAATGATCAAATGTAAACCCAAATACGAGTTTTAATATTTTTCATATTTAAATAATATTATGTGATCAAGAGTTTAAACTTCTAATTTGAAAACTTATACAGTTACTATTAGAGTCCACTTTTCTTTTGGATCCTAGCTTCTTCTTCAAGTTGTTGATAATAATCTTGTTACTTAATTTCTGCTTGGCCATTAGCTTGTGGATGAACTAGTGTAGATGTAATCATCTTGATTCCCCAACTATCACAAAAATTAGTTGTTCTTTTCCCAATAAATTGGGATCCATTATCGCATATAATTTAAGAGGGAATGCCAAATCTAATAATAATGTTTCTTTTGATAAAGGATATGACTTCCTTCTCCCTAATTTGAACGAATGCTTGAGTTACTATGAAGAATGATCAAATGTAAACCCAAATACGAGTTTTAATATTTTTCATATTTATATAATATTATGTGATCAAGAGTTTAAACTTCTAATTTGAAAACTTATACAGTTACTATTAGAGTCCACTTTCCTTTTGGATCCTAGCTTCTTCTTCAAGTTGTTGATAATAATCTTGTTACTTAATTTCTGCTTGGCCATTAGCTTGTGGATGAACTAGTGTAGATGTAATCATCTTGATTCCCCAACTATCACAAAAATTAGTTGTTCTTTTCCCAATAAACTGGGATCCATTATCGCATATAATTTAAGAGGGAATGCCAAATCTAGTAATAATGTTTCTTTTGATAAAGGATATGACTTCCTTCTCCCTAATTTGAACGAATGCTTGAGTTACTATGAAGAATGATCAAATTTAAACCCAAATACGAGTTTTAATATTTTTCATATTTAAATAATATTATGTGATCAAGAGTTTAAACCTCTAATTTGAAAACTTATACAGTTACTATTAGAGTCCAACAGTTTTTGAAATTATAAGTGAGGCAATATAGGTTAATTGTATAACAAAACAAGGATAAATAAATTTACAGGTTATCTAAATAGTTTTTCATTGTTTAATTACACGATTTAAAAAATAACTAAAAAGGTTCCTAAAGAATTGATGATTAAGCACCTTACAAGCGAGTTGTATATTGATTGCTATGAGTAAAAGATTGCAAACTTGTGGGATTATTATCAAATACACCTAGTTGGCTACTTGTCTTATTGTTTTCTGTAAACAAACAATTTTCATTATAAAACCGTGTAATACACGGGATTATAACCTAGTAATAACTATATCCCACGCATCATACCCACTGTTCATTTCACTTGTTATATTAATAGATTTAGATTTAGATTAGATTAACTCATCCTCTTTTCTCAAAACAAAAGCATAACATCAGTAAACCAAAAAGTTATATGTTTGACACTGAAAAAAGTAAAATCTAAAGGATATACGGAAGGCCCAAAATAAAAAGAACAGAATCACCTTCTCAAAATATTTCATCTTTATTGGTCAATTCCTATTTATCAAAATGGTGTGGAAAATATATTTCAATAAAATACAATAATAACAAATCAAATTATATCATATTCTATTTTGCAATGGTGATACACATGAGTTTACATTAAAAATTTAAAACTTTTTTACCTTAACCAAGGCTCCTTGTTTCATTCCAGACTCTAGCATTGCATCCAAAACTGCAACATCTTGTGCACCTTCAACATATGAGCACCGAGCTTCGGCTTCAATTTTATCACCCTTCTGCACACAAGTTTTAAACATGTTTTATAAACATATACGTTGTATTATTGAGGGTCAGGAGGCACGGTCCTCTTGAACCTTTCTATGTGTCCCCGGGTCGAACATCAGATAAGCTTATACGAGCATGCACCCGCACCTCCTAACCCATATTACATAAAATGGTTGATGACAATAAATCACCAACAATAAGATGGATGTGTCACACACGTTAATTATAATTTGAACAACGAGATGTTAATATAATATCTATCTTTAAATACAACAATTTTCCGAGGTTGTGGCAACTTTCAACCTGTTTGACCCGTTTTCCATCCAACTATATATGTGCGCGTCTAACACACACACACACACACAAGATACCTGAAGAGAGGCCCTTGAGATGTCACTTAAAAAAGCTTTCAACTCTTCGGTCACCCCACTGAACGGATAGAAAGTGCTCTTTGTTTCCTTATTGGCAGTAAAGAGAGTAACCTGTGAGATACCATCAATATCAAAAGACAATAAGTTTAAATTAATTTAATAAATTAATATAATAATATGATATAAAAATGGCCCATTGCAAAGATGATTCTGCATTGCCATTACCACATAACCATGTTGTCCGTCTTTGTTTCCTCGTTCAACTTGCACTGTCCCGTTTAAACCAACAACTCGCCATATAATCTGTAATACGTACCCGCAAATTAACCTGATTTACATTTAAGTCATGGATAATAAGTAGAGTAACAAATAAAAGGCAAGTTAAGTTGTAACCTTTGGTGATTTTGAGGATACCAACATTACAAACACTCCAGAACATCCATTCTCAAGTTGACTAGAAATGCAAGAAAAAAATTTGTCACTTTAAAATAATAAATACATAAATAAAAGAGTAAAATGCCATTTTGGTCCTTGAGGTTTGGCCAGTTTTCCGACTTTCGTCCAAAGGTTTGTTTTTCCTCATCTGGATCCAAAAGGTTTGAAATCTTGCCATTTTCAACCGGCTCGTTAACTCCATCCATTTTTCTTTGTTAAGTCAGGCTGTCAGGGGTATTTCTGTCTTTTTTGTTAACTTAAAGGGCAATTCGGTCTTTTTCACTTTATGTACAAGCATTTAGCATAATGTACAAGTATTCAAAAGACTGAAATACCCTTTAAATTAAAAAAAAAAGACAGAAATACCCCTGACAGCCTGACTTAACGGAGAAAAAGGATGGAGTTAACGAGCCGGATGAAAATGGCAAGATTTCAAACCTTTTGGATCCGGATGAGGGAAAAAACCTTCGGACGAAAGTCGCAAAACTGACCAAATCTCAGGGACGAAAATGGCATTTTACACCAAATAAAAACTAAAGGAAAAAATGGGAATGGTAAAAAAGGGCATATTTACAATAAAGATGAAATGGTGTCTGGAGGAGGTAGGGTTGTATCGACATGAGATGTCGTAGCAG
The DNA here is from genome assembly GCA_947069175.1 of Scalesia atractyloides. Classification (NCBI taxonomy): domain Eukaryota; kingdom Viridiplantae; phylum Streptophyta; class Magnoliopsida; order Asterales; family Asteraceae; genus Scalesia; species Scalesia atractyloides. Next base: position 89,028,668 of record CAMTDV010000001.1, read on the forward strand.
ACACTGAGGCAACCTCACATCCAACAAGCTGTTGAGTAAGACAAAAATTCATGTTAGTGTTACAAAAAAGATTAATTATAATTCAGATTCATTAGAAGATATATATCATTTCATTTATGTTTTGTGTTTGTAGTTTTCTTACAGGGTTTAACTTGATATAATATATATTTCATCTTACAGGAAAACATTTCGCCAAAGATGCCATATACATATCAAGTCTTAATGAAAATGAAAAAGCGGAAATAATAGGATTAAATGACAGATAATTACCATTCTTAACCCTGCAATGTAGTGTACACCCATGTCTAGAATGAATCCTCCCTGACACACATGCGGAGATAAAGAGTTAGTATTCTACATAACCTATAAAAGAAGTAGAGCTGGCAATTTATCATGATGCATTAAAATGATATGACTCGCCATGAAGTTAAACGGGTTTAAGTCATAAATGGGTCGACACGTTAATGACACAATAAAAACATGTTTAACTTATCGTGCTAAACGGATACAACCCACTTAAACCGTTTATGACACGCTGAACATGCTTAACTTATCCTGTTAGGTTAATAGGTCGACATGACACGTTTATGATCCGTTTATCAAAACGAAGTAGTTATATAATTTTATAAATAACCAAGTATAGTATAGTGAAAGCTAAAATGTAATTTTGGTACATTTTTATTTTTATCGTGTTAACCGTGTCCTATTATTTCTGAACCATGTTTAGTGAGTTGTGTCAATAGTTGTGTTAAATGTGTCGTGTATGCGTGATATTGAACTACTTATATTTGATCATGTTACATGTGTAGTGCCATTTAAACTATTGAATTGGTTATATTCGATCGTGTTAGATGTGCCATGCCGTATAACCAGCTTATCAAACACATCCGTGTTAGTGTTTAAGAAAATAATACTTTTAGTTAAACGTCTCATGTACAGGTTCATTATTCGTGTTAAACGTGTCGTGTCGACACCAGAAATATGACGCGTTCCGTCATATATCAAATATTAATTTATCAATATATGCATTTTTATAATCAGCAATCCCTATTTATCACACTAACAGACTTGCATAACTTCCTAATAGTTTAATATCAACAATACATAAATATACAGTTCACTAAACTTTACCAATATAAGTTATATTATATAACCACATTTGCTTAGCAAAATGATTTGTAGCCTTTCTAAATATAGTTACCACATATCAAGTTTAACGTCTTACAGTAAAATTACGCCTCCATGAACTTGAGAAGTAAGGATTTGAACTGTTCATCGACCCTTCTATGAGTACTTGCACACTCATCATATCCCCAATTTCCGAGACCAACTTTCTGCTCTGCGAAGTAGACGATAATTTCTCTAGCAAGATCTCAACGATATAAATGGAAACCGAAAGTTCAAGATCTATATACCTCTACAAAAGCAGGCTCAAATCGGTAATTTTCCGCAACAGCCCATATTTTTTGAGCGAATGAATTGTTGTAAAGAGAATTATAGGATGATAATGCAGTTTCTGCCTCACTTATGGCTGCAGAGGAATTTATGAATCTTTTTTTATTACTAATAGTACAACCGTAAGAGTATTATTATTCATAATATAATAAGAGTAAAATGCCATTTCGTCCTTGAGGTTTGGCCGGCTTTGTGACTTTCGTCCAAAGGTTTGTTTTTCCGCATCTGGATCCAAAAGGTTTGAAATCTTGCCATATTCATCCGGCTCGTCAACTCCATCTATTTTCCTCCGTTAATGCATCGGTATTTTCGTCCTTTTTGTCAACTTAAAGGGCAATTCGGTCCTTTTTCACTTTATGTACATGCATTTAGCATAATGTGCAAGTATAAAAAATACGAAAATACCCTTGAGCTAACAAAAAAGACGAAAATACCCGGCCTTAACGGAGAAAAAATAGATGGAGTTAACAAACCAGATGAAAATGGCAAGATTTTAAACCTTTGGATCCAGATGCAGAAAAACAAACCTTTGGACGAAAGTCGCAAAACTAGCCAAACCTCAGGGACGAAAATGACATTTTACTCATATAATAAAGTTACAGTGTATTAACTCCTTTTTTTAAAGGGTAAATTGTTCAGAAATGGGATCTCCCTTACATGCAGCAGCAGGTTTCTCTTCAGAGCCGGAATTTCAGTGAAAAAACATGCAAGAAAACAAAAGAATGAACAGCAATTAGCAAATTCGGTTTAAAGGTTACTTATTTTATATTATTTGTTTGAGTTCGATATAGGATTACCTTGAAGAACATGCTTTCCTGCCTTTAGAAGCTTTTGTGACATATCTACCTGCATGAGATGGTTTACATGTAAAGATTAACTATAACATTTGACATATTGACCTGCTTTTACTAAATAAAGAACAAGGCCTATGATTAAGTTAAACCCGATACTTAAACTAGTGTTACATCAGTTACTTATTTGGGTCTTACCTCCACGTTACATGTTCAGAAAAGAAGGGAACTGGTTTTTGATAAGCCATTTCAAAGAAACATACACTTCATCTTCCATGATTAGAGGCCATTTCTGTTTTTCAAAACTAAAAGCAGGATTTTCCAAATCAAATAATTTACATTAATTTTCAGTTTCCTAACTCCAACTGTAACATCCGCTCGAGTGGAAACTCCCCAGCAGGTCACCATCATGGATTGCTTTCACTCGAACACATTTAGGGCTCCAAACGAGCTAAACATTCAGAGAACAGTTCGAGAACCGTTCGGCGGGAAGTTCGTTTGTTTAATAAATGAACGAACACGAACAAGGAACTTCGTTTGTTTAGTAACATGGACAGAGGCCACTTTCGTTCATTTATGTTTGATAGCTCATTATGGTTTATGTTCGTTTGTGTTCATCTATGTTTGTATATATTTCTTGTTCGTTACTGTTCATAAACGCTTGTTTGTGTTCCTTTGTGTTCATGATGTTCGTTACCTAAAATTAACGAACGAAAACAAACAAGTACATTTCCTTATGAACAAACACAAACATAAAATCCCGTTCGGTAGTGCTCATGAATAGTTCATGAACACATTTACTTCCTTAACGAACGAACACGTTCAAGGCCTTATTCGTGTTTGTTCGGTTCGTTTACAACCGTAAACACACTTAATTGTGAAAAGCTTCTATCATCTACAACCAAAGCGCCCAAAACGCGTTGATGGTATCCGAGACCAGATATTCCTTATGAACTCAATATCTCTCTTGTCCATAACCTATGTGCCTATAGGCCAGTGCGTTACACCAATACTTCAATACTCTTAATACTCTCTTTTATTTATACTTAGTTAGTCCTGTCAATAGTTTTCCTCTATAACCAAAACAATTAACTAACAAACTATAAATTAGCAACATAATTGGGCATATAGGTGTTGTACGAAAACACTTTGGGACTTTTTCAAAAAAAAAATGATATTACACTTTTAACCCAAATCTATTTGACTTTTAAACCCAAAGTTTTCATCTTTTGCAATTTATCCTCACAACTTTTTTACTTTCAACTTTGGTCTCCCATACTATTCATATTTCACAGATTTTTCATTTTACGTTTCGTTTTAAATTTTACGAGTTAACATGGCGTAACGTGCGTGTGTGGTTCAACGTTTTTACGTTTCGTTTTACGCTTCGGACTAGATTTTGGAAGTTAATATGTGGTTCAACATTTTTATGTCATCTATTTTTTTCCCGTTTGAAAGGTTCATTACAACGTGCGGGTCTTAAATCGACTTAATTGTTATTTTCTATGTTTTACGTTGCAGTCTAATTTCTTCGCATTAACACGTTGTAACTTCAGTATTATTTGTCGCTGGCGGTGGTGTGGTATTGGTACTATTCGGCACGGGCGGCGGGTGGTAAATCTAGTCTATATTAATTTTAAAATTAAAAATGTAACTAACTTATTCCAACACACACACACACCCCTATCACTCTAACCTAAAACAAAATCAATATCAATCACCCATACAGCATAAACATTCAAAAAGTCCACAACAAATCACACAAAATAACAGAAAACAACCTGAATCTGTCCAGCAAGAGCAACAATCACTCCAACAATATCCGGATCCGAAACAATCTCATCAAATCCATCATCTCCCCACTTACACTCCACATTACCAAAACACCTTCCGAGCAATCTCACCAGCCTCCGTTACCGATTTCTACACAAAATTTTACAGTCATTTAACCACAAATTCAATCGATTACAATAATATTATAAGGATGTACCTCAGATCGGCTCCATATGGCTTTGAGAGTGACGAGATCTGAGATTTCGGCGAGCCTCGGGAGGTATTGAGATTTGACGAAGATTCCGGCGCCGATAATGGCGATCTGTGGAGGATTTTGAGCCATTGTTGAAGCCTGATAGTGATGAATAGTGAAGAATATTGGTTGATTTTCAGCTATGGAAGATGGAGAAGAAGGTTAGTGAGAGTCGGTAGTGGTAGTTAGTTACTTCTGGTTTGATTTTAGGAAATTGGGCCTGGTTGTTTTTGGGCTGTTTGGATCCAAGTTTTCTAAGTGGGCCTGGTCTCAAATGCATCTTCACTAAGCTCTAGTTTACTAGTGATTACTTGACTAGCAGAGGTAGAGATGGGCATAAAAACCGGTTTCAAACCCGAACCGGTAGAACCAAACTGGAACCGGGTCCAGTTCCTACCCGACAGTAAGTAGAACCGGTTCCGGGTTCAAAATACCCATTGGTTCCAACCCGGTTCCACAATTTTACCATTTGAATCGGGTCGTACCCGGTTCCTACCCGTACCCGGTTCCTACCAGTACCCGAAAATTCAGTTCTAGAAGGAACCGGTTATACCCGTTAAAATGTTACCGTTGGAACCGGTTATACCCGTTATAATGTTGCCGTTGGAACCGGTTATAGCCGTTAAAATGTTACCGTTGGAACCGGTTCCTGACCGTTAACCGATTCTATATATATTGTTTAGAAATCTATTGTTTAGCACACAATTTCTCATATCTATTCTTCTTGTTATATTTCTTTCTTGTTCTTTTTCACATTCTAATCAACAAATGGACTCAAAGAGTTCCAAAAACGTAAATTCCCAATCCGTTAACAATGTTCCTCAAGATCAATCGGTTCCATATGTGGTTGGAACATTGTCTCATAATCGCAGTAAGGAAGTTTGGAGCAATTGGGAGTTGGTCGAGATGAGTGACGGCTCGCAAAAAGCTCAATGTAAACATTGTGGATCGTTATTAGCCAAGGAATCAAACTCAACGTTAACGAAGCATATTAATAATTATTGCAAAGCTTTAAAGGAAATGACATCCGGTCAAGTTCCACTATCCAAAGATGGTACCATTTTTCGTTATGAGCAAAAATTAGCTCGCGATCGGATGGTGAAGTTGTTGATACAAAAAGCGTTGCCGTTTGGACACTTCGACGACCCCGATCTTACTAATCTTATTCGGGAGACGCTACAACCTCGCTATAAACATGTAAGTCGTCGCACTTTAAAACGTCTTTGTTTAAGTTTATGGGAAAATGCAAAAAAAGATTTAATTGTTTTTTTAAGAATTTAAAAACTAGTGTAAACCTAACTAGTGATGTGTGGTCGGCTCCACATGGTTTACCGTACATATGTGTCACCGCTCATTGGGTTGATCCCGATACATGGCAAATGATGAAGCGTACGATTGCGTTTGACGAGTTTCCTTCTCCTCATACGGGAAAAATATTTATAAAATTATAAATGGCACAATAATTAAATATAGTTTAGAAGATAAAATTTTTTCAATATCCTTTGATAACGCTTCAAACAACACAACGGCGATTGAAAAATTAAAGTTGAAGTACAAACCAATACTTGATGGTGTTTTTTTTTCACACACGATGTGTTGCACACATATTAACTTAGTAGTGCAAACCGGTTTAAAAGATCAATTTGTATCAGATTTTATTATAGCATTTAGAGCTATGCTCCAAGATGTTTTCAAAAGTGGAAAAGAAAGATATCAAGAATATAAAAAAACTTTGTAAAGATGTCAACCAAAAAATTATTGGACCGAATTGGGATATACCGACTCGTTGGAATTCAACTTGTCATATGTTTGAAATGACTATAAAGCAAATGGGCACTTTAAAATCTTTTCATACAACTTTAAGTGATGAGTACCTAGTCGTCCCCTTTCCCGACACGGCTTGGGAAATATTCATAAACTAAGTACTTTTTTACAAGTTTTTAAAACTACAACGACTTTGATTTCCAATGTTTATTATCCTACTAGTTCTAAAGTTGTGGACCAATTGTATTTGATAACAACTAATTTTAAAAAGTTTGAAAATTCTAGTGACATGTTAAGGAATATGACGAGACCAATGATTCAAAAATTTTAAAAATATTTTTTAGAATTACCACCCGTTTTTCTATGTGCCGCTGCTTTAAATCCAGCTTTAAACGTACCGAGTGTTCAAGCTTTAATTGATGAAATTTATGACAAGTTGGATATGCATGAGGAGGATCCAACTTTAAAATCAAAAACAAAAAAAATATTCAATGAGTGTATGGCCAAACTTTATGATCATTATTTTAAAAAATATGGTGAAAAAAATCATACAAATTTGTTTGAGTCTCGGTCCACGGCCTCTAACGATGAAACAAGCGGGGATCCACTTATAACCATGTTGAATGTCGTTAGAGACGAGACCGCTAGACAACAAAGGGGTAGTGAACCAACAAGTGAACTTGGGAGATATAAAAAAAAATCAGTATTCGCTTACTATGACCACCGAGGAGTATAGGAAATTTGATGTTTTGGCATGGTGGAAATCGAAAGAATCCGAATACCCGATTCTAGCCACCATGGCTCGTGATATACTAACGGTCCAAGCTTCCACGGTAGCTTCGGAAAGTGTGTTTTCTCTTAGTGGCAGGGTTTTGTCAATTAAAAGAACAAGACTAACTACGGAATCGCTAGAGATGGCAATATGCTTAAAGGACCATTGGGATGCCGTTGATCGTGTTCAACATAAAACTAGTCTAGAAGATGAAGTTGAGTTAGAGCATAAAATTGTTGACGAAGAGGAGGACGAAGAAGTGGAGACTAAAGATTAACGATTCGGACGACGATTGTACTGAGGTACCCGCACCTAAGAGAAACTCATCGGAAAGTGTTGCACATGCCGCTAGTAAACGATCAAAGAAATAAAATCTTACTGGAACCGGTTCTGAGTAATTTTTTATTTTTTTTGTAACCGGTTAATTTTTTTTATATATTGTAACCGACTAATTTGTTTTTTTAATTTTAACCGATTATTGTTACTATTTTTATTTACAGTAAATGGCAGTTTTTGACTGTCAGGACCCGGTTCTGAACAGTAAATGACAGGTTTAACTGTCAGGAACCGGTTTCTGAACAGTAAATGGCAGGTTTTGACTGTCAGGAACCGATTATGAACAGTAAAATGGCTGTCAGGAACCGGTTCTGAACAGTAAATGACAGGTTTGACTGTCAGGAACCGGTTCCCAACACTATCAGAAACCGGTTCCGCACCATACCCGGTTCCACACCATACCCGGTTCCATAATACCCGTACCCGGTTCTACACGGTTCCATATTCTTGGGTGTGAACCCGGGTAGGAACTGGACCCGGTTCCACACCATACCCGGTTCCAATGACATCCAAGCAGAACCGGGTCCGGGTTGGAACCGGTTCCGGGTAATAATAAAACCCGATTATGCCCATCTCTAAGCAGAGGTGAACAAAAAGGTATTTTAGGCAGTGGCGGATCTAGAAAATTTTCGTAGAGGTAACGCTTTATAAAAAAGGGGTAACGAAATCGAAAAAACGTCAATTTTTTTTTTAAAATTTACACTATCGTCAGAACGCCAAGGAGTGTGGAGGCTACCCCTTCTATGAAGGTAGGCCCGCCCCTGATTTTAGGCTAACTGGTTTGGTTTAGAAACCATTGGTTTTTAGGGCTGGTAATTTCAGAAATGCACATGAAAATACGATACAAAATGACACAACCTTAGCAGTTTCGTGTTTGACCCTTAACAGGTTTCGTGTCTTAAATAGGTCGACACGATTAGACCTGTTAATTTTCATGTCGTGTTTACCTATTTCATGTTCGTGTCTTATCGTGTACATGTCTTAACAGGTCATATCTGACACGATATGCCAGTCTTAGACTCCACACACCACCTCTCCAGGACGAGTTTGTGTCTTAACTGGTCATGTTCGTCTCTTAACAGGTTATGTTTGTGTCTCAACAGGTCATATGATACGCTTGTAAGTTTTTCGTGTCTTGACAAGTTTTGTTCGTGTAACATGTTTATTACCAGGTTCGTGTTCGTGTTTGGAAAAACTGACACGATAAGATTTTGTGCCGTGTTCGTGTTTACCTGTTTCATGTTCATGTCCTAACAGGTCGCGTCTGACACGATATGCCAACCCTATTGGTTTTTCTGATTCGTGAGCTTAAACCGGTTTGGCCCAAACTAATCGATTGATGAGTTGAAATTATGAACCTATCCTAATTGGTTACCTTTCATGAGACTCTTGTTGATCTCCTCATCAGCTCTTGTTTCTGAGCCTCTTATTGCTAACATATTTTCTTTCTTAGTGGTTTACTTGGTGCTTCACCTTTTATGCCACCCACCACCATGGTTCCAGGCATATTATCAGTGGCGGACCCAGCCTTGTTTTTAGGTTCATATGAACCTACTCGGTTTGGAAAAAATGAAAACTATTAGTGAGAACTTTGTATAATTTGGAAAAAAATAGTGAGAATCTATCAAAACGAACCCACCAAAAGAAGTTTCTGGATCCGCCACTGCATATTATTGTTGGGATGCTACGTGTATTGTACTGAAGTTGTTGCTTTACACTCTAGTTGCCCTCAAGCATCCAAACATTGATGATGTAAGTGTGTTTATAGGATCAAGAGACAGTCGAATGGATTTGTGGGTAGATATAAAGCCCAGCTTGTTGTTAATGGGTTTTATTAAGCAGAGGGTATCAAATTTAGAGGTGAAAAAAAACACGAACCCGAAAAAAAAGTTGGACCCGGGTATTAAAAAACGGGGTTTTTTTAACCTGAACGCGACACATCTTCTTATTAGTACCTGAAACAGAGTTTTTTCATACCCGTTTTGTACCCGGGTTTTCAGTGTACCCCAGTTTCCATAATACCTGTACCAGGTTTCCGTAATACTCGTAACCGGGTTTAAAACATACTCGAACTAGGTTTTAAAAATACCCGAAACTAGGTTTGACCGGGTATAACCATTAGAACCATAGCCATGTAACAACTTTTTTGACCCCTTTTTTAACAGTCATATATACGTTTGGAGGTGTCTTGATGCTAATATGGGCAGATTTCAAGGCTTACATTGAGTATAAACAGAGGTATGATGTTTGGGTAAGTCACACCACTTGAAAATGCACAGAAAATCAACAAAAAACGCTCTTAAAATGGCTTCGCAAAATGTTACATCTTCCGTTGGCGTGGGTTCTACGGCTAAAGCAAGTGTCGTGGAACTTATTCCTACAACTCGAAACCAAGAAATTTGGGTTCATTTCGAGTTATGTAAAATGCCGTTTACAGCAAACAAAGCCCGATTCATTCATTGTGGTGCCATGTTGAAGTCGGATTCGAACACGACTTTGAATAAATATTTGACAAAGTTTTCTAAAGTATTGATCCAGACCGAGGTCAACCACCATTATTAACCAACAGACAAATTTAGCATTATGATGTTGAAACGGTACGCGAAGGATTTGGAAGTTTGGTGATTCAAGAAGGTTTGCCATTTAAACACTTCGACAACAAAAGATTGACGCGTCTCATCCAAAGAACTCTACAACCTCGTTATAACCAAGTAAGTCGCACAACCCTTCTACGTGATTGTCTAAAAGCATGAAAAAAAGCAAAAGAACAACTATTTTCGACTTTTCAAAGTTTAAAAACTGGTGTTAATTTAACGTGTATTGTTTGGTCTACACCTCATGGGTTACCCAAATCACACCTTTGTGTTACCGTTCATTGGACAGATCCTTGTACGTGGCAAATGTAAAAGCGTACGATTGCTTTTAATTTATTTTTGTTTCAAATTTTAAAAGAAGTAATCGATGGTTATAATTTACAAGACAAGTTGTTTGCTCTGTCTTTTGACAATGCATCCAACAACATTGCCGTAGACACAAAACTAAACTTAAGATATAAACCGGCTTGCTACAGTGTTTTTTCCATAGTCGTTGTATGGCACATATTATCAATTTAGTTGTGCAAGACGGTTCAAATGAAATTGCGAATGTGAGAAAACAATTTAAACAAATGCTACAAGATAATTTTTCAATTAGCAACGGAATATATATGCGATATAAAAAACTGTCGTGAATCGGGTACTAGGTGTTTGGGTCCGAATTGGGGCGTACCCACTCGATGGAACTCGACTTGCACAATGTTTGAAAGCGCTATAAAACAAAAAAGATAGTTTGATTGCTCTCCAGATATTCAAAATCCGATCATACCCATACACGGGTATTTAAAAAACCCGGTTGTGTGCACCTCTATATCAATTACACTTAAGACATTTAACCCAGTTGTCAAACTAACCATTATCAACGAGAGGGAGCAATGAGACTCTCCAGTTTGAGAAGTGCAGTGGTCAAAACCCAATAAAGTTGTCATTCCAAAAAAAAGTTAATCACACAACCTTTAAATTGATGTAACTTCTGATTTGGAAAGAGCTAGGATCGATCACCATAAAGATCTAAGTGGACCCCAAATATGCAAACGATCACCGATGGTTTAGCCCAACCATCAAAGACTCAAACTCAACTAGTCATCCAGTATCCCATGCCGTGAAAAAGGCATCTTGTGCAGTGGATGATGAGCTATCTTCCACATCTGCGGGACCCTCAATGCGAGCTTCTCTTGCTGCGCTCTTGCATGGGTGTTGCTAAGTTGTTGTTTGGCCTCAGAACGTGCCAACCCACATTTGTTGGGGAGGCTGTTTCGGTTTTTGACAAAGGCCTTTGGAGAGCTATCGAGGATATCGTGGTTTGCGGGGGTCCGTTTTTTGGGGATCTTCAATGGAGGCTTGCATCCCTTCCGACCCGTTTTGGGGGTTTGGGTTTATGTTCGGCTGAGGATGTATCCACGTATGCTTTTGTGGCCTCGAGGGCGCAATCTTGGAGTTTACAGGACCACATTCTTCGAGACTGTGGTATTGTTGGGTTGGATTCTGATTATGTGTGCGCGTTGGATTGCATGCACATGTCCCTTCCGGATTTTGATCTTGGTGGTTTCTCTAATAAGGACACCGCCCCCTAAAGTCCAGAATGCTTTGGCGAGTGCCCTATTTAGTAGAACTGTCCAGTGTTTGGGAGAGAAGTTTAGTCTATCCCCTCGTCAGAAAGCTGTGTTTAATTGTCTCCGGACACCTCATTCTCAGGATTTTCTGACAGTTATCCCCATTGAAGGACTAGGCCAACACATGTCAGCAGTGGAATACCGGGCAATTCTTAAGTACCGGCTAATGATCCCTCTGTTTCCGGTTGATGAGCCCTGCCCAGTTTGTCGCAAGGCTTAGATACTTTCGGCGAACATGCGGTCCATTGTAAGGAGTTACCTGGTTTTAAATACCGACATGATTTGGTAAGGGATATTCTCTATGATGTTCTAAAGGGGGCAGGGATATGGGCCCATTATCCTTTAAGGATCATCGATCCTTATTACATAGACTACCTCTTAAGATCGATAGCATTGTAGTCTCTTGGTAATAGATCACCTTACATGGTTAATAGACGATATGGGCCCTTTCAAGCTTCTGGTTCTATCAAATAGGGGCCTTCCCACTTAGGTGCTAATTTGCCATCAGCCGGTTAGTAGTATTTTGAAATGCTTTTCTTAACACCAAGTCTCCAACCTGAAATCTTCTGAGTCTGACATTCTTATTGTATGCCCCAGCCATCCTTTGTTGCTAGCCGGCCATTCTTATTCTTGCTAGGTCTCTAAGTTAATCAACGGTATCTAGATCTTGGATCAGATTTTCGCTATTTGCTTGAGGATCACGGATACTTGTTCTGACTGTAGGAACCACCATCTCTGTACGGCTCACCGTTTCAGTTCCAAAGACTAAAGAGAATGGGGTTTGACCTGTGGCATTCTTTGGAGTTATTCTTTCAGCTCAGAAGACATATGGCAGCTCTTCAGCCCACTTTCCTTTTGGATCCTAGCTTCTTCTTCAAGTTGTTGATAATAATCTTGTTACTTAATTTCTACTTGGCCATTAGCTTGTGGATGAACTAGTGTAGATGTAATCATCTTGATTCCCCAACTATCACAAAAATTAGTTGTTCTTTTCCCAATAAATTGGGATCCATTATCGCATATAATTTAAGAGGGAATGCCAAATCTAGTAATAATGTTTCTTTTGATAAAGGATATGACTTCCTTCTCCCTAATTTGAACGAATGCTTGAGTTACTATGAAGAATGATCAAATGTAAACCCAAATACGAGTATTAATATTTTCATATTTAAATAATATTATGTGATCAAATTAGAGTCCACTTTCCTTTTGGATCCTAGCTTCTTCTTCAAGTTGTTGATAATAATCTTGTTACTTAATTTCTGCTTGGCCATTAGCTTGTGGATGAACTAGTGTAGATGTAATCATATTGATTCCCCAACTATCACAAAAATTAGTTGTTCTTTTCCCAATAAATTGGGATCCATTATCACATATAATTTAAGAGGGAATGCCAAATCTAGTAATAATGTTTCTTTTGATAAAGGATATGACTTCCTTCTCCCTAATTTGAACGAATGCTTGAGTTACTATGAAGAATGATCAAATGTAAACCCAAATACGAGTTTTAATATTTTTCATATTTAAATAATATTATGTGATCAAGAGTTTAAACTTCTAATTTGAAAACTTATACAGTTACTATTAGAGTCCACTTTCCTTTTGGATCCTAGCTTCTTCTTCAAGTTGTTGATAATGGTGTTGTTACTTAATTTCTGCTTGGCCATTAGCTTGTGGATGAACTAGTGTAGATGTAATCATCTTGATTCCCCAACTATCACAAAAATTAGTTGTTCTTTTCCCAATAAACTGGGATCCATTATCGCATATAATTTAAGAGGGAATGCCAAATCTAGTAATAATGTTTCTTTTGATAAAGGATATGACTTCCTTCTCCCTAATTTGAACGAATGCTTGAGTTACTATGAAGAATGATCAAATGTAAACCCAAATACGAGTTTTAATATTTTTCATATTTAAATAATATTATGTGATCAAGAATTTAAACTTCTAATTTGAAAACTATACAGTTACTATTAGAGTCCACTTTCCTTTTGGATCCTAGCTTCTTCTTCAAGTTGTTGATAATAATCTTGTTACTTAATTTTTGCTTGGCCATTAGCTTGTGGATGAACTAGTGTAGATGTAATCATCTTGATTCCCCAACTATCACAAAAATTAGTTGTTCTTTTCCCAATAAATTGGGATCCATTATCGCATATAATTTAAGAGGGAATGCCAAATCTAGTAATAATGTTTCTTTTGATAAATGATATGACTTCCTTCTCCCTAATTTGAACGAATGCTTGAGTTACTATGAAGAATGATCAAATGTAAACCCAAATACGAGTTTTAATATTTTTCATATTTAAATAATATTATGTGATCAAGAGTTTAAACTTCTAATTTGAAAACTTATACAGTTACTATTAGAGTCCACTTTCCTTTTGGATTCTAGCTTCTTCTTCAAGTTGTTGATAATGGTCTTGTTACTTAATTTCTGCTTGGCCATTAGCTTGTGGATGAACTGGTGTAGATGTAATCATCTTGATTCCCCAACTATCACAAAAATTAGTTGTTCTTTTCCCAATAAACTGGGATCCATTATCGCATATAATTTAAGAGGGAATGCCAAATCTAGTAATAATGTTTCTTTTGATAAAGGATATGACTTCCTTCTCCCTAATTTGAACGCATGCTTGAGTTCTATGAAGAATGATCAAATGTAAACCCAAATACGAGTTTTAATATTTTTCATATTTAAATAATATTATGTGATCAAGAGTTTAAACTTCTAATTTGAAAACTTATACAGTTACTATTAGAGTCCACTTTTCTTTTGGATCCTAGCTTCTTCTTCAAGTTGTTGATAATAATCTTGTTACTTAATTTCTGCTTGGCCATTAGCTTGTGGATGAACTAGTGTAGATGTAATCATCTTGATTCCCCAACTATCACAAAAATTAGTTGTTCTTTTCCCAATAAATTGGGATCCATTATCGCATATAATTTAAGAGGGAATGCCAAATCTAATAATAATGTTTCTTTTGATAAAGGATATGACTTCCTTCTCCCTAATTTGAACGAATGCTTGAGTTACTATGAAGAATGATCAAATGTAAACCCAAATACGAGTTTTAATATTTTTCATATTTATATAATATTATGTGATCAAGAGTTTAAACTTCTAATTTGAAAACTTATACAGTTACTATTAGAGTCCACTTTCCTTTTGGATCCTAGCTTCTTCTTCAAGTTGTTGATAATAATCTTGTTACTTAATTTCTGCTTGGCCATTAGCTTGTGGATGAACTAGTGTAGATGTAATCATCTTGATTCCCCAACTATCACAAAAATTAGTTGTTCTTTTCCCAATAAACTGGGATCCATTATCGCATATAATTTAAGAGGGAATGCCAAATCTAGTAATAATGTTTCTTTTGATAAAGGATATGACTTCCTTCTCCCTAATTTGAACGAATGCTTGAGTTACTATGAAGAATGATCAAATTTAAACCCAAATACGAGTTTTAATATTTTTCATATTTAAATAATATTATGTGATCAAGAGTTTAAACCTCTAATTTGAAAACTTATACAGTTACTATTAGAGTCCAACAGTTTTTGAAATTATAAGTGAGGCAATATAGGTTAATTGTATAACAAAACAAGGATAAATAAATTTACAGGTTATCTAAATAGTTTTTCATTGTTTAATTACACGATTTAAAAAATAACTAAAAAGGTTCCTAAAGAATTGATGATTAAGCACCTTACAAGCGAGTTGTATATTGATTGCTATGAGTAAAAGATTGCAAACTTGTGGGATTATTATCAAATACACCTAGTTGGCTACTTGTCTTATTGTTTTCTGTAAACAAACAATTTTCATTATAAAACCGTGTAATACACGGGATTATAACCTAGTAATAACTATATCCCACGCATCATACCCACTGTTCATTTCACTTGTTATATTAATAGATTTAGATTTAGATTAGATTAACTCATCCTCTTTTCTCAAAACAAAAGCATAACATCAGTAAACCAAAAAGTTATATGTTTGACACTGAAAAAAGTAAAATCTAAAGGATATACGGAAGGCCCAAAATAAAAAGAACAGAATCACCTTCTCAAAATATTTCATCTTTATTGGTCAATTCCTATTTATCAAAATGGTGTGGAAAATATATTTCAATAAAATACAATAATAACAAATCAAATTATATCATATTCTATTTTGCAATGGTGATACACATGAGTTTACATTAAAAATTTAAAACTTTTTTACCTTAACCAAGGCTCCTTGTTTCATTCCAGACTCTAGCATTGCATCCAAAACTGCAACATCTTGTGCACCTTCAACATATGAGCACCGAGCTTCGGCTTCAATTTTATCACCCTTCTGCACACAAGTTTTAAACATGTTTTATAAACATATACGTTGTATTATTGAGGGTCAGGAGGCACGGTCCTCTTGAACCTTTCTATGTGTCCCCGGGTCGAACATCAGATAAGCTTATACGAGCATGCACCCGCACCTCCTAACCCATATTACATAAAATGGTTGATGACAATAAATCACCAACAATAAGATGGATGTGTCACACACGTTAATTATAATTTGAACAACGAGATGTTAATATAATATCTATCTTTAAATACAACAATTTTCCGAGGTTGTGGCAACTTTCAACCTGTTTGACCCGTTTTCCATCCAACTATATATGTGCGCGTCTAACACACACACACACACACAAGATACCTGAAGAGAGGCCCTTGAGATGTCACTTAAAAAAGCTTTCAACTCTTCGGTCACCCCACTGAACGGATAGAAAGTGCTCTTTGTTTCCTTATTGGCAGTAAAGAGAGTAACCTGTGAGATACCATCAATATCAAAAGACAATAAGTTTAAATTAATTTAATAAATTAATATAATAATATGATATAAAAATGGCCCATTGCAAAGATGATTCTGCATTGCCATTACCACATAACCATGTTGTCCGTCTTTGTTTCCTCGTTCAACTTGCACTGTCCCGTTTAAACCAACAACTCGCCATATAATCTGTAATACGTACCCGCAAATTAACCTGATTTACATTTAAGTCATGGATAATAAGTAGAGTAACAAATAAAAGGCAAGTTAAGTTGTAACCTTTGGTGATTTTGAGGATACCAACATTACAAACACTCCAGAACATCCATTCTCAAGTTGACTAGAAATGCAAGAAAAAAATTTGTCACTTTAAAATAATAAATACATAAATAAAAGAGTAAAATGCCATTTTGGTCCTTGAGGTTTGGCCAGTTTTCCGACTTTCGTCCAAAGGTTTGTTTTTCCTCATCTGGATCCAAAAGGTTTGAAATCTTGCCATTTTCAACCGGCTCGTTAACTCCATCCATTTTTCTTTGTTAAGTCAGGCTGTCAGGGGTATTTCTGTCTTTTTTGTTAACTTAAAGGGCAATTCGGTCTTTTTCACTTTATGTACAAGCATTTAGCATAATGTACAAGTATTCAAAAGACTGAAATACCCTTTAAATTAAAAAAAAAAGACAGAAATACCCCTGACAGCCTGACTTAACGGAGAAAAAGGATGGAGTTAACGAGCCGGATGAAAATGGCAAGATTTCAAACCTTTTGGATCCGGATGAGGGAAAAAACCTTCGGACGAAAGTCGCAAAACTGACCAAATCTCAGGGACGAAAATGGCATTTTACACCAAATAAAAACTAAAGGAAAAAATGGGAATGGTAAAAAAGGGCATATTTACAATAAAGATGAAATGGTGTCTGGAGGAGGTAGGGTTGTATCGACATGAGATGTCGTAGCAGACACTGAGGCAACCTCACATCCAACAAGCTGTTGAGTAAGACAAAAATTCATGTTAGTGTTACAAAAAAGATTAATTATAATTCAGATTCATTAGAAGATATATATCATTTCATTTATGTTTTGTGTTTGTAGTTTTCTTACAGGGTTTAACTTGATATAATATATATTTCATCTTACAGGAAAACATTTCGCCAAAGATGCCATATACATATCAAGTCTTAATGAAAATGAAAAAGCGGAAATAATAGGATTAAATGACAGATAATTACCATTCTTAACCCTGCAATGTAGTGTACACCCATGTCTAGAATGAATCCTCCCTGACACACATGCGGAGATAAAGAGTTAGTATTCTACATAACCTATAAAAGAAGTAGAGCTGGCAATTTATCATGATGCATTAAAATGATATGACTCGCCATGAAGTTAAACGGGTTTAAGTCATAAATGGGTCGACACGTTAATGACACAATAAAAACATGTTTAACTTATCGTGCTAAACGGATACAACCCACTTAAACCGTTTATGACACGCTGAACATGCTTAACTTATCCTGTTAGGTTAATAGGTCGACATGACACGTTTATGATCCGTTTATCAAAACGAAGTAGTTATATAATTTTATAAATAACCAAGTATAGTATAGTGAAAGCTAAAATGTAATTTTGGTACATTTTTATTTTTATCGTGTTAACCGTGTCCTATTATTTCTGAACCATGTTTAGTGAGTTGTGTCAATAGTTGTGTTAAATGTGTCGTGTATGCGTGATATTGAACTACTTATATTTGATCATGTTACATGTGTAGTGCCATTTAAACTATTGAATTGGTTATATTCGATCGTGTTAGATGTGCCATGCCGTATAACCAGCTTATCAAACACATCCGTGTTAGTGTTTAAGAAAATAATACTTTTAGTTAAACGTCTCATGTACAGGTTCATTATTCGTGTTAAACGTGTCGTGTCGACACCAGAAATATGACGCGTTCCGTCATATATCAAATATTAATTTATCAATATATGCATTTTTATAATCAGCAATCCCTATTTATCACACTAACAGACTTGCATAACTTCCTAATAGTTTAATATCAACAATACATAAATATACAGTTCACTAAACTTTACCAATATAAGTTATATTATATAACCACATTTGCTTAGCAAAATGATTTGTAGCCTTTCTAAATATAGTTACCACATATCAAGTTTAACGTCTTACAGTAAAATTACGCCTCCATGAACTTGAGAAGTAAGGATTTGAACTGTTCATCGACCCTTCTATGAGTACTTGCACACTCATCATATCCCCAATTTCCGAGACCAACTTTCTGCTCTGCGAAGTAGACGATAATTTCTCTAGCAAGATCTCAACGATATAAATGGAAACCGAAAGTTCAAGATCTATATACCTCTACAAAAGCAGGCTCAAATCGGTAATTTTCCGCAACAGCCCATATTTTTTGAGCGAATGAATTGTTGTAAAGAGAATTATAGGATGATAATGCAGTTTCTGCCTCACTTATGGCTGCAGAGGAATTTATGAATCTTTTTTTATTACTAATAGTACAACCGTAAGAGTATTATTATTCATAATATAATAAGAGTAAAATGCCATTTCGTCCTTGAGGTTTGGCCGGCTTTGTGACTTTCGTCCAAAGGTTTGTTTTTCCGCATCTGGATCCAAAAGGTTTGAAATCTTGCCATATTCATCCGGCTCGTCAACTCCATCTATTTTCCTCCGTTAATGCATCGGTATTTTCGTCCTTTTTGTCAACTTAAAGGGCAATTCGGTCCTTTTTCACTTTATGTACATGCATTTAGCATAATGTGCAAGTATAAAAAATACGAAAATACCCTTGAGCTAACAAAAAAGACGAAAATACCCGGCCTTAACGGAGAAAAAATAGATGGAGTTAACAAACCAGATGAAAATGGCAAGATTTTAAACCTTTGGATCCAGATGCAGAAAAACAAACCTTTGGACGAAAGTCGCAAAACTAGCCAAACCTCAGGGACGAAAATGACATTTTACTCATATAATAAAGTTACAGTGTATTAACTCCTTTTTTTAAAGGGTAAATTGTTCAGAAATGGGATCTCCCTTACATGCAGCAGCAGGTTTCTCTTCAGAGCCGGAATTTCAGTGAAAAAACATGCAAGAAAACAAAAGAATGAACAGCAATTAGCAAATTCGGTTTAAAGGTTACTTATTTTATATTATTTGTTTGAGTTCGATATAGGATTACCTTGAAGAACATGCTTTCCTGCCTTTAGAAGCTTTTGTGACATATCTACCTGCATGAGATGGTTTACATGTAAAGATTAACTATAACATTTGACATATTGACCTGCTTTTACTAAATAAAGAACAAGGCCTATGATTAAGTTAAACCCGATACTTAAACTAGTGTTACATCAGTTACTTATTTGGGTCTTACCTCCACGTTACATGTTCAGAAAAGAAGGGAACTGGTTTTTGATAAGCCATTTCAAAGAAACATACACTTCATCTTCCATGATTAGAGGCCATTTCTGTTTTTCAAAACTAAAAGCAGGATTTTCCAAATCAAATAATTTACATTAATTTTCAGTTTCCTAACTCCAACTGTAACATCCGCTCGAGTGGAAACTCCCCAGCAGGTCACCCATCATGGATTGCTTTCACTCGAACACATTTAGGGCTCCAAACGAGCTAAACATTCAGAGAACAGTTCGAGAACCGTTCGGCGGGAAGTTCGTTTGTTTAATAAATGAACGAACACGAACAAGGAACTTCGTTTGTTTAGTAACATGGACAGAGGCCACTTTCGTTCATTTATGTTTGATAGCTCATTATGGTTTATGTTCGTTTGTGTTCATCTATGTTTGTATATATTTCTTGTTCGTTACTGTTCATAAACGCTTGTTTGTGTTCCTTTGTGTTCATGATGTTCGTTACCTAAAATTAACGAACGAAAACAAACAAGTACATTTCCTTATGAACAAACACAAACATAAAATCCCGTTCGGTAGTGCTCATGAATAGTTCATGAACACATTTACTTCCTTAACGAACGAACACGTTCAAGGCCTTATTCGTGTTTGTTCGGTTCGTTTACAACCGTAAACACACTTAATTGTGAAAAGCTTCTATCATCTACAACCAAAGCGCCCAAAACGCGTTGATGGTATCCGAGACCAGATATTCCTTATGAACTCAATATCTCTCTTGTCCATAACCTATGTGCCTATAGGCCAGTGCGTTACACCAATACTTCAATACTCTTAATACTCTCTTTTATTTATACTTAGTTAGTCCTGTCAATAGTTTTCCTCTATAACCAAAACAATTAACTAACAAACTATAAATTAGCAACATAATTGGGCATATAGGTGTTGTACGAAAACACTTTGGGACTTTTTCAAAAAAAAAATGATATTACACTTTTAACCCAAATCTATTTGACTTTTAAACCCAAAGTTTTCATCTTTTGCAATTTATCCTCACAACTTTTTTACTTTCAACTTTGGTCTCCCATACTATTCATATTTCACAGATTTTTCATTTTACGTTTCGTTTTAAATTTTGCGAGTTAACATGGCGTAACGTGCGTGTGTGGTTCAACGTTTTTACGTTTCGTTTTACGCTTCGGACTAGATTTTGGAAGTTAATATGTGGTTCAACATTTTTATGTCATCTATTTTTTTCCCGTTTGAAAGGTTCATTACAACGTGCGGGTCTTAAATCGACTTAATTGTTATTTTCTATGTTTTACGTTGCAGTCTAATTTCTTCGCATTAACACGTTGTAACTTCAGTATTATTTGTCGCTGGCGGTGGTGTGGTATTGGTACTATTCGGCACGGGCGGCGGGTGGTAAATCTAGTCTATATTAATTTTAAAATTAAAAATGTAACTAACTTATTCCAACACACACACACACCCCTATCACTCTAACCTAAAACAAAATCAATATCAATCACCCATACAGCATAAACATTCAAAAAGTCCACAACAAATCACACAAAATAACAGAAAACAACCTGAATCTGTCCAGCAAGAGCAACAATCACTCCAACAATATCCGGATCCGAAACAATCTCATCAAATCCATCATCTCCCCACTTACACTCCACATTACCAAACACCTTCCGAGCAATCTCACCAGCCTCCGTTACCGATTTCTACACAAAATTTTACAGTCATTTAACCACAAATTCAATCGATTACAATAATATTATAAGGATGTACCTCAGATCGGCTCCATATGGCTTTGAGAGTGACGAGATCTGAGATTTCGGCGAGCCTCGGGAGGTATTGAGATTTGACGAAGATTCCGGCGCCGATAATGGCGATCTGTGGAGGATTTTGAGCCATTGTTGAAGCCTGATAGTGATGAATAGTGAAGAATATTGGTTGATTTTCAGCTATGGAAGATGGAGAAGAAGGTTAGTGAGAGTCGGTAGTGGTAGTTAGTTACTTCTGGTTTGATTTTAGGAAATTGGGCCTGGTTGTTTTTGGGCTGTTTGGATCCAAGTTTTCTAAGTGGGCCTGGTCTCAAATGCATCTTCACTAAGCTCTAGTTTACTAGTGATTACTTGACTAGCAGAGGTAGAGATGGGCATAAAAACCGGTTTCAAACCCGAACCGGTAGAACCGAACTGGAACCGGGTCCAGTTCCTACCCGACAGTAAGTAGAACCGGTTCCGGGTTCAAAATACCCATTGGTTCCAACCCGGTTCCACAATTTTACCATTTGAATCGGGTCGTATCCGGTTCCTACCCGTACCCGGTTCCTACCAGTACCCGAAAATTCAGTTCTAGAAGGAACCGGTTATACCCGTTAAAATGTTACCGTTGGAACCGGTTATACCCGTTATAATGTTGCCGTTGGAACCGGTTATAGCCGTTAAAATGTTACCGTTGGAACCGGTTCCTGACCGTTAACCGATTCTATATATATTGTTTAGAAATCTATTGTTTAGCACACAATTTCTCATATCTATTCTTCTTGTTATATTTCTTTCTTGTTCTTTTTCACATTCTAATCAACAAATGGACTCAAAGAGTTCCAAAAACGTAAATTCCCAATCCGTTAACAATGTTCCTCAAGATCAATCGGTTCCATATGTGGTTGGAACATTGTCTCATAATCGCAGTAAGGAAGTTTGGAGCAATTGGGAGTTGGTCGAGATGAGTGACGGCTCGCAAAAAGCTCAATGTAAACATTGTGGATCGTTATTAGCCAAGGAATCAAACTCAACGTTAACGAAGCATATTAATAATTATTGCAAAGCTTTAAAGGAAATGACATCCGGTCAAGTTCCACTATCCAAAGATGGTACCATTTTTCGTTATGAGCAAAAATTAGCTCGCGATCGGATGGCGAAGTTGTTGATACAAAAAGCGTTGCCGTTTGGACACTTCGACGACCCCGATCTTACTAATCTTATTCGGGAGACGCTACAACCTCGCTATAAACATGTAAGTCATCGCACTTTAAAACGTCTTTGTTTAAGTTTATGGGAAAATGCAAAAAAAGATTTAATTGTTTTTTTAAGAATTTAAAAACTAGTGTAAACCTAACTAGTGATGTGTGGTCGGCTCCACATGGTTTACCGTACATATGTGTCACTGCTCATTGGGTTGATCCCAATACATGGCAAATGATGAAGCGTACGATTGCGTTTGACGAGTTTCCTTCTCCTCATACGGGAGAAAATATTTATAAAATTATAAATGGCACAATAATTAAATATAGTTTAGAAGATAAAATTTTTTCAATATCCTTTGATAACGCTTCAAACAACACAACGGCGATTGAAAAATTAAAGTTGAAGTACAAACCAATACTTGATGGTGTTTTTTTTCACACACGATGTGTTGCACACATATTAACTTAGTAGTGCAAACCGGTTTAAAAGATCAATTTGTATCGGATTTTATTATAGCATTTAGAGCTAGATGTTTTCAAAAGTGGAAAAGAAAGATATCAAGAATATAAAAAAACTTTGTAAAGATGTCAACCAAAAAATTATTGGACCGAATTGGGATATACCGACTCGTTGGAATTCAACTTGTCATATGTTTGAAATGACTATAAAGCAAATGGGCACTTTAAAATCTTTTCATACAACTTTAAGTGATGAGTACCTAGTCGTCCCCTTTCCCGACACGGCTTGGGAAATATTCATAAACTAAGTACTTTTTTACAAGTTTTTAAAACTACAACGACTTTGATTTCCGATGTTTATTATCCTACTAGTTCTAAAGTTGTGGACCAATTGTATTTGATAACAACTAATTTTAAAAAGTTTGAAAATTCTAGTGACATGTTAAGGAATATGACGAGACCAATGATTCAAAAATTTTAAAAATATTTTTTAGAATTACCACCCGTTTTTCTATGTGCCGCTGCTTTAAATCCAGCTTTAAACGTACCGAGTGTTGAAGCTTTAATTGATGAAATTTATGACAAGTTGGATATGCATGAGGAGGATCCAACTTTAAAATCAAAAACAAAAAAAATATTCAATGAGTGTATGGCCAAACTTTATGATCATTATTTTAAAAAATATGGTGAAAAAAATCATACAAATTTATTTGAGTCTCGGTCCACGGCCTCTAACGATGAAACAAGCGGGGATCCACTTATAACCATGTTGAATGTTGTTAGAGACGAGACCGCTAGACAACAAAGGGGTAGTGAACCAACAAGTGAACTTGGGAGATATAAAAAAATCAGTATTCGCTTACTATGACCACCGAGGAGTATAGGAAATTTGATGTGTTGGCATGGTGGAAATCGAAAGAATCCGAATACCCGATTCTAGCAACCATGGCTCGTGATATACTAACGGTCCAAGCTTCCACGGTAGCTTCGGAAAGTGTGTTTTCTCTTAGTGGCAGGGTTTTGTCAATTAAAAGAACAAGACTAACTCCGGAATCGCTAGAGATGGCAATATGCTTAAAGGACCATTGGGATGCCGTTGATCGTGTTCAACATAAAACTAGTCTAGAAGATGAAGTTGAGTTAGAGCATAAAATTGTTGACGAAGAGGAGGACGAAGAAGTGGAGACTAACGATTAACGATTCGGACGACGATTGTACTGAGGTACCCGCACCTAAGAGAAACTCATCGGAAAGTGTTGCACATGCCGCTAGTAAACGATCAAAGAAATAAAATCTTACTGGAACCGGTTCTGAGTAATTTTTTATTTTTTGTAACCGGTTAATTTTTTTATATATTGTAACCGACTAATTTGTTTTTTAATTTTAACCGATTATTGTTACTATTTTTATTTACAGTAAATGGCAGTTTTTGACTGTCAGGAACCGGTTCTGAACAGTAAATGACAGGTTTAACTGTCAGGAACCGGTTCTGAACAGTAAATGGCAGGTTTTGACTGTCAGGAACCGATTATGAACAGTAAAATGGCTGTCAGGAACCGGTTCTGAACAGTAAATGACAGGTTTGACTGTCAGGAACCGGTTCCCAACACTATCAGAAACCGGTTCCGCACCATACCCGGTTCCACACCATACCCGGTTCCATAATACCCGTACCCGGTTCTACACGGTTCCATATTCTTGGGTGTGAACCCGGGTAGGAACTGGACCCGGTTCCACACCATACCCGGTTCCAATGACATCCAAGCAGAACCGGGTCCGGGTTGGAACCGGTTCCGGGTAATAATAAAACCCGATTATGCCCATCTCTAAGCAGAGGTGAACAAAAAGGTATTTTAGGCAGTGGCGGATCTAGAAAATTTTCGTAGAGGTAACGCTTTATAAAAAAGGGGTAACGAAATCGAAAAAACGTCAATTTTTTTTTAAAATTTACACTATCGCCAGAACGCCAAGGAGTGCGGAGGCTACCCCTTCTATGAAGGTAGGCCCGTCCCTGATTTTAGGCTAACTGGTTTGGTTTAGAAACCAAATTGGTTTTTAGGGCTGGTAATTTCAGAAATGCACATGAAAATACGATACAAAATGACACAACCTTAGCAGTTTCGTGTTTGACCCTTAACAGGTTTCGTGTCTTAAATAGGTCGACACGATTAGACCTGTTAATTTTAATGTCGTGTTTACCTATTTCATGTTCGTGTCTTATCGTGTACATGTCTTAACAGGTCATATCTGACACGATATGCCAGTCTTAGACTCCACACACCACCTCTCCAGGACGAGTTTGTGTCTTAACTGGTCATGTTCGTCTCTTAACAGGTTATGTTTGTGTCTCAACAGGTCATATGATACGCTTGTAAGTTTTTCGTGTCTTGACAAGTTTTGTTCGTGTAACATGTTTATTACCAGGTTCGTGTTCGTGTTTGGAAAAACTGACACGATAAGATTTTGTGTCGTGTTCCTGTTTACCTGTTTCATGTTCATGTCCTAACAGGTCGCGTCTGACACGATATGCCAACCCTATTGGTTTTTCTGATTCGTGGGCTTAAACCGGTTTGGCCCAAACTAATCGATTGATGAGTTGAAATTATGAACCTATCCTAATTGGTTACCTTTCATGAGACTCTTGTTGATCTCCTCATCAGCTCTTGTTTCTGAGCCTCTTATTGCTAACATATTTTCTTTCTTAGTGGTTTACTTGGTGCTTCACCTTTTATGCCACCCGCCACCATGGTTCCAGGCATATTATCAGTGGCGGATCCAGCCTTGTTTTTAGGTTCATATGAACCTACTCGGTTTGGAAAAAATGAAAACTATTAGTGAGAACTTTGTATAATTTGGAAAAAAATAGTGAGAATCTATCAAAACGAACCCACCAAAAGAAGTTTCTGGATCCGCCACTGCATATTATTGTTGGGATGCTACGTGTATTGTACTGAAGTTGTTGCTTTACACTCTAGTTGCCCTCAAGCATCCAAACATTGATGATGTAAGTGTGTTTATAGGATCAAGAGACAGTCGAATGGATTTGTGGGTAGATATAAAGCCCAGCTTGTTGTTAATGGGTTTTATTAAGCAGAGGGTATCAAATTTAGAGGTGAAAAAAAAACACGAACCCGAAAAAAAAGTTGGACCCGGGTATTAAAAAACGGGGTTTTTTTAACCTGAACGCGACACATCTTCTTATTAGTACCTGAAACAGAGTTTTTTCATACCCGTTTTGTACCCGGGTTTTCAGTGTACCCCAGTTTCCATAATACCTGTACCAGGTTTCCGTAATACTCGTAACCGGGTTTAAAACATACTCGAACTAGGTTTTAAAAATACCCGAAACTAGGTTTGACCGGGTATAACCATTAGAACCATAGCCATGTAACAACTTTTTTGACCCCTTTTTTAACAGTCATATATACGTTTGGAGGTGTCTTGATGCTAATATGGGCAGATTTCAAGGCTTACATTGAGTATAAACAGAGGTATGATGTTTGGGTAAGTCACACCACTTGAAAATACACAGAAAATCAACAAAAAACGCTCTTAAAATGGCTTCGCAAAATGTTACATCTTCCGTTGGCGTGGGTTCTACGGCTAAAGCAAGTGTCGTGGAACTTATTCCTACAACTCGAAACCAAGAAATTTGGGTTCATTTCGAGTTATGTAAAATGCCGTTTACAGCAAACAAAGCCCGATTCATTCATTGTGGTGCCATGTTGAAGTCGGATTCGAACACGACTTTGAATAAATATTTGACAAAGTTTTCTAAAGTATTGATCCAGACCGAGGTCAACCACCATTATTAACCAACAGACAAATTTAGCATTATGATGTTGAAACGGTACGCGAAGGATTTGGAAGTTTGGTGATTCAAGAAGGCTTGCCATTTAAACACTTCGACAACAAAAGATTGACGCGTCTCATCCAAAGAACTCTACAACCTCGTTATAACCAAGTAAGTCGCACAACCCTTCTACGTGATTGTCTAAAAGCATGAAAAAAAGCAAAAGAACAACTATTTTCGACTTTTCAAAGTTTAAAAACTGGTGTTAATTTAACGTGTATTGTTTGGTCTACACCTCATGGGTTACCCAAATCACACCTTTGTGTTACCGTTCATTGGACAGATCCTTGTACGTGGCAAATGTAAAAGCGTACGATTGCTTTTAATTTATTTTTGTTTCAAATTTTAAAAGAAGTAATCGATGGTTATAATTTACAAGACAAGTTGTTTGCTCTGTCTTTTGACAATGCATCCAACAACATTGCCGTAGACACAAAACTAAACTTAAGATATAAACCGGCTTGCTACAGTGTTTTTTCCATAGTCGTTGTATGGCACATATTATCAATTTAGTTGTGTAAGACGGTTCAAATGAAATTGCGAATGTGAGAAAACAATTTAAACAAATGCTACAAGATAATTTTTCAATTAGCAACGGAATATATATGCGATATAAAAAACTGTCGTGAATCGGGTACTAGGTGTTTGGGTCCGAATTGGGACGTACCCACTCGATGGAACTCGACTTGCACAATGTTTGAAAGCGCTATAAAACAAAAAAGATAGTTTGATTGCTCTCCAGATATTCAAAATCCGATCATACCCATACACGGGTATTTAAAAAACCCGGTTGTGTGCACCTCTATATCAATTACCCTTAAGACATTTAACCCAGTTGTCAAACTAACCATTATCAACGAGAGGGAGCAATGAGACTCTCCAGTTTGAGAAGTGCAGTGGTCAAAACCCAAGAAAGTTGTCATTCCAAAAAAAAGTTAATCACACAACCTTTAAATTGATGTAACTTCTGATTTGGAAAGAGCTAGGATCGATCACCATAAAGATCTAAGTGGACCCCAAATATGCAAACGATCACCGATGGTTTAGCCCAACCATCAAAGACTCAAACTCAACTAGTCATCCAGTATCCCATGCCGTGAAAAGGGCATCTTGTGCAGTGGATGATGAGCTATCTTCCACATCTGCGGGACCCTCAATGCGAGCTTCTCTTGCTGCGCTCTTGCATGGGTGTTGCTAAGTTGTTGTTTGGCCTCAGAACGTGCCAACCCACATTTGTTGGGGAGGCTGTTTCGGTTTTTAACAAAGGCCTTTGGAGAGCTATCGAGGATATCGTGGTTTGCGGGGGTCCGTTTTTTGGGGATCTTCAATGGAGGCTTGCATCCCTTCCGACCCGTTTTGGGGGTTTGGGTTTATGTTCGGCTGAGGATGTATCCACATATGCTTTTGTGGCCTCGAGGGCGCAATCTTGGAGTTTACAGGACCACATTCTTCGAGACTGTGGTATTGTTGGGTTGGATTCTGATTATGTGTGCGCGTTGGATTGCATGCACATGTCCCTTCCGGATTTTGATCTTGGTGGTTTCTCTAATAAGGACACCGCCCCTAAAGTCCAGAATGCTTTGGCGAGTGCCCTATTTAGTAGAACTGTCCAGTGTTTGGGAGAGAAGTTTAGTCTATCCCCTCGTCAGAAAGCTGTGTTTAATTGTCTCCGGGCACCTCATTCTCAGGATTTTCTGACAGTTATCCGCATTGAAGGACTAGGCCAATACATGTCAGCAGTGGAATACCGGGCAATTCTTAAGTACCGGCTAATGATCCCTCTGTTTCCGGTTGATGAGCCCTGCCCAGTTTGTCGCAAGGCTTAGATACTTTCGGCGAACATGCGGTCCATTGTAAGGAGTTACCTGGTTTTAAATACCAACATGATTTGGTAAGGGATATTCTCTATGATGTTCTAAAGGGGGCAGGGATTTCGGCGAAAAAGGAGGCTCCGGTGAACTTTCTGACGGATCCGCTCGACGGGAGGTCTACTCTTCGGCCAGTTGATATTCTTGTGTTTGGGTGGGCTAGGGGAAAACACTTTGTGTGGACCTTACAGGAGTGTCCCCTCTTGTTGGACTCAGGGATAATGAGTTTGTTGCTGGCCAGGCTGCGTTAAAGGCGGAATCAGGCAAGGTCGCTAAACACGAGAAGGCTTGTTTAGAGAATCAACACGTGTTTATCCCATTCGCTTTTGATACATTTGGGTCCCTAGCCCCAGAGGCTGTGGAATTTCTAAACAGGGTCCAACAGGTTGTGAATAGTAATCTTTCAACCTTTAAGGGCCGTTTCGTCTTTAGTAGGATTGGTTTTGCAATTCAAAAGGGGGTTGCGGCGCAGCTTGTTGCCCGTTTACCTGCCACTTGTTTGTAATTTTTTTACTTTGGTATATAATATCTAATTCAACTTGTTTCTTTATCGTTTGACTCTTAATTGTCACTGACAGATGACTTGTTAACACGAATGTATAAAAACTATTGTAACATAAAGGGCGGATGTACCATATAATTAGGGGTAGCCTCCGCTACCCCTTGGTGCTCCGGGGTTAGTGTAAATTTTGAAAAAAATTGACGTTTTTTCGATTTTGTTACCCCTTTCTTTTAAAACGTTACCCCTATGAAAGTTTTCTAGATTCGCCACTGTGTAACATATATATAATAGAAAAAATTTCGTCATCGACTTGTTAACACGAATGTAAAAAAAATCTATTGTAACATATAATTGAAAAATGATCGTCTTACAAGATTTGTTTTGCTTGAACATCAATCTAATATACTCGTAATTCTATACTAATTCCACTGTGACACTCGGTATCTTGACTGTTTGAAAAATGATATCGTTTTACACACTTTGGATACCACTAAAAGAAAGACTTTGGTTTTCTGTCTAAGTTCTCACTACCACAAGAATGCAACCGCTAAAATATTAATTTATTTATTAAGTGTGCAAATAACAAGGCAAGAATCATTTGAAGAAGTTAGTGCTCGTATACTCCAATGCTGATACGGTTTCTCACTATATATGTTCATCTTATTGTCAACAAAACAATAAAAAGCAAACACATGCAAAATATTTTATTCCACTATTATATCAATTTTATCACATTTTAAACCAAAAATCTCATCCTATTCACAAATTAAATCTTTCAAGAAACAAATCAAAGAATCTTTAATACCAAAACTAATAGTTGATCGAATTATTTATAAAGATTGAATCAAGATCAACATCAAGAAATCAAACCCTAATGGGTGTATTTCTGTGTGTGGTGTCTCACTGTGTGTGAATTTTTGAGGCAACAAATTAATTTTTGTTGGGCCTCCAGCATATCACACCTTTGTGTTACCGTTCATTGGACAGATCTTGTGCGTGGCAAATGTAAAAGCGTACGATTGCTTTTAATTTATTTTTGTTTCAAATTTTAAAAGAAGTAATCGATGGTTATAATTTACAAGACAAGTTGTTTGCTCTGTCTTTTGACAATGCATCCAACAACATTGCCGTAGACACAAAACTAAACTTAAGATATAAACCGGCTTGCTACAGTGTTTTTTCCATAGTCGTTGTATGGCACATATTATCAATTTAGTTGTGCAAGACGGTTCAAATGAAATTGCGAATGTGAGAAAACAATTTAAACAAATGCTACAAGATAATTTTTCAATTAGAAACGGAATATATATGTGATATAAAAAAACTGTCGTGAATCGGGTACTAGGTGTTTGGGTCCGATTTGGGACGTACCCACTCGATGGAACTCGACTTGCACAATTTTTGAAAGCGCTATAAAACAAAAAAGGTAGTTTGATTGCTTTTCATGATTTGCTTGGAGACAAAATCGAGGTTGAACCATTCCCACCATCTAGTTGGCAAAGTATCAAACTTTTAACCGATTTGCTTGGGGTTTTTCAAAGTGCAACAACGTTTTCTAGGGTGTTTATTATCCCACTAGTTGTCGCGTTCTTAACCAACCTTTTATAATGACAACAAAACTTCAAGATTTGGAATATAGAGGTCTGCTTTTTGTGACAAAACTTCAAGATTTGGAATATAGAGGTCTGATTTTTGTGGAAATGATGAAGCTGATGAAAGAAAAGTTTAGAAAGTATTTTGAAGTTTTGCCTCATCCCGTTATTACTTGTTTAGCCGCTCTAAATCCATACCTAAATAAGGGAGGTGTGGAAACATTGATTGAGAAAATATGTTATTCTTTGGATTTGCAAGAAGAGGATCCCAATTTTGTTTCAAAAGCAACACAAGTTTTAACAATTTTTTTTGAAAAGTTGTTCGATGTTTATCACGTAACATATAGTGTTTCAAGTTCACAAGTTCATCAAGCTTATGAAAATGCGGCTTCTTCTAGTGGTTCAACAAGCCGTAATAGAGATTTAAACATCTGTTTTTTTAATACTTGCGAATTGACAATGCTAAACGAGCTCGTGGTAACACCCCAAGTAGCTCATGGGGGAGATTTATTGCAACAATTTTTTTAGCATTCGTCACTGAAGAAGAATTTGAAAATTTCGACCTTTTGGCTTGGTGGAAAGATAAAGAACCCAAATTTCCGGTTCTAGCCGCCATAGCCCTTGATCTACTAAGTGTCCAAGCTTCCACGGTAGCTTCGGAGTTCGCCTTTTCTTTTTGAAGGACTATTTGGATGCGGCAGAGTAAATTCAGCTTGTGGAGTCACTTAAAGATGAAAATGGCGTTGAAACGGAGATACACGAGAATGAGGTCGACATGGGATTGTCAAGCCCACTAGACAAAGACTAAACAAAGGCGATCAAAAAATGAAGAATATCATGAAGCGAAGACGATTCAAGCTCTATCTATGTTTTTAATCTATGTTTGTTCCAGTCGGTGACAGGAGAGACAATAGGCAATAAGGAATGTCCTTTCACAGGTATTACCAACGTGTTGTTGGGCGCATTGATTGTTGGGTTTTCTCAAATCTAACACAATTTATCTACTACAAAACCTTACATCGATCTGTCGTTACTTTCTTCATTCGTTTAACTTGAACATCTATTATTAATTCTTAAGAACATACACTACACACACATATGAGTTTTTATATTTAATACTTTTATGACATATCCATATTGTATTTTCATCAAAATAAAAGACATGTATGTTATTGTTGTGGCTCTAATAGTACCATTGCACTTTCACAATCTTATCATACAGATGTTTCATTATACATCATTTCCACTCCCATACCGATGTTTTGTTGGTCACGTGCATTTTTGAAGCATCAATCTCAGTTGTAGGGCTCAACTATGTTTTCCTGAGGTCCTATTGCCTGCCCCACCCTCATGTTCTTCTTCTTCAAGGTTTTGTTTGGATAACTTTTATTTTATTTTTATTCATAGTTTGGGTACTAGAATAAATCCCATAAAACAATTCAGGGAAGCACTTAAAAGAGTTAATTCTAAGGAGTTTATGGTTATTGATGTGTGATATCTGACTCCTCAAATCAATCAATATTGTTGTTTATTTTGCTAAAATAAGTCAGAGTTACTCTTAGTCAAACATGTTTAAAAGAGAGGCTATGTTGCCATCTAGTGCACCCAAACACATTAATAGCATTTATGGTGGGACATTTCATATGAAATTCAATCAAGACTTATAGCTCTTAGTATTTAACAAAATTATGTATGCACGTTTATGTAATCTTGTTTAATTTCTAAGTTTTTAATGATATGTGAAGTGCTTTATATATGTTCATATTTACACGTTCAATTATGAAGTCAAATAACAAAAAAACTATAAAAAACAACATACAAACTCGAACAATAGCTACTTCATACCTTCTGTATGTTTCAGTGAAGTTGGGTTTTTTCATTACCCGTTTCGGGTTTTTCCAATACCCTACCGAGTTTTTTTGAATACCCTAAGCGGGGTTTTTAATACCCGAACCGGGTTTTAACCGGGTATATCCGTCTTTTTGAACTTTGAACCTTGGTAATGGATATATAGCCGTTAGAGGGTGTTTGTTTTGACTATTTTTTGTTTATATTGTATTTCATACCCTATAAATATATCTTTGATGTTTGGTTTACTCACACCTTATAAAAACAACTAAAATCCTTATAAATCTGTATATAATGGATTTTTCTTCCAATGGGTCGGGTTCTACAACTCGAGCTACTCGATTATCACCGATTTGGAAGTATTTCGACTATCTAAAAGTGCCGTACGGTCCAAACACGGCTTGATACATTCGTTGCGGTGAATTCTTCAACCCGAACTCCATAAAGACTTTGAAACAACATTTGCGCAAATGTCTACCTCGAGACGAAGAATAAACGAAGAAGATCAAGTTACTCGAAGCTATCTGTGTTCATCATCTTATTTGTTATTTTTGTGTCATGTGTGTTTTAAATTTATGTTTTATAAAATAAAAGGTTTTCATTTCTATGTTTATACAAAAAAAATGAATATAACAACCCGATCTATACCCGAACCCGAAAATAGAGTATTCTATAGGTATGGAAAACCAGAACCCAGGTACACAAGGTATGGATTTATGGCCAATACCCGAACCCGAACCCGACCTGGGTATTGGAAATTCCCGGAAATTCAAAATCCGATCATACCCATACACGGGTATTTAAAAACCCCGGTTGTGTGCACCTCTATATCAATTACACTTAAGACATTTAACCCAGTTGTCAAACTAACCATTATCAACGAGAGGGAGCAATGAGACTCTCCAGTTTGAGAAGTGCAGTGGTCAAAACCCAAGAAAGTTGTCATTCTAAAAAAAAGTTAATCACACAACCTTTAAATTGATGTAACTTCTGATTTGGAAAGAGCTAGGATCGATCACCATAAAGATCTAAGTGGACCCCAAATATGCAAACGATCACCGATGGTTTAGCCCAACCATCAAAGACTCAAACTCAACTAGTCATCCAGTATTCCATTAATAAGGGTATCGGCTGTAACATCCGTCAAAAACGGATTTACCAAACCCGCTCCGTTTATCAACCGAACAGTCAGTCAAAATTTTCGTTGCGAATTAAATGCCCAAAATATTTTTAAACGATCCGTAATCAATTATTATACGGGAATATATATTTAGTTTTTGAAAAACAGTCAAAAATCGCAAAATAAAAATATATTACCTCTGCCGGGTTTCGAACCCGGGTCTGTACCGAGTCACTCAGTGACTTATCACCTCACACACAAACCACTGCGCCAACTGCTTTGTTTGTTGTTTAATAAAATCATTTAATTGATAAAGTGTCGTTACAAATTCTAAACCGGCGCCCAAACGGTTCAGTCGTCGGAATCCCGGAATTCTCGCGAGTCTTAACTACGATTTACGTTATAACGTAAACCATTAACCAGACATCGGTTATAACCGATGTTTGAAGTCCGCGACACTTTTCAAAACCGCCGGAAATTTTAATAAACGAATACAGTCGGAATTCAGACCAGATTCTTCAACGATTTGCACTATAAGTTCACCCACAACCGACGACAAACACTTTCGCTCAAAAAATCACACCTTTTCTCGGCGTAATTCCACTCGCCGGAATAAACCTGTTCGTCGCCGGAAAACCGGTTTCCCCATTGCCGAGCTTTTCTGAACCTCTGAAGCTTATACCGGAGATACCCATACTCTTTCCAAGCTTTCCGGAGACTAGCTGCTATAAGGAACCTGTCGCCGGAGTTGAATTCTGTCGCCGGAGTTCTGCCGGAAAACAGAGGATCCAGTCGGTATAATTCTCCGCCAAATTTCTTTTCCTTTTTCACATTTATCTCACCGTAATGAACTGTAAAACACTATTAAACCGATAAAAACTTTGAACCCGTCGATTTCCGAATTCTGGTTCAACCTTGATGAAGAAGACGATGTATTTCGTTATATTATAAGTATAATTAAAATCAACTTAGTAATCGGGTTAGACACACAGTCCAGCGGTGGACTGTGTGCACATAAAACGTTAAACATGCAAAGGTCTCGAGTTCGATTCCCGTTTCACACACGCTGCCTTAATAAAATCCATTTTTTTGTTTACTGAACCGGAGTCGCCTTAGATATATGTTAAGTATATTAATAACCGGAATAATAACCAAGTTAGACACACAGTCCAGCGGTGGACTGTGTGTTTGTTTATATCACAGGTCACGAGTTCGAGTCCGGTCTTCAGCACCGACTCGGACAATTATCTCCTCTTTTTAATTAAGGCAGAAAAGGAAATAAATAAATAGTATTTAAGTATAATAAAAATCGAATGATATAACATGTTGAACACACAGTCCAGCGGTGGACTGTGTGTTAGATTAAACCATAGGTCCCGAGTTCGAGACCTGTGGAGTGCAAGACCGGTCCGCTTAAACTGTTTTTAAAATAAAAATGATTTTCTGTTAACTCTAATTAATGTATATATGAAATTAAAATCGGATATATAACGGGTTAGACACGTAGCTCAGTTGTAGAGCTGCGTGCACGCGTACGGGAGGTCTCGGGTTCGAGCCTCACCCAGCGCACAACAATATGCCTCGAACCGGTCAACGCCAGTCAAAGTCAACAGGTCAAAGTCACTGTAGCAAAAATAAAATAATTTTTTTATTATTTTTATTTAATTATTTTAATTAAAAATCAATTTTAAATACTTAAAAATAACATTTTTAAGGTTAGAAAATAGCCTCAAATTCACAAAAATACACCCAACAATTCTACTAAAATAGTTTAATAAAATCCGTTTACTTACCAAACCATAATGCGATTTATCTAGGTTAAATCTCACTCGTGGTTAAAACCACTTCGCGTGCATTCAACGCCATCAACCGAACGCACCCACTGTGAGTGAATCTTACAATTCCCCCTTTTAAATTATACGTTTTGGGGTGTGTCATGTGTTATGAAATTAATTAATTTATTTATTTAAACTTGTGCCATACCACATCATGACTTAAACTTAGATTGTTTTTATTGTTGTGATTTACTTATTGCCATTTGTCAAGTCATATGAAACTCATACATTAAGCCCATCAGTTCCTCGTGGGAGACGAGTAGAACATTGCGTGCTTCACATCAAATTCATTATTATTCATGTGTGTATCATTGAGTTTATATTGTTTGTAGTTGTGTTATTCATATTATCATGTTTATGCAATTCATTCATCAGGCCCCTCAGTTCCTCGTGAGAGACGAGTTGAACATCGCGTGCCTTTGATTGTTCCATTATTATTCATGAGTGTTTCATTTAACATCTTATGATTGCCGATCAAGTTACATCTAATTTTACTCATGTTTGGTTGTGCACATATTTCATAATCAATTTAAATAAATTGTTCAAATGTTTTCCATAGGATTCACTCGCCAACATTATGTTGATCCAAAAACCTTTTACACATGATACAGGTGAACAGGTTGAAGCAAGGATAACATAGGATATGCCTTAGAAGAGAACAAAGAAGTTAGATTGTTAGTTAGATCATGTTGTAACATTATTGTAAATTTCCATTTAATTTGTATTAATGAATATGAAACGTTTAATAAATGTCATGAGCTTTGATGATAACCCAATCATGCCCCGATCACCTTATCCGCTGCGGGTCGGGGTGTGACAGATTGGTATCAGAGCCATGACTATAGGGATATAGGATATGTTATTAGACCCTTAGAGCCTATACTATAGTCTGCCTAAATTTTAAATTGATTAGGTGGTTACATACAAACTTGTGATATTTATTTGTTTCATATTTGTTTACATTTCAGTCAAACATACATGCTCATATACATATTCATTATACATATATACATATTCATTATACATATATCGATATTCATGAATTCAATTTATTTTCATATTCTCCTTATCCAAAGATTTTGTGCAATTTTCAAATCTCATCAAAGTAAGTTCTGCGACGGGCATGTAGTAACTGGAAGGGTACGAGTACCGGTAGTCGGAACGTCCTGTCTAGGCTGGCATTCGTATAAATCCAATATAACGGACCAGTTTGCCTACCTGGGGACCAACGATGAGAGTACGAAGGACCTATTAGGCCAAAGCACGCCACACCAAACGTCGTTCGAACTAACCCTACTTTGAGGTGTCACCGTGTCTACACCTGGACACATTCCGAACATCACACGTTGTATACATATTTCTCGATTTTCTCCGGGTTTTTGTGTACGCAACCAGGCAGAAACCGTGCGAACCATATGAAAAACCGGTATTCATGGGGGCCCACATGATTACACAGGTAAAGTATGGCGGCATGACGGGCCTAACAGCGAGCAAAGCCCAAGACATCCTATGGATGTAGTATTTTTCTATAATTATTTTATGAATGTTCATTCTTGAATGCGACCCATGATCTCAAAAGCATCCAACTCATACTCTTGTCATGTATTCATTGTAGATGTCTTCTAACCTCGCCCGTAGGAAGACGAGAGCAAGAAAAGCCCGCGAACGCATGGCTGCCTTAATCGCTCAACAAATGGCTGCCGTAATACCCAACATTGTAATCCAAGTTCAACAAGCACTCACCGATAATCCCGTCAATCAAGCAAACCAAAACATTTTCAACTCTCCCCCAAATACCACTAAATGCACCTACAAGCACTTCAAATCATGCGACCCTCCGAAATACAAAGGAACTGAAGGTGTCACCGCACTCCTCCATTGGTTTGAAGAAATGGAGAATACTTTTCTAAATTGCGATTGGCCTGATGATCGCAAAGTGCGTTATGCTACCGGTCGACTATATGGGATAGCACTTACTTGGTGGAACACAGAGAAGGCCAAACGAGGTGTTGAAGATGCTATGTCTTTAACTTGGAACGAATTGAAGGAAATCATGACCAGACGATTTTGCCCAAGGAGCGAAATCAAGAAGCTAGAAGATGAATTTTATTCATTGAAGCAAATGGAAGGAGACCACATCACCTACAACAAAAGATTCCTCGAATTACATCAAATGGTTCCCAACATGTTTACTCCCCTCTACCGTTTGATAGAGCACTACATTCGTGGTCTTCCGTCAAAGATTCAAGACCCTGTAATAAGTACCAAGCCTGCAACTTTGGAAGCAGCAATGGAGCTAGCAACAGAGCTCACCGAGAACCGAATCCAAAACAAAGACTTCAAGGAGGAGAAGAAGAAGGATAAAGAATCAACTGAAACCTCCGACTCCACTCAAACTGAATCCCCTTCTCAACCCAATCCTAAGAGAAGAAGAGTCGGGCGACTTTTCGCTGCTACTCAACGAAATCAACCCGTTTTTCATGCCATACCCATCCGAGCTATCCCAATCACCCAAGTGGCACCCAACTCAGCTTACCCAAATAAGAAACCATATCTTGGACCTCACCCTCGATGCAACAACTGTTTTTATCACCATCCCCATACTCTACCTTGTCGTCTATGTGCAACTTGTGGACGCTATGGTCATTTGAGCAATGTTTGTCGCACCTTTCAAGACCAAACCTCTTCCCCTACTCTAAACATGGCCCAAACTTATCATCAACCCCAATACCCCATGTTCCCATATGCTCGAGCTTGCTTCAATTGTGGCGACCCTACCCACTTTAGAAACACATGCCCTCAATTGGTTAACGTTATCAACACTCAAGCTCAATCAAACCCAGTTAATCAAGTAAACCAAGAAAATCCAACCACTATGCCACCAACAAGAGGAAGAGTCTTCAATATCAACGCCAATCCTGTCGAAGATAATGACGGCCCAGATGAAGATACTCAGCTAGTCCTCTTCGCCGAAGATCCAGATTCAACTCCTATTGTTTAGTCTTGTGTTTTTCTTTATCACATGTGTAGACTGTTAGAGAAATTATTGGATATTATATATTATATATTGTTTTCAGTATATGCTTTTGCCGAGGCCGTAGCTCCCCATCCATCGAGGTTGAGTTTGATCCCCATTTTATTATGGGTTGATCAGGGCGTGCCCGCACGATCGGCTCCGTTTGTTTGAGCCTTGATCGGTTATTTCATTTTACATTTCAATACATGCAATACGCTCGGCTCCGTTTGATTGAGCCTTGAGCGCACATTTCAATTTATATTTCCAGTTCATGCAATACGTTCGGCTCCGTTAGATTGAGCCTTGAGCGCACATTTCAATTTACATTTCCAGTTCATGCAATACGTTCGGCTCCGTTTGATTGAGCCTTGAGCGCACAGACAATTTCATTATCAGTATCTTGTGGTTGTGGTGTTTGTAGTAGAGTCGCATCGGACTAACCATAACTTGCGGATAAAGTCAATGAAAATTTGACAAGGATATGGTGGATACGCCGATGGTACTTCCTATATATAAGTATTCTTGTCAAATGATCGGAGGCATTATCAGGCAGTTATGAGAGGTTCTATGCATAGGCTGATTGTGTGATGGTTGTTTAGATTAAGTTGTTCAATTTCAGTACATTCAATACGTTCGGCTCCGTTTGATTGAGCCTTGAGCGCACATACAATTTCATTCAATACGTTCGGCTCCGTTTGATTGAGCCTTGAGCGCACATACAATTTCATTATCAGTATCTTGTGGTTGTTGTGTTGGTTGTAGAGTCGCATAGAACAAATCATAACTTACGGATAAAGTCAATGAAAATTTGACAAGGATATGGTGGATACGCCGCTGGTACTTCCTATATATAAGTATTCTTGTCAAATGATCGGAGGCATTATCAGGCGGTTATGAGAGGTTCCATGCATAGGCTGTTTGTGTGGTTAAGTTATTCATATTCAGTACATGCAATACGCTCGGCTCCGTTTGATAGAGCCTTGAGCACACAATTTCAATTTCAGTACATTCAATACGTTCGGCTCCGTTTGATTGAGCCTTGAGCGCACATCCATCTCATTTTCAGTACATGCAATACGATCGGCTCCGTTCGATTGAGCCTTGATCGCACAGATATATTTCATTTCAGTAATTTATGTTTGTTGTATTGATTGTAGAGTTATAGGACTAATCATAATTCACTGATAAAACCAATGAAAATTTGACAAGAATATGGTGGATACGCCGCTGGTACTTCCTATATATAAGTATTCTTGCCAAAGGATCAGAGGCATTATCGGACGGTTATGAGAAGTTCTATGTAGGATTTATTAGTTTCTTGGTAACCAATCATAACTTGTGGATAAAACTAATGAAAATTTGGCAAGAATATGGTGGATACGCCGCTGGTACTTCCTATATATAAGTATTCTTGCCAAAGGATCGGAGGTATTATCAGGCGGTTATGAGAAGTTCCATGTAGGATTTAGTATTGCCTTGGTTGGAATTTGTGTTACATTTACATCATCATGCTATTTAAAGAGATTGGATTGTGATCCATTTTTACATAAACTAACCTCTCCATCATAACAAACGAGAGAGGAACTTCCATCATTCAAACATATAGACTATCGGAATGTGGATTCAAATATTTGCTGATGTGTTTATTCATGTTCAAATATTTGCTGTTGTGTTTATTCATGTTCAAATATCTGCTGTTGTGTTTATTCATGATCAAATATTTGCTGATGTGTTTATTCATGTTCAAATATTTGCTGATGTGTTCATTCATGTTTGAATATTAGCTGTTGTGCTTACTCATGTTCAAATATCAGATGTTGCGTTTTTATTTATGTTCCATGTAGATTGTAGTGTTAGAAGTTTTGCCTTAGGATATAACCATATTTTCCCAAACGTACCTAAACTCTTATGCATGATATCATTTTTAGCGAATCATTCCTGTTTATCAATATTCATACAGTAGGCAACAAAAAGCGATTCCTGAATAGGGTACTTAACCCTTACAAGGAACGTTACCGCCTCGAACAAAAACTTAAACCTTTATTTTGCTAAGCATACAATTGTCAAACAAAACATCATCATTCTTTTAGTCAAATATATCACAATTTAAATTTCGGGACGAAATTTCTAAAAAGCAGGGGATACTGTAACATCCGTCAAAAACGGATTTACCAAACCCGCTCCGTTTATCAACCGAACAGTCAGTCAAAATTTTCGTTGCGAATTAAATGCCCAAAATATTTTTAAACGATCCGTAATCAATTATTATACGGGAATATATATTTAGTTTTTGAAAAACAGTCAAAAATCGCAAAATAAAAATATATTACCTCTGCCGGGTTTCGAACCCGGGTCTGTACCGAGTCACTCAGTGACTTATCACCTCACACACAAACCACTGCGCCAACTGCTTTGTTTGTTGTTTAATAAAATCATTTAATTGATAAAGTGTCGTTACAAATTCAAAACCGGCGCCCAAACGGTTCAGTCGTCGGAATCCCGGAATTCTCGCGAGTCTTAACTACGATTTACGTTATAACGTAAACCATTAACCAGACATCGGTTATAACCGATGTTTGAAGTCCGCGACACTTTTCAAAACCGCCGGAAATTTTAATAAACGAATACAGTCGGAATTCAGACCAGATTCTTCAACGATTTGCACTATAAGTTCACCCACAACCGACGACAAACACTTTCGCTCAAAAAATCACACCTTTTCTCGGCGTAATTCCACTCGCCGGAATAAACCTGTTCGTCGCCGGAAAACCGGTTTCCCCATTGCCAAGCTTTTCTGAACCTCTGAAGCTTATACCGGAGATACCCATACTCTTTCCAAGCTTTCCGGAGACTAGCTGCTATAAGGAACCTGTCGCCGGAGTTGAATTCTGTCGCCGGAGTTCTGCCGGAAAACAGAGGATCCAGTCGGTATAATTCTCCGCCAAATTTCTTTTCCTTTTTCACATTTATCTCACCGTAATGAACTGTAAAACACTATTAAACCGATAAAAACTTTGAACCCGTCGATTTCCGAATTCTGGTTCAACCTTGATGAAGAAGACGATGTATTTCGTTATATTATAAGTATAATTAAAATCAACTTAGTAATCGGGTTAGACACACAGTCCAGCGGTGGACTGTGTGCACATAAAACGTTAAACATGCAAAGGTCTCGAGTTCGATTCCCGTTTCACACACGCTGCCTTAATAAAATCCATTTTTTTGTTTACTGAACCGGAGTCGCCTTAGATATATGTTAAGTATATTAATAACCGGAATAATAACCAAGTTAGACACACAGTCCAGCGGTGGACTGTGTGTTTGTTTATATCACAGGTCACGAGTTCGAGTCCGGTCTTCAGCACCGACTCGGACAATTATCTCCTCTTTTTAATTAAGGCAGAAAAGGAAATA
Organism: Scalesia atractyloides; assembly: GCA_947069175.1. Taxonomy (NCBI): domain Eukaryota; kingdom Viridiplantae; phylum Streptophyta; class Magnoliopsida; order Asterales; family Asteraceae; genus Scalesia; species Scalesia atractyloides. The sequence goes on from CAMTDV010000001.1 coordinate 89,070,720, forward strand.
AATAAATAGTATTTAAGTATAATAAAAATCGAATGATATAACATGTTGAACACACAGTCCAGCGGTGGACTGTGTGTTAGATTAAACCACAGGTCCCGAGTTCGAGACCTGTGGAGTGCAAGACCGGTCCGCTTAAACTGTTTTTAAAATAAAAATGATTTTCTGTTAACTCTAATTAATGTATATATGAAATTAAAATCGGATATATAACGGGTTAGACACGTAGCTCAGTTGGTAGAGCTGCGTGCACGCGTACGGGAGGTCTCGGGTTCGAGCCTCACCCAGCGCACAACAATATGCCTCGAACCGGTCAACGCCAGTCAAAGTCAACAGGTCAAAGTCACTGTAGCAAAAATAAAATAAATTTTTTATTATTTTTATTTAATTATTTTAATTAAAAATCAATTTTAAATACTTAAAAATAACATTTTTAAGGTTAGAAAATAGCCTCAAATTCACAAAAATACACCCAACAATTCTACTAAAATAGTTTAATAAAATTCGTTTACTTACCAAACCATAATGCGATTTATCTAGGTTAAATCTCACTCGTGGTTAAAACCACTTCGCGTGCATTCAACGCCATCAACCGAACGCATCCACTGTGAGTGAATCTTACAATTCCCCCTTTTAAATTATACGTTTTGGGGTGTGTCATGTGTTATGAAATTAATTAATTTATTTATTTAAACTTGTGCCATACCACATCATGACTTAAACTTAGATTGTTTTTATTGTTGTGATTTACTTATTGCCATTTGTCAAGTCATATGAAACTCATACATTAAGCCCATCAGTTCCTCGTGGGAGACGAGTAGAACATCGCGTGCTTCACATCAAATTCATTATTATTCATGTGTGTATCATTGAGTTTATATTGTTTGTAGTTGTGTTATTCATATTATCATGTTTATGCAATTCATTCATCAGGCCCCTCAGTTCCTCGTGAGAGACGAGTTGAACATCGCGTGCCTTTGATTGTTCCATTATTATTCATGAGTGTTTCATTTAACATCTTATGATTGCCGATCAAGTTACATCTAATTTTACTCATGTTTGGTTGTGCACATATTTCATAATCAATTTAAATAAATTGTTCAAATGTTTTCCATAGGATTCACTCGCCAACATTATGTTGATCCAAAAACCTTTTACACATGATACAGGTGAACAGGTTGAAGCAAGGATAACATAGGATATGCCTTAGAAGAGAACAAAGAAGTTAGATTGTTAGTTAGATCATGTTGTAACATTATTGTAAATTTCCATTTAATTTGTATTAATGAATATGAAACGTTTAATAAATGTCATGAGCTTTGATGATAACCCAATTATGCCCCGATCACCTTATCCGCTGCGGGTCGGGGTGTGACATCGGCCATCGTTATTTCTTTATCGTTTGACTCTTAATTGTCGCTGACAGATGACTTGTTAACACGAATGTATAAAAACTATTGTAACATAAAGGGCGGATGTATCATATAATTAGGGGTAGCCTCCGCTACCCCTTGGTGCTCCGAGGTTAGTGTAAATTTTGAAAAAATTTGACGTTTTTTCGATTTTGTTACCCCTTTCTTTTAAAACGTTACCTCTATGAAAGTTTTCTAGATTCGCCACTGTATAACATATATATAATAGAAAAAATTTCGTCATCGACTTGTTAACACGAATGTAAAAAAAATCTATTGCAACATATAATTGAAAAATGATCGTCTTACAAGATTTGTTTTGCTTGAACATCAATCTAATATACTCGTAATTCTATACTAATTCCACTGTGACACTCGGTATCTTGACTGTTTGAAAAATGATATCGTTTTACACACTTGGATACCACTAAAAAAAGACTTTGGTTTTCTGTCTAAGTTCTCACTACCACAAGAATGCAACCGCTAAAATATTAATTTATTTATTAAGTGTGCAAATAACAAGGCAAGAATCATTTGAAGAAGTTAGTGCTCGTATATTCCAATGCTGATACGGTTTGTCTCACTATATATGTTCATCTTATTGTCAACAAAACAATAAAAAGCAAACACATGCAAAATATTTTATTCCACTATTATATCAATATTATCACATTTTAAACCAAAAATCTCATCCTATTTACAAATTAAATCTTTCAAGAAACAAATCAAAGAATCTTTAATACCAAAACTAATAGTTGATCGAATTATTTATAAAGATTGAATCAAGATCAACATCAAGAAATCAAACCCTAATGGGTGTGTTTCTGTGTGTCTTTCTTGGTGTCTCACTGTGTGTGAATTTTTGAGGCAACAAATTAATTTTTGTTGGGCCTCCAGAATATGCTCTCCAGATATTCTGCATCTTTTTCTATAGTCAAATGTTATGTAATACTAGAATTTCTAACACGAGCTGAAAATTTAACACGAACCTAACACGGAATTTATAGGTTTAGGTTTAGTTTAAACGGGTCTAGCCAGTTTCAAGTTGAACCCGCGAACGGGTCGGGTTTGGGTCAACCTGATCGGGTTGACGGATTGACCCGTTTAACCCATATTTAAATCATATATATTTTAATTTTTACAATATTTTAATGTCATAAATTTAATTGGGTGGGTATTTATGCCATAATTATAACTTAAAAAGAAAAATTAACATAAGATTTTATAATTAAAATGTAATTTTATTACATATAATTGTTTTTTTGTATTAAACTTTAATTTTAATATACTAATTTGCAAAAAAAAATAATAATTCGGATAGAATGGGTCGTGTTCGAGTCACCACATGAATATTCAGATTGTGTTTATGTTCATATATATAACACGATTTTCGGATTTGAATCGTGTTCTCAGATTCGGGTTAGGTTAAACCCGCCAACCTATAAACACACGATCTGTTAAACAATCCCAGATAATATGATCACATATCAAATAAGTATTAAATTCACCAAACTCCTTCAAACCTACTTAGGTACAATCATTAATTCGTAAGGTACAAGGCTTTTATTCATGCATGCATGCATGGATAATATATTAATATGCTAGCTATGTGTCTGCATGTGCATGATGTTCTGCCACGTGTTGCTTCTTTGTCTATAAAAATGTTGCTTTTGTGAGCTTCATTATTCATTCCAAGTACTCTAAACGATCTACTAAGATTCTCCTTGTTTGTCTCTTGAGGTCGGTATGTTATTAATTAACTTTTATTTATTTATCAATCATTCAATAGTCTTTTTCAATGCCCTTAAACCATATAGAATTGCAACAAAATCATGAATAATTTTCTCAATTATAACCTGATTTATAAAGAAAACGAGTTTTACTATTAAATACGAGGTAATGCGTTACTAGAAAAGTGCTCAATTTGCTGCGAAACAGCTTCCTAGGAGGTTTTTCAACCATAATTTTTTTTGTTGTAAATGCGTAGTATTAACACGTTTAGAACCCAGAGGCTGTTTGATAATTTTCTGAATAAGTAAGTGTTGAACTAGTAAGTGCTAAACTAGTAAAATATCTGAACCGTTAAAAGCTAATATAATGTTTAACCATTCAGAGTTAATGTCTGTCTAATTCATATAAGAGGTCTTAACCATTCAGACTCAGTATAATGCTTAACCATTTAGATCAGGCAAATGTCTGAGCCATTCAGACATTTGTTCGCGAAACAAACAGTCTGAACCATTAAGGGGCTGTTTGGCAACTTCTGAATGGTTAAGTGCTGAACCAGTAAGAGATTTGAACTATTAAGAGCCTGTATAATACTTAACCGTTTAGAGGCACATGTCTTACCAATTCAGATTAGAGGTCTTAACCATTTAGACTCGGTATAATGATTAACCATTCAGAGATAAATGTCTGAACCATTCAGACATCTGCTTGCGAAACAAATAGTCGGAACCATTAAGTGTTGAACCAGTAATAAGTCTGAACCATCAAGAGCCCCGTTAAGAGCTAAACAGACAACTCCTAAGTATTAAATCAGTAAGAGATCTAAACCATTAAAAACCTATTAAAAGTTGAAACAAACAACTTGAGAAAGCTGAGAAAGAAAATTTAAAATCATGTTCTATTACATTTAAAAAGGAAGACAATTTAAAAATGCAATAGAACCTGACTTTTTATTCATTAAACCGATTGTTTTACTTTAAAAAAATACGTTATTGTTTTACTTTTAAAAAGTACATTTTAAAAATTTATACTATAAAATTCTTTTTTACAACTAACAGGATTTTTTCACATTAAAATGACCGTCAACGAAAGTCCGGTTTAACTTAAAATAGGGTTTTATTAATATAACGTAACGCTTCATGACAATTTTAAAACTTATATTATCATAATATCAACCTAAGCTAGTTTAACATTAAGTTCTATTCGTTTATAGCGAATACATGCGAGTCGTAGTCTAAATATTTTACTATTTTTTATCTATGTTAGATTGATATTAGCAGAAGCTCTTACAGTTTGTATACGATAACTTATCTTCATCAACTACTTCGAAAAGGTTCTGACTTTTTTAATTTCACATATATGCTCTCTTTTCAATTGTATAATGTTCTTCCATCTCTTGATTATTAATTATCTAACTAGTTTAAAAAAAATTAAATAGCTTTGTTTTGTTAAACTTCTCTTATTATACTAATGTAACCTATAATCTCTATATTTAGAGACTTTTCTCTAACAAACTTCTATAGTTTTTTTTTAAATATTCAAAACAACGTCTGGTTGTTTGTTTGGAATCATGTTCTATTAACTAGTTATATTATAGATAATCAATCTCATCATATATATATATATATATATATATATATATATATATATATATATATATATTCGTAACCAGGTTATATTATTGTATCAATGACTTGACTCAGTCATTTAGGACATTAAGTGGCCTTTGAAAAGTACTTTTGTTGATTAATAAACTTTACATTTTAATTTACCAGTTTACCTTTTATATAAAATGTATTGTTTTTATTTCGTATGTACAATATCTGAAAATAGCATGTGACACAATATAATACACACTACATAAAACTCTAGTAGACAATAACCAAAATTATGAATAGAATGACATCTGTAATATTATTTGATTCTGAAATTTTTGGTTAAGGTTACTCTGTTTATGGGTGACCAACCGAATCTTTACCCATGGGTTATGAGAACACCCTTAATGTTTGTTTTCTTTAGAGCTAGTGACGCTTTTGGTGTTCACGAGCTTTAAACCGCACCCATCGCACCAGAATAAACAGTAATATACATTTAGGCTCATTTTGATTGGTCCAGACTGGTTCGTCGATCATACAATTTGTTTGACCCAGACCGTTTCATAAAATAAACAGATTGTATTACGCTAGGTCTTTTTTTTACAATAGGAAGAAGCGGGGCTCAAGGTGTGCAATATTATAGGATGCAATCTCTTGATGTTATTGTTGATGTTTTTCCCGTAAAAACGCTTTTAGCCTTTAACCATAGTAGGATTTTTGTGCTACACGGGGAATGCATTTAGTATCGTCTTGATTCGTTATGGTATCGACATTCGTTATGTTAACCGAAAGAGATAATTAACAAATAAAGTTGTAATATGCTAAATATATATATTGACTTATGTTTTACATTGGTCGAAAACATAAAAACAAATACCGGTACCGGTTCCGGTAATACTAGCACTGATGTTATTCAGTGGGAATCGGTTCAGTTCGTCACGATGTTGGTACATCACCGCCACTCGTATAGGTTAAGATACCGAAAAACTTTAATCTGAACATAACTTTGTTTCCAGCAAAATTTATACCGAAACGTTTATAAAAGAAATATACACAGCTGGGTATTCAATTTTTTTAAAGTTAATAACTCAAGTTAGTACAGATACATTAAATAAAAAAAATTAAAAACTTATACATTAAATAAAAAAATTAAAAACTTAATATGTTAAAGAAAAACTTAAAATTTTGAACGAATCAATAGTGGTCCCCAATTTCCATACTATCCAATTTTAATTTAATAAATAATAATAGATATAAATATTACGTAACCTATTATTTAAGGTATGTTATTTTCTTTATTTGACTAATGAGTTTGTAATTTTCTGGAACTTTAAATAGTTCTAACATGTGTTTCTATCATTATTCTTTTCATCAATATTATTAATATTTTCATGTAACAACAAACGCTTTGACATATCACCCATAAACTAAATGAATCGATTAAACCACATATGACTAACAACATGTTAGAAAGTTTTATTTTTTCTGGATTCTTCGTGATGTATATTTCTAGTGTCTTGTTAGTTTTTAGAGTAAATTGTATATAATTATTCTTTATTTATATAAAAAATTGTAAATTTTGTTCTTCTTTTTTTAAAGTTAAAAGTCTTGTCATTTATTTTTAAATTTTGCATACTCTTTGTTCTCTATACTAATCGGTGTTAACTTTTCAGTTACTTTAAGTTAAATGACCATTTTGTCCAAAACATATAATTTGTAACTTATTTATAAAGGACATAATATGTGATTTACTCAAAGTTCTTTTCTTTATTTTTATTTTTTTTATTTTATCACTATTGTTTTATCGATTATCCAATTTTTATAATTAAGTATTTAACATATTTTTTTATAAAAACATATGTGTTTATATAGTTTATTTATTTTCATTTGTTTGATTTAATCATTCACTTTTCTTATTATACAATTATAACAATCTTTTTATACGATGTTTATACACAAACCGTTGTAGATATTCTGGAGGCAGTTCTGGAACTAAAAAGACAATACGTCATCGGATGATTAATATTTTATAGCCGCTAAAAACATATTAAAAACCTGGATGAATGTTTTACAAATAACATGTTTTTAACAACTATATAAAGCATTAATCTATCGATGTCGCATCGTCTTCTCATTTCTAAAACCGTCTCTGGAAGATGTACCTCACAACTCCCCGGTTGTGGTACCTACGAACCCTGCATTTATGAAAATACAATATTGCGGCATGTTTTTTTATCTAATTTAAATCGACATGTCGTAACGTGCGATCAACATGATTATTTTATCCACATTTCGGTGTAAATTCCGTTCGACTAACCTATAATAATTGTAAAAGTGATAAAAAGTAACTCGATCACACATACGTTTATGTAAAAACATAGTATAAAAATCAAAGTAATTTTAAAATAAGAAAAGTAAATAATTTAATCAAACAAATGAAAATAAATAAATTATACAAACAGATATACTTTTACTAAAAGAATATGTAATTTGATTAACTAAGAAATTTTTAGATAATTGTTAACAACTAGCATTAGCTAACCTCGCGTTACAGATGGGGCGTAAAACCATGCCAAATAACACTAATGCCACATCACCGTCAATATTCACCAATACTACAGTTGCGACGTGTTAATGCGAAGAACTTAGATCGAAGTATAAAACATAGAAAATAATAATTAAGTCGATCTAGGACCCGCACGTTACAACGAACTTGTCAAACATGAAAAATAGATGACATAAAAACGTTGACCACACACGTACGTTGCGTCGTGTTAATTCGCAAAATTTAGAACGAATCATAAAATGAAACATAAAAACATTGAACCACACACGCACGTTGCGCTGTATTAACTTGGAACATTTAGAAAAAAACGTAAAACGAAAAATTTGCGAAAGATAAAAAGTATAGGTGATCAAAGTTGAAGGTAAAAAAGTTGTGAGTTTCAATTACAAAATATGAAAAGTTTTGGGTTAAAAATAAAAATATTAAATAGTTTTGGGTTTAACATAAATTATAAATTACTTGTGGATTAAAAGTAAAAAAATCATTTTTTTTAAAAACCCTATAAGCTATAAGTATGACACTAATATGTATAAAAGTGTTGATAATTTATAGTGTTTAAATAGTGATAAAAATAATAAAATAAAAAAGAAAAGAAAAGAACTTTAAATAAATTACAGATTATGTCTTCTAGAAAAAATTATCATTTAACTTAAATGTAACTGAAAAGTTAACACAAGTTACTGTAAAGGATAAAGAACGTATAAAATTTTAAATTTAAATTATTGGACAGTCTTTGTACTTTTTGAAGAGAAAAAACAAAGATTGTATTTTTCTGTTTAAACAAAGGATAATTTTGTGTAATTTATTCTTTTCTAGTTTTTATAATATTTTTCTTTTACTGTTCAAAAACAGCTAGAATTTTTATAATATTTTTCTTTTACTGTTCAAAAAAAACTAGAATGTTGTGATTATCAATTTCTGTTTTAAAACTAATTCTTTTCATACAAAGTCGGTATATCGACTGATCAAAGGTCAAAGTTTGAATATAAACGTAACATAAGTAATCAGTCTTGTAAATTCATTGAATGGTTCTACACACGTAACTATGGAATGACCATTTCTACACTAATTTAAATCATTTAATTAATCATGCCCAGTTCTATCATCTACTTAACTACTCGAGGCTATATATACATACAACTTTTATATCCCATGCAATAACCTTACTGAAAACGTTATTACTAATAATTTTGTAGATAAAATAATTTGCTGGTGTTAGTTTTCTTCATATTCGCTTGCTTCTTATAAGGTATGATCGTTTCTTATGTATCTTGCTTTTATAGTTACTATTTATTGCATTTTATTTCGGGTGATTCTGTTTACACTGTTATAATTTTTATTTACGTTACATATGATTTAATATCATGGTGGTGTGACCGCCCTTTTCAACCTGTAAATGAAAAGCAGTGTAGATCCTTGTAAGTATATATAATATAATATAATATAATATAAATATACTAAAAAAAAAAAAAAAAAAAACAAAGTACTTACGTATCTCCAGCTGCACGTGAGAGTTAGAGGGAAAAGAAAAAACCTCATATGTTAAGTCATACGTGATGTTTTTAATACAAATAGTAATTCTCACACAAAATCTCATAGTCTTAGCCACGATTCTCATATTTCAAAGGACACATTATTTAAAAAATATAATATGTATATGTAATTTTTTTTTGATAAGGTATATTTATACAAACACTAACATAGGCCTACTTACAAAACTATTCCTATGATTTAGATTAGTTATTAGCCAATTGTAATTAGGTTTAGACTTTTAGTGAGCCCAATACCCAATTTCGTTAAGGCCTAAGGGCATTTTTTTTCGAGCTCGAACATGATAAATGAATTCTTAGGGCCGACCCTGGGGACAAAATGATAACATGCTAGCATGCTAGCTCAAGTGTCACTAACTTGATTAGCATTTTAGCACTGCTACAAAGTTGGACAATTATGACTAAAATATGTGGTTAAAAACGATTATAAATTTTGCAAATCATATGTAACAAAATAAATTTTGCGAATCATATATAACAAAATTATCCTCGGTCGTAGAAAAGGATTACCTAAGGAGGCTCTTATTACCATTGCAGTCACAAATACCCAGTTTCGAGTACTGGTTATATGTTTTTATAAAGTAACGTTCCGAAATTACTAGGTGGGAATGGAGATCGGAGAAGCGATAGAAGATAAGTTCGCCAAGGTGCATCCTCGTTTCGAAACCAACACAAGGATCGGGATTATTGGCGGTGGCCCAAGCGGGTTATCCGCGGCTTACGCACTATGCAAACTTGGTTACTCCAATGTCACAGTCCTGGAGAAACATCATTCCATTGGAGGCATGTGTGAATCTATAGATATTGAAGGTAAATTTCTTGACCTATTTTTATTTTACACAACTACTCTCAAAAACTATTTAAGCTTAGTATGTAAATGATATTCAACTTTATAACAATCACTATTATATGTATTAGATATTAAAACTTATCTGGTCATACAATGTGATGTAATTAACTTCTAAAACTCAGATTTCAATATAACATAACTAGAAAAGGTTATGCATAGATACAGTGGCAGATCTAGAAAATCCGTATAGGGGTAACGTTTCAATGAAAAGGGGTAACGAAATCGAAAAAACGTTAAATTTTTCCAAAATTTACACTACCGTCGGAACGTTAAGGGGCAACGTAGGTTACCCCTTCTATCATTCTAGGTCCGCCCCTACATAGAAATGTAAACCTAGAGTAATCATGAATATAATCACTATTAGAATATGGCTTATATGTTAGTGTCTATGTCACACAAGTTTTATTTCTACAACGATATCCCATCAAAAAATATCTTTGAATATACGATTCTAACATTTCTTTTATACATTTTTCATTATATACAAGCATTTTTTGGGTCGAGTATCTACTATTTTCAGATACTTATTTTCTTAAGAATTTACTTTATTTTATGTAAAAAAATGAGTGCGCTTTGTAACTCCAAAATATTTATAATGATATGCAAAGTAGACATGCAAAATAATTTTGCTCTTATTGTAGTTATATATATAGAGATAATTTGGTCTAACATACTTATTTACTTATTTACGTATAATTAAACCTGAACAGCCTTTATTTTTTGTAATCTCACATATCTCACTATACATTTTTTGCATGCCGGTTATATAAAAAAGATAAAGTTTAGAATCCAATATATACCCTGTTGATTAAGGAAGCATAGATCCAATTCTATGCAGGTTGCTCATAGTTTATTAAGACTTAATAAAAACAATATATAATGTAAAACCATTTGACCCGTTTTCTTAGGAAAAAAAAAACTTCTAACAAAAATCAACATAATTATATGTTTTTGTCATTTTGTAAAACATAAGTTTACATTCTAATACGGAGCATACTTACATTTTAATACATTATCCCTCAATTATTGGAAAACTTTGTATTTTCTTACTATTTTATTTTTCATTTTTGGTTTTCTCTCATTGGTTTACACGAGTACACATACTACCAAACTTCACTTTGTATTCTTGGTGTGAAGATGCAAAACTATTGCAAATTAATATGGCTTTTGTTGTTGACTTGACACACACTTGGTGTAGAAAACGAAAATTATATTTTTCTTATTTTTTATCTTTTATATCATAATAGTTACCTAACTGAACAAAGTAATAATATATATTAATTACTAATTTAGGTTCCATTCACAAATTTGCTATTTGCTATTTATTTTTGAAACCAATGGCCTCTCACCATTCAATTATTAATTTTCTGTTGTATATATTCACAAATCACAAGTTGTATGTATAATTTCTATTGCATATAATATGTTTTACTTTGCTTTCTTTCGAGTATTATAAAGAACACAAAATAATCCTTTGGAATTTTAATAAATCCTATAATTTATTAATTTATTTCTATTATTATTATTATTTTTATTTTTTTCTATATGAGTTTTCATACTGTTTCGACTTATTTATTCTTTTTTACGATAATATTTTACTTTAGCGAGTTAACTTGCCACAACGCGCATGCATGGTTTAACGTTTTTATATATATTTAGTTCGGTTTAACAGTTTCACGCAACAACGCATGGTTCCTAAGAACTAGTTGTATATAAAACATGTTTTCAGTTATAACCAATTAATATAACCTAGATATATTTTTGAGATATTTAAATATAAAAAAATATTGAATTTCAATAATCCAAGTTATTTACTATTCACTAATAATCATACTGACAACCGAATTTTTTTTTCTTTTACTATTCACTAATAATAATCCAATAACACTTTCTTTTTTTTTTACCAAAGACAATCACATCAACTCCGTCTACACCTAACTTTCATTAGATAATTTCAAAACAATTTACAACATTCTTGTTAGAATAAAATCATTCACTCGTTCATCAGTGATAGAAAAAGTCATTTTCATTAGAGTGGTATTGATCACGTTTTTTGTATTTATTATTATCGAGTAGGGATGAGATCAGTAGTACTTAAAAAAGATCCAATCGGGTTAAGCCATATAAAAACAAGCTGACCCGTTAACCGATTTAACTTTTATAGTTTTATTTCTATTTTATTCGTTTTAAATTTTACCTGGTTGGTCGTAAGAATGTTAGTTTCATGACACAATATTATCTGTTTGTCACACTCATACTCTTTATTAAACACATTACCGATAACTTTTTTATAACCCACAATATCTATGACTCACTTAAGAAAATATATTAAACGGGTCGTGTCCGGGTTGACCCGAATTTATGTGTGTGCGGCACTGCGGCTTAGGGTGGAAATCTTTGACACAAATAATAAGTGTCAGGTTTGGGTTACACATTTCAACCCATTACAACCCTACCCTATTAACACCCTAATCAATAACAAATACTAAAAATACATAAAGCAAAAACATGTAAAAACACAAACCGAATATCGTACCAATTATGATGGTACGGTATCGTCAGTGTAAATGTACCAAAACCAATCCGTACCAAAACTAAAAACCATAATAATAAATACCGGTATCGATGTTATCCGACCCCAGTATCATTTCTATACGGTACCGGTATATTACCAACATATATAAACAATAACTTACACATTGTTATAACCTATTACCAGGAAATATCTATGATTTGGGAGGTCAGGTCCTAGCAACAAACAGTGCACCAACCATCTTCCACTTAGCAAACCAAGTCAATGCAGAAACAGAAGACTTAACCACCCACAAATTTTCCATAACTAACACTTCAACCGGAACATACAACGACACAAAACTAACCAATGACTACATATCCATCATACCCTTAACACTTAACCTCCAAAACAAAGCCAATGCCACAGGTCTCATTGGTGTTCATGCGATCAGCAACATTGCTTCAGACCCAACTCCTGCATTCCTCAAATCCAATGGGATCAACTCGGTTCCTGTATCGGTTGCGTATGGGTTTACAGCTTCGGGTTATGGGTTTGTGGGTGATATGGCTTATGGGTATGTGCATGAGTTTGTAAAGAGTTCAATGGCGGGAAAGGTGGTGAGGTTTAGAGGTGGGTATGGGATGTTTTGGGAGAAGATAAGTGAGAGTGTTGAGATGAAGGTGGTTTGTAATGCAAGAGTTGTGATGGTTAGAAGAGATGGTGATGGGGTTGGTGTGGAAGTGGAGGTTGGTGATGGTGATGGTGGGGAGAAGAAGGGTGTGGAGTTCGAGTTTGATAAGGTTATTGTTTCGGGTTCGTTTGCTTTGGGTAGTGGGAAGGTGTATAGATCACCGTTGGAGACGAAAGGTATGTTGCGAAGTTAATTGTGCGTTTGGGTTTTGTTTAAATGGGTTTGGGTCGGTTTTGGGTTGAACACGTGAATATGTTTAGTTAAACGGGTCGTGTTCAGCTGACCGGTCATGGGTCGGTTTTGGGTCAAATCCGTGAATATGTTTAGTTAAACGGGCCATGTTCAGCTGACTGGACGTGGGTTGGTTTTAGGTCGAACGTGAACACGTTTAGCTAAACTGGTTATGTTTGGTTCTCGTGGTGTGTCCTCGGGTCGACCCATTTAATTTTATACTTGTGTTTTATGTAGGGCTGCAAACGAACCAAACGAACACGAACAAGACCTTGTTCGTGTTCGTTTGTTAAGAAATATATGTGTTCGCGAATCGTTCACGAACACTTATCGAACGAGATTTTATGTTCGTGTTCGTTTGTTAAGGAAATGAACTTGTTCGTGTTCGTTTGTGTTTGTTTGTTAATTTTAGGCATCGTTGAAGAACACAAATGAGCACAAACTGATGTTCATGAACACAAATGGAAACAAACGAATACAAACAATTGTTCACAAACAGAATATATAATACACAAACACTTATTAGATATTTAATTTGTCTGAATTTTGAAGTATTTAATATAAAAACTAAAAACACTAATGAACTATCAAACACAAATGAGCACATTTCTGTTCATGTTTGTTTGTTTAATAAACGAACGAACACAAACGAACTTCCCGCCGAACAGTTCACGAATTGTTTGCCAAACGTTTGGTTCGTTTGCAGCCCTAGTTATATGACATAATGTAAACCTTTTTATGCCAAATTTAAAATAAAAAATAAATAAACGTTAAGTTTTTGTAGTTTCAACGTATTTACTTTATACACATTTGTATATTATTTTTGTAAATTTTAATTTTAAAGTATTAATATGCAAAAAAATAAAATAAGAATTTTTTTTGAGTTAAATAGGTCATATTCATGTCAACTGGCGAAAACTTATGTCATATTCTATGTGTCTAACATGATTTTTTGGGTTCATGTGTAGAGAACAATTTTCGGGTTTTTGTTGGGTTGATTCGCCGATAACATGACCCATTTAACACCACTACTGCCTATAAATCATTGAAAGATGGCTCCTTTATAGTTTTTTATGCGAGATTATGCCACATTTTCTTTGCAAAAACTGTATTATTGGTGTAATAATTTTGTTACACTTCACCTGATTGATTCATTTGAGTGTGTTGATACCTTTGACCCTTTTCATTTTAAACTAAATTTTTGATATAAGCCATTTGGCCCGTTAAAACAAGATATAACCCAAATCGACCCATTTATATGCAAACGAGCTAAATCCCACTTCCCATTATAAAACATGGGCAAAGTACTAATTCACTAGATTTTATTTAATTATTCCTTTTGCTGTTTGTTGCAGAAGATTTTGTAAATGAGGCTATGGACCTAAGTGATCTTGAAAAAGAACTATTTAGTAAAGTCGAGACTATCGATTATTACACGACCGTGTTGAAGATAGACGGATTGGATCATATCCCCGTCGGGTTTTATTACTTTGAAGAGTTCATGGATGATCCAAACACAATTGGCAACCCGGTAGCAATGCAAAGATTCTACTCAGACACAAACATATTCCTGTTTTGGTCTTATGGCAATTCAGTAGATATTGTGGGCGAAACAGTCGTTCAGCTTGCGGTTGATGCTGTCACGCGTATGGGGGGCAAGGTCAAAAAAGTAATTTTACAACGACGATTTAAGTACTTCCCACATGTCAACAGTCAAGGTATGCTAAATGGGCTTAAGAGACTATTCATAGTTATTAATAGCGCTCATAGTGAGCGCTATAGAGAATAGAGTAGTGTAGCACTCATGTGTCACTATTTGATTTTGGCGCCTCCATAGCGGGCAAATAGCAGGATTTTAGGTTTTTTGTTTATTTAGCACACATATAAAACAACGTATTAAACAACTTCATTGGATATAATATACATATAAAAAATTTCTAACATTTTCTCCTAGTGTGTTGCTAAACATAAAATAGCACCCACTATTTCATTGCTATCGCTACATAACGTATAGGTAGCTTGTCGCTATCAACCACTATTCGCTATTACTAACTATGAGACTATTTAAAGGTTTCATGTTTAAAAATTTATGTAGTGTTAATTGTTATAATCAAATGTAGAAATGAAGAATGGATTTTATGATAAGCTGGAAAACCAACTTCAAGGTCAGAAGAATACTTATTATGTTGGAGGACTAATGGCATTTGAGTTAACCGAAAGGAACGCATCGTATGCGTTTGATTTGGTTTTGAAACACTTTGGTAGTGATAACCCGGAACCGAGCTTTCCATATGTTAAGGTACAAAACTATAGATACTTGCAACTTCCACCAGTTTATTGAATGGGTCGATTCAGATTATGTTTCAACTAAGGGGGTGTTTGGGACCGCTTATTAAAACTGCTTATTGTGTTTTGATACAACAAAAGCTGTTTTAAGGGTGTTTGGGATTGTTTTTCCAAACCACTTATGTTTCAAAAAGCAATTTTTATTAAGTTTTGAAAAAGTCCCTTAAAGGATAAAATGAGTCATAGTCAACCAAAGTGTATTTTTAGTGCATAAAACCTCTTATTTCAATAGATTTTAGTTGTTTATAAAGTTTAAATGAATATGGACCCAAAAGTGCCCGACCCGTTTGACTTACACATTAATTCACTAATTTTGACCCATTCTGCCACCACAATTAAAATTGTTTTTGCAGAAATTGTTCACTATGAAATCAGACAATTATTCCTTGAAACAACTAAATGAAGCACCAGGGGTCCAGTTTCCCGATATCTCATCGATCGACGGTTATTTACGATACTGGGCAACCCATGAACTCATTGCAAACAAGACGTTATACACTTGGATCAACGATAAAGGCGAAACAACAAGTCGAAGAACATACAAAGAGCTAGATAATAACGCTTCCTACATTGCGCGCAAGCTGCTAACGAACAAAAAGCCCGTTATCCAACCCGGGGATAGAGTTCTTCTAGTCTACATACCGGGCCTTGAGTTTATGGACACGTTTTTCGCGTGTCTACGAGCTAGAATCATACCCGTACCCGCCATTCCTCCTGACCCGTCACAAACGGGCGGGCAACCACTTCTCCATATCGAAAACATTGCAAAAAGAACGAAAGCGGTTGCTATATTATCCACATTTGGGTACCATATGTACGTGAAAGCGAATTCCGCCAAGAACAAGATCATGTTAACGAAAAAAAGAAAAAACTTGGGCTCGTGGCCAAATCTCCCGTGGCTGCATACGGATTCTTGGATCAAGAACTCGAAAGGTTGCCACGTCAGCTTCGATGATGTAAGTATATTGGTTAAAGAAACTCGGGTTGTGCCGAAAGACTTGTGTTTTCTTCAGTTCACATCGGGCTCAACGGGTGATGCTAAAGGTGTCATGCTCACTCATAACGGGCTTATACATAACGTGAAGTTAATGCGTAAGGTGTACAAAAGTACGTCGAATACAGTTACGGTTAGTTGGTTACCGCAGTACCACGATATGGGCCTCATCGGCGGGCTGCTTACGACTTTAGTTAGTGGTGGGACTGCTGTATTGTTTTCGCCGATAACCTTTATTAAAAATCCGTTATTATGGTTGCAAACCATGAGTAAGTACGGCGCTACTCATAGCGCAGCCCCGAATTTCGCACTTGAATTGTTGATACGACGATTAGTGTCGAAAAAGGATAAGATTGTGAAACTTGATCTTTCTTCTATGATCTTTCTAATGGTTGCGGCTGAACCGGTTAGATTGAAAACGTTAAAGAAGTTTATCGAGTTAACCCGGGATTTCGGGCTTTCTCAAGAAGTTATGGCTCCGGGTTATGGTATGGCGGAGAATTCGGTCTACATAAGTTGTGCATACGGGCTAGGTGAACCGATTTTTCAAGATTGGGAAGGGAGAATATGTTGCGGGTATGTGGGCCCGAATAATGCTGACGTGGATATTCGAATTGTTGATCCCGAGACAGGTGAAGAGCATGTAGAATGCGGAAAGGAAGGTGAGGTTTGGATTTCTAGCCCGAGTGCGGGTGTCGGGTATTGGGGGTTGGAAGAGTTGAGTTCGAAGACTTTTCGCAACCAACTTCGAGGGCGTTTTGGGAAAATGTACATTCGAAGCGGGGATTTGGGCCGGGTTGTTAACGGGAAGTTGTTCATTACAGGGAGGATAAAGGATTTGATCATCGTTGGTGGACGGAATGTATACTCATCGGATGTTGAAAAGACGGTTGAGTCCTCATCCGAGCTTATTCGGCCCGGATGTTGTGCGGTTGTAGGCGTTCCTGAAGAGATATTACTCGATAAAGGGATATTAATCCCCGAAAACTCGGATCAAACCGGGTTAGTTGTCATCGCGGAGGTTAAAGGAAACAAGCCTCCACCAAATGAGATCATCGACCGGATTAAAACCGTTGTTGCGGAAGAACATGGCGTAACTATCGCTTCGGTTGTAATGATCAAAGAGCGAACCATTTGCAAGACGACATCAGGCAAGATCAAGCGGTTCGAGTGTCAAAAACAGTTTACCGATAACAAGTTGCAAGTAATCGAACCAATTCAATCGACCCCGTGAACATAAAACATATTGCTTCAAGGCATAATTCAGGACATACCAATGCGGGTATGTCGAAAGACGACATTATTTCAGTTTTTGAAGAAGCTTTTATCCGATCAGACCGGAACTCCCACCGCAAGCATCTCAGTAACTGAAAGTCTAGTAAGTTATGGAGTTGATTCGATTGGTGTGGTTCGAGCAGCCCAAAAGCTTTCGGGCTTTCTCGGGGTTTCAGTGGGCGCGATCGATATTTTCACCGCCACATGTATCGACGATCTAGCAGACTTTGCCGAAGATCTTTTAAAAAAATCTTTCCCTGAAGTCACAAGTTCTACAACCATTACTACTAAAAGACCACTGAAAGTTTCTTCAGTTTCTTCAGCCCGTAAGTTCGGTATTTGGGTGCTACATCTTATCGGGCTCGTATACATCTTGTTCTTGCTAACCATCCCCATCTATCTATCGGTTTCCGCTTTCATGAATCTAATGTTAAAAGCCAGTAAACCGATGTACACTAGCCCGTGGTTCGGTTACTTAATATCGGTAACATGGGCACCTATTGTTTGGATGTTTTATATGACGTTGACATGCGTAACTATTGCTATGTTTGGTAACTCATTTCTACAACCCAACTATGGTTTAACCCCTGAAATATCCATGTGGACATATGACTTTGTGAAATGGTGGACACTATACAAAGCCCAAGAGGTAATATCCAAAGTTAACGCGGTGCACTTAAAAGGTACGGTTTTTGCGCGGTTGTGGTTCGAGATGTTAGGAGCGAAGATCGGGTCGTTGGTGGTTCTCGACACTATTGATATCACGGACCCTTATTTGGTCACTATAGGAGATGGTGCGGTGGTTGCGGAAGGTGCATTGGTTCAAAGCCATGAGGTGAAAAATGGTGTTTTGAGTTTGCAGCCAATAAGAATTGGGGAAAACTCGTGTGTGGGCCCGTATGCGGTAGTTCAAAAAGGGAGCGTTGTGGATGATGGAGATGAGGTTCCGGCTTTGCAGACTTGCAAAGGTGGTCAACGCGAGTTTAAGATGTCGAAGATTCGTAACGTCGAACAGGTTTCTAGTACCATCTATTCATTCACTTGATCTATAATCTTTAGAGGTTGTATAATGGGCCGGTAAGTCGGGTTGGTTAACGGGTTTGGGTCTAAACAAGTTATTTTGTACAGTTTGGGTCGGGTTGACCCGAAACAACTTTTTGCCCAAACCTAGATATATACATATATGTGTGTATATGATTACAGGAGTTAACATATACATATATGTGTATATGTTATTTGTCCTGAGATATCGGTACAGTGGCTTAAAAGGTCTGCCCTTCCTTAGTGGAGAAGCATGTTTAAATCTCGTTTGAGCCATTTTCAAGGGACATCTGGGTGAAGGGTAAATCAGGGCTTAAGTCCTGGGCTCTAGAAACCATATTTGTACCATCGGTTTCTCAGTTGGTTTGGTTATTTCCGTTATGGTTTCGGTTATTTTTTTCTCACCCCTGCTTATATTTCTAAACCTCATGTGCAGGTTACTACTTTACAAGATATCAAGAGAGAATGGCATGAGCCATTTTACCATATTTTTGGCATCTACATGGTTGGTTTCTTAAGCTCTTTATCTGCAGCCATCACTTACAGTCTCTACATATGGCTACTACAAAAACCCCAATCCTTACAACACTTGAGCTTTCTTTGCTTATGCGCATCGGTTCACTGGCTTCCTTTCAATATCATCACCTACATTATCATGTTCCAAGACGTTCCTACAAGCCCGTTAACTTTCTCGATCACCATTGCATTTGCGTACCTCGTTCACGGCATTATTCTCACATTCCTAACATCCGTCTTGCACCGTATGCTTTCAAGCTCAAAACAAGAGTCCCACATCGTAATGTGGTTCTTCCATCGGTTAACGACGTCCCTACATTTGAAGTTTGCAAAGTTTCTTTCGGGGACCGAAGCTTTTTGTATGTATCTTCACGTTTTAGGCGCAAAGATTGGGAGTCATTGCTCTATTCGGGCCATTAACCCGATTATTGACCCGGAAATGGTTTCCATTGGTGATGGAGTCCATTTAGGCGATTTTAGTCGGATTGTCGCGGGTTTTTATACCTCAAACGGGTATGCTCGTGGACCCGTGAAGGTGGAAGACAATTCGGTTATCGGGAGTCAAGGATTAGTCTTACCGGGCTCAGTGGTTGAGCCCAATGTCATTCTTGGTGCACTCTCGGTTGCACCCATGAATTCAACTCTTCGAACGGGTGGTGTGTATGTTGGATCACAAAATCCGGTTATGGTAAAGAACACAACTCATCAATTGGATGATCGGATCGAAGAAATGGACCAAAAGTACAAGAAAGTACTAGGAAATCTTGCGGCGAACTTTGCTGCCGCGACTTTAAAAGTTAAATCGAGATACTTTCATCGAATCGGTGCAGCTGGGAAGGGGACTTTACGCGTGTATGAACATGTACCCGGGTTTCCGGATCACAAGATTTTCGCACCCGGTAAGTGTTACCCGATCATCATTCGTCATAGCAACTGTTTAAGCTCTGACGACGACGCAAGACTTGACCCGCGAGGCGCTGCAATAAGAATTCTTTCGGATGAGAGTGACATCAACATGCCAGTTGTTGATATGACACTAAAAACTGGTAGAGCGTTTCACGCTCGAACGATTGGTGACTTTGCGACATGGTTGGTGTGTGGGGCTGCAGCGCGCGAGGAGCATGTGAAACATGCGCCTCATATACGTGATGCGATGTGGGACTCGTTAAGGAATGTGGATTCGTACGCCGAGTTGCATTACTATTCTAATATTTGTAGGTTGTTTAGATTTGAAGATGGAAAAGAAATGTATGTGAAGTTTAAGTTAAGACCATTTGATGAAACAATTGATGAGGATTCTGGGAAAGTAGAGCCTAGAGGTATACTCCCACCCGAAACCGGTGCGATCCCGAGAGACGAAAATGACACGCGCCCGCTTCTTTTTCTCGACGATGATTTCAAGCGTCGGGTGAATTCTAGCGAACATGTTCGGTATGTTCTTCAGTTTCAGTTTCGTCAGGTGCCGAATGAAGAAGTTGCACGTGAAACCGTACTTGATTGTACCAAACCATGGGACGAAAAAGAGTACCCGTATGTTGAAGTAGGCGAGTTAACGATCGATAAACTACTCACTGATGAAGAATCTAGCAACTTGGAGTTCAACCCGTATCTAAAATGCAACGGAATCGATGTTATACGGGCTACATCATGCTCCCAGAGCGCGTCGATGGATCATGGAAGATCGGTCGTGTACTCTATATGCCAGCATTTACGCAACAACAAACCGTTGCCCGAATCTTGGAGGACATTTTTACAACATTCTGATGTAAAAGTTGATCTAACGGGCTGCCCGATGGCAGCCCGAATCGTAAAAAACGATACCCAAAATGTGACACTTGCAAGACCATGGTACAAGAACATGTGGATGATGTCGGGTCAACCGTTGCTTCAACTCATCGTGCCGTATTTTCTAATGGGGATGGTTATCTTCACGCCTCTTAACGCGGTTCTTTACTTAAAATCGCGTGATGCAAGCCAGATGCATTGGCTAATACCGGGTTTTTGGTTCGGTTCAGGGGTCCTCGCCGGGGTGGTTTGTGGTCTAGCGAAATGGGTTCTTGTAGGAAAGAAAAAAGAAGGCGACACCGTAATGATATGGAGCACTGGTGTCTATTTCGACACGATCTGGCAGGCGATCAGGACACTAGTTGGGGACTACTTTATGGAAATGACTAGTGGTTCGGTTGTATTCGGGTTATGGATGAACTTAATGGGCTCAAACATTGCTTGGAACAATGGGGCTTATGTGGATAGCATGGGCGCGGTGTTGAACCCTGAGTTGGTGAGTGTTGAACCATGCACGTCTGTTGGACGAGAAGCGTTGTTGTTTGGACATATATACGAAGGCGAAGGCGGGCATGTGAAGTTTGGAAAAATTATGGTTCGAGAAGCGGGTTTTGTCGGGAGTCGAGCCGTGGCTATGCCTGGAGTTGTTGTGGAGAATGAGGGAAGTCTTGCTGCTCTTGCACTTGCTATGAAGGGGGAGATTGTCAAGTAATAGTGCTGAAAAAACTTGCTATTTCAAGGTTGTTTTGATGTGGAAGCGAGTGATTCTAGTAATGAATATGGTATGGTCATGTTATATTGTCATTATATTGTGATGTATATTGTGTTGATTAATATTGTGTTAGTTAAAAGTTAGTTTCTAGTAATATATATTTACCCTCGTTATAAAATTAATATTTCTTTTCGAGTTGTTATGAAACAAATATTTCTCACTTTCTATTCAATTGCAATATACAGTATTCTTAATATCAAAGTAACTCAATTCTTTAGTTATCCTTTAAGAATATAGTAGTGTATTTTAAGAATAGTAAATTGTCATTTTCGACCAGTGGTTTGCTTAATTTTATTATTTTCATTTAAAAACCTTTTATCCCTAACCGTGTTATTGTTTCTATGTTTGAGTATTTGTACGTTTAAGTATCCTTAAATATGGTATTCTAAAAATGTCCGTATCATTTGGATTCATGGGAATTAATCAAAGGTAAGACTATTGTGACTGCTTGATTGTTCATGAGATGAAGGATCAAGGTGTAGAGGATCAAGATTCATAGATATTCATTGGAGAATGATATGGGATATAACTCGTTTCAAAGCTGTCTTCATGGATTAGTATCATAAGAAGTTTTGAAATGGTATGACTTTTGTAACCTTAGACCTGACTAATATTAGTGTAGGTTTGTCCTTTAATCTTATCAAATGCTACATCGTGAAAGGACAATAATAAGGATATTTGATTGGGAATGAAGTGAAGCTAAGTGGGAGTTGTATGATGTTAAAGGGATTATGTGCTTCTTAATGTTTTAAGAAGTTGAACATTTTGACGCCCTCGAAGACTCAAACTGGTATGAATGTGTGGCCATACTCAAACTAAAGGTAGTTTGTTGACCATTTTGAATCAGAGACGAGTACAAGAATAGTTGAATACTATATGAGATTGAAATAAGATCCATGTCTCATGCTCAATAAGTGTTCTATACAAAAAGGATAAAGCGATAAGGTTACCATGGATATACACTTGATTAGGTAACGAGCTAATCGCAAAAGGACTAGTTGATGAATATAGTACGTCATACCTTGCTAGGGGTAGTGCGATGCAGTTAGGCGTCTAACTCTGTCCACGTTAAAGGATATAATCGGAATAGTCCAAGTGGGAAACTCCAATTATCGATTATTTATCGTTGCTATTAAGATACGATCTAAAGAGCTATAATTTGGACGACTATAATATTTAAGTGTTAAATATTATAAGTTATAAAAACGGATTAATTATGGAGAACGAGTATTTGAGAAACACTATAGATATATTAATTATTTATAAAACAATTAATTTTGTAGAAATAACCGGTGACCTTTAAAAAGATAAAAAACTAATTTCTTATTAGATAATAAATTAAAAGATTATTTTATTACATATAATACATCAGTCAAAGAGTTTTGACTACTAAGTGGAGAATAATGGATATTCAATATAAATGTGGACTAATTTTATTAGATAATAATTATGAAGTATAGTTTTATTATAAGATAATAAAAAGAAAAGTCAAGAGGTTGACTAAGAATAAGTAACTAGTCAAGCATAATTACTTGAAAAGAAGTGGATCATTAATGGGCTATGGTATACTTAAGAAATCTATATAACGAACCTTAATCATAAACTCTATTGGCAATAGAAAATAAGAGAGAAAATAAACCTGAAATCCTAGTCTCCTCTCACTCCCATGTGTGTTCGGCCAGCCAAGCGACACAATGTTGTCACGCCGTTGCAGCCATGCTGAACATCGTCACGCCGCCGTCCACGTCGCCTTGCCACCTCATGTTCGTTTTGGTGATTCGGATCGGATCCGTATCACATGTGGGATCTCGTGGTGTTTTTGGAGACTGTGATTTGGCTTACTAACAGAGCCGTTCGTTACATCCATCGTACAAGTTTTTGGTATTCGTCAAGGTACAATCTTAAATCCGCTATGTTTGTGTTTAGATAATTATCTGAGTAGGTTCTAACAGGATCACTGGCAGGAATAGTTTTATTTGTTTTTATGTTTATTACACTTTCAATATGATTAATAATAAAGTGTTATTATTAATATTATTATTATTACTACCACGACGGTAAGCATATATATAATTGTAAAATGGTAGACGAGAAAATATGATGTAGATAAAGCTTTATATATTTTTTTATATTAATTGCAGAACACACTTATGCATATGTAAGTCTAGTGCCATTAAAAGTTATACAAAAATTTATAGAGCAGTATTATGACAACTAGAAGGTTTCATGTACAAAATGGTAACCCATGATGGGTGTTCTTGTAGCCTTCGATCTTAAACACAGAATTAGTTGTGAGCATTACCTATACAAAATAACATTATATTTTAGCAACAAAAACCATTTGTTCGAAGAAATATTTTGGTTGGTAATCGGCTCAAACATAATCTATTTTTAGTAATTAAACTAATATTTTTATAATGGGTTCGGCATAAGCTACGCCACACTCGGTGTAGCTTACGCCAGTATGCGTGGTCCTGGCATATTGACCAACATAACACCATGAGCCCCTTGCTTACATCCATTAACCGGCGAAAGCTACACCATACTTGGTATAACCAACGCCACCAACAGGTCATTGAGCATAGTATTATATGGTACTTACCTTTGTGTTGGGGATTCTTGCTCTCTTGCTTGATGGTTCCGACGCGTTGATTTCCGACAACCAACATAACATGTTACCAATCCAATTTAGTCTTCAATAATCTTTATCCGACAATCTATTTTCAACGCGAATCTTATACATGAATCAAACAACATTATATCTGCATGTGCAGTGGCGGATCTAGAATATCTTCGTAGGGGTAATGTTTTAGGTGTAACGAAATCGAAAAAAGGTGTCAAAACGTCAAACTTTTCCAAAAATTTACACTACTGCCGGGACGTTAATGGGTAGCGGGGGCTACCCCTAATCATAAGGTATGTCCGCCACTATGCATGTGTACGATACTTCAAACAACATAGTTTATTTTCTAACACTTCAAATCCTTTCTAATAAACATAACAATTCATTATTGGTATGCATTAAACTTTGGAGATCTCTAGCAATATTTATTTGCCTTAGTAATCCCTTTTTTACCAAATCATTTTCATCAAGGTTGACACACAATTATACCCAGGTGTTATTGTCTATTTTCACTACTTGGCATGCCCAGGTGTTTTTGTCTATTTTCATTACTTTGCATATTTAGCCACTGAAGTTTTTAATTTTATTCACTACTAGTCCAAACCTTGAGTTTTATACTCAACACCATATTTTCTTTATAGTTGTTTTACAACTTTTTTAACACAAACCCCCTTACCAATACAACTCAACTTTTAATCAATCAAGTCCCATATATAATCAATTATGGGTCGCTAATAATTTATTTTAGCATGATTAATATAAATAAATATACAAATAAAAATCTGAATTTTAGGATGTTACAGTTTTAATATAAAAGTGGATTTACAAACTAAAACGGATACCTAAGATTCCCATCATATCATATGTATGTATGAACTTTATTAACTCCTTCATTAAGGTATATAAATGTAACAAAAATTCCTTTATAATTTTGCTAGACACTTGTTAACTAATTTTTTTTAATTAATGAGATTAGAGTATGAAAAAACAAGTTTTCTAAATATTTTTTTAACATCATTTAATAAATAAAATTTCCACCAACTTAAAAAAAACAACTCAGTAAAACTGTCATTTAAAACAACTAAAGCTAAAATAGATATTTTGACAAATGAACATACATTTAGAATCAAATAGATAAGGTCTTTTTAAACCAGAACTAGTGAAAAAAAGTTATAATAACATGTTTTGCTATAAATTGGTCTTCAGCACGTCTCATTAAATTCATATTGATTAACTCGATCGAATAGTGGTAACTAGTGACACGGGTTTCTCTAACAATTCAGTGGCGGATCTAGAAAACTTTCATAGGGGTAACGTTTTAAAAGAAAGGGGTAACGAAATCGAAAAAAGGTCAAATTTTTCCAAAATTTACACTACCCCTGTAGCGCCAAGGGGTAGCAGAGGCTACCCCTTATACAATGGTACATCCGCCCCTGTCTAACATCATGTCCTTAAAAGTATTCATATGTGCTTTAGAGGACTTGCATCACCTACAAAGTATCCTTCAAGAGATTTGGCTTCGAACTTTCCATCTTGAACGATCACAGTACACGGAGACCCGAATGACTCAAGCCATTGAAGATCGGATTTCCTATGATTCAACAATTCAAAACAACGTCTTCCCGTACTTCTTGACTGTGAGTTCTCTGTTGAGCGTATAACACACCGATGCGACAGCTTCATTCCAGAAACTTACTAGAAACTTACTGGAAGTTTTGAGTCGGCTAGCATTGTTCTGACGGTCTCAATTAAGGTTTTATTCTTCCGTTCAGTAACTCCGTTTTGTTGAGGCGTGTAAGGCACGCTGAACTCATGGAGAATCCCTTTCTCATGTTCATCACTAATAATACATATGCCATGTTCAATTCATGGGCGGACCTAGAGTGATAGAAAGGGTAACCTACGTTGCCCCATGACGCTCTAACGGTAGTGTAAATTTTGGAATAATTTAACGTTTTTTCAATTTCGTTACTCCTTTTCATTGAAACGTTACCCCTATGCGGATTTTCTAGATCCGCCACTGATGTTCATCTTTGCCATGTTATCCAGCTCTCCCAGTCATCTGAATGTACTCACTTGATCCTACGTACCGAAGGCTATTATTGTCCCATTTCCTAACACTATAACGCCCCAAAATCCGAATGTTTGGTTACTAGTAAGTTTCTTGTATATGACATGAAGTGGTCTAACTAGTTTAATTAACCTAGTTAGAATATGTGTTAAATAGAAAGAAATGAAAGTTGGAACAATTATTAGCAAGTAATAAACTTGAGGGACTAAAGTGGGAAATTGAGTCTAAAATTCATATAAACTAGAAGTTCAGTGTTTTTAGTGTGTGTATATATGTGTGTCGACACACACACATGGAGAAGAAGAAGGGAGTTCTTCCAATCACCCAGAATCCAGAAAATTTATGATGGAATTGAGCCAAAACACTTGCATAGTTGAAGATTCCGAATCATCTAAGAATGCAAGACATGTGGTAAGTTGTAGTTCTAGATTTCATGATCTCGTATGAAGTGGGTTTATGTTTGATCCACGAAATTGAATGAAATTGATTATGTATGTGTGTTAGAGTTACCATATAAAACATAGATTATGAAGGATTTTGAGTAAATTGATGACTAGAAGAAAAACCCACTTCTAGTGGTGAAGATGATGACATAGGTGTTTCACCCATGTCAAATCCTTGCTTAAATCATTGATGTGTATGTTGCATGTAACGAATTATTGCTAGATAGGTTGAGTATGGTATGTAATTTAGTTGTATTTGATGAATGAAAGCAAGGGATAGGTAATCAAGCTTGAACGGGTTGTACATTGTGCTTAGATAGTAGTACGCACACCAAGTGTTTGATCAAAAGCATAGGTGAGATTATTAGATGAGAATTGTATGCAAATAATAGGTGAATATGTATAGAAAGTGATGATGATATACTTGATAGTAAAATAACATTAGGAATGTATTTAATAAGTATATGTGAAACGTAGTTGATGGTGTCATTCGGTAAAAGAATGCTTTAAGAACTAGTACTCTATGTTTGAATGGTGGTGCACACCATGAGTTGGATTAGTGGCTTAACGGTAATTTAGAAATGGATGTGTATGAAATGTATAGCTTGCGGACTTACTAGTAACTATTGATGTTGAGATTATGTTAAATTGCTAGCTTTGAATGTGGTTGACCGTTTTAGGATCATGAGAGCTTGAGTTTGTATTGATTTGGTTATACATGTGTATGACGTAGCTAAGTGATCATGTGGTTGTAAGTATATTGCATCATGAGTATGAAATGTACATAGTGTCATTCGTATAGCCTAATATTATGACATGGATATATGAGGTTATATAGAAAGTTCATATGATAAACGTTGACTTCTGAAAGTCAGTTGCGCATAAGAAGCATGATTAGACTTGTTGTCACAATTGTAAGATTATAGAAAGTCATATGGTATGTGATATATCAGTAAGTGTTATATGCTATAACATAATAAATTTATATGAGTTTGAAAAGATGTGATTTTGGATATATGCCTTATGCTTGTTAGGTTTGACATGAAAGTCAAATGTGAGTTATGCATTTGATATGATCATTAATATGTACAATCGTGTATGCTAACAAGAATGTAATTACGATGACATGAAAGTATAGGAATCATGTCAAGATGGATGGAAGCCTGGAATGGATAACGTGTCAAAAAGAGACAAGGTAACGGATGCAATTACGGATGCTAAGGTAAGTGATTTCCGGAATCAAATTTTCTTTTGTAAACAAACATTGCCATGTTGAATTCAGGGATGTGTAAGGATAACGGATAAGAGTAACAATTAAGGTGCACGTTGTTGTGATGAGTCATAGGATGTCGTTTACGTTCGAAATTCATAATAAAAGTGTACGAGTCAAAAGTAGAAAGATGTGTAGGGTGTGAGTCTTGAATAATTATGGTAGGAAAGTATGCAAGAATGTTTAAATAATCATGGTACTAAGGAAAGTAATATATAGCAGGCCGTAATAATTAGTTATGTCGAACTTACCGATTAATCAAAGGTGTCAAAATCAGAAAGGATGAGAGAAACATAATTTTGATTAGTGGGCATGCGGTTAAGTGTTAAAAAGAATACGGGAAGCTTACGGAATGTTATGATTAGGGACATTATGAGTCAGTCCGGTTGGAACGGGAATCGGAAACGGGTTATGTAAGCTTAAACAAGAAGGAAAAGCGTCGGTAACACAGAGGGGCGTCGCGACGGCCACCTTAGCTGTCGCCGACGTGCCCCATTCTCGACGCACTAACCCACTGTCTACGAACATTAGTTCGACGCAATATTCTAGATGGCGTCACCGACGATTAGGAGGGCGTCGTCGACGCCTCCCACAAGTTGATATGTTGTTTTTGTTGGTTATCTCGTATTATGAGTTATATATCTCCTAAATATGTTCCGTAACCCCAAATGAACCCGAACGGTGAAAATAACAATAGGAGTTATGTGAACTTATTGAATTGTTTTAGTGATTACTGATATGAATAAGTATGTAAGCATGCATGTGTGTGTGTGGCTAAATTACATGTTAGTATAATTTATGAGTAAATAAGGGCCTGTATGTATGTATACGGCTTCAATACGTATGATCATTAACGTTACTAATTATTGCTCTGAGAATGAATGGAAAGTGTAGGTTTACTTATGTTGATCTTTGAAGATTGACGATTGGAATGCAAGATCATACATGGAACGATAATCGAAAGGATTTCATGAATAGAAAGAATAGGGAGTGATTCATTTAATTATGAACGTTTAATACTATGTATATTGTCATTGGATGTTGATAATGTGAATGTATGTGGTGATTGCAGGTTGCATCGAGTTAACATAACTATGGAATGTAAAGGGTTGAAGATCGAGTCAAAGAGCAAGGATTGTACGGGAAGAGCAGTCTCATGTTTTGTATCTTTACCTTTAAGAAGTTAATTAAGAATAAATGCTGTAAATCATTTCAGGGAAGTGTCCAACATTTTACCAAAGGAACCTTCAAGTAGGTTATATAGACAAAAATTGGAAAGAATTTTTAAGTCGGTATTTCCGCTGCGTTATTTTGAGTCAATATGCATTTAGGGTGTTTCAAACACTAGTAGAAATCACCTTTTTGCGGGCATGTTCAAACCCCATAGTAAATTTGAGTGTTTATGCTTTTATAAGGGATTCATGTGTCATAAGACTTGTAAGACAACATACGACTCATATGTTAGACATGCCATCCGACTTGTATGTCATAATACGAGCTGTATCACCGTACAATTTGAACACTGTGACAGAGGCTACAGGCTTGTCCGGAAGATGCTCATGATTCATGTCGTATCACTTGATAAGGTTCGTATTGAGTGACAAAGATCCAGTGTCCAGAGCAGGGGATAGTTTCTTCAGGTGTAACATTTGTGTAAATCGGGTTTCGAAAACCCGTCTCTTTTATCAATCAAAGAATATTTGTTTACGTGTTTAGTTATTTATATATAATGATTGAATTAAATGTTTAAAAATAAATTTATAAATAAAATTTAAAGATTTAATCCATTAATTTAGAAAAACAAATCAACTAATTAATAATTATTTATAATAATAAAAACAACTAAGGAAAAGAGGTTTAAAAAAAATAAATGGGTGAACCGGGAGTCGAACCCGGGTTCCCCGAGTAACACACACACTACAAACACCTCTGGGATACACACACGAGTTGTGTTAAGTTTGGATTATTATTACACTAATACTGAGACTAAGATGAAACCTGCAACCATGACCGCAATCAAAGACGCGCCTTTCCTTTTCCTTTCAAATCTCTGCGACAACTGGCAGCGTGTATTTTCGGCAGACTCTAATCTCGCCGGCTGTCAATTACCAATCACTGAATGTGATTTCCAAAAATCGAAACCCAACTCACCCCTATAAATACCAGTCGAATCCCCCTTCAGAATTCGCTCATATTCTCTATCTTACTCTCTAAAACTCGGTCGTCGAAAAACCTCTGTTCCACCGAGAACCACCGAAATCGTTGGAATCCACCCGCCGGAATCGTGTCGCCATCTCTGTTACGGTAGACCTCTTCTACTATTCTTTTTCACCTAATTAACATTATATGCGGTCGATCACTAACAAAAATCAGAAAGAAAATCTATTCAGGCGGGTAAAAGTTCTGGTTTAAGTTTAAAATGAAGAAGACGAAGTGGGTTAAATGTTTTTATGTAATTAAAACGAATGTTTCAAACGGGTTGGACACACAGTCCAGTGGTGGACTGTGTGCATAATTAACATGCATGTCCGAGTTCGAGCCTAGTGCAACACCGGTTTTCCTGAAATAAAATGTTCCTTTTTAAACAAGCCTAATCAGATTCGTTTCAGTATGTATATAAGTATAAAAGAAATTCAGTTTATTATGGGTTAGACACCCAGCCCAGTTGGTTGGGCTGGGTGCAAGTTGTTGGTGTGAACGCGGGTTCAAGACTCGTGACCCTCCCCGATTCAATAATTAAATTCTTTTTTAAAATTTAATAATTTCTAGATAAAGCTAACTAGTGTATAAATATAATTAAAGTAGAGAATCCAACGGGTTAGACACGTAGCTCAGTTGGAAGAGCTGCTTGCACGAAACCGAGAGGTTACGAGTTCGAGTCACACCGCACGTTACCAATATCATTCATGAACCGGTCAGACCCCCCCTTGTCAGGTCTGACAAGTTTTTTTATTAATTATTATTTTAGCTTATATTATTTTTACATATATATATTTTGCTTAAAAACTAATTAAAAAACTTAAAGACACGGTTTTGTAGTTTTAAAAATCTCAATCAATATCATAAAATAACCTAAAAATCAAACAAAAAGTGTTAAGTCAAGATATTAATTTTGTTATATTTATCGAATTACCGCATTATTATTTTAGGTTAGTATTCTTTCGTCGGTCAAATTCTCGACTCGTGCGCATCCATCATCAAGCAAAGACCGCACCCACTATGAGTGAATCTCTACAAATTCCCCGTTTTAATCACGTTTTGGGGTGTATCATGTGTCGCACCATTCCTTTATTTTATTTAAATACTTGTGCTTATATCATTTTGTGATCAAATGTGTATTGGTTGTTGTGTGGTTTATATGTGGATTAAATTTATCATTTCAGTGCACTCATTTCATTAGACCCATCAGTTTCTCGTGGGATACGGGTTGAGCATCAGGTGCCTCATTAGATCAGCTCCGTTTGATTGAGCCTTGATCTCAGATACATCATCATTCATGTCATATATTCATTGAATGTGGTTTGTGATTGATTACATACATATATTTTCTCACATGTGACATGCACAAATTTTCTTTAATAAACAAAACAAGCAATTATTTAAAATGTTTTATCAAGGTTCACTCGCCAACTTTTGTTGACCCAAAATCTCCCCTGTTTTACACATGATACAGGTGATCCAGTTGAGGAAAGAAACACTTATGATGGCCTAGAAGAATAAACAAGTTATTGCGTTGGAATAAACATTTAGATTTGTTTTTTTTATTTGTATTTGTATGAATTTTGTTTATTGGATATTTAAATTTGTAATTTGAATTTAATAAATATGAAACTTCTTAGTAAATATCATGAGCTTTGGTGATAACCCAATCATGCCCCGTCTTTTATTCCACTGTGGGTCAGGGTGTGACAGATTAGTATCAGAGTTTGTGACTATAGGATAGGTTATTAGACCCTTAGAGCCTATACTATAGTTGATTAAATTTTAATTGTTTATGTGTTACATGCAAAATTCATGATGTTTATATGTTTCATGTTTATTTTCACACCCAATATTATCTAAGCACTCTCACTAGTACATGTTAATATGCAATGCTCATCATAGTTCATATCCTCATAACATGTCATACCTATGAAAGCACACACCTCACGACTTCCATGATTTTTGCAATGTTTTCGTTTTTTTCAAATCACATCAAAGTGAGTTTTCACGACGAGCATGTAGTAACTGAAAGGGTACGAGTACCGGTAGTCGGAACGTCCTTGTCTAGGCTTGGCATTCGTATAAATCCAAAATAAAGGACCAGTTTGCCTACCTGGGGACTAACGATGAGTGTATGAAGGACCTATTAGGCCAAAGCATGCTATACCAAACGTTGTGTGAGCTAACCCCACTTTGAGTTGTCATTGTGTCTACACCTGGACACCCTCCGACCATACATCATGTTTTTACGATTTTCATTTGGGTGGTGCGAGTGTTAACCCGCCGACACCAATGTGAATCCTACCAAGCCCAATAGTCATGGGGCCCACATGACTACACAGGCAATGGTATGGGGGACATTTGGAGGCCCAAACATGAGCAAACCCAAGACATCCTATGGATGTAGTTAAATTATTTTCAGTTATGTTGTTTTCATTCTTTTTACGACACATAACACCTAGGAAATTCTTGAACTCACAATCTTCCTACATATGTTCCTGTAGATGTCGGCTAGGCAATTACGTGGAGGTAGAAGGTCAGGAAAGTCAAACGAACGCTTGGCCACGCAAATTGCTAAACAAATGGCCGCAGTGCTTCCTAACATCGTGCTACAAGTCCAGCAAGCCCTCACCGCTAATCCCATCAACCCTCTTAACCAAGAAGACCAAAGCGTCGCCAACCCTCCTCCCAAGACCCCCAAATGCACCTACAAACACTTCAAATCCTACGATCCCCCAAAATATGAAGGGACTGAAGGTGTCACCGCTCTCCTTTACTGGTTTGAGGAGATGGAAAACACCTTTCTCAATTGCGACTGTCCCGAGGACCGTAAAGTACGTTACGCGACTGGAAGATTGTTTGGGGTAGCCCTTACCTGGTGGACACGGAAAAGGGTAAGCGAGGTGTTGAAGATGCCATGGCCTTAACATGGGAAGAGTTAAGGGAAATCATGACGAGACGCTTCTGTCCAAGAAGGGAAATCAAAAAGCTAGAAGACGAGTTTCACGCATTGAAAAAAATGAAGGAGACCACACTTCATTCAATAAGAGATTTCTCGAGTTGAACCAGATGATCCCCAATCTGTTCACCCCCATTATACCGTCTAGTCGAACACTACATTCGAGGCCTCCCCTCGAAAATCCAAGATTCGATTTTAAGCACTTCGCCTGCAACACTTGAAGCCGCAATGGAGTTAGCTACGGAACTCACTGAGAATCGTATTCGAAACGGTAAATTCAAAGATGAGAAGAAGAAAACACCCATTGAGACCCCAACTCCAAACCACCCAGGCTCATCCTCGAAGTTTGCTGGTAAGAGGAAGCGAAATGGCAAGAATTTTGCTATCACCCAAACCAACCCTCCCATCACAGCTGCTCCAATCACGCAAGTCACCCCTTCAGCCGCACCATTCAAAAGGCCATACACTGACCCCCACCCGAAGTGTAACCGTTGCCAATACCATCACCCTTCTGAAAACCCTTGTCAACATTGCACAAGTTGTGGCCGTGCGGGTCACACCATCCAAACCTGCCGTACCCTTCAGCGATTGAACCGCAGTCAACCTCCAACCCAAACCCAAAATCAAATGGTGGGCCAAGCCCAACAACCCTTACTTCTACCACCTACACAACTCGCAGCCCAACCTTACTACCAACCCAACTACCCCATGATGCAATCCATGCGAGCCTGTTTCAATTGTGGGGACCCGAACCACATCAGGAACACTTGCCCACGCCTGGTGAACATCATCCATGCCCAAGCTCAAGCAAATCCGGTAAACCAAGCTAACCAAGCTCCTCCACCTGCTAGAGGAAGAGCTTTCAATATCAACGCCAACCAAGCCAGGGCTGAGAACAATGTGGTCAACGGTACGTTTCTCATAAATGGTAGTTATGCATCCATATTATTCGATACTGGTGCGGATAAGAGCTTTGTGTCTCTAGAATTCGAATCTATCCTCGACCAACCTCGTGAAAATCTCGTTGAATCTCTGACGGTGGAAGTTGCTGACGGAAAACCCACCTCATTAAATTCTATTATACGCGATTGTACTCTCACCCTAACTGATTACGATTTCCCAATTGATCTCATTCCTATGAAATTGGGAAGTTTTGATGTTATCATCGGCATGGACTGGCTCAGCAGCATCACGCTGAAGTGCCACGAAAAATTCATTCGTATTCCTCTCACCGACGGTCAGACATTACGTATCTTTGGGGAAACCCCTTCGAAAGGACTCAAATTGATGTCCTGCCTTCAAGCCCGAAGTTATCTTCGCAAGAACTACGTCGCATTTCTAGCTCACGTCGTCAAGAAGGGAGGCAAGGAGAGGAAGCTCGAAGATATTCCAATTGTGAAAGAATTCCCGCAAGTTTTTCCCGACGACGTTTCAGGACTTCCTCCTCTGAGAGAAGTCGAATTTCGAATTGATCTTGTGCCTGGCGCTACACCGGTCGCAAAATCTCCTTATAGGTTAGCCCCATCCGAGATGCAAGAGTTGGCCAGTCAACTGCAAGAGTTGACTGACAAAGGATTCATACGTCCTAGCTCATCGCCTTGGGGAGTGCCTGTTCTTTTTGTGAAGAAGAAAGATGGAACGTTTCGCATGTGCATTGATTATAGAGAACTCAACAAGTTGACGGTTAAGAATCGCTATCCACTGCCTCGCATTGATGACCTTCTAGACCAACTTCAAGGCGCCACCTATTTTTCCAAAATCGACCTTCGTTCTGGTTATCATCAGCTTAGAGTGCGCGAAGAAGATATCCCAAAAACCGCCTTCCAAACTCGCTATGGTCATTACGAGTTCATGGTTATGCCCTTCGGTTTAACCAACTCCCCCGCTGTCTTCATGGATTTAATGAATAGGGTATGCAAACCCTACCTCGACCTTTTCGTCATAGTCTTCATCGACGACATTCTTATCTACTCCAAGTCAAAATCCGACCATGAGCGACACCTTCGACTCATTCTTACACTCTTAAGGACTGAAAAGCTTTACGCTAAGTTCTCAAAATGCGAATTCTGGTTAGGAGAGTACAATTCCTTGGTCATGTCGTCAATG
This sequence comes from Scalesia atractyloides, assembly GCA_947069175.1. Classification (NCBI taxonomy): domain Eukaryota; kingdom Viridiplantae; phylum Streptophyta; class Magnoliopsida; order Asterales; family Asteraceae; genus Scalesia; species Scalesia atractyloides. The sequence continues at coordinate 89,106,258 of CAMTDV010000001.1, forward strand.
ACAAAGGGATTCATGTCGATCCTTCAAAAATCAAGGCAGTACAGGAATGGCAAGCGCCACGTACCCCTACCGAAGTTAGGTCATTTCTTGGTTTGGCTGGTTACTACCGACGCTTCATTGCCAATTTTTCCCGTATCGCTATTCCGCTCACGGCCTTGACTCACAAAGGAAAACCCTTCATATGGGGACCTAAGCAAGAGGAGGCCTTCCAAACTTTAAAGCAAAGGCTTTGTGACGCACCTATCCTTACACTCCCTGAGGGTTGCGATGACTTTGTGGTTTATTGCGACGCATCAGGGCAAGGACTAGGCTGTGTATTGATGCAAAGAGGAAAAGTGATAGCCTATGCCTCTAGGCAACTCAAAGTTCATGAGAAGAATTACACCACCTGGAACTTGGAGCCGTTGTGTTCGCTCTCAAGATATGGAGACATTACCTCTACGGTACCAAGTGTGAAATATACACTGACCACAAGAGTCTCCAACATATCTTCAACCAGAAAGAGTTGAATATGAGGCAACGAAGATGGGTCGAACTTCTCAACGATTACGACTGTGAAATTCAGTACCATCCTGGCAAGGCAAACGTGGTGGCCGATGCGCTCAGTCGAAAAGGATATGCGAACTCTATTCGTCTTCTATGTTCGCAAATCATAACCGACATCAAAGATCGAATCCGGGCAGCTCAACATGTTTCTGTGACGGAAAATGACATACGCGATGAGCTGTCATGTGGAGCTGAACTCAAAATTGAAACCAAATCCGACGGTATTCTATACCATTTAAACCGCATATGGATTCCTGATCGCGACAACCTTCGTGATTTTCTCATGAATGAGGCACACAAAACATGATACTCTGTGCACCAGGAGCCGATAAGATGTATCAAGACCTACGATACACCTACTGGTGGCCTGGCATGAAAAAGGATATCGCTGTTTTTGTTTCCAAGTGCCTTACCTGTTCCAGAGTAAAAGCTGAACTTCAAAGACCTTCAGGACTTCTAGTCCAACCCGAAATACCTGTATGGAAGTGGGAAAACATAACCATGGACTTCATTACCGGGTTACCACGCACCTCCAGTGGGTATGACACCATATGGGTAATAATCGATCGTCTTACGAAATCATCTCACTTCATTCCGATTCGCGAGGACTTCAAGAACGAGAAGTTAGCTCGTATCTACATCAGCGAGATCGTAAGCCGTCATGGTGTACCGTTAAGCATCATTTCAGACCGTGATGGCCGTTTCACTTCACACACATGACGAGCCGTACAAACTGCTTTGGGTACACGCTTAGACCTTAGCACCGCCTTTCACCCTCAAACTGATGGTCAATCTGAACGCACCATCCAAACCCTTGAAGCCATGCTTCGAGCATGTGTCATAAACTTCAAAGGGAACTGGGACGCTCACCTACCGTTAGTCGAGTTTTCGTATAACAATAGCTATCATTCAAGTATCGGCATGGCTCCTTTCGAAGCTTTATATCGTCGTAAGTACCGATCTCCAGTATGTTGGCACGAAATTGGTGAAGCACAAATCACCGGATCGGAATTGATTCAAGAAACAACCAATAAAATCCTTCAAATTCGAAACAACCTTCTAGCGGCTCAAAGTCGTCAAAAGAGTTATGCTGACAAACGACGAAAGCCCTTGGAGTTTGACATTGGGATCAAGCACTTTTAAAAGTATCACCGTGGAAGAGAGTGGTTCGTTTTGGCCAGAAGGGCAAGCTAGCACCACACTACGTAGGACCTTTCAAGATACTCGAAAGAGTAGGTCCTGTAGCATACAAGCTTGACTTACCAGAAGAGCTTAACAGAATTCATCCCATGTTCCACGTATCAAACTTGAAAAAGTGCCTTGCCGACGAAAATCTCCATATCCCTCTAGAAGATATTCAAATCGATGAATCAATGCACTTCGTTGAGAGACCAGTGGAAATCATGGATTTCGGTGAGAAGCGTTTAAGGCGAAGTCGTATTCCAATTGCCAGGGTGCGTTGGGAGTCAAAACGAGGACCCGAGTTTACTGGGGAACGTGAAGACCCAATGCGCGAGAAATACCCGCATCTCTTTCCAGTTGCAACCACTACTTAAATTTCGGGACGAAATTTCTAAAAGTAGGGGATACTGTAACATTTGTGTAAACCGGGTTTCGAAAACCCGCCTCTTTTATCAATCAAAGAATATTTGTTTACGTGTTTAGTTATTTATTTATATATAATGATTGAATTAAATGTTTAAAAATAAATTTATAAATAAAATTGAAAGAGCTAATCCATTAATTTAGAAAAACAAATCAACTAATTAATAATTATTTATAATAATAAAAACAACTAAGGAAAAGAGGTTTAAAAAAAATAAATGGGTGAACCGGGAGTCGAACCCGGGTTCCCCGGGTAACACACACACTACAAACACCACTGGTTGTGTTAAGTTTGGATTATTATTACACTAATACTGAGACTAAGATGAAACCTGCAACCATGACCGCAATCAAAGACGCGCCTTTCCTTTTCCTTTCAAATCTTCACGACACCTGGCAGCGTGTATTTTCGGCAGACTCTAATCTCGCTGGCTGTCAATTACCAATCACTGAATGTGATTTCCAAAAATCGAAACCCAACTCACCCCTATAAATACCAGTCGAATCCCCCTTCAGAATTCGCTCATATTCTCTATCTTACTCTCTAAAACCCGGTCGTCGGAAAAGCTCTGTTCCACCGGAGAACCACCGAAATCGTCGGAATCCACCCGCTGGAATCGTGCCGCCATCTCTGTTACGGTAGACCTCTTCTACTATTCTTTTCACCTAATTAACATTATATGCGGTCGATCACTAACAAAAATCAGAAAGAAAATCTATTCAGGCGGGTAAAAGTTCTGGTTTAAGTTTAAAATGAAGAAGACGAAGTGGGTTAAGTGTTTTTATGTAATTAAAACGAATGTTTCAAACGGGTTAGACACACAGTCCAGTAGTGGACTGTGTGCATAATTAACATGCATGTCTGAGTTCGAGCCTAGTGCAACACCGGTTTTCCTGAAATAAAATGTTCCTTTTTAAACAAGCCTAATCAGATTCGTTTCAGTATGTATATAAGTATAAAAGAAATTCAGTTTATTATGGGTTAGACACCCAGCCCAGTTGGTTGGGCTGGGTGCAAGTTGTTGGTGTGATCGCGGGTTCGAGACTCGTAACCCTCCCCGATTCAATAATTAATTTTTTTTTTAAAATTTAATAATTTCTGGATAAAGCTAACTAGTGTATAAATATAATGAAAGTAGAGAATCCAACGGGTTAGACACGTAGCTTAGTTGGAAGAGCTGCGTGCAAGCAATCGAGAGGTTACGAGTTCGAGTCCCACCGCACGTTACCAATATCATGCATGAACCGGTCAGACCACCCCCCCCCCCTTGTCAGGTCTGACAAGTTTTTTATTAATTATTATTTTATCTTATATTATTTTTACATATATATATATTTTTTGCATAAAAACTAATTAAAAACACTTAAAGACACGGTTTTGTAGTTTTAAAAATCTCAATCAATATCATAAAAATAACCTAAAAATCAAACAAAAAGTATTAAGATATTAATTTTGTTATATTTATCGAATTACCGCATTATTATTTTAGGCTAGTATTCTTTCGTTGGTCAAATTCTCAACTCGTGCGCATCCATCATCAAGCAAAGACCGCACCAACTGTGAGTGAATCTTTACAAATTCCCTGTTTTAATCACGTTTTGGGGTGTATCATGTGTCGCACCATTCCTTTATTTTATTTAAACACTTGTGCTTATATCATTTTGTGATCAAATGTGTATTGGTTGTTGTGTGGTTTATATGTGGATTAAATTTATCATTTCAGTGCACTCATTTCATTAGGCCCATCAGTTCCTCGTGGGATACGGGTTGAGCATCAGGTGCCTCATTAGATCGGCTCCGTTTGATTGAGCCTTGATCTCAGATACATCATCATTCATGTCATATATTCATTGAATGTGGTTTGTGATTGGTTACCTACATATATTTGCTCACATGTGACATATGCACAAATTTTCTTTAATAAACAAAACAATCAATTATTTAAAAATGTTTAATCAAGGTTCACTCGCCAACTTTTGTTGACCCAAAATCTTCTCTGTTTTACACATGATACAGGTGATCCAGTTAAGGAAAGAAACACTTAGGATGGCCTAGAAGAATAAACAAGTTATTGCGTTGGAATAAACATTTAGATTTGTTTTTTTATTTGTATTTGTATGAATTTTGTTTATTGGATATTTAAATTTGTAATTTGAATTTAATAAATATGAAACTTCTTAGTAAATATCATGAGCTTTGGTGATAACCCAATTATGCCCCGTCTTTTATTCCGCTTCGGGTCGGGGTGTGACATCAGGTGTGATTCATGGTTAGTTGTGTATACAAGGTTAATGTTATGATCGATGACCAATGAGATGATGATCGGGTTGAGAAGAACACACATGTAAAATTTTATTATTATATACTATATATATATATATATATATATATATATATATATATATATATATTAAAAATAGATATTTGAAGTATATATTTTTACAACATCCATATCTATATATATGCATATAAAGCATTTTTCATTTTTACGATATGTATAATAACTTTAAAAAACATATATAAAATGTTTCTTTTTAAACTTTTTTTAGAGAATTGTTTACCAAATAGATATTTTTATCCAATAAAATTAGAAGTGAGAAAAAACTAGTTTCCAATTTACTATTTTAATGATAAATTAGTTTTCTATCAACAGAAGAAAAAGTTCTGTCGTGTTTAAAAAAGTTAAAGAGACGAAATGGACAGAAGTACTATGATGGAATATGCAACTTAGACTAAAGATATTATTCGTTTTTGAAACGTGAATTCTTATAAGAAATATTAGATTTTAATAATCTCAACTATTCTTCGTTGGCTGCCAACAGTCCTGAATTCAAAAATAACCATTATCAGTTACAACTATTAACATATTGACCTCCAATTATTCACAATGTTAATAGTTGGGATTACCAGTTTTTATTTTTAAAGTTTGAACTGTTAGCGGCCAACGAAGAGTAGTTGCGATTATTAAAATCCAATATTCCGTTTTAAACTAAAATCTCACAAATTAACAAGATGTATCAGAGGATATGAAAGTATTTAAATTTAAAAGAGCATCAAATTATTTTCTTTGATAATCCCTAAATATATATATTTAATAAAAAAACCATAAAAGAAGCACCAGTCATAACAATATCGTATGATAACTACCCTATAGGTAACCATCTAACCCGTGATCACTTAAGTGGTCCTTATGGTCCCAATTACAATATGAATTAGTAGTTGTGTGTCATTTTACATAATGACGAAATTGCTCTTTTCAAATCGAAAAATTAATACTTATGCATTGATTTAAGGCGATTCCAGGTTCATCATACGCAATTCCATCATTCATCAAACTTTGAATAAAACAAGATTTAAGTAATTAACATTAGGATTACACCAAATATTAAATTGCTTCTAAATATTTAAATACTACAAACTTTACTACTTGAAATATATAATAATTTAAATAGAAAAGCTTAACTACTTTCGGTTAGAATACAATGAATTATATAACAACCTAGCCTTAAAACCCGCATTGCGGGGTCGTAATATCGTGTTACGTATTAAGCAAACGACAATTAAAATCAGAAAAAAATCTTAAATATGAAACGTGAATTTATACCGTCACGTAACGTAAAATGCAGATAACACAACATGAACTTATACCGTGACCCGACGTAAAACGTAAACAAATTCAAACTTATTTAACACGTAGTATAAAGTCGAGGGGATCAAAGTGATACTCTTTTAAAGTTTTTAAAAGGTAGGGGCACAAGTAACAACTTAAAAGTTAAGGATAAGAAAATAAAACTTTAACTTAAATAAAAAATGAAAAAAAAAAAACAAAACTTAAAGAGGCTAGATGTGAAAATTTAAGGTGGGCCCTTTTACTATAGGCAAAAACCTACCTTAAATGTTAATATACGGTAATGAGGTTTACAATTAGTCCTTTCCTCGGTAGTCGAGTGTTTACCCATAACGTTCGGACAAACCGCCCCCTAACATGCTTTGGTTTTGAATTGTTCTTGCTCGTGATGAACATAACGCCTAGAACACATTTGGTTGTCACACACACATATATATAACCCCACATTTACATAACACCCACTACATACTCAAGTTATTAGCCCCCCTCCCCTCAACCCCCTTTTATTACACATTTGGGCTATAACCCCCCCCCCCCCCCCCCCCTGAAGGGTAATGACTACATATATAACCCCACATTTACATAAGCCCCACTACATACTCAAGTTTTTTGCCCCCCACCCCAACCCTTTTTTCTTACACATTTGGCTATAACTGTAACGCCTCGTTTTTCACAGCTTTCCGTTTTTAGAAAGATTTTATTGTATTTCTATTTTCGGAAATTCGTTTCCTTTGTAATCGTATTTTGTTTCAAACCATTGTAAATCCAAGACTTCGATCATAATGAAATGAATCTTTTATATGAATTACACATCGTTTATGCATTGTTTATTGTTAAGGACTGATAGAAAACACTGATGACAACCACTGCTAAGCTAACCACTGCTATACAAGGATTGATCGAGAACACTGATGACAACCACTGCTATGCAAGGACTGATGATACATCCTCTGTTGGTCTTCAGCAGAGGTTTGCCGTAACAGACCTGTAGCTTTGATCTTCAGCAGAGGTTTGCCTTGGCAGACCTTGGACACTTAGACTTCAGCAGAGCTTTGTCTTCAACAGTTCTTAGCTATAGCAAACCTTGTACAATTAGACTTTAGCAGAGCTTAGACTTCAGCAGAGTATAGACTTCAACAGAGCTTTGTCTTCAACAGAGCTTACCTATAGCAGACCTTGTACATTTAAGTCTTCAACAGAGCTTTACTTGGGCAGATGTTATTATCACTTGGAACAGAGGTTGTAGTATATGTTGACTTTCTATCATTAGTTCTTTTGTAAGGTTCAATTCCAACAATCTTCCCTAGAACAGATGATGCCAAAACAAGAACTTTGATACATAAGCATAAGATTAACTTGTAAACAATCATTGTGAATTCGTAATTCGTGAGCATTTTGTACATTCAAACACTTTACTATTCAATTACGAGACTTATGCATATTTGACACTTCGTTATACATTACACATACTTGCCTAAACCTTACAATACTTCTTTTATTATTACAACACAAAACCTATGTTTACATACTTGTTCAACACATGTTTTCATGTTCCCTGTGCATGTTAGGCCTTTTTACATATTGGTCATTTATTAAATAACATGTAACATCTGAATATATAACAAATATACACCTTATAATGTTTATATGTATATATATATATATATACATATACGGGCTGGGCAGATTCCGTTCGCAGTCTTTAGTTCGGGTTAGTTGCCTTGTTTCGAGGATAATTACCCGCTAACCTTATTCAAAGCCCAACCCAATGAAATCCTAATCCCTTCCCTACATAATGAGCACTTCTCCATCCTTTATCTCACTTTTACAACCCTCCAACACTCTCAAAAACACACTTAACTCAGCTGAGTTTTCAGCAACACCTCAGAAAACTTCCAGTAACTAAAAGTGAGTTTTAGCTCACTTCTTCTACTATTTCTTCCTTGTTTCTTCTTCTAAAACACTTGGATAACCTCTAGGAAGGTTTTCACAAGTTTGTTTGGGCAAACTAAGGTGAAACCTTACCATTTTAAGGTCCAAAGTGTCATAAACTTTCTGCTTGATTTTATCTTTTTATAACTTCATTAATTTCATGTTTTCTTCACATTTTCTTCCTCTACAATGGTTGTAATGTCTCTAGGGATGCTATTATAGGTTTTCCATGAAGATCCAAGTTCGTGTCATTAAAAGGTGAGAGAAACGCATGGACAAATAACTGATGTGATTTTAAAAAATGTTTGATGTTTCTTTAAAGGAGAATTTGTTTTTATATTAAACTAACCTAAACTTAATATATCATATATACCTCTAGAAGCTAGTTAAAATATCATTTACACATTTTTATTAAAAATAACATGTTAGAATATGATCATTTTATGCTTAGTTTCTCAAAATGTGAAATTTTATTTACCCATTTTAACCATATAATTTTATATTTATCATTACCTTTACTTATTCATTAAAAACAAATCAATTTATTATCATCAACCCATAATCTAGTGTTTAGTGTTATGGTGTTGTTTTCATAAAAAAAATATGGGTTTAAATTTTTAAAACTGCAAGATTACCTAGAATTTAGGTGTAATAAATTGATGAATAATTTTTTCTCGTATCAGCTTTCTTTTATATTTTATTTTTAAATTTCTTTTACAACATGATATATGATATATTGGCTATCAAGGTCCCCTCACTTTTAACCAAATCTTGTATCCACTTGCATAGGAAGAATAGTCAACATATTCAAGTGTCAAGTCACACAACACATCAGTAGTAGCAAACTAATGCTATAGATCTTAGCTGGTGGTTAGTGGTGTACTCAGTAATTATTTGTTGAGGGTATGAATGAGTGGTTTAAACATATTTTTAGAGGATGTGATCGGGTTTTTTGTCTACATAATTAACTAATTTTTTCTCAAAGGTGCGCCCGCCTACCCTGGGATTCACCTAAGTCCGCCCCTGCTGGTAGTATACATGAATTTTAAAGAAAAACCTAGTATAGCATGCATCATGCGATAGATCTTGGCTGGTAGTATACATGAATTTTAAAGAAAAATCTAGTATAGTATGCTTCATATGTGATTGAAAAAAAAACCTATGAGAGAGCTCAAAAGTATTATAAAAGATAATGTAAACTAAATGGTTAAAAAAATCATATACTTAAAGGCTGCCACATATTTTTAGCTATTTTTTAAATCATTAAACGATGGATATCACTTCTTATGCTTTTTGTCAAACAAACTGGTATCATAACAAAATGTACCCAAACCAAAGATTTATTTACCCAAAGATAAAATACAAACTCAAACAGACAATAAACAGCAGATCAATACCTCACAAGATGAACACTCTAATTCAGTTATCAAAATGATAATCTGCTGACAAATAACAAGTATGTCACACTGCGAATCTAAGAGAAGCACAGTAGAAAACCCTAATCGCCAAGAGAGACACCAATAATGCAAGAAACTGAGGAAATGACCAGTTGGTTAGAACTGAACTAAACACACTCTTTTATAAGGATCCAATCAGCACATCCGGGTTTGTTATAACCGACCAACACACCCAGGTTTGTTATAACTGACCAGGTTGTTGTAACCAACCTTCTGCTCACTTTAAGCCCATACTGCAATAAGCCCATTTCTTTATTTCTTTTATCCATTGCGCTCAAGTCCATGTCACAAAACAATAACAAAAAACCAGTAATAAACAAGTATTATTAACAACCAACAACTATTAATCAATAAAATTGAAATAAGAACTTACCTTTTAACACCCCTCCTCAATTCTATTGATTAAAAACATCAAAAAGCTTTAGCTCTTCACACAGAACAACATGATCCTTCAACAGAACTCCCTTTGTAAAAATATCCGCAACCTGACTAGAAGACTTTATACCAAGACTCTTTATAAAACCTTTGGTAATTAAATCTCTTAGAAAAAACAGATCTAGTTCAAAATGTTTGGTCCTATCATGAAAAAATGGATTTGCTGCTATGGATATAGCAGTATTATTATCACAAAATAATTTAATAGGAAGTTCTACGTTTACTTGCAACTCACTTAACAAATTCTTAAACCATATTACCTCACATGCAGCAGCACACATAGACCTATATTCAGCCTCGGCTGAAGACCTAGACACTGTTGACTGTTTCTTACTTTTCCAAGAAACTAAACAGCTTCCAAGAAATACACAATAATCAGTCACATATTTTCTAGTGACTAAGCACTTAGCCCGATCCGAATCAGCAAACACTACCAAATTAAACAAGTCACTTTTACTAAACAACAAACCTTTTCCAGGTGCAGATTTTAAGTACCTTAATAGATGAAAAGCAAGTTTCATGTGACCTTCAGTGGGATTATGCATAAACTGACTCAACATATGTACTGCATATGAAATATCAGGTCTGGTGTGAGACAGATAAATCAACTTACCTACTAACTGTTGATAACCAGTTATATTAGTTAAAGGACCAGAATTATTTATAAGAATATTAATTACTATATGACTTTGTTCAATAGGAACACCAACTGGTTTGAACCCTAGCATTCCATATTCAGCCAACAAATCCGTGCAATATTTTCTTTGTGATAAACATATACTCTTTTTATATGACAAAACCTCAATGCCTAAAAAATATTGTAATATTCCAAGATCTTTAATAAGAAACTTGGTCTTTAAACCTTGTTTAATATTCTCTATTTCAGATAATGAATTGCCAGTAACAACAATATCATCCACATAAACAAGTAAAACAACAAATACATCATCCACACACTTGATGAACAAAGATGTATCACACTTACTTTGAACAAAGCCTATATCAAGTAATACACCAACTAATTTCTCATTCCACATTCTTGGGGCTTGTTTAAGCCCATATAATGACTTATTTAATTTACACACTTTAGACTTATCATCTAATTGATATCCTTCAGGTAAAGACATGTAAACTTCTTCATGCAAATCACCATATAAAAATGCATTATTTACATCTAATTGATACAAAGACCAACCATTCTGAACAGCTAGTGCAAGAATACATCTAACAGTGACCATTTTAACAACAGGAGAGAAAGTTTTTTCATAGTCAATACCTTCCTTTTGACTAAAACCCTTAGCCACTAACCTTGCCTTATATATTTCTATGTCACCATTTGATTTATATTTTACTTTATAAACCCATTTGCACCCCACAACACTTCTATCACTAGGTTTATCTACAACATCCCAAGTATGATTTCTATGTAATGCATGAATTTCATCATTCATTGCATTAACCCAGTTAGAATCTTTGATAGCGTCTTTATATGTCTTGGGTTCAGTAGTTTTTGAAAGATTAGAAGCAAAGCATTGATTAGATAAAGACAACTTTGAAATATTAACAATTTTTTCAATCCCATATTTCACTTTACCATCAAGCACAAAATCACTTAGTTTTTTAGGTAAAACAGAAGTTCTAGAAGACCTTCTAGGAACACTAGATATGTCAGAACTTACTGCGTCACCCTCAGACATTGTTTGTGCTTCCTCTGTAATATTCACAGGTTCTGCCCCGTCAGTTGGTTCACGATTCTCACTTGTTTGCTGTATATCAGCCACGACAGGAGTTTTTTCAAGAACCTCTGACTGCTGAACTTCCTGTGTTCTTACATCAACAGTTGTTGGAACCCTTCTGTCATCATAGGGATCCTCCACAGGTTGTATAAGCTCTGAGTTATCATACAGATCAAAAAAATTTAATGAATTTATATTCTTTAAAGTATTAGTGTCATAATTTTCAAAAACAGACTTCTTCTTGAATGGAAAGACTGTTTCATAGAACTTAACGTCCCTTGAAAAAATTATAGTTTTTGAATCTAGACTAAACAACTTATAACCTTTCTTTTCATTGGAATACCCAATGAAAACACATTTTTTCTGCCCTACTGTGTAACTTATCAGTGTCAGCCAGAACTGTACAAAAACTCAGACACCCAAACATTCTTAGATGGCTCAAGAAGGGTTTAAAGTTATAAACTAGCTCATATGGAGTTCTACCACCCAGAACTGAAGAAGGAGTCATATTAATAAGATAAGTAGCAGTCAGAACACACTCATGCCAAAACCTAATAGGAACATTACTTTGAAATAGCAAAGATCTAGTCACATTTAACAAGTGTCTATGCTTTCTTTCCACAATACCATTTTGTTGTGGAGTATATTCACAAGTAGTTTGATGAAGTATTCCATTCTGATTACAAAAATTACTCATTTGTTTATTCACAAACTCCGACCCATTGTCACTTCTAAAATCTTTTATATTTTTCTCAAACTGTGTTTGAATTACATTAGCAAAAACTTGAATATTCTCAAAAACTTCAGTTTTTTGTTTCATTAAGCATACCCTTACAGCTCTGGAATAATCATCAACTATAGTTAAAAAATATATATGTCCTTCTCTACTAGCAACCCTATAAAGACCCCACACATCCAAGTGAACAAGTTCCCCCAACTGAGAACTTTTATGTTCACTCAAAGGGAAGGGTTCCCTATGTTGCTTAGCTTTGTGACATACATCACAAGGACCGTGACTATCAACAAAAGATCTTTTTAAAGTATCCCTAAAACACTTTATTGCCTGATCAGCAGGGTGTCCTAATCTAGCATGCCACAATATGCAATCAGAATTACCAAGACTACACACCTTATTCGAAACAACAGAAGTACCACACATATATAAACCTTCAAGTTGATTACCAATCATCAGAACTTCTTGGTTGATAAGTCTTGTATGTAACATTTATATTCATCAAAAACAACATACAACTTATTGTTTCTGACCAATTTATGCACAGAAATAAGATTTACACAGTACTCAGGAACTACAAACACATCATGAAAAACCACACCCTCAGTAAGTTTTAAAGAACCTATCTTTGTTACATATGCATTTGTTCCATTAGGATGTTTTACATGAATTTTAAGAGTAGACACATCAACACAGTTAGTTAAATTCCTCTCAGATTTTAGCATATGGTTGTTAGCTCCCGAGTTAATTATCCAACAAGAACCATTCCCATTATCAGAACCAAAAGAATAAGCAAACTTGCTAAACACAGTGGAACAAAAAATCCCACCTGAAACATTGTAGCTTTGAGTCGTTTCAGGTGTTTTTTTCCTTCACTAAACTCAACAACTTAGACAACTGATCAGAGGTCAAAGAAGTAACAGGGATATTAGCATCATCAACGCTTACACTATTACTAGAACCAACTTTCTTCCCTTGATTCCCTCTTGGTGGTTTCATCCAAGATGGATATCCAATTAATTCAAAACATTTGTCAATTAAATGTCCTGTTTTTAGTGCATTTTAAAACTTGACTTTGACTCTTAACAACTTTCTTTTTACTATCTACACCAGTATTAGTTTTAACAAACAACCCTACAGTTTTATCATTTGACAATGACATATTAGACTGCCTATGAGACTCTTCTCTAGATACTATAGAAAAAGCTTCTTTAACAGTAGGTAAAGGTTCCCTAATAAGCAAAATAGTTCGAACAGATTGATAGACATTATCCAAACTCATTAAAAATTGTGTTAGTTTAATAAGATGATTAAAGTTATTAAACTGAGTTGAAGCATCATATGTACAAACAGGTATTTGAAGAATTTGATCTAATTTCTTCCACATAATATTCAGCCTATAAAAATATTCAGCAACAGACATACCAGACTGACTAAATGAATTAATCTTTTGATATTATAAGTCAAACACAACAGAACCATCTACCTTATCATAAGTATCGCTAAGATCTTTCCAAACATCAGAAGCATATTTCGAATACACATGACCCAAATAAAGTTCCTCAGACACAAAGTTAAGAATCCAAGTAAGTACTACTAAATTACATCTTTCCCACTGAGTTTCAAGAATTGGATTACCCTCTGGTTTAGCAAATGACCCATCAATAAAGCCTGCTTTATTTTTAACTCTTAAGGCTAGACTCATAGCATTTGCCCAAACTGTGTAATTCTCAATGCCCTTAAGTTTTATATTTACCACAGTCAAATTAGTTGAATCACTTGCATGCAGATACAGAGGATTATCCGGTTCTAGTTTACTAATAATAGTTTCACCAAACAGATTTAAAAGATCAGTCATAGCAATCAAAAACAAAAAAGACCTACACAGCGAAACTGTACCAGGGACCAGATAGTAGGTTCGTCACTCACAGTGCCTACCCAAGCCTTTGTACAGGAGTTGTATGAGACTTAGCAAACAAAGACAAGAAAGCCCTATAAACACAACATATACTAGCACACTTACACTAAATGCAACAGAGTGTACCCTCTCTGTGTCCCAATCAACATAAACCGGCCCAACAAGTCCGGTATCAACAAAATCTAAAAAATGCAATAAATGACAAAAAAACCAAAAAGAACGATCTCACCAAGTATTGCAGACCCAAGTCAGGGTCTCTCCAAATCCAGTTAGGGTTTCTCAATATTCAAGTATTGAATCCTAAACTGGAGCGGCAGCTTCCAAGAATCACTAATTAGATTCACAACTTCAGATCCAACGACAACAAACACACGTTCACCAGAACCTTGACCAAAAACCACAAACCCTAGATTTAGGGTTTCTTCTTGATCGGCACTGATTCCAAAACTTCAAATAACTTGATCGGACAGAACGATGTAATAGATCTGACACATACGCAGCGGAATATCTACTGATGACCAGAGAAAAAAACACAGACACCGACTCAAGAGCAACTATGGCTCTGATACCATGTCAAACAAACTGGTATCATGAACAAGATGTACCCAAACCAAAGATTTAATTACCCAAAGATAAATATACAAACTCAAACAGACAACAAAGAACAGATCAACACCTCACAAGATGAACACTCTAACTCAGATTATCAAAATGATAATCTGCTGACAAATAACAAGTATGTCACACTGCGAATCTAAGAGAAGCACAGTAGAAAACCCTAATCGCCAAGGGAGACACCAATAATGCAAGAAACTAAGGAAATGACACGTTGGTTAGAACTGAACTAAACACACTCTTTTATAAGGATCCAATCAGCACGTCCGGGTTTGTTATAACCGACCAGCACACCCGGGTTTGTTATAACTGACCCAGGTTGTTGTAACCAACCTTCTGCTCACTTTAACCCACACTGTAATAAGCCCATTTATTTATTTCTTTTATCCATTGTGCTCAAGTCCATGTCACAAAATAATAACAAAAAACCAGTATTAGAAATAAACAAGTATTATTAACAACCAACAACTATTAATCAATAGAATTGAAATAAGAACTTACCTTTTAACAGTTTTCAGTTTTTTGATAATTCCTTTCGAACATTCACACACATTTATGATCAAATAAAATGAGAGTTTAATCTAAAAGGCATCGTAAATCACAACATTACGCATGCTTACTTAATTTTTCTAAATTTTCTAATTTTCACCGTTCTAATCGTTCATAGAAAGAAACTATAACTTAGCAAATATTCGAACTCGTAACAATTGAAATCTCAAGTCCATTTTAAATGTATCTCATTGATTAATGAATTCGAATCTATCATTCCAGACCTCACCCCTCACCTTTCTCAACCGAGGTCGTCCAAACCCGAATCCCCACCCCGACTCCGCAACGCTGATCCAACCCCGACCCTGCATGGCCGCACCACTTACCCGACCTGTAGCGCCGACCTTGGCCTGATGACCTGACCCATCTGACCCACACTGATGACCTAACCCGACCCAACTTGGGCACCCGACTTCGAATCGACCTGACCCAAACTGACATCGGCCCGCTGAACCGACCAAAGTCACTATCCTCCCAACACGTCCTACCGGTACGAACCGACCCAAGCCCGTTGACCTGACCCGACCTGAACTACCAACTCGACCGACTCGGTCCAATGTTGGTCTTGACAATGGTGGTGCCCGAGACGAGATTGGCGGTCAGGTCAGGTGGCGGTTAGGTCAAGGGAGTGGGTGGTTGTGCCGCAGGGCGGTCGGGGATTTGAGG
Organism: Scalesia atractyloides; assembly: GCA_947069175.1. NCBI lineage: Eukaryota > Viridiplantae > Streptophyta > Magnoliopsida > Asterales > Asteraceae > Scalesia > Scalesia atractyloides. The sequence continues at coordinate 89,122,079 of CAMTDV010000001.1, forward strand.
GGGCGGTTAGGGATGGTTGAAGAAACTGAGCTTGATGTGTCACACCCCGGATTTCCAACCCGAAATCCATACACCGGTGGGCCCGGGTGGGGAGTATCGTGACGTCAGTTGATAACATCATTGTCAATTAAACACGGCACAACGGAAGTCTTGGAGTAAAATTACTATTACAAACCGAATGTTCGAAAATACAAAATAATATACAAGCTTGTAATAGAAGATCCATAGGCGGATCATAAATTGTACATGGAAAGAATATAAAACAGACTTTGGGCAGATTTAGGATTTGCAAGATCCTCTATCACTATCAAGCACTTCCGGCCTATTTTCGTATTGTACCTGCAGATTGGTCTTTTGAAAATACGTCAGCTTTTGCTGGTAAATACACCCAACTGACTCATTTTGAAAATATTTCAAAAATGTTTAAGTGCGTATCAGTACAAAATCTTTTTATAACTTGGGTTAATTGACCGTCCAACATTGTTAACAGATTTACATGTTTGTCATACATACGGGGCTCGGTACGAAAACTGAGACACAATTAACGTACACACCACTTGGGACTCACGAATGAGTCAATTCCTCCCAACATTGTGGGAATACATAATTGAGCGTCCATCGGGTGTATGCCTACACCCGCGCTAAGGTCGTGGCCATTTCTATTGTAACGAGCTCAGGATATCCAGGACACGGTAGTTAACCCCCGATGTTTAAATTATCAAACAAAACTGATTAAAACAGAATATGCGGATTTATTATCACCGAACCAACGTTCAATTGAATCCCATTTCCGATCAAGCGGTAATAATTTGCCGTAACCCAAGCCCGTATAGGGGAAATAAGTCGAGAGTATTTACCTGAGCTAGGCTTCTTTTAATTTTTAATAACTCAGCCGTACACAAAAGGACTAAGTGCAGATAGCATTTACCGGCAAGTCTCTAGTCTGGATTATGGCATAAACTAACCAATTAAATACTAACGGTCTTTATTTAAGTCATCGACTTAGACCGACTAGCGTACTTGATCAAAACGTATGACGCTAGATTAAACGATGATTGGATAGAATGTATTTAATCCCAACAAGTACCTTGACTTGTTTAATATGGTAAACTATTAACATTCTGGATTTTGAGGCTTAAATGACAAGGTTAAACCCGTTTCGGTTAACTTCCGTAAGATAGTTACATATACGTAACCGTGCGCATATTAGCGATATCGGGTAACCGGATAATTCATGGACAAGTTCTATATGCCATTATACTTTAAATAAGTTAAAATATCAGTAGGATATTAACTTATATGCCCGTTAAGGTTTTAAAACGAAACTATGCCTCATAAGGGCATTTCGGTAATTATATACTGTATAAAAGGAACTTGAATGTATTTTAAGTTTATCATCATAGTATTCTGGAAAAATATTTTATTTATGATATAATATCAGTAGGATACCCACTACATGTGTAATTTACCTTTTATGACCAAACTATGCACCGAAGGGGCATTGTGGTCATTTACACATAGTTTATAAATTATTTGGGATTCTGAGTTTATAACATATACCTATTGTAATTATGTTTAAAATAAGTTTTAAAATAAGTAGGTATCAAGTTTTGGTCAATGATATGGTTTAAAACCATACTATGCGCCGAAACGACGCTTATGTCGTAAAATGATGTTTTTAAGCGATGTTTACGAAAAATGAAATGAAGATTAAAATGTTTAAAATATGTTATTTAATATAACATATCAGTAGGTAAATTATTTATCTTGAAAAGATTGATTAAAAATCATTTTGTGAGCCACAAGGGCTAAAACCGTTATTTATCGACATAGTTTAAGGACCTGCTTGAAAACTCAGTTTATAACTTGGTTTAACATCCCAAATAATCCTACTTATAATATTACATCAGTAGCAAACTCATTTTCAAGTTCATTATCATTTAAAACCTTGTTTTGTTCAAAAAGGGCATTTTGGTCAAAAATGGCATAATTATGGAATTTGCGCATAAACTTGGATTCTGATTATGATCATGTAATATAACCTCAGAGGGTTATGCTACATTATATTACAATTATAATGCAACTTTAGATCAGTAAGTAATTAATTTAAATCGGGTCAGAATCAAAAGTCAAAGCAGAAGTCAAATTTCACGACTTTCGGTTGCGAACCGACCCTAGAACTGAAACTGACGAGCCAAACATATTTTTACACGTTCTAATAATTATTACCAACTTGTTTAAGTGTCAAAACAGGTTTCATAACATATATAAGATCAATTTATGATTTTTCCAAAAAATGGCCTGTTTGACTTTTTATTTTCATAACTTCGACCCATCAATTGGTCTAGCAAACGTGATCTTCAGGAGGTGCCCTTTATAGGGACTAACATCTACCTTATTACGATCACTTAACCATATCCATTTCGAACAATGGCTGGACCATAATGGTCTTAACCGAAAGTCAAAGTGTTTTCCGTAAAACGCTTGACTTTTTGCTATAAAAGCCTATAAACGAAAATGCAAGAGCAAGGATGTAACATCCGTCGAAAAACGGGTTTTCAAAATCCGCTTCGTTTATCAATCAAATATCCAGTTATAAATTTCGTTGCGTATTTATAGTTGATATTAATTTTAAGCGATACATAATTAATAAATATATTAGAATTTAAAAACCATAATTTAAAATTTCTAATAAAAACTGAATAAAAAAATAAATGCTGACGCCGGGTTTCGAACCCGGGTCACCCGGATGAACAAACACACAACACACCTCTCTGCCACACGCGTTTCTTTGTAACAATACTGAATTAAATGATACTTAAAGTAAACCCGAATTCAAACCAGAGAAATCACGCGCACTTAGAGCTCGCAATCACCGGAAAATCCGGCAATCCGCGATTTTGGCCAAATCTGTTTCGACTAAACCGCTCCAATTGATGTCGACATCGGTTATAACCGTTGCCGGCAATCAATTTCCGTCATAACCGACGGAAATCCTAACTCGCGGACCTTGACTCAATTCAGCCTGTGTTCACTATAAATACCCACTTGAACACTCTGAAAATCCTTTCGCTCAGAACCACGATCGTTTCCGAAGCTTAATTCATCTCAAAACACGTCCGGAGATATTTTACAGTCGCCGGACTTTCACCGGAAAACCGAGACTTACTTCAAATCGGTAAAATTCTCGACTCTTTTGTTTGTAATCCATTATTCGACATGTATTAACTTCAATCCTTCAACCAGAATCTGTCCCAGACTACGCCGCCGGGAAATCCCACACTCACCGGAATTTCACTGAAACATCGAAGTCTCACAGTCGATCGGTATAATCATCTAAAAACTCTTGATATCTCTTACTCAATAACTTATTTCATAACACAAGAATCTAAACTATCAAACACTTCACTCAGCCGAGAGTCACAAATCAGAGCCGACGACTCCTGCCGGAATCTGAAGTAAACGCGCTGTTTTGGTACATTCTATTCTTTAATCTCGTTAACTATTTCATTCCAACCAACTATAAGTTTTGATAATCGAATTAAACAAAAGAGTCGGATCTCACTGATCTGAGTTCTTGTAAATGAAGAAGATGAAGTCGAGAATAGGTATTAGTATAATTAAAACCAGATATTCAAACGGGTTAGACACACAGTCCAGCGGTGGACTGTGTGCGCAAACAATACGCACGTCACGAGTTCGAACCGCACAACGTACCGACTTTCAGAATTAAAACCAACATTTTTAGAACTGAATCAGAACAATGCACAGAATGTTTATAAGAGTAATATAATCCATAAGTTAAACAGATTAGACACACAGCCCAACTGGTTGGGCTGTGCGCATTCGAACCGAAGGACCCGAGTTCGACTCCGGGTCTCTGCAACCGGTTCGGCCATATAAATCCTTTTTAATAAAAAACCAAATAAGTTTAAAAGTAATTAGTATATAAATATAATTAAAACAGAGAATATTTCGGGTTAGACACGTAGCTCAGTTGGTAGAGCTGCGTGCACGCGTACGAGAGGTCCCGAGTTCGAACCTCACTCAGCGCATGGTTAAACATAGTCCGACCGGTCAACGGTCAACGGTCAAAAAGTCAAAAAAAAATTTGTTTCTTTTATTTATTTATTTTATTCAAAAATCAATTAACAACACTTAAAAATAATATTTTTCAAGTTAGAAAATGTCCTTAAACTCACGAAAATAAATCTAAAAAAATTCCATTAAAAGCACTAATTAAAAACATTAATCTCGAATAAAATCCATTTATTTACCGAACCATTTCGTTATTATTTTAGGTTAGTTTTTCCTCGTCGATCAAATCCTAAAATTCGTGCGCATCCAACGTCATCAAAGAACGCACCCACTATGAGTGAATTCTTACAAATTCCTCTTTTTATTCATGTTTTGGGGTGTATCATGCGTCGCTTTAATTATTTCATTTATTCAAACTCGTGCTATTACCATTATATGATCTAAACTCGAGATGTAAATATTGTTTGTTGTGATGTGTGTTTACATTTTGTCAAGTTGCGTGCAAATCATTCATTAGGCCCACCAGTTCCTCGTTGGAGATGGGTTGAGCATCAGGTGCCTCATTGTTCATCATTTGGTGTGTGCTTGTGCATTAATTGAGATTATGTGATTATGTTGTTGGTGGTGATGTGTGTTTATATTTTTGTCAAGTTGTGTGCAAATCATTCATTAGGCCCATCAGTTCCTCGTGGGAGACGAGTTGAGCATCAGGTGCCTCATTCGATCGGCTCCGTTTGATTGAGCCTTGATCTCATTGTTCATCATTTGGTGTGTGCGTGTGCATTATTTGATATTATGTGTTTTGTGATTAAATTTACATTTACGTTTACTCATATTTGGTTATGCACAATATTATTCGAATAACCAACATAACTAATCCTTTCAAATGTTTAAATAAGATTCACTCGCCAACTTTTGTTGACCTAAAACCCTATTTTTACACATGATACAGGTGGACAGGTTGAAGCAAGGAACACATAGGAAATTGCCTTAGAAGAAAAATAATGAAGTCATGAAATATGTATTTGAACATGTTGTACTTGTATGTTTATTGTAATGTTCTTCTTTAAAGAGAAATAATAAATATGAAACTCTATAGTAAATGTCATGAGCTTTGATGATAACTCAATTATGCCCCGATTACCATTTCCACTGCGGGTCGGGGTGTGACAAAGGAACACTTACAAGAGATTCCTACAATGCGAGAGAACTAAGTTGGATGCTCCTTTCAGCTAGGAACCTCCAGAGGAGGGAGAAGAGTTATGATTTAGAAAGGTGCAAGTTGGAATGAAGCACTTGAACACCTATTTATAGTTGGAGAGCTCAAAGGAGGTGAAGCCAGGTGTTTAGCGGTGTAAGAGGAAGCTTACAAGTGTCCCAAAACGTGGCATAGCTGATTACAAGTCCATGATTTCGAATTAAATGGAGCTTTGCTTGGCTGCCAAACAAAACTTTCTGCAGCAGACCTGTTCACGCGCCCCGCGAGAGACCAAGGCCTGGTCTCTCGCGGCCCACGACCGCCCTTTGGCCAGTTTCAAAGTTTGACACTTTTAACCCCTTAACTTATTAAAGCTTCTAAAAACCTTTTTAAACACCTTTTTGGCACTTTTAGCCCTCCGTAGCCAATACTTGGCATACCCGGGATTATGCCCAGACATTGTCCAGCTCTTGGTTCGTTAAAAGGTCACTCAGAGGTATAATTAACATGTTGACACTTTTAATCCCTCCATTATCCAACTTTCACATATTTACAAAATTGAACCCTCTCGTCCAAGAAATGGCATGTATGAGAGTTTAGGACTTCAAAAAGGATCACTCAGAGGCTTATGATAAGCATGTTGATCCTGATGTCACTCAGAGGCTGGGCATGTTGACATATCAGTCCCTCAGAGGCCAAATTTCAAGCATGTTGACATATCAGTCACTCAGAGGCTAATGATTTAAGCATGTTGACATATCAGTCACTCAGAGGTTGTTATTTATGCATGTTGACATCGGATCGTCACTCAGAGGCTCAGATTGAGCATGTTGACGCCTTTAGTCCTTATTGGTCTTTAACAGACTATATTTAAGAATACAACACGTGTCGCTATACTATTGGACACGATTTTACAGGGTGTTACATGATGGGTATACCCGAAACCCGAAGCATTCGGGATGGGTATACCCGATACCTGATGTGTACGGGATTGAAAAAGATCAAGGATATGGGACGGATATGGAATTAGTGACACCCTACCCAATCACCTGAAATAATGAATCCATTTATCTAAACAATACCCTTGAAACATTTACGTATGCCCAAAACCTTTTAAGTTTTATTTTTATTTTCTTATAACTATTGTTTAGTAATGTTTCTTTCTAGTAGTTTCTTTGCTTAAAAAAAAACTTTTTTTTTGGAATATATATTTGTTGACATTATTTATATTCATATGCTACGAAAAAACAAAATTATTTTTGAGACTAATACAATTAGGGGTGTTAAAAAAACGTAACCAAATAAAAACCATAAATCGAACCGTAATCATAACCGAATAAACGATCCGGACAAAGAATTTGGTTTTTTGTTTGGTTTCTAACCGAATTGTAAATATGGTTTTTGGTTCGGTTTTTGGATCCACATTTTTGTTTATTTGGTTTATCGCTTTATTTGGATAACCGAATAAACCGTTAATTGAATTAATTATTAAATAAAAATAATAATGTTTAAAAAACTATATACAATTTATTAGCCTAAAATTCTAAGCATAATATCTAAGTATATGTATCCCTATGGTTTCATCAAATGTTGATCAAAATACATGTTTATTTATTAAATTTTCTTTATTTTATGTAAGCAGAACCTGGAGTTGGAGAAAGGCTGATGTTTGAAGATTAATTATATTTTGTGTCATTAGACTTGTAGACTATTTATAGTTTCTATGACATATGTTTTGAAGTTTTAACTTTGTGGTTGTGTGTACGATTATTTTCGGGATATATTTGTTTTATTTTGTTATGTCTTTTATTTATATATCGTTAGGTTTAAATGAGTTGCTGATTTGATGTTCGGAAGTTAGAACACAAACATAAAATGAATTAGAAAAAAAGTACTTAGGTACAATTTTGTTGAATTCGGTTTATTTGGTTTCTAACCGAAACCAAGCCGAATTGACTTTGGTTTGGTTTGATTCGGTTTGCTTATTCCTAATTTGGTTTGGTTTAGTTTTTGATTTGGGGTACAAAATTTTGAAACCGAATAAACCATAAATCGAACCGATGAACACCCCTAAATATTATAATACTTGTAGCGTGCCCACGCGATGCTGCGCAGGTGACAATTTGCATTACGGTACTCGTTTTTGGTAGTATTCTTGTTCATATATTATTTATTGTAGTATCATTGCGGTGGATATACATTATAAGCGAAGTCATCGATTAATCCATTTCATTGTAGTGTGCATGGTTCGGTTGGTTCGGCTATTATCCTCAACGAAGCTTCAACTGAAGTCACTGGTTAGTCTATTTTATTAATCAATCAGTTTTCATTGATCAATTAGGTTTATTCAGTTAGATTGATGGTTTTTTGTTCGGTTATTTTAATTTCGATTAATACCCAAAACAACAATTGGGCTACAACTATTTCTTAAAATACATGAAATTGAGGTATAAATACATGAAATGGATGTATAAATACACGAAGTGGAATAATAAATATATGGAATGGAGGTATAAAATATGAAATACCTGAACAGGAGTTACAAAAGCTAGAAATATATGAAAATACGAAAGGTTCGGTATGGTTAATTTTGGTTTGATGAGGATACAAAAAACCTGATAATTGGTTTTTTGTTAATTTGGTTTTCGGTTAATCGGTTTTTAGTTATTCAGTTTTTGATTGATTTCATTTCAGTTTCGTTTATTTTCGGTTTGGTTTCAATTAACAATTCAGTTGTCATTCACTCCTAGTCTATTAATCACGTAACATATTAAATTTTTTAATTAAAAAACTATAGTTATACTACACTAATTTTAAAAAGAAAAAAATGCTTGTTTTTATGGTGTGTTTTTTAAATATTAACGTATCGAATAGTTATAGTTGTTTAAAAATCATGGGTAGTTAGTTTTTTATAAGGGAGATAAAAGATAACTATTAACTAATTATCTATAATTTGGTTAAAGATAAGAGAATTAAAGTGTAATTAAGATGATAGATTAACGTGTAATTAATTTTTGAACGATTAATTTCCTTCATTTTAGGGTTATACATTATGCATTAAACTAAAAAAAGTTCTTATGCATTATGATATAGTATACATATCTATAATGTTAAATATATTAAATATTTATATAGTGATGATGATATGCATGTTATTTGTCATAATTTAATATACTATATATATTTTAAATACATAAAATTATAAAAGAGAGTAACAAGTATATTTATACATGAAAATACCGATGGGTAATGAGCTAGATATAAGACAAGATTTTACAACTAGTTATGGCACTGGGATCAACCATACTCGGCCCATACCCAGCCTGTTGCCATCTTAGGGGGTGTGGCTCGGGGGTTAGCCGAGGGGCAGGTGGTTACGATGTGTTGGTTGCGTGATGGTCAGTGACAATTACGATATCGGTTACCAGTCGAAGATTTCAATAACTTTACTTGAATTCTTCAAATTATGGAACAATTTTAAATTCCTTTAGTTAAAGGAATTCAAAGGAATTTATATCCAATTTCAATCCTAATTCCTGTGCCAACCAAACACATCAAGAACAGAATTAAGATTTCATTCCTGACAAATTCTCTGAACTAACCACGTAAAAGTTAGAATTCTAATTCCAATTTCAATTCCATTGAATTTCTCCGAACCAAACACACTTTCAAATATGATGTTTTGAAACATCAATGTTTTTAGAAGATTTTGATCTTTGCTTGTCGATTTATATAGTTAACCACTTTTAGGGTAGTTACATGGATAGTCTTTCTTTTCCCACCTTCAAAATAAAAGTTAACTACCATGCGTCTAATTTACTAAAGTGTGACCATATGGAAGCTCAGGATTGATTCCTAAGCTTTTTGGTGGTGGATGTGTGATAGCCACATGTATTGATTTTGGTGTGATACATAATACCATTATTTTTTTTTTATTTTTCTTAATATCGTAACATTTGGTCAACACAATGTGTATTTGTTAATGATGTCCTCGCATTTATGCACTTAAAAACTGGTTATCTATTCAACATGCACAAACACACGTGAACACACACTCTCTCTCATGCACACTTAATTTAAATAAACACTTATAAAAGGCTATAGCTGTAGTTTACAAACTAATTAGTTTATATTACATGAAAAGAGTTATATTAATGGCCTTAGTTTATTTTCTCTTTGAAAATAGTTAATTACTTAATTAGTTTATAGAATACACAATATAGAAATAAAATTAAAATTTATCACACATCACCATGTTGCATAAGATATAAAAATGTTGCATAAAAAAATAATAAACTGTAAAAATGTTGTATACACAGATGCATATGTATGTCATCTTTGACAACATACTAACTCAACGACCGAGAATTAGGCATCGAAGCAGCGATGCATACGTTTAGGGTCGCTACATTCGTTGCTGGTGTCTCAAGCTATCAAAATCCAATATATAGAGAGATGGGTATAGAGATGATTATTTTTCAGTGACAGAAGGTGACAAAGATAGTTCTTAGAGATAAATGATGATGAGAGATTCAGGAGGAAATAAAAGAAATGTATAAGTAAAATAATGTTATACCATTTTATATATTATATTTATGGACAACATATTAAATACTATATATCATGGTTTATGTGGTTGATAACTTAAAATTGATATAGAACAAGAAACATGCTAGTGCGCATTGGCCGCAAACACCATGAGCGCAAAGTATTTATAACATAGACGGACCGTTAATGGTTGTTTACATATTGTTACTTTCAAATACGTAAGACTTTGATACATAATTTCATAAAATATATAAAAAAACAATTATCACTATAAGCATAACGTGTTAACAAAAATAAGAAACCCAATCAAATTTTTGTATGTTACAAAAGCACGAGCATCATAGTGTTGTGGCAGCATCTTTTTTCCACCACTAGTTCCACTTGGTTGCAGGCACATCACCAAAAAGGGCTTAATTGGAGGTTACGCCCATCGGTTGATACAACACAAAAACACTACGCTTGTTGTCTTGGAATTGCATGAAACACCCTAACTCGATCTTTAGGAAAAACATTATATACTTTAATATAATTAAGTTAGTACAAATAAAGTTATTACAAAAGTACGTCTCTTTTTCTTATTATTTTTTTTTTTTGAATATTTGTTATTACAAAAAGAAGTCAAGAACACTACTACATATTAAATTCCATAAACCCAAAGAGACTAAAGCGGAAGCAAAAATGCTAGAAGTGTTCGGTTCTGCAACAAACTTGATCAGCATCAGCGTTAACAAGTGATTCACCTACAATGGAAACGTTTATTTAGAACTCTAATTATGTAATACATATAACTTGAATAAGATAATTGACTATTAAATTGTGGCTTAGCAAATGGATTTAAAATTTTCTAAACCGTAAGCTACGGCGACCACCGTAGTTTACGGTCAAGCCTTACGGTCATAAGCTACTGTCTTACGGTCCAAAATCTTTAGTTATGTTACAGCAGCAACTCACAGTAAGCTACGGTGGGTCACCGTAGCCTACGGTGGCTTGCGGCAGAATTTCTCTTTTGTTTGCCGTTTTGACACGAAATTCTCCGTATCTTTTAAACCGATTATTATTTTAAGCTTTCATTTCTTCCTACATGATCTGACTATTAACCCTTAATTGTTAAACTCAAAATCCCACATTCAAATTTATCATATTTGAATTTTATAAACCTTTGAGCTTATTATTTATTTATCTGTTATTCAATTTTCGGCTATTTTTCCAATTCTACCATTTTGTCAGGTCCTTGTCTAAAAGATTTATTCAACAATCTCTTAGTAAATATTTCCACCAATTTCCTTACATGTTTGGTTTCTATAACGAAATCCATCGTTTTTCGTAACCAAACTTCCATTCTTTTATAATTTAACACTTCTTGATCACTTTAGCGAAATCTATCACTTTTGTACGATCAAACTATCATTTTTTTATTTGACCCATTGGGTCGTGTTAGCGAACTACATGCTTTTATACATTTAAACCATTCTTTTCCATTATTTGGCCCGTTTGGTCAAATTAGCGAACTACTTCGCTTTTATACTATCAAACCTCTGTTTTTCATATTGTTTGATTTATTTGGTCGTATTAGCGAACTCCATCGCTTTTATACCATCAAACCAATCATTTTTATATAAATTGACTCGTTTGGTTGTATTAGCGAACACCATCGCTTTTATACCAACATACCAACCGTTTTTCATATAATTTGACCCGTTTGGTCGTATTAGCGAACTCCATTGCTTTATACCAACATACCAACCGTTTTTCATATAATTTGACCCGTTTGGTCGTATTAGCGAACTCCATCGCTTTTATACCAACATACCAACCATTTTTCATATAATTTGACCCGTTTGGTCGTATTAGCGAACTCCATCGCTTTATACGGTCAAACCGTTATTTTCAAATTATTTGACCCGTTTGGTCGTATTAGCAAATTCCATTGCTTTCCTACGATTAAATCATTATTATTTTTTATAGTATTAACCTGTTTAGTCGTATTTAGCGAACTCCATCGCTTTCATACAATTAAATGATTATTTATCAATGTAACATGATCGATTCCTTCATCACATATTACTACAAGAATTATAAGTAAATTCTTAATGAACAACAAGCCACGTACGTTAGAGCTTTCCTTTTAGTCGTAAATCGCCTTCGGCTTTATCACCAGTCTTCTCGCTCGAATTGCCTATATTGAACAGCCTGTTTAATTATTAAATGATAAATATGAAGAGCATTAGCTACCAGCTTCATCAAATTCATCATATATGCTTTTCATTCGATTTTCATATTGTCAAGCATAACATTTTCATTTAAGAATTCATTGAACTCATGTAAATACAGATTTATATGTTACATTCAATATCGCAATTTAAGGCATCATATGTCTTTATATTAACGCTATAACAAAAGAGTGAATCCGAATATAATCTAATCACATAAAATCTCGGTTTATTAAACTTCATAAGCATAGATTAATGATGATAACATCTATACTTTGATCTTCTCTAAAACCCAATTAACACAATTATCCAACATCATTCTTTTACTCAACTTTTTGTTCTTGGACCACTATCTTTCATTAAGGGTTTACCTGTCACACTTTTTGACAAATGTTACATTACCTCTAGGTTAAAATACATCTAAATCTTGCTATCACACCTACAATTTATGCTTATATTGAAGTTTTTTATCATTCATAAAACTTCCTAACCCTTGCTAAACATTGAAATTCAACATACATTAAGGTTTTCTAGCTTGGATGATCCTTAATCTCAGTTCATACACTGATTTGGGGCTTGATTCAGCCTTCAATTTGATGGATTGAGGATTCTAGGGTTTGAAGGGTTCTTCTTCTCCTTCTGCTTGCTCTGGTCAATATAGAGCACACACAATTGTGTGTTTTGAGTTTTTAATTTTTTTCTATTTATATTAACCAGTTTACCAAGTGTCTAATTCAGCCCTCTAAGTTTTGGTTTATAATACCTGGGCACTATCTAAACATTTCCATTAGTTATTTAGCAAATAACTAACAAATTCTCACATCCAATAATTAATTATGGATGTAATATATTTTACTTTTATACTGAATACAAATATATATATATATATATATATATATATATATATATATATATATATATATATATATATATATATTAGGGACGTTACTAACCCATTCCCCTTTTAAAGAGTTTTTCACTAACTGGGTTAAGTGCTCCTGATTATTTAAGAAATTTAATATTTTGGGGTGTTACATTGCATATGCCGGTTGACCTACAAAATTAATAATTAATTATCCATTGACATAACAAAGGACATGTAATAAATAAAATGAGGAGTAGTACGCTTACCATGATGTAATCAACCCCGGTACACGCATCCTAGCCTGACGTGTGGATCTAAAATCCGTACTCAACTGGGCATGCAATAAGAAAATAACGAATCAGCGGAGCAAACACAATTTTGCATGAGGTGTAATAAGTTATTGCCAAAAAGAACAAAAATGTATAAGTTAGACATCATTATAACCCTAACCAAAGTAAAATGGTTATTAACCATTGTTTGTCATAATCGATCATAGGCTCAGATTAAGTTAGGTGCAATTGCTTATTAAAACCATCTCAAACGTCTAAAGTAAAGTGCCTAATCAAGAATGCGTAATATTAGGTATGCCGACAAACTTAAACACACAAAACATATAAAAGATCGCTATAAAATACTTGGAATGAATCAATCCACTATAACTAAACTTGGAATTCAACATTCTGTTACAAAAACAATAACCAAGCATTAAACCAATAAAATGAAAGTTAAAAGTGTTAATCCACCATAAGCCCCACCAACCTAGGTAGTACAAACCAGAAAGCAAAATGAACAATGCAGTAAAGCAAGCAAAACCAAAAAAGTCACGAATTCCTAAGAACACGAAAAATAACATAAACCTATTCTATGGAAGACATCCACCTAAGTTCATGCAAAACAACTAAACAATCATAAAACAAGCAGAATCATGCAAATACTCTAAAATAGATAATTAAAGTTGTGACCTTTACCAATTAAACATTCAAACCATAAATTAAAGTAAATCAAATCAAAGTTTCATAAAATCCATCATCCAAAACCTAGGTAACTGAATAAGATCTAGCCTAAAAACATGTTTGAAAAGCAAATTAAACAAAGTTGATAACAAGGAAGCATGATTAAGCAAAACAAAGAAATCAAAGGATGAAGATTGGTATGATAAAACCATGACAAACTCCTGCCTTGAACTCCCTTGATCACCACCACAATCCCTGCAGCTTAGATCCGCTCCTTCTAGCTTCAAATCTCCAGAAAATTGCTCCAAGTATGCCCTAGTTCGTCCAAAGTTGTTCCAATATGAGTTTAACTATGAATATGAGTCTTTTTTAAAACAACCAAGTCCCAATTTTCTCTTGATTTCAAAACTTTCTGGATAAAAGGCTCTCTCGCAGGCCGCGGGAGAGTTGGGGTTGTTGGTCGCGCCCCGCGACCGAGTTGATTTCCGGAAGATAACTATACCTCTCTCGCGAGCCGCGAGAGAGTTGGGGTTTGCCGGTCGCGGGGCGCGACAGGGTTGAAGTTCCTGTTTTGTGTTTCGTTTTCTCGTTTCCAATCCACTCACGTCCAGACTCGGTTCTTTTCACCATTTTCGCTCGTTTTTTCCATCCTTCCAACCGTTTTCACGAACCAAGACCTGCAAAACGCGTTTGGATTAAAAGTAGCTAAATTCTTGACAAACCGAACGAAAACGCGCTAAAATTATACAAACTCTACAAGATAAATGGATGTATTATTCAATACATCAGGAGCACTAGCTCCTTCGTGTGGCGCCTGAAGGTGCAGTTTCAAAAGTTTCATTTTTGGTCCCCTAAGTTGTTAGTGTGATAAGTTTTGGCTAAAACTCAAATTTAAGCATATTTAGGTATATGTAAGCATACATATGGGTGTAATAAGGTATAAACAATGTAGATAGGTATATGTAAGTATGTAATGATTAAAAACAATATATGCAAATATTCCAAATGATATTTATTGATCTGAACGTCAATAGTTACAAGATTTGAAAATGAAAGTACAAGATTATAATGAACAAAAAAGCACATATATTGCACTACCTCTTTTGTTCTAACCCGCACGGATTAGAATCGGTGTTTATTCACTACCCTTCCACCGTCGCACATGATGCATTGTCATCAACATCGGCGACCATCCAAATCGAACCCATCAGTGTATCTTAGCCATGGATCCACCACCTCTTCCACTTCCACCACCGCACCTATAACTTCCGTCAACTCTCCCCCTCTCCAAATTAACTAAATGTGTCTCTTCCCATGATGACCTCAAGAAAGACAAGTATGTAACTATAAACGTCATTCTTCCGCTATATCTCAGGCGTAGAACGGGATAAAAAGTCTTGTCATATGTAAATGCCACTAATTAGGTTATGTTGATGACAAGAAAGTTATTATTATCTATATTATGTTATTGTGTGAGTTTCATAGATAAGATGTCATCTATATTATATAGATATGGTTTTTATTTATATAAATGTGTGTCTCTATAAAAAAAATCATTTTCTTTTTCCTTTTTAACAAAAGTTTTTCCAAATACATTTGTGTATCATAGCAACATATTATTACTAATGATATTTTATCGAGAATGTTAGGGCTTTTATCTTTTGGTCATACGAGGCCATCTATTATGTTATTAAACGTACTATTCATGTATGAGAGGAAACAACTGTTTTTTAACAATAACTTTTTTAAACCTTAACCGTCTTATAGGACAACCACCAATACTATTACATCGCTAGGGCATGGGCGTGAAAAATAACAAGTTACTAAAAATATGTGTGTATATATATATATATATATATATATATTTAATATCTCACTTACTTCAATGATTTTGAGACTCAATTACAACACGTTGAAGTTCCAAACTCCCTCCACGACTGTTGGCCTCACCAAACAGGGACCATTCGTTAAGGAAACAAAAACCTCATTAACTTTGGGAACTTAAACGAGGATACGTTATCTTTAGATTTGTCTCCATCTATTACCTTCAATAATATTAAATGTTTTTCTTTTCTTTTTTATGATGCTTGGCTTCACCGGTTTAAACCGAATCGAACCCACTTAGTGGAAAGCAATTGATTTGTGGCTCGTAACAATGAAACCGAACCTTAGACCATTAGGTGTAGAGGGGTATGAAGAAAGGGCGTTAAGCGTAGAGGTGTACAAATCGGTTTTTTTCAAAAACCGGTTTCGGTTATTAACCGAACCAGTTTTTCTCTTAAAAAACATAACCGGTTCCGGTTACTAACCGGTTTTTTAACTCGGAACAATAACCGAGCCAACCGGTTAGGGCCGGTTTTAACCAGTTTATGCCAAAAAAACCGGTTTTTTTCCGGTTTAAACCGGTTATCTATAACCGGTTTCGGTTCTAAAACCGGTTTCGAAGATAAAGATCACTAACCGGTCTATAACCGCCGGTTCGGTTCTAAAACCGGTTAAAAAACCGATTTCGGTTCTAAAACCGGCTTTTTGTACACCTCTAGTTAAGGATTATGTGGCAGCCACGTAAGTAAGAGGGGCATGGGCAGTGGCGGATCTAGAAAATCTTCGTAGGGGTAACGTTTTATAAAAAGGGTAACGAAATCGAAAAAACGTCAAATTTTTCCAAAATTTACACTACCGGCGGAGTGCCAAGGGGTAGCGGAGGCTAGCCCTTCCCCTAAGGCAGGTACGCCCCTGGGCATGGTAAAAAACACTGGATGGTTTTGGGTGTGAAAAAAGCTCCACCTAGTTTAAAAAAAATTATTCAATCACAAACCTCCTACCACAAACTGTAACACCCCAACCGATGGCGGAAACATCGGGATGAGACGAAAACGAGATTGCTCATTGCTCACAACATTATTAAGTGACAATAATTAATTAAACCATATTTCATTTCATAAGAATTGTCAAATATATCAATGTAACAAAACAAAGAACAATCTAACATTTGCAAAGTCATAACAAAATTGATACATCGACATTAAACCTAACGTCTAATTTGTGTGTATCTAGTCCTTGCTATATTGTTTTCATAGCGTCATCTCCTTCAACCTGTAACATGTTTTAAAATAAAGTCAATGCAAAAGCAAAGGCGAGTACACAAGTTTAAGCATAGCATACGTATACGAATAAAGTTTTAACAATCCTCATGGCAACTAAATCTATACAAGAGCAATATCAAGGCATGCAATGCTAATAATCAAACCAGTAACGCAATCACGATGTTTTAACATGACCTCACGTGTAAAGCGATGGAGGTGGATGCGTGAATTCCTATAGCGCTAAGCATGTCAAACAAGGCAAAAAAATAGTTAATGACTAAAGCACGGCACAACGTTTATCCCCAGACAAGCAACAAGTATACGATTCAAGTAGTCATGTGTATAGGATTGTTTGTGCGTTTCATAAAGTTTAAGTGTTTGTGATTTTTGTATATGGAAACATGTTACACCCAAAAAGTGATATAAAACAAATGTGGGTCGAGTGTACTCACAAAATTGCTAAGTCTTCTTTGGAAATTCCACGACGAGTTGATGAGTGGGAGAAAGGGACACCAATGTCACCTTAAATGACAACGAACATGGATGAATAATCGAATCGGAGTTGAAGGTACGTGTACGTTTAGCACGGAATTTGTGTAACGACTCTAAAGTTAAATTTGTCAAAGATAAGAGTGTTATCAAAATAATACAATAAATATATATATTTTTGGCGGGAAGTATAAAAGATAAAAATATATATAGATGTTTGCAGTTGGATAAATATATTCCTTCGTCAAATTATTATGTTTTGTCGACGAGAATAATAGATGTGTACTTATATAATTTGGCGAAAAAGTATAACCGTGGAGCATATTTAGTCGAAAGGTTTGGCGAATAAATACACCCTTGTCGGAAGGTTTAACAAGTAAATGTATATAAGTATTGGTATATTTGGACGAAAAAGATTACTAGATAAATATATAGTTTGGCTAAAAGAAAATAGATAAATGTATATTTTGACGGAACGGGATAATAGATATATATATGCATGTTAACGAAAAGAATAGTAGATAAGTATATATTGTTTCTCGGAAACACGTAATATAGATATATATTGCCGTTAGAGAAGTATAATTTTCGAAAAGTATATAATATATATTTATTTTGACGGAAGGAATACTGTTTATATCTTGTCGTTAAATAGATATTTATTTGTCGAAAAGAATAATAATTAGATATGTTGTCGAACGGTATAATAATTAAATGGATTTTGTCGAAAAGCATAAAGTGAAAATATATATATATTGCCGGAAGTGTAATAAATCAATATATATTTTATCGAAAGATGTAACGAATAAGTATATCTCTTTTGTCGTTAGATAATATATTTTGTCGAAAAAACGTATTAACTAAATATATCGTTGTCGGGAAGTAAAATAAATATATGTATATTTTTGTCAGAAAACGGGCAGAGTTTCCCCTGTTTTAGGACGAACCCGACAACGCCAAGTGTCGATTAAATGCTTTCAAAACTCAACAATTTTATCAAAACAATACAAATATATATTTACATATCCTACTTATGTTTCCAAATTATATATAAAATTAGGTTACACAATTATAACGATAAATGAATATGGAATAACAAGGTTTAATATTCACGTCATTGCTATACCGGGCCTCGTTTCTAGATCGTTGACCCGACAGTTGACCAGGTTTGACTGGAGCTAAGCCGAGTCGCACTAAACTGAACCGAGTTAACTTGTGTCGTGAAAGCCGAGCCAACTGAAACGACAAAACAACCGTCGAGTTGAGACACGAAACTGACTAAATCGGAACCAAAATAGAATAAGAGACTCGAACCTGAAACGAACCAAGACGGCTGTTGACTAGTGTTGACCCGAACCGAATCTGACTTTGACTAAGGCTGACCGTTGACTGTTTGACCAAGTTGACCAGTTGACTTTCGTTGACCAAGTTTGACCGAACATTCAAACTTAACCCGAGCCGAGATTACGCAAACTTTGAACCAAATCTTGTCTGTTGACTGATGTTGACCAGCTTGACCGGGTTTGACCCGGTGTTAACCGAGTAAACTCGGACAACTGAGTCGTACCGAGCCGAGTCGCCAAACTTGACTCAACCGAAACACTTGAGCTCGAACCCGAACCCTAATCAAGCCTGAACCGAGTCGACTCGGAGAACCGAGTCACAAAATGAAGGCCACCACCATCACTACCGCCGTAATGAACTACTACCGCCGCCGTAGGCCATGCCGGCACCACCTGAAACGAAACCAAACGGGGCCGGAGACGCGGATCTTTACAGATCTGAAAGAAAAAGGGAAAGAACAAGCTTAGAGGTGTTTACCGGAGGTTTTGGAGACGAACATGATGCTGGTGTTGCTGCCGTCGAGCCTGCTGCCGCCGCTGCTATATTTCGTTTGAATCACCCACCACCACCGTCGCCCGCTGGAGGTGACGGCTGCTGCCGCCATCGATCGAAACCGCCGCCGCTGCTGCACCGCCGTTGCTGAACCGATGCATCGTCGCAGCCGCACCGCTGCTCCGCCGCCACGCCGCCGCACCGCCGTCGCTCTATCTAGACTCTCTCTCCTCACAGCTCCCTCTCTCTCTCCTCACAGCTCTCTCTCTCTCTCTGTCTGTCTGTCTGAATATATGCGGGTGTGTGTGTGCAGGCGAAAAGGAGAAGGGGGGTAAGAGTGGAAGGTGGCTTCCGGAGTGTTTGGGGGTCGCCGGAGCTCGCCAGAAACGCGGCTCTGGTCAGACCCGAGCATCAAGGAACAGGGACAAGGGGCTAGGGTTTGGGTAAGAATGAAGAAGATAAGATGGTATTTATAGGATAGGGTTTAGTTAGGTTTAGGTGGTGTGTTGGGCCAAGGCCTGTTAACCCGATCTAACGTTTTTGAGTGGCCCGAACGTACCGACGAGATCCGATTTCAAGTACAAGTTTCATAAACGTCGAATTTATTTTGTTTATTATTATTATTATTATCTAGAAAAATAATAAAAATACGAGGCGTTACAGTCTCCCCTCCTTTAGGAAATTTCGTCCCGAAATTTATTCAAGAGGAAGACTTGAAAGGAATTGGTTAAGGAATTAAGGGTTAACGGTCAAGACTTGAAGTTCTGGATACGTGAGGGTAAGCATGGAGTTTAGAGCAACGAAGAGTTAGGTTTGCAACAAGAAGTTGTTTGACTAGGATGATTTGAAGCATCACGCTCAAGTAAAACGTATAAGTATGCGTATAGGAGAGTGGTTTTAACGAGCTTTGAATAACTCAAATGATATGCCATCTAAGCAGAAAAGCTCTCGTAAGAAGTGGTATGCAGTTTAATGGTGAGTGTGGTCGAACCGTAGGTTGTTAGAAAGTTCTATCGACCTTGAAGAGCGTTAATAAATCTCGGTTTTGTAGGGAGTTGCTTAATGATGGAAAACGAGGAGGTTAGGTATTTAAAATCAGCTAGTTATCGAGGTAGCGGCCAATCAAGCGTGTCGCTATCTACGAGAATGGGAGATAACTTTAGAGTAAGAAGGCATTTAGGGTTTGAATGCTTACACGATCGATTGTAAACGAGGTTGCATAAAAAGACAAGGTTAACGGGAGTAACGGAGGCATAAGAGCGGACGATTGATTCGATCAACGAATACTCGTGTAAGGATGGCATATGTATACGAACAAACGAAAATGTTACGTTAGGGGTTAAGACTCGTCGTGGATAATCGGGTAGCGCGCACTTACCAATGCAGTTGTGAGTTGTTTAAAGCTGGCGTGTTAGGTCGTATTATGGTCTGTAAATCACCGAATTTCTCATGGCACGTATTACGAAAGTTTGGCAGCATGGTGAAAACACTTATGTATAGGAAGCACCAACGGCGTATCCACCATGTTTTGACCACGTTGCGACCGTTTCGTTACTCGATGCAATGTTACGTTCCGTGTGTTACCATACGCGGTAGTACACTCTATGGTTCTCATGCGCTTATCGCTATAATCCCGTGTGCACCCGCGATTATACCGATCATCGCATGATCCGCATAGCTTGTACTAGCAGCGCATGAATAAAGGTGTACATAAATTCTGAAAATAAGTTTGCGTGCGTGTAAGAATGTAGTGCGTAGGCATGTTTACGTGCAAATAGCTTGTGGCCCACGTAAGCGAATCCCTCGGGTTTCGCTCGCGCATAGGCACGAATATGAATACGAGTACAAGTTATAGGTATGTGTATGAGTATAAGCATAAGTATGGAAATAAGTATAAGCATGGATATAAGACGTATATGCATGAATGTGATGATAAGTATAAGTGTAATACCCCTGTAACACCCCTGCCCCTCGTTATCACCAATATTGTCCGCTTTGCCCTTGATGGGTGGCCCATCCAGGAACTCACGACTTTGTTTTTGGTTGCCCTGGTGGAGACTTCCCAGGAGGTCACCCATCCTAGTACTACTCCCACTTGAGCACGCTTAACTGTGGAGTTCTCCTCTCATCCACTAGCATTAAGCCCAAAACGCGTTGGTGATTTTAGAGGTAGGGCATTACTTACGAGCCAGGAATCTCTCCTGTCCGCGGACGATGTTGGGAGGTATGCCATTAGGTGTTATAATAAGCATGAAAAATGACACGTTATTTTCATGAACATGAATATGTGTATAATTATGAACGTCAACAAGTGTAACAGACGATAATGGTGCGTATGATATGAATTGAATGCTACGAATTTATTTACATAAAATAGTCGAGAAATCAGGGTATGTAAAACGAATGATACGTTTAAAATGTTATGCAACAGTTGACTAAACCATGTACGAGGATAAGCATGTATTGTTGTTTGAGCAAAACTTTGAGGTTATCGCTTCTAAAATAGGCTTAAGTTTAACTTAGAATATAGGATCTAGTGTGTGAATATAAAGGAATATAAGGTACTTATTGATTATGCGTTACGTATTTTGTAAAAGACGGGAGTGCTACCATTTGTTTTAAAAGAATTTAAGTAGGTCGAAAATGGTTGGTCCTCATAAAGTTTTCTTGCCCACGTGTTTTGAAACTTACGTGACATTTCGGGAGGTATATGATAAGGTATTAAAATAGTAAGTTCGCATTGTTTTCAAAGGATTAAGAGATTTGAAATTTAGTGGTGCTTGGGAAACGTTGACTCTTGAGAGGAAATCCGTGTTAATTGATTCAATGACCGTTGAAAAACGTTTAGCAAAATGTTTTCTTAATCGCGATGAGAGATTTAGAGGGTGTTTGGGGTTGAGTTTTGAAAATAGATTATGCGTTCTGAATAATCAAAATCAGATAATTAGTTGTAACAAAAATACTGTAGGAAGATAGTGTTTGGATTTGATTATGTTATTTGATATCACAATAATCAGGAAATTTGAAAAATAATATATATACATGTACATATAGAGTTGTAAATAGATGAGCTTTGATCTCTAAAATAAGTAAAACAAATCCGTTTTTTTTTTATATTATATATATATATATATATATATATTTTTTCAAACACTAAAATAGATTTTTATTTATTTATTTAATATTTGCGCCTCCAAACACAAAACAAAATATTAGGTTGCAAAAACAATCCCAAACACACCTTTAGTACAACGATCCCATAATGCCTATAAGATATTTTTTTTTTTTTTTTTTACAAACGAAAAATTCTTTTGACATAAAGTTATTGCGTGAGCGTGTTTTAGTGATTAAGTTAAACATAAGACTTGTGGGCAAGGTATTCGTTAGGCCGATTAAGTTGGTAGGTAGCATTCTATTGAGTTTTGAAAATCGTAAAACAAAACGTTTCATGTTGTGACCAAGTATATGCGTGTGGGATTTATATGAAATAGATTACCGGATGGGAAATACGTTTGATAAAATAGTACGTTTTGAAATTCGTCTAAGTAAGAATTTCGACAACATGGTAAAAGATTTAGGTATACAATTTAAACATGTGGTTTGTGTAATAAAGTCTCCAAGAAGGAGGGTTGGTAACGATCACCGAGGTATGGGAATCACCCCTAATCCGTTGGTGAGGTCGTTTTAAGGAAGGAAGGAAACGAAGTTTGATCGTCTAGGTAAGGAATTCACTCCTATCTCGACGACGGTCTCCATTTCGGACTTTCCGAGAAATATAAGACTAGTTGATGATGTTTTGAAATCATGTATGCAAATAATGTATAAGTGGATGAAAAGGTTTAATATGAATTGCGTAAAAACCTTAAAATAAATTAGAAACTTGAAAGAAATGGTAACAAGTATATAAAAAGTCATGTATAAATTGAAATGGTATAAAAGAGAGTATCAGAAAACATTAGACTGTTTCGGGTAGAGAAACGTCGACTATTCCAAAGTGAATCGAAGATCCTTTCAAATTAGAGAAACGTGCTTTGGCCTATAGGTAAAACGCTCTCGTCGAGAAGCGATTAACGGCATTTTACCCTTCCAGTTATTACACGTCTCTAATCGATTGAAAAATCGAAACTTTGGCGAGATTGAAAATCGAGGAATGGGACTTAATCGACAAGGTGCGGGTTTCACCCCTAACTCGACGATTTCGTACCCTAAGTGTGGTTGGCACTCTTCGGGTCAAAATTAATTTCGACACTTTGACGAGAGTCCACTAGAGTTTGAATGGGAAGTTTTCCATCAAGGTGTGGATGTCACTCCTAACTTGATGGTGTAACTTCGTAAAAAAAATAAGGAATAAGCGTAATGAGAATCGTTCACCAAATTGTGGATATCACGCCTATTTTGGTGAAGTCGTCTCACTTGTGTAATACGAGTGTTTTCGAGTTTAGTATAATCGAGTAAAATGCATTAGGGAAGGGGTATGATTGAAATAATGTAACGAGTATGAACACGTAAAGCATTTCATAAATTTAACATATAAGAGACGTTTTAAGAAATTAGCATGTGAATCACGTATGGTCAAGTATGGTACTTAACTATAGACTAGGTCAAAAGCATAGCAATTTGCCTAATTCCCTATAGTTATGGCTCTGATACCAATCTGTAACACCCCAACCGATGGCGGAAACATCGGGATGAGACGAAAACGAGATTGCTCATTGCTCACAACATTATTAAGTGACAATAATTAATTAAACCATATTTCATTTCATAAGAATTGTCAAATATATCAATGTAACAAAACAAAGAACAATCTAACATTTGCAAAGTCATAACAAAATTGATACATCGACATTAAACCTAACGTCTAATTTGTGTGTATCTAGTCCTTGCTATATTGTTTTCATAGCGTCATCTCCTTCAACCTGTAACATGTTTTAAAATAAAGTCAATGCAAAAGCAAAGGCGAGTACACAAGTTTAAGCATAGCATACGTATACGAATAAAGTTTTAACAATCCTCATGGCAACTAAATCTATACAAGAGCAATATCAAGGCATGCAATGCTAATAATCAAACCAGTAACGCAATCACGATGTTTTAACATGACCTCACGTGTAAAGCGATGGAGGTGGATGCGTGAATTCCTATAGCGCTAAGCATGTCAAACAAGGCAAAAAAATAGTTAATGACTAAAGCACGGCACAATGTTTATCCCCAGACAAGCAACAAGTATACGATTCAAGTAGTCATGTGTATAGGATTGTTTGTGCGTTTCATAAAGTTTAAGTGTTTGTGATTTTTGTATATGGAAACATGTTACACCCAAAAAGTGATATAAAACAAATGTGGGTCGAGTGTACTCACAAAATTGCTAAGTCTTCTTTGGAAATTCCACGACGAGTTGATGAGTGGGAGAAAGGGACACCAATGTCACCTTAAATGACAACGAACATGGATGAATAATCGAATCGGAGTTGAAGGTACGTGTACGTTTAGCACGGAATTTGTGTAACGACTCTAAAGTTAAATTTGTCAAAGATAAGAGTGTTATCAAAATAATACAATAAATATATATATTTTTGGCGGGAAGTATAAAAGATAAAAATATATATAGATGTTTGCAGTTGGATAAATATATTCCTTCGTCAAATTATTATGTTTTGTCGACGAGAATAATAGATGTGTACTTATATAATTTGGCGAAAAAGTATAACCGTGGAGCATATTTAGTCGAAAGGTTTGGCGAATAAATACACCCTTGCCGGAAGGTTTAACAAGTAAATGTATATAAGTATTGGTATATTTGGACGAAAAAGATTACTAGATAAATATATAGTTTGGCTAAAAGAAAATAGATAAATGTATATTTTGACGGAACGGGATAATAGATATATATATGCATGTTAACGAAAAGAATAGTAGATAAGTATATATTGTTTCTCGGAAACACGTAATATAGATATATATTGCCGTTAGAGAAGTATAATTTTCGAAAAGTATATAATATATATTTATTTTGACGGAAGGAATACTGTTTATATCTTTTCGTTAAATAGATATTTATTTGTCGAAAAGAATAATAATTAGATATGTTGTCGAACGGTATAATAATTAAATGGATTTTGTCGAAAAGCATAAAGTGAAAATATATATATATTGCCGGAAGTGTAATAAATCAATATATATTTTATCGAAAGATGTAACGAATAAGTATATCTCTTCTGTCGTTAGATAATATATTTTGTCGAAAAAACATATTAACTAAATATATCGTTGTCGGGAAGTAAAATAAATATATGTATATTTTTGTCAGAAAACGGGCAGAGTTTCCCCTGTTTTAGGACGAACCCGACAACGCCAAGTGTCGATTAAATGCTTTCAAAACTCAACAATTTTATCAAAACAATACAAATATATATTTACATATCCTACTTATGTTTCCAAATTATATATAAAATTAGGTTACACAATTAAAACGATAAATGAATATGGAATAACAAGGTTTAATATTCACGTCATTGCTATACCGGGCCTCGTTTCTAGATCGTTGACCCGACAGTTGACCAGGTTTGACTGGAGCTAAGCCGAGTCGCACTAAACTGAACCGAGTTAACTTGTGTCGTGAAAGCCGAGCCAACTGAAACGACAAAACAACCGTCGAGTTGAGACACGAAACTGACTAAATCGGAACCAAAATAGAATAAGAGACTCGAACCTGAAACGAACCAAGACGGCTGTTGACTAGTGTTGACCCGAACCGAATCTGACTTTGACTAAGGCTGACCGTTGACTGTTTGACCAAGTTGACCAGATGACTTTCGTTGACCAAGTTTGACCGAACATTCAAACTTAACCCGAGCCGAGATTACGCAAACTTTGAACCAAATCTTGTCTGTTGACTGATGTTGACCAGCTTGACCGGGTTTGACCCGGTGTTAACCGAGTAAACTCGGACAACTGAGTCGTACCGAGCCGAGTCGCCAAACTTGACTCAACCGAAACACTTGAGCTCGAACCCGAACCCTAATCAAGCCTGAACCGAGTCGACTCGGAGAACCGAGTCACAAAATGAAGGCCACCACCATCACTACCGCCGTAATGAACTACTACCGCCGCCGTAGGCCATGCCGGCACCACCTGAAACGAAACCAAACGGGGCCGGAGACGCGGATCTTTACAGATCTGAAAGAAAAAGGGAAAGAACAAGCTTAGAGGTGTTTACCGGAGGTTTTGGAGACGAACATGATGCTGGTGTTGCTGCCGTCGAGCCTGCTGCCGCCGCTGCTATATTTCGTTTGAATCACCCACCACCACCGTCGCCCGCTGGAGGTGACGGCTGCTGCCGCCATCGATCGAAACCGCCGCCGCTGCTGCACCGCCGTTGCTGAACCGATGCATCGTCGCAGCCGCACCGCTGCTCCGCCGCCACGCCGCCGCACCGCCGTCGCTCTATCTAGACTCTCTCTCCTCACAGCTCCCTCTCTCTCTCCTCACAGCTCTCTCTCTCTCTCTCTCTGTCTGTCTGTCTGTCTGAATATATGCGGGTGTGTGTGCAGGCGGAAAGGAGAAGGGGGGTAAGAGTGGAAGGTGGCTTCCGGAGTGTTTGGGGGTCGCCGGAGCTCGCCAGAAACGCGGCTCTGGTCAGACCCGAGCATCAAGGAACAGGGACAAGGGGCTAGGGTTTGGGTAAGAATGAAGAAGATAAGATGGTATTTATAGGATAGGGTTTAGTTAGGTTTAGGTGGTGTGTTGGGCCAAGGCCTGTTAACCCGATCTAACGTTTTTGAGTGGCCCGAACGTACCGACGAGATCCGATTTCAAGTACAAGTTTCATAAAACGTCGAATTTATTTTGTTTATTATTATTATTATTATCTAGAAAAATAATAAAAATACGAGGCGTTACACAAACCACCAATCAATTCGCGCCACATCACTAACCAAATTGCCCTCCACGCCGGTGAAGGATCCCCCGCCCCACACACAACGCCGTAAAAACGCCAAGCATGGGGTGGTTTTGTGGGCGTAGACTGGCCTCCAGGCCAGATTTCCACGCTAACACCGTATGGGATTACAAATTACTTTAATAATCGAACTAGATCATCTTCGGGTGGACTGCTCTTTTTAATAATTACAACTATTCTTTAATATAGTAAAATCAAGTAATGGCGATTATTAGGGTATATAAAGGAAGCATGTATAGATAAATTGTTTTTAAACTCTTTCATAATCTTCACCCATAATTCATTTGCATACAAACATATACGAATTTAATTGTAGTCACGTATAATTATTATTTACAGTAATTTTTTTAAACTAGTTCTATACCCGTCCGGTGGACGGGTATATCAATGGTATAATGACATAATTAAGGGAATGAGAATCAAGATACATTAACCTTAGACATTATAACATAACAAAAACATAAAGATGTTATAGATGTTACGTTGATGCTAGTTTTATACATGTCAGTTAGTTGGGTACCTGGGTATTGTAATGTTATCCGTTGGCCGAATATTGTAATGTTATGAAATGAAGAGGATCAAGCCATTTAAAGAAGACTATATGGAAGAGGATCCCAAAATTATGACTTTGAATTAACTTTTCTAAATATTAGTGTATGATGATGCAATTTAGAGTTGGGCAAAGCAAGTTTCTTGATTTGAAGTTGGATTCAGCAGCCAAAAGGGGGCATTTTATTTGACATGAAAGTTGGTTTTTGGCTTGAACCATTTGCTTTTTAACATATTATGGGACATATTATTACATTTCATGTAAGTTTTCATGGTGTGAACATGGTTAATGTAGATCTACAGATCCTCATTCCAATCACATACTGGCATAATATAGGTTGGTACTTGTGTTTACGTAATTCATGCTATACTTTCCAGATCTTCGTTATATTTGCAAGCTATATGTCTCCCATATATAATATATATATATGAACCCGTTATATATATGAACCCGTGAGGTATATTTGAAACTAACTATAATAAACGTTCTATCCAACGGGCAATGGTAATTGAAAAGAGTATTGAACTGTAACTGGATATTGTTTTTGAAGCGGCCATCCTTGTTAGCAGGAGTAGCAGGTTCATATGTATTGTTCATCCATTCCCGATTAACAATGTACGTGTACTCGTAATGCCCTTCCTCTTATAAGAAACTTATAATAAGTAATCTAGAATGATTAGCCTGAATATATATGTTGAAAGAAAGGCCATCAATTTATTTAAGTTAAACCTCAATATATATGTTGAAAGCCTTAATTACCATTACGCCCGACTTTAAAATCAACATTCTTTTCTCCCACAGGTTTCAATGTATGCATAAGGGACACAAAAGCTATTAAACTGTAAAAAGATGTATATAAAGACTCCCCTAAACACAGTTGGTCAGTCATAAGTCTCAAATTGACCCATTTACCCCTTAACATCCATT
Source organism: Scalesia atractyloides (assembly GCA_947069175.1). Taxonomy (NCBI): domain Eukaryota; kingdom Viridiplantae; phylum Streptophyta; class Magnoliopsida; order Asterales; family Asteraceae; genus Scalesia; species Scalesia atractyloides. Next base: position 89,150,739 of record CAMTDV010000001.1, read on the forward strand.
CTTATATATAGCGTTCTACATTCAACACTCGAAATAATTACCGTAAAATCTCTATGAACCATGCTTCTTCTCATATGCTAATGGAATCCTCTGCTATTAATTTACATCATCCAAGTGTATGTTCAGCCATTAGTTCTCTCTCAGCTGAATGGCTGTGAATCAGCATCTCCTTTTAGAAACAACAAAAATCCGAGTTTTGTCTTTACGAATTATGTACTCTGAAATATGGCAACAACTCCACATGATCAGAAAGCAAAAATAGAAACGAAAAAAAACAGGAAAAGCAATCAGAGAAGCAAATAAAATAAAAAACACACAAGATAAGAGCTCGCATTGTAACACACCATGAAGTGTGTGTTCTTCCACTACCCTACTTCTTTCTAATCTGGCAAGTATAGCACCAATTTATCCATTTCCTTAATTGCTTTTGTCTTCCATATAGATTCCATTGCTTCTTCAACTAATTTCTGCAGATGAAAAAAAACTGTAAGTGTGGCTCTAAACCAGTAAGATAGTTGGTTATGAGCTGTATATACGACATCTTGAAATCTAGTTACAGAGGACGAGAAACATGCACCCGGATTCTGCATTTTCCAGATCACATCTCTACCTATCTCAACGATCGCTAGACACTTAGTATAGCCCTGCAAAAAGTTATTTATAAGATCAGATGAACATGTTTTGGCACACTTGATTATCAGTCCCGTTTAATAACAATATCAACCATGCTCTAACAATCACAAAAATTTAGGGCCAAAAAATTACACCGAGAGAAGCAAGCAAGGATTTTCCTCATGAAATCTGATTAAAAAAGTCCAAATTTTTAATCAATATATCATTTGGATTCTTGAAGGCTAAAAAATGTCTTTTAAACATCTCATTAATTGGTTAATCCATGCTACACACAATTCATCTCAATTTTTCAATAAAAAGTCACTCAATTTGACTTCTATCTAAACTCAATATACATTGAAATCATAGTTGCAGAGACGAATCATACCAGGAAAAGCAACATGGACTCGGAAGCAAATTTCGCATTGTCACTTTGTCAATATTATTACCAAAAGGGAGATTTTGCCAGATGTCTTCGCAGCGCACCTGCACAGTCTTAAGCGAGAATCACAACTGCACATTGAGGAGAGTTGTCTTCCTCTAACACCATGAAGAAACCGTCCACCAACTGCCATCATCATATGCCTACCATCCCTCCCTACGGTATAAACAAAAAAAATTGATAGAATATTTGTTTTCAACCATCTCCAACAAAATATTTGAGTTTCGGCTAAGATATAGGGCTGAAAACAGTAAATTATTGGCCATCAGGGCCTATTAAATAGAGATTAAAACTTTAATACCAAAAACAAATGAAAGACTCATAGTCTCTTGTGACTGAGCGTATGCATTCAGCCAGTATATCATGTAGCTTGGTCGATCCAACCTTACGTGGACCAAAGTCTGCAGACAACCTAGGAACACAAGAAAGAGGTTCAAATTCTAAATAAAATTATGATAAAAATGAAAATCAAGGAAACAAATTTCATAACTTTAGAAGATTTACAATTATTGCGCAATCAATATTTAGAGATAAACAAAGGAAACCAAAAAGAAATAGTACGTTATTCTTTCTTACCTAGTGGCTGTATGGATCCCCAAACTATCACAAAGACCTACAACTAAAACAAAACATAACAATATCATAAGAAGATCGTAGAAGTTATAAATTATCAAAATCGGCACCTGGGTCTGAACGGATTACAGATATCTTGCACAACTTCACATAATCCAAGATGAATATCAAGATAATAAACCAAATATGAACCCTAGATTCCCAGTTTCGCATTATAAGCTGGTGTTACAAGTTAGATTGAACATTCCTTAGCCATGGGAGAAAAGGGTTGAGGTAGAGAGAAGGAAGGCAGCCGAACGACGATGAGAAGGTAGGGACAAATGAGGGAGCAGGGGTAACTGCTGGTAGAGGACGTGGGGAAACATTGACTGGAATGAGAAACCGTCTAAAAACCTCCGCTTCTAGAAGGATTTTGTGAATTAGAACGGTTAAGGATTTAATCTTATCTTCATCCAATGGTTGAGATTACATATTGTTTAAGAGGAACATAAGAATATAAAATGTGTAACGATCATATGACCATATGAGATTGAGGATGACCACTATATCGATTCAATATCAAAAGTATCGGTACCGCACAACTAGGGGCGATGTTCTATTAGGTAGCGAATCTCCAAATCATCATCTGTATCTTCGTGTCCTTAAAACGATACCGTGTGGCCTAAGAAGAGGGGTGGTGGCAATGATTCTTGATGCTGATGTAGGGAAGAGAGATGGACGGATTTTGAACTTTTAAATAAAGAGGACTCAATACATATAAAATTTTCGGTAAAATTTACATTTAGAAATGAAAAAAATAAAGGAGTAGGGCCTCCCTCTAGCCTCAACTATTATCCTCACTAGCGGTAGTACATGGGGAGATAATAAAAATAAATGATATGGTATAAATATGATGAAGTGATGGGTGATTAGGAGCCCTCTTCCACAAAAATATATTAAAAATAAATTACAAAATGTAAAGTTTTTTTTACAATCATATATCACTTAAAGTTTATAATAGATACAATTTAAAGCAGGTTGTCCATCCATAGATGATTCACTTTTATAGATTTGGACTCATTGTCTTAGAGCGCTTGCACTGGACCCTCGTGACCGACTAACACCCTCTTGGCCGCGAACTCTGCGAATGACGAAGAGAGACAAGGAATTGTTTGTGGTTATGAATTTGTCACAAATGAGGGAATGTGAGAGAGATTGGAGAGAAGGAGATGTCTGTGGGTGGAGCGGAAGGAATGTTTGATGTATCTTCTGTCTATCCGACTACACCGGTATAAAATAGTATTTATTTATTAAATTATTTGTATTAAGAATGAGTTAAAACACCTTGTATATTTTAATTGATTTTATAAGTATCTTGTAACGATGCATAATATTTACATTGTTAAAATAATACATTTATAAAGAATTGTAAGATATATTTATGAAGAAGAATCGAAATACAAATTGCTTAAAAACAAAAACTTTTACCTTTCATTTAAATAAACATCACACCAACCCATACCACCCTCATCCTATAAATATGGATTCTTATTCAAACTTTAAATCACACCAACAAGAGCTAGATTGGTTAGTAAAGCCAAAAAGATAAAAAAAAAAATATCATGTTGAACTCTACGATTAACCAATCTTGCTCTCTTAACAATCTACGACCACTCCACAAGCCCTTCATTATTGGTGATGCCACCAACAATTCGTCCTCCTCAACCTACTCCCCACCATCCTCCGCCAAAAAACGTCCACCAAGAAATGCAATGCCACACATGCTCGATCCACCTCAGCTGTCAGTAACATTAAAGCCGCTGTGATTCCGTTTCTTACCAAGGCCACCACTGTCAAGGGTGTCATCACCATCCAACCAACCATCAGATCCGCCCTATCTGGTGTGATTGTTGGTGATGTTGTTGATGGTGTCTCTGATCTTCTAGGACGGTCTTTCTTGTTGGAGCTCGTTTCTGAAGACCTAGATTGTACGTGTATTTTTTTTCTATTTACTTATAAACGTAACGTATCATGTTAAAAGTTATAAAACAAATTGTTTACTTGTACAGCAAAAGGAAACCAAAAGACAGTAAAGGCGTATGCGAGATACAAAGCATTGGATTTTCACATAAATGTATACACATATGAATGCAACTTTAACATCCCAGATGATTTTGGGGAAATAGGAGCTGTCATGGTAGAAAACGAGTATAGAAAGAAGATGTTCTTCAAGACTATTGTTCTTGATACCGGTGTTACTTTCACGTGTGAGTCGTGGGTTCAATCTAAGCATGACGTCCCCGGAAAGAGAATCTTTTTCACCAATAAGGTCAATCCTAATCTTATTTATAATTACACATTAATCTGGTTAAACATATCGTGTTCGTATGAACTAACGAATACTCACATCCTATATCATGTTGGTATGAACTAACGAATACTCATATCGTGTTTGAGTTTATGTCAAAATTTATATTTGATGTCTAATCAGACCCCTACAAATGTGAATAAGATTCATTCACCACCCCTACTTTTGAGGGGTTTAAATGTTATTTCTAATAGTTAGAGGACTACAATTTAATAAACAGCAAACTTTGTTGGAAAAAAATAAAAGAAAAAAGCTTTTTTTTCTCCCGCTGAATTTAGTAAACAACAAACTGTGCCGTTACGTCGCCCACGCGCCATCGTCATTCTCGCGCGTGACGCCGCGTCGCCAACGCGCCGTCATGGCGGAGGCGACGATGGCGGAAGCAACTAATGGACGGATAACAGTCGACGGTGAGTTATAATCTGTACGGTTTGTTTGTGTAGTCTTATCTTCCATCGGAAACACCGGAAGCACTGAAATCGTTACGAGCGGAAGATCTGGAATCGCTTCGTGGTAACGGCGGAGGAGAGCGTAAATCGTATGAACGGATTTACGATTACGATGTTTACAACGATCTCGGAGCTCCAGATCTGAGCATAAGTTTAGCACGGCCGGTGCTCGGCGGCGAGCAACATCCGTACCCTAGGCGGTGCCGTACTGGTCGCCCGATGTCCACTAAAGGTACACCACTACTATCTGAACTGACTTAATATTAATTTAAAAACAACGCTTACATGTTTCTAGGGTTTATCTAATGAATGTTAGAAACTTAGAATTAGATTCAAAATTTTGTTGACTACAGGAAGTAGGGATGTTGTAAATCGAACAAAACGTTTAGTTAACTGTTCGGTGAGAATTTATGTTTGTTTATTTAATAAACGGACATGAACAAATATAGTTAAACGAACGTGTTTCGTTTGTTCATCTACGTTCGTGGACGTCCATTTGTGTTTGTTTATTTTGGTTCGTTTTTGTTAGTTTGAATATTAATAAAAAGTTATAGACAAATTAATAATTTCATTCGTTTTATATATATATTTATTTTTTAAAAGAAACATTTATATATAGGATATTATGGTTGAGAATCATGATGGATATTTGGATAAATCATGTACATTTGAATAGATAATTTAGGTGTGTTTGTTAACCATTGACATTATTGGGTACTTAATATATTAGACTTATTTATTTGTGTTCATTTACATTTGTTTATGTTTGTTTGTTTACGTTCGTTTGTGCTCGTTTACATTTACATTTGTTTATGTTTGTTTGTTTACGTTCGTTTGTGCTCGTTTACGTTCATGGACTGTTCATTTAGCCTTTTAACGAACGAACATGAACGAATCACGCATTATTTCTAGGGTTAATCTATCAATGTTTTGTTTGAGGAATAAGCTGAAAGTTGGTTGAATTATTAATCTGAGATGAATGGATATCAGAATTTAAATTTCAGTACATACTCAAAGCTTACATGTTAATTTTAGTGCTAATTCACTAAATCTTTGTTTGAGGAATAGACTGAAAATTGTTTGGATAATTAATCTAAGACTATGAATGTCAGAATTGAATAACAATATTTGATGTTTACCGAACAAATCTTGTGAAAGTATACATTATACGCTATATTACAGATCCATTGACGGAGACCAGAACTATCCTCCCTTTCTATATACCATGCGACGAAGATTTTTCAGAGATAAAGACTGTACAGTTTGGAGCCAGGTCTTTGTACTCTGCGCTGCACGCAGTTGTACCGACTCTAAAATCGGCTCTTTCCGGCAGATACAAATTTCCATTATTCACACACATAGACTTGCTTTTTAATGAAGGTGTCAATGTTCCTCCTGTCGAGGGTGGCATTGAAAGTGCTTTACCTAGACTTGTAAAAGGCGTCGAGACTGCAAAAGCCTTGATCAAGTTTGAGACCCCCGAAACCCTTGATAGTAAGCTTCCATGTTCTATCCTTTTGCATCATTTGTTCTTGTGCATGGTTAGTTAGTTTAAATTTTTATGTGTATTAACGGTTTTAATCACAGGGGACAAATTCTCTTGGTTCCGGGATGAGGAGTTTTGCAGACAAATGCTTGCTGGTCTCAACCCGTGTAGCATACAATTGGTTACGGTATGATTATGTGAAAAGTTGTAATTATTAGCATATATTACAAATCACATCCTAACTATGATGTCGTGTAATTATTTTACTAGGAGTGGCCATTGATGAGTAAATTGGACCCTGAAATTTACGGACCACCTGAATCAGCAATCACCAAGGAGATTGTACAACAAGAGATCGGAGGTTGCATGACGTTTGATGAGGTAATGCAACATGATGTCTTTTAGTTTGTTGCCTCATGTTTACAAATTTATATTAATTTAAAAAAACAAAACTTGTTATGTTCTTGCAGGCCTTAGCACAAAAGAAACTGTTCATGTTGGATTACCATGATCTGTTGTTACCTTATGTGAATAAAGTACGACAGCTTGAAGGGACAACCCTTTATGGTTCAAGAACATTATTGTTCCTTACGTCTTCTGGAACGTTACGCCCCGTAGCCATTGAGTTGACTCGCCCACCATCTGATGGGAAACCACAGTGGAAGCATGTGTACACGCCCACTTGGGATGCTACCGGTGCGTGGCTCTGGAAGCTAGCAAAGGCTCATGTCCTTTCGCATGATTCGGCTTATCACCAACTTGTTAGCCACTGGTTCGTTCCATTCTCTTATAACCCTTTACATGTTTATATAATTATATCTATCTGAGCTAAACAGTTTTTTTATACTATACAGGCTAAGAAGTCACTGTGTTACAGAGCCTTACATAATTGCCACGAATCGCCATCTTAGCCAAATGCATCCAATAAACAGACTACTTGTTCCTCATTTCCGCTACACTATGCAAATCAATGCACTAGCTCGATTAGCTCTCATTAACGCTGGTGGTATCATAGAGTCAACGTTTGCTCCTGGAAAATACTGTATGCAAATTTGTTCTGATGCGTATGATCAGCTATGGCGATTTGATCATGAGGCACTTCCAGCAGACCTTATTAGCAGGTACCCTTTTGTATGCATAAAAACAATAACATTGATGAAGGAAAATTGAAAATTAGTTGCAATTGATAGTTTTGTGTTGTATTGTTCAGGGGTTTGGCGGTTGAAGATCCCACTGCGCCACACGGCATGAAACTAACAATCGAGGATTACCCGTTTGCGAATGACGGTCTACTTATTTTCGATGCTATCAAACAATGGGCTGCTTCTTATGTCAACTACTGCTACCCGCAAGCGAATCTTGTGGAATCTGATGAAGAGCTTCAAGCATGGTGGTATGATATCCGTACAGTTGGTCACGGAGACAAGAAAGACGAACCATGGTGGCCAGAGCTCAAAACCCAAGACGATTTAATCAGAATCGTTTCAACCATCATGTGGGTGTGTTCTGGTCACCATTCAGCAGTCAACTTCGGTCAATACGACTTTGCTGGTTACTTCCCCAACAGGCCAACAATTGCAAGAACTAAAATGCCTGACGAAGACCCCACAGACGAAGACTGGCAGACGTTCTAAAACGGCCCGAGGATGCCTTATTGAGTTGTTTCCCATCTCAAATCCAAGCTACACAAGTGATGTCGGTTTTGGATGTTTTATCAAGTCATTCACCGGATGAGGAGTATATTGGTGCAAACATTGAGCCCGCGTGGGAAGCGGAGCCGGCTATAAAGGCAGCGTTTGAGGAGTTTCAAGGAAGGTTAAACCAGCTGGAAGGGATTATAGACTCGAGAAATACTGATCCAATTTTAAAGAACCGAAGTGGTGCAGGGTTGGTTCCCTACCAACTTCTGAAGCCGTATTCTGAAAATGGTGTGACCGGGAAAGGTGTTCCAAACAGCATATCCATCTAGTTGGTTTTGATCGTTTTCGCTCGTGATGCTCGAGTAATGGTTTGTGTAGTTTTTAGGCAATAATCCATGGTTTAGTTGTGTGTTATTTTGATATGGAATAAGTTCATCTTGTGTGTTGTTTAGTTGTGTTTTATTTTGATATGGAATAATATTATATTGTGTCTTCTTGTATTATCAGAAATGAGCCTCAAATGTAATCAAGATGCCTGTATCTGAATCTTTTGAGATTGATTGTAGTGTTTATTCTGTGTTTGATTATGTTACAAACAAAGAAAAATATAAAACATTTGGCTGCACGTTCAACAATTGATGTTGTTTTATATAAAAAATAAACAGATGATTATGCAAAGTGAGATAAAGAACATTAGAAATTGCTGAATACAAGCCCGTTTAGTAAACAAGACCGAGCTTTGCTTATCGAGCTCGAGTCGGCTGGCGAGCCTAAACGACCCATTATTTATATACTTTTTAGTTAATATGTTAAAAATATATTTTAATGACAATAATTACTATATATGAAATGATAGAAAAAAAAACTAAATTATATATAAAGTAATACTCATAATTAATATAAATTAATTAATTAATAAACAATAAACGAGTCAAGCCCAAGCTGATCTAGCTTGATAAACCATCTATCAGCCAAGCTCGAGCTTTAGAAACAAAACTCCAATCGAGCCGAGCTCGAGCTTTCATAAGTTAGACGAGCTTGGAATTTCCCCAAGTCTATGCCTTTTTGGTGCGGGGTCTCCATGAGCTTCACGAATCTTTGACGGTGTCGAAAACAAAGAAAAGGTTATCCAAGGTATCATCATGGTGGCGTGTTGGTGCATTTAGCGTCATAACCTAATACATTACGTTCATGGTTGTGATAATTCGCAACCTATAAAATGAAAGTTTCGATATATTTCCGGGTACAATTTCATACCAACAACATACATATTAGTTCTTATCTTTTTAAATTATCTAATTGAGATTATAAGTGAATATCAAACACTTCAATCTTCACATCTAGAAAGCTACATAATATATGACCCAAAAGGGTTGGTTTGAATTATTTTACATTTCATAAATTAGTGCAACAAGCTTGATCAATATCAATGAGAATCACGTTGGTTTGGTTATCAATATACATACACGTTAGCCATGTGGCCAACAATACATGCATATATTGTCACGTGACCAAACAAATATATTACTTATATACGTATACGTGGTCTTGAATAAATTAAGAAATAACATTAATTAAATAAACGTTAAAATCTTATCACTTATCTTCAGCCCATACCTGAAAAAGAATATAATACACAAATTTCCTAGTACATTTAGTTGTGAGTTGCGTGATGCGACGGAAATTCGGTATATACACAATACATAAGATAATGTTTATAATGGTATAGTTACAAAGTTCCATTGTAGTACGGTACTATTTCAGCACAGATAGTGATTTTTTGTAAAAGATAATTATTAAACCAACTCGTCTCGAAGCCAAAAACCATAAAAATGAATATATGTACCGGTATCAATCTTGTTCGAAAGGGTATCGGTTCGGTTTAGTAAAAAAGATTATCAAAATAGTGAAAACCAACACGTATCAAACAAAAAAATGAATACCGGCACTGGTATGAATGTTGTTCAGACATTATCGACTTGACTTAGTTTGGTGAAAGATTGTATTTATTACAAAAACAAAAAAAAAGTTATTTACAATGATTTAACAATAACAAAGTTGTCTAATGTAACCCAAAAAGTAAAGTTGTGATATGGCCAGGGATACCAACACGTGATTTATATCGAACAAATACCGATATCGGCTCCATTTATTTAAAATGGTTTCATTACACAAAAATTGTCTGAAGTAATCTAAAAAACAAAGTCATACTTTACATTGATTGAAAACCATAAAAATAATACTTATACTGGCTCTAATAATACTGACATTATTTGATTAGTATCGGTTTAGTTCGTCACAACACATTTACTCTTTGTTAGTATTTATTTTTATTTTAATGCAAGTTATTTGTTAGAAACATCTCTTGAAGATTTGGGGTTTAGGGTAAATCGAATTTGGTGAGATCTTGAAGATTGATCGATCATTATTTTTTTCCTGTGAAATCGTGAAGCATGTACTTGGCCTATTTTTCTAATCATAGATCAGAATAAAAATGATTAAAATATGCATATTATTTTTGGTTTTCTTCGCTTTACCTTATTTTTTCTTTTAGAAAAACATGATAATATGTACTTTGCAGTTTTACTTTTTATTATTGTAAAATTTTTAATAGGATATACCAATCGATAACTTTTTAAACCCTCATTAATAACACTCAACCTAAATTTGGTTGAAACTTGAAACCAATCGGTTTTTAGTTCGCCAAAGGTGGGGTCAGATCTTTTAAATTACTTAAAAAAAATCAAACTTAATCAAAACCGAATTAAATTATGATTAAGTTGAATCGGTTTTTATTTATTGTTCACTAAATCGAATCGAGATAAATTGTGACTTTATACTGAGATGACTCATCGTAATATTGTATATATTGGCCGGATAAATAGGAAGTTACATAACTGTTTCAAATCAAGCCTTTTCAATTTATGTCTGAAATGACGTTTGAAAATCCTTTTTTACAACAAAGATTGGGACACAGGGATCACTTCGGCAAATAGATCATCCTTCCACTTGAAGAACCATAACGTGGTAACCCACTCTCCTATAAATGAGCTTGTTAGACATGCTAATCCTTATATCTAAATCTTCTATTTGTGGTCTTTTTTTATATAATTAAAATACTATCATCAGCTCATTTAACTTAAAGGCATACCCGGTGCACTAGGCTCATGCGTTTGCACAGGGCCAGGGATGTGCCAGATCGCTATACGATCAGATATACGCAATCTTACCCTACGCTTTTATGTAAGAGGTTCTTTCAATGGCTTAAACCGGTAATCTCAAGATCACAAAGAAACAACCTTACCAGTTGCTCCAACGCCCACCCTCAATACTTTAATAGTTGTCATCTCCAATTCGATTTTATACCATGTGTAGTGGTACACATTAATAATGCTCTCACCCTTGGGCGTTTTGCAACACGTGTCAGTCCAGTCAGCAAAGGGGCATTATGGAGCGTTTTTTCTCTAAAATGGATGTAGTGGAGACGTGGGCGTTGTGGTGTTAAACAATTAAATAAAAAAAAACATCCAAAAATTATTATTGGGCAAACAAAACCATCCAACTTGTCATTGGCCAAAACGAAATGAACAAGGCGTGAAAAAAAGAACGCCAAAACAAAATTTTTTGGAATAACGCCCATGGGGAGGTTTGGCAGCGTTTTGGGGCGTTTTTTTAAGAAAAAACGACAAAAAACACCCCACTACAGGTAGTCTTAGTGTGTATTAGGACATGATGCGATGTAATAAATGATAGTTAAATAAATACATGTAAATCTATAATATAAAAGGTAATATTTTTGTAAAACAATGTTCGATATAGATAATAAGTATTATTAAATCATCTCGAGGACGAGAGTAATTAAATAAACACTTCCTGTAGATTCTATAGGAAAAAAAATCTATTAATCTATTAATAAAAGTTTACCAATTATGAACATATATTTTTTTCTTTGTTTTGGGATCTAATATCCTAGACCTATAAATAGAGATACTTGTTCCAACTATCAAATCACACAAAACAAGTGTGAGACCATTAAGAAAACTTCGAAAAAAATCATGTTGAAGGCCCAAATCAACACTTCAAAACCTAGTGGCACTTCACAGGCCATTCATAAGAGGTGACATCACCAATCATTCCTCCTCTTACACTTACTCCCCCACCATAATCCGCCAATACACATCCAACAAGACATCTAATGGTCACGCGTGCTCGATCCACCTCATGTGTCGGTAACATTAGAGCCGTAGCGATTCCGCTTGTTACCAATGTCACCACCGTCCAACCAGCCATCAACTCTATCCTTGGTGATTTAAATCCGGGTGGTTATACCGATAATGTTTCTAATCTTCGAGCGGGGTCTTTCTCGTTAGAACTCGTTTCTAATGATCTTGATTGTACGTATACCCAATTCTTGTTCATATCTCAATATAACACCCCTTTTAATAAGTTCATATTTTATGACTTTTAATATTTATGTTATTTAAAGTATATATTAATTGGCTGTGTTTTAAAGGTGTGCTAAAAACCAGTTCACGAATCAAAACCGTTAAATTAAACCGCTCAAGAAACTGGTTTCAAACCATATCGGTTTCGGACCCTAAAAAGCTGAGTTTGACGGTCATTGACCAAAATCAAACTGGTTTCGACCCAAAAAATTGATTTGAGGGGCTTAAATGCCATTTAAAGTAGTTAAAGGACCAAAGTATAGTACAAAACAACTGTAAGGAAAAAAAAACAAATTGTATTTTTCCCGCCGGTTAATAAGCTTCGAAATCTCACACCACTCCCACGCGCCGTCGTTGCGCCGCCGTGACGGTGGCGAGGGTGACAGAACAGTTAATAATAACTGTCGACGTTGAGTTCTAACTTCTAATCTGTAAGTTTTGTTTGTGTAGTCTTATCTTCCATCGGAAACACCAGAGGCACTGAAGTCGTTAAGAACGGCAGATCTGGAATCGCTTCGAGGTAACGGCCAAGGTGAACGTCAATCTTACGATCGGATTTACGATTATGATGTATACGACGATCTCGGAGATCCGGATAAGAGCTTAAGTTTAGCACGGCCGGTGCTCGGTGGCGAGAAACATCCGTACCCTAGGCGGTGCCGTACTGGTCGCCCTATGTCTACTATCGGTAGCATACGTGTATACAAGTCATATATACGATCCATAAATACATATACGAGCCTTATATACGATCAGTATAATACAACTCTAATATACGATCCACAAACATATATACGAGCCTTATATACGACCAGTATACATGTATATGAGTCGTATATACGATCCACAAATATATATACAAGCCTTATATACCATCAATATAAATGTATACAAGTTGTTTACTTGCGCAACTAAACACACTCTGACATTATACGACCTATATACTGAGTGTCAAAATAATACCTTAGGGTGTATCTTGTAACATTCGTCGAAAAACGGGTTCCCAAACCCGCTTCGTTTATAAATCAAATACTCAGTTATAATTTTTCGTCGCGTATTTATTGCTCAGATGAATTTTAAACGATACATAATTAATAAATATATTAGAATTTAAAAACCATAATTTATAATTACTAATAAATAATGAATAAAAAAATAAATGGAGACGCCGGGTTTCGAACCCGGGTCACCCACAAACTTATACACACACAACTTCCACCACTGCACTACACGCACATTAGTGCTAAAATTGAAAACATTTAAATGTTATGTTAAGAAAACGTTTAAACCTGCAAGTTCAGAATCATCCTAAACATAACCGCCCTGATTCAAGCCAACTCTTGTTGACCGTTATGCGGTTAATCAATCATAACCGGCGATCATAATCGTTAATCAAGCCGTTATGCAAAATCATCGAGTGCAAATTTCAGTTATAAGTCAAAATTTAAACGGATCTGAAACCGAAGCAGGACAGAATCATTGATCTATAAATACCAGCACTACCACTCTAACGAATTCGCTCTCTTCCTTCGCAACTTGCCTCTGTTCTCTCCGCTCAAATCTCTGTTCGTCGGAAAACTCATCTGTCTTCGCCGGAATTATTCATCGGAAAACCGGGAACTTTCCTAGTGGTATGAATCTTTAAAACCCTGCTCCCTATGTCCATGTTATATTTATCTTGTTCGTAACCAGGAAAATCGGTTTTGTCATACGTACATGTCGGGTTCCAGTTCTGGGTACTGATTAAGTGAAGAAGATGAAGTCGCCCAGTTTATATGTGTATTAAGTTTAGGAGTTTTAACTGGGTTAGACACACAGTCCAGTGGTGGACTGTGTGCATTTCACGTGACTAGTACCGAGTTCGAACCTTGAATCTCATCGATCCACTGAAATAAAATCCATTTTTTTGAAACCAAAACAGATTGTCCCACAGTATGTTATTAAATATAATACAAGAACTATATAATACGGGTTAGACACCCAGCCCAGTTGGTCGGGCTGGGTGCAAGTTACAGCCAAGGTCTCGGGTTCGAGACATGTGGTACGCGTCCGGTTCAAGTCAGTATAAACCTTTTTAATTAATTAAATTCCAGATTTAAACCAATAAGTATATAAATATATTTAAAATCAGAAATATTTCGGGTTAGACACGTAGCTCAGTTGGTAGAGCTGCGTGCACGTATACGAGAGGTCACGAGTTCGAACCTCACTCAGCGCATATAAAAACACAGTCCGACCGGTAAACGGTCAAAAAGTCAACCCTTTTTATTTATTTTTATTTATTTATTTAATTGGAAAATTATTTAAAAATACTTAAAAATAAGATTATTAAAGTTAGAAAATTCCCTTAAACTCACAAAAATAAAATCTAACAATCCCATTAAGAGCACTAATTAAAAATATTAATCTCAAATAAAATTTATTTATTTACCGAATCATTTCGTTATTATTTAGGTTAGTTTTTCCCTCGTCGGTTGAATCATAATATTCGTGCGCATTCATCGTCATCAAGGAACGCACCCACTGTGAGTGAATCCTTACAAATTCCCCTTTTTATTCATGTTTTGGGGTGTATCATGTGTCGCTTTAATTATTTCATTTATTCAAACTTGTACTATTACCATTATATGACCTAAACTTGTGATGTAAATATTGTTTGTTGTGATGCGTGTTTACATTTTGTCAAGTTGCGTGCAAATCATTCATTAGGCCCATCAGTTCCTCGTGGGAGACGAGTTGAACATCGCGTGCCTCATTAGATCGGCTCCGTTTGATTGAGCCTTGATCTCATTGTTCATCATTTGGTGTGTGTGCTTGTGCATTATTTGATATTATGTGTTTTGTGATTAAATTTACATTTACGTTTATTTATATTTGGTTATGCACAATTTTATTCAAATAACCAACATAACTAATCCTTCCAATTATTTAAATAAGATTCACTCGCCAACTTTTGTTGACCCAAAACCCTATTTTACACATGATACAGATGATCCGGTTGAGAAAAGAAACACATAGGATGGCCTAGAAGAATTAACAAGTTAATGCCTTGGAATGAACGTTTAGTTTTGTTTTCCTTTGTAATTGTACTCTGGTTTGTAATTTGAATGAAAATGTATTTGAATATATTGTGTTTGTATGTTTACTGTAACTTCTTCTTTAAAGGGAAATAATAAATATGAAACTTTATAGTAAATATCATGAGTTTTGATGAAAACCAATCATGTCCCAACTATCATTTTCGCTGCGGGTCAGGATGTGACATATCTTTATTAGGATTTAGGACCCTATTTCTAGTGTTTAAATATTCATCAATGTTTTTGTTTTCTTTTTTATAAAATTACAAATTCATTTTTCATATTTTGGCTTAAAATCAATGTAGAATTTTTTTGATTACAGAAGGAATTTACTGAACCTTAACAAAAAGTTGTGAATCATTTTGGATGGCAGATCCGTCGATGGAGACCAGAAATAAGGTCCCTTTTTATGTACCAAGCGATGAAGATTTTTCCGAGATAAAGGATTTACAGTTTGGAGCAAGGTTTTTGTTCAATGTGCTCCATGAAATCATACCGGCTTTAGACGCAGTTTATACGGACAAAGACAAGGGATTTCCGTTATTCACAGACATAGACTTGCTTGGTGTTAATGTCCCTGCCAATGAAAAGATTTCAAGTGATTTTCCTGGACTTGTAAAAAGGGATGTTGATGCTGCAGATGCTATTATCCAGTTTCAGACCCCTGAAACCATTGACAGTATGCATTTTATCCATTTTGCATGTCTTTGTTTTTGCGCGATTTTTTGTGTACTAATGGTTTTAATTATAGGGGACACGTTCTCTTGGTACCGGGATGAGGAGTTTTGCCGACAAATGCTTGCTGGTCTCAACCCATATAGCATACAGTTGGTTACGGTATGTTCATATGTAAAATTACCAGTTTCTCACTCTTAACTTAAAGAGTTAACTGCCATTTTTGTCCCTGCGGTTTGTCCAATTATGTCAGTCCAGACCAATTGCAAATTTGTACCATTTTCACCCCTGATATTCTTGAAGCATGCCAGTTCCGTCTATAAACTTAACATCCGTTAAAACCTACCGTTTAATGAAGGGAAAAAACGTTATTTTCCTTTGTTTATATTCCTTTTTACGCCATTTTCCCTTTTTTTTTGAATTTTCCGTTTAATAGGGTTTAAGAAAAGGGAAAATGACGGTTTTACCCTTCATTAAACAGCAGGTTTTAACAGACATTAAGATTTTGGATGGAATTAGCATGTTTCAAGAATGTTAGGGACGAAAATGGTACAAATTTGAAATTTGGCCTGGACGGGCATAATTGGACAAACCACAGGGATGAAAATGACAGTTAACACTAGCATAAACGACAATCAATATTGTTTATAACACATAGAAAAGACGTTGTGTAAACACTAAACAGTCATGACATGTTGTGTGATTATATTAACTAGGAATGGCCATTGATGAGTAAGTTGGACCCTGAAGTTTACGGACCACCTGAGTCCGCAATCACCAAGGAGATTGTACAGAAAGAGATAGGAGGTGTCATGAGTTTTGAGCAGGTAATGTTACATGATGTCTTTTTAGTTTGGTGCGTTATGGTTATACAGGTTTATTTATTTTAAATATAAGTTATGTTCTTTCAAGCTTTAGAACAAAAGAAACTGTTCATGTTGGATTACCATGATCTGCTCCTACCTTATGTTAACAAAACACGAGAGCTTAAAGGGACAACTCTTTATGCGTCAAGAACATTAATGTTCCTTACGCCTGATGGAACATTACGCCCACTAGCCATTGAGTTGACTCGCCCACCATTTGATGGGAAACCACAGTGGAATCATGTGTACACACCCACTTGGAATGCTACTGGTGCCTGGCTCTGGAAGCTAGCCAAGGCTCAAGTACTCTCCCATGGTTCGGCTTATCACGAGCTTGTTAGCCATTGGTCGGTTCCCCCTTTCCTATAATAAGTTACATGTTTATGCAATTATGCATCGATCCAAGGTAAAACAGTTTATTTGTTTTTTTTACTATGCAGGCTAAGAACACATTGTGTTACAGAGCCTTACATAATTGCCACCAATCGCCATCTTAGCCAAATGCATCCTATAAAACGACTACTTCTCCCGAGTTTCCATTACACTATGCAAATCAATTCTCTTGCTCGATTAGCTCTCATTAACGCTGGTGGTGTCATAGAGTCAACGTTTTCTCCTAGAAGATATTGTATGCAAATTTGTTCTGATGCGTATGATCAGCTATGGCGTTTTGATCACGAGGCACTTCCAGCTGACCTTATTAGCAGGTACCTTTTTTATGCATATAAACAACGATGATAAATGCGATTTTTGTCCCTGGGGTTTGGCCAGTTTTGCGACTTTCGTTCAAAGGTTTGTTTATCCGCATCTGGATCCAAAAGGTTTGAAATCTTGCCATTTTCATCCGGCTTGTTAACTCCATCCAATTTTCTTCGTTAAGTCAGGAGTATTTCCACCTTCTTTGTTAATTTAAAGGGCAATTCGGTCTTTTCACTTTATGTACAAGCATTTAGCATAATGTACAAGTATTCAAAAGACCGAAATGCCCTTTAAGTTATCAAAAAGACGAAAATACCTCTGACATAACGGAGAAAAATGGATGGAGTTAACGAGCCGGATGAAAATGGAAAGATTTCAAACCTTTTGGATCCGGATGCGAAAAAACAAACCTTTGGACAGAAGTCGCAAAACTGGCCAAACCTCAGCGACAAAAATGAAATTTTACTCTTATAACTATAATGGAGGAAGTTAGCAACTAGATGAAATTAATGTTATGATTTGGTATCGTTTAGAGGTATGGCCGTTGAAGATCCAGATGCACCACACGGTGTAAAACTAACAATCGAGGATTACCCATTTGCGAATGATGGTCTACTTATATATGATGCCATCAAACAATGGGCTACTTCTTATGTCAACTTCTACTACCCACAAGCAAACCTTATAGAATTTGACAAAGAGCTGCAAGCATGGTGGCACAAAATCCGTACAGTGGGTCATGCAGACAAGAAAGACGAACCATGGTGGCCACAACTCAAAACCCAAGATGATCTGATTGGAATAGTTTCAACCATCATGTGGGTGAGTTCTGGTCACCATTCAGCGGTCAACTTCGGCCAATACGACTTTGCTGGTTACTTCCCCAACAGGCCAACAATTGCAAGACTTAAAATGCCTAACGAAGACCCCACAGACGAAGAATGGCAGTCGTTTATAAAACGTCCTGAGGATGTGTTATTGAATTGTTTCCCATCCCAAGTTCAAGCTACGAAAGTAATGGCGGTTTTGGATGTTTTGTCAAGTCATTCACCGGATGAGGAGTATATCGGTGGGACCATTGAGCCAGCATGGGCGGCGGAGCCTGCTATAAATGCAGCGTTTTTGGAGTTTCAAGATACGCTAAACCAGCTGGAAAGCATTATAGACTCGAGAAACAATGATCCGCTTTTACTAAACCGGAGTGGTGCAGGGTTGGTTCCATACCAAATTATGAAGCCGTATTCTGAAAGGGTGTGACCGGGAAAGGTGTTCCAAACAGCATATCAATCTAATTGGTTTGGTTTGGTTTGGTTCAGTTCGGCTTCTTATGCAGTTATGCTCGAGTAATGGTTTGTGTGGTAATGAGGTCATAATCCATGGTTTAGTGTTGTTTTATTTGATATGGAATAAGTTCATTTCGTGTAACACTGCTAGAAAATTGTAATTTAGTGACCTGTGCAAATGTCACTAAGTCAAAAGTTAGTCATTGTTTAAATGTTTTACAGGTGATGATGTCCAGTAAAAAATGCTTATAAGATGATTAATGTTTTTCTAAAGGTGCTAGTGAAACTCAAAATTTATATCTTTTTACTGTCAAAAGTGTACCCTGAAATTCAACTGTAGTTTGGTTAAAACCTGCTGCAGAAGGTTTAGTAATGAGACTCAAAATCTTTTTTTTTTTTTTGCCTGCATATTAAGTCAGGAGTGTAAATCATGTTCATTAACGTAGCTAGATGCATTCTGGACGGTTGAATGTTGAATCTAAACACGATCTATATATTTATTTGTGTCAAAGAAATTAACTTCATCATGGACACCCTCAAATACTTTAATCCATTCATCTAAAGAGTCAAACAAGTTGTAGTCAAATTATAACCAGGTTATAAACGTGCTGGAAGGTTGTTAGAAATGAGTTAAACAGGTCGTAAATAGGTTGACCTATTTAATTAAATAAGACGATGGGTCAATTCTCTTTAATTAAATGCATTAAACATATCAACTTAACATGATCAGTTTAGTTAAGCTGGTCAAACAAGCCAACTTGAACATATTTTATTAACAAAATTTATTTAGTCTTTTTACAAAATTTATTTTGTATGTAACTAACAACTAAACTTTTATAATGACATTAAAATTGTTTGTAACATACCACCACACCTTTTATAAAAACATCATTTCTAAAAAAAATTATTTTGTTTTTTACCCTATTGTGTCCAATTTCAGCTACAGGTAGAGGTGTGCCTAGAAACCCGATCCTGATCCGAAACTGGTTCTAAAACCAAATAAACCGGTTTGGGTGAAACCGATATGCCAGTTTGAAATCGGATTGATAGTTTCTCCGTTGAAACCGCTTAAAACCGAACCAAACGGGTTAAACAAAACCCCCCCCCCCTCCAAAAAAAAATTATTCGTTTTACATCAACACAGCTATGATAAACTGGGCCACAAAAGTACTACAAGTTGGTCCTCATCAGTAACCGGACCTACAGCCAACTGGTTTGGACCACAGTTGAGTATGAAATCTCAACAACACCAACCATTACTCACCTAAACAACAACCTCCATCACCAAATATTTAAGCAAAACTGTTTTATTATTATTATTATTATTATTATTATTATTATTATTATTATTATTATTATTATTATTATTTAACTCTTGAATTTAAACATGTATATTTTGACCAAAAATAACAAATTATTTTACAAAATGTTCCTTCAAATCAAATTTCATACGCAACAAGTTTAACTCTAGCTAAGATCATACATAAATTCACAAAATATATTAGAAGAAAAACCCTAAACAAGATAATGGGATATTTTATCGGTCCCACGAACATACTACACGAGAACCGATGCAAGAAACCGGTTCCTAAAGATCAAAGTGAAAACTTAACATGACTTAAAACCGACGATAGACCTCAAACGAAGGGTAAATTTGTCATTTCTCATGTGCATTCGACGCCAACTTCGGCTGCACGATGAGGTTTGTTTTTCCTTCGACTCCCGACATGACGAAAACCTTTAGACCGGGCCCCACTAGCGCTTTCCTCTTTTACCAAATCACCCTTCATCTTTCCCACTTTGTCTCTTTTCCTCTTATTGTTCCCACTCACATTAGAACTTGCATTTCCATCATCAATATCATCATCATCACCATCATCATCATCATTTTCCTCAATCTTTTCAACATCTTCATCATCTTCATTCACTAATGGCTTTTCAAGCCTACCCTTTTGTTTATCTTCTTCATTTGCAGGATCACCATTGTTGTATGCTAAACTCAACTTCTTCCCTTTCCCCCTACCCCTACCCATTTGTTAACCAATCAAGAAACTTATAAACCCTTTAAAACTAGTAACAACTTCTGTCAACATAACCAAAACAAATTTTAGTCTAAAGTTTCAACAACTTCAAGTACAAAGAAACATAAAGATGAAAAACATGAAGTGAAAAACAAGATCTAAGATACTAGAATAATATGATCAAGAACTACTAACCATGTGAGGTAATAGACTAAGAAAGATCATGGGAAAGTGGAGTTGAAGTGTGATGATGAAGAGGAACAAGAACAAGAAGAAGATATGTCTTGTGTTGTTTGATTGGTTAATGAATGTGTAGATGGGAATTTAGTTTGGAAAATGAAAGAGGGGGGGGGGGGGTGTTTGTTGTTAGTTAAGTCCAAATCTAAAGACAAGGTATAGGGGTAGATTTGGTGAATCTTGGGAAAAGCATGCATATTTACTATGGTAGGTTTGATGTAATAATTAATAAATTATTATTTAAAGAAAAAAAAAACATATTTTACTGCTAATTTTTAAATTTTGTATTTTAGACATGTAATAAATCTATATTCAACACTATCTTTTCTTGGTCAATTTGTATTTATGTTTTTCAAAATGTGATGATTTTTTAGTTCCCGAAATTATTGGACGGTTGTCAAAGATAAACAAACATCATTTTTGTATCTTTAATGTGTAAAAAATAATGTGAAACTTGTATCTTTGATGTGTAAAAAAACATATGAAACTAGAGATGTACAAATCGGTTTATTATGAAAATCAGTCTGGTTTTCAACCGAACTGGTTTTTTGGTAAAAAAAAACGGTATAAAAAACATCTTCGGTTTTTTAACCAGTTTTACATAGTCGGAACCTGAACCGGTACTATTCGATTTGGTTAAAAACCGATTTGTGAAAAAAAAACCGGTTTTTTAATCGGTTTTAAAGATCAAGAGTAGTAACCGATATACAAACTGCCAAAACCGGTTTCTAGGTACACCTCTATGTGAAACCGGTGAACCCGGACGGTCCTGACCTGTTGAAATCAGGCGATGCTTAACCGATGGAAGCTATTTACATATATTTATAGAGATCATATGTACATATTACATATATTGGTTGTTTTTTTCTATACATATACTGACTTGACCGTCGGAGTATTCACGCTCCACCCCATGGGTCTTCTACTCTTCTAACATTTTTTTGTGGTGTTTACAACCTTGCTCTTGGCTTGACTGGGCTCGAGCTCGGCTCGTCATGTTTTTCTAAAGCTCAAGCTCGGCTCGGTTCGAGCTTACTTATTTGAGCTCGAGCTCAGCTCGCGAGTAAAAGCCAAAGCTCGAGCTCAGCTCGAGCTATTTTGGGAACAACCTCAAACAAGCTAAAAGCTCGGCTTGAGCTCGTTTCAATATCACTTAAGCGAGCCAAAGCTCGGCTCGAGTTCGGCTCACCAATGTTATCATCATCATTACTATATTATATATAAAAAAATAAAATTTTGTTTGGGCTCGTTTAGACTCGCGAGCCTAAACGAGCTTTGTATTTGAGGCTCAATAACAAAACGAGCTCTATTTCAGGCTCGGGCTCGTTAAAACTCGGCTCGTTCGAGCTTTTAACCGAGCCGATGACGAATAGCTGTTGAGCGTCTAGGCTTGTTTACACCCGTAACAAGAAACAACACAACAAAGTTATATGTTTCATGACACTAATGAAAGTGCAAGTGAAGTGTTACTATATACATGATAAATGTGTGGTAAAAAGTATTAGTTTTTACCTACACTTTCTAATAAGTGAGGATATAAAAATTTGTCACAAATGATTTAAAATATATATTTCCACACTCATTTGTTTCACTATCTATGGATTTGTACTCTCAAGTCTCATTGTTTTTATCCATACTTTTTTATGTGTAGGAAAAACATCTAGACATTTTTGTGGCTGCTTCCCTACTTTCATAGACACTTTTTTATTGTAAATTTGTGACATTAAGTGACCTTTCTTTGTTGTTGGGATGAGAGATTAATGCATTAGCTTCCAACACTTTCAATTGTTTGTAAAAAAACCTATTCTTCAAAGAGAGACAAAGTTAGTTAGTGCAATGACGACTTTGGGTCGTTTAGTTAGCGCTAGAGAAGTCGGGTCAGCATAGGAGATGCGTTGTCCGTAGAAGAAGTTGATTTTTGCGTGCACAAAATATTTAATCCGATTGCTTGTGTTGTACCATCGGTCTCCATTCTACTACTTGACGCATAACAAACCCCATGTTTATGGTTGACTTCTAACCTTGACCGAAAACGCGATAAAATCAGGAGAGCATGTAACAAGATGATGAAAGAAAATCAATGAGGTTATAAAAACAAGTAGTTTGTAATCCATGGTTTATAACTTTGTATGAGTTTTTAGATTGTTCATTTCATACAAGGGAGTTTGGCATGGGCATAGTGGCTGGTGGGCCTTGTGGGAACATAGACAAATGGGTCAGGTGGTTCAGTATGGGCCTGGGCTCATTTTGTATGTATCTTTATGTACATACATATCTAAAGAATCTTAGTAGTCAAATATAGAACAAAGCTCACGTGTCACAATAGTTTTGGTACAATGTATGAGGGGTTGTCAATGTCACTGTGTACCATGCAATATTTAATATGAAACACTCCATGTTTTACAAGTATGTACACCAAGTTTGGTGCATGTACAAAAACAGCATATATTATGGCAATATACACCAAATCCCCCCCCCCCCCCCCCCCCCCCCCCCCCCCCCCCGCTTGTTGGCATCGCCTTTGCCCCCAACCATATGTGCTTCGACTCCAAAACCGTCACCTGGGACGCGCCAAGGCCACCTACACATCTTCACCGCCACCCCTAATATGTAGGTGATTTTGACTCTGAGATTGTTGACATTAAGGTTTATGATCTATAATTATGCATACACAGAAATAATGTATGAATAATAGGATCTAAAACATTTTTTGTAAAAAAATGTCCCAATTTTATAATCTGCTTCGGGCCTATAATATTTTGAGTCGGCCCTAACCTCCACGACCATCTCAACCGGCCAATAGCCACCATAAAAAGGAATATAGCGGATGAGTGTGAGTCCACCTTAATGCCTTTTTTCCCTGGAACAACTCATTCAAGTTGAGCCTATTTAGGGTTTAAACCCGAACCACTTGAAATATGTTTTATTCAATATTTCTTTTTATTCTTAGTTTTTATATATTATTAGCTTATTAATTTCAATACATTTACAAAAAAATCATTTCTATAGGTGGTGGTATACCATCAAAAGTACTTAATGCACCATCAAGTACTTGTGTACTTGAAAGTATTTACAAATCACTTCCCATTTATATAGTAAATGAAGCACATGTAAGACATTAAATTTACATACGAAAGCATTAATGCTCATAAATAATAACTGCATACATGTATTTTTCTTTCAAGAAACTATGGATTGCATAAAAAGAATGAGAAAAACACATTTAAAAGTACAAACATGTCATTTTGTCATGTATCAAATGAATAACCAAACATTGGACAACTTTAGTAGTCAACCATCAATCTCAATTTCATTTTTATCCTTCCAAACAATATCATTGTAACCAAACAACCTTGCAAAACAAGTAACCAACTGATCCTGAACAACTTCTTCATCCGGAAGCACCATATCCGTCTCTCGCATCTCTAACCTCAACGACGTAACATCCTTATCCGCAATCCCACATGGCACGATATGTTTAAAAAAAGTCAAATCCGGGTCAATGTTATACGCCAATCCGTGAGACGTAATCCCAGACGAAATCCGAACCCCGATCGCACCAATCTTCCTATCCTCAACCCACACGCCCGTCTCACACTTCCTTTGACCATGAGCTTTGACTCCATATATAGACGATAACTCAATCATAGTTGACTCGAGATTTTCTACGTATTTTCTAGCACCAAGCCCGATATCTCGTAAGGAAACAATAGGGTATAGAATGGCTTGATGTGGGCCGTGAAATGTGATGTCACCGCCCCTTTGCGTGTAGTGGAGTTCAGCACCCATGGTTTTAAGTTCGGATTCGGAAACTAGTAGATTGTAATCGGTTCGGCGTTTGCCGAGTGTGTATGTAGGTGGGTGTTGTAAGGATAAAAGGGTGTCGGAAATTTTGTTGATTTTTCGATCGGAAGCGAGTTTCTCTTGCAGTTTAAGGGCTTTTAAGTAATTGACTGTGCCCAATCTCCATACCTCAAGATTACGTGGAATTCTCATTCCCTGCAAAAAAATATACGAGTAAAGTACACGTATGGTCCTTGTGGTTGACCAAAATTTTGGATTTGGTCCCTAGTTTTTCAAAAGTACACAGATTGTCCCTGTGGTTTGCACTTTGTAACGCGTTTAGTCCCCAACTTTTTTCCAAAAGCACATGGATGGTCCCTGAGGTTAGCACTTTGTAATGCATTTAGTCCCCAGCTTTTTCCAAAAGTACACGGATGGTCCCAGAGGTTTGCACTTTGTAACGCATTTAGTCCCTAACTTGGACCTCTTGAAACCTTTAGATTTGTTGGCTGGGGACTAAATGCGTTACAAAATGCAAACCACACGGACCATCCGTGTACTTTTGGAAAAGCTAGGGACCAACTGCAAAATTTTGGTAAACCACAGGGCCATCCGCATACTTTACTCAAAAAAATATATATATATATACACACACACACACATCACCATTTTACTATAGCATTGCAATTTGCACGTGTTCATTTGTTGAAAAGTTAGTTTCATCGATGTACAAGTAAACATTTACACATAACTCAATGAACATGAGGTACAATCAAGCAGATTGTGGAACGGAAAGATGCTATCCGTAATTTTAACTTAATAAACCTTAAAATATAGGTTTGAAAGAGAAAAAACAGATTGCTATGATTATTCATTTTTTATGCCAAAAGACTCAAAACTTTGAACCTACACCTAGCAAAACAAGCTGGTGGGTTGGAGGGGTAACGGGTCAGAACAGGTTCAAGTCAAAACGGGTCATTGTAAAATGATCACAAACACGCATTCAAACAATATAATAAACTTAAGATATAGACATACATAAGTTGAATACCAAACGGTGCGGTTACGAACTCAATCTTAACATACCAACCACATATATGTACAGAGAGAACACTATGAAAATACCCGAATTCAAGATTGGATCATATTATAAAGTCGCTTGAAGTTATATCATATGGTTCATATAGCATTTGAAGTTGAAGAACAATCATCAAAAAAGGTATTTAGCTTCAATGATGTAAGATAAATAGACCTGGCAAAACGGGCGGGATAATGGATCAGAATGGGTTCGGGTCAGAATGGGCTATTTTGAAAAGGGGTCATTTTGGTTCGGGTCAAGATGGGTTGTGACCAAAATAGGTACGGGTCAAAACGGTCTGTTTTAGATTACGATAAAAACAAAGAAACATCCTAATAAACCACCAAGTTTTTGTATATCAAGCTATTTAATAGCTGTTTTAGTTCCCAAATTCAAAATGCTCACTCAAAAGTAATCCCCAATTTCAATTAAAAAAACTTGTATGCCCATTCAAACAGCATACCCCTATTTCAATTCGAAGAATTGAATTACGATTCAAACGACAACCACAAATTTAGTTACAGATACATTGGTTTCTATCATAAACAACTGATAAGCATATTCATCAAGTTTTAAGAATTCAAGTTTTCACATACGATCAGAACCAATTAGGCCAGCACTAGGGTTACAAAAAGCTTAAAGCTAACAACGTTATTGAAAACATACTACCCACAGCCCATATATTCTAAATCAGAAAGCAATAAAAATAGCATTGAAACTCACTGTGACATTTTATCAAACAGGGTGTGTGCAACAACTTTTCGATCTAAAAAGAAACAAAAAGATTTGAAATTTTAGATCTTTGTCAAGCATGGTACCTGGAGAATGAATCTGGAGTAATGGAATCACAAAGATTTTGTGGAATCTTGTGAGCTTAATGCGTCAATTGCATCGCAATGAGGCGATAATTTTGCACCAATAAAAAGTGGGTTTTATTTCTTTTTCCGAATTTTCTGAAATAAATGATGGATACGAAATGTAAAAAGTCTAAAAGATGTTTGTATTACTGGTATCGAAAATCACTAAATATAGTTATCCGCGGGAAATGTTTAGTATGGTACCGTACTGATATTTGAAGGTAAAATTCGGTAAACTACCGGTAATAAATCGAAAGTTCTGGTACCGAAGGTGCCAAAAAAGTGGGTACTAGAAAAATATTGATACCGGTACCAAGTACCAAATGCTTATCCCTACCCGTTAGCTCAACTCGTATACAAACATTTACGGTTGATAATTAGTTAATTATGCATTTTTTAATATAAGTTAATTGCGTTTTTTACGTTTACGGTTGATAATAAGTTAATTATTCATTTTTTAATATAAGTTAATTGTGATGTTTAATAATATATTATAACAAAATAAGAATGAGATGAATATAGGTTAGGTAGAATGAAAGAAAAATACGCGAAACAAGCTCTCAGTCTCATACATGATCGTAAAGTAGGGTCCTATACTTGCTTCTATACCCATATGGTGTATATCGAGCAATTATCGGCGTGTATCGGATATGCATGTTAATTTATAAAAATTTACAAGTTGGGATTTTCAAACATAGTTGGTACTATTATAAATTTTATATAATTTAATTGTGCAAGAAAATTAGAAATATAAAAAATAAAACTTAGGGAATAAGTTAATTACTTTCTTTGCTTTTCAAAAAAGTTAATTACTCTTTTACCTAGGACAAAAATAATATATATATATATATATATATATAAGTTAATTACTTTCTTTGCTTTTCAAAAAAGTTAATTACTCTTTTACCTAGGACAAAAATAATATATATATATATATATATATATATATATATATATATATATATAATTACAGGTATAGTTCAAGTAAACAGGTATCAGGGCTTGTATGTTTCAGGTAAGCACATCGGGTATCACCTGATGGCTAATATCATACCGGTTTTATATGTGCCAAGCTCAAACTAAAACACAAACTATTATAAAACCGAACTTGATCTAAATGCTTTTCTTAAGTTAAACAAGTCGAAACTAAGCTTAATTAAACTCGGACCCAGATCGTTTAATAACTGAAACGTGTAATTGTATTCTAACCCTTTTGCAATCGAAACAACAAACATTGATATACAACTGTAATACGAAAACATTATATATACATATACATACGCTTTCCAAAGTCCAGCATGCAGAAACCTTACGACGAGCAAGATAGCATGCGCACGCCTGGACGATTAGCCCATGCAGGTGGCAACTGCGCATACTTTTCCATACCCGGTTGCTCGTCGTACGGGCTTTCGATTACTTTAAGCAACCGTCTCACTTCTTCAAAGTCGCCTTGTTCAGCCATGTCTATTGCACTCTGACATAAATAGTTTCTAAGAATGAACTTTGGGTTCACAGAGTTCATTGAAGCTTTTCTTTCCTCATCCGAAACTCCACTACCAGATAACTGTTTGATATCATACCAATAAAAATAAGAAATTATCGTCAATGATAATTTTCAAAACAAAAAAAAACAGCATTGATACGATCATAGGCTGAACGATTGCATCAACATGACCTTTGAAATACAGGTCCAAACAGTTCAAGTCAGGTCAAGCCAGCAAGTTATCACGTTTGCATTAAATAAGATTTTAAAAATAGCGTCAAGATAATAAAGGTTCAAGTAACCAACTATGTTTTCACCTAACGAAACGCATAAACTTTCTAAATATTTTGTATCAACATGATCTTCAGCATATATAGCATGTAAAATCTCAAGATTTTCAAAATTATCGCCACGTCATCATTTTGTCCCGCAACCTGTACAAAATGCCCTAAATCGAAATTTTTAGAAGAGTAAAGTACACTGATGGTCCGTGTGGTTTACAAAAGTTTTGGATTTGGTCCCTAGCTTTTCAAAAGTACACTGATGGTCCCTATGGTTTGCATTTTGTAATGCATTTAGTCCCCATCCAACAAATCTAACGGTTTCAGTAGGTCCAAGTTGCGTTACAAAGTGCAAACCACAAGGACCACCCATGTACTTTTGGAAAAAGTTGGGGACTAAATGCGTTACAAAGTGCAAACTACAGGGACCATCCATGTACTTTTGAAAAGCTAGGGACCGAATCCAAAATTTTTTTGAACCACAGGGACCATCTGTGTACTTTACTCTTTTTAACAGTTTTGAGGGCTCCTATGGGTGAAAACAATGTTGCTTACACAAATAAATTAGACTGAACTTGGTCATTTTTTTATAAATAACCCCAAATAATTAGCCAGCTTTTTATTATAAAGTGATTTAGAAGGTTTTAAGATTAACACTTGGTATCTTTCGACCCTTCCAACTTGTTTCCATTTCATTTTAAGCTTATAATTTTACACGTTTTGACCTATTGAAAACAGAAACACATCCCAAATCGACTGACCTATTGAAAACAGAAACACATCCCAAATCGACCCGTTTTTAGGCAAAACCAAGTCGAAATTGCCACCACTACAATTCGTAACAATGCATGATCTTTTTAGCGGATGTTTAGCAGTCGAATTACCTCCTCTATGTATATTCTGACCCAGCTTATCCACGCCTCCTTACGTTCTTGACTGATATCTACTAAAGCGGCCTTGAGTGGTGCCAACAGTTCTTCATCTGGGGTAGTTGAATCAGCTTTAACGTTGGATAGTAATCTAAAGAAGTTTGTGTAGTCAACTTTGTCAACCGCCATATTGTTGAGCAGTTTACTTATGAGTTGTTTATTATACTTTGGTAGCCCGAGTTTTTTGGTCATTACAGCTTGGTAATCATCCATAAATTTTATACCGTATCTGCAATAAATCATAAAAAAGTAAGGCTTTACAAACTCAGGTAGCTAATAAAGCCACGAAAGAAGTAAAGAATACGCGTAATTGACTTTTTTGATGTCAAATAGGCTAGTTTTCAAATTTCACTTAAAATTAGTAAGAATGTACTTTGGCAAAAAAAACATATTTGACATTATGTTTATCTTTATAATAAACTAGTATTTTGAGCCCCTGCGCGTTGCGGCGTCGTCGAAACGTAAAGAAACTCGAACTTATACCGTCGAATCTCTGACCCGACTCGTTTTCCAACAAAATTTACGTCAAAACATAGACCAACCGAAAATGCACATGAAAATAAGCACGAAAACGTATTATATTTGACCCGACTCATTACCAAAGAAAATTTATGTCGAAACATAAACCAACTTGGATATATGACGAAAAGTACTTAAAAATAAACACG
The DNA here is from genome assembly GCA_947069175.1 of Scalesia atractyloides. Classification (NCBI taxonomy): domain Eukaryota; kingdom Viridiplantae; phylum Streptophyta; class Magnoliopsida; order Asterales; family Asteraceae; genus Scalesia; species Scalesia atractyloides. Next base: position 89,180,670 of record CAMTDV010000001.1, read on the forward strand.
TAAAAGAATGGTACCACGCGTTGCGGCGAGTAGAAACGTAAAGTAACTCGAATTTATACCGCCTAGTGAAAACATATTATATTTGACCCACATACATAAAAGAAGCACGTAAAACTCGAGGGGGGGGGCCAAAATGACATTTTACAAAGTTTTTAAAAAGCCGAGGGGGTGTACGCGGCAATGCTAAAAGTTGAAGGGTTGAATACACAAAAAGAGGAAAAAAACCATGGGTTAGATGGCATTGTTGTAAATTTGGCAAAGAAAAACAATAAAAAACAGAGGTTGTGTCTTAGGTACTATTCCTAAGACACCCTCTTTTGTTATATTAATAAGAGTGAAGCACATGGATGGTCCCTGTGGTTAACTTAAATTTTGGATTTGGTCCCTAGCTTTTTAAAAGTACACAGATGGTCCTTGTGGTTTGCACTTTGTAACGCATTTAGTCCCCAGCTAACAAATCTAAAGGTTTCAACATGTCTACGTTGGGGACTAAATGCGTTACACAGTTCAAACTATAGGGACAATTCGTGTACTTTTGGCAAAAGTTGGGGACTAAATATGTTACAAAGTGCAAAACATAGGGACCATCCATGTACTTTTGGAAAGCTAGGGACCAAATCCAAAATTTTGGTCAACCACAGAGACTATCCGCGTACTTTATATTGATAATAATTTGCTACAGGCTGAGGGAGAAGGGCAAAAAGGTCAAATACCTTTCAAGGGCAAAATCGGCTTCTTTCTCATTAATCAATTTAGCAGAAGAAAGGGTTGATATAAACTGAGCTATATTCCATAAACCAACATCAGGTTGATTCGCAAAGCAATACCGTCTCCCCGGAAGATCAGTGGTATTCGGGGTGTAACTTGGGTCAAACGCATCAAGAAATCCAAACGGCCCATAATCAAGCGTGAGGCCCAATACACTCATGTTGTCAGTGTTCATCACACCGTGTGTGAAACCGACACCCTGCCAGCTGGCAATCAATGAAGCCGTACGTTCAGCAACTTCCATCACCCAAGCTGGTTCAACCATCAGGTAGAAATATAGCATTAGCATAGGGCTGTAATCGAGCTGAGCCGAGCCAGGTTGGGCTCGAGCTCGAACTTAAACGAGCCAAGCTCGGCTTGGCTCGTTTATTTTATCGAGTTGAAAAGTTAAGCTCGAGCTCAGCTCGTAAAAAGTTCGAGTCAGCTCGAGCCGAATCAAGCCGGCTCGTTATTTTTTTATTTTCATATATATTCTTTCTAATATTTTTCTTTATTTTTGATTTTTCTAATATTTTAAAGACAGAAAGGCATATTAAAAATATTATATACATTAATGTTGTGTTTTAGGGTATTTTTATATGTTATTTAATTAATTACACGTAAAATGTAAATACTTTAACCCCCCCTCTCACATACTTCTAATTTTAATACAGTTAAATCTAAATTAATTGTTTTTGAACACCCCTAAACACAATACAAAATCTTTGAAATCTGATTAGTTCTTTACATTATTTAATATACACCTGCGTATTTGTTTGAAGTTAGATCTACAGCAGAATGGTATTCTTGTCCAGTGGAGAAAGATAAACTATCGCTTTTGCTCATATTTTCTATATGAGGAAAGTGATGCCGGATGGTGTAATCAGCTAACACTTTAATGATTTCAAGATCCTCTTTTCCTCTTGAAGCGTGTATTTGAAACGACCCAAAACGCAGAAAACGATTGTGCAACTCTGCACACAACCGCACCAGGTTCATCTTTTGAATTGCCGCTGCATTTACACACACAATAAACATGTCAAAAGCGTTCTACTTTTGGTGTCATCTTTAAAGGGAAATTCTAGAGTAAAATGTCATTTTTGTCCCTGAGATTTGGCCAGTTTTGCGACTTTCGTCCAAAGGTTTGTTTTTCCACATATCGACGGAAAAAAATGGATGGAATTAACAAGCCGGACGAAAATAGCAAGATTTCAAACTTTTTGGATCCAGATGCAGAAAAAAACCTTTGAATGAAAGTCGCAAAACTGGCCAAACCTCAGAGACGAAAATGGCATTTTACTCAAAATTCTTAAACTACATAAAACTTACTCATAAAACATGTCACGCATAACGTATTTCCCCGTTGTCACAAGACTAAGCGCACGAGTTGTCGGAATCCCAAGACTATGAATCGCTTCACTGCAAAGAAACTCACGTATACTACTACGAAGAACCGCTAAACCGTCAGCAAACCGGCTATATGGAGTCTTTCCAGCACCCTTTAGTTGAAGTTCCCACCTTTGGGACTTCGAGTTCACAAGCTCCCCTAGTGTGATGGCCCGCCCGTCGCCCAGTTGACCCGCCCACATTCCGAACTGATGCCCGCCGTAACATTGAGCATAAGGCAATCTGAAATCAACTTAATGTTGATACCTTTTAATTGTATACTTGTAATAAAAATTCCATTTAAAAGTAACAAGTGGTGCTTGCTGCTTACCCTCCTACTAAAGGGGATGCCCCGGAGAACAAAAGTGGGAAATCGGGTCTTTCAAATCTGTAACGCCAAGAAAAGTTTCAAGATTGTGACATAATTTCCAAAAAAGATATCACAGTAAATAATTGATTTAAAAGGTAAAGAGGAACTAACTCTTTATTATCTACATCAAGAATTTCTGCAACTGATTCTGACCATGCTACTAGTTGAGGGTTTTCCACTTGAACAGAAGGAGATGCTTTTGAATAACAGGCATGATGCACCTTAAATTTGTGAGTATATACAACAGAAACAACTTAATTAGAATCCAGAATGTGTGATCAAAAGGCAATATCTAACATAGGGATGTTAATCAGGTTTATTGTTTGGGTTTCAGTTATCAGGTTGGATATTTAGTGTAATTCTGGGTTTGTGAATATTTGTTCATTTTTAAACTTTTGGTTTACAAACTACAATTTTGGTCCGAAAGATTCCAATATGCTGTTTGGAAAGTTAATATAATTAAAGACAAAAAACATAACCATCATATAATTTGGAAAGTTCATATGTATTCACGAATTGTTCACAACAGACCATAAGTTGTACCGTTGTAGCTCTCAGCTCTGGTTATTCAGGTTTTTTATGTTTAAAGGTCTAACAAGGGCTGTAAATGAACCTAACCAAACGAAGCCTTGTACATGTTCGTTCGTTTAGAATTAAACTTGTTCCCAAACACAAACGAACATATACGATTTTAACATTCATAATCCCAAACACTAGACATAAGCACCTTGTTAAGAACTTGATAAAATAATCATAAACATAAAAATCCCAAAATAAAGGCATCAGTTAGATATAATAAGCATAAACATACTTATTCCAAAATAATGTTTCAAAGATCTAAGTTTCCAATGATCTTGTTTTAGAAAAGCGCGAAGTGCACAAAAGCGACAAGGTCAAAAATCAAAGCGCAAATCGCAAAAGCAGAGGGCTTTTCGTACGCGAGACGCAAAATGGTTATATATATTTTTTATATATCCTATATGTTTAAAAAAAAAAATTTAGCATCCCTTACCCAAAATATAGTTATAAATAAGGTTTAAATATGATCTAATGTATGAATCGCTTAAATATACAACCATTTTAGCTACATGTATAAGACCTTCTACAATAAGAGATTTTTCTCATTTTTAGAAGCCATGTAGGAGAGGGAGTGGTTAGGTGATGGAGAGAAGGTGTTGATTATTTTGTGGTGAAATATGAGAAAGAATTTGTGAGTAGGGGAAAGAAGAGATACGGGAGAAAGGAAATGTGTTTTTACGGCTGTGAGAGGGGCAAGAGAGAGAATTTTTAATTGGTCGGGCAATGCCAACATGGCACCCCAAAAACATCAAAAAATTGATGCTTATTGTGAATGCTCTAACAGTTTAAAGCACAAAAACATCTTCTGTACAAGAAGCACGCGCCTCCGTGGGAAATTTTTTTCCAAAAAAACTAGCTTTTATTGTGCTTTTTGTATAGAGCTCGCCTTATGTCACACAACTTAAGCGCGCTTAAGGCGCCCTTTTAAACAAAGCCAATGATTGAACATAAACTAAACTAAACAAATAAACGAACATGGACTCTGTTCATATTTGTTCATTTGATTAATCGAATAAAACTCCATTCCATGTCATCATCGAATGAACTCAAATGAACTTCCCGCCAAACCGTTGGCTGAACGTTCAGTTCGGTCTAACAAAAGTACCCAACCCTAATATAAAACCGTTTTCGGGTATCCGGATAACCCGACCCGAATATTCTATAATATCGGTATCTAATTCTAGGGTTAGAATAAAATGCATTTGAGTTCGATTCAATCTTCATCGATGAAAACAAAGACAAGAGATTAACCTGGCGTTGCATGACATCTGCGCGAAGATCACCGGGCAACTCACGAACGAACGAGTGATCCCAATTCAAATCCTCAAGGCTCAACTTCATTCGTTTGTTATTCTCATCGATCAAACTCTGTTTCTTTAACCCGTGAGTGACAGAATCAAGTGATAAACCGGAAGGTGTGTTCATGGAGACGGTGGTGGAGAAGGAGAACGACGTCGTGTTGCGGTGGAATTTGAAGAGTTTATGAAGGGAATATGATGGGCGGAAGGCGGTGTGAGTGGTTAAATGAGGAAGCATCGTTTGGGTTGGGAAACTTCCTTGGGAAAGAAAAGGATGAAGAATCAGGGTGAGCATTTAGGGGTTAAAAAAACCCGTTTTAGAACTGAAACCGAAAATAAATCGAAACCGGTTTTTCTAAAACGGGTTTTAGAACCGAACCATCTGTTGTAGACCTGTTAGGGATCTTGAACTTCGAAACCGGTTTTAAAACCAAAACCGGTTATAAAAAACCGGTTTAAACCGGTAAAAAACCGGGTTTTTTAAATAAACCGGTTAAAAACCGATCCTAACCGGTTGGACCGGTTATTGTTTTGATTTAAAAAACTCGGTTAGTAACCGAAACCGGTTATAAGAAAAAAAGGTTTTTGTTTTTGATGTAATAAACCGGTTCGATTAAAAACCGAAACCGGTTATTAAGAAAAACCAATTTGTACACCTCTAAGCATGGTGTGGTTCGGTTCGGTTATTGCCTGAAACCGAAATCATAACCGTATACTTTGGTTATTAAAAAGTTATAACCGTTTGGTTTAAGTTAATCGATTATTGACGATTAATGTGGTTTTGGTTCGGTCATTGGCGGTGGTTTTTTTCGTTGTTTCTAAAGTTGGGCTTTAAATGTGTGGGTCATGCAAAATTAATGGACAAACAATAAATATGCACAGTTAAAGCTTGTGGAATTATCAATTATATTTACTACAACACGCATACTGAAATCTAAAAACAAAAGTAACACGTGTAGACACATAGTGGCTCGAGCATTAGATTCAATGAGGTTGGGTTATGGTTAAACACTTAAACACTAACTTAAAAACCCATGGTCCTGTGGATTCGGCCATGTTTAAAAGATTTGGTTATTTTCGGTTAAAAAAATAAGATTAACTTTAACCAAACCGCAACAATCGGTTATAAAAAATACAAATAACCGACCCTTCGGTTAATGCGGTTTTCAGTTATTTTGGTTTGATTTTTTTGATTATTTGGGTTACGGTTTGGTAAATGTGGTTTTATGCTCACCCTATGATGAATTATAGAATAGGGAAAAATTCGAATAGGAAGTTTGGTTTAGTTAGAAAGTGTAGGAAGCAATAATAGAATGACATGTGGCAGATAATAAAAAACATAGAGATGGACATTTTAGTCAAACACAAATTACTTTCATATAACTCTAGATCTAAAAAAACCCAAATCCATGGTTAGAAAGTGTAGGAAGCAATAATTCGCATTGTGTTTTACTAAAAATTTGGTTGATTTTTGGTAATTTTGTAAAATGCAATGCTTCAATTATATCATTTGTTTATACACAAGTTACAACACCTACTGCTATTTATATTATTCTTTTTTCATAACTTATTCTTAAAGCAAAGCTTCAATCATCAGGGGTGGACCTACCTTATTGGTAGAGGTAGCTCCGCTACTTTTTAGCGCTCCGACGATAGTGTAAATTTTTTAAAAATTTGATATTTTTTTTATTTCGTTACTCCGTTTCTATAAAACGTTACCCCTACAAAGATTTTTTAGATCCGTCACTGTCAATCATCGAAAAATAAGTTGGTTTGTGGGAAGTTCTAAAACGTACTTCTTTTTATTATGGAAAATTTCAATATTTTCAATTCTATATTGTTTTCCATAGGTAAAAAACCACCTAGCCGCCACACATGACACTGTTATACGCATTTTACAACTTCTAATGTATATTTCTAAAACACAATAACACTTCTAGTTCACCACTATTTTTGTATTGTGTTTTATAAAACATACTAAATCATTATGTTTTATTTCATTACTGTAACATAATGATAAAACACATTTTTATTGTATTTTTAGTCTATCGTGTTTTAGAAAAAAACACATTTTATTGTGTTTTTGGGCCATTACATTTTAGGAAAAACACATTTTTTTTGTTTTTGGTCCATTGCATTTTTGGAAAAAAAAACACATTTTATGTGTTTTTGTTTCATTGCATTTTAGGAAAACACATTTTCTTGTGTTTTTGGTCTTTCGCATTTTACGAAAAACATTTTTTGTGTTTTTATTGCGTTTTAAAAAGAACACTTTGTTTTGTGCTTTTGATCCATTGTGTTTTACAAGAACACTTTCTTTGTGTTTTTTTTCCATTGTGTTTTAGAAAGAACATTTTCTTTTGTGTTTTTAGTAATTGCGTTTTAGAAAGAACACTATGTTTTGTGTTTTTGATCCATTGCGTTTTAGAAAAAAAAAACACTTTCTTTTGTATTTTTTATCCATTGTGTTTTAGAAAGAACACAATGTTTTATGTTTTTGATCCATTGCGTTTTAGAAAAAAAAAACACTTTCTTTTGTGTTTTTGATCCATTGCATTTTAGAAAGAACAATTTCTTTTGTATTTTAAGTATATTGCGTTATAGAAAAAAATCATTTTTTTTTTGTTTTTTGTCCATTGCGTTTTACGCATCTGGGTTATCGAATTTTTTTTCAAAAATAGTGTGCTCATTTTAAAGATAAAAAAACGCTCGTTTTTATGGCTCAATTTTTATAAAAAAATCATGTCGTATGAAAGAGTTATTAACGTTTAAAAACGGGGGGGAATTGGAGGAAAGATAAACTATAGCTTTGGATTGACTAGAGTATCCATGTACAAATCCACACGCCTCCTCTTTTTTGCTCTGTTTCACTTATTTAATTTTTACCCTTAGTTATAGATAGATGAACAAAATTACTTTCTATCTTTCGTATCCAAATAAACTTTCTATTATATTCTAAGCGTTATAAGATAATCGTCCCAACCCCTTCAGCTAATCATATTTTAGTGATGTGCTCATAGTTCAACATATTTCAACATTTCTTTTTTTCTAATCTTGGTTTAAAAAAAAAAGTTGTGTGGGCCACCAAAATTGGTTTAAATGGGTTGCACTTTTTTTCCGGTTAAAAAAAATTGTTTAGCCCATTAAGGTTGGATTAAATGGGTTGTTTGGATTGATCTGAGGTGACATGTTTCTATTACTTCTTGATGTGGGTTTATTGAATTTTGCTCTCTCATCCCTTCTCCTCTTAGCTAGTAACATTGTTATTTAGCCTAGTACTTCTTTGAAGGGACAAAGGGAGTGGATGCCGTACCGGATCGGTAGATGTGTCACCTCGGCACCACAAGAGAACACTACACCAATTCAATCTTGCCCGAGATGAGTGTGTCAATGATGATGATGTCGCGTGAAGTCGTGAACCCATGGGTGGTGTACAACCAAAGCATCTCAATATGCAACTCAAACAATTGAGAAGTTGAATGAATTAGAAAGAATGGGGTAGCGGCGCAACTTGTTGCCCGTCTGCCTGTCATTAGTCTGTAATCGTCTCTGTTTTAATATGAATGTATAAATTAGAAAGATTGATTATGTGGTTAAGAAATGGAATGACAAAAAAATTCATATGGTGTTAATGTGGAAAAGAGGGAGGAGTGTATAACACCCTTTTATATGATATTTTCCTTGTAATATTGTGATTTTGCATCAAGTGAGATGGTAACATTCAACTCTACAAAAATGTTTTATCTTGAATTTTCACTTATCCAGTTAACATTTGGATAAATATTTCATTTGCTAGAGGGACATCAAAGTTGTTAACTATGATTAGTCAGATTTTATTCACACATTTTTCTTGTCATGTTGTTATATAAGATATACATTATATGGTGCGGTCATGACCCAAATGACCACCATCATTCTCTATGTCAGTGTCATGTCACTCCACCCTCATCCACCAATCTAATCCACCACCTATATGGTGTGGACCATGACCCCTGCTATTATCCATCCATTATCCTCCCTCACCAATAGAATCTCCTAATAATTGAAAGATGGTCATGATTGTCATGGATTAAACCATGTGAACCATCATAGTTTGGGAAGGGGGACGATGTATCAGATAACCGTGTACCGCATGGTAATCCATGATCCAATCCACCACCCCATAATGTATTATTTACGTTACATTTTCAAATAAAGAATTCATCATAATTTCTACAGAAACAAAAACAAAGGTCTTGATTTCCTTCTTTGGCTTAAAATAATACAAATAATATTTATTTATAAACTATATTAGAAAATACATCAAAACACCACAACATTAACCATGGGTAGAGTCACAAGACTCGTGCTTCACGCCTATGAGTGTTTATGGTCCATTTAAACACTTAAAACCTAGTTGAACCTGTGTCTGGTTTGATTTTATAGCGTATTTGCTTCTAGTTTTTAAAACCGCCCTTTTCCCTTCAAACTGGACGAAATGGTTTGGTTTACATATCGATTCAAAGTTGTTTGGACCAAGCTAGATTAGATGATTGACTTGATCCAAGTAAACATATAATGTTGTATAGCCATGAAAATCTTCTTATTAGTTGCGTAAAAGTAATTATTCTTTTTTACTAAAAATTGTATTTAAAACCAATACAAACCATATAACTTGTTACAATGGTCACGCGTGAGGGGTTAGGTGAGCGGGTGTTTTGGGGTTGTGGTAGCTTAGGCAGGCGAAGGTTAGCAGTCGTCTAGTAAGCGTCATATGTGACAATATTAGAGGATAAATCCGGTTGTAGCATGAACCACATGTAGTCTAAGGAAAAAATCAACACGTATAATACTTCCCCAAAACTAATAAACGAGTAAAAAGAAATCAAAACCTTTTGTTGATGTTTTCACCTTCTGGATCACTTTACTTTATTTATTATTTCAATTTTACATATTTTGTAAATGATAGACTCATTTAGGATCACAAACTCGAACAAAAAGTTTTTGAAAAATTAATAAAAAAGGATAAGAGATGTCAAAGTTAATTCAGAAGTCTCTCAAATTATGTAAAAGAAAGTTAAAAATAAATTAGTTTACCCTTGATGATTAGTTTTATTGCAAAAGATATGAAACCCATTATTTGAGATTTTGGTGAATCAATAAACAATAGCATAAACAGTTGATCCAAACATATCCAACACATGTTCTAGATGAAGATCGAAACGTTTTTCACCCGACACTATCCAGCAACTTGGTGAAGATTTTACGACTTACATTTAAAAATCTTACACGATCAAGCTGTCACAATCTCCGTTTAACTTACAGACAACTTCGATATAAACCTACTAGCCGGAACTTCAAAAACTTTATTCTCACCACATACCTTCCAACTATACATTTTGCTAATGTTTGTCTGTTGGAACATAAAGATCTTTAAACAACGGGCTGTCAACCCCCACTCCCATTGCATTCAGCCCGTTGTCTACATATATAAGCGCACCCGTAACGGCAGAAGCCAACGGTGATGCCAAGAATGCCGCTGTGTTCCCCACCTCATCTGTTCATTTATTTCTCAAACTTAATATATATTTTGTATACGTTGTTTAATGATCAAAACAATTTTTTCTTGGGTCGGGTAAATATGGGTTTGGTCGGTTAATGGGTCAAATCAGATTTTTTTGGGTCGGGTATGATTGGTTGACCTGAAACACTTTCGCCCCACTTTTTTTTTTGTTTTCCAAAAATAATCAGTGTTAGATCTGAGTACAAAGTTTAAGTATATTAGTAATAAGCTGAAATTTTGAATATAACGATTTAGGAGGTATTATGGATAAAAAAACACTTCTGACTTTTGACCCGTTTTCTTTTATGCAATATTTTCTTTATAGATCTTTACCTAATTGAAACGTTGTAAATAACACATAACCCAAATCGACCCATTTATAAGCAAATGGTCCCAGTAGTAGGGCTGAAAACAAACCGAACGTTCAGCGAACAGTTCGTGAACCGTTCGGCAAGAAATTCGTTTGTGTTTGTTCGTTTAATAAATGAACAAACACGAACATGAAATTTCGTTCGTTTAGTTAAATTTCCGGTAACGTGTTCGTTTGGGTTTTTGATTGTTCATTAATGTTTTTGGTTTTATATTTTATTTAAATACTTAAAAAATCCAACAAATAAAATATGTAATAAGTATCAGGAGTAGAGTACATGGATGGACCCTGTGGTTTACCAAAACTTTGGATTTGGTCCCTAGCTTTCCAAAAGCACACAGATGGTCCATGTGGTTTGCACTTTGTAATGCATTTAGTCCCCAACTTTTTTCCAAAAGTACATCGACGATTCATGTGGTTTGCACTTTGTAACACATTTCGTCCTTAACTTGGACATGCTAAAACCATTAGATTTGTTGGTTGGGGACCTTATGCATTACAAAGTGCAAACCACAAGGACCATCATTGTACTATTAGAAAGCTAGGGACCAAACTCAAAATTTTGATAAACCACAGGGACCATCCGTGTACTTTACTCTAAGTATCAGTGTACTATATATTCTTTCGTGAACGCTTGTTAATGTTTGTTGGTTTCCATTTGTGTTCATGAACATTACTTTGTGTTCATCTGTGTTAATGAATGCTCGTTTGCGTTCGTTACCTATATGAACAAACGAACACGAACAAGTTCATTTCCTCAACGAACGAACGCGAACATAAAATCTTGTTCGGTAATAAGTGTTTATGAACAGTTCATGAACACATATTTCCTTAACAAACGAACGCGTTCGGTTTGTTTGCAGCCCTAGGTCCAAGATTGCCACCTTCTTTTCATATGAATTACCTGCAGATAGTGTTTTCTGTAGAGGTGCATTTGCGAAAGAGTAGTCAATCATCGTATCGATAAATCCAATTGCTTTAGCAGCACGGCTTCCAAGTGGACCTGAATTTTTTTAATTATGGGTATGATTCAATGTGATACAGGTGCAGGAATATAGTGTGCACTTGCAAGAATATGTTTATAGTAAAAAAAAATGAAAGAAAGAAGTGATAAAATCACCTGCGGATATTGTGTTGACCCTAATTTTATGTTTTCTTCCTGCTTCGAAAGCAAGCACCTAAACAAAAAAATAATAATAGACGGATGTTATATATTATATTATATAAGTAAGAGTAAAATGCCATCTTCGTCGCTGAGGATTGGCCAGTTTCGCGACTTTCATCCAAAGGTTTGTTTTTTCGCATCTGGATCCAAAAGGTTTGAAATTGTCATTTTCATCCGACTCGTTAACTCCATCCATTCAATTTTTTTGTTAAGTCAAGGGTATTAGCATCTTTTTAGACATTTTTTTATCAAACTAAAAACGCTATAAGAAATAAAGTCAATAGAGTTGGATCTTTATTTCTTATAATGTTTTTAGTTTAATAAAAATAATGTATAAAAGGACAGTAATACCCCTAGCTTAACGGAGAAAAAAGGATGGAGTTAATGAGTCGGATGAAAATGGCAAGATTTCAAACTTTGTGGATCCAAATGCGGAAAAACAAAACTTGGGACGAAAGTCGCAAAACTGGCCAAACCTCAGAGACGAAAATGGCATTTTATCTACAATTAATAATGAGTTGATAATGTAAAAGAAATGAAGATGACAAAAGAGCTCACTCTTGTGTCACTCTCGAGTGCGGCTTTTGCTGAACTCATACCCCCACCGTACCTGTGTTATATACAATACATGTACAAAACGGATCAAACAGGTTCAGTTAGTCACGTGTCATTTGTTGTACAGGCCGAAACAGTCGGGTCAGGATAGGTTCGGTTAACCCACAAACGCTTTTTTGTACAATTTTCAATATATTACAAAATAATTAAAGTATCTAACCCGTTTCAGAAAAACAAAAGTCAAATTGGCACATTCATAAGTAAATGGGGCAAAATTGCCACCCCTAGATGTGTGTAAGCATAAAACATAACTAGTAAAGAGTAAAGTACACGGATGGTCCCTGTGCTTGACCAAAATTTTGGATTTGGTCCCTGGTTTCCAAAAGTACACAGATGGTCCCTGTTGTTAGCACTTTGTAATGCATTTAGTCCCCAACTTTTGCCAACTGTACATGGGTGGTCCTTGTGGTTTGCACTTTGTAACACATTTAGTCCCTAACTTGGACCTGCTGAAACCTTAGTTGGGGACTAAATGCGTTACAAAGTGCAAACCACAGGGACCATCCATGTACTTTTGAAAAGCTAGGGACCAAATCCAAAGTTTTGGTTAACTACAGGGACCATCCGTGTACTTTACTCATTAGAAAATGACTTAGGAAAGGGAACATACCCGGGAATTATCCTCTCAGAAGCAATATACGTAAGCGATATTGACGAACCACCTATGGAAGCCCCAATCATCAGTAACATGTAAAAAAACACGTGATACATAATAACATATATACTAGAACAAAGTTACAAAATATCATATGTAGTAACAAGTTGAATACCGGGGTTCATAATTGGAAGAAAATGTTTGAGCAAAGAAACATAGGAATAACTAGACGCAGATACCGCAGCTAGATAACCTTTTCGGGATGTTTCCAACAGCGGCTTTGTGACCTAATCATGTATTATGCATTTGCTAGGTAAGAAAATAAAGTTTACAGTCAATGTGATATATCTAGGTTCATGAACGGGTCAACTGGTCAACCTCTGGCCCATTGGCAAGTGAGTGCACCAAAATATCGATACTACCGAAATCTTGCTTTACTGATTCTGCAACTTCCTGTACTGTCCAGTTACTTGCTCCAGCATAACGTTTATTGGTTTTAATCTGCATAAATTCACATCATACAAGTCAATGATAAGGCTTTTTAATGTCTGAACACTTCCTTACGACAATAATAAAATATATATATGTATATACTACTAACATCTTCGGGTACATCCTCAGGGTTATCAAAGACGGCATCCAGTGGATAAACTTTAGTAATCTCCATCAAAGAATTATCTGGCAACCTGAAAGATGACGTTCTTCGTTATAAATTTCCATTTGTAATTGTAACCAAGTTGAAAAAAAGTTAATATCTTACACCCGTGATTCATCAAATTTACCCCTGCGTAGACTCATTTCAAATATGTTTAAGGCCTACATCAAAAGATCAATATAGAAAAAATAGATATTTTGGGGATAAGATGACAAGTATTTTAAGATTCAGCTAGAGTGCCACATAAGTAGAGATGGCAAGATGGGCGGGTCAGACGGGTCGGTAAGAGGGTCCTATAGGTCATTTTTAGTATAGTTCGGAATTGCTGGCGGGTTGGGCTTGCCCATAGACACTTTTTGTTTGTTTCAAATACACACAGGGGTTAGGGTAAATGATAACTCCCATGAGTTGTGATAACGTAGAGAAGACTGCCAAAAAAAGGTTTTTTCGAAATTTTGTTTTACCAAAATTCTTCAAAAAAAAACAGTTTTTGTTTATTTACACTAGCATAAAATTCCTTACAGTGGGTGTAAATGTTGATGTCAGCAGTTTTTTACAGTGGTGTAAAAAGACTAAAAACACCGCTCGGGGATTTTTTTTACAGGGGTCTTTGTAACATGTTCATCTACATTTGTGCAAAAAAACGGGGGCAAAACTCAAACGGGAAATCGGAGTTCTCTAAGTTCTCACAACTCAGGGTGTTTAAAATACAAATAGCTCTTAACGTGCGACGGTAGGAGACCACCAAATAACGTGTGTAATTATGGTCAACCCAACCCATGCGTAATTATGCAAATAACGTGCGTAATTGTGTATATAACGTGCGTAGTTATGCAATAACGCGTAATTATGCAAAGTAATTACTATTGTGCCACCGCGTTCAATTGAAGGCCTACATTAGATCGATGTGCGGTTGAGATGCTCGCGTATGTATCGCACGATAAGGTGGTCTTGTACGTTAATCGGCCTTTGTATATGTATATACAACTAATGTGTTAAGTTTACTACTTTACTTACAGGCACCCATGTTCCAACAAGAATTTCAGCACCTGCAGCCGCTAACGATTTTGCAATAGCCCAACCATATCCATTGTCATCAGCAACACCAGCAATAAACGCCCTTTTACCTTCACATTGGAATTAACATATAACACAACCATTAGAACACCATTCATTCAGAACTACGATAATACAAGGATCCAACCTTTTAAATCAATGGACAGCTGGGAAACCGACTTGCTTCCAGAAGCTTCTGACATCGACCTCGTAACGAACTTTTGAAACCTAGGACGACTTGTTGTGCACTTATGCTTAATATTTAGCACCGATGACAGATGAGAAGAGCTGGTAAGCTTAGATGACAAAATTCTATCGGATTCATGAACAAAAGTTGCCATTGTAGCCCGAGAGTTCTTTGTGTAAGAAAAATGGACGGCCTTACTGCAGTTATTTGCAGGGCCGATGCACCAACTGCCATCATTTTCGGTATATGCAATCTAGCAAGGACAACAGAAATGAAGTTGAAATTTTGCACGAGATAGAAAGAATATTCAAAACTAGACACAAATTTTATTCACTATTGTATTCTCGCATTATATTCGCTGATCGAGCAGACAACAAGAAGCTGGAATATAAAGTGCACAGCGTTTTTCAAACGGTGCTTAACTCTTAGAAGTTAACATTTGGTTCAAATATTATTGCGAAAATTTTAGGGATAATGTAACCTAATGCAAGGTTAACCTGCATTTCCAAATTCAAATATTATATATAGGGCTGCAAACGAACAAAACGTTCGACGAATAGTTCGTGAACCATTCGGCGGCGGGAAGTTCGTTTATGTTCGTTTATCAAACAAACAAACATGAAAAAGAAATTTTGTTTGTTTAGTTAAATGAACGAGCATGAACAGAGGCCTTGTTCGTTCATTTATGTTCGTGAACGTTCGGTAACATGTTCGATAGTTCATTAGTGTTTTTAGTTTTTATACTTTGTTTAAATACTTTAAAATTCCGAAATAAAATATTTAACAAGTGTCAGTGTATTATATATTTTGTTCATGAACGCTTGTTTGTGTTCGCTTGTTCCATTTGTGTTTTGTTACATACCAAACGAGAGAACTCAACCCAAAAGACTAATCTGGTGGGTGAGAGCCCATTTGGTATATAAACCCCACGTTGGTTGCGCATACAACTGATGTGGGACAAGTCCCATACCTTGCAATGGTTTCAGTCCATAACATGTTCATGAACATTAGTTTGTGCTCATTTGTGTTCATCAACATTCGTATTTGTTCGTTGCCTAAAATTAACAAACAAACACAAACGAACACGAACAAGTTCATTTCCTTAACAATCGAACACGAACATAAAATCTCGTTCAGTAAGTGTTCATGAACAGTTCATGAACACATATATTATTGCAAAAATGTTAGGGATAATGTAACCTAATGCAAGCTTAACCTACATTCCCAAATTCAAATGTTATATAAGAATATTACAAATATTTTAACCTAATGCAACCTTTTCGCACATAAATTAGGCCTATTAAAGTGGATAAATCCTACAAAGTTCAGTTTCAACATAATTTCGAACTTTCCATACAAACTATACAACAAAATCAGCAAATTGTGACACGTAAATTGCACGAAATCAAGCTCGTACACGAAGAATCCGATGATTATGAACCAACAAACGATATACTGACTAAATTGAACAGAATTTTGGTTCAAATGTAACCTAACACAAGCTTAACCTACATTTCCAAATTCAAATGTTTTATAGGAAAATTACTAACAATGTAACCTACGGCAAGCTTTTCAAACATAAATCAAACTTACTAAAGTGGATAAATCCTACAAAGTTCAGTTTCAACATAATTTCGAATTCTCCATACAAACTATACAACAAGATCAGCAAATTCTGACACGTAAATTGCTCGAAATCAAGCTCGTACACGAAGAATCCGATGATTATGAAACAAAAAACGATATACTGACTAAATAGAACAGAATTTCGGTTCAAATTGTTAGCGTTTAAACATGTGTACATTATAGAAAACTTGAATTTAAAGAGTAACTGAATGAAATTGAGTGTTTGAGAGTGAGCTTACTTTGCAGATTGGCAGAGCTCAAAGGTGGATCTGTTGTTGTGTCTGTCGCTGTGTGCAGGTGAGGTTAAAAAAGGGTTGCTTTTAGCAACTGGATTGGGCCACGGATTGGGCTTTTGAAGAACTAAGAAACTAAAAAATGTAAGAAAGATCAAATTAGAGGTGCAAAAATCAGGTTTTTGTTAAGGCCCGGTTTCGGCCGGTTCTAGGTATAATCGGGTATTGGAAAACTGGGTATTAAGAGGTACCGGTAGGGTCGCGTACGGGTATTAAAGAGAAAAGTCATACCCTATGTACGGTATAATCGAATTCGGGTATAACCGGGTATTAACACCCGATTTTAAAAAATAGGCTTTTTTATTTTACATAAAATAAATGCGTTTGGAAATTAAGTTTGGTTTGTAATTTGTAAAAGTAATTAAAAACAAATTACAATAAATTAAATTCATTTTAATAGAAATTATTTATTTTATTATATGTATTCTTAAAAAACTTAAATATAAAAGTTTCAAAATAAACATAAAAATATATCTTAAAAATTTGGGTATTCTATCGGGTATTAAAAAAAACCGGTATCTTGTATTAAAAAAAATCCGGTATCGGGTATAGGATGTAACTTTCGGGTATAGGGTATGACCGGTTCTGGGTATTTCGGGTATAAATCGGTACGGTTTCGGTTACGGGTATTGAGCTCAAAATGTATACCCTATCCATACCCTACGGGTAGGGTTGGGTTAGTTTACGGATATACAATACTCGGGTACAAAAATAACCGGTTTTTGGTTTTTTTATCGGGTCCGGTTCTAGGTATGGGTTTTTTGTGCACCTCTAGATCAAATGTGTAATCCAACTAGAGTTGCATAAACTCATTGGTTTTCATAGTCGGTTTGGTTAATCAGTTATGGTGGTTAATTTCACTTTTTATTTTAATCGGTTAATGATTTAGCCAGTTATTGTTTTAACTAGTTTGGTTAATTAACCGTTTTTTTTTACTTTCTTTTGACTTTTTGGGTTTTTTTTCAGTTAACCGGTCTACCGGTTAAAAATGATTAATAATCGGTTCCTATACTAATATCTATTACCAGTTACTAATTGGCGGTTAAAATTAACCACAAACCAGATAATGTTCTACTGGTTGTAGTTAATAACCGGGTCCGGATAATTAACCGGTGTTTTTGCCCACTTCTCATCATCATCATCATACTCAGTAAATTCACAGATAACAAAGCTAAGGTAGGGTCTGATAAGGGTAAGATGTAGACAACCTTACCTCCCGTATGAATAGAGAGACTGCTTCTAGTAAGATCCTCGACTTCATAGCAGTTTTGCATCAAGCCTTAAACATAAGGCACATAACACTTAGCAAAGGGGATAAAGGCCGGTTAGTGCATGTAACCTCTTGTCTCTCGGCTATCAATGTCACCATATGATGCATGATTAACCGTTCTCCGCTTTTAACATTATTTTCAAGAAATTATAAAATAACATTAAAATTAGTGCAATTTCACTTTCGCCCCAGTGGGCCGCACCAATATACATTATACGTGCACACTTCAATCGGGGCCCAGATTACTAATGGAATGGAAGGAAAGTATAAAATATTTGTGTTCTAGAATTTCATTAAAGAAAAGAAATTGAAGGAAAATCCTCTTATAAAACTTTTAATTCAAATCGGAAGAAAGCGAAAGGAAAACAAGTGTAAAGTTTTTGCATTTACAATTTTACCCTTCCACTTAACTTATCATTATAAACTCCAACAATTTCAAATTTGAAGGAAGCGAAAGGAAAACAAATATAAAGTTTTTCCATTTACAGTTTTACCCTTCCACTTAACATATTATCATAAACTCCAACAATGGTATAATTGTAGAATAACCGGATTAGAACCGCTTCTTTCCCGCTCGTTATCTCTACCGGTGCATGATGGAAATATAATAACCACTTTACACTTTACACCCCTCAACATATTCCATTTTATAGCTTAAAACATTGTCAATTTTCTTCAAACTTCACATTTTTGCTTCAGAAACGATCACTCAACCGCTTACTCACTTGATTCTACTTCCTTCAAATGAATCCAGATGGAATCATAAAAACAACGATGGTGAACATTGACAGGCTGATGTCGACAACATCTGCCATGTCACCAAACCAATGCCACGTCATAAAAAGCAAAGTCAGCTGCCACGTTAGATGCCATGTCACCACACAAGTGCCACATTTCAGCAAAAAACTAATTGGGTTAGGGTTTAGTTAGTTTGGGAATGTTATCGGTCAATAAATTGAAGCTGGTTGTGATGTGATGCAAATCAAAAGTTAGAAATATTATCGATCAATTGATGAAAGTTTGAGTTATTAAAATTCAATACCCTAATCTTTAAAGAAAAACAAGTAACAAGTTTTACTAGGAGGCCCATGGAGGCCCAATATGTGATAGATTCGATTCAGGCCCGTACAATTTTTATTCATAAAACTTTTTGACTTTGACCAAAATTACAACAATATCACAGATCCATTATCGTGGATCTCGCACTTTCCCTTTGGGGTTTTTCATCGAACACCTTTCGAAACCCTAAAAAAACCCTTCGTTCTCATCCTTCAATGGAGTTTGGCGCCAAAAAACGAAGTCGGCCGGCCGGCAGCTTCAACGGCAACGCCGGATTCAAGAAATCTAAACAAGGTTAACATTGCAACTCTTTTGTTTCATCTAGATCTAGGGTTTCGAACTTTCGATTCGGTTTTAATGCTTTTAAATTCGTTTTTTCGTTGGATTTTGTGTGTTCGGTTACGTATCTGTCATGAATGTTTGAAACTGTTGTTGACACTTGAAAGTTGATTCCAGCTGTATGTTGTTTTGTTGATTTTTATACAGTTTTATTTGAATGAAGTAGATGTAAGTAATTAAGTAGTTAAGTGATTGTTTTTGTAGCAAATTGTGCAAGCATGAGGAGAATTGGCGATGAGTTGGTTCAAATTTTAAAATATTTTAATCAATGTGTCATGCATATGTGAGACTGTTGTTGAAATCAGCTGGTTAGAGTTAATCTTTGTTATTTTTTGTGATTATATTCGGTTTCATTCGAACTAACAAGAATTAAGTGGTTAAGTAGTTAAAGTAATTGTTTCTGAACCAGAATTGTGAAGTCTGAGGGAAATTGACAATGAGTTGGTTGGAATTTTTGATAAAATGTTTAATTTATGGTCATGAATATGTAAATCTGTTGTCGAAATTAGCAGGTCATTGTTCATAGTTGTTATATTTTTAATTTTATCCAGTTTTATTCAAACAAAGTGGAGTTAAGTGATTGTTTCTGAAGTAAAATTGTGAATTGTGAAGGAAGATTGTCAATGAGTTAGTTGGAGATTTTTTGATAGAATGATTAATCTTTGGCATGCATATGTGAAACTGTTGTCGAAATCAACCGGTCAATGTTCACTATTGTTGTTTTTAGGATTCTATCTGGTTTCATTCGAAGGAAGTAGAATTAAGTGGTTAAGTGATCGTTTCTGAAGCAAAATTTTGAAGTCTGAGGAAAATTGACGATGCTAGTTGGAATTTTTATTAAAATGAATAATCTGTCATGAATGTGTGAAACTGTTGTTGAAATCAGCCGGCAATGTTCATTGTTGTTATCTCTATGATTCCATTCGGTTGTATTTGAACGATGTGTAGTTAAGTGATTCTTTTTGAAGCAAAATTGTGAAGTATGATGAAAATTTACAATGAGTTAGTTGGAATTTTTAATAAAATGATTAATCTTTGTCATGGATATGTGAAACTGTTGTCGAAATCAGTCAGTCATTGTTTGTCGCTGTTTTTTCTATGATTCTATCCAGTTTCACTTTAAAGAAGTATAATTAAGTGATTCAGTAATTATTTCTGAAGCAAGATTGTAAAGTCTGAGTAAAATTTGACAAATTTTAATAAAATAATTAATCTGCTGCAACAGACATGGAATCGTTTCAATCTGGTTTAGGAAGCAAATCGAAGCCTTGCACAAAGTTTTTCAGGTTAAAATTCTAACTCGGCTAAAATCAATGGTATAAAGTTAATTATCCATATTTTGTAATGTTATTTTTCTATAAATTTAACCGAAACTATATTACTACACGGTCCTTCGAAAACGATGTATCATCTGGACTAATGTCTTGGAAGTTAAAATTTTGATACAGGTAATTCTTCTCATAATCAAGATAACAAGTTAACAACCATGATAACAAGGAGTACAGAACAGAACTACAGAATTGGTTGTTTCATGAAAGCATTGAACAATAAGTACATGATACACAATACGTATTAATACGGCTCACACAAATCTTGATATCTTTATAACTTCAAATTTATATTTTTCAAACCATTTGGCAAGTAAAATTACATGGTATACTTGAATCATTAAGCACAATACACGATACATAAGTTGGGGAAGGTTAACATACAAGACCGCCTTATTGTGTGAAGCGTACGCGAGCATCTCAACCGTACATCTGACCTATCCTAGGTCTTCAATTGAACGTGGTGGCACAATTACTCATGGGTTGGGTTAAACCCTAATTACGCACGTTATAAAAAATCAAAACACGCATGCCACGAAACAGAAATTTACGCATGCTAAACTCAAAATTACGCATGGGTTGTTTCAACCTTAATTGCGTATGTTATATGCTTAATAATTAAGCACGTTATAGGGTGGTCGCGGACGGTCGCATACGTTAAGGGACTTTTGTATTGTAAACTTTCTCTACACAAGTTTTGTAGCTATTGGATGCGGTATATACTATAGGTGTATTTGATCTTTATAAGATATTTAGCATGTTCATTTTAGTCACTTTTGGTGTTCTTTCTATCACATGTGCTTTTATGAAGTTTCTATTAAACATGATTTTATGATTACTTTTGACACAATCTTTAATCTTTCATGTGAATGTTTAATATATGCAGCACTTCGGGTTGTCCATTCGGTGAGGGATGCCACTTTTCACATTACATACCCGGTGGGATCAAATCTGTCAATCAAATGACAGGTGGCAATCCCGCAATGGCGGCAACCATCAGAAACCCCATACTACCACCGTCATTCCCAGATGGTTCATCTCCGCCAGCTGTCAAAAGCCGGTTATGCAACAAATACAACACCGCAGAAGGATGCCGGTTCGGTGACAAGTGTAACTTCGCACATGGAGAATGGGAGCTCGGAAAGCCAACAGTCCCGGTTCCATCTCACCATGAAGACCCACGTGCTATGGGACCCGCACCTGGAAACCGTTTTGGCGGTGGTGGGCCCCGGATGGATTTTAATCCGGCAGCCAACCATGCAGCTGCCGTAGGCTTCGGAGCCTCTGCAACTGCTAAGATCAGCGTTGACGGTTCACTTGCTGGACCAATCATTGGTAAAAACGGAGTCAACTCTAAGCAGATATGTCGTTTGACCGGAGTCAAGCTTTCGATAAGAGACCATGAGTCGGACCCGAGTCTTAAGAACATTGAGCTTGAGGGGACGTTTGACCAGATCAAACAAGCGAGTCAGATGGTTCGTGAGCTTATAGTGAGTATAAAGTTGGCTTCTGGACCACATGCACCACAAAAGAGCTTTGGCGGGGGTTCGGCTAACTTTAAGACTAAACTGTGTGAAAACTTTGCGAAAGGGTCTTGTACGTTTGGTGAAAAGTGCCATTTTGCACATGGTGCCGAAGAGTTGCGCACATCAGGTGTTTGATGTTTTGAGTTTTGACCCTTTATAATTTGTTTAGAACATGATCTTGTTTTGCAATCTGAGATGTCATGCGTTAGACAGTGATGACTTTTTAAGGCGTTTGTTTAGGTTTCATTTTCTTTTACAGTTTCACTATTAGAAGTTTGTTTTAGTTTATTTATTTTTACTGTAGTATGTGTGTTGCTATAATTGTGTCATGAATGAGGCATCTCAGTTTAGAAATTTTTGAACTTCAGTATGGTCTTTAAAGTCGACCTTTATCTGGTTGGACTTTAGAATATAAATTTGGAGAACTTGCTACAGATGGTATGTTGTTGGCATACAAATACTTAAAATTTTGAAATCGCCAAAATTTTATGTAACAAGCGATCGAACTGAACTGGTTATTGGCAGTGCACGGTGGTGCTCGCCAAATATATGTCGCACATGGCAGTGCAAGATTCACAGCTTACCATAAGTATGCTGCTATGCATCCGGCATATGGACACCTCTCAAACCTAAACTTACACACATTGAAGATGGGTATGCGTGTGTTTATACATATCGACACTTCTGTGAATTAGCAAAACGCTCCGAAATCGTTGATCAATTTGAATGGGAGTCTTACGTTTTTGAGCGTGTGGAAGCCGTTGGTCACTTGAAGATAAAAATCACACATAGACTGAAGGCTGTGGGTGTTTCTAGCAGAAATCTACAGAGTCAATAAGCAGTTTTAAGTAAATAGGGATTTTTACAGAGTCAATCTCGATTAACCTCCACCCCACCATCGGGATTTTTACAACCATGGTTAAATTATAGATATGGTTCCAAAGTCGTAATTTCTACGAGTTTGGTTTCACCAGATGCTGTTTGCTTTCAAAAATGGTCCATTGCTGCATTGTTAAAGTTAACATAACTACTTTATCCTTATAAAATGTATAAATCAGGCTACTAATGACTTCATCTTTTTGAAGGTCTTCCAGTACAAGGATCAAAATTTGCAGGATCTCAAATCCCAAAAAAAACATAAGAATCAATACGAAACGAAGCACAACAACATAAATATTTGATTTTTCATCATCAAACAATTTAAATGTCAGTTAGCCTTCTTCCTTTTCTTAGACTTGTTCTTTGCACGAAAGTTTCCTTTCCGTTTCAACGATTTCTCAAACACCTTCTGCTTCTTTTTTCCTTGTTTCGGAGTTGCACGCTTCGCTTCAACATCCTCTGTTTCATTCAAATCTTCATCATCATCACTCATTGATTCATCTTCATCGGAACTAAGAACAAAGTCCTCCACAACATCTTCATCACCATCAACCGCCTTTTTGCCGCCCTTTGGTTTCTTTCCCTTTTCCTTTTTATCCTCTTCGAGATTCTTAGCCCTGTAACTCAACAACCGGCTTGGATTAATATTAAGGCGGAAATATTTAGTGGGTTATAGATAAAAACGAGTTTTGTCAAAAAATGGTAAATTCCCCCATGCACTACGGCGGGAATCCACCTGGTATCGGTTGAGTTCGTTATAATATTGATACAATACCGACACTCAATATAGCAGCCGAACAGAAAAACTGCAAAAGTTAATACCAACCGACCATCGGTATAAATTAACGAACACGAGTTAATTAAAGTATACGGGTGCGATTAAAAGTTAAAAAAGAACACACAAAAACCACAAAAGGGCTCATTTTAGCGTATACAGGGGGCTCGTTTTAGCAAAGGGATATGGTGCATGTTAGCACCACCTCACTATTTACATGCATGACCTATGTTATATATATATAATAATGGTGATTGTAGTACGGGTTGGATGGATTGGGTCGGACCCACAAAACGCTTTTTATTCAACTTTTTATATTTTATTAATAATTAATGTGTTAACTATGATAAGAAAAATTATATTGTTACAATAACAATCTTATAGTTTATGAATGAAGTTGTATGCATTGATCAAATGCGTATAACGTAATTAAAAAAAAAACTATAAGATTGTTATTGTAACAGTATGGTTTTTCTTATCGTAGTTAACACATTGATTATTTATAAAATCTAAGAATTTGATAAAAAGTGTTTTGTGGGTCGACCCAATCCATCCAACCCGCACTAAAATCACCATTTTTGACAAAACTCGATTTGATCCATTTCCTCTTTAGTTAAATCTATTAGGTTAACATAACCCATATCAACCCGTTTGTATACTAACGGGTCACAAAATAACCGCCTCTAGAATTATATGATTGAAAAAAGAAACAGAGACAAGTGGAAAAAGTGCGTACTTGTGGTCCCCACTCGGTAACCATGAAGAACTAAAGACAGCGGCACCATCCACACCCACATCCACATCGGCATCCAGATCATCGTCATTGTCGTCATCATCATCATCATCACGGTTTGCTCTCTTCTTACCAAAGATTGATGCTTTTTCGCCCACAATTACACTGTAAACACATACACCACACCAAATCTTTAGCAACACCCTAACTTTGATTTCTAACATACCATTAAAAACTCTCAAAAACGTGATTTCTTGAAAAGAGTAAAGTACATGAATCGTCCATGTGGTTAACCAAAATTTTGGATTAGTCCACGGATGGTCCATGTGGTTTACGCTTTGTAACGCATTTAGTCCCCATATAACAAATCTAGAGGTTTCGGTAGGTCCAAGTTAGGGACTAAATGTGTTACAAAGTGCAAACCACAGGGATCATCCATAATCTTTTGGCAAAAGTTTGGGACTAAATACGTTACAAGGTGCAACCATAGGGACTATCCGGGTACTCTTGAAAATCTATAGAAACACCCAAATGTGATCACTTGCAAGCAATTTACATAATTTTAGCGTCACCGAGAAATGTGTATTATTGTAACAATACGAAACTACAAAAGTGGCGGTTATACGAACCTTGACTCATTCAATGAGTCGTTTCTTTGTTGTGCTTTTTGGCGCAACGTGGCGGCATATTTAGACAAAGGACTCAAGCCCTTCTTTTTCTCATCCTGGTACAAGTCAAAAATCATTTTGTTAGTGCATAATGTGTTCGTTCGTTACTGTACGAATAAGCTAGATTGTAAACGATTTATAATGGTCCATTCGCTTAAAATGTCAAGCGAATGAGGTCCATTCGTTTGACAGGTGACAAACGAATGTGACATTTGATTAAAAGATTCAAATGAATGTGTCCCATAAATGAGATTTCACATACATGTATTACAAAAGTTGTAGTAGATATGAAAATTTGAATCGTTTAACTAATGATTTAAGTTTATATATATTTAACGAGTCATATGGATAGAAAATCGCCCAAACTGTATTCAAATGCTCACATCACTCCAAAACAATTTATTCGAAAAAATATAATATTCTTTTAGAATATACTTTCTCCAACACATTAAATATTAAATATTTTAATAATATTATAAAATATATGGAGCTTAGAGAATGCATCCATACCTCCATAAATGATGATGCAGCAGGATCATTTGCTGAATACGAAATCAACATACGTTTTTTGTTGGTAAACTCAGAGTTAGCCTCAATCTGCACGATAAAACAACCAAAACGCTAATTCCGATAATCCACCGGTAACAAGAAACACCACCAAACAAACAACGTTGGCTCACCTCACGAATTAATTGCCTCATGTCACGACGAAATCTCTCAACTTTCGTAGATTTGCAGAAATTACGCAAACGAACAGCAGGAACAAAAGAAAGCTCGAAGAACGCAGGCGAATAGCTCCATTGTGATAAATGTTCAGCTAGTTCTTCCATAACGGAGTTAACACATGCTTCTTGAAAAGATCGTGTCTTAATAGTTGCCTTGCTAACCTAAACATTGAACGAACATTTTGTGAACCGTTCGACGAGAAGTTCGTTTGTGTTCGTTCATTTAATAAATAGACGATTACGAACAAGACTTGTCCGTTTAGCTAAATGGTTAAATGAACGAACATAAACAGAGGACGCGTTTGTTCATTTATGTTCGTGAACGTTCGGTATGTGTTCGTTTATGTTCGATAGTTCATTAGTGTTTTTAATTTTTATATTTTATTTAGATACTTCAAAATTCCGATATATAAAGTATTAAATAAGTATCAGTGTATTATATAGTGTATTATATATTCTGATCATGAACGCTTTTTGTGTTAGTTTGTTTTCATTTGTGTTCATGAACATTCGTTTGGATTTGTTACCTAAATGAACAAACAAACACCAACGTTTTTGTTCATTTATGTTTGTGAACGTTCGGTACGTGTTCGTTTATGTTCGATAGTTCATTAGTGTTTTTAATTTTTATAGTTTATTTAGATACTTCAAAATTCCGATGCATAAAATATTAAATAAGTATCAGTGTATTATATATTCTGATCATGAACGCTTTTTGTGTTAGTTTGTTTTCATTTGTGTTCATGAACATTTGTTTGCATTTGTTACCTAAATAAAAAACGGACACCAAAACGTTCATTTCCTTAACGAACGAACACGAACAGAAAATCTCGTTCGATAAGTGTTCATACGTTCGTTTGCATTTGTTCACACGAAGACGAACACGTTCACTTCCTTAACGAACAAACACTAACAAAAAAATCCCATTCGGTAAGTGTTCACAAACACTTTGTGAACACGTGTATTCTTTAACAAAATGAATACGCTCAGTTCCTTTGCAGCCCTAAAAAAGTCAAATTAAT
The DNA here is from genome assembly GCA_947069175.1 of Scalesia atractyloides. Taxonomy (NCBI): domain Eukaryota; kingdom Viridiplantae; phylum Streptophyta; class Magnoliopsida; order Asterales; family Asteraceae; genus Scalesia; species Scalesia atractyloides. The sequence continues at coordinate 89,207,478 of CAMTDV010000001.1, forward strand.
AAAAAAGTCAAAAGGGTACCCTTAAAATAGAGCGCAAGTCAACGGCTTGCCCAACACCGCCAGTAGGCGGTTTATGCAACTCTTTCATATCCAGCATGTCTGTAAGCAACACAGCAACTGGAATAAACGTATTTGTAGCAGCAGCGATCTGATTTAGCATCCTAATGCACCGTAATCTGAGCGGAAGATATCGTGCAGTGGGGACCAATCGAACAACGCCCGAAATTATTTGAGTTAATGGATAAGCAAGTGGTTTAAAATCAGCTTCTAAACCGTATGTGCATATGGCCCCGGTCCAAAGCTGAAGGCAATTCATGTACTTCCATTCGTAAACTTTCCTGAATATTTCCTGTTAAAAAATAGCAAATATAAGATCATTTAATTTTGAATAATCAGAAAAATTGAACTGTACTGAAACTGGTTGTCCGACCATTTGGATGTGTTTTATTGTTTAAAATTGTAATTTGTAAGAGTAAAATGTCATTTTCATCCCAGAGGTTTGGCCACTTTTGCGACTTTCATCCAAAAATGTCCAAAAAGACAAAGATACCCCTGACTTAACGTTAAAAAATGGATGGAGTTAACGTATCAGATGAGAATTGCAAGATTTAAAACCTTTTTGATCTAGATGGAGAAAAACAAACCTTTGGACGAAAGTCGCAAAAGTGGCCAAACCTCAAGGATAAAAATGGCATTCTATAAACAGATAATCAGCTCTTTTGAGGGTGTGGAAATTTTTTAACCATTAAAGAAATGACAATAAAATGAAAAAAAGGATACCTTTCTTTTGGTGGCATATGCCTCACGTAAGATCATAGCTAATTGGCGTATGAAAACGAATGCATGTTGATACGCAGATGGAAGATCCACCCTAAAAAGCTCATTGACACAATTTCCGAGAAATTGTACGTGTTGAAGTTTAGTCGCATTTACAAAATGGCAGTTCAAAACATATGCTTTGTATATCCCTTTGAAACATTCATCTACACAATCGGATCCAAGCCGAACGCATATATCTCTTAGAAACAGTAAAGAAACTATCGGTAACGCACCACCGCCGGTACCCCAGAAATGAAGAACCACCTGAAAATTATAAAAAAAACACGAAAGGTAATGGATAACAGAAAAAATGCAAAACGGGCTAATTTGATGACGGGTCAAAATGAGTATTTTCAAACATAAAGTCAAAATGAGCCGGTTTGGGAACGTGACCGTTAATGCTTTTGTCTACTTTTACGCATGGTTGTAAAATCCCGACTAGCCTTCGATTAGTCGCTGATTAATCGCTAGTTGGAGGTTCACTGAGTAATTTTTATCTAATCGGCCAACTAATCAGTAAGCGGTCAACAGCGGTCAAATCCAGTCCTAAGTCCTAGCTGGCCAAAAATCAGTGGCAGCCTAGCGACTTCGGCCAAATTCCAGCCAGATTCTTGACCAAATCTGTAAATTCCGGCAATTAATCTTATCTACTAAAAATTATGGGTCGAAGAAGATGTTGAAACATGCCTACTAAAAAAATACATATAAAGATGTGTGTGTATACATATAAAACTAAAAGTTACATATAATATCCCAATCCAGTTAATCCCTATTAATCCCGAGTAATCGTTAGTCAGTACCACACCGACCGACCAACGCTTAGTGATTCTTACAACAATGCTTTTACGTATTTCATAAATGACTGGTAATTAAAATACAGTCAATAGAATATACAAACATGAAGTGTACCTTTATATACTTTCTTAGTAGACTTGGAAAAGCGGCAAGAAATAAAGACGAAAACTTTAAACGTCTTAATGTAAAAGCAACCATATCGGTGTCGGTCATTTGATTCAAAACATGAAGCGCATTACCAAGATACGCCTTCACTAAATGATTGTAATTTTTCCATGCGCGCGTGTTCATCAAATCGAGAATCATTTCCTTTTTTCCTCCGGAAAGTGGAAGCTTCAAGAGTGTTCGAAGAATTCCATCCATTTCACTTAATACAAACAACAATATTTTATTGAAGACAGGAAATGACATGGACGTCAACTTTGACTCGTTGTCATCGTCACCGCAATGACAAGCGTTCCTAAACGCTCTCATTATGTTACGAATTGCACCGATTCTACGTTCTTCGCGAATTGCTTTACACCACGAGTCCACCATTTCGCTTGTTATTGTTTTTATGTTTTCTTTTTTTGATACACCGTCAGTGTGATCCATTGGTTCGTTTTCTTCATCTTCACCTTCACCTTCTTGTGGCTCTTCATCATCATCCATGTCAGTTTCGGCTTCTTCCTACACATGATCATATACAAATACAAAAAGCGTAATCAAAATAAATTAACAATAATACATACAGAAAAAAAAAATCATATTTCTGATATGACACCAAAAGAAATACAATTTTTGAAGCCTTGAACATAAAAGTATAAATTAAACTAATGTGATATAGAAGCTCCGTATATTTAACTTACACCATCCTCATCATCAAACTCCAAAAGCGCTTTGTCGTGTTCCTTCAAGAATTCGTAAAACTCCGGATCCTGTAAAAACCAAAATGTAATATTAAGATTTCGAATATTTCAATCAACCCTATAAAGAAATAACCTCCAAAATAACATTTTTTTGACAAATTATTAAGACCATATATAACTTGATTTAAGATATTTCAATAACGAAAAATGCCTGTTACTGGAGGGCTTCCAAAACCCACAACAAGTGACAAAATTGAAAATTTTAACAACGTTCTACAAACTATTAAACCTATAAAAGGGGTTGTGCTAAAAGTGAATAAAATAACAATTCTTGATAACATTCATCCTACAGTCTAGCACTTAACGTTTAGGGTTTAAGCCAACATATATATTTTCGGAAAAATACAATTATTGATTTCAGAATTTTCAATCATAAAAAATGTCTGTTACTAGAGGGTTTCAAAAAACCATAACAAGTCAAAAAATTTGAAACATATAACAATGTTCTTCTAGGATTTATGAATCGTAAAAGGAGTTTGTGCTAAGACTGATTAAAAACAATTCTTGAGAATATTCATCTTACAGTCTTGCACTTAGGGTTTATGGTTTAAGCCAACAGATATATATTAATTTTAGACGTTTCAATCATAAGAAATGTCTGTTACTAGTTGTCTTCCAAAACCCAAAACAAGTGACAAAATTTGAAACTTTTTAACAATGTTCTTCAACAAACTTGTCTATCCTAAAAAGGGTATGTGCTAAAAGTGATAAAAATCAAATCTTTATAGCATTCATCTTACAATCTTGCACTTAGGGTTTAGGGTTTAAGCCACACAGATATATTAATTTTAGAAATTTTAATCATAAGAAATGTATGTTACTAGAAGCATAGTTGTCAATAGCGGCTATAGCGACTGCTATAGCGCGCTATGTAGCAAATCGATGAAGTGTCGCTATTCGGGTTATAGCGACCAATAGCGTAAATAGCGACAGTTAACTTTTTTTTATGTAAATAGCAATTAGATATAGCTATAAAACGTAAAGTAGCATATGTAGCATACAAGTCCCTAGTTGCTATTCGCCATTAACAACTATGACTAGAAGGCTTCAAAACCCACAAGTGACAAAATTTGAAACTTTTTAACAATGTTCTTCAACAAAATTGTCTATCCTAAAGAGGGTATGTGCTAAAAGTGATAAAAATCAAATCTTTACAGCATTCATCTAACATTCTTGCACTTAAGGTTTAGGGTTTAAGCCAATGTGCTCACCTTTTCTGACAGCCTTTGTAACTGATTCTTATGCCCTTTAACCCTTTCCACAGACTTCACAGGTGCTTCCTCCGAACCATCTTCAATCTGTTCGTCTTTAACCGGAGGCTTCTTGGATTTTTTGTCTGAAATTAACATAAAAGTATAACAAGAATCAGTATCTTGATCTTGTTTTGCAGCACAAATAAAGAAATTCAATGAATTTGAGAAAATTAGAAGGAAGAATAAACCTTTTTGCTTTGAACCCATGTTGTTTATAGCTAATACAACAACACACAGATGGTGAAAGCAGAAGCAGCTGCAACGTTCAGGAGAACGGAGGCGCAGAGAGGAAGGTTTTGTTTTATTGTTTTATGATTTGGGCTTTTGGGTGGTTGCAACTTAGGCTTGTCAATTGGGCTGGGCTGCTACTTTCTGGGCTCGTGAAAGTTTATTACGGCTTCCAGAACCACACGGTTCGGCTTCAGTTAACGATTTCGGATTTATGATTTTTTTAATTGATCCGAAAAAATCAGTTCAATTACGATCGATTTTGGTTAAAAACGGAATTAGCCTGGTTCGATAGAATTGAACCAAAAAAAAAAAAACTATACGTTAAAATGTCAAATGAGGAATTTAGGAACACGTAATTTTTAATACAAACTTAGATATCAATAGCTTGTAAAAGCATGAAAAAACCACACGGGATTATCTTGTGAAGTTGAAAACGATTAATATCTTGTGAAGTTGAAAATGATTAATCTTGCGAAGTTAAAAACGCTTAACTCGCGACAAGGGTTGAGGGAGGTTAGGGTTCTAGAATAGAGGTGTACTGGACCCGTTATTTTGTACAAAAAAAGAAAAGAAAAAGCGGTTATTAAAGTAACAGATTAGGTTCTTAAACGCTATCGACATGTAAAAACCTATAACCTTTCGTTTAAAGGTAACCGGCTTTATATTTAAAAAAAATCAGAAAAAAGACACTAGAATATATATAACATAAATTCTATAAACTTCTTTTTATTTATTTTTTGAATTAACAATACATAAATTTCATTAAAAACATTAAAAATCGCAAATACATATTATTTCTTATATAATCATCGTCTTTAAAAGGTATTTATGGACATACCACAACTATTGCATCGAGCCCTTTAACTACTATTAGATATTTCACATAAATTAAGTTTTGATCAAATCTCTTGGTTCCTCGTTGGTTTTGACATTTGTGCTACTTCACTCGAGGAAGCACCGGTTTTGCAAGAAACTTGAGCACGAGAGCTAGCTATTTAAGATTTTGATAGTTTTGACACTTGCGTTTTTGAAGGTTATAGCATATTTTCCCAAAAATTGTTAACACTTTTAATTGCGGTGACTGATGTATGGGGTGAAATCCGGGTGATAATGGTTATAAATTGCGTGTCTTAGTTAGTTTTTGGCTGTTATGTGCATTGAATGAGATAACTACGAGAATTGGTTGCTTTGCAGGTTAACTGGTTAATTCGGACGTTTTAAGGAAGTTAGAGATGACGTGGAAGACCCGAGATACAGTTACGCAGCAGTGAGTACCAATCGGGAGTTGTTCGGGCCAAGAATTACTGTTGGATTACGCCAAAATGGGTATTACGAGAAGTCGAGGGGTTTATTGGTAATTCTGTGAAAGATATAATGAAGGTGACTAAGTTAGGAGAATCCCGCCGTAGCTTGCGGTCTCTTAACCATAAGCTACGGTTAAGTCAAACAGTCAAGAAGAATCCAGCAGCTTTGGACCGTAGGTTACGGTTGAGAGACCGTAGCATACGGTCCCTTTTGCAACATTTGACAGAATGAATCAACCGTAGCTTACGGTCTATCAACCGTAGCTTACGGTTGAGATGGATGAAACTCATAAATTGCTGACCGTAGCTTACGGTCTATCAACCGTAGCTTACGGTCAGATGGAAAAAAAATCGCATGAGTTGTTGCTGCAGCAATAAAAGGTGGATTAGGTCAATTCTGTGGATCTATCAAGAGTAGGAACGAAAACCAAGACCTAGGGCTTCAAAGTTGGCAACTTTTTCACCTCCAAACATCATAATTCAACACCGAAGCATCAACATGATCAAGATTCCAACTTACTACCCAATCTTTGCAGTCTCCAATCAAACAATGAGTGGCTAGTTCTTTGTTATGGTTCCTCCGAATGGAGAAATGATGTAAGTCGGATATTTAGTATGTTTTGCTAATCATTGGGATTTAATGATCTAAGCATTCGATGCTTTTCACTATATATTTGATTATTTCCATTGTAACCATTTACATTTTGTTCAGTCTTGATTTGCAACCATTCAATTCCCGAGAGTTCTTGAAATTGGGATCTATTTGGCTAAGGATTAGGGTTGGTTAATTGTAAATGATGTTTATGTGATAACCTTTCATTACTTGTTAATCAGAGTACTTAGTCATGTAACATCACAACGGGTAATTCAATCAATGCTCAGTCTTAATGGTTAGATAAAACATATTATAATAATTTGATTAGCATTCCAAAGTTCGAAGGAATCATCGTTCTCTCTATTGATTTAAAATCCAATTTATTGAGTTTATTTTAGTCATCATAACCTCAAAGTTCAAGTTAATATTTATCGTGTTCAGTATTTAGATTTTGTAGTATAACGCTTTCCACAAAACTCCCTTGGTTCGATACCCGACTTATCCTATCTACGTAGTTTATTTCGGTTTTTGATTGACACTAACGACAGTCCATCAAAATGGCGCCGTTGCCGGGGAGGCGTGCGCAGAATGTTTGATTAGTTATTTCTTTTTTGTTTGTTTCGTTCAGAATTACGCGAAATCTCTTTTGTTTGTGTAGTGCAGGTGATCAACTTTTGCATGCATCATACTCGACATTCCGGGCAGTCGTCACCACTAGTGTTTGATCTAGAGATAGAAAGAACAGCACGACATACTCGAGTATTGCATCGTGAAAACAAGATTGCACAACCTACAATACCGAAAACACATCCAATGGAGAGTTCAAGTAACTTCGAAAACCAACCGGTCACTCCACCTCCGCAACATCAATTCACACCAACTGCTACTCATCCTGCACCGAATACAACCATACCATCTCCACAACCACCACAGACTCAATCTGCAACTACAAATTTTCCACCGATACCACCGCCACCATTTCCAAATCTCGGCGACCTCCCACCTCTTCCCAGTCAACCGTTTCCTCCATCTACCAATGTTCCACAATCTTCACCATATGTGAGAATTGTCAATGATGATATTGTGATTCCGCCGATGCAAACCGGGCCATCTAACTCTGTCCCCGCTCCTGAAACTCAGCCATTGGGTCAACAGACATATTACCCATCTTCGCAACAACAACACTCCACAATAAATTCACCATTTGAACAACGAAATAGGGCAGCGATTTCGGGCGATGGTTTTGAAACCTCTGATGAATATGGGGAAAATCAAATGATGGGATTGGGGATAGAAGATAACTACGATACGGGATTTAGAGCAGGAGACGGGATGAATTATGGAAATTCGGGGTTTCCTACATCAGTGAATGCTCCCATGCCGGTTAATCAGCAACCAGTTAACCGTCAACCAATTAACATGCTGATTCCACAAGCACCACAGCAAGGGCCGATTCCTACTGTACCGCAACCATTTCCGGCACAACATGCTCAAGGTCCACATAGAGCACCTCCCAGAAACATACCTCCACCGATTAACCAGTTTGAAGGTATCCCAAGAAGATTCGAGCGGGAACCTGTACGGGGTGTCGAAAGTCACTTCAAGCCGGCCATCGCCAATAACCCGTCACCGGTGGTTATTCCTCAATTGTGAGGTCGATCATTTGAGGTCAGGGCATAATCAATTCAGAGCCTTCCGAAGTATCATGGAGTAGTTAAAGAAGAACCATATCTGCATATAGCAGCATACGATGCCCGATGCAACACCATTGGCGGTCAAGGGTTCATACTAGACAATGTGAAACTGGTACTCTTCCATTTCACACTTGAAGATAAGGCACAACAATGGTTCCATTCGCTACCATCGGCTTCTATTTTCACATGGCACGATATGCAACAACTATTCCTCGACGAGTTCTATACACCGCTGCGGACGAACAATGCCCGAAAGGATATTCGGAACTTCCGACAGCAACCGGGGGAACTATTCCACGAAGCATTTAATCGGTTTAAAATGATGTTAAAGAATTGCCCACATCATGGGATTCCACTGTGGGAGTTGTTGAACGCATTTCATGAAGGTTTGTCGGATGAGGATGCACGAGATCTTAGTTCAACCTCAAATGGAACTTTTGGCACAAATTATGAGCAGGTTGATTGGGAGTACTTGGAAAGGAACGCGAGAACTTCGAAACGTAAGGCTCAATCTTCAACAAGTGCTCGGCATTCTGTTGTAAGGGCGGTCGATAATGCACCAGAAGTTAGTGGTCAGATGCCATTCTGTGGGATCCGGGGCACATTGCGGATCAGTGCCTGAGTATTGGTACGGGCGTCACAGATGTTAATTATGTCCAAGGAAATGGAGGGGGCGGCAGAAACTTCAATATGAATTCGAATACATATCATCCGGGCCTCAGCAATCACCTGAATTTCAGTTATGGGAATGCTAATAATCAAGCCAACCTGGGATTTCAAGGTAACAACAATCAGCATGGGGGACAGAGGAACTTTAATCAACCTCGATTTCAGCAGAATTTTCAAGGAGGGTACCACCCGAACCAGGGTGGTACAACTTGGTCTTCTAACCATAATGCAGGTACTGATACAATGGAGATGTTAAAGTCCATTCCGTAAGATTTGCAGAAACGCAATCAATTGGATGAAGTGCGGGCTCAGAAGGATGAGGTACGTGACAAAGCTATTCAGTTGTTAACAACGCAGATGGGCCAACTCGCGAATGAATTGAAAGAGCTGAATAAAGTAATGGGCGGCTACCAAGCGATACAACAACAAATCCAGCTCACCAGAAAAAAGGAAATCAAATTCATCAGGTGAGTACTCTTCGAAGTGGTAAGGTTTACACCAAAGTTACCAAACCACCACACTTTATGGAAGGTGTGGTGGAGGATCTAGGTGAGGATGGGGTGAGTGATGACGAAACAGAACCACATGTTGTTAATATGCACGACCAAAATAAGAATACTAATAATAACAACCAAACTCTAAATGCGGAACCAATCAAGGCCATGGAAGGGGAACAACTTTCACCTCCCTTTCCCGAAGCCTTGAAGAATCCGGGTAATAAAGGCATCATCAACAAAAAGGGATCGCAACCCGAAGAAATTTGGAAAGTCTTTAAGCAAGTAAAAATCAATCTACCCTTGACTGATGCCATTAAACAGGTTCCAGCATATGCCAAATATTTAAAAGACATGTGTACTCAAAAACGGCAACACAAAGTGCCTAAACAGATTGATTTAACAGAAAGAGTGAGTGCCGTGCTGAATGGAGTACTTCCACCTAAGCTGCAAGATCTTGGAACGCCATTAATTCCCATTCAGGTGGGCGATTTTAAAATGAATAGGGCGTTGCTGGATCTAGGAGCTAGCGTGAGCATTCTTACGGGAAGCTTATATGACCAATATGATTTTGGTCCATTACGTCGAGCCGATACGACTGTCGTATTGGCAGATTTGACCCCTAAGCTCCCTTGGGGGATTGTTCGCGATGTCATTGTTAAGGTGGAAGAACTCTATTTTCCAGTAGACTTTTTGGTGCTTGATTATGTCTCCTCGGACCAAATCAATCAACCGAATGTCATTTTGGGTCGACCTTTCTTAGCCACGGCATGCACTAATCGACTGCCGAACTGGCACTGTCGATATGACGTTTGGCAATAGGAAGGTCCGATTAAATGTGTTTTCTAACATTTCTGACATGTTTCCCAATGATGAATGTTTCATGGTAGATATCATTGATGAATGTTCTATTCACTTAGAAGAGGATATATCCGAGCTATGTTTGTTGTGTGACAGGGCAGAACAGAATCAGATGCAAGTTTTAGAAGAGCAGATGCAAAATTTGGAGGTGGCAGCGATGCAAGAAAGAAGGCCTTCGTGGACTCATCAAGTGGATAGCTTCCCGGCCGAAATTTCATCAGGACTGAAACCATCCTTGATCAGTCAGCCAAAGGTTGAGCTAAAAGAGTTACCACAACATCTCAAATACGCCTTTCTGGGAGAGGATCAGACTCTTCCCGTTATCATCGCTGCAAATTTAGCAAAAGAACAGGAGGAAGCATTGCTTAAGGTGCTTCAGACACATAAAGCGGCTATTGGCTGGAATCTCGCCAATCTCAAAGGTATAAGCCCTTTTATTGTAATGCACAAGATTATAACTGATGCAGATGCAAAGCCCGCACGGGATACGCAGCGGCGTTTGAATCCGAACATGCGGGAGGTGGTGAAGAAGGAAGTTATTAAATGGTTAGATGTCGGCATCATCTATCCAATCTCCGACAGTGCATGGGTAAGCCCGACCCAGACGGTGCCCAAGAAAGCGGGGATCCAAATTGTTAACGGCGAAAACGGTGAGCAGATCGCCACTCGGCCATTAACCGGGTGGCGCGTGTGCATTGATTATAGAAAACTTAATGCCGCCACATCAAAGGATCACTTTCCTTTGCCTTTCATTGATCAGATTGTTGAAAAATTGTCAGGTCAGAAATTTTACTGCTTTTTAGATGGTTACTCAGGGTACAATCAAATCGCCATACATCCTGACCACCAAGAAAAGACTACATTCACATGCCCATACGGTACTTTCGCATTTAGACGAATGCCATTTGGGCTGTGCAATGCCCCGACCACCTTCCAAAGGTGCATGATGAGTATCTTCTCAGATATGGTCGGGGATACCTTGGAAATATTTATGGATGACTTTTCTGTGTTCGGACCATCATTTGACACATGTTTAAACGAACTAGCTAAGGTGTTGGAACGATGTGTAAAACTAATTTGGTACTTAGTTGGGAGAAGAGCCATTTCATGGTTCAAGAGGGCATTGTGTTAGGACACGTAGTGTCGACTAAAGGGATTGAAGTAAATAGGGCTAAAATCAAAGTGATATCCACATTACCACCGCCCACTAATGTCAAAGGCGTCCGTTCCTTTTTAGGACACGCCGTGTTTTACCGTAGGTTCATCAAAGGTTTTAGTGTCATCACCAAACCATTGTGTAATCTACTTTTAAAAGATGTTCATTTTGAGTTCAATGATGATTATTCAAGCGTTTAATATTTTAAAGGACCAACTGGTACAAGCCCCGATCTTGCAATCACCGGACTGGACAAAACCTTTTGAAATAATGTGTGATGCAAGTGATTTTGCGATCGGGGCCATACTAGGACAACGGGTAGATAAGAAACCGGTTGTCATCTACTATGCGAGCAAAACTCTCTCCGATGCTCAACTTAATTACACTACAACGGAGAAAGAGTTGCTTGCCGTTGTCCATGCACTGGACAAGTTCCGGTCATATATTTAGGGAAGTAAAGTAATCGTTTACTCTTATCATAGCGTAGTCAAATATTTAATGGAGAAGAAGGATGCGAAACCAAGGTTGATTCGTTGGTCCTTCTACTACAAGAATTTAATCTAGAGATTCGAGACAAAAAGGGGCGTGAAAATGTGGTCGCTGACCATCTGTCACGATTACCGCAGGATTGCGAGGATGTTACACCTGCGATCAATGAGCAATTCCCGGATGAGTTTATTATGTCTGTCAATTCTGAACCATGGTATGCTAATTTTGCTAGTGATATTGTTTCAGGTATGGTGCCGGAAGCATGGAATAAGAGGAGGAAACATCAATTTTTGGCATAGGTGAAGAATTATATTTGGTATGAACCGGATTTATTCCGGATAGGTGCTGATCAAATCATCCGGAGGTGTATTCAGGGGACAGAATTTCAAGACGTGTTGCAACACGCCCATGCATCGGCGTGTGGTGGCCACTTCAGCGGACAGAAGACGGGCCATAAAGTGTTAGAATGTGGCCTTTACTTGCCGACACTGTTTAAAGACGCCTTTGCTTTCGCTAAACATTGCACCAATTGTCAGAAAATGGGCGGAATTTCTAAATGGGACGAAATGGCAATGCAGCCAATTTTGGCTGTTGACATTTTTGACGTGTGGGCAATCGACTTTATGGGGCCTTTTCCAAATTCTAAAGGTCATCTATATATTTTGGTAGCGGTTGACTATGTTTTAAAATGGGTTGAAGCAATAGCCACCAGGACCAACTACCATACCGTGGTTTGTAAGTTTGTTTAGGCACATATTTTCTCATGATTTGGAGTACCCCGCGTGATCATTAGTGATGGGGGTCTCACTTTAAAAATTTCAATGTGGGCAAACTTTTGAAACGGTATGGCGTTGACCATCGCATTGCTACACCATATCATCCACAGACAAGTGGACAAGTGGAAGTGTCAAATAGGCAGATCAAGGAATTTTACAAAAAACGGTGCGTATTGACCGCAAGGATTGGTCATCTAAACTGGATGACGCCTTATGGGCATACCGCACCGCATATAAAACCCCTATTGGCACTACCCCTTATAGATTGGTGTATGGGAAGGGTTGTCATTTACCCATGGAAATCGCTCATCGAGCATTATGGGCTGTTAAACAGGTCAACACTGATTATTCTGATGTAGGTGCCCACAGGTTGTTAAAATTGAGTGAGCTTGAAGAGTTGCGAAACGAGGCGTACGACACGGCTGCCGCTTATAACGATAAGATGAAGGCCGTTCATGATGCGAAGTTGCGACGTCAAGTTTTCGCCGTGGGTCAAAAGTGTGACAACTGGCAAATAACTGGAAATTTCGTACAATGTAATCACTAATTTCATATTATAATCTCATGCATGATTATCGTAATTTAAATTCAAAACTGAGCCGTACGTCATTAGGGCAAGTAATCTGATCATAACATATACTGGTTTCCGTTACGACGAGAAACAGACCAAAACAATGCCCTAAAAGTATTTGTAGAAAGTGCTGGACGCACTAATTGCGGTGACACTAACTGTGTCGGAAAACCCACCGAAACGAATCAAGACACGAAATAACGGCATGTTAATGCCATACCTGAGCCCATATACAAATGAAAATACATATTTGAGAACAAATATCACAAAAATACATAACTTTCCGGTATAACGCCTAAATTACAAAATTGTCTGTTTCGACAAATGGCAATTTGTCCGCAAGACTAATTCAGAGGATTCCGGATGTTAGGATAGGAATAAAACAATGCTGAACATCCTAAAATAATGTGAGAATAGCAAAAATGCACAAAAGACATCGTTTCCGGTCATTCGTCAATCAGTGAACAATTCGAACGGAAAGCGGCCGATCGTCGAAATGACGAATATTTTAGTAGTCGATAGCCTCATCCGGGCGTCTAGTGAACTAGTTAAGCATTATTTGGAACTCGAAATCCATTCATCTAAGATGAGGTCACGGAAACACAACTGTCGGAAAAGTTCGACGGCGGATCATAAAAGTGCCGATATCGATCGAACGATCGAACGGAACACATATCGGCAACCCTAATTCATCGTGTATTTGTCTAGCGAACTAGTCATGAATATTTTTGGATCAGAAATGCACTAATCTTACACCATATTAGTTGTGGTAGTCGAAAACAAACGTTTCCGGTAATAAATATATAGCTTCGTTTATTAGCGAATACTTCGACGATGAGCGATCTAGCGACATATCCGTCATCCGAAACCTATTTTGGAGAATCATATGGACTAAATGACATGTAATTACACCCTAAAACAAATCTTATGCTTAAGATGCTAGATCATTAACCCTAATCACTATACTTACCATAACTACCTAAATATCTTTATTTATAACATGTGGTAAAAATAAACTTACACTTCACCCCCTCCATTTTGACGGTCACAAAGTGGGTCCCACCCACTTGATTTTGGTTGAAAAATGGTGATCTTAAGTATGGTGTTAGGACTTTGATGGAACATGAAAGATATGAATGATTATATATGGTAAACCTTCATTATTCTTACCATTTCCTTATCAAAAAAATTGCAACACTTTTCCTTGTTCTTTCCCCCTATCCCACGGCTACCACACCTTCACCACACACCACCATTGTGCCACCCAAGAACACCACTTTATACATCATTAGAAGCTTAATCAAGACTAGTAAAGGAGCTTGCATGGATGGAGATCATTAGGGCCTTCTAAGGAGCTTCTTTTCTTCTATAATCTTCAAGAAATTTGTGCACCCATTATGAGCTAATCTCCTCCATATTCTAGCTTATTTTATGCTTAGATTATTAGTGTACAAGTTGATCATCTTGAAAATCAAGAAAAGATAAGTTAAAAACCCTAAAACACAAGATAGAAATAACACTAAATATTGTTTATTTTGTGTTGATTATATGTTTATATGATTGTTAGATTGTATATTGAAGTGGTTTATGTTGATATTATGATATAAAAGTGAGATGATCTTGTGTGATTTAGTATAAAAATAAGGATTTAAACATGATAAGATTTAAATCTAAACAAGATCATCACCTACATCATCCATGTAAAATACTACAGCTTAAAGATAATTTTTATACATAGAAATGATTTTTATAAGAAGTAAACATATGTATTTAAGTTGTAATCACATTAAAAATGTGTAGTAATCAAAGGGTTACATGCATGAACTTGTTTAAACAACATGCTAAAATATTGTTTTGAAAAGGATAATAAACATTAAAAACCCTCTTGATTTACTAGGATTTTTAAACAACAAAAGTCATGGATGATGATATGTAGATTATGTTAAATAAATATTAGATGGTTTGTTGATGATGATTATAAGTTTAAACATGTTTTAAATACGTTTTTAAAACGTGGAAAACGCCATATTTTAGGGGAAACTATGACGAAATTTTCTAAAAATCTAATCGCGATTAAAGCATGATTAGTGGGACTAAACGCGATTAGTAACCTAAATAGCCATTAAGTGGACTCTAATAACAAGGATTATCCCTAAATAACCAAGTTTTAAACAAAGTTATAAATATATATTTACTAGTAAAAATAAATACTTTTACAAATATATATTCTTATATGGAAAATAATACAAGTAATTGTATGAATATTTGCTACTAATAAATGGTATGTATACATGTGTGTATTGTATATGTATGTATTAGAAACTTAGGGTATTCACAATAAAAATACCCAATCTTATACAAAATACAAACACTTAAACAATATACCAAGTATTGGTGACATAATAAATATATTCTCACAATGCGTCGAAACAATAAATCGGACAATTAAAGCAATGCGAACAATAGGCGGACATTCAAGATTTCACCTTCGCGTCGACGACCAACGGGCGATTCTTGACGAAACGAACATGTAGCGAACGACGCCGACGACAAGTCTAAATATATATTTAGGCATTCAACATATATATATGTTATCGAAATGAAAAATCCGGAAAGTTAAGTGTATTAAAAAGTTAGAAAAATTATAAGTAAACACTTATAATAAAAATGGGCTTACATACATATACATTTGGGCTAGGCCCAAATTGTGAAAATCATATATTAGGCCCAAATTCCATAATAGTTATGGATGAGGCCAAAACTAATAAAGGCCCAAAAACATATAAAAATACATGGGTGATGTGCGTGAATTAAATATATTTTAATTATTATACTTTTTGTTCACACAGATTAGGTTTTAAAATAGTTACTTAAAACCAACTACACACACATAGGGCAAGTGTACCCGTCAGGTGGTAGTATAGTTCACTGGTAAGAACCGGATATCAATCCGTGGACTCGGTGTCTCAGTACTAAATTTTCGTTACTTTTAAACATGTTTCGATCAATGAGTTGATTTCTTGATTGTTTTTAAACTATCATGTAAGGATAAAAATTAACTAATTGAATTAACAAGAACAATATATAAGAAAGGTTGCTTGAATTAAGTATCCACTAATAAACATATGACAACTTTAAGGAAAACTAATGGTGATGCAAGTTTTAGAATCAACTAAGTTTCCAATCAAGGTCCCCTAGTTTTATAAATCTTGGGAAAATTATAATGAACAACATTTTAATCACCTAAGATTCATTCTTTAAGCTCTCTTGCTAAATTGATGTTAATCTTTAATAATGAGTTAATTGTTAATCAAAACTCCTAACTCTACAAATTAAGGAAAACTAACATGAACAACATATTAATCACCCTAACTTGGTTTCAAGTAAATGATATCTTCAACAAGCTCTTGACATAAATCACAAGCATGGTCATGCTAAACAACAACTTTGGCCTAAATCATCAATCCAACATGATCACAAACCATAGAATTCATATAAATATTCATAAGATCTTTACAAATCCAAATGCAAGAATTCATACTCATATTCAAATCATCATCCTAATCATGTTAGCAATTACCATTCCTAGTTTCATGCTATGAATCAAATCAACAACTAACAAGATTCAATAATTATAATCTCTACATGGGCTTTCCAACACTACATGTAAATTTTTATGATCAAACATTCAAGAATAATAACTTTAAACATGAACATGCATTCCAAGAAACTTGAATAAATACCATCATTGAGATTAACATACAATAATCACCACATCTATTTCCATATTGTCAAGTGTTCATTAGCTTCAACAAAATTCAAACAACACAATTGTTTAGCCTAGAAGGCTCATGATAACTAAGACAAACATAAAGTAATATGGATTGTGCATGAATAACAAGTGAAATACTAGTGTTTAAGACAAGGTAATTAGCTAAATGAGTTGGATTATCAAGTGATACAACCTCCTAAAGGCTCCTTTCTTCAATCTCCAAGCTTCCAAGATCAGCTTCTTGAGAGAGAAATCCACCCAAATGCTCCAACTCTCCTTCAAATGAGCTGAATTCACGTATTTAAGCTACTGGGCATTTGGCACGACCGTGCCACCATTTGGCACGGTCGTGCTTGGTAAGTGTCAGGTGCCTTTCTGAGTTGTTGACGAAGTTTGATAATCCGGAAAGATCCCGCTAAAATTTCCCCGAGGTGGCACGACCGTGCCACCATTTGGCACGGTCGTGCTTATCAATATCGCACTCGGAAATGACTAAGTTGAACTCGGAAACTTGCTGACCAGAGCCTGTGATTGCACGCGCACGGTCGTGCTTGGGGTTGGCACGGTCGTGCCAAGTGTTGATTTGGCTCGGATTGTGCAGTCTTATGATAGTGCTTGTGATAGTGCCGACTTCTTGATGCTTGGCACAGACGTGCTAATGGTTGACACGGTCGTGCCATATCTGGCAATTTGGCAGAAATGTTCCATTTTTGCTCTAATTTGCTCAAAAAGCCTTTGTTTCTTTACCGTGCCGAAGCCCGGACCTGCATTTTCACAAATAACTCAAATGAGTATCTAAATCAATGAAAACACAACGAATTTCCGCATTAATGGGGGATATTTGACGTTTAAAAGATGTATAAATTCTTATACATCAATGGGCTAGGACCAAAGACATAAAAACATGGGCTAGGCCCAATAACATAAAAACATGGGCTAGGCCCAAAGACATAAAATACATGGGCTAGGCCCAAAGACATAAATTACATGGGCTAGGCCCAATGACGAGAAAACATGGGCTAGGCCCAATGACAAGAAAACATGGGCTAGGCTCAAGGGCATAGATGACATAGGCTATGCCCAATGACAAGAAAACATGGGCTAGGCCCTATGACATGTGAAGGGCAAGGCCCAGATCACATATTGTTTGAAAATAATAATATATATATATATATATATATATATATATATTTAAGAAATATATATATAACAATATTCATCGAACAAACAAACTACCAACACTATAATAACATTCTAAGTTGTTCAATCATAACAAAGAAACATATAACAAGAATTCAAGATGAACAACGTGTACAAGGTCCATTAAGACCTAGGTATCTAATGAAACCAATACGCATGTAGGTTACATACGTTGCGGACACCGAAAGTTAAACAGTACGGCTTAAAAGGAACGCAAAAACTGTGAGTTCATGTCCCTCCTTTTCCTTATTTCAAGTTTTGTTTTAAACTATCGCAGGGAAATACATGTCATGTCAAAACAGTATGTTAGCTATGGGTTAGCAGATAACAGTTCACTGTGCGTAAGTAGGATGATAACAATAATAACCATTAATCACTTAGTGACCAAGGTGCAAAAGAAGTAGATCTATTGAGTTTGAGACCCGCTCCACTCCTGGTTGGTATACCCTTCGGAGTGCTTTTGTGATCCCAATGATGTCAAATTAGTCTCGCTTAGGTTACTTACTTATGGCACAAGTATGTCAGGGTGCTCGCGACACACTGATAGATCCTTAATTAACTCATTGATGCTAATAACATACTTGGATTTCAATACAGGTTTTCAAGGATGACATTTTGATATGAAAACATTACACTACATGAACTCGCCAACTTTATGTTGACTTTTTAAAATTACATGTGTTTCAGGACGCAGGACTTGAGCTGGTGATGGGATCCGGGTATGGGATTTTCAAGACAACGATGTATTACTTTTGGAGGGTTTGCCCTTTATATCCCAACCTCGTTTGGGTATATAGAGGTCAAAGCCTCAACATGAAATTGTGATGAAAACACTATTCTATTTTGGAATAATGTCTTTTAAACTATGTTTGTAATGGTAATCTGAAACTGATAACAATGTGATTTCACCTTTTGATGGTTGTAATATCGGAACGAAACTTATGAATGGCATGCATCATTGTTAATTTATAATGTTTACTATATTTGATGCAATGACTACCTAATAGTCACACATTTGCGCTTCCGCTACGACCAGGGTGTGACAAAAAGGTATGGTTATTTAATTCACGTCTGAAATTGTTCCCAGGAAAATTGAAAAGCAAGTGGGCGGGCCCGTTTATAATCGTATGTGTTGGGAGTTTGGAGATGTGGAAATTGAAGATCCCAAGGATCAACGCAGGCACGTGGTAAATGGCCACCGACTGAAATCGTATTTGGACGCGGATGACTTGAATGCATCACCGATAGATGAGGTGAACTTCCTTGTAGGTTCACCCGAGAATACAACCTCTTAGGAAGTTGTGAGGTCCGGCTGAAGACGTAAACTTAGCGCTACCGGGAGGCAACCCGGATTGTGGTACATATTTCTTCTTTATTTGCTTCATGTTTTCATGTTTTAGTGCGTGTTGTGGGATGGTTGAATAGGTTGTTGGTCACTACTCCTGGACATGGTGAAAGTGTGGGAACGCACTAGCTGCGCAAGGCGGTGAAAGGCTTACTTGTGTGTCGTGGTCGACACTCCGTTTCTTAGGGGGGTGGCATGTTTTGGAGAACACCACAACTAAAATCACTTAAACAATTTTGCAGTCAATTGTAAGTTTGGAAAAAAAAAATAGGTTGACCGTAACCTACGGTTTCCAACCGTAGACTACGGTTCACAAAGCAACAACTGGCAGAATCTCCCTACCGTAACCTACGGTCTCTAACTGTAGGCTACGGTATAAGTGGGCATTAACATATCTAATGGACAGTAACCTACTGTCTCCAACCGTAGGCTACGGTCAGGGGCAGAAACGTAAAGTGTGGGTCGGGTTGTGTGTTGTATCCAAATAAATGCTACTAAAACCCGATGGGAACTTAAAATAAATCAGCACGCCGACCCCAAATACCCTATTACTTCCCCCAATTGCAACCCAAGTTCTTCTTCTTCCTCTCCAATATACCCAAAACTTCCGTATCTCTTCCCCCACCTCAAATTCTCATTACATGACCAAATCGGGTGATTCAAGAGCCTAAAACGCGTAGACATTCGAGAGGAATATAATCCCTATCTCAGTTTCCTCGAAGAACATCTGATCGTGGAGATTCAGTTCGTCAACAACAAACCCTAAAATTCAAATTTTGGGGCTTTTCATCCAAACCTTAAGTCAAGTGATCTAAGTTACAAAGGTATGATCTTTATCCCCAATTTTGTTCTTAGTGGTCAGAATGAAGGTACAGTTAGATATAAAAGAGTGACGTGTACTCATCCAAGTATTACTAATTGATTATGAAATATCGAGGCATGCATTGATAACTGTACTGTGATTTACAACTGTTGAAGGGTTGGGGAATATATGAAAGCTTAGATGAGTACCGAATTCCCCACAGGTCAAGAAACAAGTGTGGGGAGGGTCATGGGATTACATGTGTAAATTGGTTGGATTGTATAAATTGAAGTAACTTGATGAATTTTTGTTGTTGGTTGTTTGGTTTTAGTGTGTAGATGGTGAGGGGGAAAAGAGCCGGGAAGGAAAAGGCTGTTGAGCCATCGATACCTGCTCCTACGAGATCTAAGCGAAGATGGGGCACAAGTGTAGAGATTAGAGAGATAGAATCGTTAGAAGAGGAGGAAGAGCTCCAGTATGGTCATGGTGACGTATCGTATCGTACCGCCCAACCTGGACGAAGGGCCCCTCAACAAGCAACGCAAAGAGTATCAGGCAGATTTTTTTTATGCCAAAATAGGGGATGAGCATTCGGTTAAGGAAAATACGTGATTTGAGAAAATGGTCTACAAACCGGATTTAAGGGCACTGGGACTATACCAAAAACTGGTAGCACATGGATGGGAGGCAGTTGTAGACTTCAAAGGTCATGAGAAAGGCGATGTGTACACAAAGAGTGTAATGGCTTGGCTGAGCACATTGGAAAGGGATGAGGGGAATAATCCACCAAGGACCACTACTCTTACTGGTGTGGTTAATGGAAAGCGAGCCACCATGTCCTTGGCGACACTGAGGCAGGTGGCCAGATTTGACTCGCAAGCCGATGATATTTACCAACTGATCAATGAGAATGATTACTTTAATGAGCAGACGAATTTGGTGGGTGAGCGTTTGATGTACTCGGAACTGTTCCTATTGGATAAGGGCGTTGAGATGAGGCGTGATAATCTGAAGCCGCTCGTCAGGGTATTGCTGAGTTTTGTCATGACCAATGTGGCTCCTAGACTGGGAGACAAAATGACTATAAGAAAGTGGGAGATGCCGCTCCTATATGCTATCATGACCGGTCAACCACACTTATCATTTAGGCAGCTAGTAATGATGCATGTCTGGCAGAGCAGGAATGCCAAGTTGAAAAAGTTGATACCTCATGCCAGACTGATTAGTACACTGCTAGGAAGACATGGAGCATTGCTACCAACGGAATAGCCATTCTGCAAACCTCATGCAATCTTCTCCATTGCAGATATGTGCAAACACGACCGCATCTCCTACAATAAGACAAAACTATGGCACAAAATTTAGTACGGGGATGGGGCAAAGCTTAAGGTACTGCAGTGGGGAAAAACAACCCCTAAGCAGGGGGAGATGGATGATTTAGATTCCAGTGATGAGGAGGTGATACGGAGGAGACGTGAGGCTGGTATTGATGTAGGTGCAGGGTCGAGCAGGCAACCGGAAGCACAACAACAGTCAACACATTCGTGGGGATCTTTGATGATGAGACATAAGTGTTTGTTAACAGCCGGCAACCGTCCGATTATGGGCTGTGGGAGATGTCGCAGCAGGCTATCTTCGATCAAGGATCCAGACAAGATATCGAGCGAGAACGTGAGCATAAGGAGCTGATGGATTATATGGCACGAACATAATGCGCCATTTTGAATCACAGATGGAACTGAATATGCAGGCCTATGATGAGAACCAGACCCGACGTCATATGGACTATTACCAAGGAGTCCCATATGTGGAAAATCCACCATACGTGGATTATAGCCAGGAGCCACCATATCAGCCTGGCATGAGTCGACATCCGATGCCACAGGTTCATGGGTCCATGTGGTTGCCACGAGAGTACACAGAGCCGCATTTCCAAAGTTCATACCCATATCAGCCCCACCCTATGAGTAATCACAATCACAACAGTAGCCGCAATCATCACAACAGCAACAGGAACGGCCGGAAGGAGAGTTAGCTGACATTTTCGACATGAGCACTTTCTATGAACATCTGGGTGGTTACTATGGACATCCGCCGGGCCAATCGTATCAATGAGCATTCGCTGATCAGTTGCGTCGATCAGGTCCATGTGCTCGACTCTATCTATCTGTTTGTTATTTCCGGTTTAAGACAATTTTTATTTTGTGTGAATCAGTGGTGTGTTAATTTATTTGGGTAGGTTTGTAATTGTTGACAAAGGTTAGTCATTTCTTGGGGTTATTGGTTGGTATTCTCAAACTAATTCTAAAGTGCACCATACATTGGGGACAATGTATCCCAAGTGTGGGGATGTAAGAACTCGAGAAGAGATAGTTGGGTATTCTCAAACTAATTCTAAAGTGCACCATACTTGAAATAATGAAATTGATAGAAAATTGGGAGTTTTTAAAAAATTCTCAAATTTTTATCACCTTAAGTGTGCCAATTGTTATGAAACTTACGATTTCAAACATTAATGGGTCCCTTATTGGTAGTAATTAGGATACTCTTGTCGTAATTGTCCCTTTAAGTTTCATGAGAGTAGGCCTGACGGGGTTGCCCTATAGTAAAGTGGAGAGATATGTGTGTATAAGGGTAACATGTTTTAGATTGCACATGCTATTTGTCGGCAACCGTTTATCTTTTTCTTGGTGAGGTTTGAGCCAATAGATGTGATAGGATATCAAGATGAATCAATTATTGCGAGCGGTCTATATGATATTCTGCATTAGAACTTGTGTAATTTGATACATGTTGAAATTGTGCGGTGACATGGGCGGATGAACAATGAAGGTATTAGGAATCATATACATTGTAGCGGAAGTGTGGCTGTATGACGATTAGTTTTAATGGCTCAAGTGGATTCACCCGTCATCCGTTGGTCCTAAAAAAATCCTTGGAAAACAAGAATAAAAGAAGAAGGGGAACAATAATTCGAATGTGCAGGTAGAAAACCAAGTGTGCATACGCAAAGAAGCCGTTAAGATTTGGTGGGTTAGTGTTAGCTAGTAGGAGAAAAGAAGAAAATGGGAAGAATGACAATGAGTTCCTATCGTTAGCTCAAAGTCTATGCTAAAAAGGCTACTGATATGTATCATGTAATTTGTACAATGTCAGCGTGATTGTAATACAAGTTTATAATTGCAGAAGTCATAATTGGCCATGAGCGAATATATACTAGCACATCATATGCTAGTCAATTGCTGAACCGAGTGGAAGGTACATTGTGAGGGGTAAGTAGCATGTGTTCAAATTATAAGCATGTTAGTTTTATACAGACAAGTCTTGTGTTTGAATTGTGTTAACCGTGTCAGACTGTAAATCTTGATTGTGTTAGTCTATGGGATGGTTACGATTTAGAGAATTGAATTGGATGAACCAATTAAGAGATTTGTTGTGTTGTTATTGTGGTGAGTAATATATAGTTTGTTTGCTTGGGGACAATCAAAGGTAAGTGTGGGAATGTGATGTATGGGGTGAAATCCGAGTGATAATGGTTATAAATTGTGTGTCTTAGTTAGTTTTTGGCTGTTATGTGCATTGAATGAGATAACTACGAGAATTGGTTGCTTTGGAGGTTAACTGGTTAATTCGGACGTTTTAAGGAAGTTAGAGATGACGTGGAAGTCCCGAGATACAGTTACGTAGCAGTGAGTACCAATCGGGAGTTGTTTGGGCCAGGAATTACTGTTGAATTAAGCCAAAATGGGTACTATAAGAAGTCGAGGGGTTTATTGGTAATTATGTGAAAGATATAATGAAGGTGACTAAGTTAGGAGAATCCCGCCGTAGCTTACGGTCTCTTAACCGTATGCTACGGTTAAATCAAACAGTCAAGAAGAATCCAGCAGCTCTGGACCGTAGATTACGGTTGAGAGACCGTAGCTTACGGTCCCTTTTGCAACATTTGACAGAATGAATCAACCGTAACTTACGGTTTATCAACCCTAGCTTACGGTTGAGATGGATGAAACTCAGAAATTGCTGATCGTTGCTTACGATCTATCAACCGTAGCTTACGGTCAGATGGAAAAAAAATTCACATGAGTTGTTGCTGCAGCAATAAAAGGTGGATTAGGTCAATTCTGGGGATCTATCAAGAGTAGGAACGAAAACCAATACCTAGGGCTTCAAAGTTGGCGACTTTTTCAACTCCAAACATCATAATTCAACACCGAAGCATCAACATGATCAAGATTCCAACTTACTACCCAATCTTTGCAGTCTCCAATCGAACAATGAGTGGCTAGTTCTTTGTTATGGTTCCTCCGAATGGAGGAATGATGTAAGTCGGATATTTAGTATGTTTTGCTAATCATTGGGATTTAGTGATCTAAGCATTCGATTTTTCACTACATATTTGATTATTTCCATTGTAACCATTTACATTTTGTTCAGTCTTGATTTGCAACCATTCAATTCCCGAGAGTTCTTGAAATTGGGATCTATTTGGCTAAAGATTAGGGTTGGTTAATTGTAAATGATGTTTATATGATAACCTTTCATTACTTGTTAATCAGAGTACTTAGTCATGTAACATCACAACGGGTAATTCAATCAATGCTCCGTCTCAATGATTAGACAAAACATATTATAATAATTTGATTAGCATTCCAAAGTTCGGAGGAATCATCATTCTCTCTGTTGATTTAAAATCCAATTTATTGAGTTTATTTTAGTCATCATAACCTCAAAGTTCAAGTTAATTTATCGTGTTCAGTATTTAGATTTTGTAGTATAACGCTTTCCACAAAACTCTCTTGGTTCGATACCCGACTTATCCTATCTACGTAGTTTATTTCGGTTTTTGATTGACACTAACGACAGTCCATCAGTGACTTTTGTTGTGTTCATAAAAAATACACCAAATTCTAAAAGGAATTTTGTAACGCCCCGCGTTTCTATACTTTCTATATTTGGAAAACCTTGTATCGTACTTCTATTTTTAGTAAGCGTTGTATCTTGTATTCGTCTTTCGTTGTAAACGTTGTAAACCGAGACTTGGATCGTAATGAGAAACTCGTATTTTATCCATATTATGTTAATCATAGTCATGTTACAATTTTACTTGTTCATACTTTAAACATATAAACGTATTCGTGGTACTCTTAATCGAAAACGTGTGATAACTTGCAAACATGGTATGTATGCGTAATCGAGACTTAAACGTGAAACTCGTAATCATTAAACTAAATTAGTTACGAAAATATAATTATCTATTCATTTATTAAGTTAATTAATTAAATTAATTAATTAAATTAATTAATTAAATTAATTAATTATTTTTACAAAAATAAAAAATGCTATTTTATAAATATATCAACATTTAGGATTAAATGTTAATAAATACATATATATATATTTTTTTATAAAGTCCAAGGTCTAAATTGTAATTCTTGAATTCTTAACTTCAGGGACTAATCTTGCCATTTTTGGTAAATTGTTTAAAGGTTTTTAATTAAAAAAATAATATATATAAATAATATACCAAAACCGGGATCTGCGGGTTTCGAACCCGGGTCCTCCGGTTCAACAGCCAAGCGCTCCGCCACTCCACCACTTGCCACACATCTGAAGAACCCGGAAACACAAAGCATATTAGCTTTGTTTCCGGGTCAGACCTGATCGCAAGGGAGGGCGGCAGCAGCGGGTTTTGGGCAGGATTGGGTTGGTTTTTTGAGTTTTTTTTATCAATTTTTAACACTTAATAACCCACCTAAACTTCACCTAACTAACCCTAATCCTTTCCTTATAAAACCCAAGTGTTTTTCAAGCCTTTTTCCACTTTCACAACTCTATAATCTCTCCAAAATCATCTCAAGAACTCTTGAAACTTCAGAATTCGGGCAGATTGTATACCTCTTACAAAAGTGAGCATATCTTGCTCATTTCTTAACCAAATCATCTCATTCTTCTTCCTACTTGCTTGGATAAACTTTGGGTTGAATTCCTAGGGCTCTCCATGGAGAATCCAGACCTGGAAATGCCCCAAAATGTCCGAGAACTTTCTGTTATGATTTACTTTTCAAAAACTTGTTAAATCTCATACTTTTCTCATTCATCCTAGTGTTCTTTAACTCCTAATCACATATATGAGTATGGGGACTAACCTAGGTTGTTAAACTTGTAAATAGATTGTTTAATCACTCCAAACTTTCTGTTTTTGAAGAGCATTGAGCTCACAAGTGATGCAAGTTCTTAAACTTGTTCATGTGTGTCCACCAAGGAAGTTTGGGCTTTCCTAACTTGAGACCACACATCACTTGATGATTTTCATCAAGATCCCAAGATAGTTTGCTAGACTTAAAGTTTCACAACCCCACAAAGCCGTTGACGATTGTCCTCGTGTGCTCGTCGGGTTGTTGAATACTTGGCTACTTGGTATCTAGATGACACCCTTATCTTTCTTGTATAGTATATAGTTCTTGTACCCTCCTTGTTACCAATGGTAACTTGTGTAGTGGTGAACATAATCCGAGGTTCAAGTGGATGGTTTAACCTCCCACCTCATACTTGACATACATGACACTAGAGGTTACAAAGTGGATGGTTCATCCTCCCACCTCCTACATGATTATAATGATATATATATAACTATATTATAATTCTAAAACCGAAACCTTGATAATGAACTTTTAATCACCTATCAAGTTATTAAGTTTAACACTAAAGTATGTAATTCCTTGTCACGATTCTAATAGGCCCCGAACCTATGAAATCACACCCAACTCGTAAGAGTTACTATAGTGTCAAGAACGAGTGTTACATCTTAGTGAATACTTTCGTATCATAATACTTTATCAAACTTATTTTTAATCATGCACGAATACTCCTAATCTCCCGTTGAAACTCTATACTCATACGCCTTGTTTCCTCTTGTAGGATAATTCGGCGTCATCCTCGAACCAACGTCTTCACGGATTGTCAAGTGTAGAAAAGACTTAGCAAAACCGTGAGTACACTCGACCCACTTTGTTTATAACACTTTTCGGGTGTAACATGTTTCCATATACAAAATCACTAACACTTAAACTTTATGAAACACACAAACGATCCCATATACATGAAAGCTTGAATCTTATACTTGATGCTTGTCTTGGATATTCGTATTGCTATGCTTTAGTCATTAACTATTTTTAGCCTTCGTTTGACATGCTTAGCGCTATAGGAATTCACGCATCCACCTCCATCGTGTTATTCGTGAGGTCATGTTAAAACATCGTGATTGCGTTAAGGGTTTGATTATTAGTATTGCATGCCTTGATATTGCTCTTGTATAGATTTGGTTGCCATGTGGATTGTTTAAACTTATTCGTATACGTATGCTATGCCTAAACTTGTGTACTCGCCTTTGCTTTCGCATTGACATTATTTTAAAACATGTTACAGGTTGAAGGAGATGATGCTATAAAAACAATATAGCAAGGACTAGATACACACAAATTAGACGTTAGGTTTAATGTCGATGTATCAATTTTGTTATGACTTTGCAAATGTTATGTTGTTCTTTGTTTTGTTACATTGATGTATTTGACAATTCTTATGAAATGAAATATGGTTAATTAATTATTGTCACTTAATAATGTTGTGAGCAATGAGCAATCTCTTTTTCGTCTCATCCCGATGTTTCCGCCATCGGTTGGGGTGTGACAGATTGGTATCAGAGCCATAACTATAGGGAATTAGGTAGAATTGCCATGTTCGACCTAGTCTATAGTTCTAAGTACCCGTTTGTGACCATTCTTGATTATGCTTAAAACTTTATGCTTCCTACTTTACTTCTCTCTTTCCTTTTGGTCTTAATACATATACATGGTGTCTTCCAAAGACACTTTTACACAATACACGTTTGGACGCTTGAAGACACTCGTAATATAAACGAGATGACTGTAACATCCGTCAAAAACGGATTTACCAAACCCGCTCCGTTTATCAACCGAACAGTCAGTTAAAATTTTCGTTGCGAATTAAATGCCCAAAATAATTTTAAACGATACATAATCAATTATTATACGGGAATATATAATTAGTTTTTGAAAAACTGTTAAAAAACGCAAAATAAAAATACATTGGTTCTGCCGGGTTTCGAACCCGGGTCAGTACTGGTCAACAAACAGACTTAACGCATAACACTTGAACCACTGCGCCACTGATGTTATTTGTTAAATATTAGAATCATTTAATTGATATCATGACGTTACGAATTCAAAACCGGCGCCCAAAGTTCAGTCGTCGGAAATCCCGGCAATCTCGCGAGTATTTAACGAATCCTTCCGTTATAACGTAAACCATTACTAAGACATCGGTTATAACCGACGTCTGAGTCCGCGACCAAAGTCATAACCGCCGGAGCTTTTATAACTTACGAATCCAGTCGGAAATCAGACCAAGTTCTTCGAAGATTTGCCCTATAAAAACCACCTCGAACTTCTGCAAACATTTTCGCTCAAAACCGCACCTTTTCTCGGCGAAAACTCACTCGCCGGAATTTTTCTGTTTGTCGCCGGAAAACCGGTTTCCCCATTTCTGAGCCTTACTAAACCCTTTGAACTTATACCGAAGCTACCCACACCCTTTGTAAGCTTTCTGAAGACTCTCTGCTGCAAGACACTCGTCGTCGGAAGGGATTGCTGTCGCCGGAGTTCTGCCGGAAAACAGAGGAAAGCTAGTCGGTATACCTCACGCCTATTTTTCCTTTCTGTTTACTTTTATCTCATCTATAATTAACCTAAAACACTAAAGAAACCGATTAAGACTTTGAACCAATCGGATTTTCCGATTCTGGTTAAAATCTGACGGAGAAGACGAAGTAACTGTAACATATAAGTATAATTAAAATCAAGTTATAACTCGGGTTAGACACACAGTCCAGCGGTGGACTGTGTGCACAATAAACACTAACGTCTCGAGTTCGAATCCTGTTCCACACACGCGGCCTTAATAAAAATGATTTTTTTTATTAACCGAACCGGAGTCATACCGATATATGTTAAGTATATTAATAACCGGAAAGATAACCAAGTTAGACACACAGTCCAGTGGTGGACTGTGTGTATGTTTATATCACAGGTCATGAGTTCGAGTCCGGGCTACTGCACCGACTCGGACAATTATCTATTTTTTTAAAATAAGACAGAAAAGAAAATAACTAATTTGTGTTTAAATATAATAAAAATCAGTAAAGTTAACAAGTTGGACACACAGTCCAGCGGTGGACTGTGTGTTAGTATAAGCCACAGGTCCCGGGTTCGAGACCTGCGGAGCGCACCGTTTCTTTGATTTAAAATTGTTTTTAAAAAATAAAGGATTTTCGGTTTAGCATAATTAATATATATATATAATTAAAAACAGATATATAACGGGTTAGACACGTAGCTCAGTTGGTAGAGCTGCGTGCACGCGTACGGGAGGTCTCGGGTTCGAGCCTCACCCAGCGCACTTATATACACGATTCGAACCGGTCAACGGTCAGTCAACGGTCAACGGTCAAGTCAACGGTCAGAAAAAGTCAAATTTTTTTATTATTTTTATTTAATTATTTTAATTAAAAATCAATTTAAAATACTTAAAAATAACATTTTTAAGGTTAGAAAATAGCCTCAAACTCACAAAAATACACCCAACAATCCTACTAAAATAGATTAATAAAATCCGTTTACTTACCAAACCATAATGCAATTTATCTAGGTTAATCTCACTCGTGGTTAAAACCACTTCGCGTGCATTCAACATCATCAACCGAACGCACCCACTGTGAGTGAATCTTACAACTCCCCCTTTTAAATTACACGTTTTGGGGTGTGTCATCTGTCATAAAAATAATTAACTCGTTTATTTAAACTTGTGCCATACCATATCGTGATCTAAAATTTAGATTGTTTATATTGTTGTGATTACTTATTTCATTTTGTCAAATTATATGGAATTCATTCATTAAGCCCACCAGTTCCTCGTGGGAGACGAGTTGAACAACGCGTGCCTCAAATCAAATTCATTATTGTTCATGTGTGTATCAATGAGTTTATATTGTTTGTAGTTGTGTCATTCATATTATCATGTTTATGCAATTCATTCATTAGGCCCCTCAGTTCCTCGTGAGAGACGAGTTGAGCATCGCGTGCCTCTAAATGTTCCATTATTGTTCATGTGTGTTTTATTTAATATCTTATGATTGTTGAATAAGTTTACATCTATTTTTACTCATGTTTGGTTGTGCACATATTTCATAATCAATTTAAATAAACTTGTTCAAATGTTTTCCATAGGATTCACTCGCCAACTTTATGTTGATCCAAAACCTTTTTACACATGATACAGGTGAACAGGTTGAAGCAAAGAAAACATAGGAAATGCCTTAGAAGAGAACAAAGATGCTTAGATTGATAGCTAGAACATACTGTAACATTTATTGTAAATTTCCATTAAATTGTATTTAATGAATATGAAACGCATAATAAATGTCATGAGCTTTGATGATAACCCAATCATGCCCCGATCACCTTTTCCGCTGCGGGTCGGGGTGTGACAATGACTTCACTAAAAGAGGTGTGAAAACCGCAATTTGGTGAACGACTCTCAATCCGCTATACTTATTCTTTTTGTACGCAATTATGCCATCGAGTTAGGAGTGAAATCCAAACCTTGATGGAAAATTTCCAATTCAAAACTCTAGTGGACCCTTACCAACGAATCGGAATTTTCTCTTCGTTTGGTAAGTACCAACCACACTTAGGGTACGAAATCGTCAAGTTAGGGGTGAAACTCGCACCTTGTCGATTAAGTCCCATTCCTTGATTTTCGCTCTCGCCAAAGTCTCGATTTTCCGATCGGTTGAAGACGTGTAGTAACTGGAAGGGTAAAATGTCGTTAGTCGCTTCTCGATGAGAGCATTTTACCTATAGGCCAAAGCACGTTTCTCTAATTCGAAAAGATCTTCGATTCACTTTGGAATTGTTGACGATTCTCTACCCGAATCATTCCCATGTTTTACGAGCCTATTCTTTTTATGTGACTCAAATTTTATGTGTTTTAATACTTGTTACCTCGTTCATTTCAAGCCGTTACACACTCGCACGTTTATCGCAATCAAAAACAATACTAATCCTCGTGAACAAACTAAATTTATACTCTTTATTTGTATTCATACGTGAGTATACATGTCATACTTGTTGAACTCATGCAAACTATGTGAACCATACTTGATGAACACATGCTTCTCATGTGAAACTTATGTGAACTTTATTCATACTCATGCATGCAAAACCTATTTTCTTTATTACAATCAAGTCTCATGCTTTTGTCTTGTTTACAACCTCTAGATGCCTCCTTTCCGTAACTCGTTGAACCGCCTCAAGAAGTCCAAGAAGACGGATTCCCAGAAGGAATCCAACAACAAGGACTCGATATCGAAGCAAGAACTGATTGGGCTCGTTTCGGAGCAAATGGCCGGGCAATTGGCTAAGATCATACCCGACATTGTTAGCCAAATCCACACCATACACGCCGAAGCCACACCTAAATCATCCGCTGATTCCAAAGCCGATACCCCCAAACCATCTTACCAATTCAAGCATTTCATGGCTTGTAAACCAGTGGAATTCATTGGCATGGACGGTGTTACCGCCATGATCAATTGGTTTGATTCAATGGAGCTTATCTTCCTTCAGGGCGGCTGCCCTGAGGAACTCCGAACCCTTAATGCCACCGGGGTCTTTCGCAAGAGAGCCCTCGAGTGGTGGACCACCGAACGAAACACGCGTGGAAACGAAGCAGCCCATGCGATGACTTGGGAAGAGCTTAAGGAGCTCATGAAGGAGCAATTCTGTCCTCCCCATGAGACCCAGAAACTTGAAAACGAGTTCTGGAATCTCACACAACAGGGGAGCGATGCTGAAGGATTGATTGCGCGCTTTAAACAGTTACGTATCATTTGCCCTGGGCAAGTCGATACTGTTCCCAAGTCAATCGCCAAGCTCATCCGTTGCCTCTCACCGGTGATCATGAACCATGTAGCCGCAGCCAACCCGAAAACCCTCGAGGAAGCCTATGCCATAACCCTCCAACTCAACCATAACTGCATCCTTCAGGGGGCCTACGACAAGTTCCCTACGAAGCATGCATACCAAGCCATTGCCAACACCACCGAATCACCTACCCCTCCAGCCAAAAAGCCCCACAACATGAACAAGAAGCGGAAGGCTTCTTCTCAAAACAATGCTGTCGTCACTCCGCCTACCCAAAACACCAACCAACCTGGACAAGGTTACATTGGCTCTCACCCCAAGTGTACCACTTGCAACTACCATCACCCTGTTGGCACCTCATGCCGAAAATGTGCCAACTATAATAGGTTGGGACACCTCTCCAACTACTGTCGCCTACCCCAGAACCAGCAAACCCAAGCCCTTTTACCCAATCCTAACCCAAACCGCCAAACCCAAGCTACACCTGGTCGAACCTGCTACAATTGTGGCGATCCTAACCATTTTGCCAACGTTTGCCCGAAACGCACCAACAACCAGCAATAACAACAAACTGAACCTGCGAAAGGACGAGCTTTCGTTCTCACCTCAGCTCAAGCCCAAAGTTCGAATGATGTCATCACTGGTACGTTCCTTGTGAACCATATCTATGCTACTTGTCTGTTTGATACTGGCGCGGATAGAAGTTTTGTATCCGTTGAATTTGAACCCTTGCTTAAGTGCGAACGAACTAAAATGCCTAATCCTTTTGCTGTCGAAGTCGCTAATGGTAAGACCATCTCCGTTGACTCTGTTCTTTCTGGTTGCTCCCTAATCTTAAACAATCATAAGTTTTCCATCGGCCTCATACCTATGCAAATGGGTAGCTTTGACGTCATAGTAGGCATGGACTGGCTTAAGCGAGTTCGTGCTGAAGTCGTTTGTTCTGAGAAATTCATTCGCCTTCCCCTACCTCAAGGTGACTCTTTACACGTCTATGGTGAGAAACCTTCTAAGGGTCTCAAGCTTATGTCGTGCATCAAAGCGAACAAGTACTTGCGTAAGGAGTACTTTGCCTTTCTCGCCCACGTTGTGGAAAAGAAAGACAAAGGTCCTAGCATAAGTGATGTTCCTATCGTTTGTGAGTTCCCTTCTATTTTCCCCGAGGATCTCCCTGGTCCTCCGCCTCCTCGAGCTGTCGATTTTCGTATTGACCTCATTCCTGGCGCAACTCCTGTTGCGAAGGCTACCTATCGTTTAGCACCCTCGGAGATGCAAGATCTATCAAGCCAACTTCAAGAGCTTCTTGATAAAGGCTTTATACGCCCTAGTACTTCCCCTTGGGGCGCTCCCGTGTTGTTCGTCAAGAAGAAAGATGGGTCTTTTCGGATGTGCATTGATTATCGTGAGCTCAATAAACTTACAGTCAAAAACCGATACCCACTTCCTCGTATTGACGATCTCTTCGATCAATTGCAAGGCGCGAAGTGCTTTTCAAAGGTTGACCTCCGTTCTGGCTATCATCAACTTCGGGTTTCCGAGGAAGATGTACCCAAAACCGCATTTCGCACACGTTATGGACACTACGAGTTTGTGATCATGCCTTTTGGTTTGACCAACGCTCCTGCAGTGTTTATGGATCTCATGAACCGTGTGTGTAAGCGTTTTCTCGATCATTTCGTCATTGTATTCATCGACGATATCCTAATCTACTCCAAGACGAAAGAAGAACATGGACGACATTTGCGTCTTATTCTTCAGCTTTTGCAAACCGAACGTCTTTATGCCGAATTCTCCAAGTGTGAATTTTGGCTAAAAGAGGTTCAATTCTTAGGTCACACCGTCAATGAACTTGGTATTCATGTTGACCCTGCAAAGATAGAAGCTGTGAAGAATTGGATTGCACCTAAGTCGCCCTCTGAAATTCGTTCGTTTCTTGGCCTAGCTGGGTATTATCGCCGTTTCATCTCGAACTTCTCGAAGATTGCCGTTCCTTTGACTTTGTTGACTCAAAAAGATAAACCTTTTGTTTGGTGTCCCGAACAAGAGGAATCTTTCCAAACGCTCAAGGACATGCTTTGTAATGCTCCTATTCTCACTCTCCCCGATGGGAACAACGATTTCGTCGTGTATTGCGATGCCTCTAACCAGGGTCTTGGTTGCGTTCTCATGCAACGGGACAAAGTAATCGCTTACGCGTCGAGACAACTCAAAATTCATGAGAAAAACTATACTACTCACGACCTTGAACTTGGTGCAGTTGTTTTTGCATTAAAGATTTGGCGACACTACCTTTGTAACATTTGTAAAAAAAAAAACGGGTCTCCAAAACCCGCTCCGTTTTGTAATCAAATACCAAGTTATGAAGATACATTAATTAATTAATGTTATTTTGAGTTTAAACGTTACATAATTAATAAATAAACTAAACTATAAAAATTAAATTGGATAAAAAGTTAAAATAAAATAAATAAAAATCAATTGCAGCTGCCGGGACTCGAACCCGGGTCAGCTGTCTCCAACAACTTATCATCCGCTTCCCAAACCACTCCGCCACCAAGTGTTTTCTGTTAACCTTAGGAAAACAATTAGATCTTATACGCAAACACGAATCAACCGTTAAAGCCATCTGAATAACGGAAATCGGTAAACCGATCGCCAAATCATTTCGACTTCTTTTGGCCAGATTATAACCGATGAAATTCGGTTTCTGATTAAGTCCGAATTGAATGAACATAAAGACTTCATCATTTCCGGTATTTGAAACCGAAAACGTACCAAACTCTGAATTAATCCAAGTCCTGATCATTGGCGCGATTCATAACTATCACAACAACACTCAATTTCATTTTCGTCAAGATTCTGAACTGTAAGATCCTCTGAATCCGATCGCCGGAATTTTTCTGCAACTCACCGGAAAACCGGGACTCGTAGTCTCACGGTAATTCTTTCGACTCTTTTTGTTTAAAACATGTGATTAGTCAATCTCTAACACAATTCCATCATCAGAATCAATCTTAGTCAACGTTTATCGGAAATCTCATTTTCGCCGGAAAGTTTCTGAAATTGCCGGAATCCCACTGTGAACTGGTAAGATATCCTGCATTTCATTTAAACTTTGTTTAGGTGATTTAATTCTATAAATAATCGATCCACACTGTTAATTGTTTCAACAGTCGGAGTTCCATTCCTGTACCGACAAAACCTCCGCCGGATTTCTGTGTTTATCTCCAATCGGTAAATCCTGTTCTTTAAACTCTTTCCATTCCTTACTCTTGAATTACTGTTAGTGTCTAAGATCTTAGTAAATCGCAAAATCAACCTTAACCAGTTGAATTACGCTGACAGTGTAATCCGACGAAGAAGATGAATCTATTTCAGAATATAAGAGTAATTAAAATTCGGTTTATAAACGGGTTAGACACACAGTCCAGCGGTGGACTGTGTGCACATTTCATAATCACGTCCCGAGTTCGAACCTTACCACGCACACGCTTTACGTAATAACATTTCTTTTTATTCATGAACTAACCGGGTTAGAGCGAGTAGTTGTTAAGTATAATATAAATCAAGAATATAACCGGGTTAGACACACAGTCCAGCGGTGGACTGCGTGCAAGATAAACTTCATAACGCGCGTTCGAACCCTGTCCCAAGCACCGGTCAATTGAATTAAAACGTTTTTGTAAATAAAGGTATTTTCGGTTAATTCGAATAAGTATATAAATATAATTAAAACTGAGTTTCTAACGGGTTAGTCACGTAGCTCAGTTGGTAGAGCTACGTGCACGTGAACGGAAGGTCACCGGTTCGAATCCCGCTTGACGCAACAATTACCGCTGACCGAACCGGTCAACGGTCAACGGTCAAACAGTAAAATAATAATATTTTTTTTATATATTTATTTGTTTATTTTAATTTAAAAATCAATTAAAAATACTTAAAAATAACATTTTTAAGGATAGAAAATAGCCATAAACTCACAAAAATATACCTAAAAATCCCATTAAAATCCTTAATAAAATCCATCCATTTAATATATTTTTCCATTATTATTTAGGTTAGTGATTCCTCGTTGACTCGCTCGTCTAAATCGTGCGCATCTCACCATCTCAAATTCAACGCACCCATTGTGAGTGAACCCTTCAAATTCCCCGTTTTAATCACGTTTTTGGGGTGTATCATGTGTCTTGTTCATTTACATATTATAACCAAGTTATTGTGCATATATCATATCATGACATGTGTATTAGTTTGTTGCTGTTAAGTAGTTATTATTGTATGCAAATTATTATTTCAATACATGCGATTGCCGAGGCCGCGGCTCCCCATCCATCGAGGTTGAGTTGGATCCCCATTTAATTATGCGGTTGATCTTGGCGTGCCCGCACGATCGGCTCCGTTTGATTGAGCCTTGATCGGTCATTTCATTTTACATTTCAATACATGCAATACGCTCGGCTCCGTTTGATTGAGCCTTGAGTGCACAGTTCATTTTACATTTCCAGTTCATGCAATACGTTCGGCTCCGTTTGATTGAGCCTTGAGCGCACAGTTCAATTTACATTTCCAGTTCATGCAATACGATCGGCTCCGTTTGATTGAGCCTTGATCGCACAGTTCATTTATGATAATTATTATATGATGTTGGTATGTTCATGTATGCTATCGATTGTTAATGTATGTTATAATTGTAATTGATATTTGTCAATGTTTGATTACATACATGTGCTCTTTTATGATTATGCACAATATTTTATTGATAAACTAACCAGAAAATCATTATCAAATGTTTATCTATAAGGTTCACTCGCCAACTTATGTTGACCCAAAAACCTCCCATTTTACACATGATACAGGTGAACCAGCAGCAGCTAGGAACACATAGGACCCGGATTAGAAGAAATAAAACGATTTAGTATTCGGATTATTATGTTTGGTTATTTTCCTTTGTATTGAATGAACATGTTTGGATGTTTGAGAAATGTAACTTTGACTTCATTTAATTTTGAAACATAATAGTAAATGTCATGTGCTTTGGTGATAACCCAATTATGCCCCGACTCTTATTTCCGATGCGGGTCGGGGTGTGACAACCTTTATGGTACAAAGTGTACGGTCTTTAGCGACCATAAGAGCCTCCAACACATCTTTGATCAAAAGGAACTCAACATGCGTCAACGTCGTTGGGTAGAATTGTTAAGCGACTACGACTGCGATATCCGCTACCACCCTGGTAAGGCGAATGTCGTGGCCGATGCACTTAGTCGTAAGACTCATGTCAAGAGTGCTCGTTGCTACCAAATCGTGGGAAAACTCAATGAGTTAATTCGACAAGCACAATTTGCCGTCATTAACGAGGGTAACCTCGATAACGAGTTGAATTTGGAATCGAAAACCCACTCGAAGCTAAGCCTGATGGTATTCTTTACTACCATAGTCGCATTTGGATTCCCGATCGTCTCAATCTTCGGACTACTTTGATGGACGAAGCTCACAAATCCCGATACTCCGTTCATCCTGGAGCTGATAAGACGTATCATGACTTACGCGCATCCTATTGGTGGCCTGGAATGAAACGTGATATCGCTCTCTACGTCTCCAAATGCCTTACGTGTTCCAAAGTCAAGGCAGAACATCAACGTCCCTCTGGTTTGCTCGAACAACCAGAAATTCCTATCTGGAAATGGGAGAGCATAGCCATGGATTTCATCACGAAATTGCCTCGTACCTCGTCTGGTCACGACAACATTTGGGTTATCATCGATCGTTTGACCAAATCCGCACACTTCCTCGCCATTCGTGAAGATTACAAAGTCGAGAAATTGGCTCGTATCTACACGAGTGAAATCATTAGTCGTCACGGTACTCCTCTTGATATTATTTATGATCGTGATGCTCGTTTCACTTCTCGCCTTTGGCAAACTTTCCAATCCGCCCTTGGCACTCGTTTGAATCTTAGCACCGCTTTTCATCCTCAATCTGACAGGCAGACCGAGCGTACTATTCAAACTCTAGATGATATGCTTCGATCATGCTTAATCGATTTTGGCGGCAACTGGGATTTGCACTTACCCTTGGTAGAATTCTCGTACAACAACAGCTATCACGCAAGTATTCAAATGGCTCCATTTGAAGCACTGTATGGTCGCAAATGCCGTTCGCCTATTTGTTGGCACGAGATCGGAGACGTACAACTCACCGGTCCCGAACTTATACAAGAGACGACGGACAAGATCCTACAGATTCGTGACAACTTGCTCAAAGCTCGAAGCCGACAAAAGAGCTATGCTGATAGAAGACGCAAACCTTTGGAATTCGACATAGGTGACCACGTACTTCTCAAGGTTGCACCTTGGAAAGGTGTTGTTCGTTTTGGTAAGAAAGGCAAGCTCGCTCCTCGCTATGTGGGTCCTTTCAAGATTCTCGAAAGGATAGGCAAGGTAGCGTATCGACTGGATCTACCTCAAACGCTCAGCAATGTTCATCCTGTGTTTCATGTTTCGAATTTGAAGAAGTGTCTAGCCGAAGAAGGACTTCAAGTTCCACTCGAAGATCTTCAGATCAACGATACTTTGCACTTTGTGGAGAAACCGGTCGAAATCATGGACCGAGGAACCAAGCAACTGAGACGCAGTCGTATTCCTATTGTCAAGGTTCGATGGGAAGGTAATCTTGGCGCCGAATTCACTTGGGAACTTGAAAGTGATATGAAGACTAAGTATCCATATCTCTTCGTTACATCTTCCTAAATTTCAGGACGAAATTTCCTAAAGGAGGGGAGACTGTAACGCCCCGCGTTTCTATACTTTCTATATTTGGAAACCTTGTATCGTACTTCTATTTTTAGTAAGCGTTGTATCTTGTATTCGTCTTTCGTTGTAAACGTTGTAAACCGAGACTTGGATCGTAATGAGAACCTCGTATTTTATCCATATTATGTTAATCATAGTCATGTTACAATTTTACTTGTTCATACTTTAAACATATAAACGTATTCGTGGTACTCTTAATCATAAACGTGTGATAACTTGCAAACATGGTATATATGCGTAATCGAGACTTAAACGTGAAACTCGTAATCATTAAACTAAATTCGTTACGAAAATAATATTATCTATTCATTTATTAAGTTAATTAATTAAATTAATAAATTAAGTTAATTAATTAAATTAATTAATTAAATTAGTTAATAAAATTAATTAATTTATTTTTACAAAAATTAAAAATGCTATTTTATAAATATATCAACATTTAGGATTAAAGGTTAATAAATACATATATATATATTTTTTTATAAAGTCCAAGGTCTAAATTGTAATTCTTGAATTCTTAACTTCAGGGACTAATCTTGCCATTTTTGGTAAATTGTTTAAAGGTTTTTAATTAAAAAAAATAATATATATAAATAATATACCAAAACCGGGATCCGCGGGTTTCGAACTCGGGACCTCCGATTCAACAGCCAAGCGCTCCGCCACTCCACCACTTGCCACACATCTGAAGAACCCGGAAACACAAAGCATATAAGCTTTGTTTCCGGGTCAAACCTGATCGCAAGGGAGGGCGGCAGCAGCGGGTTTTGGGCGGGATTGGGTTGGTTTTTGAGTTTTTTTTATCAATTTTTAACACCTAATAACCACCTAAACTTCACCTAACTAACCCTAATCCTTTCCTTATAAAACCCAAGTGTTTTTCAAGCCTTTTTCCACTTTCACAACTCCATAATCTCTCCAAAATCATCTCAAGAACACTTGAAACTTCAGAATTCGGGCATATTGTATACCTCTTACAAAAGTGAGCATATCTTGCTCATTTCTTAACCAAATCATCTCATTCTTCTTCCTACTTGCTTGGATAAACTTTGGGTTGAATTCCTAGGGCTCTCCATGGAGAATCTAGACCTGGAAATGCCCCAAAATGTCCGAGAACTTTCTGTTATGATTTAACTTTTCAAAAACTTGTTAAATCTCATACTTTTCTCATTCATCCTAGTGTTCTTGAACTCCTAATCACATATATGAGTATGGGGACTAACCTAGGTTGTTAAACTTGTAAATAGCAGTGTTTAATCACTCCAAACTTTCTGTTTTTGAAGAGCATTGAGCTCATAAGTGATGCAAGTTCTTAAACTTGTTCATGTGTGTCCACCAAGAAAGCTTGGGCTATCCTAACTTGAGACCACACATCACTTAGATGATTTTCATCAAGATCCCAAGATAGTTTGCTAGACTTAAAGTTTCACAACCCCACAAAGCCGTTGACGATTATCCTCGTGTGCTCGTCGGGTTGTTGAATACTTGGCTACTTGGTATCTAGATGACACCTTATCATTCTTGTATAGTATATAGTTCTTGTACCCTCCTTGTTACCAATGGTAACTTGCGTAGTGGTGAACATAATCCGAGGTTCAAAGTGGATGGTTTAACCTCCCACCTCATACTTGACATACATGACACTAGAGGTTACAAAGTGGATGGTTCATCCTCCCACCTCCTACATGATTATAATGATATATATAAATATATTATAATTCTAAAACCGAAACCTTGATAATGAACTTATGATCACCTATCAAGTTATTAAGTTTAACACTAAAGTATGTAATTCCTTGTCACGATTCTAATAGGTCCCGAACCTATGAAATCACATCCAACTCGTAAGAGTTACTATAGTGTCAAGAACGAGTGTTACATCTTAGTGAATACTTTCGTATCATAATACTTTATCAAACTTATTTTTAATCATGCACGAATACTCCTAATCTCCCGTTGAAACTCTATACTCATACGCCTTGTTTCCTCTTGTAGGATAATTCGGCGTCATCCTCGAACCAACGTCTTCACGGATTGTCAAGTGTAGAAAAGACTTAGCAAAACCGTGAATACACTCGACCCACTTTGTTTATAACACTTTTCGGGTGTAACATGTTTCCATATACAAAATCACGAACACTTAAACTTTATAAAACACACAAACGATCCCATATACATGAAAGCTTGAATCTTATACTTGATGCTTGTCTTGGATATTCGTATTGCTATGCTTTAGTCATTAACTATTTTTAGCCTTCGTTTGACATGATTAGCGCTATAGAAATTCATGCATCCACCTCCATCGTGTTATTCGTGAGGTCATGTTAAAACATCGTGATTGCGTTAAGGGTTTGATTATTAGTATTGCATGCCTTGATATTGCTCTTGTATAGATTTGGTTGCCATGTGGATTGTTTAAACTTATTCGTATATGTATGCTATGCCTAAACTTGTGTACCCGCCTTTGCTTTCGCATTGACATTATTTTAAAACATGTTACAGGTTGAAGGAGATGATGCTATGAAAACAATATAGCAAGGACTAGATACACACAAATTAGACGTTAGGTTTAATGTCGATGTATCAATTTTGTTATGACTTTGCAAATGTTATGTTGTTTTTTTGTTTTGTTACATTGATGTATTTGACAATTCTTATGAAATGAAATATGGTTTAATTAATTATTGTCACTTAATAATGTTGTGAGCAATGAGCAATCTCGTTTTCGTCTCATCCCGATGTTTCCGCCATCGGTTGGGGTGTGACAAATTTGAGCCTCCATTTTTATGGTTTCTCGGACGTATGTTGTATTGGTAAAGCTCTAGCATACATGATATAGAAGCACTAGAATTTTTCGGGGATGTTGTGTGGCCTGATAACGATCAGAATATTGGTCAAAATTTAAGAGTAATCATTTGTATATTACCGCGAATTCTTGTCCAAAACATGTAAACGACGTGGGAAGAAAGAAACATACATGATGCGTGTATGAAAAACACACGTATTATGGTGGACGAACTATATGCTGGTTGTTTCACACCTACAAACGTTTGAGCTTTGTCACTTCATTATGCTTGTAAAAACTAGTTAACGATAATGGGTGTGTCTGCTAGTAATAAATGTTTTTTTTTGCAAAGTACTAAACATTTGAGCTTTGTCACTTCGTGTTACGTTTTGAAGCTCGCACATCTTGGAAACATAAGATTAAAAACAATAAGACTTTGGATAATAATATGATTGGTCTTTATATTTTAAAAAACTTCATGTAAAAAACGTTGTGTCTATGAAAGGATGTGTACGGTATCGATTTGACATTCACGGGGAATTATTGCGTATGGGAGGGTATTTTTGCGTCAAAATAAGGGAGAACGCGTCAAATTCGCCCTTTTGTGCCATTGTGGTATAGGAATCCATCATGTGTAAGGAATCGTGTGCGGATAAAAAGATTACGTCAAAAAATAAGACCTAAGCATTTGTACCCTCTACATTGCGTAAAAAAGATCGCGTTAAAAAATAACACTTAGGCGTCTGTACCCTTTACTTTGCGTCAAAAAAGAAGGTGACAGTACCTACCCAACCATTGCGTCACAGCCACTTGCGTCATGACTCAAACGCAAGACTATGAAAGGCGACCACAATGCGTCTGTTAGACGCATTGTTGGATTGCCTAGACATGGCTTGTTACTATTGGGTAAGGTTTTTGCATCCCACCCAGACACAAAACACTGCATTGTTTTTCGTGAAGGCGGCACGCTTATGTAACATCCGTCAAAAACGGATTTACCAAACCCGCTCCGTTTATCAACCGAACAGTCAGTCAAAATTTTCGTTTCGAATTAAATGCCCAAAATATTTTTAAACGATCCGTAATCAATTATTATACGGGAATATATATTTAGTTTTTGAAAAACTGTCAAAAATCGCAAAATAAAAATGAAATGTTTCAGCCGGGTTTCGAACCCGGGTCTGTACCGAATCAGCTAAGCATCTTATCTTCACACACACAAACCACTGCGCCGCTTGTTCTGTTTGTTATATATTCCAATCATTTAATTGATATAATAACATTTCGAATTCAAAATCGGCGCCCAAACGATTCAGTCGTCGGAATCCCGGAAATCTCGCGAGTTTTAACACCGATTTACGTTATAACGAAAAACCTTTAATCACATATCGGTTATGATCGATGTTTAAAGTCCGCGACCAAATTCATAACCGCCGGAAAATTTAAATAACGAACACAGTCGGAATTCAGACCAAGTGCATTGACGATTTGTCCTATAAATTGACCCACAACCGACGACAAACACTTTCGCTCAAAAATTACACCTTTTCTCGGCGTAATTCCACTCGCCGGAACTTTCCTGTTTTTCGCCGGAAAACCGAACTTTAATCCCTGAGCTTCACTGAATCCCCTAAACCTTTAACGAAGTCACCCTTACCTTTTCCAAGCTTTCCGGAGACTAGCTGCTATACGGAACACGTCGCCGGAGGTGAATTCAATCGCCGGAGTTTCTGCCGGAAAACAGAAAGTTCAGTCGGTATCTTTCTCCGCCCAGTTTCTTTTCCTTTTCACTTTTATCTTACCGTAATAAACTGTAAAACACTAACAAACTGATAAAAAAACTTGAACTAGTCGATTTCCGATTTCTGGTTCAAACTTGACGAGGAAGACGACGTTTTCTATATCATATAAGTATATTATAAATCAGGATTTTACTCGGGTTAGACACACAGTCCAGCGGTGGACTGTGTGCACATAAAACGTTAATCATGCAAAGGTCTCGAGTTCGAATCCCGTCTCGTACACGCTACCTTAATAAAAATCAAGTTTTTATTTAACTGAACCGGATCGCCACAGATATATGTTAAATATATTGTTAACCGGAATAATAACCAAGTTAGACACACAGTCCAGCGGTGGACTGTGTGTTTGATTATATCGCTGGTCACGAGTTCGAGTCCGGTCTTCAGCACCGACTCGGACAATTATCTTCTCTTTTTAATTAAGGCAGAAAAGGAAATAAATAATTAGTATTTAAGTATAATAAAAATCGAATGTTATAACATGTTGAACACACAGTCCAGCGGTGGACTGTGTGTTAGATTAAACCACAGGTCCCGAGTTCGAGACCTGTGGAGTGCAAAACCGGTCCGCTTAAACTGTTTTTAAAATAAAATGATTTTCTGTTAATTCTAATTAATGTATATATGAAATTAAAATCGGATATATAACGGGTTAGACACGTAGCTCAGTTGGTAGAGCTGCGTGCACGCGTACGGGAGGTCTCGGGTTCGAGCCTCACCGAGCGCACAACAATATGCCTCAAAACCGGTCAACGACCAGTCAAAGTCAACAGGTCAATGTCACTGTAGCAGAAAAAATAAATATTTTTTTTTTATCATTTTTATTTAATTTTTTTTTAATTAAAAATCAATTATAAATACTTAAAAAT
Organism: Scalesia atractyloides; assembly: GCA_947069175.1. NCBI lineage: Eukaryota > Viridiplantae > Streptophyta > Magnoliopsida > Asterales > Asteraceae > Scalesia > Scalesia atractyloides. The sequence continues at coordinate 89,251,482 of CAMTDV010000001.1, forward strand.
AACATTTTTAAGATTAGAAAATAGCCTTAAACTCACAAAAATACACCCAACAATCCTACTAAAATAGTTTAATAAAATCCGTTTACTTACCAAACCATAATGCGATTTATCTAGGTTAAATCTCACTCGTGGTTAAAACCACTTCGCGTGCATTCAACGTCATCAACCGAACGCACCCACTGTGAGTGAATCTTACAATTCCCCCTTTTAAATTACACGTTTTGGGGTGTGTCATGTGTTATGAAATAATTAAGTTGTTTATTTAAACTTGTGCCATACCACATCATGACTTAAACTTAGATTGATTTATTGTTGTGATTTACTTATATTCCGTTTGTCAAATTACATGAAACTCATACATTAAGCCCATCAGTTCCTCGTGGGAAACGAGTAGAACATCGCGTGCTTCAATTCAATTCATTATTGTTCATGTGTGTTTTCATTGAGTTTATATTGTTGTAGTTGTGTTATTCATAATATCATGTTTATGCAATTCATTCATCAGGCCCCTCAGTTCCTCGTGAGAGACGAGTTGAGCAACGCGTGCCTTTAATTGTTCCATTAATATTCATGAGTGTTTTCATTTAACATATTATGATTGTTGATCAAGTTACATCTAATTTTACTCATGTTTGGTTGTGCACATATTTCATAATCAATTTAAATGAATTGTTCAAATGTTTTCCATAGGATTCACTCGCCAACATTATGTTGATCCAAAAACCTTTTTACACATGATACAGGTGAACAGGTTGAAGCAAGGATAACATAGGATATGCCTTAGAAGAGAACAAAGAAGTTTAGATTGTAGTTAGATCATGTTGTAGCAATCATTGTAAATTTCCATTTAAATTGTATTAATGAATATGAAACGTTTAATAAATGTCATGAGCTTTGATGATAACCCAATCATGCCCCGATCACCTTATCCGCTGCGGGTCGGGGTGTGACAGATTGGTATCAGAGCCATGACTATAGGGATATAGGATAGGTTATTAGACCCTTAGAGCCTATACTATAGTCTGCCTAAATTTTAAATTGATTAGGTGGTTACATACAAACTTGTGATATTTATTTGTTTCATATTTGTTTACATTTCAGTCAAACATACATGCTCAAATACATATTCATTATACATATATACATATTCATTATACATATATCGATGTTCATGTGTTCAATTTATTTTCATACTCTCGTTATCCAAAGATTTTATGCAATTTTCAATTCTCATCAAAGTAAGTTCTGCGACGGGCATGTAGTAACTGGAAGGGTACAAGTACCGGTAGTCGGAACGTCCTGTCTAGGCTGGCATTCGTATAAATCCAATATAACGGACCAGTTTGCCTACCTGGGGACCAACGATGAGAGTACGAAGGACCTATTAGGCCAAAGCATGCCACACCAAACGTCGTTCGAACTAACCCTACTTTGAGGTGTCATCGTGTCTACACCTGGACACATTCCGAACATCACACGTTGTATACATATTTCTCGATTTTCCCGGGTTTTTGTGTACGCAACCAGGCAGAAACCGTGCGAGCCATATGAAAAACCGGTATTCATGGGGGCCCACATGATTACACAAGGTAAAGTATGGCGGCATGACGGGCCTAACAGCGAGCAAAGCCCAAGACATCCTATGGATGTAGTATTTTTGTATAATTATTTTATAAATGATCATTCTTGAATGCGACCCATGATCCCAAAAGCATCCAACTCATACTCTTGTCATGTATTCATTGTAGATGTCTTCTAACCTCGCCCGTAGGAAGACGAGAGCAAGAAAAGCCCGCGATCGCATGGCTGCCTTAATCGCTCAACAAATGGCTGCCGTAATACCCAACATTGTAATCCAAGTTCAACAAGCACTTACCAATAATCCTGTCAATCAAGCAAACCAAAACATTTTCAACTCTTCCCCAAACACCACTAAATGCACCTACAAGCATTTCAAATCATGCGACCCTCCGAAATATAAAGGGACTGAAGGTGTCACCGCACTCCTCCATTGGTTTGAAGAAATGGAGAATACTTTTCTAAATTGCGATTGCCCTGATGATCGCAAAGTGCGTTATGCTACCGGTCGACTATATGGGATAGCACTTACTTGGTGGAACACAGAGAAGGCCAAGCGAGGTGTGGAAGATGCTATGTCCTTAACTTGGAACGAATTGAAGGAAATCATGACCAGACGATTTTGCCCAAGGAGTGAAATCAAGAAGTTAGAAGATGAATTTTACTCATTGAAGCAAATGGAAGGAGACCACACCACCTACAACAAAAGGTTCCTCGAATTACATCAAATGGTTCCCAACATGTTTACTCCTCTCTACCGTTTGATCGAGCACTACATTCGTGGTCTTCCGTCAAAGATTCAAGACCCTGTGATAAGTACCAAGCCTGCAACTTTGGAAGCAGCAATGGAGCTAGCAATAGAGCTCACCGAGAACCGAATCCGAAACAAAGACTTCGAGGAGGAGAAGAAGAAGGATAAAGAATCAACTAAAACCTCCGACTCCACCCAAACCGAATCCCCTTCTCAACCCAACCCTAAGAGAAGAAGAGTCGGGCGACTTTTCGCTGCTACCCAACGAAATCAACCCGTTTTTCACGCTATACCCATCCGAGCTGTCCCAATCACCCAAGTGGCACCCAACTCAGCTTACCCAAATAAGAAACCATATCTCGGACCTCACCCTCGATGCAACAACTGTTTTTATCACCATCCCCTTACTTTACCTTGCCGGCTATGTACAACTTGTGGACGTTATGGTCATTTGAGCAATGTTTGTCGCACCTTTCAAGACCAAACCTTTTCCCCTACTCAAAACATGGCCCAAACTTATCACCAACCCCAACACCCCATGTTCCCATATGCTCGAGCTTGCTTCAATTGTGGCGACCCTACCCACCTTAGAAACACATGCCCTCAATTGGTTAACGTTATCAACACTCAAGCCCAATCAAACCCAGTTAACCAAGTAAACCAAGAAAACCCAACCACTATGCCACCAGCAAGAGGAAGAGTCTTCAATATCAACGCCAACCCTGTCGAAGATAATGACGGCCCTGATGAAGATACTCAGCTAGTCCTCTTCGCCGAAGATCCAGATTCAACTTCTATTGTTTAGCCTTATGTTTTTCTTTATCACATGTGTAGACTGTTAGAGAAATTATTGGATATTATATATTATATATTGTTTTCGGTATATGCTTTTGCCGAGGCCGTGGCTCCCCATCCATCGAGGTTGAGTTGGATCCCCATTTTATTATGTGGTTGATCTTGGCGTGCCCGCACGATCGGCTCCGTTTGTTAGAGCCTTGATCGGTTACGTAATTTTACATTTCAATACATGCAATACGCTCGGCTCCGTTTGATTGAGCCTTGAGTGCAAAGATTTATTCACATTTCCAGTTCATGCAATACGCTCGGCTCCGTTTGATTGAGCCTTGAGTGCAAAGATTTATTCACATTTCCAGTTCATGCAATACGTTCGGCTCCGTTTGATTGAGCCTTGAGCGCACATACAATTTCATTATCAGTATCTTGTGGTTGTGGTGTTTGTAGTAGAGTCGCATCGAACTAACCATAACTTTCGGATAAAGTCAACGAAAATTTGACAAGGGTATGGTGGATACGCCGATGGTACTTCCTATATATAAGTATTCTTGTCAAATTATCGGAGGCATTATCAGGCAGTTATGAGAGGTTCCATGCATAGGCTGATTGTGTGATGGTTGTTTAAATTAAGTTGTTCAATTTCAGTACATTCAATACGTTCGGCTCCGTTTGATTGAGCCTTGAGCGCACATACAATTTCATTCAATACGTTCGGCTCCGTTTGATTGAGCCTTGAGCGCACAGACAATTTCATTATCAGTATCATGTGGTTGTGGTGTTTGTAGTAGAGTCGCATCGAACTAACCATAACTTGCGGATAAAGTCAATGAAAATTTGACAAGGATATGGTGGATACGCCGATGGTACTTCCTATATATAAGTATTCTTGTCAAATAATCGGAGGCATTATCAGGCAGTTATGAGAGGTTCCATGCATAGGCTGTTTGTGTGGTTAAGTTATTCATATTCAGTACATTCAATATGTTCGGCTCCGTTTGATTGAGCCTTGAGCACACAATTTCAATTTCAGTACATTCAATATGTTCGGCTCCGTTTGATTGAGCCTTGAGCACACAATTTCATTTTCAGTACATGCAAAACGATCGGCTCCGTTCGATTGAGCCTTGATCGCACAGATATATTTCATTTCAGTAATTTATGTTTGTTGTATTGATTGTAGAGTTATAGGACTAATCATAATTCACTGTTAAAACCAATGAAAATTTGACAAGAATATGGTGGATACGCCGCTGGTACTTCCTATATATAAGTATTCTTGTCAAAGGATCAGAGGCATTAACAGGCGGTTATGAGAAGTTCCATGTAGGATTTAGTATTGCCTTGGTTGGAATTTGTGTTACATTTATATCATCACGTTATTTAAAGGGATTGGATTGTGTTCCATTCCTACATAAATTAACCTCTCCATCATAACAAACGAGAGAGGAACTTCCATCATTCAAACATATATGTTATCAGAATGTGGATTCAAATATTTGCTGTTGTGTTTATTCATGTTCAAATATTCGCTGATGTGTCTATTCATGTTCGAATCTTTGCTGTTGTGTTTATTCATGTTCAAATATTTGCTGATGTGTTCATTCATGTTCGAATATTTGCTGTTATGTTTATTCATGTTCAAATATTTGCTGATGTGTTCATTCATGTTTGGATATCAGCTGTTGTGTTTTTATTTATGTTCCATGTAGATTGTAGTGTTAGAAGTTTTGCCTTAGGATATAACCATATTTTTCCCAAACGTATCTTAACACATATGCATGATATCATTTTAGCAAATCATTTCTGCTTACCAATATTCATACAGTAGGCAACAAAAAGCGATTCCTGAATAGGGTACATAACCCTTACAAGGAACGTTACCGCCTCGAACAAAAACTTAAACTTTTATTTTTCTAAGCATACAACTGTCAAACAAAACGTCATCATTCTTATAGTCAAAATATATCATTATTTAAATTTCGGGACGAAATTTCTAAAAAGCAGGGGATACTGTAACATCCGTCAAAAACGGATTTACCAAACCCGCTCCGTTTATCAACCGAACAGTCAGTCAAAATTTTCGTTTCGAATTAAATGCCCAAAATATTTTTAAACGATCCGTAATCAATTATTATACGGGAATATATATTTAGTTTTTGAAAAACTGTCAAAAATCGCAAAATAAAAATGAAATGTTTCAGCCGGGTTTCGAACCCGGGTCTGTACCGAATCAGCTAAGCATCTTATCTTCACACACACAAACCACTGCGCCGCTTGTTCTGTTTGTTATATATTCCAATCATTTAATTGATATAATAACATTTCGAATTCAAAATCGGCGCCCAAACGATTCAGTCGTCGGAATCCCGGAAATCTCGCGAGTTTTAACACCGATTTACGTTATAACGTAAACCTTTAATCACATATCGGTTATGATCGATGTTTAAAGTCCGCGACCAAATTCATAACCGCCGGAAAATTTAAATAACGAACACAGTCGGAATTCAGACCAAGTGCATTGACGATTTGTCCTATAAATTGACCCACAACCGACGACAAACACTTTCGCTCAAAAATTACACCTTTTCTCGGCGTAATTCCACTCGCCGGAACTTTCCTGTTTTTCGCCGGAAAACCGAACTTTAATCCCTGAGCTTCACTGAATCCCCTAAACCTTTAACGAAGTCACCCTTACCTTTTCCAAGCTTTCCGGAGACTAGCTGCTATACGGAACACGTCGCCGGAGGTGAATTCAATCGCCGGAGTTTCTGCCGGAAAACAGAAAGTTCAGTCGGTATCTTTCTCCGCCCAGTTTCTTTTCCTTTTCACTTTTATCTTACCGTAATAAACTGTAAAACACTAACAAACTGATAAAAAAACTTGAACTAGTCGATTTCCGATTTCTGGTTCAAACTTGACGAGGAAGACGACGTTTTCTATATCATATAAGTATATTATAAATCAGGATTTTACTCGGGTTAGACACACAGTCCAGCGGTGGACTGTGTGCACATAAAACGTTAATCATGCAAAGGTCTCGAGTTCGAATCCCGTCTCGTACACGCTACCTTAATAAAAATCAAGTTTTTATTTAACTGAACCGGATCGCCACAGATATATGTTAAATATATTGTTAACCGGAATAATAACCAAGTTAGACACACAGTCCAGCGGTGGACTGTGTGTTTGATTATATCGCTGGTCACGAGTTCGAGTCCGGTCTTCAGCACCGACTCGGACAATTATCTTCTCTTTTTAATTAAGGCAGAAAAGGAAATAAATAATTAGTATTTAAGTATAATAAAAATCGAATGTTATAACATGTTGAACACACAGTCCAGCGGTGGACTGTGTGTTAGATTAAACCACAGGTCCCGAGTTCGAGACCTGTGGAGTGCAAAACCGGTCCGCTTAAACTGTTTTTAAAATAAAATGATTTTCTGTTAATTCTAATTAATGTATATATGAAATTAAAATCGGATATATAACGGGTTAGACACGTAGCTCAGTTGGTAGAGCTGCGTGCACGCGTACGGGAGGTCTCGGGTTCGAGCCTCACCGAGCGCACAACAATATGCCTCAAAACCGGTCAACGACCAGTCAAAGTCAACAGGTCAATGTCACTGTAGCAGAAAAAATAAAATATTTTTTTTTATCATTTTTATTTAATTTTTTTTTAATTAAAAATCAATTATAAATACTTAAAAATAACATTTTTAAGATTAGAAAATAGCCTTAAACTCACAAAAATACACCCAACAATCCTACTAAAATAGTTTAATAAAATCCGTTTACTTACCAAACCATAATGCGATTTATCTAGGTTAAATCTCACTCGTGGTTAAAACCACTTCGCGTGCATTCAACGTCATCAACCGAACGCACCCACTGTGAGTGAATCTTACAATTCCCCCTTTTAAATTACACGTTTTGGGGTGTGTCATGTGTTATGAAATAATTAAGTTGTTTATTTAAACTTGTGCCATACCACATCATGACTTAAACTTAGATTGATTTATTGTTGTGATTTACTTATATTCCGTTTGTCAAATTACATGAAACTCATACATTAAGCCCATCAGTTCCTCGTGGGAAACGAGTAGAACATCGCGTGCTTCAATTCAATTCATTATTGTTCATGTGTGTTTTCATTGAGTTTATATTGTTGTAGTTGTGTTATTCATAATATCATGTTTATGCAATTCATTCATCAGGCCCCTCAGTTCCTCGTGAGAGACGAGTTGAGCAACGCGTGCCTTTAATTGTTCCATTAATATTCATGAGTGTTTTCATTTAACATATTATGATTGTTGATCAAGTTACATCTAATTTTACTCATGTTTGGTTGTGCACATATTTCATAATCAATTTAAATGAATTGTTCAAATGTTTTCCATAGGATTCACTCGCCAACATTATGTTGATCCAAAAACCTTTTTACACATGATACAGGTGAACAGGTTGAAGCAAGGATAACATAGGATATGCCTTAGAAGAGAACAAAGAAGTTTAGATTGTAGTTAGATCATGTTGTAGCAATCATTGTAAATTTCCATTTAAATTGTATTAATGAATATGAAACGTTTAATAAATGTCATGAGCTTTGATGATAACCCAATCATGCCCCGATCACCTTATCCGCTGCGGGTCGGGGTGTGACAGCTTAGACGCGTTGAATGTTCATTTTGATAAAGTGATAAGGTTAATGGTCATTTTCGTGATTTTCCCTGTAAATAATACAACACGAAGGTGTTTGACATAAGAAATTCATAACTCATTGTGAAGGTAATTAAAAAACACACTTGTCATTTCATCTGTAGAATATGATGGTATTATAAACATCTTTAAATACCTAGAACAAAACGTTGCACAAGGTGAAAGATACTTACGTGGTGAATATCTTTAACTTGCGATTGTTGGACATTGTCATACATGATTATTTGAGTTTAAAGTCCACTATATTGATAGAAATTGTGTCCTATAAAAAGAGAATTTTAGACATGATTATTCGAGTTTAAAAGTTTACTATATTGATAGAAATTGTGTCATATAAAAAAGAGAATTTTGGACTATCCTTACATGATTCCTATACGTAACATTATCGTTTTAACTATAGATGTCTGCAGATGTGGTTCGTAGACTGCAGACGTTTTACCTTTGAAAAACAAACACCACCTTAGTTGCTTGGTCAAAAGTTGAGGTATTGAAACAAAAAATGTTTCGTGTTTATATGCTAATACAATTTCTTTTGATGTGTTCCTGAGTATATAGTCGTAAGCTATTTGCACTTTAGATGCCTTGCTTATAACTTTATTGTCATTTTGTTGAAACAATTTAACATTGTTGTGGATAAATTAGAGAATGTGTGAAGGTTTATAAAAAAAAGTTTGACAATTGCAAAAAAAAAAAAAAAAAGTTGATGGAAGATGTCTCTACGAGGTGGCAATTCCACATAATGGTTTGCTTTTTAAGTTTGAACAAAATTGCAGACGGTGTCCTTTAAATAACGAAACTATATTGGTTTGGTGATGTGACAACTTATGTCAGCAAACTGAATTAGTCTTAAGTTTGTTTAAAAATACTGGCGGTCAATAAACTAAAAGTTAGATGTGATGTAATACAAATCTAAAATCTAAAGTTAGGGTTGCAATCAATAATTAATGAAAATGAAGGTTATTTAAAATAAATAAATTGAATAATGGGACAAAGGCACAACTAACCCCTCCTAACCGCCTCGCCAGATCTACACAACACGCATATACGCCCTGTTTTCCAATCTCAACCGTCAAACCAATACTTCATCTCAACCGTCCATCTCATCCTTCACCTACTATATAAACCCCCCCCCCCCCACCACAGAGATTATTTCCACATAATCCTTTACTTTTTCCGAATCTCAAGAACAACATCGAGACTCATAAATAATCCACAAATTAATAATTCAAAACATAAATTCATTTCAACAATCGATCCCATTCATCAGTCTGAACACCAAAAACCGTTCAAATCGTACGATTACTCGTAATCGATCTTCGTTTCTTTTAACCTAGGGTTTGTAATTTGTTGATTTCAAAAACTCGGGTTTAATCTTCGTTTTTCGTTAGTAATTTTGAAGTTTTGGGTTTGAAATCAAGGTATATTGGATTAATCGTCTGTTTTGTTCGATCGATTGTGCAATCGATTGTTTCCGTGACGTTTTTCGTTACCGAATTTGAAATCTAGGGTTTCAAATCGAGATATTTAGGATTAATCGTCTGTTTTGTTTGATCGATTGTGCAATCGGTTGTTTCTGTTACGTTTTTCTATACGGAATTTGAATTCTAGGGTTTGAAATCGAGATATATAGGATTAATCGTCTGTTTTGTGCAATCGGTTGTTTCTGTTACGTTTTTGTTAGCGAATTTGTGTTTCTAGGGTTTGAATTTTGCAATCGAGATGCTGGATCAGTCACAGATGATCAATCATTCGCAGTTGATGAGTCAATCGCATTCACAGCAGATGATGTTAATGAATCACTTGAGTAATCAGAATCAGTTGCAGTCTCATAGAGGTTACATGACGTGGCAACCGAACACGAAGCCTTCTGGATATGTTCATATTCAGTCACGAAGCAATAATAATCGGAGAAACAACACGACATCGTTTGGAGGTAATAATAATCATAAAGAATTGCAACAGACTCAACAGAATCGGTTAAAACCTAAAAGGTATATTACAAAGAAGTTTAATAACAGCAGTAGTAAATCTAAATCTGCTCCGTTTGCACCTAGGAATACGACGTCGTTTCTAATTAGGGCTAAAAAATCCGGTGGAATAACGTCTTTAGTGTCGCCCTGCCCGGTGACACCTGCGGTGCTCCCGACGCCAATTTTTTCGCCGTCTAGAGAGGTTTTAGTTGATATGGCTAAGGAAGAATGGGGTGTAGATGGTTATGGATCGATGAAGGGGTTAATTAGGCTTAGATCGGATAATGATGAGGGGATTGATGATGAAGAGGGCGGGTCGAGTGAGAGCGATGTGGAGGAACATGAACAGGAGCATGAGCATGAGCATTTGGAGGTGGAGAAGAGATTGGATCATGATTTGAGTAGGTTTGAGATGGTGTACCCGAACTATGGTGGTTCAGATCATGTGTTGGAGAACAGAGTGGATGATCAGGATGCTCATATAGCGCGGTTGGAGGAAGAGAATTTGATGGTGAAGGAGAGGTTGTTTTTGATGGAAAGGGAGTTTGAGAATTTGAGAGCGCGGTTGCAGTGTTTGGAGACGCGGAGGCAAGGAGCGGCGGGAGCAAGAGTGCGAGGGTTTGTCGAAGAGGTTGTGGAGAGTGAGAACGAGTCTGAGAATGAGAGTGGGAGTCGGGGTTATGGTAGGTTGATTGACGGAAATAGCGAGGTTTTTGAGGAGAACAAGAATAATGTTGTTAATCAAGAATCTAATAATGGTGGAAAGGGTGATGTGGCAGTGGATGTTAATATGGAAGATGGTATTCAGAAAAGCGAAGTGAAGATGAATGTTGTGGTGGAAGTGAATAAGATTGAAAATGATGATCATGTAAATGGGATGGGTCTAAATGGTGAAAAGGGTGTAGCAGCCAGATGTTCATGTGGAAGATGCTGTTCTGAAAACTGAAGAGAACGTGAATGTTGTCGATGAAAATAATAAGATTGTAGATGATGGTCATGTGAATGGGATAGCTGAAAATGTGGACAGTGGTGTGAATCAATGAGCAAATGTGGATGGGCAAAGAAACTCAAGTTTCAATTTTGTGCAGATTGTTCTTACACCCATGTGACCATATTCACTTTAGTTGAATGGCAAAGAAAACAATGAACAGCCACAGGTAGCTTTTAAGTTCTTGATCTCATGCTTTACTTTGCTTTCTTTTAAACCTTTTAGATGTGAGCTCTATGCAAATGACTCTCTGTGTAAATCAAATGGATTTAAATAATGTCTTTTTTTTTGTATCGATGATTAGATCGTTGGGTTACTTGGTTTTTCTTGAAGCATTTTGTGCGGTTCTCTTGTGATGGCTTGGGTTCATCATTGCATTGATCAGTTTAAAGAATGGAACATCAACTATGATCTTTAACCAATCAAAGGCTCCAAGTAGAATGCTTAAACCGTTGTGTTTGGAAATAGTTTTCAACCAATACCTCATAAATGCATGTCTATTAAGTTTTATAATTTTTATAAATCTACATTTGTAACCCTTGTTTCCAAAAGTTTTGCATGTTGGTCATAATATACATATTTTATAAAGTCAACTTTCTTTTACTATAGGGGTGTTGCACCGTTTGAACAAGTAATTGGTTGCTACACTATTATGATATATTCATGGACAACCAAATGGCTTGTGGACAAAAATGTATATCTTTAAATGTACTAAGGTGTGAACCGATAAAAAATGTCATTTTTATTAGTTGAGGGTTTTATTCTTATAGTGGACAAAAATGTATATATTTAAAAGTAAGAATAAAGGTGTAAGAGTTAAGGGCCTTTTGACAAATTTTGAATGTATTGAATCATTAAGACGTGTGAATCATTAAGTGATGAATCAGAAAATATCTAAATCATTAAGAGTCTGTATAATGTTTAACTGTTCAGAGAACAATTAAGATAAGTGGTCTTAACCATTCAGACTTAGTATAATGCTTAATCATTTAGAGGCAAATGTCTGAACCGTTCACACATCTGCTCACGAAACAAACAGTCTGAACTATTAAGAGCTTAAACAAACAACCCCTTAGTTGTTTGGAAAAAAAAAACTATGGGCGTCAATTCGTGTAACACATGTATTAACTACAGACAATGATTAGTTGATTATTAACCATGGACAATGATTAGTTGATTTATTAACCATGGACAATGATTAGTCTTTTGATTAGTATATCTTCGTGTTATTCCGTCGACTTCCAAGTCTTGTTCACCATCCCTACAAAATAACTTCTCATACGTTTGTCATATATCTTTTATGCTTCATCGTCCAATGTTTTGAATGAGTTTAATCAATGTAACTAGTGTTTTAAAGATCTTTTATATACTTGGGATGATGGTAAGGGTCCAGTTTTTATCCATTAACAAAAGGGGTGACTGGGAACTATCTTCTACACACCTTTCTTCTTCTTTTTTTTTAATCCAGTCATTTAAAAAAAATTCTAGTCGACCTTCTCAATTGATGTCATAGATGACATTTATGACTGAATCTATGAGAGAAGAATATATATATATATATATATATATATATATATATATATATATATATATATATATATATATATATATATATATATATATATATATATATATATATATTATATATATTTTAAATGAATGAGATATTAAAGATTTAGTTGAAATTGATTTGTCGAAAATTAAAATAGTCAATTTTATATTTTAGTCAAATCTTTAAAAATCATATTATTTTACATATATTCGCACTTATTTTTTAAGAGAAAAATGCAAATTTTAAAGGAATGAGATATCAAAGATTTAGTTGAATTTGTTTGTTGAAAGTTTAAATCGTTAATTTCATATTCTAGTAAATATTTTTCAAAATCCTACTGAAAAAAAGTGAAAAGAAAAAAATAAAACACGTATCATCTGAAAAAAAAAGTGAAAGAAAAAAGTAAGCACAACATAAAAGAATATAGCAATGTCCCAGTTCGGATCTAAAAAATCTTTGTTTCCTTAACGTTTTATAAAAAAAAGTTAACAAAATCGAAAAACCGTAAAAAGTTAAATTTTTTCAAAAGTTTACACTACCGTCGGAGCGCCAAGGTAGGTGCGCCCCTGCATTAGCCGTTTTATAGTATTTAAAAAAAGCTACAATCATGAGGTGCAGAGTCAACTACAGAAATGGCATGAATCAGTGTCCTTTTCTTCTCATAAAAAACCTGAAACTGATATCCAGCATCTAACTAAGATAGTTTTTATATGTCATTGAGTCTATACATATAAACATCTTTGTTCTATCAAGATAGAGGGAAGATGGAGGAGAAAAGAGAGGCCCTGTTGTCCCCGAAGACACCTCGTCGAGGACGGCGGTTGAGTCGGGTGTACTCGGTGAACTCACTTCGAACCGAGTTCTTGACTCGGTTGCCTGATACGGTCCGGTCTATTGTAGATATCGAGTCTTCTTCTTTCGCGATATCGTCTAAGTCATCACCTTCCTTAACTCAAGGTTTGATCTTAAATCCATAGGCGGATAATAGAGTGCAGGTCAACCGACCCCACAATTTTTATTTTATTTTATGTGTAACATATATTATTGTTTTCCTACCCGACCCCTAAGATTTTTAAACTTCTAACGCTGGGACTTTTAAACTTACTTAGAAAAGATCATTCTATATAATAGACATATTTAATTTGAAAAAAACAAAAAAGATATGAGTGTGAATTCGACTAAATATTTAAGTCAATATATATAAACAGTTATTGAATTTTTATAACCTTTTCCTGATCATTATTATCTCAAAAATCTCATTGTAACTCTTAGTTCTACCGGCTAGAAAGACAAAATATCAATCAGTGGCGGATCTAGAAAATCAGCATAGGGGTAACGTTTTAATGAAAAGGAGTAACGAAATCGAAAAAACGTTAAATTTTTTCAAAATTTACACTACCGTCGGAGCGTTAAGGGACAACGTAGGTTACCCCTTCTGTCACTCTAGGTCCGCCCCTGATATCAATATGTATGTATTTGACCTGACTCGAACCCCAAATTCGGATGTCGAGTTAAGCGACATCCGAGTACAAAAAACCAACCTTGGTGAAAAAGTTTTCTTGGTCCGTCACGGGTTAAATCTATATTTGTTTGAAGTTTTATTTATTATTTATTTTTTTTTTTGTTTATAGGTGAAAAGGAGTATTATGAAAGACAATTTGCAACATTGAAGTCATTTGAGGAGGTTGATGCTATAGTATCATCTGATCATATGATTGGTGAGGAAGATATGGATGAACAAATTCAGCAAGAAAGAGCTATGAAGATCTCTAATTATGCCAACATTCTGTTACTTGCGTTTAAGGTATTTTCTTATTGCTGGTTAAATCATGTTCAGAACCAATGATATTATGGAAGTTTCGTAACATACCGCTCTTTATACCAACCAATATTATCCGCAAAGATCTTACTGCTCACTTTTGGTTTCATGAGTAAAGACTCCCGGGATGTTATCCATCCTGGAATTACTCTCACCCGAGCACGCTTAACCGTGAAGTATCCACTCATCCATAGTCAATGTGACCAAAACAGTTACTGGTATTTAAGGTCAAACATTCCTTATGTGACACCTTAGGCAAATGATATAAGGTACTGGGCCATAAGGAATACCCCGGTGTGCAAAAAAAAAAAAATAGGGTTGGGAACCAAACCTGGTTTTGATCCCAAATTTGAACTGGTTTGGACCAGAACCGACCTTTAGGGCTGAAATCGGTTTGCAACCCTATACGTTGAAACCTGTTAAAACCCAGTCAAACCCATTTTTTTCCTCTCCAAAAAAACACGGTTGAAACCAGATTCGGTTTCACCACAAACCGGCTGGGACCAACTTTCACCAAACCCGACCCGGTTTCAACCAGAACCGGTTTGTCCCAAAAACCCGATTTGTGCACCTCTAGGCCCCCGTCTCAACTATCAATAAACGCATTTAGGCGCGTTGGGACTTGGGAGACGCGAAATCCACACTTAAACATGCTTGAGTAGGTGCGATCCATGATGTGTGTCGGGTAACAGGGGCGGACCTAGAGTGATAGAAGGGGTAACCTACGTTGCCCCTTGACGCTCCGACGGTAGTGTAAATTTTGGAAAATTTAACTTTTTTTCGATTTCGTTACCCCTTTTCATTGAAACGTTATCCCTATGTGGATTTTCTAGATCCGCCACTGTCGGGTAACAAAAATACATCCAAAAATTCTTGATTATGGTGTTCTAATAATTACACTGATTAACTATTTATATCAATAACAACTGCATAATACAGATCTTTGCTACAATAGAGACCGGATCCATAGCGATAGCTGCATCCACACTAGACTCCTTACTTGATCTAATGGCTGGTGGCATCCTTTGGTTCACTCACCTTTCAATGCAAAGCATCAACTTATACAAGTACCCTATTGGCAAACTCAGGGTGCAGCCTGTTGGAATCATCATCTTTGCTGCAATTATGGCCACACTTGGTACGTTACGTGTTGCAATAACCACCACTGGTCTGTTATATTGTTGTGAGAACTTAGAAAACACTGACTTCCCGTGCGAGTTTTGCCACAATTTTTTGCACATACGTAGATGAAAATGTTACAAACACAACTGTAAAAATAAACAAAAAATCCGAGCGGTGTTTTTCAGCCCTTTTACATCAGCATTTACACCCACTCTAAGGGTTTTTAATGGTGGTGTAAATCAACAAAAACTTTCTTTTTTCTTTTGGAGTTGATTTTGTTTTAGAATTTTTGGTAATTTTTTTTGAAAAAACTTCGTTTTGGCTGAGTTCTCTAAATTCTCACAGCTCATAGGAGTTTTCATTATACCATAACCCTATATATATATATAGGGCTCAGTTCAAATGAGAACCACCACGAGTTGCGAGAACCGTAAGAACTTTTTGTTCCCGCGCGAGTTGGGCCAAAATTTTTTAGCACAAACGTAGATGAAAGAATTATAAACACATCTGTAAAAAAAAGTAAAAAAAAATTGTCGAGTTGGTAGTTTTGACTGATGCAAGCTTTTTTACGCGCTGGCGTAAATTTTGCACGAAGATAAATATTTTTTTACGCCTCATGTAAATGTGGGCATGCGATATTTTTTTAATTTTTTTTTTGCTTAAACAAATGATCTTTTTTATGACTTTTGAGAAATAAAATTCGGAAAACCTTTTGGATGGCCTAGTTCTCACGGTTCTCACAACTCAATGTGGTTCTCATTTTAACCCAACCCTATATATATATATATATATATATAGGTGGTTATCATGCGAAGCGTACGCGAGTAGGAGATTGTGCCACGTGTCATTCTTTAACGTGCGTGATTAGTGTAAGTAGGTATTTGTTCATGCGTGATTAGGGTTTGAGTTTTATAACATGCATAATTTACTCGCGTACGCTTCGCAAGTTAAGCACTCTTGTACGTTAACCGGCCTCTATATATATAAAGATAAAGAAAGTTGAATCTTGAATTCTTTTAGGCTTTCAGGTATTGATTCAGGCCGTAGAACAGCTTATGGAAAACAAGCCTGCAGAAAAGATGTCATCTCTTCAACTGTTATGGTTATACATAATCATGTTAACCGCAACGGTTGTTAAACTCGCGTTATGGTTATACTGCAGAAGTTCAGGGAACGAAATTGTTCGAGCCTATGCAAAGGTTAATTTGTTGACGATGAAATTGTCGAAAATATTGTGGCGATGAATGTGGATTTTAAAGTAGTATCTAACACAAATGTGTATTGTAAACAGGATCATTACTTTGATGTGGTAACAAATGTAGTCGGATTAGTTGCTGCGGTTCTTGGTGATAAATTCAACTGGTGGATCGACCCGGTTGGTGCGATTATTCTCGCGGTTTATACGATTGTAAACTGGTCTGGAACTGTCAAGGAAAATGCAGGTAGCTGCTGCAGGACCATTCCAGTTTTTACTTTTTATTCCAACTCTTAATAAATATGAGATAACAGTAGCTAAATGAGTGGGTTGGACAGGTTGACCCACATAAAAAAATACGATTTTAGAGGTTGTATGTAGGGCTCCAAACGAATCGAACATTTAGCGAACAGTTCGTGAACCGCTCGGCGGGAAGTTCGTTTGTGTTCGTTAGTTTATTAAATGAATGAACACGAACAAGAAATTCCGTTTGTTTAGTAAATGAATGAATATGAACAAAGGTCGCGTTCGTTCATTTATGTCCGTGAACGTTCGATAACGTGTTCGTTTATGTTCGTTTGTGTTTGATAGTTCATTAGTGTTTTTAGTGTTTATATTTTATTTTAATACTTCAAAATTCCGACAAATAACATATATAATAAGTATCAGTGTTATATATATTCTATTCATGAATGTTTGTTTGTGTTCGTTTTTGTTCATGAACATTAGTTTGTGTTCATTTGTGTTCATGAACGTTCGTTTGGGTTGGTCGCCTAAAATTAACAAACGAACACGAACATAAAATCTCATTCACTAATTGTTCATGAACAGTTTGTGAACACATATATTTCCTTAACAAATGAACCGAACAAGTTCGTGCGGTTCGTTTGCAGCCCTAGTTGTATGCACTAAAAACGATTTAAAAGGTTGTATGCATTAAAAAAGAGTTAAATGCCATTTTGTCCCTGTGGTTTGAGTCGTTTTGCCAGAAGTGCAATTCGGTCATTTTATATGGCCCAATTGCCCTTCTAATTAATAGAATTACATATAAAATTACCGAATTGCCTTTCTCGTTAACATAAAATATAGATTAAGTTAACCCAGTGGACTAAAATGGCAACGATGAAACCCTTTGGACCCACAGGCGAAAAATGAAACCTTTGGATTAAACTGATAAAATGGCCCAAACCACAGGGACTAAAATGGCATTTAACTCCATTAAAAATGTGTTCGTTTTTACACTCGACCCATTTGAGATAAAACGCAACTCAAAAGGACCTGTTCATTGTAACATGTGGAGACACACTATTCAATTTTTCCACATAATTTACTTATAATTAACTAGTTATTGATATTAATATGATCTGATTAAACAGTTTCATTAGTGGGACAATCAGCACCACCTGAAATCATGCAAAAGTTAACTTATCTTGTCACAAGGCATCCGAAAGTGAAGCGAGTTGATACAGTTCGCGCATACACATTCGGAGTTTTGTATTTCGTGGAGGTTAGTGTTTTCGGTTAGTAAAAGTTTAGAGTAAAGTACACGGATGGTCCCTGTGGTTAACCAAAATTTTGAATTTAGTCCTCAGCTTTTTTAAAGTACACGGATGGTCCCTGTGGTTTGCATTTTATAACACATTTAGTCCCCAACTTTTGCCAAAAACACGTGGATGGTCCCTGTGGTATGCACTTTGTAACGCGTTTAGTCACTAAATGTTGGGGATTAACTACGTTACAAAGTGCAAACCACAGGGACCATCAGTGTACTTTTGGTAAAAGTTAGGGACTAAATATGTTACAAAATGCAAACCACAAAGACCATCCGTGTACTTTTGAAAAACTGGAGACTAAATCCAAAAATTCGGTTAACCAGAAGGACCATCCGTGTACTTTACTCAAAAGTTTATTATTAATGACTATATTTGTTGAGTCAGGTTGATATTGAACTCCCTGAAGATTTGTCACTAAAAGAAGCCCATGCGATTGGCGAATCGCTGCAAATAAATATCGAAAAACTTGCGGAGGTTGAACGCGCATTTGTTCATCTAGACTTCGAATGTGATCACAAACCGGAGCACTCGGTTCTAACCAGGCTTCCCAATAGTGACCCATGAGCTGAACATCTGGTGGCTAGTTTATGAACCGGATGTGCATTTCTTTTTGTTGTTGGTTTGTATTTATGTTTGTTGGGATCCAATAAGTTGAATATAAAGTTAATAATGGTTTTTTTTATTATTTATTTGCGGAAATGTATAAACATTTTGAATGACTTGTGTTAGTGAAATTGTAAGATCATTGTGGTTTTTGCAAGTTGTTTGAGGGTGACATTTTGTATACTTGATTTTATCCTTGTAAAATTTATTACATTAACATTAACAAATCACTGAAACAACAAAAATATGAAAAAAAAAAAAAAAAACTTATATATTTACACACGTTAAAAAGACGAAAACAACTACAGGTGTGACGCAGAGTGGAAGCGAAGAGAATAAATCTCAAAAGGAAGATTGATGTATTTGATTTTTCAAAATAAATAAATAACTAAAATAAAACCAATTATGAAGGAGAGAAAATAAGGGATTTGATTAAACATAAAATTTGCTACCAAAAATAGTTAGGCTGCAAATTTTCGTAAAAGCCCTTTGAATAAAAAAAGATTTTAGAAATAATTACAAATTGAACTGAAGTTTTTGTAATTATATCTGAATTATGTTTGAAATAATTAAAATTCAATAACTAAGTTTGTGCCACATCAACCAATAACTAGGTTTGTGCCACGTAATCTGTCACGTCAACAAAAAGCAAACCTAGTTAGAAAATGATTGATACGGGACAAATTCTTATAAGTTGAGATTGTAAGAGGAATTTTTTTAAATTAGGATTAATGCCAGCTAATGGGATACAAGTTAGGATTGTTAAAATCCAATAACCCATAATTATACCAACCAAACACATATGATATTTCAAATGAATTCTTTAAAATCCAAATTTAATTCTATTATATTCCTCGAAACAAAGACTGCCTTTTAGTGGGTCCTGATTCAATTTCTATAATAAACATAAACAAAATCACTTAAATAAAAACCATAATGTCCCAAATCAAGAAAAAGGATTTACACTTACACCAACAATAACTCATCTTCTACTAAAAGGAAACTAACGTTCATGAAAAGAAGACTAGTAAGACACCATATACATAAGGAAAACAAGCACAACGGCTACGCCCCAAGGAGACCCTCCGGCTCGATGAAAAGAATCTTTCTCGGGCAACCATACCAACGCGGGCAACCATGACCTTTCGCCGCTAGAAAGCCAATGTACAATGACCAAAATCACAATGGGGGTGAGCAAGAGGCATATCTTCACGTTGCGCATGAAGCTCTCAACCTTCGTCTCGTAGTTAATGTACCAAGTGACGCACATGAAGATGAAAATCACACATACGAAGATGAAGAAGTGGATCGGGACCGAGAGCTGTCGGATATAGTCATAATATGATATGTTGTTGTTATTGTTATAGTACCTAGTCATGTTTTTTTGAGGAACAAACTTTGGCTTAAGATATAAGAGAGGATAGAAGGGTTTGTGTTTTATAGGTCAAAAGAATATCAAGTATTTATAGAAGAAAATATTGTTATAAAATAAATAGATTTGTATAAGAGTAAAATGCCATTTTCGTCCTTACGGTTTGGCGAGTTTTGTGACTTTCGTCCGAAGGTTTGTTTTTTCGCATCTGGATCCAAAAAGTTTGAAATCTTCCCATTTTCATCCAGCTCGTTAACTCCATCCGTTTTTCTCTGTTAAGTCAAGGGTACTTCCGTCTTTTAAGTTAACTTAAAGGGTAATTCAGTCTTTTTCACTTTATATAAAAGACCGAATTGCCTTTTAAGTTAGCAGAAAAATAGAAATACACCTGACGTAATAGAGAAAAATGGATGTAGTTAACAAGCTGGATAAAAATGACAAGATTTCAAACCTTTTGGATCTAGGTACGAAAAAACAAACCTTTAGACGAAAGTCGTAAAACTGGCCAAACGTCATAGACGAAACTGACTTTTTACTCTTTGTATAAAAACAAAATATATGATTATATATATATATATATATTTTATATATATATGTGTGTGTGTGGCTTTGCTTGGCATTGGGAAAGTAGACTTTATTTTTGGTTAAAGGGATTCCGGTTATCAATTAAGAGTTGTAGGGATTTCGAGGTTTTAAGATTCTTTAAGATACTGGGGTTGAACAATAAGAGGGTGTCACGTCACACCGACCATGGGACAAGAACCTTGGAGAGTGAGAGAAAATGAATATTTGTAGTGAAATTTGTGAAGGGAGTTTTGGTGTAAAGAAAGCAAGTGGACTTGTATTGATTGATAACAGTGGCGGATCTAGAAAATTTTTATAGGGGTAACGTTTTAAAAGAAATGGGTAACGAAATCTAAAAAACGTTAAATTTTTCAAAATTTACACTGTCGTCGGAGTGCCAAGGGGTAGCGGAGGCTACCTCTGATTAATTGATACATCCGCCTCTGATTGATACACATACAATATTCTTGAAATTATTGTGACACTTTCATGAGTCGAATCCTTTCTTCTAAAAGGTTGAGATTGTATCGTGTATAATGAATGACATTCTGTTTTGAAGTGATTTCGGTGATTGAGAGTTCATAATTCTTTATAAATTCTAAGTCGATCTTGAGATGTAAATAAAGGTCGAGAGGGTGGTTGGTCAAAGTGGGCCCAAATGCAAGGGTCGGTTCTTTTTTTAAAATAGATTTAGCTTAAAATGTGTGAAAAGCAATGAGCAGGATAAGACTACGTGGTGTGAGGGTTTGGGTTGATATGTGGCGGAGATGATTTTACTAGACCACTCTGAAAAAGTGGGGTGTGTTAGCGACGTGGTCTAGCTAGCGTGGCTGGATATATGGAAAATTATATTTTTTTAATATTTTGATATTTGTAAAAATAAAACAAACCACTAAATTAATTTTAAAAAAAGTTACATAAAATCCTAATAAATTAAAAAACCACTTAATGAATCCTAAAAAATTTAAAAAAACTACATAATAAATTCTAAAAAAATAATTACAAAGTACGATAATATTAAAGTGGGGTACCCAACGAAATTCCGGATTCCCATCATGCCTATACTTGATTTTTGGCGATCTCCACTCGATCGTCGTGGCTTAGGCCTCCCGCAGGAACACGGTCGAAGCATGCTTTAAACCAATCCAGCTTCGGTTTTAGCTCCCGCCACTTACGTTGACACGCGTTCAAGTTGTGACGTGTGTTTCCCATATGTTGTTGGTATTGTTGAAACGCTTGAGTCTCGCATGATTGACGTCATTAACGCTTTCTCCTACTCCTCCTCCTCGGTCCAATGCACCATTTTCGGTTTTTGAGTTGAATATTTGTGTTTGAATAAAGTGTATGTGAAAAATATTTGGTTTGGGTGAGTATTTATAGGTTAAAGTTTTTAAAAATTTAAGTTCCATAGCTGAAACCGCCATGGCCAACGGCGCGTAAACAGTCTAATTTTGATAGCCAACCCCAGCAAGCCACGTCACCGCTCCCCCCCCACCCCCCCCCCCCACCCCCAACGCCCCACGCCAGGCTTCGTAGCCACGCCAGCGGGGCAATGCCGCTACCCACGCTGGCCCGGTGTGGCTAAAGCGGCGTTGCTTGGCTAGCCATGCCCTAATCCAAGCCCACACCCCACGGTCTAAGCATGTATGTAATGGTATTTGCGTCCATTTACTAGTTCTAACATTTTTTAAACTCAAATAATCTTTATATACTTAATTATTTTAAAAAAAGTTTTACTACAAAATTGAGTTTTTTTTTCTCTTAGACATATATATATATATGTAGAGGTTAATGTAAGAAAATATAAAAGTGTGAGAAGGATAAGAAAGATTTTGGAGGTGACACGTGTCCCTTTTTATTTTGTTAGTTTAAGAGTATAAGTGTAATTTAACTAATAAAATCTAATTATGGAATGAATATATGCAACCGATTTTTTACAGTTATTGTAGCGATTTTCGAATTTGAAGGCATACATCTTATAAAGAAATAACACCCTAACTCATAAAAACACCACAGCATGTATATTGAAGGCACACATCTTATAAAGAACAGAAATATAACAGAAACTACACCCTAACTCATAAAAAACACCACAGCATGTATATTGAAGGCATACATCTTATAAAGAACAGAAATAGAACAGTAATAACACCATAACTCATAAAAACACCACAACAGTTATATTGAAGGCACACGTCTTATAAAGAACACCCTAACATTGAATATAACAGAAATAACACCCTAATAAATCAATTTCAAAACACAATACTTTAATCAAACATGAATAACACCCTAAATATAACACCAGTCAACACTTTAATCAAAATCAAAACAGAAATAACACCCTAAATATATAAAAACAGAAATAACACCCTAACTCTTTGAAGGCAACAGAAACCTACTGAAGACACCAGAAACCACAGCAATGCAAGGACCTTTGTCCTTACATTAAATGTAACAGGAATAACACCCTAACTCATAAAAACACCACAACATGTATATTGAAGGCATACATCTTACGAAGAACAGAAATATAACATAAATAACACCCTACAATTAAAACATCATTGTATGAACATAGAAAAACATCATGGACTAAAACATCCAAGCGAGACGTAACTTTTTTCTATACGTAAGTATATCAATATGGTACTCATATTAAAGATTAAAAAAACACTCGTTATTGTGGTGTAATTTTTTTTAAAAAAAGTTACGTATAAAAAGTTATTGCCGTTTAAAAAAGAAGGGAGGGAACTTGCATGTGCATTAATGTTAGTTTCTTAATTTAAAAATATTAAATTTACCTTTATACCCTTAATCTAGAAAATTAATTAGTTAATAGTCAACACTATTTACAAGATTGTTATCAATATCTCAACCAGTAGATCAAAAATCTAATGGTTTAGATTCTTTCTTATTTTTCTCACAGTTTAATATTTTTTCTTACAGTAAACTCACCCTATATATATATATATATATATCCTAAAATATGAGTTCTTTAAGTGTAACATAGAATGCGAATAAATGTGTTGTTATACCAATTTAAATAGTGTTGTCATTTGCCATTCATAAAACATAGAGGTAAACAACTAAACATACACCGTTTTCTTTAAGACCTCATTGGTTGTTGTGTCGCTTATTAGTCATCGACATGCTTACTTACACCCGGTCTGGGTTAACTTATAAACGAACCTATTACGGTCTTGGTTTAGGGTGGAAATGGCACTTTCGGTGAAGCATGTTTACCGCGCGACATGATGCCGCAAGCCCACTTTCAGTGATTGTTGAAGCATTAAAGCGGTGAATACTCACCGAATGGGGAAGAGGGGAGAGAAGGGAGAGAGAGGGGTTAATGGTACGCCCCACCCTCTTTCAACCAATCACAAATGTATGTGTTTACCACTCTTCATGTGTTTGAGCACCCCTAGTGTTTGAATGCAAAATAGAGAGTGAAGGAGGAGGTTGACATGACATGATATTATTGATTAAAAAAAGTTTACCACTCCTCATTTGGGGAATGCCCCTTCCACCTTAACGGGTCGAAAGAACCGATATGATTCGTTTTTTAACACTTGTTGTTTGACTATTCATGGACACTAGATGGCCTATCATTCCACATTGATTATCATTAGATTGACATTCTCCCATATGGTCACGTTGAACTTGTTGCAACTATGTAAAAGAGTGACTCTTTTATTATAGGATCTTTATCTTTATTTATTCCCTTTATTAAAAAATATCAACACTACACTTTCAGTAATGCAACACATAAACATTATACCTAACAATAGCATCTCTTGTTTGCATATTCAATGTATGAGTGGTCGCATGAACATACCCTCTAGCAAACCTAAACAGCCCGGTACCGCCGATCACCGGCATTTCCCTCACCTTCTGAAACACCGGATTCCGCCCCAACACCGTCAACGTACTCCCGCTATACTTCCCGGTCGTAAACACAAACGTCATCGACATTAACAACACATATTCCTCTTGCGAAACCAGCCCGTAAAACCCTTGGGCCCGGCACAACACTCTTGAACCATTATCGGGCCTATCGGTCAATGGGTCATCTATCATGTTAACTATGCCGAATCCGGTAGTGGATGAGGTGTTTCTAGGTGGTGGTTTGATGATGTTAATGGTGGTCGGGTTTGACCCGCTTTGGATGTCGTGCCAGTAGAACTGGAAGCGGCTTAGTTTAGCTGTTCCGAGCTTGAATGGTTTGTTTTTGACGGATTTCCAAAAGTGTGCCGCGGCCGGAATGGTTAGTGACATGGTGGTGAGAAGAGAAAGAGTAAAGAGGGACAATAAGTTGGCCATGTTTGTGGTTGAGACCAAAAGGTTTGAGTTGGTTTTATAAGAATGGGTTCATGAAAAGGGCTTTCATTACCAAACACTTAATTTCCTATGTTTCCTTGTTTAGGAAAGTGGTGTACATTCATTTTGAGTGACTTCAACTTTTTGTCATGTTTTTGGTGAACTAGTGTTTAGTGTTGATATAATTAATATGCTAACTTATAAATCAATACATTTTTTTTATTAATAAACATGTATTTCATCCATTCTTTTCTTTTTTTTAAAAACATACCCAATCAATAAATTTGTTACGCGTTTAAAGACCATCTCGAACATTGAGAGATAGAAGAATTTGTGGCCGACTAGCCGACTGTGGAAGAGGATGAAGGAAGGAAGATTGGCGGGTCCAACGTGACAAGGAGATAAAGAATTCCCCCGCCCTTCTGTTTGCAATGATAAAAATGATCTAACAACCAACCTCCTTTAAATAAATTTTTGTGTCAAGAACTTGATCACATGTTACGACATGTGTAAAATATTTTTTTTTCGATAAACATATTTGTTTAAAAGTCCCAAGTTATATTAATTTTCGTACCTAGTTATATTAGAGTTCCTAGATAAAACGCATGGCTATAAGTTATAACGCTGGTGATAAGTTATGGGAAAATATATAAATGGAATAATTTTACACTCAAACAATTTTTGAGATTACATAATTTTTTATACTTAAACCACAATGTTCTTCATAAAATTATTATGCAGTTTCAAATAAACTAGTGATAATCCACGATTTGAAATAACAAAATAGTTCCATTCATTCAGAAGTAATATGTCCAAAAACATGCAAGTAGTTGGGCCAAGGTACACGATAAGCCCAAATACATTATGATATGTTTCGGCCCATGTGCATATACGAAACCCACAACGAGTGATTTCAATCTTTAAACAAGAGTTATAAACACTTTCAAACACAAAGTGAAGAGTAAACTCGCGGCACGAGGCTCTCGCATGCGTAGGGTTCAGGGTGTCATGGTAATTTGGGCTTAATGTATGCATCCTTACCATGCATTTAAGGAAGACCTTGTTTCCATAATTCGAAAACATGACCTCCCTGTCACATGACACAACAAAGGTACCGTTGCTACAAGGTTCGCCCCTAATTTCATTTCAAAACAATTGGAAATTGATTAATGTCGGGAGCCGCGTTAAACTCGGGGTCAATTTGAATCCCCTTTTGTTTTAGACAGAGGATGATCAAGAATTGAGGGTTAAAACATCAATGCTTGAGTGACTCTACAATGCATCATACATCCATACGCCCTCTTTGTTCGTACTTCGTATGTCAGGAGTGATGTCACGTAATACCGTTCAGAAAAAGCTCTTTTATATGTACTTTGAACCTTTTTATTGTGTATATCACTATTCTTATAAATTTAGGCCGAAAATCACAAATAACTATAAAACAATTATGTTTAAACCGCATAGCATGATGTCTATTTCTTTTGAGTTTTTACTTAAAATACACACCTTGGTCAAGTTTTGAAATAAAAAATCTATTAAATAATTAATACTAACAAAACAGATCAACCTAACACCCAACCTGTTTAGCTAAATGTATCTATGGGTTTGACAAAAACAAACCCGAACAGTGGCGCAACCAAAAAATTTTCTCATGCCGTCATCTTTTTCAATACTCAGATTTATAAAAATCGAGCATAAAAAATTTTGGGTTAGGTCGGTTTAGGCTGAATCTCACAATAAAAGCCAATATCATAATAAAAGTATAATTTTCTTGGAAAACACAGAATCAAAATACAAGGTCTTTTGAAATAGAAAAAAAAATATAGTTGTTCCCTATGATTTTCATGTTTTGAAAACGTCCATAAAATATTCAATCTCAACTTCTATACATAACATTTTCTCAATGCAACATATGCAAGCATCGTTCAGAAAATCATTATATATAAATTTGTTTCATATCGACTAGTCACTTTTTTTATTAGAATTAGTGATCAGAAAGAATTGAGAATTAGGAGTCTTTTTATATTTAGGTTAAACAGTTGGTTAATGGATTATTGGGTTATGAGTAAATAATAAGATATGGGCGCTGATTAAATTAGAAGATATGAGCCTTTAATTGGTTAAATAGTTCGACAAAGTAGAGACTTTTATGTTAAAAATGAATTTTTGTGAGAAAAAATAGAAAGTATGTTAATTTTTTATGTGCCAAAAATTGTTAAGTGACTTTTATGAGGAAAAATGTTGATTTTTTTATTAAATTTGTTCAACAATTTATTAGGTAAAACGTTCATACATTTTTTAAAATAGAAAGAAAAAGATATTGGACTTAAATAACTTCAACTTTTACCAATTGGCCGATAACACTCAACTTTAGATTTGTACCACACTACTCACAACTTTCAACTTATTGGCCGATAATACGACCAAACTAATTGAACCCTAACCCAATTAGTTTATTTTGCTAATGTGGCACTTGTGTGTTGACATGGCATCTGACGTGGAATTTTTTGATTACGTGGTATCCGATTTGGCTTTCTGATAACGTGGCAGCTGATGTGGCAATGGTTTGGTGACATGTCAGCAAACTGGGTTATTGTTGGGTTAGTTTAGGAGCGATATCAGCCAATAAGTTGAAAGTTGGGAGCATGGTTGTAAAACAAGGTCTCCAATGCCGAGTACTTCCTGGGTAGTTGTTATAAGGTAGATTGCCGAGACGACTTTCTTCAACTCCGCCTAATTACTCGGAATCGATCAAACGCGGTCAATCTCGGCCAGAATTGGATATAGTAGGTCAACTCGGCCCGAGTTTAACTTAAAAAAATAAAACATAATTTCCATGCTGAATGAATATCATTCACGTATTTTGTTATAAATATTATTGAATTTATGTTATTTGACATATATTTAATTTCCAAAAACTAATTTCTTTATAACTTAACATGTCCGAGTACTCCCCGAGTACTCTACGCCTAGGCTGAGTACACTCAACTCCCGGTCAACCAATTAGGGAGCGCCTAACGACTTTTGCAACCATGGTTGGAAGTGATGTGGCACAAATCGAAAGTTGAGAGTTATCTACCAATTGATGAAAGTTAAGGTTAATTAAATCTAATATCTCCAATAAATTATGCAAACGAGGTCCATTTTTTAATTAAAATCAATAGGTTCTACCGTATAAAATAGACAAAATACAGTCATGTCGAGTGAACCCGACCTTCCCTAAATGGCTTCACCATTGAACCCGAACCCGTTTAGGCTAATTCGACCTCACCATATTCATGTTAAATTTATGTTGAGTTAAAGTCAGAAATTTACAAGGCTACACATTAGACTTTTTTCTTGGTTATATTCAAGAGTCAAAGACCCTTTTGAATAGAAAGTAAATAGGCTTCATCATTTGATATATTGACACATGGATTATTTACTTTTCCAATACGTGTTCGATTCGAATTGTTTCATTAATTAAAATATTCAAATGTGGGATAAGAATACAAATCCAAATGTTATTTTATATGTACATGCATTAATAGGTAAAGTAAATTACAAGATTCACGTGGTCAACAAGAAACGAAATTCAGAAGTTTCGTGACGATCAAGGATTCAAATTATTGATGCTTGAACCTTCATGAATCATGATCCTCGTGATTGTATTAAACAAACATAGCCTAAATCTCTATAATTGTTTATTGGTCATATTTTATATAAATATTATATACACTTTGGCTGCATAATGCGTTATCCTATACGTAACCAAATGACCTTTTAGAAAAAAAAATTATAAACTTTTAAGGCTTGTCACACTTTGTGACCGAACGTTGAGCAACTAGTTTGTAAACCGTTTAGCAGAAAGTTCGTTTATATTCGTTCGATTAACTTAGCGAACGAATATGAACAAAGGTCTCGTTCGTTCGAGTGCGTTCGTGAACGTTCGGTAATACGTATGGTTACGTTTGTTCGTTCGTGTTCGTTTGATTTTATTAAAAGAATAATAAATAATAAACCTTTTATCTAAGCGTATTGAAAACTTGAAACCCTATTTTTTCGAAGTTGACTAAAATTTGGACATTCAAGATATTTTTTGCGATAATTATGTTTTTAGTTAAACATTAAATAATTATGTCTAAGTAATTCTGGATAATTATGTCTGTGTTAGTTAAACATGATTCATCGTTTAGTGGTTGTAGTAGACTTCTTGTGTTTTGATTTATCATTTAATTGTTGTATTTAACTATTTTTGTCCAATGTTTAAGGTTAACAATGTTTTAGGGTGAGGATTTAGAGAAAACGCCTAAAAGTGTGAAAACGGTGAGAACGCTCATCATCCGTTTGATCAAAACAATCTATAGATTAGAATGGCGCGGTGGCGTTTTTGTAAATAACATCAACTTTATTACTTTGACGTGCTTCATTAAGGGTGAAAGGGTCTCTTTACTGCTCTAATACAAAACGTCACACTAATGAGCAAAACGCCATTCAAGATTCCCGTGTTAACCTACATTCCTTACACATCACTCACTTCCAGATGAAATGACATATTTATCTAAAACGCCATTGATGCAAAACGCCAAAACTTAATGATAAAATGCGTTGCAGATTTAACAAATAGATGTGAACAAACAGTAACTGAAAGTTAATTATTAACATTTATTACATAAAACTCCCTCCTAAATTACGGGCCAAAAAGATCATTAGATAAACGACGTTACCATCACTTCCATTATCACTTCAATTCATCATACTAAAACGCCATCTTTAACCAAAACGTCAAATTCCAAAAACAAAAAACTCCGAGAGGAAGAAAAATGGCAACCATCGTTTCATGGAGATACACCCTCAAAATCAGAAGATTCGTAATCCATTTTGACAATATAAAGAGAGTGTTTGTTAAAACAATCAAAGCCATATTAAACTTGGAAGAAGAAGTACAAAGGGTGATCTTAGCACTTGGCGTCCCTCTAGATAACCACAGTGATAAAACACATACGGTTATAAGAAGATTAACCAGCAAATTTGGACCAAACAAGGCAAATGCAAAAATGGACCCAGTCATCAGATCATGGCGTTTCGATGAAGACACTGATACGGTGACCGTCATATGTAACAACGGGGAGCAGGAAGACTATATACTTGAAAACATCATGACCAGACAGGGTCTTGGGTTCACGGAGGAGTTACACAACGCAACATGTTTAAACACAGGCATGAACGTAAAATTGGCGTTGTTGCATGACATGTTCAAATGGAGGTTTCAAACTCTTCAACAGCAAGAGGCCAATGAAAGTGAAAGTGATGACTTGGATGAAAAACTAGAAGAAGAATACGAGGGGAGTGATGGATACTTCTCAAACAAAATCCCTTCTGACAAGGAGTTTTAATTTTTTTTTTCTTTTGTGTAATTTTTTTTGTGTTTGTTATGCACTTTTCAAATAATAAAATACTATATTTCTCAAATTAGTTATAAAACGCTAAAATGCAACAATTGCAAAACACCAAAAGTTAATTAGTGTATTTTATCATCTTTATCTATAAAACACCATTAAAATACAAAACGTCAAAACATAAAAGATGGATGTGTTACAGCCTTGACAGATAAAGCTGAACAAACAATAACTACAAACATTAACTGAAGCGACATATACTTTATTACTAAAATTTATTAAAATAAAATCCCGCCTAAAGTACGCGCCAAAAAACTCTTATATAAACTAACATCTCAGGAACTTCCATTGATTACACCCAAAAACAAACGCCATGTTTTCTTGGCAAACCATTCATTTTCAAATGCCAAAAAAGTTAAAACAACCACAGATGGCAAACGTGGTTTCTTGGAGATTCAGTATTGTTCTCCATGAAGTTTCGCTGAATGGATTCTTAAGTGAGGGGGATAACCCAATAAGATTTTGTGAATGAGATGGACAAATCTTCAAGAAAAAGAGACTGATGATAGTGATATGTCGTTTTGTGTACTTTGTTCTTGAGGAAGGTTTGTATGAGTAGAAGAGACCTATGCCAGTGTAAATGCTATTTTGGACTCCATTATTAAATGACGAAGAGTGGGATGAGCATGAAGATAATGCCCAAATACCATCCAAGCGAAAAAACCCACTCACAATCACACCCCAATAATAGCATCCACAAATACGACATCGATCTATATCTCCAACATCCACAAAACCACTTCAACAATCAGCAACAAAAGATCATACCAAAAACCAAAATGCCATATTTTGTTGAATGATCAGCTTCGCCTAGAGCAGGGCGTTTCAGCTGTGTAGGGAAATCGGCACCTAACTAAGGAATTCAAAGGTTCAGGGGACAAAAACTTCAAGAAGAAGAGATTGATGGTAGTGAAGATTTGGATAAGAAATTGGTTAGCATTTTAAATTTTTTTTCTTATCTATTTTTTTATGTCATTTCTTGTGGTTTGTTATATAATTTTCAGCTAATAAAATACATTATTTCTCTAATTAGTTATGAAATGCCAAAATGTCACAAACGCCAAACACTAAAACTATAATAAAATTCATTTAATCACGTATTATTAAAAACTCCAAATAATTACTGAAATGTATACAACAAGGTGCAAGAGAATAGAACAAAAAGGTGCCTTACAAAAGTTTAATTTTGCCATCTTTATTTACTAAAACGGCATTAAAATACAAAACGCCAAACTTAAAAGATAGGACGTGTTACAGCCTTAACATATAAAGCTGAACAAACAGTAACTGAAACGACGGAAACTTTATTACTAACATTTATTATATTAAAAACCACACCATTGCAATTGAATTTTTTTATATTTTCAAAACCCCATAATTACATTATAGGTCTGCATCCTACATCACACGACAAGAGATACAAAAAATACACATCAAAAAAATATAATTACTATTATTTTTAGCGCCAAAAACATATATCTAACTCGCGCAAAAAAGGTCATTATATAAGTAGAGCAGGTAAACAAACTTAACACTCCACAAGTTGTCTAAACACGCCATAAATTATTTAAAACGCTATACAACTAAAAAAATGGCTCAGGTTATTGCATGGAGGTTTGAGAGGTCGGAGAGACGTTTCGTCCTAAAGTTTTCTGACAGGAGAAAGATGAAGGTCAAGAACATCAAGGCAATACTTAGTATGGTTGACGCCGTTCAGAGGGATATTCTGGCCATTGGGGTTCCAAGGGCCAACGATTGTGAAAGGACTCAAACGGTAATAAGAACATTGAAAATAAAATTTCCAGCAGATGATGATGATGATGACATTACTAATCTACCAACAGTTACCGGTTCAAGTTTGGATAAACCATCAAGAACGATGAAAGTGACTTATCAGGACGGGATGGATTATTCATTGACGATGGACGAAGTGCTAAACACAGATAAACTACTCCTTCTTGAACAACTATGTGATTTAGCACCTTTGAACGATGCAAAATCTAGGGTTGTGATGATATTTAAATATAGAATGCGAAAAAGGCTAAACGAGATTATGGCGTTATACGCCAATGAAATAGATAATGATGATGAGTTTGAAGAAAGTGATGAACAAAGCAATGATGTAATACCATCCACAGAAGACTATTAGTTTACTTCGATTTCGTCTTAGTTGGAATGTTTTGAATTATTAATGAAATATACTGTATTTAGGAACGCCAAGATATTTACCTTTATACGATATAAGAGATTAATTCAACTGGACAGATCTACAAGTGAAGTGGCTGCTAAGAGGGAAGAAGGTGAAAATGCCATAATAAACAAACCATTAGTTTAATGATAAACAATAAGAATAACAGATTTACTGTAACCTTAAAACATTTTAATGAAAATATCATAATCAGATATGCGTAACAAGGTGTAAAAAGCCATTGGTAAGTTCTAAATAATGAAAACGCCGAATATTGATTCTAGGTTGAAGGACATAACAACGTTTTTCAAAAATATTGCTTTGAAAATAAAACGCCATAGAAACAAGAATAAAGACTGACACGTGACATCTGATGGACTTTTGTTTTAAAATGAATTATAACACCATCTATTAAGCGGACTTGAACAATGACAATCGTACACCGCATATCATTTAGCCCTCGCTGACACGTGTTCGGCCAGGATCCGTTCTCACCGTTTTAACACTTCCAATCGTTTTTTCCTGATCCCGTTTCCAATGTTTTATTTTGTTATTTTCAAGTTAAATATTCGTTTTTATTCTTTTGTGTTCACAAACTATCCGCAAACAACTGAATTTCCTTAAAGAACAAACATGAACATAAACTTATGTTCGATATGCGTTCATGAACAGTTCACGAACATGTTAATTTCCTTAACGAACGAACATGAAGATAGCCTTAGTCGTGTTCGCTCGATTCAATTACAACCCTACTTTTATGTAACTTGTCATTCTATAAGATTTAGGGATATTGGATTTAAATAACCTCAACTTTCACCAATTGGCCGATAACACTCCCAACTTACGATTTGTATACCAGCACTCCCAACTTTCAACTTATTGGCCGATAACACTCCTTAACTAACTGAACCTTAACTAAGTTAGTTTTTGTTGACATGGCATCTAATGTGGCTCTTTTTGTAGACGTGACATATGATGTGACAGCTAATGTGACATTTTTTTGATGATGTGACGGCTGACATGGCATTTTGAACGACGTGGCATTTTTTATGACATTGCAACTGACGTCAGCTAACTGGGTTAGGGTTCAGTTAGTTAGAGAGTGTTATCGGCCAATAAGTTGAAAGTTGGGAGTGTTATCGGCCAATTGGTAAAAGTTCGGGTTATTTAAATCCAATATCCCTAAAATTTATGCAACAAACATTTTAAAAAGTTGTTTTAAAATTATTCTTTTCTTTTATAATAAATCTTCATTTTTTTCTACTTAAGATTAAAAATGTTATAAACTAGTAAAAATTTAACCGTGCGTTGCGCGGTAGTATGATTGCCATCAGCTTGGTTCATTATGGTGCTAATCAATCTCAGTATAAGATGAAAAATAAAATCCAAAAAGTAAAGTCGTGATATATCAAAATATGTATTGATATATGTTTTAATAGATCAATTAGCCTGCACAAAATTGTCGAAATTTTGTGATATAGATCTAATTTGACCTGTTACAATAAAACACAGCTTAACCTATTACTAATAAAACACAATCTAAAAAATTAAATAAAAAGTGCTAAAAATAGTAATATATATTAAGATGAAACCCAAATTCAAAATAGTGATAATGAGCATGTACTATTATAGGACATTGTTTAAATAATAATACATTATATATTTGGTCATGCTATGTTTTTATTAAAAATTAAGTTGAAATGTAGAGAAAAATTAACAGGTTTCAACTACGTGTTTATAATTTTATAAAACATTATATTTTACAAGTTATAAAAGAAAAATAAGATTTTAGCTAAATTAATTAGATTATTACAAATAGTAATAATTAAGAAACAAAACAACACAACTTTCAATAAATCATTGTATAAAACACCATATTAACATATAATACAATACATTAATACTAAATCCTAATGCAAATTAATAATTAATAGTATATAAATTCAATTGTATCAGCCATCGATAAGGTTTGACTTTGTATTCTTTGTAACATCTTCTAATCACAAATGATTAATCAAAATCAAAATTTGATATATATACTTATCATTTCATTGTTTACAAATTATCATTTCCTTCATAATTTTCAGTTCAGTCAATCATTTCTTTTATCTAAAGTTCAATGTAATAAATAAAGAAACAAATAATAACATGTACCTCTAAAATCACCATTTTGTACTTGTTAATCTGAGATTTGTTTCATCATAATTTACTTTAAGTTCTTCAATATAAACTCCGATATCTTATAATATAGTTACCATCACCATTCACTAATTAATGATTTAATCATTTGTATGCTGATAATGGTAGATATTGTATCTCTTTGTGGCAGTTTAATTATTATTAATGATCCGATTAGAGATGTCAGCAAAAAATCTATACGTTTTTCGTTTCTCAAGATAAAATCTCATATGGCTAGTCGCTTCGAACTCACCTGAAAATTCATGTTTTACACGCAGGGCTGACCCAGAGGAGGAGCAAGGTAGGCGACCGGCCACTCAGGCCCTGCTCTCCCCAAGGGACCGAAATTCAAAAAATTGGATGAGTTTATTATATATATGTATATATTTTAAGTTTTTTATATGAATATATTTTCAAAAGAGTATATTTTATGGGACTTTTTTTTCTACTCGTGCAGAGCTCCCGAATTTTCAAGAATTCTAGAGGACGGCCCTGTTTACACGCGTGACTCCATTGTGGCCATCGTTCGTAAACAAACACCGAAAGTGTTCTACATCAACTAAGGAATAGTGACCATTCTTCTAAGGCTTAACCCAAAAGGCTTATTTATTAAAACTCTTTCAACCAAGGTGAAGTTCACTAAAGGTGCGAACGTCCATTTATAGCTCTCAACCTTAAAAGGTGCATTTGTCTTTTCTTGTCTTTTTTCTTAATATTGAGCACAAAAGTCATGAATGGTCTAACTATAAATGGATTTATAGCGTCTTTAATGTGTGGTCAAGTTGATAAAAGACTTTGAGCACAAATTTGGATATTTCATTGTGCAATACAAGCAATATGATTTGGATACTTCATTGCAGAACACAAGCAATATTGTTTCTTGCTTTAAGGGACATAACAAGTATGTTACACATTGCCAAACGTTTGTTTATGTTTGTTAGAATGTGTATGTTTTTACAATGTAATACAAGCTGTGTAGTTCTTTGTATTTTAGTATGTTAATTGATATATATATATATATATACACACACATATTATCTTTTTTATTTGTTCGAGCTGGGGGTTTCACGGTAAGTAGCCTCTCTATTTTTACGGGTAAAAGGTAAAGTTGTCTGCATCTTACCCCTCCTTTAACCCTACCTTAGCTTTGTTATTGGTGGAATTTACTAAGTATGATGATGATCTATTTTTATTTGTGATTTTTGTGATTGTTCTTGATATACTACATTAGTTGTGGTCCGTAATGAGGAACAATGAGACGTTTGGTTGCATGAAACTATTTCAATAATCGTATAGTTCACTGAATTATTTGTGTTATTTTAGTATCTTAGAGATATAATATTGGATCCTTTAATCCAGGTAGGGCACGACACACTAGATCCGGATTTTGGGATCTGGACTGTGTTGGGTGATGAACATATACATATTCTCATGTTGGATGATGGTTACATGGGAAATTCTTTTGTGGTGGCGAGGCTAATGGCGTTCAGCTTTGAAGATTCAGTCAACAACATCTATTCTGAGTACTTCGAGTTTTCACCTGTGGAAGTGGTATCCAAATCCACCTGGTGATGGGTATTTGCTACATTAAGACTATGTGTAATGATTTTGCTAAAAAGCGAAACAATACATGTCACGTCACTACCACATAGACATGAAAGTTTTCACTATCTTTTCACTAACGTGTGTAATGGCCCCACGCCTGTCGCCACACTTATGCTCTAGCCTCTCACATCCTAGGGCAGTGTTCCATGCCCTTGTAGCCTGAGATGACAAGGGGCGTCACACCATCACACATACTCTAATAGTCGTAAATGTATATATTACATGACATTCTGGCTACATGCTTTAAGACTATCTTTAATGCATCCATTGGAGGGATGCTCTTAAAGTCCCTTACCCTTGGCATTTTGAGATTTTGTCCTTAGATGCCTTTAGCATCTAAGCCCTTCCACAAGGGTCTTGTTTTTTTTGGTTTTTGTATGTGAGTGGGCCCAAAGTAAAAGCAAAAAATGTATTATTTAAATATTGTGTGTAATGGGTAGGTAACAAGGTAGAAATTAAGAAGAGTAAAGATATTTGTAGGGTTGGAGATCAAATAAGGGTTTTTAATGATTTGTAATGATATGATGTAACAGATGACGTGGCAACTAAGGGCGTCTAAGGACACACGTAGCATTGAAGATAGTCTAATAACATCGAGTATAACGTCTCAAAAACTATCATATTCCTCGTAGATTCAAACATTGTTGTCCTGTGAAATCCTCACATAAAGTATAAAGAGTCCAGAACAATGACTCTTTTACTCCGCCAACTGCAACGGATCTCTATGAATTCATCACTATCATTAAAGATGTGAATTTCTAACATGAAACTAAAATACGACATGAAACTAACATGGATTTGAATGGTTTAAGTTAAATATATACGAGTTTTTGTTATTTTAATATCGAACCCGTGAACCGATTTAGCTAAACATGTCACCCTCATGTCAACACAACAAGTTCATGGGTTGACCTTTTTTTGGTTTTTTAAATGTAATATAACAATTTAAACTGTGTGAGTTTTTTTTTTACATCAAAATTTGAAAATTGGCACAATAATTTGGCACGGTATAAATATAATTGCTTAAAAATCCAAACATAACATATAAATTTAGAATTTTAAAGTATTAATGTGTAATAAATATGAATAATTTTTTTTTCGAGTTAAACGGGGTGTGTTCGTGTACACCTGTCGGGATATGTCGAGTACACCTGTCAACCTGCAAACACAATTCATTTAACAGTCCTATCAACACGTGTATGTTGAAAATTAATTTCATGACGCTACGAAAACGGAAATCACAAAAGCATTATCATAGATTCATAGTTGTAAACTCCCATAAGCAAAGGTCCAAGTCTTAGTGGGATCACTACAAACGTCATAAAGGCACAATCGATAGGAATTCGAAAAAACTAAACATGAAGGAAGATCCTTTATAATCAAAGGAATGTTTAAGAAGAAAAAGGTCAAATTATGTATCATAACAAACTTGTATTTTGTTGATTACATTAACGGGTCCCCTAGTCCAGGAGACCATAGAATTTTTGGACAGGATTCAGCGAGTCGTGAATACTAATTTCTCGACCCTTAAGAGTCGCTTCTTTTTAGTAGGATATGTTTTGCAATTCAAAAGAGGGGTGGCGACATAACTTGTTGCCCGTATACCTGTCATTTGTTTGTCATTTCTTGTTTTGGTTGATGAAGTAATTTGAAATTTGTACCATTTTATATAATAATAATTTTAACTAAAAAAATTAATCAATAATTATCCATCACATCCATACAATCTTGTATGTGAAGAACACATATAGTTAATTGCTCGATAACTCATTTATTTTCTCATTTCAAATCAATTACAAAACGAATATGAGTTAATTGCCGTCTAAACCAATAAAATTGCTAAGAATGTATTAAGTTGAAGTTTTATTAGTGATTTGATTAAACACGTTGGTTTATCATGTGCATACATGACTACTTGTAGGTAATTGTGGGATCAAAAATAGATTAATTTAAACCATAAACGTTATATATTATTATAATAACAAGTTAAAAACCATGGGACATATTATTTTAATCCTTATCTCTTTATTAATATATTATTTTAACTTTTTAATTTTATAATATTAATATATTATTTTAACTTTTTAATTTTATAATATTTTATACTAAACTTAAATTTACTTTTTAACCATTCCTTCACAACGATTGTAGTCTTTTACTTTATTTCCTACAGGTTTGACCGGTCACTCTAGCTATATATATGTATATATATATATATGTATATGTATATATGTATATATATATATTTGTTATTTTCAATCTATTAATGTTAAGATTAATTAATCTATTATTTACCAACTATATTTATAGCTATCTAACAGTTATTTATTTATAAACAATCGACAATCACTAGTAGGGTTAAGTTCATTTGGGAACAACTTATTTGATTGTGAACACTATTGAACTAATCATAGCCCTTGATTCTCAATACACAATTGTAAATCAATGGTCATGATTTGATATGAAAATACACTAGTGTATTTTACGATTTTATGATGTTTTGATAATGTAAATCAATGAACATGATTTGTTCACTCGGTTCACAAATACACTAGTGTTCACTCTAGAACCTCATCCATTACTAGTAACCTAAATGTATCCCCCCTCTCAAATTGACAATCATCGTGTCTATTAACAAATCGCATGCTTGTGGTATATTAACAACTCGGACTAAAAACGTATATACTTGGGATTAGAGGTGCAAACGAGCCGAGCGGCTCGCGAGCGGCTCGAGATCGACTCGAGAAAAAGCTCGAAACGAGCCGAACCTTATCGAGCCGACCCGAGCTTGAGTCTCAAAACAAAGCTCGTTTGTTTATCGAGCCCGAGCTCGAGCCTTGCATGCGAAGCTCGTTAGGCTCGTCGAACCTTATCGAGTCTTAGTGTAAACGAGCCGAGCTTATTTAAACTTATTTACAAGCCGACCTCGAACCTAAAAATAAGCTTATTTAGTAAACGAGCATGAGCCCAAGCTTCACTTATCGAGCTCGTAAGCCTAAAAAGTCTATTATTTATATTATTTTTATTTAATATACTAATTAATAGATAATAAACGAGCCGAGCCGAGCTCGAGCCCGAGCTCTCATAAATTAATCGAGCTCGGGCTCAGCTCGGCTAGTATTACACCAAGTCGACACCATTGCCACACACCAACTGTCATGCAGCATGTATTTTAGAAGATACCCATTTATTCTATTCCATTATAATTGCATTAGATAAACGAGAAGTGACCCATTTATCAAATGGTTTAAGTGGTTGTTAAGTTGTTATGGGTCATCAAAACTTCTATCACCGTGACGACAAAGAATTTCCATAGTCAAATTTATATCATGAAGGTTTCGTATTCAACAATATAAAATCCAATTGTTATCTATTTAGAAAAATATAAATTGATTAGCATATCTGAACGGATCGAATATTTATATTTATTGTTTAATAAAGACATTTGTATAAAAAGTTAATTAGATTATGTAATCTACTGTTGATCAGTTCTGTATAAACATAATGGAAAACATATAAAATACCTGCAACAGCAGACAAGTTAGCAGAGTATCCAGTCAGAGATGCAGCCATAGAGTTCGACATACTTGTCAGGATGATCTGGTTCCTCCTTAGGGTGTAAAAGTTAATGATGGTGAAAACCGAATTCTAGGGTGAAGAATTCGAATGGTCATGAAAAGAGAGATATGGGACGACTTTGATGATGTTATAAGAGTCCAAATTAACCTTTAACCTCTCTAGTTATCTCCTTATATATATAACCAAGAGTAAACCTAATTAGTTAATTAGACTAGTATGATTCATCAACAATTACCAATTAATTATATAATATATTTAATCTACATATAATATAAATGGTTATATGGATAAAAGATTAAATATTACAATAATAATATATTTAATGTTTCATCTACCACGAAAACTATTTTATTTATTAGTAATCCAAGTATTTGTTTTTGTTTATACACACGTTGAATGTAATCTGTCACGAAAACTATTTTATTTATTAGTACTCTAAGTATTTTTTTTGTTTATACACATGTTTAATTTTTTTTGTTTATACACATGTTTAATGTGTTTCTTAGTTATAGTTGTAAAAGTTCTGGCTAGACTCTGAGTAGTATTCGATTACTTGCTACAAGATAGGCTGTCGAGGCCCGAGTACTGTAACAACCCTTAAAAATATTCCGAACGATACCGTAATCAAAACCCCTAGTATGTGCGATTGAATTCTAAATAAAAAAACTTAGTGTTAAGTAAACTTAGCAATTAAGTAAGCTAAGTAAGTTAATTAATCGGTTAAGTAAGTTTAATAAACTTAACATCCAAATAGATATAGATGAGATAGATAAAATATAAATATGTATATATGGGGTAGGTAATATATAAGAAGTAATATCTAAGGAAGATTTATCAGGGGAATATTTATCTGAGTAAGATTTATCTGAGGAAGATTTATCTAGGGAAAGTTTATTTGAGGAAGGTTTTATATGCGGTAAGAAGTATTCCTTACCTATATATAGGAAGCTTATAATTCATTTTTTGTTCATCCTTCTATTCTTCTCTCTATATGTTGGTGTTCTAATCAATAATCACCAATACGATATTCTGTCCGATCGATTCAGGAACCAACTAACGAATGCCAAAGTACTGTTTGAATAAGAATATACTTTGTTGACTTACATTATGGTTCCGATCTCGTGACCATTGTTAGGTTTGATATGATTTTACACTAATACGGATCATTTCTGTGAAATCAAGAGGTTTAGAATCATGAGGCCTGCTAAATTGAAACCTTAATTCTGCAAGGACGTGGTTGATCAACTTAACACAAGTAATCTATCTGCCGAGCAAAACAAAGGTGAGTTAACACATTTTACTAAAAGCATGTATTCCCAGTGGATTGGGAACGAACTACACTTTCCTTGGTTTGGGATTGCCTAGTATTATGGGGAGGAATACTAATAAATACTATTTATAATTCATGTCTTTAGCGTACCAAACGCAACTCTATCACGAAGTCCCCACTTACTATACCGATTAATCGCCTGGCCTGGCGAACGGGATATTAGTTGATAGCGCTATTAGGTTTCACTAACCTCACACCGTACCGGGGAGGACGGGCGTGATCAATATGCCTTAGCAACCGTCAATGATGATGATATTAACAAATGGGGCAACAACGATACAACAGTCGTAAGTATTAGGTATTACGCAGTTTAATAGCTTACAGATGGGGTAACTCCCCATAACATGATTATAAATGAGTAATTTTTTGAACATAAAACTGGAAAACCCTGAACTCGTCAACTTTATGTTGACACTCTACTGCATGCTTTGCAGGACCTTAGATACAGCTCAGGAGCTTGCAGCGGAGGAGTGTAGTGGTTGCGATTGAACCTATGATGGGTTTTAATAATGTTCATGAACTTTTAAACTATTGTTGGACTATTAAACTTTATGCTTCCGCTGTTAACTTTAACGTTGCTTTTGACTTTAACTTTTAGTCACTGATCGTATTGATGTGATGAATTTACTTTATTTTTATTGATCAATATGATTGGTGGCGTGATCCCGGTTAGTCGCATGCCTCATGGTATTACTCCCGCACGTGGAAAATGAGGGTGTGACAAGTACTGTTCACCTAGGCCAATTACTCCCCAAGTAATCCCTGCCTAGGCCGAATACTCCCGAGTCTGACTAAGGAGCGCAACAACTTTTGAAACCATATTCTTAGTTTTTCATAATTTTCTTTTTTGCAGCATAAAATTAGTAGACAAACATATGTTTGTTACTTAAAAGTTTGTAAGGATTTATTAAGAGCAAGTTAAGAAAACTTGCTGAACAAATCATTAGATATTAGTAGTGACCTTTGATACAAAAAAAAATTTGTAAACTAAGCAGTTTTTTTTCTTTCTTTTTTAACAGTATATAAACTAACACTTGATGAAAAATTATTAATGATGCTATAAACTTTCATCAATAGACCGATATTACTTCCAACTTTCGATTTATCATATATCACTCTCAACTTATTTTCCTACAACACTTCCAAACTAACCCAACACTAACCCAGTTTGCTGACATCAGCTGCCACGTCATCAAAAAGCCATGTCAGACGCCACACCAGCTGCCACATCATCAAAAGCCAAATTAGATGTCACGTTAGCTGCTACGTCATCAAAAATGTCACGTCACCACACAAGTGCCACATCAGCAAAAAACGAATTCGGTTAGTGTTTAGTAGTTTGGGAGTGTCAAAGGAAAATAAGTTAAAAGTTGGGAGTGATGTGGTACAACTTGAAAGTTGAAAATATTATCGACAAATTCATAAAAGTTGAGGTTATTTAAATTTAATATTCCTACATTAATTGATTCCTTCTTCTAAATACCAATTTATAGTTGCTCTTGAAAGTGATTTGCTTTAATTCATGCATGCTTATGCAACTTTATTTTGAAACGCCAAATATTATTAGAAACAAAGCTAGTCCCGAGTTAGATACAAAGGAAACACACAAAAACGCTAAATATTATTAGAAACAAAGCTAGCCTGGAGCTAGAATGCTAGATACAAAGGAAACACACAAAAAAATAATTATAAGCTCAAAATATTAAAATTACACTAGTAACCGAAACCTCTTTACAGAAGAAGATGACATCACTTCGGATTTTCCAAATAACCAACAAGAAACCAAAATGACACCCTGGACATGATCGTATCGTATACTTCATACTTTTCCATTTATTGAGTGTGTTAATACAAGTAAACATAGATATAAATTTAGAAATTCAGTAACATAAACAATAAAGAAAGGAACATTGAGGAGTTAGTTTTAATAATAAGGATATAAAATAGACTATACTTAAATAAACATGTCCAATTTTAGATGCCCACCAAAAGAAAAGTGCTAAATAGTATAGTATTTTACCCATTACCTTTAGTTATTTATTTTATTC
The DNA here is from genome assembly GCA_947069175.1 of Scalesia atractyloides. NCBI lineage: Eukaryota > Viridiplantae > Streptophyta > Magnoliopsida > Asterales > Asteraceae > Scalesia > Scalesia atractyloides. The sequence goes on from CAMTDV010000001.1 coordinate 89,294,746, forward strand.
ATTTTTATTGGCAATTTTGTTCATAATTCGTTTGACTTTATTTTTACTAGCATGAAATACTATTGAACATTTTTACTGTCTAAATACAAATTAATATAAGAGGTCGGTTATTGTACAATACCCTTTATCCTACAAATTGTACGGGCTGCCGTTGGATCTTCTATTTATCAAATGCGGCGAAATTAATTTATATAATTAAATAAATCAATTTAATATACATAAATCCAACTGCGAAGGATAAAATTGACAATTGCCAATCTATTATTCCCGGTAATCGATGTAAGACCCTATCTTACTTTACTTGAATTTCTATTAAAATTTCGCATTTTGATGTGTGAATGCGAATACACATCACTCATATTTACGAGTTTATTAAAACTTTTTCAACATCTTTAAACAATTTAACATGTTATCGTTGGTTAGATTTGTTATAATCAAAACCAAATGCGGAAGCTTGAACTTTGATCGTGTTCGGTTCTTCATATAGCTTGATCCACCTCCAGTGCTCCCAAACATCACCTATACATAATTTATGAAATATATTAGTTATAAATAAATTATAACATAACCGAATAAACATGAAGTCTTAAAAACAATAAAAACAAAAACTTTATTTCAGACCCCCATCGTAAGCTACGGTGGCCACCGTAGCTTACGGTCCAACATTACGGTCCTAGCTCACTATCTTATGGCTAAGGCTTCCAATTTCAATCAGCAGCTGCCTACGGTAAGCTACGGTAGGCCACCGTAGCTTACGGTGGGCTGCTGCAGCTTTTCTCTTGTTTGTAGTTTTAGTTACGACATTTTACGTAACTCACTTAATTCTTATCCGTTTTACCCGAAACTTGTTTCCAAATATCCGTAGAATATTTTCTTACATATTTTACCCGAAATCCTTGACCCGGATTCTTATTTCTTATGAATTACACATTCACTCTTGATTTATGCGCATATTCATTTTGACCCATTTAGTGATTTAAGTGTATAAACTTAAATCTCACTTCCTCTTACTTTGTTTCTCGTTTTCCCGCCGAAATATCTATTTACATTCCACCACAACTATACATTGTGGTGGATTGGTTATAAAAATGCTATATTTTAAATTCTACCATTCGGTTTGGTGTATTTACGAAAAAGGTCTAATATGAGGCATTAAGCCAAAACGACTTATGCTTTTCGCCTTTACATTACCAAAGAGGTCTATCGTATTATAAAACTCATTTCAAACAAATATTAGAGTTATTTACCTATTTTATCATTCGAGGGCATTTTAGTCAACTGAGACCCTTCTTTACGACGAAAGACTTACAAAATTATGTTTTGACCAAAACGAACATTTAACCATAATCTATGTAAAGTCATTATGTTCTTAAGAACATAATGATCACAGATTAGATTATTGGATTTACCTTACCTTAGGTAATCCCTTTTTCATTTAGGACTCATTTAACTCTCATCGGACTTTTTAGTTCTGGTTGAGAGTTTGACCCGTTACACGTACCTGGCTCGGGTCATAGCATTGACCCGTTTAATTACTTTGCACTACTAGTTACTAATTAATAGCGATACGAACCAAACGCCATTTCCCTGTGATTACAAAAACTCGACAAGCGTTCATTAGATATTATTGTCAAATGGTGATATCATCACCATTTGATCCATTTGGTCTAAATGACCATTTTATCATCACGAGATGGTATTTATTTACCATCTTATCATGTATCCGTATCAGTTTACACCACATGATCATATTACTTAAATTTGTTTCTTAATTCATTTGATCCGTTATGGCATACGCCATAGGGTGTCTATATCAAAATTTAATGTTTATTTGTTAACTCGTGACTGAATTACCATTTTACTCTTTTATATCAAGTCGGAACCTTGCATTTCATATCTCATTCCGATTACCAAATCACTTATTCTTAGTCAATTACATAAGTAGATTTTCTATATTAAGGATGTAAGCTTTACTTACCTTGAAATCCAATTATGCTCTTTTCGCGTACTTGATCCTTTTGACCCGCTTCTTCCCAGGCCTCCACCTAGCATGTCAAGCGTCAAACTATCATTTATTATTCGCAAGATGGTTATGTTAGTCATCATTTAAAACGACTATTCCACTTTACGGATTTTATATCAAATTTATCATTTGATCTTATTATAGGTCAGTTTGACTCTTAAAAGTCAACTGCCCATTTACACATATAAACTCACGGATAAGTTAACAACTCATTTAAGTATTTCGTTAATTACCCGGTAAGCGCTATTCTTAGGACACCATTATAGCTACGTTTTCCAAACCAAATTCATGTCGGTTCTTTCACTTAAACAAATTCAAGCGATTGTTAACATCAAGTTAACTGAGCTTTTGATCAACAATGCTAATTTATCCATTAGCTAGGTTTTCATCTTTATGTAGCAATCCATTTCATCATATTATTAGACATTCATCCGAATACCTAATATTACCAATTTAACATCTATTAACATTAACTAAACATCTATTTCAGCATATCATACAAAACTCATTTCAAGTCATGTATGATTACTTACTGGAATCTCTAATTTGTTCGAGTATCTTACACATGCATACAAGTATGATGATTATAAACATTCCTACATTACTAATTTTATCATATAGTCAAGAACCCATTTCATTATTTACTTGTTAATCACTAACAAGAAATCTTACATCAAATTATGCATGATTTCTTTAAGTTTAACGAAATCAATCATACACATACACTTAATTTCATATTTGGATCATAATCCAACTATCTATTTGTAAGTATTCAACTTGTCTCAAGTTATGATTTTTTCACCAATCTAGGTTTTGAGACATACCTTATGATCCCTCGATTAGGTGATCGTTTATATGCGTTCATGCATCGATTCCGAGCTCAATTCATCCTTTAATTTGATGATTTAGGAAGAACAAGGGTTTGCCCTTTGTTCTCCAGCCGTAGAACACACACACATACACATTCACTATGTGTTTTGTGTTTTAATTTTTGATATTTATAATACAAGTTTTCTTTTTGGCAGCTTTGGTCCCTCAAGTTTAGTTTTGATTATGAATGAGATTACAACTCATTGTTTGGTTACTTGTATACATGTTTTTAACTAGGTTTATTTGTTCCTAGTCATTTTGTTTATAGTTTAACTTTCACCGCTAACGGTCTTTCACCCACTTTTTAATATTAACGTGGTTTGATCACCAAACTGTTTTTTTTGAGGTGTTACAATCGAGTTGAGAGATTTTAAGATCAAAACCTTGATAAAAGGAATTGTATTCTAGACTTCCTCTTAATTTGCACACTTTAAACTGCTAAGAGTTAAAAAAACATGCTGAATGCATGTTTCTAAACAAATTCCAGAACTTAATCTATAAAATCAGGTTGAAACACTTTTTTTTGGGTAAAATAATATAATTTATATTGATTTTTTTATATTAACGCTTATAAATTTCGTAAACATCAAAAAGTTAATATTAGGATTTTTTATTGAAGATTAGGAATTTAATTTGATAAAAGCATCAAGTTTATTAAAAATTTAAAAGATTAAAGAGCTGAATCATGTAAGCCAAAAAAAGTATTTTTTTTTTAAACTGATGCTTAAAATATTATTTTTTTAATTGAATGAAAATAGACATAACTTATTTTCTTTTTTTACAACCCCAATGTTTCATATTTTATATGTGGCTGAGTTTGAACTGTGATGGTATGGGAAGACTAATTGGACTTTATTTGCACATCTTGTTGGTTATAAAATGCTCCAGAAAAAAGTATATATTTAATCTTATAAGTCAAAATTTTCCCATTAAACTATATCTAAAAAATCTAACTTATAATAAAAGACTACATGTCATATTGTTATATGCCATTATCTTCTTCAATCTAAATTTTATTTCTATTTGTTTAATAAATTCTTTTAATTTTAATATTAATAACTAATATATATGTATCACTTATTTTTATCTAAAATTAAAAAAATAACTTCAATTTTACAATGTAGACCCTTTATTTTTTTACTTTTAACCCACAATTTTTCATCTTTTGTAATTTAATCTCAACTCTTTTTTATTTTCAGTTTTGGTCCACCATACTTTTCATCTTTCGTAAATTTTTCGTTCCGTTCTAAATTTTGTGAGTTAACGCACTGCAACATGCATGTAGGGTTCAACATTTTTTTCGTATATTTTTTCCCGTTTGACTGGCCCGTCGCAACATATCTATTTTCTCTGTTTGACAAGTTCATCCAACGCACGGGTCCTGGATTGATTTAGTTATTTTTTTTCTATGTTTTACGTATAGGTTTAATTTCTCTGCAACGATCGTGCATGATTCAAAGATTTTACATCTGCTTTTTGCTCAATTTATTTTTTCCCGTTTTTATTTATTTTGTTTTTACAAGCTTTCCAGTGTTGGTGGTCGTTGACAGTGGTATAACATTGGTCTTACTTGACACAGTTTTACGACAACTGCTGCAATGCAGGAGCTTAATACTAGTTTTTTTAATAAAAAACAAAAATAATTTAAAACGATTATATCGATCTCATTAAATCATTCATCAAAGCATATAAATTTATATGTTTTTCCCCTCTTATAGATTGTTTGTTTTAGCTTTTAATGAGTTCTTAATGGTTCAGACCTTTTACGGATTCAACACTTAATGGATTAGACCATTTGTTTCGCGAGCAGATGTCTGGATGGTTCAGAAATTTGCTTTTGAATGGTTAAGCATTATGCCGAGTCTGAATCGTTAAGACCTCTTATCTGAATTGGTCAGACATTTGTCTCAGAATGATTAAGCATTATACTGACTTTTAATAATTCAGACATCTTACTCGTTCAGTACTTACACATTCAGAAGTTGTCAAAAAGCGCATTAGCTAACACAAACTTAACGTAACTATATTATTTGTTTTTTCAATTCAATATTAAATCTGAAAAAGTAATTATTATTATTTGTTATTTCAATTTAATATTAAATCTGGAAAAGTAATTATTTATATAAAAATAAAATTAATCCGGAATAAATAAGGTCTTTCAAAAAGATTAGAACCATCATCCAAAGACGCTCGACTATTTTGACAAATAAAGTAGGGGAATTTAGTTTTGTGTGTTCCATATTTTTTTAACAATTTATTATATCAAACTACCTAATTCTTTTATTTCTAGAAATATACAAGGGTAATGCCACCTCATCACTTAGCAAAAAATTAGTGGCTGGTATCACTTAGGTTTGTTCAGATGACGTAATTATTACGTAGTTATTTTTAATATTTGATATTGAGGTTGAAAAATAGTATTGAAAATGGGTAAGATAAAAACAATTCTAGAGTATGTTAAAAAGTTATTAAAAATGAATATTTTCACATTAACATGCTAGATTTTCTAGAAACCATGAGCCTTAAGTGGGTGAAAATGGATATATTTGCAAGTATTTGTCTATTTTTATTAATTCACATTTACATAGTTATTAAATACATTTGTTTTACAATTAAAATACCAATAATTAGAGGTTGCAAGAATCACAATAGGAGAGTTTGGATATGTTTACAATGTTTTAACTTGTTTTGTTTTTAGTCAGTGTTACAAGTAATCTATTTGATTTGTTAGAGATAAATTATGATTGATAACATATTTATTCTTTTAAAAATATATATCCCTAGTATTTTTATAAAAATGTTTATAAAAGGAATGGTTTAGTCAACTCTTATTAATTTCATTCCTTTAGACTTTAGCCACCAAATAAACTGCCATGTTAGTTTGTTCAAAGCTCCTATCTCATTCAAGCCCACAAGAAACATCTATAGACTAATATTAAAAAAGATTTTGACATATCCTTATGGAAGCCTCTAGGTTTTCAACCCAACCCTTTAAAAACCCCTTTCTCCTCTCAATTTTTATTCACTTTTTAAGGTTCTTTCCAATTCTCTCTCTACAACTGACCATCTTTCTCTTCACACACAACACTTAAAACACACACAATCTAACACATGGGCACTTTGGTGGGACATGTTGCACCAGGTTTTGGTTTTCTTGTACTTGGTCTATGGCACCTTCTTAACCATATTAAATTTCATGTTCAAAATCCCAAAACCTACCATTCTCTACCATGGTTTCCCTCCACAAAAATAAGGTATTTGGAACTTTTTTTGATTATGGTTGGTTGCACCATGTCCATAGCCATGGAGCTAGTCATCGGGCCGGATCGCCACCAACCGTTTGACACGGATGGCACTATTCCATCCAATCATCTACACAACTTTGAGCACTCATTCATTTCCTTGACATTTTTTGTCTACGCCGCTTTCGCGATAATACTAGACAAGTTTATCCCAAAGCCCAATATGAATTGACTCAATTACTTGCAAGTATCGCATTCGGGCAACAACTCTTGCTCTTCCACCTTCACTCGGCGGATCACATGGGCGTCGAAGGGCAATATCATATGCTTCTACAAATACTCATTCTTGTTTCTCTCATCACTACACTTATGGGCATTGGTTATAAAAAAAACTTCATAGTTGGCTTCATAAGGTCCATTAGCATATTCTTTCAAGGTCTTTGGCTCATGGTCATGGGTTTCATGCTTTGGACACCAAGCTTGATTCCTAAAGGTTGCTTCTTGAACTTGGAAGAAGGTCATCATGTAGTACGATGTCACGGGGATGAAGCCCTAGAACGCGCTAAATCGTTAGTGAATATTCAATTTAGTTGGTATTTAATATGTGTGACAATTTTCGCGATGTCACTATATTTGGCTATGCATAAAATATACGAGGGAAGAATTGAGTACCAATCGCTAACAAAGTACGATCAATTAGATCAAGACATTGAGGCTCAAAAGAAAACAATCAAACTCGACGAATCAAAAAGCTTTCTTTCAATGGAGAAATCTTTCACCCCCGTCGACATGGAAAGGTAAAGCGACTTTAAGTCATGTAAAGCTCATAATCGACGAGTTTTAGGTAACTTGGTGTGTCGATTTAGTTTATTTTTCGTGAAGTAAGTAGTTTTAAGGCAAGAAAAAGGAAAATGGTGTGGTTAAATTGTTTGGATTGCTTGATTGCTTATATTTGTTTTAGGGGTGGTTCTTGTTTGGTTTAGTTTCAAGTTGTAGTTCAAGAATGTAAAAAGGTTCATAGGAACTACCAATTTGTAAAGGGTTATGTTATGATATGAAAGTTTAAGTTAAATATTTATTTGAAGTCTTTTAAACGAATGTGTTATAATAATATTATTATATTATTTAAATAAATAAAGTTTATATTACTTTTATGAAAATGATGGGATGGAATCATAGAAGCAAAAGGCATTGGCTGGATGGAGACATGGAGTTGGTAGCCGTAGCCACGTTCAGCCACAGTTCCTTAAATTTCAATTTTCATATTATTAAAATTTAGTAACATTTTAATGCAAAAAAAAAAAGATAAAGAGTTTAATCGTGTAAAAATCACTAATACAAAAGGTTCATTGTTAAGTATTGCGGCAAAAACTCCACGGATTTAAAAACCTTTACAAACGCTAAAAAAATCTCTATGAACCGACCTTATTCTCTCCCTTTCCTCTCTCACAAAAAAATCTCATAGACTCTATCCATGGACTGTTCGTCCACACGGTGACGGAGCTTGAACGAAAAATCATGAACGGAGGGGGGCGCATAAAAATTTAAAATTCTACACTAAAAAATTTGTTTTCGGGAATTTCACTAAAATTAACACTATAAAGCGAAACACCAAGGGGATTGAGTCACCCCCTAGCCCCTATAATCCTCTGCCCGTCCACATAAATTTTGTCGTCTTCTTCCTCCTCCACGTATTCCTCATCCGTGACACTCATAAATCCCATTGGAGATGATGTAACTATAGAGCCTAACTTATTCCGTTTTTCAACAATTTCAGGTTTCATCATTAATTATACCAACTTGGTTATCCAAATTTTTGATCTTATATGTTCATGAACTAAAGTCTAAATCTTAACACGTGTACAAGGGTGAACCTAGTTTGTTGGGACGGGGCTCGTCCGCCCCCCCTTGAAAATTTTTTAATAGTATACATATGATCTAATCTTAACCTATACCAGAAAGTTTGGCGTATATCCCATGAAATTTTGACACCGATCCTTATTTGGTTTAGCCCGAAACAATAAGTTGGTTTTGTGATCACCATGCTTGTAGAAAGTTGATTACATGGAAAATTGGAGGGTGGATATTGATTAGATTCGAAGCATAAAAGATTTAAAAAATGAGTTTTGGGGTTGTTTGGTTAATTTATAGATAGAACTCAAAAGACAAAAGGGATGCACATACGAAAAGGTAGACAAGGAAAAGGGAGTGATGTATGTTGTATAATGTGGTGGGATCATAATCTTTTGGACTTTGTAAGAGGACACGTAGGATTGGGTAAGTAAATTACATAAATGGTCTTGTAAATATAACTATAAATATTTATAAAAATAAAGTGTTAAAAGTATAATTATTATTTTATTTTATTTTTTGAACGGTAAATTATCTACATTGACTCATTATTAAGACCAGATGGTCGTTCATTACAACAAGCTCACGCTGGCACAAAGAGTGACATGACGTTCAATTGGATAAAACCACTCAAAGACTACCAAGCCAGTTTAGTGCCTCCACCCAAAGTGTAATGAGTGGGACTCAAACCCGAACTTCGGGGTAAAACTAAGATATCTCAACCATGTTACTATTGCATCATTGACTAAAAGTATAATTATTATAAGAATAAAATAGTCATTTCATCTAACTTTAATATAACTAATACACAATCAGAGATAATATTCGTAAAAAGTTGAAATGAGAGACAAAATTAGTAATTTGCTCCAAACCATTCTATCTGTGTAATTTTTAACAACATTAAAGTTTTAAATCAAATAACATAGAGAATATCCAAAAATTTAAAATATAATTGGTGTACAATAAAATAATTTAGATGAAAAAATTAATGTTTGTCCTAGTCTAGATATAATACCTTGTAATTATTTTAGTAAATATGAATATAAAATTTGTCACAAGGAAAAATCTAAAATCTAAAGATAGACAACTGAAGTGAGTGAAGTGACCGGATCGAAAAAAGTTTAAAATTTAGTGATAGACAACCGGCCCTCGAAAACTTCGGACACTTTGTGTTGCTAAACGATCCACCAAGAGGCTATCATGATCGTTACAACAACTAAGGAGATGGACTAGCCACATTTCGTCCTCTCCGTTTTCTCTTGAATATTGTATAACATAATGAAAAACTCGTTGGAAGGGGCCAAGGCCTAAGTCTCAAGCCCTAAGGGAAACCAGTATGTAAGAATTAGATTCTCATGAATCCACTAAAAAAATCTCCTGATTGTTTCATCACCTCTGACGCTCAAATTAGTCAAAATTTCATCATCATAGACATCTATAAGATAGGGTTAACATAGAAAACTAGAGATCATAAAATACATTTAAGCACCTTTATCTAGGTTGGCAATGGCAGATCTAGAAAACTTTCATAAGGATAACGTTTTAAAAGAAAGGGGTAACGAAATCGAAAAAACGTCAAATTTTTCTAAAATTTACACTAGTGCCGGAGCGCCAAGAGATAGCGAAGGCTACCCCTAATTTTGAGGTACATCCGTCCCTATAGGTGGGTTGAATCATTGTGAATCAACAAGGGTTGGGCTCAAACCAATTGGGTTGGGCTAAATTTAAGGCATCTCCTTCAGGCCGGCCTACACTTTGTAGTAAAGATTTCTTTAGAATCTTCTAAACTCTAATAAGAAATAGCAACATATATAATTAGAGGTGTGTGATATTCGGATAAAATCAGAATAATATTGTAGGCACAATATACAAGTGTAATTTTGGTTGGTTTGGTAATATCATATTCAGATGTATTATATTAAGTATAAAATTTGTTATGAGTGTTACATATTAGTTTTGAGATGCAATTTCATGGGGGTTTCGATTATGCTGACCATTACTGGATTTGAAGTAGATTAAAATGTTATTCTTTTAATTTTATTTTTTTGGGTTTTTGGTTTTTGATCAACCGGCACCTTAACAGTGGCGGATCTAGAAAATAATTATAGGCGCAACGTTTAAAAAAAGCGTCAAATTTTCAAAAAAATAATAAAAACAAAAAAATACACCACTGTTGAAGCGTCAAAAGGTAGCATGGGCTACCCCTTGTTTTTAGGTATATCCGCCACTCTACCTTAAAGCAAACACGATTTTTTCAATTTTTTTATATATATATTTGGTGCTATGAACTATTTCTTAGTTTGATTTTTTGTTTATTTCGGTTAGTTTTAAGTTAGATGTACCGGAATAAACATAATCTTTTTAGTTATGGTTTGATTTATTATATCCGTTGTTTTTTTATCGACATGTTTCTTTTTTCCGCTTGAACCTGAGAGAAAACATGGAATGTTGGAGGGGTGTGCTTAAAGCAGTTCGTGTTGAGCCCGAACCATATATTAAAAAATGTCAACTTTCGGTTTAGCACTTTTCAAAACTGATCGGGTTTGGTTACTGACCAGCTCAATTATTGGCTTTGCAACTAAGTTGATCCTTGAGAAACAGCTTCGATGGGTCAACTCAACATTTGAGTTGCTGAAATCACGCATTGCTCATTCTAAAGGACAGGTATGGTCTTTGGGCAAACCGATGCACGCTTTGTGAAGATATGAATCATACGATTACTTAGGTTGGAATATGGCGTTTAGAAGTTGGTTTCTTGACATGAAGCTTGGATTTGATGTATGCTTCTCTCAGTGGTAAATCCGACAAAATGATAACATTACTTAGAAAATTAAAAGATTGTACTCATCATGTTAGAGCTAATAATTTTATGACATGATCTCTTAATGCAACATGACTTGGCATAAGCGGGTTAGGGTTTGAGCTAAACAGGTGCAGCGTCAACATGTTAATGATTTGATTAGAAACGTGTTAAGACAGGTTCAGCATACCTAACCCGTCTATAGCAAGACTAGCATGCTTAACTAACAGTGTTAAATGGGTTTACCATATCTAAAGATAAACAATCCGTTTATCAAAACAGCGGAGATTTGTAATCAGATTACCCTCACCCCCAGCAACTAAGAGATGTTAAACGTGTCACACACTTGTAATATTGAAGTGTGTATACATTTGTACTTACTTTTGGTAAATGTTTCATGTCGTGCTGAATAACAGCGCGACATTTGTTGCCCCTAACAACGATCTCAAGAACTATTGGCATAACGTACCACACACTAGCCAGATTCAACTACAAAACATCAAAATAAAGATGTTTCATGAGGTAGCGGCGCAGCTTCTTATCCGTTAACCTTCTATTTTGATGTAATGAATAGATATATTTTCTAAATTGAGAAATTAAAAATGAGAAGCGGGTTTTACGTTGTTCAAAGGCAAAAAAATAAAATAAAGAACACAACCATTGTATACTCGAACCGAAGAGGCAACATAAAGTTTTATGGGGTAGTCAAGACTCAAGAATTGTACATCTAGCTTAATCTAATTCACATATTACACTTTAAAAAAAAATCCCATCACATAAAGTGTCATAACAAGTGCTTACCAAAAGATATGCCTAATCATTTCACTCCAACAGATGCCATCAAGTCATCATATTCCGGATCACTATCTTGTTTTCTCGAACTTTGCGGGTTACCATGCTTATGTGGCACAGCCGTAGGCGAAAAAGGATCATACACCTGTTGTGATCCAGATGCGTTCAAACCAGGCCTGCCCATAGTATACGGCACATTGCCACGAAACGACTGTAGGTTCTGTGGCCGAAATCCCGGTTGAATTTGCTGAGCCGATCCAAAGTTTCCGGGCCTGGGTTGGAACGGAATGGGTGGTGGACCCGGACCAAACTGCCTGGGCCCCAGGCCCAAATGATTGGGTGGTGGTCGTGGACCATGCCCAGGAAAAACTGGCTGTTGACCTTGACCAGGACCTTGATGTTGACCAATTTGATTACTATTCTGTGGCCTATGAAAACCTTGCATGACAGGTGGCGAGACATGATTGCTCATTCCTGGACGGAACGATGGTGATTGTGCATGGTTGGTTTGAAAGGTGAAATCGTTAGAACTGGGCTGCTGTGGTCTTACAGAGGGGGTTATGGGTGGTGACTGTATAGACGGTGGTGGTATCGATGTGGGTGTCGTTGGTGACGGAAACCATGAAGTGGGACCTGGGTTAGGCGGCCCTGTCCGAAACCCAACCGGTGATGGGGGGGGAATTGGTTGTGATAGTTGAGGACGAGCCATTGGTTGCATTTGAGTTCGAGCCGGTGGTTGGGACCAACCGGTAGAAGTCAAAGGTCGTTGTTCAGGAAACGTATACGGTGGAACCGGTCGAGAAATAACAGACCCCATTGGACGCACATCACGCACATTTGGGTTGGGTCCAGTTGGAGTTGAAAAACTAGGCTGACCTGGCGATATTGGCAAGGGTGGCAAAGAAGGATTCCTAGGTGGACCAGGATAAACCGTATTATGCATCTGAACCATATTTGGTCCAGATACAGCAGGTCGTGGACTAAATGTTGATGACTGGGTTGGAAAGAGCGGTGCAATGAACCGTGGTGACTGACCGGGTGGGACCCATTGGTTAGGGTATGGCTGGAACCGAGCTAACGGTGGGTCTAGTCCAGGTCCTGTATTTACAACCACAGGTGTGTCTTGATTGAGACTAACGGTGGTTAGGTTATCCCCAGAAACTGGATCATTTGTCGAAACAGGTGCAGTATTTGCCTATTGAAAGAAAATCTTATATAAGCTAAACAAAATTTATATCTTATACCTTTTTTTGAATATTAAAAAACTTACCAAAACTGGTGTGACGAGTAACTCGATCAGAGAAACCGCAGCATCAACTTTCTCGTAAGTTTCAGCAGTCACAAGAACATACAACTTTTCATAGTCACCGTTAACTTCATTGCCGTCAGATGAAGTTATCTCACTCTGGTTGTACCAAGAGATTTATTTAACAAAAATATTTGACAAGATAAAGAGTAAAATGCCATTTTCGTACCTTAAGTTTGGCCATTTTTGCAACTTTCGTCCAAAGGTTTGTTTTTCCGCATCTGGATCCAAAATGTTTGAAATCCAGCCAATTTCAACCGGCTCGTTAACTCCATCCGTTTTTCTCTGTTAAGTCATGGGTGATTCCGTCGTTTTTGTCAACTTAAAAGGCAATTCAGTCTTTTTTAGGGGTATGCGGTCTTATATTACATGAAGTGAAAAAGACTGAATTGCGACCGAATACCCCTGAAAAAGACCGAATTGTACTTTAAGTTAACAAAAAAAAGACGGAAACACCCCTGACGTAACGGAGAAAAATGGATGGAGTTAACGGGCCAGATAAAAATGGCAAGATTTCAAACCTTTTGGATCCAGATGCGGAAAAACAAACCTTTGGACAGAAGTCGCTAAATTGGTCAAACCTCAACGAAAATGGCATTTTACTAACAAGATAAAAAATGTAAAATCACCTCTTTCTTTGTACCGGCTTTGGTTCCATAAACTCGTATTTTCGCCCCGGTTTCCTGATAAAAAAATTGTAACAACATTTATGTAAGACCGGTATTCGTGATACTGGCTAAGGCTAGAAACTATATAGTTGTTACCTTTTCTAATCGTTTTTGAGTATCACCCGCCGGTCCAAATATTAGCCCGATAAAATTATGTCCAGGATTTTCTTTAATCTTTGAATCAAAAGGTACAACATCACACAAAAGCCACACAAAATATAAAAGCATTTTAATTTCTAACATATGACTCTTGAACTTACTGGAATTACAACTTTATCCTCTTTCAACAATGGCTTGTAATCAGGTGGGGCCTTATAACTCAGATTCAGCTTCAGTATTTCTCCTGTCAAACATTAAAAACCACATAAGAAATATAATTCCCACATATAATGCATACTGGGGTAAGCAATAATCGAACGTTAACCGAAACCGAACTGAAATTGACAGAAAAGTGAATTAACCGAAAACTGATTAACCGAAAACCGAATTAGCCAGAATAGGTTATTGTTTTTTCGTATTCTCGGTTAACCGAAAGTAACCGAACCGAACCATTTATATTTTCATATATTTCTAGCTTTTATACCTCCATTTCATGTATTTATACATCTATTTCATGTACTTATACCTCCAGTTCCGAATGATTAATAAAATAAATTAACCGATGACTTCGGTTTCGGTTAATGCTAATAACCGAACCGAACCGGGCACACCCATTGTATAGAAGCTAATGTAATAACTTAACCTACCGATAACCTCACGCCTTTCAGCTTCCAACTCTGATTTCTGCATCAAAAAATATACATTTTACGTGGGTTTTAACTTTTAAGTGGAAGTTCAGTAACGTAACGATTAAAGTACGAAAAAGAAACTTAACCACAATAGATTGGCGGTCTGAATATTCTTCAGCTGTGGTTGAATCATGATCGACATCATCTCCGACTTCCAGAATCTCAGATTTTAGTTGTTGTGTAATTTGATCCAATCTAGTCTGCTCAAATATTGTACCATGACAGAGGCAGTGATGTCATTAACAGACACCTGGATATCGGAGCGCATGCAGATCATTCACAGAGACAACACTGACATAAAATGTTCCTCCCTTAATCATAAATACAGGTTACAACTAATGCAGTTAATATCACCGATGTATCACCGATATATCGGTGATATATCGGTTATCGGTCCCTGGTGAGATATCAGTGATATATCGGTTATCAGTCCCCTGGTGAGATTTTGGTGCAAAATATCGGTCAGATTATCGGTACCGATATTATTGGTGATATTGACCAATATTTGACCGATATGTCACCGATTTTCCCGATATCAGTACCTTCTTAGTTCTACCATTCGTCTTTCTTCTTATTGCTGCTATTAGTGTTTTAAGTCTTAATTGTTAATTGTTAGTGTTTTAAGTCTTAATTAGTTCCTACTTGTTACAATTGTTAGTGTTTTGCAAGTTGCAAAAGGTTAATTTGTTAATGATGGGAGAGTATACTGAATTGTTAGTGTTAAATTGCTATATACATAAAAATTCTGCATGATTTTAAAATTACCGACATCCCACCGATATCCCACCACGATTACGGATATCTCAAATATCGGTCCTTGACCAATGTCCGAATTTTTTACCGCATTAACTGCTTCGGCTACATTGCTACAAGTTGTTGTATATGTGACAAAATTCTCAAATGTGTTCATGAATGAAATATAAGACTTCAATGATAACAAAATGGACCATGATAACACAAAATTCACATTTACAAAGCCTCAAGGAAAACACATTATGATATTTGAATAGAATTCTAGAAGTACCTGATATGCAGAAGCTCTTCCTTTCTTAACAAAAGCAACTTGTGTCAAATCAGGGCCCCATTTTGTTTTTCTCGGTATCTGTTTCGTACTGTCTTCGTTCTCTATGTCAGCGCCACCTGCATTTTTATTGCGCCGAAAAGCGGGCACCAAGGAGCCCGATAGTTTGTTTTTTGGTATTACGAATCCAGATTTTTTTGCAAACAGAGAAACTTTTGGGCTTGCTGTTGATGATACAGATGCAGTAGTTGTTACGCCATCCTGAATGTTGTCCTCCATGGATACCGGTTGAACTTTTGATCTCATTTTGCTATTGTACTCATTACCGAATCTTAAAATCAATTAATATAAAGGTCAGATGCTCAATAGTTGCACACTATATATTCACATAAGCTTCAATTATACATGGTAAATTCATCAAAGAGCACGAAATAGAAGCTTCACAAACCCTAAAACCACAATTTCCAAAACACATGTGAATGTAATTGACGCACATATTCATTTCTTACCAAGCAAGTGAGCAACAAAAACTATATATTCATTACCAAAACTTGACATGAACACCTAAACGTATATACAGGTCAGATGCTCAATAGTTGCAATATATTCATATTAACTTGAATGATGTATGCGGTATGATAATTTACATCAATGAACACAAGATATAAACTTCACAAACCCTATTATAGCAATTTCCAAAACATATATAAACGTAACTGAGACACATATTCAATTCTTATCAAACAACAAAACCTATACATTCATCACAGCATCATCAAATCTTAACATGAACACATAAATGTATATAAAGGGCAGATGCTCAATAGGTGCTTACTATATAATCCACATTAACTTCAATGATATATGAGAATCAATCAAATCAAAGAGCACGAAAGAGGGAAGCTTGAGTTGGTTTAAATTGTGTAATGTGCTCCGATGCGTTTGGTGTAAAAATCTGATGCGCAATGTGCGATGCGAGCGCATCATGTATACGATACGCTCTTTATAGAAAAACACTAAAAAGTTACTTATACATAACAACTTATTAAAACATACTTAAACTAAAAAAACTGACGTAATAATAAGATAATAGTTGTGCTTTTTGGTACAAATCAAGCATACTAATATGTTTCTAGACCCTTAAACAAGTGTTTAGGAACTATAATGGTCCAAATCAATCGTACTAAGATATTAATTACTGACAAAACCCAACTCATTTCATAAAATCTGGAAAATAACATTGCAGACAATGTTGCGTGCATCGGAGCGCACTATGCGACGGGCGCATTATGCGCAATTGTCGCAATATCATCGAATCATGTAAACGCAACGCACCAGGTGTTGCGATGCGCTCTCACTAGCGCAATGGGCGCATCACGCGTTATGCATGCATAAAGCGCGCCTTTTAAAACCAAGAGCTTCACAAACCCTAAGATCGCAATTTCTAAAACACATATAAACGTAATCAACACACATATTCAATTCTTATCGAACAACGAAACCTATATATTCATTATTCATTACCAAATGTTAAGATTAGCACCCAAAATGTATACAAAGGTCAGATAATGCACTATATAGTATATATTCATATTAAGTTCACTGATATACGATGAATTACACCAAATAACACAAAACAGAACCTTCACAAACCCTAAATTCGAAACACGAACGTAATTGACACATATTCAATTCTTATCGAACAACAAAACCTATATCTAAGCAGAATATCTAAATCAAACAGAACAGTAAGCAAATTTGTTCGATAACAATAACATCGTAGCAATATATTTGGTAATTATGAAAAAACGGAGCCCTAATTTCATCAACAACAAGTATATTCACACAAATCAGTACATATTCAAATTGAGCATAGAGCATACTTACCGGAAACTGTGAACGGTTACTCCGGTGAAGAACGGTGGATGTGTTATCGTCGACGGTGACGACGGAAAGTGGAAGCAGAGTGCCGACTGAAGCTTATATTCGACCCGATCGGGTTTGCTTTTGGTTTTATTTTTTGGCCTTAGTGATATTTGGGCCTGGGCTTTCGAAAAATTGTTTATTTAGAGCCAAGAGTAGAGGCTAGAGGTGCACAATGACAATCACTTGTCGGGTTTTTTCCTCGTTCTGGCTATGTAACCGGGTTCGGGTATGGTTAACAAAGTCGAAAACCGGGTATTGCAATGCCTGGTTATTGAAGAAAACGTGATCCGTTTTTTGGGTCTACATCAAGATTTTTTTGGATATGTATAAATGCCTCCTCTGTAGGCGTAAGCATCGTTCTCTTAACACTGCCCACGATTTTTTAATCCCAAGTTAGGAGTTGGGCTCCGGTGGCGAACCCAAAAATTATATTCTGGGGTTGCGAATAAAGGATTCAACCATATTTTCAAGGGGTGTGATCCGGTTTTTGCCCATAAAATACACTGAAAATATTATTTCAATGGGTGCGCTCGCCCGCCGACCCATGTAACTCATATACACGGGTCCACCCCTGGAGTTGGCTTAACCAACTTCAAACAATCACTCATCTTACTTACCAAACACCAGAGACCTTGGTAGGCATGTGACAAGAATCTCATACACCCAGTGCAAGTGAGTCATTGATCTTGAGCCCGAGGATACGATCATTGTGATCCTTGATCAACCTTATCTGCACAACGTTTTGACCTGTTTCTTGAACTCATATTTAGAGCCGTTTGCAATTAAACTAATAGCGGTTTAACACATGCTCTGCCCGCCAGTTCATCATATGGAAGCATGCAACTTATCTTCAGGTTAAATGTACAGCCAATTACCCCGCACGGGCTAATATAACCTGTTTGAATTTGATAACATAACCTGAACTTTATCGACAACAGTGTGGAAGGCTTAGCAAAGATAAAGCACTTGAAACTAGAGATATCAAAATTACGCGTCTAAAAAAATCCGAGGGGTAAAAAATTGTTAAGTTTGATGATTAGATAATCATACTGTTAAAATATAAGTTAACTTGTAATCAAAGAGCAACAAACACTAATCATAAGACATTAAAGCACACTTTCATTTGACCATAAGAGGCTCTGCAGAAAAGCCACAACACGAAACCCGCAATAATCTACAGACCCTCAACTCGGGTTGCAGAAATCAACATTTCATCTTGTACATATTCGACCGATTCCACAACCCATTAACCACTAAAAATAAACCGAGAAAACAACCCTGTAATATAAAAGCTACCCGAATTACCCATAAAGGGTAATAACAAATCCACTAAATCAAGTTAATACTTCCGACAAAAGATGACTCAGTCCCAAGCAGTGACAACACTGGGACCGTAACCACCGCCACCATACGCGCCAAAAGCTCCATAACCGCCACCATACCCACCAGAACCTCCATAAGCGTTATTCATATTCCCACCACCGTAATAATCACCACCACCACCGCCACCACCACGGTTGAAATTTGAGTCTCTCTGGAAATCACGGCCGCCAAACCGACCACCGCCACGGCGGTTCTTCCCGCCGCCATAAGAAGCTCGAGCGGCATAACAAGCCAGCCAAGCTGGAACTTCTTGGTTAGCTTCTTGCATAAGATCCGATAACGGTCTAGCCATCGAGGCATTATTGTCGTTAAAGAAGGCAGTGGCTAGGCCTGATTTTCCAGCCCGGCCCGTTCTTCCTATACGGTGCACGTAGTCGTCGATGTCGTTTGGTAGGTCAAAGTTGACCACGTGGGCAACATGTGGAATGTCGAGACCTCGTGCTGCTACATCTGTTGCAACCAAAATCGGTGTGTTCCCACTTTTAAACGATCTTAACGCCTGCTCACGTTCCTATTAAAGATTCATAATCACCCATGTAAAATTACATACATATTAAAAAAATAAAAAATAAAACCCTCACTAGATTTTATAAATTTAAAAGAGTAAAACACCATTTTTGTCCCTAAAGTTTGGCTAGTTTTGCAATTTACGTCCAAAAGTTTGTTTTTCCACATCTTGCTATTTTCATCCGGCTCGTTAACTCCATCCATTTTTCTCCGCTAAGTCAGGGTATTTTCCGTCCTTTTTGCTAACTCAAAGGGCAATTCGGTCTTTTTCACTTTATGTAAAAAGATCGAATACCCTTGTAAAGACGAAAATACTGCCGACTTAACGGAGAAAAAGGGATGGAGTTCACGAGCCGGATGAAATGGCAAGATTTCAAACCTTTTGGATCCAAATGCGGAAAAACAAACCTTTGGACAAATATCGCAAAACTGGTCAAACCTCAGGGACGAAAATGGCATTTTACTTGATTTTAAAACAAACATGTACCTGTTGTGTTCTATCACCATGAATAGTAGTGGCAGGGAAGCCATTCATGCATAACCAATACTCTAGTGAATCGGCACCTTTTTTCATCTCTACGAAAACTAATGTAAGCGCTTGCTGCAGTTGATAAAAGATATCAAGAAATTAAAGTCATTGTCTTTTTATACTTATCCTTTATAAAAAAAATTATCATCAAATATTACCTTGCCATGAACACCATTGGCCCGTTGTGCATGTAAAAAAGATCCATAAGGTGGCTTCTTTATCACTTTATTGTACATATTCAACTCTCTGAACAATCAAATCCGTACTTGAACCCACTCGCCCCACGGCCAAAAATATATAATTTGCAAGAAAATCAGACGCCAATCTCTGCGTATTAACCAAAACCATTTAAAAATCATACATACGCTCTTACAAAATTGCATCATTGGCTCATTGCTACAAAATATGCAAGAAAAGAAACCTGTATCTCCTTGGGAAAGTGGCACTGAATAACATTGTTTGTCTGACACCTGGTGGAGGCATGTCCATTTGCTGAACGATTTTTCTTATTTGCGGTTCAAAACCCATATCAAGCATTCTGTCGGCTTCGTCTAACGCTAAATATCTGATGTATTGCAGGGAAACGCGGGCCCTCTCTAACAGATCTACCAACCGCCCAGGGGTAGCAACGAGAATGTCCACGCCTCTCTAGCTCACGAAGCTAACGCAATAAAAATATGTTTTAGTTGATAGCACAACAGCTTTTAAAAGAAAACTATTAAGTAGATAGAGTAAAATGTCATTTTTGTCCCTTGAGGTTTGGCTAGTTTTGGACTTTCGTCCAAAGGTTTGTTTTTCTGCATCTGGATCCCAAAGGTTTGAAATCTTGCCATATTCATCCAGCTCGTTAACTCCATCCATTTTCTCCATTAATCCAGGGGTATATTCATCCTTTAACCTACTTGTTTTTGTTTTTTGTTTAGTAAGGGTGTTTTAAATACTTCTACATTATGCTAAATGCTTGTACATAAAGTGAAAAAGACTAAATTGCCCAGTAAGTTGACAAAGATACCCCTGACCTAACAAAGAAAAAATGATGGAGTTATGAGCCGGAAGAAAATGGCAAGATTTAAAACCTTTTGGATCAAGATGCGGAAAAACAAACCTTTAGACGAAAGTCACAAAAATGGCCAAACCTCAGGGAAAAAAATGATATATTACTGAAGTAAATACGATATGTAACGAGACCCGTTAAAAGATACGCTTAGTAAATTACCACACCTGTTGATTAATTGGGGCTCCACCGTAGGCAACAACTACCTTTACCCCGGTTTGATAAGAAAACTTCTTAGCTTCTTAATGAATCTGTATATCAAAAAACACAAAATTACAAAAACAAAAATTAAGTCCTTTAGAAACACAGATGTATAAAAAAAAGATGAACACGTAAACATACTTGACATGATAACTCCCTTGTTGGTGACAGGATAAGAGCAAGTGGACACGCCGTACGAGGCATCCGTGGCGCTCTTTGACCAAACTGCCCCCGCATTATTCCACTAATAATCGGGAAACAGAACGCAGCGGTTTTTTCCAGACCCTGTTTGCGCACACGCCATCAAATCCCTACCACCGAGTGAGACCGGTATCGCGTGGCGCTGAACTGGTGTTGGTTTCACATACTTGCATCTCCTAATGTTCAAATTAAGCGCTTCACCAAAATCAATCTCTGCAAAAGTGTTGACAGGTGGCGGCACATTGTCGCCACTTGTCTCAATGGGAATGTCTTCATTCGCATCGAAGTTTTTCCCGGTATTCTCCTGTTCAACAAACGGTTGTTCGGTACCATCATCATCTCCAAAAGGGTTAACCTCACGATTTCTTCCACGGTCCCAACCACCACCCCTGTTGTTCCAACCACCGAGACCGCCACCACCACCGCGTCCACCACTAGCGTACCCGGACCTAAAGTCATTTCTGGGAGCAGCCCAACGATTACCGCCACCGACAGCAGGGACAGCAGAAGTAGGCCCACTGTTGGCTACAGCTGGCGGTGGTGCCACCACCGCCTCTGAACTAGACGGCCTGTTACGGAGGTGTGGCGGAACGTATGTCGGTCTGTTTCGGGCTAACGAACTTGAATTTGAATTCGAATTCGAATTCCCTACACTATATGAACCACCAGCAGCTGTTTTCTCAGCTGCATCAACTGAATCACCCAAGAAGTTGGCATACTCAAACACTAACCCTAATTTTCACTTCCCCCCCTCAACTCTTCAAATCTTTCTCCAAAAACCCTAGATTTCTTAACTCAATATCATAAACTTTTCATCAACATTAAAACCTAAAAATTAACCTTCTATCTTGTATCCACAGTACCAAAACCCCTGATCAAATCAAAACAACAGACAAACCCTAAATTCAACATTTTTCAAACAATAAACTCAAAACACATCACAAATTTCAACAAAACAATAGAATATCAACACAATACATAGATTACACAAACAATCTACATAACTTAACAGAACAATACACAAATTGTACAAACTTGTACAGAATTACGAAGATATGAAGCAAAATTCATGCATAATGAGTTGGATGTATACTTTTAGGATGCAGAAATGTTGATGTAATGAGGAGATTGAAGTAAATTGATGAAGAAACTTACAAGAAGATTGAAAAGTTTCGTGCGAGTAGAAACCCTAATATTGTGAAGGCGATACGAAAAATAAAAAAATATCTTTGCGTGTCTTTCTCTCTCTACCCCCTTTCTGCAAATCTTTATTTATTATTTCATAATTATAATTTTATTATTAATTTAATTTAATTGGATTTCTTTTTGGGTCTCGTATTATTTTATAATTATAATTTTATTATTAATTTAATTGGATTTTCTTTTTGGGTCTCTCGTGTGTCAATTTTAATTTATTATTAGTAATTTAATTTAATAATTGAAATTTCTTTTTGGGTCTCTGGTGTGTCAAAGGACACCAATAAGTTACAAATATTGTGGTCAGTATTTGCATTAATTTTTTCTTTTTGTAACGGTAGTTGTTTTATTTTGTTAAGAGCAACGGTCGTTTGGTAAGTTTTTATGTTTATTATTATTTTCTTTAATTACACTTTTCATTTTTTATGTTTGTATCAGATAATAATGGATATCCTTTAACTTTAATAATTACAATCATAGTTCTTTCTTTGTTAAAACCACTATACCCTAATCCTTTGATACTACTGTTGTTAATTTAAACGTTAAGTCGTTAAGTCATAGTGTGCACCTCATGTGAGGGCAATTATGTCTTTTCACTTACTATTTCTTTCCCCCTTGGAAAGCTTCTTTCACCATCAATCTCTCATCAATAATGTCCACAACCATATCAGACCTTGTTGCCACCACACCACTATCATAGACACTATCACCATATCACCGCCAGAAGCACCACCACCATATGTAAAATCGCAGATCTGTCATTAGCACCACCGCCACCATGTTAGATATTTCGGTGTATCGGGATTAACTTGGTGACAAAGGGAATTATGATATACATCGAACAAGTTAAGAGGTGTGGGAGTGCACGCTTGCTCGAGTTGTTATAATTCCAAGGGGGCAGCGCCCCCGGGAGCAGGGTCCCAGGGGCGGAAGCCCCTGGCGGGGTTCCAAGGGGCAGAGCCCCTGGCTGGGGTCGAGCTGCCAGGTCACCTGGAAATTTTTTTTATTTTGATTAAATTGCTTTATGGAAAATGCCTTAGAAAATTTATTTTATAAAAATTCGTCACAATTTTGCAGGAAAAAATTAAGGCGGCAATTTAATTAAAATTGAATTTTGAAAATCCAACCGCTAATAACCGCCAATAACTGCCAAATGGCAGTTATCTGCGAATTATCTCAAAAATTCGTAAGGGGTCGTTTCGGTCACAGGGGTTCATACGATTTCACACAAAAACGCACACAGTTGTTCATTTTTCTCCAAAATCAGAGTTGTATCCGATTGGATTATTCGGTAGAACCGCCGAAATAATTTGATCTGAGAGTGACTACACGCCTATCTGATCATCCGGATTCTGAAAATTCCCCAACACACCACGGCCGCCCTAGTTCTCTAGGCCTGTCATAAGCACCACCACCACGACTTCCTTTTTTGATCTCATAGGTGTTTGACGGTGTAGAAAGACCATGTTGTTACATTCTCCAATATTAATATTACATGTAACTTACATGGAAGCTCCGACGACTGCCGCACTTCTTCATAAAGTTCTTGAGCTTTCGTTCTACTCCGACGCTGATGTCACAGTGTAGGAAATGTCAAATTCTTGAGATTTGTTGTTGATAAAGAGGATGATATCGGGTTTGGGGTGGTGGTAAGGTTAGTGATATGAAGTTAGATGACAAATATATCCTCATGTGCCTTACACGTAGGGGCGATAATTCCTGATACGACCCAAAACCCAACCCAAACCTGACCCGAAAAAACAGGTTATGGGTTAGTTGACACGACCAGTTTAGAAAATAGGTTGAGTTCGTATTGACCCGCATAAAACAGGTTGACCCGTTAACCCGTTTAAGTTAAAATTATTCTAAAACTTATTTTCTAAAATTTTATTTTTATTTTCTATTTTAAAGTGTACACTAGAATAAATTATTGTTTCACTTTCCAACTTACTTTTTCAAAAGTCTCTTAGAATAATTTCTCAACATTGTATTTTGATTCTTCTACTGGGTTTTCTCAAAGTTGTTTTCAATTTCTTTGCTGGTAAGATTCTCTTCATTTTCTTTTACTTGGCTGCGATTTTGTTGTCGACTCTCTTCATATTTGATGTCTTATAATATTTAATGTTCATTATTGAAGATGTGGCTTGTTTAATTGTTCAAGTAAAGGCTTTTGTTCGTAAACTAGTAGCAATACCCACGCTATGTTACGGAGTTTCGGTCGATATCTATTTTGGTTATGTATACCAACCGAAAGAAATATGCTCAAAAGAATATCGACACATGTTTTACATCGACAGAAAACCATAAAAATAAATTTAAATTAAACAGCGAGACAAATTGATTTTAAATTAATTGTAAATGAAACGTAAATGATATTTTAAATATAGCTTAAATGAAAAGAAAACCTAAAACTAAAACACTAAATATAAAGAAAACTAAAAAATAAAATAATAAAGTCAAGAAAAAAAATGAAGAAAGAAACAAAAAAGTCAATAGGATAAAAACACTATCAACATAGATTGCTAATTGTAATTTGGGTTAAAGCAT
This sequence comes from Scalesia atractyloides, assembly GCA_947069175.1. Classification (NCBI taxonomy): domain Eukaryota; kingdom Viridiplantae; phylum Streptophyta; class Magnoliopsida; order Asterales; family Asteraceae; genus Scalesia; species Scalesia atractyloides. The sequence goes on from CAMTDV010000001.1 coordinate 89,319,652, forward strand.
ATACCAACTGAAAACATACATAAAAATAAGTATGAAAAAGAATTATATTTGACACATATTTCGGAAGAAAATTTACGTCGAATCGTAAACCAACTTAAATTTATACTGACGCTTGCATAAAAATAAGCATGTAAGAAAATAGTTACGGCGTGTTGTGGCGGTGTCGAAACATAAAGTTACTCGAATTTATAGCGTTTAATGAAAACGTATTATATTTTACTTGATGTGTTTCCGAACAAAATTTAAATTAAAAAATTAGACCATTTGAACATGTACATAAAAATAAGCATGAAAACGTATTATATTTTGTCCGACTCGTTTATAGAAAAAAAAATTACATCAAAACGTAAACCAACAGAAAATGTATATAATAATAAGCATAAGGAATATATTATATTTGACCCAACTTATTAATGGAAAAAATTTACGTTCAAACGTAAATCAATTTAGATTTATAGAAACACGTACATAAAAATAAACATATAAAGTTTGATTACAAAATTTTTAGAAAGTTAAGAGGTTGAAATTGTTAACACTAAAAGTTAAAGGGGTAAAAATTTAAAGAAAAATAATAAAAAAAAAAAAAACAATACTGCACACATTCTTTGAAAATGACAGGATATAAAATTTATAGAAAATTTTCTTATATATATTCTAAGTAACTTTCAAATGAGTTCAATATGTGCCTTTTAAGTTCTAATAGGAAACATGAATATTTTTTATCCTTAGTTGCTACCTGTTGTGCTATAAAGTTCTATTTTTGCCTTTTAAGTTTTGATGAAAATTTCATATGAATCATATATGTGGCTTTTAGTTTTATCTACATGTTATTAAACTTTAAGAGGTTATTGAGCTTTAGTTTGGTTTCATGGTCTTTTTGTCGACTTAATTCAAGTTTTAGCGAAGCGAACTTGAGTTGCTCATGAGCGTCTTAGCTTGTTACACTTCTAAGTTAGTTTAAACTTTAAACGCCAGCTTTTAACATATAGTGTTGTCTTTTCCTCTAACAGTGTCCTTTTGTATAGTTATCATATGAAAACTGCCGATATTAATCTCATGCATACCAATGATGTTAAAGAAACATTTGTGTAAATCGGGTTTCGAAAACCCGCCCCAATTTATCAATTCAAGTATTTATTTGACGACGTTCGGTTATTTTTATTATCTTTACAATATTACATATATAGAATAATGGTAATCAATGTTTAAAATAATATAATAAATAATCAATTAAATAATAATTATTTACAATTAGTAAATAATTAAAAAGGCTTAATAAAATGAAATAAAAAGGGTGGAACCGGGAATCGAACCCGGGTTCCCCCGGACACACACACACTACGAACACCACTGGACTGCACACACTATTGTGCAAAGTTCAGGAGAATAAATCACTTATGTTGACTCTCGTTTCAAAAACTGCAAATCAAGGCTGCGATCAAGGGACGCGCCTTTCCTTTCTTGTTGATAGCCTCGACAACTGGCCGGATCTAAACATGGTAAAACCCAATTTGTCCGACTGTCATTCCTCTGGCATTTGCAAATCACGATTCGAGTTACCATAAACCGAAATCGGGATCTTTTTACCTCTGCCTATATATACGAATCAACTCCTCAATCGAGACTCGCATCTCTTTCCACTCTCTCAGCTGCTCTAAAGACTCCCCGCTGTTGCCGGAATTCTATGTCGCCGGAATTCCCTGTTCGCCGGAATACAGCCAGAGTCAGAATCAAGTCACCGTCGGTACAATCTTGTTTTTTTTATTTTCTTTCACGGATTATAATTGTTAATCAGAATGGAAACCGGATTGAATTTAGGGCGGGTACAAGTTGGTTCAAAGTCTAAATGAAGAAGATGAAGTGATGATGTATGTATTTATATTTATTCTATCACAACTTATAACCGGGTTAAGCACCCAGCCCAACTGGTTGGGCCGGGTGCAAACAAGACCCAAGGTCGCCTGTTCGATTCCCCACACACACACCGGTCTAACTGATTTAAACCCTTTTTAATCTATCTTTTCTGAATACACTTAATCAGTGCATAAATATAATTAAAATTCAGATACTAACGGGTTAGACACCCAGCCCAGTTGGTTGGGCTGGGTGCGAGTCACAGTCAAGGTCTCGGGTTCGAGACTCCTGATACGCGACCGGTTCAATTCTGTATAAAACCTTTTTAATTTAATTAAATTTGATTAAACCCAAAAAGTGTATAAATATAATTAAAATCAGGTTTCTTTCGGGTTAGACACGTAGCTCAGTTGGAAGAGCTGCGTGCACACGTACGGGAGGTCACGGGTTCGAGCCTCATACACGCATGCTTACCACACCGAATAAACCGGTCTGACACGTGTCAGACTGTCGTTTTTTGTAATTTTTTTATTATTATTTTCTTTTTTTCTTTTTATTTTAGTTTAGTTCCATTTTTGTTTTTACTTTTTATTTATCATTTCAATATTTTAATTAAAAAGGGATTTATATTTTAAAAACACATAAATATAAAGGTTTTAATATATTTATAAAACTCACAAAAATAATCTAAAAACTTAAACAAAAGGTTTTAACCTATATAATAGCTTATTTATTTACGAACTATCGCGTTATTATCTTTAGGTTAGTACCTCTTTGTCGGTTAAATCCACAACTCGTGCGCTCTCTTTACCACTCAAGAATACGCACCCAAGGTGAGTGAATCTATACAAATTCCCCGTTTTAATCACTTTTTGGGGTGTATCATGTGTCGTATCATTTCTTTATTTTATTTAACACTTGTGCTTATATCATTTCGTGATCAAATGTGTATTGCTTGTAGTGTGGTTTATATGTGGATACATTTTATCATTTCAGTGCACTCATTTCATTAGACCCATCAGTTCATCGTGGGATACGGGTTGAGCATCAGGTGCCTCATTAGATCGGCTCTGTTTGATTGAGCCTTGATCTCAGATACATCATCATTCATGTCATATATTCATTCAATGTGGTTTGTGATTGGTTACATATATACATTTGCTCACATGTGATTCATGCACAATTTTATTTAAAAAAAAACATAAAAGTCAATTATTTAAATGTTTTATCAAGGTTCACTCGCCAACTTTTGTTGACCCAAAATTTTCTCTGTTTTACGCATGATACAGGTGATCAAGTTGAGGAAAGAAACACCTAGGATGGCCTAGAAGAATAATCAAGTTATTTCGTTGGAACAAGCATCTAGATTATTATTTGTGTTTGTATGAAATTTTGTTGGATATTTGAATTTTAATTTGAATTAAATAAATATGAAACTTAATAGTAACTATCATGAGCTTTGGTGATAACCCAATAATGCCCCGACTTTTATTCCGCTGCGGGTTGGGGTGTGACAGATTGGTATTAGAGCTTGTGACTATAGGGATATAGGATAGGTTATTAGACCTTTAAAGCCTATACTATAGTTGACTAGATTTAAATAGTTTACGTGTTACATGCAAAATTCATGATGTTTATATGTTTCATGTTTATATTCACACACAACATTATGCAAACATTCTCACAAGTACATGTTAATATGCAATGCTCATCATAGATCATACCCTCATATCATATCATATCATATCTATGAAAGCACACACCTCACAATTTCACAATTTCCGTTATTTCTTTTCAAAGTCTTTTGCAATGTTTTCATATTTTTCAAATCACATCAAAGTGAGTTTTCACGACGGGCATGTAGTAACTGGAAGGGTGCGAGTACCGGTAGTCGGAATGTCCTGTCTAGGCTTGGCATTCGTATAAATCCAAAATAAAGGACCAGTTTGCCTACCTGGGGACTAACGATGAGAGTACGAAGGACCTATTAGGCCAAAGCATGCTATACAAAACGTCGTGTGAACTAACCCCACTTTGAGTTGTCATTGTGTCCACACCTGGACACCCTCCGACCATACATCTCGCAATCATGTTTTACGATTTTCATTCGGGTGGTGCGAGTGTTAACCCGCCGACACCAATGTGAATCCTACCAAGCCCAATAGTCATGGGGGCCCACATGACTACACAGGCAATGGTATGGGGGACATTTGGAGGCCCAAACATGAGCAAACCCAAGACATCCTATGGATGTAGTTAAATTATTTTTCAGTTATGTTGTTTTCATTCTTTTTACGACACATGACACCTAAGAAATTCTTGAACTCACAATCTCCCTACATATAATCATGTAGATGTCTGCTAGGCAATTACGTGGAGGTAGAATGTCAGGAAAGTCAAACGAACGCTTGGCCACACAAATTGCTAAACAAATGGCCGCAGTGCTTCCTGACATCGTGCTACAAGTTCAGCAAGCTCTCACCGCTAATCCCCTTAACCCTCCGAACCAAAAAGACCAAAACGTCGCCAACCCTCCTCCCAAAACCCCCAAATGCACCTACAAACACTTCAAGTCTTGCGATCCCCCAAAATATGAAGGGACTGAAGGTGTCACCGCTCTCCTCCACTGGTTTGAGGAGATGGAAAACACCTTTCTCAATTGCGACTGTCCTGAGGACTGTAAGGTACGTTACGCGACTGGAAGATTGTTTGGGGGTAGCCCTTACCTGGTGGAACACGGAAAAAGGTAAGCGAGGTGTAGATGATGCCATGGCCTTATCATAGGAAGAATTAAGAGAGGTCATGACAAGACGTTTTTGCCCTAGAAGCGAGATCAAGAAGCTTGAAGATGAATTCTATGCTCTAAAGCAAAAAGAAGGGGATCACACCTCCTACAAAAAGAGGTTTCTTGAGTTGAACCAAATGGTTCCCAATCTGTTCACCCTATTATACCGCTTAATTGAACAATACATTCGAGGCCTCCCCTCGAAAATCCAAGATTCGGTTTTAAGCACTTCGCCTGCGACACTCGAAGCCGCAATGGAGTTAGCTACGGAACTCACTGAAAATCGCATTTGAAATGGCAATTTTAAAGATGAGAAGAAGAAAGCACCCATTGAGACCCCATTTCCAAACCACTCAGGTTCATCCTCGAAGTTTGCTGGTAAGAGGAAGCGAAATGGCAAGAACTTTGCTGTCACCCAAACCAACCCTCCCATCACTGCTGCTCCAATCACCCAAGTTGCCCCTCCAGCCACACCAATCAAAAGGCCATACACTGGCCAACACCCAAAGTGTAACCGTTGCCAATACCATCACCCTCCTGAAAACCCTTGCCAACATTGCACAAGTTGTGGCCGTGCGGGTCACACTATCCAAACCTGCTGTACCCTTCAGCGATCGAACCGCAGTCAACCTCCAACCCAAACCCAAAATCAAATGATGGGCCAAGCCCAACAACCCTTACTTCTACCACCTGCACAACTCACAGCCCAACCTTACTACCAACCTAACTACCCCATGATGCAATCCATACGAGCCTGTTTTAATTGTGGGGACCCAAACCACTTCAGGAATACTTGCCCACAGCCTGGTGAACATCATCCATGCCCAAGCTCAAGCAAACCCGGTAAACCAAGCTAACCAAGCTCCTCCACCTGCTAGAGGAAGAGCTTTCAATATCAACGCCAACCAAGCCAGGGCTGACAACAATGTGGTCAACGGTACGTTTCTCGCAAATGGTAGTTATGCATCCACATTATTCGATACTGGTGCGGATAAGAGCTTTGTGTCTTTAGAATTCGAATCTATTCTCGACCAACCTCGTGTTAATCTCGTTGAATCTCTGACGGTGGAATTTGCTGACGGAAAACCCACTTTATTAAATTCTATTATACGCGATTGTACTCTCACCCTAAATGATCACGATTTTTCAATTGATCTCATTCCTATGAAATTGGGAAGTTTCGATGTTATCGTCGGCATGGACTGGCTCAGCCAGCATCATGCTGAAGTGGTGTGCCATGAAAAGTTTATTCGTATTCCTCTCGCCGACGGTCAGACACTACATATCTTTGGGAAACTCCTTCGAAAGGGCTCAAATCGATGTCCCGCCTTCAAGCCCGAAGTTATCTTCGCAAGAATTACGTCGCATTTCTAGCAAACGTCGTCAAGAAGGAAGGCAAGGAGAGGAAGCTCGAAGATATTCCAATTGTGAAAGAATTCCCGCAAGTTTTTCCCGACGACGTTTCAGGACTTCCTCCTGTACGAGAAGTCGAATTTCGAATCGATCTTGTGCCTGGCGCTACACCGGTCGCAAAATCTCCCTATAGGTTAGCCCCATCCGAGATGCAAGAGTTGGCCAGTCACCTGCAAGAGCTGACTGACAAAGGATTCATACGTCCTAGCTCATCGCCTTGGGGTGCGCCCGTTCTTTTTGTGAGGAAGAAAGATGGAACGTTTCGCATGTGCATTGATTATAGAGAACTCAACAAGTTGACGGTTAAGAATCGCTATCCACTGCCTCGTATTGATGACCTTCTAGACCAACTTCAAGGCACCACCTGTTTTTCCAAAATCGACCTTCGTTCTGGTTATCATCAGCTTAGAGTACGCGAAGAAGATATTCCAAAAACTGCTTTTCGAACTCGTTATGGTCATTACGAGTTCATGGTTATGCCCTTCGGTTTAACCAACGCCCCCGCTGTCTTCATGGATTTGATGAATAGGGTATGCAAACTCTATCTCGACCGTTTCGTCATAGTCTTCATCGACGACATTCTTATCTACTCCAAGTCAAAATCCGATCATGAGCGACACCTTCGACTCATTCTTACACTCTTAAGAACCGAAAAGCTTTACGCTAAGTTCTCAAAATGCGAATTATGGTTAGGAGAAGTACAATTCCTTGGTCATGTCGTCAATGACAAAGGGATTCATGTCGATCCTTCGAAAATCAAGGCAGTACAAGAATGGCAAGCACCACGCACCCCTACCAAAGTTAGGTCATTTCTTGGCTTGGCTGGTTATTACCGACGCTTCATTGCCAATTTTTCTCGTATAGCCGTTCCGCTCACGGCCTTGACTCACAAGGGAAAACCTTTCATTTGGGGATCTAAGCAAGAGGAGCCCTTCCAAACTTTAAAGCAAAGGCTTTGTGATGCACCTATCCTTACACTCCTTGAGGGTTGCGATGACTTTATGGTTTATTGCGACGCATCAGGGCAAGGTCTAGGCTGTGTATTGATGCAAAGAGGAAAGGTGATAGCCTATACCTCTAGTCAACTCAAAGTCCATGAGAAAAATTACACCACCCACGACCTGGAACTTAGAGCCGTTGTGTTCACTCTCAAGATATGGAGACATTATCTTTACGGTACCAAGTGTGAAATATACACTGACCACAAGAGTCTCCAGCATATCTTCAATCAAAAAGAGTTGAATATGAGGCAACAAAGATGGGTCGAACTGCTCAACGATTACGACTGCGAGATTCGGTATCATCCTGGCAAGGCAAACGTGGTGGCCGATGCGCTCAGTCGAAAGGGATATGCAAACTCTATTCGTCTTCTATGTTCGCATATCATAACCGATATCAAGGATCGAATCCGGGCAGCTCAACATATCTCTGTAACGGAAAATGACGTACGCGATGAGCTATCATGTGGAGCTGAACTCTAAATTGAAACCAAATCCGACGGTATTCTATATTATTTAAACCGCATATGGATTCCCGATCGCGACAACCTTCGTGATTTCCTCATGAATGAGGCACACAAAAGACGATACTCTATACACCCAGGAGCCGATAAGATGTATCAAGACCTACGATACACCTACTGGTGGCCTGGCATGAAAAAGGATATCGCTGTTTTTGTTTCCAAGTGCCTTACATGTTCCAAAGTGAAAGCTGAACATCAAAGACCTTCAGGACTTCTAGTCCAACCCGAAATACCTGTATGGAAGTGGGAAAACATAACCATGGACTTCATTACCGGGTTACCTCGCACCTCCAGTGGGTATGACACCATATGGGTAATCATTGATCGTCTTACAAAATCAGCTCATTTCATTCAGATTCGCGAGGACTTCAAGAACGAGAAGCTAGCTCGTATCTACATCAGCGAAATCGTAAGCCGTCATGGTGTACCATTAAGCATCATTTCAGACCGTGATGGTCGTTTCACTTCACGCACATGGCGAGCCGTACAAACTGCTTTGGGTACACGTTTAGACCTCAGCACCGCCTTTCATCCTCATACTGATGGTCAATCTGAGCGCGCCATCCAAACCCTTGAAGACATGCTTCGGGCGTGTGTCATAGACTTCAAAGGAAATTGGGACGCTCATCTACTGTTAGTCGAGTTTTCGTACAACAACAGCTATCATTCAAGTATCGGCATGGCTCCTTTCGAAGCTTTGTATGGTCGTAAATGCCGATCTCCAGTATGTTGGCACGAAATTGGTGAAGCGCAAATCACCGGACCTGAATTAATCCAAGAAACAACCGACAAAATCATTCAAATTCGAAACAATCTTCTAGCGGCTTAAAGTCGTCAAAAGAGCTATGCTGACAAACGACGAAAGCCTTTGGAGTTTTGCGTTGGTGACCAAGTACTTTTGAAAGTATCACCGTGGAAGGGAGTGGTTCGTTTTGGTCAAAAGGGCAAGCTAGCACCACGCTACGTGGGACCTCTCAAGATACTCGAAAGAGTAGGTCCGGTAGCATACAAGCTTGACCTACCATAAGAACTCAACAGAATTCATCCCACGTTCCACGTATCAAACTTGAAAAAGTGCCTCGCCGATGAAAACCTCCATATCCCTCTGGAAGATATTCAAGTCGATGAATCAATGCATTTCGTTGAAAGACCAGTAGAGATCATGGATTTCGGTGAGAAGCGTTTAAGGCGAAGTCGTATTTCAATCGTTAGGGTGCGTTGGGAGTCAAGACGAGGACACGAGTTTACTTGGGAACGTGAAGACTCAATGCGCGAAAAGTACCCGCATCTTTTTCCGGTTGCAACTATCACTTAAATTTCGGGACGAAATTTCTAAAAGTAGGGATACTATAACCTTTGTGTAAATCGGGTTTCGAAAATCCGCCCCAATTTATCAATTCAAGTATTTATTTGACGACGTTCGGTTATTTTTATTATCTTTACAATATTACAATATTACATATATAGAATAATGGTAATCAATGTTTAAAATAAAATAATATAATAAATAATCAATTAAATGATAATTATTTACAATTAGTAAATAATTAAAAAGGCTTAATAAAATGAAAAAAAAAGGGTGGAACCGGGAATCGAACCCGGGTTCCCCCGGACACACACACACTACGAACACCACTGGACTGCACACACTATTGTGCAAAGTTCAGGAGAATAAATCACTTATGTTGACTCTCGTTTCAAAAACTGCAAATCAAGGCTGCGATCAAGGGACGCGCCTTTCCTTTCTTGTTGATAGCCTCGACAACTGGCCGGATCTAAACATGGTAAAACCCAATTTGTCCGACTGTCATTCCTCTGGCATTTGCAAATCACGATTCGAGTTACCATAAACCGAAATCGGGATCTTTTTACCTCTGCCTATATATACGAATCAACTCCTCAATCGAGACTCGCATCTCTTTCCACTCTCTCAGCTGCTCTAAAGACTCCCCGCTGTTGCCGGAATTCTATGTCGCCGGAATTCCCTGTTCGCCGGAATACAGCCAGAGTCAGAATCAAGTCACCGTCGGTACAATCTTGTTTTTTTTATTTTCTTTCGCGGATTATAATTGTTAATCAGAATGGAAACCGGATTGAATTTAGGGCGGGTACAAGTTGGTTCAAAGTCTAAATGAAGAAGATGAAGTGATGATGTATGTATTATATATTTATTCTATCACAACTTATAACCGGGTTAAGCACCCAGCCCAACTGGTTGGGCCGGGTGCAAACAAGACCCAAGGTCGCCTGTTCGATTCCCCACACACACACCGGTCTAACTGATTTAAACCCTTTTTAATCTATCTTTTCTGAATACACTTAATCAGTGCATAAATATAATTAAAATTCAGATACTAACGGGTTAGACACCCAGCCCAGTTGGTTGGGCTGGGTGCGAGTCACAGTCAAGGTCTCGGGTTCGAGACTCCTGATACGCGACCGGTTCAATTCTGTATAAAACCTTTTTAATTTAATTAAATTTGATTAAACCCAAAAAGTGTATAAATATAATTAAAATCAGGTTTCTTTCGGGTTAGACACGTAGCTCAGTTGGAAGAGCTGCGTGCACACGTACGGGAGGTCACGGGTTCGAGCCTCATACACGCATGCTTACCACACCGAATAAACCGGTCTGACACGTGTCAGACTGTCGTTTTTTGTAATTTTTTTATTATTATTTTCTTTTTTTCTTTTTATTTTAGTTTAGTTCCATTTTTGTTTTTACTTTTTATTTATCATTTCAATATTTTAATTAAAAAGGGATTTATATTTTAAAAACACATAAATATAAAGGTTTTAATATATTTATAAAACTCACAAAAATAATCTAAAAACTTAAACAAAAGGTTTTAACCTATATAATAGCTTATTTATTTACGAACTATCGCGTTATTATCTTTAGGTTAGTACCTCTTTGTCGGTTAAATCCACAACTCGTGCGCTCTCTTTACCACTCAAGAATACGCACCCAAGGTGAGTGAATCTATACAAATTCCCCGTTTTAATCACTTTTTGGGGTGTATCATGTGTCGTATCATTTCTTTATTTTATTTAACACTTGTGCTTATATCATTTCGTGATCAAATGTGTATTGCTTGTAGTGTGGTTTATATGTGGATACATTTTATCATTTCAGTGCACTCATTTCATTAGACCCATCAGTTCATCGTGGGATACGGGTTGAGCATCAGGTGCCTCATTAGATCGGCTCTGTTTGATTGAGCCTTGATCTCAGATACATCATCATTCATGTCATATATTCATTCAATGTGGTTTGTGATTGGTTACATATATACATTTGCTCACATGTGATTCATGCACAATTTTATTTAAAAAAAAACATAAAAGTCAATTATTTAAATGTTTTATCAAGGTTCACTCGCCAACTTTTGTTGACCCAAAATTTTCTCTGTTTTACGCATGATACAGGTGATCAAGTTGAGGAAAGAAACACCTAGGATGGCCTAGAAGAATAATCAAGTTATTTCGTTGGAACAAGCATTTAGATTATTATTTGTGTTTGTATGAAATTTTGTTGGACATTTGAATTTTAATTTGAATTAAATAAATATGAAACTTAATAGTAACTATCATGAGCTTTGGTGATAACCCAATCATGCCCCGACTTTTATTCCGCTGCGGGTCGGGGTGTGACAAAAGCTTTGACGCAAGATGTTCCTACAAGGTGGAACACTACTTGTAAGATGCTTTCTTGTGCACTTTATTATCATTTTGTTTTTTGATATGCACCAAATACAACATATAAATTATATCAAATAAGATATAATATCAACCCTTTTATGTCCTAGTGATGGAAAAAGTTTATTTCTTTGTATATTTTTAATTTTCATGATTAAAAGAGATTAAATGTAAAAAATGAACAAATTAACGGCAAAAATCAACATAAATACAAAATAAGAGAAGTTGATACATAATACCGACCCTCCAAGCTTCACCCCAAGATCAAAAACAACAAATCAGAAGACAAGCACGGGTCGTGCCACCAAGGCATGGGTCGTGCCCCATTCTAGATTTCAAAAAGAAAAAGACAAACAAAAGCAGACAATAGACACGAGGCCGTGTGTGGTTAACTCCCAGATATGCAAAATCTTCGATAGTACAACAAGTACAAGGGACACGGGGTCATCTCGTTGACACCAAGGGGTCGTGTGAACAGTCTGTTTCCAGCTATAAATAGTGGTGCTTGGTTCAGTTGCAATCCATCCCTTGGCAGCCCTCTCTCTCTCACTTCATCACCACTTCTCCACCACTCCAATACCATCATCCACCACAACCGTTAGAGTTTAGAGTGTGTAGTAGTCTCATGATCCAAGATTGAACGTAAGAGTCTTTGTCAAACTATAACCATGCTTAGCTAAATCTCTTACATCACTTAGTGAAGACAAGTCTTTGATGTATTACTTTTGATTTCCAAGCTTTGATTTAGCCGGACATAACCAAGTTACAAAAGAGGCTCGTATCTGTAAGATCTTTTTGGAGAAAGAAGCGCTGGGTGGACTGATATAATAGGGTTGGGGTTATACAAAGTTTATCTTTATAAGACTAACCTAACAGGGAAGATTCTAGATTCGATCGACACATTGAACACAACAATGATTAATCTCTTAGAAAAGGAGTTGGCCGAAGAAAATCCTTGATGGGTTCGGGAAGTTGGCGAGTTTAAAGAACTTGAGCATCATGTTCAACATATTATCCGGTGAATTTCCGGTGGGTATCGACTGCTTGCCTAGCTTGCGAAATATTAGAATTTATGATAATAAGTTATCCGGTCTATTACCACTAGATTTTGGAAGTACCCTGACTTGGATTTTTTTGAGATTTGCTTAAACCGATTCGCCGAAAGTTTACCGGAAATTTGTGCTTACAGGGGTGTGGTGTCGACTGGGAAAGAGAAATAGATTGATGTATTATATATATATATATATATATATATATATATATATTAAATTCTTAATTTTTTTGTTTATTTATTAAATATAAGTAATTAGAATTGATTCTCTAGGTTGAGGGGTCGGTTTTTTTAATGTGATTTGAGCGTACTGATTTATTTTTTGTAATTGCTTAACAATCAAAAGGTAGACTAACAAAAAACGTCCACAAATATAAGCACGAAAATGTACCATTATTTGACATGACTCATTAAATGCAAAGCAACTCTAATTTATAAAGTCCAAGGAAAATGTATTATATTGACCCTATTTGTTTCCGAACAACATTTACGTCAAAATGTAGGCCAATTGAAACGTCCACAAAAAATAAGCACAAAATGTATTATATTTAACAGGACTTGTTTTCGATAAAAAATACATTGAAACGTAAAACATCAATTTATCCCCAAGATGTACATAAACATAAGCACGTATAACTCAAGGTGGTGTTAAAATGACATGTTACAAAGTTTTTAGAATTTAAAAAAGTTTAAATGTCAATATTAAAAGTTGATGGGTTAAATTCACAAAAAGACAAAAAAATAAGTTAGTGTAGCTAAGAACTTGCTCAATTATATGTATAATAATATAATATGTTGTAAGTGGAGAGTTAAAATGAGAATAAAAATTTTGTAAGAATAAAAAGAATAACTTTTAAACCAACAAAAATTCTCCATTTACTTCATTTAATGTGTATATTTAATGTTATGAAAAAAAACATATAGGTAAATTTATAATTGTTATTAATTAGTTAACTAATTAAATTTGTAACTCATCTTTTTCATATACTCTTTCAAGATAAAATAATTTATGGTGTAGGACAATTTTCGACATGTGTAGGATAAATTTTTAGTATGTGTAGGATAAATTTACATGTGTGTAGGGTAAATTCTGGTAAATGTAAGACATATGTAGGATAAATTTTGAAATGTGTAGGATAAAATATTTTTGATTTATTAATGAGAGATAACATAATTAATGAGAGGAGTTATAACCTATTTAATGTTTTACCATTATGCCATTTCTTCTTTTTCTTCTCAAATGAACTTTCCCATATGTTGTAATATGCTTTAAAGTGTTTTTCAAATAAATTGGTAAAATGTCTAATTTGCCCTCACGTGAGGTCCACTTGGTTAAATTTAACCATAAAAATTAAATTGTGTTTAGGGCATAGGACGGACCATGTAAGAGTTTGTAGACATCGAGTACGTTTTTTTGTACTTTTAAAGATAAAGGATATAGTTCGTAATATAGTGTCAACATAATCGATGATTTCTGTAATTTACTCGTTTTAATACCAAGGTTTCTATTTTATTGCGGTTTTGGTCCACTACACTAACTCCATCCAACTTATAGTTAAATCCTTGTCACATGAAAGACATGTGCATGTATTTTGAATGGTCATTTACCAAAATACCTTGCACATGCCTCTCATTTGTGAAGGAATTTACAATAAGTTGGATGGAGTTAGTGTGGTGCATCAAAACCGAATAAAATATAAACCTTGGTACTGAAATTGCAAGACATTTAGATTTTGTAAATAACAACAATAACCACTAAACCACAGAGACCAAACCACAATTAACTCTACTTTATATATATGTATATATATATATATTCTACTATAGAGATTCCAATTTTATTGTTTCCCTTTATTTCTTTCTTTATATTATATAGAATACAGACTCTAATGTGAATGCTCTTAGGTGTGTATATTATGAGGGGAGTTCATTTTAGAACATTTATTATGCTGAGTATTGTACATTTTACATTTGTACATAATGTTTTGAATGTGGTGCATAAAAAGCTTTGGTAATTGTCACACATTCTCTCTCTCTCACAACCTGGATTATCTTTCAAAACACTGTGTAAGAGCAGTTTTGCAATACTCAACACTTATTCAGTGCTCGACACCTTCTCGAGGCACATTTACTCAAAGCGGTCACTATTAATTGGGGTTAGTCAACACCGGTCTACTCGAAGATTATTTGGATCAAGTCTGTCTAGTTGGTCAACACATCATAGTAACTGGAATGTCTAAAGCTTTATTATCACCGATATACAACATTTGCTATGATTGTCGATCATCATAAGCAAATCTTCATGACATTTGAGTTTAGGGAGACCAAACATTTTTGAGACCTTAAGCGAAATACAAAGAGGTGCCCCTTTAAATTTGAATTTGTATAATTTCACGGAACCCCCCCTCAATTTACTTAATTTGTTGTCTTGTAAGATCATTATAAGTTGTAGGTAATTTTCGATTCTTGGTATTTGAATCTTCTTCACATGTTGCTTAGATTTTTCACCCTTGCATATGATATTTTCAATGATTTGTTGCACTTAATGATTGTTGTAATTGGTACACCATGCTTGAACATTATACACTTGATTTTTCAGATTGTATGACTTAATCATTGCACTTAGTAAAACTTGTATGTAGTGATCTTTGTAAGTGCTTCATTAAGTGTTAAGTGACATGTATGTGGTTAATGATTGTTGTAATTGATACACCATGCTTGAACATTATACTATCTAAGTTGTTTTATGTTTCACCTGTAAGGCTACCTGTTATATATGTCGGGGGTGGGGGATTTGGGGTGACGATGTCGCACTTTGAAGGATGGAGAGGGAGCATCGTGTCTCTTCCTCCCCCTTACCACGCAAGTTTACATAGGCTGAGATATGGAGGTGACTAATGGAGGTGCCCCTCTCCTCAACCATTTGAACAATTATGACATTTTCTTGTTACAAGTTCTTTCATTTATGCTCTGCCAAATAATCCAACAGGTTGTTATGAATATGGCTTGCATTATCTTCCGTTTCTTCTGTTGTAGGTCCAAGTTCTTAGGCAATTCCGTTGTCTTCTTTACTGAATATATAGGGACAAGGATCCTATACCATACGCATGACACCTACAGATGATCTACATTTTCCCATGCTATGTGATAGTTGACAAATAATAAGTCATAAATGTTTGTGAGGGAAACAAAGATTAAGAAAAATATGATATGATCAAAATCCCAAATGGTCCCGTGTTTTAATAATGTCTTGAATTTATTACTTGTGTTAATGGTTTCCTTGTTTAAATAATGTCTTGAATTTATTATTTGTGTTAATGGTTGTTGATTAAAGATGTGCATACCACATACATTTCACTTAACACTTAATGAGTCACGTACAAAAATCACCACCTACAAGTTTTACTAAGTGCAATGATCAAGTCGTACAATTTGAAAAATCAAGTCAGACAACCTCAATTATCGTATGTGGAGTAGTTTTGATATTAAGTATTTTGTGGTATAACTGTTAGATGAACAATTATTCTTTTCTTCTAGGTAGTGTTTGGTGTGTAGTAGGGATGAATATTTGGTACCGGGTGCCAATACTGTATCTATCATTTTCGGTACTCGGTACCAATACCCATTTTTCATGTTTTTCGGACCAGCTGAATAGGATACTGGTATTTTGGTTGATTTACCAGTACTGTACTGGTTATTTTAAGTATGACACCCATTATTGCTGTTTTTCGGCACAGGTCTGGTACTATACTCATCCCTAGCGTGCAAGAATGAGAAATAAAATGGAATGGAAGATTGTGAGCTAATGAAAAAAATTAGTATTTGGTTGGTCAATAAAATGAAATCATATATTACACAAGGATTCTCATTCCATCTACACACTCCAAATTCAGTCCACACCCTCAATTTTTTCATTCTACTCTTTCCAAATTCAGTCAACACCCCCATTTTTTTCCATTTCACTCTTCATCACCACCACCAACCACTCTCCCAACATCGCCATCTGCCATCACCACCGTTGATCTTATTCGTACGTCTTATCCTACTTAGCAAACACCGCAAAATAATGATTCATTCATATAGATATAGTAACTACACAAGACATTTGATTGATAATACTCCATCTTACTCATTTGTCCACTCTATATCATTTCTATTACCCGACACCAAAACTCAGTTACTTGCAAGAAAAAAAAGTTTTCTTTTTTATATAAATAAATAAAAGTGCCCATCAATTTATCATAATTTTTGTAAAAAAGAAGAGTAAATTATACAAAACATCCTTTATGTTTTCTTAAACTTACAGGTTCCAGCCTTAATGTTTAAAAGTTGTTAAAAACAACCTTTAAGTTTATTTTTGTTGCGGGTTCAATCCTTTACAGCTAACCACGTTATTTTCTTCAGTTAAGTTCCCTCACATGATCAACCAAAATGACGAATATACCCTCACATGTTATGCATGTGAGGGAACTTAACTGAAGAAAATAACGTGGTTAGCTGTAAAGGATTGAACCCGCAACAAAAATAAACTTAAAGGCTGTTTTTAGCAATTTTTAAACATTAAGGCTGGAACCTGCAAGTTTGAGAAAACATAAAGGATGTTTTGTGCAATTTACTCAAAAAAGAATTGGAAAGAGAACCCCAAAACAACCTCAACCGTTGATGATCGATCACACAACTCGACAATAGTCTATTTATTTCCCAATCTTCAAAACTTTAGAAAATCGAAAAAGGTTGTGGCTTTCAAAACAAAATGGCAAATTAAACAAAGGGTTTCGTTTTTCTTTTTCGTTTTCACCCCCACTGTCTTCTTCACTCATTCATTCCTTTTTTGGGGTATGTTTCAATACCCACAAATTTAACTCCAATAAATCAACTCAATTTCCCATCAAATCACCCACAAGATATGAGCTTGGATCCAGTTATGCAGCGTGTTAATCACAATGTTGATGAATATATCACACAGCTCATGGAGTGCAAACCCTTGTCTGAACAGGAGGTAATTGCATTTTGAATATTGTAGATTTATTGTTTTGATCTGGTGGGTGTGTTTGTGATTGATCTGGTGATTTGAGGTGATTTATGGGGTTCAAAGATTTGATTTGGGTAGATCTGGGTTTGTTAGATCTGTTGTGATTGAATCAAAAGTTTTTTTTTTTTTTTTATGTGGATGTATGTTTTGTGAGTTTGAGGTGTGACGATTGGGTATGAGTTCATAAGTGCTTATTTAGTTTTGGTGGATTCTTAATTTAGTTTTTTTTTGTTGTTGGATAAGATTGTTTCAGGGTTATAATTAATTGGTTTAATTTGTGCTGTATGATGACGTGTAGACTTTGATGATATGTTATTGGTGAAATTTGAATGCTTGTTTGCTTCTTTTTAGCAGATTTGGATCTGGTTTTATAGCCTTGATGTATTAAAAACAGTTGATGATTTTTTGAGTCATTTAAGGGTGTTTAGACGTGTGTTTCGAAAGTAATTATATGATATCTAATAGTTGTAATCGGGTAATTAGGTGGAATGAATTGCCCCATAGGAGGTCATGTTTGGATGTGCTTATTTTGGTTTAAGAAAGCGCGTCTGAGGTGCGATGTGCTGAGAAATACTTAGTACCTATTAGGGGAAAAAAGGCGCGCCTCATGTAGTTATGGGTCAAAATTGGTCAAAGTTAGGGTCCGAGGAGGTTTACATGTAAAAACACTTAACGGATGAAGAAGTTATATAAGGTTTACTTGATAAATAGGTTTATATGTAAACCAGATGAGCGATATTCAGCTTAAGGACTTATAGGTATTTTTATGTTAAAGTGGATGTTTGTGTTAATTTTGCTAATAAATAAAATGGTAATCGATTTAGCTAAATAAAATCGATATTTTTATGTTAAAATAGATTTTCACCTTTGGAGTTTTTTTTATCCCTATCAATGCACCAATCTTTGAGTTGACTATCATAGAAAAATGTTTCTAAATGTTTTTACTTAAATGAATTTAGGTTAGGTCATTATGTGATAAGGCAAAGGAGATCCTGATGCAAGAAAGCAACGTGCAGGTATATTTCATTTAATTATATATGATGCACATAGATTTTGTTGATGTTTTGGACAATTTGTATTTCCCTTAAATAATTAATCAACTTTTTACGCATATTTATTTCAGCCTGTTAAAAGCCCCGTCACAATATGCGGGGATATTCACGGGCAATTTCACGATCTTGCAGAGCTCTTCCGGATTGGTGGGAAGGTGTGTTTTCATGCTATCTTATATTTTATGGGTATTTTTTATGTTAATGTTTTTGATAAATAAAATGGTGATCATTTTAGCAAAAAATCGACTTTTTAGTAATTTCAGATTTAGGGCTGCAAACGAACCGAACGAACACGAACAAGATCTAGTTTGTGTTCGTTTGTTAAGGAAATATACGTGTTCACGAACTGTTTATGAATACTTACCGAACGAGATTTTATGTTCGTGTTCGTTCGTTAAGGAAACGAACGTGTTCGTGTTTGGTTTTGTTCGTCTGTTGATGTTAGGCAACGAATGTTCGTGAACACAAATGAACACAAAAAGGCTGCTTTCGGTCGACCCCCAGCTCCTAAACCATATCCAGATATAAGAGTCAAATAAACATACAAAAGTATATAACACAATGCAAGCGATAACACACATAGGCTATCAGTATCAGTGGCGGATCTAGAAAATATTCGTAGGGGTAGCGTTTTATAAAAAAGGGGTAACCGAACTTGAAAAACGTCAAAAAAAGGTCAAATTTTTCCAAAATTTACACTACCGCCGGAGCGCCAAGGGGTAGCGGAGGCTACCCCTGCGTCTAAGGTATGTCCGCCCCTATAAGATGAAAACCACTAATGAACTATTGAACACAAACGAACACGTGACTGAACGCTCATGAACATTAATGAACGAACACAGCCTCTGTGCATGTTCTTTCATTTAACCAAACGAACAAAATTTCTTGTTCGTGTTTGTTCATTTATTAAACGAACGAGCACAATCTTCCCGCTGAATGGTTTATGAACTTTTTGCTGAACGTTCGGTCTGTTTGCAGCCCTATTCAGATAATTAGATTTTTAATTGGAGTTGGGAGCTAATTATGTTGCTCTTTTCGATCTTTAATAGTGCCCGGATACAAATTATTTATTCATGGGAGATTACGTTGATCGTGGTTATTACTCGGTTGAAACAGTGACGGTAAGTGTTATACCACCATATGAACTTGGTGCATATATGTTTTATTTTTTCATAAGTTTTGCATGAAATGTTTTTAAACGGCTTCAATTTTTATACAAGTCTTTTTGTCATTTTAGCTTTTGGTGGCCCTCAAAGTGCGTTATCCACAAAGAATTACTATTTTACGAGGAAACCATGAAAGTCGCCAGGTACACTTTTTTGCGTTTTAGAGTCACGTGATAACTTTTTTTAAGAGTTCGTTTACTAAAAATAATAGTATTCGCAACGCTGTTTCCGCAGATCACTCAAGTTTATGGGTTTTACGACGAATGCTTAAGAAAGTGAGTCTCCGATATTCTTTAATATTTGTCTCAATCCTGTTTGACTATCTTTCAAATGTCAAAAATACCCTTCAATAACCAATCAAGAATGTCAATATTTTGTGAAGATGACGATGTGCATATAGGAAATCAAATCTTATATTCATATTTTATTTGACACAAGGGGTAACACTTGTTTTATTTTCCTTTGAACGTAAATAATTATGGTTTTCTGTTTTCCCAACGCGTTCTCTGCGCTTTTATTTACCAAGTCAACTGTTGACTTTTTGTAGATACGGTAGTGCTAATGTGTGGAAGACGTTTACCGATCTATTTGATTATTTTCCCCTAACTGCATTGGTGAGTAACACTTAATTTGGAGTAAAGTACATAGATAGTCCCTGTGGTTTTCCAAAATTTTGGATCTTGTCACTAGTTTTCCAAAAGTACACGGATAGTTCCAGTGGTTTACACCTTGTAACGCATTTAGTCCCCAACTTTTGCCAAAAGTACATGGATGGTCCCTGTGGTTTGCACTAACGCATTTAGTCCCTAACTTAGACAGGTAGTTAGACCTTCTGAAACCTTTAGATTTGTTGGCTGGGGACTAAATGCGTTACAACGTGCAAACCGCAGGTACCATTTGTGTACTTTTAGAAAGCGGGGGACCAAATCTGAAATTTAAAAAAACCACACGGACTATCCATGTACTTTACTCCTTAATTTCTCGAGTTTTAACCCTTGTGTATCATTGTTTTAACATTGTGATTTTACGGGCTTTTTTTAGGTTGAATCGGAAATTTTTTGTCTACATGGTGGATTATCCCCTTCAATCGAAACACTTGATAGTATAAGGAATTTTGACCGCGTTCAAGAAGTGCCCCATGAGGGGCCCATGTGTGATCTTTTATGGTCCGATCCCGATGACCGTTGTGGTTGGGGTATTTCACCTCGGGGTGCCGGTTATACATTTGGTCAAGTATGTTTCTCTCGCGAAATATATATTTTTTTCTTTGATTTTATTTACAGCTAATTGCATAAAAAAGTAACCAACTTTCTTCAGTTATCTATTATGGCAATATAGATTTTTTTAAAGTTTTGTCCTTTATAAGTTTGCGAGTAAAATGCCATTTTTGTCCCTAAGGTTTGGTTAGATTTGCGACTTTTGTCCAAAGGTTTGTTTTTTTCACATTTGGATCCAAAAGGTTTGAAATCTTTCCATTTTCATCCGGCTAGTAATTACATTCTACTTTCTCCGTTAAGTCAGGGGTATTTTCGTCCTTTTTTTGTTAATTTAAAAAGGCAATTCAGTCTTTCTCATGGGTATTCGGTATTTTTACGTAAAGTGAAAAAGACCGAATTGCCCTTTAAGTTAACAAAAAAGACGGAAATATCCCTGACTTAATGGAGAAAATGGATGGAGTTAACAAACTCTTTGAATCCAGATGCGAAAAAACAAACCTTGGGACAAAAGTCGCAAAACTAGCCAAACCTCAGGGAGGAAAATGGCATTTTACTCTAGATATGAGGAAAGCTGGTTACTTTTTATGCAGTTCGCTTATATTTTTTTTTGTGTTACTAATTTTTTTTTCGTTTTTTTCAATATTGTAATTCAGGATATCTCTGAGCAATTTAATCATACAAACAGCTTAAAGCTCATTGCTAGAGCACACCAGTTGGTTATGGAGGGATTTAACTGGGGTCATGTAAGCATTTTATTAATTTATTTTACTGTTGGTGTAATTATGGTTTAAAAAACTTCTTTTACTGATTATACATTTGGTTATAACAGGAACAAAAGGTGGTGACAATCTTTAGTGCACCTAATTATTGTTACCGTTGCGGGAACATGGCTTCGATTCTTGAAGTAGATGATTGCAAGGGTCACACTTTCATTCAGGTTTCTCTCTTTCATGCTATACCCGAACCCGCACACACACACACACACATGCAAGCACGCGTGCGTGCATTCATGCATGCATGCATACACGCATACACACATACAAGATATAAACACATGCGCTCACAGACACATGTATGTATGCATGTATGCATGTATGCATACACGCATACAAGCATACACGCATACATACATGCATGCATACATACATGTGTGTGTGTGAGAGCACATGTGTTTATATCTATAATTCTATATATATCTATATAACCTTAGCCAGGCCTTAGTGCTGTCTGGGCTATAGACCTTTTGGGGGATTGTGAAAGTAGGCCTGTAAACGAATCGAGCGTTCATGAAATGTTCGGCGTGAAGTTCGTTTATTTAAATAAACGAACAAATATGATTTTTTTGTTCGTTTAATTAAACAAATGAATATGAACACACGCTTTGTTCGTTCATTTATGTTTGTTTAAGTTCTAAAAATCACATAATTTATTATTGTTATATAAATATAAACATTAAACGAGATTTCTAACTACTCATATAAAAATAACTAATTAGTAATTAGGCTTTCTAGTAATAAAAGAATGTGTTCCATTATATGTTCGTGTTCGGTTAAAGTTATATAAACGAACACTAACATGCCCGTGTTCGTGTTCATTCGGTTTACGTATTGGTGGGGTTAGTGATTTTGTTTCCGTTTGTTCACTCTTTTATCAGTAGCTAACATCTAAACGTAAACGTGCTTCGACTAATTATAATTATAAATCTCAGTTTGAACCAGCTCCAAGGAGGGGGAGCCAGACGTGACACGTAGGACACCGGATTATTTCCTATGATGCTGACTTGGCAGTTCTCATCAAACCAATATGCGCTTAACCACTCATGGGAAATAAGGAGGCCGAAAAGGGACTATATGAATGTTGAACATGTGGCAGTGATGCTGGAGTTGATTTGCTGCACAAAAACATCAGTTTGGAGTTTGGTCATCTTCTGTTGTTTTTTTTTTCTGTTTGTAGAGGGAAGGCATATAAAGTTTTTGTTCTTTA
Source organism: Scalesia atractyloides (assembly GCA_947069175.1). NCBI lineage: Eukaryota > Viridiplantae > Streptophyta > Magnoliopsida > Asterales > Asteraceae > Scalesia > Scalesia atractyloides. The sequence goes on from CAMTDV010000001.1 coordinate 89,342,426, forward strand.
ATTGATGTCTTTCCTTTTCTTGTTAATTTGTTTTTGATGTTATAATTCTTTTTGACATTAGTTAAGAATATTAATTTGTTATCAAGATTCATATGAAATTTAACATCTCAGTGACTCAGTTACATCTGCATTTGTTTTTTCGAACGGCTCGTATTCTATTTCTTTCAACCATCTATACCTGCACGGGGAGTCACCTTACCATCAGGATGTTCAATTAGGACACATGTATATCGTGTGACTTTAATAATAATAATAATAATAAATTTTTTTGTTTTTTTTTTGTCATCTAAAAGCTATTGAATACATAGTGCCATAGTGGCTTATTTAACAAAAACACAAAAATATTTATTATGCTTCTAAAAGAACACACACTTAACCAAATCTAAAAAAAAACAACACATTAGTATTTAAGTAAAAATAAAACACAATGTATACTTCACATTGAAGAAGATTATTAACATCCAAATCTCACTTTTTTGGTTTGATTCGGTTATTTTGGTATGTTTAGATCGGTGAATTGGATTATAGGTTGGTTAATTTGGTTTTTTGCTCACTTCTAGGTTAATGTACTGCGACATGCATACTTTTTATTGTCTTATTTTGGGGAAAATTTCCACCTTTAACCTTTTTATCGATTTTATTTTAACAGAACATTCGTTTTCTACTTTATTTTCTATTCCCCACAAGACGTCTCAACATAGAGTAGAGCGAGCAAAGCAATGGATTTGAGCATGCTTTTCTATAACAATCTATGGAGATTCCGTGCAGGCATAAATTAATACAAACACAAAGGACTTGATCAGGAACTTCATTTCGATCAAATCCTTTCTTGGGGTCATATAAAGATACCTAGCATAGTGTTTTTCTTCTCGTGTCCAAGGCTCTTTATTTTGAGGGGCATATATGATACATGGGCTCTGGGATGAGATGTAAAAACAAAATCACCAACTTGACGCTTAGCCCAATTATCATATTTGGTTATTTACTAAAATCACCTTTTTTTTTTTTGGGGGGGGGGGGGGGGGGGGGGGGTAGTATAGATGATTTGAAAGATATAATTGGAGGCTTCCACTTGTACACTTGGTGGGATTTGGGCCATTTGGCATATCTTAAGTAACCAAACCCGGATGATAATTTCTAAATGAGAAACACACACTAGTACAAAAGTGACCAAAAGATGCAGATAAATTGGTTATGAGATACGGTTTTAGACTCGCATCTTGTGGCTATAAGCCAAAAGATGTGGTTCTAGACCCGCATCTTTTGACAATTTAAGCAAAAACTATCTTTTCTCATTGTATTCAAGAGATGCGGTTCTAGAACCTCATCTTTTGGTGTTATTTATTTTTGTTCAATTTTCAGGGAATTTTATTAAAAATTTCCATTATAAACAAATTAACTAAAAATTAAAATAAAATATACAGAAAACAAAATTAAATTAAACCAATATAAAATAACCCAATAATATAAATTACAAAGGTTTCAAAGTAACACAAAATTATAAAAGCTTCAAAGTAACACAAATAGATATATCTCTAAAGATGAAAGTGATGTATACGCAAGTGTACATACGTATAAAACATAGCATACTTGCAACCGGAACCATAGAAAACAATTCATACTTGCAACAGAAACAATAACTTCCCGAACCAATGTCTTCATACTTGCAATCCAAACTGATGTCTTCAATTCATACTTGCAATCGGAACCATAGAAATTGCCTAACAAAACATAACATTACATTAATAAAATGAAGTTTAGAATGTATACGCAAGTGTACATACGTATAAAACGCAATATTTAAATTCAAATATTAAAATACTATTAGACACATATAAGACATGAAATTATAAATATAAAAAAGGGTAAAGAAAAGAAAATACATTGTATCTAACAAGAATTGTGGGTTTGGAGTCTTTGGTCCCTTTGGTTACACCTTTCTTTGTACTGTGCCCCTATCCCTCCATGCATCTATGTCCGTTGGATCAGTTGACTGCCATGAAGAGATAGATAAGAAAGTCAGATTTGACTATATGAAGCATGATTGTGTAAATTATTTACTAAAAGCTGTTTTTTTCTCTTCTATCCGACCAGTGACGAATCTAGAAAATATTCGTAGGGGTAACATTTTATAAAAATGGGTAACGAAATCGAAAAAAACGTCAAAAAATATCAATTTCTTTAAAATTTACCCTACCGTCGGAGCGACAAGTACCCCTTCCCCTAAGGTAGGTTCGCCCCTGCTTCCAACTTATTATGTGAAGGGTATCTTTGCAAGATAAATAGATATAAATGCATGCAAACTATGGTTCCTGTTTCTGTTTCTCTGTGCTACACATACAAATCATCAGTTGAGATTTAATGGCTACATGGCACCTACAATTGGACAAATATTCATTTCTATTTCATGTTGTGACTAAAAGCTTAAGATGCCTATAATCGGTACTAAACAATATCATCATAAAATAATAGAAAGACAATTTTTTTAGGAATAAGTTAATGTCATACAAACCCTGTATCAGTGAGAGGGGAAGATTCATTTGAGAAGAAATTTAGTGTGAGAAGAAAAAGAAGAAAGAGCATAATGGTAAAACATTAAATAGTTTAGAGTAAATTGCACAAAACGTCCTTTAAGTTTCACCAATCTTGCTGGTTTCAGCCTTAATCTTTAAAAGTTGCCAAAACCAGCCTTTAAGATTAAATTAGTTACGGGGTTCATCCTTTATCACTAACCCAGTTATTAAATCATGTTAAATGGCATCACATGCAAGCCATGTGAGGGTAAAACCGTCTATTTCATACTTAAAGGACGTTTTGTGCAATTTACTCATATTTTTCATCCTCTTCATCCTCCTCATCCTCGTCTCCTCCGCCACTTCGCCTGAAACCCTAACGGAAGTCGACACACTTCTCGATTTCAAACTCAACCTCCATGATCCACTCGGTGCACTCACTAGCTGGGACCGGTCAACCTCTTCCGCTCCATGCGACTGGCGAGGCGTCGGTTGCTCCGGCGGCCACGTCACCGACCTCCGTCTGCCACGTTTGCAACTCCAATTTGGTGTGAAACTCGGCGATTCTGTTCTGTACTAGTAGTCGCAAAAGGTTAAGGCCCAAGATCGGGTACTCCTGCGGGGATTGTGGGAGACGACCACTGTACCATAACAAAACGACATCATGACTAACAAGTTTGATGAAATTTTGATAACTAGTTTTGTAATGAATTTGTTACCCGACATCTGAATAGTAAGGCTTGAGCTGAAAGAAATCTCTCTCGAACGCATCTTGATCTTCCATTTTTACACTAAGTACAACCGCATGCTCATAGATATCCCCTGAAATTGTTTTTAACACATTTATAAATATGGGTGGCATCAAAAGAGAGCAAAACTGAAGCATGAATATTTTTACAACGTTTCGGTATCAGTAGCGACCATTGCTGCAATTCTAGTAATTTACCTTACCATACTTCAAACAGTTTGGGAGCTCGGGGATGATGGTTGTAGGAACCTCATAAACAGTTCTGTGACAACCTCGGATTGCGTTACCGTCGGCGCTAAAATGCAGCAGTGAAACACAGTTCGCTAACGCAGACGGTAACGTACCTTGTTTATGAAACACAGTTCGCTAACGCAGACGGTAACGTACCTTGTGTATTCAAGCTATTGATTCTGTTAATGTATTGTTTATGAGCTTAAATTGTGTATTCTGTTAATTTTTGTAGACTTGTATCAATATGCTTCATAATTTGGATTTCTTGTTTACTGATGAACTAGAAGGTGATTCATTTATGTGTTTTATTTTGGAAAACATTGATTCAGTACCATCGTTGCAGACAATACGCCGTGAAGTATGGTAGACAATGCGCCGTGAAGTTGCAGACGTGGCAGACGGAGGTCGGTGACGTGGCCGCCGGAGCAACCGACGCCTCGCCAGTCGCATGGAGCGGAAGAGGTTGACCGGTCCCAGCTAGTGAGTGCATCGAGTGGATCATGGAGGTTGAGTTTGAAATCGAGAAGTGTGTCGACTTCCGTTAGGGTTTCAGGCGAAGTGGCGGAGGAGACGAGGATGAGGAGGATGAAGAGGATGAAAAATATGAGTAAATTGCACAAAACGTCCTTTAAGTATGAAATAGACGGTTTTACCCTCACATGGCTTGCATGTGATGCCATTTAACATGATTTAATAACTGGGTTAGTGATAAAGGATGAACCCCGTAACTAATTTAATCTTAAAGGCTGGTTTTGGCAACTTTTAAAGATTAAGGCTGAAACCAGCAAGATTGGTGAAACTTAAAGGACGTTTTGTGCAATTTACTCAATAGTTTATAACTCCTCTCATTAATTATGTTATCTCTCATTAATAAAGTAAAAACATTTATCCTACACATTTCAAAATTTATCCTACATATGTCTTGCATTTACCGGAATTACCCTACACACATGTAAATTTACCCTACACATTTCAAAATTTATCCTACACATGTCGAAAATTGTCATACACCATAAATTATTTTATCTTTAAAGAGTATATGAAAAAAAAATAACTTAAAAGTTTAATTAATTAGCTAATTACTGACAATTATAAATTTACCAATATGCCCTTTTTCATAACATTAAATACACATTAACTGAAGTAAATGGAGAATTTCTATTGATTTAAAAGTTATTCTTTTTATTCTTACAATTTTTTTTTCTTTTCATTTGAACTATCCACATCAGTGCATAACTTAGTTAAATAAAATTATTTTCTAAAGTTTTACACGGTATCCTGGAAAGTACCATCCAGGATTCCATGGGCTACCCTAACTCCTTCGAACCTTTTCCAAATTTGAAAAAAACGTGTACGTTAAGTCTGTTGGCTCGGTTACGCCTAGTATTAGACGATCGTTCTCCAACAGTCCAACCGTAGAGTGGTGCTAGGAATTGAACTGCAATTTCTCAAGATATAAAATGATATCATTGATACACCGAAAATGATATAATAATAATAACAACAATAACATTGATATAAACAAATAATTCTAATTGATTTATTGATTGAGCATAGATGAGCATTCTTTTTCATTCCATCCACCTAGGGCTGTAAACGAATCAAACGTTTGACGGGAAGTTCGTTTGTGTTCGTTCGTTAATTAAACAAACGAACACGAACAAGAAATTTCGTTCGTTTAGTTAAATGAACGAACATGAACAGAGGTCGCGTTCGTTCGTTTATGTTCGTGAACGTTCAGTAACGTGTTCGTTTATGTTTGATTTTGTTCGATAGTTCATTAATGTTTTTAGTTTTTATATTTTATTTAAGTACCTCAAAATTCTGACAAATAAAATATTTAAGTGTCATTGTATTACATATTCTGTTCATGAACACTTGTTTGTGTTCGTTTGTTTCCATTTGTGCTTAGTTGTGTTCATCAACGTTCGTTGCCTAAAATTAATAAACAAACACAAACAAGTTCATTTCCTTAACAAACGAACACGAACATAAAATCTCGTTCGTTAAGCGTTCATGAACAGTTCGTGAACGCGTATATTCTTGACAAACAAACACGAACAAGGTCTTGTTCGTGTTTGTTCGGTTCGTTTACACCCCTACATCCACCAGGGCTTCATAGGCTGGCTATTCTACAATAATCTCAAACAAACTGCATAAAGATCAGAAGCAAAATGTTGATAACATATCACATAAAACCAAAAGATAATATTGATAAGAAGCACATTACAATGGCTGAATAACACATACCTCATTTTTGTTAGGTTTTCCTTTTTTAAACTTCACTTTTGCAGACATGAATGAGAACTAAACTATCAATACCATTGTCAATAATAAACTATACATAAACATTTAAAGATCTAATTCAATGTTAATCACGAAAACAAGTTAACTATACAAGAAACAAAAGGATATAGTTCTTTTTATCATCACTTGCGAAAGAGATGTTCGTGACAGGGCAAAGAGCGAATGGATCTCAATTTCTATCGAACATACAAAATACAATTCAATCATCGCTACGTAAGCTCCATGGACTCAAATATTAATAAGGATATAGTTCTTTTTATAAGAGTTTTATATTAATTGTTAATATTAATAATTATTATTTTATTTTTTAATCAAAATATTATATTGTTGTTGTTATTATTATTATTATTATTATTATTATTATTAGGTCTGTAGTAAACCCGCAAGTTGCGTAGGGACATATCGCACATAATTATTGATAAATGTATTCGTAATATAAAAAAATTGATAGCTACATGTGTTGTGTTATTTGTGCCGTGACTCGGCTCTAAACATCAAAACGTAACAAGGAAAATGTACATGGCTGAGTGTCACTAATATTAAAAAGCATATGAAAACGAATAATGAGCCAAAAACATGAAACAATTGTTAATATTAAAAGAGTATAACGAATTATATATAAATTCATTTACTTTGAATTAGGAAAAAATATATATATTAACAAAAATGACAAAAAAATAAAAATAAATTATAGATGTGGCATCACATATCATAAAATTAACCCTAGATATTGAAAGAAAACAAACTAAGGAGAAGCGTTGGTGAAAATCGAGACAGTTCTTTGGCTTGTTTTGCTCAAACGATGGGAGGAATGGAAAAAGAAGATGAAAATGGTTGTCGTATCAAAGGGTGCGTGGCGGTGACGATCACTAGCCCTAATTGCCCATTAACCATCCTAATGGGTAATTGGTCATCCTAAACGCCCTTCGTTGATAATAATGGAACATGAACAACCCTAGTTGACCACCACTGACCCTAATTGACCATTAATCGTCCTAAACTTCCTTCATTCACAAAGTTGTAGCATGAACAACCCTAGCTGACCACCATTGTCTCTAATTGATTTATCAGTCGTTCTAATGGACCATTAATCATCCTAAACAATCTTCATTGACACTAATATAGTATAAACAACCCTAGTTGACCATTACTGGCCCTAATTGGCTCATGAATAATCCTAATAGACCATTAAATTTTAAATGCCCTTCATTGACATTAAGGGAACATGAACAACCCTAGTTGACCACCACAGCCCCCAATTAATTATCAATCATCCTAAATGTCCTTCATTAACAAAAATGTAGCACGAACAACCCTAGTTGCCCACCATTGTTCTATCAATCATCCTAGTAGACCATTAATTATCCTAAACAATCTTCATTGACACTAATGTAGCATGAACAACCCTAGTTGACCATTACTGGCCTAATTTGTGCATTAATCATCCTAATAAACTACTGTTGATCCTTAAAGCCCTTCATTAACAAAAATGGAGCGTGAACAACCTTAGTTTAGCACAACTTTCCCTAATTAACATATCGGTCATCTAAACGGCCTTCGTTGACAAAAATGTAGCAGGAACAACCTAAGTTAAACCATTATCGCTATATGTTTAAGCAACATGCACGTAATCATCGCTATATGATTAAACCATTATCGCTATATGTTTTAAGCAACGTGAACAACCCTACATTTTAACGATACATTGATATGTAGACATATACATACACTAACACATAAACATATGCATATACATATACATACATAATACATATAAATATATAAGTACGGACCTTTATACACAATAATAAATAAAAAAATAAATACTTGTAATCATGAAAAAAGTAATTTGGTTATCCTAAGAAAATATTTATTATTATTATTATTATTAATACTATATATGAAAACCTTTTTTCATATTTTGTTATATAGTATCATTAATAAATAAAAAAATCATATTAGTATATACCTATCATAATTATTAGTTTTTATTTTTTATTGTTATATCAAGAGATGTGGTTCTGGAACCGTATCTTTTGACCCTTTATTTTTTTCAAAACACCCAAAAGATACGGTTACATAAGAACCGCATCTTTTAACCCATGTTTTTTTCAAAACAAACATAAATCTTTTTCAAAACACCAATAAAATGCTGTTAGAGTGGGGAACCACATCTTTTGAAAACACCAATAGCATCTTTTGATCAATTGTGTACTAGTGACAATATAAACACGACACGTAAACAATCAGTTTTTAGGTTCTCAATCTTCGTTTAATAAGCAGGTCGTGTTTGGTTGGCATGTTTGTACGGGTAGTTAAACATGTTGGCCCGTCAACCCGTCTATTGAACAAGTAGCTAGATCCTTCAATTTGATTACAACCTGTTTACAACGTACCAACCTGTATACAACTTGTTAACCCGGTTGACTTGTTTAGATAGCCAGATCAAATGATGTGCTCAAGTTATACCAGATCAGAGTTGATGTATTTAAGATAAGTAAACAAGTCATGTTCGAGTTCAAACAATTTAACCTGCCAACCTAACACAATTATCATCACTAGTCAAACTACAAGAAAACAACAACGTTAAAGTACCAGGTAAGTAGTCCATTAAGGCTTCTTTCATTTCAAACCATCCTTATGGCCAAATATACAAATAATATATGAAATTAAATACGATATGTATATCATATCAACAAGACAACACGCATCTTGCACTCTATGTATCTATTAGAAGGCAAGACTGGTTGATAAGGATCTAGTGTATGATACAGGCAACATAAGTAGTTTCTTAGTCCTACCAACATAAGCTCTCTTGGTCAAGTTATCATAATCATTCTCCTCAATAGCATCCAAGATGTTGCGGTACAACATCAATGATGACCAAACCTACAACCACAATGCTTGGTTTAGACGAGTAATTTTTATGTAAATATAGATTCGAAATCTCAAATCTAGATATGAACATACCGGCCAACGACTATCTTTGTCAAGCTTAGAAGCTCCTTCTTCGGCTTGGTTGAAGTAAAACCGAGCTCGTCTGATTTGCCCTTTCATAAACTCTCTCCAGTTATCGGTAACTCGCCTCGAGTAAACATCCTCATCACATAGCCCAAATTGTGCTAGCTCATCTTGGGGAAGATAAACTCTACCTCTTAATGCACTAGAAATAAAACAAGATTATTTAATAAGAAATAACACGAAGTTAAATATAACACTACAAATCAAAGGATCTTCAACGATTAGTCGGATGTTTTGACAATATTACTCAGAGATCACCAATGAATATTTAACCAACATAAATTATAACGTCATGGTACTACTGACGACAGTCTTCTATCGCTTATTTCATCTTCAGAATCATCGACTTTATGTTGAAAATCTGCCGGTTTTCTTGGTTTTTAATGATAAAAAAGTTATTTACAATTTCCTGGAAAAATATAGTAATATGTGGGCATAATATTTTTACAAAATATAAAATAATTTTGGTAATTAAATCCTATAATAATATATAAAAATTGTTTTTACAATAAAACAAATTTGTTTATTTAATTAAAATCCACAAAAATATAGAAAACATGTTTAAAAAAAAACTTACTCTTCTCCTACATCTCTAAGGATGTTAGTGAGCTGATTTCCAATGCCAAGACTAAGAGCAGAATTATAGATGTTTGGTGCATCCGACGACGATTCCGGCGCGATACCCATGACCGGAACACTCATCAAACCAACAGTTCCAGCAACATAGTAACAATACAAGTAAAGTTCTTGAAAGTTTTCATATCTACTTTTCTTGATATCCATTCTCATGCCTTCAATCATGTCTCTAAATGGCTGTAAACCAAACAAGTAACACATCTTTTAGCATGCATGTATGAATGAATCATATTAATATGAACTTTAAGGTAGTGTTCACTTCATAGAATGAAATGAAACATGGATGAAATTGAAATGTAGATCCCTTTTTTATGTTGTTTGTTTCAGGAACGGAATCTACATTTCAATTCCATCCGGATCTCTCCAGATCTCATTCTATTATGTGAAACGTACGAACTTAAATTCCAAATCAAATTTCAATTCCTACACAAATTCCAACTTAATACAAATTAATTCCATTACATTCTACTAAACGTATGCTACCTAATTTTTCTAGAGTTTAATTAATTATAGTACCTTAATGTCTAGTGGGAACTTTTGAACGGTGTGTGTTAAGGCTGCATCGAGCATGTCGAAGGGGCGGCCATGGAAGAGATCATGGAGTCTTTCTTCCCATCTGTCGAGAACTGCATCGCTCATGTGGATCGCGTTTGGGCCATCAACGAGTTCATCTGTTCTCCTGCACCAAACTGTAACACGGCCATATGTTAGATAAAATTGGAATATTTTGGATTACTAGGTGGTTTAGGATTCAGATAATTATTTGTCCTCGTTTTTTCATGTACCTAGGCGATTCACTACCTCTGGAAGCGAACTCTGCAAGTTCGCTTAGGTGGCAAGTGAATTCAATAAAGTTTGGTGAAAAACTTGTTAAGTTTGGTGAAAACCTCCTTGGAGTTCGCTTGTTGACACACTAGCGAACTCTAAAAAATATGTCAGAAGTTGCATGAGTTCGCTTGTAAGGGTAACTGCCTAAAAGTACAATAACTTTCAAAAAACTTAGCTTAATCCTAAACTAATCGAGAAAAAAAAAGAAAAAAATTCAAAAAATTGATGCAGGAATTTACCATATATAGCCCATATTGCCTTCTGTCTTTCTTCAGTCATTAATCTTGTTCCTGTAAAATACCAAAGCAAACTCATCACCAAAACTACAAAAAAAACTTTCCATTTTAGGAAACTATTTAGTAACCCAAATCAAGAATCTAACCTAGATAAAAAGTCTTGGCATACTCAGCACAAATATCTCTACATCGATCATACGCTTCGTCAAGAAACTCCGGATGGAACTCGGGTTTTCTTGAAACAGAATGATCATCGCGTGTTAGCAATTGTCTTTGAACAATCTCTCGAACGCGTAGAACATTGTGAGGAACGCCTTTTATCGATAAGTCGGGCAAATTTGGTTTTTTTGGTGCTACAACCCTAGCTGTTATCGCGTATTCGCGATAACAGTTCTTGTGATTGTTGATCACTGATCCTGTACAAGACTTACCTAAAGTAGAAACTGCACATGCCATTTACAAATCTTTGGTAAAACCCTAATCTTCTTTTCAATATTTTTCTGAAAAGATTGTATCTTTTTTGTGGGATACTTTGATATTCTCTAAGAACTTGATTTGAGACTCTCTTGTGATGAACTATGTATATATATATAGCAACCATGCATAGATATAATATATATAAGTCGAACTTATCACCTTTTATATGTCTCTTTCATACACTACAGAATAATTTGAAAATCACGTGGGACCAGGGTTTTCAAGAACCATAGGATTTTGAGTTTTGATTATCAAATCTCTGTACATATCACTGTTGTCTCGATCTTCTTTAAAAATATTTTTATGAAATTGGTAATGCCGGCAATGATAACTACTTCATGTGGATAACAAATCCAACACCTAGAGCATGCTTACACCACACTCACCTCACCGGTGATATTTTACATGTTATATTATAAGTACTACTTGCATATATAATGTATATATGTGTAAGTCTTTAGAGGACGAAAGTGAAATTGTATTAATTTTTACGTTATTTTAATAACTTTGTGAAAATAACGTTAAAAGCGGCGGACGACTAATCATGCATCATGTGATGGCGTTGATAGCTGAAAGACAATGGGGTGCATGCACAATTCAGCCTTTGTCCCGCTTGCTGAGTGTCACGTGCCTCATATCTAAGACTTGATACAAAATTAACTATTAAGTCAGGGGTCTCATCGGAAACAGCCTCTCGTTTCTACGGGCAGTGGTAATGTTTGTTTACATCTTACCTTTCTCAGACCCTACCTTAGTTTTGCTATTGATGAGATTTACTGAGTATGATGATGATATATATGTATCTGATATGAAACTCTATAGTTGAAACATTTTTGGAAATTGAACGACTACGCATATTTTTTCCGTGAAAATTTTCAACAAACTTCTAACGATACCTGTCGTTGGAAAAAAAACTTCTAAGGATACCTGTTGTTGGAAATCGTCCAATTTTAGTAGCGAACAAAATTGAAATCAAAAGAATATTGAATCAATACACTTTTGATTAAATTAATTGTGTTTGTGTGTGTTTATTGAATTAATCGCAAAAGTAAGAAAAACTTTAACCAGATCAACAAGTATGAGTGGTTTGTTGAACTTGTGTGTGTTTAATTTCTTGATTAAATTTAAATTATAAATTTCTTCAACAAAGTTTCAAACTTTGAGCAAGTAATGTTAACTAAGGGTTATAAAATTGTTTTAAGCTTTTAGCATTTCAAAAACACATTATTTATAGGGTGTTAATAAAGTCACACCACAAAATCTTTTTTTCACATCTTTCATATGGGTCGTATAGGTTATATGGCTCGTATATAATACTCTGACATAATAAATATTGGGCTGTATAATGTTATACGACTTGTTTAAATGGAGAAAATATTAGGTCGTATAACATTCTATACGGGTCGTATAAAATTGTATGAGATTTGGGTCGTATAACACTATATACGGATCATATAATGTTATATGACTTGTATATATGACAACCCGCAATCTCATGTTAATACTTTATCCTAACCACGGTTAAATTAGACATACATTCATAGCACTGCATTTAACTAGGGTTAGTCAAATGAGTCTCGTTGGTAATTCGGGAATTATTGGAACACGCACACAAGTTAATTCTCTAAACGTTAGTGATCAACATGAATGATAATTATATACGAACGGTTTACACGAAATTTATATGTTGCATGACAGATATGTGAATTATATGCTTTAACAATAAACTGTAAGATGTTATCTGCTTTGGGTGAAAATTAATTAGTTAAGGATATTTAGAGTTAATATTGAAACTCTAATAAAATTCCTGCATAACCCTAAATCCCACACAACCGTACAATACGGCAACTTGTGTTTTCTCTAATCATTTTCGCTACACCAAGTCTTCACACAACCATCTACTCTCTGATCTTTCCATTCCTTTGGAACAAAATCTAGATCAATCTAAGGTAAGTGTTTGTACTATATGTTGTTGTTCTTGTCCCTTTGATTCATGCAAACCCTAGACATCCAAAAAATCATTTGTGATTAATTGATTATACCTATGAATGTGTGATTATTTGTACCTGAATGTGTAAACTGTTTATCAGAGATTAGTGATGCTATTGATAGGCTAAACTGTTAATCTATGAATTGATTTGTAACATTGTAGAGTTTAGAGTAGGATCGCAGAACTGCGATTAGTGTTTTGGTCCGATTTTGTGAAGTCACAAAGTCCATTTCTGAAAATTATATGTTTATCCGAGTTTGTGAAATAATTCAAAGGTTCCGAGCTTATCATGTAAGCTAATCCAGGAATTTGTTTAAATTAATTCAAGAGTCCGAATTTGTTATATTTTTGATGATGAGTCCGAATATGTACATACACATGTTGTCCGAATTTAATTGAGGTTTTTACTGTCTGAATTTAAGTAGAGCATTGATGTCTGGATTTATTTGAGCGTAATGATGTTCCGGATATGTATTGTTTAAGGGAGTCCGAATTTAAACATGGTTTGGTGGGGATCCGGGTTTAATATATTTGATAGAGTTTGTGGGGGTGATAGAACTTAATTGATGATAGAACTTATTTGATAGAGTTTGTGAGGTGATAGAACTTAATTGATAGAATTTGTGGTGATAGAACTTATATGATAGAGTTTATTTTGTAAGGACTTATGTGTCCGAAGTGAGGGTCTTGTATTTATACTAAGTGAATGAAATGCAAGTTTTCTCTCTATGTGAAACAAAAACCATGGCTACTGTGTGTTACAGTATAATAAACATATTAACCTGATCACTAAAACACTGAGTTGTTTGGACACTTAAGGTATTGCAAAACCCTACTTGAATGCGTACTTATACGATATTGTACGATAGGTCACGTGTAACGGACCAAACAGCTTATTAACGCGTAGAAGCACGTTAACACTTACCGAGCAAACTAAGGTGAGTTCACTACACTTTCATAAGCATGCATACCGGAGGGGACAAACTACTATTCCTTGTAGGAATATTTTTCATAAATGTTGTAGTTTAATTTTGATGTTAGTTAATAAACTCAACTCTATCATGAAAGTCCATACCTACTACCGAACTAGTTGCCTTGGAGGCAACGGGTTGTTACTTGATAGCGCTATTAGGCTTGACAAACCTCACACCGTGTTGGGAGCCGGACGTGAACTAAGGACCTTAAACACTGGATCAATGCTGATAGACATTGATGAGGGTACAACAACAATAACAGTCCCTTCGGTATCGAGTTTACTATTGACATGTCTTTAAACTAAACACTTACATGATTTACATAAAACAAAACTATGAACTCACCGGCTTTATCGCTGATACATTTTTCTGCATGTTTGCAGGTCGTTAGATACATGGTTGAATTGGAACTTACAGTCTGAGGAGCAATAGCTGTCATGGGTCGTATCGCTTGATGAAAACTTTTAATGTTATGTTTTGAAACAATATGGTTTTGTTTGATAGACCAATTATCGATGCTTCCGCTGAAGACATACTATGTTCGAAACGTTTAATTTGAAATCCATTACTCATGTTGTACATGATGACTTTGTTTTATATTATTTACTATTAGTTTGACATGATTAGTGGCTAGATCCTGGTACGTCACACGCCTCTCGGTAAAACTCCACAAATGATAATTTGGGGGTGTGACAATATACATCGAGACAAAATCATCATCTGACATTTTTTTGTGCAATATTATGCTATACGACCTGTATAACTCTATACAGGTCGTATAAATGTAGAAAGCATGAGAACAGTGAGAGCCCTTAATAATTATTTTTTCATATATTTATTTTTTCTATTGTGTGTATAATATTAGAATTTTGATGAACCAACTCCTGGTGAAATCTATAAAACTTCGAAAATCGAAATATTGACCCTAATTTTATCTTCGAAAATCGAAATATTGACCCTAATTTTATTTTTTTATATACCACCAACAGAATCCACTAGTTATATTCACATATTTTGTTTTGTACCATGCATTTATTCGGTAATTTAGCCTTTTCAGAAATGTGCCACGTCGCCCTACATTAGAAAAAAAAAATTGTCTTTATATGCGAACCGAATTAAGGATCTTGTAACATATGATACCCCTTGTTTCCCGTAGGTGCTTTTTCATTGGTTTTGTCATCATCCAATCTATGTCTTATTTTCCAAGAAAAAAATATATAATAAATTCTAAAGTACTATTTTTAGTTATCTTCAAGCACTAAGGGAACAAAATCAACTACATGAAATTTGTCTTAGTTTAACTACTGATATCAATTAAAATATATAAACTGATATCATGCATGTTATATGTTATATTATTATACCACATTAATCACAAGACCTAAGATTTTTTTTTTATTTCATACTGTATTTTTTTCTGATATGAATCTCAAGGACCCAAGATTTTTTTTTATTTTGTTTCATACTGTAACTTTTTAATTATTCATACCAATAATATTGTTTATTTTTTCTTGTACAACCTTCCAGCTCACAACTTTGTTTCTATACATAATCATACTTTAATTAGGCCTATAAACAAATCGAAAGAACATAAGCAGAGACATGTTCGTGTTTGTTTATTTAACTTTAACCGAACACAAACACAAACATATAATCGAACACATTTTTGTGTTCGTATTTGTTCATTAAGAAAACTAGTGGGTTACACCCACGACCTGCGGCGGGGCTACCCAATTTTTAATGGAAACGTAGACAAAATTGTAAAAATTATGTTAATGGAAGGAATTTGTTTGATATTGGTTCGGTTCATTAAGATACCGACACTTACCGAAAGAAAAACAAAAAAAAAGTCATGATACGACCAAAAAATACCGATATGTGTTTATATCGATTGAAACAATAAAAACGAATATTAATTTCAGCAGACGTTGTTTGGTTAGTGTTAGACTGTTCGTTTGGTTACATGTACAACAACGGGTTCTATTGAAACTTAAAAAATAAAATGAAAAACCAAAAATTAGAAAAGAAAAAGGAAAAATGAAAAAAAAATCCACAAAAGAAGAAAATCAGTTTAGCTAATAAGTTCATAAATTATACATATAATACTGGGCGTGTTCGTTTATGTTCGTTCGTTTAAAAGCTAAACGAACATAAATGACCATAAACAAACAAACTTAAATGAACATAATTTAACGAACATAAATAATACAAAAGAACATAAATAACCAAACATAAACGAACATAAAGTAGCTTTTTTATATAAATTATTGATATTTATTAATTACGATAATTTCTATTGGAGGGCACATTTTTATTACCATAAATCCAATTATCAACTAGTTATATGTGTATAAGTAGTTAAAAAACCTCTTTTATGTTTATATATGTATAAATACAACTCCATATGTATTTGTTAAAAAAATTGAACAAACATAAACGAACAAACTTAACGAATATAAATGAACGAACAATATGTGTGTTCATGTACGTTCATTTAATTAAACAAACATATAAATCTGTTCATATTCGTTTGTTTATTAAATAAACGAACTTTCTGTTAAACAAGTTTACAAACAGTTTATAAACGTTTAGTTCGTTTACAGACCTAACTTCAAAAGATGGAAATTTCTCATATCTCCTGCATCTTAATTTTTTTTACCCAATGCATGTTTAGTGTTTAATTCTCTCATGTACAACAAACACATTGAGAACGTGTAATGCCATGCATTCTTTTATGATCTCATAATGGACGAATGACATGCAATTTAATTACCTAATGTTACACATAATTATGATGTGTTTTAGTTATAAATATATTTACAAAACATATAAATAAAATATTATAAAAAGGAGGGTTTTTATTACCATTCCATATGCTCAACTAATTGCAAAACAAAATAAATAACTTGATATTTACAATAATAAAATTATTAAAATTATGTACATTTATTTTCACTTACAAAAACAAAACAACGTAAATTTAAATATGATTTTTTTACATAACAGCAATTAAGTTTTATAACTGTTACTCAGCTTTTTTTTATGGAAAAAGTCACTCATTTGTCAATACGTGTTCTAATATTGCGAAAAAAAATAAATTATAAATGCTAAATTTTTTTTAAAACTAAGTGATTTAAATGGAGATATGTATGAATGTCGGTCACTTGTTATTAATAAATATTTATTTCCCACTGTATTCTTTTGTATTATTCAAAACAATCGAACACCTAGACATGTAAAATTCTATAAAGGAACTTAACAAATAGCGTTTGTAGTCCAACGGTTAGGATAATTGCCTTCCAAGCAATAGACCCGGGTTCGACTCCCGGCAAACGCATCTTTTATAATGCTATATTCAACTTCAAGAGAATAACTATTTTTTTTATTTTTTAAACAAACCATAATTGATAAAAAAAAGTCATTTTCTATTAAACGAACCTTAATTGATACAAAAAATAGGTCATTTTCTATTGGTCACGTTTCACCATATGATACCAAGAAGAAATTTCATTGCCGACTTACCACCTTAACATCATCCAAAACAATAAAACGATTTACCGGCTCAACATCATCCTCCAAGACAATAAAATGTTGAAACATATATAGCCTGGAACAGACAATGATATTTCTTTCGTTATCATTAATGAGTAAAAGACCCAAACAAGTGTTACAAAGCAACCTTGTTTCAAAAAGTTAAGCTTTGTAGAAGTTGGGCATTATACCCTTTCTACACAATCTTTCACATGCTTCTTGTTGCCAAAGATGCTTTTGGTATCAACAATGTTGATTTTACATAAGAAGCTTGATTTCATGGAAATACACACACATGTATCAAAATAACAACTTGTTATATATACATGTTTTTTTGAACAAATTTGGATCACTAACGGACCACTGGAGTATCATCATGTCATCAATGGAACCATCCGATCATATCCATCTCCACTAGCCAATAATGTTTATACACAAATTCAGGAGAAACCCGATAAATCTGGAAAAAACCCCGTGTGAGAATTGAACCCAGGACCTTATGGTTCCTCGGCCTTATCTCACTCTCAAGATGCACTAGGTTATATGCCATGGGCAACGATTTGTTATGTTGTGATAGTCAATTTGCAACATTCGTTTTCCGAGTTGTAGAATAAAACTTAAATAAACATGTATTCTCGATCAAATTAATTAGATTCGGTTTTCAGTTAGCTACTCTCTCATCCCCCCCCCCCCCCCTACGAGTTAGGTGACTAGTAAAATGTAAATGTTTTCTTTGACAACAAGCGAGGAGGTGCTCGTATGCATGTTTATTGGAAAAGTTAAAAGAGTTATCGGTGTGGGAAAATTACCAATCGACAAAAACTCACCATATCATATATACCATCAACATTCCTTAATTCCTTAAAAGGTTTAAGAATCAAGAGTGGGAAGACGGGATGGTGTGGAAAACCGTATGATCATATCAAAGTTTTATTGTTAAGGTTACAACATGTGGAAAAATGTGGGTTTTGGATTTCGTATGTAAATGACCTGATATCTTTATGAATCGTGTAATTTCACTTTCAGATTAAAGTATTTTGCTGTACACAAAATCAATAATCAGATAAGACTGAACATTCTTTTTTCTTTTATATAGGTTAAACCATCATAATGATCATAGCGAAACGTTAGAACTTTTCGTGAAAATGTGTAGCAGTTGGGGTGTAACTACAACAGTTACAATGTAGTAACCCTATTGCCAACATGTGTGGCAGTTCGTGTATCTTGCATTAGCGATCTTGCTCCATCCATATCAGCTCCCCGTGAGCCTCCTTACTCAACCTAAGCATATTTGGTTCGATTATTAGTCTCAACTTTGGGGTAAATTTACGTCTGGTACGGCACGTTACGTTACGGTGTTGGTTTATTCCGATAATAACCAAAATATGAAACTTTAGTAAAAAAAAAGATCATATTTGGTCCTTGCCCAACTTGAAAAGACCAACACCGGCACCTCCTTTATCGGTCAAGTCTTCGGTTATAATTTTTCAGCAGTATCCGAGTCAGGTTCGGTCCAATCCGATCCACACCGGGCTCACCCTAATAACTTTCTTTTCGGGCTTGGTTTTCAATTAAATCCCAGCCCAAAAGATACTAGTTATGCAACCAACTGCCCAAAACGTCTTTCAATTGCAGCCCACCATTTAACTATTGGCCCAACTTTCTATATTAATTCAAGTATACAACCCATTTGTCTATTGCATGAATCCGTACGTAGATTTTTAATTTTTATAACAATTCAATATCTATTCATGATCACTTTCTAATTTTACTTGTCGACATCGAGCGTTACGATGAAACAGAACAAATGATAACGTAAAATAAACGTTAGCTGAAAATAAATGTTGTTTAAAAAGCTAAAACATTAGAATCGGTATACCAAATAAATACTCTATTTTGAATACAACTTCGTTTTTAACAAAACTTATATGATAATGTCGAGGGGAAAAAATTAATGAACCGGAAGTTATTAAAGAGATATCAAATTAATTGATAAAGGAAATAAATTTAAAAAATAAAAAAGAATTATTAATAACAAAAAACAAATGAGAAAGGAAATATGAGTGATGTTTGTAGTTATGATGAACACAATTGATAAATAAATTTATCAAACTTATATTCTTTAAGATATTTAAAAATTAATACAAATTTATAAGTAGATAACTCAACTTATACTCTTGTAGATAAGTGAAGTTAATACTATTCATATATTTAAAATCCATTCAACAATGAGAAATTTTAATAAATAAATTTATCAAACTTGTATCCTTTAAGATATTTATAAACTAATATAAGTTTATAAAGGAGATAACTCAACTTATACTATTATAACTCAACTTATAATATTTATATATTTTGAATCCATTCAACAATGAGAAATTTTCGTGAGGCATCACAATTGGCTTCAAACTCGTTCTATAACTTCTATATATACCATAAACCTCAAACAACTACTCTTTACACTTCACATACCACAATCACAACTCAATCTCAACCGTGCCAATGACGTCCTCCGAGCTGCCGCCCGCCACCGTAGCCACCGCCACGGCCGCCATCCTTCCGGTCACCAACCCATCAAAAACCACCAAAGCGAAAACAAGCAAAAAACTCACCCTCCTCCCACTCATATTCCTCATATACTTCGAAGTCGCGGGTGGCCCATACGGGGAAGAGCCCGCGGTCAAGGCAGCCGGGCCACTTTTCGCCATTCTCGGGTTTTTAATATTTCCTTTTATATGGAGTGTACCCGAGGCCCTCGTTACCGCGGAACTCTCCACTACCTTCCCGGGCAACGGGGGGTACATTATATGGGCCGATAAGGCGTTCGGCCCGTTTTTCGGGTCGTTAATGGGCACATGGAAATTTCTCACTGGGGTTATCAATCTTGCTGCATTCCCAATTCTATGCATAGATTATATAGAGAAACTTTTCCCGGTTTTTAAATCGGGGTTACCTAGAACGTCGGCGATATTAGTCGCCAACGTTGTACTATCTTTTATCAATTTTACAGGGTTGAATATAGTAGGCTACGCCGCAATTACTCTGGGCGTAGTCTCTCTCCTCCCTTTTGGTGTCATGTCAGCAATTGCCATCCCTAAAATTCAGCCACACAGGTGGCTGAGTTTAGGCCAAAAGGGTGTTCAAAAAGACTGGAATTTATTCTACAACACCCTTTTCTGGAACCTAAACTTTTGGGACTCCGTCAGCACGATGGCTGGCGAAGTCGAAAACCCGAAAAGGACTTTTCCGTTAGCGCTTTTTTACGCCGTGATCTTAACATCTCTATCGTACATCATCCCTCTCGTCGCAGTCACCGGCGCGGTTCCACTCAACCAACCCGAATGGGAGTCCGGGTTCATGGCGGTCGCAGCCGAATTAATCGCGGGCAAGTGGCTAAAAATTTGGATCGAAATCGGAGCTGTGTTGTCCGCCATCGGCTTATTCGAAGCACTACTAAGCAGTTGCGCGTATCAAACACTCGGTATGGCGGATTTCGGGTTTTTACCGAAGTTTTTCGAGACCCGGTCGAAGTGGTTCGACACTCCATGGGTTGGAATATTGGTGTCAACTTTGATTGCTATAAGTTTTTCGTTCATGCACTTTACAGACGTTATATCATCCGCTAATTTTCTATATAGTTTGGGGATGTTGTTAGAGTTTGGGTCCTTTTTGTGGCTAAGGAGGAAGTTTCCTACGTTAAATCGACCGTTTAAAGTGCCCGGTAACGTGGCGGTTTTAGGGATTATGTGTTTGATACCTTCGGGTTTTTTGGTGTTGATTATGGTTATCGCTACGCCGATTGTGTATTTGGTTAGTGGGGTATTGACGGTTGTTGGTGTTTTATGGTATTTTTTGATGAAGTTTTGTAGATCAAAGAAGTTGTTTAGTTTCAAGAATCGTGATGAAGTTGAAGTGGGTGAAGATAATTAGTTTGGATTATTATTTGTAAATTTTTGTTAGAGAGGGATTGGTGATACTTATTTTGTTTATATGATCGATTTGGTTTATCTAATAGAATATTTTTGATGATTAAGCATTAAGGTTTTTGTTTTGTATGTGTTTGATAAAGTATTTGATGTGTTTAATTTGCTAGTGATATGGTCAATGTTAAACAAACTTTTACTAAGTTATCGACAATAGCGGGATAATTAGTTGTACTTTAATATATAAATTTATTTATGATTTAATTTTTGTTAAGAAATATAAAAAAAATTAATTTATGATTTAATTTTTGTTAAGAAATATAAAAAATTTAATTTATGATTTTATTTTTGTTAAGAATGTAAATAAATGTAAACGTGTTTTGTGGTTTAAAAGATTTCGATATATTTTCTATTAATTAGAATTATATCTTGAAACGAAAATAAAAATGAAAATAAATTTAATTAAATATTTATAATTGGTTAAATCAAGTTTTAAATAACGGAATAGTTTGATTTATTATTTGCATAAGAAAGAACACTTTTAATCTTTTTATGTAGTTTCAGGATGTTATTGGAGTAATGGGCTTGGGTTCGTAGCCCATTAAACCATGCGTTATGATGGTGGGTTGAGATGCCTCTAAATAACCGGGTTATCTACTGTTTATATTTTGAAAAAAAGTTAAACTTTAGCCCCCACGCCAATAATGACCTTTTGGCGTCCATGTGTTGCGGAGCTCGCGCCCCAATGCCACGGTAGTGGCACTTTAGGGCCCCCTCACGTCTTCGACAACACACGGTCTTAGCCCACACTCACCGTATAAAAATACTACAAAATAAGAGCTATCTCTATACACTCTACACAATATTAACCATCTGAACTGATTGTGTCGTCTCCTTAATACTCAAATCGCGACACAAACATGTTACTCTTTGTAGCAACATGCTAACATGCAACATGTAAATTATAATATATTATTTCGGATGATGTTTCGGAAGTTGAGACGACCTTAATTTTGGGTTAATCTTTGTTATTGTTTGTTTGGCTATGATCCATGCCTAGTAGAGTTGCAATTTACACGGTGTAAAGAATATATCAATAAGTATAAATAACTCGTCGAACCAAAAACCGATCATTATAAATGGTCCGGTCGATGGGTTAGATTTTCTGGGAGCGCTCTAGGTACACATTCATTTAGTTGTTAACAATCAATTTGAACAAGTTTACCAAGCACTCTTTAAAAACACCAATATCGTTCCATTAACCAAACCGAAGCCCTAACTAACCTATAAGGTCTCACTTGCCCTTTGGTAACTAGCTCGGTTCTAACTTTGCTACCAACCATCGTTGACCACTTTGGGATATCACGTGTTAAATTTGGCCATAACGGGTAAATGGTAGTGGTTGTGGTAAGTAGGTATGTCGTCACGTGTTACACTTTAGAGGTTAAGTAGCTATGATATCATCAAAAGTAATAATTTAAAATTGTAGTTATGTGTGACAACATATTACAGGTATATATTGTTTGAAAAAAAAACTCATAAATTTATTACACCCAACTATATGACAACTCTTCTTACAAGTTGAAAGTTTGAACAATCAAACAAGTTACTTCTTAACTTTAGCTTTTAGCTTTGGCTCACCTAAGACTAGATGGAGTAGGGATGAGTATTTGGTATCGGGTATTGAACCGTACCAAGTATATTCGGTATCGATACCCACTTTTTCTGTTTTTCGATACCGGTACTTTCGGTACCGAACGAGTATCGCGCTCATCCCTTGGACGGAGTGGGGGCAGCAAAATGGCGTGAAGCCTCTTCCACGCCGGAACGTCGCCTCGTGCGGTGGCATGAAGGCGGCGTGGTATTTTCTATTGGCGTGAGGGAGAATGGTGGGTGATGTTTTTTTAATTGGTTGGTTGGATTTTAAGTGCTTAATTAATTTATTTTTTTAAAACGCCTCTTTTCAAGCCCTGGGCTTTATTTAAAACGCCCCATACCGACAATACCCCTTCTTCGGGCCCCTCGACCTCAAGTAGTCTATCGTATCACATGATCATCACTTGCTAACGAATACATAAGCGTTAGACATTAAAAGTTAAACCGGCAAATATTTGGCAAAATTCTGAGTTTTTATTTGTAAATACAAGTTTAGAGGCCACTTTTAACTTACATTAACTCAATGTAAGCTTATAGTATATGCATAATGTGAATTTGTGGTCTCCTTTAACTTACAAGTGTAGGAACTACTAATGCGACATCGCATGGGATTCTATCGTAGTTTATGAGAATATGAGATGACCCACCGTAAAGATACGATGCCGCCTATTAAGGCTTCGTAAGCATCATTTTAAAACATGAACCTCAAATCTCAATTTACCAAACAGGTTTTGAAACGGTCTTTAATCCACATTCTAATTAACATTTAGGAACAATAAGGTAAACAATTTGCCAATACAACAATTAAAATTAGTGTACATCATCCAAACTATACTTTGTGGTAATGATCAACACCCAATCTTAGGATGGTACCACACTTGTGGATAGAGATTCTTTTAAACATACCATCCATACCAAGTTTTTCAATTCCCCAAATTTCCAATCATAAAGCACTTAAGCAGACACATGTTATGAATTTAGGAAATCAATTTAGCATGAAAATTTTGATAAAATAGGCTATAGTTAGTGTAGCGACAACTCTTAATGTATTTTACATTTACACCCCTTTAATACACACATCATAACATATATAAACGATATAAGGGGGAATGGACACCTAAGGATGTTACTTTAGCACTGACTAATCTCGAGCTGGTCATGTCTATTTTACCCCAAATTACCCTAGAACCACAAAACACTAGCGACGCCTACCAATAAGTACCCTAGAACAATGGACCCCACTCTTTTACTACACCCACTAATCACAAACACCCAAAACCTTAAACTATCACAACCCAGCGGCAAAGGTTACCGAGAATCGGAACCCATATGGCATACCCGTGGGGATGACGCTGGTGTTATCGTGTGGGTTCAAACCCACATGGGGTACCCGTGCCAGTGCCCCGTCCCCTCTAAGCTAAACATATATTATGAGCCAATTATGCATAAGTCTTCAAATAGCTATTTTGCATCTTAACTACGTCACTTTTCAAAAGAAAGTAATAAATGCTTAATTTGCAAGGAAATTAAGTCGTACACTTTGTTTTAAAGAAACAAAGTTTTCTAATTGAAGTTCACACTGCTACTTCCTTATGTTTATAGGCTCCTATAAAATATTCCCTTCATGATTTTAGTGCATTTTGCAGGTTTTAATCAACTCACCTAACTAATCATCCATTGATCAATTCTTTTAGGTTTTTTTCTTAACGGAGAAAAAGACGAATATATTAAAAAGGAATAATAGATTTTAATCATCCTAACTATTAGCCGTTGGCCGGCAACAGTTTCAACTTAAAAAATAACCAGTGGTGGTCCCACCTTTTCATATATTGTAAACCAATGGACCCTTATTAAACCGAAAAGGATAAGGGGACAAATTAAGGCTTTGTTAGTAAAGATCTATTAGTTTATAATATGTGAAAAGATGAGACCACCACCGGTTATTTTTAAAGTTAGGACCGTTATCGGCAAACGACTAATACTTAGGATTATTAAAATTAATATTTCCTATTAAAAACTAGCAAAATGCTAGAGCAAGTATAACAAAATTAGAAGCTAAAGTTACATCAAGAAATCCATTCCAACATATGCGTATTCACGCAACGTTTAATCCGAATGAAAAAGTTTGCTTTAACAGACTTCATAATCTCCTACGTTCCTTGTAATTTGCCATTGAAAATACGATTATTCCACGTCAACACAACCATAAAAATAGTTTACGTGTAGTTTTGGAATGAAACAATGAAGTATTGTTTAATTTAAAAACATTGAGAAGTGCGTTGAACAAACTATATTTGTTTCAGGCTTAATGTTGCGGATTAATGTCGAGGGGGTTTACCACACCCACATCGGATAAACCATCAACCTCCCCTTCACCATCCACCTGTAACATCCGTCAAAAACCGGATTTACCAAACCCGCTTCGTTTATTAACCGAACAACCAGTTAAAAATTTCGTTGCGTATTTAATGCCCAAATTAATTTTAAACGATACATAATTAATAAGTATATTAGAATATAAATTTTATTTTTGAAAATGTATTAAAAATAGTGAATTAAAAATAATATGCTGAAGCCGGGATTCGAACCCGGGTCAGCCGGGTCAACAGGGTCAGCAAAGCCTTAACACACATCCTTCCAACCGCTCCGCCACTTGTGTTGTTTGTTAACATATTGAAAAAATTAATACATAAAATCAATCTGGAAATCAAAACCCAGTTACACAGCGCGCCCAAATCCGCTGACGCCGGAAATCCCGACAAATTCGTTAAACGTTGCCGTTTCTTTTAGTCATAACATTTACATTAACAGTCATACCGGTTATAACCGAAAAATCCATCAATTTCATTCATTACCTTAAATTTCTATTCGAAACCGAAAAATACAATTCAAATCCGGGAATTATACTTTGTTCATTAGTTAAGCTCACGAATCTATCCAACCTGCACTCTTCATTTCGCTCAGAAAACTTCGCCGGAAGTCGCCGGAATTCTCTGAGAATTAACCGGAAATTTTCGCCGGAAAACCGAGTTCAATCCATCCTTTCTTCTTACTCTAAAATAAGATCTTAGAGCTTATACTGACATCACCCACACTCACCCTAAACCTCTGAAGAATCTCTGTCGAAAGAAATTTCACTCGCCGGAATTCTCTGCAAGTCGCCGGAAAACCGAGACTTTCATCTACACGGTAATTACCTCGATTTTTCTGTTTCATTCCATTATTAGACAAATTATAACACCACTCCATCACTCAGAATCAACCCCAGACGACATTGCCGGATTTCCTGTTTTCGCCGGAAAATTTCTGACATTCCAGAAACTTGCTGTTAAACGGTATGATCATTTTAAACCTACTGATAATCGTTACTCAGTAGTTCAATTTCACATCTAATCCCTCCAAACTGTTAATTGATTCTAACAGCCGAAGGTCACCAAAACAGAGCCGACGATCTTCGCCGGATTTCTGAAGAAGACGATCTGTTCGGTACTTTCTTTCCCCAAACTCTCCGGTTCAATACTTTTCAATTGTTCATCTTATTCATTAACCGGATTAATCAAGTAACAGTTAGTTATCTGATGTCTGTGTTTTGAACGAAGAAGACGAAGTTGTGTATGTTATAAGACTAATTAAAATCGATATTATGAACGGATTAGACACACAGTCCAGCGGTGGACTGTGTGCAAACAATATGCATACGACGCGAGTTCGATTCCTAGCACAACCATAACCTCTGTAATAAAAATGTTTTTTTTAGAAACCGAACCGGGTTAACTCAGTAATATGTTAAGTATAATAAAAACTAGAATATTTACCAAGTTAGACACACAGTCCAGCGGTGGACTGTGTGCCAAACTAAACCACAGGTCCCGGGTTCGAGACCTATGGCGAGCACCGAGTTGATACATTAAATCGTTTTTAAAATAAGTGATTTTCGGATTAATTTAATTAGTATATAAATATAATTAAAAACAGAAATATTTCGGGTTAGACACGTAGCTCAGTTGGTAGAGCTGCGTGCACGCGTACGAGAGGTCACGGGTTCGAGTCTCACCCAACGCACACATATAACCGACCGAACCGGTAAACGGTCAACGGTCAACAAATCAACGGTCAAAAATCAACATTTTTTTTATTATTTTATTTATTTATTTAAATTTAAAATCAATTAAAAATACTTAAAAATAAACATTTTTAAAGTTAGAAAATAGCCTTAAACTCACAAAAAATAACCAAAAATCCTATTAAAATTGTTTATAAAATCCATTTATTTACCTTACTCTTTCGTTATTAATTAGGTTAGTTTTTCCTCGTCGATCAATCCTCTAAACTCGTGCGCATTCAACATCATTCACCGAACGCACCCAAGGTGAGTGAATCTCTACCAATTCCCCATTTTAATCACGTTTTTGGAGTGTATCACGTGTCTTACTATTTATTATATTTAAATCATTGTGCATACATCATATCATGAACAAATGTGTATTCAGCTTGTATAAACTGTTTGTGTGGTTATTGTTTAGATTTGGTTTATTATTTTCAGTACATGCAATTTCATAGGCCGCCGCTCCCCATTACATTATGAGCGTTGAGCAGTTCCCCATTACATTATGAGCGTGAACCTGGCGTTGCCCACATACGATCGGCTCCGTTTGATTGAGCCTTGATCGCACAGACATTTATTATTTTCAGTACATGCAATACGATCGGCTCTGTTTGATTGAGCCTTGATCGCACAGGCATTTATCATTTTCAGTACATACATTTATCATAGGCCGTCCGTTCCCCATTTTTGTTAATGTATGTTATTGTTTGTTGTTGTTTGTTATGGTATGCTATTGGGTTGTTATTGTATGCTAATTGTTTGTTATTGTATGTTTATTTACATTTGTTCATATAGGAATATTGCACAATTTTTCCGTATTAAATACAATAAGAAATAAATAATAAATGGTTTCTAACAAGGTTCACTCGCCAACTTTTGTTGATCCAAAAACCATTTTTACATATGATACAGGTGAACAGAATGAAGCAAGGAAAACATAGGAAATTGCCTTAGAAGAAAAATAATGAAGTTTAGAAGGATGAATAGAACATGTTGTATTTGTTTGATATGATTGTATGATCTCTTTTAAATTAAAATAATAAATACGAAACATTATAATAAATGTCATGAGCTTTGATGAAAACCCAATCATGCCCCGATCACCTTTTCCGCTGCGGGTCGGGGTGTGACACCACCTCTCAACCCCTTTAGACATTACTCTGGGCTAACGCCCACCCTTCTTGGTGCCCCTTCACGACCCCACTAGCATGCCTTTAAGCCCCAAACACCCATTCACCTGCAAAAGTGCTGCTACGTCGGCGATGATGTCGTTGTTAACATGGATGGGGCTAACGCCCACAACAACCGGCCTAAGTATGGTGACTTTAAAAGGTTTGTAATTTTTGTATTTTAAGGCTTCATTACATCTAATTGGCACATATAACAAAGAATGAAAGTAGTTAAAAATGTATTACTAGATACACACTTGAAATATGTTGATTTTTAACAACACGCGTACAATCGATCTGTAGGTAGACTCTGCACGTTAGATAAAAGTATGTTGTACCACGGGCCCGGATTTTTAAATTTTTTTAATATGTATATAGAAACTTTTTTATAAAAAATATCTATATACCTTGTTAAACACTTATATCCATTGAACATTTTATTTATTTTAAACACGTTAAACACTCTAACCCATTTTAAATTAAGCCAATAACTCTTTTACTCATCAATACCCACTAGTATTCTAAAAAAACCTACTAGTAAAGTTTTAACCCATTTAAAATTGACACAACGAAGACTCATTATTCTTTTAACCGCCTTGAGCCCAAAAATTTATAAAAGTTCTTGAGACCACCCTGATTTATCTATTTAAATTTGTTAATACACTTGTTATATGTGGTTGTAGGTAAAGACTGAGCGAAAAGAAAAGCTTTTTGATAGAAAATGGTAACCATGTTCATGTTGATTAATAGTGATACTTACCGACAAGTGCTTTTGAATCACGTGAATATTGACAAGTAGTACCAGTATTTTGATTTGATTGGTTACGATACTAGCAGGATATCAAAACTCAGTGAAGTTATTCAGATAAATCGGTTTGGCTCATCATGGTAAAGAATAAAAAAATAACTTTTATGAAACGTAGATACAGATAAGTATGTCGTCACGGTATGGTCAATATTTACATACGAAAAGGGCAAACACCATTTTTTGTAAGTTAATTAAACTGCGAGATAGTTTTGATCAATGTTTCCATAACCGTACCGGACACCTCAACGGTTCACTGGTCGGACCGGATTAGAAAACCGGGTTATAATCAATAATATAAGTATTTTAAAATATACAGAATACTAGATGGTTTTCAATTTCTCTAATTTATATTCCAACTTAATTCTATGTATGTTATAAGTTTAAATAAATCTATTATAATTATGTAAAATATATTATTTTTATATGTCTAGAAGGCCTAAAGGTGTTTTGTTGGAATCTCAAGGACTATGTATGCCAATTTTATATCTTAAGGGGCTTTGTTAAAACATCTTTTAACCCTAATATCTATTCTACAAATCCATTTAGAGAAAGAGAAGATGCAGCCGCCAACCTCTCAACTCTGTCTATCCTCTTCCTCTAATAAACCATTCTCTTTTGATGGAAAAATTGTGGTTGGTTGGCATTCAATGTGAAAAATTCAAAACTAATATGAAGAACTACTCATTTTTGCTAACGTTTTGATAGCTGTCTTGATCAGTATTGACGTGTGGATTAAAATGTATAACTAGATGATGTCTTAATATACAAGTGATTAAAGCCTAACATACTTAGTTATTATCCCAAAATGTTTAATAGGTATAAAATATCAAGTGATTAAATACCGTCAATTTAATCCTCTCATCTAGATTACATCTTAATCCCTCAATATTAACAAAATCATAGATAATTAGTTAGTAGTAACACTTTATCCCCTTATATATATATATATATATATATATATATATATATATATATAAATTACACCATATAAACACTCTTTATTCTCTTTATTTGAGTACAGTATTGTAATAGTTTTTTAATTAAAAAATTGATATGTTACATGATTAACAATGTCTAAAAGTGAGTAATAACTGAATCGTTAACTGAAAACGAAACCAAACCGAAATCAACCAAACATTGAATTAACTGAAACTGATTAATCGAAATCCGAATTAACCAAACACGGATACCGATTTTTTTTATACCATTATTTAACCAAAATTAACTTAAACGAACCATTCATATTTTCATGTATTTCTAGCTTATATACTTTTAGTTCATGTATTTCATATTTATACCCCAGTTATATCTCCATTTCATGTACCTATACATCAATTTCATGTATTTATACCTAAATTTAATGTATTTATAATCAAAAGTTTTAGCCTAAGTTTGGTTTTGACTATTAGACAAAATTAAAAGAATCAAATAAAAAACCGTCAATCTAATTAATTGACTAAATCGATTAACTGAAAATGGATTGATTAATAAAATAGACTAACCAAACAATGCACAACGTGGCAATGTCAGTGTTTCCCGCTGCATCGCGGGCACACATATCGGTTATTAACCAAAACCGTGAGTAATAACTAAATTGTTAACCTAAACCAAACCAAAAACAGACGAAACCAAACTGAAATGAACAAAAAACTAAATTAACCAAAAGCCTGTTATCAAATTTTTTGTACACTCGTTTAACCAAAATTAGCTGAATCGATTCATTTATATTTTCATATATTTCTAGCTTTTATATGCTCCAATTCATATGAATTATATTTTATATCTTCATTTCATATATATACCTCAATTTCATATATTTCTAAACAAAAGTGTTAGCTCAAGTTTGGTTTTTGGTATTAATAGAAATTAAATAACCAAACCAAAAACCATCAATCTAACCATATAAAGCGAAGTGATTAACCGAAAACCGATTTGTTAGTAAAATAGACTAACCGATAACTTTGTTTTCAGCTTTGGTTGAGGATAATAACCAAACCAAACGAACCATGCACAACATAATGAAATGGTTACCCGATTACTTTGCTTTTGATGATATACATATCACACTGATACTACATTAAATATTATATGAATAAGAAAATTACCTAAAACGAGTATCATAAAGCGGCGTGTCGCTCCCGCTGCATCGGGCAGGCATCCTGCTAGTATTGAAAAATAGATAAATATAAACACGTTATAACGACATAATCAATAATGCATAGAATATTGTATTTTTGAAAGGTAATAAGAGAAAAACAAAATATGCTTAAAAAAATACTACTATGCAATGCATGACTTAGAAAACTTGATGAATGTAATATATAATAATAATAATAATACATAATTCTAAGAAAAAAGAAGTTCGATTTTTTAAAAGCGATAACGATAATGATAACGATATCCATGAATAATGTCATGAATAAGCTACTTGTGCATTTAAGAATATATTCCATCTTTTAAAAGGTCCAATCAATCATGTTTAAAATTCTTCTAATAATAATAAGTTTTGAACCAACAAGGCAACGACCATTTGTTCAACCACATGATATCATTGATAGTACCATATACTTGTAACTTGTAAGGAACATTATTTGATACTCACTTTTGTCACTTGTGCATATGAATGGATTCCCTTATAAACTTAGGTATAGTTTAAATGCACGGATCATAACAAGTCAATCTTGATTTCTAATTTAACTACTTCGCTTTTAACGAATAAAAACATAACACATCATGAGTTGAAATAGCGTCAAAAGAACAAAATCACATCGAAAGACGCATGATTATCACAAAATCGTGGAGCAAAGTATTATTTTGTAAAATTTCAAAATCAATTAGAATTGTGATTTCAACACGATTGTGTAAGAAACCTTAAATCACGAAAAAGGATAAAATAAGCAAAAAATAAGAATAATAACATCATCATCAAATAAATCACGAAAAAGGAAAAAATAAGCAAAAAAAAGAATAATAATAATAACATCATCATCAAAAATCTTACATGAAATAGAAAAAAAAGCTTAAATCACTAAAAGCTCGTTTTGACGCACCATCTCTAATTGTGTTTCCTAGAGTGAAGTCTATAGATTTAAACCGAATTTTAAAACATTGTGTTCTCAAAATCAGTCGATAAAAATGATCACTTGGATGTTTTTTTTCTAAAGATAAAGTTGTGATGCATCTTTTTTTATCGACCGAACAAAAAATCATCGCACCTATGTTACCTACGTTTTACAGGCTTTGAACTCATAACCGATTCGAATGTATCTTAAAAAATTGTACAAACTTGAGGTCAACTAAAATATATGAACTTGTACAAACTTGAGTTTAACTAATGGTGAGCTCATCTAAACAAACCTACACTAGATACAACCCAACCCTATCACTCAACCTAACCACCAAACATGACCCCACACCTCCAAACAAAATAGAAAAAAATATCAAGACGACAACGTTTCATCACCCTTTTCATTTTCATCCCCATTTGCAAACACAAACCACCCTTTTGACTTACAATATTTCATCAAAAATACCACAAAACAGCCCCAGTAGTCATCAACCCACTAACCAAAAACACAATCTTTGTAGCAATGACCATAATAACCACCAAAAACGCCGAGGGTACCAAACACATCACAATCAACCCGTGCACGCGTAGCGGCACCTTATAAGGCCGCGGCAACGTTGGAAACTTCCTCCTTAGCCACACGAACGACGCGAACTCCAACAACATCCCCAAACTATATATAAAATTCGCGGATGCTACGATATCTGTAAAATCCATTTGTGACACACTAAGTGTGATCAAAGTGGATATCAATATCCCCACCCATGGCGTGTACCGCACCCCGAAAAACCTCGGTAACACCCCTAGTTCGGACATACCAAGAACTTGATACGCGCAACTACTTAACTGCGCCTCGAACAAACCTATACCCGATAAAACCGCCCCGATTTCGATCCAGATTTTTAACCATTTCCCCGATATCATCTCCGCCGCAACTGCCATGAACCCGGATTCCCATTCGGATTGATCGACCGACACGGCCCCCGTCACAGCCATCAGTGGGATTATATGCGCTAAACAAGTGAGTATCACCGCGGAAAAAAGCGCGGTCGGGAACGTTTTTTTCGGGTTTTCGACTTCGCTCGCCATCGTACTAACGGCATCCCAAAAATTCAAATTCCAGAACAAAGTGTTGAAAAATAAATTCCAATCTTTACTAACACCCTTTTGCCCTAAACTTATCCACCTATGTGGCCGAATTTGCGGTATCACGATAACCGACATGAGTAAAAAGGGGAACAACGAGATCACGCCTAGCATGATCGCCGCTAACCCGACAATATTCAACCCCGTGTAATTCATAAGTGATAAAAAAATAGTTGACAATAATATTGAAACTGTCCTAGGTGCACCTGAACTAAAAACAGGAAAAAGTCTTTTTAAATAATCAATGCATAGAATTGGAAAAGCTGCTATGTTAATAACTCCTGTCAGAAACTTCCATGAGCCCATTAAGGATCCACAAAATGGGCCGAAGGCTTTGTGGGCCCATATAACAAACCCACCGTTGCCTGGAAAGGTGGGAGAGTTCAGCTGTGACTAGAGCCTCTGGGATGCTCCAAATGAATGGGAAGATTAAAAAGCCCAAGATGGCTAGAAGTGGGCCGGCGGCCTGTAACGGCGGGTTCTTCCCGTACGGGCCGCCAGCCACTTCGAAGTAGATTAAGAAGATGAGGGGGATGAGGGTGAGTTTTTTGCGGGTGGTGGCGGTGGCAGGTGGTGGTGTGGGTGGTTTTTCTGATGGGATTTCTAGGCCCATGATGGTGGTGAGTATGGAGATGAGTTGTGAGGATATTGAATGAGAAGTTTTCAAGGGGTTTGTGGTATTTAATATAGAGAAAATCATAGAAGCAAAGGTTAGTGGCAAGTTGGTAATTAAATATGAAGAATTGAATAAAGTTAAGTATAAGGATAATATGGTCTTTTCAGATATAGAATATACTTAAAAAGAAAACAAAATTGATAGCGTTGGTGATGAAACTAATGAACCAAGAGGCTTTTTGTTCGGTTTTTAATCGTTCAGACTTTTTAGTTTAGTATTTAATAGTTTTGATTATTTGTTTTACGAGTAAATGTTTGAATGGTTCAGACATTTGTCTATGAATGGTTAATCATTATACGACATCTTATATGAGTTGGTCAGACATTTGTCTCTAAATGGTTAGGTATTATACTGGTTCTTAATAGTTCAGACATCTTACTACTTAAGCATTTAATGATTCAGACCTTATATTGGTTTAATATTTACCTATTCAAAAATTGCGTAAAGAGCTCTAAAAATACCAAATTATATCTTTGGAATAAACTGATTATTTGAGTCGAACGAAAAATAAGTGAACCGTATTTAATTCTTACTTTTATATTATCTATTAATAAAACAAGATATATTGAATATATTTGAGGTATTTGTTTCATTTTTATAAATCAACATGTTTTAAAAACTATGGTGTTTATTTTATTTGTTAAAATTTAGTAACAAAATGTTAGTCGTTATTTATTATAACTTTTTTGAACGACGTTTGAAACTATCTCTAATATCCGGGTGAGCCTTCCTAAGACGGGATATCAACGTTCATACTGATTTTGACGCTTCAGATTTGGCTCACCTAAAAACATCATTAAAGAGAAAACCCATCCCCTTGAGACCTAAAAATCCGAAACTCTTACTATCGCCTCATACGATTTCACAATAATTGCGTTGTTCATTATAATTTATTTGGATGATACATGAATAAAAAGATTGAAAAATAGTCTCACGTATTTAGAAAAGATTGAAAAACAGGCTCACGTATTTAAAAAAAGATAATAGTTGATGAGTATTGACTATTGACTATCGACACACCTATAGTAATTATTTTTGGAAATAGAAAACATGTGAAAGTTGACTTTATTCTTTAATTTAATAGGCCCATGTCATCATCTAAATAATTGATAAGATTTCACACTACTTATTAAATTGGACATTAAATTATTAATATTGGGTCAAAAGAACCTGTTTTTCCTAGTGGATACGCAAGTTTATTTTTAGCTTAAACAATTTTAAAAAAATATTTAGGTGAAGGGATGAATCAAGACTTTAATTCTGGGTTCAAACCTAACGAGGGCGAGAGTTTACGTATTTCATCTGGTTTCCGTGCATTAGAGGGGCACGATCTTATGACGATCGAGAAGTCAACCTTAAACATAACCTTAAGAAGAATGAGTCCACGTGAGATTTTTTGTTGTAAAAAAATATTAATATTGAAAAGTTAGGATCTTATGCTATTTACTATATCTGCTTATTATATTCTAGTATATTCTTATATCATATAAATAGTCCTAAAGTTGGGATTTTATGTGATTTACTATATCTGCTTATTATATTTTAGTATATACTTGTATAGCAATAACATATAAAATGTGTTAAATGCTCTCGAAATCTGGGATGCCAATACCTACCTTTATTTTTTACTATAAAATCTTGATTTGTTGAATTGGAATCTGAATTCAATTTTTAATATTATGTAGTTCACAAAGTGTGTTAAGCAACTGAATTCAAGTAATAACATTTTGTTAGAGAAAATAATGAGATTTGTAATTTAAATTAATTCTTCAAATTCCTTCCATATTGTGAAATAACTCAACCAAAGAACCCTCCGATAGTCGCCACGCCACCGTTGGTCTTGCTCCCCACCACCACGGCCGTCAATATCGCGGCTGCAACCACCACCACGACTACAATGTCTACCACCACCACATTTCAACTTCTTTAACAAATTAATGTAACAAACATCATCATTCTGTTAACCAAATGCATCACAAAATTTAACCTCTTTGACGGATTCTGGTCCCTTCAAATTCCACTCCCTGAGACAATCAAATTCAAATCCGATCCTCTCAAATTCCAATTCTTTTAACAAATTTATTTTTTTCTTCCTCAAAATAATAATAATAATAATAATAACAATAATAATAATAATAATCTACGAACCAAACGCCCCTTTATAATTGTCATTCCTTCCTTGTTTTCTCTTTGACTCTCCGTGTTATAATAATTTTCATTCAGCTCGTTAACTCCATTCATTTTTCTTCGTTAAGTCAATGGTATTTTCATCTTTTTTGTTAACTTAAAAAACAATTGGGTCTTTTTCACTCTATGTAAAAAGACAGAATACTCTAAAAAAGACCGAATTGCCATTGGAGTTAAAAAAAGAGCAGAAATACTCTTGAGTTAAAAAATGACAAGATTTCAAACATTTTGGATCCAGATTCAAAAAACAAACCTTTGGACGAAAGTCATAAAAAAAAACCGAATCTCAGGTATGAAAATGACACTTTACTCAAAAAAGAATTATTGAAAATGATCTCGTTGAGCACGTGGTCAACCGAGGAGCACGCTTCAATCAAATGTCTTTCTTGACTATTTGAACCCATATTAAGCTTGCTATAAGTAGCTTCTTTAACAACATTAAAATCATATCCAAATTCATTAACATCAATCCTGGTAGCTTCTTTAACTAAAACCCGGTCCAAACCGACCGATAGTACCAGTTGAACAGTCTTGTAGAATTGGTTAAACCGTCCTGTACACCCTATTGAACCGCCTGATACATCTGGTTAATCCGTTTCTGAGCCTAATCCGGTACGTTATAAAAACCAGATTTTATAACATCGCTAAATTGTGCATTGTTTCCCTCTTCCACGGTCTTTCTAGATTAATTTCCACACCCTGCGTGTAAATCGATAATCATCAAACTGCTTTGTAGTAAATATTAACTGAAAACAGTAGAAAAGAAAACATGAATAATAGTACTTAACGACTTAGCATTCGATTATACATTGCTTTCAATGAGGTTAGCTAAAAACGAAAAGGTTTGATCGCAAGATTATGTGTTAAGATGTGACTATTAAGGGCATCTTAATGTGAAATCGTGAATGCACCAAACTTTATACCTAATTTGGGGTAAACAAAACATATGCTTACACCAAATATGATGCAAATTCAATGTATATAGCGCCAAATTATGTTACCAATCATTTTCTTTTTTTCTTTTATTATTTACTCTCTTTTACTTATTTGAATTTATACAATGTATAGAATAAAATTCATAACTAAATACACAAGTGTTTAATGTTACTTATGTGATAAAGAAGAAAACAAAATTATTTGGAGCAAAGATTGTTTTGCTACACTTATTTAAACAGACAAATTATGAAATTAATACGAGTTTTTTTTTTTGTTCAATTCTATATTAAATTAAATGCCAAAGTAACAAATTACAAACAAATGGCAGGTAAACGGGTAACAAGCTGCGCCGCAACCCCCTTTTGAATTGCAAAACCAATCCTACTAAAGACGAAACCGCCCTTAAAGGTTGAAAGATTACTATTCACAACCTGTTGGACCCTGTTTAGAAATTCCACAGCCTCTGGGGCTAGGGACCCAAATGTATCAAAAGCGAATGGGATAAACACGTGTTAATTCTCTAAACAAGCCTTCTCGTGTGTAGCGACCTTGCCTGATTCCGACGCAGCTTGACCAGCAACAAACCCATTATCCCTGAGTCCAACAAGAGGGGACACTCCTGTAAGGTCCACACAAGCGTGTTTTCCCTAGCCCACCCAAACACAAGAATATCAGCTGGCCGAAGAGTAGACCTCCATCGAGCGGATCTGTCAGAAAGTTCACCGGAGCCTCCTTTTTCGCCGAAATCTCTGCCCGCTTTAGAACATCATAGAGAATATCCCTTACCAAATCATGTCGGTATTTAAAACCAGGTAACTCCTTACAATGGACCGCATGTTCGCCAAAAGTATCTAAACAAGCCTTGCGACAAACTGGGCAGGGCTCATCAACCGGAAACAGAGGGATCATTAGTCGGTACTTAAGAATTGCCCGGTATTCCACTGCTGACATGTGTTGGCCTAGTCCTTCAATAGGGATAACTGTCATAAAATCCTGAGAATGAGGTGCCCGGAGACAATCAAACACAGCTTTCTGACGAGGGGATAGACTAAACTTCTCTCCCAAACACTGGACAGTTCTACTAAATAGGGCACTCGCCAAAGCATTCTGGGCTTTAGGGGGGGCAGTGTCCTTATTAGAGAAACCACCAAGATCAAAATCCGGAAGGGACATGTGCATGCAATCCAACGCGCACACATAATCAGAATCAAACCCAACAATACCACAGTCTTGAAGAATGTGGTCCTGTAAACTCCAAGATCACGCCCTCGAGGCCACAAAAGCATACATGGATACATCCTCAGCCGAACATAAACCCAAACCCCCAAAACGGGTCGGGAGGGATGCAGAAGATCCCCAAAAAACGGACCCCCGCAAACCACGATATCCTCAATAGCTCTCCAAAGGCCTTTGTCAAAAAGCAAAACAGCCTCCCCAACAAATGTGGCTTGGCACGTTCTGAGGCCAAACAACAACTTAGCAACACCCATGCAAGAGCGCAGCAAGAGAAGCTCGCATTGAGGGTCCCGCAGATGTGGAAAATAGCTCATCAGATCCACTGCACAAGATGCCCTTTTCACGGCCAACCTACTGATGAAACCCGCATCGCGACTAACAGCGCCCCCGAGGAATTGACACCCGACACCGGCCTCAAAATCCCACTAGGAAACAAACTCTTTTGCTTCTTAACTCCATTGCACGATGGCCAAAAAACTTCTGTTTTCTTAACGTTAAGTTGAAGCCCCAAACAGGGCCCCATAGACCTGATGATCTCTAAAGCTTTAGCCACCTCTTTAGCATCACTTATAATTGTACCATCATCCAAGTACCAAGCATGGAAAAGTAGCTTGCATCTATCTCGTATCTGATGAATGAGGGGATGCAAAACTAAGGCAAAGAGAAGAGGCCCCAAGGGGTCTCCCTGTTGAACCCCAGTGGTGGACCAAATATGATCGTTTCCGAATCTAGCCGGCTGTCCATATAGAAAATCCACCCATAAGGAAATGGAGGGGCATCGGGTTCGAACTTCTGACAAAAGGGCGGTTCTATCCACTAAGTTGAAAGCATTAGAGAAATCAACCTTCGGCGTGGAGCTGGCGTTGGTAAGGGCCAAGTATTTTCCATTGGCGTGGAGACATTTGGGTGGTGAGGTGGAGACTCTTGATTGTTAGGTGTTGTTTTAGTTGGTTTTTAATTTGTTAATCTTTACTATTTTTTATTTAAAAAAACAACACTTTTACTGCCTCCCACTTCATACTTATTTTTTACCACACCTCCTTGCTGCCGTGACCGTCACACAACCCTTAATGCTCCCTCTTCATGCCCTCCAACTCCGTATAGCCTTTTCTTACTTAATAATTTGATGGCCTAAACATAACAAAAAAGTTGAAGAGATAAAGGGTACAGTTGTAATTTTCTTTTCAAAGAAAGTCTATAAGTAATTAAAGATGCGAATTCTTCGTGTTTAGTGTCAAACCGGCCTGTGTTAGTTTCGAGTTGAACTTCCAAACATACTTAT
The DNA here is from genome assembly GCA_947069175.1 of Scalesia atractyloides. Lineage (NCBI taxonomy): Eukaryota > Viridiplantae > Streptophyta > Magnoliopsida > Asterales > Asteraceae > Scalesia > Scalesia atractyloides. Next base: position 89,382,109 of record CAMTDV010000001.1, read on the forward strand.
TTATACACGTCGTTTGATTGATCTCATAGGTGTGTGGTTAAGTCCGCCCGTTTAACTTATTTAGTTTAATACTTATTTATTTTAAATGTGTCTGATAACGTGATACGCACATGTCGCATAACGCCAATTTTTCAAGCTCCCCGGTCTAAGTTTTATCATTTAGTCCAATCTAACTACACCTTGGGCTTATTCCTTTTTAGCCCAACCCAATTCTTTATTTAAAATCACGCTTGTTGGGCTGGCTGCTCTCAAGAACAACAGGGAGATGAAACCTACAGAAATCCCCATGAAATCCGGCGACAGTGAACTGGTCGCCGGCAAGAGAGAAGCTACCAAAAATAAGCCCCAATTCCGGCCGGCTGCTGACGACACCAAACCCCTTCTCCAAGATCCGGTACTCTCTTTCCCCAATTTTATTCATTACACAAACAAATAATAAATTAAAACTTCTGTTCTTATATATTCTAAATGTTTATTTATTTATTTATTTATTGTAGATTTTAAGACCAGACCCAATTGAGACGGAGGAAGCTGTTCTCCGATTGCCCCCTTTTCCTCCTGTTAGTTCATGATTTTGTATGCACTCTTCTTGCACTTACTTATGTATTGATTTGAATTATTAATTTGATGGTACTTTAATTGAATGTTTTATAATAGATTTAATAATAATTATGAGCTTGTTAGTAGGGACATGAACCTAACACAAAATTTGCGGGTTTGGGTTTAGTTTAAACTGGTTCGGGTCAGTTTCAGGTTGAACCCGCGATCAGGTTTGGGTCAACTCGGTTGGGTTGGCGGGTTGACCCGTTTAACCCATTTCTATTATGTTATATATACTTTTTTATAATATGTTTTATATGGTAAATTAAATTGCATGTGTATTTTATGCTATAATTATAACTTAAAATGGGAAATTGACATAAGATTTTATGATTTTAATGTCATTTTATTATATAAAATTGTGTTTTTTTGTAGTAGATGTTAATTTTAATATATTAATTTGCTGAAAAAAATAAAAAAATAACACTTTTGGGTTGAACTGGTTGGGTTCGGGTCAGCCTGCAAATATTCAGGTTGGGTTCGGGATCATATCTATGACATGATTTTCGGGTTCATATGTATGACACGATTTTCGGGTTCATATGTATGACACGATTTTCGGGTTTGGGTCCGTCTAAAATTTTCGGGTGTGGGTCAGGTTGAACCCGCTAACCTGCGAACACGACCCATTTAGCACCCCTGCTTGTTACATTGTTAAGAAATGCTATTGCTGAGGTTATTTTACAAGGGGCAAATCAGTCATTTTGGTAAGTTGGAATTGCAATGTCTATTATGTTTATGACTAATGATTCTGGTGAAATGAGTGTGTTCTTCGCGTACAATTGAAACCATCAAAGAAAATTCGTTCATGTGGATTAGAAATAGATCGAAATTTATAACTTTGAGTTGGGAGAGACGAAGAGATTTCAATATTATTGTGTTGTAACTTGTAAATTCCCGGGTTTTACAGCTTCTTGCTTGGATCTATGACTGAAAAAGGTGTGTAAAACTGGACTAAACACCAACAAACATGTGTAAATAGATACATAACTCTTTTCTAACAAAACAAGAAAGTTATGAAAACAATGAGAATGGTTCTGAGAAGAAATCAAAAACAAGAATGAAATAGAACATACCACTATGGATGTGCCGCCCTTCGCGACCTTGCAATGAAAACCATCACCTTCACATAAACCCCATCTTTCACGCGATCAAGAAAGTGAAAAAACGCATGTCTCAAATGACGGTTGAGAACTAGCGTGCCACACGCTATCCAAAAGCCAGTAACAAAACCAATGCCCCCACCAATGTAAAACCACCTTTGAAGTTCATCTATGTCTTCCCTGCCGCCTTCGATTTCACCAACAGTGGGTGGTGGTTGTGATTCTTTATCTCCAGTACAGCTTTTAGTAATGGGAGGTCCACATAGTCCTGCGTTTCCACTATATCTCGACGGTTCAAAGGACTGGAGTTGAGTGCTAGATGGAATTCTCCCGGAAAGGTTATTATACGACACATCTAGATAATTTAATGAAGTCATTTGAGCCATGCTTGATGGTATCCCTCCTGAAAAATTGTTTCTTGATATATCCAAAGTTAAAAGTCTTTTCATCTCACCAATTTTCCATGGAATCTCTCCACCTAGAGCGTTCTTCGACAAATTTAACGCAATTAGTCCATGGAGATTCGTGAGTTTGTATGGGATTTGTCCTGTTAGGTTGTTGCTTGATAGATCGATGATCCTGAGCAATCCAAGAATGCTACTGAATTCATGTACATTTCCTTGCCACTCGATCGTTGCATGGTCAAAATATGAATGAACAATGAAATCTTGATGAGCATATCTTGGATTATACCATGGAACGAGGAAAACGTACTCAGTTCGTGTTGGAATAAGCCCTTCTTGAACCATGGTAGTAAGATTATTCACGCATGACGGGATGGTTCCGAACAGATTGTTTTTTGACAAGTCAAGAAGTTGAAGATTCGCTAGTTGACACAATTGTAAAGGGATAGTTCCAGAAAAGTTGTTTGCACTTAGGCTAAGAACATACAACTTTGATAGGTTTTCGCCGATCCAAGCAGGCACATTACCAGAAAAATTGTTGGCCCCCAAATTCAGGAACTGCAAATTCGTGCAGTTCTTTAGCGACAAAGGCAGTTCTCCCGTAAACTTGTTCTTATATAGATACAACACCTCGAGTTTGAACAAAGATTCGATAGAAGCAGGAAGCCTTCCAAAAAAGTTGTTGTGGCCTAGATTTAGAACATCTAGAGATTTAAAATTCCATAAACAATCCGGAACTCGACCAGTTAAGAAGTTATTGGAGAGATCAAGAAAGTATAAGTATCCACCAACAATCTGGCATAAAAAAGAGATTCCTCCAGAGAATTTGTTTCTAGAAAGATTTAACAACATCACAGTGGAAGAAACATTCGGTATCGGACCATAAAGGTTGTTGGAACTCAAATCTATTGCCGAAAGATCATTAAAATTCGATAACAAATCTGGTACTTCCATTGTGATGTTATTGGAAGAGAGATTCAGATATCCTAATTGAGATGGCCAGGTATTCCAAAAGTCTAGAGCAACCGAATCTGAAATTCCGTTATTCGCAATATCCAGACGAGTAAGATTTTTGAGTTTTTGAACCCATCTAGGGAAGCGAGGGCCGAGCTTGCAAGAGCTCAAATCAATAAACTCTATATAAGACATGTTTAACATATGATCTGCAGAAAGATCTGAAACTCCAGTCAGTGAGTTGTTTGAAAGATCCAACTTCCAAAGCTTTGACTTTCCGACGTTTTCAGAGATAGCACCGCTGAGAAAATTCGAAAAAGCCACAAAAGTTTCAAGCATAGGTAGTTCCCACAGTTTATCACTTATAGCCCCGTTTAAGTGATTATCAAACAGGTTTAAGAACTTTAGGGATGAATACACTTGGATCTCATCTGAAATCGGCCCTGTAAGTTGGCTTCTTATAGCTTGTAACAGTTGTAAAGTGTCCGAGGTGCATCCAGACAAGTTTCTTAAAAAATCAGGAAACCTGATAGGTGCGGAGTTGTTATTAATTCTTAACGACGTTAAACCACAAAGGTTTCCAAAATATTTTGGTATTCCATCTAACATGTTTTCAGATAGATCAAGACTAGAGAGGTTGTTGCTAGTTAACGGAAACAACCAATGATACATGGACGAGTTGAGATTGTTGTTCGAGAGCGCAAGGGTTTGGATAGACGATGAAAAAGAGTTGTCAAATGACGAAGAATACGCAGGATACATGACTTGTGAGAGGTCACATTTATGCAGTGTTAATAAGGATAGTTTTTGTAGAGTTTGAAATACATCTACCCAATGATTTGCTTTAGCTATGAAAACTCCTTCCATACTAAGTTCCTGCAACTGAGAAAGATTAGCCAACCAGTCTACGCTTTCGATCACACATCTTTCGGGGCATTCAAGTGCAAACTGTTCCAAGTAGGTTAAGTTACCCAAAGAAGGGCCGATCTCACCTCCAAGGTCGGACAATCGAAGTTGTGTGACATGACCTGTTGTGTCGTTGCATGCGACCCCGTTCCATTTACAGCAGTCTTCGGTGGCTTCTTCTTCTTCTTCTTCAGTTGTCCATGTAGACAAAACGCCTTTAGGGTCTTGAAGGCGAGCTTTGAGATCAAGGAGCGCACGTCTCTCTTTATCGACGCATTTCTTATTGATAACAACACCATGACTGTCTCCTCCCATTGCTACCAATTGGTTTGTAGTTATAGTCTGAAGGTCTAGCAAAAGAAGTGAGAAAATGAATAACACTTGAGGATGCATGAAGTAAATGCAAATTTTGGTGATCATGATTAGTCAAAATGTGTTTGAGCAGTTGTTTTATGTGTAAATACACATGTCTAAATCAACGGCCTCGATGAAATGTATTGTCTTAAATGATTGTCATATTCGTTGGTCAAATTTGGAAGGAAAAACCTGCAGTGGCCAAAAGGATTTTCACATCTACTTTATAAAAGAAAATCAAGTGGACAATTATTGTGATTTTTAATGCTTGGATGACCAATAACTACAAATCTTGAAATTTTATCGAAACTTGTCCCCACCGCTTCAGGAACACAGCATGAGACCACTCGGTGTGGGGCCGTTCAGGCCCGACTTGGACCGACGACGCCCCTCAACACCGTGCCTGGTGAGTCGTTGTCGTTTTGGGCGTCGGCCTGAAGACGTTGGAGACGGGCCGGATTTTTCAAAATTATAGCCGTTGGTTTGAATGGCTAGTTTAATAATTTTTGTTTAAATTAATAATTTTACCTATAAATACCCCAATACCATCCACTTTTTTACACACTTATTCACTTCCATCTCTCAAATTTATAAAATCATTCCCATCTTGTTATAATTCTTCAACCTTTTATAAAATCCTTCAACTTTCGCCATGGATCAATACAACCCGAGCAACCTGAACCCGAACCCAAACCCAAACCAAAACATTTTCGAAAAGGAAAGAAAAAATCGCAAAAAAGTGGAGTTCATAGGATTTTTTAGGTTATGTTTTTTATTTTTTTCGGTTATTTTTTTATTTTTTTATGTTTTTTAGGTTATGTAATGTGTGGTTTTTAATACTAATGATTTTAGTTTATATAAATAAATGTTAAAAACTAGTTTAATTAAAAAAAAAATTAACTAGGTGGGGTCGGGTCGTCACTCATTTCCTTGCTTCCATCCCTATAGGGGCGTCCTCCAAGGACTCTGACGTGTATGCTGATGTGGCGGGTCGTCCTTCAGGGAGGCCCGTCATCCGCACCGAGTAGCCTGAACTAGCCTTAAAGTTGCATGAATGAATCAAGAATAAATGTGGTCTTGATGGTGACGACTGAAATATTATATTTTTGAGTTAATTACTGTTTTCGTCCCTGTGGTTTGTCAAAAATCACTATTTCAGTCCAATTAGTTTAAAAATTGCGATTTCAGTCCCTGTGGTTTCACTTTCGTAACCATTTCTGTCCACCAACTTAACTCCATCCATTTATTCTGTTAACTTTGGGTGAAATTACTAAATTACCCATAAGGTTTAACTAAAAAAACGTTGGTCACAGGTTTCGAACCTGTGACCTTTGCTTTGAAATGTGATTGTTAAACCAAGAGGCCATGTATCAAGGTTGTGAACGAATTCAAATTGATTTCCTTATAACATAGCCTATTCATCATCATCTTCCCCAAACCTTTCATCTTTATCAATGGAGAAGTCACCATTAACCCTAAACCACCTTTGCCACACCACAACCACCTCCGCCATACACCACCACCATCCTCGTCACACACCACCGCACAACCACCTCTGCGTAACACCACCACCATCCGCGTCACACACCACTACACCTTCGCCACACGCCACACGCCACACGCCACATGCCACGCCACACGCCACACACCATCACACCTCATCTCCGGCGGCCCCAGTCATCTTCTCCGGCAATTCAATTGAATCTGTTATGCTACAACAATCATCTTCTTCGGCGATTCAATTGAAGATGTTGGGTTGTTAATGGTGGCTTCTGCCATTGATAAAGATAAAGGTTTGGGGAAGATGATGAATAGGCTATGTTATAAGAAAAACAATTTGAATTCATTCACAATTTTGATACATGGCCTATTGGCTTAACAATCACATTTCAAAGCAAAGGTCACAGGTTCGAAACCTGTGACCAGTGTTTTTTTTAATTAAACCATAGGGGCAATTTAGTAATTTCACCCAAAGTTAACAGAATACATGGATGGAGTTAAGTTGGTGGACTGAAATGGTTACGAAAGTGAAATCACAGGGACTGAAATCGCAATTTTTAAACTAATGGACTGAAATAGTGATTTTTGACAAACCACAGGGACAAAAACAGTAATTAACTCTATATTTTTTATTTGTTATGTAGCTTTTAAAAAAGTAATGATTTTTTATTATTTTTATTAATATTTTCAAAATTCATTTTTATTGTTAAAATAGATAAAGAAATAAAATGTAAAACTATTTATTCATTGGGGTAATGGGTAATGAAGAAAGGGGGTTGAAATAAGTAGCGATGATAAAAATATTCGAGCCTGACGGGTATACTTGAAATCCGACACAAATGGGACGGGTATACCCAATACCCGATGGGTATTGGGTCGGGTATGAGATTAGTTTTAAAATTTTTTACGGGTATGGGATTAGGTGATACCCGACCCGATTACCCGAAACCACCTACCCGTTTACCTGAACTATATACCCGATTTTTATAATTTATATTTTTTTATTAACTCTTGTCTATTGGTGATTTATTTTAGTATGTTCATAATATGAAAAAAAAAACAATTTTCTTTTAGTAGATGGATTTGATAGTAGTATTTATATTTTTTTATTAATTCATGATAAAACTTATATGTATGTAATGTACATTTTTATAGTTGTATAAATAAAATTATATGATGATTATAATAGTAAAAAATGTATTTAGAAATCCTAACGTATATCTTTTAACAAACTAATGGGTATACCTGATACCTGACGGGTATTGGGTCGGGTATGAGGCACAATTTTATAACCGGGTATGAATATGAGATTACCAATATCTGACCCGAACTCGACCTATGGCCATCCCTTAAAATAAGCATGAACCACTAAACACTTTTTTGACTTAAAATGAGTATGTTGACATAGACACCACATAACGAAAAATGTCCCAAATAGATATGAACCAATACAAATGATCTAAAAGCCAATGAATATTATTTCTCTTTTTTTGCTTTAATTATTTTTAATTTGTTATTATTTATGACCTTGTCACGGCCTTAATTTTAACCACTGAATGTTTGATCAAAGAATCAAACACACTGAGCATACTTCTCACACAAATTCTACTTTATTCATATATAGATATTTATTGGTAGTATCAAATACAAATAGAATTAACGTATAAATTAAAAGAAAAGAAATAAGAACACGATGGGAAAATAAAAAATAACAATAACTTTATGTTGAGGCGGTTTATGTACTAGTGTCTAGAGTAATTATATATAAAGTGGTAACATGTAAGAGTAATATGCATCTTTATTTAGTAGTTCTCATTTGAACTTCTTACAAAGAGTTTGTTTTATATATTTGTGCAATATTTTCAAAGTAGAGTAATTAATTTCTTAACCAGAATAAATATTTTTATATAATTATAAAACCAACGTATTTATGTAACTATATTTTGATCCAATTCGTTAACATAGTAGAGTAGTTACTCTATATATATAATTACTCTAGAATAATTACATAAGTATTGTTTATATATATAGATATATATATATATATATATATATATATATTCTGATTTAACTCAAACATGTAACTAGAGTAATTATTCTTGAATAGTGCAATGTATGGAAAACTGTGATGGATGTAATTACAATTATATCACTGTTATATTTTGTTCCTTTACTTTGCACGTTTAGTATATCAATGTAATTTATACCAGAATCTAACCTTATATATATATATTGTATATATATATATATATATACATGCTTTGAGCGCAAGGTTGTTAGGCAACTTGTTGGTTTCAAGAATGGCGCACCTTTTCACATTGCGCGCAAGGTTATTCTTGTAGTATGTTGTTGAGGGTATGGTCCTTTGCGCAGACGCAAGGTTTTTGGGACCATACCCCTCCAAGAATCTAACCCTATATATTTATACACACATGCTTTGAGCGGTGAAGGAATAATAAGGAGTTTTTCTTTGCCTTTATAAATTTGTAAAAATATTTGTTGTAGTTAGTAATGGGTACAATTATTTAAAGGTTACAACTGTCGGAAAATAGGATTTATATTAATTAAACCCAATATTTTTGCTCAACAGTTTTATTAGTGAAAAAGAGTGCGATTCGAAAGAAACTAGGATATAAAAAATGAAGAATAGAAATAAATGATTCCAAATTTGGTGTAAGAAGACTCATATATAAAAGTCTTTGGTCTTCGTTGATGCTCCAAGCCTTTATTGTGTCACAAGGACCCAAGCCACTTGCCTCAAATACCCATAAGTCTTTTAAGTCTTTGGTCATCATAAGGACCCCAAACCTTTACTCTCACAAGGACCCCAAGCCACTTGCCTCGTATATAATAGTAACAGCAATACTAATAATAATAATAATAACAATATAAAACAAGACTGTGGACCATTGTTCACAGGGTACCCTTGATGCGGAACTTATCAACGGATGGGCAAACCCATGAATGCCGAATTGCCGTATCTTGTCGTTTGTGGTGGAGCTGGCGGTATGGACAAACGACGAGCGGGGTGGGTAAGTAAGGATGTTTGTTTTTCCCATTTTAGATAAACCACAAAATTAATCAACCAATTTATAAGTAAACAAGTTGAAATGCGGTTACGTTAAGCGTCTATCCCACAATATTATTAAATCATCAATGCACAACGTATAAATGTTTTATGTGGTTCTTGCAGTTCTCAACATAAAATTGATTCTAAATAGAGCACGTCTCTTGGTTTTATTCTAAATAGAGCGTGTACCTTCGTTTAGACGTGATCTGATCACCAACATCGTCTCGTTGCGCTGCCACTGTTCATATATGACTGGAGCTTCGAAGTTGAACCACATATCTGAAATTACTCTAATATAATTATATAAGTAATGTTTATATATTCTGATTTAACTCAAACATGTAACTAGAGTAATTATTCTTGAATAATGCGACGTATGGAAAAATGTGATGGATGTGATTACAATTATATCACTGTTATATTTTGTTTCCTTTATTTTGCACGTTTAGTGTATCAATGTAATTTATATCAGAATTGAAGAAACACTGGTCTGAACCGAGAGATATCCGGAGATATCTTAGTTACAACCAACTTTTTCTGCATAAAAGGTTGCCTCTCGTTCGTTCTTCTTGGTGATCTCACTCTGGGCTAATCTGCAAAACTAGCAACGCAGGGCGCCTCGTCACGGGAAAAGGAGGGTTTTTTCCGTGACCACACTCCGGCGTGAGAATAAGTATTTGGTATTGCAAGGTAATAGCAAGTAAGTAGTGAGTAAACTCGTATGTGAACAGATTGTAGATGTAGATCGTTTACCTTGTGGTCCGATACTCATTTTATAGCCGAAAATAAGTGGGTTTAGGAGATGGGCTGATGGGCCTTGGGCCCGACCCAGACGACCAGGGATATCCGTTCTATCCCTCTGCAGCGATCATTAAATGATCTCTGGCAGGATGTGTGCTTTGTCGGATGTTGAATGGTGCCACGTGTAAAGGCAGATGTCCCTAATGTTAGACCTGTCATTAGCCGAAAGTGGCGAATGTGTGACAGTCACTGGCGTGAGTATGGTTGGTGCACAGTCTGGCCTCTGCATTACTTTCATGCGATGCACTCTGACACAACCTGCCGAGCGAACATTGGGTCACAACTCTGCCACTTTGTACCCTTGCGTATAGTCAACGCCTCTCTGCGCTTTTCCCTTCCGCGAGGCTTTCAGTGCTTTCTGGCCAGCGAAGAGTTGTAGGGATTAAGTCCTTTTGTTCCCAAGACCATGAGTTGCTCTCATGTTTGTCTTGTCCTCCGCAAGGTTTGGGACTTCGCGGCTAAAGGGTTGTTTGGTCCGCGCTGGGTCGAGTGGCCTGCACGTCTAAGTCTAACTTGCCGTTATGTCAAGTACACAAGGTTCGTTGTATGACTTATATTTCCAGGTCTAACTTGCCGTTGCGCAGAGTGCGCAAGACTCGTTGTGTAACCAGCATGTGTTGGTCTAACTTGCCGTTGCGCACTCCGTTGCGCTGAGTGCGCAAGGCTCGTTGTATGACCTGCATGTATTGAGGATGCATTACCGTTGCGTATTGCGCGCAAGGTTGTTAGGCAACCTGTTGGTTTCAAGAATGGCGCACCTTTGCACATGACACGTAAGCTTATTCTTGTAGTATGTTGTTGAGGGTATGGTCCCTTGCGCAGAGTTTTTGGGGCCATAGCCCTCCAAAAATCTAACCTTTTATAGATATATACAACACATGCTTTGAGGGGTGAAGGAATAATAAGGAGATTTTCTTTGCCTTTATAAATTTGTAAAAATATTTGTTGTAGTTAGTAATGGGTACAATTATTTAAAGGTTACAACTGTCGGAAAATAGGATTTATATTAATCAAACACAATATTTTTGCTCAACAGTTTTATTAGTGAAAAAGAGTGCGATTCGAAAGAAACTAGGATATAAAAAATGAAGAATAGAAATAAATGATTCCAAATTTGGTGTAAGAAGACTCATATATAAAAGTCTTTGGTCTTCGTTAATACTCCAAGCCTTTATTGTGGCACAAGGACTCAAGCCACTTGCCTCAAATACCCATAAGTCTTTTAAGTCTCTCACAAGGACCCCAAGCCACTTGCCTCGTATATAATAGTAATAGTAGTGTAACGCTCCGTGTTTCTATACTTTCTATATTTGGAAACCTTGTACCGTACTTCTATTTTCTGTTTGTATTCGTCTTTTGTTGTAAACCGAGACTTGGATCGTAATGAGAAACTCGTATTTTATTCATGTTGTGTTAATCATAATCTTGTTACACTTGTACTTGTTCATACTTTAAACATGTAAACGTATTCGTGGTACTCTCAATCGTAAACGTGTGATAACTTGCAAACATGGTATGTATGCGTAACCGAGACTTAAACGTGAAACTTGTAATCGTTAAACTAAATTCGTTACGAAAATATAATTACCTATTCATTTATTAAGTTAATTAATCAAATTAATTAATTAAATTAGTTAATAAAATTAATTAATTTCTTTTTACAAAAAAAATTAAAATGCTATTTAGTTTTATATATATATATATATATATATATATATATATATATATTAACATTTAGTTTTTAGATGTTAATATATACACTTTTTTAATAAGTCCAAGGTTTAAAGTGTAATTATTGGATTCTCAAACTATAGGGGCTATTCTTGTCATTTATGAAACCTGATTTAATGATTTTTAAATGAAAAAAAATAAATCAACAAAACCGGATCCGCACCTCAAACCCGGGACCCCCGGTTCAACAAACAACAACACAGCCACTCCACCAGCGAGCCACTTGTGTTAGAACCCGGAAACACAAAGCTGTTAAGCTTTGTTTCCGGGTAAGGCTAGTCGCAAAGGGGGGCGGACAGCAGCCCTTTTGGGCGGTTTTTTTGTATTTTTTTTTTGTGTTTTGAGCCTTTAATACTCACTAAAACCCCACCTAACTAACCCTAATCCTTCCCCTATAAAACCCACATCTAATCCAAGCACTTTTACACTTTAATCTCCCTCAAATCTCTCTCAAAACCTTCCAAATCAGCTGCAAAATTACAAGTTCGAGCAGAATTACTCATCTTCACTAAAGTGAGTGTAACTCACTCATTTTTAACGAAATCACTCCATTCTTTTTCCTACTTGCTTGGATAAACTTTGGGTTAAATTCCTAGGGTTCTCCATGGAGAATTCCACAAGCTTTCTGTTTTGTCTAAACTTTTATCAAACTTGTGTTTTAACTTCAACAAACTTGTGTTCTTGTGCTTACAATCAATCTTATGATTAGTAAAGCCTAACCAAGCTTGTTAACATGAACTAAGGGCTGTTTTAACACCCTAAACTTTCTGTTTTTGAAGAGCATTAAGCTCACAAGTGATGCAAGCTATTATGCTTGTTCATGTGTGTCCACAAGGAAGCTTGGGCTATCCTAACTTGAGACCACACATCACTTGATTATTTTCATCAAGATCCCAAACTAGTTTGCTAGACCTAAAGTGTCTCAACCCCACAAAGCCGTTGACGATTGTCCTCGTGTGCTCGTCGGGTTGTTGAATACTTGGCTACTTGGTATCTAGATGATACCTTATCATTCTTGTCTTTACATTCTTGTATAGTATATAGTTCTTGTACCCTCCTTGTTACCAATGGTAACTTGTGTAGTGGTGAGCATAATCCGAGGTTCAAAGTGGATGGTTTAACCTCCCACCTCATACTTGACATACATGACACTAGAGGTTACAAAGTGGATGGTTCATCCTCCCACCTCCTACATGATTATAATGATATATATGTAACTATATTATAATTCTAAAACTGAAACCTTGATAATGAACTTATAATCACCTATCAAGTTACTAAGTTTAACACTAAATTATGTAATTCCTTGTCACGATTCTAATAGGTCCCGAACCTATGAAATCACATCCAACTCGTAAGAGTTACTATAGTGTCAAGAACGAGTGTTACATCTTAGTGAATACTTTCATATCATAATACTTTATCAAACTTATTTTTAATCATGCTCGAATACTCCTAATCCCCCGTTGAAACTCTATACTCATACGCCTCGTTTCCTCTTGTAGGATAATTCGGCGTCATCCTCGAACCAACGTCTTCACGGATTGTCAAGTGTAGAAAAGACTTAGTAAAACCGTGAGTACACTCGACCCACTTTTGTTTATAACACTTTTCGGGTGTAACATGTTTCCATATACAAAATCACGAACACTTAAACTTTATGAAACACACAAACGATCCCATATACATGAAAACTTGAATCTTATGCTTGATGCTTGTCTTGGTTATTCGTTATGCTATGCTTTAGTCATTAACTATTTTTAGCCTTTGTTTGACATGCTTAGCGCTATAGGAATTCACACATCCACCTCCATCGTGTTATTTGTGAGGTCATGTTAAAACATCGTGATTGCGTTAAGGGTTTGATTATTAGTATTGCATGCCTTGATATTGCTCTTGTATAGATTTGGTTGCCATGAGGATTGTTTAAACTTATTTGTATACGTATGCTATGCCTAAACTTGTGTACTCGCCTTTGCTTTCGCATTTGACATTATTTTAAAACATGTTATAGGTTGAAGGAGATGATGCTATGAAAACAATATAGCAAGGACTAGATACACACAAATTATTTGACATTATTTTAAAACATGTTACAGGTTGAAGGAGATGATGCTATGAAAACAATATAGCAAGGACTAGATACACACAAATTAGACGTTAGGTTTAATGTCGATGTATCAATCTTGTTATGACTTTGCAAATGTTATGTTGTTTCTTTATTTTGTTACATTGATGTATTTGACAATTCTTATGAAATGAAATATGGTTTAATTAATTATTGTCACTTATTTATGTTGTGAGCAATGAGCAATTTCGTTTTCGTCACATCCCGATGTTTCCGCCATCGGTTGGGGTGTGACAAGTAGTAACAACAACAATAATATAAAACAAGACTGTGGACCATTGTTCACAGGGTACCCTTGATGCAAAACTTATCAATGGATGGGCAAACCCATGAATGTCGAATTGTCGTATCTTGTCGTTTGTGGAGGAGCTGGCGATATGGACACACCACGGGCGGGGTGGGTAAATAAGGATGTTTGCTTGTCCCATTTTAGATAAACCATAAAATTAATCAACCAATTTATAAGTAAACGTTAAGCGCCTATTCCACAATCTTATTAAATCATCAATGCACAACGTATAAATGTTTTATGTGGTTCTTGCAATTCTCAACATAAAATTGATTCTAAATAGAGCGCGTCTCTTGGTTTTATTCTAAATAGAGCGTGTACCTTCGTTTAGACGTGATATAGTCACCAACATCATCTCGTTGTGCCGCCACCGTTCACCGTTCAACTATGACTGGAGCTTCGAAGTTGAACCACACATCTGAAAGCTTCAAAAAAGAATACAAATCTAAAAGCTGATGAGTAAACGATGGCAGAAAGGCTGTGGTGGTGTTTGTTAGTGTCAAAATACATGGATTTAAAGAACAAACTTTATTATCGCTGATAACAAACACTGCGAATTGAAAGAACAAAGAACTTTACAACTCTCAGACTCTCCTCACACACAGATCATCAGTTAGATGATCTGCACTACTCTTTAATAGTAAACCAAAACTCACACACAAGATCTTGCAAAAACAACGAAGAAACGATCTAAAGAGCAAACCCTAGGAGAGAGAACAAAGAAAACTCTAACAACTTTTATTAGTTTAATAATGCGATGACTAATGTAAGTATAAGGACGTTTATATAGAGCCCAACATCCAGAACTTTAACACTGCTCCATCTCAATACGCCACATACAGCAACAGCCTAATAAGCTTCATCAGCAACAAGCCTAACAATAAGCCTGAGCAACGATGTAAGCGCAATACATGTAAAAATAATATATCAGTAACATAGGTGTAATAAAACTAAAGTAAAAAGTGAAGTAATAAAAGTGTGATATAAAAGTAATAAAAGCGTATTATTTTTTTAACACCCCCACACTTTTATTACTAAACACATCAACCAACCATGTTAAGCCAATTACATACTAGATTATATGGAGTAATCAACAATCCTTCAGTAAAAATATCAGCGACTTGATTCTCTGTATTGATACCCACAGTTTCAATACTACCATTTTGAATTTTTTTTCTCTTAAAAAGAAAAGATCTAACTCAAAATGTTTAGTTCTATCATGAAAAACCGGATTTGCAGCAATAGAAGCTGCCGCTGTATTGTCACAATACAATTGTACAGGTAAACGTACCCAAACATTAAGTTCCCCAAGCAAATTAATAAGCCATAAAACCTCACATGTTGCAGTACACATTGCTCGATACTCAGCTTCGGCTGTAGAACGAGATATTGTGGACTGCTTTTTTACTTTTCCAAGTAATTAAAGACTCTCCTAAAAACACAATACCCAGTCACCGACTTCCTAGAAACCAAACATTTTGCCCAGACAAGTCCGAGTCTGCATTTGCAGTTAACTCAAAAGCAAGACTTTTCTTGAGGATAATTCCTTTTCCGGGAGACCCCTTAAGATATCTCAACACCCTCATGGCCAAAAGAAAACGGGCCTTAGTTAGTTTATGCATAAACTGACTCAAAACATGAACTGAATACGTAATATCGGGCCTAGTATGAGAAATATATTAACTTTCCTACCAAATTTTGATAACCAATAACATTTATTAAATTCTCACTTTTTTTTTTCACATAAGGCTGTGACAACTTAGTTTGGTTCAATAGGATTATTGACATGTTACCTGTCATTCCATATTCAGCAAGTAACTCAAGGCAGTATTTTCTTTGATACAGACAAAGACCATCACCAACGTTAGGAACTTCAATGCCCAAAAAATACTTAAGGATACCTAAGTCATAATTAAAAACTTGGATTGAACAAACTGTTTAACATGCAACATTTCTTGTTCATTATTCCCTGTGATGACTATATCATCTACATAAACCAGCAAAACAACAAACACAGAACTAGAAGATAAAACAAGCATAGAATGATCACATTTACTTTGAGTAAAACCTAACTCAAACAAAACACATTCTAGAGGCTTGTTTCAGCCATATAAAGATTTGTTCAATTTTCAAACCCTTGTGTCATCTTTTGAAAAATAACCTTCTGGTAATTTCATATACACATCTTCAACTAAGTCACCATATAAAAAGACATTATTAATGTCAAGCTAATAAATAGACCAATCATTTTTAACAACAAGGGCCAAAACACACCGAACAATAATCATTTTGACAACAGGAGAGAAGGTTTCATCAAAATCTATGCATTCTCTCTGACTATACCCTTTAGCATCTAATCGTGCCTTATACCTTTCTATTTGACCATTAGACTTATATTTTATTTTGTATACCCACTTACAACCAATTGGTTTTCTCTCAGCAGGTAAATCAACTAAATCCCACGTTTTGTTCCTATTTAGTGCTTCAATTTCATCATTCATAGCATTAACCTAGTTAGGATCATTACAATCTTCAAAGAAAAACTTAGGTTCAATTGATTTATTCAAACCAGAAACAAAACAAAAATTATCATGTGACAGATTGGAGTACTTAACCACTCTTTCTGAGCTATTTTTAACTTTCCCTTCTACCACATAATCATTTAGACTCTTAGGTAGCACAGAAGACCTAGTTAACCTTCTAACACTAACAAGAACATATGGTATACTAATTCCCTCAGACAGGTTATCAACTTCAAAATCTAATTGCTCATGCCCAACCTTATCTGGTTCAGGTTTAGACCTATCAGGTTGTTGATTTTCAGCCATTCCTATAGTGGCCTCAGAAACCTTACCAGATTACTGAGGCCCATGACCCCACTAGAATCTTTAGTGTGATCAACCCCCTTCTAATCATTGGGTTCACCTATACCCTTAGAGTAATTAACCACTAACGATTGGAGTAATTAACCACTCTTTCTAAGCTATTCTTAACTTTCCCTTCTACCACATAATCATTTAGACTCTTAGGTAGCACATAAGACCTAGTTAACCTTCTAACACTAACAAGAACATATGGTATACTGATTTCCTCAGACAGGTTATCAACTTCAACATCTAATTGCTCATGCCCAGCCTTATATAGTTCAGGTTCAGACCTATGAGGTTGTTGATTTTCAGCCATTCCTATAGTAGCCTCAGAAACCTTAACAGATTACTGAGGCCCATGACCACTAGAATCTTTAGTGTGATCAACCCCCTTCTAATCATTGGGTTCACCTATACCCTTAGCGTATACATATTCACCTTGTTCATACAAGTCAAAAAAGGTTAATGTATTTATGTTTTCAGGTAAACCAACATCAAAGGAATTTAAACTTTTATTTTCTTTAAAAGGAAATATTGTTTCATAAAACCTAACATTCTCGGAATAAAAAAACATTTTTCTGATCCAAGTTCCAAAGTTTATACCCTTTTTTCTCATCCAAGTATCCAATAAAAACACATTTATTAGCATGACTTAAAAATTTATCCGTATTATTAAGTACAATACTAAAACAAAGTGACCCAAACACTCTAAGGTGATCTAAAAAGGGTTTAAAACCATATACGAGTCTTACCATTAAGAATAGACGAAGGAGTCCTGTTAATTAAATACGCAACAACTAGAACACAGTCAGACCAGAATTTCAAAGGAACATTTCTTTGGAATAACAAAGCTCTAGCTACATTTAACAAATGCCTGTGTTTCTTCTCAACAATGCCATTTTGTTGAGGGGTATACACACATGTGGTTTGATGAACTATTCCCTTTTTAACAAGAAAATCTTTTAACATAAGATTAGTAAATTCGGTCCATTATCAGTTCTAATAATTTTTACAAATTTCTCAAACTGTGGTTTAACCAACTCAATAAATTGTTTAATATTTTCGAACACTTCATCTTTGTATATTAACAAATAAACCCAAGTAGACCTAGTATAATCATCAACAATATTAAGAAAGTACTTGTAACTTTCTCTACGTTTAACCCTATAAGGACACCAGACATCCATATAAATAAGATCACCTAAATTTCTTGTTTTATGATCACTTAATGGAAAAGGATCACGATGTTGTTTAGATTTGTGACAAACTTCACAAGGTATATTGTTATCAAACTGTTTTAATTTCAAACATTTCTTAAAACCTTTAAAACAATTTCAAATGGATGTCCAAGTCTAGCATGCCATAAACTAGTCAAATCAATACTATTGCAACTAAAACAAGTATACACAGATGACTCACCACAAAAATACAAACCATCATGTTGACTACCAGTCACCAGGACTTTCTTTGTTAACGAATCCCGGAGATAATATGTACTTTCATCAAGCAACATAAAAACCTTACTATCCTTAGCAAGTTTATACATAGAAATAAAGTTCACACTGCAATCTGGTACTGTAAACACATCATAAAGAGTGATCCTATCAATCAGTTTAATATCCCTTATTTTTGTAACCAATGCACTTGTTCTATTTGGATGATTAACCTTAACATTATATACAGAAATATCTAACTGATTAATCAAACATTTATCACTCATTACCATATGTTGATTAGCACCAGAATCACAGATCCAACTCATATGTTTTAAAGAACCTTCTAAGCTTGTAAAACCATACATGGTTTTAACTGTATTAGCATAACAAGTCAAATTAGACCACCTACCTGAAATATTACAGCTAACAGAACCTTCATCAAACTCTCGATTCCGTAAACTCAACAACTTTGACACCTGATCAGCAGTCAAACTCGTCACAATATGTTTATCACTTTCAGATGAATCACTAACCACATTATTACTAACAACCTATTTTTCCTATATTAGGTTTATTCTTCATCCAGGGAGGATACCCAATTATTTCAAAACATTTGTCAACATTATGTCCTACTTTATTACAGTGAGAACATTTCAAATTCTGATTTAGATTCTTACTAATTTTCTTTAGACTAAAGAGTTAGCTTTAGCAAAAAAACTAATGTTTTGTTCTTTAGACATACTAACATTTGAAGTTCTGTGAGATTCTTCCATGGAAAAATAGAAAAAGCCTCTTTCACGCTAACCAAAGGATCCTTGATTAACATGTTTGTCCTAACACATTGATACACATTATTAAGACCCAAAAACTGCATCAATTTGATCAAATGACTAAAATAATTATACTGTTTAGAAGCATTACACGTACAAGCAGGTATTTGTAAGATTTGATCAAATTGTTTCCACATAATGTTTAACTTGTGATAATACTCAACCACAAACAAACCATTTTGAGAAAATGAGTTATTTTTTTGATATAAATCAAAAACTACAGACATATCAACCTTATCATATGTTTCTTTTAGTTCTATCCAAACTTCAGATGCAGTTTTTGAATAAACATGACCAAGATATAACTCCTCTGAGACTGAGTTTAGAATCCAAGTTAAAACCACATAATTATATCTATCCCACTGAGCAGCCAATATATCATTAGTTTCAAGTTTAGCCATAGAACCATCAATAAATCCAAGTTTATTTTAACCCTTAAAGCAAGTGTCATAGCATTAGCCCAAACCGTGTAGTTTTCTATTCCTTTAAGCTTTATACTAATCACACTTAGATTTGCAGAATCACTTGGATGTAAATACAATGGATTATCAGGTTCTAGCTTACTAATCAGAGTTTCACCAAACACATTAATAAAATCAGCCATATTAACCTGATTAAAGAAACAAAACAAGTTAAACAATCAAACCAATCAAACAAAAAACTTAAACAGGATCAATATGCCAGGGACCAGATGGTAAGTTCATCACTCTAAAGGTGCTTACCCAAGCCTTTGCATAAATACTGTGACATAGACACAAATGTAAGAACGAAAAAAACAAATCGTACAAATATGTATCAAAGATATCACCACAAACACAATATGCATCAGAGTGAACCCTCTCTGTGTCCCAACAACAACCGACCCGACCAGTCCGGAAAATGTATTGCCTTAAGGTTTGAAGCACCTGCGACAAGAGATGATTGAGACTTTTTGGACCGTAAATTGTTGAATTTTCTGCCAAGCAAGTATTGCCTCCACTTTTTAATGGCTTCTCTAACGATGTACAATTCACGAACATACACCAATGCAACCTGTATCCTTGGGCACATTTTTTTCTTAAAAATGCAATAGGGCAGTCTGCTTGATATAGAACCGCCCCAATAGCCATGTTAGAAGTATATGTTGTAACATTAAAATGGTTGAGAAAAAATGGGAAGCGTAAGTGTCACCAAGGAAACCGTAGCTGACTTCAAGGCTGTGAAAGTCGCCTCACCTTTGGTGGACCATTTGAATGAAGGTTGCTTAAGGAAATCCATTAACGAGGATGTAATTTGAGCGAAACTGTGAACGAAGTGGCGATAATAACCATTTAATCGCAAAAAAAAACCGGTAAGGTTCTGAGTCAACTGGAATCGGCCACGCTTGAATGGCGGTGAGTTTATCCGGATTTGCTTCCATACCTTTCGCCAAAATTATGTGACCTAAATAATCAATGGGGGAAACTATAAAGGTACATTTTGAAGCCCTTGCAAAAAATCGGTGTTGAGACATTGTCTCAAACACTTGTTGCAAGTGATAATAGTGTTCCTGATTGGATTGATTATAAATTAGGATGTCATCTAAAAACACAAGTACATACCGCCATAATGCAAAAGGTGTTCATTGTAGCTTGGAAGGTGGATGGAGCGTTCGTTAAGATGTACGACACAACAAGAAATTCATAATGTGCCCCCTCAACAGTTTGAAAGGTCGTTTTATGCGTATCCTCAATCGCCACTCTGATAACCCGTTGTGAGATAGATTTTTGAAAATATCACCGCTCCGTGTAATTAATCAAGAAGTTCATCTACAGTCGAAACGGAAAAACGATCTTTGATTGTGATAGCGTTGAGTGCATGGAAATCTACACAGTAGCGCAATGAACCATCTTTTATTCGTACTAAAAGAACCGATGACAAAAAAGGCTTTGGCTGGGCCATCACGTAGCATCATATCTCGGCTATGAGGGTGGGCATAATTTGTGTTTGGTGATGAGGGTCTCCGTAAGGTTAGAAATTGATCGGTTTGGATATGGATAGGTGGGAATATGATGGTTCCGTAAGTAGGCTATACTCCAAGAATTTAGAGAAGAAGAACAAGGTCAATAATGGGCACACTCTTTGTTGAAGTTTCTAAATTGGTGAAATACTTGGCTAACAAGTTTATCTAAGAACTTACAGATTCATTAATTATAAATTCTCCCTTCAAGTTGTATGATAACCATGCACCTTAGATTACGGTCTCATTCAAAACCAGTAAAAATCTTAAGTACAATTATAAAATAGCCACATAATAATACATGGTATATAAAAGGTTACGTGCATGTAACATTAAAAAAGTGTGTATTTATAGAAAGACAAGTCAAACTAAGTTATGTTTTGGTGTCATTATCGTTTTTATAATATATGTGTTATGTAGTCGTGTATTATACGGGTTGAACAATAGAAGTTATATAAGTCATAACTGTAACATTCATGTAAAACGGGTTTTCAGAACCCGATTCGTTCTAAAAATCAAGTATTAAAAAAAATCGTTGCGTATTTATTAGTGTTATTTAATAATTCATAATTAATAAATCTTGCATAATTAAAATTAATAATCAATAAATAAAGTAATTAAAACCCTAAAATGATAAAATAAAAATAAAAGAGAGTAACCGGGAATCGAACCCGAGTCACTCACAAAGAACACACATCAAAACACCACTAGACCACACACACCACTTGTGTTCATGAGCGAAACAAATAAAGCTTATACACTTCTGGAAACAAGAAAAACCTGCAAGATCGCGACTGTAACCGCCAATTTGATTCAAAAGATGATTAACTTAAAATTGCTTCGCAATAAATTGAGTATAATCGATGTTATAATATGCAATCAAGACCCAATTCAATTTTTAACCGTTTTGTCAAATCATTGACTTTGATTTTGAATCCGAAACTGAAAACCAAACTTGATTTGGTGTCATCTATAAATACCACTAAGTAATCACGTCAAACTCGTTCATTCTTCCAAAACAACACTCTAGTAAACTCTCAATCATCATCTTCTGTGAATGTGTTGCATCTGAATTCTCGCCGGAAATCGCTTTTGACGACGGAATCTAGTCGGAAAAGACAAGGTCGCAAGTCTCTGGTATAACACTGTTCAATCTTTCTTTTAATATCTTTCAAAACCCTATTCAACAAGTGTTTAAATCAAACACAGTCGGGTATGTGATCTGGGTTTAAAACATGAAGAAGATGATGTTCTTATAATTTATAAATATAATTAAATTCAAAGATATAACCGGGTTAGACATACAGTTCAGTGGTAGACTGTGTGCAACACAAACACAGTTGCTAGGGTTCGAGCCTTACATACGCGGCCGGGTTCTTACTTTGTCCCAAACGTTTTTAAGAATTATATATACTAACCCTCAGTTAGTGTATAAAACTAATATAAATCCTAGTTTTTCCGGGTTAGCCACACAGCCCAGTTGGTAGGGCTGTGTGCAACGTACCGTGGGGGCGCGAGTTCGATACGGCTCAGTGACCGGTTTTACAAATATATAAAGTCTTTTTAAATTAAAACTAAAATATAATTTGGTCTAGTTAGTATATATAATTAATTAAAATCAAGATTATTTCGGGTTAGACACGTAGTTTAGTTGGTAGAGCTGCGTGCACGTATACGGGAGGTCACGAGTTCGAACCTCACATGATGCCAATAATTAACCAGTTGAACCGGCCGTTGACCAGTCAACGATTAGGAAAAGGGTAATTTTTTAAATTAAAATCCTTTTTATTTTAGTTAAAAATGCCTCAAAATAAAGTTTTTAAGCTTTTAAAATTGGTATTAATTACTTCAAATAACCTAAAAATCTAATAAAAAGCATAAATTAAAAATATTAATTTTTACTAGAATTTATTTATGTATCGAATTATCGCGCTATTATTTTAGGTTAGTTTTCCTTCATCGGTTAAATTTCAAACTCGTGCGCGATCGTCTTCAATTAAAGAAACGCACCCACTGTTAGTGAATTCTTACAAATTCCCCTTTTTATTCATGTTTTGGGGTGTATCATGTATCGGTTCATATATTTCGTTTATTCAAACACTTGTGCTATAACCATTATATGATCTAACGTATGATGTAAATGTTATTTGTTGTATTGTATGTTTACATTTTTGTCAGTTGCGTGCAATCATTCACATTAGGCCCATCAGTTCCTCATTGAAGACGAGTTAAGCATCAAGTGCCTCATTAGATCGGGTCCGTTTGATTGAGCCTTAATCTCATTGTTCATCATTTGTCATGCTTGTGTGTATATTGATTGATAATATGTGGTTTGTGGTTAGATTTACATATGTGTTTACTCATATTTGGTTTATGCACATTTTTATTTAAATAACCAATATAACTAATTTGTTCAAATGTTTAAATAAGATTCACTCGCCAACTTTTGTTGACCCAAAACCCTATTTTTACACATGATACAGGTGGACAGCTTGAAGCAAGGAACATAGGAAATTGCCTTAGAAGAAAAATAAAGAAGTCATGAATGCTGTGTTTAAAACATATTGTGTTTGTATGTATACGTGATTGTTGTAATTTATCATTTTAAATTGGAAATAATAAATATGAAACTTTATAGTAAATGCCATGAGCTTTGATGAAAACCCAATCATGCCCCGACTACCATTTCCGCTACGGGTTAGGGTGTGACAATAACTCTGTAAATAAACAAATAGATTAAATTATATATTACATCAAATAACGCTAAATATTTGAAGTGTTAGCGTTGTTTTACTTATTCTAACACCCTAATTAAGTTGTAATTTGACACCAAACAACATATGAAACTGGGAAATCTCCTAAAGTCAGTGAGCAAAGAAAACCTATCAAACATATAACAATCAATGACACCTAAGAAGCAGAATATAACAGCAACAAGTCCAAGTGTAACCATGGCTGTTGCGTAGAGATTATGTTATGAAAATAATTACGTGAAATGGAATAATCAGAACTCACTTAAATAAAATAAGAAACATTAAGGTTCGTTGGATCAATTATGTTTTCTTAAATTCTTTTACACTATTCAAATGATTCCCTACTTGTTTTCCCAGCCACCAATAATTCTGAACTTACAATCATGAAGCAAAAGTATCACATAATTAGCGACTAAAATTAATTTCATGTTATACTACGTAAAACTTTAGAAGTTTATTAAAATAAAAATAATCTAAAGACATGTTGATAATTATACATTGTTGGATCTTCTTAAACATGTTTTCGGTCCAAATTTTAAGTAAAACTAACCAGAAACTTCACTTGAAATTTCAATGAACCAAAAAAATAGCTTTGCTATATTTTCTTGAAACAAACAAAAAACTAGAAAAATGATTGTTTATCATAGTTTTTTAAATATGTGGATTCGCAGGGGCGGACCTACCTTAATAGAAGGGGTAGCCTCCGCTACCCCTTGGCGCTCCGGCGGTAGTGTAAATTTTGGAAAAATTTGACCTTTTTTCGATTTCGTTACCTTTTTTTTAAA
Source organism: Scalesia atractyloides (assembly GCA_947069175.1). Classification (NCBI taxonomy): domain Eukaryota; kingdom Viridiplantae; phylum Streptophyta; class Magnoliopsida; order Asterales; family Asteraceae; genus Scalesia; species Scalesia atractyloides. Next base: position 89,406,598 of record CAMTDV010000001.1, read on the forward strand.
ACGTTACCCCTTTGAAAATTTTCTAGATCCGCCACTGTGGATGAGATTAGAAGCCGTGCATTTTGACAATACGTAGTATAACTACACATTCAAACTAAAACTACACATTCAAACTAATTTGAACATTAAAATAAATATCCAAAAAATAACAATTAAAACTAAACATTAAAAAATAATTAATAAAGATGAACATATATGTAAATTTTATGTAAATTTGGTAGATTGAAAATTTGAAATGAATGACTGAGAGAAAAAAAATGAGAGTAATTTATGGAACATAATTAATTTATATGTTTCTTTGGAACATATACATTTGAGCAGTAAAGATATATTCTATATGAATGGCATATATTATAGAAATCAATACAAATATAGATAACATAATCCACTATTTAATAGAAAATGTTTAAATACATATTCTCCTAAAAATAAAAAGTTATAGAATGGGTATCAAACAAACATCGACTCAACTAATTCTAACGGCATTAAAACCGTCTTGTCGAACTCTATGATTTTAAATTTTAGATTTTTGATTTTAGATTTTTAGCTTGTAGATTTTAGAATTTTTGTCTAAACTGTTTTTTACTCAGTATTGTGTTACATTTCCTAGCATTGTGTTATATTTTATGATTTATCGTGTTATATTTTATAATTAAACGTTCTTTGTTTCTTTCTCATTGAGACTTTATTGGATAGCTCTACCCTGATTTACTATGGTTAATTTGTTGTCACTACGAAGGACATATCACCATTGATTATTATATAGATGGACGGATTGAGTGGAGTTCCATTAAAAAAATATTTATTGTGGGCCATCTTCCATTCCAAGTCTTCTTGTTATTTTAACATCACTCGCTATTCGTTCTACATTTCCTTCTCTATACTTTATCTTTCCTAAACACTTGCAACGAAATTTCAAAGTTAGACTACCAAAGATGTGGGAGTTATTAACCATCTAATTTGAGGCCTTTTATCTTGATCGGAATATGATATATTCTACTACGTACATTTTAGCCTAACAATCAATCAATATGATAAAGTCACCTTAAAAATGGGCACCACCCCGGCGATTGTTCAGGGGCTGGTCTCTGTGGGGTACACGGGGCAACACCACTGGCTAGGGTCGTATTGCTCCTAATCATCGGTAGCAACTTTGTTTATCATATCAGTATTTTTTATTTTATTTTGTATTAAAGATTATTCATTGGAAATGCGTCAGATTTGTGATCAGTAGCAAAATAATAGCAATAAGGTTACTTCCGAAGGAGTTCATTTTCTACCAATATAATTGTTGGGGTTACGCTCAACTACCATACCTTGTTTAAAGCGTGTCGGAAGACTAATCAAAGTCGTTGGATGATATTGTTTAATGAAGATTCTTTTACTATTATTTCCATTTCCATACTAAACATTAACATTTACCTTTTTATGTTGTTGTACCATATTTTTTAAACTCTAATTAAAAAAAATATCATCTTTCAAATTTATCCCTTTTGTTTATTTTATACTTTTAACACAAAGTTTTTCATCCTTTTCAATTTAATCCACTTTTTTTATTTTCAACTTTGGCCCCCATAATTTTCACCTTTCGCAAGTTTTTTATTTTACGTTTCGTTCAAAATTTTGCAAGTTAACATGCCACAACATGCGTGTGGGGTTCAAAGTTTTTTCGTCTATTTTTTCCCGTTTGAGAAGTTCGTCGCAACGCACGGTTCCTAGATCGACTTATGTATTTTTCTATGTTTTACGTTTCAGCCTAAATTTTTCGCATTCACACACCGTAATGGGTGTGCGTGGTTCAACGATTTTACATCTGCTTTTCATTCGGTTTATTTTCTTCTTTTTTATTTATTTTGTTTTTACGAGTTTTCGACGTTAGTCGCTAGTAGTAGTGTAGCATTGGTGCTTTGCATGGTTTTACGCCCTCACCGTCGCAACGCGGGGGCCTTAATAATAGTTTTATGTTAATTATCAACTTCTGTTTCTAAAGAAGAGTCCTCAATTTAAGGAATCTTACGTATCATATTTTCCACCGTTGTAAGGGCGTTCAACTCATGGGAAGAGGTAAACTATTCACCATTCAATCATCTCTTACAATGTCAACTCCCTTTCTCACTTCCCTTATTTATTATGGTTAATAAATAAAACATATTTTAAACATAATAAAAGTACAATAAATTAAAAAAAGACATTACATTAAATTAAAATAATTAAAATTACATTTAATAAAATAAATTAAACTAAACAAAATTACTACACTTCGTCGAAATCTACCAATAGGTGGGGTAAATCTAGTCCCCCGAGATGCTTCACGAGATCATGTTTTAGTCTCCAATGCATATCTTCATCAATGAGCTCGTTTAACACAATGTCATCGAAAGCATGCTTGACTGGAGGATCTCGAATGTACCAATGCGATCACGTTTCCGTCGTCTTTTAAAATAATGTTATGTAATATAATGCACGTATATACTTTTTATACTTAATTTCGAATCCGAACTCTCTATAAACTCCATATACTCAAAAGCCTTCGTTCCCCCAATGTAAAGTAACTTTGGTGCTCAACTCTCATTAAATCGTCAACTCGTGTTTAATCGGAAAGCTTTGCAAAACCTTGAGTGTATATGACCCATTTTTACCTTTCTACACTTTTGGGTGCAACACTTTGATTTATTAAACTCACTCAATCACTCACAAACATGCTTGACACAAACAAACAATCCTTTAAACATGTTTAATACGTGATGCTTAAAACTCATACATGCTAAAATTTATACTTGCTCTATACTTTATCATTAACTTCGTACAAGCTTCCCTTAACATGTATAGCGCTATAGGATTAATGCCCGCCCGTATTCTTGAGGTCGTGTTAAATCAAACAAAACGGTCTTGTCGTTGCTATGACAAGATTACGCTAGCGGGAATCTTTGGGTTAACAAATAGGTGTTGCATGCTAGCTTATGTTATGTTATGCCTTTAGTAGACGTTATTGTCATGTGGATCTCGATAAACTTTTTTATACATATTCTAGTACACTAAAAACTTGTATGCTCGCTAATACTTTATGTGCTGACATATTTCTTTATTGCAGTATTGTGAGCATGACGTGTTGAAAAGAATCTAGTTGGAAGGACTAGAAACGCACCAAACTTTAATTCATGTTTATTAGTTTAGTCATGCGATACTTGTTTTACTTTGTTTCCAAATCATCTACTTGAAACATTAGCAATGAAATGAAAATTTACTTTTTAAATACTTGTCACATTTAGTCGTAATGAAGTCTCTTACAATCTATTTCGTCCCGCCCCAATGTTTCCGCCATCGGTTGGGGTGTGACAGATGTTTCTCCTTATGAGCTTGGTACAAAAGCGCCACGTCGTGGCTTGTTGGTTTACGTAAGAACTCGGGAGCGTATAAATTACATACAATTTCGCAGGAATATTCTAGACATTCAGGGGAAGTCCTTTCGGCCATATGTAAATACGCGTCGTTTCTCAGCGGGAGTGTTACGATTGCAAGTTGTATAATCGCCGAGGTAACTTTTTGCAACGATGTAAAACTCTTCTTCATTCTCGCATCTACGCCCTCTTGAAACCACCGATTATTCGCTTCCCCGTCGCTCACAATTTTTAAAAACAACCATTTTGACATACGAAACCTATGACGAAAATATCAGCATTGTATTTCCGCTCCGCGACAAAATAATCCGCCATAATAGTTTCGTGGCCTTTCTCACGATCACGATAAACATATCGTTTTCTACTAGATGTGACTGTGTCTTGTAGTTTGCCTTGCTCAATGTGATTTTGGAAAGAAAAAAAATAAGTTACTATCATTTGAAGCTAAATCGTCGTCACTGATATCGGGTGAAATAAACGATGGTATTTTATCTCCCATTTAAAATAATAGGGGTAGATATTAGTTTTGGAGAAATGAGAAAAAAAGTTTGGTAAGATTTTGGTATGAATTGTGTAAGATAAATGGTGAGAATTGTTGGGTTTAATTAAAGAAATATTGTAAATGATTTTTTTTTTAAATCGTCCAACGATCGCATCCACGTTAAAACAATTTCAACGGTCATATGGGAGGGGTGATTAATCATTGAAATCCTTCAAACCCCGCGGTGAGTTCGATGATAGCGGCAGTGTTCCCCCTAAAAACTTTTGGTGCACCCTTCCTTGCACCCACCCTGTATACCCTTATGCATAGAAAGTTTTCTATTATTATAATTTAAGGTTCAATGAATTCTATTGATGAGAAGTATACAACATATAAGTATACAAACACCTAGGTATTTAGACAATATAATAATTACAATTACAATTACATTACAAATACAAATATATACATTAAGTAAACATTATTTAGCATTCACTTCAAGCGGGACAATGGAGGACCAATATAAAGCATTTGACGAGACAAACCAAATTTACATATATTTAGCCATGTGTAAAAATGGTTGTTTTAGAAACGAACTAACTTTACATACATTCTCTCACCTATTAAATAAGTTTAAATGTTGGTGGGGGTTGGGTCCAATTAACAAACCCATTAAAGTTAAGATATTGTTGCTCTCCTTAGGTGAAGAGTTTGAGCCTTTCTGTTGACGAATTTGGTGAATTTAAGCCGTTCAAAAAAAGTTTAAATAATAGGGTGCTTAAATTTATTTTGTTAGTTATACAATTTAAATTTATAATGATAATGTATTATGAACAACAAATATATATAGGGATGTTTAAAATAAGAACCACCTTAAGTTATGAGTGCCTTGTGAACTAGATCATTCAAAAGTTTTTTTTCGAAATTTTTTTCTTAAAAGTCATAAAAAATCTCTTGTTTCAAATTTTTTTTTAAAATGCCACATATCCATATTTATGTATTATTTTAATAGGTAGTGGCGATAATGAAAACGTGTGAAACTATTATAATTAAAGATGAAAAAAGTGAGTAAGAGATTATATTAACGTGACAGTTGCTTTTCGACGTGTGATAATTTATTAAACGGTTACACATACTCTTAAAAGACGCAACTTGAAGAGTACTTCCTTCCCATTGGTGGGCTATGCCAATCAACGTGGCGCCACTACTTGATTTTTTTTCAAGACCATACACGCAAACAAACGAGTATCTGATTAAATTAAACATGTTCATGACTTGTTATGTTAACACGGGATGACTAGGCACAAATATAAATGGTTTTGGGTCATAGATGGGCCGGAATGTTAATGACACAAGACAATCATGTTTAAATGGGTTTAAATCTTCTAACTCGTTTACGACATAAATAACACATTTAACTAATCATGTTAAATGAGTAATCATGTTGACACAATTTGCTTATCAAAACGGAATAAATTTGTAACTTTATAAAATAATGTATGTCATAATAACATTTCTTACCCGAACCAGCTAACCAAGTTCATTAGAGTTTTATGGATTTTTTATTGACAATATTATCGTATCTTACGATATATATTAACCATGTTAAGTCTTGTCAATAATAGTGTTAAAAAGTTGAAAGTAAAATGTCTCTCCTACTCTACTTTACGTCAAATAATATAACAGTACTTCTCTTACCCAAGTTTAAACCTAAAATCTCCCTTCTAACAAGCATGTGTGTCTATCAAATGGGTTAGCCAGCTTATGTTTATTATTAGTAGCCATTATATTCATATTATTGAATTGCTTATATTTAATCATGTTAAATGTATCGTTTCTGTTATTGCACCGTTTGCGTTTACCTGTGTTAAATGTGTCGTGTAACACGCTTATATATAAACATGTTAGCATAAATGTTTTGTGTAAATATGACACCTAGTTAAACGTACTTGTTGTGTTCGGTTGAATAGTCGTCGTATTGAAAATGGTCACTTATACGTACTTATTGTTTTACCTAAAGTCTCTTTCTAAAACTCTTTAAAAACTCCTTCCAATAATTTCTCAGAAATACACCCTTGCTCGATTGTCAAGCATTGTAGTGTGAACCTAGCTCTTCTTAACCAAAATATCAAAACAGACTCCTTCCAATAACTTCTCAGAAATACACCCTTGATCCATTGTCAAGCGTTGTGTGTGTACATATATATATGTATTGTGAACCTAGCTTTCCTTGACCAAAATATCAGAACAGAGATAATATCACGTATACCATGGATGAGCGTTCCAATAATATAGCCATGGATGAGCTTTACAAAATAGCCATGGCTTATTACCAGGCAAGCACTGACTACTTTCAAACGTTGGCTCTAAACTTCTTTAAAGCGATGGACCAAGATGGCGATGGGAAGATAGACAAAAGAGAGTTCTTGGAGTTCATGGAAGAGGAAGGGCATACGCGAATGATTAATACGTCTGTCTTCGATCAGTTGGATCGTGACAGAAATGGTACACTTGATTTTTTGAAGTGATGGTTTTTTACTATATACTCAAAAGCGGAAGGCCCTTTTGCGATTGCTGTAGAAAGTTCATCACATCTACTTACTTAACATGCGTTGGATGCTTAGAAGATCCGAATGGTTTGTCATACTATCTTTGTCTCGACTGCTATGCTGGCCAGAAATTGATCACATGCATGATAATATGTCTCGCTTTGTGGACAATTATTTGTTACTTGAAGAAATGACCAAGTTAAAGTTAACCGAGGTAGTTAAGTCTTTGATGATATATATTGTTGAATTTTAAGCAAGGTTCCACCATTTGTCTCGCTTTGTGACGATCATTTTTGTTTCTCGCAGCTAAGGTCAAGACGGTTTCAATCTATGCCAGTTCTGAAAACCCGTCATCAGGCTATAATGGATCGCCTCCGTTCATAATCCTCATGCTGTATACAACTATTCGATCCAACATAATAATTACCATTTCTATAGTCCACCAGTACCTCATCATGTTCAGAACCCATCATCATCTACCTCCGTTAACCCTCGACGAGTGAGTTTTAAAACTTCAATTGTCACACCCCTACATCAATCATATTGACTAATTTTAGTTTGCTTTCATTACCTTACGTGTTAGTCATGCTTGCGGCATATAATGTAGATATGTGTGGGCCCATGGAGTAAAAGTGAAATTGCACTAATTCTAACGTTATTTTACTAATTTCGTGAAAATAACGTTAAAAGCGGCGGACGACTAATCATGAATCATGTGGTTGGTGGCGTTGATAGCCGAAAGACAAGGGGGTACATGCACAAATCGGCCTTTGTCTGATTGCTTAGTGTTATGTGCCTCATGTTCAAGGCTTGATACAAAACTACTATCGATCCGGAGGTCTCACTGGAAACAACATCTCTATTCCTACGGAGTAGAGGTAAGATTGTCAACATCTTACCCTTCTCAGGCCCTACCTTAGCTTTGCTATTTGTGGGATTTACTGAGTATGATGATGTTGATGATCACCTGTTAGTCATGTACTCTATTGAATATAAACAAGTACATAATAAGCCTTATGCAACTTGGATGCATGTTTCATATATATTTACTCTATATATTCAATCATATTGATGATCATTGGTGGAAGCTGCAAACTTTACTCCCATATCTTTGACATCGACAGTTAAGTTTCCTGGAATTCAATGACAAAATGATAGTTGTATATATCGCATAACTTAACTGATCTACCTTCCGTTTATGTTTGTTTTAAGTTCGACTAATAAGAGTCACAATTTATAAACTGATACTTGATAGAGAGAGTTCAAAATACCAGATTAAAAGTTCGTACCATAAGGCCACCATTATAGCTAGTATACCTTGATCAAGTTACAACAAGGCTTTACCCTCTGTGTGATAGTTGTATATTATAAGTGTAGAAGGGGTATTGGGTTAAATGATTACTGTGCTTATGGTAGATGAACTATTTTGTTTAAAATGATTATTGACTTATCGAAATTTGTAGGAATTAACATGACAATGAGTCCGATTAAGTAACTACTAATTACTTTATAATTCTTTTTATATTTGTATTTTTGACCAGAACTTTAAATCGCTTAACTTGTGTTTTACTGATTTTGTCTTTTGTACTATTTTGATATCTTCAGCAACAATGGAAGGCGGCTCTAGGACTCTTGAACGCGGCACTCTATACCGGTGCTGTCACGAGTGATAGTTTTTGTACCATATTATGAGACGTTTGCGTTTCGTTAATCTTGAATTGTGTTGACCGAATCGAATATGATCCGATGAGTTACTTCATGGGAGATCAAGGCTAGGTGTTGAAACTATGTTTACTCTAGTACAAGTTAATGTTTTTTGTTTGAATAAATGTTACTTTTATTATTATTGTGGGTAATAGAACTGAAAGAGTCATGAGTTTCCTTTTAGTTGTTTTTTGCTTTGTAAATTTGTAATCTTTGAAGTTGAGAAATATACAAGAAAATGGTCCCAAAATTGTGTCTTTACTTAGTAATTCGTTAGCACTTGATATCCGAGTTTATGGATTTTTTCGCCCATGTATCCTCGATTCAACACCATGTCTTTTGTAGCTACAACCTCCGGAGTAGTGGTTCAATAAACCTTGTACTTAACTACCCTCGTTTGCGGAAAATAACTGTCCTTTCCATTGGAATACCTTTAGCATTACTCTATCACCCACATCGAACTCGATCGATCAACGTCTTATTTGTACATACGATTTTTGTTTCTACTTAGCGGCTTTAATGTGTGCCTTAATCTGATCAAATTTATCTGAAGTGGCTTTGACAACCTCTAGGCTATCCAGTGAAAGATATCGAAACCAACTCGTATCAAAACAAAAAAAACATAATAATGAATACCAATAGATACTTGTTACCGATGTTGTTCGGGCAGTATTGATGTGGTTTGGTTCGCTAAAAAACTACGTACATTACAAAATGAAAATTATTTACAATGGTTTGATTTAATAAAAGTTGACTAATGTTACCCAAAAAAGAAAAGTTGTATGTACCCAAAATGACAGTGACACGTGTTTTTCGATAACCAGATAAACTAATACTGATATCATTTGTAATAGTAACGATACTAGTACCGAGATTGTCTGGTTGGTTTTGGTTCGATTCATCATGTTATTGGTATGTTAACCAGCGGCGGACCTACCCTATACGAAGGGGTAGCCTCCGACGGTAGTGTAAATTTTGGAAAAATTTGACATTTTTTATAAACGTTACCCTTTTTTTGTAAAACGTTACCGCTAAGAATATTTTCTAGATCCGCCACTGATGTTACCGGTACTCAGTATAGTTTGCCAAACAAAAATATTTATATATAACGGTTTTATCACAAAAAAGATATCTGATCCAACCAAAAAAAGTAAGTCATATTTTACAATGGAGTTCTCCATTGTTTCAATTTGTTTGCTCACCATCCATAGTCTTACAGATTTTAGTCCATCTTTTTGCCTTGGAGTTTTGGAGGTTTGTATTTTATGAAAATTTCAAATAAAACTTTTTGTGTGTTTAAACTTTAAATATGCCTGATATCAAGATTTATTTAACATGACATGTTAGGCAGTCACCGGTGGTTGTTTGGCCAATTTGTATGTTGCGAGCTTGAATCAACTCTCAGATATCGATATCGACAAGGTTAACAAGCCACATTTACCACCGCCATCGGGTGAACTTCCGGTAAAAACTGGAGTTCTAATCACCTCTTTGTATGCGATTTTGGTATGACAATTTAACAATTATAGATTTATGGTAAAATAGAGAAAATTACATATTGAAAACTATAAATAACATCACTATTTTTTATGTGCATTAGGGTTTTTGCCTAGGATGGATTGTTAAATCCTGGCCGTTAAAGTTGAGTCTCTTCTTCTGGTATTCCATTGGATCTGCTTATTCTCTTCATGTGGGTGTTTCTATTGTGTAAATATGTGAGCTCTAAAGAAGTTAAACGAGTCAAGCTTTAAGCTCGAGCGTAGTGAAGTTTTGGTTGCACTCGTTTACACCACTAAAAATAAAACACACTCTCTAGCTCAGAACCGTTCGTGTTAACTTTGGTTGTGCAATGCGCATATTCTAGTTACCATTGGTACGATGGATTAGGTTTCCTTTGGTTGTCACGATGTGCGCTTCGTTGTTCCAAGGAGTGATCCTTCCTATGTTGTTCTACCTCCATGCTCAGGTTCATTATGTACAGGAGTTCTTGAAAAGTTAAATCTCTTATTTATCTGTCTAAATATTTGGTTTCATCACCAAGAATATTATTAAGAACAAGCCATTTAATTAAGATGAATATTGCAGACAAACATGCATGGAAGGCCACTCTTACTTTCAAAGCATGCCATTTTTGTATTTGGAGTCATGAGTATCTACTCGGCAGTGATATCAATATTTAAGGTACATGATGTCACAAGGTATTGTTTTTCTTAAATGAATTTTTGACTTAAGGAGGCATTTTTAGGAGACTTTAAAAATGCCAATCTTCATAATCTTTTTTTAACAACCAAGTACAACACTTTATTGCCAAAAGGAGGGGTCAACTAGAGACACTAGAAGTCCCGAAAATACAAAGATAAAACGACATTACTCAACTAAGTCTCTAACGTTAAAATCACCAATGTCCTTGATACATTTAAATTTGTTCTTCAATTTCTATTTACTATTTTATTTAGTTTTCCCAAATAACATGTAATATCAAATATTTATTAAGAAATATAGATACACGGTTCTTTTTATTTATTATTATTATTATTATTTTTCTTATCTGCATTTTAATATAAATTTTATGGCATAGTGAGTTGTATTCAAAATAACGTATATATTTTTCTTATATTGATGTGAGACAAGAAGAAACATTCTTTTGAATAAAACTCATGTTTTTCAATAAAATCTTTATTGAAATTCACTTTAAGTGAAACATGCATTCCAAAATTATGTATTCTTAAAAAACTTTCTCTCTAATTATAAGTTAATATTGTATTACAATATATACTGTGTTTTAGGACATTCCTGATGTTATGAATGGGATCAACTCCTTTGTGTCGACACTCGGGCCAAAACGGGTCAGCTCCTAGCTATGCATCTTCCATAAGCTTTCTATATTTCTATCAATTAAGTTCAAACAGTCTTTAATTATTTTGCTGAAACTTTATTATGACATGATGAACTTTTTGTTGGCAGGTGTTTTGGATATGTATATGGCTTCTTGAAATGGTATACGGGGTAGCTATATTAACTGGCTTAACATCAACCCATTTTTGGATCCGATTGATAATGGTAAATATTCCTAATAATATTATTGTGAGATTACTGGTAGTCTTTGATTTGCTTAAATCAAATCATATGTCTCTTTATGGTGACACAAAAGGACATTAACGACTGCTTTTATTGAGATGACAGAACATGGTAGTCATGAAATTTCGACGGCTTTAGATCTGTTGCAAATAATTGTAGTCGCTAGTTCCCTCGCTAGTCATTGCCCTCGCTAATGGTTTCGCTAAATCTATAATTTGAATTATTAAAAAAGAAACTAATTATTTTCGTTGCTAATTTGTAGTTAAATTACTTCAAACCGTACTAAGCTTAGTCAATAACAGGGTAAAAAGTTCTTACTTTGACAGTATTGTTTGGGTGTGTCTAAATACACCTCCTATTCACTTATATCATTGCAAAGTTCATCTAATTTGCTACAGCATTGTCATGGCTAAGTCTAGCAAGAGTCATCGAGGGGACATCCTGGTGGTAAAGGTTAATATGTTTGCCTCACAACCAAAAGGTTGCGGATTTAATTCTATTGAATGCAAGCCGTGCTGTATTTATCCAAGAAAATCTTGGACTTGTTGTTAAAAAAAGTTGATAGCAACTATTCAAATTACAAAATACTTATAGTTGCGTGTCTCTCTTTTTCACATGATTTGATCTTTGATCTCTATCTCACTCTCATTTTCACATCACTCGTATCTTTAGTCACGCACCCAGCCTCTCTCTCATTTACGACGGCTTCAACATCACAATGATCCTTTCCATTGTATTGTGCCTTTCCAGAACACTTGGTTTATTCTTGTGTTTGTTAAGATTTAGGTATGTAATTACATATATTATTTGACAAATGGTACATACTTTAGAAACAATTTTTGTCTAACCTTTCCTTGATCATACTATATGTTGCCTATAAATCACAAGTTCGTCTTCAGTTTTGGGTCAAAATCTTGCATATTATAAGTTATTGTTATATGCATTAATCAAACCTTATGGCATCTACGATCTAACTGTGGTATTCTCGGCTTTATACTTTGGAGAAAGGCAAATTTGATCGATCTAGAAAGCAACAAAGCCATTGTATCATTCTGCATGTTTATTTGGAAGGTAAGTAGTACATGTGCATTTTTGAATTTATTATCAAAGTATAGATTAATAGTTTAGGTTCTTATAAATATAACTAAGATTATAAAATCCACTATTTTGTAATTTTCACATTGCAAAACGTTGTTTCCTTTTTTCTCCAGTTGTACTATGCGGAGTACTTGTTGGTGCCCTTTTTAGGGTTTTAAGCGTGAAGAAGCTACAAGTAATATTGGTCCCTTGTTTTATCTTCTGGGAATTCTATTTGTTAGTTACTTTTAAAAATAACTACTTTTTAACTATGTAACAATAGTTAAGACATGTATAAGATATAATGATGATACAAGGGTTAACAAAGAATTGACTCACGTGATCAAATAAGATCTTGGAATTGGTAAATGCATATACCCTTTTGACATTATATCGAATTGCTTCAAATAAATCATCCATCAGAACAAGATAACTATTACGGTCCACCTTCGATAACTACGTCCATTTATTTTGTTAAGTATCAATGAAATGATCAAATTACCCCTGTTAAAATTTAAGAACCAAATAGGTTTCTTTTCTTTCTATCAGAACCTTTCACCCTTTCGTCTTTCAATTCTCGACCTCGAGAAAAAGAGAGATGAATCACATGAATTATAAATTTTTAATAGTTTGTATAATTTTTTAAGAGAAGAAGATTTTATGTTAACTGGTTTTGGTAGAATTATTTAAGATTTAGAGTAAAATGCCAAAATGGTCTCTGAGTTTATCTAGGTCCCTGAGGTTTTGTTTTTTGTCATTTCCATCTAAATCACTAACTCAGTTAGAACGTATCGTTAACTCCTATGGACGATGTTAGCAATTCTCAAATCTTAGGGACAATTTTGACACTTTCCCATTTATTCTTTTGTTTTAAATTTTATAAATTTTATTTTTATCTTTAAATAAAAAACAATAATAATAACTACAATTAATATATATATATACACACACACACATTTATATATTTACAAATTTATTTATTTTTTTCTTTTTACCTTTAAATAAAAAATAAATTAATGATATTTGGTATGACAAGATAGACAGGTGGTACTTTGGTATGACAGGAGAGACGAGTGGTGCTGAGTTCTGGTACGACAAATCACGAGGAGAGATGAGATACGAGTGTCGGGATAGATAGGGTGGTTTTGGTGGCGGTAGTGGTAGTGCCGATGATGAAGGTGGAGGTGGAGAAGAGAGGAGAATAGAAGAGAAAATGTGTGTATGGTGTATACAATGACAGAGCTTGAACGTAAACCCAGTGGGTGGACTTTCAAAATCCAAATCGACGGGGCCAAAACCCTTAAAAATCCAATATTGTACACTACAAAAATGTATTCAAAAATTTTCGGTAAAATTATCATTATGGTCGAAAAATCGGTAGGGGCGAGGGCCAATGTGTGTATATATAAATTTATAAATATGTGTGTATACGTATATATATTATTGTTAATTTGTTATTTTTCTTTTAAAGGTAAAAAGGAAAATTAAAAAATAAGTGTATATATACAGATATATGTATGTATATATAAATTTATAATTTTTTGGTTTTCTATCTAAAGATAAAAAAGAAAATTAAAAAATTAAAGAGTAAAAAGGTAAATTGTCAAAATCGTCCTTAAGGTTTGTAAATTATCAAAATCGTCCATAAGGTTTGTAAATTGTCAAAATCGTCCATGAGTTAACGAAACATTGTAACTGGCTAATAATTTGGATGGAAATGACAATAATATGAATATTCAGGGATCCAGATACAAAGTATTTCATTTTTAGACTGAAATGACAAAAATAATCTAACCCCGTACTATTTTGAAATCTTATTCTTAATATTATGATTTCATAAAATAGAAAATATTTGTGATGACCTTCTAGCGTTACATATTATTTATAAGGCATTAAATTGTTTCTTTCACGTACCAACTCCCTTGTGATTGACCATGCAATTCTTAATTAAGGCATGAATATAGCAACCTCATCAAAAATAAGTTGGCAGCAGCATTCAAATCGAATCTATAAATAGCAATCAAACATATATATCACCTTAACCATTACAATTACATATACACATCACTATCCAACACACTCGAACCATGGCTCCATCAGTCTCCATGATCCACTCAGACTCAACCCCACAAAACATTATGGATTTTGTTGTCAACAAAGGTCATGGAGTGAAAGGCTTAGCAGAACTAGGACTCAAGACACTACCACAACAATACATTCAACCTCCACACGAACGATTTGATTCAAGCGACGACGAGGAAGCAAGTAATGATACCATCCCAGTTATTGATATGTCCAACTGGGATGACCCGAAAGTAGCCGAAGCAGTATGTGATGCAGCACGAAAATGGGGCTTTTTTGAAGTGGTGAACCATGGTGTCCCTATTCATGTTCTTGAGGATGTCAAAGATGCAACTCGCCAGTTTTTCGGGCTGCCAGCAGAAGAAAAGAAGAAATACTTGAAAGAACGATCAGTTACTAATAATGTTCGTTTTGGTACAAGCTTTACGCCTGATGCCGAGAAAGCTCTTGAGTGGAAGGATTATCTCAGCCTCTTCTTTGTCTCGGATGATGAGGCTGCTTCTCTCTGGCCTCCAGTGTGCAGGTAAAGATCTTGTACAAACGAGTTCAAGCTCGAGCTCAACTTGTTTAACTTACAAGAGCTCGAGTTTGAACTTGGCATGTTTAACTTACATGAGCTAGGGGTTGAACTCAGTTTGTTTCGAGCTCTAATTCTAAAGATTTAAGTGCATAAATAGTTTTTTAAGCTCAAACTTGGCTCGTTTATTATAATTTATTATTTAAGTTATTTATATACATTTATGATATTTCGTATCTATGTATAATTATTATTGTTGTATATATAACATACTATATATATACAATCTTATTATGAAAAATCCAAATACACAATCATGTTTAAGGTTTCTATGAATTCCAAATATGTAGTTTTATTTTTCTGAATCCGAAATTCTGATTCTTATTTTATTAAAAACTGAGTTGTATTTAAAATTAAGTATTTTTTTCTGGTAAATATAAAGGCTACTTTGTATAGATTTGTCATCTCTCTTCAAGCTATCTATAAATCCCCAAAATAAAAACAATGTAAAAATGATATGTATGCAATAATGGTTTATGACATGCACATGTCACAATACATTCAAACTTAGAGGCTTGTTTTTCTTTTTTTTTTTTTTTTTTGCAGAAATCAGGCTTTGGAATATGTCAAGAGTTCCGAACTCGTTGTCAAGAAATTGCTCGCGATTCTGATGAAGGGATTGAACGTAAAAGAGATCAACGAGAGCAAAGAGTCGATGCTAATGGGTTCAAAGAGGGTTAACCTAAACTACTACCCAAAATGTCCAAACCCTGAGCTCACTGTCGGGATTGGGCGTCATTCAGACGTATCCACACTCACTATACTCCTTCAAGATGAAATCGGAGGACTTTACGTACGAAACACAGAGACCATGAAATGGATTCATGTCCCTCCGGTTAGCGGATCTTTGGTGATCAACGTTGGGGATGCGTTACAAATCATGAGTAATGGGAAATACAAAAGCGTTGAGCATCGCGTAGTTGCTAATGGAAGCAGTAACAGGATTTCAGTCCCGATATTTGTTAACCCGAGGCCTAGGGATGTGATAGGGCCTCTACCCGAAGTGCTTGAAAGTGGTGAGAAACAGATCTATAAGAGTGTACTCTACAAGGATTATGTCATGCATTTCTTTAGCAAAGCACATGATGGGAAGGCAACTGTTGAGTTCGCAAAGGCATGATTTTGTGTGAAACAAAGCCTTTTATTTACTGAACAAAGAATTATAAAGTTTAATAAGTATTGTATGAAGCTTTGAGCTTGCTTAATGGCTCGATAGAACCAATTATGCTTGTACAACCATATGTTTAATCGTAATGTTTACTATAATCTATATCTATATCTAGGGTACCTAACCCTATATATATATTTTCCCAACTTTTAAGAGCAGTTATTTCGCCTTATCAAGAGCACTTATTATACATTTACCCAACTTCTAAAATCAATTATATATTTCCCCTTCATAAACCTTATATATTACATACTTACTCAACTTTCAAGCAGACCACTATAAATTGGATGCTAAAAATGTAGTAACCGTGGCCGACGATGACGGTTGCGACGGAACTTGACCGTACTTTTATTAGGTCTTCTACGTCGGCTTTACGATTAACTTTGAGGATGTTGTAGTAGTCGATCCCCATCGGTGTTGTTGCGAAGATAGGAGAAAGGTGGAGATGGTGGTTGTTGGTTAGCGTTCGGTGATGGCTGAAAAAAAAGAGGATTTTGCGACGGTTTATTGCAAAAGGTGGAATAGAAAAGAGGTTTAAAAGATGGGTAATTTCATGATAAAAGGGGAAAGATGTAATTAATTTTAAAGGTCGGGTATATATGTAATAATAAGGGCTTTTAATAAGGGGATATATGTAAAAAACAACCTTTTATAAATTGGCACGTTTGAATCTGAACTTGGTTTCATTGTGACCCAAACCGACCCGTTTGTTCTTGCACCGTCACCAAAGTTCCTAGATCCGTCACTAAATCACCGTGTCATCAATCGTGCTGGAAATGTAAAATCACAAATTACAAAACCACCTTTAGACTTACTCACCGTGGATGCATAAGATTTCGCATCTGTAAGATTTTCTTCTTTATCACCCTCTTATTCATTGAAAATGCGTCAGATTTGCGATCAGTAGCAACATGGTTACTTCCGAAGGAGTTCATTTTCTACCAATATAATTGTTGGGTTTACGCTCAACTAGCATACCTTGTTTAAAGCGTGTCGGAAGACTAATCAAAGTCGTTGGATGATATTGTTTAATGAAGATTTTTTTACTATTATTTCCATTTCCATACTAGACATTAACATTTACCTTTTTATGTTATTGTACCATATTTTTTAACTTCTAATTAAAAAAAAAATATCATCTTTCAAATTTATCCCTTTTGTTTATTTTATACTTTTAACACAAAGTTTTTCATCTTTTTCAATTTAATCCACTTTTTTTATTTTCAACTTTGGCCCCCATAATTTTCACCTTTCGCAAGTTTTTTATTTTACGTTTCGTTCAAAATTTTGCAAGTTAACATGCCACAACATGCGTGTGGGTTCAAAGTTTTTTCGTCTATTTTTTCCCGTTTGAGAAGTTCGTCGCAACGCACGGTTCCTAGATCGACTTATGTATTTTTTTATGTTTTACGTTTCAGCCTAAATTTTTCGCATTCACACGCCGTAATGGGTGTGCGTGGTTCAACGATTTTACACCTGCTTTTCATTCGGTTTATTTTCTTCTTTTTTATTTATTTTGTTTTTACGAGTTTTCGACGTTAGTCGCTGGCAGTAGTGTAGCATTGGTGCTAATTTGCATGGTTTTACGCCCTCACCGTCGCAACGCGGGGGCTTTAATAATAGTTTTATGTTAATTATCAACTTCTGTTTCTAAAGAAGAGTCCTTTTCAATTTAAGGAATCTTACGTTATCTTATTTTCCATCGTTGTAAGGGTGTTCAACTCATGGGAAGAGGTAAACTATTCACCATTCAATCATCTCTTACAATGTCAACTCCCTTTCTCACTTCCCTTATTTATTATGGTTAATTAATAAAACATATTTTAAACATAATAAAAGTACAATAAATTAAAAAAGACATTACATTAAATTAAAATAATTAAAATTACATTTAATTAAAATAAATTAAACTAAACAAAATTACTACTCTTCATCGAAATCTACCAATAGGTGGGGTAAATCTAGTCCCCCGAGATGCTTCACGAGATCATGTTTTAGTCTCCAATGCATATCTTCATCAATGAGCTCGTTTAACACAATGTCATCGAAAGCATGCTTGACTGGAGGATCTCGAATGTACCAGTGCGATCACGTTTCCGTCGTCTTTTAAAATAATGTTATGTAATATAATGCACGTATATACTTTTTATACTTAATTTCGAATCCGAACTCTCTATAACTCCATATACTCAAAAGCCTTCGTTCCCCCAATGTAAAGTAACTTTGGTGCTCAACTCTCATTAAATCGTCAACTCGTGTTTAATCGGAAAGCTTTGCAAAACCTTGAGTGTATATGACCTATTTTTACTTTTCTACACTTTTGGGTGCAACACTTTGATTTATTAAACTCACTCAATCACTCACAAACATGCTTGACACAAACAAACAATCCTTTAAACATGTTTAATACGTGATGCTTAAAACTCATACATGCTAAAATTCATACTTGCTTTATACTTTATCATTAACTTCGTACAAGCTTCCCTTAACATGTATAGCGCTATAGGATTAATGCACCGCCCGTATTCTTGAGGTCGTGTTAAATCAAACAAAACGGTCTTGTCGTTGCTATGACAAGATTACGCTAGCGGGAATCTTTGGGTTAACAAATAGGTGTTGCATGCTAGCTTATGTTATGTTATGCCTTTAGTAGACGTTATTGTCATGTGGATCTCGATAAACTCTTTTATACATATTCTAGTACACTAAAAACTTGTATGCTCGCTAATACTTTATGTGCTGACATATTTCTTTATTGCAGTATTGTGATCATGACGTGTTGAAAAGAATCTAGTAGGAAGGACTAGAAACGCACCAAACTTTAATTCATGTTTATTAGTTTAGTCATACGATACTTGTTTTACTTTATTTCCAAATCATGTACTTGAAACATTAGCAATGAAATGAAAATTTACTTTTTAAATACTTGTCACATTTAGTCGTAATGAAGTCTCTTACAATCTATTTCGTCCCGCCCCAATGTTTCCGCCATCGGTTGGGGTGTGACAGATGTTTCTCTTTATGAGCTTGGTACAAAAGCGCCACGTCGTGGCTTGTTGGTTTAAGTAAGAACTCGGGAGCGTATAAATTACATACTATTTCGCAGGAATATTCTAGACATTCAGGGGAAGTCCTTTCGGCAATATGTAAATACGTGTCGTTTCTCAGCGGGAGTGTTACGATTGCAAGTTGTATAATCGCCGAGGTAACTTTTTGCAACGATGTAAAACTCTTGTTCATTCTCGCATCTATGCCCTCTTGAAACCACCGATTATTCGCTTCCCCGTCGCTCTAAAAACAACCATTTTGACATACGAAACCTATGACGAAAATATCATCATTGTATTTCCGCTCCGCGACAAAATAATCCGCCATAATAGTTTCGTGGCCTTTCTCACAATCACGATAAACATATCATTTTCTACTAGATGTGCCTGTTTCTTGTAGTTTGCCTTGCTCAATGTGATTTTGGAAAAAAAAAAATAAGTTACTATCATTTGAAGCTAAATCGTCGTCACTGATATCGGGTGAAATAAACGATGGTATTTTATCTCCCATTTAAAATAATAGGGGTAGATATTAGTTTTGGAGAAATGAAAAAAAAAGTTTGGTAAGATTTTGGTATGAATTGTGTAAGATAAATGGTGAGAATTGTTGGGTTTAATTAAAGAAATATTGTAAATGATTTTTTTTTTAAATCGTCCAACGATCGCATCCACGTTAAAACAATTTCAACGGTCATATGGGAGGGGTGATTAATCACTGAAATCCTTCAAACCCCGCGGTGAGTTCGATGATAGCGGCAGTGTTCCCCCACCCCTCACGGTAAAAACTTTGCTGCACCCTTCCTTGCACCCAATGTTTTCTATTATTATAATTTAAGGTTCAATGAATTCTATTGATGAGAAGTATACAACATATAAGTATACAAACACCTAGGTATTTAGACAATATAATAATTACAATTACAATTACATTACAAATACAAATACAAATATATACATTAAGTAAACATTATTTGGTATTTCACTTCAAGCGGGACAATGGAGGACGAATATAAAGCATTTGACGAGACGAACCAAATTTACATATATTTAGCCATGTGTAAAAATGGTTGTTTTAGAAACGAACTAACTTTACATACATTCTCTCACCTATTAAATAAGTTTAAATGTTGGTGGGGGTTGGGTCCAATTAACAAACCCATTAAAGTTAAGATATTGTTGCTCTCCTTAGGTGAAGAGTTTGAGCCTTTCTGTTGACGAATTTGGTGAATTTAAGCCGTTCAAAAAAGTTTAAATAATGGGATGCTTAAATTTATTTTGTTAATTATAAAATTTAAATTTATAATGATAATGTATTATAAACAACAAATATATATAGGGATGTTTAAATGATAATGTATTATAAACAACAAATATATATAGGGATGTTTAAAATAAGAACCACCTTAAGTTATGAGTGCCTTGTGAACTAGGTCATTCAAAAGTTTTTTTCGAATTTTTTTTTCTAAAAGTCATAAAAAATCTCTTGTTTCAATTTTTTTTTAAAATGCCACATATCCATATTTATGTATTATTTTAATAGGTAGTGACGATAATGAAAACGTGTGAAACTATTATAAGTAAAGATGAAAAAAGTGAGTAAGAGATTATATTAACGTGATAGTTGCTTTTCGACGTGTGATAATTTATTAAACGGTTACACAGACTCTTAAAAGACGCAACTTGAAGAGTACTTCCTTCCCATTGGTGGGCTATGCCAATCAACGTGGCGCCACTACTTGATTTTTTTTCAAGACCATACAAGCAAACAAACGAGTATCTGATTAAATTAAACATGTTAATGACTTGTTATGTTAACACGGGATGACTAGGCACAAATATAAATGGTTTTGGGTCATAGATGGGCCGGAATGTTAATGACACAAGACAATCATGTTTAAATGGGTTTAAATCTTCTAACTCGTTTACGACATAAATAACACATTTAACTAATCATGTTAAATGAGTAATCATGTTGACACAATTTGCTTATCAAAACGGAATAAATTTGTAACTTTATAAAATAATGTATATCATTATAACATTTCTTACCCGAACCAGCTAACCAAGTTCATTAGAGTTTTATGGATTTTTATTGACAATATTATCGTATCTTACGATATATATTAACCGTGTTAAGTCTTGTCAATAATAGTGTTAAAAAGTTGAAAGTAAAATGTCTCTCCTACTCTACTTTACGTCAAATAATATAAGAGTACTCCTCTTGCCCAAGTTTAAACCTAAAACCTCCCTTCTAACAAGCATGTGTGTCTATCAAATGAGTTAGCCAGCTTATGTTTATTATTAGTAGCCATTATATTCATATTATTGAATTGCTTATATTTAATCATGTTAAATGTATCGTTTCTGTTATTGCACCGTTTGCGTTTACCTGTGTTAAATGTGTCGTGTAACACGCTTATATATAAACATGTTAGCATAAATGTTTTGTGTAAATATGACACCTAGTTAAACGTACTTGTTGTGTTCGGTTGAATAGTCGTCGTATTGAAAATGGTCACTTATACGTACTTATTGTTTTACCTAAAGTCTCTTTCTAAAACTCTTTAAAAACTCCTTCCAATAATTTCTCAGAAATACACCCTTGCTCGATTGTCAAGCATTGTAGTGTGAACCTATCTCTTCTTAACCAAAATATCAAAACAGACTCCTTCCAATAACTTCTCAGAAATACACCCTTGATCCATTGTCAAGCGTTGTGTGTGTACATATATATATATGTATTGTGAACCTAGCTTTCCTTGACCAAAATATCAAAACAGACATAATATCACGTATACCATGGATGAGCGTTCCAATAATATAGCCATGGATGAGCTTTACAAAATAGCCATGGCTTATTACCAGGCAAGCACTGACTACTTTCAAACGTTGGCTCTAAACTTCTTTAAAGCGATGGACCAAGATGGCGATGGGAAGATAGACAAAAGAGAGTTCTTGGAGTTCATGGAAGAGGAAGGGCATACGCGAATGATTAATACGTCTGTCTTCGATCAGTTGGATCGTGACAGAAATGGTACACTTGATTTTTTGAAGTGATGATGGTTTACTATATACTCAAAAGCGGAAGGCCCTTTTGCGATTGCTGTAGAAAGTTCATCACATCTACTTACTTAACATGCGTTGGATGCTTAGAAGATCCGAATGGTTTGTCATACTATCTTTGTCTCGACTGCTATGCTGGCCAGAAATTGATCACATGCATGATAATATGTCTCGCTTTGTGGACAATTATTTGTTACTTGAAGAAATGACCAAGTTAAAGTTAACCGAGGTAGTTAAGTCTTTGATGATATATATTGTTGAATTTTAAGCAAGGTTCCACCATTTGTCTCGCTTTGTGACGATCATTTTTGTTTCTCGCAGCTAAGGTCAAGACGGTTTCAATCTATGCCAGTTCTGAAAACCCGTCATCAGGCTATAATGGATCGCCTCCGTTCATAATCCTCATGCTGTATACAACTATTCGATCCAACATAATAATTACCATTTCTATAGTCCACCAGTACCTCATCATGTTCAGAACCCATCATCATCTACTTCCCTTAACCCTCAACGAGTGAGTTTTAAAACTTCAATCATATTGACTAATTTTAGTTTGCTTTCATTACCTTACGTGTTAGTCATGTAACTCCCTGCTTGCGGCATATAATGTATATATGTGTGGGCCCATGGAGTAAAAGTGAAATTGCACTAATTCTAACGTTATTTTACCAATTTCGTGAAAATAACGTTAAAAGCGGCGGACGACTAATCATGCATCATGTGGTTGGTGGCGTTGTTAGCCGAAAGACAAGGGGGTACATGCACAAATCGGCCTTTGTCCTGATTGCTTAGTGTTATGTGCCTCAAGGCTTGATACAAAACTACTATCGATCCGAAGGTCTCACTGGAAACAACATCTCTATTCCTACGGAGTAGAGGTAAGATTGTCAACATCTTACCCTTCTCAGGCCCTACCTTAGCTTTGCTATTTGTGGGATTTACTGAGTATGATGATGTTGATGATCACCTATTAGTCATGTACTCTATTGAATATAAACAAGTACATAATAAGCCTTATGCAACTTGGATGCATGTTTCATATATATTTACTCTATATTCAATCATATTGATGATCATTGGTGGAAGCTGCAAACTTTACTCCCATATCTTTGACATCGACAGTTAAGTTTCCTGGAATTCAATGACAAAATGATAGTTGTATATATCGCATAACTTAACTGATCTACCTTCCGTTTATGTTTGTTTTAAGTTCGACTAATAAGAGTCACAATTTATAAACTGATACTTGATAGAGAGAGTTCAAAATACCAGATTAAAAGTTCGTACCATAAGGCCACCATTATAGCTAGTATACCTTGATCAAGTAACAACAAGGCTTTACCCTCTGTGTGATAGTTGTATATTATAAGTGTGTAGAAGGGGTATTGGGTTAAATGATTACTGTGCTTATGGTAGATGAACTATTTTGTTTAAAATGATTATTGACTTATCGAAATTTGTAGGAATTAACATGACAATGAGTCCGATTAAGTAACTACTAATTACTTTATAATTCTTTTTATATTTGTATTTTTGACCAGAACTTTAAATCGCTTAACTTGTGTTTTACTGATTTTGTCTTTTGTACTATTTTGATATCTTCAGCAACAATGGAAGGCGGCTCTAGGACTCTTGAACGCGGCACTCTATACCGGTGCTGTCACGAGTGATAGTTTTTGTACCATATTATGAGACGTTTGCGTTTCGTTAATCTTGAATTGTGTTGACCGAATCGAATATGATCCGACGAGTTACTTTGGGAGATCAAGGCTAGGTGTTGAAACTATGTTTACTCTAGTACAAGTTAATGTTTTTAGTTTGAATAAATGTTACTTTTATTATTATTGTGGGTAATAGAACTGAAAGAGTCATGAGTTTCCTTTTAGTTGTTTTTTGCTTTGTAAATTTGTAATCTTTGAAGTTGAGAAATATACAAGAAAATGGTCCCAAAATTGTGTCTTTACTTAGTAATTCGTTAGCACTTGATATCCGAGTTTATGGATTTTTTCGCCCATGTATCCTCGATTCAACACCATGTCTTTTGTAGCTACAACCTCCGGAGTAGTGGTTCAATAAACCTTGTACTTAACTACCCTCGTTTGCGGAAAATAACTGTCCTTTCCGTTGGAATACCTTTAGCATTACTCTATCACCACCATCGAACTCGATCGATCAACGTCTTATTTGTACATACGATTTTTGTTTCTACTTAGCGGCTTTAATGCGTGCCTTAATCTGATCAAATTTATCTGAAGTGGCTTTGACAACCTCTAGGCTATCCAGTGAAAGATATCGAAACCAACTCATATCAAAACAAAAAAAACATAATAATGAATACCAATAGATACTTGTTACCGATGATGTTCGGGCGGTATTGATGTGGTTTGGTTCGCTAAAAAACTACGTACATTACAAAATGAATATTATTTACAATGGTTTGATTTAATAAAAGTTGACTAATGTTACCCAAAAAGAAAAGTTTACCCAAAATGACAGTGACACGTGTTTTTCGATAACCAGATAAACTAATACTGATATCATTTGTAATAGTAACGATACTAGTACCGAGATTGTCTGGTTGGTTTTGGTTCGATTCATCATGTTATTGGTATGTTAACCAGGGGCGGAACTACCCTATACGAAGGGGCAGCCTCCGACGGTAGTGTAAATTTTGGAAAAATTTGACTTTTTTTATAAAACGTTACCCTTTTTTTTGTAAAACGTTACCGCTACGAATATTTTCTAGATCCGCCACTGATGTTACCGGTACTCAGTATAGTTTACCAAACAAAAATATTTATATATAACGGTTTTATCACAAAAAAGATATCTGATCTAACCAAAAAAAGTAAGTCATATTTTACAATGGAGTTCTCCATTGTTTCAATTTGTTTGTTCACCATCCATAGTCTTACAGATTTTAGTCCATCTTTTTGCCTTGGAGTTTTGGAGGTTTGTATTTTATGAAAATTTCAAATAAAACCTTTTGTGTGTTTAAACTTTAAATATGCCTGATATCAAGATTTATTTAACATGACATGTTAGGCAGTCACCGGTGGTTGTTTGGCCAATTTGTATGTTGCGAGCTTGAATCAACTCTCAGATATCGATATCGACAAGGTTAACAAGCCACATTTACCACCGCCATCGGGTGAACTTCTGGTAAAAACTGGAGTTCTAATCACCTCTTTGTATGCGATTTTGGTATGACAATTTAACAATTATATATTTATGGTAAAATAGAGAAAATTACATATTGAAAACTATAAATAACATCACTATTTTTTATGTGCATTAGAGTTTTTGCCTAGGATGGATTGTTAAATCCTGGCCGTTAAAGTTGAGTCTCTTCTTCTGGTATTCCATTGGATCTGCTTATTCTCTTCATGTGGGTGTTTCTATTGTGTAAATATGTGAGCTCTAAAGAAGTTAAACGAGTCAAGCTTTAAGCTCGAGCGTAGTCAAGTTTTGGTTGCACTCGTTTACACCACTAAAAATAAAACACACTCTCTAGCTCAAGACGGTTCGTGTTAACTTTGGTTGTGCAATGCGCATATTCTAGTTACCATTGGTACGATGGATTAGGTTTCCTTTGGTTGTCACGATGTGCGCTTCGTTGTTCCAAGGAGTGATCCTTCCTATGTTGTTCTACCTCCATGCTCAGGTTCATTATGTACAGGAGTTCTTGAAAAGTTAAATCTCTTATTTATCTGTCTAAATATTTGGTTTCATCACCAAGAATATTATTAAGAACAAGCCATTTAATTAAGATGAATATTGCAGACAAACATGCATGGAAGGCCACTCTTACTTTCAAAGCATGCCATTTTTGTATTTGGAGTCATGAGTATCTACTCGGCAGTGATATCAATATTTAAGGTACATGATGTCACAAGGTATTGTTTTTCTTAAATGAATTTTTGACTTAAGGAGGCATTTTTAGGAGACTTTAAAAATGCCAATCTTCATAATCTTTTTTTAACAACCAAGTACAACACTTTATTGCCAAAAGGAGGGGTCAACTAGAGACACTAGAAGTCCCGAAAATACAAAGATAAAACGACATTACTCAACTAAGTCTCTAACGTTAAAATCACCAATGTCCTTGATACATTTAAATTTGTTCTTCAATTTCTATTTACTATTTTATTTAGTTTTCCCAAATAACATGTAATATCAAATATTTATTAAGAAATATAGATACACGGTTCTTTTTATTTATTATTATTATTATTATTTTTCTTATCTGCATTTTAATATAAATTTTATGGCATAGTGAGTTGTATTCAAAATAACGTATATATTTTTCTTATATTGATGTGAGACAAGAAGAAACATTCTTTTGAATAAAACTCATGTTTTTCAATAAAATCTTTATTGAAATTCACTTTAAGTGAAACATACATTCCAAAATTATGTATTCTTAAAAAACTTTCTCTCTAATTATAAGTTAATATTGTATTACAATATATACTGTGTTTTAGGACATTCCTGATGTTATGAATGGGATCAACTCCTTTGTGTCGACACTCGGGCCAAAACGGGTCAGCTCCTAGCTATGCATCTTCCATAAGCTTTCTATATTTCTATCAATTAAGTTCAAACAGTCTTTAATTATTTTGCTGAAACTTTATTATGACATGATGAACTTTTTGTTGGCAGGTGTTTTGGATATGTATATGGCTTCTTGAAATGGTATACGGGGTAGCTATATTAACTGGCTTAACATCAACCCATTTTTGGATCCGATTGATAATGGTAAATATTCCTAATAATATTATTGTGAGATTACTGGTAGTCTTTGATTTGCTTAAATCAAATCATATGTCTCTTTATGGTGACACAAAAGGACATTAACGACTGCTTTTATTGAGATGACAGAACATGGTAGTCATGAAATTTCGACGGCTTTAGATCTGTTGCAAATAATTGTAGTCGCTAGTTCCCTCGCTAGTCATTGCCCTCGCTAATGGTTTCGCTAAATCTATAATTTGAATTATTAAAAAAGAAACTAATTATTTTCGTTGCTAATTTGTAGTTAAATTACTTCAAACCGTACTAAGCTTAGTCAATAACAGGGTAAAAAGTTCTTACTTTGACAGTATTGTTTGGGTGTGTCTAAATACACCTCCTATTCACTTATATCATTGCAAAGTTCATCTAATTTGCTACAGCATTGTCATGGCTAAGTCTAGCAAGAGTCATCGAGGGGACATCCTGGTGGTAAAGGTTAATATGTTTGCCTCACAACCAAAAGGTTGCGGATTTAATTCTATTGAATGCAAGCCGTGCTGTATTTATCCAAGAAAATCTTGGACTTGTTGTTAAAAAAAGTTGATAGCAACTATTCAAATTACAAAATACTTATAGTTGCGTGTCTCTCTTTTTCACATGATTTGATCTTTGATCTCTATCTCACTCTCATTTTCACATCACTCGTATCTTTAGTCACGCACCCAGCCTCTCTCTCATTTACGACGGCTTCAACATCACAATGATCCTTTCCATTGTATTGTGCCTTTCCAGAACACTTGGTTTATTCTTGTGTTTGTTAAGATTTAGGTATGTAATTACATATATTATTTGACAAATGGTACATACTTTAGAAACAATTTTTGTCTAACCTTTCCTTGATCATACTATATGTTGCCTATAAATCACAAGTTCGTCTTCAGTTTTGGGTCAAAATCTTGCATATTATAAGTTATTGTTATATGCATTAATCAAACCTTATGGCATCTACGATCTAACTGTGGTATTCTCGGCTTTATACTTTGGAGAAAGGCAAATTTGATCGATCTAGAAAGCAACAAAGCCATTGTATCATTCTGCATGTTTATTTGGAAGGTAAGTAGTACATGTGCATTTTTGAATTTATTATCAAAGTATAGATTAATAGTTTAGGTTCTTATAAATATAACTAAGATTATAAAATCCACTATTTTGTAATTTTCACATTGCAAAACGTTGTTTCCTTTTTTCTCCAGTTGTACTATGCGGAGTACTTGTTGGTGCCCTTTTTAGGGTTTTAAGCGTGAAGAAGCTACAAGTAATATTGGTCCCTTGTTTTATCTTCTGGGAATTCTATTTGTTAGTTACTTTTAAAAATAACTACTTTTTAACTATGTAACAATAGTTAAGACATGTATAAGATATAATGATGATACAAGGGTTAACAAAGAATTGACTCACGTGATCAAATAAGATCTTGGAATTGGTAAATGCATATACCCTTTTGACATTATATCGAATTGCTTCAAATAAATCATCCATCAGAACAAGATAACTATTACGGTCCACCTTCGATAACTACGTCCATTTATTTTGTTAAGTATCAATGAAATGATCAAATTACCCCTGTTAAAATTTAAGAACCAAATAGGTTTCTTTTCTTTCTATCAGAACCTTTCACCCTTTCGTCTTTCCATTCTCGACCTCGAGAAAAAGAGAGATGAATCACATGAATTATAAATTTTTAATAGTTTGTATAATTTTTTAAGAGAAGAAGATTTTATGTTAACTGGTTTTGGTTGAATTATTTAAGATTTAGAGTAAAATGCCAAAATGGTCTCTGAGTTTATCTAGGTCCCTGAGGTTTTGTTTTTTGTCATTTTCATCTAAATCACTAACTCAGTTAGAACGTATCGTTAACTCCTATGGACGATGTTAGCAATTCTCAAATCTTAGGGACAATTTTGACACTTTCCCATTTATTCTTTTGTTTTAAATTTTATAAATTTTATTTTTATCTTTAAATAAAAAACAATAATAATAACTACAATTAATATATATATACACACACACACATTTATATATTTACAAATTTATTTTTTTTTCTTTTTACCTTTAAATAAAAAATAAATTAATGATATTTGGTATGACAAGATAGACAGGTGGTACTTTGGTATGACAGGAGAGACGAGTGGTGCTGAGTTCTGGTACGACAAATCACGAGGAGAGATGAGATACGAGTGTCGGGATAGATAGGGTGGTTTTGGTGGCGGTAGTGGTAGTGCCGATGATGAAGGTGGAGGTGGAGAAGAGAGGAGAATAGAAGAGAAAATGTGTGTATGGTGTATACAATGACAGAGCTTGAACGTAAACCCAGTGGGTGGACTTTCAAAATCCAAATCGACGGGGCCAAAACCATTAAAAATCCAATATTGTACACTACAAAAATGTATTCAAAAATTTTCGGTAAAATTATCATTATGGTCGAAAAATCGGTAGGGGCGAGGGCCAATGTGTGTGTATATAAATTTATAAATATGTGTGTATACGTATATATATTATTGTTAATTTGTTATTTTTCTTTTAAAGGTAAAAAGGAAAATTAAAAAATAAGTGTATATATACAGATATATGTATGTATATATAAATTTATAATTTTTTGGTTTTCTATCTAAAGATAAAAAAGAAAATTAAAAAATTAAAGAGTAAAAAGGTAAATTGTCAAAATCGTCCTTAAGGTTTGTAAATTATCAAAATCGTCCATAAGGTTTGTAAATTGTCAAAATCGTCCATGAGTTAACGAAACATTGTAACTGGCTAATAATTTGGATGGAAATGACAATAATATGAATATTCAGGGATCCAGATACAAAGTATTTCATTTTTAGACTGAAATGACAAAAATAATCTAACCCCGTACTATTTTGAAATCTTATTCTTAATATTATGATTTCATAAAATAGAAAATATTTGTGATGACCTTCTAGCGTTACATATTATTTATAAGGCATTAAATTGTTTCTTTCACGTACCAACTCCCTTGTGATTGACCATGCAATTCTTAATTAAGGCATGAATATAGCAACCTCATCAAAAATAAGTTGGCAGCAGCATTCAAATCGAATCTATAAATAGCAATCAAACATATATATCACCTTAACCATTACAATTACATATACACATCACTATCCAACACACTCGAACCATGGCTCCATCAGTCTCCATGATCCACTCAGACTCAACCCCACAAAACATTATGGATTTTGTTGTCAACAAAGGTCATGGAGTGAAAGGCTTAGCAGAACTAGGACTCAAGACACTACCACAACAATACATTCAACCTCCACACGAACGATTTGATTCAAGCGACGACGAGGAAGCAAGTAATGATACCATCCCAGTTATTGATATGTCCAACTGGGATGACCCGAAAGTAGCCGAAGCAGTATGTGATGCAGCACGAAAATGGGGCTTTTTTGAAGTGGTGAACCATGGTGTCCCTATTCATGTTCTTGAGGATGTCAAAGATGCAACTCGCCAGTTTTTCGGGCTGCCAGCAGAAGAAAAGAAGAAATACTTGAAAGAACGATCAGTTACTAATAATGTTCGTTTTGGTACAAGCTTTACGCCTGATGCCGAGAAAGCTCTCGAGTGGAAGGATTATCTCAGCCTCTTCTTTGTCTCGGATGATGAGGCTGCTTCTCTCTGGCCTCCAGTGTGCAGGTAAAGATCTTGTACAAACGAGTTCAAGCTCGAGCTCAACTTGTTTAACTTACAAGAGCTCGAGTTTGAACTTGGCATGTTTAACTTACATGAGCTAGGGGTTGAACTCAGTTTGTTTCGAGCTCTAATTCTAAAGATTTAAGTGCATGAATAGTTTTTTAAACTCAAACTCGGCTCGTTTATTATAATCTATTATTTAATTTATTTATATACATTTATGATATTTCGTATCTATGTATAATTATTATTGTTGTATATATAACATACTATATATATACAATCTTATTATGAAAAATCCAAATACACAATCATGTTTAAGGTTTCTATGAATTCCAAATATGTAGTTTTATTTTTCTGAATCCGAAATTCTGATTCTTATTTTATTAAAAACTGAGTTGTATTTAAAATTAAGTATTTTTTTCTGGTAAATATAAAGGCTACTTTGTATAGATTTGTCATCTCTCTTCAAGCTATCTATAAATCCCCAAAATAAAAACAATGTAAAAATGATATGTATGCAATAATGGTTTATGACATGCACATGTCACAATACATTCAAACTTAGAGGCTTGTTTTTCTTGTTTTTTTTTTTGCAGAAATCAGGCTTTGGAATATGTCAAGAGTTCCGAACTCGTTGTCAAGAAATTGCTCGCGATTCTGATGAAGGGATTGAACGTAAAAGAGATCAACGAGAGCAAAGAGTCGATGCTAATGGGTTCAAAGAGGGTTAACCTAAACTACTACCCAAAATGTCCAAACCCTGAGCTCACTGTCGGGGTTGGGCGTCATTCAGACGTATCCACACTCACTATACTCCTTCAAGATGAAATCGGAGGACTTTACGTACGAAACACAGAGACCATGAAATGGATTCATGTCCCTCCGGTTAGCGGATCTTTGGTGATCAACGTTGGGGATGCGTTACAAATCATGAGTAATGGGAAATACAAAAGCGTTGAGCATCGCGTAGTTGCTAATGGAAGCAGTAACAGGATTTCAGTCCCGATATTTGTTAACCCGAGGCCTAGGGATGTGATAGGGCCTCTACCCGAAGTGCTTGAAAGTGGTGAGAAACAGATCTATAAGAGTGTACTCTACAAGGATTATGTCATGCATTTCTTTAGCAAAGCACATGATGGGAAGGCAACTGTTGAGTTCGCAAAGGCATGATTTTGTGTGAAACAAAGCCTTTTATTTACTGAACAAAGAATTATAAAGTTTAATAAGTATTGTATGAAGCTTTGAGCTTGCTTAATGGCTCGATAGAACCAATTATGCTTGTACAACCATATGTTTAATCGTAATGTTTACTATAATCTATATCTATATCTAGGGTACCTAACCCTATATATATATTTTCCCAACTTTTAAGAGCACTTAGTTCCCCTTATCAAGAGCACTTATTACACATTTACCCAACTTTTAAAATCAATTATATATTTCCCCAACATAAACCTTATATATTACATACTTACTCAACTTTCAAGCAGACCACTATAAATTGGATGCTAAAAATCTAGTAACCGTGGCCGACGATGACGGTTGCGACGGAACTTGACCGTACTTTTATTAGGTCTTCTACGTCGGCTTTACGATTAACTTTGAGGATGTTGTAGTAGTCGATCCCCATCGGTGTTGTTGAGTGGCGAAGATAGGAGAAAGGTGGAGATGGTGGTTGTTGGTTAGCGTTCGGTGATGGCTGAAAAAAAAAAAGAGGATTTTGCGACGGTTTATTGCAAAAGGTAGAATAGAAAAGAGGTTTAAAAGATGGGTAATTTCATGATAAAAGGGGAAAGATGTAATTAATTTTAAAGGTCGGGTATATATGTAATAATAAGGGCTTTTAATAAGGGGATATATGTAAAAAAAACCTTTTATAAATTGGCACGTTTGAATCTGAACTTGGTTTCATTGTGACCCAAATCGACCCGTTTGTTCTTGCACCGTCACCAAAGTTCCTAGATCCGTCACTAAATCACCGTGTCATCAATCGTGCTGGAAATGTAAATCACAAATTACAAAACCACCTTTGGACTTACTCACCGTGGATGCATAAGATTTCGCATCTGGAAGATTTTCTTCTTTTATCACCCTCTTGTTCATTTATTTTAGAGTTAACTTTCGTTTTGCTCTCCATAGTTTAGTCGTTTTAATGGTTTTGCTCTAATCCTTTAAAAATAACGATTTTCCTCCCTGATCTATATAACTTTTCACCATTTTGCTCCCCGACCCAAACGACATCCATTTTAGCTGTTAAATTTTAGTCACGTGCCCCTCAGATGAGAGGCATTTCAGTCTTTTTCCTTCCAAAACATACATTCGAATAAAAAATTCAGGTTTCGGTGAGGGGCACGTGACTAACATTTAACAGCTAAAATGGATGTCGTTTGGGGCGGAGAGCAAAATGGTGAAAAGTTACATAGATCAGGAAGGAAAATCGCTATTTTTAGAGGATTTAAGCAAAACCGTTAGAAGGACCAAACTAAAAAATACAAAATGGAAGTAAACTTTTAATTTTATTAGGCTTCAATCCGTAATTTTCCGTTTACTAGTTACCATAAATAAGTATCTATGTAATATTATATTTTAATTTAAAGAATAAATAATATAAAATAATCATAACTTATTTCATATAAACTGTATAAAGATAAAATTAAATCGTTGTAGTAACAAGTAAAACTTGCATTGTAAAATAATTATAACTTATTCCCTTGCAACCACAACTTCATCAGAGTTAAAAAAAAATTACTTTTGCTTTCGGTGCTTATTTCATTTTAATCCTATCAATTCAAAAAAAAACTTTTAATATCTGAGCCCTCAACATCATGTTTTCTAACCCTTTTAACCTCTATCACTAACTATTAGACTATAGGCCCACAGGCTCAGTTAGGTTTCTAGGGTTACTCATAATCCCTATATAGTGTAACATACTCATTCAATAATAATCAATTAAGCCTTTTACCATTCTTACATGGTATTAGAGCCAGCCTAGGCTCTATACCCTCTCCGCTGCATCAAACACAAATAACAAAACCCTAGCCGTCACCACTTGAGAAAAACCCTAGACAAGGCGGCGTGCCGCCGCTGCCGCCCTGTCCGATCTCCGTTTGTTTTTCGTTTCTTTTTGTTTTTTTCAGTTTCGTATTCAAATGTCTTTGGTTCTAGTTTCACCGGCTTTTTTACGGTCTCTTACCACATAGATGATGCTACGGCTCATCTTGTTGATTTCCATCTCCGTCAAGCCGCCCCTTGCCGCCGTGCCGCCGCCGCTCATTAGACTACGGTCTTCCGCCTCGCCGCCTGCAGGATTACAATCTGCCGCCGCGCCGCTAACAGCTGCCGCTACATTGTTGTATTGGTTGCCTCTTATAGGATTATGAGATCATTCAAAACTGTGGATCGAAGATTATTGATTGAAGATTGCAAGATTATCGAATTTTGACCAAAATCGAAGACAGTTTTTTAGGGTTTATTAGTGTTTTTGTTTTCAGTCTAAGCTTCTAGTTCCATCCACTATGACCGCGGGGGAGTATTAGATTATGGGCCCACGGGCTCAGTTAGGTTTCTAGGGTTACTCGTAATCCCTATAAATTGTAACCTACTCATTCAATAATAATCAATTAAGCCTTTTACCATTCTTACACTAACTTCATCCATTTACTTGGTTAAAAACTAGTCGTGTGCCCCTCACATGTGAAGCAATTAAATCAATTCACCCACTCATATATGAAACCTTCAAAAAAACATCAATCTTCATCTTCTTCATTTGAGCATCCCCAAACCCTAAGTCATCACCACCGCATCTGCCACAAACAAATCTGGCCACCACTACACCTCCACCATAACATATGCCATCAATAAACTCACGAACCCTAATATTAGATAGTAGAGGATTGAGCCTGACATCCTTTTTGGGTATTTAATCTCATCTAAACCCTTACCGAACACCCCTAATTTCATGTTGCCGTCATCAGCACTGACCACCATACTCAAGGACCTTTTCAGCAGAGCTTGGTTCCGAGTTATTACCTTGAAGAAAGTTAGCGGCTTTTTTTTAGAAGGTTTTATAAATAGGTGGGTGAATTGACATAAACGTCCATCATGTGAGACGCACATGATCAGTTTTTAACCAAATAAATGAATCGCATTAGAAAACATGACATTGAGGTCTCATATGTCAAAAGATTCTATTTTAAGCTTATATAATTAAAATGAAACAACAACCACAGGGGCCATAATCGTAGTTTACTTAAGAAAAAGAAAAGAAAAGAAAAAATGAAATCCATGTCATCATTCAACCAACAAATTGAAGAGGACTAGGGTTGACAGAGGCATAGGACAGAATCTCTGAATCACACTCGAATATCTCCATTTCATCTGGACTCAATGTGACTATGGCTTCAACACCACCACCCTTCAACGTTTCGTTCACTGCCACACGACTGTCGACTCCGGCATTCATATAATAAAACCATATAGGCTTTCCCCATCCATAATCCAACTCATACACACCACTATTCAACTGGCTTGTAACAAACAAGCAGTCTCCTTCTCTTGTCACCTCTGCCAGTTGGTTTACTCTCTTCAACAACTCACTAAATGCCTCATGCCCCTTCTCCCCTTTCAGGGACTCGACGTAACTCGAGTTTACTTTCGCTATTGATTCCCGTAATTTACCCATCAGGGTTGGCAACTCCATATGGCCACTAGGAAAGCATATTGCAGCGGTTGTATCAATAAGGTTTCCAATAGATTCTTTTGGCAAAGGAGGCGATGCCCGGTTCCGGAGATTTACCAAAGAAACTAAAGCATGAGGTGACTGTGGACCAAATGGTCTTACTTTTGTTGCCGCTTGGGCTGCAGCCTTCCAAATAACAGCAACTGTGGCTTCCATGCGAGTTGGTGGACGTGTTGAGCTAGAGTTGGCAACCGGTTGTGCCTTTAGTAAAGCTAAGGCCTCAGGATGGAACACAAATCTTTTTGTGATAGGCATTTTGGAAGACAATAATTTGGAAGGAAGTGTGTATTCTAAACAAGGATTGTTAGGAAAGATCTTGGAAGCAACAAAACTTGGTGAAACAGTCTCCGGTGATCCGCTAGCAGCTGCTGCCCATGCTCTCATAAACAGATAATATGTGTGTCCATCGATGATCTTGTGTGACATAGTTGTGGAAATCCCAATCCCACCACACTTGAAAATGTTCACCTGGAAAACATATCTCAAGTTCAACTTTTTATCTAGTATTACAATTTAAAAATATATATGACATTATGATGATACAATTGAATTTCACCTGAATACCAATAATGTAGTTTCCTACTGTAGATTCTTCGGTGCAAGGTTTGTCGGGTAGCAACCTTCTCAGTCCTTCATCATCCAGATGACCAAGAAAATCTTGGAGTGTATGGTTAACTCTAGCTTCCATGTAATAGATTCCTTCGTCGTTACAATAAATTTGCAAGTTATTTTTAACTTTTCCAGCAAAAGGATAGAATCTTGTTAGAATTTGAGATAAAGTGTCTTTAAGATGCTTTGATCTTTTGGTTACGACATCCGTAACACTAGCCTTGTCCGTATTAGGAAGAAATAGGACCGAAGGGGAATAAACGTCGTACACAATTTGATCTATAATAGAGAGGTTAAAGGTTCTTAGATGATGGGGAGTGGGAGAAGATGGTTTGATGACTCCTCTTGAAATTATTTCAAGTTCTAGCTTCTTAGCATCGTTATTCGGTAACCTGGGATGTTAAAAAGGAATCTGAATTAAATCCCTATACCAAAGAATCATAGATGTATAATCGAAAACTTAAATTGAATAAAAGATTAATCAATCACCAAAGATTAACAATTTTATTGACTTAATCAAAATGATCATTAAGAAATTACAATGAAAACTAATTGTAGAATATACTAAAAATTACAATGAATATATTCATTGGATTAGGATCATTTGTGAACAATTTCTTGAAAATGAACTGAGTGAACTAATCTTGACCATTGATTATTTTTTAGATTAAAATGGTAAGATTGACATTAGCTCTCTCTATCTCTCTCTTGATTAAAATCCCTTAATTTTCTCATCTATTAATTCTCTCTCAAACTCTCTTTTACATTTTTAATTACTTCTCCATTATTTTAAACTCGTTTAGAATCAGTTGCTAATAACGTATATGAAACTCCTAACGGAACTAGGTACTGGACACCAACTATCTCTCCCGGATTCAAACCGTATCTGAAACTCTTAATGGAACTAGGTCGTGGACTACAAAATACACAGATGTATCAAAAGTCTGTACACATATGTATAAACTAACAACTGTGTGTCTTGTATAAACTAATAGTTAGAGCGACTGTACACATGTGTATAAATTAACAGCGGTGTATCTTGTATAAGTTGATAGTTAGCGAGACAGTACACATGTGTATAAACTAGCATCTGTGTATCTTGTATAAACTGATAGTATCAAGCCTGTACACATGTGTATAAACTAACAACTGTGTATCTTGTATATACGGAAACTAGCAAGATTTTAAGAATTTTGATTATATTGTTTAATAAATGAAATTTACAAAAGACGCAAATACATTTTTGTCAATTAATTTAAGGGGAAGTTACAACATTTTAATTACAATTTTGCAATTGTTTAAAAATCTGTACATGATATAATCCAATGACTCGGATTAGTTTACACAGTTCACTCACAATCTAGTGTTCACTCTAGAACCATACCCTATACTCATTAGTACCAACAAGCAAGCATAAAACCCTTACAATGGGCTTTTACATGCCAAAAGAGTAATAAACTACACAACCTATGCATGAGATGCATGTTTGATTCCAATATTTGTTTAAACAACTAACCTGCAGTATGAGGATTCAGTAGCATTTAGGATTTGCGAGGTGCTATAATAGTGACCAGAATATAACGACGAAGAGGGCGCTGGATCCGGTTTTGACCATCCAAATGGGTTCAAAGCACCAAAAAATCGATGTGAATGATATGGTTGAGAAATGAGGAAACGTTGGGTTGCCTTCTGAACTGAGAACAACCACTTCATTTTCTGTTGATGATGATCTGCTTCAGATCACCATGTTTTAATTTATAGGAATTGTATAAATTAATTATTATGGTCAACACTGTGCAGAACTCATGGGTTTACATTATTGGGCACGAGGAACAGGCTGGAACTATATATATATATATATATTATGGTCAACCCTGTGCACAACACATGGTTTACATTATTGGGCATGAGGATATGGCTGGAACTATATATATTTAAAAGATGATGGATGAACAAACATTAACTAAGATTATATTTGATTCATCATCACCAAATATTTACATATGGTCACTAAACTAGTAACAGATTACATCTCCCAAGATCTACTTGTGTTACATATGGTCTCTAATTCTAAAGATTTAAGTGCATAAATAGTTTTTTAAGCTCAAACTTGGCTCGTTTATTATAATTTATTATTTAAGTTATTTATATACATTTATGATATTTCGTATCTATGTATAATTATTATTGTTGTATATATAACATACTATATATATACAATCTTATTATGAAAAATCCAAATACACAATCATGTTTAAGGTTTCTATGAATTCCAAATATGTAGTTTTATTTTTCTGAATCCGAAATTCTGATTCTTATTTTATTAAAAACTGAGTTGTATTTAAAATTAAGTATTTTTTTCTGGTAAATATAAAGGCTACTTTGTATAGATTTGCCATCTCTCTTCAAGCTATCTATAAATCCCCAAAATAAAAACAATGTAAAAATGATATGTATGCAATAATGGTTTATGACATGCACATGTCACAATACATTCAAACTTAGAGGCTTGTTTTTCTTTTTTCTTTTTTTTTGCGGAAATCAGGCTTTGGAATATGTCAAGAGTTCCGAACTCGTTGTCAAGAAATTGCTCGCGATTCTGATGAAGGGATTGAACGTAAAAGAGATCAACGAGAGCAAAGAGTCGATGCTAATGGGTTCAAAGAGGGTTAACCTAAACTACTACCCAAAATGTCCAAACCCTGAGCTCACTGTCGGGGTTGGGCGTCATTCAGACGTATCCACACTCACTATACTCCTTCAAGATGAAATCGGAGGACTTTACGTACGAAACACAGAGACCATGAAATGGATTCATGTCCCTCCGGTTAGCGGATCTTTGGTGATCAACGTTGGGGATGCGTTACAAATCATGAGTAATGGGAAATACAAAAGCGTTGAGCATCGCGTAGTTGCTAATGGAAGCAGTAACAGGATTTCAGTCCCGATATTTGTTAACCCGAGGCCTAGGGATGTGATAGGGCCTCTACCCGAAGTGCTTGAAAGTGGTGAGAAACAGATCTATAAGAGTGTACTCTACAAGGATTATGTCATGCATTTCTTTAGCAAAGCACATGATGGGAAGGCAACTGTGGAGTTCGCAAAGGCATGATTTTGTGTGAAACAAAGCCTTTTATTTACTGAACAAAGAATTATAAAGTTTAATAAGTATTGTATGAAGCTTTGAGCTTGCTTAATGGCTCGATAGAACCAATTATGCTTGTACAACCATATGTTTAATCGTAATGTTTACTATAATCTATATCTATATCTAGGGTACCTAACCCTATATATATATTTTCCCAACTTTTAAGAGCACTTAGTTCCCCTTATCAAGAGCACTTATTACACATTTACCCAACTTTTAAAATCAATTATATATTTCCCCAACATAAACCTTATATATTACATACTTACTCAACTTTCAAGCAGACCACTATAAATTGGATGCTAAAAATCTAGTAACCGTGGCCGACGATGACGGTTGCGACGGAACTTGACCGTACTTTTATTAGGTCTTCTACGTCGGCTTTACGATTAACTTTGAGGATGTTGTAGTAGTCGATCCCCATCGGTGTTGTTGAGTGGCGAAGATAGGAGAAAGGTGGAGATGGTGGTTGTTGGTTAGCGTTCGGTGATGGCTGAAAAAAAAGAGGATTTTGCGACGGTTTATTGCAAAAGGTAGAATAGAAAAGAGGTTTAAAAGATGGGTAATTTCATGATAAAGGGGAAAGATGTAATTAATTTTAAAGGTCGGGTATATATGTAATAATAAGGGCTTTTAATAAGGGGATATATGTAAAAACAACCTTTTATAAATTGGCACGTTTGAATCTGAACTTGGTTTCATTGTGACCCAAACCGACCCGTTTGTTCTTGCACCGTCACCAAATTTCCTAGATCCGTCACTAAATCACCGTGTCATCAATCGTGCTGGAAATGTAAAATCACAAATTACAAAACCACCTTTAGACTTACTCACCGTGGATGCATAAGATTTCGCATCTGTAAGATTTTCTTCTTTATCACCCTCTTGTTCATTTATATTAGAGTTAACTTTCGTTTTGCTCCCCATAATTTAGTCGTTTTAACGGTTTTGCTCCAATCCTTTAAAAATAACGATTTTCCTCCCTGATCTATATAACTTTTCACCATTTTGCTCCCCGACCCAAACGACATCCATTTTAGCTGTTAAATTTTAGTCACGTGCCCCTCAGATGAGAGGCATTTCAGTCTTTTTCCTTCCAAAACATACATTCGAATAAAAAATTCAGGTTTCGGTGAGGGGCACGTGACTAACATTTAACAGCTAAAATGGATGTCGTTTGGGGCGGGGAGCAAAATGGTGAAAAGTTACATAGATCTGGAAGGAAAATCGCTATTTTTAAAGGATTTAAGCAAAACCGTTAGAACGACCAAACCAAAAAATACAAAATGGAAGTAAACTTTTAATTTTATTAGAATAACCTGGCGGCTTCAATCCGTAATTTTCCGTTTACTAGTTACCATAAATAAGTATCTATGTAATATTAATTTTTAATTTAAAGAATAAATAATATAAAATAATCATAACTTATTTCATATAAACTGTAGAAAGATAAAATTAAATCGTTGTAGTAACAAGTAAAACTTGCATTGTAAAATAATTATAACTTATTCCTTTGCAACCACAACTTCATCAGAGTTAAAAAAAAATTACTTTTGCTTTCGGTGCTTATTTCATTTTAATCCTATCAGTTCAAAAAAATCATTTAATATCTGAGCCCTCAACATCATGTTTTCTAACCCTTTTAACCTCTATCACTAACTATTAGATTATGGCCCACGGGCTCAGTTAGGTTTCTAGGTTATTCGTAATCCCTATGTATTGTAACATACTCATTCAATAATAATCAATTAAGCTTTTTACCATTCTTACATGGTATTAGAGCCAGCCTAGGCTCTATACCCTCTCCGCTGCATCAAACACAAATAACAAAACCCTAGCCGTCACCACTTGAGAAAAACCCTAGACAAGGCGGCGTGCCGCCGCTGCCGCCCTGTCCGATCTCCGTTTGTTTTTCGTTTCTTTTTTTTTTTCAGTTTCGTATTCAAATGTCTTTGGTTCTAGTTTCACCGGCTTTTTTACGGTCTCTTACCACATAGATGATGCTACGGCTCATCTTGTTGATTTTCATCTCCGTCAAGCCGCCCCTTGCCGCCGTGCCGCCGCCGCTCATTAGACTACGGTCTTCCGCCTCGCCGCCTGCAGGATTACAATCTGCCGCCGCGCCGCTAACAGCTGCCGCTACAGTGTGGTATTGGTTGCCTCTTATAGGATTATGAGATCATTCAAAACTATGGATCGAAGATTATTGATTGAAGATTGCAAGATTATCGAATTTTGACCAAAATCGAAGACAGTTTTTTAGGGTTTATT
Organism: Scalesia atractyloides; assembly: GCA_947069175.1. Classification (NCBI taxonomy): domain Eukaryota; kingdom Viridiplantae; phylum Streptophyta; class Magnoliopsida; order Asterales; family Asteraceae; genus Scalesia; species Scalesia atractyloides. The sequence goes on from CAMTDV010000001.1 coordinate 89,448,042, forward strand.
ATTGTTTTTGTTTTCAGTCTAAGCTTCTAGTTCCATCCACTATGACCGCGGGGGAGTATTAGATTATGGGCCCACAGGCTCAGTTAAGTTTCTAGGGTTACTCATAATCCCTATAAATTGTAACCTACTCATTCAATAATAATCAATTAAGCCTTTTACCATTTTTACACTAACTTCATCCATTTACTTGGTTAAAAACTAGTCGTGTGCCCCTCACATGTGAAGCAATTAAATCAATTCACCCACTCATACATAAAACCTTCAACAAAAACATCAATCTTCATCTTCTTCATTTGAGCATCCCAAACCCTAAGTCATCACCACCGCATCTGCCACAAACAAATCTGGCCAAAGCTTTGGCAATGAAACCCGTTAGTGTTTCCATTGCGATGATAAAAATGAAGGGGTGAACGGATCCCCTTGCCGAACACCTGTGTAACATTAGAACTCAAGGGTAGGGGACCCTTAACTAAGAACCGTGCTCGATATAAAACCAATATACCTCTCACCCAACGTCTCCAATTAATCCGGAAAACACATTTGACCAAGTTCGGAATCAATGAAATCCCAACTAATCGAGTCGTAAGCTTTCTCTATATCAACTTTTAAAAATGAAGGCTTGCGACTTTTCTTTGTTACCTAAGAAAGTGTTTCATTTAGAATCAATGGGCCGTTAAGAATATTTCTATTTTTCCAAAAATCCAGAATGTAGTTCAGACACGACCAACCCTACCTCCATCTTTATTGTATTTGCGAGCACTTTTGCAACTATTTTGGATATAATCCCTATAAGACTAATTGGGCAATAGTAATTAAAGGAAACCGGATCCAACCCTTTAGGATAAGTGCCAAGAAGGACAAACACAACCCCTACTAATCTCCCAATCTGAATAGATTTCTACATAATTTTAAGTAGATCATCTTTAAACAAATGCCAAAAGTGCTTTAAGAAACCAAAGTTAAAACCATCCGGTCCCGGGTCACATCACTACCACAATCCCACACCGCAACTTAATTTCTTGTAGAGTAAATGAAGCCACCAACCCCATTAGTTACGTCCGTCGAAAGTTGGCTTAGATTCGGACAAGCAAACGTAGTTCTTTGACATAATGGCTCTTGGAATCTGAAGGCGAAAACTTTCTAGCCTCATGTTTAATTTTTGTTGGACCCGTGATCCACAAACCATTTATAGATACCCAATTTAGCCTTTTATCCACGTTCTTATGATTGATAATCCTGTGGAAAAAAGCCAAATTTTCGTCGCCATCAACCGCCCATCTCACCCATGACTTTTGTTTAAGATCATTCGCCTTGTTAGTATTGAAAAAAATCAGGTAATTTGAAATGAGTAAGGATACGCATGTAAGTTAAATGTGTATACGATTTAGGCGAAAACAACAATTAAGATTGCTTAAAATTGTGTCAAGTGTCCCTTAAGATTTTTGTTTATTAGATTTAGGTATAACTTATAATAATAAATAAATAAAATAAAGAGATTAAGAGAGAGAAGAGATAGGTATAGAGATAAAGATTATATAAAGATTTAACACTTATATTTTTATATTGCAGGAAATAAGAATCAATACTTTGATTAAAATTAGCGTAAATATAAATGTGAAAGAGTGATTTCGATAGTGACACATGCTATTATTTGGAATCATTTATTATAATAGGGATTTACTTTTAAGCATATTTTGTTATTTACTTATAAACTTTTATATACAATGTTTTGTAAAATTCTGAGCATTCCGTTGTGACGTGTTTATTTTCATCTAAGTATAGATATAAATTTTACTTAAAACTGAGTTGCGAAGAGTAATGTATAAACGACCAAAGCGCAAACGTACATGTAATCAAATTATTTTATATACATACGTACACATGTAAATTAAAAAATACATATATGTATAACAACACCATGAATGGAATGTATTAAAGGAAAGATGAAAAAAAATTAGGTAAAACACACATTATTACATATAAATTAAGCTTTTTTATATTAATTTTTATATTAAACATGAGAGAAACAAATGTTAAGTAAAAGAGATTCAACATGAGAGAAACCACCTAACTTTCAAAACCCAAAATAGCAAATGTGAGTTTCGAGATAATCTTTAAACTCCTTACAAATCCTCTCAACTTGGATATATGACTGCAATGAAAAAAACATAATGACAAATCAAAAGGTAACCACCAATCTAAACCTCACAAAATTAAAAAAGTAAAAAAAGTGTGTGTATATATAATACTGAAAGTTTATTTTACAATTTTGTTTAACGTACGTTGATAAAATTATAATATGCGTGATTAGACTTTTCACCCCATGTGTGATTTCTGATTTTGTACATGCGTGATTATGGTTTTCAACATACGTGATTAGGGTTTTTGAGTTTTATAACGTGCGTAATTTCATCTCGTACACATCGTGCGATAAGGAATATTGTACGTTAACCAACCCCTATATATATATTCTATGCAAGCTTTACGGTGTGGTTGTTCTATACACGTATGTACATCCATGTAGTCATCATCTTCAAACTCGAGTATTCAAGGGGAAAACTAGTTCAAGTGAGAAGAATTACAGCGTATTAACGTGTATTTCATTCTTTTTAATTCGACCAGTCTATTGCTATAGTTTTCTTAAAATAATTTAAAGATTGACAATAAATTTTTAAACCTAGAACAGATATTAGTTTTTTTTCCTTTTTTAAATATAGAAAGTCTTAACAAAACTAGGAACGGATCAAACAAGTTGAAAGTATATCCACCGCAAAGAATTGGAGTTTTGGCTTGTTGCCGCTAATGAGCCCATAAGTTGCCGCTAATTCGCCGCTAATACCCTCACATGTGTTGCATGCGGGTGATTTAACCAAGAAATTAAACGAAGTTTGTGCAAAAGATTGATACCCGCAACAAAAAACTAAAGTAAAGGTTGATTCCAACGTTTTTTTAAACTAAAAGGTATAAGTTGTAAGTTTACATATACTTATATACTTTTGTCTTTAAAAATTAATAAGATTTATAGGATTTTAAAGCTGTTAAGTATAATTATGATTTGATTAGTTAATGTTATAATACTGAAATATTATTTGACCGCTAAAAAAATTAATGGACCCAACAAAGTCTACGTATTCGTCAGTTACAAAATACTGAATATATAATGAGTTTATGACTTATCAAACACCAAATCAGAGTGGCGCAGCGGAAGCGTGGTGGGCCCATAACCCACAGGTCCCAGGATCGAAACCTGGCTCTGATATTTGAGAAAGGCTTCCAAAACCCTTATTTTTTGACTGCAAACTGTTTTTTATGTTTTGTTTAACTGATACCACATTGGGTTTAATCTTGCTGGGTTCTGCTTACTTTCGGCCTTTCGGGTCGATTGCTTTAAGCTGAACGGGTTGGTCTCGAGTTAATCTATTTATTTTTATAACGATATATCACTGAATTATTAGTGTTAAATTGCTATATATATAAATTCTGCATTATATTAAAATTACCGATATCTCACCGAGATAACCTGTATCTCAAATATCAGTCTTTGACTGATATCCGATATTTTACTGCGGCATAGATTCAAGAAAATCTTACATTTATCTAACATATAGTGATAGAAATATTCATATTTACTTCGGCTTTATGTGCAGAACACATAAACCAAGTAATGGGTTCACGTCCCTTCGGATACCATTTTGTCGAGCATTTTGTTTACAAAAAGCACATGAGGGCAAACGGGTCGTGTTTTGTCAAACGAATAGAAAAAAGCTTCATACGAAGCTTGGTTTAAAGCATACTTTTATTCAAGAAAATCTTACATTTCAATGACAGAAATTTACTATGTTGTTATATTTTACTTTGCAGGTGAAGCTCTCTCTTCAGTTGATCTCGTAAAACTCTTCTAAGTAACTTGTTGGAAGCTGTTCGAGGGAACTCTGGAACGATCTTAACAAAGCTTACCTGTTCATTTACAAAGTTAGAAACACATAATAAACTATTGCAGTAATCTTAAGCACGTAAGATGGCGGATTAAGCGAACCTTAAACAACGGGTTAAGGTTCCTTTGAATGGCCTTTGAGAATATCATCTTCAGCTTGTCTTGTTCGGTGTTGAATCCTTCCTTAAATACAACAAATATGGCTAACAGTTCTGGACCACCGGTTGCAGGTTGACAACTGACTGCAGCAGTTTCCATGATGCTTACGTCAGCTTGTTCACACACTCGCTCGATTTCAATGGAGCTTGTCTGCATGCACACAACCATTTTACGTTTTAACTTCTCACGTTTTATATAGTTTTCTTAATAGAGTTGTCATAAACTGATTGTTTTTACCTTTATGCCACCGAGGTTCATGGTATCATCAGCCCTGCCTTGTACCATATAATAGCCTCGATCGTTCTCTTAACGATGTCACCATGACGCCTGAGTTGCTGGAAATACACAATGCGCAATCATTTTTATATGTATTATTTAAGTTGAAAAATGACATGTTATTAGGGCTGCAAACGAAGCGAACATTCGGCGAACAGTTCGTGAACCGTTTGGCAGAAGTTCATTTTTGTTCGTTCGTTTAGTAAAGGAACGAACATGCACAGAGGCGGCGTTCGTTCATTTATGTTTGCGATCGTTTGGTAATGTGTTCGTATGTGTTCGATAGTTTATTAGTGTTTTTAACTTTTATATTTTATTTAAATACTTCAAAATTCCGATAAATAAAATTTTTAATAAGTATCAGGGTATTATATTGTGTTCATGAACGTTTGTTTGTGTCCGTTTGTTTTCCTTTGTGTTCATGAACATTAATTTGTGTTCGTATGTGTTCATGGACGTTTGTTTGCATTCGTTACCTAAAATTAACAAACAAACACGAACATGTGCATTTCCTTAACGAACGAACATGAACAGAAAATCTCGTTCGGTAAGTGTTCATGAACGGTTCGCGAACACATATATTTCCTTAACAAACAAACACGAACAAGGTCTTGTTTGTGTTCGTTCGGTTCGTTTACAACCCTAAACGACAGTTGTCATACCATTCCGTTGTAAACAGGCATTCCCTTAAAGTAAATCTTGTCATGATCCGCATTAAGTAGTCTATCAGTTGCTCCCATGTATAGAGGAAACAAGCCCACTTCACCCACACACGGTTGATCATCCGGCTGCATATGAACAAAAGACCAAAATGAATCAAAGTATCAAACACAATAAATCTTGAATAACCTGAATATCGATTGGGAATTTGCGAGATTTTACATAAGGAACTCCATGATCATCAAGAATTACAATGCCAGTTGTCATCGAAGCAGAGCTAAAAGCAGCAAAAGCTTGCGGCTGCAAAACGTTCCCTTGAACATAAGATGAAGCAAGCTCGGTACCACCGCAACATTCAAGAACAGGCTTGTAATAAGCCCTTGAAGAAAGCCAAAGATCATCATCGACACTAGATGCTTCACCAGTAGTCGCAAATAACCTGAAATGTTAGCAACATTAGCAAATCAAGTTTAATAATCATTAGCATAAGTTTTTTTTATTTGATTTTGCGGTAAGAACCGAGTGTTTTACTTTATGTTTGTCCAATCTAGTCCTTCCATACATCCTGTACTGTTCCATAACTTTACTAGACTTGGAACTGTGCCCAAAAGCGTAACTCGTGCATCCTGTAAAACAAGTAAACAACTCATGTAAAGTAGTAACCATGAAACAAGCCACTCGATTTTCTGGATTCTTCAAGGGTAAAATGGTAAATTGCATTAAAGAGTAACCGGCTTTGGTGAACTTTTTGTTTTAGGTAACCAACTTTTTTTGCAGTAGTCTTTTAAGTTCATGGATTTATATATGCCACTAAAAAGTCAACATGGTCAAAGTAACCAACAAGTCAACTATCACGTCATTTGTTCATGGGGTCAAATTACCCTTTAATCAAAGAAAGTTGGTTACTTTGCATCAAATGTTTGGAAACTTTGATGGTTTTGTCAACTTCAACCAATTTCTATTAAATAAAGTACACGGATGGTCCCTATGGTTTGAACTTTGTAACGTATTTAGTCACCAACTTACACGGATGGTCCATGTGGTTTTCACTTAGTAACGCAGTTAGTCCCCAACGTTTGGTGACTAAATGCGTTACAAAGTGGGACCATCCATATACTTTTGGCAAAAGTTGGGACTAAATGCGTTACAAAGTGCAAAACATAGGGACCATCCGTGTACTTTAAAAAGGCTAGGGACTAAATCCAAAATTTTGGTTAACCACAAGGACTATCTGTGTACTTTACTCATTTCTATTTTAGGTAATCATGTTTTTCACCTCAGAAAGACCATCAAAGTTTCAAAATTTTAAGGTAATCTTTTAAACTAACCAATTTCCAAATGCCAAAAAAAAAGTCAACATGGTCAAAGTTCCTACACGTCAACCATATCACTTCATCATTTTGACGCAGTCAGTTTAGCTTAAATCACGATATTTGAAAGTTTGTTACCACGCATCAAAGTTTTTAAATTTGACTAAAGTTGGTTACTTGTTTATGCAATTTGCCCTTTATTTAAATCTTATATACTTGTGACACGGTTTTATAAAGAAACCTGAATAAATTTTCCGAAACCACGACCGAGTGGAGAGCCATGATAAAGAGCTAGTGTACCACCAGTCAGTAAGGATGAATACAGTAGAATGGGCCCCATTATCCAGCCCAAATTAGTGGGCCAGCAGAAAAAATCTTCGGGCTGAACATCCATATGGGCCCATGCATCGGCCGCTCCTCGAATGGGAGAGATTTGAGTCCATGGTATAGCTTTCGGATCTCCTAAAAGAAACAAATAAAAATATTAATAAGTGATAACATAGAAAAATAATAAAATCAATAGAAATGAGATTATGAAAATAACAATCATTAAGATTAAACCTGTTGTTCCTGAAGAGAAAAGTATGTTTGTTACAGTGTCTGATGATTGATATACTGGATCACAATAATCAGGCCTGCATTTTTTTGTAGTTAGATCATTAAGATTTAAGACGATAACTGACACAAAGCGAAAGCATAAATAATATAGAGAATACTCTTGAGGAAAATTATGTACACTATAAATACGCTATTTTGTCCCATCAACCAACTTTGGTTCCTTAACTTTAGCATTAACCAACTTTGGCCCCTCAAGTTTTATAATGACATGTTTAGCCCCTCAACTTTAATAATGACATGTTTAGCCCCTCAACTTTAAAGCCTCCCAACTTTAATAATAAACAACTTTAGTCGCCCAACTTTAATAATGACATGTGTTAGCCCCTTAACTACGTCAAACAACTTTAGCCCCTCAACTTTAATAATGACATGTTTAGCCCCGTAACTCTAAAAAGAATTAGTACGGTACCTAGGAAGCTGTTTGGCACGAGACAGAAAATCGTCCCACGAGATATCCTGTTTTCTAAGCTGGATGTCGACGTTTTCTCCAATTGCAGGAACAACAATAACTCTACGATCAGTAGCCTCAACAACATGGCTGCAAAAAATATATATATCTTGACTATCTTGAGTATTTTAATTATAACTTTGAACTTGCCGAAAATTGCAATCAATCAAAGATGTAGTTAATTATTTATTACCTGTACAAAGGAAATCTTTTACCACCTCTAACAATATAGTCTTGAGTAAAAGTAGCCTTCGCTTTTGACACGCGTAATCGTGTAGCAATCTCCTTTGACGCAAAACTATTGGCTATGGATACAACCACAAATCCAGCATATATAATTGCTAAATATATGACAACTGCAGTGACAGTCATTGGCATATCAATTGCAATTGGATCTCCCTTTGTAAACAATCTTTTTAACGCATTTGCAACCAACCTGTATATTTAACAAATAAGTTTGATATAAAAAAAAGCTATCAAGCAAAATAGAAGAGTATTATGCTAGAACTCTTGATCTAGAAACCAAGTGAATCAACTATAAAAACTCTCCAGAATAGCGATAAACTTTGAATTTTATTAAAAAAATAACATTCTTTTACAAGATAACTAGCTAGTTTGGTATATCAGTTTTGTCATTTTCAGTTTGTCTTCTTCAGTAATTTAAATAAATACATATTTTTAAGTAAAATGTCATTTTTGTCCCTGAGGTTTGGTCAGTTCTACGACTTTCGTCCAAAAGGTTTGAAATCTTCCCATTTTCATCCGGCTCGTTATATCCATCCATTTTTCTTCGTTAGGTCAGAGGTAATTCCGTCATTTTTGCTAAGTTAAAGGGCAATTTGGTCTTTTTCACTTTATGTGAAAAGACCAAATACCCCTGAAAAAGACCACATTGCCCTTTAAGTTAACAAAAGAGACGGAAATACCCCAGACTTAACAAGAAAAATGGATGAAGTTAACGAATCCGATGAAAATGGCAAGATTTCAAACCTTTTGGTTCCAGATGCAGAAAAACAAACCTTTGGACGAAAGTAGCAAAACTCGCCAAACCTCACAGACGAGAATGGCATTTTACTCCATATTTTTAATAAAACTTTCAGAAATTAAAAAGAAATTCCAATAACGGACAAAATGACCTGGTGATCATGTAAAAAATCGTTATTTTTGCTAAAAAAACAAAAGTTTGGTGCTAATTTATACAAAATTTGTAGTTGGCTGCAAGAATTAGGAACCAAGCCGTAGTATCTAGATATTTTATAAAAAAAGGCCCTAAAAACAAGTAAGTAACAAAGAACTGTTTACTAATAAAATGAAAGTCGATCATACATTACTTGGCGTCTCAACTCGTTTAATGTCATCTTGTTGACTTCAAGATCATCAAATCTTTCATCTCGCCACACAATCGCAACTTTTTCATTATCGTTATCTCGTTCATTAGCCGACAGCAAACAACATTCAGCAATGTTCAAAACCAAACCAGGAAGCCATGTGCCCCCCGGTTTTGATTTGTCTGAGGTGTCCAAAATACATTTAGGAGGTTGTTGAAAGTGGACCGAAAGTTTTTCCAAAACAATTGACCAGTATACCTGAACACAAATTCAAAAATAACAAAATTCATTAAATGAGTAAATGACACCAAAAATGTGAACTGATCTATGTTGAAGAACTTGCCTCTGGATGTTGAACCGAAAACTTTTGAAATTGTTTATAACTTGTTATGGGATCCTTGTATGCTGCTCCTAGAAGCTTTGGACCGTGGGCTTCCATGATACGCCCCAAGTTTGTTTGTCGAGAATCAACGCTAGTTCATAAAGAGAACCCGTGATTTGTTACATAAAACTATTCAGTTTGGAAGCATAAGAAACAAACAAGTATTTTGTTTGCAGGTTAAAGTTAAACTAGGACATTCTCATAATTAGTTATTATTTACATTAAATATTTACAAGTTTATTTATTTGCCATTTTTATAAGTTTTGTAGGAGGAATGAGTTTCTTCAAGATCCATCTTTATATGAATGTTACTTAAGCTAATAACACTCTTTGAGAAGAAAAATAATGTATTTTTGTATAAGAAAATCAATCAAACCCCCTTTTATAAAAAAAATTGAATTTGACAGGTATTGCTAAATTTTGGGAAATAATTGACATTGACAGTCTATGATTAAAACTTAATGACTAAATAAACGTGTGAATTTCTAACGTCCACGACGCTAAATCTTGGGAAAACCGACAAAGTCAAAATCCGAGCACCAGACGAGAGAATGTGTCTGCAAGTCCGGTAATTTTTTTTTTTTTTTAGAACGGCAAAACCACACATCCACTAAATTTACTACTACGTTTTACACCAATGTAACCTCCATGATTCACATGTTTTTACAATTACACGAAATTTGGGGAAAACCGACAAAGTCAAAATCGGAGCACCAGACGAGAATCAGTGTCCAGGAGTCCGACAAAGTCAGAAACCGCAAAACCACACACCCACTAAATCCACTCCAAAATTTTAGACCAACCTAATCTCCACTATTCACACATTTTTACAACTAAACAAAACCAGTCACAAAAATTTGGAGAAAACCGACAAAGTCAAGCGAAAAAATTTACTTCCAAAGGTCCAGCAAACAGCTTCTGTCCATATTTCACGTCACTAACTCCAAACGGATCAAAAGTTACGCCTGTTTTAACCTAAAACCTTTTTCCACCCCCACTTTATGTTAGTTCAACACCGGTATACGACTCGTATACTCGTATATAAGTCTTAGGTGTAGGATTATATACAAACATATATTTTTGTATAAATTAGAAAAATTAACAGTTTAATGTTTAATGACGTGTGTTCTTAATTAAAAAATTGATTTAAGGGTATTTTCTACTTTTTATACCCTTTTATTTCTATCTAATTAGAAACAATAATTAAATTATTCCTAAATTTATGCTAGATGAATGAAAATCCTAATCTTCTAATCTATTCTTCATCATCGAATCAGTATCATCAGCACTGTAATCAGCAGCACCATAATCGGTATCATCGTCAACACCGTAATTAGTTGCATCGTTAACACCGTAATCAGCACATCGTCAACATCACCACCCTAATCAGCACGATAACACCACCGTTAGCACATCCATTAATTAGCATAACATTGTAATCAACACATTAATCAGCACAATTCCATGTTTTTTTATTTTATAAACAACAAATACTATTACATAACTAGCACAATTTCTTGTTTTTTTATTTTGTAAATAACAAATACTATTACATAACTAGCACAATTTCATTTTTTTCTTATTTTATAAACAACACATACTGATACATACTAGCACAATTTCATACTTTTTTTATTTTGTAAATAGCACATACTATTACATAACTAGTAGAAAATAAGTTTATTCCAAATAGGCTCCCAATAACAACACAAAAGGGAAAAAATAGCAAAACATAAGAATTGTACAACAAAATAAGAACTTACGTATAAATATAAAATCAACACAATACATTATTCATATTAGCACATTCCAACTACATAACTAGCATAATTATAAAACACTTTTTGTTACTTTTTTAAAAGTCACTTTTATAAATAAAAAATATAACAATATGGTACTCATATTAAAGATAAAAAAATACTTGATTTTATGATATAATTTTTTTTCACAAAAATAATGAAGTATATAGAAATCATTTTAGTTTAAAAAACTTGATGGAATTAGTATTTAATGGGAAATTTTTAAATGACTAAAATATCCGTAACTTGATAGTATTAATTATTAATTATCGGGGTTTTATTTGTAATCAATATCAACCTTTGATTTAAACTATCAATGGCTCAGATCTGTTTTTACAGTTATTACAGTTAGCACTATTTGTACAGGATCTCAATCCATAAGTCTTATACTAGTAAGGGAATGCCAGTTGTTAGAGTATGTTTGGTTACGCAAGTGTATGACCAATATACTACGAATTGTATATACAATCCATAAGCATATATTTGTGCCTTATATACGGACAATATAAATGTATACGTGTTGTACACTTGTGAAATCAAACACACTCTAACATTCCCTTAATATTATACGACCTGTATATATGTATGAGTCGGTTACTTTGTGTACAACTCGTATACTTGGTGTAAAAATAAATTTTTGGGTGTATTTTTTATTGATTATAAATAGAGATTGGATTTGTTAGAATATTAGTTAGAATTCCCACTCTCCCGTCAATGATTCATGTTGGTTGGCGTGGATTGAACCATGGTTATCACGGGCCACCTTTTTTTATTTTCCTAGATTTTGACACTTTAAAAAATAAATTAAAATAATAAAGGGGATACTGATTTGATTCATGACCACTGTCACACCCTCAAAATGCACATGCGGAGTTTTACCACGAGGCGTGTGACATACCAGGATCTAGCCACTAATCATGTCAAACTAATAGTAAATATTCAAAGACAAAGTCACCATGTCCAACATAAATAGTGAATTCCAAATTAAATCATTTCAAACATAATATGTATTCAGCGGAAGCAATGTAAATATCTCAAACAATCGAAAATAAAATGTTTTAAAGCGTAAGGTTTTATTGTTTGCAATCAAGTAACACGCCCCATGACACTTCAAGCTCCCCAGACTGTAAGTTCCCATGAAATGATTATCTAACGACCTGCAAGCATGTAGAAAACTGTATCAGCGATTAAGCCGGCGAGTTCACAGTTTTATTTAACGAAAACGGGTTGGTGTTTAGTTTAAAGACATGTCGTTAATAACTCGATACCGGGTGACATATATTTGTTTGCCCTCATCAATGCCTATCAACATTGGCCATGTGTTTAAGGTCCTTAGTTCACGCCCGGCTCCCAGCACGATGTGAAGTTTGTCAAGCCTAATAGCGCTATCAACTAATACCCCGTTGCCTCCAAGGAAACTAGTTCGGTAGTAAGTAGGGACTTTCATGATAGGGTTTGAGTTTATTAGCTAACATCGAAATTAAACTACAACATTTATAAAAAAGTATTCCTCCAAGGAATAGCAATTTGTCCCCTCGGGACGCATACCTGTAAAAGAGTAGTGAACTCACATTTGAATGCTCGGATTAAGGAATGGAAAGAAATACGCGAGGTGGAACCGGTCAATCACGTCTGAATGAGATGAAGTGCGAGACAAAGAGACGTTCAACCGGAAAGAGAGGTGGCGAGGGGGGGCTGCCGTCGCGAGGTTGAGAGATGGGAGGGGTCCTGCCGTCACGCTCCAAGGTGTAGAAGTTAGGTTTTGTTTTTTTAAAACCTACATGCACGTACATAACTATTCACCCAAAAAGATGGGCATTTGGGCCGGTCTGTGGGCTGGCAATGGCAGTTGGGCCGTAAGGGTGGGTGATGGGTTGGGTTGTTGTTTTTATTTATATATGTAAACTAAACTTTATATAAACTAAACCCGCCACGTACACGTATAAAATGTCGCGTAACAAAGCTAGCGTAGAAGTTGTAAGCAAACACTAACCTGATTGTTCGGGTTGTTACATTATCCCCATGTTGAAAGAATTTTCGTCCCGAAAATTGAGTTAGCAAGGCGTTTGAAAGTGTCGGAGTAAGAGAAAAATTTTGAAATTATCACATTCTCCCCTAGTTAAGGAAATTTCGCCCCGAAATTTGATAAGCAGTCACAGAAGAGTGAAAGGAATACGTTAAAATGTCTGCATCAAAACTACTACGAGTAACAGAAAGGAGGTCAATGTCAAACACCTGACCTAAAGATCGAGTTTGCACCAGCATAAAAATATGGGATGTCTCGCTCGGCTGACCGTCAGCCAATTCCTTAATGCGTTGGGTTTTCAAGAGAGGTTTGGAGTCGATCCTAACAGTTTACTGAACTTTAAGGACACGAAACTCCAATCGGCACTAGAATCGAATAGAACAGAAACGAAAAGATTACTTACAAAAACATACCAATCACAAAGTGTTATCGTTCCTAACGTCACGCGCGCCAATCGTAAATGCTCTCCCGCGAGCACCATTTCCGCCATTGTTGTCGTTGTTGTTGTTCCCATTATTGCTGACGTTCTGGTTTAGCTGCGGGTAATCCCTCTTGAAGGGATCCTTACTTCCACACTGAAAACAACCCTTTCGATTACTTTGTTGCTGTTGTGGCTGTTGCCCCTGTTGCTATTGTTGCTGCTGTTTTGGGAACGGAGCTCTGCAATCTTTCGCCATGTGGCCTACCTTCTCGCATCTCTGACATGTTCTAGTGCACTGCCCATAGTGATGATAGTTACACTTGTTGCACTTCGGCTGTTTACCAGCGTACAAACCCTGATTCTTGTTGAAGCCTTGATTCTGGTTAGTAGTAGAAGACTGGTTGAAGTTGTGACTGTTGTTGTTATCGGTCCTCTTCTGTTGTTGGCTTGAGTTAGAGGCTTTGTCTATGTCGTTCCACTTGCGTTTGTTGTCGTTTGAGGTGTCAGAAACGGTAGTGTTTCGCTTGGGCAGCTTGCCCTGCTCGACTGCTTGATCTGTGAGGCGATGTGCTAAACGAATAACTTGCTGAACAGGGGGAAGGTTAGCTGAAGTCACCAAGCTTTGGATCTCGGGGGCTAAACCTTTGAGGTAAAGCTCGATACGTTTGTAGGCAGGCTCAGACATGTTAGGACAGAGACTAGCTAAATCATTGGACCTCTTCGTGTAAGCTTCGATCTCGGACCCGATCATCTTTAGGTTGTAATACTCCACTTCCAATTTTTGAATGTCGTCCCTGTGACAGTATTCCTCCCTTATCAGATTCTTGAAATCGTTCCACGGGGTAGCATTGGCAGCCGCCAACCCAAGCATCTGAATCTATGCGTTCCACCACGAGAGCGTGTTGCCTTCCAAAGTACCGGTTGCGTACTTGACTCAATTGTTAACTGGACAATCACACATCTCAAAGACGGACTCTACTTTCTTAATCCAGTGAAGAAGACCCACCGCTCCTTCTGTACCATTAAAAGAGTGAGGCTTGCAATCCATGAACGTTTTGAAGGTACAAGCTCGAGGTTGGGCAGGTTGCTGTTGTTGTGCTGCTAAAGCTTCGACAACTCGTGCATTGATTAGAGCCTGGATCTGGGCTTGAGTCATGTTAGTTCCACCGCGTCCACTCATGATTCTACATCCACAAGATACTAACATGAGAAAAATATGTAACGCATATTATTTCCATATTCAGTACAAGTGGACAAGAAAAGATAAGAGTACAGTTTAAGGTTAGGAAGGAGTCCATCATTGCCATGGCTCCCATTGATATCTGAATCCCCAATTATATCGGATAATGGGTCAGGTCCCTTTACACACGCTTGGTCTCACTGGGACTCACATGCACTCCCAATTATTACTACGTGTGCACCCGTAATGATAATCCGGTTTGCATGTTCACCCCGATTCCTCCAAACTTGTATCAAGAGATCCTCATATGCGAATGTCAAAAGAAAAAGTTGTCAAAACGATGAAGATCACAAAAGATTTAAAAGTAAAATCATACAAATGTTCATCATAATATAAAATAAATAACACATGAATTCGTACTATAATGCGGTGTATGGCTATATGCAATGCGGTGCGTATGTATATGCTAAATATATAGTGTATACGATATCTAAAAGACGAACCTTTCAATCTGGAGCGCAGTGTCATGGTCTTTTCGGAACTGATTCGGTTATAGTCTGGTTTTACAAAAAAAATTTGAAACCTAGTTCACTATAACAAGTGGTTCTGATACCAAACTGTCACACCTCAAAATCCACATGCGGAGTTTTACCACGAGGCGTGTGACATACCAGGATCTAGCCACTAATCATGTCGAACTTATAGTAAATATTCAAAGACAAAGTCATCATGTCCAACATAAATAGTGAATTCCAACTTAAATCATTTCAAACATAATATGTATTCAGCGGAAGCAAATGTAAATGTAACATCTGTCAAAAAACCGGGTTAACCAAATCCGCTTCGTTTATTAACCGAACATCCAGTTAAAAATTTCGTTGCGTATTTAATGCTCAAATTAATTTTAAACGATACATAATTAATAAGTATATTAGAATATAAAATTTATATTTGAAAATGTATTAAAAATAGTGAAATAAAAATTTATTGCTGATGCTGGGTTTCGAACCCGGGTCAGCCGGATAAGCTTAGCGACTTAACACACACACATCCAACCACTCCGCCACTTGTGTTGTTTGATAACATATTGAAACAATTAATACATATAATAAAACTGGAAAATCAAACCCAGTCAACAGCGCGCCCAAATTCGCAGACGCCGGAAAATCCGACGATTTCGCCAATTATCGTCGGTCACTTTTGACTTAACGTACGTATTAACGACGCCATCGGTTATAACCGATGTCCAGTTCCGCGACATCCGTCGTAACCGCCGGAGAACGGCTGACCAATGAATCGAGACTAGAAACAGACCCAATTCAACTTGATTCTTCCCTATAAATGCACACCCTAGCCTCTGGTAAACTTTTCGCTCAAAATCGCACCGATTCTCGAATCAATTTCACTCGCCGGAATTCTCTGCAAGTCGCCGGAAAACCGAGACTTTCATCAACACGGTAAATACCTCGACTTTTTCTATTTCATTCCATTGTGAGACCAATTCTAACATCACTCCATCACCCAGAATCAACCCCAGACGACGTTGCCGGATTTTCTGTTTTCGCCAGAAAACTTCTGGAATTTCCAGAATCTCGCTGTTAATCGGTATGATCATCTAAGCATCCTGATAATCGTTGCTCAGTAATTCAATTTTATATCTAATCAATCAAAACTGTTATTTGACCCGAACAGAGGAAGCTCACAAAACAGAGCCGGCGATCCTTGCCGGAGTTCTGAAAAAGACGACCTGTTCCGGTACTTTCTTTCCCCAAACCCTTTCTGTTCAATACCTTTCAATTGCTCATAATATTCGTTAACCGAATTAAACAAGAAACAGTTGGTTTAACCGTTGTCTGTGTTTTGAACGAAGAAGATGAAGTCTATTATGATTATAAGATTAATTAAAATAGGTATTATAAACGGGTTAGACACACAGTCCAGCGGTGGACCGTGTGCAAACAATACGCATACGTCCCGAGTTCGATCCTTGACACACGCACATTCTCGGTAATAAAAATGTTCCTTTTTAAACTGAACCGGATCCACTCGCAGTTAACTGTTAAGTATAATAAAAACCGGAATATTTACCAAGTTAGACACGCAGTCCAGCAGTCGACTGTGTGCCAAACTAAACCACAGGTCCCGGGTTCGAGACCTGTGGAGAACACCGAGTCGATACAATTAAATCCTTTTAAAATAAATGATTTTCGGATTAACTTAAATAGTGTATAAATATAATTAAAAACAGAAATATTTCGGGTTAGACACGTAGCTCAGTTGGTAGAGCTGCGTGCACGCGTACGGGAGGTCACGAGTTCGAACCTCACTCAGTGCAACTATATAACCGACGAACCGGTCAACGGTCAATGGTCAATAGTCACGGTCAAAGTCAAAAAGTCAACAATTTTTATTATTTTTTATTTATTTAATTAATTTAAAAATCAATTAAAAATACTTAAAAATAATGTTTTTAAAGTTAGAAAATAGCCTTAAACTCACAAAAATATATCCAAAAATCCTATTAAAGTTGATTAATAAAATCCGCTTATTTACCGAACCGTTATGTTATTATCTAGGTTAGTTTCTCTCGTGGTTAAATCCAAATTCGTGCGCATTCTTCATCAATCCAAGAAACGCAACAACTGTGAGTGAATTCTTACAAATTCCCCTTTTATTCATGTTTTGGGGTGTATCATCTGTGGCACTTAAACTAATTCGTTTATTCAAATCCGTGCTGTACCATATTATGATCTAAACTTAGAATGTAAATATTGTTTGTAGTTATGTATTACATATTGTCAAGTTGTATGCAAATTATTTGTTAGGCCTATCAGTTCCTCGTGGGAGACGAGTTGAACAACGCGTGCCTTAAAACTCATTCATTAGGCCCATCAGTTCGTAGAACAACGCGTGCCTCAAAACTCATTCATTAGGCCCATCAGTTCCTCGTGAGAGACGAGTTGAACAACGCGTGCCTCAAAACAATCTATTATTGTATGTGTGTGTATTATTTAATATTAAGTGTGTTGTGAATAAATTTACATCTACATTTACTCATATGTGGTTATGCACTTTATTTTATAATCAATTCAATAAACTTGTTTAAATGTTTTTCATAGGATTCACTCGCCAACTTTTTGTTGATCCAAAAACCATTTTTACACATGATACAGGTGGACAGGATGAAGCAAGGAACACATAGGAAAATGCCTTAGAAGAAAATAATGAAGCCTAGAAAGATGTATAGAACAAGTTGTATGATATGATTGTATGATTTCCTTTAAATTGTAATAATAAATATGAAACATTATAATAAATGTCATGAGCTTTGATGAAAACCCAATCATGCCCCGATCACCTTTTCCGCTGCGGGTCGGGGTGTGACAGATTGGTATCAGAGCTTTTGACTATAGGGATATAGGATAGGTTATTAGACCCTTAGAGCCTATACTATAGTTGATTAGATTTTAATTGTTTATGTGGTTATATGCAAACTCATGATGTTTATTTCTTTCATATTTATTACATACACAAATGCATGCAAACACTTCCAATACTACATTTTGTGATACATAGTGAATTATACTTATAGTCAAACATACATAATTACATACACATTCATCATACATATTTCAATGCTCACATATTCAAATCATCTTCATACTTCCGTTATTCAAGATTTTGTCGCATTTTTCATTTTTCAAATCTCATCGAAGTGAGTTCTGCGACGGGCATGTAGTAACTGTAAGGGTACAAGTACCGGTAGTCGGAATGTCCTGTCTAGGTTGGCATTCGTATAAATCCAATATAACGGACCAGTTTGCCTACCTGGGGACTAACGATGAGAGTACGAAGGACCTATTAGGCCAAAGCATGCCACACCAAACGTCGTTCAAACTAACCCTACTTTGAGGTGTCACCGTGTCCACACCTGGATACATTCCGAATATCATACGTTACATACTTATTTCTTGATTTTCTCCGGGTTTTAGTGTACGTAACCATGCTAACACATGCGAACCATATGAAAAACCCGGTAATCATGGGGGCCCACATGATTACGAAGGTGAAGTATGGCGGCATGCAAGGCCCAATTACGAGCAAAGCCCAAGACATCCTATGGATGTAGTAGATTTATTATTCTATATTTATTTTATGAATGTTCATTTCTAAATACGACACATGATCCCTAAAACATCCAACTCATACTCTTGATATGTATTCCTTGTAGATGTCTTCTAGTCTCGCTCGTAGGAAGATGAGATTAGGAAAAGCCCGCGAGCGCATGGCTGCCCAAATCGCTCAACAAATGGCTGCAGTAATGCCCAACATTGTAGTTCAAGTTCAGCAAGCCCTTACCGCTAATCCCGTCAACCAAGAAGATCCAAATGTTATCAACCCTCCCCCAAATACACTAAATGCACCTTCAAGCATTTCAAATCCTGCGACCCTCCAAAATACGAAGGGACTGAAGGTGTCACCGCTCTCCTCCATTGGTTTGAAGAAATGGAAAACACTTTTCTAAATTGCGATTGCCCCGATGATCGCGAAGTGCGATATGCTACTGGTCGTTTACTTGGAATAGCACTTACTTGGTGGAATACAGAGAAGGCCAAACGAGGCGTTGAAGATGCTATTACTTTGACTTGGGAAGAGTTGAAGGAAATCATGACAAGACGGTTTTGCCCAAGGAGCGAAATCAAGAAATTAGAGGATGAGTTCTAATCGTTGAAACAAAAGGAAGGCGACCACACCACATACAACAAGAGATTCCTCGAGTTAAATCAAATGGTTCCCAACTTGTTCACTCCTCTTTACCGTTTGATCGAGCACTACATTCGAGGTCTTCCTTCAAAAATTCAAGACTCTGTAATAAGTACCACACCTGCAACCTTGGAAGCAGCAATGGAGTTAGCTACAGAGCTCACCGAGAACCGCATACGGAATAAAGACTTCAAGGAGGAGAAGAAGAAGGATAAAGCATCGACTGAAACCTCAAACTCCACCCAAACCGAATCCCCTTCTCAACCCATTTCTAAGCGAAAACGAGATGGGCAACTTTTCGCTGTCACCCAACGCAATCAACCAGCCTCACAAGCCGTACCCCTCCAAGCTATCCCAATCACTCAAGTAGCACCCAACTCAACTTACCCAAATAAGAAACCTTACCTTGGACCTCACCCTCAATGTAACACCTGTTTTTATCACCATCCATCTACCTTACCTTGTCGACTATGTGCAAATTGTGGACGCTATGGTCATTTGAGCAAGGTTGCCGCACCCCTCAAACCCAAATCTCACCCCCTACTCACCCCAATACCCCATGTTACCTTATGTTCGAGCTTGTTTTAATTGTGGCGACCCTACCCATTATAGAAACACGTGCCCTCGATTGGTTAACATCATAAACGCTCAAGCTCAATCAAACCCAGTTAACCAAACAAATCAAGAAAACCCAACCACTAGGCCACCAGCAAGAGGAAGAGTTTTCAACATCAACTCCAATTCTATTGAAGATAATGACGGCCCAAATGAACCACCCAACTAGTCTCCTTCACCAAAAATCATGATTCAACTCCAACCGCTTAGTTTTTATGTTTTTCTTTATGTTATCTCAATTTTCACGTATCTCAATTACAAATTGGAAATTTATCCAAGAATTTTAATGCGAATTACTATTTCAGTTGTTCTATACTCATTGATTTAACATTCATATCATCATACATCTCAACGTATTTCAATCTCATCACTTAAAGAAGTTGGGTTATGTCTCACTTCTACATAGACTAACCTCTCCATCATAACAAACGAGAGAGGTACTGTCATCATTCAAACATGTATACTATCAGAATTAAGACTCAAGTTTTGGTTGATTGTGTTTATTTATGTATTAGAGTCACATAGAACTAATCATAACTTGCGGATAAAGCCAATGAAAATTTGACAAGAATATGGTGGATACGCCGCTGGTACTTCCTATATATAAGTATTCTTGTCAAAGGATCAGAGGCATTGTCAGGCGGTTATGAGAAGTTCCATGTAGGATTTAGTAATGTCTCTGTTGAAGTTTGTTTATACTCACTGATTTAGCATTTATATCATCTCATCATTTAAAGAAATTGGATTGTGTTCCATTTCTACATAGACTAACCTCTCCATCATAACAAACGAGAGAGGTACTGTCACCATTCAAACCTGTATACTATCAGAATTAGGACTCAGGCTTTGGTTGTTGTTTTTGTTTATGTTCTAGAGTTACATCATAGAACCAATCATAACTTACTAATAAAACCAATGAAAATTTGACAAGAATATGGTGGATACACCGCTGGCACTTCCTATATATAAGTATTCTTGCCAAAAGATCAGAGGCATTGTCAGACGGTTATGAGAAGTTCCATGTAGGTTTTAGTAGTAGAAATTTTGTTTTAGGATATAACCTTATCTTTCAAAACATATCAAAACTCTTGCGCATGAAATCGTATTCAGTCAATCAACTCTGTTTATCAATATTTTATCGGAGGCATCAAAAAGCGATTCCTGTAGCAGGGTACTCAACCCTTACAAGGAACGTTACCGCCTCAAGCAAAAATTTAAACTCTTACTCCCTTCTAAGTATGTAATTGTCAAATTAAAACACCATCCTTTTGAGTCAGACATGCCACTACATAAATTTTGGAACGAAATTTCTAAAAGTAGGGGATACTGTAACATCTGTAAAAAAACCGGGTTAACCAAACCCGCTTCGTTTATTAACCGAACATCCAGTTAAAAATTTCGTTGCGTATTTAATGCTCAAATTAATTTTAAACGATACATAATTAATAAGTATATTAGAATATAAAATTTATATTTGAAAATGTATTAAAAATAGTGAAATAAAAATTTAATGCTGATGCCGGGTTTCGAACCCGGGTCAGCCGGATAAGCTTAGCGACTTAACACACACACATCCAACCACTCCGCCACTTGTGTTGTTTGATAACATATTGAAACAATTAATACATATAATAAAACTGGAAAATCAAACCCAGTCAACAGCGCCCAAATTCGCAGACGCCGAAAAATCCGACGATTTCGCCAATTATCGTCGGTCACTTTTGACTTAACGTACGTATTAACGACTCCATCGGTTATAACCGATGTCCAGTTCCGCGACATCCGTCGTAACCGCCGGAGAACGGCTGACCAATGAATCGAGACTAGAAACAGACCCAATTCAACTTGATTCTTCCCTATAAATGCACACCCTAGCCTCTGGTAAACTTTTCGCTCAAAATCGCACCGATTCTCGAATCAATTTCACTCGCCGGAATTCTCTGCAAGTCGCCGGAAAACCGAGACTTTCATCAACACGGTAAATACCTCGACTTTTTCTATTTCATTCCATTGTGAGACCAATTCTAACATCACTCCATCACCCAGAATCAACCCCAGACGATGTTGCCGGATTTTCTGTTTTCGCCAGAAAACTTCTGGAATTTCCAGAATCTCGCTGTTAATCGGTATGATCATCTAAGCATCCTGATAATCGTTGCTCAGTAATTCAATTTTATATCTAATCAATCAAAACTGTTATTTGACCCGAACAGAGGAAGCTCACAAAACAGAGCCGGCGATCCTTACCGGAGTTCTGAAAAAGACGACCTGTTCCGGTACTTTCTTTCCCCAAACCCTTTCTGTTCAATACCTTTCAATTGCTCATAATATTCGTTAACCGAATTAAACAAGAAACAGTTGGTTTAACCGTTGTCTGTGTTTTGAACGAAGAAGATGAAGTCTATTATGATTATAAGATTAATTAAAATAGGTATTATAAACGGGTTAGACACACAGTCCAGCGGTGGACTGTGTGCAAACAATACGCATACGTCCCGAGTTCGATCCTTGACACACGCACATTCTGTAACATTTGTATAAATCGGGTCTCCAAAACCCGCTCCGCTTTGTAATCAAATACCAAGTTATGAAAGTACATTAATTATTTATGATTATTTTGAGTTTAAACGTTGCATAATTAATAAATAAACTAAACTATAAAAAATTAAATTTGTTAAAAAGTTAAAATAAAATTAAAAAAAAACAACTGAAGCTGCCGGGACTCGAACCCGGGTCAGCTGAGGCATTCCAAGACTTAACATCCACTTCCCAAACCACTCCGCCACAATGTGTTTTCTGTTAACAATTGGCAACCAATGGATCTTATACGCGAACTCGAATTAACCATTGATGCCATCTGAATAACGGAAACCGGCAAACCGAACGCTAAATCATTTCGACTTCTTTTGGCCAGCTTATAACCGATGTATTTCGGTTTCTAATTAAGTCCGAATTGAATGAACGTAAAGACTTCATCATTTCCGGTATTTGAAACCGAAAACTTATCAAACTCTGATTTAATCCAAGTTCTGATCATTTGCGCGATTCATAACTATCACAACAACACTCAGTTTCATTTTCGTCAAGTTTCTGAACCGTAAGATTCTCTGAATCCGATCGCCGAAATTTTTCTGCAACTCACCGGAAAACCGGGACTCGCATTCTCACGGTAATTCCTTCGACTCTTTTTGTTTAAAACATGTGATTAGTCAATCTCTAACACAACTCCATCATCAGAATCAATCTTAGCCAACGTTTATCGGAAATCTCACCTTCGCCGGAAAGTTTCTGAGATTGCCGGAATCCCACTGTGAACTGGTAAGATATCCTACACTTCATTTAAACCTTGTTTAGATTATTTAATTTTATATATAATCGATCCACACTGTTAATTGTTTCAACAGTCGGAGTTCATTTCCTGTACCGACAAAACCTTCGCCTGATTTCTATGTTTATCTCCAAACGGTAAATTCTGCTCTTTAAACTCTCTCCATTCCTTACTCTTGAATTACTGTTAGTGTCTAAGATCTTTGTAAATCGCAAAAATCAACTTTAACCGTCGAATTACGCTGACAGTGTAATCCGACGAAGAAGATGAACCTATTTCAGAATATAAGAGTAATTAAATTCCGGTTTATAAACGAGTTAGACACACAGTCCAGCGGTGGACTGTGTGCAAATTTCATAATCACGTCCCGAGTTCGATCCTTACTACGCACACGCTTTACGTAATAACATTCCTTTTTATTCATGAACTAACCGGGTTAGAGCGGGTAGTTGTTAAGTATAATATAAATCAAGAATATAACCGGGTTAGACACACAGTCCAGCGGTGGACTGTGTGCAAAATAAACTCCACGTCGCGCGTTCGAGTCCCGTCACAAGCACCGGTCCATGGAATTAAAACGTTTTGCAAAATAAAGGAATTTTCGGTAAATTCGAATAAGTATATAAATATAATTAAAACTGGGTTTCTAACGGGTTAGTCACGTAGCTCAGTTGGTAGAGCTACGTGCGCGTGAACGGAAGGTCACCGGTTCGAATCCCGCTTGGCGCAAACATTTACCGCTGACCGAACCGGTCAACGGTCAAACAGTAAAATAAAATTTTTTTTTATATATTTATTTGTTTATTTTAATTTAAAAATCAATTAAAAATACTTAAAAATAACATTTTTTTTAAAGATAGAAAATAGCCATAAACTCACAAAAATATATCTAAAAATCCCATTAAAATCCTTAATAAAATCTATCCATTTAATATATTTTTCCATTATTATTTAGGTTAGTATTCCTCGTCGACTCGCTCGTCTAAATCGTGCGCATCTCACCATCTCCAATCTAACGCACCCAATGTGAGTGAACCCTTCAAATTCCCCGTTTTAATCACGTTTTGGGGTGTATCATGTGTCTTGTTTATTTACATATTATAACGAAATTATTGTGCATACATCATATCATGACATGTGTATTAGTTTAATTACTGTTAAGTAGTTAATATTGGATGCAAATTATTATTTCAGTACATGCAATTGCCTAGGCCGCAGCTCCCCATCCATCGAGGTTGAGCTTGATCCCCATTTTATTATGCGGTTGATCTTGGCGTGCCCGCACGATCGGCTCCGTTTGATTGAGCCTTGATCGGTCATTTCATTTTACATTTCAATACATGCAATACGCTCGGCTCCGTTTGATTGAGCCTTGAGTGCACAGTTCAATTTACATTTCCAGTTCATGCAATACGAACTCCGTTTGATTGAGCCTTGAGCGCACAGTTCAATTTACATTTCCAGTTTATGCAATACGATCGGCTCCGTTTGATTGAGCCTTGATCGCACAGTTCATTTATGTTAGTTATCATTTGATATTGGTATGTTCATGTATGCTATCGAATGTTAATGTATGTTATAATTGTAACTGATATTTGCCAATGTTTGATTACATACATGTGCTCTTTTATGATTATGCACAATATTTTATTGATAAACTAACCATAAAATCATTATCAAATGTTTATCTATAAGGTTCACTCGCCAACTTATGTTGACCCAAAAACCTCCCATTTTACACATGATACAGGTGAACCAGCAGCAGCTAGGAACACATAGGACCTGGATTAGAAGAACTAAAACGATTTAGTATTCGGATTATTATGTTTGGTTATTTTCCCTTGTAATGAATGAACATGTTTGGATGTTTGAGAAATGTAACTTTGACTTCATTTAATTATGAAACATAATAGTAAATGTCATGTGCTTTGGTGATAACCCAATTATGCCCCGACTCTTATTTCCGCTGCGGGTCGGGGTGTGACAGATTGGTATCAGAGCCATGACTATAGAGATATAGGATAGGTTATTAGACCCTTAGAGCCTATACTATAGTCGATTAGAAACTTATAAGAATTTTGTGTGTTATATGCCAAATTTCATGATGTTTATATGATTATGTTAAATGTTACATTTAATATTGTTCAAGCATGTTCATAAGTATGTATTATCAAATAATGCCTATCATGAAATCGTATGATCATAACATATCACATCCATGCAAGCACACACCACATCATGGTTGATTTTACAATGATTTTCGTGTTTTCAAATCTCATCAAAGTGAGTTCTCATGACGGGCATGTAGTAGCTGGAAGGGTACTAGTACCGGTAGTCGGAACGTCCTGTCTAGGCTGGCATTCGTATAAATCCAAAATAAAGGACCAGTTTGCCTACCTGGGGACTAACGATGAGAGTACAAAATACCTATTAGGCCAAAGCATGCTATACCAAACGTCGTGAGAGCTAATCCCACTTTGAGTTGCCATTGTGTCTACACCTGGACACGTTCCGACCAAACATCTCATGAACATATTTTGTGGTTTGCATTCGGGGAATGCGAGTGTTAAATTGCCAATACTAATGTGAATTCTACCAAGCCAATAGCCATGGGGGCCCACATGACTATGTAGGTGAAGGTATGGGGGACATTTGAGGCCCAACATGAGCGAACCCAAGACATCCTTTGGATGTAGTTGCATTATTGATATTTATGTTATTTTCATTTTCTTAAAGACACATGACACCTAAAAAGATACCATAAACTCACAATCTTCTCATTTTATGATCCTGTAGAAGTCGTCTAGACCGCATCGAAGAGGTAGGAAATCGGAAAAGTCTCGGGAACGTTTGGCCACTCATATCGCGAATCAAATGGCCACGATATTGCCGGACATCGTGGTACAAGTACAACAAGCCCTTGCTGCAAATCCTACTAACCCTCCTCAACAACAGGACCAGAACAACAACAACCCTCCTACCATCAAATGCTCTTACAAACATTTTAAGTCCTGTGATCCTCCAAAATTCGAAGGGACTGAGGGAGTCACCGCTCTCCTACATTGGTTCGAGGAGATGGAAAACGTTTTCTTAAACTGCGATTGTCCTGAGGATCGCAAAGTTCGTTATGCCACCGGGAGACTACTTGGGGTAGCTCTCACTTGGTGGAATACTGAGAAAGGAAAGAGGGGAACAGAAGATGCGATGGCCTTAACTTGGGAGGAGTTAAGGGAAATCATGACTAGGCGATTCTGTCCTAGAAGTGAAATTAAGAAATTGGAAGATGAATTTCATGCCTTGAAGCAAAAAGAGGGTGATCACTCTACTTACAACAAAAGGTTCTTGGAGTTGAACCAAATGGTTCCAAACTTATTCACTCCAACCTACCGTCTGATCGAACATTACATTCGAGGACTTCCCTCGAAAATCCAAGATTCGGTCCTCAGCGTTTCACCGGTAACACTCGAAGCTGCCATGGAGTTGGCAACAGAACTGACCGAAAACCAAATTCGCAATGGGAAGTTCAAGGAGGAAAAGAAGAAAACCCCTGCTGAGGGACAAACCTCAAACCACCACACTCCTTCCTCTAAATTTGCTAACAAGAGGAAGCGTAACACCAGGAACTTTGCAGTCACCCAAACCAACACCCCTGTTCCTGCTGCACCCATCACTCAAGCCACTCCTCCACCC
This sequence comes from Scalesia atractyloides, assembly GCA_947069175.1. Lineage (NCBI taxonomy): Eukaryota > Viridiplantae > Streptophyta > Magnoliopsida > Asterales > Asteraceae > Scalesia > Scalesia atractyloides. The sequence continues at coordinate 89,474,980 of CAMTDV010000001.1, forward strand.
GCGCCATACAGAAAACCATACACAGGGCCACTACCAAAATGTAACCGTTGTCAGTATCACCACTCCCCTGACTATCCTTGCCAATACTGTACCGGCTGCGGTCGCGCCGGACACACTGTTCAAAACTGCCGCACGCTTCAACGAACAAACCGCCACCAACCTATAATCCAAACCCACCAACAGTTAATGGGTCAAGCCCAACAACAACAACCATTTCCACCCACTCAACATTTAGCCCAAACATACTATCAACCCAATTACCCTATGGGCCAACCTATGCGGGCTTGTTTCAATTGCGGCGATCCAAGTTATTTCAGGAACACATGTCCAAGGCTGGTCAATATTATTCATGCTCAGGCCCAAGCCAACCCTGTGAATCAAGCGAACCAAGCTCCTCCACCTACTAGAGGAAGGGCTTTTAATATTAACGCAAACCAGGCCAGAGCTGATGGCAATGTGGTCAACGGTACGTTTCTTATAAATGATAGATATGCCTCTATGTTATTTGATACTGGTGCGGATAGAAGTTTCGTGTCATTAAAATTTGAACCTATCTTAAGTAAAAGTCGGGATAAGCTCGCGGAATCCATAACGGTGGAAGTTGCGGACGGAAAACCAGTTTCGTTAGACTCTATTTTACGCAACTGTACGCTCACCCTAAACGACCACGACTTCTCAGTCGATCTTATTCCTATGAAGCTGGGAAGTTTCGACATCATAATCGGTATGGATTGGCTCAGTCTACATCATGCGGAAGTTGTATGTCGTGAGAAATTTATTCGTATCCCTCTTTCAAACGGTCAGACTCTTCGAATCATTGGAGAAACCTCGTCGAAAGGGCTCAACTTAATGTCTTGTCTTCAAGCTCAAAAATACCTTCGCAAGAAATATGTCGCGTTTTTAGCCCATATCATCAAAAAGGGGACCACAGAGAAGAAACTTGAAGATATTCCTGTTGTAAAAGATTTTCCACAAGTCTTTCCTGACGACATTTCAGGACTTCCTCCAATCAGAGATGTCGAATTCCGTATCGATCTTATACCTGGTGCTACACCAGTGGCGAAATCTCCATATAAGTTAGCCCCCTCTGAAATGCAAGAGCTAGCCAGTCAATTGCAAGAGTTGACTGACAAGGGATTCATACGCCCCAGCTCATCGCCTTGGGGTGCACCTGTCCTTTTTGTAAAGAAGAAAGATGGATCTTTTCGTATGTGCATCGACTACAGAGAGCTAAACAAGTTAACCATCAAAATCGATATCCTTTACCTCGCATAGATGATCTTCTTGACCAACTACAAGGTGCCAGTTGCTTTTCAAAAATCGACCTTCGATCTGGCTATCATCAGCTTAGAGTGCATGAAGAAGACGTCCCTAAAACTGCTTTTCGAACTCGATATGGTCACTATGAATTCATGGTTATGCCGTTTGGATTAACCAACGCACCAGCTGTTTTCATGGACCTAATGAATAGAGTCTGCAAACCTTACCTTGATCGATTTGTTATTGTATTCATCGACGATATTCTTATCTATTCAAAATCTAAAGCTGATCATGAGCGTCATCTGCGACTTGTTCTTGCACTTCTAGAAAAGGAAAAGCTTTATGCCAAGTTCTCTAAATGTGAATTCTGGTTAAAAGAGGTGCAATTTCTCGGGCATGTAGTCAATGACAAAGGAATACATGTGGACCCATCAAAGATCAAAGCAGTTCAAGAATGGCAAGCTCCACGTACACCAACGGAAGTAAGGTCTTTTCTTGGACTAGCTGGCTATTATCGTCGGTTCATTTCAAACTTCTCTCGCATTGCGGTGCCACTCACGGCTTTAACCCATAAAGGGAAACCATTTGTATGGGGACCCAAGCAAGAAAAAGCTTTTCAAACTCTCAAGCAAAAACTTTGTGATGCACCAATCCTCACTCTTCCTGAAGGTTGTGATGATTTTGTAGTCTATTGCGACGCGTCAGGGCAAGGATTAGGTTGCGTTCTCATGCAAATAGGAAAAGTCATAGCTTATGCCTCAAGGCAACTCAAGACACACGAAAAGAACTACACCACTCATGACCTTGAACTTGGAGCCGTTGTATTCGCTCTTAAGATATGGAGACATTATCTTTATGGTACGAAGTGTGAAATATACACTGACCACAAGAGTCTTCAACATATTTTCAATCAGAAAGAGTTAAATATGAGGCAACGAAGATGGGTCGAGCTCCTAAATGATTACGACTGTGAAATCAGATACCACCCTGGTAAAGCAAATGTGGTGGCTGATGCACTTAGTCGAAAGGGTTATGCGAACTCCATTCATCTTCTATGTTCGCAAATTATAACCAATATTAAGGATCAAATTCGAGAAGCTCAACACGTTTCAATAACAGAGGAAGATGTACAAAAAGAGATGTCCTGTGGAGCTGAGCTAAAACTTGAAACTAAATCTGATGGTATTTTGTATTACCTAGATCGTATATGTATTCCTAACCACATCAATCTTCGTGAAACACTCATGCATGAAGCTCATAAGACGCGATATTCTATACACCCAGGAGCCGATAAGATGTATCAAGACCTACGGTACACCTATTGGTGGCCTGGAATGAAGAAAGATATTGCCGTTTTTGTTTCCAAGTGTCTCACATGTTCTAAGGTGAAGGCTGAGCACCAAAGACCCTCAGGACTTCTAGTCCAACCAGAAATACCTGTATGGAAGTGGGAAAATATAACCATGGATTTCATTACCGGGTTACCTCGCACTTCTAGTGGGTATGACACTATATGGGTGGTTATAGACCGACTTACAAAATCAGCTCACTTTATCCCTATTCGAGAAGATTTCAAGAACGAAAAGCTTGCTCGTATTTATATCAACGAAATCGTAAGCCGGCCCGGGGTACCATTAAGTATTATTTCTGATCGTGATGGTCGTTTCACCTCACGAACATGGCAAGCAGTACAATCCGCTATGGGCACTCGATTAGATCTCAGTACCGCCTACCATCCTCAAACTGATGGACAGTCTGAGCGCACCATTCAAACTCTTGAGGACATGCTTAGAGCATGTGTCATAGACTTCAAGGGAAATTGGGACGCCCATCTACCGTTAGTTGAATTTTTGTACAACAACAGTTATCATTCTAGCATCGGCATGGCACCTTTTGAAGCTTTATATGGTCGAAAGTGCCGGTCTCCTGTTTGTTGGCACGAAATTGGGGAAGCACAAATTACTGGTCCAGAATTGATCCAAGAAACCACAGATAAGATTCATCAAATCTGAAACAATCTTCTAGCGGCTCAAAGTCGTCAAAAGAGTTACGCAGATAAACGACGGAAGCCCTTGGAGTTTAGTATTGGTGATAATGTACTTTTAAAAGTATCACCGTGGAAGGGAGTCGTTCGTTTTGGCCAAAAGGGAAAGCTAGCACCACGTTACGTAGGACCTTTCAAGATACTCGAAAGAGTAGGTCCTGTAGCATACAAGCTTGACCTACCGGAAGAACTCGACAGGATTCATCCCACATTCCACGTGTCGAACTTGAAGAAGTGCCTCGCTGATGAGAATCTTCATATTCCACTGGAAGATATTCAGATCGATGAATCCATGCATTTTATTGAAAGACCAGTGGAGATTATGGACTATGGAGAAAAGCGTCTACGACGAAGTCGCATTCCTATTGTTAGGGTACGCTGGGAGTCGAAACGGGGACCTGAGTTTACTTGGGAACGTGAAGACTCAATGCGTGAAAAATACCCGCATCTTTTTCCTGCTACTTCAACCGTTTAAATTTCGGGACGAAATTCCTAAAAGTAGGGGATATTGTAACATTTGTATAAATCGGGTCTCCAAAACCCGCTCCGCTTTGTAATCAAATACCAAGTTATGAAAGTACATTAATTATTTATGATTATTTTGAGTTTAAACGTTGCATAATTAATAAATAAACTAAACTAAAAAAAATTAAATTTGTTAAAAAGTTAAAATAAAATAAAATAAAAAAACAACTGAAGCTGCCGAGACTCGAACCCGGGTCAGCTGAGGCATTCCAAGACTTAACATCCACTTCCCAAACCACTCCGCCACAATGTGTTTTCTGTTAACAATTGGCAACCAAATGGATCTTATACGCGAACTCGAATTAACCATTGATGCCATCTGAATAACGGAAACCGGCAAACCGAACGCTAAATCATTTCGACTTCTTTTGGCCAGCTTATAACCGATGTATTTCGGTTTCTAATTAAGTCCGAATTGAATGAACGTAAAGACTTCATCATTTCCGGTATTTGAAACCGAAAACTTATCAAACTCTGATTTAATCCAAGTTCTGATCATTTGCGCGATTCATAACTATCACAACAACACTCAATTTCATTTTCGTCAAGTTTCTGAACCGTAAGATTCTCTGAATCCGATCGCCGGAATTTTTCTGCAACTCACCGGAAAACCGGGACTCGCATTCTCACGGTAATTCCTTCGACTCTTTTTGTTTAAAACATGTGATTAGTCAATCTCTAACACAACTCCATCATCAGAATCAATCTTAGCCAACGTTTATCGGAAATCTCACCTTCGCCGGAAAGTTTCTGAGATTGCCGGAATCCCACTGTGAACTGGTAAGATATCCTACACTTCATTTAAACCTTGTTTAGATGATTTAATTTTATATATAATCGATCCACACTGTTAATTGTTTCAACAGTCGGAGTTCATTTCCTGTACCGACAAAACCTTCGCCGGATTTCTGTGTTTATCTCCAAACGGTAAATTCTGCTCTTTAAACTCTCTCCATTCCTTACTCTTGAATTACTGTTAGTGTCTAAGATCTTTGTAAATCGCAAAAATCAACTTTAACCAGTCGAATTACGCTGACAGTGTAATCCGACAAAGAAGATGAACCTATTTCAGAATATAAGAGTAATTAAAATCCGGTTTATAAACGGGTTAGACACACAGTCCAGCGGTGGACTGTGTGCAAATTTCATAATCACGTCCCGAGTTTGATCCTTACTACGCACACGCTTTACGTAATAACATTCCTTTTTATTCATGAACTAACCGGGTTAGAGCGGGTAGTTGTTAAGTATAATATAAATCAAGAATATAACCGGGTTAGACACACAGTCCAGCGGTGGACTGTGTGCAAAATAAACTCCACGTCGCGCGTTCGAGTCCCGTCACAAGCACCGGTCCATGGAATTAAAACGTTTTGCAAAATAAAGGAATTTTCGGTAAATTCGAATAAGTATATAAATATAATTAAAACTGGGTTTCTAACGGGTTAGTCACGTAGCTTAGTTGGTAGAGCTACGTGCGCGTGAACGGAAGGTCACCGGTTCGAATCCCGCTTGGCGCAAACATTTACCGTTGACCGAACCGGTCAACGGTCAACGGTCAACGGTCAAACAGTAAAATAATAATATTTTTTATATATTTATTTGTTTATTTTAATTTAAAAATCAATTAAAAATACTTAAAAATAACATTTTTTTTAAAGATAGAAAATAGCCATAAACTCACAAAAATATATCTAAAAATCCCGTTAAAATCCTTAATAAAATCTATCCATTTAATATATTTTTCCATTATTATTTAGGTTAGTATTCCTCGTCGACTCGCTCGTCTAAATCGTGCGCATCTCACCATCTCCAATCCAACGCACCCAATGTGAGTGAACCCTTCAAATTCCCCGTTTTAATCACGTTTTGGGGTGTATCATGTGTCTTGTTTATTTACATATTATAACGAAATTATTGTGCATACATCATATCATGACATGTGTATTAGTTTAATTACTGTTAAGTAGTTATTATTGGATGCAAATTATTATTTCAGTACATGCAATTGCCGAGGCCGCAGCTCCCCATCCATCGAGGTTGAGCTTGATCCCCATTTTATTATGCGGTTGATCTTGGCGTGCCCGCACGATCGGCTCCGTTTGATTGAGACTTGATCGGTCATTTCATTTTACATTTCAATACATGCAATACGCTCGGCTCCGTTTGATTGAGCCTTGAGTGCACAGTTCAATTTACATTTCCAGTTCATGCAATACGTTCGGCTCCGTTTGATTGAGCCTTGAGCGCACAGTTCAATTTACATTTTCAGTTTATGCAATACGATCGGCTCCGTTTGATTGAGCCTTGATCGCACAGTTCATTTATGTTAGTTATCATATGATATTGGTATGTTCATGTATGCTATCGAATGTTAATGTATGTTATAATTGTAACTGATATTTGCCAATGTTTGATTACATACATGTGCTCTTTTATGATTATGCACAATATTTTATTGATAAACTAACCATAAAATCATTATCAAATGTTTATCTATAAGGTTCACTCGCCAACTTATGTTGACCCAAAAACCTCCCATTTTACACATGATACAGGTGAACCAGCAGCAGCTAGGAACACATAGGACCTGGATTAGAAGAACTAAAACGATTTAGTATTCGGATTATTATGTTTGGTTATTTTCCCTTGTAATGAATGAACATGTTTGGATGTTTGAGAAATGTAACTTTGACTTCATTTAATTATGAAACATAATAGTAAATGTCATGTGCTTTGGTGATAACCCAATTATGCCCCGACTCTTATTTCCGCTGCGGGTCGGGGTGTGACACATTCTCGGTAATAAAAATGTTCCTTTTTAAACTGAACCGGATCCACTCGCAGTTAACTGTTAAGTATAATAAAAACCGGAATATTTACCAAGTTGGACACGCAGTCCAGTGGTGGACTGTGTGCCAAACTAAACCACAGGTCCCGGGTTCGAGACCTGTGGAGAACACCGAGTCGATACAATTAAATCCTTTTAAAATAAATGATTTTCGGATTAACTTAAATAGTGTATAAATATAATTAAAAACAGAAATATTTCGGGTTAGACACGTAGCTCAGTTGGTAGAGCTGCGTGCACGCGTACGGGAGGTCACGAGTTCGAACCTCACTCAGTGCAACTATATGACAAGACGGTTTTGCCCAAGGAGCGAAATCAAGAAATTAGAGGATGAGTTCTATTCGTTGAAACAAAAGGAAGGCGACCACACCACATACAACAAGAGATTCCTCGAGTTAAACCAAATGGTTCCCAACTTGTTCACTCCTCTTTACCGTTTGATCGAGCACTACATTCGAGGTCTTCCTTCAAAAATTCAAGACTCTGTAATAAGTACCACACCTGCAACCTTGGAAGCAGCAATGGAGTTAGCTACAGAGCTCACCGAGAACCGCATACGGAATAAAGACTTCAAGGAGGAAAAATCCTATTAAAATTGATTAATAAAATCCGCTTATTTACCGAACCGTTATGTTATTATCTAGGTTAGTTTCTCTCGTGGTTAAATCCAAATTCGTGCGCATTCTTCATCAATCCAAGAAACGCAACCACTGTGAGTGAATTCTTACAAATTCCCCTTTTATTCATGTTTTGGGGTGTATCATGTGTCACTTAAACTAATTCGTTTATTCAAATTCGTTCTATACCATATTATGATCTAAACTTAGAATGTAAATATTGTTTGTAGTTATGTATTACATATTGTCAAGTTGTATGCAAATTATTTGTTAGGCCCATCAGTTCCTCGTGGGAGACGAGTTGAACAACGCGTGCCTTAAAACTCATTCATTAGGCCCATCAGTTCGTAGAACAACGCGTGCCTCAAAACTCATTCATTAGGCCCATCAGTTCCTCGTGAGAGACGAGTTGAACAACGCGTGCCTCAAAACAATCTAGTATTGTATGTGTGTGTATTATTTAATATTAAGTGTGTTGTAAATAAATTTACATCTACATTTACTCATATGTGGTTATGCACTTTATTTTATAATCAATTCAATAAACTTGTTTAAATGTTTTTCATAGGATTCACTCCCCAAACTTTTTGTTGATCCAAAAACCATTTTTACACATGATACAGGTGGACAGGATGAAGCAAGGAACACATAGGAAAATGTCTTAGAAGAAAATAATGAAGCCTAGAAAGATGTATAGAGCAAGTTGTATGATATGATTGTATGATTTCCTTTAAATTGTAATAATAAATATGAAACATTATAATAAATGTCATTAGCTTTGATGAAAACCCAATCATGCCCGATCACCTTTTCCGCTGCGGGTCGGGTGTGACAGTAAATATCTCAAACATCGAAAATAAAATGTTTTAAAGCGTAAGGTTTTATTGTTTGCAAATCAAGTAACACGCCCCATGACACTTCAAGCTCTCCAGACTGTAAGTTCCCATGAAATGATTATCTAACGACCTGCAAGCATGAAGAAAAGTGTATCAGCGATTAAGCCGGCGAGTTCACAGTTTTATTTAACGAAAACGGGTTGGTGTTTAGTTTAAAGACATGTCGTTAATAACTCGATACCGGGTGACATATGTTTGTTTGCCCTCATCAATGCCTATCAACATTGGCCATGTGTTTAAGGTCCTTAGTTCACGCCCGGCTCCCAGCACGGTGTGAGGTTTGTCAAGCCTAATAGCGCTATCAATTAATACCCTGTTGCCTCCCAGGCAACTAGTTCGGTAGTAAGTAGGGACTTTCATGATAGGGCTTGAGTTTATTAGCTAACATCGAAATTAAACTACAACATTTATAAAAGGTATTCCTCCAAGGAATAGTAATTTGTCCCTCGGGACGCATGCCTGTAAAAGAGTAGTGAACTCACCTTTGAATGCTCGGATTAAGGAATGGAAAGAAATACGCGAGGTGGAACCGGTCAATCACGTTCGAATGAGATGAAGTGCGAGACAAAGAGACGTTCAACCGGAAAGAGAGGTGGCGAGAGGGGGCGGATGCCGTCGCGAGGTTGAGAGAGGGGAGGGGTCCTGCCGGTCACGCTCCAAGGTGTAGAAGTTAGGTTTTGTTTTTTTTTTAAACCTACATGCACGTACATAACTATTCACCCAAAAAGATGGGCATTTGAGCCGGTCTGTGGGCTGGCAATGGCAGTTGGGCCGCAAGGGTGGGTGATGGGTTGGGTTGTTTTTTTTATATATAAACTAAACTTTATATAAACTAAATCCGTCACGTACATGTATAAAAATGTCGCTTAACAAAGCTAGCATAGAAGTCGTAAGCAAACACTAACCTGATTGTTCGGGTTGTTATAACCACACCCTTAGAGTAATGATTTTGAATAATGAATTAGGGGTGCGTGACATGATGCCTATATAAAGGATCATGACTATACCCTTTAGCCTTAATTTTGTATGGCTATTTAGAGGCTGTTCAACTTTGTCAAACTTTCTTTAAAGGGAGAAAAAATGAGTTAGTAAAGTCTGGTTTTTCCCCTATATTTCTATCTAGCATCTAATCTTGTTTCTTTGACCAACAAATAATTGTTAGAACCATATCAACGTTGTTTACCAACTAGAAGGCCAAGAGATAACTACCGAGACTTTGGAATGTTCAAACACATGCAAATAAAAAAAACTAGTTAATAAAATAGTCAAGGGTATAGTGAAATCAGAAAGAATTATTTAAAAATTAGATCCTTACTTTTAATTATAGGAAATCATCAAAAAAAAAAAAGATTCGATCTATTAAAATACTCGGTGAGTTCTTTCTAAATAATTAAATAACCACTACACACTATGCTCGATGACACAAAAGTGGCGAATGAAACGTGCGAATGTGTTATAGATTAATGTATTCGGTATTGTTCGGTGTTCCATTTATTACAATATTTTGTAATGAAGTGAAATTTTCCAAAAAGGAATATCAATTAATATTTTGCTAATATATAGCGCACACGACTATTGACTTTTATAGTAATTTTCCATTTAATAAACTTTGTTTATATGATATAATTAGGTATATAATAACTATGTTTTGTGTATAACTTTATTGATTAAACATGCTAAAACCTTAGATTATATTTGTTGAGGACTAAATATATTATAACATGCAAATCATAGAGACCATCTATGTGTTTTTGAAAAGGTAGAGATCAAATACAGGAATCGTTCATGTACTTTACCCTAAAATCTAAATACTAATTGAGCTAATCTAATCCGAGTTAAAAGCTTGTAAATTATTGAGTTGGGATTGAGCCCTGTTAAATTAAACATGTTAATCGTTCGACTTGACTTGTTTACATCCTAATTATGTACAACTAGTTGGATTTCCCCGCGTGATGCGGTGGGAATTCAGTCGGTATTAGTTCGGTTTGTAACGATGTCAGTATGGTACCGACATTCGGTTTAAAGTCACGACATGCACAAAAGAATATGTTTTATATTGAAAATCATAACAATGAATGCCGTCACTAGTTCCGATAAATACAATACTTGTAGCGATCATAAAAACGAAAATCAATACAGTACTGTACTACTGACAACTGCTATAGATTACAATATCAAAAAAATACGTGATTTTGAATACAACTCCATTTTAACGAAAGAAAAAATATACTGGAATGTCGAGAAGCAAAAACTGAACACACTTGCGTATCCAACTTTTTAATAAAATTAATAAACAAAAGTTATTAAAGAAAAATCAAATTAAATACAAACTAAATGTATTCCATATATAAATATAATATAATATATCTATTTTAATAGATATAATTTAATAATAAGAAACTAAGTAAAAATAAAAAATAACACTATATATATATACACACTAGAGGGATTCTCGCGCACTTCGCTGCGAGCTTTTGGTCATTATCGTGTGGTTCATTACAGTACCAGTATGATACAAACACTCGGCATAACAATCATTGCCAATCGACACGTGTTTTACATTGATTCAAAACAATAAAAACGAATATCTATACCGCTAGTGTTGCTCGGTCGGTATACCAGTATCGTATAAATACTCGATATAGCTTACGGTGCCAAAAAATACTTTGTTGTGAATACAACTTTGTGTTCAATCATTTTTATACTGCCACATCGAGAAAACTATAAAAACGAATATGACACAGTTACCAATGTTGTTTGGTCGGTATATGTTCGTTTTGTAATGATAAAAAAATCAACTATATATGGCCCGTTCGAATAAAACTATTATCGAATTGTATTATAAGCACATGATGACGTTAATAATAAAAGAAACTGATTCTCAATTATAGTTTCGGTTAATGCCAAGCATCCTAGGATGGGCAAGAACAAGAAGTTTGAAGACGATATATGATCTGATTGCTTTGCACAAAGATTGTGGAGATTTGTGGTAAGACGACAATCGAGTACATCTTTGCTAAACAAAAAATTCTATAGGATACAAACAGTTAGCGTCGACTCTTTTTATGGCATGTTTGTGATTTTCTATTATAGATGTTTACATCTTTAATATGTTTTGAAACAGTCAAAGTGTTTGTCTGAGTGAATATAACTCTTTTAATAAACAATTTGATATAAAAAGTTTATTATATAGTGGGTAGACAAAAAGAATCAGAAGAAGAAAATTTGTTGTGATATGTGTAAGTATTTCTTCATGACACCGCCAGGGTCAAATGGTGATAACGAGAGTTGATAGAAGTGTAAATACTCAAAATTTCACAGCTAAATCTACCACTTTTAAAAAATGAGTTCAACTACACCTAAGTGATAATAACTACTATACACTCAGAACATGAATTTGGTAATATAAAAGAGAGTGGTTAAATTTCAAAAGTCACCTAAAGTTCACGTTAACATTAAAGAAATATATTTAAGCTTAAAAGTAAATATAATAGTTAACTATTGTAATATCGATCTGGTTGAGAATTTTTACTATGTATAATTTTAGGGTTAGTGAAAAAATTTTTTTTAATTTTTTTAGGTTAGATTTTTGTTAAATCAAGCTAACATTGGCTGTTAATTATGAATCAATGTTTTGAGTTACAGTTTTGTTGTTCGGTTGGAGTTATTGTAATGGACTTTTGGTATGACATAACTGCTGTGTTTGTTGATTTTGTAAGGATATAATTATTCTAAATTTTAATTAGAGTTCTAGAATTGAGTTCAAGTTGTTCTTTTTCTGAATTATGCGTCTTGAGTGCGCCTGACGCATTTGATAACTGTGCGTTGTTCATATTTTGTGATTATACTTTTTATTGGCTTTAAACATGTATGATCCTGTGTTCGAATTAGATTTATCGTTGAAATGAATCATTGATTCTTTGGAAGTTTGCTGTGAGTAAAATTGACAATTGGCTGGTAAGAATCTTAGTTCAGTGGCTGATGAGTTATAATATATTTTATTATATCTGCTCTTGAGGTGGCAAAATAGACGGGCTGGGTAATGATCAATGACTCTAAGTTGGTAACTTTCGGTGAGATTGAAATGAGCCGGGTTGTGTCGGATTGGGCTGACTTGCCAGCACTTATTTGGATCCTATTAGTTATTACTGTATTAAATAAGGTTACAAGAGCTAATTATCAATGTAATCTAAACTTTGAATAAAACAATTTTTGTTGTTTTAAGTATTTACTTAAGCTTTCGGTGAGTTATGAGATTTAACCATTTTTTTAAATTTAATTGCTCAGTTATATTCATTGACAAATTTTGTTAGAACCGAACAAAGTTGCTACCTGTAGCAGATTTGACTTGTATTTGCTTAGCAACTTTAATGCATACCATCAATGTGGTAAATTTAGGTTGAAGTGAAACGGACGGTTCATAGCTGGTGGCGCGTTGAATGTTCGAATCCGTGAGCATGAGGCTTGGGTTGAGGGTATTGCTTGACATGTGGTGAGTGTGGGTTCCGTAAGGTAATACTCAAAAACTAGAGGTGTGGTGTGGCATGGTTTATGGCCAGCCATATGGATTTTTTTTAATTAAAGTAGCTAGCCATATTGGACCAGCTAACCAAAATCAACCATGTCACACCGCCCACGCTAGGCTCAATCCTCACGCCAAAGAGGAAACGCCATGCTCAACGCCAACCGGGGATGGAAGGCTGGCGTTGAAGGCCAGCCACACCCATACCCATAGTCTAGTAGATTTTTTCACTATCTACACAATGTGGAATTTAAATCTTCAGCTCTGTATGAATAGATTGGATATAAAGATCTTTGACAATCTTAAAGATTAATTAATTCGTCTAAAGTAAAATTAAATAATACTTTTTATGAATAAATAGGTACATGTTTATCCCTTTGAATTTATTTTATTTATACATTTATAATTTGTGTCAATAAAATTTTCCTACCGAAAAGTTTCCGGGTTAAAAATAAGTCGCGAGCGCAAGTAAAATGGAAAAATTCGTGTGATTTTAGTTTAGTAAGTATTGGAATCTAATGTAATATTTTTTGTGGATGTAATGCCGTCCGGCTAATTAGTTCTTAACCGGAACATTCTTTCTAATAAAATTTCATTGGTCTTTCAAAAAAAAGTTTCCATTTAAGTTTTATTCAAAGTGTTATTTATGTATTTTTGTTTATATTATATATATATATATAATATAATTGTTGAATTTATAGGTACAATAATACTACAATTGATTATTTTCAAACCATGTATTTAATAACCTTTTATATCTGAAAATTGCTTACTTTTTAAATAGTTGGGTTAAATTAGGTTGGCGCCAAACCCTCGGTTCTATATTTCTATGTTTAGGAAACAACCGAATGAACTTATTAAGTTTCTTTATGTATTAAATTTGTCATTTGCAATAACAAATATGATTTATCAATATGTATAATCTTTCAAAAGAGGCAAATGAAATGCCAAAAATTAAATGACTGATATGAATCACGAGTGTATTTATTTATTTTAGTTATTAGATTAAAAACTCATGTAATACACGGGTTGTACATTAAAAACACTATAATTCAAAAAAATTTACTAAACATCTCATTACCCAAATTACATATTATTACATATGATAATGGTAAAAGAAAATGTACCTAAATTAAAATTTTTAACAGATAAAACATATAAAAATTATATGCACACTAAAGTAAAAAAACTCATGCCTTTCTTAAATAATTTGTTTTATTAAATACATCATTGATGAAAAGTTTGCGAATATGTATCCATTTAATTTTAAACTAGATTATTCCTAGCTCTCTAAATCGCCAAACAAGAGATAAGAAAGATCACATCGATTATACATATCATGTGTTTTTGCGTGAGGTTTATCAGTTTGGATATAAAATATAGTTCAATTGACAAAGTCATTAAAGTTAATGTGTTGTCCCCTTTAAAATTAAGGGTTTGAGTTCCGTCGATTATGGATTTGGTGTGATTTAAGCTATTAAATAAAAAGTTACAGATATATTAGGTATAGGCCCAGACATTTTTACGCATATAAAGCCATGGAGTTGTTGATGATATTCATGTCATAAGTCATAACAAAAATCACCAAAAGTTGTTTTAAGTTCGTCGTAAACAATGCATTAATGCTTTCGTTTTTTTTTTTGAATTATTAACTAGCAATAAGACTCGCGCACCTTGCAGCACGGGTACGTCATAAACATCGAATGGATTAGTCCAAATGTTATATGATGCGTTAATCATATAAAAACGCGTGTTTCGACGTTTTCGATTGAACTCAATGTAACCTATATAAGCATTGTGATTGGATCAAAACATAAAGTAAATCAAATTTATACGTTACAATCATAACGTATGATATGTGACCCGACTCATACATAGAAAACGTAACACATGTAACGGAAAAGTGGACGCGTGTAATTAAAAGAGATTAATTAGAGCTTTAAAAAAAGGAAAAAAAACCCCGATTTGACTCCACTCGATTCGAAACAAATTTTACGCAACATTCATAAAATAAGCACGCAAACATATTATATTTGACCTAACTCGTTTCCCAAAAAGTTTACGTCGAAACATACACAACTTGAATTTATACCAAAACGTACATAAAATACGTAAAAATGGTTTTTTTATATGAAAACGTATTATATTTGACCTTGCTCATTTTCTGAAAAAGTTTACGTCCAAACGTAGAGCAAATCGAATTTATACCGACAAATTATAAAAATATGCACCGAAAAATAGTTTTTTTTAAGTAAATGAGGTATAAGGGTAAATTCGAAACAAATTATTAGTAAAAAACTTAATAGGTTAATATAACACCCTACTTATTATAGATGTAATTAGCAAAAGATTTAAGGTCTAATTTATAGGATACAATCAACAGTTTTCCTTCATTGACATGATTAGATTTTAAAAGTCTTGAGTACAAAATATGATTTCAAATATTTCAACATTTGTTTGTTTCCTAGACAAGGAAGTTAAAGCGGAAGCTAGAATTTCGGAAGTGTTTGGTTCTTCGTCTTTCTTGATCAACATCCTTGTGCCTTAATGTTCACCTACAATACAAAATATTTTATTATATAATCCTTACAAGAATACAAGCATAACTGATTTGTTAAAGAATGGTTTAAATAAACACACTAAAAATTTTTTTTTGACCCACCGTAGCTTACGGTCAAGATCATTTTATCTTACGGTCAAAACCATCTGTCTTACGGTAATGACTTTTGTTTATTAACAGCAGCAACCCGCCGTAAGCTACGGTGGCTACCGTAACTTACGGTGGCATGCTGCAGAATTTTCTTCTTGTTTTTGCAGTTTTTGTCATGAAATTCTCAAATCTCTTACATCGCTTATGCGTTTAACTTACCGTTTCTTCCTATGCAACCAAAACAATATCCTCTACTTTATACAATCGCAATACGCTATCCGCGTTAATCATATGTTTATTTTATAAGCTTTTGACTTACTACTATTTACACATATTTTGACCCGTTCGTATTTTCTTAACAATTTATCATATTAAATCATATTCTTTGACCATAAAATCATCTTATTAATGCGCTCAATTCCTGAGAACGACCTTCGTGCATTTTATATTTCAGTTACTAAATTCTCATGCTTGAAATTCCAATTCTACCCTTCTTCCAAATTTGTATCAAGTATTTGTTCATACGCCTCATAGCATATGTCTCAAACTGAATTTCGACCTGTTTGATACTGTAACGATATCCATCGTTTTACATAACCAAACCTCTATACTTTTATTCCTCAATCCATTTGGTCGTTATAGCGAATTCCGTTGCTTTTCTCGACCAAACTAATATTTATCTTGTTATTTGGCTAGTTTAATTAACTTAGCAAAATCCATCGCTTTTTAATTACAACCCAAACAATTCATAACTAGATATTCTCTATTCGATTCGCATGCGTGAAATCCATCACTTATAAATGAATCGAATATGCTTAGGCTTATTTCATTTTCTCAGCATATATTACTACTAATATTATAGATAAAGTCTTTCAAAACAATTAAATCACGTACCTTAGAGCTTTCCCTTCAAACGTGTGTCCGTCCCGACTTTGTCGCTTGATGTTTCGTCTGACTTGCCTATAACATTTAATCCGATTTACGGTTTAGAATTCATAGTCTAACATATATATATCATGTAACTTATTGAAAAAGCTCATTTACATGATTCCTTTATATTTTCAAAAATTTATGATCACTTAGGCATTACATCGAGCACCTTGTGGGCGAGATTTTTATACTATTCTTATCAATTCCATGATTTAGTTATTAGTCACATATTACCACTCATTTCAAGTGTCTATGTCTAGAATAAGCAATTAATATTTAGAACCTAACATATGAACATCAAATACTAAAATCTCACTAACACAATTCTTGTGTTCATCATATTCATCAAGACCCATTTAGCACAAATATTGTAAATCATTCAACCACTTAAATCACAACATTTGATCTCTAAATGTTCATCTAGGGTTTATTTCTAGACTTATATACATCTCAAATTCTGTCATGGCATACACAATGATACTCAATTTAGAACTTATGATGTTCATGTAATTTCATAATATCATCAAACATCAAAATTCGACACACCTTACGATTCCCTTATCTAGATGGTCGTCGATTTACACTCATGCACGAATTTTAGGCTCTTAATCGATTTTGATTTGATGATTTCAGTTCAAGAAGGGTTTTTCTCCTTCTTTCTTCTCTCTGGTCGCTCCCCAGAACACACACTGTGTTTTTGCTTGGTTTTTTTATTAAACTTAGTTGCTAGATTCAGCCCCTCATATTTTGTCTATCATGCAAAGACATTACCAAACTGTTTTTAATAGATTTCCACAAGCAACTAATTCAATTTAGTAAGTTAGTTGTGTGTGGAGTATTTTACCATAGTGCCTAATATCACTATATATATATATTTTATAAAAAATTTAGGGACATTACAAGTCCACTTTCTAATTAAATTAAATACTCGTGTTATTTATATAACTTAATATTTTCGGGGTGTTACAGTTAAAATACGTTCGTAAAATCATGCCAAGTAGCACCAATGCCACACCATTGCCAGCGACCACCAACATCAGAAAAGCTTGTAAAAATAAAATTAAAACACACCAAACGAAAACAAACGTAAAATTGTTGAACCACACACGCCCGTTGCGTCATGTTAATGTGAAAATTAGACCGTAACGTAAAACGTAGAAAAGAATAACTAAGTTGATCTAGAACCCGTAAGTTGCGATAAACTTGTCAAACGGAGAAAAATAGACGCGTTGTGATGGGCCTGTCAAACGGAAAAAAATAGACAAAAAATTGAACCCCACACGTACGTTGCGGCGTGTTGACTCGCAAATTTAGAACGAAACATAAAATGAAAAACTTATGAAAGATAAAAGTATGAGAGAGTAAAGTTCTAACATAAAAAAGTAATTGTGTTAAATTGCAAAAAAAATAAAAAGCTTTTGCTTAAAAGTAAAAAAATCAAAGGGATTAAAATATAAAAGATAAAATACTTTTAGATTAAAAAAAAAATTAAATTTGTTTTTTGGAAAACACCCTATGCATAGGTACAACCATATAAAACAACATGTTGCTTATTTATAGGGTTGTAAATTGAGAAAAAAATTATTCTACATGCATAATTAATTCATAGCAGTTGATATACATACGTTCTTTTAATTAAAACATATCAAATCAAAACAAGGTAAATAATAAAGGAAAATATGTTATTAATTTCAGAATATAATTAACTTTAGAAACCAATTAATATAAACACTTAAAAGGATATTCTGTCTCTAGAATTAGGAATTTTAGATTTTTGGAAATGAAAATGAAATTTACAAGATTTAGCATTTATTTACTTTTTCCAAATATTATAGAAAATAATAAAAAATATATGAAATCTTTTAAAATATAAAAAAGTGTATCAACCTACTTTTGAACTTTGAATGTAACATAAAGTTACGCATAAGGGAATGTCAGATAATTACATATTAAGTTTGGTTTGTAGTATTTAAGAAAACAAAAATTAGATAATAATAATAATAGACAAATTAATTATAGTTGACTTATAGTTTATTTATAGTAAATGCATTAAAAAATCTAAATGTTGATCACGTTTAAAAAATCTCTAAATTTATGGAAAGAAAAAACATATTTATTATAAATTTAAAATCAATTAAATCAATCAATCAATCAAAAATTAAATAAAAAGGTTAGTAAAATGTGAAGATGCTCACAACATGACATATGGCAAAAGTAATCTAAATAATTGAAAAGTGATAAAAATCAAAGAAGAGAGCCTAAAATCATCCTCATTTTTTATTTATGAGTATAAAGATATCTACATTTCAATATTCATGGTATATATAATTCTACCTCTATAATGATTATAAATAATGCGAAAAAAATATTTCATATACACTTTATGTTCATATATCAATCATAAATATTTTGTAATGATACAACTATAACTCATTTTGCAGGAAAATAAACATCATAAATATATTATGAGTAAAATGCCATTTTTGTCCCTGAGATTTGACCGCTTTTGCGACTTTCGTCCAAATGTTTGTTTTTCATCCAAAAAGTTTGAAATCTTGTAATTTTCATCCATGAGGACCAAATTTTGAGGGACGAAAGCTGCAATAAATTGCAAACCTCAATGATGAAAATGACAAAAAAATATCAAAGGCGAAGGACTGAAATACACAAAAAAATCATTTTTGATGGAACAAGCAAATACGTCCACACCTCAGGAGACGATTTTAATATTTTACTCGTATCTTATAATATTTATAACACCAAGTGTAGTGGGCTAACGCCCTATGCCACATTCCCTTGGCGGGTGTGAGAGATAGGGTCCACCTCCAATCACACATTTTTTATTATTTTTCTTTAATTTAATTTTATTTAAAAAATAAAATGAATTAGTTAAATCCTCCCTATGTAGATGACAAACTTTTATACTTTTTTATTATTTCACTATACCTGGTTTAATATACACTTGTAGCTCAAACAACAACTGCTGGTATAAATAATAAGTGAGACAAATTTGTAAATTCCAAAAGCAATACTATCAACAACAGCAACAGCAAACATACCTGAATTTTAGATAATAAAGGAATTATTTGAACTTAAAAGAAAATTTTATTACATACACAAGTACAAAACCAACCAAACCAATGGCATGTACAAGCATATCATAAGCCTCATTAACTTACACCTTGCAAACCAACAATAAAAAATAACCCAAGATTTGGCAACCAAAGCCAAATCTTTACCAATTTAATCTAGAATAATAATAATATTTCCTGTCTAATTTCGTGATGTTCCAAACACTCAGGCATTCAAAACGCTAAGCGCACAAACATCAGCTATACAAAACCGCCGAGAATCTACACAATCAACAATACAAGCGTTGCCAAAAGCAAAACCACGATGTCAGGAAGTTGACCTGGTGATCCATTTCCAGGTGGCCCTTCTGGTCCAAACGCAGGTGTTAGCGTTCCACCAATGCTCGAGTTTGTACTGTTCACAGACCGAGTTACATGTCAGAATTTAAAAAAAATGGGATTTAACTGTAATAAACAAACAGTTCAATAGTAGTGTAACCCTACTCTAGCAAACGTCTCACGTTAGAATTTAGCGCAGCATAAGGTGCGCTTTACCTGGTCCCACTTGTTAGCAGGTTAGCGGTGGGTAGGCTGCAAACGAACCGAACTACGAACAAGGCCTTGTTCTTGTTCGTTTGTTAAGGAAATACATGTGTTCATGAATAGTTCATGAACACTTACCGAACGAGATTTTATGTCCATGTTCGTTCATTAAGAAAATGAGCTTGTTCGTGTTCGTTTGTTAATTTTAGGTACTGAACACAAACGAGCGTTCATAAACAGACACGAACACAAACGAACATATATTAAATTTTGAATAAAATTGGCATCACAGACATTAAAATGGAACCACCCACAAACGAACATATATAAATAAAAATTAATATCACCACACACAAATGAATACAAACGAACACGTTAGTTCACGAATATAAATGAACGAACATGAACTCTGTTCATGTTCATTCATTTAACTAAACGAACAAAATTTCTAAATGTTGATCACGTTTAAAAAATCTCTAAATTTATGGAAAGAAAAAACACATTTTATTATAAATCTAAAATCAATTAAATCAACCAATCAAAAATTAAATAAAAAGGTTAGTAAAATGTGAAGGTGCTCACAACATGACATATGGCAAAAGTAATCTAAATAATTGAAAAGTGATAAAAATCAAAGAAGAGAGCCTAAAATCATCCTCATGTTTTATTTATGAGTATAAAGATCTACATTGCAATATTCATGGTATATACAATTCTACCTCTATAATGATAATACATAATGCGAAAAAAATTTCTCATATACACTTTATGTTCATACATCATCATAAATATTTTGTAATGATACAACTATAACTCTTTTTGTAAGAAAATAAACATCATAAATATATTACGAGTAAAATGCCATTTTTGTCCCTGAGATTTAACCGTTTGTGCGACTTTTGTCCAAAGGTTTGATTTTCATCTAAAAAGATTGAAATCTTGTAACTTTCATCCGTGAGGGCCAAATTTTGAGGGACGAAAGTTGCAATAAATTGTAAACCTCAAGAATGAAAATGACAAAAAATACCAAAAGCGAAGGACTGAAATACACAAAAAAAATCATTTAGGATGGAACATGCAAATATGTCCACACCTCAGAGACGATTTTGGCATTTTACTCGTATCTTATAATATTTATAACACCAAGTGTGGTGGGCTAGCGCCCCATACCACATTCCCTTAGCGGGCATGAAGAGTGTGGGAGATGGGGTCCATCTCCAATCACACATTTTTTTATTATTTTTATTTAATTTAATTTAATTTTAGTTAAACCGATACACCCTGATAAAAAATAAAATGGATTAGTCTCACCATCTACATGAAAAACTTTATACTTTTCTGTTATTTCAGTGTACCTGGTTTAATATACACTTATGTTGTGTGGCTCAAACAACAATTGCTGGTATAAATAATAACAGCAATAGCAAACATACCTGAATTTTAGATAATAAAGGAATTATTTGAACTTAAAAGAAAATTTTATTACATACACAAGTACAAAACCAACCAAACCAATGGCATGTACAAGCATATCATGAGCCTCATTAACTTACACCTTGCAAACCAACAACAAAAAATAACCCAAGATTTGGCAACCAAAGCCAAATCTTTACCAATTTAATCTAGAATAATAATACTTCCTGTCTAATTTCGTGATGCTCCAAGCACTCGGCATTCAAAACGCTAAGTGCACAAACATCAGCTATACAAAACCGCCGAGAATCTACACAATCAACAATACAAGCGTTGCCAAAAGCAAAACCACGATGTCAGGAAGTTGACCTGGTGATCCATTTCCAGGTGGCCCTTCTGGTCCAAACGCAGGTGTTAGCGTTCCACCAATGCTCGAGTTTGTACTGTTCACAGACCGAGTTACATGTCAGAATTTGAAAAAAATGGGATTTAACTGTAATAAACAAAACAGTTCAATAGTAGTGTAACCCTACTCTAGCAAACGTCTCACGTTAGAATTTAGCGCAGCATAAGGTGCGCTTTACCTGGTCCCACTTGTTAGCAGGTTAGCGGTGGGTAGGGCTGCAAACGAACCGAACTACACGAACAAGGCCTTGTTCTTGTTCGTTTGTTAAGGAAATACATGTGTTCACGAATAGTTCATGAACACTTACCGAACGAGATTTTATGTCCGTGTTCGTTCATTAAGAAAATGAGCTTGTTCGTGTTCGTTTGTTAATTTTAGGTACTGAACACAAACGAGCGTTCATAAACAGACACGAACACAAACGAACATATATTAAATTTTGAATAAAATTGGCATCACAGACATTAAAATGGAACCACCCACAAACGAACATATATAAATAAAAATTAATATCACCACACACAAATGAATACAAACGAACACGTTAGTTCACGAATATAAATGAACAAACATGACCTCTGTTCATGTTCGTTCATTTAACTAAACGAACAAAATTTCTTGTTCGTGTTCGTTCATTTACTAAACGAACAAACATAAACGAACTTCCCACCGAATGGGTCATGAACTGTTCGCTGAAAGTTCGGTTCGTTTGTAGCTCTATTGGTGGGCCCATGAGTTTTCCCTAACGGATCTCATGGTTACCAAAAAAAAATGTTTTATTGGACTATAGGATCACAATCTTACCTTCCTGTAAATATGCATGACCCGTTAGCTGAAAAATAAAAACAAACACTTAAAAACGTTTTGTCGACATACATAATACAAAAAAATAATAAAAAAAAGAAAGAAAACGGGCATGTTGAACGTACTGGGGTCAACTGTGGTTATCATCGCGGTACCACCAAAGTCGCAAGTTCCACCCACGCTACGCATTTTCTGATAATAATCATTATAAGCATAAGATGCATGGTTTTCAATTGTATCAGGCATATAACACGGCTGGCCCGATTGAATAGCGCTGCAGTTAGCCTGGCCCGGCCCACAAGCCCAATTCAGCCCGTCTTGCAAGCTGCTGGTATCAGCACCTTGTTTCGCAACACAAAACCCGCCCGAAGCATTCGCGGTGGCTCCTCCAGACGTATCCAAACTAAACGTATAAACCGAACTCCCGTTGCTAAAATACACACCATAGCTTTTTTCAGATAACGGGCCGGGCCTCTTGTCTTCGTTAAACAGCTCGTAAATGTAAGTATTCATCGGTATTGCGGGTTGACTAGGCGGGCCGGAACCGTTTAGCACACGTTTAATCAAGTTGTTGTTAAACGTCTCGGCGTTTTCCACTGTGGCGTCTTGTTCGTTCGCATCACCGGCCCATGGCCAACCGGTTTCGGTTACAAGAATTGGAATTACAGAAAGATTATAAGCGGATATGGAGTTATAAGTAGCATCCACCATAGCGTCAAACATGCTGTCGTAATGGAAGAGCGTGTCCGGGTCAACTATTTGTTTGACCGGTGGCAACGGTTGAAACAACGCGTACTCGATTGGGAATATACCGCTGCTTTGTACATAACCGAAGTAAGGATAAGCGTTTAACATGAAAAAGGAGTCGGTGGATTTCAAAAAGTCGAGAATTCCGGAAATTATCGAGTCCCATGAAGAATTGAAAGTGGCGGCTGACGGCGGGAACGGTTTCGGGATTAAGTCCATCGATAACGGGGTTGACACTTTGACTTGCAAATTCAGGTTTGACGAAACTAACGATTTGTGAAGGTTTTTCATGGCCGGAACCAAAACCGGTGCGGCGTGCGGGATTGCGGAAAGAACTTCGCTACCGACAGCTATGGCGGTGATGTTGGTGGAGGGTACGAAGGCTGCAACGTTTTTGTTGATCCAAGCGGCGGCTGCCGCTGGTGATTGTCCGATTCTTAAGACTTCTTCGTTTGTTACGCTGATCATCACTTCGATTTCGGTGTCGGAGAGTGCACTGAGGAGTTGATTATCGGCATCGGAAAGACGAACGTGCATTATTTGATGGGATCGAAGGATTGCTACCACTTGTTCTGGTGACGGTAGGTTTATTAGATCGGTGCCGATGTTTATTCCGACAAAAGCACCTGCAATTTCAAGAATTTAGTATTCAACAATCACAAACAAGTAATAACATAGTATTTGTATGACTGCATAGAGTTTAGTTCAACCTGAAAGTCAAAGTCAAAGGGAGTCAAGAGAACAGTTGACATTACCTAATGCAATGGAACAACTTCCAAACATAAGAAGAAGATATCCAAACAACATTTCATGCCTCATCATTCCAAAACGGTTTGACTAGAAGTTTGACCAAGAGTCTTCTCTCCTGAAAGTCAAAATTAATGGTCAAAATCTGTATATTTGACTTTAGTTAGCACATAGAGCAACGGTTAAGAACTGTTAAACATAAACTCATTGAAATGGCAGACATTGAAGGAAAATCTTGGAACGTTATGTAGCAAATATACATTTGAATTAACAGACATTAACATATTACTTCAATAAAAGAATAATTTGATATCCAGAAAGAATAGCATAATATGATAAGAATCTAAGTTAAATCGCCTCTTCAAATACCCAAAAAGAACAAAACTTTTAGGGTTTTATGTAAGTTTTACTAGATCACTTAAATCTTTACCTCAAAAAGCCCAATTGAGCTCAAATCTTTATTCAAATAACACCTGCATATTGATTTCAGTAAGATTAAAGACATGAAAATTCATTATTTCAAGAAACCTACTCAAAAAACACAAAATACCCATTTGAGCTAGAATCTATATGCACACAACACATTGATAAATTTCAGTATGACAAAATTCAAGATTTTATTCCCAATTGAATTAGCAGACATAAAAGGTAAATCTTGAAACTTTATGTAGCCAATATAAATTTAAATCAGCAGACATTAACACATTATTTTAATTTAAGAACAATTACATAAACCCTAAACAACAATTTAGAAAAATGGGGCTCAATGTACTAAACTAAACAAAAAAAATAAACAGCATAATATGAAACTTTTATCCAAAAAGAACAAAACTTTTAGGGTTTTATGTAAATTCTACCAGATCAGTTCAATCTTTACCTCAAAATGCCCAATTGAGCTCAAAACTTTATCCAAACAACACCTGCACATTGATTTCATTAAGATTAAAAACATCAAAATTCAAGATTTCAAGAGACCCACAAAATACCCAACTGAACACAAATCTTTATCCGCGCAACACTTACACATTGATTTCAGAAAGCTTAAAAACACACCAAAATTCAAGATTTCAATACAAAATTCAAGATTTCAAGAAACCCACAAAATACCCAACTGAGCACAAATCTTTATCCACACAACACTTGCACATTGATTTCAGAAAGATTAAAAACATACCAAAATTCAAGATTTCAATACAAAATTCAAGATTTCAAGAAACCCACACAATACCCTATACAAAATTCAAGATTTCAAGTAACCCACAAAATACCCAATTGAGCACACAAACATTTATTCACAAATCACTTACACATTGATTTCAGTAAGATTAAAGACATTAAAATTCAAGATTTCAAGAAACCCACATTCAAAAACCCTTTAAACAAAAAAAGTAACTACCTGTACCCTAATTCTGATGATCACCAACCAAGAAAGTTGTACTTTTGAAGTTCTTTATTAGCATCAAATGAAGAACAAGAAGATGAAATCTAAGAGAGAATCCAAAGCCACATTACAGAGCAGTGAGAGTGTGATTGTGTGAGAGTAAAAGTTAGGAACTTTCAGAAGATGAGACTAGAACAGCTGGTGTCCATTTTTCTATTTTTATTTTTTTATTTGTTTTACATATCATGACCTTCAATTTATTGCATAATAATTGTCTAATAAATTGACCCCTTCATAAATGGGAATGTGTTGTGTGTTCAGAGATCTGGCTTTGACCTTTGTTTTCAAATTTCTCCTTTTTTTTGTTCTTTAATCTTAAAGAGTTAAAAGTTTGATCTTTTTTTTTTATTCTTTGATCTTAAAGAGTTACAGTTTGAGTGTTTGTGACTTTTCTACAAGAATTTTGAATTTTTTCGGTATTAATTTAGCAGGGGTGTTTATAAACCCTTAAAGTTGATTATCAACCAAAGCATGTTAATTATTTTAGTCGATTTAAGATTTGACTGATTGGGTTTTGAAGATTTAGCAGTGTAGTTGGAAATTTGAGATTTGATCGGTTGGGTTTTGAAGATTTAGCAGTTCAATTTGAAACTTAAAACCGGTCGCTTTACCTTTATTATTTATATAGGAATATGAGATTTTAATAATCCAAACTATTCATTATTGTTCGTCAATAGTCCCAATTTCAAAAATAACTACTGTCAGTCTCAACTATTAACAAACTGGCTCCAATGGACCCTAACGTCGTTAGTCTCTGGTCGCCGGAAAAACGTTTTTGGCCGGAAAACTCAACATTTTCGTCCCAAACCTCTCACTAACCTTATTACGGACCTTGAGAAACCTTTTTCAGTAAAAGCCTCAATTATTGAAGTCGCCAGAAAACTCCTTTTATCACCGAAAAACTTCTTTTTGGCTGCAAAACTCAACTTTTTGGTCGGAAAACTTAACATTTTCGTTCCAAACCTCTTTGTAACCTTTGATCGGACCTTTACAAACCGTTTTCTGGCCAAAAACAGTTTTCTGGCAACTGGAGACTAACGGCGTTAGGGTTCTACTAGTCAAGGTTCATTGGTGGCCAATATGTCAATAGTTGGGACTGCGGTTGTTTTTTAAGTTAAGACTGTTGGCGGCCAACGACGAATAGTTAGGATTATTAAAATCCAATATTCCATTTATATATTTTTTATTTTTGAAACTAGTGGAATTTTTCACACGCTTCGCAGCAAATGTTTGTTCGTTATCGCTTTGGTTCGTTACGACATCGGTTCATGTTTTTTGTCGTATCAGTGTGATAGCGGCACTCATCAACCGAAAAATATGCTCAAAAGGATTCGACACATATTTTATTTTGACTGAAAACCATAAAAACAAATGCCTGTGTTAGTACTAATGTCGTTTGATCAGTATCGATCGATTCATTACAGTAGCGTTACTATACTGACACTTACTATAGCTTATAACCCATTTGAAAAATCTTTTATGAATACGTGGATAAAAATAAACATGTTGTATAAACTTTACCTTTAGTATTTATATATCCTATATATTTTCTTCAAATCGAAAAGTCATTTTTGTACGTAGTTGAACATGGTTAAAAGTTGTTTATGTGTGTATAATAATAATCAAGAACCATGTTTATCTTTTTAGAAACTATAATTAGAACTAGTGATTTTGGATTAAAAAATAAATGAAGCAAAACGTAAACTTACTAGTTTGGTTGACCCATTAAACCCCTCCAGTTTGTCATTCCTAGAAAATTTAGTTAATGGTTTTATTATATTTTTATCTGTTAAAATTGACTAAACCAAACCATAAACATCCATAGATGATCAATTTAAGGTACTTTGTGAAATATATTTCTTATCTAGATAAAACTAAAGGAACATAAAAGAAAAAAAAGTCATCTACACTTGAAAAATAATACTTATGATGAAATGTCATCATGCGATTATTTGAAATCGGAAAAAAAAAATTGAACTAAGTTGTCTTTTGCAAACTTGTGATCATTTTACATAAACATAATATCTTTTAATATAACGTCATATTTATGAACTCATTTTAAGTTATTTTGTGATGTTTTTTAAACTAGGATGGGTATTGTTAATTTGTTTTCTATGTGATTCAACATAATTATTAAAAGTTTTACAGCAACTACAAATGAAATTTATTTTTATGTGAACTTCCCATTAAACTCTAAATTATTAATTTATTTATTTATTGGTTTATCGGTAGCATGGTAAAAAGCTGTAGAAATATAAAAGAAAAGAAAAAGGTCTTGAAAAAGTGGACTTTGAGAATCTTTCAAGTGTGAATGAGTCATTGTATTTCAGCTAGTTAATACTTTAGTATCCACCTTTTGTGTAGTAATATTCTACTAAAAGGTTTCTATTTCTTAAAGTTCAAATTGACATTGCTACTATTTAATGTGTAACAGTTTAACCCTTAACCCTGATAAACCCGATCCAAACTAACCCGAGAAACATCTACCCTATTAGCGGTCCGATGTGGCTGCTGATCTGGAATCACTCTGGCCTGTCTCCGATCATCAAAAAACCTACAAAACAAATTGTGTTACCCAGTTAAACAGCCTAGGATAATTGTGTTACCCAGTTAAACAGCCTAGGATAATTGTGTTACCCAGTTAAACAGCCTATAGGTTGTCACCCCAATGATCCCCAATTCCCTCACATTTTGTATCCCCAAGTTATCTCATTGGAAGCCGACGCTTAGCCTAGCCTAGGCGTCGGTCACAGGAGCATTAAATGCCCTAGTCCGACTAAATCTTTGAATCTCTTTTCTTTCTAACTAGAGTGATGTTCCTATGGTCGCAAAGTGTGGGAAAGGCCATCGGTTGACTAGCCTTTTTATGGGCTTTGACCATTGTTAAATGGAGGAGCAACTTAGGCTTGGACCCATTCATCAAGCTTTTAGTGTTGGGCCCAGACCAGGACACTCCTCATCAAGTCATCCCTAGTTCGGGTTCATTTATTTACGGATGTGCCGAGGACTTATTTAGTCCCCAGGAGATCCAAGTGGGTCCCTTCTCTTTTAACTGTGACGTCATCCATCTAGGCGATGATACTTTTTGTTTCGATATGTATCCAAGGGCTGGGGAGCCTTTCCTCCACATGTGTCGCAAATCAATGCCTCCCATTTCAAATGCGATGGGACGGCTATTGCTCCCCCCTCTATTTACGGTGATAACCATAAATGAAAGGGTTCGGTTCCTTTCAAGTTTCTTCTACCGATTCAAGACCTCTTTGTCTTCACAGTGATTGTCTCAAGTCAGTTTTTTTTTTCTTTTCTTTGTCATTTTGAGTCGTAATGATCTAGTGTTCACTGTTTCCATCGTCCCACTTTTGTTGCTCATTTCCGACTTCCCTCTAGTCTATCACCTCTAGTCTGCCCAGTGGTTCATGAAAACGTAGGTGTTTCCCCTTTTTTTCTGGGGTTTTTTTATGCCTTTTTCCGTATTGTTGGCTTTGCCCATATACATGTATTTTCCTTTTCTCTTTATATATCTTTTGTTTGCTTGATTTTGTGTTTCACTTCCCTTGGTAGAGTTGTCTTTGTTGGGACTGCTTCAGCTTCATAGGGACGGTAACCAAATCTCTCATTTCAGCGAAACTCAAAGGATACTCAGGTTTTTCTTGCAGTCGAGAATGTGAGTAGCGTTGAGGTGGAGGTTCAACGTCCTCTTGTTCATACCCCTTTGCCCGGCAAGAAAGTGGTGGTTGAGACCCAAAGCATCTGGAACCGTCTTAGAAGTGCTAGTGCTCAAAATGATCCTATGATGTCAAGTCTATTGCCGGTGCCGCCGCTCATTATAAGAGCTCTAAGCTTGGGCATTCTAACCTTCAGGTCACAAGTCCTACTCCTGCCAATACCATGAGGACAACCTTCGTAACCTTTTATTTCATTGTTTTTATTCTTTTCTGCACTTGTCATTTGTTGTTGTTATTGCAATTACTTATGTTGTTTGTGTTGCCACTTTCCTTCCCCCTTCCTTTTATGAATGGAGGAGGGAGCCTTTAAAGTCCTTGCTGATGTTCATGTGACTTACTTGTTTGGGTTGGGCTTGTTAACAAAGGAAAATCAACTCTAGCATAAGAACTAAATATAAGTAGTCTCCTCAAGGGGCGGACCTACCTTAGGCGCAGTGTAAACTTTATATAGAGCCAAATAACAAAACAACAAATACTCATGATGGCAAAACATAAGTTTCTTTGACATGCAATTTAACAAGGGGACCATACAAATATGTACACTTACGTAATTTTGGATTCATTTGCTTCTTGTAATAGTTTTCAATATTGTAAAAATAACAAGGGATACTTGTTATATCTTCTTTCAGTTTAAATGTTTAATTCTTATAAATATTTTCTTATATTTGTTTGTTTTGTGAGATGATTCAGTTGGGCTCTGGTTTAAAGAGGTTTGGGCTTGTTGCTGATAATGATGATGGGCTGGTAGCAGTGCATATTGGACTTATACTCGGTTCAATATTCGTCGGGTATGTGCGGGTAATTATCGGTCGGGTATTGGACTTTATATACATATGCATATAAATAATATTATAAATTAAAATATACATTACATACATATAAGTTTATGATAAATAAATAATTAGATTTTTAACCCGTGTCACACGTTGTGACGGCAACATCGTCTTTGTGACTTCCTTACACGTGTAACGATGATGACATGGCGTTATGCGTTTTTGACCGGATATAGGTATGAGATTACCGATACCCGACCATTACCATCTGTAACTCTTTTGGTGTATTTTGTTTTTCCTCTCTAGTACCGATACCCAAACATGCACATGGGTTTACATCTTGTTTTGTCACTATTCTTGTTATAGCTAAATATTTCAAAACCTAATGTATTTGCGAACTGAGTGAACAAATCTTGGCCATTGATTTACACACGTGTATGACTAGGATTTCATCATCAAATCATCATCAAATCCTAGCCATTGATTTACACACATGTATGGCAAGGATTAGTCCGCTCAGTTCGCAAATACACTAGTGTTCACTCTTGAACCTAATCATATATATATATATAGTGAAGAGTTCAAATGAGAAGAAAAATTTTGTAAGAATAAAAATAATAACTTTTAAACCAATAGAAATTCTTCATTTACTTCATTTAATGTGTGTATTTAATATTATGAAAAAAGGGCATATAGGTAAATTTATAATTGTCATTAATTAGCTAATTAATTAAACTTGTAACTCATTTTTTCATATACTCTTTCAAGATAAAATAATTTATGGTGTAGGACAATTTTCGACATGTGTAGGATAAATTTTGAAATGTTTATGGTAAATTTACATGTGTGTAGGGTAAATTCCGGTAAATGTAAGACATATGTATGATAAATTTTTAAATGTGTAGGATAAAATGCTTTTGCTTTATTAATGAGAGATAACATAATTAATAAGATGAGTTATAAACTATTTATTATTTTACCATTATGTCATTTCTTCTTTTTCTTCTTACATTAAATTTCTTCTCAAATGAACCTTCATATATATATATATATATATATATAGTGGAGAGTTCAAATGAGAAGAAAATTTTTGTAAGAATAAAAAAATAACTTTTAAACCAATAGAAATTCTCCATTTACTTTATTTAATGTGTGTATTTAATATTATGAAAAATGGCATATAGGTAAATCTATAATTGTCATTAGTTAGCTAATTAATTAAACTTGTAACTCATTTTTTTAATATACCTTTCAAGATAAAATAATTTATGGTGAACGACAATTTTCGACATGTGTAAGATAAATTTTAGTACGTGTAGGATAAATTTTGAAATGTGTAGGGTAAATTTACATGTGTGTAGGGTAAATTCCGATAAGTATAAGATATATGTAGGATAAATTTTGAAATGTGTAGGATATAATGTTTTTGTTTTATTAATGAGAGATAACATAATTAATGAAAGGAGTTATAAACTATTTAATGTTTTACCATTATGTCATTTCTTCTTTTTCTTGTCACATAAAATTTCTTCTTAAATGAACATTCCCATATATATATATACATATATATATATATATAGGGTGAGGTTCTAGAATGAACACTAGTGTATTGACGAACTGAGTGAACAAATCCTAGCCATTGATTTACACACGTGTATGGCAATGATTAGTCCGCTCAATTCGCAAATACACTAGTGTTCACTCTTGAACCTAATCCTATATATATATATATATATATATATATATATATATATATAATAAAAATTAAAAAAAAAACACTTATTCATATATTCCATGATTTTTATTCTTAAATGATTGGCCCAAACAGGCACATGGGTTGTTGACTATGACATTGTTTACATCAGACACCAAAACCTCTCATAAATACAAATGAACTACAGATTATAGACATCCAATTTGAGTTTGGGTACTTCAAACTTGAGTTTATCAACACAGTTTGAATCAACATAATGAAAAATATTATCTGCAAAAAAGTTTTCATCTTATTTTGTCACTATTCTTGTTATAGCTAAATATCCATAGTTGTAGGTTGTATTTCATTTTTCTTTTTGATGTAAGACAATACTTATCTTTTATTTGGCTCGGGTTTATAACTCCCTTTTATGAATAAAATTGCCACCAACACCATGGGTTATATATTTTTGCAACTTTATGTATCCGGAAGTTCTTCTTTATGGTTTAGGAATTCATCTTACTTGTATTGTTTCAGCATAACTATAGCAAGTTACAACCAAACTGGCCATTTTTTTAAAAAGGCTCGACCCGTACGTCCGGAAAAGGGCCCAAAATTCCATTTTGCCTTAATCTAAAATGGTTGAGCCGACCCTGTCAAGTACTAATTTAACCATTATTTTTAAGGAACGATATATATACTTTTGTATAATATCTTGATTATTCTTTTATTATGATGTTTTCTTCACCTGTGTTTTTTCACATAGATATGAATGAACAAGATGAAAATGGTGATGGGAGTGTAGATTGCTCATAACCCTATAAAGAAAGCAGAACCAACACCAGCAACCAAACATGATCTTTGTAATATGTTTATATGTTTTACTCAATAACTTATTTGTGGTCTTATTTTTCAAATTTTCAGTAAGATACTCATTAATACTTTATATCTATTCTCTATCCATCCATCAACCAAAGGGAATATAAAGAACGCCTCCGCCGCCTGGCCACCGGACTGCCGCATGCCACCACCTCCCTCTGCTGCATTCTTGGTGATTCGGATTAGATTCGTCTTGCGTGTGGATTATTATGTTGATATTGAATATTTTGTCATTCGATTTACTAGCTGAACCGTTCGTTGAATCCATCGTGCGAGACTTCGGTTTTCGCCAAGGTATAACCGCAAACCTGCTATGGTTGTGTTTATATAATTATCCGAATAGATTGTAACTAGATCGCTGGTGAGATAGTTTATCCGTGTTTGTGTTTTATCACGCTTCTGCG
Source organism: Scalesia atractyloides (assembly GCA_947069175.1). Classification (NCBI taxonomy): domain Eukaryota; kingdom Viridiplantae; phylum Streptophyta; class Magnoliopsida; order Asterales; family Asteraceae; genus Scalesia; species Scalesia atractyloides. Next base: position 89,507,921 of record CAMTDV010000001.1, read on the forward strand.
TCTGAACTAATATTAAAGAGTTATTATAATTATTATAAATTGGATTTTGTAAGTTTTAAACGGATACCAAAGATTCCCAACAAAATCATCCATGCTGAAAATAATTGAAGTAAAAATGATAACAACCAAAACACGAAACTAAATTCAAACCAATCAAGTCAAGAGAAACTAAAATGCGTTGGGCATATGTATCACAACTCTAATTTTTTTTCTTTTCGATTGTTATTTAGAGTGTCACTACCGTAACAAACTAAATCAATATCTACTGATTTTCCGCCGCAACACGTGAGAAATTACACCGGTATGTGATAAAAATATAACATATTTGTGAAAATCAAAATAAGGAATAAAATCTAAGATGGTTTCTCAAGGACCACCTTGAGTTTAACATCCCTAATTGTAACAGGAATATAGTAACTTCTTACTATGTTCTGTATAATAAATAAGAATTTGAAACTACATTCGATATTATAAAGCGGTGAATATTTACTAAATACAATATTAGGACCCATGACAATGAAAAACTTATAATAAAAACAAAAGTTTAAAAGTTGAGTCTTTATACGTAATTTCGGAATAAATCATTCATATTGCAAGTCTTACACATGAAAGTTGAAAACAATCAAGTTGTTTCATACGTATCAAATTATTTGTATTTGGATTAGATAATTTGAAAATTGGAAAACATTATCACATTTTAAACTTTTCTCAACAAAAGGCTATATATGTAAAGGAAAAGGTTCATCTATTACAATGTTTATCGTGCAAGGTGTAGGAGAGAACATGAGACTGGCTTAGAAGTTCATGCCCTTTGTCATTTTCCTCACTTAATATATGGAGTTTCTAATGGAGTTCAGGTATAAAATGACAATTATACCCTCTATTTAAATGATGAAGACAATAAAAAGTTAGGAATTTATAACACAGTTTACCAATTGAATAGAAATGGCAACAAAAACTAAACCTCAGTAACTCATATACAAAAAAAAAGTCATTTTTTAACTGACGTGGCTAATTATCAAAATTACATTACAAGTGTATCAAACAACATAAAATTCAAAATTACTCTACAAGTGTATCAAACAACTAGTCAATCAAAATTACTCTCCAAATGCATTTACTCTACTAGTTCATCATTAATACACTACTACAAATTATTATTCAAAATTACGATACAAGTGGATCAAACAACTAATCATTCAAAATTACTCTACAAGTGTATCATAATTACTCTACTAGTTCATCAAAATAATATAAGATACACAATTACTCTACAAGTTTATCAAATAAGAGACAATTCAAAATTACTCTACAAGTACATCATAATTACTCTACCAGTTCGTCAAAAAAAAAACAGACATATTTACTCTACAAGTTCATCAAACAACATAAACTCAAAATTATTTTACAAGCGTATCAAACAACTTAAAATTCGAAATTACTATACAAGTGTCTAATAATCACTATACTAGTTCATCAAGATAATTACTCTATTAATAGAATAATTACAAAAGTCACCGCCATTTTTTACTTTTTCCCGCCATTCGTACATTTTATACGATAACCATATTTGTATTAGATCTTTGTCTATTTATACATATGTGTTTAAATAATAATTCATTGGACTTCACATTTACTACCAGGCCCAATAGCCATAATAACCCATTAAGCTCATCTGGAATTCACAGTTATATACTTATATTATAATGGGTTAATTTATTATAGACCCATGAAATGCCAAGCATCAAAATGGACTTCATAGTTATAAATAATCCTAGGCATAATAAGCCATTAAGCCCAACTGGAACTCACTGTTATATTAATTCACATATATTCAATTACTTTTGTTTATTTATGTTTTTTTTTCCATTTATTAATGTTTGTTTATGTTCTCTTGGGTTTGTTTTTGTTTCTTACATTCGTGCATTATTTATTTATACTATTAATGAATAAACATAAACGATCATGAACACTTTTATTTTTCAAAAATGAAGAAGAATAAGAAAACCCGATCATCTAATTGTTTGCGTTTAATCATTTGTTCGATTATAATTAAACAAACAAATATGAGCATACCCCGTTCGGTTCATTTACACGTCTAAAATAGTGTTTGGGCATGCTTATGTTACTTCTCAATTAATGTTACTTCTCATGTTTGTGTAAAAAACATGAGAAGCGTCTTGTAAGATTGAGTAGAAGTAGAGGTGCAAACAAGTCCAGCGTCTTGCGAGCAGCTTGAGAAAAAGCTTGAAATGAGCCGAGCCGAGCTTGAGCCTAAAATAATGGCCGTTTATTTATTAAGCCCGAGCTCGAGCCTAGCATGTGAAGCTCAGTAGGCTCATCGAGCCTTATCAAGCTTTGGAATAATACTGGGTTTCATTAATATTTAACAACATTTACCCCTTATTTAAAGTTATATAGTAAACAAGCCGATCCGAGCTTATTTAAATTTTTTTACGAGCCGAGCCCTAATATAAAAATAAGCTTGTTTAGGAAACGTGATTGAGCCCGAGCTTCACTTATAGAGCTCGCGAACCTAAACGAGTTAATTATTTATACTATATTCATTTTATATAGTAATTAAAAGATTATAAACAAGCTGAGCGGAGCTCAAGCTTGAGAAACTACCCACGAGCCCAGCTTGAGCTCGAACTCTTATAAGTTAATCAAGTCTGGTCGTGTCACACCCCGACCCGCAGCGGATAAGGTGATCGGGGCATGATTGGGTTATCATCAAAGCTCATGACATTTATTAAACGTTTCATATTCATTAATACAAATTAAATGAAAGTTTACAATGATTGCTACAACATGATCTAACTAACAATCTAACTTCTTTGTTCTCTTCTAAGGCATATCCTATGTTTTCCTTGCTTCAACCTGTTCACCTGTATCATGTGTAAAAAGGTTTTTGGATCAACATAATGTTGGCGAGTGAATCCTATGGAAAACATTTGAACAATTTATTTATATTGATTATGAAAAATGTGCACAACCAAACATGAGTAAAATTAGATGTAACTTGATCAATAATCATAAGATGTTAAATGAAAACACTCATGAACAATAATGGAACAATTAAAGGCACGCGATGCTCAACTCGTCTCTCACGAGGAACTGAGGGGCCTGATGAATGAATTGCATAAACATGATAATATGAATAACACAACTACAACCAATAGAAACTCAATGAAAACACACATGAACAATAATGAATTTGAATTGAAGCACGCGATGTTCTACTCGTTTCCCACGAGGAACTGATGGGCTTATTGTATGAGTTTCATGTAATTTGACAAACGGAAAATAAATCACAACAATAAATCAATCTAAGATTAAGTCATGATGTGGTATGGCACAAGTTTAAATAAATAAATTAATTAATTCATAACACATGACACACCCCAAAACGTGTAATTTAAAAGGGGGAATTGTAAGATTCACTCACAGTGGGTGCGTTCGGTTGATGATGATGAATGCACGCGAAGTGGTTTTAACCACGAGTGAGATTTAACCTAGATAAATCGCATTATGGTTTGGTGAGTAAACGGATTTTATTAAACTATTTTAGTAGGATTGTTGGGTGTATTTTTGTGAGTTTGAGGCTATTTTCAAATCTTAAAAATGTTATTTTTAAGTATTTATAATTGATTTTTACTTAAAATAATTAAATAAAAATAATAAAAATATTTTATTTTTTTTTCTGCTACAGTAACATTGACCAGTTGACTTTGACTGGTCGTTGACCGGTTTTGAGGCATATTGTTGTGCGCTGAGTGAGGCTCGAACCCGAGACCTCTCGTACGCGTGCACGCAGCTCTACCAACTGAGCTACGTGTCTAACCCGTTATATATCCGATTTTAATTACATATATACATTAATTAACATTAACAGAAAATCATTTTTATTTTAAAAACAATTTAAGCGGCTCGGCGGTGCGCTCCACAGGTCTCGAACCCGGGACCTGTGGGTTAATATAACACACAGTCCACCGCTGGACTGTGTGTTCAACATGTTATATAACTTGATTTTTATTATACTTAAAGACAGTTTAGTTGTTTCCTTTTTCTGCCTTCTTTAAAAAAAATAGATAATTGTCCGAGTCGGTGCTGATGACCGGACTCGAACTCGTGACCAGCGATATAAACAAACACACAGTCCACCGCTGGACTGTGTGTCTAACTTGGTTATTATTCCGGTTATTAATATACTTAACATATAACTAATGTGACTCCGGTTCAGTAACAAAAAAAAATGGATTTTTATTAAGGTAGCGTGTGTGAGACGGGATTCGAACTTGAGACCTTTTGCGTTTTATATGTGCACACAGTCCACCGCTGGACTGTGTGTCTAACCCGATTTATTTCATGATTTTAATTAAACTTATATGATAACAAGTCTTCATCTTCTTCACTGAAAGAATAACCAGAAATCGGGTCTGACTGGTTCGAGCTTTTGATCAAGTTTCATTAGCGTTTTAGGTTAATTACAGGTAATATAGAAGTAAAAAGAAAGGAAAATAAGCGCGAGGTATACCGACTCGTTTCCTCTGTTTTCCGGCAGAAACTCCGGCGACAGAATTCACCTCCGGCGACGTGTTCCTTGTAGCAGCTAGTCTCCGAAAAGTTTGGAAAAGGTAAGGGTATCACCGGTATAAGCTTCAGAGGTTCAGAAAAGCTCGGCAATGGGGAAACCGGTTTTCCGGCGACGAACAGGGAAATTCCGGCGAGAGAAATTACGCCGTGAAAAGATGTGATTTTTAGCGAAAAGGTTTGCAGACGATTGTGGTTGAATTTATAGGGAATAATCGAAATGTATTTGGTCTGATTTTTGACTGTGTTCGTTATTTAAATTTTTCCGGCGGTTTTGATTTTGGTCGCGGACTTCAAACATCGGTTATAACCGATATGTGATTAAAGATTTACGTTATAACGTAAATTGGTGTTAAGACTTCGCGAATAATCCGGGATTCCGACGACTGAATCGTTGGGCGCCGGTTTTGAATTCGCAAAGACACTTTATGAATTAATTGATTCTATTATATCACAAACGGAACAAGTGGCGCAGTGGTTTGTGTGTGTGAAGATAAGTCACTGAGTGACTCGGTACAGACCCGGGTTCGAAACCCGGCAGATGTAATTTATTTTTATTTTGCGATTTTTGACGGTTTTTCAAAAACTAAATATATATTCACGTATAATAATTGATTACGGATCGTTTAAAAATGTTTTGGACATTTAATTCGAAACGAAAATTTTGACTGACTGTTCGGTTACTAAACGAAGCGGGTTTGGTAAATCCGTTTTTGACGGATGTTACAGTATCCCCTGCTTTTTAGAAATTTCGCCCCGAAATTTAAATAATGATATATTTTGACTATAAAAATGATGATGTTTTGTTTGACAGTTGTATGCTTAGCAAAAATGAGGGTTTAAGTTTTTGTTCGAGGCGGTAACGTTCCTTGTAAAGGTTAAGTACCCTATTCAGGAATCGCTTTTTGTTGCCTACTGTATGAATATTGATAAACAGGAATGATTCTCTAAAAAAAAAAAAAAATGATATCATGCATAAGAGTTTAGATACGTTTGGGAAAAATATGGTTATATCCTAAGGCAAAACTTCTAACACTACAATCTACATGGAACATAAATAAAAACACAACAGCTGATATCCAAACATGAATGAACACATCAGCAAATATTTGAACATGAATAAACATAACAGCAAATATTCGAACATGAATGAACACATCAGCAAATATTTGAACATGAATAAACACAACAGCAAGTATTTGAACATGAATAAACACAACAGCAAAAATTCGAACATGAATAGACACATCAGCGAATGAATAAACACAATAGCCAATATTCGAACGTGAATAGACACATCAGCGAATATTTGAACATGAATAAACACAACAGCAAATATTTGAATCCATATATGTTTGAATGATGGAAGTTCCTCTCTCGTTTGTTATGATAGAGAGGTTAATTTATGTAGAAATGGAACACAATCCAATCTCTTTAAATAACATGATGATATAAATGTTTCACAAATTCCAACCAAGGCAAATAATAAATCCTACCTGGAACTTCTCATAACCGCCTGATAATGCCTCTGATCCTTTGGCAAGAATACTTATATATAGGAAGTACCAGCGGCGTATCCACCATATTCTTGCCAAATTTTCATTAGTTTTATCCACAAGTTATGATTGGTTACCAAGAAACTAATAAATCCTACATAGAACTTCTCATAACCATCCGTTAATGCCTCTGATCCTTTGACAAGAATACTTATATATAGGAAGTACCAGCGGCGTATCCACCATATTCTTGTCAAATTTTCATTGGTTTTAACAGTGAATTATGATTAGTCCTATAACTCTACAATCAATACAACAAACATAAATTACTGAAATGAAACATATCTGTGCGATCAAGGCTCAATCGAACGGAGCCGATCGTATTGCATGTACTGAAAATGAAATTGTGTGCTCAAGGCTCAATCAAACGGAGCCGAACATATTGAATGTACTGAAATTGAAATTGTGTGCTCAAGGCTCAATCAAACGGAGCCGAACATATTGCATGTACTGTATATGAATAACTTAACCACACAAACAGCCTATGCATGGAACCTCTCATAACCGCCTGATAATGCCTCCGATTATTTGACAAGAATACTTATATATAGGAAGTACCATCGGCGTATCCACCATATCCTTGTCAAATTCTCATTGACTTTATCCGCAAGTTATGGTTAGTTCGATGCGACTCTACTACAAACACCACAACCACAAGATACTGATAATGAAATTGTATGTGTGCTCAAGGCTCAATCAAACGGAGCCGAGCGTATTGCATGAACTGGAAATGTGAATAAATCTGTGTACTCAAGGCTCAATCAAACGGAGCCGAGCATATTGCATGAACTGGAAATGAGAATAAATCTGTGTACTCAAGGCTCAATCAAACGGAGCCGAGCATATTGCATGAACTGGAAATGAGAATAAATCTGTGTACTCAAGGCTCAATCAAACGGAGCCGAGCATATTGCATGTATTGAAATGTAATATTACGTAACCGATCAAGGCTCAACAAACGGAGCCGATCGTGCGGGCACGCCAAGATCAACCACATAATAAAATGGGGATCCAACTCAACCTCGATGGATGGGGAGCCACGGCCTCGGCAAAATCGTATACTGAAAACAATATATAATATATAATATACCATAATTACTCTAACAGTCTACACATGTGATAAAGAAAACATAAGACTAAACAACAGGAGTTGAATCTGGATCTTCGGCGAAAAGAACTAGCTGAGTATCTTCGTTTGGGCCGTCATTATCTTCGACAGGGTTGGCGTTGATATTGAAGACTCTTCCTCTTGCTGGTGGCATAGTGGTTGGGTTTTCTTGGTTTACTTGGTTAACTGGGTTTGATTGGGCTTGAGTGTTGATAACGTTTACCAATTGAGGGCATGTGTTTCTAAAGTGGGTAGGGTCACCACAATTGAAGCAAGCTCGAGCATATGGGAACATGGGGTGTTGGGGTTGGTGATAAGTTTGGGCCATGTTTTGAGTAGGGGAAAAGGTTTGGTCTTGAAAGGTGCGACAAACATTGCTCAAATGACCATAACGTCCACAAGTTGTACATAGCCGGCAAGGTAAAGTAAGGGAATGATGATAAAAACAGTGGTTGCATTGAGGGTGAGGTCCAAGATATGGTTTCTTATTTGGGTAAGCTGAATTGGGTGCCACTTGGGTGATTGGGACAGCTCGGATGGGTATAGCGTGAAAAACGGGTTGATTTCGTTGGGTAGCAGCGAAAAGTCGCCCGACTCTTTTTCTCTTAGGGTTGGGTTGAGAAGGGGATTCGGGTTGAGAAGGGGATTCGGGTTGAGAAGGGGATTCGGTGGTTTCAGTTGATTCTTTATCCTTCTTCTTCTCTTCCTCGAAGTCTTTGTTTCGGATTCGGTTCTCGGTGAGCTCTATTGCTAGCTCCATTGCTGCTTCCAAAGTTGCAGGCTTGGTACTTATCACGGGGTCTTGAATCTTTGACGGAAGTCCACGAATGTAGTGCTCGATCAAACGGTAGAGGGGAGTAAACATGTTGGGAACCATTTGATGTAATTCGAGGAACCTTTTGTTGTAGGTGGTGTGGTCTCCTTCCACTTGCTTCAATGAGTAAAATTCATCTTCTAGCTTCTTGATTTCGCTCCTTGGGCAAAATCGTCTGGTCATGATTTCCTTCAATTCGTTCCAAGTTAAGGACATAGCATCTTCCACACCTCGTTTGGCCTTCTCTGTGTTCCACCAAGTAAGTGCTATCCCATATAGTCGACCGGTAGCATAACGCACTTTGCGATCATCAGGGCAATCGCAATTCAGAAAAGTATTCTCCATTTCTTCAAACCAATGGAGGAGTGCGGTGACACCTTCAGTCCCTTTATATTTCGGAGGGTCGCATGATTTGAAATGCTTGTAGGTGCATTTAGTGGTGTTTGGGGAAGAGTTGAAAATGTTTTGGTTTACTTGATTGACAGGATTATTGGTAAGTGCTTGTTGAACTTGGATTACAATGTTGGGTATTACGGCAGCCATTTGTTGAGCGATTAAGGTAGCCATGCGTTCGCGGGCTTTTCCTGCTCTCATCTTCCTACGGGCGAGGTTAGAAGACATCTACAATGAATACATGACAAGGGTATGAGTTGGATGCTTTTGAGATCATGGGTCGCATTCAAGAATGAACATTCATAAAATAATTATACCAAAAATACTACATCCATAGGATGTCTTGGGCTTTGCTCGCTGTTAGGCCCGTCATGCCGCCATACTTTACCTTATGTAATCATGTGGGCCCCCATGAATTACCGGTTTTTCATATGGTTCGCACGGTTTCTGCCTGGTTGCGTACACAAAACCCGGTGAAAATCGAGAAATATGTATACAACGTGTGATGTTCGGAATGTGTCCAGGTGTAGACACGGTGACACCTCAAAGTAGGGTTAGTTCGAACGACGTTTGGTGTGGCATGCTTTGGCCTAATAGGTCCTTCGTACTCTCATCGTTGGTCCCCAGGTAGGCAAACTGGTCCGTTATATTGGATTTATACGAATGCCAGCCTAGACAGGACGTTCCGACTACCGGTACTTGTACCCTTCCAGTTACTACATGCCCGTCGCAGAACTTACTTTGATGAGAATTGAAAATTGCATAAAATCTTTGGATAATGAGAATATGAAAATAAATTGAATACATGAACATCGATATATGTATAATGAATATGTATATATGTATAATGAACATGTATATGAGCATGTATGTTTGACTGAAATGTAAACAAATATGAAACAAATAAATATCACAAGTTTGTATGTAACCACCTAATCAATTTAAAATTTAGGCAGACTATAGTATAGGCTCTAAGGGTCTAATAACCTATCCTATATCCCTATAGTCATGGCTCTGATACCAATCTGTCACACCCCGACCCGCAGCGGATAAGGTGATCGGGGCATGATTGGGTTATCATCAAAGCTCATGACATTTATTAAACGTTTCATATTCATTAATACAAATTAAATGAAAGTTTACAATGATTGCTACAACATGATCTAACTAACAATCTAACTTCTTTGTTCTCTTCTAAGGCATATCCTATGTTTTCCTTGCTTCAACCTGTTCACCTGTATCATGTGTAAAAAGGTTTTTGGATCAACATAATGTTGGCGAGTGAATCCTATGGAAAACATTTGAACAATTTATTTATATTGATTATGAAAAATGTGCACAACCAAACATGAGTAAAATTAGATGTAACTTGATCAATAATCATAAGATGTTAAATGAAAACACTCATGAACAATAATGGAACAATTAAAGGCACGCGATGCTCAACTCGTCTCTCACGAGGAACTGAGGGGCCTGATGAATGAATTGCATAAACATGATAATATGAATAACACAACTACAACCAATAGAAACTCAATGAAAACACACATGAACAATAATGAATTTGAATTGAAGCACGCGATGTTCTACTCGTTTCCCACGAGGAACTGATGGGCTTATTGTATGAGTTTCATGTAATTTGACAAACGGAAAATAAATCACAACAATAAATCAATCTAAGATTAAGTCATGATGTGGTATGGCACAAGTTTAAATAAATAAATTAATTAATTCATAACACATGACACACCCCAAAACGTGTAATTTAAAAGGGGGAATTGTAAGATTCACTCACAGTGGGTGCGTTCGGTTGATGATGATGAATGCACGCGAAGTGGTTTTAACCACGAGTGAGATTTAACCTAGATAAATCGCATTATGGTTTGGTGAGTAAACGGATTTTATTAAACTATTTTAGTAGGATTGTTGGGTGTATTTTTGTGAGTTTGAGGCTATTTTCAAATCTTAAAAATGTTATTTTTAAGTATTTATAATTGATTTTTACTTAAAATAATTAAATAAAAATAATAAAAATATTTTATTTTTTTTTCTGCTACAGTAACATTGACCAGTTGACTTTGACTGGTCGTTGACCGGTTTTGAGGCATATTGTTGTGCGCTGAGTGAGGCTCGAACCCGAGACCTCTCGTACGCGTGCACGCAGCTCTACCAACTGAGCTACGTGTCTAACCCGTTATATATCCGATTTTAATTACATATATACATTAATTAACATTAACAGAAAATCATTTTTATTTTAAAAACAATTTAAGCGGCTCGGCGGTGCGCTCCACAGGTCTCGAACCCGGGACCTGTGGGTTAATATAACACACAGTCCACCGCTGGACTGTGTGTTCAACATGTTATATAACTTGATTTTTATTATACTTAAAGACAGTTTAGTTGTTTCCTTTTTCTGCCTTCTTTAAAAAAAATAGATAATTGTCCGAGTCGGTGCTGATGACCGGACTCGAACTCGTGACCAGCGATATAAACAAACACACAGTCCACCGCTGGACTGTGTGTCTAACTTGGTTATTATTCCGGTTATTAATATACTTAACATATAACTAATGTGACTCCGGTTCAGTAACAAAAAAAAATGGATTTTTATTAAGGTAGCGTGTGTGAGACGGGATTCGAACTTGAGACCTTTTGCGTTTTATATGTGCACACAGTCCACCGCTGGACTGTGTGTCTAACCCGATTTATTTCATGATTTTAATTAAACTTATATGATAACAAGTCTTCATCTTCTTCACTGAAAGAATAACCAGAAATCGGGTCTGACTGGTTCGAGCTTTTGATCAAGTTTCATTAGCGTTTTAGGTTAATTACAGGTAATATAGAAGTAAAAAGAAAGGAAAATAAGCGCGAGGTATACCGACTCGTTTCCTCTGTTTTCCGGCAGAAACTCCGGCGACAGAATTCACCTCCGGCGACGTGTTCCTTGTAGCAGCTAGTCTCCGAAAAGTTTGGAAAAGGTAAGGGTATCACCGGTATAAGCTTCAGAGGTTCAGAAAAGCTCGGCAATGGGGAAACCGGTTTTCCGGCGACGAACAGGGAAATTCCGGCGAGAGAAATTACGCCGTGAAAAGATGTGATTTTTAGCGAAAAGGTTTGCAGACGATTGTGGTTGAATTTATAGGGAATAATCGAAATGTATTTGGTCTGATTTTTGACTGTGTTCGTTATTTAAATTTTTCCGGCGGTTTTGATTTTGGTCGCGGACTTCAAACATCGGTTATAACCGATATGTGATTAAAGATTTACGTTATAACGTAAATTGGTGTTAAGACTTCGCGAATAATCCGGGATTCCGACGACTGAATCGTTGGGCGCCGGTTTTGAATTCGCAAAGACACTTTATGAATTAATTGATTCTATTATATCACAAACGGAACAAGTGGCGCAGTGGTTTGTGTGTGTGAAGATAAGTCACTGAGTGACTCGGTACAGACCCGGGTTCGAAACCCGGCAGATGTAATTTATTTTTATTTTGCGATTTTTGACGGTTTTTCAAAAACTAAATATATATTCACGTATAATAATTGATTACGGATCGTTTAAAAATGTTTTGGACATTTAATTCGAAACGAAAATTTTGACTGACTGTTCGGTTACTAAACGGAGCGGGTTTGGTAAATCCGTTTTTGACGGATGTTACAGGTCGGGCTCGGCTCGGCTCGGCTCGTTTGCACTCCTAACTATAAAACTATATTAGATGAAAGTATGACCTCTCGTATGAAACTATAATCTAAAAATGGTTATCTGACCTTTAAATAATCAAATTAGCCGAATCTTTTTATTGTTAATAAACTGATTTTATTATAACTAATAATCATAAATCAGATATACCATCCAATGTACTTAATTTGGTGGTAATCATGTAACTATGCATGGCCATAAGTTAAAGTTCCTTTAAAGCATGTGACATTGCATAAGCATACTATATAATTAAATATTGTTGTTAATTCGGTGCGTCTTATATGTGCATGAAGCATGCTTTAAACCAAAGTTGCACAAAAGAATAAAATTTTATAAGTGATTTATGTTACACGATGAAAGCACAAAATTTAAGAGCTAGACCTGACTGGCTAGTCCGATTGGTAAACCGTAACAGTTCGCCGAATGTGAGTCCCCATGTCTAGGTCTAATTCAGGGGTGTGACAACGACCCGTATGAAATAAACGCTAAATTACCATTTTACCACTGAACTGCCGCCCGTCTAGGCTTAATTCAGGGGCAAAATGGTAATTAACCATGCTAAGCTATAAAACACTCAGCTGGTTAATTACCATTTTGCCCCTGAATTAGGCCTAGACGGCCGCAGGTCAGGGGTAAAATGGTACTTTAGCGTTTATTCTATACGGGTCGTTGTCACACCCCGTATTTCCAATCAAACACCGGTGGGCCCGGGTGGGAGTATCGTGACGTAAGTTGATATCATCATAGTCAATTAAAAACAGCACAGCGGAATTCTTGGATTTAAATTACTATTAAAAACCGAAATGTTTAAAGTATAAAATAATATACATACGGCTTGTAACGAAGGATCCACAGGCGGATCGTAACTTGTACAAAAATGTATAACAGACTTTGGGCAGATCTAGGATTCGTAAGATCCTCTTATCTCTACCGAGCACTTCCAGCCTATTTTCGTATTGTACCTGCAAACTTAGTCTTTTGAAAATACGTCAGCTTTCGCTGGTAAATACATCAAACTGACTCGTTTATAAAACATTTCAAAAAATGTTTTAAGTGCACATTGGCACAAAATCTTTTATAACTTGGGAAAGTTGGCCTTGCAACCTTGTTAACAGATTCACATGTTTGTCCATACATACAGGGCCCAGTACAGAGACCGAGACATGATTAACGTACACACCACTTTGGACTCACGAAGGAGCCATTTCCCCTAACCTTGTGGGTATGCATTTTGAGCGTCTTATCGGGTGTATGCCTACACCCGCGCTAAGGTCGTGGCCATTATCTAATGTAACGAGCCGAGGATATCCAGGACACGGTAGTTAACCCCCGATGTTTAAATTATCAAACAAAACTGATTAAAACAGAATATGCGGATTTACTAGCCACAAACAGGCATTCGATTGATCCCATTTCGGACCAAGCGGTAATAATTTACCGTAACCCAAGCCCATATAGGGAAAATAAGTCGAGAGTATTTACCTGAGCTAATCTTCGTTTATTTTAATAACTCAGCCGTACACAAAACCACTAAGTGCAGATAGCATTTACCAGCAAGTCTCTAGTCTGGATTATGGCATAAGCTAACCAATTAAATACTGACGGCCTTATTTAAGTCATAGACTTAGACCGAGTAGCGTACAGGATCAAAACGTATAACGCTTGATCAAACGATGATTGGATAGAATGTAGTTTAAACCCGACAAGTACCTTGACTTGTATAATATAGGTAAACTATAAACATTCTGGATTTTGAAACTTTAAATGACAAGGTTAGACCCGTTTCGGTTAATTTCCGTAAACTAGTTACATATACTTAACCGTACGCATATCAGCGATATCGGGTAACCTGATAAGTCATGGACAAGTTCTATATGTCATTATAATTTAAATAAGTTGTAATATCAGTAGGATATCAACTTATATGCCCGTTGCGGTTTTAAAACGAAACTACGCTTTATTAAGCGTTTTGACCTTCATGTGTCGTATAAAAGGAACTTGCATGTATTCTGATGTTATGATCATTAACATTCTGGAAAAATACTTAATTTGTGATATATTATCACTAAGAAGTCACACATAAGTGCGGTTTATGGTTTAAGACCAAACTATGCACCGAAAGGGCATTTTGGTCATTTAAAAAGTATAGTTTACGATATTATACTAAAATCAGTTTATGATCATAATATTAACATCATAATATGTTAATTACATTAACATATCAGTAGGCAATTCATTTTCAAGTTCATTATTGATTAAAACCTTGTTTTATGTAAAAAGGGCATTTTAGTCAAAGATTGACATTTTACGGAACTTGTGCATAAACTCAGATTATGATTATGATCAAATAATATAATCTCTTATGTTACATTGTATTATGATCATAATGTGACCATAATTCAGAAGTTAACTAATCTAAGTCGGGTCAGAATCGAAAGTCAAAGGAGAAGTCAAACTTTGCGACTTTCGGTTGCGAACCGACTCTAGGACTGAAATTGACGGATCGAACATGTTCCCACATGTTCTAATAATTATTACCAACTTGTTTAAGTATCAAAGACATCTTTATAACATGTATAAACTCAGATTATAATTTTTATGAAATCTGACTCGTTTGACTTTTTAAAAAACAATCACTTTGACCCATCAATTGACCTAGTAAACGTGATCGTTAGGAGGTGCCCCTTTAAGGGGTTAATACCTTCCTAATAATGATCACTTAGCCATGTTCATTTCGAACAATGGCTGGACCATAATGGTCTAACCGAAAGTCAAGGCATTTGTCGAAAATGCTTGACTTTTGGCTATTAAACCTATAAAAAGAAAAGAGCAGAGATGGAGCACTTACAAGTGATCCAAGAGAAGTTTAGAACTCAAAAGGAAGCTCCTAAATGGTCAGGAACTTCCAAGAGTGTAATAGAGAGGAGAAAAAGTGAATGAGCAAGTAATAAATGAGTTTAAGTGTCTATTTATAGTGTAAGAGGTGCATGGAGATGGAGCCATGTGTTAGGAGTGTTTTAGGATCATTACATGTATCTAATTAGGTGTCAAGAGCTGGTGAAGTGCGACAATGTGCAGGCTAGGTGGCTTCATCACAAAGATTTGGGGTTTTTAACACATTTAGTCCCTCAAATATATTTTTATTAAATGTCATGAATTGTCCCTTGACTTATATTCCATGACATAATGACACAACTAGTTCTTTTCGTTCAATACGAGACGTATTGAAGAAAAGTATGAAAACCAAACGTTAACGGGTGTCACACTAGGTGTCTTTACGACTTAAAAATGTTTACTAGCTTAAACGTGAAGATACGAATACTTATGGTTTCATAGTTTAATTTGCCAAACTAGTAAAGTTAAAGGTTTGGTAAAAGAGCGGAATGCTCGAGGATGGTAAATAAAAATATATCGTCTCAACCGAGAGATGTTCGGGTCTAAAAGTGGCTTAGTAACATAAGAAATATGAGAATAAGGAAGTCTAGGGGTCTCTGGGTAATTTTCTGAAAGCTAAAATAGTGAAAATCAAAGGCTTTATAAGCCCGCCATAGGCTACGGTCACTAGACCGTAGCTTACGATCAATATAAAATCAAAACAGCAAGTCCAAACCGTAGGCTACGGTTCTCAACCGTAGGTTACGGTTAGTTTTATGAGTATTTGAGATTTTTGAACATGTTTGAGTGGCTAGCTCATTGAGGTATGATCCGAGGGTATGTAGATGTGTCGGTATATTACCGAACACGAATTCTACGAGGTATTACATAATCCCTCATCGTCCAACATTGACGTATTCTTAGAATTAATTCCTCTCGTCCAACTAGTGGCTCATATGAGAGTTAGGACTTCGTAAAGGATCACTCAGAGGCTTATTATAAGCATGTTGACTCCGATGTCACTCAGAGGCTGGGCATGTTGACATATCAGTCACTCAGAGGCCAAATTTTAAGCATGTTGACATCGGACCGTCACTCAGAGGCTCAGTTTGAGCATGTTGACGCCTTTAGTCCTTATTGGTCTTTAATAGACTATATTTAAAATCCAACACGTATCACTATACTATTGGACACGATTTTACAGGGTGTTACAGTCGTCTAGGCCTAGACGCCCCGTCTAGGCCTCGTATATGTCTGACCGCCTAGACGATCAGAGATAGACGACACAAACACAAACACACTAAACCCCATACACACATACGTATCCTGCCGTATTCTATCGTATTTTTGCGAAATCAAGCTTCTCCGATGAGTATTTTCAACTATACTTCAATACATTTTCATGTGTTATGTATTTAGAATGTAGGTTGGTTGTGAATTTGAAAGATTTTGGGGTTTATGCGCTGTTAGGGTGTTCTGTTTGGGATTTCCGATGAACAAGCCGGGACGTCTAGACCTAGACGACCACGTTAGACGACCTTCAAAATTATTTGTTTTTCTTCTACAATTTATTGTTTTGTTCGTGTTAAATTGTATTATACAATCGCAGTTATAGACGAGATTGGAGATCCGATACACGGGCACCCACATCCGCATGGTCCGCGACGTGCCCCGGCAGCGCCGGTGGATCCGCTCCACGGCCACCCATACCTTGAGTTCCCACCCGACACCGAGGCCGCCCGATTTTGCGGCAAGCTACGCCGGATGCAGGTCGGATCGCACTCGGCGGTCGACTGGGACGCGATCGGAGCAATCGGGGAGATGCCCAGACTTCGATTCTTCATTCCCATTGATTCCCCGTGACACCAACTGTTTGACTTGGTCGGTACGCCGACTTACAAGGAGCTGCTCGTCGAGTTTCTCTCGACCTTCACGTTCCACCCTCCTCGGGTCGACCAGTTGCCTCCCCAGCCACAGGTCCCAACCCCCCCCCCCCCCCCCCCCGTCGGAGGGTTTCATTTAGGCTGGCCGGTGTGTGGCGTTTGATGACGCTTGCAGAGTTTGCCGTTCATAGCGGTATATACCTGCAGGAGGAGATTGCCACCGATGTATATACGGAGTGGCTTGTGGTGGTGGATAAAGCCACTCTTTTGGGCTTTTGGGAGGTGGTCGTTGGCCCTGACACTTTGGAGCATGTCAAGGCGAAGGGGAGGATTTCTCACGTTGCCGACCCGCTGTACAGGTACGTACGTTTATTACGTTAATTGTTCTATTATTGTTGCTATGAATTAATTTCTGTGTTTCGCTAACATAATGTGTAGGTATCTACATCGGATGCTCGCTACGTCTATTACCGCTCGCGGACAAAGCCGTGAGTGGTGTACGAGTACTGACTTGTTTTTTTTCTATTGCCTTTTGTACAGGAGGCCGTGCGCACTTGCGCACAGTCTCGCCCAGTACTTCGCCTCCGCCCACCACCGGCAGGAGCGCAGCTTTTTCTACGGCGGGGCCTACGTCACCGTCATTGCCCAGTCGTTAGGTCTTGTGCCGGAGTCGGACCCGCACTTGCAGCCGGTCATACCGTCCACGCGGAGGGGTTTTCAGACCTTGCGCGTGATGAGGCTGGTGAAGAGGTTCGACATGCTCGGCGAGCGGTTTAAAAGACGCGAAGGTGAGCCATGGATTCGAAGCCGCTGCCAGATCACTTCGCTCCAGTCCATCTGCCGGCAGATGAGGCAGCGGCAGTCCAGGACCCTCCTGTTGATTTTGACGGACCGGCACCGCCACCACCTCACGGGGCGCCTCAGTTTATGCAGCACGTCCTTCCAGGTCATGCCCCGGGGGGTGCGACATACCCGCGCTTACGAGCCTACGTCGACAGGCTTATGGATCTCATGGGCTGGGTGGTTCGGGAGATGCAGGATAGACGTGAGAGAGACGGGTTACCACCAATACCGCTCCCACCACCTCGAGCACCACATCAGCAGCAGCAGCCGCAGCAGCCAGATCCCGACTCCGATGCGGACTCGTATGCATAGACATTTTGTATTTAGTTTTCAACTGTACAAATAAATATTATTATGGTTGTACAAATTTATTTATATATATTATATTTAACTTTGTTTTCAGTTATTCGATTACTTTATGATTATTTGTGTTAAATCGACATTGAAATGTAATATGGAACAACATACACTTGTTGCATTCATCTTAAAATGTTGAAAACAGTATTAAATTTTAGTATTATATTTTTTTAAAAATATAATGTAAAAAAATTAAATATATAAACGATTGAAAAATATAACTCACTTTTTGTACAACAAACAAAACTTTTTAAAAACCTAAAATTACATCTAAAAAAATCAACCTCCAACAACAACCAATTTACCTCACTAAAACACTATTTTTTCAATCTCTCCACCAAAACACCCATTTTCCAACAAAAAAAACACATGTCGTCTAGGTCCAGACGACCCGTCTAAACACTAAAATCTATGGGACCTGACAGGTACTTGCCGACTCCTCAAAATCAGTGCTATACGGGCCGTCTAGACCTAGACGACTCGTCTAGAGAGCTAGAGGTGTCCAAATAGACAGCAGAGACGTGTGAATTTATTGAGCGTTTCAAAAAATGACCTACTTGTTACAAGTCAAAGTGGACCCATGGTTCAAAAGGTTAACGTCACACCTTACGTCACCTAACAATCCATATTAAATTAGATAATAAGGAACTTATTATAAAATAAAATGTATTACAAAACTAGTTCGTTTTACATTAAGAGTCAATAGATGTTTTTTTTCTCATCATTTTAAGATTAATGAATAACTATAGAATTTCAAATTGTTATGAAAAAAATTATTCAGAGTTTTTAAAAAGTTATGCACTTGTGAATATGATCCTTTTGCTTTAATATATTTTTCTCTCAAAGCTGTTCATAAGAAACGAATTAGGAGTGAGGCAAAAAAAGGACATGGGTCGTAAAAGGGTTACGATTAGGGTTACAATTACTAGTCCGTTAACGTTTTTTTGATATGAAACCCGACCGAAATTAAACCTACAATATCAAATAAGAAAATATATTTGATCTCTAATTTGTTATTTCATATTCATAAATGCAGCTATCAACAACACTAGTTATACAAACGGACCTTAAACTACCGACGTTATCAATCCACTTAACAAATGTATTCGGGTACGGTGGGTTTTGATTTGCTTTATATGGACGTATGTATAAATGCATAAGTCTACTCAATTACTCAAACTCGATATGAATTGTTGTGATGTGTACTCAAACTCATTTAGTCTTTCCGACAAGAAATTTGCCTTCCATGACCTTGTGCTGACTACACAGATGTCTCTTAAGTCATGCAGGGTAACACCAGACAAGTACGAAAGGTACAAATGGCAGAGCAGTGGGCAAATAGGCGCTCAACAGACTGTTTTGGATCATGGTGCAGGATGAAGAATCATACAAGAGACAGGAAGTACACAAGGACACACATGTGACACTAATCAGTTTGCGCTAACCACTGCTCCTGATCTCCACTTAACTGCTGATTACAGTCTAGACAACAACCGGACCTGTTAAACCAACAAAACAAGGCTTGTACTTGAACCGGATCTCAAAATTCTTGCGATTTTTGGATTTTTTTTAATTTCAAAATCTCATTTCTAATTCATTTTCTATTACGTGCTCCGTACGTTCCAGAGTTGATCCATATTCATGTACAATACTGAATGGGTCTAAAATGACATTAATGCTTCTTCAAATGAGGGGACACATTGCACCTCAAGACACGTTGACTTTTCTTCTATTTTGACTCTTCAGAATTTCATCATCGCTTTTATTATACATAATTTAACACAATAAATAACCACTTGGACTCTCAATTGTATCTTTTATTTTAACTAAAGCTTCACAAAAATCGTGTCTC
This sequence comes from Scalesia atractyloides, assembly GCA_947069175.1. Taxonomy (NCBI): domain Eukaryota; kingdom Viridiplantae; phylum Streptophyta; class Magnoliopsida; order Asterales; family Asteraceae; genus Scalesia; species Scalesia atractyloides. Next base: position 89,527,902 of record CAMTDV010000001.1, read on the forward strand.
CCTTGTTTAGCGGTAGTCTAAACCACTAGGGACGAGCTTGGTATTGTACCGATATCGAAAGTACCAATCCCAAAGATTCGCAAAAAGTGGATGCCTGTACGGTATGTGAAAGTAAATCAACCCAAAGTACTGGTATCGAACCGAAACTACCAATCACAAAAAAAGCAAAATTTCTCACCCCGTTCTACCGGTGGGCCTAGATGTGGGTATTAGTGTGACGATTGTATATAAGTTTCACACTACAACGTAAATAGGGAGTTTACGTAAATAAATAAAAGACAAATGTTAGAAACTCCCAACATATATTTAAAATTATGTATCAATATTTGATACAATGCAAGCCAAAAGGACTTGGTGGCATCCTCGGTTTTTGACAATGGAGCCGTAACTTCTAGGTGACAAACCGAACCCTAGCCCAACCTACTTATGAGGATCAACACCTGTAATTCAATCTTTAAAATATGTGCTTGTAAGTACAATTAATGGACACATTTATAAAATAAATAATAATCATGGGACGCGTATCTTAATATGCCAGATTTGCATGCTTGCCACATTCGAGAACTACACCCCGCGCTTATGATCATATATATCATAGTTTTTATATGCATTTCATATATTTATACTTTCATTTCATGTATTTATACATCAATTTCATATATTTCTAAGCAAATGTTGTATCCCAAGTTTGGTTTTTGCTATTAACTATAATAAAATGAACCAAACCAAAAACCGTCAACCAAACCGAATAAATCGAAGTGATTAACCGAAAACCGAAAACCAAGAGGTGTCTATACGTTGGATTAGTGTCCAAGAAAGTGGTATTTAGAAGTAGAGGTGTCAAAATGGAAGAGAAAGGTAGCACAAGGTGGTTCGGACAACTGCCACCTTAACTTAGTTATTATGGGTAGGTTACATGACATGTATAACAACTAAAATTTTATTGAGAAACACTAGGTGTTACACAAAAAGTAGATACCGAAGTGGTACCAAATTTGGTTCAATATGATAAATTCAGTATTGATACCAGTTCGATTTCAATACTCGAATCATTTCCACCAATCATAAATTTACTTTTAGAAACTACACTCTCCAGGTCACAATAAATCATAAATTTACTACCTTTGCTTACCGTAAATTTTTTTAATTATTTGTTAAAATTACTACATTACCATATGGTCGACTCGGAAAAAAATATTCTTTCTATAACAAGAACATTGACATTTTTTTATTCTATATGTTCTTAATATGAATAAAAATTATAAAATAAATTATATATTTAAGCGAGTAGTGACTTACATGTTACAACGATAATTGACATAAAAATAAAAAAATAAAAACTGGATAGAAATGACGGCAGTACGGCCGGTATGTAGTCGGTGCCGCCGCATGCATGCCGCATACACGTGAGATTCTACCAGCAAATAAACAGTTGGCTTCGTTTTACTATTATTTTTTTTAAGACACAAGTATTAAATATATTAAAATGTTTTTATATTAAAAAACTATACTACGTATACATTAAATAGTCTAATTTTAAAATTATTATATGCGTTGTCACCATCATATACATTAAATTAGTCTAATTTTAAAATTATTACATGCATTGGCAGCATAAAATATTTGAGTTAATCTGATACATCTTAACACACGTATTCAGTGACGGAGCTTGACTAAAAGCTCCACAGATACGGAAAAGTCATGGGACTATATTTTTTTCTCTATCGCTATGTTTCGGGTTATATGTTTGGGTCGACTGTTCGATTTGGTCAGGTCAAACTATAATAACTCCAAATAAAACTAAATAAACTTCATTTATTCAAAGGACTCGTTTTTACATATAAAAAATAAAATTGAACTATCAAATTTCATTTATATAAAAACTAGTTTCAGAATTTATTTAAACTCATTTTAAGTTGATAAACAATTATAAAAAATTACTACCACCCCATTCTTCACGCTTTTTTAACTTACTACGAAAATATGTATAAATATTTTGAACAATAAACTTGATAGAAACAATAAATTTTTAGGCAAAATAATTAGTGGAAAAAATACACCCCCTTTCCCTTATAAGCTACCCCTGTGTGTATTCCCTACACATGCAGATATTATAACACTTATTATTTGAGAAAGTATTAATTAATTTTTTGAATGACTATAAAAGAGGTAATGTCTTAATTATAGTGGGTATAGGTAAATCACAGTATATACATAAAATCTCCACAAAATAGACTTATGGTAACGTTATAAAAAGAAATATCCTATCACCCTTTTAATGAAATAAATGTAAAAGGAAAGAAATAAAGTCAAATCGTTTGATATGGTTTGATAAGTATCACATTCAAAAAAAAAAAATTAACTAAAGACTTAATAGGAGAGGATACACTCTAAAACTAGGTATAACCCGTCACAATTCTATCAACTCAGGTTTAACCCGAGTGGTGTCACAGGAAGTTCTCAATAATTCTTACCGTCTTGCAAGATTCGAACCTAATACCTTTCGCTGACCTTCAAACTAGTTTCATTGTTGTAACCAGCTCCACTAAACCATCATTGTCCCAACAACATTCAAAATGAATAATCATCCATCCCAGGTTACATATCCAATATTAATTAACTATAATACAATTAGCAAAGTATCTTAATAGTGTTTTCACTTTTAGAATATTTTTTACTTTTTTGTCCTTTTTGAGTTTTTTTTTTAAGTTTTACTCTTCAACTTTCAGCTTTAACACTTATAACCACTTAACTTTATAAAGACTTAGTAATCGAGTTTTACGTGTTTATTTATGTAAGCGTCGATATAAATTCAAACCGATTAAGTTCGATGTAAATTTTCCCCAAAAATGAGTTGAGTCAAATATAATATCTTCTTATACTTATTAATGTGTACGTTTTCAGTTGATCTATATATCAATCAAAACCCTGTAGCATAGCACATGTAATCTTATTGGTTCTCAACCAAAACATACTTAACAAACTATCCATTTGTAGTCGAGACATGTTTATGAATTTCCTTTACCAAAACACATGTGATTAACTAATTGTATTAACCACCCCATGGCAAATATAACACCAAATCAATTTTCTTAAACCATTATGATCATCCCCTATCTCAATCATACCTCATTCTCAATAGCATTTCATTTACCCAATTCTATGAAATAAACTTATTTACATAAACGTACTTATACAAACTTATTCATGTAATTAAAGCCTTTTATATAAGCTCGTTTATAGAAATAAATTCAAATAAACCTGTTTACATAACTTTCCTCAAGTTAACACGTTCATATACATAAATCTATTTATACCACCTTTGTTGGCATAAACTTAAGTCTGTTTGGCAACTTTTGAATGGTTAAGTGTTGAATCCATAAAAGATCTGAACCATTAAGTGCTGAACTAGTAAGAGATTTGAATCATTAAGAGCAAGTATAATGTTTAACCGTTCAGAGGAAAATGTCTAAATAATCTAGATTAGATGTCTTAATCATTCAGACTCAGTATAATGCTTAACCATTTAGAAGCAAATGTCTGAACCATTCAGACATCTGTTAACCAAACAAACAGTCTAAACCATTAAGTGTTGAACCAGTAAGAGGCCTGAACCATTAATAATCTCATTAAGAACTAAACAAACAACCCTTAATTAACAATACTTTTATCAAGCATATGATACTTCCATATGTAGAAATGCAAATTCAATAAGATATCAAGTTTAGTGTTATCCACAACTCATTACTCATGCATCCATGTTACGCATAAAAACATAACTAATGCATATAAATCTACCTTGCATGCCTCACAACATCTCAATTACTTGCATGCATCACAAAAATCTAAGTTTCAACATAATTCATCGTACTAATCACATGAGATCACATTATGGTGAATATAGCATGCAAAACTCAATTTGATAAAGACAAAATGAGACAAGTTTTAATACAATACTAAACCAGACCTTTGGGAAAATAGGATGGTTATTACTTGTATTAATCTGACTCAAACTAACCAATTAATACACGTAATAACCATTTTTTTCCCAAAGATCCAGTATAGTGTTGTATTAAAACTTATCTCATTTGGTCTTATCAAAACACCCCCAAAAGCCATAAAAATCAACTTTTAGTTTCATCTTATTCAACACTCGTTAAAGTTGTTGAATGATTTTGAAAATGATTGTTGGGGTTATGTGGATTGTCTGGACCCATTTCTTTGAAAAGGTTGGAGATTCATGTGTGTATAGAGTTAAAACGATATTAAATAAGTATATGATATTAATCAAATTTTTGCTTTTGACTATTTATTTGGATTGAAAACTAAGTATTGGATTACGAAAATTATCTTTTATATATGACATAAAACCTAACTATAAGGGGAGACGTAATAGAATTTTATAATATTCGCTAGGGTGTTTGGAAAAAATTGGAATCAAATAAAAACTGTAATCATAACTGAAAAAACCGATCTGAATAACGAATTTGGTTTAGTTTTTAACCAAAACCGAATTGTGAATTTGGTTTTTGGTTAGGTTTTTTGTTCCACGGTTTTTTATTTGGTTATTCGGTTTATTGGATAACCGAATAAACCGTTAATTTAACTAATTATTTAATAAAATAATAATTTATAATAAACCATATAAAATCTATTAGTCCAAATGCTAAATCTTTAGCCCAGCTAAAAATACAACTCACTCACTTCTAATCTAATTTAGTTGCTGACTTGATGTTCGGAATACAAATAATAACATAAACAGTAAACCGAACCGACGAACACCCTAATATTTACTATATGATTTATATCTGCTTTACAAACAGTTTCTAAAGGGATTAACGAAAATTTAGCGGCTAAGGGTGTGAGGGATGCTCCTTTCATCTACCCCCGCATTCCATCAATCCTGCACCGACACCTCATTTATATTCTCAACTACTCTAAACCCTTTAATCTCTAGTAGCACCCTACTCAAGCACTCTCTAACTTTTTTAATTAATAATATTATATTTATAAAGGGTAAGAGATGATTGGGTATTGGATATGGGATGATTGCGCGTCCACTATCTCCTTTGAGCGACGACTAGCACCCTCGACACACTACCTTTGGTGTCGGCAACGGTGTACACATAAGGATAGTGATACCCGCAACCCAACCCAACCCACTCCACCAGAACACCCCTACCAACCTAAGAGCTAAAGATGATTAACATATCCCTATAACCTATTTTAGTTCAACTATTTATTACATATGTATACGGGAAGTTTATAGGGTTGCAGCTACTGTGGTGTTGTGCGACAAGAGATTCCCTGTTAAGCTAAAGGGGAAGTTTTATAGGGTTGTAGTTATACTGGCCATGTTATACGGAACAGATTGTTGGGTCATCAAGAAGACGCAGGCTCGTAAGTAGAGATGAGGATGTTGAGATGGATGTGTGAACACAGTAGGCTATACAAGATAAGATATGAGGTTTTCATAGAAAAATTAGGGGTAGTTAGTATATAAAAAAAAATAAGGGAGGGTGGGGGGGTTGAGATGGTTTGGTCATGTTAAGAGGAGACAAACGACAACCATAGTTAGATGCATGGAAATCCTCAGTGTAGAGGTGATGAGGAGTAAAGGGAGGCCAAAGCTAACGTGAGATGAGCGGATTAGACAAGATTTGCTAGAATTGCACCTCTCCGAGGAAAGGGTCCATGATAGGATTTCGTGGAGACGTATGATTAAGGTTAAGGAATTTTAGAAGAATAGTATGGTTTAGCATTAAACTCGTTATTTAGGAGCTTAGGATGTTGGTTTTAGGAGCTTAGCTTGTAATGTGTTTTGGTTACCTTTGTACGTTATTGCTTGTCTGTGTGTTTTTCATTTGTTTTTTGTTTTTTTTTTTTGTCTTCATTATTTGCTTTCACTAATTACCTGCTTGGTAGCTTGCTAAGAATATCTTGATTGCATTATGTTTTATGTTGTTTTGTTAAAGTAATTGTGTGCCTATATATGTTTTTATGTGACTTTGATACCTGGATATGACTTTGTAGCTAATGTCTCACTGGAAGCAACCTCTTTATCCTTTGGAATAGAGGTAAGGCTTGCCTATATCTTATCTTCCCAAGACCTTAACAATAGTTTTGCTATGAGTGAGATTTACCGGATTCGATTGTTGTAATTATTACATATGTATATACAATCGGAATTTATTTTGACAAATTTAAATATTAAACTCTATAAAGTTTGTAGTGTAAGTTGTCAATGTGCTGACATTTCTCTTGTTTAATAAATCAAACAAATGTATTTATTATTTAAAATTCTATTTGTTTAAACAAAAGTTGATGAAGCACTTGACACTTGTTATGAAAAGGTAGAGAGGTGTGAATCGAAGGTGATATTAGCTGGGATCGATTTTACTTTTGCCAGCAAATTGGTCAAAACAACAAACATGCAATTTGGAGTTTTGAACAATAAATTCAAAACAAAATAAATGTTTGTGATGAACCATATTCCTTGTAACCGACCCGATTGGCTTTAAACTTTATCTATTTGTTTTCAGAAATAAATAGTCGAAATAGTATTACAGTAAGAACAAATCACAAACAAAAACAAAGAAAGTGTATTCCATAATCACATTCTAAAGAAAAATAGAAAAAAAATCGTTTAAAGTTTATTACCCTTATTTAATTTGTGTAATAGATGCATTTTAATTTTAACATAGTAATATATAAATTAGAATTTTTGGTATATTTCATTTTTTAATGATATGATGGATCAATATTTGCTCATAGTCTATCTTTTGAAATTTCATTCTAGGGGTTATATATTCACTTATCACATTTATCTGGATATAATATAATTGTTTCCTAACCTGTAGACAATGAAATATTAATTTAAAAAGTACGAATCACAATCACTAACTAAAAATGTATAAATAGTTGTTTGTAATAAAAGTATGTGACGTGAGGTTGAGGGTCTTACTCAAAAATAAATTAAATATATTAATTAGATAGTTGTAAATGGGTATTGAACACAGAGAGTTTGTGGAAAATATGTTTACTAAATAGTTTGTGAATTATGACTAAATTAAAATAAAATGCAAAAAATAATCTCGAAGGTTCGGTTGTTTGGTTTTTAAAACTAGAATTAACTAAAAAAACACTTAACAAGGTTTTAATTCAGAAATGAGAGGATATGTTCTCCCTCGGTTTCAGGTTTCTACGAATGATAATGTGAAAGTTTAATAGATGACTACATAGACATAGTTCGTGAATGCGTGTTTGATTGTGATAAAAGGGGACTAAGTACTTGGATTACAAGAACGTAAGGTAGTCACCCCGATAACCAGTTTAGTATAGCTAACCCTGAATCCTTCCCAATAATTCCCAATTGCCTAGGCACAAAGAACTGATGGTTTCGAATACAAAATTCAATAATATAAAAGACTACGAATCAAACTCATAATCACCATAGTAATATAATCAAAATGACTAAAATACTATCCCAGAAATAACATAAACAATCACAAACATTCAATTCGAAACCTTACAATCCGAGGGAAAATATACAATAACTTAGCTACACATAGTTCGTTTGATCATCATAACTTCAAATCCATTGTTCATGTGAATCAAGGATGATAAAGCAACAATAAAAACACCCAAAATATTGTCTTGGAACCCTAAATTCGCCTCCCACAAGTTCTGGATAGGAAACAAATGATGAGATATCACAAAAGTCACAACCACCAACAAGTAAATGGGAGTTACACTTTTCCAGTCTGACTCCACCGTATGCTACGGTGGCCACCGTAGTTTACGGTGGCATTAAAATGGCCTACGATGGTAACTGACTGTCTTACGGTGGAAGAATTATAGAACTGAGGCTACCGTAGCTTACGGTAGCTATCGTAAGCTATGGTAGAGGCCAACTTTGCCCACCTTGTTTCACTTCAACACCTCCATCTCACCATCTCGCATCTGCTGGTTACCAAGCTTCCTTCCAACACTTCATTCCCGCTTTTTTATGTCTTTTGTATCTAAAATCACAAGTAACGCGTAGTCATCTAATTCTAGATAATAACCCTACTAAATATATAATTTAATACCAAATATGCTACGTAAGGGTTGTCCTATGGTCCACCTGTCAGTATGTTTCTTGAATTAAAATTATACTAATAACGTTTTCAACTAGGTTTTTGTCCTAGTGCGTTGTGCTAGGGATTTCACCATGTTTCCGAATGTTAAAACTAATTAAATGCCAATTGTTTTATTCGCAGCGGGAGTTTCGTCGTTATCGTCAGCTTGATGTTTTTCAAACGATATTGGTTTGCTTTGTCACGTTTGTATCAACTTACACAAAAAAGCTATTTTTACTACATATGTTTTAGATAATTTTCATCAAGTGATTCTTATGATGAGAAGTATATTTTCGTTAGATCTAAATTTGTTTTGAACCTTTTTTAAAAACACACATCAAGTATATACACGTAACCATTTCATTACTTTTAGGCCCTCTCTCTAACATAGATTCTTCCACAACAGCAAATTACCTATAACTATTGTGTGAAATGCACACACTTTGCAACCTAAGTCTCACCTTCATCTCCACAAACAGACACTTGCATACAACTATATATATATATATATATATATATATATATATATATATATATATATTGTATAAACTTCTAATTATAATTTGAAGTGAAAGTTGCTTCTATTCATTATATATCAAATAAGTTTCGTTAATTAAAATTACAAGAGGATAACATTTGTAATGAGTTCATTACAAACTTGTTCGCATCTCAACTCCAACTGATCGGGATTGATTTAGTTATTCCATATAAACTTTCAATTAAAGTAATGTATCTCGGTAGAATAACAATTGATCCTTGATTTTCCTTCACTGTTGATAGTCTAGATTCGTTTGAGACCAGGGGCAGATGTACCATATAATTAGGGGTAGCCTCCGCTACCTCTTGGCGCTCCGGGGGTAGTGTAAATTTTGAAAAAATTTGACTTTTTTCGATTTCGTTACCCATATGAAAGTTTTCTAGATCCGCCACTGTATGAGACTTGTATAATATGAGTATGTTGTTAACTTGTAATATTTGATCTTTATATAGTAAGTATATAAAATCATTAAAGTTTAAAATTAAAAAGGAGCTAACTCGTAAAGCCACAATCTAACTTGAGTTGAATATATAAACTTAGCTTTTTGCTCTGGTTGAAGATTACTAGTCTAGCTAACTCAACTTATATCATTATAAGGTCACGCTCAGATTTATACTATTTCAACTCAATTTACTCGTTTAAAGGAGGGGTGTTCAATATGCGGTTTCGAACCATTTAAAACAAAAACCAAATCCAATAATTAATTTCAAACCAAACCTGATTACACGGGGTGTTCAATATGCGGTTCCAAACCATTTAAAACAAAATTCAAATCGAATTGAATTAATTTAAAACCAAACCTAATTACATGTTAGATTTCTGATACGCTTTTAAACCGAAATCAAATTGGGTTACATGTTAACTTTTGTTATATACTCAACTCAATCCAATAACAAGTAATGTTTAAACTTAATATATCCATCTACCTATCTCTTTCCGTACACATCATACACCCACTTTATCTACTTTTCTATTATTAAAAAAAGAATATTATAATTTGGGTACAAGGGTTGGCATTTTGACTTACCCAAGAATAGCTTACCAAAGCACGAATTCAATATTCATTTGACACGTAAGTATTGACCCCAATTTCAAAAAGTGTTCAAAGGTTTTATTGTTCGAATCTCTTTTTAGATACATTCAACCTTGGAAATTGTAAACAAATCACTCCAAGGTAAACATGTAAAATATACTTAGGGTGGTAGCGACGCTTTTGGTGAGTTGATGTGAGGAAGGGGTTTGCCGATCTGGTATAACACCGCCACCCTTGTTTGAGTGGGTGATTGAATGGAATTCGGGTTATACTCACCGATGTGAGAAGAGAAGAGAGAGGGAGTTAATGGTGTGTCCCACCCTTTTTAACCAATCATAATTTTTTCTTGTTTTTAAAAAAAAATGTTTACCACTCTCTATGTGTTTAAAGCACCCCTAGTGTTTAAGTGTAAATTGGGGAGTGTAGTGGTGAGTTAATATAACATGATATTATTGATTAAAAAAATGTTTACCACTCCCCATTTAAGGAATGCCCCTTCCACCCTTAACACTATGTGTAGTGCTTAACTAAATAATATAAAATTAATGCTTAACTAAATAATATAAAATTAATTGTTATGTTGGGCGTGATGTTAACTAATTTATTCTTTTGTAAGGTTGTAGTGGTTAACTAAAACATTAAATAGAAGAAAATAAGAAAATATTAAATGTTGATAACGGGATAATCACACCGTATTTTTAAGGATAATTACCCGTCAAAAATATCTTTTAATGTCCAAAATTACAATTACTTTTGTAATGGCAATTGGAATAACCCACCACACATATCCTTGATTTTTTTTTTCTTAAAAAGTGTTATACGAAGTTATGAACCTACAATAGTTTTTTTTTTAAATGAGAGGTGACACATAGACCACTAGTTTTATCTAATATAATTGTTTTGAGTGTTTAGTCATTCAAGATATAAATAAAAATATAGTTAAATTTTGTATTGGGTAAAATAACTATTTTAACGGTTTATAGATGGACAAATAGTGGAATACATCACACCTTGCAATATAGATTTCTACCCAACACCTCTAGTCCATATGTAGCTTTGATATTAATTTATGAGTAAATTGCACAAAATGTCCTTTAAGTTTCATCAATCTTGCTGGTTTCAGCCTTAATCTTTAAAAGTTGTCAAAACCAGCCTTTAAGATTAAATTAGTTACGGGTTTCATCCTTTATCACTAACCCAGTTATTAAATCATGTTAAATGGCATCACATGCAAGCCATGTGAGGGTAAAACCGTCTATTTCATATTTAAAGGACGTTTTGTGCAATTTACTCATATTTTTCATCCTCTTCATACAGCTGCAGTTCATCCTTAAAAAGATATTTCACAAACACATCCAATTCCATAACACAAAACCAGTTTCGTATAACTAAATACATTTAGGACAACATATTCCACCAATCAGCAATCAAATCCGCCTTAATGCAATCAGATCCAAACCCAGTTCGAATCGAAGTAAATGAGCACACATTCAACAACAAAAAACTGTTATCTTGTTCACTTTTAAAAACCCTAACTTTTCATAACCTAATCTTCTGCCATTTCCTTCAAGCTTAAAACCTGGCATTTCCTTCAAGCTCAAAACCTGGCGTTTCCTTCTCAACCATTTATCTATGTCTTTGTACCACCACCCAACACAACCAGTTGCCACCGCCACCTCCGGCTGCCATCACCACCATCTCTCTCTAATTCAAAACTAGATCTGAAAAAGGGATTAATTCCCAAAACCGCCGCCGACGAAGTCACATAGATCTAAAAACCAGATTCGGTTCACACATAGACAGATCGAAAACAAATAACCGACGAGGACGCAAATGGGAGCCGGTTATGCTTGAACAAAACTCTAAAACTCAACACACAAATCTGGTGAAAGCTGCCGTCGTCATTGTAGCCGCTAGACACCACCGTTATCATCATGCTAGTGGTTGTTTATGTTGTAGGATGGTTAGGGGTTCAATGTTCACATCCAACATCCAGATTTTGGATCTGGAAGTGGTGACCAGAAAAGATTTGGGGGTCCGATGGTTGCAATCGTGTGTGTGTGTGTGAGAGATAGTGGTGGTGGCGGCGGCGGCCCCTGGTGGTGGTGGTGGTCCGTTTATGATGAGAGACAATGAAGAAGATGGTAGTGGTCGCCTGCTCTCAGTTTATATAAAGAGTAAATTGCAGAAAACGGAGGATGAAGAGGATGAAAAATATGAGTAAATTGCACAAAACGTCCTTTAAGTATGAAATAGACAGTTTTACCCTCACATGGCTTGCATGTGATGCCATTTAACATGATTTAATAACTGGGTTAGTGATAAAGGATGAAACCCGTAACTAATTTAATCTTAAAGGCTGGTTTTGGCAACTTTTAAAGATTAAGGCTGAAACCAGCAAGATTGGTGAAAGTTAAAGGACGTTTTGTGCAATTTACTCTTAATTTATAGCGAAATATAGTATTTCTAATATCCACTCTTATAAAAACTTTCTAAATTTGGTTCCAAGATAAACCTATTTGAAATAATCCTAAACACGTATACTGATGAAGTCAGGATTTTTTTTTTCTAGGGTCGCTTTGTTATGTCAGATTTCCGTTAACTTGACGTTATAATTTTCATTTCGAGTCATGTTTTTATCGCTGAAGTTCCAATCAAGAAATTTAAAATCACTAAAGTTTTACAACTAATTTCAACCAAGTTTCACTTATAATTTCATCATTAATGAAGTAATGAGGTGTAAAGTTGAAAAAGGAAAAGAAACTATAATGTGAAAAATTCGAAGAATACTGAAAGAAAATAAGGTTTAGTTGGTCACACATAAATTTTGATTAAAAAGGTTAGAAAAAAAAAAAGAATATAAAATGTAAATAAATCCACTACACGTGAGGATCAAATCCGTGTGTAGTGAAAGTAAGGGTACTCATTATTCGAATCATACTCAAATAACTCGAAATTTGATTCAAATAAATAAGTGGAATTCAAATTTTTTGTTGATTTAGATCGAATAATTATCCAATATTAATAATTAAGTCGAATTCGAATTTAAGTATTTGTTATTCAAATGTATTTGAATAACCCAAATAACACACACATATCTATCATATATTTTTATATGATACAAAATCATTTGGGATTGTTTAAAAGTATATTTTTTTTGTTAATGGCCCCAAAAAAATCTTTATCTAATAACCTAATTAGTAAACGGCCGCTCATTGCCTCATTTAGTCATTCTATCTATTATCGATCACAAACACAAGTTAACCCTAATCCCAACATTCAATTTAAAGTGATTTAGATTGTCAACCGTTGAGAAAAATAGTGATTTAGTTTTTCTTTGTAATTTATATTCAATCTATAATTTTTTTCATTATTCGAATAAGTCCAATAAACCTGAATTCGACTCGATTTCAAATAAGCTTATTAGAATAAGTTCATTCAAACTTCAAGCAAATCCGAATACAAATTTCAAAACAGTTAATTCGAATAACCTAGAATTTGACTTGTTCAACTCGATGAACACCCCTGGGTGAAAGAAGAGAGACACGAGATAGCTAATGTGGTGATACCACTCTGTCAATATAATGCATTGTTAAAATTATCACACGAGTTATATTTATGGAGTCATCGTAAAAAAATACTAATTGTATTGTAATTTCTTTTCTATATTACTATATATGCTATATATAAATTTAAAAAATCAATAGTGTTACTTGACCCATTCCCATATATGTAGCTCTAGACGTCTAGTGAATATAAATGAGTATTTGTGCATCCAATTCTAGGAAGGTGCATGTGCTTAGAGGCTTGGTTATTAGCTTCAAATCTTCAATACAATGGGCTTTAAAGTTTAAAGCAAGCCGAGGGTCGGTGAGGTGGGTAGACACCAAGAATTTCCGGTGCATACCTTTTGTCCCTCTTATTATATGTTCATATATCACCTTATAAATTCATCATATTAGTGCCAATATATCTTGAGAGTGATATAAAACTTAAAAGATCGGTAGATATTCTGGGTTAAATTCTTATAAAAGGATTTTTTTAGATTTATTAGGTTTCTTTCTGAGCTGATGTATAGACCTTATTACCTAGTGTAGATGAATATGGTCGGGTGATTCAGTGGCATATCTAGAAAACTTTCATAGGGGCAACGTTTTAAAAGAAATGGGTAGCGAAATCGAAAAAAGGTCAAATATTTCCAAAATTTACACTATCGCTACCCCTAATTATATGGTATATCCGCCCCTGGGGTGATTCCGTTTATAACATGATGATACTCCAGTGGTCCGTCATTGATCGAAATTTGCCGTCAAAAGAAATTCATCATATTAGTTTTTATATATATATAATACTTAAGAGTTATAAATATGAGTGATTTATTAATTTGACTCTCTTTTTATTTTTCTCTTATAGTTCGTTTAAATTGATAATTATCTTTTTTTATATATACAATGGGATGATTATCAAAATGCATTATACAGTCTCGACTAAATGAAATTATCAAGAAAATAATGAATGATAGAGGCTTTAAAATCAAAACCAAAATGTTTAATAATAATATTTTTAACTTCTTGAAATATGTTTAAAACGTTAAACGTGTATTTACATGTCTAAATTCCTACATTTTTATGAGCGGTCATTTTGTTAGGTTTATAGATTAAAATATAACTAGTCTTAAGCACCCCTCCTTCCCCGTGTTGCGACTGGGACATCAATACTAAACTTACAGCATGTTAATGCGAATAACTTAAATCGAACGTAAAATATAGAAAAAAATAACTAAGTTAATCCAGGACCCGCGTGTTGCGACGAACCTGTCAAATGGAAGAAAAATAGACGATGTAAAAACATTGAACCAGATACATATTGCATCACGTTAACTCACAACATATAGAACGGAACGTAAAACAAAAAATTTACTTAAAGATGAAAAGTATATAGAACCAAAGTTGAAAGTATAAAAGTTGTGAGTTTAAATTATAAAATATGAAAGTTTTGTTGTTATAAAGAAAAAATTAATAGTTCTTGACTAAAAGTGAAAAATAATTTTTTTTTGAAACCTCAATGTAAACTTAAATTAAGATTTCATAAAAAATAAAAAAAATATTGATGTTTTATTAGATATTTCCAAATCTGTTTTGGAATGCAAGGAAAAATTGGTCTACGGGTAGCATAAAGAATGAGAAATTTCCATAAGTAAAAGTCAAACATCACCCTATTAAGTTTACAATTGACTAATTCGAGTCTTCGCTAACGTACGGTCTGGGAGTGACCGACTGAGGAATGAGAATGTATTTTCATTTAGACTAACTGTGCGTTGCGGCGGTACATTATATCGTAAATGAAACTGAGTAAAATCATTGAAATGCAGATAGAAATGCTTGTGACGAAATATGGATAAAAAAAGACCTGTGATGGTATATTCATAAATAACGGAATGATTATGTCATAAATTAAACTCGAGTAAAACCATGACCTATACAAATTATAACCATGTATTTCCTGTAAACAATATTTTTAGAAAGAGTAAACTGCCAAAATGACCTCTGAGGTTTGGTCACTTTTGTTACTTTAGTACAGAACTCAAACCTTTTAAATCTGGGTCCCTGTGATTTCAATCTTGTTGCCATTTTCATCCAAAAGCAAAATCTTGTCATATTTTTCAGTTAACATTTAGTTTTTTTTTGTCTTTTTCCTCCCTTTTAGTGAAGCGCAAAATGGTCAAATTCGTTCAATTTGTTATAATAAAACATTAAAAGACTATTTTGCCTTTCATTAAAAGGTAGAAAAAAGACCAAAAAGCTGAATGTTAACTGAAAAATCTGACCAGATTTAACAAAATTGTAACCACAGGAACCCATATTCAAAATATTTGAGTTTTAAACTAAATTGGCAAAAGTGAACAAAACTCAGGTACCATTATGGCAGTATACTCTTTAAGAAATATTGCATAAAATGGTATTAACCTTTCTAACACATTATTACTATTTCTTTCAATATGTTATTACTATTTCTTTCAATATCCAATTTAATTAATGTGTTCAATGTAAATTTTATAAAAATCTGGACTATTTGGACTAATGCTTTTGTTGTATGTGAAGGAGTGGATGAGAGTTAAAAAAATTTAAAGAAACTACCCCTTGTGGCCAGATTTGAAAACAACATAACTTATTGGCGTACTACAATGCCTTTCAATTTGTTTTTTAATATAATATAATATAATATAACTAGTGGGTTACACTCGTGTTACGTAGCGGGACGATCTAATTTTTAACAAATTTTGTATGGAAACATAAACGTAATAGTAAAAATAACGTTAATGTCAGGAATTAGTTTGATATTGATTCGGTTAAACACGATACCGACACTCGCTATAACAATCGAAAGGGAACAAACAAAAAACTAAAGTCGTGATATGACTAAAAAGATATCGAGGCGTGTTCAACATCGATCGATAACAATAATAACGGATATTGATACCGCTACTGACATTGTTCGGTCGGTATCGGTACGATTCGTTTTGGTATATATATAATACCGATAATCGATATAATTAACAAGTGCAAGTTATTTAAAATATAAAGATGCTATTGAAACTTTAAAAGAGAAAACCCAAAGACATAAAAAAAAGAAAAGGAAAACACAAAAACCTAAAAGAAAATAGTGAAAGAAAATTGAATTAATAGAAATGAAGAAAAACAACTTGTATCTTAAATTAAAGTTTTATTGTATAGTAATTTAAGTTTGAAGAAAGTGCATTTTCGTAATTCAAATCATGCACAGGAGGTATTACAGTGAAATTGTGTCTTTACTGTATCACACAACTTGTATTTTAATATATAATCTAACTAGGATTAAACCCGTCGCGCGTTGCGGTGGTGTAAAAACTTAGTAGTTTGATAGCAATTCGTTTCTGGGGGCCTAAAAGTAATTCGATAGCGAGCGTAAAAACTTAAGCAATCCAATAGCGTCTAATTTTATCATACAACAACCAAAATTAAGTAAATATATATGTCTAGACTAAGTAAATATGTTTGTCTAAGTAATTCGATAGCGATTCCTTTTATTATACAACAACAACCAAGATTAAGTATGGCATATGGATCTTTAGCAATTCCTTTTTATTATACAACAACAACCAAGATAGTATGGCATATGAATCTTTAGCAATTCCTTTTATTATACAACAATCACCATATTTATGATTTGAAGAATTGTTGTACAAACACATTTATACAACCACAAAAGATACATACTACCCTTTAAGCATAGCTTACAACTACCTATTGCCATTTAATGATACAAATTATAGTATATATAAATAAATTTATAATTTATAATATAATTATAATTTGTTATTAATAGTAATAAAAGAGAATTAAATAACTAGTATTTCTTGAGATATAGTCCTCTATAAAACAGAAAAAAAAAATATACTTATTGTCTGTAAATTGCTAATTAAAAAGAGAGTTTAACTAGAGTCTAGTTAAACTTTTTTTCTTTTGGTTTATAGGCTTGTTGAATTTTTAAGGTCAAAAACTTATTGTCAAGAGCTTGTAAATTGCTAATTAAACTTATGAATTAAATAGTTTAAGTTGATAAGATAAATTGCTAAAAATAATCTTGTAAGAACTTAAAATTTTGATAAACCAATAATACTGAAAAACAAGTCTAGTAAAAAGAAACTTTTTTTTAATATAAATTTGCTTGAGAAACAAATTATTTTAATCTCGTATTTTTGTGTGTGTAAAACTAGGATTTAGAGGGTTGCTAAACTCATATTGCTCAAACTGTTTGACCAAGAATACGTGTCTATCAAGTTGTATTTGTGAGTCGTGATAAATTTAAACTTGAAATGTTTCTATCTCTTTACGTGAGCTATCGTTTTCATTGCCTCGTCATCTGAATTTAAATGTGCCTCGAGAACTTGATTAGACTAGTTGTAAGTTGTCGTCTTCATTGCCTCGTCAGGCACCCTCAACACCAAACACTGCTAAAGGGGCGCCATGGAGGGGTGCTAAGGAGTTCTTCGCTAAGCCTCTAAGGGGTGTGAAAGAGATGAAAGATTGGGTCCACAAGTTATCAAGCAATCACTTCATTTTTATTTATTATTTATGTTTTTTCTTTTATTTAATTTTTCGTTAAACAACTAAACATTTGTGAGATTGTAGTTTGATTAAAGTCTCACTACCTATGTGGCGGTGATGTGACAAAAACTTTTACAATTTTTTATTAATTCACCGTACACAATCTTAGTAATTACTAATTTTTTTCTTTTGCTTTTACTTTAGGATCTTGTTGGTGTTGTCTTGTTTCTTTGCAAACTTTTGCTTCTTCACTGCTACTTTCAAAATTATAGAGAGAGCAGCGAAGAATGGTCATATGAAAACCTTAAAATTTCTCACTCATATATCACCTCCATTACTCAACTTATATTATACCTATCTCTTATCTTTCACTCATCTATATATTCTTTTAGATACTAATAATTTTCATTAAACGTTCATGTGCAGCTTCACGATCTCTTTTTAACCACATTTTCATTGTTCTTGAACGCGAAGTAGAATAAAACTAGTGTCATCTCCATGATCACATTCATAAAAAAATGAATTGATTTCATTAATGATGATGATGAATGCATGTTGAGTTTTTCTATAGGTAGAAGGAGATGAGAAATTATTATTATTATTATGTTAAAAATTGAAAGGAAGTAATATTTAAATAAAAAAAATTGTTAAAAAATTTGACCCGTTGTGAAACAAGCAACTCACTAACATCCCAAATTCTTTAGCGCACGATGCATATGATAAAGGGGCGATCTCATACCCGAAACTTGGGGTTCCTCACGACCCCAAATGCCACATGGACGCCTCAACCATCGTCTCAAAACTGTAACACCCAGCCTAACCCTGAGAGATTTAATTTAATTTAAAAGAAAGAAAAGAAAATCTTTATTTTCTCAAACACAATATTAAAAATAAAATAAAAAAGCTTTTTCTTCTTTTTCCACCCCTTCAAAAGCTCTCTCTCTGTCTAAACGCACCCCTCGAAACAGCGTGATACCTTCCTTCTATATAAGCCATTCCTCTTTGCCTTCAAATTGTACATTCAGTCTCATTATTCTATCAAAAACCAACACAATCAACCAAATCACACCCTCGTCATCTCTCCAAAAGGTACCACTTTCCCTTTAGCATTTCATCCATCTTTACATTCTTTCATTACATGCCCACAAGGTTTTCGACGAAATGCGTCAATGGGTACTCTCAAGTTTTGATTTTTCCACCATTTTTAGCTCAAATTTCTTGTTTCCTTCATGGGTTTTCCTGCATTTGTTTGTTCATGTTGTGTACATGCATGTATATGCTTCAAATCTTGGCTTACTTCATATCAGTAATAAGTGTTAATTGTTTCATGCCAATTAGTTTAAGTTTTGTTTGTTAGAGTGATGTCACAGCTCATTACACTTCATATTGTTTGCTGTTTGTTTGTATTAGGTGTCATTTATAACCATGTTGAATTGAATAATATGAAATATATAGATACATTGTGTTTGACTGTTTCTAGTTTCTGCAAATGTCCTATAATTAAATTAGAAACTAATGGACTTATTAACAGGAATATCAAGACTTTAATTAAGGTTCAACCTACCTTTTGAACAACACTTGCATGGGGTTGTCATTTTCGTGCCCATTCGCAGCGTATAACGACTTAGAATCCGCGCTAAAGTCCATCAGTTTAGAGGATGGTGAAGTTAAAAGAGGGGGGCTATCTTGTAGTTTTAAGATTCAGGGTTTTGAACCATCAGCAATGCGGTTAATGGGCTCTCAAGGAATGAAGATCGAAAGATCTGTTAGCTTTAAAGTTTCGGATAAACATGTTGAAAAGACCGAAATGCCCTCTGAGTCCCCGAGATCCAATAGTGTGTTGGAAGATCTTGAACCGAAAAGTCCCAAACATGAGGCAGCCACAAAGCTGCAAAAGGTTTACAAAAGCTTTCGAACGCGAAGAAAGCTAGCAGATTGCGCGGTTCTTATTGAACAAAGCTGGTATGCGTTTACAAAGTTTTTATATTTTTTAATTTAGTTACTAATATTTATGTAGATTGTAGTTTTTTTCTGATTTATTTGTATTTTAATGTATTTTGTTAGGTGGAAGTTATTAGATTTTGCGGAACTAAAAAGAAGTTCGATATCATTTTTCGATCTCGATAAACAAGAAAGCGCGATTTCTCGTTGGTCTAGAGCAAGAACAAGGGCTGCAAAGGTAATTTCATAAACTTTATATCAAATTATGAATTAGGTGATGTTATGAATCCTTAATAAATGCAACAATATAACTAACAAATGTTATTTTCTTGATTTTTTAGGTTGGGAAAGGCTTATCGAAGAATGGTAAAGCTCAAAAGCTTGCGTTGCAACACTGGCTTGAGGCGGTAAGTTATCCTATCTTTATTTCAAATCATTTATTCTAGAATGTAGTATGTCACTGATATAATTATTCATCATTTGTTATTAATTTAAACGGGTTTAATAAAACAGATTGATCCAAGACATCGTTACGGGCATAATCTTCACTTCTATTACGGAAAATGGTTGCAGTCTCAAAGCAAAGAACCCTTCTTTTACTGGTAAGTACATGCCATAACCTTATTTTGTATATAAGACCGAGTAAAATGCCATTTTCGCCAATGAGGTTTGACGAGTTTTGCAACTTTCGTCCAAAAGTTTTTTTTCCACATTTGGATCCAAAAGGTTTGAAATCTTGCCATTGTCATCCGACTCGTTAACTCCATCCATTTTTTAACGTTAAGTCAGGGGTATTTTTTGTCTTTTTAGACATTTTTTGTGATGATTAAAGGTTTGGGTGAGGAGAAAGTCAACAGAAGTGGATCTTTATTTTTTATAGTGTTTTTTTATTTTAATAAAAAATGTCTTAAAAGACTGAAATGCCCCTCATTTAACGGAGAAAAATGGATGGAGTTATCGAGTCGGATGAAAATGGCAAGATTTCAAACCTTTTGGATCCAGATGCGGAAAAACAAACCTTTGGACGAAAGTCGCAAAAGTGGTCAAACCTTAGGGACGGAAATGGCATTTCACTCTATAATATTAGTATACATAGCGCATATATATATACATAATATAATCTTATATCTTAAAAAAACTCAGGTTGGATATAGGAGAAGGGAAAGAAGTGAATCTTGTCGAAAAATGTCCGAGATCAAAACTTCAACAACAATGCATCAAATATCTCGGCCCCGTATGTCACTTTAAATCCACTAAAGTTTCAATTTTTTTGTCTAAAGAATGCTTACCGTTTTATTTTTCTTACAGATGGAGAGGAAGGAATATGAGGTTATGATAGAGGATGGAAAACTTGTATACAAACAAACGGGCGAGTATGTAGATACGACTGAATCATCGAAGGGTTCTAAGTGGATTTTTGTTTTGAGCACATCTAGAACTTTATATGTTGGAATGAAGAAAAAAGGTTTATTTCAACATTCGAGTTTTTTAGCGGGTGGTGCCACATTAGCAGCGGGTAGATTAGTTTCGGAGAAAGGTGTCTTAAAGGTAATTTTAACGTAATTAACATATTAATCTATTTCTAGCTTCAAATTGGTATGTTAATTTAAAATTTTTGATGGTTATTCTAATCGTTATTCGGGTTTGTGATTATTTAACAGGCAATCTGGCCGCACAGCGGACACTATCGTCCCACACAAGAAAACTTTCAAGATTTTGTTTCGTTTCTTCAAGAAAACGACGTGGATATTACCAATGTCAAGGTAAAAACAAATATTTCAAGTTTTTTTATGCTCTTTATTTGATATTTCGATAGAATATGATGCTGATTAGTTTCATTTTCTATTTTTTTTATTATTGCTATCAGATGGATTCGGATGAAGATGATACCGACTCATTCGGCAAACAAACCAGTAGCCTTCATTCAAGAACTCATTCTTCCGAAGAAGATGTGAGTGAAAAGGAGCACCTGGAGACCGAAGACGCGCGTGTAGAGGATCATACCTCAAACATGACTATTATCATGAATCAAATTACTTATTTACCACAAGAATCACCAAAGAAATCAAGACTATCTCGATCATCTAGTAGAACGTTAAGTACTCTCCGAATACCAAACAAAGACGACATTTTTATGAGCTTAAACACCAAGACTCACTCTGACGAAGCAAATGACTCAACCAAGTCCCACAAGATTCGCACTCCATCAACGCATGACATGTCGGATGACGAAGAAGAAAAGACAAATTTAGAGGACAGTGTTCCTACAAAATCGATTCTACAAAGAATCGATTCGCATAAAGGAACACAATCTTTTCAACTGGGGCGACAGCTGTCATGCAAATGGAGCACGGGAGCTGGGCCCCGCATCGGGTGCTTGAGGGACTACCCAACCGAGCTCCAATCACATGCATTGGAGCAGGCAAATTTGTCTCCAAGAAGTGCTCCTTTTAACCATAAGTTAGCTAATAAGAGTTCTTTTTCAAGAATAAGTGGACCTTATAGAACAAGATCTTCTCCAAGTCAAATAGGTGAATTTACAGAAATTTTTTGATTAAAGTTTTAATAGTTTTTTAGGATGAATATAAATTGACATAGGAATTTTATTCATTCTTTTTGAAGTTTATGTTTTTTGTTAATTTTGAAACATGTATACAACTTAGAAAATTTTAGATGTTATATGTGTATTCTTTTTTTAATGATAATACTCTTTTTATAGTTGAATCATGAATGAAAGAAAGTTCAGATTTTTATTCCTATTTTTGGTCTCTTTGACTTTGTAAAACATACTACTCTCCAAGTTGTACTTTATGCAAGGATGGTTGTACTTCACACCAACACTTTCTCATAGTTGTCACTTTAGTAATGCACCATGAATAAACGCGTATTTGCACTGCACTTGCAAGATTTTTATATAATAAAGGGAAGAACTTTAACTTTTTATTAGTCAAAGTTTTAAATTTCGGTGCATTGCTTTGAGTTTACTTTGATTTTATGGGGAAATGAGGTCTCATTTACTTGTTGAAACTTGAAACCATGTAAGAAAAGTGTAAAAACATGTGTATTTATGCATTAAAACTTGTGTTTACTTTGATTTTATTGTCTTTAGTCTTTAACTTCCTTTTTAAAAAATGGAATTTAGTACATTAGTTTAAAATTTTTGGAATTATAATCCAAATTATGTTGTAAGAGTATTGTATGCCATTCATTAAAACTTGTGTTTCAGAAGGAATCCCTTAAAAAAAATAATATTTTATAACATCTAATCCTCGTACCAATCAATAGTGTCTATTTTTCTCTTAAAAAGCTCACGAATTTGTTTTCATTTTCAATGCAATTGAAACGCACTGGTGTTATTTTCAGACAAGACATTTTTTTATCAATACAGTATTTCTGCAATCAGGGCCTCAGGGGCGTAGCTTTGAAGGGACGGGGGGTGCACCCACCCCCGCCAATGTTTCGGATAGAAGTGTAATATCTCCGATTTTTTGTCTGAAAAATTTAAACTTATATAGGTCCGCCCCAACCAATTATTTTGCCTAAAAATCCCATGACTGTCCGCCCCCGTAGAACTTTTGGTCAAGCTCCGCCACTGTCTGCAATTATGACGTCACGACCAGTGTTGGGTTTGCCGATTTTCACGGAAGTTTGGGACTAAATCCCTAATTCTTATTGATTATAAATTTATAATATAAGTAATGTGTGTGAAGTTGAAAATAAAAACAAAGATCCATGAGAACCAAATATTCTTGGCCCTAGGTTTTGGTACAACAATATTATAAGGTTGTTTAATCATATATATCTGCAAATGGCAGTTGTACTTGTCTGTGGTACCATCTTCAAGGCCCCAGATTTCCTTTGAACAATGGAACATGGTGACTGACTACATGTGATTGAGATGGCCAACCTTCATTTTAATATTTTTTTAGGGTTTTTGCATTAATATTTTAACATTTGATGACTAGTTGTATATGATATACTTAAGTAAAGAGGTGAATATCTTGCCATCAATCTATTGAATATTGATGCCTTGGTTCAAGACCCAAAGATCCCGGAAACCGAGGCGTTAGGCGAGAGTTTTACGTATGTGAGACGTCCAGTATTCATATAATATTTGTAAATAAATGGCTAGAGGATATTTATTACATGTCAAACTTTTGGCACCCAAAATCTTTTTAAACACCCAAAATCAAGCAAGCTTTATGTGGAAAGAAAACAAATATACAACACAAACTTTTTAATGTAAAACCCCATAAGCTTTATGTTTAGCCTTGACCATCTATACAAAGCTAAGAAGCTATGTATAAAAGAAGCTCAACTATATATACAAACAATCAACCTATATGGCTAAGACAACTCGTATTGATGATTTCGTGTAAGTTGGTTAATAATTAAAAGAAAAGAAAAAAAATACTTATTTCTCTCACAACCTGGTCTACACACCCACCATAAAGCAAAAAGTTAGATGTGTTGTTGATGGGTGTGAGAGTGCCACCTAGGCATCCATACGATTTGTACACCATGCCCACCAAGTCGTGGAAGGGCGTTGCCCCATGGGGCGTGAGTGCAACCAGGGAGAAAGGGGTATTTGACTTTAGCGATTTATTTTTTTCAACCAATTAAAATACACCACACTACTCATTTATTTCCACAGTCACAATAAAACAGTAAACCCTTTTTCTAAGGTGAGTGTGACTCTGTGGTACATCTACTAGATGCCACCAAGCAAGCAACATTTTTCTTCACACTCGTATGATCATAACGGATAGCCTAAATTGCATCGCTCTTTTATTATTATATATGACACGTGCCAACCCATAGTGGGTTGGGTTTATATATATTTATTATGTTTTCTAATCTTATTTAGTTATGTTTGTATTAATAATCAGTTATATTTTTATCTATGTATATATATAATTAAAATAAATAATTTATTGATTTCAAAATAGATAAATTATATTTTTATCAATTTATTTATGTTTATACTTTAAATTGTTTGCTGTGGAATATAACAATTATTTATAATATTTCTAATAATAGAATAAAATAATCATTAATTGCAGTTTTTTAATAAAAAGTTGGTTTTGATTGGGTTGGGTTGGGTTGGGTTGTTAATGGGTGTGAAGAATTAGATATATTTGGATTGTATATGTATAATAAAAACAAATAGATTTTTAGTGGATAGTTTAGTTTAGTTGGGTTGCGCTAGGTTGTGAATGAGAGTAGTTTAATGGAACTCAAGATTGGTTGTGGAGGTGAGTTTCTCTATTATAAGATTAGTTTGTGTAATCGAGGACCGGTATACAGTATGCGTAGGGATGCCAATGGACAAGGTTTGGGTCGGGTATTGATAATCCCAGTTTCCTATCAGGTTTACCCTTTCGGGTCGGTTTTTTATCTGCTATCCGGTGCGCTTCCTGAATGTCACACCCTGACCCGCAGCGGAATAAAAGTCGGGGCATAATTGGGTTTATCACCAAAGCTCATGATATTTACTAATAAGTTTCATATTTATTAATTCCAAATTAACCTTGAATATCCAACACAGAATTTAAGCAAATACAAACAATAAACCAACAGATTGTCCCAACTAAATAACTCAATTATTCTTCTAAGGCCATCCTAGGTGTTTCTTTCCTCAACTTGATCACCTTTATCATGCGTAAAATAGAGAAAATTTGGGTCAACAAAAGTTGGCCAGTGAACCTTGATAAAACAATTAAGTATATAAATATTACTGTTGTTTATAAAAATTGTGCATAAATCACATGTGAGCAAATGTATATATGTAACAAATCACAAACCACATTGTATGAGCATATGCCATAATGGATGATGTATGTGAGATCAAGGCTCAATCAAACGGAGCCGATCTAATGAGGCACCTGATGCTCAACCCGTATCCCACGAGGAGCTGATGGGCCTAATGAAATGATTGCACTAAAAAAAACGTATCCACATAATAATCACATAACAAACAATACACATTTGATCACGAAATGATATTAGCACGAGTGTTAAATAAAATTAAGAAATGGTACGACACATGATACACCCCAAAACGTGATTAAAACGGGGAATTTGTAGAGATTCACTCACCTTAGGTTGCGTATAGATTCTTGGATATCGCACGAGTAAAGTTGAAGAATCGACAAAGAGTTTAACCTAGATTAAAATAGTGAACCCGTAAAGGTTTTTGAATTACGTTACGGAATGGTATGAAGTTGATTATTTTAGATGGTGTTTTAATCATTTGCTTTCGATTGCGCTTAAATTTGATAAGGTTAGAAGATTTTAACATTATACGATACAGGTTCATGGCAAGACGTATTAATACAAGTTTACTAGTTAGTATTAAACCATTAATAAATTATAATAATGAGATTTATAATAATATAACACTAATAATTATCTATAATTAATAATAAAACAAATGATAATATTTGAAGTAATAAACTTTACAATTTTTATATGAAAAAAAGAATACTGATTCTAAATAAGAACTAATGATAATAATAATTTTATAAGTTTTACTAATTAAACATGAAGATACTGATTTCAGACTTTTTACATAAACAATTTATTTTTTTAAACAGCCCAAACTAAAAATGTTGGCCTCGAAAGAACAATAAAAAAAAACTACTAGCCCACACAGGAGCCGACCCAACAGAGCACCAAGTAACAACAACGAACAAACAGGAGCAATCCGGGGTCGAACTCGGTACCTCCGTTCATTTCGGGCGCGCCAAACACCGCTGGGCTATGCCAAGTTTGGTGTTGATGTTTATGTTTTTTATTAGTTATAAGCTTCCTTTAACTGTCGTCTTCTTCACTTAAAACAAATAAACGTATACTTAAGTTTAACAATAACGAGTTTCTGTTTGATTAATCGTTAGTTTGAGTTAAAGCGGTTGCAAACTAACAAGGACAAGGATCAAGATTATACCGAAACAAAGAAACGCAGCGTGACCGGCGAGTTACCGATTCCTCCGGCGAGTCCTCGTCTTCTCCGGTGAATACCGGCGGTTGAGCGGGTTTTCCGGCGTGCTTTGGTTTGTCGAACAGAAACAGAGAGAGAAAGTTGAGAGGGGGTGTGAGAGGATCGAGATGGGTGTGAGGATGAATGGTTGAAGTGTAGTCGGGTATTTATAGGTGTTCACGGTATCGAATTTGGTCACTTTCTTGGCCAAGTTCTTGATTGATTAAGTTATGGTAATGAACCAAAAGTCGTAATCCCGAAGAATTAGCGACGATAGCTATGGAAAGTTGACAGCTTGGTAAAGGTTGTGTTCTCGTTGGGTTACGTCTTGGCGGGAAATTGGAATTCGAGCTCGAACTACATTTGTATATAAATATTAAATAGTTAGGATTTGGAACGGTTGAGCGCTTAGCCCGACTGGTTCTTGTGTGTTTCGCTAATTCCCGAACCGGGTTGGCGCGGGTTCGAATCCCGGGCACCCTTTTAAATCCTATTATTATTTTTTATTAAATCTTTTAATGGTCTATATAATATTTATTGTTTATTTATTATATTATTTTATTAAGGTTGTTTTTAGACATTAATTATTATTAGTATTTATATATGAAATATTAAAAAGAATAAAAAAATAACTGCACGATAAAAATACACTTTGGTTGATAGATTGGGGCGGGTTTTCGAAACCCGATTTACACATATGTTACAGTATCCCCTACTTTTAGTTGTAACTGAAAAAAAGATGCGGGTACTTTTCGCGCATTGAGTCTTCACGTTCCCAAGTAAACTCGGGTACTCGTTTTGACTCCCAGCATACCCTGACGATTGGAATACGACTTCGCCTTAAACGTTTTTAACCGAAATCCATGATTTCCACTGGTCTTTCAACGAAGTGCATTGATTCATCGACTTGAATATCTTCCAGAGGATGTGGAGGTTTTTGTCGGCGAGGCACTTTTTCAAGTTTGATACATGGAAAGTGGGATGTATCCTGTTGAGTTCTTCTGTTAGGTCAAACATGTAGGCTATAGACCTACTCTTTCTAGTATTTTGAAAGGTCCTACGTAACGTGGTGCTAGCTTGCCTTTTTGACCAAAACGAACCACTCCCTTCCACGGTGATACTTTCAGAAGTACTTGATCACCAACGCCAAACTCCAAGGGCTTTCGTCGTTTGTCAGCATAACTCTTTTGACGATTTTGAGCCGCTAGAAGATTGTTTCAAATTTGAAGGATCTTGTCGGTTGTTTCTTGAATCAATTCAGGTCCGGTGATTTGCGCTTCACCAATCTCGTGCCAACATACTGGAGATCGGCATTTACGACCATATAAAGCTTCGAAAGGAGCCATGCCGATACTTGAATGATAGCTATTGTTGTACGAAAACTCGACTAACGGTAGATGAGCGTCCCAATTTCCTTTGAAGTCTATGACACATGCTCGAAGCATGTCTTCGAGGGTTTGGATGGTGCGTTCCGATTGACCATCAGTCTGAGGGTGAAAGGCGGTGTTAAGGTCTAACCGTGTACCCAAAGCGGTTTGTACGGCTCGCCATGTTCATGAAGTGAAACGACCATCACGGTCTGAAATGATGCTTAACGGTACACCATGACGGCTTACGATCTCGTTGATGTAGATACGAGCTAACTTCTCGTTCTTGAAGTCCTCGTGAATCGGAATGAAGTGAGCTGATTTTGTAAGACGATCAATGGTTACCCATATGGTGTCATACCCCACTGGAGGTGCGAGGTAACCCGGTAATGAAGTCCATGGTTATGTGTTCCCAGTTCCATACAGATATTTCGGGTTGGACTAGAAGTCCTGAAGGTCTTTGATGTTCAGCTTTCACTTTGGAACATGTAAGGCACTTGGAAAAAAAACAGCGATATCCTTTTTCATGCCAGACCACCAGTAGGTGTATCGTAGGTCTTGATACATCTTATCGGCTCCTGGGTGTACAAAGTATCGTGTTTTGTGTGCCTCATTCATGAGGAAATCACGAAGGTTGTCGCGATCGGGAATCCATATGCGGTTTAAATAATATAGAATACCGTCGGATTTGGTTTCAATTTTGAGTTCAGCTCCACATAACAACTCATCGCGTACGTCATTTTCCGTTACAGAGATATGTTGAGCTGCCCGGATTCGATCCTTGATATCGGTTATGATTTGCGAACATAGAAGACGAATAGAGTTCGCATATCCCTTTCGACTGAGCACATCAGCCACCACGTTTGCCTTGCCAGGATGATACTGAATCTCGCAGTCGTAATCGTTGAGCAGTTCGACCCATCTTCGTTGCCTCATATTCAACTCTTTTTGATTGAAGATATGTTGGAGACTCTTGTGGTCAGTGTATATTTCACACTTGGTACCGTAAAGATAATGTCTCCATATCTTGAGAGCGAACACAACAGCTTCAAGTTCCATGTCTTTGGTGGTGTAATTTTTCTCATGAACTTTGAGTTGCCTAGAGGCATAGGCTATCACCTTTCCTCTTTGCATTAATACACAGTCTAGACCTTGCCCTGATGCGTCACAATAAACCACAAAGTCATCGCAACCCTCAGGGAGTGTAAGGATAGGTGCGTCACAAAGCCTTTTCTTTAAAGTTTGGAAGGCCTCCTCTTGCTTAGGTCCCCAAATGAACGGTTTTCCCTTGTGGGTCAAGGTCGTGAGCGGAACGGTGATACGGGAAAAATTGGCAATGAAGCGTCGGTAATAACCAGCCAAGCCAAGAAATGACCTAACTTCAGTAGGGTGCGTGGTGCTTGCCATTCTTGTACTGCCTTGATTTTCGAAGGATCGACATGAATCCCTTTGTCATTGACGACATGACCAAGGAATTGTACTTCTCTTAACCAGAATTCGCATTTTGAGAACTTAGCGTAAAGCTTTTTCAGTCCTTAAGAGTGTAAGAATGAGTCGAAGGTGTCGCTCATGATCGGATTTTGAATTGGAGTAGATAAGAATGTCGTCGATGAAGACTATGACGAAATGGTCGAGATAGGGTTTGCATACCCTATTCATCAAATCCATGAAGACAGCGGAGGCGTTGGTTAAACCGAAGGGCATAACCATGAACTCGTAATGACCATAATGAGTTCGGAAGGCAGTTTTTGGAATATCTTCTTCGCGCACTCTAAGCTGGTGATTGTCACACCCCGACCCGCAGCGGAATAAGAGTCGGGACATAATTGGGTTATCACCAAAGCTCATGATGTTTACTAATATGTTTCATATTTATTAAATTCAAAATTACATTCTCAATATTCCAAACAAGTTCATACAATTACAAAGAAAAGTAACTAAATAAACAATCCAAAGTCTAAACCGATTTATTCTTCTAAGCTATCCTATATGTTTCTTGCTGCAACTGGATCACCTGTATCATGTGTAAAAATGGGGGTTTTTGGGTCAACAAAGTTGGCGAGTGAACCTTGTTAGAAACATTTATTATTGATTTCTTGTTATAATTAATATGGAAAAATTGTGCAATAATCATATGTGAGCAAACGTAAATAATCATACAATAACATATGATAACAACAATAACAAAAACAATAACAATAACAAACCACCTTGCATGAGTATATAACATGAATGACAATGTATATGTTGGCACCGTCACGTTCACGCTCATAGGTAATGGGGAACGGACGGCCTATGATGAATGTATGTGCGATCAAGGCTCAATCAAACGGAGCCGATCGTATGTTGGCAACGCCTCGTTCACGCTCATAGGTAATGGGGAACAGCTCACGCTCATAGGTAATGGGGAGCGGCGGCCTATGATAATGTATGTACTGAAAATGATAAATTTAATCTAAACATTAACCACGGAAATAGTTGATACATAATGAATACACATTTGATCATTGATATGATGGGTGCACAAGTGTTTAAATGAAATAAATAATATGAAACATGATACACCCCAAAAACGTGATTAAAACGGGGAATTTGTAGGGATTCACTCACATTGGGTGCGTTCGTTTCATGATGCTGAATGCGCACGAGTTTAGAGGATTGATCGACGAGGAATAACTAACCTAAATAATAACGAAAAGGTACGGTAAATAAGTGGATTTTATTAACAATTTTAATAGGATTTTTGGATATATTTTTGTGAGTTTAAGGCTATTTTTCTAACTTTAAAAACATTATTTTTAAGTATTTTTAATTGATTTTTAAATTAAATAAATAAATAAAAAATGTTAGACTTTTTTTGACTTTGACCGTTGACCGTTGACCATGACTGTTGACTTGTTGACCGGTTCGGTCGTGTATATTGTTTGCACTGAGTGAGGTTCGAACTTGTGACCTCCCGTACGCGTGCACGCAGCTCTACCAACTGAGCTACGTGTCTAACCCGAAATATTTCTGTTTTTAGTTATATTTATATACTATTTTGTTTATTACAAAATTCATTTATTCTAAAAAGGATTTAATTCTATCGAACCGGTGCGCATAACAGGTCTCAAACCCGGGACCTGTGGTTTAACGTTGCACACAGTCCACCGCTGGACTGTGTGTCTAACCTGGTTAAAACACTTGTTTTTATTTCTCTTATGTACTAACTGGAAGTCTCCGTATTTGGGTTTTATAAAAAGTCTGAATATTGTGACGAATCGGTACAAGGACAGACTCGAACCCGGGACTCTATGATACAAATGCACATAGTCCACCGCTGGACTGTGTGTCTAACCAGAGATATAATCCGATTTATATTAAATTTATATACAGCCTAACTTCATCTTCTTCGTTACAATAACCCAGACAACTGATTTTCGACTGATATTGTTCAATTCAATTAACAGACATATAAGTGATTAAAATGTAACGGATAGGAAAGGTTTTGGGAATGAACATACCGGAATGATGACTTTTCTCAGAACTCCGGCAAAGTCGTCGGCTCTGTTTTACGAACTCCGTCTGAGCGGACCAATTAACAGTTTTGATTAACTAATTGTGGAATTGAATGACTAAACAAGAGTTATCAGAGAGTTTAGATGATTATACCGATTCATAGCGCGATTTAGGAATTTTCAGAAGTTTTCCGGCGACTGCAGATTATCCGATATCGTCGTCTGGGACCAATTCTGATTGGAGGGTTTGAGTTAGTAACAGTCTACAACAGATAGAAGATGAAAGAATTGAGAATTTACCGTTTTGATGGAAGACACGGTTTTCCGACGAAAGTCCGGCGAGTTCAGAATGCGATTCCGACGATCAGAAAATAGAGCAAAAGTGAAATTGAGAGTTCTGTGGGTGTTTTTGGAGTCGTGAGAGGATGATATTGATAGAGTAATTCAGGAAGTAAAAGTTTTCGGTTTCTAACTCCCAAATCATATGAATCGAAACAATAAAGATTGCATTTGATTAAGAACGTGGGTCGTAATGGTGGCATCGGTTATAATCAGTAATATCAAACTTCAACAGTCTGAACCGTTGAGAGCCGATGAGCGGTTTCAGTTTTGGCGCAAACAGGTGATTCACGGGTGAACTTATGTGTTATTTCTTTCCTAAATTTCACAAAGACATCAAGTGGCGGAGTGGTTAATTGTTTGGTGTTAAGGTCTCCGGCTGACCCGGGTTCGAAACCCGGCAGCCCTTTTTTTATTTTTAGTTACTTTATTTTTATTTTTTAACAATTTTAATTTCCATTTTCTACAATGTTTATTGGTTATGTATTGTTTAAAATTAAAATAAGCATTAAATGAGCAACAAAAATTTGAACTGATTATTCGATTAATAAACGAAGCGGGTTTGGAAAACCCGTTTTTCGACGGATGTTACAGTATCCCCTACTTTTAGAAATTTCGTCCCGAAATTTAAGTTGTAGTGGTAACAGGAAAAAGATGCGGGTATTTTTCGCGCATTGAGTCTTCACGTTCCCAAGTAAACTCAGGTCCCCGTTTCGACTCCCAGCGTACCCTAACAATTGGAATACGACTCCGTCTTAAACGTTTTTCTCCGAAGTCCATGATCTCTACTGGTCTTTCAATGAAGTGCATAGATTCATCGATTTGAATATCTTCCAGGGGAATATGGAGGTTTTCATCGGCGAGGCACTTCTTTAAGTTTGATACATGGAATGTGGGGTGAATTCTGTTGAGTTCTTCTGGTAGATCAAGCTTGTATGCTACAGGTCCTACTCTTTCGAGTACCTTGAAAGGTCCTACGTAGCGTGGTGCTAGCTTCCCCTTCTGGCCAAAACGAACTACTCCCTTCCACGGTGATACTTTTAAAAGTACATGATCACCAATGTTAAACTCCAAAGGCTTTCGTCGTTTGTCTGCATAACTCTTTTGACGACTTTGTGCCGCTAGAAGATTGTTTCGAATTTGATGGATCTTGCCTGTTGTTTCTTGAATCAATTCTGGACCGGTGATTTGAGCATCTCCAATTTCGTGCCAACATACTGGAGATCGGCACTTACGACCATATAAAGCTTCGAAAGGTGCCATGCCGATACTTGAGTGATAGCTGTTGTTGTACGAAAATTCAACTAATGGTAGATGAGCGTCCCAATTTCCCTTGAAGTCTATGACACATGCTCGAAGCATATCTTCAAGAGTTTGGATGGTGCGTTCAGATTGTCCATCAGTTTGAGGATGATAAGCGGTACTAAGGTCTAATCGTGTACCCAAAGCGGCTTGTACGGCTTGCCATGTTCGTGAAGTGAAACGACCATCACGATCGGAAATAATGCTTAACGGTACACCATGACGGCTTACGATTTCGCTGATGTAGATACGAGCTAACTTCTCGTTCTTGAAATCTTCGCGGATCGGAATGAAGTGAGCTGATTTTATAAGACGATCAATGATTACCCATATAGTGTCATACCCACCAGAAGTGCGAGGTAACCCGGTAATGAAGTCCATGGTTATGTTTTCCCACTTCCATACAGGTATTTCAGGTTGG
Organism: Scalesia atractyloides; assembly: GCA_947069175.1. NCBI lineage: Eukaryota > Viridiplantae > Streptophyta > Magnoliopsida > Asterales > Asteraceae > Scalesia > Scalesia atractyloides. The sequence goes on from CAMTDV010000001.1 coordinate 89,561,526, forward strand.
ACCAGAAGTCCTGAGGGTCTTTGATGTTCAGCTTTTACTTTGGAACATGTAAGGCACTTGGAAACGAAAACAGCGATATCCTTCTTCATGCCAGGCCACCAGTAGGTGTATCGAAGGTCTTGATACATCTTGTCGGCCCCTGGGTGTACAGATTATCGTGTTTTGTGCGCCTCATTCATAAGAAAATCACGAAGGTTATTGTGATCGGGAATCCATATGCGATCTAGATAGTACAGAATACCGTCGGATTTAGTTTCCATTTTTAGTTCAGCTCCACAAGACAGCTCCTTGCGTACGTCGTTTTCCGTTACTGAAACATGTTGGGCTTCTCGCATTTGATCTTTGATGTTTGTTATGATTTGCGAACATAGAAGACGAATGGAGTTCGCATAACCCTTTCGACTGAGCGCATCGGCCACCACATTTGCCTTGCCAGGATGATACCGAATTTCACAGTCGTAGTCATTAAGAAGTTCGACCCATCTTCGTTGCCTCATGTTTAACTCCTTTTGGTTGAAGATATGTTGGAGGCTCTTATGGTCAGTGTATATTTCACACTTAGTACCGTAGAGGTAATGTCTCCATATCTTAAGAGCGAACATAACGGCTCCAAGTTCTAGGTCGTGGGTGGTGTAGTTCTTCTCATGAGTTTTGAGTTGTCTAGAAGCATAAGCTATCACCTTTCCTCTTTGCATTAGAACACAGCCTAGTCCTTGCCCTGACGCGTCGCAATAAACCACGAAGTAATCACAACCTTCAGGAAGAGTGAGAATAGGTGCGTCACAGAGTTTTTGTTTAAGGGTTTGGAAGGCTTCTTCTTGTTTGGGTCCCCATATGAAGGGTTTTCCTTTATGCGTTAAAGCCGTGAGTGGTACAGCGATGCGGGAGAAATTCGCAATAAAACGGCGATAATAACCAGCCAAACCAAGGAATGATCTTACTTCGGTTGGTGTACGTGGCGCTTGCCATTCTTGTACTGCTTTGATCTTTGAGGGGTCGACATGTATTCCCTTGTCATTGACGACATGTCCAAGGAATTGTACCTCTTTTAACCAGAATTCGCATTTGGAGAATGTGGCGTAGAGCTTTTCATTCCCTAAGAGTGTAAGGATGAGTCGAAGGTGTCGTTCATGATCAGACTTAGACTTTGAGTAAATGAGGATGTCGTCGATGAAGACTATAACAAAACGATCGAGATAGGGTTTGCAGACTCTGTTCATTAGATCCATGAAGACAGCTGGAGCGTTGGTTAGACCAAATGGCATGACCATGAATTCATAATGACTATAACGAGTTCGGAAGGCGGTCTTTGGGACGTCTTCTTCATGTACTCTGAGTTGATGATAACCAGAACGAATGTCGATTTTTGAAAAACAGTTGGCGCCTTGAAGTTGGTCATGAAGATCATCGATGCGAGGTAATGGGTAGCGGTTCTTAACCGTTAACTTGTTGAGTTCTCTGTAGTCGATACACATGCGAAACGTTCCATCTTTCTTCTTCACAAAAAGGACAGGTGCACCCCAAGGCGATGAGCTAGGACGTATGAATCCTTTGTCAGTCAACTCTTGCAATTGACTGGCTAGCTCTTGCATTTCGGATGGGGCTAACCTATAAGGAGATTTTGCAACTGGTGTAGCTCCAGGTATAAGATCAATGCGGAATTCGACTTCTCTCATTGGAGGAAGTCCTGAAATGTCGTCAGGAAAAACTTGCGGAAAATCTTTTACTACTGGGATGTCTTCAAGTTTCTTCTCCTTGGTTCCCTTTTTGACAACATGAGTTAGGAATGGGACATAATTCTTGCGGAGATATTTTCGGGCTTGAAGACAGGACATTAACTTGAGTCCTTTCGAAGGGGTTTCTCCAAAGATTCGTAGAGTCTGACCGTTTGTAAGAGGAATGCGTATAAACTTTTCGTGGCATACAACTTCAGCATGATGTTAGCTGAGCCAGTCCATACCAATTATAATGTCAAAACTTCCCAACTTCATAGGAATGAGGTCAACTGGAAAATCGTGATCGTTTAGGGTGAGAGTACAATTGCGTATAATAGAGTTTAATGAGACCGGTTTTCCGTCAGCAACTTCTACCGTTATGAATTCCATGAGTTTATCTCGAGTTTGGTTGAGGATGGGTTCAAATTCTAAAGACACAAAACTTTTATCTGCGCCAGTATCAAATAACATGGATGCATAACTACCATTGATGAGAAACGTACCGTTAACCACATTGTTGTCAGCCCTAGCTTGGTTGGCGTTGATGTTAAAAGCTCTTCCTCTTGCAGGTGGAGGAGCTTGGTTAGCCTGGTTTACTGGATTCGCTTGAGCTTGGGCATGGATAATGTTCACCAAGCGTGGACAGGTGTTTCTGAAATGGTTCGGGTCTCCACAGTTGTAACAAGCCCGCATAGGTTGCACCATGGGATAGTTGGGTTGGTAGTAGGATTGGGCTACATGTTGGGTAGGTGGTAGTAGTAAAGGTTGTTGGGCTTGACCCACTATCTGATGGTGGGCTTGGGTTGAGGGCTGATGGCGGTTCGTTCGCTGAGGTACGCGACAGGTTTGAATAGTGTGACCTGCGCGACCACAGCCGGTGCAATGTTGGCAGGGATGATCAGGAAAATGATGGTATTGGCAACGGTTGCACTTTGGGTATGGGCCGGAGTATGGCCTTTTATATGGTGCAGGTGAGGGGGCAACTTGAGTGATGGGTGCAGCAGGGATAGGGAAATTTGTTTGTGTGACAGCAAAGTTTCTGGTGTTTCGTTTCCTCTTATTAGCAAACTTTGAGGAGGAGGTGGAATGGTTTGAAGTTTGGCCCTCAACGGGGGCTTTCTTTTTCTCGTCCTTAAATTTGCCGTTGCGAATACGATTCTCGGTAAGCTCGGTAGCTAGTTCCATAGCAGCTTCGAGTGTTGCAGGCGAAGTTCTGAGAACTGAGTCTTGAATTTTCAAGGGGAGGCCTCGAATATAGTGTTCGACTAAGCGGTAAACTGGGGTGAACAAGTTGGGGACCATTTGGTTCAACTCTAAAAACCGTTTGTTGTAGGAAGTATGATCTCCCTCCTTTTGCTTCAACGAATGAAATTCATCCTCTAACTTTTTGATCTCGCTTCTTGGACAGAAGCGTCTCGTCATGATTTCCCTTAACTCCTCCCACGTTAAGGCCATTGCATCTTCGATTCCTCTCTTACCCTTTTCAGTATTCCACCAGGTAAGAGCTACCCCAAATAGCCTCCCGGTTGCGTAACGTACCTTGCGATCCTCGGGACAATCGCAGTTGAGGAAGGTGTTTTTCATTTCCTCAAACCAATGGAGGAGAGCAGTGACACCTTCGGTCCCTTCAAATTCCGGGGGATCGCAAGACTTGAAATGTTTGTATGAGCACTTTTTGGAGGGAAAGTTGTCGACGTTCTGGTCTTCTTGCTGGGGAGGATTGATGGGATTTGCGGCGAGAGCTTGTTGGACTTGAACTACGATGTCAGGAAGCACCGCGGCTATTTGTAGGGATTCACTCACATTGGGTGCGTTCGTTTCATGATGCTGAATGCGCACGAGTTTAGAGGATTGATCGACGAGGAATAACTAACCTAAATAATAACGAAAAGGTACGGTAAATAAGTGGATTTTATTAACAATTTTAATAGGATTTTTGGATATATTTTTGTGAGTTTAAGGCTATTTTTCTAACTTTAAAAACATTATTTTTAAGTATTTTTAATTGATTTTTAAATTAAATAAATAAATAAAAAATGTTAGACTTTTTTTGACTTTGACCGTTGACCGTTGACCATGACTGTTGACTTGTTGACCGGTTCGGTCGTGTATATTGTTTGCACTGAGTGAGGTTCGAACTTGTGACCTCCCGTACGCGTGCACGCAGCTCTACCAACTGAGCTACGTGTCTAACCCGAAATATTTCTGTTTTTAGTTATATTTATATACTATTTTGTTTATTACAAAATTCATTTATTCTAAAAAGGATTTAATTCTATCGAACCGGTGCGCATAACAGGTCTCAAACCCGGGACCTGTGGTTTAACGTTGCACACAGTCCACCGCTGGACTGTGTGTCTAACCTGGTTAAAACACTTGTTTTTATTTCTCTTATGTACTAACTGGAAGTCTCCGTATTTGGGTTTTATAAAAAGTCTGAATATTGTGACGGGTCGGTACAAGGACAGACTCTACAAATGCACACAGTCCACCGCTGGACTGTGTGTCTAACCCGAGATATAATCCGATTTATATTAAATTTATATACAGCCTAACTTCATCTTCTTCGTTACAATAACCCAGACAACCGATTTTCGACTGATCTTGTTCAATTCAATTAACAGACATATAAGTGATTAAAATGTAACGGATAGGAAAGGTTTTGGGAATGAACATACCGGAATGATGACTTTTCTCAGAACTCCGGCAAAGTCGTCGGCTCTGTTTTACGAACTCCGTCTGAGCGGACCAATTAACAGTTTTGATTAACTAATTGTGGAATTGAATGACTAAACAAGAGTTATCAGAGAGTTTAGATGATTATACCGATTCACAGCGCGATTTAGGAATTTTCAGAAGTTTTCCGGCGACTGCAGATTATCCGATATCGTCGTCTGGGACCGATTCTGATTGGAGGGTTTGAGTTAGTAAAAGTCTACAACAGATAGAAGATGAAAGAATTGAGAATTTACCGTTTTGATGGAAGACACGGTGTTCCGGCGAAAGTCCGGCGAGTTCAGAATGCGATTCCGACGATCAGAAAATAGAGCCAAAGTGAAATTGAGAGTTCTGTGGGTGTTTTTGGAGTCGCGAGAGGATGATATTGGTAGAGTAATTCAGGAAGTAAAAGTTTTCGGTTTCTAACTCCCAAATCATATGAATCGAAACAATAAAGACTGCATTTGATTAAGAACGTGGGTCATAATGGTGGCATCGGTTATAATCAGTAATATCGAACTTCAACAGTCTGAACCGTTGAGAGCCGATGAGCGGTTTCAGTTTTGGCGCAAACAGGTGATTCACGGTTGAACTTATGTTTTATTTCTTTCCTATACTTCACAAAGACATCAAGTGGCGGAGTGGTTAATTGTTTGGTGTTAAGGTCTCTGGCTGACCCGGGTTCGAAACCCGGCAGCCCTTTTTTATTTTTAGTTACTTTATTTTTATTTTTTAACAATTTTAATTTCCATTTTCTACAATGTTTATTGGTTATGTATTGTTTAAAATTAAAATAAGCATTAAATGAGCAACAAAAATTTGAACTGATTATTCGATTAATAAACGAAGCGGGTTTGGAAAACCCGTTTTTCGACGGATGTTACAGTGATAACCAGAACGAAGGTCGATTTTGGAAAAAAGGTGGCGCCTTGAAGTTGGTCTAGAAGGTCATCAATACGAGGCAGTGGATAGCGATTCTTAACCGTCAATTTGTTGAGTTCTCTATAATCAATGCACATGCGAAACGTTCCATCTTTCTTCCTCACAAAAAGAACGGGCGCACCCAAAGGCGATCAGCTAGGACGTATGAATCCTTTGTCAGTCAGATCTTGCAGTTGACTGGCCACCTCTTGCATCTCGGATGGGGCTAACCTATAGGGAGATTTTGCGACCGGTGTAGCACGAGGCACAAGATCTATTCGAAATTCAACTTCTCGCGCAGGAGGAACTTCTGAAACGTCGTTGGGAAAAAACTTGCGGGAATTCTTTCACAATTGGAATATCTTCGAGCTTCCTCTCCTTGCCTTCCTACTTGACGATGTGAGCTAGAAATGCGACGTAATTATTGCGAAGATAACTTTGGGCTTGAAGGCAGGACATCAATTTGAGCCCTTTCGAAGGAGTTTCCCCAAAGATACGTAGTGTCTAACCGTCGGCGAGAGGAATACGAATGAACTTTCATGGCACACCACTTCTGTCACACCCCGACCCGCAGCGGAATAAGAGTCGGGGCATAATTGGGTTATCACCAAAGCTCATGACATTTACTAATATGTTTCATATTTAATAAAGTCAAAGTTACATTTCCAAATATCCAAACATGTTCATTCAATACAAAGAAAATAAACCAAACATAACAATCCCAACTCTAAATCGTTTTATTCTTCTAGTCCAAGTCTTAAGTATTCCTAGCTGCTGCTGGTTCACCTGTATCATGTGTAAAATGGGGGTTTTTGGGTCAACATAAGTTGGCGAGTGAACCTTATTAGATAAACATTTATTAATGAATTTCTTGTTAGTTTATCAATGAAAAATTGTGCATAATCATAGATGAGCAAATGTAAATAATCAAGCAGTGGCAAATAGCAGTCACATCCATAACATACAATAACATATGACAGCATACATTAACATACCAATTACATACGATAAATAACATAAATGAACTGTGCGATCAAGGCTCAATCAAACGGAGCCGATCGTATTGCATGTACTGAAAATGAAAATGTCTGTGCGATCAAGGCTCAATCAAACGGAGCCGATCGTATGTGGGCACGCCAGGTTCAACCTCATAATGAAATGGGGAACATGCTCAACGCTCATAATGTAATGGGGAGCGGCGGCCTATGAAATTGCATGTACTGAAAATAATAAACTTGCATCCAACAATAACTACACAACAGAAACAAACTGAATACACTAGTTCATGATATGATGTATGCACAATGGTTTAAGTATAATATATATATCAAGACACATGATACATCCCAAAACATGATTAAAACGGGGAATTTGTAAAGATTCACTCACATTGGGTGCGTCGGATTGGAGATGGTGAGATGCGCACGAATTAGATGAGCGGAACAACGAGAAATACTAACCTAAATAATAACGGAAAAATATATTAATTGAGTGGATTTTATTAAGGATTTTAATGAAATTTTTAGATATATTTTTGTGAGTTTATGGCTATTTTCTATCTTTAAAAATGTTATTTTTAAGTATTTTTAATTGATTTTTAAATTAAATTAAATAAATAAAAATATAAAAAAAAATTGTTTATTTTGCGTTGACCGTTGACCGTTGACTTGTTGTGTATGTATGCGCCGGGCAGGACTCGAACCCGAGACCTCCCGTACGCGTGCACGCAGCTCTACCAACTGAGCTACGTGTCTAACCCGATATAATCTTGTTTTTAGTTATATTTATACACTTATTCAGTTTAACCGAAATTCTTTTAATTGTAAAAACATTTTAATTCAACAACTCGGTGCTAGTGACGGGTTTCGAACGCGCGACGTATGGTTTAGTATTGCACACAGTCCACCGTTGGACTGTGTGTCTAACCTGGTTATTATCTCGATTTTATTATACTTAACAACTAACTGAGTTAACCCGGTTTAGTTTTTAAACAAAAAGGCATTTTATTATATAAGAAGTGCGTGTATCAGGGTTCGAACTCGGGTCATGCGTATATGTTTTGCACACAGCCCACCGCTGGACTGTGTGTCTAACCCGTTCATTTTACTGGTTTTAAATATACTTATAATCTAATTAACTTCGTCTTCTTCGTTCAAATTTCCATTGACTGAATCAATGATCCGTTTCTTGTTTTTACGATTGACAAATATTCTTAAGGCTATAATGAAATGACAGAGATGGAAATTAGAGGTGAACATACCGATGAGCGGTTTATTTCAGAATTCCGGTAATTGCGTCGGCTCTGTTTTTATGCTCTTCAACTGAACAAGACAATTAAATGTTTTGATTAGTCAATCGTGGAATTGAAGCGTTCAGCAATTGTTAACAGAGGGTTTGAATGTCCTTACCGATACCCAGATGAATATAGCGATTTTCAGAATCTTTCCGGCGAACTGAAATTAGTCGAATATAGCACCTGAATTCGATTTCAATTGAGAGGTTTAAGTTAGAAATAGCCTAACAATTGTTGAACTACAATGATATTGAAAGATTTACCGGTTGAGGATGAATACGGTTTTCCGGCGACTTTTGCAGAAAATTCCGGCGAGTTGATTTAGACTTTCTGACGGTCTGAAAATGTGACGAGAGTGAAATGGAGTATTGTTATGACGTCTCTGAGTCGCGAGAGAGGTCTGGAATTGAAGTAATTGTGACTTGATTCATTTCGGTTATAAAAACCGATTAATAAAGAAAATTGATGTTCAATCACTTCTGAATTGATTACAATCATCGGTTCATCGGTTATAAAATGTGAATGAACGATTAATCAAACGATTAGACGATTGATTTGCCGATTTCAGTTTCTCAGTTGGCGCAACCGGTTTTTAACCGAGTTTGTGTATAAATTTCATTTGTTTCCTAGAAATAACAGAAAACACAAAGTGGCGGAGTGGTGATGTGAGTGTGTGATAAGGTGTTGGAGTTGTTCTAGGCTGACCCGGGTTCGAGTCCCGGCAGCAACACAATTTTTTTATTTATTTTGTTTTAACTTTTTATCAAATATAATTTTTATAGTTTAGTTTATTTATTAATTATGTATCGTTTTAAATCAAAATAATCATAAATATTCAACGTAACTTTTATAACTTGATATTCGATTACAAAACGGAGCGGGTTTTGAAAACCCGATTTTTACAAATGTTACAGTATCCCCTACTTTTAGGAATTTCGTCCCGAAATTTAAATAGTTGAAGTAGTAGGAAAAAGATGCGGGTATTTCTCGCGCATTGAGTCTTCACGTTCCCAAGTAAACTCAGGTCCCCGTTTCGACTCCCAGCGTACCCTAACAATTGGAATACGACTTCGTCGTAGACGTTTCTCTCCGAAGTCCATGATCTCTACAGGTCTTTCAATAAAATGCATAGATTCATCAATCTGAATATCTTCCAGCGGAATATGGAGGTTCTCATCAGCGAGGCACTTCTTCAAGTTCGACACGTGGAATGTGGGATGAATCCTGTTGAGTTCTTCTGGTAGATCAAGCTTGTATGCTACGGGACCTACTCTTTCGAGTATCTTGAAAGGTCCTACGTAACGTGGTGCTAGCTTGCCCGTTTGACCAAAACGAACTACTCCCTTCCACGGTGATACTTTTAGTAGTACATGATCACCAATGTTAAACTCTAAGGGCTTCCGTTGTTTATCTGCATAACTCTTTTGACGACTTTGAGCCGCTAGAAGATTGTTTCGAATTTGATGGATCTTGTCTGTGGTTTCTTGGATCAATTCTGGACCAGTAATTTGAGCTTCCCCAATTTCGTGCCAACATACAGGAGATCGGCACTTACGACCATATAAGGCTTCAAAAGGTGCCATGCCGATGCTCGAATGATAGCTGTTGTTGTACGAAAATTCAACTAATGGTAGGTGGGCGTCCCAATTTCCCTTGAAGTCTATGACACATGCTCGAAGCATATCTTCAAGAGTTTGAATGGTGCGTTCAGACTGTCCATCAGTTTGAGGATGATAGGCGGTACTGAGATCTAATCGCGTGCCCATAGCGGATTATACTGCTTGCCATGTTCGTGAGGTGAAACGACCATCACGATCAGAAATAATGCTTAACGGTACCCCATGTCGGCTTACGATTTCGTTGATATAAATACGAGCAAGCTTCTCGTTCTTGAAATCTTTGCGGATAGGAATAAAGTGAGCTGATTTTGTAAGTCGGTCTATAATTACCCATATAGTGTCATACCCATCAGAAGTGCGAGGTAACCCGGTAATGAAATCCATGGTTATATTTTCCCACTTCCATACAGGTATTTCCGGTTGGACCAGAAGTCCTGAGGGTCTTTGGTGTTCAGCCTTCACCTTGGAACATGTAAGGCACTTGGAAACAAAAACGGCAATATCCTTCTTCATTCCAGGCCACCAATAGGTGTAGCGTAGGTCTTGATACATCTTATCGGCTCCTGGGTGTATAGAATATCGCGTTTTATGAGCTTCATTCATAAGAATTTCACGAAGATTGTTGTGGTTAGGAATCCAGATACGATCTAGGTAGTACAGAATACCGTCAGATTTAGTTTCAATTTTTAGCTCAACTCCACAGGACATCTCCTTTCGTACATCTTCTTCTGTTATTGAAACGTGTTGTGCTTCTCGAATTTGATCTTTAATGTCGGTTCTAATTTGGGAACATAGAAGATGAATGGAGTTCGCATAACCCTTTCGACTAAGTGCATCAGCCACCACATTTGCTTTACCAGGGTGGTATCTAATTTCACAGTCGTAATCATTTAGAAGTTCGACCCATCTTCGTTGCCTCATGTTTAACTCTTTTTGATTGAAGATATGTTGAAGACTCTTGTGGTCAGTGTATATTTCACACTTCGTACCATAGAGATAATGTCTCCATATCTTAAGAGCGAACACAACGGCTCCAAGTTCTAGGTCATGAGTGGTGTAGATCTTTTCATGTGTCTTGAGTTGTCTCGAAGCATAAGCTATGAATTTTCCTCTTTGCATTAGAACGCAGCCTAATCCTTGCCCTGACGCGTCGCAATAGACTACAAAATCATCACAACCTTCAGGAAGAATGAGGATTGGTGCATCACAAAGTTTTTGTTTAAGAGTTTGAAAGGCTTCTTCTTGCTTGGGTCCCCATATGAAAGGTTTTCCCTTATGAGTTAAAACCGTGAGTGGTACAGCAATGCGAGAGAAGTTTGAAATGAACCGACGATAATAACCAGCTAGACCAAGGAAAGATCTTACTTCAGTTGGTGTGCGTGGAGCTTGCCATTCTTGAACCGCTTTGATCTTTGAAGGGTCGACATGTATTCCCTTGTCATTGACTACATGCCCGAGGAATTGCACCTCTTTTAACCAGAATTCACATTTGGAGAATTTTGCATAAAGCTTTTCCTTTTCTAGGAGTGCCAGGATGAGTCGAAGATGACGCTCATGATCAGATTTAGATTTTGAATAAATAAGAATATCGTCGATGAAGACTATAACAAATCGATCAAGATAAGGTTTGCAGACTCTGTTCATTAGGTCCATGAAGACAGCTGGTGTGTTGGTTAAACCAAATGGCATAACCATGAATTCATAGTGGCCATAACGAGTTCGAAAAGCAGTCTTAGGGACGTCTTCTTCATGCACTCTAAGTTGATGATAACCATATCGAAGATCGATTTTTGAAAAGCAGCTGGCACCTTGTAGTTGGTCAAGAAGATCATCAATGCGAGGTAAAGGATAGCGATTCTTGATTGTTAACTTGTTGAGTTCTCTGTAGTCGATGCACATACGAAACGATCCATCTTTCTTCTTTACAAAAAGGACAGGTGCACCCCAAGGCGACGAGCTAGGACGTATGAATCCCTTGTCAGTCAACTCTTGTAATTGACTGGCTAGCTCTTGCATTTCAGAGGGGGCTAACCTATAAGGAGACTTTGCAACTGGTGTAGCACCAGGTATAAGATCAATACGGAATTCGACGTCTCTAACTGGAGGAAGTCCTGAAATGTCGTCAGGAAAAACTTGCGGAAAGTCTTTTACTACAGGAATGTCTTCAAGTTTCTTCTCCATGGTTCCCTTTTTGATGATATGAGCTAAAAACGCGACATAATTCTTGCGAAGATATTTTTGAGCATGAAGAAAAGACATTAAGCTGAGCCCTTTAGACGAGGTTTCTCCAATGATTCGAAGAGTCTGACCGTTTGAAAGAGGAATACGAATAAATTTTTCACGACAAACAACTTCTGCCTGATGTTGACTGAGCCAATCCATGCCGATTATGATATCAAAACTTCCCAACTTCATAGGAATAAGGTCGACTGAGAAATCGTGGTCGTTTAAGGTGAGTGTACAGTTGCGTAAAATAGAGTCTAATGAAACTGATTTCCCGTCCGCAACTTCTACCGTTATGGATTCCGTGAGCTTATCCCGATTTTTGTTTAAGATAGGTTCAAATTCTAAAGACACAAAACTTCTATCCGCACCAGTATCAAATAACATAGATGCATATCTGCCATTTATAAGGAACGTACCGTTAACCACATTGCCGTCAGCTCTGGCCTGGTTAGCGTTGATATTGAAAGCTCTCCCTCTTGCAGGTGGAGGAGCTTGGTTTGCTTGATTCACCGGGTTGGCTTGGGCCTAAGCATGAATAATATTAACCAACCTTGGACAAGTGTTTCTGAAATGGCTTGGGTCGCCGCAATTGAAGCAAGCCCGCATTGGTTGACCCATAGGATAATTGGGCTGGTAATATGTTTGGGCTAAATGTTGGGTGGGTGGTAGTAGGGGTTGTTGGGTTTGGCCCATTATTTGTTGGTGGGTTTGGGTTAAAGGTTGGTGGCGGTTCGATCGTTGAGGCATGCGGCAAGTTTGAACAGTATGACCTGCGCGACCGCAGCCGGTGCAATATTGGCAAGGATGATCAAGGGAATGGTGATATTGGCAACGGTTACATTTTGGTAACGGGCCAGTGTAGGGTCTTCTGTAAGGTGCGGGTGAAGGAGTGACTTGAGTAATGGGTGCAGCAGGAATAGGGGAGTTGGTTTGAGTAACTGCAAAATTTCTGGTGTTGCGCTTCCTCTTGTTAGCAAACTTAGAGGAAGAGATGGGATGGTTTGATGTTTGACCCTCAACAGGGGCTTTCTTTTTCTCTTCTTTGAACTTCCCGTTGCGAATTCGGTTCTCGGTCAGTTCAGTTGCTAGCTCCATAGCAGCTTCAAGAGTTACTGGTGAGATGCTGAGAACTGAATCTAGGATTTTCGAGGGAAGTCCTCGAATATAATGCTCGATCAGACGATAGGTTGGGGTGAACAAATTTGGAACCATTTGGTTCAACTCCAATAACCTCTTGTTATAGGTGGGGTGATCACCCTCCTTTTGCTTTAGAGAATGAAATTCGTCCTCCAGCTTTTTAATTTAACTCCTAGGACAGAAACGCCTAGTCATGATTTCCCTTAACTCCTCCCAAGTTAAGGCCATTGCATCTTCAGTTCCCCTCTTCCCTTTCTCAGTATTCCACCAAGTGAGAGCTACCCCAAATAGTCTCCCGGTGGCGTATCGAACCTTGCGATCCTCAGGACAATCGCAGTTTAGAAAGGTGTTTTCCATCTCCTCGAACCAATATAGGAGAGCAGTGACACCCTCAGTCCCTTCAAATTTAGGAGGATCACAAGACTTGAAATGTTTGTATGAACACTTGCTGGTAGGAGGGTTGTCGATGTTGTGGTCATGATGTTGGGGAGGGTTAGTAGGATTTGTAGCGAGAGCTTGTTGTACTTGAACCACAATGTCAGGCAGTATCGTGGCCATTTGTTTCGCGATCTGAGTGGCCAAACGTTCCTGAGACCTTCCTGATCTTTTACCCCTTCGTTGCTGTCTAGACGACATCTACAGGATCATACAATGAGAAGATTGTGAGTTTATAGTGTCTTTTTAGGTGTCATGTGTCTTTAAGCAAATGAAAATAACATAAATATCAATAATGCAACTACATCCATAGGATGTCTTGGGTTCGCTCATGTTGAGCCTCAAATGTCCCCCATACCTTCACCTACATAGTCATGTGGGCCCCCATGGCTATTGGCTTGGTAGGATTCACATTAGTATTGGCAATTTAACACTCGCATCCCCCGAATGCAAACCACAAAATGTGTTCATGAGATGTTTGGTCGGAACGTGTCCAGGTGTAGACACAATGACAACTCAAAGTGGGGTTAGCTCACACGACGTTTGGTATAGCATGCTTTGGCCTAATAGGTACTTCGTACTCTCATCGTTAGTCCCCAGGTAGGCAAACTGGTCCTTTATTTTAGATTTATACGAATGCCAGCCTAGACAGGACGTTCCGACTACCGGTACTGGTACCCTTCCAGTTACTACATGCCCGTCATGAGAACTCACTTTGATAAGATTTGAAAACACGGAAATCATTGTAAAAGCAATCATGATGTGGTGTGTGCTTTCATGGATGTGATATGTTATGAGTATACGATTCATGATAGGCATTATATGATAATACATACTTATGAACATGCTTGCACAATATTAAATGTAATATTTAACATAAAACATATAAACATCATGAAATTTGGCATGTAACACACAAAAATCTTATAAGTTTCTAATCGACTATAGTATAGGCTCTAAGGGTCTAATAACCTATCCTATATCCCTATAGTCATGGCTCTGATACCAATATGTCACACCCCGACCCGCAGCGGAATAAGAGTCGGGGCATAATTGGGTTATCACCAAAGCTCATGACATTTACTAATATGTTTCATATTTAATAAAGTCAAAGTTACATTTCCAAATATCCAAACATGTTCATTCAATACAAAGAAAATAAACCAAACATAACAATCCCAACTCTAAATCGTTTTATTCTTCTAGTCCAAGTCTTAAGTATTCCTAGCTGCTGCTGGTTCACCTGTATCATGTGTAAAATGGGGGTTTTTGGGTCAACATAAGTTGGCGAGTGAACCTTATTAGATAAACATTTATTAATGAATTTCTTGTTAGTTTATCAATGAAAAATTGTGCATAATCATAGATGAGCAAATGTAAATAATCAAGCAGTGGCAAATAGCAGTCACATCCATAACATACAATAACATATGACAGCATACATTAACATACCAATTACATACGATAAATAACATAAATGAACTGTGCGATCAAGGCTCAATCAAACGGAGCCGATCGTATTGCATGTACTGAAAATGAAAATGTCTGTGCGATCAAGGCTCAATCAAACGGAGCCGATCGTATGTGGGCACGCCAGGTTCAACCTCATAATGAAATGGGGAACATGCTCAACGCTCATAATGTAATGGGGAGCGGCGGCCTATGAAATTGCATGTACTGAAAATAATAAACTTGCATCCAACAATAACTACACAACAGAAACAAACTGAATACACTAGTTCATGATATGATGTATGCACAATGGTTTAAGTATAATATATATATCAAGACACATGATACACCCCAAAACGTGATTAAAACGGGGAATTTGTAAAGATTCACTCACATTGGGTGCGTTGGATTGGAGATGGTGAGATGCGCACGAATTAGATGAGCGGAACAACGAGAAATACTAACCTAAATAATAACGGAAAAATATATTAATTGAGTGGATTTTATTAAGGATTTTAACGAAATTTTTAGATATATTTTTGTGAGTTTATGGCTATTTTCTATCTTTAAAAATGTTATTTTTAAGTATTTTTAATTGATTTTTAAATTAAATTAAATAAATAAAAATATAAAAAAAAATTGTTTATTTTGCGTTGACCGTTGACCGTTGACTTGTTGACCGGTTTATTGTGTGAATGTATGCGCCGGGCAGGACTCGAACCCGAGACCTCCCGTACGCGTGCACGCAGCTCTACCAACTGAGCTACGTGTCTAACCCGATATAATCTTGTTTTTAGTTATATTTATACACTTATTCAGTTTAACCGAAATTCTTTTAATTGTAAAAACATTTTAATTCAACAACTCGGTGCTAGTGACGGGTTTCGAACGCGCGACGTATGGTTTAGTATTGCACACAGTCCACCGTTGGACTGTGTGTCTAACCTGGTTATTATCTCGATTTTATTATACTTAACAACTAACTGAGTTAACCCGGTTTAGTTTTTAAACAAAAAGGCATTTTATTATATAAGAAGTGCGTGTATCAGGGTTCGAACTCGGGTCATGCGTATATGTTTTGCACACAGCCCACCGCTGGACTGTGTGTCTAACCCGTTCATTTTACTGGTTTTAAATATACTTATAATCTAATTAACTTCGTCTTCTTCGTTCAAATTTCCATTGACTGAATCAATGATCCGTTTCTTGTTTTTACGATTGACAAATATTCTTAAGGCTATAATGAAATGACAGAGATGGAAATTAGAGGTGAACATACCGATGAGCGGTTTATTTCAGAATTCCGGTAATTGCGTCGGCTCTGTTTTTATGCTCTTCAACTGAACAAGACAATTAAATGTTTTGATTAGTCAATCGTGGAATTGAAGCGTTCAGCAATTGTTAACAGAGGGTTTGAATGTCCTTACCGATACCCAGATGAATATAGCGATTTTCAGAATCTTTCCGGCGAACTGAAATTAGTCGAATATAGCACCTGAATTCGATTTCAATTGAGAGGTTTAAGTTAGAAATAGCCTAACAATTGTTGAACTACAATGATATTGAAAGATTTACCGGTTGAGGATGAATACGGTTTTCCGGCGACTTTTGCAGAAAATTCCGGCGAGTTGATTTAGACTTTCTGACGGTCTGAAAATGTGACGAGAGTGAAATGGAGTATTGTTATGACGTCTCTGAGTCGCGAGAGAGGTCTGGAATTGAAGTAATTGTGACTTGATTCATTTCGGTTATAAAAACCGATTAATAAAGAAAATTGATGTTCAATCACTTCTGAATTGATTACAATCATCGGTTCATCGGTTATAAAATGTGAATGAACGATTAATCAAACGATTAGACGATTGATTTGCCGATTTCAGTTTCTCAGTTGGCGCAACCGGTTTTTAACCGAGTTTGTGTATAAATTTCATTTGTTTCCTAGAAATAACAGAAAACACAAAGTGGCGGAGTGGTGATGTGAGTGTGTGATAAGGTGTTGGAGTTGTTCTAGGCTGACCCGGGTTCGAGTCCCGGCAGCAACACAATTTTTTTATTTATTTTGTTTTAACTTTTTATCAAATATAATTTTTATAGTTTAGTTTATTTATTAATTATGTATCGTTTTAAATCAAAATAATCATAAATATTCAACGTAACTTTTATAACTTGATATTCGATTACAAAACCGCGGGTTTTGAAAACCCGATTTTTACAAATGTTACAACTTCAGCGTGATGCTGGCTGAGCCAGTCCATACCGATGATAACATCGAAACTTCCCAATTTCATAGGAATGAGACCAATCGAAAAATCGTGATCATTTAGGGTGAGAGTACAATCGCGTATAATAAAATTTAATGAAATGGGTTTTCCGTCAGCAACTTCCACCGTCAGAGATTCAACAAGATTATCACGAGGTAGGTCGAGAATATATTCGAATTCTAAAGACACAAAGCTCTTATCCGCACCAGTATCGAATAATATGGATGCATAACTACCATTTACGAGAAACGTACCGTTGACCACATTGTTGTCAGCCCTGTCTTGGTTGGCGTTGATATTGAAAGCTCTTCCTCTAGCAGGTGGAGGAGCTTGGTTAGCTTGGTTTACCGGGTTTGCTTGAGCTTGGGCATGGATGATGTTCACCATGCGTGGGCAAGTATTCCTGAAGTGGTTTGGGTCCCCACAATTAAAACAGGCTCGTATGGATTGCATCATGGGGTAGTTGGGTTGGTAGTAAGGTTGGGCTGTGAGTTGTGCAGGTGGTAGAAGTAAGGGTTGTTGGGCTTGGCCCACCATTTGATTTTGGGTTTGGGTTGGAGGTTGACTGCGGTTTGATCGCTGATGGGTACGGCAGGTTTGGATAGTGTGACCCGCACGGCCACAACTTGTGCAATGTTGGCAAGGGTTTTCAGGAGGCTGATGGTATTTGCAACGGTTACACTTTGGGTGTGGGCCAGTGTATTGCCTTTTGAATGGTGCGGTTGGAGGGGCAACTTGGGTGATTGGAGCAGCAGTGATGGGAAGGTTGGTTTGGGTGACAGCGAAGTTCTTGCCATTTCGCTTCCTCTTACCAGCAACCTTCGAGGATGAACCTGAGTGGTTTGGAATTGGGGTCTCAATGGGTGTTTTCTTCTTCTCATCTTTAAAATTGCCATTTCAAATGCGATTTTCAGTGAGTTCCGTAGCTAACTCCATTGCGGCTTCGAGTGTTGCAGGCGAAGTGCTTAAAACCGAATCTTGAATTTTCGAGGGGAGGCCTCGAATGTAGTGTTCAATTAAGCGGTATAATGGTGTGAACAGATTGGGGACCATTTGGTTCAACTACAGAAACCTCTTGTTGTAGGAGGTGTGATCCCCTTTTTTTTGCTTTAGAGCATAGAATTCATCTTCAAGCTTCATGATCTCGCTTCTAGGGCAGAAACGTCTTGTCATGATCTCTCTTAATTCTTCCCATGATAAACTATGGCATCATCTACACCTCGCTTACCTTTTTCCGTGTTCCACCAGGTAAGGGCTACCCCAAACAATCTTCCAGTCGCGCAACGTACCTTACGGTCCTCAGGACAGTCGCAATTGAGAAAGGTGTTTTCCATCTCCTCAAACCAGTGAAGGAGAGCGGTGACACCTTCAGTCCCTTCATATTTTAGGGGATCGCAGGACTTGAAGTGTTTGTAGATGCATTTGGGGGTTTAGGGATGAGGGTTGGCGACGTTTTGGTCTTCTTGGTTGGGAGAGTTGATGGAATTAGCGGTGAGAGCTTGCTGAACTTGTAGCACGATGTCAGGAAGCATTGCGGCCATTTGTTTAGCAATTTGCGTGGCCAAGCGTTCGTTTGACTTTCCTGACCTTCTACCTCCACGTAATTGCCTAGCAGACATCTACAGGAATATATGTAGGGAGATTGTGAGTTCAAGAATTTCCTAAGCGTCATGCGTCGTAAAAAGGAATGAAAACAACATTTATAAATAATTGAAAATAACTTAACTACATCCATTGGATGTCTTGGACTTGCTCATGTTTGGGCCTCCAAATGTCTCCCATACCATTGCCTGTATAGTCATGTGGGCCCCCATGACTATTGAGCTTGGTAGGGTTCACATTGGTGTCGGCTAGTTAACACTCGCATCAGCCGAATGAAAATCGTAAAACACGATTGCGAGATGTAAGGTCGGAGGGTGTCCAGGTGTAGACACAATGACAACTCAAAGTGGGGTTAGTTCACACAACGTTTGGTATAGCATGCTTTGGCCTAATAGGTCCTTCGTACTCTCATCGTTAGTCCCCAGGTAGGCAAACTGGTCCTTTATTTTGGATTTATACGAATGCCAAGCCTAGACAGGACGTTCCGACTACCGGTACTCGTACCCTTCCAGTTACTACATGCCCGTCGTGAAAACTCACTTTGATGTGATTTGAAAAATAAGAAAACATTGCAAAAATCTTTGAAAAGAAAACATGGAAATTGTGAAATAGTGAGGTGCGTGCTTTCATGGATATGATATGTTATAAGGATATGAACTATGATGAGCATTGCATATTAACATGTACTTGTGAGAGTGCTTGCATAATATTGTGTGTGAAAATAAACATGAAACATATAAACATCATGAAATTTGCAAGTAACACATAAAAAATTAAAATCTAATCAACTATAGTATAGGCTCTAAGGGTCTAATAACCTATCCTATATCCCTATAGTCACAAGCTCTAATACCAATCTGTCACACCCTGACCCGCAGCGGAATAAAAGTGGGGGCATAATTGGGTTATCACCAAAGCTCATGATATTTACTAATAAGTTTCATATTTATTAATTCCAAATTAACCTTGAATATCCAACACAGAATTTAAGCAAATACAAACAATAAACCAACAGATTGTCCCAACTAAATAACTCGATTATTCTTCTAAGGCCATCCTAGGTGTTTCTTTCCTCAACTTGATCACCTGTATCATGCGTAAAATAGAGAAAATTTGGGTCAACAAAAGTTGGCGAGTGAACCTTGATAAAACAATTAAGTATATAAATATTACTGTTGTTTATATAAAGTTGTGCATAAATCACATGTGAGCAAATGTATATATGTAACAAATCACAAACCACATTGTATGAGCATATGACATAATGGATGATGTATGTGAGATCAAGGCTCAATCAAACGGAGCCGATCTAATGAGGCACCTGATGCTCAACCCGTATCCCACGAGGAGCTGATGGGCCTAATGATTGCACTAAAAAAACGTATCCACATAATAATCACATAACAAACAATACACATTTGATCACGAAATGATATTAGCACGAGTGTTAAATAAAATTAAGAAATGGTACGACACATGATACACCCCAAAACGTGATTAAAACGGGGAATTTGTAGAGATTCACTCACCTTAGGTTGCGTATAGATTCTTGGATATCGCACGAGTAAAGTTGAAGAATCGACAAAGAGTTTAACCTAGATTAAAATAGTGAATCCGTAAAGGTTTTTGAATTACGTTACGGAATGGTATGAAGTTGATTATTTTAGATGGTGTTTTAATCATTTGCTTTCGATGGCGCTTAAATTTGATAAGGTTAGAAGATTTTAACATTATACGATAAAGGTTCATGGCAAGATGTATTAATACAAGTTTACTAGTTAGTATTAAACCATTAATAAATTATAATAATGAGATTTATAATAATATAACACTAATAATTATCTATAATTAATAATAAAACAAATGATAATATTTGAAGTAATAAACTTTACAATTTTTATATGAAAAAAAGAATACTGATTCTAGATAAGAACTAATGATAATAATAATTTTATAAGTTTTACTAATTAAACATGAAGATACTGATTTCAGACTTTTTACATAAACAATTTATTTTTTTAAACAGCCCAAACTAAAAATGTTGGCCTCGAAAGAATAATAATAAAAAAAACTACTAGCCCACAAAGGAGCCGACCCAACAGAGCACCAAGTAACAACAACGAACAAACAGGAACAATCCGGGGTCGAACTCGGTACCTCCGTTCATTTCGGGCGCGCCAAACACCGCTGGGCTATGCCAAGTTTGGTGTTGATGTTTATGTTTTTTATTAGTTATAAGCTTCCTTTAACTGTCGTCTTCTTCACTTAAAACAAATAAACGTATACTTAAGTTTAACAATAACGAGTTTCTGTTTGATTAATCATTAGTTCGAGTTAAAGCGGTTGCAAACTAACAAGGACAAGGATCAAGATTATACCGAAACAAAGAAACGCGGCGTGACCGGCGAGTTACCGATTCCTCCGGCGAGTCCTCGTCTTCTCTGGTGAATACCGGCGGTTGAGCGGGTTTTCCGGCGTGCTTTGGTTTGTCGAACAGAAACAGAGAGAGAAAGTTGAGAGGGGGTGTGAGAGGATCGAGATGGGTTTGAGGATGAATGGTTGAAGTGTAGTCGGGTATTTATAGGTGTTCACGGCATCGAATTTGGTCACGTTCTTGGCCAAGTTCTTGATTGATTAAGTTATGGTAATGAAAACCAAAAGTCGTAATCCCGAAGAATTAGCGACGACAACTATGGAAAGTTGACAGCTTGGTAAAGGCTGTGTTCTCGTTGGGTTACGTCTTGGCGGGAAATTGGAATTCGAGCTCGAACTACATTTGTATATAAATATTAAACAGTTGGGATTTGGAACGGTTGAGGGCTTAGCCCGGCTGGTTCTTGTGGGATTCGCTAATTCCCGAACCGGGTTGGCGCGGGTTCGAATCCCGGCCACCCTTTTAAATCCTATTATTATTTTTTATTAAGTCTTTTAATGGTCTATATAATATTTATTGTTTATTTATTATATTATTTTATTAAGATTGTTTTTAGACATTAATTATTATTAGTATTTATATATATGAAATATTAAAAAGAATAGAAAATAACTGCACGATAAAAATACACTTTGGTTGATAGATTGAGGCGGATTTTCGAAACCCGATTTACACAAATGTTACACTGAACTTGCGCCATCTCACCATGGCCAACGCTCTAGGGCCCCACTTCCAACGTTGAAGGCATGCTTTTTAAAACCAAGACTGATGCATCAAGTCATATTTGAATTCAAAATTTCAACATTATTTTGAACTAGATGTGAACCACTTCAACAAATACAATACACTTATGATTGTCGAGTTCATGCATGCATAACAACAATAGTTGATCAATCAATTCATGAAGTGATTGAATTGGTTCTTGTGATGAGTAGGAAGAATCTTATCCTCATCCACTTTAAACTTACAAATGTATGATTACGGGTAGTTGATATTTGGTTAGAGAATCTTAATGTTAATTTCAACAGGTCATAAACATTTTTGTCGAGATGATAGTGACTAGGTTATAGATATATCAAGAATACGACAAATATATAAAGAAAATGTTAATATCATCAAATCAATAATCTATCTGTATTATATAATAAAAAATTAGTTGGAGGACACTTGTTATCATATTAGGTCATATTTTATAGGTAATTATTATTTTAGTTTAATCTTTTTTAATTAATTATAGTTAACCTTCATACCAAATATTTTTTAGTTTAATATCTTATGGATAATTATTATTTAATTTAATCTTGTCTAATTAATTATAGATAACTCTCTTACATAATATTATTTTGTTTAATCTCTTCTACTTAACTACAGATAATTATTATTCAGTTTAAATTCAATGTATACTTCTCATTTATAATATTATTTATTTGAATTAATTATTACTTTTATATTTATCTATTTACTTCAAATTCAAACTTAGTTATCTAATTTGATATTAACTATATATTTGAACGTTTTGTTTAGTTTGGTATCAAATAGATTTTACGAAACTTAAAATAAAATTAATTAATATCATTTATCATTTATACATTTACAAAGTTTTAAATAAAGGGCTAAATTTATTGAGACTTCGTTAACAAATTTTGCTACAACAGAATAATCTGTTTATATCAATCTATATCTATACTATATAATAAAACATTAATGTGTGACACCTGTCATTCATTGTAGGCATTTATTTTATGTTTTCCTCGCTTCACTTCCAAACTTATCTTATATTAATCAAATAAATAAATGAATGATGAGCTAATATCAAATTTTATCCTACTTTAAATTTCGAATACCATTCTTCTTTTTTCTAATAAAATCTTATCCTAAAATTTAAATTGTTAATTTAAGATATTTTAAAATAAAACAAATTATTTATCACGAAAACCCAACTTTGTATTAATATACTAAATATTTTTATTTTCATTACTAAAAAAAATATTATATCAATTTTATTACATAATTTATAAATCAATTTGTTGGAATTGGTCTTGAATAACATATCTTCTTTTTAAGAACCATATTCACAATCACCCTATCCATCGTGTATCGAGTATTATCCATTAGTATATTGAAAGATACGACTTTTTTTATTATTTGGTGTATAAAATTAGATTTATTAAACTCGTGTAATACACTTGTTTTTTAAAGATATGCCTTTTATTATTTACTATACAAAATTACATTTATTCGACCCGTGTAATACATGAGATTTTTTAAGATATAACTTTTTATTATTTGATATACAAAATTTAATATATATTCAAATCGTACAATACAGGTGTAACATTCGTCGTAAAACGGGTTCCAAAACCCGCTCCGTTAAAATTCTAGAATTTATTAAATGTTTTGCTACGCATGTATTCATTTTATAAATTATATTAGTTAATTTTTATAGTTAATAAATAAACTAGAATGTAAATATATTGAATAAATAAAAGAATAAAAATAATACTAATAAATAAAAGTTCAAAAATAAGAAAATAAAGAAAAAGCGGGTGAACCGGGAATCGAACACGGGTTCCCCAGGTAAAACACACACCACCTACACCACTACGCTGCACACACTAATGGTGCTATGTTTAGAATCTTTTTCCTCATATATCCACGCTAAGAGGAACCTGCAACACTTGCGGATTCCCCCTCGCCGGAAATCTCGGAAATCCACGCGGTCACAGCTGTCCGAGCCTTTATTTTGGTAAATTCATTTGATTAATCGCTGGCAATCAACTCGAGATCATGGTAACCGAGCCTCAAAACATCCCTATAAATACTAGTCGATTCCCTCAGCCAAAACTCGCTCATTTCTTCTGTTTCCTCTCTAAAATCCCAGTTGTCGGAAAGTTCTGTTCAACCGGATGACCACCAAGCCGTCGGAACCCCCCCCCCCCCTGTTCACCAGCAGTCGCAGTCCGTCACCGGATTCGACTCGCCGGAAGATCCCTGCTAACCGGTAACGACTTCCTGCACTTTATTCTTCTTTTATATACATATGCTGACAAGCCTGTCAGGCCCAAAAAATTTTTTATTACTATTTATTATTTTTATTATTATTTTTATTATGTACTTCACTTATTTTTACCCTCAATTATAACAAGATTAAAAATACAATAATTGTCACAAAAATAATCTAAAAGTCAAACAAAAAGTATTAAAACGAAATATTAAATCGTTTGTATTTATCGATTTATCGTATTGATATTTTAGGTTAGTCTTCTACGTCGGTTAAATCTTCAATTCGTGCGCACTCTTCATCAATCAAGAAAACGCACTCATTGTGAGTGAATTTTTACAAACTTCCCATTTTTATTCATGTTTTGGGGTGTATCATGTGTCATTTATACATTTCGTTTATTCAAACCCTTGTGCTATTACCATTATATGAACTATCGTGTGATGTAAATGTTGTTTGTTGTATTGCGAATTTACATTTTTGTCATGTTGCGTGCAAATCATTCATTAGGCCCATCAGTTCCTCGTTGGAGACGAGTTGAGCATCAGGTGCCTCATTAGATCGGCTCCGTTTGATTGAGCCTTGATCTCATTGTTCATCATTTGGTATGTGTGTGTGTGCATTAATTGATATTATGTGTTTTGTGGTTTAATTTACATATACGTATACTCATATTTGGTTATGCACATTTTTATTCAAATAACTAATATAACTAATTCTTTCAAACATTTAAATAAGATTCACTCGCCAACTTTTGTTGACCCAAAACCCTATTTTTACACATGATACAGGTGGACAGGTTGAAGCAAGGAACACATAGAAATTGCCTTAGAAGAAAAATAAAGAAATCATGAAAAATGTATTTGAACATGTTGTGCTTGTATGTTTATTGTAATTTCTTCTTTAAAAAGAAATAATAAATATGAAACTTTATAGTAAATGTCATGAGCTTTGATAAAAACCCAATCATGCTCCGACTACTATTTCCGCTGCGGGTCAGGGTGTGACAGATTGGTATCAGAGCTTTTGACTATAGGGATATATGATAGTTTATTAGACCCTTAGAGCCTATACTATAGTTGATTAGATTTTAATTGTTATGTGGTTACATGCAAACTCATGATGTTTATTTGTTTCGTATTTATTACACACACAAATGCATTCAAACACTTCCACTATCATTTTGTATGATACTTAATGAGTTATACTTATTGTCAAACATAACATGCTTACATATACATTCACCAAGCATATTTCAATGTTCACATATTCAAATCATCCTCATATTTTCTTTATTCAAGATTTTCTGGTATTTTTGTTTTTCAATCTCCTCAAAGTAAGTTCTACGGCGGACATGTAGTAACTGGAAGGGTACGAGTACCGGTAGTCGAAACGTCCTGTCTAGGTTGGCAATCGTATAAATCCAATATAACGGACTAGTTTGCCTACCTGGGGACCAACGATGAGAGTACGAAGGACCTATTAGGCCAAAGCATGCCACACCAAACGTCGCATGAACTAACCCCACTTTGAGTTGTCACTGTGTCTACACCTGGACACCCTCCGACTTTATACCTTGCAATCATTTTTTTTACGATTTTCATTCGGGTAGCGTGATTGTTAACAGGCCAACATCGATATGAACCCTACCAGAGCCCAGTAGTCATGGGGGCCCACATGACCACCAAGGCCAAGTATGGGGACATATGGAGGCCCAAACATGAGCAAAGCCAAAGACATCCTATGGATGTAGCAAATTAATTTTCTTCATTTGTTTTGTGAATGTTCATTTCTAAATACGACACATGACACCTAAAACGTCAAACTCATACTCTCGATACGTATTCCCTGTAGATGTCTTCTAGTCACTCTCGTTGAGGTATGAGATCAGGAAAATCTCGCGAGCGCATGGCTGCCCAAATCGCTCAACAAATGGCCGCCGTAATACTCAACATTGTAGTTCAAGTCCAACAAGCCCTTGTCGCCAATCCTATCACCCCAACCAATCTAGAAGGACAAAATGTCGCCAACCCTCCTCTCAACACCACTAAATGCACCTTCAAACATTTCAAATCCTGCGATCCTCCAAAATACGAAGGGACTAAAGGTGTCACCGCTCTCCTCCATTGGTTTGAGGAGATGGAAAACACTTTCCTCAAATGCGACTGCCCCGATGATCGCAAGGTGCGATATGCTACCGGTCGTTTGTTCGGAGTAGCACTTACATGGTGGAATACAGAGAAGGGCAAGCGAGGTGCTGAGGATGCTATCACTTTGACTTGGGAAGAGTTGAGGGAGATCATGACAAGACGTTCTGTCCAAGAAGTGAAATCAATAAATTAGAAGATGAGTTATACTCTTTGAAACAAAAGGAGGGCGACCACACCACATACAACAAGAGATTCCTTGAGTTGAATCAGATGGTCCCCAACTTGTTCACTCCCCTCTACCGTTTGATCGAGCACTACATTCGAGGTCTTCCTTCAAAAATTCAAGACCCTGTAATAAGTACCACACCTGCAACTTTGGAAGCAGCAATGGAGTTAGCTACAGAGCTCACCGAAAACCACATACGGAATGAAGACTTCAAGGATGAGAAGAAGAAGGATAAAACCGAAACCTCAAACTCAACCCAGACCGAATCCTCTTCTCAACCCACTTCTAAGAGAAAACGAGATGGGCAAAATTTCGCTGTCACCCAAGGCAATCAACCAGCTCCACAAGCCGTACCCCCCCAAGCTATCCCAATCACTCAAATAGCACCCAACTCTACTTACCCAAATAAGAAGCCTTACATTGGACCTCACCCTCAATGCAACACCTGTTTTTATCACCATCCATCTACCATACCTTGTTGACTGTGTGCTAATTGTGGGCGTTATGGTCATTTGAGCAAAACTTGTCGTACCCCTCAAAACCAAGCTTCACCCCCTACCCAAAACATGATCCAATCATATCAACAACCCCAATACCCCATGGTTCCACATGTTCGAGCTTGCTTTAATTGTGGGGACCCTACCCATTTTAGAAACACGTGCCCTCGATTGGTTAACATCATAAACGCCCAAGCTCAAGCAAACCCAGTTAACCAAGCAAATCAAGAAAACCCAGCACTACCACCAGGAAGAGGAAGAGCTTACAATATCAACGCCAATCCTGTTGAAGATAATAACGGCCCAAACGAACAACCCAACTAGCCTTCCCTCACCAAGAATCAAGACTCAACTCCAACCGTCTAGTTCTTAATGTTTTTCTCAATCTTTACGTATCCCTGTTATAAATTGGGAATTTATGTATCCAAGGATTTTAATGCGAATTGATATTACGGTTTTGTTTTATATCTTTACTCATTGATTTAACTTTCATATCATCATACATCACGACGTATCTCGATCTCATCATTTAAAGAAGTTGAGTTGTGTCTCACTTTTTCATAGACTGACCCCTTCATCATAACAAACGAGAGAGGTACTGTCGTCATTCAGTCATGTATTCTTTCAGATTTGAGACTCAAGCTTTAGCTGTTGTGTTTGTTTATGTTTTGTAGACTTTAGAATCACATAGAACTAATCATAACTTACTGACAAAGCCAATGAAAATTTGGCAAGAATATGGTGGATACGCCGCTGGTACTTCCTATATATAAGTATTCTTGTCAGAGGATCAAAAGCATTTTCAGGCGGTTATGAGAAGTTCCGTGTAGGTTTTAATATCGTCATGGTTGAAGTTTTTGTTTTATGATATAACCTTATCTTTTCAA
This sequence comes from Scalesia atractyloides, assembly GCA_947069175.1. Lineage (NCBI taxonomy): Eukaryota > Viridiplantae > Streptophyta > Magnoliopsida > Asterales > Asteraceae > Scalesia > Scalesia atractyloides. Next base: position 89,589,100 of record CAMTDV010000001.1, read on the forward strand.
ACGTATCAATTCTCTCAAAACTCTTATGCATGAGATCATACCTAGTCAATCAACTTTGTTTATCCATGTTTCGCATTTTTATACTTTAGGTATCGAAAAGCGATTCCTGTAGCAGGGTATTCAACCTTTACTAGGAACGTTACCGCCTCAATCAGAAATCCAAAACATCACACCTCTCTTTTCTGCTAAGAGATATTCAGATTCTAGTCAGAGTACGTTGGGAGTCAAAACAAAAACCTGAATTTACATGGGAACGCGAAGACTCAATGCGCGAAAAATACCCGCATCTTATCCTATTACAACTTCTACCTAAATTTCGAGACGAAATTTCTAAAAGTAGGGGATACTGTAACATTCGACGTAAAACGGGTTCCAAAACCCGCTCCGTTAAAATTCTAGAATTTATTAAATGTTTCGCTACGCATGTATTCATTTATAAATTATATTAGTTAATTTTTATAGTTAATAAATAAACTAGAATGTAAATATATTGAATAAATAAAAGAATAAAAATAATACTAATAAATAAATGTTCAAAAATAAGAAAATAAAGAAAAAGGGGGTGAACCGGGAATCGAACCCGGGTTCCCTGGGTAAAACACACACCACCTACACCACTACGCTGCACACACTAATGGTGCTATGTTTAGAATCTTTTTCCTCATATATCCACGCTAAGAGGAACCTGCAACACTTGCGGATTCCCCCTCGCCGGAAATCTCGGAAATCCACGCGGTCACAGCTGTCCGAGCCTTTATTTTGGTAAATTCCTTTGATTAATCGCTGGCAATCAACTCGAAATCATGGTAACCGAGCCTCAAAACATCCCTATAAATACTAGTCGATTCCCTCAGCCAAAACTCGCTCATTTCTTCTGTTTCCTCTCTAAAATCCCAGTTGTCGGAAAGTTCTGTTCAACCGGAGGACCACCAAGCCGTCGGAACCCCCCCTGTTCACCGACAGTCGCAGTCCGTCACCGGATTCGACTCGCCGGAAGATCCCTGCTAACCGGTAACGACTTCCTGCACTTTATTCTTCTTTTATATACATATGCTAAGCACTTCAGTATAATAACCGAATTCAAATTGAAATTTCGTTCAAGGGAAGAAGATGCAGTCCAGTATGTGTTTTTATGTAATACAATTTGTTATATTTCCGGGTTAGACACCCAGCCCAGTTGGATGGGCTGGGTGCAAATCATAACAGAGGTCTCAGGTTCGAGACTCATAATGCGCGCCGGTTCAATCCTGTTTAAACTTTTTAATTTAAATAAATTCCTGAAATAGCTTAAAGTGTGTATAAATAGAATTAAAATCAACATTTTAAACGGGTTAGACACACAGTCCAGTGGTGGACTGTGTGCACAATTATCATGCACATTTCGAGTTCGAGTGTTGTCCAAACTGGTTTTACTTTTTAAGTCAAAAACGCCATCACAGGCAGTTGTTAAATATCATACAATTTCAAATATAAACGGGTTAGACACCCAGCCCAGTTGGATGAGCTGGGTGCAATATAACGTCAAGGTCTCGAGTTCGAGGCCGACTCCTCCCAATCGGTTCGACCAATTAAAAATCTTTTTAAAATTAATGATTTATGAAAGAACCTAATAACTGTATAAGAAAAAATAAAAACAGAATCCTAACGGGTTAGACACGTAGCTCAGTTGGAAGAGCTGCGTGCACGCAACTGAGAGGTCGCCTCACCACACGCATGCCAGCCTCATAATCGAACCGGCCAGCAGTCTGACAAGCCTGTCAGGCCCAAAAAAATTTTTATTACTATTTATTATTTTTATTATGTACTTCACTTATTTTTACCCTCAATAATAACAAGATTAAAAATACAATAATTGTCACAAAAATAATCTAAAAGTCAAACAAAAAGTATTAAAACGAAATATTAAATCGTTTGTATTTATCGATTTATCGTATTAATATTTTAGGTTAGTCTTCTACGTCGGTTAAATCTTCAATTCGTGCGCACTCTTCATCAATCAAGAAAACGCACCCACTGTGAGTGAATTCTCACAAACTTCTCCTTTTTATTCATGTTTTGGGGTGTATCATGTGTCATTTATACATTTCGTTTATTCAAACCCTTGTGCTATTACCATTATATGAACTATCGTGTGATGTAAATGTTGTTTGTTGTATTGCGAGTTTACATTTTTGTCATGTTGCATGCAAATCATTCATTAGGCCCATCAGTTCCTCGTTGGAGACGAGTTGAGCATCAGGTGCCTCATTAGATCGGCTCCGTTTGATTGAGCCTTGATCTCATTGTTCATCATTTGGTATGTGTGTGTGTGCATTAATTGATATTATGTGTTTTGTGGTTTAATTTACATATACGTATACTCATATTTGGTTATGCACATTTTTATTCAAATAACTAATATAACTAATTCTTTCAAACATTTAAATAAGATTCACTCGCCAACTTTTGTTGACCCAAAACCCTATTTTTACACATGATACAGGTGGACAGGTTGAAGCAAGGAACACATAGGAAATTGCCTTAGTAGAAAAATAAAGAAATCATGAAAAATGTATTTGAACATGTTGTGCTTGTATGTTTATTGTAATTTCTTCTTTAAAAAGAAATAATAAATATGAAACTTTATAGTAAATGTCATAAGCTTTGATAAAACCCAATCATGCCTCGACTACCATTTCCGTTGCGGGTCAGGGTGTGACAACAGGGGTTTATTTAGTATAGAAAATTACATTTATTCAACCCGTACAATATGGTTCTTATAGATATAACTTTTTATTATTAAATATATAAAATTACATTTATTTAACATGTGCAATAAAGGAGGTTTTATAAAAATATATTGTTTTATTATTTAGTATATAAAATTCATTTATTTAATCCGTGTAATACAAGGGGTTATAACCTAGTAATAACATACTTTTATTAACATTAATATATAATCATCTCAACTGTTTTTAAATACCAGTATGATACATGAAGTCTAAGGGGCTGTTTGTTTAGTTCTTAACGAGGCTCTTAAAGGTTTAAACATTTTACTGTTTCAACAGTTAATGGTTCAGACTGTTTGTTTCGCGAGCAAATATCTGAATGATTTCAGACATTTGTCTCTTGCCTCTGAATAGTTAAGCATTATACTGAGTCTGAAAGGTTAAGACCTCTTATATGAATTGGTCAAACATTTGGCTTTGAACGCTTAAACATTATACCGGCTCTTAATGATTCAGACCTCTTACTGGTTCAACACTTAATGGTTCAGACCTATTACTCTTTACTGGTTTAGCACTTACTCATTAAAAAGTTGTCAAACAGCCCTTAAAATTTGTTTTCATTATTAAACTTTTATTTGAACTAATATCATATAAATTGTTGATGTGAGGCCTAAGTGACTTTTTTTTGTTGCAACACCAACTTTTTAAGAAAATATAAAAGAAAGAAAACATAATTTATAGATGTCAACCATCGACCACCTTCAACAACCGGCGGTATATCCTGGTTGGTCAGTTTGTTGAGGGCAAAAAAGGTTTCGTTAAACACTCTTGAAAGCATGTTTGGATGTCTTTTTAAAAAAAGTTATAATACTTCCCAACAGATGAAAAAGAATTCCTATCAAAATTACCATTAACTTCCGATGGCTCCAATTTCGTATGAGGTTCAAGGAATTTGGGAGGAAGCCGAATGTGTTGGTTGATTTCACTCGGTCATTGTAGGTCTCGTATATTCCTTCTCAAGTAGTCTGATAAATGAGTCGAAGAAGAAGATACAATCGTCAAACACGTTATAATTAAGAGTGTGCAAAAAAAAACTCCAAATCGAACCCGAACCCGAATAATCGAAAATTCTGAATCAGAAATTACCGAAATTTTTGAAATCCATCCGGATTTCTAATATCTAAAATTCTGAATTCGGATTCGAATAGTATTTTAAAAAAAATCGGATATTTCGTATATTTAAATTATCCTAAATATATTTTTTTAATTGTTAAATAGTAAATAGAATTTCGGATATTTCGAATAACCTGCTTGAAAAAGTTTCGGATATTTCAAATAATAATTCGAGTATCCAAAATGATATTTTTTAAATTATCAAATAATTACAAAAAAAATCTTAATTTGAACGGCTTAAATTATATATATTTCAGATTTTCAAATACCGTTTCACCATCCGTACTCGAAATTTCGAATAATGAAATCATCTATCCAAAATTTTCGAATATTCAAATCTTAAACACCCATTCCCTCTGCCGTTTAACGCCACCTAAGCATCCTCACACTCAGTCACATGTACAATATATCCCTTAACAAACATATGTTTATCCAATCTATACTTTTGTCAACCTTTTGTTCAATAAATCACATACATAAATGACAAAACCAAAAAATTGCACGAGTAAATTAAGGAGTTAACCAAACAACCTTCCATAATTATTATACTAACCTGGATCTCCTCAAAAAGTATATCAAATTTTGTTTTTTTCCCATATATGATGTTATCTCCTCAAGATTCAAAATCAGTCACATCACACACACACACAAAAAAAAAAAAAAACTAGAAAACTGACTACTACAAACACTCCACTCTCATTCAAAGTAACAATCACCACACCAACAACAACAAACAATCCCTTCAATTAACCACCTCTTGTTCCCCACTCCCATCAATCATATACCCAAAATAAGCATCAAACAACAAACTTGCTCATTCTTTATACTAAAAAAGTTGGAATCTTTGTCTATTCTCATGGGGTTTCAAATATTTCAAATACCCATCAAGAAAATCAAAGGTATGAGCTTTGAAATCATATGTTTTGACACCTTTTGTTGTTCTTGCTCTGTTTTAGCCCTTGTAGTGTTCTTAAGTTGTTGTTCTGATTGTGTGTTGTGTGATGAAGATATTGTAGATTCAGCTCCCTTAGGGTTTGAAATTTCTGGGTTTAGTTTTGATTACCATAAAGATGTTGTTGGGAAGCATAAAGTTAAGAACTTGGTGTCCAAAAATGGGATTTTTAAATTTGGGTTTCTTGAGAAAGAAAATGGTGAGTTTGTTGTTGTTGTTAGGTATAATTTAGGCCCAAAAGTTGTTAATTTCCCTGTTTGGAGTGTTGGTGGTGGAGTTAGGGTTTCAGTCAACTCCACATTCAAACTTTCTATGGATGGGAGGTTAATCTTGTTTGAAAACCGTAGCAGTTCACTAATTTGGAGCACGGATACCTCCGGTTTAGGTGTTGAGACAGTTAGCCTGTTAAACAGTGGCAATTTGGTTCTGATGGGAAGTCAAAGTAGAGTGATTTGGCAAAGCTTTGACGGCCAACGAACACGTTGCTCCCCGGTCAAACGCTTAGTTACCCTCGAATTCTTAGAGCGCCTTCTACGAGATCGGTTACTAGTTACTATAAGTTTGTGGTTAATCCCGAAGGGATAGCGTTAATGTGGGAAAATAATGTTACGTATTGGAGAACACATTTGATCTCGTCTGTAACGGTTAAAGAAGTTAGATTTAATGCAAACGGTGTTTTGGAACTATATGATAATATGAAAAAGATTGTATGGTCGGTATCAAGTAAGGATTTTGGTGAAGGGTCGGTGAGTTTGCGGCATTTAAGAATGAATCAAAATGGGAACTTAAGGATTTATTCGTGGGACGATGATGTTCATACTTGGAGAATCGGTTGGCAAGCGGTAGAAGATCAATGCAATGTGTTTAGTTCTTGTGGGTTGTATAGTGTTTGTGGGTATAATTCAACCGGGTCCGTTTGCGGTTGTTTGTATTCCGATTCGTCAGGTTTGGGGAATGGGGTTACATCACCTGATTCCGGTGTTTCGGGGTGCAAGAAAATGGTTGATCTAGAAAACTGTAAAGCCCATACGAGCATGTTGGTTATGAAACAGACAGTTTTGTATGGGCTTTTTCCGCCTCATGATGTTGATATGATGTTAAATGAAGAAGATTGTAAAGATCATTGTTCTAATGACACCTCTTGTTTTGCTTCGACTTCAAAAGCCGATGGCTCGGGGTTATGTACGTTGAAAAAAACCGCATTTATTAGTGGATCTACCTCCCCTTCGATTCCTTCCACTTCTTTCTTAAAAGTTTGTTTAGTCCCACAAGCGGTTGCCGCCAAAGGAGCGAAACCCGATGCCACGACGAAAGCCATAGCTTCCCCATTTCGAGGTAATTATAGAAAGATTGTCAGTGCGGTTGCATTTCTCGTTCTTATGACGGTTTTGGTTATTGTAGTGCTTGAAACGTTTATCGTTTTGTTTGTTTATCATAAAAGGCGAAACATTTCTCTAAAAGGAGCAGCGAAAGGGGCTAAAACGAATCTTGAAAACAGTGCGTTAATTCGGTTATCTTATAAAGAAGTACATGAACTCACATTGGGATTTTCGAACCAACTCGGTTTTTTCGTGTTTAAAGGTTTACTCTTTGAAGAAACGGTTGTTGCTGCAAAGGTACTTGATGTCACGGTTTTATCAGAAAAAGAGTTTATAAAGGCTGTCTCGATCTTGGGTGGGACTCACCATCGAAATTTAGTGTCTTTAAAAGGATAACCTATTATGAACCAAAACATAAGATTCTAATCTATGAGTGTATCCCAAACGGGTCGGTTGATAAATGGTTGTTAGATGATAAAAATGAAAAAAGTTGGCAAACAACAGTCGATATTGCGGTTGGAGTTACACGCGCACTTGCGTATCTACACACCGAGTGTCAACTATGCATACCTCACGGGAACTTGAAGCTCGAAAATGTACTAATCGATGAAAATTTGGTCCCGAAAGTGACAGATTTCGGTATTAAGAGTTTTTTACAAAGTGAAACCTCGTGTTCTTCATCGAACGAGTCTCCATCTGAGAAAGATATTTACATGCTCGGGAAGTTATTGATCGAAATTGTGGTGTTAAGTCGGGAAACGGTTGGAGATGGTTTGGATCAAGTGATGGAGAAAGTGATGCAAGAACAGAAGTATTTAGATACGAAGATATAAGAGGGGTTGAAAGAGTGGTGAGAATATCATTGTGGTGTATGCAAAACCAGCCGTTTTTACGACCTTCGGTTGATGAAGTGATGAAGGTTCTAGAAGGTGCACTTTCGTTGATCGACCTCCGTCTAGCTTTGTGTATAACGGCGATGATAGAGAGATACAAGTCGCAGGTGTCTTTCGGGAAGTAGAATCGGGATCCTGAAGGGTAGTTTTGTAAGTTCATATGACCTTTGTAGTCTAACTGTAGATGATAGTTTACTAGCTTTTAACTCTTTTTTTTTCATAGATGAGTATGAAGCTTGGCTGATTTGTATCTTTTTTTGAAATCTCAATCAAATTTTTTTTTTACTTTCATATTCATGTTTTTCAGTGTTTGAGTTTGCGCATGCGCACGCACACCTTTAATCGTGTTCACTGAGTGTTGAATAAACGGACTTGGTCAAACACTCCAAGACAATGCCAAATTAGGGTGTTCAAAAAGCTCGCGGCTCACTCGAAACTCGCTTGAAAAAAAGCTCGAAAAATAGCGTGTTTTGATTTCGAGCCGGCTTGTTTTGTAATCGAGCTGAGCTCGAGCCAGGGGTGCTCAGTCGTGGCTCGGCTCTATTGCTTGACTCGTGGCTCGATTTGATGCCTTGTATGTATGTGTGTGTAAATAGATATTTATTTCTAGAAATTTGTGTTAATTTTTATTTTTGTTATCAATAATTTGTAAAAAAAACTAATAAAAAAAATTAACGAACCGGCTCGAAGTTTTTACGAGCCGAGCTCGCACTCGATTTCTCAGCTTAAAAAAACGAGCCGAGCTCGCTTGTTTAAGTTCGAGCTCAAGCTCGAGCCCAACCTGGCCCGGCTCGATTACAATCCTAATGCCAAACACCCTCTTAATTTCATACAAGTAAGCAAGAACAATTTAGTTTACACATACAAACAAACACACATCCCAACCATAAACACTACATTACACAAACAAACACCATAACAACATTTGAAAAGTACAACCGATCATCGACTTAATGATTTGGGCCGAGAAGCGAGAGAAGAAAGGTCCGATAATGGCCAGACGTTTCAGAGTGAACTGCATCATTCAAACTCTTCTTATACTTTTTATGGTACTCGGCCTTTATATATTGCATATCAATCTCAGTTCTTGTCACAATCACCCTTATAAGTGTTGTGTCATCGGTCCCCAAGCCCGCCATTGACTTATGTAACACCTATAAGCATGTTCAAACACCATGAATACGAGACTCATCATAGTGTAATGTTAAGCCGAATTAACTTAATAAAGATTTCACCTTTGCAAAATACTTTGCGGGATTTTCAGCACATTGTAAGATCGTCAAAAGTGCGCTTTTAAATAACCCCGAAGTTTCCTTCTTTACAGCCTGCAAAATGTGAAAAATGTTCATAAACGCGTGCAAGTTATTGGTTAGCAAAATTGTGTAAGTCATGTTTCCTGTGACAACCTTTTTGAGTGATCCACCATACATGTCATGGTAACATGTGTTTATAGCAACCAAATGTGCTCTACTTCTTTCACTAAAGATTTGCACAAAAACCTTCTCGTCGGTTCCTAATTTCTTTTCACCGGCTTTGTACAACTCTTTTGCATCTTTTGCCGCCATTTCCCTATCGACTTCCATGCCTTCATAACGTGGTTTGTTCACACAAGCAAGCAAAATCTGCACCAGAAACCATTTTTTGATCAAATGATGTCTTCCTACCATCAAAAGGATAAAAAAAATTGACACAGTATTAAAAAATGTGTAAAAACACGGTTCAGATCGATAACCTAAGATTAGTGTTAGATGTAGTTCATAGACGGAAGTTCCGAGATTAGGAACTCAACTAGGTAGAAATTTTGGCAGCATAACGTTTCCGACACAGATAAGATTCATACCGAAAGAGTTTACATCGTTAAGGACCGGGAACAGATCAAGTGTGATCTCTCCTCTCACTCGACTACTTTTGACTTAGACGAATGAACAGGCTATATATAAGCACTCCCATTCGTTTGAATCCTTCAAACAAATGGGACACAATCGATTGACTATTTTAATCGATTGTCACATTCGTTTGATATTTTCAAGCGAATGGACCATGTTCATTCGTTTACAAACACTCACACATACATATTCAGTATAGACTCAATCCAACCTATTGGACACACATTATGCACTAACAAAATGAAACTTGGTAAAACAAAAAACTGGTAAAGATTCGACCTTTTCGTGATCCCCAGAAGCTTGACGCTTGATGTCATGTTCAAGATGAGTTCCAAAAGTCGAGTGGTATATTTGCTTAAGCGTTTGTAACTGAGAAGATGTTCGCGAGCATATGATTTCGGTTACCGCTTCAAGATTGAGAAAATCACTGGTCAATCCTTGTTTCAAAATAACGGCATCCCGTCCCGCTGGATCATGCATCCAAAGCAAAACTGCAGTCTGTGACATCATTTCCAATAGCCAAAGTCAAACATATCACTTTCAAGATTCAAATTTCACTCTCAAGGTTTCATCTTTTCTGGTCAATCTTTTTTCACAATAATCACATTTCTAATACATCAATATATAAAACAAACCCATCTCAAAAGTCACACTTATTCTCATCAATTTTGAAACGTCAATTTGGAAAGTTTGACTCATAAAAGTCAAAACTGTGCTTTGTAAGTCTGTAACTGTAACTATACCTCTAACTTGCCACTAAGTTCAGAAGACAAACGTTTAAGAATGTCCTCAGAATACATTGTCTCGTATTCTTGTCGGATACACGCCCTTTGCATTGCATCTCGATGCGCAAGAATACCGATCACTGCTGCAGTATCACACCCAAAACCTGATCAAATCCAAAAAAAAAAATTAAATAAATAAATAAAAATTGATGCTCATATCACATGGATCAAGAATTCAATATCTGATCAAAATTCAAAACCATCACTTTCTATAAGTTGACAATTTTTTATTCCAATCTAATGTAAAGAAACATGTTGACCAACTGAAAGTCAAAGTGTTTACCTTTGAAGGCTTTGTGTAATTGAATCGCATCGTCTCTGGGAGAAACTGGTACCGGAGGAACAGTTAGAGTGGCCATGATCGATTGATCTTGATTCAGATTAAAACAGAGAGATAGAAATGGAGATCTTGATCTTGATTGATCTTGAAAAGGGTCAAAATCAAATATAGTAACTGCCTGTCAATAACGCCAGATGTAACTAATTTGAGTCATATCGACAAGATTATTTAAATATGGGTCTTGGCAGTTATTATATGTGCAACTAATGAATTAACTAAAAAGTAAAATAAATAAAAAAATAAATAAATGTGTCGTGTATGTGATTGGCGGAGGGTAGTTGAACTCGCGCCCCCTCGAGCGCCCACGTCAATGTGTTTGGCTTGTTAACAGGTGAGATGGCACTGGGCGCCACCCTACGACACGTAGTCTAATTAGTGAATTCACTAGTGAGGATACTATGGTTCAAGAATTTAGACATCTGGTTGTAGTGTATTTGACGATAAATACACAGAATATGTGAACCATCCATGTATGGTGTATTTATAGTTCGCTGGTGAATGCACCAAACTATATTTTAGAGTGTACATAAATACACTAACTAAAAATATAGGAATTTGTTACCAGTAAATACACCAAGGTAGTGAATACACTAACTAAGAATCTCACAATCAATTAATACATACAGGGCGGATGTAACTCATAATTAGGGGTAGCCTCCGCTGCCCCTTGCCGCTCCGGCGATAGTGTAAATTTTGGAAAAATTTGACGTTTTTTCGATTTCGTTACCCCTTTCTTTTAAAACGTTACCCATATGAAAGTTTTCTAGATCCGCCACTGAATACATAGTGTTCGTTCTCTTAATGAATGGGTGTTTTCTTAATGAAATGGGTTCTGAGTAGAATTAGAATGCAGATTCAATTCCTGATGTTGTCCGTCTTAACAAAGGAAGGAATTAGAATTGAATCAAAATCATTGGTTCACCTCTTTTTTTCCTGATACACAGTAGTTATATCATTTTACATATATTACATTCTAATTTCATTAATAATCATACCAAACAAACTAAGATGGGATTTCAAATGAATTCTTTATAATTACATTACATTTTACGACTGCACATTTTTTTAATATTTTTTTAAGGATTTAGTAATGGTACATGGAAGAATAGAATAAAATACATAATTCACTTTTGAATACACTAACTACATGGCATATTCACGGTGAACACATTAAACTATTTTCACGAGTTTCACCGTATTTTTTTTTTTTTTTGAAACCGTTTAAATCGATTATCGGTTTGGCTTCACGGTCAGTCTTTTTAGTTATCTTTTGATCAGTCGGTTTCAATATTTGCAAACCATAGTAGCAAACGATTTGGTTTATGGTTTATAACAAAATCCAATCGTAATAAACCGGGCTGGACCATAAGATTTTATTTTTAAATATTTCTTATATTACATATACATAGAGATAAATAAATTTAAATCTAAATTTAATCTATAAGTAAGTAAAATAATAATGTTAAGTAAAAAGGGGCAGATGTAACATCCTAACACATTTTAACCAAAAGAGACGCAGCGGAAAAATACGACTCAAAATTTCTTTCTTTATAGCTGTTCTATCATACTTGAAAAGCTGTTTTGTAACGACTCCTTAAATTAATACATCGTTCTTCCTTAGTTAATAAGACTCTTTGAATATATGAATACAAGCCACATGACTCCTTCTTCGTACTATCCATAATATTAGACTCGATCCACGTCCACTTGTCCACTAGGATGATCATAATGACCCAAATAACCTGCAGCCACCATATATATACCTAACACATTAGAAAATGGTGAAGTGATACATAAAACATTAAATATATAAATAAACAGTAACCACGTGGCAATCTAAATCAGTTTACTACTCCATTAATATTATCTTCTGAATTCGTTCTTTTACACTGGACCTCCATTCACTGAAAGCCCAACTCTTACACACCTGCACTTTTATTTTATTCTTATAGACGACCCAGTTAGTGCCGTCATCATTCATATATATTAACACCATGCTTATCTTTATACAAATGTCACTTATTTGGAAACACTAGATTTATTAACATGCATACAGCTTATCTGGCCCGACTACTCTTTACAAGATTATCCCATATGATGTATGCGGAAGTACAAACAATCTTAATTACAACATCTAAATTGATCCTGCATTCCAGAACTTCAATAATGCACTTAAAATCTCATATATTATCAAATGCATTAGTTGTACGAACTTCATAACATAACGCATAAAACGTGAACATCTAAACAACAAAATAAAATTTTAACAACGCCCGCCGTAAGCTACGGCTGGGTGGTCGTAGCTTACGGCCTAACAAGTATCAAGAAGGCAGCAAGTGCCTACCGTAGCCTACGACTGGAAACCGTAGGTTACGGTACAAAGCTGCTGAATTTCCATTTCACTACCTACCGTAGCCTACGGCTGGCAACCGTAGGTTACGGTACCAAGCTGCTGAATTTCCATTTTTACCCTTTTCGTTCAAAAACTACGTAACTTCTTCGATATTCATTTGTTCACTTGGGACCCGTTTCTAGTTGACCGTAGAACATTTGTCTACGTGATTTACCCAACCCTTGACTGGGTTCTGGACTTTTACGGATTACACCGCCGTTACACGGTTCAAGCGCATTAATTCGACTGGTTTCACCAAGTTGTTTTCAACATAGTTCGCTACTTTCGATCGCTTCAAAGGATACTTACCTTAATACTCGCATTTACTACTTAATCTTACATGATTCCCACAATCCTAATATCAAAACTCTCTATACTTACTAAGAAGTGAATCGAAAGTCACTTACCTTAGCGTCCGTATATTAGCATCCGTTACCTTGCTTCCTTTTGACCCGTTAGCCTTCCATGCTTCCATCCACTTTGACATGGTTCCTACACTTTCATGTCATAGCATTCACATTCTTGTTAGTATACATGATTGTACACATTAACGATCATATCAAATGCATATTTCACCTTTGACTTTCATTAGTCCATTCTAACAAGCATAAGACATATATCCGAATTCACATCCTTTCAACTCATATAATTTATCATGTTATCCCATATGACACATATTGATGTACGTGAACCATATGACTTTCTATATTCATATAATTGTGACAAGAAATCTAGCATGCTTCTTATGCGCAGTTGACTTTCAGAAGTCAATGGTTTAACATATGAACTTTCGATTTAATCTCATATATTTGTGTCATCTCATTAGGCTATACAAATAACACTATATACATTTCATACTCATGATGTAACATGCTTACAACCACATGATCACCTAACTATATACACATACTTTCATATGCAATTACTTTCATCATCTCACGTTTGACAACCCTATACAAGGTTAGTTTATCTAACATGATCACAACACCATCCTTTATTAATAAGGTCATATGATATATATTTAGTACGCATTCACCTCTTAATCGTAAATCAAGTAACTAATAGAACACATGGGGAGCATCATCCATTCAAGCACAATGTACAAGCTTCTAACGCATAATCTCGACCAAAACATACATTCACCCGAATTTTTGTGCGAGTTCCATCTAAAGCACATTTTCAAGTTAGTTTACTACTAATTAAATCATCATTATTTCATTCATATATTCATCAAGCCATTTCATACAATCTCATATCCTAGCTTCGCTTAGACATTTCATCATACACTTGGTGTGCATACTACTTTAAAAGCACAATGTACAAGTAGTTTATGCCAAAACTTCCTAGTTCATATGTAACTTATCAAGTTTCTTACTTACAACATACACCATTCTTAACATAACATTAAACATATTAAGTACCACATCTCTTTTAATTCATCTACAAAAATCCATCATACACACCATAGTACATCAACATTGGACAAGATTTGGACATGGTGTAACACCCATGTCATCTTCATCATCCAACTAGTGGGTTTTCATTTTTAACATCAAAAAGCATACATATCACATCTTCCCTACGATGATGCTAACACATATTAATACTCAATTTCATATAAGATCAAGGTTGATTGTACATCCAATTCTATTAAAGTCACCAAATCGAATTCTATAACTTACCATATACTTCTTGAAGCTAGATGATGCTCATGCTTATGCATTTTGATCACCAAGCCAACCTTCTTCAATTTGGTGAATTCTTCACTTGTTCTTGAGGGGTTTTCACCTATTCTCCTTCTCTTCCTCTGCTCATTCACGACACACCTACTAACATATTCCAATTTCTTCTTTTAATAAAACTTCATTCCATTTTGTCAAATTTAGTCCCTCAACTTTGTCATTCTTTCCTATTTAACCATAACTTCATTCCCACTATTAAATCCAAGATTTAGTTATGTTGTTTATAACTAGCTAACCCACTCCATGCCACAAATCTAGGGAACTTAATCATAAATTATTCATATCGGAAGCTAGTTTGATTTATTTCATGCTATAGCTTATGGAACATATGGCGAATATACATATTCTAATTTTGGGGCGTTACAAATCTACCCCCCTTAAAAGAGGTTTCGTCCCCGAAACCTTTCTCATTCCTGCTAGACTAATTCTACTTTTACCTTTTATCTATTCATGATGCTTACTACAGCATGAGTACATTCGTGATCTTGGTAATAGTTTTATTCATGCATAAACGTATTTGTACGCATTGTTACTATGCTCTTGAATCAAGCAAAATTTTCTTTTGTAATCACCTAAAATTGGAATCTCACCCAGAGCTCTTATTAGTGTCTTCTTCTCTTTATAATGCTAGTTCCTAGTACATATCATTACTAGCGGTTCATTCGTTGAATTTATTTCAAGTGTATATTTTCAACATTCTATTCCCATAAATTATGGGTTCACTTAATTCTTATCACAAACATTCTCGAAGTGCCGAGCGAAACATTTTTTCATCTATGCATGTAACTTTCTATTTATTTATGGTGCCTTTCTAAAGCTTAACAAAGGTCCGAAATGGGTTTGGGAGCCTTGGTATAACAAAATCAACGAAGTAATTCTGGGTATGGCGTCGGCGACGGCCGTAGACTGCGTCGCCGACGGGGTCTAGATTTGAGCGTCGCTGAATTATTTGCGTAGACAGTAGTTTAACGCGTCGGAAGTTAGGAGTGGCGTCGCCGATGCCATGAGGGGCCGTCGTCGACGCCATTTCTGGTCTGCTAACACTGTTTCAGCTCAAACAACTTAAAAAATCAATTTTCTAGCCCCATTCCATCCCGAAATGATTTCTTGAAGTACCGTAATCTCCTGTAACCATCCGTAACTTTCCTACTCAGGTTATTAAAATGGAATACCCATAATTTATTCAGGTTTCCAGCCCAAAATATAACATTGTAGTTTCAAAATACTTACTTGTATTGCGTCTTGGAACGGACACACATTTGCGTGAGCTTTCGGTTTGAGTTCAAGTACTCTACTTATTCGTGCTTCTTAAGGATTAATCGTCATTCTTCAGCTACTATCGTTACTTATACCATGCATACCTTTAAGTAAGCCTTCAACCTACCTCATTCATATCACTACACAATTAGCCTCCTTTACGCATTACTTACCCTACCAGGCGAGTATGTTTCGTGAGCACTACTCTAAACTTTTACTTAAAAAATTTTGGAGTTATTTTCCTACTAACATGATTTCCTTCTTATATTGCCCATTGAAGCAATCATTTAATAAATCAATTCTTACTCATAGTTTCGTGCTAAACATTTTACTAACCTTGATTCCATTGCATAACCAACGGTCTGTGGTCTGCAACAGCCTGATTCTTCATGAGTTTATGCGATACTCGGATTAATCGCATCCATTCATTTGTTGAGCTTTCGCCTATGCGCATCCTTTCAACAATGTCTTGTTCAGATGAACATGGCCAACAAGCCTAGCATCAAAGTTAGCGTTTTCTGACGGCACTTACTATTAATACAATCCCTTCAAATATTCAATCTTCTCGGTGCTTATGCACCTACCATTCCTTCATAAATTCTTACATGTATGCTACAACATATCACACATACCATTTCTGCATACGATTCTTTCATTTTATTATTTATTTCGCTAATTTTCAGCAGTTTGACTTTTCACGGTCAAACTGGCACTTCTACTCATCGTACATGTATCGAAGTATACGTTTGTACTTCTTTCTAAATCAATCATACTTTCAGAACATGGTTTTATCATTTCATGAGAAAGTCTTCTTTCTTTGTATTTACTTATGTCGTTCATCCGGGTCCTAGCCCGTCGTTAAATTTTAGCTCTTGTGCGTTATTTGTTAATATGCGAAACATGTAGTTTATCCAATATTTCTTCCCTTCAATAAACTTTTCTCAATACTACAATAATTTCCCAAAGGGTTATACTTACTTCATGCATTCAACCCTTCATGCTATTTTACAATTATTTGCCTTATAATTAATCATCCTAACTTTGTTGACCTTTTAGGAAGTTATGTTATAATTACATTCTTATTTATGTTTTATTAATCACCCATAATCTCTCCCACATGCATTTTGTTCTTACTTACTTACTTAAGAATTTCAGTCTTCTCATTCTTACATATTACTCTTGGGCGTTAGAGCCGTATTTGCCTACGGATATTAATCTTTCGCTCATGTTTTATGCTATAATTACATTCTTATTTATGTTTTATTAATCACCCATAATCTCTCCCACATGCATTTTGTTCTTACTTACTTACTTAAGAATTTCAGTCTTCTCATTCTTACATATTACTCTTGGGCGTTAGAGCCGTATTTGCCTACGGATATTTCTTTCGCTCATGTTTTGCTTTCTTTTATGTTTGAATTCGTTTATGGATTCAAACCTTCCATTCATACCTTTCATTCTTTTATGTTTGAATCCATCAGTGCATTCCACTTGGGTTAATCTATTACCCAAAAATTTGACACATCCTTCTCTAGTCTAGCCATAAGCTCCTACCGAAAACATAACCTTTTATACATACCTGGCGCAAGTCCAAAACCATTGACTCATTATCCACACCTTGCAAGGGTCATTTCCTTCCAATTTGTGGCATTCATTACGCTTACCTATAAGCATAAAACTTGACAACCAAAACATTTAATACTGGGTTCAAATGGCGAGCACCATTTGACCCGCATGACTCGTTTATCCCTTTTTAACCATTCTTGTATACAAACATATTTGCATATATATATATATATATATATATATATATATATATATATATATATATATAGTTTTAAAACATAACTTAAATTTTATCTGCTTTAAGGAATTTTACTTGTTTGTTTCGAGCTTACAGTTCCAAACATTTCCATTATTATCATACATCCTTACTGGTTTGATCCGAACTTACTTACGTATTCGAACATTTTCATTCTCATTATACATTCTTACTTGTTTGATCCGTACTTACTTACGGATTCATACATTCTCATTCTCGTTATACATTCTTACTTGTTTGATCCGTACTTACTTACGGATTCATACATTTTCATTCTCATTATACATTCTTACTTGTTTGATCCGTACTTCCTTACGGATTCGAACATTTTCATTTTCATAGATTGCTTTCTATTTCTTGAGAGTCTAACAACTCTTTTCACCCACACGTCAAACTTATTCCCAACTCCATCAGACATTCATGCGTTGATTATCATGCTTTCACGAAGGTCATATGCTTCTTGCGTACTGGCCAGGTGCGCAATCCACATGCTAGTTTCGTGCCTTCATGATAGTCATCACCTTATGTCCGAAGAAATGAGTTTCAGTTCGTGCAACATCTTTAAAACCTTTCCAAGACAATATCATTGTCTTTTGTTTAATATTTACCCTCCCCAAGGAGATTCTTCATTTTTCCCTTAAAACCGATACCCATATATATACATTAATATTGTGTACCTAGGGTCCATCTGTCTAATTACATGCTTTGGTATTCATCCTAGACCGCATTCTCGGATCATTCTCATCAATCCTTTAAGCTTATCTTGCATATACAATTCAGTTAGTTTCTTTATATAAATACATACACGGCCACTTACATCCATTTACACATTTGGATCTTGATCGAGCCTTGGATTGTAAGGTTTATATCACAAGAGCACGCAAGTTTGAGTTCAAATACACACCCATGTGTACCTGATTTCGCTCAAACCAGGGCTCTGATACCAACTTGTAACATCCTAACACATTTTAACCAAAAGAGACGCAACGGAAAAATATGACTCAAAATTTCTTTCTTTATAACTGTTCTATCATACTTGAAAAGTTGTTTTGTAACGACACCTTAAATTAATACATCGTTCTTCCTTAGTTAATAAGACTCTTTGAATATATGAATACAAACCACATGACTCCTTCTTCGTACTATCCATAATCTTACACTCGATCCCCGTCCACTTGTCCATTAGGATGATCATAATGACCCGAATAACCTGCAACCACCATATATATAACTAACACATTAGAAAATGGTGACGTGATACATAAAACATTAAATATATAAATAATCAGTAACCACGTGGTAATCTAAGTCTGTTTACTACTCCATTAATATTTTCTTCTGAATTCGTTCTTTTACACTGGACCTCCATTCAATGAAAGCCCAACTCTTACATACCTGCACTTTTATTTTTTTCTTATAGACGACCCAGTTAGTGTCGTCATCATTCATATATATATTAACACCATGCGTATCTTTATACAAATGTCACTTATTTGGAAACACTAGATTTATTAACATGCATACAGCTTATCTGGCCCGACTACTCTTTACAAGATCATCCCACATGATGTATGCGGAAGTACAAACAATCTTAATTACATCTAAATTGATCCTGCATTCCAGAACTTCAATAATGCACTTAAAATCTCATATATTATCGAATGCATTAGTTGTGCGAACTTCATAACGTAATGCATAAAACGTGAACATCTAAACAACAAAATAAAATTTTAACAACAACGCCCGCCGTAAGCTACGGCTGGGTGGCCATAGCTTACGGCCTAACAAGTATCAAAAAGGAAGCAAGTGCCTACCGTAGCCTACGGCTGGCAACCGTAGGTTACGGTACCAAGCTGCTGAATTTCCATTTTTTATCCTTTTTGTTCAAAAACTACGTAACTTCTTAGATATTCATTTGTTCACTTGGGACCCGTTTCTAGTTGACCGTAGAACATTTGTCTACGTGATTTACCCAAAACCCTTGACCGGGTTCTGGACTTTTACGGATTACACCGCCGTTACACAGTTCAAGCGCATTAATTCGACCCGTTTGGTTTCACCAAGTTGTTTTCAACATAGTTCGCTACTTTCAATCGCTTCAAAGAATACTTACCTTAATACTCGCATTTACTACTTAATCTTACATGATTCCCACAATCCTAATATCAAAACTCTCTATACTTACTAAGAAGTGAATCGAAAGTCACTTACCTTAGCGTCCGTATATTAGCATCCGTTACCTTGCTTCCTTTTGACCCGTTAGCCTTCCATGCTTCCATCCACTTTGACATGGTTCCTACACTTTCATGTCATAGCATTCACATTCTTGTTAGTATACATGATTGTACACATTAACGATCATATCAAATGCATATTTCACCTTTGACTTTCATTATTCATTTTAACAAGCATAAGACATATATCCGAATTCACATCCTTTCAACTCATATAATTTATCATGTTATCCCATATGACACATATTGATGTACACGAACCATATGACTTTCTATATTCTTATACTTGTGACAAGAAATCTAGCATGCTTCTTATGCGCAGTTGACTTTCAGAATTCAATGGTTTAACATATGAACTTTCGATTTAATCTCATATATTTGTGTCATCTCATTAGGCTATACAAATAACACTATATACATTTCATACTCATGATGTAACATGCTTACAACCACATGATCACCTAACTATATACACATACTTTCATATGCAATTACTTTCATCATCTCACGTTTGACAACCCTATACAAGGTTAGTTTATCTAACATGATCACAACACCATCCTTTATTAATAAGGTCATATGATATATATTTAGTACGCATTCACCTCTTAATCGTAAATCAAGCAACTAATAGAACACATGGGGAGCATCATCCAATCAAGCACAATGTACAAGCTTCTAAAGCATAATCTCGACCAAAACATACATTCACCCGAATTTTTGTGCGAGTTCCATCTAAAGCACATTTTCAAGTTAGTTTACTACTAATTACATCATCATTATTTCATTCATATATTCATCAAGCCATTTCATACAATCTCATATTCTAGCTTCACTTAGACATTTCATCATACACTTGGTGTGCATACTACTTTAAAAGCACAATGTACAAGTCATATATGCCAAAACTTCCTAGTTCATATGTAACTTATCAAGTTTCTTACTTACAACATGCACCATTCTTATCATAACATTAAACATATCAAGTACCACATCTTTTTCAATTCATCTACAAAAATCCATCATACACACCATAGTACATCAACATTGGACAAGATTTGGACATGGTGTAACACCCATGTCATCTTCATCATCCAACTAGTGGGTTTTCATTTTTAACATCAAATTAATCAAAAGCATACATATCACATCTTCCCTACGATGATGCTAACACATATTAATACTCAATTTCATATAAGATCATGGTTGATTGTACATCCAATTCTATTAAAGTCACCAAATCAAATTCTATAACTTACCATATACTTCTTGAAGCTAGATGATGCTCATGCTTACACATGCATTTTGATCACCAAGCCAACCTTCTTCAATTTGGTGAATTCTTCACTTGTTCTTGAGGGGTTTTCACCTATTCTCCTTCTCTTTCTCTGCTCATTCACGACACACCTACTAACATATTCCAATTTCTTCTTTCAATAAAACTTCATTCCATTTTGTCAAATTTAGTCCCTCAACTTTGTCATTCTTTCCTATTTAACCATAACTTCATTCCCACTATTAAATCCAAGATTTAGTTATGTTGTTTATAACTAGCTAACCACTCCATGCCACAAATCTAGGGAACTTAATCAAAATTATTCGTATCGGAAGCTAGTTTGATTTATTTCATGCTATAGCTTATGAAACATATGACGAATATAAATATTCTAATTTTGGGGCGTTACAGCAGATGTGAACTTTCAATTTCGACATCTAATATCTAATACAGTACATGTCAGCCCATATTTTAACATTCAAAAGTCCATATAGATAAGTGTTATGATACTCTCTAATTTGGACAGTTTGTTTTTTCTTTTTATTATTTTGTTTTGTTTTTTCATTTTTAGCAAATAAGGCTTAAACCATGAAACCGAACCGAAACTAAATCGTTAATAATTGTTTGGTTTGGTTCGGTTTAAGAATTCAACGGTTCGGTTTCGGTTTTCAATTACCAAAAACCATGACTAATGGTTTGGTTTACAGTTTGACCCGAAAACCGATTAAATCAAATCATAAACACCCCTAATTATTCACATGCTAAATATTTTATTTATTTACGATAATGTCACCCGTGAATTTTCTGTCTTTTCATATTTCACTTATTTACAAAATCACGCCACGATGTACAAAATTTATAATTGGATAGATTATTTAAAAGTGGTTCTTGTTTAAACTTTCATCAAAGAGTTCATTTTATTTAATATAAAAGGTTATTATAGTCATTTTATTTCCCTTACACGTATCTCTTAATAATTTATTTTGTCTTCTAGTCTGGTTTATACTATTAAAGTCGTTTACGGATCTGAAACCCACACGTTTTTTTAACAGCTTAAATTACATTAAATCCGTCTATGACGAGGCTTGAAGACATAATAAGTAAACAAGAACAATTTAGTGTGCAAGTTTTCAAACAAACACACATCTCAACCTTATAAATCACATTACACAAACAAAACACGAGAACAATTCAAGAAATATACGAATGATCATCGACTTAATGATTTGGGCCGAGAAGCGAGAGAAGAAAGGTCCGATAATGACCAGACGTTTCAGAGTGAACCGCATCATTCAAACTCTTTTTGTACTTTTTACGATACTCGGCCTTTATATATTGCATATCAATCTCAGCTCTTGTCACAATCACCCTTATAAGTCTTGTGTCATAGGTCCCTAAGCCTTTCATTGCCTTATATAACATCTACAAATATTTTCTAACTCCGTATGAGTATAAAACTATCATGTTGTAACATTAAATATAATTAACCGAATAAACATTTCACCTTTGCAAAATACTTTGCGGGATTTTCAGCACATTGTAAGATTGTCAAAAGTGCGGTTTCAAATAACCCTGACGTTTCCTTCTTTATGGCCTGTAAGACGGTCAAAAAACGCGTGTAAGTCATTGGTTAGCAAAATCTTAGAAATGCTCTCATGTTTCTTGTGAGAACCTTTTTGAGTGATCCACCATACATGTCATGGTAACATGTGTTAATAGCAACCAAATGTGCTCTACTTCTTTCGCTAAAAATTTGCACGAAAACCTTCTCGTCTGTTCCTAATCTCTTTTCGCCGGCTTTGTACAATGCTTTTGCATCTTTTTCCGCCATTTCCCTATCGACTTCCACTCCTTCGTATCGTTGTTTGCTTATAAAAGCGAGCAAAATCTACACAAGAAACCAACTTTTAGTCAAAATGATGTCTCCCCACCATGACATTATGTGCAAAAATGAAGATATGGTAAAGATTTGACCTTTTGGTTATCCCCAAAGATTTGTAGCTTGATGTCATTTTCAAGATGAGTTCCGAAAGTCGAATGGTATATTTGTGTGACCGCTTGTAACTGCGAAGAAGTTCGAGAGCATATGACTTCGGTTACACCTTCAAGATCGATGAAGTTTCTAGTCAATCCCCTTTTCAATATATGGGCATCCCTTGCTGGTGGATCGTGCATCCAAAGCGAAACTGCAATCTTTAACATGACTTTCAAAGTCAAACATTACACTTTCCAAATTCAAAATTCACTTTCATTGCTTCATGTTTTATGTTCAATCTTTTTCCTCAAGTAACTATCTTTACATAAAATCAGTTTAGAATAAAACCCATATTTGGAACTACATTTTTTCCTCAACAATTTTAAAATTCTAAACTAGTATGTTTGACTCATAAAAGTCAAACACAACACTTTCCAAATTCAAAACTTACTTTCACTGTTTCATATTTTCTGCTCAATCTTTTTTTCTACAGTAAATATCTTTCTAGTAGATCAGTTTAGAATAAAACCCATATTTGAATCTACATTTATCCTCAACAATTTAAAAAGTTAAACTAGTATGTTTGACTCATAAAGGTCAAACACAACACTTTCTAAATTCAGAGTTCACTTTCATTGTTTTATGTTTTGGGGTCAATCTGTTTTTTAGAGTAATAATTTTTATAAAATATCATTTTCCAATAAAACCCATATTTGAAGCCACTTCTATTTTCATCAATTTTGAAAGTCAAACTTAGTATGTTTGACTCAAAAAAGTCAAAATCGTCCTCTGTTTTGTACCTGCAGGTGACCACTAAGTTCAGAAGCCAAACGTTTAAGGATGTCTTGAGCATACATTTTCTGGTACTCTTGTCGAATATATGCGCGCTGCGTGGCGTCTCTATGCGCAAGAATACCGATCACTGTTGCGGTATCACACCCGAGTCCTGATCAAATCCAAAAATGGGAAATTGAAGTCTTTATTCTGATAAATTCAATCAAATTCAAATAATTTACCTTTGAAAGCTTTATACAACTGAATTGCATCATCCCGGGGCGAAACCGGCACCGGAGAAATGGTTATTGTGGCCATTTTGGATTGATTTTGATTAGGAAAAAACAGAGCGTGTGTTCAAAGAGATAGAAACAAAGCATTTAAATAGAAATTAAAGTGGACCGGTTCAAGCGGGTCAAAATGATAAGATAAAAAATAAAATAAAAACATGTGATTGCTGTTTTCTTTGTCTTGGTCAACTATTTGATTATTTCAGAAGAGACTATGTATTAAACTAGTAAATTTTCTCGCATTTTACTGTGGATTCGAAATGTAAAAGTAACTCGAATTTGTATTGTTTAATGAAAATGTATTGTATTTGACCCGACTGGTTTCTGAATAAAAGTTACGTTAAAACATAGAAAAACTAAAAACGTACATGAAAATAACTACGAAAACGTATTATATTTGATCTGATTTATATGACTTACTTGCGAAAGAAATTATGTTGAAAAGTTAACCAATTTTGACTTATACCGACACGTAGGTAAAAATAAGTACGTAAGAAAATTAAGTATTTTTATGTAAAAAAATGGTACGGCGCGTTGCGGCAGCATCGAAACATAAAGTAACTCGAATCTTTACCATTGATGACAATGCATTATATTTGACCCGACTTGTTTTAAAACAAAATTTATGTTAAAATGCAAACAAACTAAAAAGGTACGAAAAAAGCACAAAAACGTATCATAGTTGAGCCTACCCATTTACACAAAAGAAAAGAGCATTGAAACGCAAATTAACCTGAATTTATATCGATACGTATATAAAAATAAACACGTAAAAATTAATTATAAAGTGTTTAAAAATCTGAGGAGTTATAAGTATATCAATACTAAATATTAAATTGTAAAATAAAAAAAAGAAAAAGAAAAAAGACATTACAGAAAAAATCTCAAGTGAAGTTACTGCATTATTCTTATATATTAAATATATTGAAATAGGTAAGAATGTGTATAAAATAAAAGGATGAGTTGAAATATGGAACATATTGAAATTTGTAGCTTTGCCTCTTTGGGTTAGATTAGATTCATATGTTAGTCTATAGTTGTTTAGACTTTTACCATTTTCTTGGAGTATTTTAAGACTGAACGATCATCAACAGGAGCTTGATGACACTAAAAAAGAATAGATTTTTGGATTATTTCATTTTACTGATAAACAAACATATATATTAATACAAGACATCTTAGAAATAGTCTCACTCTCTCCCACTATATATATCTCACTATATACATAATTACCATTAATAGTAACATAATGCCCCATAGCGTCATCTCTCACCGCCCTCAGGGGCGTTATACAGCCTAAAATTAGATTCTTGCGAAGGCCCAAACAAGAAAAGACTCTCACCCACACATATATATGTATATACATACATAACCCCATATCTACATAACCCCCACTACACACTCAAATTATATAACCCCTTGGCTTACACATTTGACACGTGTTATATAACCCCCAACTTACATAACCCCATTAGACATGGCCTTAAAATTCATGAGGCATGAACAGTAAAATGGATTTTATATTTAAATTGTATTTTGTTAATTTTATTAATATAATTATCTTTAACATATTGTTTTAATAACTTTTAAAATGTGATTTTTATAAAATTTTAAGTAAGTTATTGTGACGTGCTTATTTTCATCTACGTCTCGGTATAAATTTTACTCAGGAACTGAATACAAGCATTACCATTAATGTTCTTAAACATGAGTAGATCCCAGAGACTTCTAGAGGTGTACAAAAAACCGGTTTTAGGATCGAAACCGGGAAAAAAATCGAAACCGGTTTTTAACCCGAGCCTTGATCTTCGAAACCGGTTTTAGGATCGAAACCGGTTAAAAACTGGGTTTTTTTGGCACAAACCGGTTATACCAGTTTGGGTTCCCATCGTGAAAAACCGGTTATAAAACCGAACCGTTTTTTTTAAAGACCGGTTTTTTCCCACACAAGAATAACCGGTTTGGTTAAAAACCAGACCGGTTTTCTTTTAAACTGATTTGTACACCTCTAGAGAGTCCCACCTATTTTTTTATTTTATTTTTTGAACGGCAAATTTGGATCACTGACGAACCACTTAAGTATCATCGGGGTATCAACGGAACCATCCGATTATATCCATCTCCACTAGACAATAATGTCTATACACTAATTTAGGACGAAACCTAATAATTGTGGGAATAACCCCCCTTGTGAGAATTGAACATATAACCTAGTGGTCATGAGCCTTATCAACCCCCAAGATGCCACCCGGCTATAAATGGTAAGTAGTAAAAGTGATATACAATATAAAATGTTATTATAGTTTTTTTATACATTTTTATTGAAAACGAAGTTATATAACTAATAGAGTGTCTTTTTTATATCGCAATTTATAGTGAATGCTGGTAACGTATCGTTACTGTACAGACTCGAACTGAATTATCCTGACAATATCTAACGGAAAGTACTTTATTATTATGTTTATTTTAAGTTTTAACATATTTTTTTCCTTTCTTAAAATCACATTTCCTTTATCATTTGGTTTTAATTATTTTTTTATTTTTTATATTGTGTTTCCTTTCTCAGTTAGTTAATTTGATATCTCTTTAATAACTTCCGTTCGTTAATTTTTTTCCTCGACATTATGGTATAAGTTTGTTAAAAACGAAGTTGTATTCAAAATTGCGTATTTATAAATTCCTCATGAAGAGTGTTTTTGAATTTTTAAATAAACTATTACTGATATTCGTTTTTATGGTTTTTGATTGTTGTAAAACACGTGTCGATAGTCTATTAGGCACCATAACTTGATTCTTAAGATTTAATCTTCCGTTACCGTACCGATCCTGTAATAAATCGAACTGAAACTAGTTGAAGTCTCGTCGCAACATGCGAAGGAATTTTAATAGTTAATGTTTAAACATACACGAAGAATGTAAACAATGCTAAATGTTCACAAATGTAAATGAATAACAAGAAGTTTGTACGTGTTCATTTAAAATGGATTTTCTTGCTATATTTGTTTGTTAACTGTTAAGAAAATATGCGTGTTTATATCCTTTCATTTAACAAATAAATGAAGATATATAATATATATACACACACATAAACCAACAAGCATGAACGTACAATGTGTTAATATTCATGAATACAAATTCAAAAAATAAGGAGGTTGTCCGTGTTTGTTCATTTAGCTAATCGAATGTAAAACTATATACAGTTCGTTTGATTAGATAAACTAACTTAAACAACCATTTTACTAAACAGTTAACTAAATGTTCAATTTATTTACAACCCTAAGTCGTAAGGTAATTTAGATAATAGCCCAAAGTGAAAGGAGACGGGGGTTAAGTTTTGGTTGATGGTCGCATCTGAATCAACCTAACAATTTTCTAAAGTGCATTGGCTGCCTCATGACCTTTCAAAGTGGAGGTCATGTGTTCAAGTCTCACCTGGAGCAAAATGGGGTTGAGCCACGGGTTTTACTACAGTGGGCCTTCAGGCGGTTGATTCCCATATTTTATTCTAGTCCGGTCCAATCATTTTTCTCCAGTAAACTTAACCTCTAGTAAAAGACTTAAAGACCGCAATTTCTAACACGACTCAAAATGTGACAACAATACACAAGAGTAATCAAGTTCATGTTTGCTAATATAACATCTTTATTAACGGGTCATCGTAAACCTGATCCGTTTAATAAAACGGATTAACCTGTTTAAGGTGCTGTTTGGCAACTTCTAAATGGTTAAGCGTTGAATTAGTAAGAGGTCTGAACAATTAAGAGCCAATATAATGTTTAACCATTCAGAGACAAATGTCTGACTAATTCAGATTAGAGTTTTTAATCATTCAGACTCAATATAAAGCTTAACCA
The DNA here is from genome assembly GCA_947069175.1 of Scalesia atractyloides. NCBI lineage: Eukaryota > Viridiplantae > Streptophyta > Magnoliopsida > Asterales > Asteraceae > Scalesia > Scalesia atractyloides. The sequence continues at coordinate 89,616,772 of CAMTDV010000001.1, forward strand.
TTCAGATGCAAATGTTTGAATCATTTAGACATTCGCTTACGAAACAAACAGTCTGAACCATTAAGTGTTGAACTAATAAGAGGTTTGAACCATTAAGAGCCTCTAAGTTGAGTGGTTTCTCTGGGAAAAAATTATTTAGGTTTTAGAGTGGCTTATTTATAGAAAAATCTTGCAAGTGTATTATGGTGTTTATTTTCAACTTTCATGTTGGCATGTTTCATTCTAGTTTGGTCTAGTTACTTTGAAAACAAATTTTGATGTTTCCTTCCCAACCCAATGCTCAAACCGGTTTAATACCGGTTTTGGTCAAACATGGTCAACAACGGTTTTTTGGTCAAGCCGGTTTGGTTGGGGAAAAGATCTGTTTGGTTTGAAATCGGTTTTTATCGTGTTTGGTTTGGTTTTAAAACGGTTTCTAAGGCGGATCAGTTTCGGTTTGTGAATCGCTTTTTCCCCCACCACTATTTAGCTTTGCTGCTAGTAGCCTATTACATAAATGATAAGCCTTGTATTGTATCTCGTTGTATGCTTAGTTAATATATAATCTTATGAATATACAATAATTATATGAATATACAATGATAATAGTAATTTTAGATAGGTAAGAAATGAAACCATCTAAATGATCATAAGACACCAACAAAATGAGTAATTTTTCAATTATTTTGGTGAAGAAGCAAATTCTAGTCATCAAGGAAAGGAATCTCTGAGTACTAGTAGCCAATCATATAACTACAAAACAGACCGTCGTTAGCCTCGTCATAGAGAATGATTCCTTCCTGTAACCAACATCCGACGTAAAAATAATTACAGAGAAAGTAAATGATACCCCGAGAGCAAATGACATAAATTCTCCATCATCACTAGATCTACATTAGATATCGTTACCTTTCACTGTCAGTAAGGGGGTATTGCGCCCCAAAGTAATATAATCGTCATGATAGCGACAACCGAGGACGCTTTTGATGGTTGTTTGATGGTCATTTGTTAACAATCAATCCACACAGCTTGCCACATAAGCAAAGCACTGTGAGCAAACCCTACACAACTAACACAATAAATTTATATACCGTAGGTCAAATTGGCCCGAATTATCGGGTCTCATGTCATATCTCTCTATTTATAATATGATAGTAGAAAAAAAAAAGTGAATATCTTGTTGTAACCACCTAACCTAACTTATGTTTCAACTAACCATAATAACCTGATTTTAAAACCTTAAAACTATAAATAAATAAATAAAAATAAAAACAAAAAACCTGTGATTATACTGTGTGATAAGGGTCGGCTGCAAAACCAATAATTATAAGAAAATAAAAAAAAACATCAAAAAGATATTGAGTTTGCAGCTGGGAAGTCTTGAGTTCCATTTTGCTTTCAATTCAAGTATTCAATCATTTGTTACAACATCTCCATCTTCCACCCTTCACTATTACTCAACCCAGTGATTCATTCACATTTTCATCATCAAAATCATTCACAAATTCAAACAAATACTCCACAAATTCAAGATCCAGTTATGTATTAACAGGTGCATGAATACATCCTCTATTTTCACTTCATTGAGTTTCATTTCAGATATTATTAGTTAGTTGTGTTATCAACATTTAGACTTCAAAAACAGTTGATATTTGATCAAGTTTGGAAGATGAAAGATAACCATTCTTCACCAGATCTAATTGGGCAAAATGCTATAAAGATTATAAGCAATGTGGGCTTTTCTGTTTTTGTGTTTTCAGTACTCATGTTTACAATAGTTGCTATAACATATCAGCCCCCTGACCCATGGGAATCCTCAAGAGCCCTCACAAGGGTTTTCACAGAGGTTTCAAATGCTACATTCCAGATGGATAATTCCCTTGTTAAAACCGGTGAAGATGTTGTTATGGAGCCCGTTAGCCCGCCTGCCGATCCACCCGTAGCCCGGCCCGACCCCGTTCGGAAACCAGAAGCCGTTAGCCCGTCTGCGTTTGATCCCGGCCCGTTTGTTGAAAATTCAGGTCCTGTGGCCCAGCCAGGCCCGTTTGAGAAAACGGGTGATGTTAGCCCGTCTGCATCCCCTGCGGATGCACCTGTGGCCCAACCCGGCCCGTTGGTTGAGAAACCGAGTGAGAGTGTGAACATTGTGTCGGATAGTTGTGATGATAAAAGTGTGGTTAATTGTTCTGCACCGGGGTGTTGAGGGCGATCAAGAAGTTTAACGTGAAACGGTTTAGATCGATAGTGTTTCTAGAGTATCAAATGCCGGTAAACGGGTCAAACCCGAATGAGTGTGATGTGACATGGAGATACAGGAACAGAAAGGAGAGATCTTGGAGAAAGTATAGAGATTTCAGGAGGTTTAAACTCGGGTATGGCGAAAACTGTACTTACAAAGTGGTAAAAGCGAAGGGGTGGCATTCGGGTGTCAATGCGAGACGTCCACGAAGTCAGAGTCAACTAAACGCCACAAGAAAAGGCGAAAAGGCGAAGATCGTGACAATATTCCGTGATGATCAAATCAACGACACGATTCCAGTTATGGGAGCGGGTTCTGCTTTCCGAAACGGGAAGTATTTGTATTATTCGCGTGGCGGGGATTACTGTAAGAACATGAATCAATACATATGGAGCTTGTTGTGTGCGCTTGGTGAAGCTCGATACTTAAACCGCACGTTTGTAATGGATCTAAACATCTGCTTATCGTCGAAACATACTTCAAGCAACCGAGAAGAAGAAGGAAAAGACTTCAGATTCTATTTCGATTTCGAGCATTTGAAAGAAACCGCTTCGATAGTGGGAGAGCAAGAGTTTCTTAAAGACTGGAAAACGTTCGATAAAAATCATAAGAGAAAGATCCCGGTTAGGAAAGTTACAACTTACAAAGTTACACCAATGCAGCTAAAGAACGATAAGAGCACGATTATATGGCGGCGGTTTGATAAACCCGAGCCCGAAAACTATTGGTACCGCGTTTGTGAAAATCAAGCGGCAAACTACATCAAAAGACCATGGCAATCTTTATGGAAATCAAAGAGGATTATGAACATCGTTTCGGAGATTAGCGGGCAAATGGATTGGGATTATGATGCGGTTCATGTGATTAGAGGCGAAAAGGCGCAAAACAAAGCAATGTGGCCTCATCTTAATGAAGATACATCACCCGAATCGTTAGTTTCAAAGCTTCAAGGGGTTATTCAACCCTGGCGGAATCTTTACATTGCGACAAACGAGCCGTTTTACAACTATTTTGATCGGTTAAGGTCGTATTACAAGGTGCATTTGCTCGACGATTATAAGGAGTTGTGGGGAGATAAGAGTGAGTGGTATAACGAGACTCTGGTTTTGAACGGTGGTCGGCCTGTCGTGTTTGATGGGTATATGCGCGCTGAGGTCGACACCGAGGTGCTTTATAGAGCGAAGACGCGAGTAGAGACGTTTTACAATTTGACTAAAGACTGCAAGGATGGTATTCATACTTGTTGATTTGAGATAGATTTTGATTGTTGATTTGTTTTGTTGGTCTAGTTTTATGCATATTCATGTTTTGATCTATATTGTTTGTAAAATAGTTAATCATAATACAATGTTTGTTGATTGAACTAAAACTGGTGATCGAATTAACAAACGTTAACATTGGTATCAGAGCTATCGTTCCTCTCAAAACAAGCATCACTAAGACGATTGTCGGATTACAAGCATCTAATATAATAGTTATTCGACTCGATATTACTTCATAGGATTTCCATCGTCGTTGAAGTTCTTGAAACCATTTGATTGAGCAATCGACGTGTGTTGAGCGCACATTTCTTCATTGATCAGTGAATCCAAGAACGACGAGAACAGATCATCAGGCGAGTGGCTAAGAACATCACCAGATCCAAAACCATCGTTAGCATTGATTGGGATGTCGTTTGAGATGTTTTCATGGATTTTAGGAAAACTGTTTCTGGTTCATTCGGTTGAAAAGACGAACGAGTGAGATTGTGATCAGTGTTCGAAGAAGATGATAACGGTTTGTGTGTTTTCGGGTCAATCCCTTGGCGGATCAACTTCTTGCTGAGATGCGTGTTCCAGTAGTTTTTTCTCATTATCTGTACGCCCTGGTATTCTTCCTGCAATCAACGACCACCTGTTACCAAGGAGACGATGGAGGCGGAGGATGAGATCTTCTTCATCGACGGACAGAGGTAGTTCATCCAACGAAGGCGGCAGCTTTTTCCACAACAGAGGAGCCCCGCCTTCTTGGGTACTGACCGCCACCGCCCTTCACCTTCTCTACTAATATAACTAAACAACAGCTCATCTTCTTCGCGTGTCCACGGCCCTTTCTTCATCATTTCGGCTCTTAAAATGTCGATTTTCGAGTCGAAATAAACACATGTATTGGATATTTGAATCCATCTAAATTGTGTTGCATTGTGAACAAATGAAGAAAGTTGTAGTCATCAAGTGCTACCATTATTATCTATACTTCTAATTTAGTTTCCTTTGAATTTATTCCCCTTTTGCTTAATTAAGCAATTTCCCACCACAGACACCACAATTCATCACTCAACCTTAAATGTCCAAAAGTACAAAAAAATTCCTAAACATAATTATATGTACAGAACAATATTAAAACATATTGAAGTATAACCGAATAACGAATCAATTAATTGGATCATCTGAGTCTCATATCGTCATCATCTGTAACTTTAATGTGTTTGTATTTCTGCTCTGCGTTGAATCGCCTGCCGCTCTCTTCCACACCCTTTTCCAGAAGTTCTTTCAGCGCAACGACTCCCTCTTTCAAACCAACATTAATCTTGCAGCACCGAAAACAAAACAAAAATGTACAAAAAAATGAGAAATATTCAATGAATAACGTGTCGTAACAAGAAAATGTCGTTCGAGTAAAATACACAATTACTACATTGTTTTAGAGTAAAGTATACAGATAGTCCCTGTGGTTTACCAAAAATTTGGATTTGGTCCCCAGCTTTTCAAAAGTACACAGATGGTCCCTGTGGTTTGCACTTTGTAACGCATTTAGTCCCCAGCTTTTTCCAAAAGTACATGGATGGTCCCTGTGGTTTGCACTTCGTAACGCATTTAGTCCCTAACCCGAACATGCTAAAACCTTTAGATTTGTTGGTTGGGGACTGAATGTGTTACTAAATGCAAACCACAGGGACTATCTGTGTACTTTTGGAACGCTAGGGACTAAATACAAAATTTTGATAAACCACAGGGACCATACGTGACTTTACTCTTTATTTTATAAAAATGAGAACTAGTCACTGGAAAACTCACGGGCCCCACCAATACCTATGCTAGATGAAATCAGATGCTTACCACCCCCATGAAGGTTACGCGTATACTACTTGTTTATACCAATTCTAGTTTTTTACAGTCTGTGAGCTCTAATTGATTAAATGGGTAGATACATACCGGCCCCACCAAATAAAAAACGAGTGGATAATATCTTACTCGTTCTTGAGCTGTTGCATTGAACTTTTGAAGCAAGAAGGCTTTCGGATCCATTTGACCAGGAGGTTTACCTATGCCTGCACACAAATTGTAGAAAGACCATCAGTTATAAAAACTATAACTTTAAATAAATAAATAAAATCTGGCTAATGAAATAAATACACGGTATACCGATTCTTAATCGTGCGAATTCCCGATTTCCACGGAAATGATCGATCACACTCTTCATCCTGATAAAAGATTAAAACATGTTAACCCTATGTCTGCTAATTCAAAGGCTAATGAGAAAATTAAACAGGAATTTCATATTATTCGTACCCGTTATGCCTTCCGTGACCTCCCCTAGGCTGAAGCCGAAGAACCCCACATGGTAGATCCATATCATCATGGAACTATAGACACAACAAGCAAAAGGACTAAAATAATACACAAAACCTAACAATTCTGGCCCGTTTAACCATTAATGGATTGTTTCAGGGCGTGTTTTATATCTAACATGTTGATTTGAATGCATAAGACGTACTAAATCATCTTCAATATATATTATATAAAAAAAAACAATTTATGTAAAGAAAAAGGTCATAGTTCATACCACCACCACTCGATTTAGAGGGAGTTTGTAATAGGCAGCAAGTGGACCACTCTGCAGTAAAAAAATATAGTAACGCCTTTTAGGTACCAAAGTTGAAAAGATAAGAAATATCCTCAGCATGTTTGTTAGTTATATTAATAAGCTTGATATGTATAATCCTTTAACTTTGGCATCCTCGATATGGAACATTTAATGAAGATAACTTGCACATTTTCTAGCTTTGATTCCTTCTTGTTGCATTCGTCAATGTATAAAGTTTATAATCACGAAATGCCCCAAACGTGAATAACAAAAAACTTACCGACTCACCACTCAAATTCATATATGTTTGAGGCTTTGCTAACAAAACCGGAACACCATCTACTATGCCTGAAATGCCAATCCCCGTTAGTTATGCACGATACCCAAATCCTAAATCAACTTTTAGAAAGAGGAAAAACAAAACTTTCAAGGTGTAGCACAACGGTAAGAATGCAATCCCCCTCTCAGGTTCGAATCTAGCTTCCACCGACTTCCGCCTTAACCCCTTGAACGCGTAAGCTACGCTCCACAAGTCCCACCAATTGGAATATTAGTGGGACCCGTCGGCAAAAGATAAAGAAGAATAACAAATTAGAAACCGAGACATGCCTTTTCCAAAAATGGCTTTACAGAAAACAGTGTCCATAGGAATCCCTTGTGACTCAGCAAAAGCATCAATCATGTTAAACCCGACCTAATTTCGCAAAACTGCAACAAATTAGAATGAAACTTGTGTTACCAAACAAAGAAAAAACACTTAGGGTTTGAGTTATAACCTACATTGTGTCTTGTTCCTTTGAACTTATCTCCAGGATTGCCCAAACCTATGAACAACCATGGCCTTTGTGATTGAATTAACGTACAGAAACCGCGACTTGGATTCACAAGCTTCCTTAGCATCTCTTAAAACCGCGTAGTTGTGGCTGCATATATATCAAAGTTGAAGTTTATATATTGCAATATCATACAACCTATGCAGTTATAGCGATCCAAAATCAGATAGCAGTCAAGGTCCGCGATATGATATATATGTTATAGCAGTGGTATATCGGAAATTTTTTATATTTATGTATCTATATATATAAATACATTTGAAAAATATTAACAGTATATCAAAATTCATAGTAATATCATGCAAAATATTAATAGTAATATCAAATTCAAAACATGAAGGTGTCAATGTTTGAAACACGATCTAATCATAAGCCATGAAATCTTCTTTTGGCCTTAGTCGTACCGTACGCACACAATAGATTAGGATTGGACTAGGTTTAATTTGTGTTTATGCCTTTACTTTTGGGTTATTTCAAACAAAAAACTGATTTATGTGCGCTATACCCAACTTTTGGTCTCAAAATTAAAAAACCTTGAAAAGTGGTGCTATGACCGATACACGGGATTCAAAATAGCGGTCAAATAGCGCCATTTCGCACCGCTGATAGCGGAATCGCTATAAGTGACCGCTATTTGGACCGCTATGCGATTGGATGTCTGCTAACCGCTATAGCACGCTATTGACTGCATAGCATACAACAGAACTTTTTAATCATCCTTTCGCCAATATATTAACAGAATATGTAAAATGAATTTAGACCATGGCATACTATCTATGATAATTATAGATTCAACAGCAATTCGATCTTATATGTATGTTAGACTATTAGTTTTACCAAGTGATCATTTCAATCTTTTGCAAGTAATCTCACTTGTTTAGCACAATTTCACCTAAAATATACATATAAAAACAAGTTGACTACCATAGACACTGATGGAACACCAGAAAAGATATAATCAATCGACTATCATGACCTTAGAAGTGACAATCTCGTTGAGGCATTTCGTCGAACAGTTGGTGTGCCCAATATATCCATCCTTCAGTTTATCATACTCAAACAATTTTTCATCATTGATTACCATCTATCATCTTAGATTCGTGGAAACCCATTTGAATGGAGGTAATCAGGAAACCAAAGAAGCTGAAAACTTGAAATCAAAATATGAAAAGAAAAAAAAATCAAACCTTTAAATGGGAAGTTTCTTGTTCAGGCCTCTTCACACGAGAGTTCTGTTATTTTGCATCTTGAAAGGGGTAATGGGATTGTTTCTAAGAGCAACCACAAAGTGGGTCCGGAGACATGTTTGGCTCGAGCTGGCCTTCAGGTGGAAGAGAGAGGTTAGTTCGATGGTGTGGATGACGACGTAGAGTGGCGGATCTAGAAAATATTCGTATGGGTAACGTTTTATAAAAAATGGTAACGAAATCGAAAAAACGTCAAAAAAATGTCATTTTTTTTCCAAAATTTACACTCCGGCGGTAGCACCAAGGCGTAGTGGAGGCTACCCCTGCGTATAGGTATGTCCACCCCTGATGACGTGGATTCGTTGGAAAAGGGTGATATTGAGACGGGTTTCTTCAGTGAGACGTTGTCCGTGCTTTAACAGTTATACACTAAAGAGTAAAGTAAATGAATAGTCCCCGCTTTTTTAAAATTCTTAATTTGATGCCGAGTTTCTAAAAGTACATAGGTGGTCTATGTGGTTTGCATTTTGTAATGTATTAGCTCCTAGTAAGTAAATCTAAAGGTTTCAAGAGGTCCAAATTAAGGACTATATGCGTTACAAAGTGCAAATCACAAGGATCATCCATGTACTTTTGGCAAAAATTGAGAACTAGTTGCGTTACAAATAGTGGCGGATCCAGAAACTTTCTTCAGTGGGTTCGTTTTGATAAATTCTCACTAACTTTTTTCAAATCATACAAGGTTCTCGCTATTTTTTTCCAATCCGAGTGGGTTCATGTGAACCCACAAAACAGGACTGGATCCGCCACTGATTACAAAGTACATACTACATAGACCATATATGTACTTTTAAAAGGCTAGTGACAAATCTTAAATTTTAAAAAATCACAAAAACTATCAGTGTACTTTAAACTAAAATAATGCTTTAGAAAAGTTTTGAACTCGTAACCTATACACAACTTTATTTTTATTTTCTGCCAAGTTTTTATTAGGTCATTTTCAAAATTAATTGATAATTAGATATAACAAATAATGGGGTCACGTGACACCGGAGTATTGTACCCATCGGTGGATTTAAGTTAGCCTCGGTTGGTGAGAAGGCACCCTCAAAATTTGCCAACTAGATTATACTCTTTTTAAGTTGGGTAATTTTTATTTTTTGGTATCACTTATTTTCATGTATGTCAACGTTACATTCTTCTAAGTCAATATCACAATTGAATGTTTGATCTTTTGGACCATCTTTTCAAGTATCATCCAACATTTTTTTATTACTTTAGTGTAATTATATTATTTGTTAACCAAAGTATATCTATGTATCAAACGAGTTATGAAACTGCAACAGTGCACTCTTATTTGAGTTTGTTATAATTTAAATGTTTGGAAACCTTGATAGTTTTTAGGGGTGAAGCCACTAAGCAATAGGGGTTCTAACACCTCCTTGACAGGGGTCTAGGTATAGCTCTCCTGAGAGTAGGGATGGCAAAAAAGCTCGAGCCCGACAGGTATACTCGAAACCTTAAACATATGGGTGGGTATACCCGAAGCTTGACGGGTATGGGATTAAAAATATATAAAAAAAACGGGTATAGGTACGGGTATGAGGTTTAGTGATACCCGCCTGATACCTGGCCCATTTACCCGAATTATACCAGAAATGCATATTAATTTAAATTTAATTTTCCATTTATATAAACTTTGTACATACACTTATTCATTATTCATAGATTTTGTGGTCTTCAAGACTTTAATATACACATAAACGATTTTATATTTAGTTATATTGTTTCTATGCAGATTAAAGATGTGTGTGTTAGTTTTGACATTTTCTAAATCCATTTTAAGTTGTTAGGGAGATTACCTAGGTCCTGATTAATGCTACTATATTTATGTCTGGTGTTCGATTAAATGCAAGAAAATATAAACTGACATTAGTACTACTATTTTTCATGTCATGTGTTCGATTAAATGCAAAAAAAAACATATAAACTGACATTATGTGTTCCAAAGTAGCAATACCTTAATTAGTTAATTATGTAGATATATCTTTCAAATATGCATTTCATATGATATGTATGTATTATTGTAGTTATTAAAATAGTCAATTATATAAAATTAGAGTAAAAAACACACACGGGAGCCTTAATTGTATATTTAACAAATTAACGAGTATACCCGATAGCCGTGAGTATATCCGATACCAGATGGGTAATTACCTAACAAATACCCGGGGTAAGGGGCTGGGTATGGGCCAAAGATTTACAACCGGGCACGAACTTGGGATTACCAATACCCGACCCAAACTCAGTCCATTGTCATTCCTACCTAAAATGGTTGAGCCTTTGAATGAGGTCGAGCTTAGAAAAAAAATATTTTGATTAAATTTCTTCATTGAAAAATATTAAAAGATAATTTCCATTGGAATTTGCATTAAAGTTTCCGAGATAAAATTTTGGCTCCAAAATATTTTGAATTAAAATATATTCTATTTTTTAGGGGAAAAGATGGACTATGCCACATGGCCGCTAGGAAAAGTGTTATACGAGTAATGCCAATCGGATAAAAATAAAAGAGGCAATTGCATATTTAAAAAAAAAATTTAATTATGTATTTACTTAACTTAAATTAAAATTGCATACATACTCTTTCATAACTAATAAAATTGTAAATTTATCAATTTTGATTTATTTCATTAAAAACAAATTATATAATGACTTTTTACCCTTATTTTTACTGGATCTTAAAAAATACATATTTACTCATTTTTACTAGTTTTTGTGGCTTTTTCACAATTAATTTTGTTTTTTATGTTTTGCTTGTTAGTGTTCTTTTGTTGTTCTTTTTACAATCAAAACATGGAAATAAACCGCTAAAGTACGTAGATGCATATTTTTCCATAGAATATAAATAATTTCTTAATAAGTGGGAGCTTAATCAGAGGACTATATACCAAAGAAAAGAATATAACTGCTTTGAACGTATTTTAATGTATATATTTATAAATTGGTTGAAAATCATTATAGTTAGTCTTTTTTACTAAGTTATTTGTTTTGTGTTTTTTTTTCTTTTAATCATTAAATGTTTTTAATGTATAACACCCCTATATATATATATATATATATATATATATATCTTAGTAAAACAATTAACTTAGTAAAAAGGAAAAAAAAAAGAACTAGCTAGCAAGACGTAAAAAAAATAAAACAAAAATAATTTTGAAAAAGCCACAAAAACTAGTAAAAATGAATAAATATGTAATTTTTAAAGTTTTAGTAAAAAAAAAGGTAAAAAAATCATTATATAACTTATTTTTAATGAAATAAATCAAAAGGGATAAATTTACAATTTAATTAGCAAATAAAAGGATGCAATTTAATTTTAAGTTAGATAAATACACAATTAAAAAGGACAAATATGCAATTATCCCAAAATAAAAACTGTCAAAGAGTCATTTATTGTCCCTTGACCTTAAATTCGAAATCTATCTATTTGGTCAGATACTTTGGTGTGAAATCATACAAATTTCATATTAGTTCTTGAAATTAATTTCTAAGTTTTATTGTATTAGAAAATTCGAGTAAACCATCAAATTATTGTATATAATTGGACAATTGCTTAATTACTGTAAGGATACGTTTAACATTAAGATATTATGAGTCAATATGATTAATGTTATCTATCTAAGTCTTCAATGGATCAAAACTTTTTTTCCGAATGCTTTTTGTGTTAAACTATACTTTTAACATGTTACAGGTCGAGAATGTTGAATATGACGGAATCTTAGTAGGGACGACAAATAAACGCATCTAGAAAGCTAGGTTTTATGTTATAATCTTGTTAAACTTGTCGTATTTGAATTTATGTTGTATTTGATCTTATGTTGTATTTGACAATTTGATCAATGAAATGAAATGGGTTTTGAATTTAATATCGTCGCAAATAGTGTTATGATATCTCGAGCAATCTATTTCTCTCACTCTGATGTTTCCGCTATCGGTTGGGGTGTGACATTTTCATCTTAGTTATTACATGTGCTTGGTGAACTCTTGGTGTTGAATCAACAAATATGGGTTTACAAAGGGTTTTTTTGCGGCAACTTCATGATACTGTGTAAGTTTTTAGGCCTTTTTTACATGGTAGAAATATAAAACTAAGGGGGTGTTGAAAATAAAATCGTGATATTATCAATTTTATATTTTATTAATGTTTTTTTATATAAGGTTTCTAATATTTTTCTTTGTTTAAAACATGAGGGCTGAACTAGAGATGGGCATAATAACCGGTTTCAAACCCGACCCGGTGGAACCTACCTGGGACCGGTTCCGGTTCCTACCCGACATATAGTAGAACCGGTTCCGGGTTCAAAATACCCGATGGTTCCTACCCGGTTCCACATTTTTGGAAAAAAATAAGTTCCGGAACCGGTTCCAACCCGTACCCGGGTTGTACCCGTAACCGGTTCTTATCAGACCCGGTTCCTACGGTAACCTTCCAGACCCGGCGTCAATATATTTTTAATGTGGGTTTTTTTTATAAGTCTTTGCTAGAAACAAGTACCCGGTTACACAAACAACCTAAACAAGAAACGTTAAACAAAACATATAAAACACTAAACATACTAATCATAAAACACAAATGGGTTTACAATACATAAAACAAACTAAACTTTCGATGACCCGGTCCCGGATGCTTCACCATTTTCATTGTTTTTCGCCTTTGTCACCGGACAATGGCGGTCGGTGTGTTTCTTGAGCGTCGAGTTGGCCGCCGCCTTCATGAACTTCCCGCACCCCTTGCATCTAGCCATTTCATGGCTATCCGACATCAAGCACAAGTCAAAGTGCTTCCAAATAGCGGGGTTTCTTTTGGTTTCCAAAACAACCACGACTTCATCGTTGCAAGTCATCGTTATCTCTTGTTAAAGTGTTAAGTTTATATAGAAAAACCGATTGTGTAAAGTGTTAAGTGTAAAGGGGTTTATATAGAAAAGCCGATTCTGTAATCAGGAACCGGTTCCAACGGTAACATTTATCAGGAACCGGTTCCAACGGTAACATTTTTGTTAGGAACCGGTTCTGAACAGTGAAAGTCAGGTTTTGACTGTCAGGAACCGGTTCTGAACAGTAAAAGTCAGGTTTTGACTGTCAGGAACCGGTTCTGAACAGTAAAAGTCAGGTTTTGACTGTCAGGAACCGGTTCTGAACAGTAAAAAAGTCAGGTTTTGACTGTCAGGAACCGGTTCCCAACACTATCAGAAACCGGTTCCGCACCATACCCGGTTCCACACCATACCCGATTCCATAATACCCGTACCCGGTTCTACACGGTTCCATATTCTTGGGTGTGAACCCGGGTAGGAACTGGACCCGGTTCCACACCATACCCGGTTCCAATGACATCCAAGCAGAACCGGGTCCGGATTGGAACCGGTTCCGAGTAATAATAAAACCCGATTATGCCCATCTCTAGGCTGAACATTGAACCGTATTGGGCTTAAAGACTGCTCATGGGCTGGTTTGGTTAAGATTTTTTCTTTACTTCGTTTCTTTCTCTAAAGTTAGGGTTTCTTTCACCGTTGTTCATCTTCTTTTTGATTCGTTCTAAAGATTTGAACGTTGTTTTGTTCTTTTATCATTTAGTTTGAGTATTAATGTGTATATAACTTATTAAGTATGATATTTAATTTTAATTATTCACATTTAACTTGTAGTTTCAATTATTATAATAATATCAGTTAATTTATTTATATTTTAGTAGTATGAAAATATAAAATGAATTAATTATAAGAAAAAAAAATATTTGAGTACTCAAAATAAACTGTAAAAAGTTATGAAGACATGAAAATGTAAGTATTGATAAATTTGTTTGTAGAGTTGGAAAAAAAATATTTTTTGTGTATTTGTAAAAATCTAATATGACGGATGACTAAGTGCATTTATGGGTGCAGTTAGCACCTTGTATTTGTAAATATTCTAATTAATAATCAAGCATATCAATAAAATAACATTATATATATTGTTATTTCAAAAATACTTGGAAACTCCAAAAGCAATCTAAATAAATAAACCCATAAGAATTGTGTATATAAAAAAGAAGAGAGGTTTAGTAATGAGTCATGCTAATGCGAGTCATGGGTCGTGTTAATTTGTACCTGCTTTTTTTCTTTTGCTTTTTATTTGAGTTTTTTAACGAACGTGTTGATACTTTTGGATATATTTTTTAACTTTTTTTTTGTATAACAAGTGCATCGAAACCGGTCAAGTTTCTATCGTTTTCTTTTTCGTTTACCTTTTTTTACCCTAATTATTTACCATATTGTTATACCTTTGCTTATTATTTTGATGTTCAAAGCAGATCTACAAAGCAAATAACATAACACATTAGGTATCATTTTGTTTAATTTTACGAATTTATTCATCAGTTGTTACGGTGAGCAACACATACCAAATTCCAACCGCATTCCTACACGACGCACGTATGACTACGACCCTAGATTTAAATAAAAGCATGTCAAAAACGGCATCTTATTTATATTCTTAATTTATTGTGTTGCTTTAAATTTAGTTGCACTTGTTCTACGAAAATAACATAAATATATGACAACCATTCAAACTATATATGTCCTTCTTTAAGACTTTTGAACATTGAAAACGTATCAAGAGTGAGTGTAACATATATTTATTTTATTTAAGCTTTAATATTTTATAACCAATACTCATAGACTGCTTCATATAAAGATATATTCAAGTTATACAGTTACTTTTGAACATTTAATTTTTTTATTTAAGCTTTAAGATTATCTTGTTTATTTCTTGATTCACTTCTTTGTCTTTGTAAAAGGGGTTGAATGATTTGTGTTTTTCATGCATTTCGTTATTTATAACATTGTTTAGGCACTAGCCTTTATTAAAAAAAAATAAAAAAAAATAATTGTCACAACCAGAAATATGTCTTGTGATTTTCATAAAAAAAATAAAAAAATAATTGTCACAACCTGAATATGTCTTATGGAGACACGGCTTGCGCACCTTTTTTTTAATACTGACCACCTAACTACGTGTCTATAATTTCTCTTAATAGTTCAGATCTCTTACTGGTTCAATACTTAATGGTTCAGACTGTTTGTTTCTTAAGCAAATGTCTGAATGGTTAAGCATTATACTGAGTCTGAATGGTTAAGATCTTTAATCAGAATTGGTCAGACATTTGCCTTTGAACGGTTAAGCATTATACTGGCTCTTAATGGTTAAGACATCTTACTGGTTCAGCACTTAACCATTCAGAAGTTGCCAAACAACCCCTAAAAAGGAGTAATGATTTTAATAATATAAACTATTAGCAATTGGTTGGTACCAGTCCTAGCTATAGAAATATCTACTGATAGTTTCATATTTTTTAACCTATTGTCCACCAACGGAACTTTTCTAACTGATGTCTAACACGGTTAACCTTTTGGTGACGTGGACACTGATATGGCACAAACATTTGAAGATGATAACAATAAGATTTAAGATCTTTTTCATCAAATGTCTTCAACTTTTTAGGAAACCAAATATTTTTCAAATTTTTGGTATTGATCGAATCTTGTTTCAAGAGAAACAGAAGTTAGATCAACAATACATAAAAAAATAATTGATTTCAAAATCTTCCGCGGGTGAAAATATATATTCTTCTACACTTGAAGTCTCATCAAATTGTTTTTTCCTATGTATCCCACGTTTTTTAGGGAATCCCGCATAAACAACCTTATGGCTTAATCCTAGGTAGGATTTTACATTTAAATCCGTTGTAAGCTGGTTTTGAAACCTGAAACGTCTACTGTTGTAAGCAAGAATGCAAGATTGTTGCTAATCGTTGATGTGATGAATTGAATTCATGATTTCATTCATCACTTCGTCCAATCATCCCCCCGGAAGAAAACCTGAAACGTCGATGTTGTTTCTTGAGCGTCCCACAACCCCAATGAATAATTAATTTTTAGTGGTTCAAATTTAGGTCTTCATTACATCCGGGTCCGTTGCAGAATTTCGCAAGTAAATAGGTTTTTTTTAGCCTATTATTGTATATATAATATAAAACTTAAAAAAAACTTTTTCGAACCATCTGAAAATTTGGGTCTTGGGCCGGCACCCGACTTGACCGGCCCAATAGCCCCCTGTTACCCAACACATGACACATAAGATAAGTATGTCAACCCTAAATTTTCATGTATGACCAACATGAAACTCTTCTCAATCCATGTCGTCTTTGATCTTTTTGAACCATCTCGACCGTTAACACCCGAAAGTTTCCATCCATACAATATTTTGACATTCCATATAGCCGTTCATATGAAACTACTAGTGAAAAGCTATGACAACTACCCAAGCTTCAAATTCTAGATCTTTACTACAATTATCTCAAATTAAGGAGCCATATTGAAAACAATGGGAAGTCAACGATTTTGACTCTAGATCATTCAAACACATGACATATTTCAAACATATGGCAACTCAAATGTAGCAAGTGCAGATCTAGAAAATCAGCATAGGGGTAAGTTTCAATGAAAAGGGGTAACGGAATCGAAAAAAAGTTAAATTTTTCTAAAATTTACACTACCGTCGGAGCGTCAAGAGGCAACGTAGATTACCCCTTCTATCACTCTAGGTCCGCCCCAGAATGTAGCTTCCATTGTTTCCTCAAACGAAATCACTGAAAAATCTTGTGTTCTTTATCTTACACCAACTATTACAAGAATTCCTACCAAGTATCTTATCTATTTTATCAATGTTGAAAAGTATTTTAATATTTAGTTCATATTTAAGCATTTTATTATATTAACATCAACAATCTATATATAATAATTTATTGTTATTGGGAAAACTTGGAAACTCTGCATATAGGGGTGTTCTTTTAACAGAAAACCGAAAACCGAACCCGAGCCGAGATGATTGACCCGAAAAAGTAGCTTACCCGATAAACGGTTAAACCCGAACCCGACTATAGTTTATTGGGTCGGTTTTTGGATTAGAAATCTATGTTTCGGGTTCACCATATCTACTTAATTAAAATGTGATTTTCCAATTTATCGTTTCCTTGATTCCCTCCTACTTCCTAAGTAAAATTTTATCACTTCATAATCATTTCCTATTTCATCCATATCTACTTAAAAGTTTAAATTAATATAATATATAATGGCATGTTTTGATGTGTTATATGTGTATGTCAAGTATTCAACAAACACAAGTCTACATTACATATCCCTTTTGCAACCCAAATATAGTCAGACAAACCCTTCTAAACGGATAGAATAACACCTCCTTTTTAGCCGATTTTCTAACCCGAAACCCGATCTAACCCGACCCGATAAAATCCGAACCATTTAACCCGAACCTAGAAAGAGTTGGTTATCGAGTTATATATTTAGCTTTGAAAACCCGAAAAACCCGAAACCCTTTAAAAAACCCGAAGAACACCCCTATACATAAGAATTCTAAACCAAAAGAATGTCAAAAGTGGCATCTTATCTATATTCTTAATTTATTGTACTTGTTATATTTGGTTGCACTTGTTCGTTGAAAATCACACATAAATATGTCGAATATTCAACATAGAAAATTATGCCACCTTTTTAATTATTACTGTTATTTTTTCAAGTGGATAATAGTATAATACACACCCCTCTTAATCTACTTTTAAATTTAATCTTTTGTATATTGTGGAACTTGAACACTTAGCTTCACGAGGAAAGACACATTTTCAATATATATTGATACCGTTGGATACATACCATTTCTATTATATAGCTACATAATGTATCATTTTCCAGACTTTAGAACATTGAAAAGTTAGGGTGTAACATATGTTTATTTAAGCTTTGACTTTTAATATCAATAATATTCATGGCGGCTTCTAAGAAGGATGTGTATTTAAATGATACAGATAATGAAGAAATACTGGTTAAATCAAGAGGTATTCGTTAGTTACAGCTCAACGTCTCTGCATAAAAGGTCATCTCTCGTTTGCTTTTCGGAGTGATCTCATTTCAAACTTTCTGTAAAACTAGAAACGATGTTAGCGTCGTCACGAAAGAAAGGGAGGGTTTGACTTTTAAGATCAATAATATTCATGGCGGCTTCTAAGAAGGATGTGAGATACAAGTGGTTTATAACACTAGACTGTTTGTTTATTTTGTGGTTCACTTCTTTGTCCCCTAGGACATGTGCAAGGGGTTGGGCAGTGAGTTGTGTTTGTCATGTATGTCATTATTTATAACAATTTTCAGCCACTATTTTTATAAAAATAAATAAATAAATAAATAAAAAAAAAGGTTGTCACAACTGGGAAATTTCTGCCATTTGGGTTATCAAGTAGTGATGAAACGTAAATGTAGGGTAGCTCAATTGTTAGAGGCATGTGATTTTTAAGGAAAAGGTCTCATGTTCAATTTTGTATAAGGGTGAAAAATTTAGAATATTGATGAATAGTAAAATAAGCGTTGTCATTAAAAAAAGTAGTGATGAAACTGATTGGAGGTTATTACTTTAATTAATAAGCTGCTAGTTGATTGTAATATTTATTATATTAGTTATATTAGTTATAATAAGTGAACTAGGTTTATCATTGTCGTCGCGTTGCAAAGAACTTCTTTTGTTATTTAGTCTGTATTTGCATGTGTTTTAAAATTATTACGAGCACGTTGCGCATGGAACCGCTGACAAGAATAAAAAGAAAATGTACAAGAAAACACTAAAAGATAACCGAAAGAAAATCAACCAAAAAAGTTGTAGGTAATGATGTTGTTTGTATGAAACCCATCGTCGGAGATGAGCAAATGGTACCGGGTACTGGTAACGAATTTCCCGAACCAAAAGATCTTAAGTACCAATTCGGTACCGACTTTTGGTGTTCATGGTATCGGTTCACTACCGATTTTGAACTTTATATACCGGTACCGTAACCGGTATTTTTGGTGCCAGTACCAATTCGGTATCGTTTGGCACCGAGCTCATCCCTACCCTAAAACTAAAAAAAACATTAAAAGTTGAAGAAAATCAACAAAAAAAACTTGTATGATACCATTGTTGTTCGTACGGTACCTGTGATAAGGGATAAGCAAATGGTATCGGGTAGCAGTACCGAATTTCCGAAACTAAAAGAATTTCCATATCAATTCAACACCGACTTTTGGCATTTTTTGCATCAGGCTGGTAATGGTTCTTACCTTCATGTACCGATACTGAACAAGACCATACCGAAAAAAAAGTTGCCACGTGGCAGCCAATGAACAGACCAAGCACTATTCATTGGCGTTTTCTGTACCAGGCTGGTGATGGTTTTTACCTTCATGTACCGATATCGAACAAGACTGTACCGGAAAAAAAAAGAAGTTACCACGTGGCAGCCAATGAACAGACCAAGCACTATTCATTGGCATTTTCTGTATCAGGGTGGTGATGGTTTTTACCTTCATGTACCGATACCGAACAAGACCGTACCGGAAAAAAAAAGGGTTGCCACATGGCAGTCAATGAACATATCAAGCACTATTCATTGGCTTGCTTTATAAATATATAGATAAAGATAATTTTAAAATAAACTTGTCTTTTAGGTTGGGTGATGTGAATAAAGCGTCATGCGCTATATCTACACCACGTAGGCAATAAGTTTTAACCTTTTTAACTATTGATAAAAAAAGAAAAAGAAAAAGGAATTAAAAAAAAAAAAGAAAATCCGTGATTGATTTTGTATGGGCCCCACTCTTTCTCCCTCTTATAGTCTCACGCCCACTAATACAATGACGGACCCTGCTTTTGCACCCCTAGCTATGGTGGGGTGGTGTGAAGGGACCCACTCCACCAAGCTTTATACTAGATATCTAAACGTTTGTATGGGCCCGCATGTAAGGATTCGCATGATTGTGTGTGATCACATGCATGTGTGTATTCACATGTTCTTTAGATGTATTCGTTTATTTTAAATGACGAACAATTTTTTTTCAAAGCGAACACAACTCATATCAACTTTTGTAGAAACAACGTGTTCGCTACACAATATAGCAAACATGCCCGCGCGAATGAAGGGTTTTCTCTAAACTCGCGAACTCATGGTGATTTGGTAAAACCAACATTTTTTTAGCATAGAATCACATTCATGAACCCAACTTGTTTCCTTTCCATAATGTTCACAAATTAAATGCTCAACCAACAAGAAGCTGTCCTCATCATAACAAAATATCTACCTTCAAGATGTCCCATATGGTCTAATCACTCTGTTGCTATTATATGACCTTAAGACAATGAATTCAATGTATCTGAACAAAAAAAATGAAACCAACAAACCCAAGGGTGTTATATGTGACTATTTGTACATGAGGTGCCACATAATTACAAGTTACAACAAGATTGTAGCCTTTAGCTTACTCTTGGAATTATTATTCAATATTTCTTCTTTAACTTGATTGCGGGCTCAGCGCAAGCGATGAAACTTCGGGAACAATTTTGGGCGCGTTCGTGATCTCTTCTAAAGACGCGACAACCTCAGCCATTGTGGGCCTAAGTTTGGAATCGTTATGAAGACATTTTAGTGCAAGTGCAGCGACGGCTTGTGCACCTTTCTTTGAATACCGACCACCTAACCGTGTGTCCATAATTCTAAAAACCCTCTATTTTCATTTAGAAACGGTTTCACCCATTCTACTAATGTCTCTTCTACACCGCCGGCTCTCTCGTCAGCAATCGCTCGTCTTCCTGACAATAACTCCAGTAGGACCACTCCAAAACTGTACACTTCGTTATTTATAGTCAAGTGTCCTGTACACCAAGCCCATCAATGCATCAAAAATAATATCCAAGCATCTTACATGTGGTCAAATACTACCACAATGGTCTTGTTGACTAGGTCAAACCATAAATGAAATGTATGGCTAAACATTAATATTTGTCAAAGTTTTTAGCCATGTGAGACTACCATAATGATCAAATTTGTCAAAACATATAACTAGGCATTAGGCATACCAATTACTTATCATCTAGATTTGACTTTTTGTGGTCCAACTAATCACTCTTCCACATTAAATTGGTACTTAATTATACCAATGATGTTGCTTATGAGGCCAAACTTTAAAGCGAAAAGCATGACCAGTCGTCCGAATTTGTCAAACATACGCTCAGAATTAAAACACACGTTAAATTCGAAGTTGAAAAGCAGTCGATTTGACCTCAAAAGTCAAACCATAGCTTTTAAAAATTTACCCGTGGCTACATACTCTGGAGCTGCATAACCGCTGGTTCCCACAACCCGAGTCGAAACATGTGTGTTATCTCCTACAGGCCCGTTTCTTGCTAACCCGAAATCCGAAAGTCTTGCATTAAATTCCTGTATTTATAAAAAAATAAAAAATAAATAGTCAATCAACCATAGTAGTTTAAACTTTATGTAAATTTTCCGAAAGTTATAAATCATTTTAGCATACCGAACTTAGGAGGATATTAAAAGCCTTCAAATCGCGATAAATAATACTTGGTTCCTTACTATGCAAGAAAGATAATCCATGAGCAACATCAATGGCAATGCGCATTCTTGTGGCCCAAGGTATAGGTTCAACGCCTTCTGCAAGTAACCGAATAATGATGTTAACGTAAAACGGAAGATTTAGACCAACAAGTTCATGGTTGCAGCATTCGAAGCATGAACAGAAGCTTACTTCTAAACAAGTGATTTTCTAAGCATCCTTTTGGCATACGAGAAGCCTGCTTTCGTATTCTTGACAGTATCCGATAAGTTCAACAAGATTTTTGTGTCGAAGCTTGCCCATGAAATCAACTTCAGTCTGCAAATTACAAGAATTGAAGAATAATGATAGAAAATCAGTCTTTCTTGTTTTCTATCAAATGATGGTACCAAAAAAACATAGAGAATGGTAAATACATCAATCAAAATTCAACATGTAATATAATTTTTGTTTTTTACAACATACTAATTTATTGTTCTTAACTTTTAACATACTTATATTTTCCAGATATCACTCATAACATGAATAATATCATATTTACCTAATAAAATATCATAGTATCAAATATGTTTAATTTAAATTTAGATTAGGAGAGATTCTATATAGAATGTTACGTGTTTGAATAGGTATATTTGATATCATTTTCTTGGTTGAGTGTGTGTGTTTATATCTATACAGTTATGCACACAAAATATTATTGTAATTTTTCAAATATACATATAGCAACGTGTTTTCAACGTAAATATGCGCTTATTCTATAAAAATAACCAAAAAAACTTAACAGCTTGAGTTATACGTATGAGTTGTACGTAGTGCATACAAGATAACCCGAAGCAATGTGAAAGTGAAAAAAAATCGTAATGAAAATAACATTAACAAATAAATATAAAATTTATATATAAGTTTAAATATTATATTTTTATTAAAAGCTATTTTATTTACATTTAGTTTTATACTGAATTTACCAACTTTCTTATGCTTAAAGATTATTGATTATATATAAATTTATATACGACTTTTCCTATGAACAGCTTTGTTATTTGTAGAATTTACCAGGCACGTTTGTTGTTTTTGTCGTTGTCATTCTTTTAAACCGAGGAAGTTACATTTGACACAAAACAATCAAAGAATATGTTACTTACAACTGCCACCACAAGTCCGGTACCGGGTTTCGCCGGAGCAAAAGTGGTTTCGTCAATCCACCCTTTATACACAGGCCAAACCCGCCTTCTCCGATGAGACTATCCGGCCGGAAATTCTTTGTAGCAGTCTTCAGATCACTCAACGTGAACGCCTTCAGGTTATTAGTGATCGGAAAGCTTTCATCTTTAGACACTTTTGAAGCTTTCTTGATTTTCTTCTTACTTGCTTCTTGATTTCTTTCCCGTTGGTTAATAGCTTCCTCTGTAATCACAAGATTTGATTAAATCATAAACCCAGATCACATTTGTTGAGAAAGATTATAAAGTTTTGAAATTTAGTTAAAGATTTTGATAAAATCATAAACCCAGATCATATTTGGTACAAAAGATTGTAAAGTTTTTATTTTTATTGAAAAAAAGATCATATGCATCCTCTGTAACAGCAAGATTTTCAAGAAAATCACAAACCCAGATCATATTTAACCAAAAAGATTGTAAAGTTTTGATTTTTATTCAAGAAAATCACAAACCCAGATCATATTTGACCAAAAAGATTGTAAAGTTTTGATTTTTATTCAATAAAATCACAAACCCATATCATATTTGTTTAAGAGGATTATAAGGTTTTGAATTTTATTGAAAAACAGAGCATACTACTCATCCTTTGTAACAGCAAGATTTTTGATAAGATCACAAAGCCATATCATATTTGTTTGAAAAGATTGTGAAGTTTGTTGAAAAAGAGAGCTTACTCATTAACTGTGTGGAAGAAACATGAGCAACATTTGCAGGTTTTCCTACACAGAGACCCATTTGATGATTAGGGTTTTGGTGTTGAAGCATGATCAGACACAGAGCAGTTTGGGGTATATATTGGTGGCGGTTTTGGGAGTTCTTTTTTGAATATTCTGCATTTTTAGTCAAAGACTAATAGTTTATCTTTCGTATTATTAATTAGTAATGTGTAAGATTTTTTTTATAGTTTCTGTATGTATTCAGGCTTACTGACATGTCTTTTGATAGCTTATGTGTATATGCATACCTCTACTAAATTACAACTTACAACTGACCAAACCGTTCAACAAACCGGCTCGCAAAACTTCCTGGCCTGCTTTTCAGAATAAATTTGTTGACCACAACATTTGAACCTGAGTCTCCCCTTGAAGAGAGTTAGATAGACACATACTGCTGCTAGAATAGAATGTCTTTGACTGTATTGACATTTTAGTCTTTAAGGTTTGGCCTAAAATATTACTTTAGTCCAAATAGTTTTTGAGTAACTTAGAAGTTTTGTCCTTTATGTTAACGCTCTCTTTCAGACGGTGTCCTTTGACACTAAAGTTGACAAGTTTTGTACTAAACGTTTCAAAATCTAACACGTTATGTCCTTTAGCCCTAACTCAGTTAGATTTTTTAGTTAAATATGATCATGTGTCTTGCATATAAGGACATTCTTATCATTTTATCTCCTTAGTGGCTATTTTGTAAAGAACTATTATTCATGACTGTTTTATACAAACTAAAAAATAAATATAAACTCTCTTTAATCTGAAATTTTCCCCCTCTCTCTTCACACTCGATCAAACTTATCACATTTAATAACTAAAGGTTCATATGCTTTTTGTTTATCACAATTTCTTCAATCACATAATATTGATAAATAAAATTTCTATTTTCATCGTAATATTTTTAACTAAAGTAGCATTCAACATTAAATATTAAAATTACAATTTACTCGGTTCTAGTTATATATACGGTTTGGTTTCTATCTTAACTAGTGGAGGGCCCGTCCCGTGGGCCCGTCCCGTGTTGCGGGGTGATGGGCCAAATAATTTTCAACCAATTAAAAAAATACTATCATAGTTTTGTTAGAAAAAAAAAACTAAAATGATGGCAAAACCATAATTTTGAGCTTGGAGCAAAACTGTAATTTGTCAGGACTAATGAGCGAGTGTTAGGCAGCTCCTTAACACGAAAAAATTTAAATCGAGTCAACCAATTAAAAGAAAACACTTCTATTGTTTTGCTAAACTAAAACGATGGCAATACTATAATTTTGAATTGAGCGCAAAGTTGAATTTTTTGACTAGGGTAAAATAGTAATTTGCCAAAAGCCAAAGTGGTGGCAATACTTTAAATGTGAACCAGAGGCAAAATCATAATTTTGCACAGGGACAAATTTGTAATTTGATCTTGGGGTAAAATCGTAATATACCCGGACCAATGGGAGAGTGTCAGGCAGAAGTCTAGAATTTGAACTAAGGGCAAAATCGTAACTTTAAGCTGGGGGTAAAATCAAAATTTTGAATTGATGGCAGAATCGTAATTTTGAGTTGTGGGCAAAGGCATGATTTTTTTTGAACTGGGTTAAACGTAATTTTGAACTGAGAGCGAAATCATAATTTTTTAAACGGGAGCAAAATCATGTTTTTGAACTTAGGACAAAATCGTAATTTTAAGCTGTAGGCAAAATCATAATTTTATTTTGAACAGGGAGCAAAATCATAAATTTTAGCTAGGGGCAAAAATATAATTTTATTTTAAACTTGAGGCAAACACGTAATTTTGAACTGCGGGCAAAATTGTAATTTTAAACTGGGAATAAAATCATAATTTTTAGCTAGGGTTAAAAGCATAATTTTATTTTGTACCGAAGCGAAAACATAATTTTTAATCATAATTTTAAAATTGGGATAGAATCGAAAATTAGTTTGGATTCCCATGTTGTTATTGTATATAAAGTATAATATAATTTCATTCTTATGGGATTAATATTATACAAATACATATAGGTATTTAATTATATTATCACTGTATAGTTTCCGTCATCAATTTGTTCAAATATTTTGGTTGAATTTAATGAGCATTTGGTAGCATTATATAAATTTCAAATATGCACGTTCTTAAATATAATTTAATTCGACCGTTGTATTTTTATTTTTTTAAAGTTTTGTGGTTTAGACTGTCTTTAACTCTTTAACATCTAATACGTAAAATTGTGTTATGTAATCGCTATGAATTTTATAAAAGATAGGGACCGGCAACGACTCTTTGTTTAAGGCTATGTTGTTAAAAATGCAAAAGACGCTCCGTGTATTAATAACGATGAGCATCCATCAAACGCTCAAACAAAGATTCTGGCGAATTTATGGTTTGGTATCGCGCAAATTCCGGCCATGTACAAAGAAAAAAAAGATGATGAGAGGAGAGCATTATAGAGACTAAAGAATGTGTAGAAACAAGATAAATGAAATAAAATAAATTGATTTTTTAAGGAGAGCATTATAGAGACTAAAGAATGTGTAGAAACAAGATAAATGAAATAAAATAAATTGATTCTTTATAACTAAAAGTGATGTAGTTTTTGTAGAGGATGTAACACCTGTAACATACACTCGTCATGAATGATACATTTGACGTTGTTTAGAGTAAATAGATCAGAACACCAATATACTAGATGTTTATGACAAAAAGGTTACCTAATTTTGAATTTTAAAATGTCTATAGTTAGGTTATTACTTTTTTTAAATATTTACAAACCTGTTATATTTTTTACTTTTTTTATCCGTGTGCTTACTTTGTCTTGGGTACTTGTTTTTTAAACAATTTATTATTCCTAGATTCAATGCTTACCCTTTTACATCTTGAGTACGTTTTGAGACTCGTAAAACTACTTTATGAATAAATGAAGCAAATTGGTATGGATATCATAAATTTTAAAAGTAGATACATACTTGATATTTTAATTTAATATTAAAAACGTGATATGATATATTTTTAAAATAATAATTTATGTAATTATTTCGTATGTGTATGTGCACCCACTAATATGTATACATATGAATGAATTATACATAATTGATATTTTAATTTAATATTATAAACGTGATATTATGTATTTTTAAAATAATATATGTGAATATTTCATATGTGTATGTGCACCCACTAATATGTATACATAGGAGTTAATTATTGATTGATCATCAAATTTACCTTATACACCACTATGTATATTCAAATTATTTTATACACAACAAAAATAATTCTATCTAGAAAAAAAACTTAATTTTTGAAAAAATATATAAAAAAACACTTGGTGCTTTTTTGTTTTTGTTTTTTTACTCAAAACGTTCGAAAACATATATAGCTTACATTTACTAATCTTTTTAGAACAAGTTTTTTTTTTATATAAGGTTTTCTTGAGTTTCGTAACTCAAGTGGGGTTCTCTCTGTAATTCCCCTATACATACATACATATATATATATATATATATATATTTAGGTTCCTGTAAAAAGACGTGAGGCTTTTTATTTTTATAGTTACCTGGTCCGCCCCCCACACACCCATATATATATATATATATATATATATATATATATATATATATATATAATTTATTTTGTTTTAAATTAAGGGTAAATTGGTCATTTCACACCCACTTAACACTAAAAACTAACATCCATCCGCTTCAGGGACTATCCAAGGACGAATGCGCAAAAATTAAGGACTGTAGCTGTAGTTTTAAAAGTGTATGGACTATAAGTGAAAACAAAGAAAACCATAGGGACTATCCGGGCATTTTCCTCTAAATATAAAAGGAGGTGTTTAATTATGAAAAACTATTACTGCTAGCACTAATTAGACTGTAAAGGAAATCTAAATAATAAAAACACAATTCAAACACAAAACATATCTTGTAATTTGATTTGACTTATGAGCGTTAATAATTATGATACAATGATCATTTTATTTAGATGACTTGAACCGATACTAGAAATTGAGTTGTTTGAACATCCGCTACATCTATATGTCCAACCATATGCATATCATATCGTTGATTAAGGCTAAC
Organism: Scalesia atractyloides; assembly: GCA_947069175.1. Classification (NCBI taxonomy): domain Eukaryota; kingdom Viridiplantae; phylum Streptophyta; class Magnoliopsida; order Asterales; family Asteraceae; genus Scalesia; species Scalesia atractyloides. Next base: position 89,644,341 of record CAMTDV010000001.1, read on the forward strand.
TTGTGACTCTAAGTCTGATCTTGAGTCGGTCTAATTTTAGCGTACATAGTTAAATACATACGATGTTCATAATGTTTGACTAAAATTATGATTCTATAATTAGTTTAAACTAGAATTAACATCCAATGCAGCGGATGATTCATTAGTTATAATTAGTTTAAACTAGAATTACCATCTACCGCAATACATATTAGATGAAATGCAAATGTTTTTACATGATCGTGAGCCTGTGTGTAAAACATAGAAAAGAATAACTAAATCGATCCTTGACCGCGCGTTGCAACTGTAACACCCCAAAAACGGGTTTGGTGATAAAACCACATTTATATTATAGAGCGGGTAAAAGACCGTTAGTGGTAAAAGTGAACCCGAAACAAAATAACTAGGAACAAAAAAACCTAGTTAAAAACATGTATACAAGTAACCAAACAATGAGTTGTAGTCTCATTCATAATCAAAACTAAACTTGAGGGACCAAAACTGCCAAAAAGAGAACTTGTATTATAAATATCAAAAATTAAAACATTAAACACATAGTGAGTGTGTATGTGTGTGTGTTCTACGGCTGGAGAACAAGGTGCAAACCCTTGTTCTTCTTAAATCATCAAATTGAAGGATGAAATGAGCTCGGAATCAATGCATGAACGCATATAAACGATCACCTAATCGAGGGGATCATAAGGTATGTCTCAAAACTTAGATTTGGTGAAAATCATAACTTGAGACATGTTGATTACTTGCAATTAGATAGTTGGATTATGATCAAGAGATTAAATTAAGTGTATATGTATGATTGATTTCGTTAAACTTAAAGAAATCATGCACAATTTGATGTATGATTTCTTGTTAGTGATTAACAGGTAAATAATGAAATGGGTTCTTGACTATATTATGAAATTGATAATGAACAAATTAGAGATTCGAGTAAGTAATCATACATGACTTGAAATGGGTTTTGTATGATATAAAGAAACTAATGCTATGTCTATGTTAATTTGATATTAGCAATTTCATGAACTTGGTTAGGGAAATGTAACTATAATGGTGGCCTAAGAATAGCGCTTACCGGGTAATTAACGAAATGCCTAAAGGGGTTGTTAAACTTATTCGCGAGTTTGTATATGTAAATAGGCAGTTGACTTTTAAAATTCAAACTGGCCTATAATAAGATTGAATGATAAATTCGATATAAAATCCATAAGATGGAATAGTCATTTTAAATGATGACTAACCTAACCATCTTGTGAATGATAAATGATAGTTTGACGCTTGACAAGCTAGGAGGATGCTTGGGAAGAAGCGGATCAAACGGATCAAGTACGCGGAAAAGCATAATCGGATTTCGAGGTAAGTAACGCTTACATCCTTACAATAATAAATTTACTTATATATTTGACTAAGAATAAGTGATTTGTTATTAGGAACGAGATTTCAAAATACAAGGTTCCGACGCGAATTAATACGGGTCGGAACAAGTGAATATGGTATTAAACCATGATTTATGGTAAAAAGGGTAAAACGGTAAATTAGTCATGCGATGACAAATAAATAAGGAATATTGAACCATTACCTTATGGTGTAAACCATAATGGATAATAAGGGGTAAAATAGTAATGCGGTCACGAGTTGGAAAAAGACACCATATGACGTAAGTCATAATGGGTCAAGCGAATTAAGAAACAATTTTTAAACAATATGATCACACAGAGTAAAACGAAATGGATTAAATGGGTGAGATGGCAAATAAGTGCCATCCCATAATGATAAATAGTCATTTAGGTCGAACGGGTCAAATGGTGATATTATCACCATTTGACGATGATGACTAATGATCGTTTTGTTGAGTTTTTGTGCTCATAGAAAGAATAGAGTATGATTAGCATCGCTATTACATAGCAACTAATAGAGCATGAAACGAGAACGGATCAATACTATGAGCCAAGCCAGGTACGTGTAATTGGTCAAACTCTCAAAGAGGACTTACGGTTCATTGAGAGTTAAACAATTCATGATTAAATATTTAAGGTAAGATAAATCTAATGATCTAAATTGTAGACATTATGTTCTTAGGAATATAATGTTCTAAAACAGATTATGGTTAAATGTTCATATTTGGTCAAAACATGATAATAAAAGTCCTTCATCGTAAAGAAGGACCTAAGTTGACCAAAATGCCCTCGTGTGGTAAAAATAAGTAAACGAACCTAAGGGTAGCTTAAAAATGAGTTTTATAATTCAGTAGACTCGTTTGATAGTGTAAAGCGAAAAACATAAGACTTTTGGTTTAATGCCTTTTAAAAGGTCTTTTTCGTAAAATGTCAAACTGAGGGGTAAATTTGGATAAAATGAATCTACGATAACAAATCCACCGCAAATATAGTTGTGGTGGAAAATAAATGAATATCTTCGCGTGGAAATGAAAAATAGATAAGGTTTGATTAAAATAAGCAAGGGTTTACGTTAAGACCACTAAACGAATCAAAATGATAAAAAAATAGAGGTTTGGTTGAATAAAGCAATGTATTTTGCTAAGGAAACTATACAGGTAATAATGGAGTATTAAAGTATACCGAAATGGATGTGTAAATGAATAGTTTGGTTTAAATGGGGTTAAAGGGTAAAATCGGAAAATAGGAGCATAAACCGGGGATAAAAGCATAAGTTATATGAAATAAGAATCCGGGTCAAGGATTTCGGGTTAAATATGTAAGAAAATATTCAATGGATATTTAGAAACAAGTTTCGGGTAAAAGGGAGAAGGGTGTCATAAGTTACGAGAGTTTTCGTAATAAAAACGGCAAAAACGGAAAACTTCTTACGACAGCCATTTTAAGCTACGGTGGTCATCCATAGCCTACGGTTAGCAACCGTTAAATAAAACAGGAAATAATGTTTTACAGACATGTTACTTTAAGTCCCGAGTCGTGTTTTAAATGTTCGGAACTTGAAACGGGTCGAACGAACCATTTAACAAAATCTGCAGCAAAACTGCTGCATAAGGCACCATCGCCGACGGTACTCCTGGCCGTCGCCGATGCAACACCATAGACCCGACGTGTTAACCTACTGTCTACGGCAGTCTTGACCCGACGCTAATTATCGAGGGGCGTCGCCGACGCGGCAAAGTGTCGTCGCCGACGCCACCTTAAAATTTTAAATTTATGTTTTGATTTATTTACTAGTTCGTTAAGTTGTATTTTTCGGTAATTTGCTATAACACTAATATTTAGCAAATTTCCAGTTCAGGGTAATCGTAAGCACTTCCGAAGGACGATCAAGTTCTACGAAGAACCGAACACAATCAAAGATCAGCTTCCGCACTTGGTTTCAATATTGTGGAACTAAACAGTAATGGCTTGTCAAAATGCTTAGTATTGGAAAGTTTTAATAAATTCGAAAAATTTATTATAGAAATTTCAATATTATAAGTTAGGGTCTTACAGCAACATACCTATTAAACGGGGAAAAATAGACGCGCTGCGATGGGCTTGTTAAACGGGAAAAGTAGATGAAAAAACGTTGAACCCCACACGCATGTTGCAGTGTGTTAACTCGAAAAATTTAGAACGAAACGTTAAACGGAAAATTTTCGAAAGATGAAAAGTATAAGGGATCAAAATTTAAAGGAAAAAAGTGTTGGGGTTAATTGTAAAAGATGAAAAACTTTAGGTTAAATCAAGGGGGTTAAATTGAAAAAGGTGAAAACTTTTGAATTAAAAGTGAAAAAAAAAAACAAATTAATCAAAAGGGTTAAATTACTAAAGACTAAAACTTTAGACTTAAACTGCCAAGGATTGAAACTTTAAGGTTAGAAATGAAAATTTCATTTTTTTTTAAAAACTCACAAAGCCAACAATACAACAACCTTATACATAAATATGTTGGTTATTTATAGTTTTATAATTTATATATAAACACAAACCATTATTTCTCTCTTTTATCAATACTCAAAATCTTATTAGGGTTGACGAACTTCATTATAAAAATTAACAAAATGACCAGTTTTATCATTAACAATCTGATACGTGGATAAAAGATCAAATACAAATAGCCTTATCGTACAAAACGCATGAAAAGCGTGAAAAGACAAAAATACACGGTGACATTTTCGTAATTATTTTACTCGTAGGGTAATTATCAAATTACCCTACAAATGATCTTGTATGGTAATTTTGCAGAGTATCATAATTAGTCTACAAATGATCTTATAGGGTAATTTTGTAGAGTATCATAATTAATCTAACAATGATATTGTAGGGTAGTTTTGATCCTCTATGGTAATTACGAGTAAAATAATTACGAAAATGTCACCACGTTTTTTATACTTTTTTCATGTCTTTCATACGTTTTGTATGATAAAACTATTTGTATAGGATCTTTACTCCTAATTTGTATCCCAAAAAGAGATTTGAAATTCAAAAACAATAAATCTCACAAATAATAATTCAAGAATTGAATCTAACATATTTTGCTCACAAAAGAATTTTAAATTATCAAAATTAATTTAGCCAGACATGTCATGTAAAGCGTTAAAACGTAAAATGAATCGAACATAAAATTCAAAATAAGTACTTACGGAAAGCTCCAAAAGAAATAATTCTTCTTGGAATAAAAACAAAGTGTCAATATTGGTTATACTTTGTTTTCTTGTTTCAGCCGCCGACCCATAATCCAGGTGATGGATTTTTATTTAATCTGTTGATCAGGGGCGGACCTACCATAGGGGTAGGGGTAGCCTCCGCTACTCCTCGGCGCTCCGACGGTAGTGTAGATTTTGGAAAAATTTGACGTTTTTTCGATCTCGATACCCTTTTTTTGTAAAACGTTACCCTTACGAAAATTTTTATAGATCCGCCACTGTGGTGGATTAAAGCCAAGAAAATTTTTTATAAAAGTTGGTTGCATAATTTTTAGATTGGACTATGTCTATGTGGCACGGTCGACGAGAGGCATGAGCCTATGTGGCATCATGGTCACATGTTTCCCGTGTTGCATGGTCTGCTTCAACGGTATATTGGCGTGATGTTACGGGCCAAATATTTTATGGTCAGAATGCAATGGGTTATGCTTGAACGTTTGAGTTACTGGTTAGTCTGGGACGGTCTCAGCGGATAATAAGGTGTACATGTCTAGTCGTGTCTATGTGACGAACGCACCACTAGTTAAGAGCTGACATTGCTCTCCTGATGAGTCTAAGACAGAACGAAATCAATGACCCACATAAAAAAGCGGGATAGATTGGCATGTCCCGATGATTTAGGGACGCCACATAAGGTCGAAAACTAACCTTGTTAGAGTGAGCCCACTCATGTAGAGAAGTTTTGGAGTTTTTTTTATTTGTTTAACAGTATTTCATTTGCTATTTAATCTGTTTTTCTATAATAACTATTACTTTTCTTTACAAAATATAAATATAAATATAAATACTTGTTTATTTTCTTATGGAGATTATGATATAAATTTTATTTAAAATTAAATTGGTTTCAAAATAAGGTTTTTTAGTCTCGTATGCGACTTTGACATATGCGTGGATCGAAAGACTACTCGGCGACAATGAGGACTATAAATAAAATTATATTTCTTTTGTTTTTACGTTTATGTTTTTTCAATGTGAAGTGGTATCTTTTTTATTTTTTTATTAATACTAGTCTTTTTTTAAATAATGTAAGTTTATAATAATATTATATACATTTATATTATTCAAAGCTATAATAATATTATTTGTATTTATGAAAAACACTGGAGTGAGGAGCGGTGAGAGGTGAAGACCATTTTCATGGAGGAGTGTTGAGAAGTGAAGTACGATGTGGTAGTGAACTTCGAGTGGGGAGTGAAGACAACGCTTGATCAAATGGTTTCGTCGACCGACATGGGGTATGCCCATGGGCGTACGGTACGCCCCTACAACTCATTTTTGTCATTAAGCAGCGTTTAACATATCCACGGTTAATACTACGCTACACTCTTTCATGCAACCATGACACTCCAAACATCATGATAACACCTTTACTTCACTCCCATTATCATGTACTTAAATCAATGAATACCACAACTTGAGAATACATACAACACATGCATATGGGTCACACTATTTATGAATTCCATTACTACCGTATACAGGCGACACAACCATTCACACAAACGGTTTCACTACTTGTGACCTCAACATATTAAACAATCAGGTCACACCACTCTTAATTCCAACATTAAACGGGTCAGACTACTTGTGACTAAAGTACAAACAATATTAACTTAACAAATCCTAATATTGATACAAAATTTGAGTAATAAAAAGAAATATGTATACAAATATAAATACTTTCCGAATTATGTTAAATTCGCTTTTCCTTGTGTAGCGATCCAACAACTACCCGTGAACTTCCTCCTTGATGTAGACCACCAAGGTAACCTTCCTTCCAATATGGTGAATAACAATAACCTTCTTGATTTCAAACCCCAAAACTTGAAGAATTTCGATTTTTTTATAACAATTCTCAAAAAAGGACCTATATTAATTGGTAATCAATACCCCAAACACATACGACGAGATGACAAAATCAAGTTTTAATTGTCATCGCGCTACGCGACGAGGTTTGTAAAAGTCGGTCGCGTGACGCGGCGCCTTATTTGTAAAAGTCAGGTTTTAATACCCTGTCCGATTGATTCGAAACCAATCAACGGATGCCAAAGTGCTGTCTGAATAAAACTATACTTTGCTAACTACGTTGAGGTTTTGATCTCGTGATTATCGTTAAAGTTTGAGTTGAGTTAATACACTAATACGAGTTGCATTATGTGTTAATTAGGAACCCAGGACTTAGACAAGGAGGCGATTATCGAAAACCCTAAATCTGCAAGGTGAGTCATTCTCTTATATCAAATGCTTTCAAGACCCTAAATGCTTTTCAGTTGTTACTTATATTACAGTTATTAAGTCTTTGTATTCTTAATGAGAAATTACTGCCAGTATGTGGGGTTTTGTATACACTACTTGATAAGCTTCACTAGTTGAGAGAATGATCAACAGTGATATGATCACAGTCATAGGAATTAGGGGTGAGCAAAAAACCAAAATAATTGAACCGTAACCGAAATAACCGACAAAACCGAACCGAAACAAAAACCGACGGTTCGGTTTCATATTTTTGATAACTGAAAATTTCGATTCGGTTTTCGGATAACCATTTTCAATAACCGAAAAAACCGGACCGAAACGAAACTAAAAAAACATATATATTTTTATGTTTAAGTTAAAGCTGTTTAAACATTATTTAACTCATACCATTAGAAATTATTAAGTTTGTTCATGAATAGCAAGTCTTTATAATAAAACATTAACATGTTTATTTATAATTGAGATGATTTATTTGTTGCCTACAACAAATAACAAAATTTAATCTATAAATTACATAATCTTCAGAATATTATAAAAGAAATTGTCTTAAAAAAACTATGGAGAAACTTAAAAATAGATTAGAAGTTAGGTTTATGTGAACATTATTAATTAAAAAAGTTATATATAATAATTTAAATGTAAACATATAAGAAGAATCTTAAATTTTAAATTATACTTTATATTTTTGAATCTTACATAATTTTGTTTCAAAAACTGAAATAACCAAAAACCGAACCGATGATAAAACCGAAAAAAACGAAACCTAACAGTTTTAAAAAACCAAAAACCGACATTTCGGTTTCGGTTTGTCTAAAAACCAAACCGAACCGAACCATGCACACTCCTTACAAGAATTGTCGAGTGACAAATACCTTTGAGTAATAGTAAGATATAAACAAATGTAAAACTCTTAATGTTGTAATTATAAGAATGTGACTTTATAAATTTGAATGAACTCACCAGTATTTTTCGCTGATAAAAAGTTTTTAAAACGCGTTTTAGGTGATTTAGTGTGAACAGAAGGAAAAGTGTTATGAGACACTCAAGTTTAAATAAGTGGGTATGTAACCTGAATAAAATGTGTGTTTTTTAAGATATGGATATTACTGAAGATCAAGGTGATATACAAACAAGATATGAAGCAAACAAAGATGAACTTATGATATTTCAAGCTCAAACATTAAAAAGCACCCCTTAAAAAGAGGAGACTGGATTGGAAGGTGAAAAGGACAAAGAAGAAACCAACAAAAACAAAACCAACTTGAGAACCAATTGAAAAACCAACCGAAGGCGAAAGCTCAAACCCAGCACCTACGCCACTATCATGGGAATAATTAAACCAACGCCTGGCCAGTTGTGAAAATTTTAGACTGATAACCAGTGAGATCAACCTTAATATGCCATCCTACTCACCAATACTAACGAACTTAGAACCCATGAACCCTGAACTAATTATGTCACAACAACCACTTCCAAACCCAGTTGAAGAATGGTGGACTAACGACTGGGCATTTCAAAACCTAATGAATAATCCTTTTCTATTTCACCCAAACTTCCAATCTGAACCCCCGACATATCCTTCAATGAGTCCTGAGAACCGGATCCAAACCATGGGAGATAATCTCGTCTGAAAATACGATAAGAGAGAACACCACTTTTGAAGCCAAAACTAACCTTGTACTATATGTATATGTATAATGTATTTTATGTGTTTTTTGTACAGGATAAAAAATTATATATATATAAAATAAAATGGAGCACCTACCAACGCATCTTCACAAACCAAGAACTACGAGATTCATCGATATTGAATCAATCGAACGCACTTCTTTTGTGTTAAGCTTATTTATTTTTTTTAATAAATGATTCGCCACAAAATAATTTTTTTGAGTAAACGTGTCACAGCTTCCTCCTATTTTTTTGTAAAGACGAAGAAAGAAATTCTATTTTCTCTCCTATTTACTACGGCGACGAGATAGTGCTTATTCAACTCTCTCAAAATGCAATATCCAAAAACTGTTCAGCAACAGTCGGACATGTGGGGAATGTTGGGGTGAACCAATATATATATATATGTGGTAGTGTATGTAAAATATACGAAGCATAATATATAAAAAGAGTAAAAGTCACAATGATCAACGATTTTGATAATATGCTCTGACTAATTGTGTCCATGATATTTTGATTAATTTATTATTTACTATGTGATATTAATATTTGAAATATGTTTGCAATTCAGATGTTAAATGAAGTTAACTATTCGGTTCAAAACAATCATGAAAACTCTTTGGATAAAGATGTTATAGAAAATATAGCAGCTCAGAGAATATGTGATGCAATACTCTTAATTATTGAAGCTGTTAGAAACCATGTGCCTGTGGAAAACAATAAAGTTGTGAGTAGCAATCGTAGCAATGATTTTAGCCACAGTGTCAATGGAGATGATGGTGTTATTATAAAAGCTCCACTTCATAAGAAAATGAAAGCGCTGGATGTACTTATAAAGATTTTCTAGCTTGTAAACCAACTGAATTCACTGGCAACGAAGGAGCCATGGCAGCGCTACGATGGTTGGAAAAGACTGAAGCTGTTCTTAGGATCAGTAAATGTGCCAAAGAAGATAAGATAATGTATGCTTGAAATCTCTTTAGGGATGAAGCATTAGAATGGTGGAATACAATTCTTTAGGCAAAAGGAAGTGACATGGTTTATGCCATGAACTGGAGTGAATTTAAGGAAAGGCCAAAAAGGAAATTCTGTCATACTAATGAAAAGGAACAAATAGCTAATAAGTTACTAAACCATATAATGGTTGATGTGAATTGCGTGAGTTTACGACAAAATTTTTCGAATATGCAAGAATGGTACCAACTCTGGCTTCGCCAGAACCAGTACTAATTTCTCGTTATATTTGGAGATTAATCAGTGAAATCCGTGATATAGTCAAAGCAGCTAGATCTCAGACTATTGAGGAAACAGTTGAACTGGCCAACACTTTGACAGACAGATTGATCCGCACGAGAGAATAAAACAAGAAGAAGGAATTAGCTCAGAAGATTACCCAAGAGTTTCGTTCGGATGGTACCTACAGAAGAAAAGGAATATGGCAGTCACATGTACAGCCTTTCTATAGAAACTTTAGAAAAAGGCATTGAGGAAGATGCAATTTTAGGAAAACACCCTACTGTAACTTCTGCAAGATAGCTGGACATGTAGAGGAAGAATGTAAAAGGAAAACTAGTATGTGTTTCAATTGCGAAGACACAAGTCACATTAAGCCATATTGCTCAAAGTTGACAAAAAACCCGATAACAAGGCAAAAGCAACCGATGGAGCTAAGAAGAATGCATGACTATTTGTACTTACGGCGCAAGAGACAACGATGATTCCCGACGTGATCACTGGTACATTTCTTGTCCATGCCATCTATGCTAAAGTATTATTTGAACTTGTATAATTTTTTACAAAGTTCTCGTGTTTCTCGTAAATATATGAGTTATCATTTTAACCTCAGCCAATATATATACACGTTTGCATTGTAGCGGACATTTTTTAACTTGCATTTGGAAATCCAATTTTGCAAATACGGCCTGCTTTCGGGTTCAAAAATTGGAAAGATTGCATACTTATATTGATGATATTATATTATACTAAACCAATAATGATTATTTCTAAAAGAAAATAATCAAAACAACAAATTATATTATAATAAACCAATAATGATTAATTTTTGAAAGAAAATAATCTAAACAACAAATAAAATAGTTATACGAATTGACAAGCATGGTCTAAATTTACGGAGACATAACCTTTGACAACTATATTCAAATATACTTGGATACCAAATTTCAAGTCAATTTTTAAAACCCATATATTCAGGGGCGGACCTACCTTATACGAAGGGATGGCCTCCGCTACCCATTGGCGCTCCGGTAGTAGTGTAAATTTTGTAAAAAATTGTCTTTTTTTACGTTTTTTCGATTTCGTTACCCCATTTTTATAAAACGTTACCCCTAACGAATATTTTCTAGACCCGTCACTGTATACATAAAAAAATATTTATATAAATTTAAGCATATGATAAACAAATATCGATGAAACATAACCCCTTCTTCGGGCCTTGTATTCATTTGTTTTCTTTTAAGTCATAAAAAGCTCAAATTATCCAACCCATATAAAACCTTGAAAAAAGGTCACATTCCATTCAATACTAAAATCACAAGTTGCTCCCTAATTACAATTTAACTTTCATTTATAACCCTTTTTTTATATTTATAAATATACTTATATCCCATAAAACAATTCTTCTGGGGCGGACCTACCTTATTGGTAGGGGTAGCCTTCGCTACACCTTGGCGCTCCGATGGTAGTGTAAATTTTTGAAAAATTTGAAAATTTTTTAATTTCGTTACCCATTTTCTATAAATAGTTACCCCTACGAAGATTTTCTGGATCCGTCACCGCAATTCTTAATGTTTCAATATATTATTCAAAGTTAATTAGTAAACATTTAATGGCTAAACCAATATATTAGGTGTGGAGAACCTCAAAAGAAGGGGAAAAAAAGAAAAAGAATGAAGTTTAGCTGGCTCAATCATCCAAACCATTAAGATTATTTTATTTGGTTTAGTGTTTGGGCTAACTAATTTTATAAACATGTTCTTAAAGTTTTAACAAATTCTTAATCCACCCAAAACTTATCCCAATGTTGTGTTTAACAAATTAAGCATAAAGTATTTATTTATTTTTGGCATATAATGATGTAATTGTGTAGAGAATAAAAAAGCAGGTTAAGAGTTTAAAACAATACAAATATATCAAAACCTTTTTTAAATTGTTGACCATTTACCACAAAAGATTTGGCATAATTGATGGATCTAGCAAAAATGTCAAGGGGCAACGTTTCTTTTCTATAGGGGTAACAAAATCGAAAAAATATCAAAATTTTTCAAAATTTACACTACTGCCGGAGCGTCAAGAAGTAGCGGTGGCTACCCCTTTTAAAATGCTACATCCGCCCCTGTTGACATACAATACAAATTTAAACCGTATTTATTTACTCTACGGGTAATACTTAAACACAATAACATCAACAAATCATTATAATTTACAACATTTCAATGTTTCTAGATGGCCACAATTTATCTGACACAAATTGGTTAGCTTGTTTATATTTTTTTCATTTAGTCCAGGTTATGTAATCCCTCACAAAAACATTACAAATTAACATGTCAATGTGTCTAGGTGGTTTGGGCTTCTTCTCAGCTTGAGATGTTGGGGCTTATGGCTTTGTGGCGTCTAGAGCTCAGTCTTGAGAACTATAGGATCATATCCTTCGAAACTGTGAGGTCGTCGGGCTTGACCGGACTATCAGCAGGTGCTTGAACGCTTAAATGTCTCTCTCCCAGACTTGGATATTGGCGGTTTCTCTAATAAGACACCACCCCCTCGAAGCCACAAAAAACTTTGGTGAATGCTCTGTTTAGCAAAATCGCTCAAAGCCTGGGAGAAGCTTTTGATTTGTCATCCCGCCAGAAGGCGGTGTTTTAGTGCCTGAAATGTCCCCATGCTCAGGAATTTTTTACCGTTATACCAATTGAGGGGTTGGGACAATGTATGTTTGCAGTAGAATATAGAGCCATTCTCAAATACCGGTTGATGATCCCTATGTACCCGGAAGATGAAACTTGCCTAATATGTCGTAAAGCTTGTATGGATAAATACAAGGAGCATACAGTTCACTGTAAAGTGCTCCCTGGGTTCAAATGTCGGCACGACTGGGTGCGTGATGTTTTGTGGGACATCTTAAGAAGAGCTGGGATTTCGGCTAAGAAAGAGGCCCCTGTGAATTTCCTCACGGACCCTATGGAAGGGAGATCTACTCTGCGACCAGCGGATCTTCTCGTCTTTGGCTGGGCTGGGGGGAAACATGCTTGTGTAGACCTCATGGGGGTTTCCCCTTTGGTTGGTTTAAGGGAAAACGGGTTTGTAGCTGGACAAGCGGCAATAAAGGCAGAATAAAAGAAAGTGGATAAGCACGCTAAAGCTTGCGCAAAGAACCAGCATGTCTTTGTCCCTTTTGCCTTTGATACTTTTGGTTCCTTAGCGCCATAAGCTATCCACTTTTTGACGAGGGTTCAATGGGTCGTCTACAACAATTGTTCAACCCCAAGGGGGCAAGGGTTTGTCTTTGGAAGGTTAGGGTTTGCAATTCAGAAAGGATTGGCGGCGCAGCTTGTTGCCCGACTACCTTCTGTTTTGATGTAACTTGACAAGTTTTCTGGCTTATATATTTTGTTACTATCAAATACTAAATTGTAGGCAAAAAATAAAATAAAAAATTAACACTTCTTTTTATATTATATAAAAAATAATTTTAAAAAGCATTTGTTAAATTAAAATTTTTGAAAATCATGAAGTCTTATTATTGGACACTTACAAACAACAATTACACATGTCAAAATTGTTTGTCCATAAGACTATCACTAATGATTCCACAAGGGTGTGAATCATCCAAGTCACGCTTAGGTGACACAACTTTTGTAAGTTTTTGGATGTGAATGGGTCTGTAATACCAAGTAGGAGGGGGCGTGGAGGGTTAAACACTAGTCTACTAACACCTGAATGGGCTTGGGGTGAAGAACGTGACAAGTTTGGTCAATGTGCCTTCAAAGTGATGTGATACAATACAATACCCAACCCAGGTCATCATGGGTCGGGTCAAATTCAAAGACAATGGGTTGAAAAATTAGAGACAATGGCACCAAAGATATGGGTCGAGTCAAATTCAAAGGTAGCATGTTAAAAATTAGAGACAATGGCACCAAAATTAAATGCATTCAGAGGGAAAATTCAGTGAGGAAGTGGGGCTAAAAATGAAGTAACTGTTGAGTCTTATGTTTATTATGTCGAGTTCCTGTTTTATTTTGTTTTTGTCTGTGTTTTTGTTTACCCAAATTAGCAAACTCTTGTTTGCAATCAAAGATTAGTTTATCTCGAGTCAGGCTAACGGCGGTCACACTCTAAACGTAATTCCATGACACCCCGCTTACGGTGTGCACATATAATGTATATATGTGTGGGTCCTCGCGGGGCAAAAGTGAATTACACTAATTTTTACATATTTTACTAATTTTGTGAAAATAACGTCAAAATCGGCGGACGGTTAATCATGCATCATGTGGTGGCGTTAACAGCCGAAAGACAAACCAATCTCTCTATTCCTATAGAGTAGATTTAAGACTGTCTATATCTTAACCTCTTTAGATCCTACCTTAGTTTTGCCATTGATAAGATTTACTGAGTACGACTAACATGATGATCAGTCTAAACTCTAAAGCAATAGCTTAAAAGAAAAAAAGAAGAAGACTAGAATCATCCATCAAACAATACTTGAAGGACCATTTATGTAACTACCTCCCGCAATAAATTTCCCTCTAATATTCGATCACAAACATTTACTCGTTACACTTTGCCCTAATTAGTCTTCCTCCGCCCCAATCCAAAACACACGCCTCCACTCTCCACCACCGTCAACCACCACCACCACCACCACCACCACAACAACAACAACAACCACCACCACAACAACAACAACCACCACCACCTACTCATGGATCCTCAACTCCAGCAAGCACAACTGGCCGCTATCCTCGGAGCCGATCCATCTCCATTCGAAACCCTAATTTCGCATCTGATGTCATCATCAAACGAACAACGATCAAACGCAGAGCTTCTCTTCAATCTATGCAAACAAACCAATCCGGATTCACTCTTCCTCAAGCTCGGTCACATGCTCCAGACCTCCCCTTACATGGAGGCACGTGCCATGTCAGCAATTCTGTTACGGAAGCAGTTAACACAGGACGATTCGTTAATATGGAACAGGTTATCTCCGGATACTCAATCCTCGCTTAAATCTATACTGTTGACTTGTGTACAGAAAGAAGAAGCGAAAACTATTATGAAAAAGTTGTGTGATACCGTTTCGGAACTCGCTTCGAGTGTTTTACCGGATAACGGTTGGCCCGAGCTGTTACCGTTTATGTTTCAGTGTGTTTCATCGGATAATTTTAAGCTGCAGGAGTCTGCGTTTTTGATTTTTGCTCAATTGTCGCAGTATATTGGCGAGACGTTGATTCCGCATATTAAGCATCTGCACGGTGTGTTTTTACAGTGTTTGACTAGTTCAGGTAGTTCGGATGTGCGAATTGCTGCGTTAAGCGCGGTGATTAACTTTATTCAGTGTTTGAGTTCCGGTGATAGAGATAGGTTCCAGGATTTGCTTCCTGCGATGATGACGACGTTGACTGAAGCGTTAAACGGTGGACAGGAAGCCACCGCGCAAGAGGCGTTGGAGTTGTTGATTGAATTAGCCGGAACTGAACCGAGGTTTTTGAGGCGGCAGTTAGTGGAGGTGGTTGGTTCGATGCTGCAGATCGCGGAGGCTGAGACGTTGGAAGAGGGGACAAGACATCTTGCTATTGAGTTTGTGATTACGCTAGCGGAAGCTAGGGAGAGGGCACCGGGTATGATGAGGAAGTTGCCGCAGTTTATTAGTAGGTTGTTTGGTATATTGTTGCAGATGTTGTTGGATATTGAGGATGAACCTGCATGGCATACAGCGGAGAATGAGGATGAGGATGCGGGAGAGTTGAGTAATTATAGCGTTGGACAGGAGTGTTTGGATCGGTTAGCTATTGCTTTAGGTGGGAATACGATTGTTCCTGTTGCGTCTGAGCAGTTGCCGGCTTACTTGGCTGCGCCTGAATGGCAGAAACATCATGCAGCACTTATTGCGCTTGCACAAATAGCCGAGGGTTGCTCAAAGGTAAAAATGTTATTCAGATGTATTTATTATGAGTTGGTTTATGCTTAGTTAGCTAATTTGGTATTGATTAAGATGCAAGTAAGTCCAGTTGTATGTATATACTAGTTTGCTAACATATTATTGAACTTGTGATGCAGGTGATGATCAAGAATTTGGAGCAGGTGGTGTCGATGGTTTTAAATTCATTCCAAGATCCTCACCCACGTGTGAGATGGGCTGCAATTAATGCAATCGGACAGTTGGCCACAGATCTAGGCCCGGACTTGCAAGTTCAATACCACCAAAGAGTGCTACCAGCGTTAGCTACTGCAATGGATGACTTTAATAATCCACGGGTTCAAGTAAGTTTTGTTTATTGATGCATATATGTTGGTTGCTCTGAGTTATAGAGGCATATGTGGAGACATAGAAGTTACATTTAGGTGCTGCTATAGCATTGTATTTCGTATCGATATTCTTTATATGTCGCATAGCTTTTGGAATTCAATTAAATTGATATGGAACTTGCTTCCTGCTATTTTGTGTAACAACTTTCTTGTTGAGTTAGCTACAAAACCATGTGGGAATATAGCGAGCTTAATTTTAATTAATATGCATGATCTTGCAACCAACACCTCTTTGCTTTTTGGTGCACGTATAAGGGAGGATTTTAGGTGTTTATTAAATATATATCTTACATAAGATATAGTGTAGCTTGATATGCAAAGTAAACAAGACTAGTTTGAATAGCTAATGCTCATCCAACTATATATATCATTTCTAGTTTTCTACTTTGTAACGCATGTTAAACAAGGGATGATCTCATTTGAACGGAGTTGAGTTACACCTGAGTTGATTCATTGAGAAGTAAGCCACACTAGTTTTGAATAAATGTTGCTCGCCCAACTACAAAGTTGTCTTATTCGATTGGTTACCCCTCTTTAATTTTGCAATATCACATTTTTTTTCTTTTCTTTTGTTTTTGTAACCTTTTTTTGGGTAAGTGTGCATGGTATATTCTCAGTCATTGAACATGGCTTACCAAATATCTGAATGACATCTGACGTATTGAATGCACTTCCATTCTCTTGTTTAGTGTTATTGTTTGTTGTTGTTCTTCTTTTTAGTGTTGAAACTGATATTGCTTCATTGCAAAAGAACTCGTTTTTCTCCGGCTTTCACTTTCTAATTTTATTATATCTTTGTTCTGCAGGCACATGCTGCTTCAGCCGTGCTAAATTTCAGTGAAAATTGCACCCCTGATATCTTGACCCCTTACTTGGATGGAATAGTGAGCAAGTTGCTTGTATTGTTACAGGTTAGTTGCTTGTATATGAGCAAAGTATGACCTTAAATTTCTTCTAAATTGAATGACTCATTTTTTTGTGTAGAACGGTAAGCAAATGGTACAAGAAGGGGCCTTGACTGCTCTAGCATCGGTTGCCGATTCATCACAAGTAACTTATACATCATCACTTTAGTTTCTAGACTTAGAACTTCACGAGTTTACGTTTAATGTCTCACTTATACTTTGTGCATCAATAGGAACACTTCCAAAAGTACTATGATGCAGTTATGCCTTATTTAAAAGCTATATTAGTTAATGCAAATGATAAAGCTAATCGCATGCTTCGAGCTAAAGCCATGGAATGCATTAGTTTGGTTGGAATGGCTGTTGGGAAGGAAAAATTTAGAGACGACGCTAAGCAAGTATGTTTCGTTTGTTATACAATTACTATTCTTGCATTATTTTTTCTTAATGATTGTGGTAATGGTTCTGATTGTGTGTTAAGGTTATGGAAGTGCTGATGTCATTGCAAGGATGTCAAATGGAGACCGATGATCCCACTACCAGCTACATGCTTCAAGTAGGTTTTTTTACACAGTTGATAAAAAAAAGACTATGGACTTTGGTTAAATTTGTACATAATACATTCATCCCTTGATGTATTTTTGCATGAAAAAATCCCACTTTCACCTTTTAAGTTTATCGATAAAAGTCATTTGATTTATTTATGTTTTTACAAAAAATATCTTAATTTTTTCATGTTTAAATCCTTCAACTTTTTAAAAGTAACAAATATGTCCCTTTTCATATAATTTTGTTTCTAAACTGTAAAAATTTCTGTTTTTTGTTAATCTTTAAAAGTTCACGGATGTAGTTATTTAAAAAAAGTTCTACGGACTTGTGTGCAAATTCAGTGGAAGTCCATAGGTTTTTTAACGTTTTTTTGTTTGAAGTACTTTTATGGTGATGTTTATAAAATATAAGCTTATGCTTATTGTTCTCTATTCTATAGGCGTGGGCCCGGCTATGCAAATGCTTAGGCCAAGACTTTCTCCCTTACATGAGTGTTGTTATGCCTCCTTTGCTTCAATCTGCTCAACTCAAACCTGATGTCATCATTACTTCAGCAGATTCTGATAATGAGATTGATGAATCAGATGACGAAAGGTATCATATTTTTTTGAATTAGTATTCTTTTTTTTTTTGAATTTGAATAATATTGGGAGTTGCATACTTCGCAGTATGGAGACAATTACACTTGGTGATAAAAGGATCGGGATCAAAACCAGTGTTCTTGAGGAGAAAGCAACCGCTTGCAACATGTTGTGTTGTTACGCTGATGAGTTAAAGGAGGGTTTTTACCCATGGATTGATCAGGTTGAGTCACATACCTGTTTATCTACTATTTAGGAAGTGTTTGACTGTTTGGTTAAAGCAGAAATGATTTCCTCACTTGGAAACCTTTGTGAAAACATCATACGCGTTCGCATTCTACTCACTATTAAACCTATGTTCATAGTGATACATGGTGAACCGTGAACAAACCACACACCACTTTACTGTTTTGATATGAAGAAATGCTAATGTGTATTCTTAACAGGTTGCACCTACCTTGGTACCACTTCTCAAGTTCTATTTCCATGAAGAAGTTAGGAAAGCAGCTGTTTCAGGTGTTATATTTGATCCTTTCTATGGCTGTAAACGAACTGAATGAACATGAATGGGGCTTGTTCGGTTAACATGAACAAAGGAACGAGTTTTCGTGTTCATGTTTGTTTGTTAAGATGATAAGTTTGTTGGTGTTCATTTATGCTGGCCTTTTTACATGTTACAAGGGCATACACAAATTAAATGACGATTGACTCACTTTTAATTGACACATAAAACAAACGAAAATAAACGACTTTATTAAGGAATGCTCACGAGTGTTAATGTACAAATGTGATCCTTGTTAGTGTTTGTTAACATAACTAAACACGCCAAAAATCTTGTTCATTTACCAAGTATATGACTATCAATGAACTTCCCGCTGAACGTTTCTCTTGTTTGCAGCACTAATATAATAATATTTATATAAGTTACATTTTGTTTATGGATTAATAAGTTTCGATGTATTTGTATTTGTGTAGCCATGCCGGAGTTGTTGCGATCTGCAAAATTAGCCATAGAAAAAGGGCTTGCTCAAGGTCGTAATGAATCATACATAAAACAGCTGTCTGATTACATAGTTCCCTCTTTGGTTGAAGCTTTGCATAAGGTAATGTTCTTTTTTATGTAATTTGTCTTTTTTATGTAATTAAGTCTCCAAAGTTTTAAGTAGTTTGTCTTTTTTATACGTGGTGAAACGTGCTCACTCTGTTGGTTTAATTGACATCGTTGCAGGAACCTGATACAGAAATCTGTGCAAGTATGCTGGATGCCTTAAACGAATGTATACAGGTCGGTTAGTTTTTTTTTGTTCGCTCTACAGCTAATATGATCTTCACTAAACACGTGAATTCTTAATTATAATCTTTATAGCTTTAGACAGTGTAACCGTATATAAAATGTTGAACATGGTGTAGGTATCTGGACCACTTTTAGATGAAAATCAGGTGCGAAGCATCGTGGATGAAATAAAGCAGGTAATCACCGCAAGTTCAAGTAGAAAAACCGAAAGAGCGGAACGGGCCAAAGCTGAAGATTTTGATGCGGAGGAAGGGGAATTGCTTAAAGAGGAAAATGAGCAAGAAGAAGAAGTCTTTGACCAGGTTCTTAATCGACAACCTTTTTTCTTTATTGACCTTAAATATATTATCTTTGAGTTTTGCCAAACGTTTCCCTTTGGATCGTTCGGGAATTACTTTGTTGCAAGGGTAAGTCGTGAAATGATAATCAAATAGATATCTTATATGGAAACACTTTCCTAAATATATATATTGACGCTCTAGTGTCTTAAGGTTTATGGTTAGCAAACCTTATAGTTTAAATATGATTCTATTTTTATGTTTTTGTGCCTAACTAGTTTTCTGTTCCAGATTGGTGAGATTTTGGGAACGTTAATTAAAACATTTAAAGCCTCCTTCCTGCCTTTCTTTGATGAGATGTCTTCGTATTTGATGCCGATGTGGGTAAGTACTTGTGCTAATTATCATTTATCAGTTTCTCAAGAGCTCTTTTTTTACGGGAGTAAAAAAATCATATATACTCTTTTTTTGGGTTAACGATGATTCCCACTTTTAACCATCTTAAGGGCAAGGATAAAACAGCTGAAGAAAGGAGGATTGCAATTTGCATCTTTGATGATGTGGCAGAGCAGTGTCGTGAAGCAGCTCTAAAGTATTACGATACATATCTTCCTTTCCTTCTTGAAGCATGCAATGATGAGAATCCAGATGTCCGACAGGTCAGCATAATCAACGGCCTCATTTTTGTCTGATCGCTTACTACTTCCATATTATCTGAAGTTCTGAACCACATATTATTTTCTTTTAAATCCAGGCAGCTGTATATGGACTTGGAGTGTGTGCAGAATGTGGTTCTGTTATAAAACCACTTGTTGGAGGTACATTTAATGACACATAGATAGAGATTACTATTTACATAAATCATATATATAAATATATAATATATTATCATATATAAGTTTTATTGTTTTTTATTATCCTTCCAAATTTCATTTAACTAGAATAAAATAAAATCAGTTACTTATAACATACCTTTTCATCGAATTAACCAATAGGAAAACAATGTTACATTTGTGAATTATTGCAGCACGTAATGCTTTCTTTGTTTATTTACAGAGTGTAATAAGGAACTGATATATTTTAGAGTAAACTACATGGATGGTCCCTGTGGTTTACCAACATTTTGCATTTGCTCCCTAGCTTTCCAAAAGTACACAGATGGTCCCTGTGGTTTTGTACTTTGTAATAGATTTAATCCCCAACATCTTGCCAAAAGTACATGGATGGTCCCCGTGGTTTGCACTTTTTATCACATCTAGTCCCTAACTTGGACCTGTTGAAACCTTTAGATTTGTAGGTGGGTGACTAAATGCGTTACAATTTGCGAACCACAGGGACCATCTGTGTACTTTTGAAAAGCTAGGGACCTAATCCAAAATTTTGGTTAACCATAGGGACCATTCATGTACTTTACTTGTTATGTTATTTACTATGGAATGTAAATACAAGAGTTCCATTGCTTTTAAAGGATAAATATGAAAATATATTTGTTTTTGAAGTTGGTTTTTTTCAGTTTTAATAATTACTTGTGAACATAATTTTACAGAGGCTCTTTCAAGGCTAAATGTGGTAATTAGACATCCTAATGCTCTCCAGCCTGAAAATGTGATGGCATACGATAATGCTGTTTCTGCTTTGGGGAAAATATGTCAATTTCATCGTGACAGTATCGACGCCACCCAGGTAGAGCATACTTTATATTATATTGTGAATATATTCATTTACATTTTACAGACGTATGCTGTTCTAAATAGATTCATATATGCGTTGGGCTTTATGAAATTGGTATTTACTAGCATATAGTTTATGCCATGTTGGCCACCACATCAGTTGCCACATATGCAGAACATGCTTATGCGATCAAATACTAGAACAACTTTTATTACATTATTAAAAATGATTTTCTAAATAATTTTTATTTAAACATAGTTAAAGGTGATAAGATATGTGGCATCTGGATACACATTAAGTGACATATAAAAGGCCACATCAGTAATCTTTGAAAGAGTAAAATGCCATTTTCGTCCCTGAGGTTTGGCCAGTTTTGCGACTTTCGTCTAAAGATTTGTTTTTCCGCATCTGGGTCCAAAAGGTTTGAAATCTTGCGATTTTCATTCAGCATGTTAACTGCATCCATTTTTCTCTGTTAAATCAGGTGTATTTCCTTTTTTTTTGTTAACTTCAAAGGCAGTTCGGTCTTTTTCACTTTATGTACAAGTATTCAAAAGACCAAATTGCACTTTAAGTAAAATAAAGGCGAAAATACTCCAGACTTAACTGAGGAAAATGGATAGAGTTAACGAGCCGGATGAAAATGACAAGATTTCAAACCCTTTAGATCCAGATGCGAAAAAACAAACCTTTGGAAGAAAGTCGCAAAACTGGTCAAATCATAGGGGCGAAAATGGCAGTTTACTCTTTTTAAAATATTAGCAAATGGTGACAAAAATGTAACATGGTTGTTAAATCTGTAACAAAAGTTAAGTTACTATTTTTTGGCGCCTAATTAAAGTTGGTTGCTAAAAGCGGGAAAATTTATCATCTGGTTTTCGATTTTCACGAATAAAATGTTATGTTGTTTGGCAGATTATTCCTGCATGGTTAAGCTGTTTGCCAATTAAAGGGGATCTTATAGAGGCTAAAGTTGTTCACGAGCTGCTTTGTTCAATGGTCGAAAGGTAAGTGTGCACAATGTTTTCTATTGGTTCTCGTTTAAAACCTTTTTGGTGATTTTAACATACTCCGCTGTCTATACTACAGGTCAGACATGGAACTTCTGGGTCCCAACAACCAATATGTGCCAAAAATCGTTTCTGTATTTGCTGAGGTCAGTGGTCCTTCATTAAGATAGTTTTATATTGTTATATTTTACTAGATGTGCACATTTTAAGCAAATTATTTAAGAAATAATAGTAAATATGTTTTATCGTTAATGGGTCAAACAGGTAAAATATATTTAAAAACTAGCTAAAGCTCAAATAAATGGAACGGGTAGAAATAAAATGGTTTTTGTAACCATATTAGGCCCACTAATTTTTAAAAAATTTAAAACTCTTGACAGTGTGAACCAACTCACTTGATCCTACGGATGAGCTCGGTACCGAAAATGTTCGGTACTGGACAGTATTTGATGTCCAAAATCGGTACGGTACTATACCGAACTGAAAATATTGATCCCGAACACACCAAGGAGTGGGCACCGAAAATGTTCAGTATGGTACGGTATTTGATGCCAAGATTCAGTAAAATACTGGTACTATACTGAACCGGTACCGAACCGAAAATACTGATCCCGAAAACACCAAAAAGTGGGTACCGAAATTGAATCGGTACGGTACCATTCAGTACCGATACTGAAATGCGCATCCCTACTTGATCTGACCCATTTAGCCATGTTGACTATTTTTCTAAAACAATTATAACCAACACAAAAGCATATTTTGATTTTGATGGGTTAACTTGTACATTAATACTCTCATTTTGTATTTTCAACAACCTTCATTTGTCAACTAGAATTCTATTGGATGTATCTATGTCATTTGAGTATTTGACCCAACACAACCAATACTCACACCTGCTTACTTTTTCAACCTTATTTTTTATATATTATATACAAATTCAAACTTCTTGTCATATATTTATATACAAATTCAAACTTCTTGTCAATTTTAGATTCTTTGTGCCGGCAAGGATCTGGCAACAGAACAAACAATCAACCGAATAGTCAACCTACTAAGACAACTCCAACAAACACTGCCGCCTGCTACCTTTGCGTCAACATGGGCATCGTTGCAGCCGCAACAGCAACTTGCTATACAATCTTTCCTTACATCATAACATGATTACATCATCCATCACGCATATACGCAAGAAGCTTCTAGAAACATCGCCGGCTAGGCGGCTACTTTGTTTTTTTTGTGGAAATTGATGTTGGTTTTTAAATGTGTCACCCATTCTTTGCGCCATACGATGATTTTTCAGTGTGATGTCGGGCAACAACCTCGGATGGGTTGTTTCGTTGAGTGAACAGATGGGAAGAAAAGTTGTGTATTTGATATATTTTTTCGTGTATTGTACATCTGTCGTAGATGGCGGTCGTCGACGGTTGTGAGGGTTTTGTTGGTCACTAAGAGTTGTTTTAGCAAAGCAGCTTGTCTGAGTTTTGGGTCAATTTTTATTGTTTTTTTGACATAAATTAATCAACTTGTTCATTTGGCTTTTATAAATTATCACTTGTTTGCTTTGTTTTTTAGATGATGATGAATCTTATGTTGGTTTTAAGTCACAGTCTAGGTCTTTTTTTCTTACAACTATTGTTTTTAAGAAACAATTTCATGAATTTTTTTTGAAGTCATATTATCATACAGTCTAATAAAAAGTACAATTTTAAAATTATGGCAATTATCATTAATTTATATATTTTAAACAATTTTCAATAAAAAAGTGATCTTATATTCTTACTATAAGGTCTATTTAAATTATAAGATGAGGTTCTAAAGTGAACACTGGTGTATTTATGAATTGAGTGAACAAATGCTGACCATTGATTTACATCTTAAATCGTAAAATACACTAGTGTATTTTTATCATCAAATCCTGGCTATTGAATTACACGTGTATTGATAATAAAGAGTTATGATTACTTCACTAGTGTTCACAATCAAGGGGGTTGTTTACAAATAAACATAACCCTATATAATATTAAATTTTCTATAAAATCATTTATATTAAAATTTTAAAAACTTATATATAAATATAATTCTTTTTCAATATCATGAGATCCATACTCTTTTAAAACATTACATGATACTGTATTTACACCTTGGAACTCTCATATTAGTATATGAGAGTAAGGTGTAAAAATATAAGAGTTCGAGGTGTAAATATAATATTACGTAAGCTGTCAGAGGTATACACGGAATTGTTCTCAAGTTTTAAACGGGTTTAAAGTTAGAATATATCTTATACTTAAATAAACATATAACTCTAGCGATTTTTATATTTATATGAAATTTTCGGACAGCATGATTGCTGTATTGCTTAGGCGAGGTAGTTAAGCAAAGCTGCCGAGGGTTGCTAACTGTTCCGACAACCTTGTATGTTTTTAGAGCTACCAATGTGCATACAGTCACAATCATAACATAGTAATTTAAAATTAGTTCATTGGTTATGACATAATAATAAATTATTAGAAGCTTATAAGGCCAAGTGGTGTCCTAATCCCCCACCACCACCCTCCATATACACGTTAAATCACTCTACTCTCATCCATCACCTTATATGGTGTGGTCCATGACCTCCAACATCATCCACCTAGAGGTGTTCAAAGAAACCCGGATCCAAAACCGAATCCGAAATATCCGAAATTTGTATTTGAAATATCTGAAACTTTAGGAATCTGAAGATTCGGATATCCGAAAACCTGATACTCCGAATTAATCTGATTATCCAAAAACTAGATTTTTTTTCAAATAAATATATAATATATGAGCATTATTTTTAGTTTGAAATATAATAAAAATAGTGACTAATTGAATTCCGACGTGGATTTATGATTTTTTTTTCTTTTCAATATTTGAAAATTTAGAAAATCGAATATAGGTTTAGTCTTAATCTAGGAACGATACAATTTTTTTATTTCTTTTATGATTCGGATATCCGAATCCGCATCTGAAATTTCGAATACGGATTCGAATATTAATATTCACTATCCGAAACCGGATAATCCGATCTTGAACACCCCTACTTCCTCCATCCTCCACCTCCAATCAAATTCCCCCAATTAATTCAACGAGGCTCATGGTCGGCATGGAAATATCCATGCTTACCACGCTTGGATTGAGGGGGGGTACCACGTGAATCATGTCATATGTGGCAATTCATGACTCAAACCACCATCCCCACACCCCACAAGCTAATAAGCATATTGTATTTTACACAATAGTAACGTAATTAATACATTCTATAAGTAATACATCACACATCACAAGGTCATATAACAAACACACTTAATCTAGGGGTGTGCAAAAACGGCCTAACAAATGGCCGTGCACACCTTATTTGTTTAGGACACAAGTTTTTATATTTTTGATACAATCTGATACATAACTAGATGAATCGCATAAAAACTTTGCTAATTAGTTTGACCCGGTGATTGATGGAATCGACTCTCATTCCTTTTTTGTTGTATGAAAATATCATCTTTAAAAGATGATCAATGCGAATAGTGAATACGGGTTGCACACTTGCACCCTCAAAGATGAAAAGAGACATGAAAATCTATATTTTCGGTCTTGTAACCAATCAGTTCATACCGGTATTTTTCTCTTTTTCAACTTTTTGATCCTTATTTTCATTGGACATCCTATATTGTATGTAATGACGTAATGTAGTAGAAAAAATAAACAAATGTTATTAATTTAAGCGTGCCTCAAAAAGATTCTTTTTTTAACGTCAGCACACAATTTTATTTATATGCTTTTGAAAATTCAATTAACTTTCTTCATATATTAATATGCAAAATATTTAATTAATTTTCAGAAAAGTTATTTTTTGTCTTCATGTGGGCAGGTAATCAGTCTCGGTATATTCCGTAATCCTCTTTTATTTTAACATAGTTTAATTAATAAATTCAATAGAAAAAAGAAATTCAAAGTTTACGAAAATCCAATTTTTCTATAACATTTTAATAAAGAGTAAATTGCACAAAACATCCTTTATGTTTCCTCAAACTTGCAGGTTCCAGCCTTAATGTTTAAAAGTTGCTAAAAACAGCCTTTAAGTTTATTTTTGTTGCGGGTTCAATCCTTTACAGCTAACCACGTTATTTTCTTCAGTTAAGTTCCCTCACATGCATAACATGTGAGGGTATATTCGTCATTTTGGTTGATCATGTGAGGGAACTTAATTGAAGAAAATAACGTGGTTAGCTGTAAAGGATTGAACCCGCAACAAAAATAAACTTAAAGGTTGTTTTTAGCAACTTTTAAACATTAAGGCTGGAACCTGCAAGTTTGAGGAAACATAAAGGATGTTTTGTGCAATTTACTCTTTAATAAATAACGAAAAATAATGTCACCCATTCAAATTGATTTAAGTTATTGCACATAGTTCGAAATTATTGTAAAGAAATGACGAGATGATAGATTTATTAAAGTTTTATTTATTCATTTAATTTTTTAATATTTTTCTAACAAGCTCATAAGGTACACCAATAAACATAAGTTATTAAAATTAGTAATATTAATTATAGCTTAGTGTTTGGTCCACAAAGAACGTTACAAATATCACAAATTTCATTTGTGCCCTTGATTGCTTTGATCTTGTCTTAGGTTTGAAGATAAATGGAAATAAATCTAATCTTTATGGAGTTGGGGTCAAGAAAAATGATATCGGGGCAATGTCTGGTTTTATGGGACGGCAATCGATGCTTTTCCTTTTCGATACCTTGGGATGCCGGTTGGAGAAAAAAATGGCCTCTTTAAAGTGACGAGATCCTATTATTCAGAAGTTCAAGTCCAAGTTGTCAAATTGCATTGCTAATTTGTTATCGATTGGTGGGAAGACTACATTGATTACTTTGGTTCTTGGTTCGTTATCTACTTACTATCCTCTCTTTGTTTTGGTTAACCAAGAATACCAAAACCAAGAATGTTAATACTTTGCTTGAATGGTTAAGAGCTAAGGTTCGTTTGTTTGTTTGTTGGTTTTTTTTGAGGGGGGGGGGGGGGGGGGGGGGGGGGGACTATTTGGAAGAACACACTTCAAGCTTCAAGCCATTTTTAAAGTCAACAATTTGAAGACGGAGCTACCTTTAATACCATTTACATTTTTCGTAGCTTCAAAACCCACATCTTTACATGTCCATTTTGCTTTTTTGATGTTTGGTTAGCATTTTTCTAACCATCATCATTTATAAATTTTCTTTACCTTAAATAAAAATTGTTGTATTTACTTTATTTATGTAAAGGTAATAGAATATATATATACATATATATATGATTAGGTTCAAGAGTGAACACTAGTGTATTTGCGAACTGAGCGAACTAATCCTGGCCATACACGTGTGTAAATCAATGGGCAGGATTTGTTCACTCAGTTCGCAAATACACTAGTGTTAACTCTAGAACCCCATTATATATATATATAATGAGCATGGATCAATGGAGCCACATAACCTCCATAAAAATAGTCTCGTCCTCCTAGTTTCTCATCCACTACTCTCACTAATCGTTAATGACATTTTGTCTCAATACTTGTATTCTTGTTACACACATATGCTAAAATATATGTGTACTCTTCATATGTTGACTTGATTGTTAGAGTGTTTTTAGTGCTTTGGCCCCATGGTCCTTTTAATCAGTTATTCATGGTTTTACAACTTCCATCCGAGTTAGAGAAAACGAGACTAGCACAACATCACCATGGGACCATTTAGAACTAGCGACGTCTTACCCGCTCGAAACGCTACATATATTTAAACCTGGTTAGACAAGAATTATATATTTGATATTTTATTTAATCAAATCTTATAGCCTATTGATATCCATTTGCCATTTGATCTAACGAATGTGAATATAAATGGGTAATTCAAAGTTAAATGGAAATGTATAGAGATAGAAGAAAGAAATATAAATGGACATGGATACGAATATGGCTCACCCAATCCATTAGTTGTTGTCTTTGATTAGAATACAATAACTTTCGTAGTTTACAAATAACCTCTTGTTTTTTTTGATCAACTTATACATAGACCCTTTAATCCTAAATCTACACATTTTTGTCCACCACGAGGCTTGAAACCTCACCACTTGAGGAGGGACACTTTGGTAGCACTAGGCCAAATGCCCTTTGGTAAATAACCTCTCTTTTATAAATGTTTGAATATAACCGATATATATGAAAATATAGTGATACTTACAAGTAAGTCGCAAGCAAACAACCAATTTTTCTCTAATTGGTCATCCTATGCATAATCTTAAGGCATATATCTCCATTAATAGGTTTAACCAAGGAAAGAGACATCATCGGTTTATAAATTGTTTTGACTATATTGCCTTGGTTAGTGATGTCTTGATCAATTCATTTATAAAGCAGAAATTCAAAATGACATATAAAATCATTTGGGTGGAAAAGGCAATTTTTGTCCTCAAGTGTGAGATGCCCCTATCATCAATATTATTATTTTATTAAGTTTTGACATGAAAATTTATAAATGAAGATCAATTTTATTCAAATTGAATTTTAAAATATGTACAATTATGTTCATATAAGTAAATAGTTTCAACATAGTTTTCTTTGCAAGTGATACAACAGGGACACTTGTAAAATTGATTGTGTGATCATTATTTCAAACGGTCATTTGTTAGAGTATCGTATTAATAGTGTTACCTGTTAATCGAACAAATACGTATCGTAATTTATTTGATAAAAGAACGACCATACTGAAACATGATAACCAATATCATGATCAAAAGTCAAAACTATCTTGTACTGATCCACAAACAAAAAGAGCCGAAGAGGCTCAAATGTTCTGACGACTACACTAAAGTTTCTACACCAAGACGTAATAGATTTGAAACAATATTACCTCTAGATTGAACTTCACCTGTTAAGTTTATAAAGTCCAAATCCTTCTATAATACTTTATAAAATTAGTACTGTAACATCCGTGTATATCGGGTTTCGAAAACCCGCCTCAAGTTATTAATCTAAGAGTATTTATTTATGGTAGTTGATTTCTTTTTTTTAAATTTTTTTTTAGTTATAGACATATATAAATGTTTAAGCTAATAAAATAAATAATAAATCAAATAATAAAATAACTATAATGAATGAATGATTAATAAAATTAATAAGCTAAAAGAATAATAATAATAATAAAGTAAAAGGTGGAACCGGGAGTCGAACCCGGGTTCCCCGGACACACACACACACACTGCAAGCACCACTGGGACACACGCACTTCTTGTGGTTAAACCCGCATAACAAAATATAAGTTTACACCCACAAACTAGGCGCGAAAACCTGCAATCTACCCGATCTCTGCACGCGCCTTCCTTTTCCATTCAAATCCATCTACGTTTGACCTTGAGATATTTTAGGAAAATTGGAACTCGGCCAGCTGTCATCTATACGGCAAATTGCCAATCACCGGATCCAACTTCCTAAATCAAAACCCAACCTACCTCTATATATACCGAATACACTCCCTCATTTTAAATCGCTCATCTCAATTCATTTGCACTCGAGTTTTCCTCTGCTCAAACCCCTCAGTCCCACCGGAAACCGCAGCCTGCCGCCGGAATTGACTCGCCGGAGAACTCACCGCCGACCGGTAACCTTCTTTACTTTCTATTTCAGTTCGTATCTTTCAGTAGCTTCAAAAGTATAGCAAGCAAGTTTAAATCGAGTTTTTGGAAATCAAAAACGTGTTCTGGATTTCAATATTAGATGAAGAAGACGAAGTCGCTTAAGTGTTTTTATGTATTTAAACCCCAAGTCTTAATCGGGTTAGACACACAGTCCAGTGGTGGACTGTGTGCAAACACAATACTCCTGTCTCCGGTTCGAGTCTGGTTCATGACCATGCGACGGTTTTTATTTTGAAGAATCTTATCATTTGGCAGTATGTAAATAAATATAATATAAAATCAAGTTTCATTGGGTTAGACACCCAGTCCAGTTGGTTGGGCTGGGTGCAAATCACAGTTAAGGTCACGG
Source organism: Scalesia atractyloides (assembly GCA_947069175.1). Classification (NCBI taxonomy): domain Eukaryota; kingdom Viridiplantae; phylum Streptophyta; class Magnoliopsida; order Asterales; family Asteraceae; genus Scalesia; species Scalesia atractyloides. The sequence goes on from CAMTDV010000001.1 coordinate 89,674,781, forward strand.
GTTCGAGACCCTATTGGTACGCGGTTTAATCGATTCTTAAAACCTTTTTAATTTACTTAAACCAGAAAAGATTTAAACCGTATATAAATATAATAGGAAGCAAGAGCTTAACGGGTTAGACACCCAGCCCAATTGGTTGGGCTGGGTGCAAAATAACATCAAGGACCTAGGTTCGAGTCCGCTCCCACTCACCGGCCTAATCATTTAAAAACTTTTTAAAATTTACCATTTTCTGAATGAACGTAAATTGTGTATAAGAATAATTAAAAACTAAACCCTAACAGGTTAGACACGTAGCTAAGTTGGAAGAGCTGCGTGCACGCAACCGCGAGGTCTCGAGTTCGAACCCGGTCACACGCAATCCAATCCCACAAAAACCGGTCAGATCTTACAGTTTTTATATATTTTTTATTTTATTTACTTAATTATTTTTATTTTTGTTTATTTTTATTTTTTTCTCTCTTTAATTTATTCATTCATTTAAAAAAAACACTTTTAGTCCATTAGTTTACATCTCTTATATTCTTATATTTTAAGAATTTAATATACAAAAATATAAAGTTATAAATAACCTAATAAAGAGTTTAAGTCCAAATATTAATTTGTCTATATTGTAACGTATTTATTATCTTAGGTTAGTATTCGTTGCTCGATCCAATCGTTACCTCGTGCGCACTCATCCTCAATCAAGAATACGCATCCACGGTGAGTGAATCTCTACAAATTCCCCATTTTAATCACATTTTGGGGTGTATCATGTGTCTTCTTTATTTTATTTAACACTTGTGCTTATATCATTTCGTGATCAAATGTGTATTGCTTGTAGTGTGGTTTTATACATTTTATCATTTCAGTGCACTCATTTCATTAGGCCCATCAGTTTCTCGTGGGATACGGGTTGAGCATCAGGTGCCTCATTATATTGGATCCGTTCGATTGAGCCTTGATCTCAGATACATCATCATTCATGTCATATATTCATTCAACGTGGTTTGTGATTTGCTACATTATACATTTGTTCACATGTGATTATGCACAATCTAATTGATTACTTAAATGTTTTATCAAGGTTCACTCGCCAACTTTTGTTGACCCAAAATTTCCTCTGTTTTACGCATGATACAGGTGATCAAGTTGAGGAAAGAAACACTTAGGATGGCCTAGAAGAATAAACAAGTTATTTCGTTGGAACAAGCATTTAGATTATTATTTGTGTTTGTATGAAATTTTGTTGGATATTTAAATTTTAATTTGAATTTAATAAATATGAAACTTCTTAGTAAATATCATGAGCTTTGGTGATAACCAAATCATGCCCCGACTTTTATTCCGCTGCGGGTCGGGGTGTGACAAGTACATAACTAACATTTACACACATGTAGTGTATCATCTTATACATCAAAAGCCGAAAATAATACAAAAAACTATGAATCAAAACATAAAATCCAGAACTTAATAATCAAATTGAGATGCATTAGGTTGCTTGATCTCCTAATTATTCAACCTGAATTTATAAGGTTCGACTTTTCTCACCAACCCTAATTTCATTCCGAATATATTTCGATCACATGGTCTTCGAAAAAAATCAACCATCAAAAAGATAATGTGATCCTTATAACTATTTTTAAGGTTCATAACATTTGTTATTAGCATAACTACCTTAGAGACATATAGGACTTGTTCAACGACCCTAATGTCTCTTTTTTAAGCTTTTAATTGTCAAAATACGACATTCTCTTCTTCAAAAACAAAAAGATACACTAGGGATATGTAATCTTTCTGTCTACAATCATGTTATGTCTCCAACTATTCTCTTCCCACAATTGCGAGACTCAATTCTTGTCGGGAAGAAGAGGAAGAAAGAAAATACTTGGAAGTAAGTCACAAGTGAACAATCAGTTTGTCTCTTATTGGTCAATTTGAGCATAATCTTAAGGCATATGCCTCGATTAATAGGTTTATTTAACCAAGAATGGATAAAGAGACATCATCGGCAATGTATTAAATAGTCAAGATGTTTAAATTTTCTTAATTAGTGATGTCTTGATCAATTCATTTATAAAAGCATAAATCCAAAATGACATATTAAATCATTTTAGTGGAAAAGGCATTTTTTTTGTCCCCAAGTGTGAGGTGCACATCTCATCAATACTCCTTTTATTTTTTGAAGTTTGGACATGAATAGTTTTCAAACCAACATCAGTATTCAAGTTGGATGGAGCAGGATTAGAACACGAGGACAGTGACGGTGATGGTGATGATGACCCGATAAGCGGTATCTTCGATGCAGCTTCCATTATACGAGCAGGATTATTCGATGACACGAATCCCGAGCTTTTGATAGGGGACAATTTTCAGATCTAGGTCACCTTGCGGTTTGGTGGTGGTGGAGATTGAAGTGACTCTGACGGTGGTGGTGGTCAGTTGACGGTGGAGGTGGTGGTGGGTTTAAGGTGGAGGTGGAGGTTGCAGGTTTATGAAGGAGAGGTGGTGGCTGAGTTTTTAAAAGAGAGAGATGGAGTGAGGAAGAAGATGAGTAGTGGGCCCCTCTTTTTTGTATTTTTTTTTTATTTTTATTATTTCAAGGGTAATATAGTAATTTTGCATATACTTAACTGAGAAATCTAACAAAGGTTAGTGGTAAGGACCACCCGAGTGCAAAATTTGAAACTACTGGGACCAAGTGTGTAATTAGTGAACCACTGTGACCAAGTCTGCAAGATTTGCAAACCACATGGACCAACCAAGCATTTAACTCCATAACTAACATATATAGACATGTAAGTCCAGTTTGTTTTTTAAGAGGTAATATGCATGCAGTCTACGGACCACATCAGCAGACATCCGTAGAAGAAGAGGTGGACCAAACCTCTATAGTCTACAAGAAGAAGGTTGCTTATTTTTTTAACCTATGTAGACTTCTAAAATATCTAGTGTGGTGTACGGACAATGGTTGTCACACCCGAACCGATGGCGGAATCATCGGGGGCGAACGTAAATAGATTGCTCGAGACTTCATAACACTAAATGTGATAAGTATTTAATAATAATATTTTATTTCATTGCTAACGATTCAAGTACATGAATTGGAAACAAAATATAACACGTAACGTATGATTAATCTATAAACATGAATTTTAAAGTTTGGTGCGTTTCTAGTCCTTCCTATCAAGTTCCATTCGTCATCAACATTATTAATCTGCAACATGTTTAAAAGTATAGTTCAACACAAAAAGCATTAGCGAGTACATAAGTTTAACATAGCATAAGTATGTGAACAGTGTTTAAACGAATATGCATGGCGAAAATAGTTAACTAGATTAATGTATAATGCATGCAATTTTACAAGTCAACCCTCTAATTACTGCATGAATTAAAGACTTAACATGACCACAAGACTACGAACGGTGCGTTACTCCTATAGCACTATAAATGTTAAGGGGAGGCTCTTACGAAGTTAATGACAAGCGAATCACATAAGATTGTTCCAAGAATACAAATCAAGTATCACGTATTTTAAGCATGCATGTATAGATTGTTTGAGTTTGCATAAAGAATAGTTGTGATTGTACCCAAAAGTGTAAAGCGTAAAAATGGAATTGAGTGTACTCACAACTTTGCAAAGCTTTCCGATTATCCGCGTATTGACGAGTTGATGAGGATAGAAGAACGAAGGTGTTCGGGTGTTTGGATTAGGAATTAAGTATAAAAGTATATGTATGCAAAAAGTATATCTCCTCTAGACACTTGTTTGGACACTAAGTTTTAAAGTGTTTTCATGAGTCCTAACGTGCCCATTAGAATCGCAAACGAGGAAAAAAGAACAAAGATAATATAATATAACCTATGTTCACGACGTGTAATCATATTTAGATTAACATCAAGGGTACGGTTATGTTTATATTTATATTTTATATAGTATATCTAATAATAAGTCCGTCATACATAATCATAGAGTTCATAGAAGTCAAGCATGGAGGTATGAACACCTCATTGTATGATTCACCAATGCAGAAATCATCACAAGGATGATTCGGATGGTCATGAATGAAAAGGAAATGTACAACTAATTACTATATTAAGTAGCCAAGTAAGCTTTAACCCGGTGAGTCATTCCCAACGTGGAAAGAGTTAACTAAGTGTCAGAGGCTAGACGGGGTTAAGTTACTTTAAGTATAGCAAACTACTCGAGATAACAATGGTAAAACATCAAGCGAGGTGGTGGAATGAAGTTAGGATAGCCAAGGCTTCCAAGTATTCACACCTATACCAAAAAACAAGTCTTGCCATAAACTTCATGGCAAGCTCGGATGGTTTCATCACTTGTGGGTTGTATAAACTCTTGCAAAAACAGAAAGTTTGGATGTGTTTGCACCTCTTAAACTCATAAGAATCTTCTCCTAACAAGTCTCAAAACCTTAGATAGGCTCAAGAACAAGTAGGCACAAGATTGAACAAGGAAAAACATAGTTTATAAAGTTTAAACAAAACGTTCTTCCAAAATAGAAAGTTTGGACCTCAAAATGGTGATGTTCCACCTTAGATTACCATGGTAATCTTGTGAAAACACTTCTAGAGGTGTTTCAAGCTTTGAAGAGGAAGATTTGATGAAGAAAAGATGAAGAAAATAAAGTATAGTGCTCTTTTTGGCACTTAGAAAATTTTGCAATAACTTGCAAATCCAACTGATTTGGGAGTGTTTTGAGAGTTTAAGAGAGTTGGTAAAGTGAAAATGAGGTGATGGTGTAACACCCCAAAAATCCTTATGTATGTATACATATAATTAGAATTATGAACCTAGTTAGTACATAGGTAAAGTTTGACTAAAAAGAAAGTAATAGGCCATATAATATAAACACTAAACATAAAGGGGTCAAAATTAACACAAATGGGAAATGGGATAATAAAATGGAAACCAAACCAAACACAAACACACACACACACACACATCTCTAGGTGTGTGTCACCAAGAGCTAGAGGAAGAAGGGGGAAAACCCCTTGTCATCATAAAATCAACAAATTGAAGAAGTTATCTTGATTAAATCTCATGCATGTCCTAAATTCTTAATCATCTAAGCACACTAGAACATAAGGTAAGTAGAATTTTATGTTTTGATGGTTTTGTATAAAATGGGTTTCTAAGAAATCCATGAATTTATGTGAAATTAGAATGACAATGAGTAAGAATTATGCTTGAAATTCTGGTTACTTTGATGCTTTGATGAAAACCCACTTGTAGTAGCAGTGATGTGAAGAAGATGATGATGATGATGATGCATGTGAAAATTAGTGTAATGATCATGTATGAAGTTGCTTGTAGTGAATATTTGTTTAATGAAATTGATTTAGTATGAAAGTTTTGTGAATTTGGTTGAAGATGATGATTTTGACATGAACTAGTAAGACTGTGCATAAGATCCTTGTACACCATGCTTTCTTTATTGTATGCATACCAAGTGTTTGATGAAATGCCTTGAGTAGTAGTTTTTATGTAATGATGATGAACCCATATTAATATGATGTTGAATGATTTAAATTGGAAAAATAATGAATAATTGGCCCTCTATGTAATGTAATTATAAGATAGAAGCATGGAATTGAAAATGTGGGTATGACATTGTAGGAGTAAAGGAAGAGAGCACGGGCCAATCCAGGTCGCAAACAAAGCAAGATAAAGGTAAGTTCATATGAACTTCGTCTACTATTAATGTAAATTAAGGTGATAGTTTCATTATATTAATTTTAGTTGAAAGTTGTAGTGCAAAATATGGTAAATTGATTAGTTGAGCTTGAAATAATCGTTAGAAATGAGAAAGTAAAGGAGGTGTATTGACCCGGCATTAACGAGTCAAAATGGGTAGAAGTTTATGATAATTATATTATATATGATGTGACTCTTTGACAAACGAGTTAAAATGAATGAATTTGGAATAAAAATGAAATGGTCACTATGTTGACTTGTTACGAATGAGTCAAATTACCCAAAGATGATGAAATATGAGAATGATCAGATTTGACCGAAACAAATGGATCGGATGAAATATGTAATTATGAAGATGATGGAAAGATGAAGAGTAAATTTTCTGCAGACGAAATGTAGTATGAATGAAATAAATACTTAAAGTATGATATAGGAGTATGACCCTGCTAATGGGTCACATATGATAAAATAAAATGATGATGAATAATGTAATCTAAGTGATTATTGACACGTACTAACAAATATATTTTTGAAATGTGAATGAAAGGTAAATTGCATGCTTAGGAATGATGAGTTTGGGACGAACACACCTTATTGCCCTTTATGCGCTTCCGGATAAGTTTAATGTCAAACGGGTCAAAACTCTTTCGGGTTGTAAATGTAAATTTTATACTTAATGTCTTTTGTAAGTAAGTTAAATTGATAATTGTGGTTTGATAGTTTGAACTAATGTTGTTTAAAAGTTTTCATGACAACGACCGTTATAATTAATCATAAGGGTTTTTTGGTCAAAATTCTTATAATGGAAGAAATGTTTCAAATCTTATGGCGTTTTAACCTTAAAATGGATTTGGGCGTTTTAGACGGAGGCTTGATTTTATACGGAGGATTAGGATTTAGTGTTAAAGAAGGTTTAAAGATGATTGGGTGAAAAGAGAGGTGAGAAATATGGCCAATCTGCATTCAAGAAACCACTTTATGAGGATATAGGGGCTAGACGTTCCGCCACACCTCGTTTTAGCCAGATTTTGAGTTTTTTTTTACATTTTGGTTGTAACATCTGACGAAAAACGGGTTCTAAAACCCGTTCCGCTTAGTAATTCAAATATACGTATGATGTACGTTACGCATTTATGTTAAAAGTTTAAAACTTGTTATATTATAATAAATAAGCATAATAAAGTAAATATAGAATAATAAAGTTAAAATAATAAGGTTATTAAATAAAATTTAAATAATAAAAATAAATAACAAAGAGGTGTTGACCGCGGGTATCGAACCCGGGTCATCACCCAATTCAAACATTCAACACATCACTACACTATACACATATATCTAATTATATCCTAAAACAAATAAAATTTATACAGAAACAACACTCAAAAACCACTTCAAAATAGCCGCTTGCAACGGCTGTAACTCTCCAAATCATAAACCAATTTTGTTTCAATCACGAATTCAATTGAAGAATAACTGTTTTTCCAATCATGAATTAATATTCAATCATGGTCAGATCAGTTACAAATCGTTTATGGCAATCAAATTCATCATTCAAAAATTGGTTGAAACTGAATTCTGAATTAAACCCACACTTGCCTATAAATACTGATCTTAGAAGTCATTCAGAACTCGCTCACATTCGCAAAACCTCTCTAAACACTCCGGAGATCCTCTATTCACTTCGCCGGAATTTCCTTCATCACTGGAAAAATACCACCGGAGAAACTCGGTTCACATCTGATCGGTATAACTGCTTGAACCTTATGCTTTTATCATTCAATTTATTAAACAATGTTGAAATTATAATAAGTTCGGATTAAACAGTCGGGTATGGGTTCTGGGCTTTTGTCATGAAGAAGACGAAGCTGTGATAGTCTATTAGTATAATTAAAATCATAGATTATACCAGGTTAGACACACAGTCCAGTAGTGGACTGTGTGCATTACAAATGAGGTTACCCGGGTTCGAGTCTCTCACACGGTTCCGATTTCCTATATTACACCAACCCCTTTTTAAATACTTATATATATATATTAACCTCCAGTAAGTGTATAAATTTAATAAAAATCATATAATCTCCGGGTTAGTCACACAGCCCAATTGGTCGGGTTGTGTGCAATGCAGAGCACAGGCGCGGGTTCGACTCCGAGTTATTGCACCGGTTTAATAAGTTTTAAAAGCCTTTTTAATTAAACAATTCAGAATCAACCTAGTATGTATATATGTATAATTAAATTAGAGATTATTTCGGATTAATTTCAACCTAGTATGCACGTATACGGGAGGTCACGAGTTCGAACCTCACATACGCTGTCAATTTCAAACACTAAAACCGGTCAGACCCCCTTGTCAGACCTGGCAAGATTCAAAACTTTTTTTTAAATATATTTCTATATTATTATTTCCTTTAAAATACTAATTAAGAATCAATTAAAGCATTTAAAAACAAGACTTTTAAGGTTTTAAAAACCCCACTAAATACTTTAAAAATAACCTAAAAATCTAATAAAAAGTATTAAATTAAAATAGTAACTTTTATTTATTTATCGAATTATTGCGTTATTATTTAGGTTGGTTCTCTCTTGGTTAAATTCCAAACTCATGCGCGTTCGTCTTCAATCAAGGAAACGCACCCACTGTGAGTGAATCCTTACAAATTCCCCTTTTTATTCATGTTTTAGGGTGTATCATGTGTCGTTTCATATATTTCGTTTATTCAAACACTTGTGCTATTACCATTATATGATCTAACGTGTGATGTAAATGTATTTGTTGTATTGTGTGTTTACATTTTTGTCAGTTGCGTGCAATCATTCACATTAGGCCCATAAGTTCCTCGTTGGAGACGAGTTGAGCATCAGGTGCATCGTTAGATCGGCTCCGTTTGACTGAGCCTTGATCTCATTGCTAATCATTTGTCATGTTTGTGTGTGCATTGATTGATAATATGTGGTTTGTGGTTAGATTTACATATGCGTTTACTCATATTTGGTTTATGCACATTTTTATTTAAATAACCAATATAACTAATTCGTTTAAATGAGATTCACTCGCCAACTTTTGTTGACCCAAAACACTATTTTTACACATGATACAGGTGGACAGGTTGAAGCAAGGAACACATACGAAATTGCCTTAGAAGAAAAATAAAGAAGTCATGAATGTTGTGTTTAAAACATATTGTGTTTGTATGTATACGTGGTTGTTGTAATTTATCCTTTTAAATTGAAAATAATAAATATGAAACTTTATAGTAAATGTCATGAGCTTTGATGAAAACACAATCATGCCCCGACTACCATTTCCGCTGCGGGTCAGGGTGTGACATTGGTCCCTGAACTTTGGTTTGTTCTTCATGTTAGTTAAAACTTGATGTTTTGGCATGTTTTTAAGTATATAACACGTATGTAAGTAGAATTTGAACATCGTGAATAGCGTTTCGAACGTAAAACAAGTATTAGATTGTACTTAAAGACGTAATTAACGATTGACTGTCGGTATAATACATATATAAAAGGTATAGAATTTTACTATGACCAAAGTCTCGGGTTTCAAAGTTGGAAATAAATACGAGTATAGTACGACTACAAGTCTCCAAAAATAGAAATATGAATATGCTTTCAAAATATGAAAATGTGAAGCGTTACAATGATGGTGGGTAGTGGACGTGGACGGTGATGTTGGGTGGTGGTGTTTAACACTCTGCAGACTTTAGAAGATCTTAAAAGTGACTGCACCGCGCAAACCACGCACAAACAAAAAAGCTTCCATAGTTTTTTTTAAAAAACAAACACCATCGTAGACTACCATTTTATACATCAAAGGATGAAAATATAACGAATCCAAAGGTATTTGGTCAAAACATAAAATCAATAAATTTTTTTTGTGAGTAAATTTATAAATTAAAATATTTAATTAATTTTCAAAAAAAGGTGTTTTTTGTCTTCATGTGAGCAGGTAATCTGTCTCGGTTATATTCCCTAATCCCCTTATTTTTTAACATAAACTAATTTAATTAATAACTCCAATAGAAAAATAAATTCAAAGTTTACGAACACTCCAAATTTTCTAGAACATTATAAAAAATAACGCACAATAATGTCATCCATAGTTTTAAATTTTTGTAAAGGGATGACGAGATGATAGATTTATTATAATGTTTTACTTGTTTATTTTATTATTAGCATTTTTCTATTAAGCTCATAAGGTACAATAATAAACATAAGTTATTAAAAGCAGTACTATTTATCATAGCTTAGTGTGGTGTTAATTGAGGTTTGTTCCAAAGAGAACATTACAAATGTCATTCATGCTCTTAAGTAGTTTTATTTTGTCTCAGGTGTGAAGATAAATTATGAAAAATCTAACCTTTGGAAGTTGGGGTCAATGAAAATGATATATGGGCAATGTCTGATTCTATGGGATGGCGATCAGTGTTTTTCCTTTTCGATACCTTGGGATGCCGGTTGGAGAAAAAAATGGTCTCTTTAAAAGGACGGGATCCTATCATTCAGAAGTTCAAGTCCAAGTTGTCAAATTGGAAGGCTAATTTGTTATCGATCGTGGGGAGGACAACATTAATACTGCGGTTCTTGGTTCGTTATCTACTTACTATCTCTCTTTATTTTGGTCATCCAAGAATGTTAATACTTTGCTTGAATTTTTATTTATTATATATATATATATATATGGGGGGGGGGGGGGGGGGGGGTGTTAAAAGAATATGGCATGGGTGAAATGGGGTTTAGCCTTATTTGATTAATCTAAAGGTGTTTTGAGTTTGGGGTAATTTTGAATGGAGATGGAGTTTGGAGTCATATTGTCAAGAGCAATCAATTCTTAAATGAGAATAGTTTGGTTCCCGTCTAGGCTATGAAGAAAATTGTGGGCTACGAGGATTCTACTCACTTTCGGATTGATCATCGGATTGGTAATGATACTTTGGCTTCAATGTTACCAAAGAAGTGGTAGAAAGGATCATATTTACTTTTACTTCATGGTGGACTATATGGAAGAACACATTTCAAGCCATTTTTAAAGTCAACGATTTGAAGACTTTTCATTTATTTGGATTGTTACCAAAAAGTTAACATCTCTTGGATCAAGTAGCTTCAAAACCCACTTCTTGTAATTTTGCTTCTTTGATGTTTGGTTAGCCTTTTCTAACCATCATCATTTATAAATTTTCTTTTGCCTTAAAAAAATTATTTATTTACTTTGTTTCCATAAAAGGATAGAATATCTTTGTTCTAAGCTTGGATCAATGGAGCTCCCATCCACTGAAGATAAGCACATTCGGATTGAGCCACATCATCCTCCTAGTCTGTTGTGATGAATTCAGATCAACCAACTTCAGTGGGTCAAATAAGGAAAAGCACACGAGAAAAGAAGATTCCATCGAGACTAAAAGATTTCAAGCACTGATGCCACCTCAGCTGATTTAGTTAATTAATTAATTAATTATGTAATTGGTTATATGGTAGTAGAGAAGGAGTGAGGAGGGTATGTGAAGTCAAGTTTGTTATTCATCTTCTCTCACCTCTGTCTGTTCTTCTTCTCATCCCAATTCTGTGGTTGAGTCACCGGCGGCTTATTGATAGGGATAGTTGGTGAACTGGTTACAGAATTGGGATGAGAAGAAGAACAGACAGAGGTGAGAGAAGATGAATAACAAACTTGACTTCACATACCCTCCTCACTCCTTCTCCACTACCATATAACCAATTACATAATTAATTAATTAACTAAATCAGCTGAGGTGGCATCAGTGCTTGAAATCTTTTAGTCTCGATGGAATTCTCTTTTCTCGTGTGCTTTTCCTTATTTGACCCACTGAAGTTGGTTGATCTGAATTCGTCACAACATTTCCTCCCCCTTTAGAAAGCACCTTGCCTCAAGGTGCAAGGAAGGAAAAGATTTCAATAAGGAATATTTGTCCTCCCATGTGGCAGCATCAGCCGGTAACCCGGTCCATTGAACAAGATATTGGTCCACTGGTTGTTTGGCACGAACAATTGTGCGTTTCTCCAGGATAGTAGCAGGTTGCAAAATCAAGGTAGACGTGGAGTCGACTAAGTCAAGAGGTGTGACCTGCTGATCTGGTTGCCCAAGGCACTTCCGAAGCAACGAAACATGAAAGACATTGTGAATTTGAGTACCTAGTGGAAGTTCTAATTTGTAGGCTACCATCCCGATACGAGCCAGAACTCTATATGGACCAAAATACCGCCGACCAACTTATGATGGCGTTGTAATCGTAGTGAACCTTGTCGATACGGCTGAATCTTGACATAGACCCAATCACCGATAGCAAATTGAACGTCTCGGCGATGAGCATCTGCATAAAGCTTCATCCGAGTCTGGGCGTGAGCAAGGTTATGTTTGAGTATAGATAAAACTTGATCGCGTTCTAGAAATAGGGCCTCAACCAAAGTGTTCCCTGTTGAATCGTGAATGTACCGGGCAATAGTAGGCGGCTTCCTTCCGTATAATACCTCAAATGGAGTCATTTTCACAGAAGTTTGGTAGGAGGTGTTATACCAATATTCGGCCCACGGTAATAGACGAAACCACTCCTTTGGACAGTCGGCAACAAAGCAACGCAAGTATTGTTCAAGACATTTGTTGATAGATTCAGATTGGCCATCAGATTGTGGGTGGTAGGAGGTGCTAAAGGACAAAGTGGTGCCATGTAAACGATGGATCTCTTTCCAAAAATTTGACATAATCCAAGGATCCCGGTCGGAAACGATGTCAAGTGGTATACCATGCAACTTCACAATATATGAAATAAAGACAGAGGCTACAGTGGAAGAAGTAAAGGAAGAGGGTAACCCGATAAAATGACCATACTTAGAAAGACGATCTACCACCACCATGATAACCGTTTTACCTTGTGAGACCGGAGGACCCGTAATAAAGTCCATGGCAATATTTTCAAAAACAAATTGAGGAATCGAAAGTATCTGAAGTAAACCTCCTGGTGGTAAGAAGGAAGCCTTCATTTGTTGACACACTTAGCAATTGCTAATGAAGGTTGCACAGCCTTTCGCATGTTCTTCCAATAAAAATTGGATGCCAAACGGTGAAAATTACGGGTAATCTCGGCATGACCCCCGACAAGTGATGAGTGGAATTCCCTGAGCAACTGATGACATAATGAGGAGTCACTTGGTAATACAAGTCGGCCTTTAAACAAAAGAAGCCCGTCCTTATACTGATGCTCCGGAAATTTAGAAGAATCGGTACTCATCGCAGTAAGTAAAGACTGTAATTCGGGGCTGTTCCGAGTGGCATCCCGTAATTCATCCAAAAATTCAAACTTTGGCTCGAAAAGGCTTGAAACTGACCTGCATGTACTCATGATAAGGCATCAGCTGCTCCATTTTGTTTTCCCGATCGGTATATGATTTCAAAGTCAAAACCAAGAAACTTGCCAAGCCACTTATGTTGGTCGGGCGTTTGAATAACTTGATCTTGTAGATTGCGTAACGACTGTTGGTCAGTTATAATTTGAAAACGGCGTCCAAGCAAATATTGTCTCCATTTAGCCAAAGCTTGCGTAAGGGCAAACATCTCACGTTGATAAGCCGACGCTTGTTGCGTACGAGGGCTTAGTTTATGGCTATAATATGCAATGGGGTGTGTATTTTGAGACAACACAGCCCCCACTCCAGTCCGTCAGTTTCAACCATGAACGGTTTAGAAAAATTCGGTAATTGAAGCACTAGTGTGGAACTCAGCCGATCCTTCAGCATTTGGAAAGCTTCAGCAGTATGTGACGTCCAACAGAAAGCATCCTTCCTTAATAAATCAGTAAGGGGCCCGGCTATAGATGCGTAATTCTGAATAAAACGACAGTAATACCCCCCGCCAAACCCAGGAAACTTCTAACCTCTTTGACTGAGCGCGGCACGGGCCATTGTTGGATACTTGCTATTTTAGCCGGGTTAAAAGCGACACCCTCTGCTGAAATCAAATGTCCCAGATAGCCCACCATAGTTTGTCCAAAAACACACTTGGATAACTTGGCAACCAATTGATTATCTAATAAAACTTGAAATATTATACGAAGATGACCCAAGTGATCGGCTCTTGTGGCACTATAAACCAAAATGTCATAAAAGAAACGAGAACAAACTTATGAAGGAAGGGTCAAAACACATCATTCATTAAGCGTTGAAAAGTGGAAGGGGCATTTGTCAACCCAAAGGGAAGGAACTCATAATGGCCGCCATGCGTTCGGAAAGCCGTTTTAGCAATTGCACCCTCTTGTAGTCGAATCTGATGATAGCCAGCTAATAAGTCCAGTTTCGAAAAGAAATGGGCACCATATAATTCATCAAAAAGCTCATCAATAGTCGGTACGGGAAACCGGTCCCGAACGGTAATAGCATTTAGCGACCGATAATCAACACAAAATCGCCAAGTTCAGTAACACCGAGGAGAAAAATGGACTGGTACTCGGGCGAGTGATACCTTGAGTTAACATTTCGTTGACCAATTTATCGATTTCTTGTTTCTGAAAATGTGGGTAGCGATAGGGACGAACTACTACCGGAGTTGAATTTGGTAATAACTCAATAGGATGATCTTGGGAACGTGTAGGAGGTAATCCAGTAGGAGGTGTAAAAATCATTGCAAATTCAGAAAGAAGAGGTTTAATATCATCAGGACAGTCCACCTCAACAGACACATCAGGAGATAACAAGGTCAAGTGATAACATTTAGCAATGGCGTTAGTTTGAGCTAACCGGCATAACCCGTTGAATTGAATGGGTTGGACAACCGGTGTAGGTATCCTTGCCAAATTACCCGAGAATCACCATATTGGAATTCAAACGTAGCCGAGGCATAATTAGTGACCACAGGTCCAAGAGTAGATAGCCAGGAAACTCCAAGAACTATGTCCCATCCTTGCAAGGGTAATACATAAAAATCAACAATAATAGTGGAATTTTGAACGAGTAATTCTACCCGTTTAGCGACACCCGAGCAAGGAAGTCGTTCACCACTACCCACAAGCACCAAAAAAGGTGTGATAGACTCTACAGGGAGCTGCAAAAATGAGGTAATCCGAGATTGCACAAAACAATGGGTACTACCCCCATCGAGTAACACTTGTACTGAGTGACCCTTAACTGACCCTGTAAATCGAAGAGTGGAAGCCGAATTACCCCCTGACAATGCATTGTAGGATATAGCAGAATGGTTCTGAACCGCACCTACCTGTAATTCCTCAGCCACAACCGAATCAGATACGGTAACCGAAGAAGAAGCCGCCGGTGACTCAACCACAGGCTTTTCATCAAAAATAGAAGTTGGGGAACGGTTTTACACTTATGATCGGACGAGTATCTCTCATCACATTTATAACATAATCCCTGAGCTCGTTTGAGAGCTAATTCAGTAGGCGTGAGACGGCGAAACCCAATTGAATTAGGTGGTGGTTTAGGGTTTGGTGCTGGTAAGGAAGAATGACCGCTTGTAGATAACAGTGGTACCTTAGGAGTTGGTAAAATGGGCTTAGAAACTTGGTTAAGAGACACATGGCCCAACCCCCTTTCCAAGTGGATCCTACTCTCATGTAATTGGGCCAATTTCATTGCCTCATTCACTGTAGGCGGCTGGTGAACAATGACTGAATGTTTAATATCAGCCCTAAGGCCAGAGATATAGCATCTTACCAAGAACGGCGGTGGTAATTCGATGGTGCGATTGGAGATTTCTTCAAAAAGATTAGAATAGTCAGCAACATTGGACGTTTGTTGCAATTTGGCGAGAAGACCTTCCGGCGTTTCCAAATCCTTCGAACGGAATCGATCGATTACCGCAGTGGTGAACGGAATCCACCCTTTGATATGAGAATGACGACACATCCAATCATACCAATCTGCTGCTTGATCATCGAGATAGAAGGAGGCGATAGTTAAATGTTCGTGATCCGGAATAGCATAAAAATCAAAGTAGCGATTAGCCTGAGCGACCCATCGTTCCGGATTAGGACCTGAAAAACGCGCCAAATAGATCGGAGCAGGTTTATGGCGTCCCAAAATGGACATACCATCACCGGCAGATCCACCAGATCTACCCGAGTTGACCGGCGGAGACTGTTTCGATAAAATCCCCAACTGAACGAGGACTTTGTTCAAAACCTGCTTTGTATCCTCCATGGATTTTGCAATAAGAGAAACTTCAGATTCGAGATTACCTTGAGAAGTTTGCATTCGTTGTTCCGCTTCCTGTAATTGAAGTTGCGAAGCTTGCAAAGCCTTGAATCCATCATCGAGCCCCTTCAATATGGTACCCTCAGCCATGTGCGCACAGGGAGAATGAAAGCACCAATGGAAATTTCTAATTGAAATAACAATTAGAATTCAACACTGATAATAGGGAATAGAATTTTATGTAATCAGTTCACTAACTATCCCTATCAATAAGCCGCCGGTGACTCAACCACAGAATTGGGATGAGAAGAAGAACAGACAGAGGTGAGAGAAGATGAATAACAAACTTGACTTCACATACCCTCCTCACTCCTTCTCCACTACCATATAACCAATTACATAATTAATTAATTAACTAAATCAGCTGAGGTGGCATCAGTGCTTGAAATCTTTTAGTCTCGATGGAATCTTCTTTTCTCGTGTGCTTTTCCATATTTGACCCACTGAAGTTGGTTGATCTGAATTCGTCACAACATTTTGTCTCATCCTCCTAGTCTCATCCACTACTCTCACTAATCCTTAATGACATTTTGTCTCAATACTACTTGTATTCTTGTGACATCCATATACTTATAATACATGTTTACCTTTCATAAACGATTTGTTGACTTGATTGTCAGATTTATTGACTTGATAGTAAGAGTGTTTTTAGTGCTTTGGCCCTATGGTATTTCTAACCAATTATTCATGGTTTTACAACTTCCATCCAAGTTAGGGAAAACAAGGCATGCACAACATAACCATAGGACCACTTAGAGCTAGCGACATCTTACCCGCCCGAAACACTACATATATCTAAACCTGGTTATACAAGAATTTCAATTTTGATATTTTATTTAAACAACTCTTATATAGCCTATTAATATCCATCTGCCATTTGATCTAACGAATGTGAATATAAACGGGTTATTCAAAGTTAAATGGATATGTATAGATATAGAAGAGAAAAACAAATGGACATGGATATGAGTATGGCTCACCCAATCCATTAGTTGTTGTCTTTGATTATAATACAATAACTTTTGCAGATTACAAACGACCTCTCATTTTTTTAGAATAACTAACACGCAGACCCTCTAATTCTATTTTTAAAATTCACACATTTTTGTTCACCATGAGGCTTGAAACCTCACCACTTGAGGAGGGACACCTTGATACCACTAGGCCAAAAGTCTTTTATAAATGCAAAAATCCAAAATGACATATAAAATCATTTATAAATGCAAAAATCCAAAATGACATATAAAATCATTTGGGTGGAAAAGGCATTTTTTGTCCCTAAGTGTGAGGTGCCCATATCATCAATATTCTCGTTATTTTTTTAATTTGGACATGAAAGTTTATAATTGAACATCAATTTTTATTCAAATTGAATTTTAAAATAATGTAAAATTCAGAACGGATTATGATCATATGAGTAAATAGTTTTCAACATATCAAATTCTTTTCAAGTGATAGAGAATGAATCACTTGCAAAATCTAATTGTGTGATCATTATTTTCGAATGCTCATTTTTAGAGTATCATATTAATAGTGTTACCTGTTAGTTGAACAAATACAAATCCTAACTTGTTTGATAAAAGAAAGACCTTTTTAAAACATATCAAAGAATATCATAATCATAACTATATTGTACCAATCCACAAACCATTAAGAGTCGAAGAGGCTCAAACGTTGTGACGACCACACTAAAGGTTCTACACCATGACGTAAAAGATTTGAAACCATATTACCCGCAATTTGAACTTCACTTGTTAAGATCATAAAGTCTCAATCCGTCTTTAACACTTTATAAAATTAGCACATAACTAACATTTACATACATGTAGTCTATCATCTTATACATCAAAAGTCGAAAGTAATACAAAAAACTATGAATCAAAACATAAAATCCAAACCTTATTAATCAAATTGAGATTTAGGTTGCTTGATCTCCTAATTATTCAACCTGAATTTATAAGGTTCGAGTTTCTTCACCAACCCTAGTTTCACTCCGAAAACATTTTGATCACATGGTCTTCGAGTAAATCAATCATCAAAAGGATATTGTGATCCTTAAAACGATTTTTAAGGTTTGTAACATTAACCTTAGGGACGTACATGACTTGTTCAAATTGAAATCTAACACAATTTTTTTTTAACTTAATGTACACAAGACATCTGATCCTCTCACAATGCTTCGAATATCTAAGTCTTGGATCACAATATAATAATTTAGTAATTTTCAAATCAGCAAGAGTTGTAATATAACGGATAAATGGGTTAATATTGTGAAACTTTAATCGATTCTAACTAACGCAAAACTATAAAAAAATGTGAAGAGGGTGAGTAATCTCAAAGTCATTCAAGATGTTATTGTTAATGGAGGTGGCGGTGTAGATGGCAACAACGAACAGAAAATCACAAATGACTTCAAAGCAAAACAAAAAAAAATTCAGGATCCTTGTATCTTCAATGACCCTAATGCCTCTTTTTAAGCTTCTAATTGTCAAAATACTACAATTCCTAAAAACAACACACATTAGGGATATGTAATCTCTGTTTGAAGCAAGGTTTAGTTTTCCGGACCACTTATTAATGACAAGATTAAAATCTAAAATCAATAGGTTTATTTGAGCATAATCTTAAGGCATATACTTCGATTAATAGGTTTATTTAACCAAGAATGGATAAAGAGACATCATAGGCAATGTATTAAATAGTCAAGATGTTTAAATTTTCTTAATTAGTGATGTCTTGATCAATTCATTTATAAAAGCATAAATCCAAAATGACATATTAAATCATTTTAGTGGAAAAGGCATTTTTTTTGTCCCCAAGTGTGAGGTGCACATCTCATCAATA
Source organism: Scalesia atractyloides (assembly GCA_947069175.1). Lineage (NCBI taxonomy): Eukaryota > Viridiplantae > Streptophyta > Magnoliopsida > Asterales > Asteraceae > Scalesia > Scalesia atractyloides. The sequence goes on from CAMTDV010000001.1 coordinate 89,693,553, forward strand.
CTCCTTTTATTTTTTGAAGTTTGGACATGAATAGTTTCAAAACAAACATCAGTATTATATTCAAATTGATAATTAAAAAAATGTAAAATTTTAAACGGATTATGATGATACGAGTAAACAGTTATCAACATATCAAATTCATTTTGAAACGTGATCAAAATTGTCTTGTATCGATAGTAGATAAGCTTGAATGAAAAATTAGGGGTGAGGGGGACTCTCTCAGGAGACGGGACTCTCAAAATCCAATATTTTACGTTACAAAAATGAAAAGTTTCTATAAAATTAACACTATGAGTGAAAAACAGGTGGGGGCTAAAAAAGCTTCGCCCGTGTGTACCGATACATGAATAGGAAGAGCCAATGAGGCTCATACATAGCGAGTTATGACCATGATGCTTAAGTTTCTACACCATAACTTCATACATATGTTACCATAACACCTGGAATTTTGTACTTCACTTGTTAAGTTCATAAAGTCCAAATCCGTTTACAACACTTTATAAAGTTAGTACATAGCTAACATGCATAGACATGTAGTTTACCGTTTTATACATCAAAGACTGAAAATATAACAGAAGGCATATGATAAAAACAAAAAATGTAGAACTTGTTAATCAAATTAAGATGCATAGGTTGTGTGATTGCAGAATCATTCAACCTAGAGTTATGAAGAACGAATCAACCATCAACAAGATATTTTAAACCTAAAAACATTTATTACAGATCGCAATATGTGTTATGAACAACATATCTAGCTTATGGACATATGGGACTTGTTCGAATTGAAATCAAACACTATTTTCTTTCATGATGTACTTATTATAATTGTCATTTTACCACACCTAAACCAAATAATGATAACGTCAGCATCCCTAGAGCAATTGGATGGTTTTAGTAAGAGAAAAACGACAATAACTAACAACAAAAGACTACTTTTTCGGATTTAGTAATCGGTTTGACCAAAATTTTAAGGCATGTACATCAAATGTGTTATTTTAGCAAGAGAAAACGACAATAACTAACATCAAAAGACTACTTTTGGGATTTAGTAATCCGACTGACCAAAAATTTAAGACATGTACATCAAATGTGTTATTTTGACGTATGATAGATAGAGACGTGTCTAGGTATAGGTTGAATAATCAAGACTTTTAAAAAGTCATTTTCATGATTGTATAAAAATATAAATATAAATGTTATATAATTATTTGTTTATAAAAAGTCCAAAAAAGCATATTTATTCATTTGGGTGCAAAAGGTATTTTTTGTCCCCTAGTGGTTGGTACTAGTCTCAATCGATGCATCACTAACTTTTTTAATACTTCAAACATGAATTATTGCAAATTTTATTCACAATACAAAACCTTTGAATATAAAACGTTAATGTAACGGACATCAAACTTTTATTCGAATTGATTAATAGAATACCTATAGTTCTATATAGATCAAAATGGGAATTAAAAAGGGTTTTAAACAAATTGGACCTTTAGAGAATCATATAAGGAAAAGTTCATTTATACAAATGAACATAAACACATTTTTTTACTTTAGCATCGCCCCTCCGTCTTAGGCATCGTCGCCGTCACAACCACCTCTGCCATCACCCACACAACCTACTCGGTTTCATCGTAGACACCGCTGCAACCATTAACCGTTGTTGTCAGCGTGTTCACTTGCACCACCACCATCGACGATGGGGGTGCCTGCAATGGCCAGGATGGCAAATGCGACAACGAATCGGGCTGCATATCGTGTCAGACACGACCTGTTAAGATACGAACACGAAACATGTAACACAAATACGACACAAAATCTTATCGTGTCAGTTTTTCCAAACACGAACCTGATAATATACAGGTAACACGAACACAACCTGTTTAGACACGAAAAAACTTACAAGCATATCATACAACATGTTAAGACACGAACATGACCTGTTAAGACACAAACACGGCCTATTAAAACACAAACTCGCCCTGGAGGGGTGGAATGTGGAGTCTAGGATGGAATATCGTGTCAGACAAGACCAGTTAAAAAAGAAACACAATAAGACACGAACACGACATGAAAATTAACATGTCTTGTCATATCGACTTGTCTAAGACACGAAACCCGTAAGGGCCAAACACGAACCTGTTAAGGTCGTGTCGGGTCGTTTTATGTCGTGTTTTCGTGTCTGTGTTTGAAATTGCCGGCCCTAACAACGATGAATGCTAGAAGATTTTATTTAATTTGGTTGAATTCCTTCATATACACTACGGTGCAAGGAATGTTTAATTCCTTTACATAAGTAATTAGAGGATTGTTGAATTCCTTTACGTAACGGAATTAGAGAAAAGTAATTCAAATTCTAGTTCATTTGTCAACCAATCACATTATAAACGAGGCTGGTATTCTATAACAAACACATTAAGAAACGAAATTTAAACTCAAATGAATAATATTAATTATCGCAAACCAAACGCGCGCACACACCTTAAATTTAGTCTCAGTTATGATCTATTGCTTGTGCTACAAAGTATAAAATTGGGTTATTACCCCTTGAGGCATGTCCTCAACAACACAAAAGATATTTTAAATTAGTGTACTCTAAACTGATCTTACTCATATTTTATATATTTGAACATATGGAATCATATTTACATTATTTTTATATAAACACATAAAAGGCAAGGAGTGGGAGGCAAGAGCAGGCCTTCGTGATGGCAACTCAGGTTGTTAAGTTGACTTAGTGCCCCTTTGACCACACATCCATGTTTGTAGATAACATAAAATCAAGAAAAAAAAAACAAATTGATCATTTTGCCGCTTTTAGTCTGCATTATCATAATACTTTGACCGCGGTTTTGACCGTTTATTAAACGGACAAACATTATCGTATAATTAAAAATAACTGAACCGAACTAAATCGAATCATTGTATAACTTATATCGGCGTCTTATTATTAGAAAAATATAGTTATGTACCAATCAATGATGACGTTAATGACACAACCCTCACTCCTAAACCAAAACATTGTTTTGTTAGTAAACCACTAACAACCATCCAAAAAAGAAATCAAATGTTAAATAAAGTTAGAAAACCATTGAGGCCCCCATGAACATAAAACCCCTATATAAACCCCATCTATCATCAAAAAGAAGTCAAACCCTCAAACCAAATTTCATCTTTACTAAAAAAAGAAATAAGAAATGGAGTTGAACTTCCAAAATTATGGGTTTTCTTCATCATTGGCAAAAAGGCTCAATTGAATGGTCGGAACTCGAATAGAAACAAATTTGTTGGCGTCAGACAGCGCCCGTCTGGAAAATGGGTGGCGGAGATCAAGAACACCACCCAGAAGATCCGGATGTGGCTCGGGACTTTTGACACCGCGGAGGAAGCCGCCAGGGCGTATGACGAGGCGGCTTACTTGCTCCGTGGTTCCAACGCCCGCACTAACTTCATCCATCATGTACCCATTAATTCCGCGCTCTCTCTCAAAATCCGAAACTTACTCAACCACAAGAAATGCCTTAGACAAAACAGCCCCACCCCCAAAACCATACCAAAAACTAACACTAACACCAACACCATCACCACCCAAAAAAGCTCCGAAAACGTCTCGAAGCATGCATTAAAGACTGGTACGGTGCAAGTCAACAATGCAAAGACCAAAACTTTTTCATCTGGGTATCCAGGAATTGAGGTGTTTGATGATGGGTATAAGCCAGATTTGACAAACTGCATGAGCAACGTCGCGATCGGAGGTCCAGGTGGCGATTCTTGCTATGAACTACAGTCTGAGTTGCCACTAAACATTGGGGCTGCGTTTGATGGGTTTGATTTTGGTCTAAACTCAAAAAAAGATGATGTGAGCACAAGTGACTTTGAGAGGATGAAGGTTGAGAGACAAATATCTGCATCATTATATGCCATGAATGGTGTGAATGAATATTGGGAGAATGTTTTTCAGGATTGCAGTGACAACAGTTGTTATTGGGATCTTCCAATGTTGTCACAGTTGTTCTGCCCAATTACTTAGAATCTTTTAGATTATTAGTTTCTGTTTTTGTTGTTTGACTTGGAAGATTAATGAAATGACTACAAGTTTGGTTTAATTTTGGACCAATTTGTTTGGATTTCATTTGGGAATTCCTATGTTAAACCAAGATAAAAAGTTAAAACAGACTTATATTATATTTGTTGTTTTTATTTGTTGTTTAGTATTATCTTACAAATATTGACTTCTCAAATTAAAAAAAAACTCAGATAACCAACATGTTATGCAGCATTATCTTAAAAATATGGACTTTTCAAATTAAATAACTTAAACAACCAACATGTTTTAATAAAAAAAAATATGTGGTCCGTGTATATTAAACAAACTTACTTCGTTCGGTCTAAGGTAGGGGTGTAAACGAGCCGGGCCGAGCCTGAGCCGACTAGGGTCGAGCTCGGCTCGTCATGTGTTTATGAAGCTTCAGCCTACTTATTTGAGCTTGCGCTCGGCTCGCGAGTAAAACCCAAAAGCTCATGCTCGGCTCGAGCTCTTTAGAGAACAACCTCAAACGAGCTAAAAGCTCGGCTCGAGCTCGCTTCAATATCGCCTAAACGAGCCAAAGCTCGACTCGAGCTCGTCTCACCAATGTTGTTATCATTTTTATTATATATATAATAAAATTTCCTTTGGGCTCGTTTCGAGCTCAGGCTCAGACTCGTTCGAGCTTTTATCCAAGCTGATCACAAGTAGCTCTCGAGCCTCTAGGCTTGTTTACACCCCTAGTCTTAGGTATTTCAATTAAAGACGAGGTTTTGACTACGTGAGCATAGGTATTGGAGGGGGATAGCGGTGGAAGCGACGACTCGACTGCTAGTAATAATAAATCTTTATTTGAAGTTTAGTGTCAATGTTATATATATATATACATATAATCTCTACACTTATACAATATCTATTTCTTGTAATTATGCTCTAAGAATATGATTCATGAAACGTTTAAAAAACTTGTGTTTTGAGAAAATATAATATTTTATAAGTCTAGAAAAGAGGTTGTCTGGGCCTATGGGGAAGGTGATCATAGAATTCGTTAATAAAGCGTAGGCCCATTTAACTTTGGAGGTCATGAAATTTGGGCCCACGTTAACAACTAACGCGCAACTTTAGCAAATGGTAAATGTAAACGTGTCTGTTCCTGGGCCTGGGCCTGGTTCACCCTTATTCTTCTTACTAGTAAGTTTTTTTATAAACTCTAAAGTGTAGGTTAGGCAAATTCTGATTTGGTGATTTTGACTGTTAATTTTAAAATAACTTAAGCTAAGTGTATGTTGAAATGGTCTGAGGGTCATGACTAGAAAATCATACAACATGTATTCACTTCCTGAAGACGTTGCCCCCGCCTTATTTATGTGTAACCTCTCCCAGGGGCGGACACACCTTAGACGCAGGGATAGCCTCCGCTACTCCTGGCGCTCCGGCGATAGTGTAAATTTTGAAAAATTGATCATTTTATGACTTTTTTTTATTTCGTTACCCCATTTTTATAAAACGTTACCCCTACGAATATTTTCTAGATCCGCCACTGACCTCTCCTATCGTCGGAAGAAAAAAGAAACGAAGGTCGAAGAAACAAAGACAGAGACCCTTGCGACCCTTCAATCCTTCATCATTACCGGCCCTCTCTTTGTCTATATTTCGTTTTGGAAGGAAACCTCCAAACCAAATTAGATTAGCATTTTTGTTTGAGGTTGAGTTTATGTATGGATATGATTTAGACAACATGACAAGAGGTGCTTTAGGCACCAATTTTGACTTCACCAAATGTGGTGATCTACCATGGTTGTAGTCTTGTAGAGAGATCTTGGTTAGAGGTGGGGACAAGCGGTTGTTGTTAACGGTAATGACAATCTAGTATATGAAAGGGGGGGGGGGGGGGGCATTGATTACAAAACAAGATTTTAAGTACAAAACTGTGAAAATTGCATTACTACTCTTACATTTTACTTTAAATGTGATGCATAAGGTAGTTATGTAACCATCTACACTATCTTCTATCTTATTTTTATTATATATGTCAAAAATTAAATAAAATGTACTATGATGTTGTCACAATTTGTACTTATAGTTACGAGTTATCTACTTCGTTATTGGCATTGATACTAAACCAAAAAATATCTAAAGTTATCAGATTGTCTCCATCACGTCTGTAGGGAAACCGCCCGTAGCAAGCTTCTCCGACGTGGACCAACGTGGACGGTGAGGTGGAAGAGAGAGAGAGAGAGAGAGGAGAGCCGCACGTCGTCAAGGACGCCCCCATGGAGGAAAGAGGCGAAGATTGTGGCCTTGGCTGGGTCGCCCGTTGCAGAGAAGGGGGAGGACGGGCGGACAAGGTGAGGTGACACCGAGCAAGGGTTGGACGGGCGACGAGGTAAAGTTATTTATAAACTCATACTTGTCTACATAAAACTGATTATTAAGCAAAAGTGTCAAAAGATAAAACGAATATATTATTATTAAATATTGAAAAAAAGTGAAAGCAGCATCTGATGTGGATTCCTTTATATTCTGGCAGTCCAACACGAGTCACCAAACACATTCACTCACTCACCCCTCCATTTGTTTAAAGATTCTCCCTTTCCATCTTCCCCTTTATCCATCCACTGGTAATCTTCCTCTTCATCTTCTTCTCAATTCAAATTCTTTATTCTTTATCACATATCCACACACTTCATCTTCACTTTACCACACATATATTTCAGATTTGTGTGTTATCCCTTCATTTAATTCATGGGTTTTTGTTAATATCTTTAGGGTTTTCTGGGGTTGTGAATTTGTTCATGTTAGTATTGATTTTTTAGACTCTTGGTTATAGTTTTGTGTTTCTTGAAAAGATAGCCCTGATGGTTATAATCTTGGTTTTTAGACTCTTGATCACTCAATATGTTGTTGTTCTTGTGTAAATGGATTGTTTGTTTGTTTAAAGATTTGTGCTTTTGGGGTTCTTGGTTTGAATTAAATGTGTTTCCTGTAAGAACAAACATATATATATATATATATATGTGTGTGTGTGTGTGTGTACCTAATTATTGTAAAATTGTAACTAACCCTTCATGATTAAAATTGTTTGATAGCTTGTAGAGTTATAGACCTTAATGTTTTACATGTAAATAGGATTAACCAATCATGTCGATTCCTAGCAATAAGTTTCGTAGCCGAGAAATATGCGATTTCTTGTATCTAGTTTATGTTATCGTATCGTTATAAATGCCTTGAAATGTACAAACGTGACACACGTTTTACTTTTCTTTTATTTAAGTACGGAATTGCCATCGAGTATCTACTTTTTTTCGTGTATTTGCATTTCGTGTTGTATCCACTTTATTTCGTGTATCTATCTACTTTATTTTCTAAAAAAACTAGCCTGGTTTGTACATTACAAGACATTTATGATGAAAAGAGAATATTAAGTGGATAAAGGAAATTTGTTGGTGTGCTTCATGTCTATAGAGGTATAAACTATAAACTACTATAAACTGTGTCGGTCTGACATGCTACTGACGGATAACTAAACCCAAAAATATTCGTTTTTTTTGTGATTTTTTTCATAAATTACTAACCTTCTACTACATTTTTTTCAAAAATAATTGTCACCTTTTATATTTTTATCAACATGATTAATTGTACAAAGTCCTAAAAAGGGTAGGATTGTAATTTATCTCACTACAAACTTTTACTTGTACATTCGTAGAAGTAAAACAATAATTTTTCATTGTTGACATTTATTTTGGACCACAGGGAGCACCACCCTAGTCCAAAAAAAGTCCTTGTTTGAGTTTTGAGTGTCAAATGATTAATCTTTTGACTTTATAGTTGACTAGAATGAACTTTAAGTGTTCTAACTTTTTAAAGCGGGTTTGTGAAAAAAAAATGTTTTTTTTTGTGATTGTTGAAACAGGTGATATACGTTTCTTCACGAGCTTTTGTTCAGTTAGATTGTCAAGAAAATGTCGGGTGGAGAGGTTAGAAACATATCTTCAGACGATATACAAATGGTAACAATTTTTAGCCGCGTGTAATTATGTTTAATACCATGCATTTTGAAGTTTAAAAAGTTATTGAAGAATTTGTATCTTTCGGTCTCAGGTTCAAAATCTCATAGAACAATGTCTACCATATTACATGACTCTGAAACAGGTTGTCGATATTCTCTACCAGCAAGAGAAAATAGAGCCAAGCTTTACAGAGCTTGGTGTGTAATTTATGACTTTTTTTTAATTTAATTTCATCGTGCATAGGGGTGCAAGTGCAAACGAGCCGAGTGGCTTGCGAGCTGCTCAAGAAAAAGCTCGAAACGAGCCGAGCCTTATCGAGCCTGAGCTGAGCTTGAGCCTAAAATAAAGCTTGTTTATTTATCGAGCCTGGCATGTGAAGCTCATCAGGCTCGTCGAGCCTAATCGAGCCTTATTGTAATATTAGTTTTTATTAATATTTAATGATATTTACCCCTTATTTAAATTTGTTTGGTAAACGTGCCGAGCCAAGCTGAGATTATTTAAACTTGTTTACGAGCTGAGCTCGAACTTAAAAATAAGCTTGTTTAGTAAACGAGCCCGAGCTTCACTTATCAAGCTGGCGAGCCTAAACGAGTCTTCGATTTACATTATTTTTATTTAATATATTAACTAATAGATAATAAACGAGCCGAGCTCGAGCTCTAAAAACAAATCTCGAACCGAGCCGAGCTTGAGCGCTCATAAGTTAGTCGAGCTCGAGTTCGGGCCCGGCCCGGCTCGTTTGCACCCCGAGACGTGTATTACGCGTGTTTTATGCCAATCTAAAGGGTTTTTTTTGTAGTGTGGCAGAAACTTGAAGAACAAAACCAAGATTTTTTTAAGGGATACCATTTAAGGTTGATGGTGAAAGATCAAATAATGGAATTTAATAAGCTGCTTGATCGACAGGCTGCATTGATGCAGCAAGTGGGCCCCACAGGAGTTGGTTTTCAACCGAAGTCTAATGGGTCTCATTTGCAACCAAGTAAGCATTTTTCGTGCTCAAATTTCACATAGCAAGATCATTTTGAATAAGATTTCATTGTTTGTTGACTTTGAGATGTCGGGATCATTTGTGTTTGACTTTCCTATGTCTATGGTTTACCAAAATTATGGATTTAGTCCCTAGCTTTCCAAAAGTACCCCGTTGGTCTCTATGGTTTGCCCTTTGTAACGTATTTAGTGATTTTTAGTGCAAACCACAGGGACCATATGTGTACTTTTGAAAAGCTAGGGACCAAATCCAAAAATTTACTAAACCACAGGGACCATCCGTGTACTTTATATGATATGAAATTATGAGCGCATGATGATGTTTGTTTCATGAAAAACGTATTGAAGTACGCAAAGAAGAGTTTGTTACATTTTTTATCGGTTTTTCTGTTTTGCAGTGCATCAGAATTCAACATGTTACGCACCCGAAAACACCGGTATTCCTCTAAAGACAGAAAACATGACTACTTTTTCAAGAGGATTCAACACTTGTGGACTACCAATACCCTCGGGGGACCCACAATCTCTTACTAGAACGAATAATGTTCCACCAAATATGTTGTTGGGCCACAACTCAAATGTTGGGATAACAAACGGCGTGTCGGTGAAATCCGAATCAAATTATTTGGGAAACTCAAGGTTTATGTATGGAACTGATGGAGATGTTTTAGAAGCACGGCCCGCAATTGGTGATGCGTCTGTTTCGTCTTTTAGTTGTTTGGAATCTGACCCGCATCAGTTGAACGGAACACTTGTTAATGATGGTACTTTGTTCGGTATGTTGGGTGCCATGCCTCAAAACTTCGGTTTGTCGTACTCGACCCCTGACTTCACTAATAGTTCTGGTACGTCCCTCCTCTCTTACCCTTTTAGCATTTAGGTATATCTAAAGCGGGTCAAATAACAAGGGCAACGTCATATATATAAGTTTCTGTATTTCGTATGTCGTATGTGTAATATCATTTTAAATGTTGCAGTATCGTAGTTATTCTTTCATAACACGAAAATTATCATATTGACCGATTTATAGTAGATAAAAGAAAATCAGTTACTTATAACAATGTGATTCACTAGATAAACGAAAACAAGCATAATGCATTGAGATGATGTGGTAGTTTGTTTTTTTCTTTAAAACAAACTGTTATAAATAACTAATTTTAGTTTTTGTACTATATGGTGTTAATATGAGATCTAAAGTGTTTTGCAAGGGTTAATATGATATAATGAAATTTAAAACCTTTAAAAGGATATATATATATATATGAAATTATTGCTAATAAACATTAAAGGTGAGCATGTCTAATGATTTAAAACCCATCCAAATTTTATTTTCAATGCATAAAACCTCCTGACTAACTTGTATTAAAAATTCTGGATTTTTGTTTTTGTCACATTAGTTATTATTACTTTTTTTAATATTTTTTATTAGTTTGTGGGGTTAACCCAACCCATTTTGCCATAGCCATTATTATTAATTATTAATATTTTTTGTTAAATTTTTAGACATGCTAGATAACTTCTCTAGGTCTGCTTTTCTATCATCAGATAGAGACAGTTTCTTGGACTCTCATAGTAGTACCCTGGAGCATCAAGGTACTTTTTTTTTTTTAATTTTCCTTTTATGTTGATTACTTTTTATTATAATTTAAAAACAGTTATTCACATTAATTTTGTCTAGGAGAAAATAAGAGGTTGGACATACCAGAAAACTTAGGTTTTGAAGATTTCGGCAGTGAATCGTAGAACGAAACAAACAGTAATATTCTTAATCTACGATTAAACTCGATACGCTCCCAAAGTCATAAGTGAATATTGTGACATTATATTATTAATCTACTGTTGTAGGACACAAATCTTGTAAATACTAAATAGTTTATCATATGGGAGGCTTCAAGTGTTGTGATTGATGAATGTGTGCAATGAAGATTGAAGAGGTAATAATTAATTTTAAGATGGTTGTTTACAATTACAGGCATTAGATGTGTTTGAGGAGGTTAAACTGTCAAAAACATATGTATAACAAGTTATCTGTATTAACATGAATTGCCTTGGAAACTAATTTGTATGTATATTTGTACTCGGCTTCGATTGTTTTTAAAATCTTTAACTTGTCGCGATGATCACATAAAACTAAACATGTCATATCTGATGTGCAACATATATTTCGTGTTCGGCTTGACCTACTTATACATGTTACAAAAGTAATCAAATTGTTATATTTGGTGTTCTATAAATACTTCGTGTTCGGCTCGACCTAAACCCCTTTACAGTTAGGATACAAATTATACAATGAGTAAAATTTTAGTCCCTAAGATTTAGCCTAAAATGTCACTTTAGTCCAAATAGTTTTTTTCTCTCCTCTAGGTCCCTGATCTTTCCTATTTTTCGCCATTTTCGTCAAACCCTCCTAACTCCATCCAAAAAACTCAGTTAAGTCAAGTGTATTTTTGTCAATACATATTTATCTTTTGTTTTTGGCACTTTCAACGATACCTTTTTACATTAAAATAACACAACACCATATCATAATTATTAATTATAATCAACTTTCATGTTCAATGTAACAAAGTAATAATAACAATAACACATGCACAATTAAGTTTAGAAATCAATCCACACATCATAGTTTTTCCACATAATCAAAAGCAACAACCAACATTTTATTTACTTAATACTCATCATCCTCACCATCACCATCACCTTCACCATCAACGCCTTCCGCGCCGACTTCCTCATAATCTTTTTCAAGAGCCGCAAGATCTTCACGCGCTTCCGAGAACTCACCTTCTTCCATACCCTCACCAACATACCAATGAACAAAAGCCCGTTTCGCATACATGAGGTCAAACTTGTGGTCAATGCGTGAAAACACCTCTGCAACCGCTGTGTTGTTGCTTATCATGCAAACTGCTCGTTGCACCTTAGCAAGATCGCCACCTGGCACGACTGTTGGTGGCTGATAATTGATCCCACACTTAAAACCAGTTGGGCACCTGTGATCAATTTAAAAAGAGTTGTAAAATATTAAAACACATCCAAACACCCCTTAAGAATATAATTAACTGTAACAATTTCGAGTGAGATGCCATATTAGATTTTAGTCCCTGAGGTTTGGGCCAGTGTTGCAACTTTCGTCCAAAGATTTGTTTCTCCGCATCTGGATCCAAAAGGTTTGAAATCTTGCCATTTTCACCTGGCTCGTTAACTCCATCCATTTTCCTCCGTTAAGTCAGGGTATTTCCGTCTTTTTTGCAAACTTAATGAGCAATTCGGTCTTTTTCACTTTATGTAAAAAGACCGAATAAGCGAATACCCCAGAAAAGGACCAAATTGCCCTTCAAGTTAACAAAAAAGACGGAAATACCCCTGACTTAATGGAGAAAATGGATGGAGTTAATGAGCCGGATGAAAATAACAAGATTTCAAACCTTTTGGAACCGAATGCGGAAAAACAAACCTTTGGACGAAAGTCGCAAAACTGGCCAAACCTTAGAGACGAAATCGGCAATTTATTCATTAACTTCTTACCAATCAACAAATTGAACGGTCCTCTTGGTCTTAACCGTAGCAACCGCCGCATTAACGTCTTTCGGAGCAACATCACCACGATACATCAAACAACATGCCATATATTTCCCATGTCTTGGGTCACATTTAGCCATCATGCTTGCCGGTTCAAAAACTGCGTTCGTAATTTCCGGCACCGACAGTTGTTCATGATACGCCTTTTCCGCTGATATCACAGGGGCATAAGAGGAAAGCATAAAATGGATACGCGGGTATGGCACAAGATTTGTTTGGAACTCGGTGATGTCAACGTTAATTGCTCCGTCGAAACGTAATGAAGTTGTTAATGATGATATTATTTGAGAGATGAGTCGGTTTAAGTTTGTGTAAGTAGGTCTCTCGATGTCTAATGATCTCCTACAGATGTCATAAATGGCTTCGTTGTCCAGTAGGACCGCGACATCTGTATGTTCGAGGAGAGAGTGCGTAGAGAGAACACTGTTGTATGGTTCCACAACTGCAGTCGAGACCTGCAAACAAACAAAATGCGTTTTTGAGTAAATTTGAAGTACCCAACGGTCATAAATTTGTAGGTAATTCACGTCATTCGGTATGTTTTTGGTCAAATTTGGTATAAACGACACTGGATTATACATAACTGGGTGACCTATAAAACAGTTGCAATAGTTATACAGTTGCAATAACCTAAAAAAAATTTAATGTTTTTTTGTTATTGATTTAGAAATTATTAGTTTTATTCTTGAGTGTTAAGTATTTATAATAAAAAAAACATTTGACATGTTTATTTATCATTGAAATAATGTATCCGTTATCTACAAGAATAACAAATTTAACATAAAAATTAAATGATTTTCAAAGTATTATAAAAAAATGTCTTAATAAAAACTTTGGAGTAACAAAAAAATAGATTAGAAGTTAGATTTATCCGTTTATGTGAACGATGTTAATTAGAAAGGTTAAACATAATAACTTAAATGTAAACATCTAAACAAGATTATTATATCTTGGATTATACTTTTTATTTTTGAATCTTACGTAATCTTGTTCCAAAAACCGAATCGTTGCTAAAACCGAAAAAACCAAAACTGAACGGTTTTTAATAACCGAAAATCGGACTGTGCACACCCCTAGCTTTAATGAAACAAGCTGATGCATCCTCCCTTTTGCTAAATAGTCAAATATTTATAAGCAGAAGTAGCACGGACGCTAGTAACAGATTATCGTTACTTAAAGTTGTAATACTCAGATAATAATAAATCACCTGAGGAGAAGGGTAGATGGTAAACCCAAGCTTTGACTTTTTCCCGTAGTCAACTGACAAGCGTTCTAAAAGCAAAGATCCCAAACCGGAACCAGTACCTCCACCAACCGCATTAAACACTAAAAACCCTTGCAAACCGGTACAGTTATCTGCTAACTTTCTCACTCGATCAAGGCAAAGGTCAACTATCTCCTTCCCCACTGAAACAATTACCAAAATAAACCAAAAGTCTAAAGAAAACAACTTGTTTATCTTCGTACACGGATGGTCCCTGTTGTTAACCAAGATTTAGGATTTAGCCCCCAACTTTTTAAAAGTACACAGACGGTCCCTGTTGTTAACCAAGATTTAGGATTTAGCCCCCAACTTTTTAAAAGTACACGGATGGTCCCTGTAGTTTGTACTTTGTAATGCATTTAGTCCTTAACTTTTGCCAAAAGTACATGGATGGTCCCTGTGGTATGCAATTTGTAACACATTTAGTCACTAAACGTTGGGGACTAAATGCGTTACAAAGTGCAAACTATAAGGACCATCCGTGTACTTTTGACAAAAAGTTGGGGACTAAATACGTTACAAAGTGCAAACCACATGGACCGTCCATGTACTTTTGAAAAAATACGGACAAAATCGAAAATTTTGGTTAACCACAAGGATCATCCGTGTACTTTACTCTTGATTATATAAGTACCTGTATAATGACCCCTAGCGAAGTTATTAGCGGCATCTTCCTTTCCGGAAATAAGTTGTTCGGGGTGGAAGAGTTGTCGGTAAGTTCCGGTCCTCACTTCATCAATGACGGTTGGTTCAAGATCAACAAATATGGCTCGTGGCACGTGTTTTCCCGCACTGGTCTCACTGAAGAACGTGTTGAATGCATCATGTCCAACTCCGACTGTTTCGTCACTGCAAAGTACATTAATAGTTTAGCTAAAAGTGCCATCTGAGCAGTCAACATGATGACAAGATTTTAATACTAGTCTGATTAAGAGTTATGACTAACAGTGTAACATATTATATATATATATGTGTTGAAAGTTGATAAATTATGATCTACAGTCTAGTACAAATCTTGCAATCAATGATGCATGAAAACAGATCATGGAAGTACCCTTGCAATAAATAAATAAATAAAAAAGAACATAAGCAAGTCAACCATAACTAAAATCACAAATTCCAACCAGATCTATGTATCTGTGATCAAAATTTGTGAATTTACAAACGATAAATTCCAATCGTTCGCATGGGTTGAATTATGAAATTGAAGATAACTTTGGGTGTTTCCGTAGATCGCAAGTTTGAAAACACACTCTAATAGTCTAATTCACTCAGATCCATCACTATACCCAATTAACACTAATGATGTCAACAATAATCATTCTGTTATAGAATTATGAGCAATACAATGATCACAGAGGATAAAATCACCAAAAAACACAAGATAAAGTTCCAGATTCTAGCATAAGCATACAATTCGCAGAGATAAGTGAAAGCTACAACTCTGTGATTAAAAGAGGCTAAAATTATCAACAATAATCATTCCGGTATGAAATTACAAGCCATACCACGATCACAGACGATAAAATCATCCAAAAACAAGGATCTCAACCAGAAACACTAGATAAACTTCCAGATGCTCACATAAAACATACAATTCACAGAGATAAGTGTAACCTAAAAAGCTATGATCAACAGAAACAGAAAACATCAACAATAATCACTGCAGTATGAAATAACGAGCCATACGATGATCACAGTCGATAAAATAGTCGAAAAACACAAAGGCTACAGCTCCAGATGCTCACATAAACATACAATTCGCGGAGATAAGTGAAATCTACAAATCTGTGATTAACAGCAACTGAAAAATCAACAATAATCATTCCGGTATGAGATTAAGAACCCTAAAATGACCACAGACAATAAAATCTTCAAAAAACACAAGCTAAAGTACCAGATACTCACATAAACATACAATTCACACAGATAACTGAAAGTTACAAATCGTAATCAACAGAAACTAAAACAATCAACAATAATCATTCCGATCAGACGCTAAAATCACCTAAAAAACAGCAATTGCGATCAGACACACAAGCGAAACTTACAAATTCTAACATAAACATACAATTCAAACAGATAATTGAAATCAACAACGGTTTGATTAAGAGAAAGTGATAACAAACCTTGGCATCATGCCATCAGGCTGGATGCCGTGTTCGAGGCAATAAAGCTCCCAGCATGAGTTACCGACTTGAATACCTGCTTGACCTATGTGTATGCTTATGATCTCCCTCATCTCTGTGTCTGGATTGAAGGTTTTTGGTTGTTGCTTGAAGTTTGAAAACCCTTGAATGTTGAAGACTTCTTATATGCAGGGTGATGTGTGAAGAGTGTGTGCTGTATGTACAACTGACTTCTATTATTATGGTTTTAAGTTTTTTATTGAGTTAACTACTCAGACCTCTGGCTTACGGCTAGTTTCGTTATTAGTTAGTAACTTTTTCTAATAGGTTTGAGGTTCGTGATTATCCCAAACGAACCTGATGCTAACCTATTTTACTGACGTCAGATGCTACATCAGCCTCCACGTATTCAAAAAAGCCAAGTCATATACCACATCATAAAAAAGCCAAATCAGATGTCACGTCATCAAAAAATTGTCACGTCAGAAGTTACGTCACCACACCACACCAGTGCCATATCTGTAAAAAACTAATTGGGTTAGAGTTTAGTTAGTTTGGGAGTGTCAGAGGAAAATAAGTTGAAAGTTGTGAGTGGTGTGGTACAAATCGAAAGTTGAGAATGTTATAGGCCAATTGGTGAAAGTTTTGGTTATTTAAATCTAATATCCATTTTTATAAGGATAAATTGCATTTTACGTCCTTTAAGTTCCCGCAAAAATTTTATAAGGCAATTTTCCTTAGCCAATAAAATTACAAAGGATGTAATTTATGTCTTAATTTCTTTTTCAGCATATGTAATTTATGTTTTAATTTATTTACAATGGATGTCCTTTATTTTTGTAATCTTTTTAGGTAGAAAAGACACCGCATGTAAAGAAGCTAGAACATAAAAGACATCCGCTGTAATTTCATTAGTTAGAAGACACCGTCTGAAATTTTACTAACACTTTAAGAACGTAAAATGCAATTTGATGTAATATAGACATATAATAGAAGCAAACATTATCATTTAAAATAAAATATAAAAGATAAGGCAAAATTGATAATGTTTGTTTGTGTTTGTTTATATTATTGAAGGAATAATATAAGATCTATTTATTTAATAATAATTAAATGATGATCAACAAACTTCCCACTTGGTTAAAGAGTGGGTTCATTTACGAACTACTAAAAACAAAATGGTCTTAAAATATCCAATGGAAGAGGAGGACAAAGGGGTCAATTGGTGAATTGATGATGAAACAACAAGTGGGGACTTGAAAGGTTGGCGCAAATGGGTGGGCCATGCTTACCGGATCACAACACATGCTTTTCGTATCAATCCCATACTTCTAAATTCTTCACAATTATTGATATTTCTTTATTCATTTAAGAGTAAACTTGAGCCCCTGAAGAAATGGGTCGGTGACACGTTGAGTTCCTATTTTCAAAATTTTGTTGTTGCCTAAGTCACCAACTATGGAAAAGTGCTCTATATTGAGACACCTTTCCCTAACCTAGTTAGTTTTTAAGGTCAATTTTTAAAATTTTATGGGTTAAAACAGTCATTTCACAATTTACAATGGGGGCATAATGGTCAATTGGTAGTAACTTAATTCTAACCCCTTGTAAGATTAGTTTGTTTGACATTAGAGTCCCCTGTAAGTAGGGTTGTAAATAAACTGAATGTTAAGCGAATAGTTTGTAAACCACTCAGCGGGAAGTTCGTTTACGTTCGTTTGATAAATAAACGAAGATGAACAAGAAATTTTGTTTGATTAGTTAAATGAACGAATATGAAGAAGAAACTTCGTGCAATTGTGTTCGTGAACGTTCGTTCATATTCGTTTGTTTATGTTGTTCATGAGTTTTTTGTACTTTTAAGTATTTCATCTAAACTTTTATTTATTTTATTATCCTAAAAACTAAAATAGAAAATCCTATTCTCACCGTGCTTATGCACCGTTTCACTTTTTTTCCTTAATATTCACATTGACAAACGCTATCAACCTTCGTTCCACTATTATGGTAAAGTAATGAGTAGGCGTCTAGTCAACACCATATATCGCAATATTAGAGAATGAATCAACACTTAGTCTAAATTTGTGTATATATACATACTTAAAAGTAGATCTATGTGTCTACATCAATGTCATTTGACATGTGAGTATGTGACCCAAATAAGAGAAAATTATGTGTTATATATAGTATGTTAGTTTTTTTAATGTATATTTATCCAACATTTGAGTAACATTAATTTATCAAACGCTTTCGAAGAGTAACACCAGTAAAGAATATCGAATCTACGAGACTCATGTATACAAACAAGTTGAAGCCAGATAAGGAAGCTGTTAAATAACACTAATACTATATCGACGTTAAACTTTGAAGACCAAATGAAAATACAACGTTGGATACTCCTTTCGCATAAAGTTCTACCATCCATATCGTGAACCGCCCTCTAGCTAGCAGCCAGTAGGGAACGCCGGTATCCAAATAAGTCGATTCATCAAATGTTTTCGAATGGTAAAATGATAATGTTGAATAGGGTTGTGCAACAGTTCAGAATCAGACCGGAATTGAACCGAAACCGTTTAATGCTAAATATGAAAATTGGAACCAAACCGTATTTTAACGGTTCTAGTTCGGTTCAGAACTTGGTTAAACGCTTCTCGCCGAAACCGGTTGTCAGTTAAATCCTAAACTAACTAAGAGTTACACCATTCAAATTTCAAACCAATCAAAGTAAAAGAGGAAACAATATAAAGGTTTGAAAGGTAGAAACAATAAAACGTTTCAAAACCATGAAACGAAAGTATACAATGTTAAAAAACTAACAAAAAAAACTTCATCCGAACATTACTTTTCCATTCTTTAATCATAGAAACATTTTTTTTAAATATAATATTTAAAGTTTAAATAAATTAATATAGTTCTAACGGTTCTTTAAACGGACTCGTCGATTATAACCAGAATCGAACCAGAAACCGTTTTCTATATGCACTAAAAATTGAACCAAACAAACATGGTAGAAAACTCTTAATAGCACAAATTTGATGCATGAACATAAGAAAATACATGATATGAAAAAAAAAATGTGATTTAAATATCGAAAATGTAAGGGGCAAAATGGGAAGAGTGCATGTGAGAAGTAGGGCTGTTCTTTTTTATCCGAAACCCGAAAACCGGCCCGAATTTGAAGTCACCCGAATCCGAATTAGAGAATAACCGAAAAACTCGAACCCGAACAACCAAACCCGACCAACCCGAACCTTAAATGGGTCGATTATCGGGTCACTTTTTCCCAACGAAAAACCCGAACAACCCGACCCGAATAACCCGAAACTTGAAACCCGAATAAAAACCCGAACATTAGTTATCTTTTTTTTATAGATGCGATTTGATTTGAGTGTTTTGTATTTGAAACATTAAGTTTTGAGACTTTTGAATATTATCATACCATATTGTTAAATAATGTTTGAATTGTGATGATATTTCTTTAACAACATGATATATTTGATAATATTTTGTGAAAAAAAAACGTTCTTTTTTTCATTTACATCTAAACCCGAAAACCAAACAACCCGACCCGTACTAACCCGAACCCGAATAACCCATACTCGAACAACCCGAACTTTAAATGGGTTGGTTATCGGGTCACTTTTTCCTAGCCAGAATCCCGAACAACCCGATCCGAAAAACCCGAAACCGAAAAAATAACCCGAAGAACACCCCTAGTGAGAAGTAGCATGACTGATGAACTGGTGCTTACGTGTTTTCTTAACTGCTTTGCTGTATGGCTTCTACATTATTCTCGTTAAGTCGTTAACATGGCATTTGTTTAAAATATTTATTAAACCCATGTGTGCATATGAATAATGGATGTAACTTTTTTGAAGGCAGTTTGTTCCTCGTTAAATTCTATACGAAAAATACATATATCCTAGCCCTTCTAAGATGCGCGAATGGTCTTTGAGAATTTATGTACTCTGTTTGATCTCGACAAAGTGTATCATTCCGTAATGATTTATTATTAATATTGTTTTGAATCAAATAAATATTAAGCTCACTAAACCTGATGTGAGTTGGCTAACTTCTGAACCATATAAATTGTTTTGTAAATGGGTCTATTTTGTAATTGGTATGGGTATACTATTTACAAAAAAGAAAATTAACATTTATATATATTTGATTTTTTTTAAAAACGTGCCCTTAGATATTACGAGCCTTGTGCGGTGCTCCTGCTTTCACACACTTATCACAGCCTCTGGATATAATATTTATATAAATTAATTAGAATACGGGTAGGTTTTAATATTTTAAACATTTTTTTAAATATGGTACTGATGGTGTTTTATGTTTAAATGTGCATCTACACATATACACTACAACATGATGTATATGTACACATTTTTATATTAAAAACTTTTGAAGAGTAGATAAAATCAAAGGAAAAGCAAAGATAGAGAAATAAACTTTTTTTTACTATTTTTATTAAAACGTTATGTACACGTGCTTATACGGTTCTTGTGGTTCTACGTAGTATTAGTTCCGAAATGAATACGCTCGTGCGTGTATATTTTAATATATTACACTTAAGAATTTTGTTTTCCAAATCATTTGCTTTGTTCTGTCCACATGACATCTTAGCGGATGCAAGACTTGCTTATTAGGGTGAAGTGACGCTAAGAACTTTGTTATATATGATACTCGTTTTATATGTGTAATATACGAATATGAAATTTGATTCATCACAAACATTCAAAAGATTAGGGCTGTAATTTCTAAGCAAACATGATGATACGACACGAACCTACACGAAGTGAACAGGTTTTGTGTTTAATCTTATTGTGTCTATAACAGGTCAACACGTTAGGACTTGTTTAATTTTGTGATTTAACTGGTTAAATACATGTTAACCTGTTAAGACCCACTAATGACACGTTTATAATTTTATATATATATATATATATATGTGTGTGTGTGTGTGTGTGTGTGTGTGTGTGGGCTCCTAATTTTAAATAAAAATACCTGGAAGTAAAGTTTATATATTTAATAACAAGTTATGCTCGTGTCTTAACATGTCATTTTATGTAACCTGTTTATTATCAGGTTCGTGTTTTAAAAATCTGACATGATAAGATTTTATGTCTTGTTCGTGTTTACCTATTTCAGATACGTATCTTTATCGTATTTCGTGTCTTAACAGGTTATGTTGACATAATATGTCAGTCCTACAAAAGATCATCCTATAAAACCAAGGTACATCACAGCTCCCCCACCAACCTTGTAATTTGTAACGAGTGGGCTCAAGCCATGAATTGCAAATCAAGAAGCTCGAGAAAGATGTTGACTTTTATAACTTAAAAGCCCAACCAATTTTGACAATTATTAGTCATACAAAGATTAAACATAACCCTTTTCATGTCATTGTTCGTTTTTCTTTTCCACCCGAGTTGGTATTTTGCTAACCGGATGTATGGTTTTATAAAGTTTGATTAAAAAACAATAATAAACATAACCATAACCACTTTCATAACATGTCATCAAACTTTTATATTAGACTACTCGTAGTCGGTTAACAAGATGCACGTTAACGTGCCAAGTTAGCCCGTTAACGGCTGGCACACCCCGTCGGTCTGTTAACAGGGTCCGTGAAAGGCCGAGTTCGTTAACACATTTGCGGTAGTGAATGAGAGGGAGAGACATAAGGGTGGGCCCCATGGATGTATCTACCAATCACAAGACACCTTTATTTTTTTTTCTTTCTTTTTTTTGGTTAATGGTATTGGGTGTTAATTAATCCATAACACAATTTTAACGGGTATTTAGTTAATGGTCGAATTGTGACGTGACGGTGATGTTGCAATGGGTTAACAAATATTTTGTTAACCCACAACATAGTCTTGACTCTCAAAGTATATGTAGCTCTTTTACTTGATCCAAGTATACTTGTTGGAAATATGCATGAGGAACATACAAGTTGGTATGTTTCCTCCATCCCACATTGGTGGGATGGTGAAAGTTGAGTGCCTTATAAGGGATTACCCCTTATGGGCCTCCAAAGTGTTAAATGGGTTGAGAGTTGGGTCAAGCCCACACGTGCGCCGAGCCAAACCGAGCCGAGCCGCGAGCTTGCGAATGGGCGCGTTTGAGGCGCGAATGGGCGCGTTTGAGGCGCACTTTGCACTTCGCACGTGAGTGAGGAGCTTTTATTTTAAGCTAGGATCCGGTTCAGGTGTGTTAGATCTGTGGATTGGGATAGAGATGAATTCGAAACAGTGGGGGTTATCTCCACCAGTTCGAATTCGTATGGGATTAGTCTAGGACTTCGAATTTGAGATGGATATCTCTAGGAGTTTATATTCGAATTAGTTGATAATGTTTATCTCATTCTCTGTTGAAATCCCAACCTATAAATAAAGGCCTCCGGCTACCCATTCATACACCTAATTTTCGCAGCCTGTCATCTCTGTGCTTCTGTTTCTTTTCCAGCTTCTGCGTTTTCTGGTTTCCATTGCTGTTGGAATACCAAATCAGTTCTGCATTCAATCCTGGGAGTTTACGCTGCAGCTCACAGCAATACGAGCGCGTAAAATTATTTAAAGATAGGAATCATCCGTTCAGTTCAAGAATCTCGGTTTCTTAAATCGCCAGGTTGGTTTTAGTTTTTGCGTGTTATTTAAATTCGTCCGATAACGGGACAGTCTCCTTCTACCTTTCTTCAATCAGTTTGTTCAAGTTTAAATAAACTGGTTTAGCCAATAACTCGGTAATTAATAATAAAATAATTAATTTTCTGTTTGATTAAATTGTTTTCAACAATCTTAAAGGATTTTAGTTTTTGTGTTTAATCGCCAGAAATAATGGACAGTGAATTACCAACAGCTAATCTGAGATTCATGAATCAAGATTTTGTCAAGTTGGACAGATTCGATGGCCAGAACTATACCCGTTGGGCGGACAAGGTTAAGTTCATGCACGTTGTGCTGAAACTCTACTATATC
Organism: Scalesia atractyloides; assembly: GCA_947069175.1. Taxonomy (NCBI): domain Eukaryota; kingdom Viridiplantae; phylum Streptophyta; class Magnoliopsida; order Asterales; family Asteraceae; genus Scalesia; species Scalesia atractyloides. Next base: position 89,716,538 of record CAMTDV010000001.1, read on the forward strand.
ATTGATCCAAGTTTGCCCGCAATACCTGATGACCCTCCTCTTGAGGCTGGAGAGGTCCCGAATCAAGATTTGGCTAAGCAAAGACTTGTCCGTAAGGAAGCTGAAGATCTTTGCCTTGGCCACATCAAGAATTCTCTTTCGGATCGTCTCTATGACTTATACGCGCTGATAACAAGTGCTAGAGAATTGTGGAAAGCTTTGGAAGATAAGTACAAGACTCATGAAGAAGGTACTAACAAATACCTTATTTCCAAGTACTTAGACTTTCAAATGGTTGATGACAAGTCAATCTTGGAGCAAGTGCATGAACTCCGAGTTCTTGTTAACAAACTGACCACGCTTTCTATTCCGCTGCCAGAAAATTTTCAAGTAGGGGTCATTATAGAAAAACTTCCTCCTACTTGGAAAGATTTCTCAAAGAGAATGATGCACAAGTCTGAGGACTACTCTTTGGATGAACTATTGAAGCACCTTCGAATTGAGGAGGAAACACGCAACAGGGACAAAAGAGGTAAAGTCGGATCGAGTGTGAATCATGTTGTTGGAGGATCTGGTCAAAAGGGAAAAGGGGCATCAAAGAATAGAAAGTTTACAGCACCAAAGAAAAAGGAATTCAAAAGGTCACATCAAACGACCAACCATCAACCAAAGAGATCGGGTAAATGTCATGTTTGTGGAGAAACCGGGCATTATGCACGAGAGTGCTCTCAGAGGAAATCTGGATCTACGGTTGGTTCTACAAGTGCTGTTGATATTGAGAAAGTCACCAATCTAGTGGTTAATATGGGTCTTGGAGATGTTAACATGCTTTCTCAATATACACGCATTGTGGCATGTAGAGGATGGTTTTTGGATTCTGGAGCAACTGTTCATGTTTGTGGGAATCGTGGCTCATTTCTTACTTATGGTCCTGTTCCTCAAGGAACAGTGGTGGTATGTGCAGATGGACATTGAGTGGAAGTTCGTGGTAAAGGCACAGTGCGACTAAACTTTAAAGATAGTCAAACAGTTACCCTTCAAGACGTGTTGCATGTTCCTGGTATCACCAGGGGTCTTGTTTCTGCTGCTAAGTTTGATCGAAATGGGTACAAGCTGGTTCTTAAGAATCTCCGTGTGAAGTTTTCTCTAAATGACATCTATGTGAGTCAAGCAAAGAACACGGGTGGAATGTATCGCTTTGACCTAGCTGAAGATGGAATTGATGAAGAAGAAGACTCGGATGAAGGTGGCATTTCAGTGATTGATGGGTTTGGGAATGAAAGTGATAGTGATAGTGGTGATAGTGGTAGTGATAGTTTTTATCAATGTAATGCAATTGGTTTTGATTTGAATGAAATTATGTCTTCTGATTATATCGCTTGTTCAATTTCTTTATGGCATAAACGTTTAGCTCATACAAATATTAAAAACATTGAGAAAATGCAAACTAAAGGTTTATTGAAATTAAAAGATAAAGACTTTGAAAAATGAGAAACTTGTGTGAAATCAAAATTCACAAAGAAACCTTTTCCAAGTGTCCATAAACGTAATACATCACTACTAGAACTAATTCATTCAGATATTTGTGAACTGAATGGAGTCCTTACTCGTGGGGGTAAGAGATACTTTATCACTTTCTGCGATGACTTCAGCCGATGCTTATATGTTTATTTATTGCATTCAAAAGACGAAACTTTTGAGGCATTTAAAATATATAAGGCTGAGGTTGAAAAACAAATGGAGAAACGCATTAAAATTCTTCGCTCGGACAGAGGCGGAGAATACTTTAATCGAAGATTTGATGCATTCTGCGGAGAAGAATGCATCATACATGAGAGAACTGCACCATATACTCCCCAACAAAATGGTTTGGCTGAGAGAAAGAACCGAACCTTGGTAGAGATGGCTAACTGTATGTTAAATCAATCGGGTCTACCTCGTAATATGTGGGGGAAGTTGTGTTAACCGCATGTTATGTTCACAATAGGATCACTAGTCGTGTGATACCTACGAGTCCATATGAGTTGTGGAAAGGAAGAAAACCAAACCTAGAGTATCTGAGGGTTTGGGGGTGTCTTGCCTATTATCGCGTACCTGATCCAAAGACACTCAAACTGGGAGAACGAGCTTACAAGAGTGTATTCATTGGATATGCTCCGCAAAGTAAGTCTTACCAGTTGTTGGATGACGAATCAGGTACAGTTGTAGAATCCAGAGATGTGGAATTCTTTGAAAACAAGTTTTCTAGAGATGATGAAAACTCAAATTACACCCCATCTTCTAGTACTTCTGAAAAACGAGTTCAACCTTCACCAATAGTTGAAGAACCGAGGAAAAGTACTAGAGTTAGAAAAGAGAAAAGTTATGGAGATGATTTCTTTTCTTACCTGGTTGAGGGAACTCAAAAGAAAGTGACGAGAGAGGTCATTTTCGCTGTTAATTTGGATGATGATCCTAAAACTTTCAGCGAAGCAATGTCATCAAGAGATGCTCATTTGTGGAAGGAAGCAGTCAATTATGAAATGGATTCCATTATGAGAAATGGAACTTGGGAGTTAGCTGATCTACCCAAGGGAAAGAAACCCATTGGATCCAAATGGATTTTCAAAGGGAAGTATCATCCAGATGGATCCATCTCTGCCTATAAAGCAAGATTAGTTGCTAAAGGGTATAGGCAGAGAGAAGGGATCGACTATTTTGATACCTATGCACCTGTGGCTAGAATTAGCTCTATTAGAACTCTAATAGCGGTGTCTGCTTTGAAAGGGCTGTACATCCATCAAATGGGTGTAAAGACTGCCTTTCTAAATGGGCATCTAAATGAGGAGATTTATTTGGAACAACCAGAAGGGTTTGTGATGCCTGGACAAGAGAACAAAGTGTGTAGACTTATTAAATCTCTTTATCGTTTGAAGCAAGCTCCTAAACAGTGGCATGAGAGGTTTGACACCACTGTGACTGCTTTCGGGTTTCGACACAATAGTGCTGATAGGTGTGTCTATACTAAATGTGAACCCGGTTATACAGTCGTGATTTGTCTCTATGTTAATGATATGTTGATCATTAGCACTCACCTTGAAGGTATTTCTGAAACTAAGAAATATCTGTCCTCGAACTTTAAGATGAAAGATCTAGGAGAAGTTGATACCATTCTTGGGATCAAGGTGAAAAGAACTGAAAGTCAGATTTCTCTAAGTCAATCTCATTACATAGAGAAAATTCTGACTAAGTTTCAACACTTGAACATTAAAGAGTTTAATACCCCATTTGATCCAATTGTGAAACTTAATGTGAACTCAGGGAGAGCAGTAGCTCAACTGGAGTATGCGAGTGCTATTGGAAGTATGATATATGCAACACATTCCTGATATTGCTTTTGCTGTAAGCAAACTGAGTCAGTATACTGTCAATCCAGGGACAGAACACTGGAAAGCAGTGGGTAGTGTAACATTTGTAAAAATCGGGTCTCCAAAACCCGCTCCGTTTTGTAATCAAGTACCAAGTTATAAAGGTTGCATTAAATATTTATGATTATTTTGAGTTAAAACGATACATAAATAATAAATAAACTAAACTATAAAAATTATATTTCATAAAAAGTTAAAATAAAATAAATAAAAAATATTTGAAGCTGCCGGGACTCGAACCCGGGTCAGCCAGGAAATACTTCAAACAACTTATCACTCGCTTCCAAGACCACTCCGCCACAATGTGTTTTCTGTTAACTCTAGGAACACAAATGAAATTTATACACAAAATCAGTTTAACCGATGGTGCCATCTGAGAAACGGTAATCGGCAAACCAATCGTCAAATCGTTGTTTAATTCACATGATCAGCTTATAACCGATGTATGACGGTTTCTAATCAAGTTAGAATTGATTGAACTTAAAGTTTCATCATTTTCGGTTTTTGAAACCGAAAGTTCATCAAAGTCCTGAATAACTCAAGCTTCAGATCATTCTCGCGATTCAGAGCTATCATATCAATACTCAATTTCAATTTCGTCGCATTTTTGGACCACCAGATCATCTGAATCAGTTCGCCGGAAAATTTCTGCAAGTCACCGGAAAACCGGGACTCACATCCTCACGGTATTTCCTCCGACTCTTTCTGTTTAAATCATGTGATTAATCAGTCTCTAACACAACTCCACCATCAGAATCGATCCTAGTCAACGTTTATCGAGAATCTTATCTTGGCCGGAAAACTTCTGAAACTGCCGGAATCACACTGTGAACTGGTATGATATCCTAAACTTCTTTTAAACCTTGTTTAAGTGACTCAACTTCATAAATAATTGATCAACGCTGTTAATTGGTTTCAACAGCCGGAGTTCACTTTCAGTACCGACGAACCTCCGCCGGAATTCTGTGAACAACATCAATCGGTATATCCTCTTCCTTAAACTCTCTCCATTCTCTACTTTTAAATTACTGATAATGTCTGAAAAGCGTATGAGTCATAAATCAATCCTAACAACTCGGAATATATTGTCTGTGTAAATCGATGAAGAAGATGAAGACACAATATAAGATAAGAGTAATTAAAAACGGTATTTTAAACGGGTTAGACACACAGTCCAGCGGTGGACTGTGTGCAAATTTCACACACACGTCCCGAGTTCGATTCCTGCTATACGCACACCTTACATTATAACGCGCCTTTTTGTTTAAAAACTAAACCGGGATAACCCAGTTAGTTGTTAAGTATAATAAAAACCGAGATATTAACCAGGTTAGACACACAGTCCAGCGGTGGACTGTGTGCAACATGAACTACACGTCGCACGTTCGAAACCCGTCACGAGCACCGGTCCGAATGAATTAAAATGTTTTTGCAAATAAAGGAAATTCAGTTAAATCGAATAAGTGTATAAATATAATTAAAAACTAGATTATTTCGGGTTAGACACGTAGCTCAGTTGGTAGAGCCGCGTGCACGCGAACGGGAGGTCGCCGGTTCGAATCTCACCCGGCGCAGATTATTTCGCTGACCGAACCGGTCAACGGTCAACGCTAAAAAATAATATTTTTTTATATTTTTATTTATTTAATTTAATTTAAAAATCAATTAAAAATACTTAAAAATAACTTTTTTAAAGATAGAAAGTAGCCATAAACTCACAAAAATATATCTAAAAATTTCATTAAAATCCTTAATAAAATCCATCCATTTATTATATTTTTCCATTATTATTTAGGTTAGTATTCCTCGTTGATCCGCTCATCTAAATCGTGCGCATCTCACCATCTCCAATCCAACGCACCCAATGTGAGTGAATCTTACAAATTCCCCGTTTTAATCACGTTTTGGGGTGTATCATGTGTCTTTGTTTATATACATATTATATCTAAACCATTGTGCATACATCATATCATGAACATGTGTATTCTGTTTGTTGCTGTTAAGTAGTTATTATTGGATGCAATTTATTATTCAGTACATGCAATTTCATAGGCCGCCGCTCTCCATTTATGAGCGTTGAGCATGTTCCCCATTTTATTATGCGGTTGAACCTGGCGTGCCCACATACGATCGGCTCCGTTTGATTGAGCCTTGATCGCACAGTTCATTTTACATTTTCAGTACATGCAATACGATTGGCTCCGTTTGATTGAGCCTTGATCGCACAGTTCATTTTACATTTTCAGTACATGCAATACGATCGGCTCCGTTTGATTGAGCCTTGATCGCACAGTTTCATTTATGTTATTTACAGTATGATGTTGGTATGTTCATGTATGCTGCCATGCGTTATTGTATGTTATAGTTGAGACTGCTAATTGCCATTACTTGATTATTTACATTTGCTCATCTATGATTATGCACAATATTTCTTTGATAAACTAACCATAAAATCATTATCAAATGTTTATCTAATAAGGTTCACTCGCCAACTTATGTTGACCCAAAAACTCCCATTTTACACATAATACAGGTGAACCAGCAGCAGCTAGGAACACATAGGACTTGGATTAGAAGAATAAAACAATTTAGTATTGGGATTGTTATGTTTGGTTTATTTCCTTCGTATTGAATGAACATGTTTGGATATTTGAAAATGTAATTTTGACTTTATTTAATATGAAACATAATAGTAAATGTCATGTGCTTTGGTGATAACCCAATTATGCCCCGACTCTTATTTCCGCTGCGGGTCGGGGTGTGACAGGTAGAGTACTTGGATACCTGAAAAGGACCAGTAACTTAAAACTGACATACACGTCTAATTCCAGAATACTCGAAGGTTATTCTGATGTGAGCTGGCTTGATCACACCAGTGATTCAAAACTACAAGTGGGTGGATTTACACTCTAGCAGGAGGAGCAATTTCTTGGGCGAGCAAGAAACAGACGTGTATTGCTCACTCAACTATGGAAGCTGAGTTCATAGCACTAGCTGCCGCTGGTAAGGAAGCAGAGTGGATTTGAGATCTACTTACGGACATCCGTTTGTGGGATGTTCCAATGCCGTATATTCCCATGTATTGTGATAGTGAGGTCACACTATCTAAAGTATACAGCGCAGTGTATAATGGGAGGTCAAGACACATAGGTCTACGACACAATTATGTGAGACAACTTCTTGAAAGTGGTACCATCAAGGTCTAAAACCACAATAGAATACCGCGAGAGACATAGGTCTAAAACCACAATAGAATCGTTAGTGATGGAAACCCAACTTGAACTTAGTGCTCCTATTTCTCAAGTTTAATGGGTAAAAACGAAGTCACTTAATGATAGAAGGTACTATCAATTTTTGATAGATCCATGTGAGGTATGATAGTACGTCGTTGCCGAGAACAAGGGTGAGCTAATGCTCTTAACAAAGTTTTGGAGGCATTCAAGCAACGTGGATGATGTAAAACTTTGCCTATATGATCTAGGGGTGGTGCCGCCTCGAGTGAAGATAAGTGGTTTGTCTTCTAAAGGATCATGAAAAGGGTTTATAGCGCACGACCATATTCGCGCTCAGTGAGAACGCAAAGTCGGCTGATGATGTGTGGGGGTAAACCGAAGGGGGCTATCAGGTTAATGGTTTAATTCCATAGGACACCATCGAATCTGTCTCTTCTTGTTTATCAACATAAACTGGGTTTAATCTTCGTGGCACCTAGTGACATCATCTGTCTAAATGAGAGGAAACATTCCAACTTGGTGGGGGATTGTTGGAAATATGAATGAGGAACATACAAGTTGGTATGTTTCCTCCATCCCACATTGGTGGGGGAGGTGAAAGTTGAGTGCCTTATAAGGGATTACCCCTTATGGGCCTCCAAAGTGTTAAATGGGTTGAGAGGTAGGTCAAGCCCACACGCACGCCGAGCCGAGCCGAGCCGCGAGCTCGCGAATGGGCGCGTTTGAGGCGCGAATGGGCGCGTTTGAGGCGCACTTTGCACTTCGCACGTGAGCTGAGGAGCTTTTATTTTTAGCTAGGGTCCGGTTCAGGTGTGTTAGATCTGTGGATCGAGATAGAGCTGAGTTAAGATTGGGATAGAGATGAATTCGAAACAGTGGGGGTTATCTCCACCAGTTCGAATTCGTATGGGATTAGTCTAGGAATTCGAATTTGAGATGGATATCTCTAGGAGTTTATATTCGAATTAGTTGATAATGTTTATCCCATTCCCCGTTTTTCTCATTCTCTGTTGAAATCCCAACCTATAAATAAAAGCCTCCTGCTACCCATTCCAAACTCTAATTTTCGCAGCCTGTCATCTCTGTGCTTCTGTTTCTTCTCCAGCTTCTGCGTTTTCTGGTTTCCATTGCTGTTGGAATACCAGATCAGTTCTGCATTAAATCCTAGGAGTTTACGCTGCAGCTCACAGCAATACGAGCGCGTAAAATCCTTTAAGGACAGGAATCATCCGTGCAGTTCAAGAATCTCGGTTTCTTAAATCGCCAGGTTGGTTTTAGTTTTTGCGTGTTATTTAAATTCGTCCGATAACGGGACAGTCTCCTTCTGCCTTTCTTCAATCAGTTTGTTCAAGTTGGAATAAACTGGTTTGGCCAATAACTCGGTAATTAATAATAAAATAATTAATTTTCTGTTTGATTAAATTGTTTTCTAACACTTGTTAATTACCTAACTAACATCCATGATACAAGATGGAAGGTTTGTCTTTAGTACACTAGAAAAAACCGTTAAATACTAAAATTTAATCACATCACTCGATTGAGAGATTAAAGTTGTAGTCGTAAGCCCCTAAGTGAGCAAACCGGATAGATCACCATTATTATCACAATTGAAGATAAGTTGTGTTTTTAAATATATTAGAGAGAAACCGTAAAGGGTCAGATTCGGTAGAGCATTTATTATCAATCATGAAATTTCAAATTTAGAAAATTAGAGAGGGGGCGGAGGAATATGTTTTCTTAAAATAATTGTTGATAAAACTCTAATCAAGAAGATTTATCACTTGTTGGAAACTCAACAACATAAAGCAAATACGTAAAGAGCTTAGAGAAAGAATGACAAAACTGACGAGGTTCAAATGCATGTTAACTATTCCACTTCACATCCTTTCCCTGGTTCTCCAATAGAGAGTTGCTCCAATAATCGTTTTTCTCCAATAGGTGAAGTGGCCGTTTTTTTCCGTAAACCCATATTTTTTTGGCTACTTGCAACCTGTCTGAGTCCTTGGTGTGTAGGGTTTTTTCGTGATCGATACTCAGAACATAGGAGACGGATAGTGATGGCTAAGTTCTTGGCCCAAAAATCGCCTACCAACAAACTTCTGGCAACCCATCTTCAACGAATTTCCGGTCAGCTTATCGCTGGATCTATAAAACACCTTACAGATAGCTCCCTGTCCTGAACTTTAAATAAATCGGTCTCTAAAACTTAGGGTCATTTGTTTCAGACGAGTTGTTCTCCTTACCAATGGTGTACTTTCTCATATTAGAGATCAAATTCATAATTTTGAAAAACCATAGGGACCACCAGTGTACTTTACTCTTACTTTTAAAAGTTTGTTTATTTTTTACGTTATAAATTAACTAACAGTCATCCTATTCTAGTACCGGTCCGGTTTAATAACCGGACCGGTTTTAACAACATTGCTCCTAGCCTTTCTAGATCCTACGAAAAGCTCATCTCTCAAGTACCTTCATTCTTCTTCAAAAATCTAAATCTAAATCTGATGTTGAATCTATTACTTACTTTAAATTATACCATTTTTTCCATTTTTTTCTTATCCGGGTCTTATTGTTCATACGTCGATTAAAGCACCCAGTTCAACAACTGGTCCGGTTTTTAAAAAAACATCGCACTTAGACACTACTTAAACGGATCAACATACAATAATGCAATAATATTGTGGTATAGGATGTCACATTTTAGCCGAAGTGCATACATTCGTTCGATTTCACGGCTAGGGACCCGTTGGTCTAAATTTAGGGTGTGGGGTTTGTAGACTTTATGACTAGTTGTCCTTAAGTGGGTAGAGATGTTCGAGGGAGTGGTACTTCACAAGTTAGAAGTGTAGTCTTGAGTGTTGGGTGGTTGGGTGACAATATGGTTTAGACATTAAAATCTTTATGAGATGGACATTTCACATGCTACTATGCTAGTATTATTTTCTTGCATGGATGATATCCATCAAACTTTAGGATGTGAAAGAGAGCTGATAATTTATAATTATTTTTCAAACATGACAAAATAGTTTAGTAACCATATATTCAGAGCGGACCTACCTTATTAGTAGGGGTAGCCTCCGCTACCCCTTGGCGCTCCGACCGGTAGTGTAAATTTTTGAAAAATTTGACATTTTTTGATTTAGTTACCCCTTTTCTATAAAATGTTACCCCTACGAAGATTTTTTTGATCCGCCACTATATATATGCAAAATAATTTAATAATAAATAAAAGTTGAAGATTAAAAGACTCGAACTCAATAAAACCAACTAACACTTATCATAGTGTGTCATGACTTACCTTAAATTAAACCCAAATAAAACTAACCAACACTTAACATATTTCTTTTTCTTTATTTAAACGGGCCACAAATATACTTTATGGGCTAGGTTGGAGGTATTGGGCTTGCACTAAGAATATTCAAGGTGTTCGGTAATATTTTTCTTTTATTCCTTTATACAAACTATTTTTTACTATAATTATAAAATAAATGATTAAAATCATAGTTTGTATGTGAAATTAAAGTCACTTGTTAACTTGCTACTTAATGAATATACGACGTATAAATATTCTACAATTTGTTAAAGCCCTTAGAATTCTATAGATTAAAGTCAATGGTTGTTGCACAGGTAAACTAATTTTTTCTAGACTAAAGTTAATAACTTTTGTAGATTAATGCCATTCTTTTTTAGATTATATTCTAGTCAATTATATCTTGTACTTGAAGTTAAAATTAATAAAATATACGAATGAAACATATTAAACGTTTTCCTAATGCAATTATAGCATATATATAACTTTTGTGGATTATTATTGTAATTTCTTTTTACTATTAAAGTTAAAAAAATTAAAACTAATAAAAATTTATTAAGCAACCATTAGAGCACCCGGGGCGCCGCGTTGTCATCAACCCACCACGCGTTGATGGGCGTGAAGCACCGCCGCTACTCGATGTTTTCACGCGTGAGAAACATGATTTTGAACGTTGGTTGTTTTTTAACGTTTTAATTTTGACCGTTGGTTTTTTTTTTAAAAACTAAACATAAATTTATACCACTTTCTTGGGTAAAATGAATTTTCTTACGGATTCGTTTCCGATAGGCACTGATAGCGATACGTCTTCCGACAATGACACGCTTGAATTTTTCGAGAAGGTGTATAACGAACTTGAAGGTTCAAGCCGCCCAAAGAAGAAAATGGTCGATCGTGATCGTATACATGCCATCGAAGTGTTAATGAAGGATAGTTCTCTGGAGAATCCGGTCTACAATGCTGAAACGTTTAGAGATCGATTTCGTTTACCAAAAGATTTATTTTTAAAGATTATAGAGGACATTGAAGCAAACGAAGAATGGTTTCAAGAACGTTACGACGGGAAGGGCAAACAAAGTTTCACGTTGATACAAAAATGCACATCCGCCAACTAGCGACAGGTAACCCTCCCGATCAATTTGAAGAATACTTAGCTATGCCGGACAGAACTTCACGTGAATGTTTGCAATTCTTTTGTAACGCGATCATTAAATTGTATGCCAAAGAGTTTCTACGTAAACAAACGAGACACGACATCGCACATATTTACGTCGTGCATGAGGCTAGATGCCATCTTCCAGGGATGCTCGGTAGCATCGATTGTACACATATTGAATGGAGAAGTTATCCAAAAGAGTTGCGAGAGGCGTATGTTAGGGGTGATGTCAAAAGACCAATCATCATACTTGAAGCGATGACCTCGAATGATTTATGGTTTTAGCATTCATATTTTGGTGTTCCTTGTTTAAACAATGACATCAATGTTTTGTACATATCGTTGTTGTTCAAAGCGTAGCTGATGGTACCGTGCCCTTCTGTCCATTTTTTTGTTAACGGAAGATATTACAGACGAGCCTTTCTTCTTGTGGATAGTATCTACTCATCATGGTCTATTTTTGTGAAAGCTCCTTCATATCCTGTCGAGGTTAAAGAAAATATGTTCAAGAGGTTGCAAGAATCGACAAAAAAATATGTTGAGAGGGCTTTTGGTGTTTTAAAGGGTAGATGGGCATACTAAATCGACCGGTTCGTGTAATGAATAAAAAAACGATCCATAGCATAGTATATGCATGTATCATATTGCACAATATGCTAATTAAAGAAGATGGACGTACAATATCTCCAGATTGAGTGCTGGATTCTCCTACACAAGTTCTCGTTCCCAAAAATGTCCAACAAGACTTGCGCAATGAAGAAATTCACTTTCGGTTGAGATATGATTTAATTGAACCTGTTGTAACATTTGTCAAAAACGGGTTTCCAAAACCCGCTCCGTTTTGTAATCGAATATCAAGTTATAAAAATCACGTTGAATATTTATGATTATTTTGACTTAAAATGATACATAATTAATAGATAAACTAAACTATAAAAAGTATATTTGATAAAAGGTTAAAACAAAATAACTAAAAAAAATATGATGCTGCCGGGACTCGAACCCGGGTCAGCCAGAATCAACTTCAGCGACTTAACACACACTCACAAGACCACTCCGCCACATTGTGTTTTCTGTTATCTCTAGGAAACAAATGAGATTTATACACAAACCCGGTTAAACCGGTTGCGCCAACTGAAAAACGGTAATCGGCAAATCAATCGTCAATTCGCTTGTTTACTCGCACATTCAGTTTATAACCGATGCACCGACGATTTTTAATCAAGTCGGAATTAATTAAACATAAAGTCTCATCATTATCGGTTTTTATAACCGAAAAAATCATCAAGTCCAGATTACTTCAACTTCAGACCACTCTCGCGACTCAGAAATATCATACCAATACTCCATTTCATTTTCGTCACATTTTCAGACCATTAGAACGCCTAAATCAGCTCGCCGGAATTTTCTGCAAAAGTCGCCGGAAAACCGTATTCAACTCAAACCGGTAAAATACCTCGACTTTACTGTTTCAATCAATTGTTAGAACCTTACTAACATTAACCCATCGCTCATAATCAACCACAGACGACATTGCTGGACTTTCTGTTTTCACCGGAAAACTCCTGGAATTGTCGGAAACTCGCTGATTACCGGTATGCTCATTCAAACGTGCTGATAATCAATACTCATTAGTTCAATTTCACATCTAATCCCTTAAACCTGTTAATTGATTCTCCCAGCCGAAGGTTCCAAAACAGAGCCGACGAGCTTCGCCGGATTCTCTGAAAAAGACGATCTGTTTGGTATTTTCTTTCCCCAAACTTTTCGGTTCAATGCTTTCAAATTGTTCATCTTGTTCATTAACTAAATTAATCGCGTATCAGTTGCTTTGATTGATGTCTGTGTTTGAAATGAAGAAGACGAGTTCAGAGATGACATAAGATTAATTAAAATCGGAATTATAAACGGGTTAGACACACAGTCCAGCGGTGGACTGTGTGCAAACAAAAAACATACACGTCCCGAGTTCGATCCCTGCTACACTCACTCCTTATGTAATAAAATGCCTTTTTTGTTTAAAAACTAAACCGGGTTAACTCAGTTAGTTGTTAAGTATAATAAAAACCGAGTTAATAACCAGGTTAGACACACAGTCCAGCGGTGGACTGTGTGCAACACTGAATCGCACGTCACGAGTTCGAAACCCGTCACTGGCACCGGTCCGTTGAATTAAAATGTTTTTGCAATTAAAAGAATTTCGGTTAAACTGAATAAGTATATAAATATAATTAAAAACAAGATTATTTCGGGTTAGACACGTAGCTCAGTTGGTAGAGCTGCGTGCACGCGTACGGGAGGTCTCGGGTTCGAGCCTCACCCGGCGCAAACTAATTCGCTGACCGAACCGGTCAACAGGTCAACGGTCAACGGTCAACGGTCAACGCTAAATAAACAATTTTTTTTATATATTTTTATTTATTTAATTTAATTTAAAATTCAATTAAAAATACTTAAAAATAACATGTTTAAAGATAGAAAATAGCCTTGAACTCACAAAAATATATCTAAAAATTTCATTAAAATCCTTAATAAAATCCACTCATTTAATATATTTTTCCGTTATTATTTAGGTTAGTATTTCTCGTTGTTCCGCTCATCTAATACGTTCGCATCTCACCATCTCCAATCCAACGCACCCAATGTGAGTGAATCTTTACAAATTCCCCCGTTTTAATCACGTTTTGGGGTGTATCATGTGTCTTGTTATATATATATTATAATTAAACCATTGTGCATACATCATATCATGAACATGTGTATTTAGGTTGTTTCAACTGTTGTGTAGTTATTGTTGGATGCAATTTATTATTTTCAGTACATGCAATTTCATAGGCCGCTGCTCCCCATTACATTATGAGCGTTGAGCATGTTCCCCATTTCATTATGAGGTTGAACCTGGCGTGCCCACATACGATCGGCTCCGTTTGATTGAGCCTTGATCGCATAGACATTTTACATTTTCAGTACATGCAATACGATCGGCTCCGTTTGATTGAGCCTTGATCGCACAGACAATTTACATTTTCAGTACATACAATACGATCGGCTCCGTTTGATTGAGCCTTGATCGCACAGTTCATTTATGTTATTTATCGTATGTTGTTGGTATGTTAATGTATGCTATCATATGTTGTTGTATGTTATAATTGTGTTTGCTAATTGCCACTGCTTGATTATTTACATTTGCTCATTTATGATTATGCACAATTTTTCATTGATAAACTAACAAGTAATTCATTAATAAATGTTTATCTAATAAGGTTCACTCGCCAACTTATGTTGACCCAAAAACCCCCATTTTTACACATGATACAGGTGAACCAGCAGCAGCTAGGAACACATAGGATTGGACTAGAAGAATAAAATGATTTAGAGTTGGGATTGTTATGTTTGGTTTATTTTCCTTGTAATGTATGAACATGTCTGAATATTTGGAAATGTAACTTTGACTTTATTAAATATGAAACATATTAGTAAATGTCATGAGCTTTGGTGATAACCCAATTATGCCCCGACTCTTATTCTGCTGCGGGTCGGGTGTGACAGATTGGTATCAGAGCCATGACTATAGGGATATAGGATAGGTTATTAGACCCTTAGAGCCTATACTATAGTCGATTAGAAATTATAGGATTTTTGTGTGTTACATGCCAAATTTCATGATGTTTATATGTTTTATGTTAAATGTTACATTCAATATTATGCAAGCATGTTCATAAGTATGTATTATCATATAATGCCTATTATGAATCATATACTCATAACATATCACATCCATGAAAGCACACACCACATCATGATTGTTTTTTTTTACAATGATTTTTGTGTTTTCAAATCTCATCAAAGTGAGTTCTCATGACGGGCATGTAGTAACTGGAAGGGTACCAGTACCGGTAGTCGGAACGTCCTGTCTAGGCTGGCATTCGTATAAATCCAAAATAAAGGACCAGTTTGCCTACCTGGGGACTAACGATGAGAGTACGAAGTACCTATTAGGCCAAAGCATGCTATACCAAACGTCGTGTGAGCTAACCCCACTTTGAGTTGTCATTGTGTCTACACCTGGACACGTTCCGACCAAACATCTCATGAACATATTTTGTGGTTTGCATTCGGATGATGCGAGTGTTAAATTGCCAATACTAATGTGAATCCTACCAAGCCAATAGCCATGGGGGCCCACATGACTATATAGGTGAAGGTATGGGGGACATTTGAGGCCCAACATGAGCAAACCCAAGACATCCTATGGATGTAGTTGCATTATTGATATTTATGTTGTTTTCATTTTCTTAAAGACACATGACACCTAAAAAGACTCCATAAACTCACAATCTTCTTATGTACGTTCCTGTAGATGTCGTCTAGACAACAACGAATGGGTAAAAGATCAGGAAGGTCTCAGGAACGCTTGGCCACCCAAATCGCGAAACAAATGGCCACGATACTGCCTGACATTGTGGTCCAAGTACAACAAGCCCTCGCTACAAATCCTACTAATCCTCCCCAACAACATGACCAGGACGTCGACAACCCTCCTACCAGCAAGTGTTCATACAAACATTTCAAGTCTTGTGATCCTCCTAAATTCGAAGGGACCGAGGGTGTCACTGCTCTCCTACATTGGTTTGAGGAAATGGAGAACACCTTCCTCAACTGCGATTGTCCTGATGATCGTAAGGTTCGATACGCCACCGGGAGACTATTTGGGGTAGCTCTCACTTGGTGGAATACTGAAAAGCGGAAGAGGGGAATTGACGATGCAATGGCCTTAACTTGGGAGGAGTTAAGGGAAATCATGACTAGGCGTTTCTGTCCTAGGAGTGAGATTAAAAAGTTGGAGGACGAATTTCATTCTTTGAAGCAGAAGGAGGGAGATCACACCTCCTACAACAAGAGGTTCTTAGAGTTGAACCAAATGGTCCCTAACCTGTTCACCCCAACTTATCGCTTGGTCGAGCATTATATTCGAGGTCTGTCACACCCCGACCCGCAACGGAAAAGGTGATCGGGGCATGATTGGGTTATCATCAAAGCTCATGACATTTATTTTAACGTTTCATATTCATTATTACACTTTAATGGAAAATTACAATCAATATTACAACATGTCCTAAATATCAATCTAGGCTTCATTGTTTTCTTCTAAGGCATTTCCTATGTTTTCCTTGCTTCATCCTGTTCACCTGTATCATGTGTAAAAAGGGTTTTTGGATCAACAAAAAGTTGGCGAGTGAATCCTATGGAAAACATTTGAACAAGTTTATTTAATTGATTATAAAATAAGTGCACAACCACACATGAGTAAAAATAGATGTAAACTTATTCACCAATCAACTTAATAATAAACAATACACACACATGAACAATAATGGATCGTTTAGAGGCACGCGTTGCTCAACTCGTCTCTCACGAGGAACTGATGGGCCTAATGAATGAATTGCATAAACTTGACAATATAAATTACATAACTACAAACAATATAAACTCAATAATACACACATGAACAATAATGGATTTGTTTTGAGGCACGCGTTGCTCAACTCGTCTCCCACGAGGAACTGATGGGCTTAATGAATGAATTTCATATAAGTTGACAAAGTGAAATACATAAACACAACAATATAAACAATCTAAGTTTAGATCACGATATGGTATGGCACAAGTTTAAATAAACGAGTTAATTATTTTGTGACACATGACACACCCCAAAACGTGTAATTAAAAAGGGGGAGTTGTAAGATTCACTCACAGTTGGTGCGTTCGGTTGATGATGTTGAATGCACGCGAAGTAGTTTTAACCACGAGTGAAATTAACCTAGATAATGGCATAATGTTTCGGTAAGTAAACGGATTTTATTAATCCATTTTAGTAGGATTGTTAGGTGTATTTTTGTGAGTTTAAGGCTATTTTCTAACCTTAAAAATGTTATTTTTAAGTATTTTTAATTGATTTTTAATTAAAATAAATAAATAAAAATAATAAAAAAGTTGACTTTTTTGACCGTTGACCGTTGATCTTGACTGTTTGACCGGTTCGTATGCGTGTAAGTGTGCGCTGAGTGAGGCTCGAACCCGAGACCTCCCGTACGCGTGCACGTAGCTCTACCAACTGAGCTACGTGTCTAACCCGAAATATTTCTGTTTTTAATTATATTTATATATTAATTAGATTAATCCGAAAATCAATTTATTTCTAAAAAGATTTTACTGAATCGGACCGGTGCGCTCCACAGGTCTCGAACCCGGGACCTGTGGTTTATGCTAACACACAGTCCACCGCTGGACTGTGTGTCCAACTTGTTAACTAAACTGATTTATATTATACTTATGAACAACTTCATTATTTCCTTTCTGCCTTATTTTAAAAAGTTAGATAATTGTCCGAATCGGTGCAGTAGACCGGACTCGAACTCGTGACGTGTGATTAAACATTCACACAGTCCACCACTGGACTGTGTGTCTAACTTGGTTATTATTCCGGTTATTAATAAACTTAACATGTACAGCGGTGACTCCGGTTCAGTTAACAAAAAAGACATTTTTATTAAGGCAAGCATGCGTGGAACAAGATTCGAACTCGAGACGTTTACGTGTTTAATGTGCACACAGTCCACCGCTGGACTGTGTGTCTAACCCGAGTTATAACTTGATTTAAATTAAACTTATGTGTTACCGAAACTTCGTCTTCTTCGTCAGTTTTAACCAGAAACGATGACTGACTGGTTCGAAGTTTTAATCATGTTCGTTAGCGTGTTTCAGTTAATTACAGGTGAGATATAAATAAAAAGAAAGAAAAATTAGGCGTAAGGTATACCGACTGGACTCCTCTGTTTCTCCGGCGAAACTCCGGTGACAGCAAAAGATTCCGGCGACGTGTGTCTTGCGGCAGAGAGTCTTCAGAAAGCTTGAAAATGATGTGGGTGACTTCGGTATAAGCTCAGGGGGTTCAGTAAGGCTCAGAAGTGAAGGATTCGGTTTTCCGGTGATGTGCAGAAGTTTTCCAGCGAGTGAAATTACGTCGGGTAAAGGTGCGGTTTTGAGCGAAAAAGCTTGCAGAGGTTCGAGGAGGTATTTATAAGGCAGGTTATCGAAGAATTTGGTCCAATTTTCGACTTGATTCGTCGGTTAAAAATTCTCCGGCGGTTATAGCTTGTGTCGCAGACTCAGGCGTCGGTTATAACCGATGTGGGTTTAAATGTTTACGTTAAGACTTGAAGAAACCGTCAAATCTCGCGAGATCGCCGGGATTTCCGACGACTGAAATTTGGGCGCCGGTTTCGAATTCGGAAAACATGTTATGAATTAATTGATTCTAATAATTAACAAGGAACACTAGTGGCGCAGTGGTTGAGTGTGTGTGCGATAAGACTGTTGACCCGGCTGACTGACCCGGGTTCGAAACCCGGCAGATACATTTTATTTTTATTTCATTATTTTTAACAATTTTTCAAAAACAAATTATATATTCCAATATAATAATTAATTATGTATCGTTTAAAATTAATTTGGGCATTAAATACGCCACGAAATTTTAAACTGATTGTTCGGTTAATAAACGAAGCGGGTTTGGTAAAATCCGTTTTTGACGGATGTTACAAGGTCTTCCCTCGAAAATTCAAGATTCAGTTCTCAGCACTTCACCAGCAACACTTGAAGCTGCTATGGAACTAGCCACTGAACTGACCGAAAATCGCATTCGAAACGGTAAATTCAAAGAGGAGAAGAAGAAAGCCCCCATTGAGGCTCAAACTTCAAACCATTCTGGTTCCTCCTCGAAGTTTACTGGTAAAAGGAATCGAAGCACAAGAAACTTCACCGTCACACAAACCAATTACCCTATTCCTGCTGCACCCATTACCCAAGTCGCCCCTTCACCTGCACCATACAAAAGACCATACTCTGGCCCATTACCAAAATGCAACCGTTGCCAATACCACCATTCTCCCGATCATCCTTGCCAATATTGCACCGGCTGTGGTCGCGCAGGTCATACTGTTCAAACCTGTCGCATACCTCAGCGAACGAACCGTCACCAGCCTTCAACCCAAACCCACCAACAAATAATGGGTCAAGCCCGACAACCCCTACTACTACCACCTACCCAACATTTAGCCCAAACATACTATCAACCCAACTATCCCATGGTACAACCTATGCGGGCTTGCTACAATTGTGGAGATCCAAGCCATTTTAGAAACACTTGTCCACGTTTGGTGAACATCATTCATGCCCAAGCTCAAGCAAATCCGGTGAATCAAGCTAACCAAGCTCCACCACCTGCAAGAGGAAGAGCTTATAACATCAACACCAATACTGTTGAAAATAATAACGGCCCAAACGAACCACCCAACTAATTTCTCCTCGCCAAGAATCAAGACTCAACTCTAATCGTCTAGTTTTAATGTTTTTCTTTATGTTATCTCCATCTTTCCGTATTCCAGTTGTAAAATTTGGAAATTATGCATCCAAGAATTTTAATGCGATTTGATATTACAGTTTTGTTCTATACTCATTGATTTAACATTTATATCATCATACATCTCGACGTATCTCAATCTCATCATTTAAAGAAGTTGGGTTGTGTCACACTTTTACATAGACTGACCCCTTCATCAAAACCAACGAGAGAGGTACTGTCAACATTTAGTCATGTATCATTTCAGAATTGAGACTCAAATTTTGTTTGTTGTTTTGTTTATGTTTTAGAGTCACATAGAACTGATCATGATTTACTGATAAAGCCAATGAAAATTTGACAAGGATATGGTGGATACGCCGCTGGTACTTCCTATATATAAGTATTCTTGGCAAAGAATCAAAAGCATTATCAGGAGGTTATGAAAAGTTCCGTGTAGGTTTAAATATCGCCATGGTTGAAGTTTTTGTTTATGATACATACCATATCATTACAAATGTATCAGTTCCCTAAAAACAATTATACATAAAATCGTAAGCAATCAAAGATCAAAATCCGTGAAGCTCAGCATGTTTCAGTAACAGAAAGGAGACGTACGCAAGGAGCTGTCTCGTAGAGCTGAACTTAAAATTGAAACTAAATCCGACGGTATTCTATACTGTCTAGATCGCATATGGATTCCTGACCACAATAACCTTCGTGATTTTTTCTTCTTATGAATGAGGCGCACAAAACATGATATTCTATACACCCAGGAGCCGACAAGATGTATCAAGATCTTTGATACACCTACTGGTGGCCTGGAATGAAAAAGGATATTGTTGATTTTGTTTCCAAGTGCTTTTCATGTTCCAAAATAATAGCTGAACATCAAAGACCCTCAGGACTTCTGATCCAACCGGAAATACCTATATGGAAGTGGAAAAAATATAACCATGGATTTCATTACCAGGTTACCTCGCACTTCTGGTGAGTATGACACTATATGGATAGTAACTGATCGACTTACAAAATCAGCTCACTTTATTCCTATTCGCGAAGATTTCAAGAAGCGAAAAGCTAGCTCGTATTTGTATCAGCAAAAATCGTATGCCGATATGGTGTACCGTTAAGCATTATTTCTGATCGTGGTGGTCGTTTCACTTCACGAACATGGCAAGCAGTACAAGCCGCCATGGGCACACGATTAGATCTCAGTACCGCCTATCACCCTCAAACTGATGGTCAATCTAAACGCACCATACAAACTCTTGAAGATATGCTTCGAGCATGTGTCATAGATTTCAAGGGAAATTGGGACGCTCATCTTCCATTAGTTGAATTTTCGTGCAACAACAGCTATCATTCAAGCATCGGCATGGCACCTTTTGAAGCCTTATATGGTCGTAAGTGCCGATCTCCTGTATGTAGGCACGAAATTGAGGAAGCTCAAATCACTGGTCCAGAATTGATCCAAGAAAACGCAGACAAGATCCATCAAATCCGAAACAATCTTTTAGCGACCCAAAGTTGTCAAAGAGTTATGCAGACAAACGACGGAAGCCTTTAGAGTTTAACATTGGTGATCATGTACTTCTAAAAGTATCACCGTGGAAGGGAGTAGTTCGTTTTGGTCAAAAAGGGCAAGCTAGCACCACGTTACGTAGGACCTTTCAAGATACTCGAAAAAGTAGGTCCTGTAGCATACAAGCTTGATCTACCAGAAGAACTCAACAGGATTCATCCCACATTCCACGTATCAAACTTGAAGAAGTGTCACGAAAACCTCCACATCCCTCTGGAAGATATTCAGATTGATGAATCTATGCATATTATTGAAAGACCTGTAGAGGATCATGTACTTCGGGAAAAACGTCTGCGATAAAGTCGCATTCCAATTGTTAGGGTACGCTGGGAGTCGAAACGGGGACCTGAGTTTACTTGGTGACGTGAAGACTCAATGCGCGAACAATACCCGCACCTTTTTCCTACTACTATTACTTAAATTTCGGAACGAAATTTCTAAAAGTAGGGGATACTGTAACATTTGTCAAAAACGGGTTTCCAAAACCCGCTCCGTTTTGTAATCGAATATCAAGTTATAAAAATCACGTTGAATATTTATGATTATTTTGACTTAAAATGATACATAATTAATAGATAAACTAAACTATAAAAAGTATATTTGATAAAAGGTTAAAAAAAATAAATAAAAAAAATATGATGCTGCCGGGACTCGAACCCGGGTCAGCCAGAATCAACTTCAGCGACTTAACACACACTCACAAGACCACTCCGCCACATTGTGTTTTCTGTTATCTCTAGGAAACAAATGAGATTTATACACAAACCCGGTTAAACCGGTTGCGCCAACTGAAAAACGGTAATCGGCAAATCAATCGTCAATTCGTTTGTTTACTCGCACATTCAGTTTATAACCGATGCACCGACGATTTTTAATCAAGTCGGAATTGATTAAACATAAAGTCTCATCATTATCGGTTTTTATAACCGAAAAATCATCAAGTCCAGATTACTTCAATTTCAGACCACTCTCGCGACTCAGAAATATCATACCAATACTCCATTTCATTTTCGTCACATTTTCAGACCATCAGAACGCCTAAATCAGCTCGCCGGAATTTTCTGCAAAAGTCGCCAGAAAACCGTATTCTACTTAAACCGGTAAAATACCTCGACTTTACTGTTTCAATCAATTGTTAGAACCTTACTAACATTGACCCATCGCTCATAATCAACCACAGACGACATTGCTGGACTTTCTGTTTTCACCGGAAAACTCCTGGAATTGTCGGAAACTCGCTGATTACCGGTATGCTCATTCAGACGTGCTGATAATCAATACTCATTAGTTCAATTTCACATCTAATCCCTTAAACCTGTTAATTGATTCTCCCAGCCGAAGGTTCCAAAACAGAGCCGACGAGCTTCGCCGGATTCTCTGAAGAAGACGATCTGTTCGGTATTTTCTTTCCCCAAACTTTTCGGTTCAATGGTTTCAAATTGTTCATCTTGTTCATTAACTAAATTAATCGCGTATCAGTTGCTTTGATTGATGTCTGTGTTTGAAATGAAGAAGACGAGTTCAGAGATGACATAAGATTAATTAAAATCGGAATTATAAACGGGTTAGACACACAGTCCAGCGGTGGACTGTGTGCAAACAAAAAAACATACACGTCCCGAGTTTGATCCCTGCTACACTCACTCCTTATGTAATAACATGCCTTTTTGTTTAAAAACTAAACCGGGTTAACTCAGTTAGTTGTTAAGTATAATAAAAACCGAGATAATAACCAGGTTAGACACACAGTCCAGCGGTGGACTGTGTGCAACATTGAATCGCACGTCACGAGTTCGAAACCCGTCACTGGCACCGGTCCGTTGAATTAAAATGTT
The DNA here is from genome assembly GCA_947069175.1 of Scalesia atractyloides. Taxonomy (NCBI): domain Eukaryota; kingdom Viridiplantae; phylum Streptophyta; class Magnoliopsida; order Asterales; family Asteraceae; genus Scalesia; species Scalesia atractyloides. The sequence goes on from CAMTDV010000001.1 coordinate 89,739,444, forward strand.
TTTGCAATTAAAAGAATTTCGGTTAAAATGAATAAGTATATAAATATAATTAAAAACAAGATTATTTCGGGTTAGACACGTAGCTCAGTTGGTAGAGCTGCGTGCACGCGTACGGGAGGTCTCGGTTCGAGCCTCACCCGGCGCAAACTAATTCGCTGACCGAACCGGTCAACAGGTCAACGGTCAACGGTCAACGCTAAATAAACAATTTTTTTTATATATTTTTATTTATTTAATTTAATTTAAAAATCAATTAAAAATACTTAAAAATAACATTTTTAAAGATAGAAAATAGCCTTGAACTCACAAAAATATATCTAAAAATTTCATTAAAATCCTTAATAAAATCCACTCATTTAATATATTTTTCCTTTATTATTTAGGTTAGTATTTCTCGTTGTTCCGCTCATCTAATACGTGCGCATCTCACCATCTCCAATCCAACGCACCCAATGTGAGTGAATCTTTACAAATTCCCCCGTTTTAATCACGTTTTGGGGTGTATCATGTGTCTTGTTATATATATATTATAATTAAACCATTGTGCATACATCATATCATGAACATGTGTATTTAGGTTGTTTCAACTGTTGTGTAGTTATTGTTGGATGCAATTTATTATTTTCAGTACATGCAATTTCATAGGCCGCCGCTCCCCATTACATTATGAGCGTTGAGCATGTTCCCCATTTCATTATGAGGTTGAACCTGGCGTGCCCACATACGACCGGCTCCGTTTGATTGAGCCTTGATCGCACAGACATTTTACATTTTTAGTACATGCAATACGATCGGCTTCGTTTGATTGAGCCTTGATCGCACAGACAATTTACATTTTCAGTACATGCAATACGATCGGCTCCGTTTGATTGAGCCTTGATCGCACAGTTCATTTATGTTATTTATCGTATGTTGTTGGTATGTTAATGTATGCTATCATATGTTGTTGTATGTTATAATTGTGTTTGCTAATTGCCACTGCTTGATTATTTACATTTGCTCATTTATGATTATGCACAATTTTTCATTGATAAACTAACAAGTAATTCGTTAATAAATGTTTATCTAATAAGGTTCACTCGCCAACTTATCTTGACCCAAAAACCCCCATTTTTACACATGATACAGATGAACCAGCAGCAGCTAGGAACACATAGGATTGGACTAGAAGAATAAAATGATTTAGAGTCGGGATTGTTATGTTTGGTTTATTTTCCTTGTAATGTATGAACATGTCTGAATATTTGGAAATGTAACTTTGACTTTATTAAATATGAAACATATTAGTAAATGTCATGAGCTTTGGTGATAACCCAATTATGCCCCAACTCTTATTCCGCTGCGGGTCGGGGTGTGACACCTGTAGGTTCTTTAGGTTTGGAATTTCCGGATTCGGACGATGAGTATGTTTTGTTTATGTATCTTTTTATTTTATATGTTTATTTTTAAGTTGTAACCTACAATACGTCTAGAAATATTGTTATTTTATAATTTTAAAAATAAAAAAAATCATCATTGGTGATGGGCATCCCTAGTAAAATCTATCACCAGTGATGGAATAAAGCTCAATAACGTGGCGGAACTTGATTGGATCATCGAGCTTTTCCATCACTAGTGATAGATTTTACTAGGGGTGCTCACCACTAGTGATATTTATTTTTATTTTTAAAATTATAAATTAACAATAAAATTATAAATTTCATTTAAATAAATCCTAAATTACAAACTAAAAAAACTAAACATTGCAAACTAAAAAAACCTAAAAATCTACGGCATCACCCAACCCACTTTTCACATATCTCGCGTTTGCGTTAAAGTACGATCGACTTAAACGGTTCGTCGGTAGTGTTGGGCGGTTGTAACAAGACGTTTAAATCACTATTTTTTTCGTTTTCGGTCAAGTGTCTAGTATACGACTCCTCACGTTTAAGTTTTGCCGCCACAAGTTTTTCTTTAACCTCGATAGGATTCAGCCATTTCCACCAATTTAGCCTCTTTGAATTCGGTGATGGACTCCGCCACCCCTTCCTTTCCTCTGCTTTGAATTCGGTGATGGATTTCGGAAATAGTGTAGTTCCCGGACTCTGAAATTTTTGATCTTTTGGGACCTCCTCTTCTCCTTGGAGCGGTCGGCCCATGCATGTTGACCAAGTCAACCGGCTCCCACTTCGGGTGATGTCTCGCAACCTCCCATGCCGCCATGTGTGGAAAAGTTTTATGCTTGTATGTCCGGCAATAATCTTCTAAGGCATTTTCTATGATAGTCGCCTTGCTCGCTCCGCTTTATAAATCAAGATAAAAAATAACAGTTTTCTATTTTATAAAAATCAAAAAACTGTTTTCTGTTTTACAAAATAAAAAAACAGTTTACGGTTTATAAAAAATAAAAAAAAACAATGTTCGGTTTATAAAAACTAAAAAAAAACAGTTTTCGGTTTTAAAAATAAAAAATACAACATATAGAGACAAGTTAAAAAACGTACCAATTGAATGAAGCAACCGTTAAATTTACTCATTTTTCAGTTCAAATCTCCCCACTTCAAAGTCGTTTGATCCATGTTTCGTTAGGTCGAATCGGGAAGTTTGGCAAAATGAGATATAACTTGTCTCCAAAGCAAGTCTCTTCTTTGTTCATTCGAATGTTTTTTTGTTTTCGGAGATGTGCAAGTATGCCTTGACCAAGGCGACCTCCTCCTCGCTCCTACAAGGTCTCCGAGCAGATGTTGGGACGATTTCAACTTCTTGATCATATTCTTCTTCTTGAACCGGTTCACTATCGTCATCATCATCAAGTTGTTGTTGTGGTTCGCGGTATGCACGGGTGAATTGGTGGATGAGATTGTTATCTTCTGGGCCGAGGTTGAAATGGTGGGTTTGAAACGGTTGCTTGTTAAGGTTGAAATGATGGAATGAAAGGTTGGTTTTGATACGGTTGGGTTTGAAATGGTGGAAATTGTTGGGTTTGAAAGGGTGGGTTGGGAAACGGTTGGGTTTGAAATGGTGGGATTGGGTCGGGTCCGTCTTGTAACCGAAATCTCGCCGGCTCGCCAAGATTAGCTCGAACCTTTGGGCGTACGGATTTTTTCTTCTAGCCCGAACCTCGTTTGCTTGAACCTTCCATTTTGGGTTGAATTGATTTTTTTTGTAGTTTGAAAGATTGTATTTTTTATGTTGGAATAATTGTATCGTTTGGTATTTTAAAAAAATGTATTTTGTGTATATATATATCGCAAAATCAAGCAGTCATATTAAACCAACGGTCATTTCAACGGTTAAAAAATTAAAAATCAACGTGTGAAACTGGCCATGAGTTATACGATTCAAGCGTTTTCAACTTAGCCAGCGACGATGTATCACGCTATTTCAAGCGTGATGATGACTTCATAACGTGGCACCCCGAATGACCTTATATTGCCACCAAATCATTAGTTGAGTTAAATAAAACCTTAAACCAAAACTTTTTAAAAGTAACAAAATTTATTAACAGCCGTTACAAAAAATTAAAAAAAATTATTGAGCTCAAGATTTATCATTGGGGTGCGACAGTTATGACGTGGATTTCAAAAAGGATGTTCTTGTGATTGGTTATGAAAACAAGGACAATATTGTACTTTCACTTGCTAAATGATGCTATATGAGTGGCTGGCTTCCAATGGGGTGGTGGGTGTCCTCGATAAAAGCAACCATTATATTGCCACCAAATTAGGATATTCCAAAACTACCCTTACTATACATGTACATGAATCTCCACCGAGACCATCGCCAATCACCTTCGTGTGTACAAACAAATTGTCATCGACTAGGAATCACAATAGATACTCTCAAGGCCCATCCCCATGGCCCACTCCACACCCATGGCCCACTTGATCCAGTGAATTGACAATTATGCCCTTGAGTGTGGAACATGTTAGATGCCCAATTGTCCACTACAAGCAAAGGGTTCTCCAACTTTGCTTCAATTGCTTCAAATAAACTCAAAATATAAAATTATTAGTAACTAAAACATATATGCAAGCAATACATATTGTTTTTTATTTTTCTTTAAGTGTTTGGCCAGCTCACCAACAATGTGACAAGTGACGGATCTAGAAAATTTTCATAGGGGTAACGTTTTAAAAAAAAAAGAGTAACGAAATCGAAAAAGCGTCAAATTTTTCCAAAATTTACACTACCGCTGGAGCGTCAAGGGGTAGCGGAGACTACCCCTTATGCAATGGTGCATCCGCCCCTGAATGTGACATGTCAAAATTTCTGTAATACTAAACTAGTTAGGTTGATGAAAAATAATATCAAAAAGATTAACCAGGTTTTGAAAAAAAAATTATTCAAAGTAATGTTTATAAATAAATTTAAAGGTCTTTAAAGCAATATATCAAAACCATAACTAAATATTTATGCGTATGTAATTTGATATTAATCTACAACAATAACTAACTATATTTATCGAATATTTTAGTACAACTATATCGTAACAGTTACAACTTATAGCTTTAAAGTTTAATCATAACTATAGCTCGAAGCTTACAACTTGTAAATTTGTGCACGCCTACACGAGCACACACATATATTATGGGTATATTTAGAATAACTTTTAACAACTTTTTTTCTTAATTACATCTTATTTCCTGATATATTATTGCGATATGCTTATTTTAATAGTGTGTCGACATGCTTCTCTTAAGTTACCGTCACAACATGTTTTTTTTATGTGGATTTGACATTTAAAATAAGGGATATTGGATTTAAATAACCTCAACTTTTACCAATTGGCCGATAACAATCCCAACTTTCGATTTGTATACCAGCACTCCCAACTTTCAACTTATTGGCCGATAACACTCCCTAAGTAACTGAACCCTGACCCAGTTAGTTTTTGCTGATGTGATATTTTGATGACGTGGAAGCTGATGTGGCAGCAAACATGGCATTTTTAATGATGTGGCAGCTAACATCGACTAACTGGGTTAGGATTCAGTTAGTTAGGGAGTGTTATCGACCAATTAGTTGAAAGTTGGGAGCGTTGTTGTATAAATCGAAAGTTGAGAGTGCTATCGGCCAATTGATGAAAGTTGATGTTATTATTAAAGACGCAACAACTTTATATGATTCTCTTTACGTACTTTACAACTTCAATATCACCGTACTAACTCGCTACCACCACCACTTTGGTTCTATAAAAATATATAAAGCTGTGAGTCGCTACCTTCAACTCATAGAAAAACAAAAAGAAAAAAAAACCGTACAAAACACAATTCAAGGGCATTACAGTCAACAAAACAGAAATGGCACTTTTGTAATTCAATCAAAAACACAGGGGCATATATGAGAGTATTCTAAAAGAAGCAATGGGTGTGTGTGTGTGGGGGGGGGGGGGGGGGGATTAGGTATCGGGGTATAAATATCTGTCGCTGTTTCATTGCATATCTCTCTCACTATTTTGATCTATAGAAATCTCGTCAAAAATGGGAGAGGAGAAAGCAAAGCCAATCGGCGGCGTATGGCCGACGGTCAAACCGTTCGTCAACGGCGGAGCTTCCGGTATGCTTGCTACCTGTGTCATTCAGCCTATCGATATGATCAAGGTATGTTTATAACTTTATATTATTATTCATACTGTTAAATCTGCATTTCAAGTTTTCAACCTCTTATTATTAATATTACATTATAAAATTTCTTCAGATCTGTTTCTAAATTGAAGATTAGGCTCTCGAAATTGTAACTATTTGATGTTTTAGCTCCTTATTGATAAATGTAGGCGTTACGTACTGTTAAATCTGCATTTCAACCTCTTATTATTAATATTACATTATAAAATTTCTTCAGATCTGTTTCTAAATTGAAGATTAGGCTCTCGAAATTGTAACTATTTGATGTTTTAGCTCCTTATTGATAAATGTAGGCGTTACGTACTGTTAAATCTGCATTTCAACCTCTTATTATTAATATTACATTATAAAATTTCTTCAGATCTGTTTCTAAATTGAAGATTAGGCTCTCGAAATTGTAACTATTTGATGTTTTAGCTCCTTATTGATAGATGTAGGCGTTAGGTTTTCAATTATTGATGTAGTGGCTGGAACGACGGAGTTTTGAGTTGATGATATGTGTTTAGTGTTTTGCATCATGCATCTGAGGTGTTCGACGGTATGCTTGAACTGGCTTTATCGAAATTGTAATTGTTTGATTATATAGCTCTTTATTGATAGATGCAGGTGTTTGATCTTGTGTTAGACTGTTAGGTTTCAGTTATTGATCAGGATGTGTACAATGAAGCATCATGTTGTTGAGATGAAGGCTAGGCACTCGTAAATGTGTGTTTGATGTTTTAGCTTGTTTGCGATAGATTCAGGTGTTCGATCTTGTGCTAGGTTTTCATTTATTGATGTAGATACAAGCAGGATGTGTACAATGAAGCATATTGTTGTTGAGATGAAGATTAAGCACTTGTAATTGTAATTGTTTGATGTCTTAGCTTGTTTGTGATAGATTTAGGTGTTCGATCTTGTGTTAGGTTTCCAGTTATTGATGTAAATAGTAACTGGAATAACGGAGTTTTACGTTGATGATATGTTTTTGGTGTTTTTCACCATACATTGGAGGTGTTCAACAAAATGCTTGAACTGGATTTATCGGATTTCTTTATAGTAACTATTAACATAAGTTGATACTTTGTTTTGATTGTATACTGGTAGAGTTTGACTTGTTAAGTTAGATGACAATTTTTTCTAAATATTTTTTTGTTTGAGTTGGATGAATTTCTGTTCTTTGATTTGAATTGTACAATGTGTTAACTAATTTGGTGACATGATCCGTTCTTTATAGGTGAGAATTCAATTGGGGCAAGGATCTGCAGGCGAGGTCACAAAAACTATGCTGAAGAACGAGGGGATTGGTGCCTTCTATAAGGTTTGATATCGTTATAGTCCTTCAGTTTTGAAATAGTCAACTTATGTGTGTGTGTGCTCTCTCTATTGATTTGATAATTGCACGAAGATCTGATGATTAGATTGTAGTTCTATTATCCAAACCACTTTACTATTTCAATCTATTCGTTTGGAACTTTGGATACATGGTAGGATCTGTACTGTTCTATTGCAATTCAACACACAAGCTCATTGAACTTGTGAAATATATTGTGATATGGTACACTTTGACAGCGGTGTATTGTCTCGTACAATCCTTTTGTGTTGGTTGCTACTTTTAATGATCAAAAGTAGGACATCTGCTTAAAAGGATATTGATTAAAGATTAGACTATTGAGCTGCTTTGCTCATATGACATTTGCCCTCATTTTTCACTATTTGTATAATTAAACCGGTTCTCGACTTTTTGCTGTCAAGAATTAAAAATGTCGTATGGAAGTTCACACTTATTAGTAAAAGCCGTATGCCCTTATTCATCAACCGACATCTTTATTTTTTTTTTCACATGCCTGCTTTTTTTTATTACTGTCGATGCCCCTTTTTCCTTTCTGACTCGTATTCTTTCTTTGTTATTCTTATTTCTTTATCATACTTCTATCGTTACCTTCATTAAACATTTTAATTATGTATTGTATTAATTTGTGCAGGGTCTATCTGCTGGATTGCTTAGACAAGCTACATATACAACTGCTAGACTTGGTACATTTAGGTACAATCATCGATGAACATACTGATATACATGTTGAATTAACATTAACTTAATTTATCATGTAATTAATAATATGACTTTATTACTTAATAGGATTCTGACCAACAAGGCACTTGAGGCCAACGACGGAAAGCCCCTACCTTTATATCAAAAAGCTTTATGCGGGCTAACAGCTGGAGCAATCGGAGCCTGTGTGGGAAGCCCTGCTGACCTGGCACTGATCCGTATGCAGGCTGATGCAACTTTACCCGCTGCCCAACGTCGTAACTACACAAATGCATTTCATGCTTTGTATAGGATCACTGCAGATGAAGGTGTTCTGGCTCTCTGGAAAGGTGCGGGTCCTACGGTTGTGAGGGCTATGGCTTTGAACATGGGCATGCTTGCTTCTTATGATCAAAGTGTCGAGTTCTTTAAGGATAGTCTTGGTTTTGGTGAGGCCGCTACAATTTTAGGTAAGATTCAGCTGCTTAATCCCAACTTGGGAAAAATGCACGAAGTAAAAACAAACTTTATATACATAGGGTTAGGATCATGGGAGAAGCACTAGGCTAATTAAGAAACTTGAGAAGTATTCTGGACCACACATTTCCCGAAGCAAAAATGCGAAAAAAGGCAATTTTTTTTGGGAAAAATCGGAGCTTTTTCTGTCAGGTTTTTTTGAATATTTACCTATATGTATAGTTGATATATACACATGTGTATACCGCCTATCTTTAACTATACATATGTGTATATACGTGTTTAAAATTGAAACATACGTATTGTACATCCATGTTTGATAATGGACATATATATATATAAATGTGTATAAATAATTGTACATATATGCATATAAAGGAAGATTATGGTTCTAAATATGCTTTTTCTCGTATGTGTAAAATACTTGTTTAAAGTTGAAAAAGGAGTATCGTACATATATGTTTCATACTATACACATATGTATAGTTTAAGAATTGACAATGTACATATGTGTATAATTCAAAATTGACAATATACATATATGTAAATATTAAAAAACCCTATTAAAAATGCGCGATTAAAAGTAAAAAAAATGTTGGCTTAGAGAAAATGTGTGGTCCAGAATGCTTCTCGCGTTTCTCAATTACCATGTGTTTCTCTTAGGATCCCTACCCTATATATATATATATAGTGATGATTGCCGGTATTTTATGGAGTGATCTTAGTGTTGCTTTTGGAGTATAACAAGAGGTTTTTTGTTTATTGCAGGTGCCAGTTCTGTATCAGGGTTCTTTGCTGCTGCGTGCAGTTTGCCGTTTGATTATGTGAAAACTCAAATACAAAAAATGCAGCCTGATGCTGCGGGAAAATATCCGTACACAGGATCTATGGATTGTGCCATGAAAACCCTCAAGTCTGGTGGACCCTTCAAGTTCTATACAGGATTTCCAGTATATTGTGTTAGGATCGCACCACACGTCATGGTACTACTCTCTTTTTATTAAGTTATACAATTTTAAGGGATTTGATATGAAGAAAAAACTAATTTCAGGGACTTACGTGTGAATTTAATAAAGTCCTTAGGGTTTTTCAACAATTGCTCTAAAACTAGGGTCGGATTTGAAAAGGAACTATTGGCTTTTACTTTTGTCAAGATTAGTCCCTAAACTTTGTTACTGCATGATAAAATATTGAGCAAAATGCCATTTTCGTCCCTAAGGTTTGGCCAGATTTGTGACTTTCGTCTAAGGGTTTGTTTTTCCGCATCTGGATCCAAAAGGTTTGAAATCTTGCAATTTTCATCCGGCTCGTTAACTCCATCCATTTTTCATCGTTAAGTCAGGGGTATTTTTGTCTTTTTTGTTAACTTAAAGGGCAATTCGGTTTTTTGAATACCTGTACATTATGCAAAATGCTTGTACAGAAAGTGAAAAAGACCAAACTGCCTTTTAAGTTAAAAAAAACGGAAATACCCTTGAATTCACGGAGAAAAATAGATGGAGTTAACGAGCCGGATGAAAATGACAAGATTTCAAACTTTTTGGATCTAGACGTGGAAAAACAAACCTTTGGACGATAGTCGCAAAACTGGCCAAACATTAGGCACGAAAATGGCATTTGACTAATTAAAATAGACCCTTTATAAGTCTATAGCTTTTTTTCTTCAAATGGCCGGGATATTGTCGAAAGACTTTTGCTGAATTTTGCACAAAAGTCCATAGACTTTACTGTTGCATGATTAAGCCCTTGACTTTAAGAGTTAGCGACAAGGCCTGTGTCCTTTTCTGCATGATAAAATCCTTTAATTTCTTGAAAAGACTTTTTACTTTTTTTTCATATGATCAAATTCTGAATGGAAAAAAAATAAGATTTAATCTTTAAATTTTAAGGGCACTTGTTTCTGATTGGTGGATTTTTGGTGGTGCAGATGACATGGATCTTCCTCAACCAAATTCAGAAACTGGAGAAGAAAGCTGGATTGTAATTTTTCTTGCCGGGAATACAAAGATGTTAAGCGAATAATATACCGGATTTTGGTTACTTGCACACGTGAAATTGTGCAAGTGTTATGAGTTGTAATACATGTTGAAACGAGACTGTAGAATTGTTGTAATATCATTTGGACTACAGTTCTTTAGGGTAGGATTTGATTCATCTTTGGGGTTTTATCCCCTGACATACCAGCAAGAATCTAGCTCCTGGATTGTGCCATTTATGACTCAATTTAAGTAATTGAGAACCATGTAGTGGGTTCACGTTTTTTGCATGATTATCACTTGGTTTGAACTTTTATTATGTTGGTACTTGATATGTGATATTTGTCCGGACCCGCCTTGTCGAGTGCAGTGTATTTATCTTGAAGTTTACTGGTTTTGTCATGTGTTAAACTCATCAACAAAATAACCCTACCTCCCGACCAGAATACGGTTTCTAAGTTTAGCAGGATATGATCATTTGGTCCATGGTTAGGGCTGTTCACGAGCTGAGTTGAACCAAGCCAAAGTCAGTCCGACTTGAATCTTAAGTTTCAGATCAATGCGATCAAATACTTGTGTCGAGCTGAAAACCCCATGTGTTTGAGCATCCCCAGTGTTTGAGTGTAAATTGGAGAGTGAAGTAGTGAGTTGACATGACATGATATTATTGATTAAAAAAAAGTTTACCACTGGGGAGTGCCTCCTTATGACTTTAGTATAGATTTTAGTTGATTTGGATTTGATAAAGTTGTGTTTTTAATATTTTTAATTAATTGACTTGTTATGTAATAAGGTTATTGAATGTAACTAATTTGATTGTTATTGTGTTTTGAACTAGATTGAAGCCCGCGTTTCGCGGTGGGGTCGTCAGAGATTGCTGACAAGGATGTATTTGTTACACGATATATCGATGAGTTATTATATATCACGAATTATTTAATCTAAACGACGGTAAAAATAAGCAATCAACATGGTTAAGTAACATGTCTAGAGTTAAAAGTAAGCTTGAACTATAAGAAGGTAAATGAAAATATAATTAAATTTGTTATCTGGTATGTTGAATCGTTAATTTAGACCATATAGACTTTAATCTAAACGACGATATAAATAAACAAGCAACACAATTAAATATATGTCTTGAGTTAAAAGTTAGTTTTAATTATAAAAAAATTAAATAAATAACAAATAAAATATAAAATAATTAAACTTATAAAAAGATAAAAGAACAAATATCTATTAAAAAATAACTTTTATTAAACTTCAAGTGTCGTATATAAGTTCGGGGTTGTAATGTAAATCATTTTTAGAAAAAGAAGTATTGTTAAATTTCTGTATTATAAATCTATTAAAGTTAAGAGGTATTAAAGTAAATCATTTATATTAACAATTATTAAAGTACAGGAGTCATATAATAACTCTATTAAAGTTTGGGTTTCAAAACATTAATAAATTAAAGAAAAAACAATAATATTGTAGCCTTACAACCAACATAGACCAACAATGAATTATAAATTATTAAAAAAATAACAAGATAGTCTTACAACCAAGATGGACAAATAATGAAATACTACTGTCTACCGTTATAAATGTTATTATATAGAATAAGCTTATTATTAATATAATAATCAATAGTTTTTTATTATCGTAAACATAGTAGTTTATGTAACATTTGTCGAAAAACAGGTTTTCGAAACCCGCTTCGTTTAATAACCAAACAATCAGTTTTAAATTTTTGTTGTTCATTTATGGCTTATTTTAATTTTAAACGATTCATAATTAATCAACAAATTAGAAGATATAAATTATAATGGTAAAAATATAAAAATAAATTAATTAAAAAGGAAAACCGGCTGCCGGGAGTCGAACCCGGGTCAGCCGGATATTTCCCCAAAGACTTAACTTTCACACCATCAACCGCTCCGCCACTTTGATTTTCTGATAACATAATGAATCAATTAATTCAAATAATAAAGCGCGGAAGTCAAATTCAGTCAAAATCGCGCCCAAATAGCAGTCGTCGGAAATCCCGACGACTTCGCCGATAATTTACGTTTCCGTCCAAAATAACCGAAGAATTAACTCTAACGACGGTTATAACCGACGTCTGAACCCGCGACATCAGTCATAACCGCCGGAGAACGGCTGACTTCGAATTGAGACCGAATTCAGACCACATACATCTCGATACTACCCTATAAATTCACCCACAATTCACCGGAAACCTTTTCGCTCACAAATCGCACCGTTTCTCGAAAAAAATTCAATCGCCGGAAAAAAAAACTGTAAGTCGCCGGAAAACCGAGACTCACATCCACACGGTAATTATTTCAACCCTTTCTGTTTCAATCATTCGAATAATCTGTCACTAACACAACTCCACCATCAGAAGCAATCCCAGTCAACGCTCGTCGAAATCCCCACCTTCGCCGGAAATTTTCTGAAACTTCCGAAATCCCACTGAGAGCTGGTATGATCTTTCCAACTTCTATTAAACTTTAATGAAGTATCTCAACTTCGTAATAATCGAACAGAATTTATTAATTGATGTCGACAGCCGGAGTACACTTTCAGAACCGACGGACTCTGCCGGAATTCTGTGAACAACGCTGATCGGTATATCTTTTTCCCCCAAACCCCTTCCATTCGTTACCTTTAAGTTACTTATAAAGTTTAAAAACCAGATAAGGCATAAACCAGACCAAACAGTCGGACCTTATTTTTCTGGGTAAAATCTAACGAAGAAGACGAAGTCGGATTGCATCATAAGATTAATTAAAATCGGTTTTATAAACGGTTAGACACACAGCCCAGCGGTGGACTGTGTGCACACATAACACCTGCGACGCGAGTTCGAATCCTGTCACAGCTTTACTCACTTGAAATAAAAATCTGCCTTTTTAACTGAACCGGGTTGACTCACAGTCCATGTTAAGTATAATAAAAACCGAGTTAATAACCAAGTGAGACACACAGTCCAGCGGTGGACTGTGTGTACGCTAACCCACAGGTCCCGGGTTCGAGACCTGTGGTCAGCACCGATCCGATACGTTCAAAATCTTTTTAAAAATAAATAATTTTCGGATTTAAATTAAATAGTATATAAGTATAATTAAAAACAGAATTATTTCGGGTTAGACACGTAGCTCAGTTGGTAGAGCTGCGTGCACGCGTACGGGAGGTCACCGGTTCGAACCTCGCTCAGTGCAACCATATAACTGACTGAACCGGTCAACGGTCAACGGTCTCGGTCAACGGTCAAAGTCAACATTTTTTATTTATTTTTATTTATTTATTTAATTTAAAAATCAACTAAAAATACTTAAAAATAACGTTTTTAAAGTTAGAAAGTAGCCTTAAACTCACAAAATTATACCCAAAAATCTTATTAAAATAGTTAATAAAATCCACATACTTACCGTACCTTTTCGTTATTTATTTGGTTAGTTATCTCTCATCGATCAATCCCCTAAACTCGTGCGCATTCAACATCTTCAAACAAACGCACCCAATGTGAGTGAATCTCTACCAATTCCCCGTTTTAATCACATTTTGGGGTGTATCATGTGTCGTTATTTATTTATTATAATTAAACATTTGTGCATCCATTATGTTCATGATCAAATGTGTATTCAATGTGTATCCATTGTTTGTGTGGTTGAAGTTTAGATTAATTTTATCATTTCAGTACATACATTTCATAGGCCGCCGCTCCCCATTACCTATGAGCGTGAGCTGTTCCCCATTACCTATGAGCGTGAACCAGGCGTTGCCAACATAAGATCGGCTCCGTTTGATTGAGCCTTGATCTCACATACATTTGCATAGGCCGTCCGTTCCCCATTACCTATGAGCGTGAACGGGACGTTGCCAACATATACATTGTCATTCTTATTTCATGTTTAAGCAAGGTTGTTTGTGATCGTCATGTTTACATACATTTGTTCATATATGATTATTGCACAGTTTTTCCTAAATAAACTACAATAATAAATTGATAACAAATGTTTTTAACAAGGTTCACTCGCCAACTTTTGTTGACCAAAAATTTCCCATTTTACACATGATACAGGTGATCAAGTTGAAGCAAGAAACACATAGGGCGGCTTAGAAGAATAAACCAGTTTAGATTATGGATTTATTTTAGTTAATTTTTTCTTGCCTTGTATTGTATGAATTTGACTTGGAACATTGAAATGTAATTTGGATTAAATAAATATGAAACATATTAGTAAACATCATGAGCTTTGGTGATAACCCAATTATGCCCCGACTATTATTTCGCTGCGGGTCGGGGTGTGACAGTTTATGTTTTCAAATGTTTTGTGGAGCAATTTAAATAATAAATTAATTTGGACTAGTTACAAAATTTAGGGTGTCCTAAATTCATATAATAGAAAAAGATCCAAATAATAATACAAAATCTAAGAGTACATTTATTTGATAATAGAGGGTACAAAATTTAGGGATGACACATGTCTAAATTCACATAATAAAAAAAGATTCAAATAATAATACAAAAGAGTACATTTATTTGATAATAGAGGGTAACTAATAAATCTTTATATGTATTTAATTTGTTAAGAAATTTTATGAAAATTGGTCCAATACAGAATTAGCACTATTGACATTTGAATTTGTTATTAAAAAATAGTTAAAGGATATTTATTTAGTGTTTTCTTTCAATATGCTTGTTTCGTGGACATCAAGTAAACTATTTTATTATCTTGTGTTCTTAGAAAATACCAGGGGTAAAGAAACATGGAACCAAACTATCTGGCGATATCTAGGTTTTAGTAAGAGGTCTCTGTTTATAAAGGTTTATCTTTCGTCTGTGTGTCGATATGAAAATCTTGGCTCAGACTCACTGCAAAACTGAAAACATCGTTAGTCTTGCGACGGGAAAAAAGGGGGGTTTCTCCGTGACCACACTCAGGCATGAGAATAAGTATATTGGTTTGTAAAAATGTATGTAATTAGTGAGTAAGAATAGTCGTCGCTCAACCTGGAGGTGAGGTCATTTCTTTATAGCCGGAGAGATTTGTGCAGGAGATGGACTGATGGGCCTTGGGCCTAAAAACGACAAACATGAATATCCATTCTGTCTCTTTTGCCACGACCGTTAGTGATCCCTGGCGAGAAGAGCACTTGGCGCAGGTGGATGGGGCCACGTGTCCTGGCAGTTGTCCTTGTTGTCTGGTCTGTCATCAGCCGTTAGTGGAGATCGTGTGACAGTTGTTGGCACGAGTTGGCTGATGCTACGTGTACGTCCTTGCGTACTTTTTGTCTCTTGCACGACTGTCCATCATGCAACGTTGTCTGGTACAACCTGTTGAGTGTTTATTGAGTCACAGCTCTGCCACTTGTACCTTTTGTACTTAATGGATGCCTCTTTGCGCTTCTTCTTACCGCGTGGCTTTATCAGCGCTTTTTTGCCAGCGTGAACTTGTAGGGATCAAGTTCTTTTTTCAAAACTAAATACGAGATGCTCTCGCCTTAGTCTTAGCCTTGTGTGTGACTCCCGAAAGGGTTGCACCGTCTGCGCACGGCTTGAGGAGTCAGCTAAGGGTTTATAGTTAGATACTAAGCTAGAAGCTTACTTGATTAGCGCATGGTTTATGATCTGCGCTTTTAGGTCTAACTTGCCGTTGTGCGAGGTGCATAAGGTTTGTTAAGCAACCTGCTGTATTCAGGGCTGACTTACCGTTGCGCATGGTACGCAAGGTTATTTAAGCTACCTGCTGTCATTATGAGGGTATGGTATCCTACGCAGGCGCCGGGTTTTTGGAACCATACCCCTCCAAGGGGTGTAAACGAGTTGAATCCATCAAGAGCTATTTAAGATCGGTTTGAGAAAAAAATTGAAATGAGTCGAGCTTTATCAAGTTCGAGTTAAGCTTCAGCCTAAAATAAAGCTCATTTATTTATTGTGCCTGAGTTTGAGTCTGACATGTGAAGCCTGACTTATCGAGCGTTAGTGTAATATTAGTTTTTATTAATATTTAATAACATTTACCCTTTATTTAAAGTTTTGTAGTAAACGAGCCGAGCCGAGCTTATTTAAACTTGTTTATGAGTCGAGCCCAAACTTAAAAATAAGCTTGTTTAGTAAATGAGCCAGAGCTTCATTTATCGAGCTCACAAGTCTAAACGAATCTATTATATATATTAATTTTATTTAATATATTAATTAATATGTAATAAACGAGTCGAGCCCGAGCGCTCGAGCTTGAGAAACCACCAACGAGCTGAGCACGAGCTTTGAAAATAAAGCTCAAACCAAGCTGAGCTCGAGTCTGGTCGAGCTCAGGCTCGACTCGTTTGCACCACTAGAAAAATACTTGGTATATGCATTACCCAATTAAACTCACTTATAAAACTTGCTTGAAATGTCAAACATTTCGCTACATTTCTGATCTTCTATCGTCTTAATAATTTCAACTTTCTAACAATTTCAACATGTTATTTGTTATATTTTCTGAAACTATACGATTTCAACATGGGACCAAGTAATCGGGAGACTATTACATAATATCACACCTTCGTTTTGGAGAATTATAGTAAAAATTGAGACAATTCCTGCAATCTAGAGACTTATAAAGAAAACAAAGAAAAATAAGAAGAAAGCTTAGTGATGCAAACGAGACATCCGAAGAAATAGAGAAAACCGAACCCCTCCACTCTAACATTGTGTTCTCGAGTTTCATTTAAGGAGAGAAGGGTAATCCCTTTCTTTTTTTCTTCTCTTTCATTCATTAACTTTCTCTAAATTTTCTTCCAGGTTTTGAAGGACTACTAAAAAGTAAAAACCTTTACCTTTCTCTTCTTTTTTCTCTTTCTCATAAACTAACTCTAAAAACGCAAATTTCTGTATTTTATCCCTTTCCATAAAATAACTCTAAAACACAAATTTCTCTAACTTGCTCTCGAGTCTTTTATCTTTTCTCCTTAAATGAAACTTGGGACGCACCAGCGTAAAATAACTCTAAAACACAAATTTCTTTAACTTGCTTTCAAAACATTTTTTCTTTTCTCCGTAAATGAACCTCCGAACACACCAACGCGTAATAGTAACACCATCCGTAAAGGTTAATGCCTTTCCGCCACATTTATAACGTCTTTTAAAAAAATGTAATAGTTAACGCCCTTTAATGGTCTTTCAATCGTTACTTTCCATTGGCCATTATACTTTAAATGTCCTCAACTCTTCGTCGCTTTTCATGTCCCTATAATGCCAAAGGGCCATGTTAGACCACCCGGTGTGGGCGTTGAAATATGGCATGGAGGCCAGACCACGCCGCCCAAACCACCCCGTCCATAGCGTTGTCAACGGCGTTGTGCGTGGGGCTATCGAATTTTCACCAGCGTTGAAGGCAAACGGAAGACGACGTGGCAGCTCTAAGTTGGTGGGTAATTTTATTAATGTTTTTTATTTAAATTTAATAGATTTTTTTATAAATTTTAAATATAAAATAATAACAAAAAGTATGTGTTTCGTCGAATAACACCACTCTCTCACGCCCCGTCAACACACCTCTGTTTTTGTATCAAACCCCATTTCTAACACAAGCTTACGTATCATCCACATGTCACGTAATGCCTCGTTTTCAAGCTCAGCTTTTCGCGATAGTCAGTGTTATCAAACTCCTTCATTCCTCACACAACTTCCCCCAAACGAACAAAAACTCAAACTCAAACACCAAACCCTCTCGATTCTCTTACAATTCAAGATTATATTTTTCATTTGGATTCATCTTTTACTACAACCTTTTCAATATCTGGCTCCCTTCAGATTACTGCAGGTTCGATGTCTTTTCTTTTAATAATAATCAGTATTCTTGGATGATCAAATCATGCAATGTTTAGCAAACTTCTGATTTAAATCTGTTCATATGTTCTGTTATGTGTTAGCTAAGAATCTAGTTAAGATGGTAATGTGATGATGACTTAGGGTTTTTATTAACTTTTTGTGTAAAGATTCAATCTTGTTGATCTGTAGGTGTGGATTAACCACATGTTTTAAGTTATGTCTCTGTTGCATTTAATGGGTGTTAATCTTTTTTGCATTTCGATTCGGTTTCGGTATTGAAATTACTAAACAGTTCTAGAGTATGTGGTGATCTTTATGTTCTAATCTTTGGGTTGTGTTGTTTGTTTTTATATTTTAAGGCAATCTTTTTGCATATTTGAGTTATAGACTTATAGTTAGGGCTGACCATTTTTACCCAACACCCGACCCGAATCCGAATTAGATAATACTTGAAAAACCCAAAACCACCTTGTATGGGTCGGTTATCAGGACACTTTTCCCAGCCAAAAACCCGAACAATCCAACCCGAAAAAACTAACATTTGTTAGCAGCAATATGAATTTATAAAATATTTTATAAAAAATGTTTTTTTTTCATTTTACATCTAAACCCGAAAACCAAACAACCGACCGCAACCACTTAAGTCGTTATGCACTTTTCCACAAACCCGAACTTTAAAGGTCGGTTATTGGGCCACTTTTTCCAGCCAAAAACCCGAACAACCTGGCCCGAAAAAAACCCCCGAAGAACACCCCTGGTTATGGTGCTCCAGAATTTTAATCAATTAGTATGTTTTATGCAGTTGTGGTTTATTCAAAATCGATAAGCCAAGTAAATTCAATAATAGGAACTTTAAAATTGAACCCGTTTTGAGTTTTTTGACCTGAACCAAATTACACGCGTTTTAAATCGGCCCGTTTTGACCCGTGACCCGACCCGCCCGTTTTGCCAGGCCTACTTGTAAGAAAACTTATCATTAAGATAAATGCAAAATGATCAACTTTTACAATGTGCACGGAAACACCCTTTAAACTTTATAAGTATTTGTGATCTTCTGAATATCAACATCAAAATTGGCTTCATAATTTATTGCGAGTTACAACGTTTGACAACTTACAGAATCCAGCATATCTTACTGGAATATTGGCGAGAGATTATATATCATAACTGGTTAGTAATGGAGGCAACAGTGAAAAAGTATCAGCAAAAATTCAAAAAAGTAAAAGATGACATGGATCGATGGGACGATCTCCATGCCAGATTACTTTCACAGTTCAGAAACGCGTCTTCTATCATTGGAAGGCTACAGGTTCTTCACATTCGGAAAAAAAAATATAATAATATTTATTTATGTTTTTGAGACGTCGTTCTTAGCGTTTTTTTTTTTTCTGATCAGTTGCTTGATGATCCCAAAAACTATGGTTTCTTGAAAAGTATAGATAACGTTAAAGATTCTATCTTTAGAAAGCAGATGGAATCGCTACAGATGATCATGCTCTCGATGAATAAAACTTTGTAAGTTTTGCGTTTGATGGTTTAAGAAGCTGTATTTGACATTTACATTTATTTTCCGGATTGAAGGAATTTTCATCCCTGAGGTTTGGCTAGTTTTGCGACTTTCGTCCAAAGGTTTGTTTTTTGCATCTGGATCCAAAAGGTTTGAAATCTTGCTATTTTCATCTACTCGTTAACTCCTACCATTTTTCTCCGTTAAGTCAGGGGTAACATCGTCTTTTTTGCTAACTTAAAGGGCAATTCGGTCTTTTCACTTTATGTAAAAAGATTAAATATCCCTGAAAAAGACCGAATTGATCTTTAAGTTAACAAAAAAGATGGTTTTACCCCTGACTTAACGGAGAAAAATGGATGGAGTTAACGAGCCGGATGGAAATGGCAATATTTCAAACCTTTTGGATCCAGATGCGGAAAAACAAATCTTTGGATGAAAGTCTCAAAACTGGCTAAACCTCAGGGATGAAAATGGCATTTTTACCTTTTCTTTTGTTAAGGGACAATACGGGTCGTCTGGCATGAAACACTTTTTCTCCAGAAATTTTATATATATTTAGTGTGTCAAATCTGTTGCAAACAAAATTACATTTTTCCAGAAAATAAAAAAATTCTAACTTTTTTTGAGTAAAATGATTTGGTTAATTTTGCGCACATAAAAACATTTTGGGTGAATTTCGACCCATTTTAGCCGTCACCTTCTAAGATCGCTTTTTACTCGTTTGCCAGCTCTAACCCCAACTATATTTTGATGTCATCAGGGAGGAATTAAACATTATTATTTTATCGCTTGGAAAAACTTATCGTGATGCTAAGCAGCAATTAAAAGGTGGTTCTATTCAGTTCTCAACAAAACAATTAAATTACTGCATTGGCGTAAAACCAAGTATTGCAGATTGCTTAGAAGGACTTCGGCTTCTTCATGAGATGTATCACTCAGAGTAGGAATTCATACACTTTCACTAATTATGTTTACTTTTTTATCCTTACCTACCTTGAAATTAACAAATAAGAGTAAAATACACGGATACTCCCTATGGTTTTCCAAAATTTTGGATTTGGTCCCTAGCTTTCCAAAAGTAACGGATGGTCCCTATGGTTTGCACTTTGTAACGCATTTAGTCCCTAGCTGACAAATCTAAAGGTTTCAGGAGGTCCAAGTTAGGGACTAAATGCATAAAGTCAACACGGACTCCAGACTATGCAAAGTTGGGACTAGAATGCACACGGGGACAATCTATGTACTTTGGGAAAGCTAGGGACCAAATCTAAAATTTTGGAAAACCACAGGGACTGCTGTGTACTTTACTCTATCGAGTAATCTCATTGCATTACAAATTCTACAATATGATTGGCAAGAAGGTGCAATTTATACTTATTTTTTAATCTAATAATTCAGGTACCTGCTTAAATCATCAGTTATTTCTGCACTTGCTGGTCTTGCCTTAAAGCCGAGGTATGTTTCTAGAATATCCGTCCTATGTTTTAGTAGAGGTGGCGAAATGGACGATAAGTCGGGTTGGGAACGTTGGGTGACATGTCAAAACGGGTAATTTTGTACAGCCAGAACAGGTTGGGTGACATGTCAAAACTATAATTTAGTATAATCGTTATATTATTTCAGTGTTAACTCTATTTTAAGAATAATGATTTAGGAGGTTTTATGCATTAGAAGTACATTTTTAAAGGACTTTTGCCCGTTTCCTTTCTGGTTGTGCCTAGTCTGTAAACGAACCGGACGTTTAATGAACCGTTTGGCGGGAAATTCGTTTATGTTCGTTCATTTAACAAACAAACAGGGGTCTACCTAAACCCTACCAATAATGAGTGGGTTTTTATTGGTAACATTTTGTTAGCATTTAATAATCAAACGAATTTGAACACAATTTTATTTTTCATTAATAGAGCAAATGAACATGAACACATGACTCGTTGTTCGTGAAAGTTCATTTACATTCGTTTATGTTTGTTCACTCGCTTAAATATTCATTCTAATTTATTTATTATTACTAATATCAAATTGAAATTAGTTCATTTACTAATATGTTTAGTTTCGAAATGTTTGATTTAATATGATGATCGTATAGACTTCAATTAGATTATTCGTGTTTACTTCGTATTGGTTTATGTTGGTTTGTGTCTTTTATGTTCATTGATGTCCAATTATGTTCGAGAACTGTTCATTTAGAAGTTTAACGAACGGATATAAACGAACAAGTTCATTTTCTTTATGAACAAACACGAACAAGATATTTTGTTCGTTTAAATGTTCATGTTTGTTCGTTTGTTTGGTTAAAGTTAAACAGACGAACATGAACAATGATCGTTCGGTTTGTTTACAGTCCAACTATTACGTATTTGTTCAAATAAAACATAACCACAACCACCCATCATCAGTTCCATACAATTTAGTTGTTATTGTTTATGATAATACAAAATATGCCATTTGATTAACTTATTGCAGTGTTAGCGATTTACAAGCTTTTGAACAACTTTTGGTAGATCAACCTAATATCCCCAAAGAAGAAGGTAAAAATAAAGTGTTTGAAAGAATAGTGATGATTTACTGCTAATAATTTGGTATTGCAAATCAAATTCGTGTATCCGCTTATTGTATCTTAATACAAAAATGAGTTGTTTTTTAGTGTTTTTGGAACTACTTATCAAATTATTTACTAGTGAAATAAGTTGTTTTAAATAAGCAGTTTGAAGTATCTTATTTCAAACTAATTAATTTAAAAAAACCAACTAACAAATATAGCCGATTTTTGTTATTATTGTATATGTGGCATTTAAAAGTGCACGCGCATACCTTTTCGAACGCTTTATTGACCTCTTTCGATTATTCGTGCAGTGCAATCCATATACGACGTCATATTTGCTGAAGAAATTTGTTGATGGATTATTTAGTTATTGTATCTAGATGTTATATTTAAGAAGTGAGGATTTTGTGATTGATTTTATCTGCTCTCACATTATTGTAATCCTACTTACAAACATATGCGGATGCAGTATATCAATCAAGCGACGCTTTTTATGTGTTATGCTGCAAGTGCGTTGACACTCTAAGTTGTGTTCAAACCTCGATCAGATGATGACGCAAAAGAAAGATAAGTGAAGAAAAGATATTCTGGGTATTTTGAATCAAAGTTATTAATCTCCTTTAAGATAAAACTGAAATCAAAAGAATGTTGTATCAAATACTTTTATGGTTAGTTTAGTCGTTTTTGTTTGTTCTTGAATCAATCGCAAGTGTAAGGAAAACTGAAACTAGATCAGCGAGTGTAAGCGTTTTTGTTGTTGCGCGTTATAGTAAAAATCATATACTACGATCCAACACAAACAGTGAGAACACACAGTGCTATCACCACAACACTCGATAATTCCCCATTGATGACGGTCAAACTTACTTCCGCTCAACAATAACGCCTCTGTAGGTTTAATCGAAACAAGCACATAAGTCGGTGTTTTAAACAGGAACACCGCTCAAACGAGGCACTAAGTTGTTCCACAGCGGTAGATCAAACGTTGTAACAATTACGAAAATTGGTCCCTTTAGTTCACCAGTTGCTTGCACTTTTGGTTGCCAGTCTATGAAAAATGACCAAACTACGTCATCTTCTTCATCATGAACTTCCTCTTTCTTCATATTTGATTACAAACTCTTTCTCAAGAATGGGCATGATACCTACTCATACTATTAGGACACTCGGTGTGGGGGCCAGCCCCGTTGCTGGGCGAAGACGCCCCCAACACCATGCCGGGTGGCACGACGTCGTCGTAGGTGAAGGCCTTCTGCGGACGTGTGGGACGGAGCGTGTATATATATATTTTAAATATATAGTCGTTGATAACGGTTAGTTTTAATAAAAAAATATTTTTAAATTAATAATTTTACCTATAAATACCCCAATACCATCCCATTTTTTACACACTTTATTCACCTCTATCTCTCAAATATATAAAACCATTCCCATCTTTTTGTTACTCTCCAACCTTTTTTAAAATATTCAACTTTCGTCATGGATCCATACAACCCAAGCAACCCGAACCCAAATCCATACAACCGAGCAACCCAAACACGAGCCAAATCCAACCGAACCAAACCCAGACAAACATTTTCTCCATACCCGGCTACTATCCTAGTATGGAGCCGAGTTGGTCATCGTCACAATTTTCTTTCAACGCTTTTGGGGGTTTTCAACAAAGCACGAAAGCGTTTTCGCAAATGAGCCAAGTGCAACAAATGCAGTCGGTTCAACAAATGATGATGCGAAACCCTTACAATTCGCAACCACAATCCGAAGAGGACGTTCAAGATTTTGTTCCTGAGACCCAACCTCAAACGTCCAAACGAAAAAAAGGTAAACAACCTATGGTTGAGAAAGAACAACCTTCGAGAGGGAAGGCGAAACTTTGGACGAAGACGGAGGAGGAGGCGTTAGCCAAGGCGTGGGTTAGCACTTCCAAAAGCCCCATTATCGGTACATAACTTTTGCTACATTTTAAAATTTTACCCAAAATTTATACACTATACTTTTTTTAATATAACTTTTGCTACAATTTAAAAATACAGGTAACAACCAAACCGGCGACGGGTTTTGGAAGGAAGTACTGTCGAAGTTTCTTGCGATAATGGAACAAGGTCATTATCGTGACATCGATTCCGTCTCTTCCATGTGGAGGAAGATGCATCCGGTCGTCAACCGGTTTTCGGCGATTTACAATAACTTGTATACTGGTTGCCATAGTGGGATGAGTGATGAAGACGTGTTTAAAGAGGCGATGCGTCGATACGAAGATACGCATGGAACCGCTTTCCCCCACATACGTGCTTGGGAAATTTTGCGAACCAGCAACAAGTGGGCGCCGGTCCCAAATGAGGTTGCAACGGCCAAACGAACAAAAACCTCGGAGACCGGTAGTTGGAGCGCGGGTGGAGGCTCGGACGCACGTTGTCAAATAAATATAAACGACGAGCCCGGATTCGATGATGAAGAGTTTGTGGTTAGAGAGGAGGAGCGTCCCCTGGCAGGGACAAATCAAAACGGGCGACAGCTGGAAAAAAACATGCCGCGCCCGGGGCCAGTTCCAAAATGGACGATCTTATGAATCAGTTCAGAGTGTTCACCGAGGTCACGGCTCAAAAGGTGAAAGCAAAGGAACGCGAGGTCGAGTTTAAAGACTAGGAGATCATGACAGCCAACATAAACGCGTATCCTGAAGAAGATCGGCCGATTTTGCGTAAAATGAAAGAAAAAATCGCAAAAAAGTGGAGTTCATAGGTTTTTTTAGGTTATGTTTTTTTTTTTTTTCGGTTATTTTTTTATTTTTTACTTTTTTTAGGTTATGTAATGTGTGGTTTTTAATATAAAATGATTTTATTTTATATAAGTAAATGTTAAAAAACTAGTTTAATTAATAAAGAAAAATAAAAAAACTAGGTGGGGTCGGGTCGTCATCCAATTCCAAGCTTCCATCCCTGGAGGGGCGTCCTCCAAGGTCTATGACGCGTTTGCTGACGTGGCAGGTCGTCCTGGAGAGAGGCCCAACCTTATTATTGGTATTATATACTATTATCATAACTATTACTACTACTAATACCACTATTATTATTATTGTTAATGTTAATATTGTTATTATTATTATATATTTTATTATATTATTATTAGCGTTATCAAGCAAATTCATCTCCAGGTTAGCTTTATTTTCTTTCTATTCTTCGTGTTTATACACATTAAAAGATATATGTGTTTTGTAAAAGTTAGTTAGAAGGTGGCAAAGTGGCTAGGTCGGGTGGGTTGGGTAATGGGTCAAAACAAGTTACGGTATGCGCATATAATGTATATATGTGTGTGTGCTCGGGGACTAATTTTAAAAGAGAGGAACTCATGGCTTTGTTTTTGGTACCCTTGGTGAAGACTTCCCAAGAGGTCACCCATCCTGATACTACTCCCACCTGAGCACGCTTAACTGTGGAGTTCTACTCTCATCCACTAGCATTAAGCCCAAAACGCATTTGTGATATAAGAGGCAGGGGAATGTCGTAGTAACCAAGAATCTCTCCTAGCCACAACCGATGTGGGATTTGCCTTAATCTTTCGGTAGTCATATCGGTATCGTTACAAGAGGTAAGGTGTCTACATCTTACCCTTCTTAAACCCAACTTAGCTTTGCTATTGGTGGAATTTAGTGAGTATGGTGATAAAAATGACGATGATGATGATTTGAATAAAATGGTATAGGAGGTTCTTAATCTCTTACGGAGACAGGAGACCTTTGACCCATGAGAGATGAACCATTGCCTGAATTGACCCATTCATAACTAAATGGTTTAAGATGTTGATATACTAGGAATCTTGGTGCAACAGGCAGTGTAATAATGGGCCAATCTTGCTATGTGGAAGGGTTCACACTCACACCCGTAAAATCTCTTGGGACGGCATCCACGTCGTATATATGACTTTTCGGCTACTATGGGGCAGCTGAATTACACGCGTTATCTTGGATGACAGTGAGCCTGCGATATTAAGAAACACGAACCGCACTTGCATTTCATTGTGATATGGTACTCAGGCTTAGAAAGCTTTTGCATTTTGTTGATAAGAGTTAACTCAGGTTTCTGTTAAATCAGAAGGTTAGAAATGTTGTCACATGTGCAGAAGTAGTTGTGCAATTTAACCAAAGATGCATGCATAATTCTAGTATTTGGTCATTAGGGAGAGACAGGGGCGGACCTACCCTATACGAAGGGGTAGCCTCCGCTACCCCTTGGCGCTCCGGCGATAGGTAAATTTTGGAAAAATTTGACCTTTTTTTATAAAACGTTACCCCTACGAATATTTTCTAGATCCGCCACTGGGGAGAGATAGAGAAAATCTTTTAGAAAAATACATAGATCATGAAGTTGTAGCTGTTTAATAATTCTGTACAAAAATTATAGTTTTATTGGTGTTTTGTGAAGAAAATGCAAGTTATAAAGGAACAGTTGTGATTTTTTTTTTTTTGAAAGTCTGGAATCTGAAAACCATATGTCTTCATATTTTCTGGATGTTTAGGTTTTGTTAACATTACTAATTAGAAGATTTTTGTTTGTCTAGTAAAATGTTTATAACAGTCTTTACATATGAAAGTAAAGAAAAAATAGCACTTATATAAGTGTGAGCGAATAAGATAGTATGCTCTATTAAGACGTGTTACTTAGAAACAGACGAGAATAAAGAGTTTATTAGTTAAATCAGACGATAAAAATATACAAGTGAAAAAAACATTTATTAATATTATTATGAAGTGCAACCTCATAACATATTATACTCTACTATGAGCTTATTAGTAAAAAAAATAATTGTTAAAATATGGGATTAAAGTTTAGGATGTTTTGAGTTTTAGTAAATCAAGTGTGAAACCCAACCAACTTGTACTAGGATCTTTTAGTATGTCTAGAAAAGATCCAATGTTTTTCTGCATGATTTTATTGTTGAAAATATCTTTTGATTTATAGTATATGAATTATCATTCTATATTGTTCAAAAATGCTTTTAACCATAAGTTTAGATTCATATACTTTGTTACACTTGAGAATGTAAGGTTGTAAAATATGATAACATGGGGTGGGTGGGGCAATCTTACCCATGTGAAAGACAAAGGTCCAACCAACCACCCCTTTTGATGGTGAACAAGCCATGATTATTTGTAGACACCCATTTGGGCTTGACCTTGTATTCCCCATGTGCATTGCACATGATGCCAAAATGTCATTTGTCATTTTGTCTCTGCCTCTTTCCTTATTCATGCCTAGGGATTTCACTATTTTAGCATACCCTTTATCTAATCTTTGTTAACTTTTATCCATACATTAGGGGTAATTATATGGTGAGTTTAAACTACAAATGTGTTTTGTTTAAAAAGTGTAAGCAATGATGTAGGTTTTTATAATAGAATAATTTATACGTACTGTTAGGGTTCAAATATGGTGTTTTAATAATCTTTACTATGTCATTTGTGGGTTTTAATTTTTTATATAAGGTTCTGGTGATGTTTTATAATGATTATTGTGTTTTGTGTTGATTATTGTGTGGTATTTTGTATTCATAGTGAATGATAGTGTGTTTGAAGTTTTTATGGACTGTTAGGGTTCGAATACGGTCTTTTAGTAATCTTCACTCTGTTATTTATGGGTTTTTGGTGTGTCAAAAGAATATATAAGGGTTTGATATATCATACACTCATATGGCTTTTCACACTTTTTAGGAGTTTTGGACTTTGTAACTAACTCCCAACCACGTGTTATATATATATTATATATATATATATATATACACACATCGTTATAATTATCTAAACTTATAGACTTTCTAGACTAAGGGGCTGTTTAGCTCTTAATGGTTCAATACTTAACGGTTCAGACTGTTTGTTTCACGAACAGATGTCTGAATGGTTCTGACATTTGCCTCTGAATAGTTAAGCATTATACAGAGTCTGAATGATTAAGACCTCTAATCTGAATTGGTCAGACATTTGCCTCTGAACGGTTAAGTATTATACTGGCTTTGAATGGTTTAGACCTCTTATTGGTAGCACTTAACCATTTAGAAGTTGGCATATTGACTCTTATTAGTTCAGACCTCTTATTGGTTCAGATTTTTTACTAGTTTAGCACTTAACCATTTACAAGTTGACAAACAACTCTTGAAAGTCCCATAGACTCATATATGGCGGTTTGAAATGACTTGTAACCGATTTTAAGTATTATCTGATTAATATATTTGTAAATTTGAAGGATATTTTACACATAAGTTTTTGTCCGTTAGGTTTAAAACAAGTTTCGTTTTTTGTTTGTTTTGATAAGATTCTTGTTTGTTTATTGAAACCATAATGACGAGAACATATTATTGGAATGTTGTTTGGTTTGTAAATAAGGTAATGTTTGATAGAAAAAGAATGTGACATTTTGTTTGTAAAATGACCGAAAATAAGCATATGTTAACAGAAAAGAAAGAGAGAAGAAAATATATAGCTTTAAAAAATTGTGTGTTTAATTAGAATTTTTTTTAATCTCCTATTTAACTATTTAACGATAGAAAAATTACATAAGGGTGAAAGGTAAATAAGAAAAATGGAATATAAAGAAAGAAGAAAATGAGAGAAAGAAGACCACGTAAATATGTTCGAACCATCAATTCAATGGTTTCTTTTTATAAACTCTCGGTTTTTAGGTATCATATCTTATTTTAAATTCTCATTAATATATTAAAAAAACACACCCTTATAAATATTTTATTATTCACTTTACGAATCTAACTAGTAATTGAAGTTGATTAACCATTAAGGGTTTATATATAGGCTCGAGCTTAGACTATTCATTTAGATATATTTGATCTTGTCTTATTTTAAGTTTTATGTCTAAAGCTCGACCTCATCTACTATTTTTGTTATTTTAGCAAGAACTATGGAGATCTTCACTATGGAGGGAGCGAGTGAATGTATACCGGAACGGACTTGAGATGAGAGAATTATCATCACTTGCTAGATTTGCATCTCTCTAAGAACCTGGTCATAAATATTAGGATAGGAGTTCGTAAAAACGTAAAATTAAAGTTATGAAATCTTAGATAGATTTGTGTTAGCTTTTACTCATGGACTTAGCTTTAGGGGTTTGTGCTTCTTTATGCTAGACTGTGTGCACCTTGATGTTTTAGATGTCGCTATTTTACTTTCTCTACATTTAGTTCACATTATATTAGTGTGTATATATATCATATATTACACACTAATATAATGTGAACTAAATGTAGAGAAAGTAAAATAGCGACAAAACTGAAGTAATCTATATAAATATGAACTAGTCTATTAACATTTTGGGGCTGAGATAAAGCTTATAACCATTGTCATGGATTCAATTCTCACAAGAGGGGTTTTTCCTAGATTTATTGGGTTTCCTCCTTTTTTTTAACGTTGAATGAATCTTCCAAATGAGCTACTGGTGAAATTCACCACATTAGGATACACTCGCCTTCGAACCGGGGAAAACCCTCACCTAGGCTAAAGCCCGTGAACACTCGCCTGAAGGCACGATAATGCGGTGAGGTAAAACCCACTCAGTTCAAGGAGCGAACTAGCGATCGTGGTCTACTCGCCTAGTCTTCCATCATCACCAGGTGCCGAAGAAACTAAATGCTGGGGGCAGGAATTGAACCTGAGTCACTTGGAACACCAGGTCTCTCCCTTACCACTCCCCCACTAGCTCATTGGCTATTGGGTTTCCTCCTGAATTGGTGTATAGGCATATCGCCTAGTGGAGATGGATATGAGCGGGTGGTTCCGCTAGTGCCACGATGATACTCTAGTGGTCCGACAGTGATTCAAATTTGCCGTTCAAAAAAATATTATATACATATATTTATATGTACTATGCAGTTATGTCCAATATATCTATGCCCTAGTCAAGTTCGGTATATAAATCTCGAGCTAGAGCTTGATATATGAAGCTATTGAACGAGCTTCAGTTTATGTTGTGGGCTTCTGCTCGTCTAAACATGACACAGCTTAAGCTTTTATCGAACCGATCATAAGTAGCCCACAAATAACCTAGCTTGGTCAGACAGGTAAAAATTACTCTTAAGGGTACTAGTACTAGCGGCACAACCCAATAATGTGCGTGAATTAAATATATTTTTATTATTATAATTTTCGTTCACATAGATTAGGTTTTAAAATCGTTTTTACTTAAAACCAACTACACACACTAGGGCAAGTGTACCCGTCAGGTGGTAGTATAGTTCGCTGGTAAGAACCGGATATCAATCCGTGGACTCGGTGTCTCAATACTAAATTTTCGTTACTTTTAAACCTGTTTCGATCAATGAGTTGCTTTCTTGATTGTTTTTAAACTATCATGTAAGGATAAAAATTAACTAATTGAATTAACAAGAACAATATCTAAGAAAGGTTGCTTGAATTAAGTATCCACTAATAAACATATGATAACTTTTTAAGGAAAACTAATGGTGATGCAAGTCTTAGAATCAACTAAGTTTCCAATCAAGGTCCCCTAGTTTTATAAATCTTGGGAAAATTATAATGAACAACATTTTAATCACCTAAGATTCATTCTTTAAGCTCTCTTGCTAAATTGATGTTAATCTTTAATAATGAGTTAATTGTTAATCAAAACTCCTAACTCTACAAATTAAGAAAAACTAACATGAACAACACATTAATCACCCTAACTTGGTTTCAAGTAAATGATATCTTCAACAAGCTCTTGACATAAATCACAAGCATGGTCATGCTAAACAACAACTTTGGCCTAAATCGTCAATCCAACATGAACACAAACCATAGAATTCATATAAACATTCATAAGATCTTTACAAATCCAAATGCAAGAATTCATACTCATATTCAAATCATCATCCTAATCATGTTAGCAATTACCATTCCTAGTTTCATGCTATGAATCAAATCAACAACTAACAAGATTCAATAATCATAATCTCTACATGGGCTTTCCAACACTACATGTAAATTTTTATGATCAAACATTCATGAATAATAACTTTAAACATGAACATGCATTCCAAGAAACTTGAATAAATACCATCATTGAGATTAACATACAATAATCACCACATCTATTTCCATATTGTCAAGTGTTCACTAGCTTCAACAAATTCAAACAACACAATTGTTTAGCTTAGAAGGCTCATGATAACTAAGACAAACATAAAGTAATCTATGGATTGTGCATGAATAACAAGTGAAAATACTAATGTTTAAGACAAGATAATTAGCTAAATGAGTTGGATTATCAAGTGATACAACCTCCTAAAGGCTCCTTCTTCAATCTCCAAGCTTCCAAGATCAGTTTCTTGAGAGAGAAATCCACCCAAATGCTCCAACTCCCCTTCAAATGAGCTGAATTCACGTATTTAAGCTACTGGGCATTTGGCACGACCGTGCCACCATTTGGCACGGTCGTGCTTGGTAAGTGTCAGGTGCCTTTTTCGAGTGTTAACTTGTTTGCTAGCCATTTTGGGAAAAATCCCGCTCAACGTTTCTGAGTTGGCACGGTCGTGCCAACCATTGGCATGGTCATGCTTCCCGGTAAAGTCTTATTTGAAATGATCCCGGGAATAAGCTGATCTCAGAGTGGTTTGGCTTAGCACGGTCGTGCCAAGCTTTGGCACGGTCATGCCAGTCATCAAATCTTCCTGGTTCGCCTAGAATCTGAGCGTGCTGATGAGAGTGCCGATCAGGGTTGGCCTGGCACGGTCATGCCAGTGGTTGGCACGGTCGTGCCATATCTGGCAGTTTGCTGGAAAACTCCGTTTTTGCTCCAATTTGCTCCAAAAGCCTTTGTTTCTTTACCGGGCCGAAGCCCGGACCTGCATTTTCACAAATAACTCAAATGAGTATCTAAATCTATGAAAATACGACAAGTTCTTGCGTAAACGGTATCTATTTGAGGTTTTAAAGATGTTTAAATTCTTATACATCAAACATCCCCACACTTGAACTTTGCTTGTCCTCAAGCAAACTAAAACAAACTAAAACTCTCTAAATGGCAATAACCTCAACTAGCGTTTTATACGCATAAACAAATTACTCGGGCTATAACAATCAAGGACTACTCGACATGATGAAAAAAAAAAACAAAAAGGTATATAAAATAAGTTTATGAGCAATGGTCCATCTTGGAAATCCCTACAAGTCTACCTCACATCCTCACAATGTTCACACACACTCGGCTAATATATAGGTGCACATACGATTTATGGAGTATGTGTTAAACACTCGATGCCACGACGATGACTATGTGATATCATAAGCTTGTGAAAGGATTAAATTTAATCACTCGACAAAAACATAACATGAATCATGAGGTCTTATTCGGGTTGTAACTTGGCTAGGGTCAAGGGTATGGAAGTGGATATTTAAAGTGGCTAAAACGTTTGTAACCCGGCGATTCGACTAACTTGAAACAAAAGAAAATAAGAACTATACAATTTAATATTATCTAACCGAGAGCTAATCAACGGATTTAGCTTTTCCACTCCAAAATTGCTCTAATGAAGCCACTTGGTAAGGCTTTTTTTTTTTTTAACTATAATCGTTTTTTTTTTGCACATGCTTAAGAGGGAAACTAAGTACGTCTACTTAGATAAAAACTCTACCTCATGATGTTGCAACTATAAACTAAGATACTATACAAAAGTAATAAGTTAATCGCTAACCAAACCGGGCTTCCAAACAAAAATGGGTTAAAATATAAAAGGCTAATTTGGCTAAGTGGCTATTATTTAGTGGTTTAAAAGAAATGAAAGGGGAAGACTCAAATTGGTTTAACTAAGGGAATGATTTGGGTGAGGGAATACATAAAAATTGGTTAAAAACAAAAGGTTCCCTAGTGCCTCAATCATTTTCATGCTATATATTCGCCTTGCGGCATCGAAATGTATACCTAACACAAGTTCTAAATCACAAAAGTCATCCGGCTCACTCAATCTTTGTCCGCAAAAACATGAGAAAAAATAATTCTAAAGCTACAAAGGCTCAAAAATAACTCATGGAAACGGGCGTATTGGGTAATTATGCAAGGCAAACAAGTAATCGCTCGATTTCTCATGCTCAAGTGTATACAATTTTTTTGTAGTATTCCTCACGCGAGCGAGCCCTTTTTGCGTTCACCATTTGTATATTTGTCAAAAAATTAGTGCTCTTATAAAAGCTTATGTTGGGTTGATTATTAAGCCACAAAAAATAATTCAAGAGAGCTTTATTTTATTTTATTTTATTATTTTATTTTATTTTTATTTTTATTTTTATTTTATTTTTATTTTTTATTTATTAACATGACAACAAAGCTCAAGCGCTAAACCACCTCCCCACACTTGAAATGTACATCGCCCTCGATGTACACAAAAACAAATATATGAAAAAATATATATAATGAAAGCGGAGGAAAATGGGAACACGAAAACTCCCCTGAAATGAAACGGCATGAATGGAGCGACGTGACAAGTAAGGAGCAACCGCAACGAACCGCCAAGCAACCAACAAACCAACCTCTCAACGAAGCAACTACACACTAGTAAACAAGATCAAATACACAAAATATTACCCAACCCATGTACCCTTGCCTTGTTTATTTAAACCACTAATCATAATAAAAAGAAATAAAAGATCACAACGGAGGGGTGTACGGACGGTGCAAAATGGTACACCCATCAAACACGATATAGCAAATGAAAGTACGACAGGAGCTGTAAGATCAGGGTCGGCCGCCAGATCCTGAAGGACCGGTATCGTCCCAGCGGTCAAACCGGGATCTCCTAGTGAAGTGCGGCGTCGGCTGTGTGTACGGATGACCGAGCGAGCTTGCTAGATGTTGCTGAGACCCGAATAACCAGTCGAAGCTACGCCTACTTTGCTCGTACATATCTTCCATAAAATTACCCTGACGATGCTGCTCAGCGCGGATCAAGTCCACGTCGTGTCGTACAGCTTGCTGCTCCAATGCTAGCTCATCCATTCTTCTCCAAAGATCCACTGTAGACGGTTCATGCGGACCATACGCACCCTGCTCGTAACCACCACCAAAACCACCAAACAAGTGCTCCCAACTTGGGCTTCCAAAACCTTGGCCTATTTCACCCATCTGAAGATGAGGGTCTGCTCCCCCAGCAGCCTCACTTGGCCCGAATCCTGGAGCATCCTGCATGTGGACGTCCTCGGCTCCACCAACATCGCCCTCTTCTGGATCACTTTCTCCCTCAGGGAGTGGGTCCAAATCCTACCCAATCGATCCACCAACTTCGGGATGCCATCAACCTTGCGAATCATATGCGTGGCAGTCAGCTGCGCCACATCAAGTAATCCATAATCACAAGCTACGGTAAGATCATCCAACCGCACCCTGTAGTGCCTAGCTAACTTGGTGGCGAATGCACCACCAGAGATCCTCGATGTGGGGGTCGACCCAATACCCCTTTGGATGGACTCTACAACACTAACTGCGACATTGCAGTTGGACCCCGATATGATGCAATAGAGGTGGAAAAGGTCGCGGGTGGTGATGTTTCCAGTACTATCACCCCGACCGCCGATTACGTGGAAGATGGCTCGATCTATGATGCGGTGCAACGGGTCAAGAATCCATGTGGATTTGGCTCGGCGTGGATCCCAGGCCCGGCCCGGTACAGTGATCTGATCCCAGAATGCTGCTTTATCCGTATCAGCCTCCCATTCTTGTAGACTGCCATGAAATAACTCGGATTCGATCTCATCCTCCTCATATAATCCAAGTATTTGACCAAACCTGTTGATCGATTGATGATGCCACTTTCATCCCAGACGGTAACTAACACCAACTCTTTTCTCATAAACATCAGGGCAAGGGAAGATAAACCTGAACGAGGCAAAAAACTCGATAACTAACTCGACATATTGGGGCTCCGCTATTGCGAAAAGGCGAGACCAAGGAGGGGTCATGAGCTCCTCAAATTTTTCTGTCTGACCGAGTAGGTCGAGGTCGACCGTTTGCAGCGTCCTCATAGGCTCGATTAAGTGCCTACGAGCCCACAGTCTTTCAACCTTCGCAATACAATGCCCTTCCCTGGCATTGTCGCTGAAACGAAGAAATGGGTGATTCATCTGCAAGAATAGAACAAAATCAGCAATTATTCAGCAACAAAATTAAAACAAAAACGGACCTCTGGACAGTTGGCACGGTCGTGCCTGGTTTTAGCACGGTCGTGCGTGGATGAACAACAGCAGATTTTATGAAGTTTCTGGAAAAATTATGAAGTTCTGGGTTTATTCTTCAAGTGGCATGGTCGTGCCTGGGTTTGGCACGATCGTGCCTGACCTGGTTCTGACCGATTTCTGGGCGAGTGTTGAAGATCTGGAATTTCTTATGAAGAGCACGATCGTGCCAGGCCTTGGAACGATCGTGCTTGACCGATTTTCTGGGCCAATTATGAAGACAGTCACAAAATTATGAACGGCACGATGGTGCCAAGCCTTGGCACGGTCGTGCGTGACGTAACCCAGATTCCCGAAATCGCTCAAAACGCACCCAAAAACCCGATTTTTTCATCTTTTTGCTTAGGGGTTTTGTAAATCGGTCACTTATGGTCAATAACAACACAAAAAACACTAAAAACAGGCTTGAATCGGGTGATTTAGACCAAGCCCTAAAAACAAAAATAAACTACCATGAAGAAACACACCCTAAGACTAAAGAACTTTACAAAGAAGGAGAAGGATTCGTACCTGGAATGATTGTTGGGATGAAAGAAACTAGTAATCTTGGAGGAAGCTAGGAGATGCAAGGGATTCGTGAGTGCTTTGAATGGGTTCAAGAGAGTAAGAAGGAGAAGTTAAAGAGAAGTGGTTGAGTGTATTATTGGTGGGTGCTATTATTGGTTCTGCAAAGGGCTGACACTAGCAGGCCTGGTAGTGCCAGAATTTTCGGTTGATAGTGCTCGATTTTCGGTTTTTTTTTCTTATTTTATTTTTTTAGTTTAATTTTGAAAAACATAGTTTGTACAAAAATTAATTTAGAAACTAAAGGGTGGAAATAAAAATGAGAATTAAACGGACTCCTTGAACCCGGGACACTCACGAAGCATCTCCTACCAAGAAAATAGCCGAACTAACATACCTGAGAGCCAGCAACAAGCACTAACATCCCTCGCGACCAGAACGAACCGCAACCTGAAAAAAAGAAAAACAAACAACCGACACAATATATATACAAAAACGAGCTAAGTTTATTTACGACTCTTCAGCTAGACTCACCACCCCGTATTCATTTGTTCCTAGGGTGGAGGGTAACAACCTCCTCACTCTGATCAACGGGCCCTCCAACATAAGCCTTTAACCTATGCCCGTTGACCTTAAACAACTGGCCATCCTCGTGACCTATCTCCACTGTCCCGTAAGGAAACACTGACCTTACAGTGTAGGGACCTGACCATCGAGACTTGAGCTTACCAGGAAATAACCTCAGACGAGAGTTGTAAACGCACGATCACCCACTCGGAATTCTTTCTTGTCCTTCAAGCGGCTATCGTGCAACGTCTTGGTACGTTCCTTGTATAGCTTGGAGCTCTCATATGCCTCATTCCTTAGCTCCTCAATCTCGTGGATCTGCACAAACCTGTTCTCGCTCGCAGCAGCCATATCAAGCTTAACTGTCTTCAAAGCCCAATAGACTTTGTGATCGAGCTCCACAGGAAGATGACAAGACTTTCCATAGACCAATTTAAATGGTGTGGTGCCTATAGGAATCTTGTAGGCTGTCCGGAAAGCCCACAGTGCATCATCCAACTTCTCGGACCAATCCTTACGGCTAGAGTTAACCGTCTTCTCCAAAATCCGCTTGATACCCTGATTAGTGACCTCGACCTGCCCACTCGTCTGTGGATGGTATGGTGTAGAAAACCGATGCTGCACACCATATCAGGACAATGCTTTCTCAAGCTGTGCATTGCAGAAATGCGTCCCACGGTCACTAATCAATGCCTTAGGGGCACCAAATCGAGCAAACAACTTCTTCAAAAATTTCACCACTACTCTCGCATCATTTGTGGGTAAAGCCTGTGCTTCAGCCCACTTGGACACGTAGTCTACAGCAACTAGAATATAGCGGTTACCAAAAGAAGTCGGAAAGGGACCCATGAAGTCTAGCCCCCATACATCAAAGATCTCACATACTTGGATGCCGTTTTGCGGCATCTCATGGCGTGCTGAAATGTTTCTTGCCCTCTGACAAGCATCACAAGACCTTACCCACTCATGGGATCACGGAAGATAGTTGGCCAAAAGAATCCAGAGTCGAATACTTTCTTCGCAGTGTTATTCGCTCCGTGGTGGCCTCCCGTAGGTCCCTCGTGACAATGGCGCAAAATATCTCTCGCCTTGTCACCATACACGCAACGCCGGATCATCTGATCCGCTCCTACCCTAAACAAGTAAGGGTCATCCCAAAAGTAGTACTTAACATCCGCAAAGAACTTTCGCTTTTGCTGATGGGTCATCCACTTAATCAGGATGCCACTAGCTAAATAGTTCGCGAAGTCAGCAAACCATGGGGAATCATCACTCGTCT
Organism: Scalesia atractyloides; assembly: GCA_947069175.1. Taxonomy (NCBI): domain Eukaryota; kingdom Viridiplantae; phylum Streptophyta; class Magnoliopsida; order Asterales; family Asteraceae; genus Scalesia; species Scalesia atractyloides. The sequence continues at coordinate 89,776,945 of CAMTDV010000001.1, forward strand.
CGATCCTCATAAGAAACTCGTGGGGGAAATTGTCATTGATGTTAGGCCCACGGATTTCCTTCCTCTCGGAATGCTCAAGTCGAGACAAATGATCGGCTGCAAGATTTTCAGCCCCTCTCTTATCACGGATTTCAATATCAAACTCCTGCAGCAAAAGAATCCATCGTATCAACCTCGGTTTAGCATCCTGCTTGCTAAAAAGATACCGAAGAGCTGCATGATCCGTGTACACAATGGTCTTGGAAAGGACGAGATAAGACCGAAACTTATCGAATGCAAAGACCACAGCTACGTGCTCTTTCTCTGTCGTGGTGTAGTGCTCCTGAGCGTCGTTCAAAGTCTTGCTCGCATAGTAAATTGGGTGGAAGTGCTTATCTCTCCTTTGACCCAAGACTGCCCCGACTGCGAAATCACTCTCATTACACATCAACTCAAAGGGTAGTTCCCAGTCGGGAGCTACCATGATCGAGGCATTCACCAACTTCTCCTTCAACAACTCGAATGCCTTAAGGCATTCATCGGAGAAAACAAACTGGGTATCCTTCTCGAGGAGCTGAGTCATGGGACGGGCGATTTTGGAAAAGTCCTTTATGAATCGCCGGTAAAAACCTGCATGACCTAGAAAACTCCTAATAGATTTCACTGATGTGGGAGGCGGAAGCTTAGAAATAGTCTCAACCTTGGCTCGATCAACCTTGAGCCCCGCCTGTGAAATCTTGTGCCCAAGCACAATGCCCTCCTTCACCATGAAGTGGCATTTCTCCCAGTTCAACACCAAGTTGGCTTCTTCACACCTAGCCAACATCCTCTTCAGATTCCTGAGACACTGATCAAAACAACTCCCAAATACAGAAAAATCATCCATGAAAACCTCCATGGAGTCCTCGATCATGTCGTGAAAAATGGCCACCATACATCTATGAAATGTGGCCGGGGCATTACACAGTCCAAAGGGCATCCGCCGATAGGCAAATGTGCCGTAGGGACATGTGAATGTTGTCTTCTCCTGATCCTCAAGAGAGATGGGAATCTGAAAATAACCCGAGAAACCATCAAGGAAGCAGTAAAACATCCTCCCTGAAAGCCTCTCTAACATCTGATCAATGAAAGGAAGAGGAAAATGATCTTTCCTTGTGGCATCATTGAGTTTGCGATAATCAATGCAAACTCTCCACCCGGTGACAGTACGAGTGGGAATCAACTCGTTCTTCTCATTAGTCACCACTGTCATCCCTCCTTTCTTTGGAACCACCTGCACAGGACTAACCCAAGGCGAATCAGAAATCGGGTATATCAGACCTGCATCAAGCAATTTGATGACCTCTTTCTTCACAACATCCTGCATGTTCGGATTTAAACGCCTCTTATGCTGCACTACGGGTTTGAAGTAGTCCTCCATCAAGATCTTGTGGGTACAAAAAGATGGATTGATCCCTTTTATATCCATGATCTTCCAAGCTATCGCCTTTTTATGCTGCTTCAAAACCTCAAGCAATTTACCCTTCTCTTCTTCTGACAACCTAGCAGAGATGATGACGGGTAGTTGAGTCGCACCCTCTAAGAAAGCATACTCCAAGTGATCTGGAAGTTCCTTAAGCTCAAGTGAGGGCGGATCCTCAACCGAAGGGCGTGCTTTAGGCTCAACAACGCGATCCACCACTTCAAAAACCTCAGTACGTGGGGGAGCCACATGACCTATCAGACAGGTCATCTCTTCAGCAGACTGGACCATAGCAGGCGAACCAAAAGTCTCTCCTCCAATAAGCTGTGTGTCCACAACTTCCTCCTTAAACGTGCTATGACGATGATCACTCACATATGTGTCAATAGTCTCGATAAAGTAGAGTGTATCATCATGACTCTGTGGATGCTGCATGGATTTCCCTGTATCAAAGGTCACTTCTTCATCGTCTACCCTAAGAGTAAGTCTGCCGGTGCAGACATCGATCAACGCTCGAGCAGTGGCAAGGAATGGCCTACCTAAGATGAGAGGAACAGTTTTGTCCTCATCCATGTCCAGGATCACAAAATCAACAGGAAAGACAAACTTGTCGATCTTCACTAGCATATTCTCAACTATACCTCAAGGGTACTTCACTGAACGATAGGCTAGCTGAATGCTCATACGAGTGGGTTTTGGCTCTCCCAAGTCCAGCTTAGCAAAAACCGCATAAGGCATGAGGTTTATGCTGGCTCCAAGATCAGCTAGTGCATTGCTGGCCGACAAACTACCAATCAAGCATGGGATAGTAAAACTCCCGGGATCACTCATTTTCTGTGGTATCTTGTTCTGAAGAACTGCTGAACACTCCTCGTTCAAGGTCACATGCGAAAGCTCCTCAAGTTTCTTTTTGTTAGATAGAATATCTTTCAGAACTTGGCGTACTTAGGCATTTGAGCAAGTGCCTCGACAAACGGTAGGTTTATATGAAGTTGCTTGAAAAGCTCAAGGAATTTACCGTAGTGTTCTTCCATTCTTTGCTTCTTCAACCTCCCCGGATATGGAACGGGAGGGACATACTCTCTCACTGGCTCCTTGCGACGTGCTGTACTTGCTGGGTCTCGCCTCAGTTGCACCTCTCCCGGAGACTCAGTCTCAATCTCCTCATCAACCTCATCATCAATCGGCTTTGGTGAAGCAGCCGAAGTGATGGGCTCAGCGGTCTTGCCGCTTCTCAACGTGATGGCCTTCGCAGTAGCATTCGGATTAGGCTCCGTATTGCTTGGAAGGCCCCCCTGTTGTCTCTCAGACAACATCTTGGCAATCCGGCCAACTTAGTTCTCTATGGTCTGCATGGAAGCCTTTTGGCTTTTCAACTCACTCCCGCGCCTCGTGAAACGACCGTCATACTCCTTGAAGCGCTTTTCATTTTCGGTTCTTTGAGAATTTTGACCAGCTAAGAGTTGACTAAACATTTCCTGAACACTAGGTTCATTAGTGGAAGGCATCTGCTGAGGCCGAGGTGCACCGTATCCTCCAAGAGCTGGGGGCGTGGAGCGAACCCGGGTGGATGCTGAGTTGACGCTTCAGACTTCCAACTGAAATTTGGGTGATTCTTCCACCCCGGATTGTAAGTATTGCTGTAGGGATTATGCTGAGGACGGTACTGGTTTTCCATAAAATCTACATGCTCGTGCGACGCCTCTCCAGCCGGAAAATCGCCTACATGATATGCTCCCCCACTCGAGGAACCACTCGAGTGGATCTCCATCACTCGATCAAACTTTGAAGATAAGGCATCCATTCGTGCTGTGATGGCGGTGAAGTCATTCACGTGATGAACTCCCTGTCTAGAACTCTTCCCCCGCGATGGCTGCTGTGTCCGATTCTTCAAGGCGCATTTCTCTAAGATCTCAAATGCCTCGTTGGCATTTTTCGTGCCTATGTCTCCGCATGAATATGTATCGACCATCATCTGCCCTTGACCATCCAAACCATGGTAGAAGATCTGACATTGTTGCCACTTCGGCAACCCGTGGTGTGGGACCTTTCTCATGAGCTCTTTAAACCGCTCCCACGCCTCATAGAGGGGCTCATCATCGTCCTGATGGAAGTTAAGAATCTTGGTTCTTAACCGAACAGTTTTCTCTGGGGGAAAATATTTCTGAAGGAACTTCTCAGTTAATTGATTCCACGTAGTGATAGATCCAGCTGGAAGTGAAAGAAGCCACTCTTTAGCTCCATCACGTAAAGAGAACGGAAAGAGCCGAAGACGTATTGTATCCGATGATGCATCACGAATGGTGAATGTGGCACAAACCTCCAGAAACCCCGCGATATGGACACTAGGATCCTCGTGATCCTGCCATAAAACTGAACCGCATTCTGCAGCATCAAAATGGTACCAGATTTGATCTTGAAATTATTATTATTTATTGTGGGTGCATTGATGCTCGCAGGTAAACCCTCAAGTGAAGGTTTTCCTGTGTCGTTTAAGACCCTCGTTTCCTCTTCGTCTGCCATTTCTACGTAAACCTCGTGAAGTGTGTCGTCTCCCAACGCGTCTGCCTCAATTGTGGCGGCCACCCTGCGGGCCCGCTCCCGCAATATTTGATGAAAATTGCGCTCCGGTTCCGATGAAGGCTCAACAACTTCAGCAACTGGGGTTGAGGATATGCAGACCTGTAAGGAAAAAGAAGGAACACAATGCCCTATGTATACACAAAGATAAAAAGAATTAATTAATTACTTAACATAATTATATTTTTTTTAATTAATCATGTGAGATAAATAAAAACAACTAGACGAAATTTTGTACACTTTTCACAATGATTTAACAAGTAACTCCAACCATTCTTGAGAAGACCGAGTCCCCGGCAACGGCGCCAAAAACTTGATGTGCGTGAATTAAATATATTTTTATTATTATAATTTTCGTTCACACAGATTAGGTTTTAAAATAGTTTTTACTTAAAACCAACTACACACACGTAGGGCAAGTGTACCCGTCAGGTGGTAGTATAGTTCGCTGGTAAGAACCGGATATCAATCCGTGGACTCGGTGTCTCAATACTAAATTTTCGTTACTTTTAAACCTGTTTCGATCAAGAGTGCTTTCTTGATTGTTTTTAAACTATCATGTAAGGATAAAAATTAACTAATTGAATTAACAAGAACAATATCTAGAAAGGTTGCTTGAATTAAGTATCCACTAATAAACATATGATAACTTTTTAAGGAAAACTAATGGTGATGCAAGTCTTAGAATCAACTAAGTTTCCAATCAAGGTCCCTAGTTTTATAAATCTTGGGAAAATTATAATGAACAACATTTTAATCACCTAAGATTCATTCTTTAAGCTCTCTTGCTAAATTGATGTTAATCTTTAATAATGAGTTAATTGTTAATCAAAACTCCTAACTCTACAAATTAAGAAAAACTAACATGAACAACACATTAATCACCATAACTTGGTTTCAAGTAAATGATATCTTCAACAAGCTCTTGACATAAATCACAAGCATGGTCATGCTAAACAACAACTTTGGCCTAAATCGTCAATCCAACATGAACACAAACCATAGAATTCATATAAACATTCATAAGATCTTTACAAATCCAAATGCAAGAATTCATACTCATATTCAAATCATCATCCTAATCATGTTAGCAATTACCATTCCTAGTTTCATGCTATGAATCAAATCAACAACTAACAAGATTCAATAATCATAATCTCTACATGGGCTTTCCAACACTACATGTAAATTTTTATGATCAAACATTCATGAATAATAACTTTAAACATGAACATGCATTCCAAGAAACTTGAATAAATACCATCATTGAGATTAACATACAATAATCACCACATCTATTTTCATATTGTCAAGTGTTCACTAGCTTCAACAAAATTCAAACAACACAATTGTTTAGCCTAGAAGGCTCATGATAACTAAGACAAACATAAAGTAATCTATGGATTGTGCATGAATAACAAGTGAAAATACTAATGTTTAAGACAAGATAATTAGCTAAATGAGTTGGATTATCAAGTGATACAACCTCCTAAAGGCTCCTTCTTCAATCTCAAGCTTCCAAGATCAGCTTCTTGAGAGAGAAATTCACCCAAATGCTCCAACTCCCCTTCAAATGAGCTGAATTCACGTATTTAAGCTACTGGGCATTTGGCACGACTGTGCCACCATTTGGCACGGTCGTGTTTGGTAAGTGTCAGGTGCCTTTTTCGAGTGTTGACTTGTTTGCTAGCCATTTTGGGAAAAATCCCGCTCAACGTTTCTGAGTTGGCACGGTCGTGCTTCCCGGTAAAGTATTCGAAAATGGCTGAAATGATCCCGGTAATAAGCTGATCTCAGAGTGGTTTGGCTTGGCACGGTCATGCCAGTTATCAAATCTTCCTGGTTCGCCTAGAATCTGAGCGTGCTGATGAGAGTGCCGATCATGGTTGGCCTGGCACGGTCGTGCCAGTGGTTGGCACGGTCGTGCCATATCTGGCAGTTTGCTGGAAAACTCCGTTTTTGCTCCAATTTGCTCCAAAAGCCTTTGTTTCTTTACCGGGCCGAAGCCCGAACCTTTATTTTCACAAATAATTCAAATGAGTATCTAAATCAATGAAAATACGACAAGTTCTTGCGTAAACGGATCTATTTGACGTTTTAAAGATGTATAAATTCTTATACATCACCCAAAGTACCCAATTTGAAATAACCAATTAAATTGTTACACCTCACTTTTCCTATTTTCATGAAAAATACCCAAATCACTTGCGGTGTTGTTTGAGAAGTACCAAATTCACTTTACCCATTTTCACCTCATTTTTCACAAACCGATGCATCAGATAGTAATCACTGATATCACAAACCAATATTGAAGCTGAAGGGTTGGCGACAATGTTACCAGAAAAAAATCGATATACCCGAGCTACACGCCATGAGTACCCTAATAAATGGCTACACTAAAAACATATTGAGGGAATTTTTTATTAGTGATCAATGACTTCAAGTTAATCATGAAAAAAGTTGTGTGGTAATAATCTTACACCTTTTATTTTACCTAATTTAATTGACCTCCATTAAAGAATATAAAATTATTTAAATGAGTAGTAATGTAAGATTTAACCCTTGAAGACTTGAAGTAGACATCAAGTGAAAATGGTATTCCGAAAGGTTAACATGGGAAAGCGATATATCGAATAAGGAACAAACATTTGGAGATTTGGTTTAGTTTTAAGTGAATATAAAATATAAAAATATAATCAAGAGTTAAATGCTTGGTTGGTCCCTGTGGTTCACTAATTACACACTTGGTCCCAGTAGTTTCAAATTTTGCACTCGGGTGGTCCTTACCACTAACCTTTGTTAGATTTCTCAGTTAAGTATATGCAAAATTACTATATTACCCTTGAAATAATAAAAATAAAAAAAATATAAACTGGCCGGCCACCACCCCTTAGGTGGCGGCGCACGGCGTCCGATCTTCTTCCTCGTCTTTCTGATCTTGGTCCCAGTAGTTTCAAATTTTGCACTCGGGTGGTCCTTACCACTAACCTTGTTGTTTAGAAATATATGCAAAATTACTATATTACCCTTGAAATAATCATGATGTGGTGGTTTGATGTTCACAGCTGCCATCGCAGCAACTGAAATAGTATATGAAAATTGGCTGTGGTTTTGTTGTAAGACTCCCATTTAAAAATTGTAAAACCAGAGCATGTTCAGAGATCTGATCGCCTGTAGAGAATCAAATAGGTTCTTTGCAGCATCGCAGTACTCAGAAACTGTGGATTCTCTTGTTTTAAAGAATGAAACCGAGTCCGATATAAGTTTTGGTTTGCAAATACATGTTGATTGAATAGTTCTTCAATTTTCTGCCATAGATATGAAGAAGTTATTCCTCACGCAATATGAATCAGATCTGGAGACAAGTTTGCTGTAATGAAGGCAGACACATACACATCAGATCTCTCCCATGCTGCTCTGGCTACGACTTCTATCGGAGGAGTGATTTCACGATTCAAGAACTGAAGGAGGCCAAGATTCTTCAAAATAGTGAGTGTTTGATGTTGCCAATTCAGAAAATTGTTGTCATCGAGCTTTATTGGCATGAGATTAGTGATATATGGAAGAGTAGTATTCGAATTTGAAGTAGCATCACTCATAGTTGAAGTTGTCATGATTTGATTTTTATAGAAACAGAGATGAAAAAGATGTATCAGAAAGATGAAGATGAGATTGTATAGATGAAGATGAAGATAAAGATGATTATGAGATGAATCAGAGATGAAGAAGAAGATCAGAAAGACGAGGAAGAAGATCGGAGCCGTGCGCCGCCACCTAAGGGGTGGTGGCCGGCCAGTTTATATTTTTTTTATTTTTATTATTTCAAGGGTAATATAGTAATTTTGCATATACTTAACTGAGAAATCTAACAAATGTTAGTGGTAAGGACCACCCGAGTGTAAAATTTGAAACTACTGGGACCAAGTGTGTAATTAGTGAACCACTGGGACCAAGTCTGCAAGATTTGCAAACCACAGGGACCAACCAAGCATTTAACTCTATAATCAATTATAATTGATTTTTCTTTTTCTTCACTTTGAAATCAAGCATCTTATAATTGATTTTTGTTTTTCTTCACTTTGAAATTAAACATCTGATTGTAAATTGTTTAAACCAGCTTCTAAGCTGAAACAAGTTAATTCGGTTCGGTTTTGATGATTTAACAATCTTGTGGTTTGATTTATGACTTGGAACTTAGAATCTAATGAGTAAACTGAATCAACAATATAATATTTATTTTATTTTTAAGAAAAGATGCTGGGTAAAGTAATCCTATAAAGTTTTCTATATGTAGAAGAGGTTAAAAGAGGCAATGAATCGCAAAATATAACATAATGGATCGTAAAATATGATACAATGCCAAGAAAAAAAAAGATACAATGAATCGCAAAAGGACGCAATGACTGAAATTAAAAAACAAACACAATACCAAATAAAAAAACATAATGATCTAAAAAAATTCTAAAATATACAAGCTAAAAATCCAAAAGCAAAAATCTAAAATCTAAGATTGAAGAGTTTGACGATACGGTTCTAATACCGCATGAATGAGTTTAATAGAGTTTATTTGATACCCTTGCTACGACTTTCTATTTTTAGGAGACTATATACATGAATCATTTCCCTAAAATTTAGTTTTGGGCAAGTACTATGTTAATAGGCATCCTTATCATTTGTAAAATATCATCATCAACATACTCAATGAATCTTATCAATAGCAAAGCTAAGGTAGGATTATAGGAGAGTAAGATATAGACAACATTACCTCTACCACGTACGAATAGAGAGACTGCTTCCAGTGAAACCCCGGCTCCATAGTAGTTTTGCATCAAGCCTTGGACGTAAGACACATAACATTTATCAATCGGGACAAAGGCCTATTGGTGGATGTAACCCCTTGTCTTTCGGCTATCAACGCCACCACATGATGCATGATTAACCGTCCATCGCTTTTAAGAGTATTTTCACGAAATTTTTATATATATAATTGAAGAAGTTGTTAGCTATAGTGAGCTTCCGTCGTCAGCCTTGTCATTAGACCACTATCTATGCATGTATTTTCAGCCTTTATATTGACATGTGGGTGAATCACAAACACAATCACATTCAACCATAGAGGATGTGATTTCATCTCCTAAATTTATATAAATTTTACATGAAAAAAATTAAATTAATATTATTGTCATTATGATGACTTCTGTGTTTATTTGAAATATATTTCAACAAATTATTATTAACTACTTCTCTTTTCTGATCTTGCTTTTGATGTGCAAAACGCATGCCAATAAAGTTCTTAATTAATTTTATTTATTTTTGAGGTAATATTTTTATTTCATAATTAAATTTAAATTTAATTTAATAATAAATAGAATTAATTTTTATGAAGTCATATGGATTTTGATATTTGTGTCGTGCGTATATTTACTAAAACTCAATAATTAATTAAAAACTTGAATTGAAATAGTCCATTAGATTCAACTACGATTAATAAATACAAAATTGTGGTAATATGTGAGTTCAACCACATTAACTCACCATAAGATCCGACTACAATCGATTTCTCAAACAACTATAAAAGTATCTAAAGAATATATTTTGGTTTATTATATGATTACAAATTTAATTTATTGGATAGACAGTTCACATGATGATGTTTGAACTTTAAAAACTCCTAATTTGAATTACAATATAAAATCAACCTTTGAAGTAACGTAAATGTGTACAAGAACAAGCATATGTGGTATTAGAGATAAAAAATTGTGGCTAAAAATTTGGTTTTATTATAACTCGTGCGTGAAGTGGATTTTCGATTATTTTTTTCTTTATAATAACCCATTATGTTAAATTTTGAACTAATATACATGCTACGAAAAATATTGCTTTTAGGGCGTTAATTTTGGGATCTAACGTTACGTCGAAAATTGCTAGAACTACATTGCTATAACTGTATGGTTGTGTATGGACAGTAGCGGATTTAGAAAACTTTCATAGGGGTCACGTTTTAAAAGAAAGGGGTAACGAAATCGGAAAAACGTCAAATTTTTCAAAAAATTTACACTACCCAAAAATTCCTAGAACTACATTGCTATAACTGTAGGGTTGTGTATGGATAGTAGCGGATTTAGAAAACTTTCATAGGGGTCACGTTTTAAAAGAAAGGGGTAACGAAATCGAAAAAACGTCAAATTTTTCCAAAATGTACACTACCGCCGGAGCGCCAATTGGTAGCCATCCGCCCCTGTGTATGGGCTTATTAGCCTTAACCAAACTTGTGCTAAAATAATTACACGAAACGATAGCCTAAATACATATAAATTGAGGTATAAATACTTGAACTGAATGTATAAATATGGAATGGAGGTCTAAAACATAAAACACATGAAATACATGTATAAAAGTTAAACATATACGAAAATATGAATGATTCAGTTCGGTCGACCAAGAGTAAAAAAAAAAAGATAACGAATCTTCGGTTAATCGTTTTCAGTTAATTCAGCTTTTGATTTTGTTTCGATTAACAATTCGGTTATTGCTCTCACACATTCCAACAAGAACACTAACATCATATCAATAACTAAATCAAAACACAGAGATCAAACAATCAACAACACAATAAACAGAAATTCACAGATCTAACAAACTCAAATAAATTTAAATGTATATATAATCAACCGTCCTCTCATTCTCTCCATATGAAATCGAACAACAGAACAGCTGTATGTATATATAATAATAATCATCATAATAATAGTATATAATAAATATTACACTAACACTTAAATCAGAAGAAGCAAGCGTAAACAACCGCGGATACAGCGGCAACGGCGGCAGGGACGGCGGCGGAGGTGGCGGCAGCGTCGGACGTCGGAGCAGGTGCCGGTGCTTGCGCAGCGGCGACGGCGATCATCATCATCATCATCACCAGCATTACGGCGAAAAGGTTCTTCATCTCCGTTGCAATGGTTTTGTGATTTAAATTTAAATGATGGTGAAAGAGAATATGATGGTGAAGATGAGGGTTTCAGAATTAGGGTTTTTATAGAAGGGGTGTGGAGATAATTGGGGGTGGTCCTACGATAAGAGAAGGGTGGCTGCCCGCTGCCCGCTGCCCGTGATTTTGGAATTGGTTTTAGACACCTGTCTTTGAGGTTTTGAATTTTAATTTATTTATTTTTATAATATAATTTGTGATTTATATATGTCGTGATGCAGGGGCAGACATACCTTAGAGTAGAGGAATCGGGTGCTCTGACGGTAGTGTAAATTTTGAAAAAATTTGATATTTTCTTGATGTTTTTCGATTTCGTTACTATTTTTTTATAAACGTTATCCCTACGAATATTTTCTAGATCCGTCATTGTGATTACAAGATATGAAAAGATCCAGACGAGTTAAAATTACACAATGAGTGAATGACACACATGGCAAGTTAGAGGCAGGTACAATAAAAGATATTTCATTTGACATGTGACATGTGACGTGTTTACATGGGGTGACGGATTTGACCGATTTTTTATTGGGAGCAATCACGGGACTTGACTAAAAACTTTTATTAGAGTGCTTGAGATGTTTGCCTAAATTCAACATTATTTTCTTCAAGGCGACTACCCCTTACTCATATTACACAGTGCGGAGGAGCTTGAAGAAAGGTAATGAAACGTCACGTGACAACTAGAGGTGTACAAAATGGTTTTTTTAGAAAATTGGTTTCGGTTAAAAACTAAACCGGTTTTTTTTTTAATTCTGAAAACCGGTTGTTCAATAACCGGTTCCGGTTAAAAACCGGCTTTTATACTTGAAAACTATAACTGGTTACAACCGGTTAGTAATCAGTTTCTGTAATAACCGGTTATTTTAATTGATTGTATAACCGGTTTTAAAAACCGGTTTATTAACCAGTTTTTTTAATTGTTGTTTCAACGACTTGCAAAATGGTTTTTCAACGTGTTGTCTCAAGGTGATGTTTGCCCCTACGGCGTAAAAACCATTACAATGATGACAACGTGTTTTTTTCGTCCCGTTCGCCATCTCGCACAAATCGAAATGTGACCAAACTTCGGGGTTGCGCTTCGTTGGAAGTACACGAACAACCGTATCGGTTGTAGACTCGCCAACATTGACCGAATCATGAGCACTAGAGCTTGCCATGCTTTTTTTAAGAGTTACCGAACAAGAAAGTGAGCGTAAGTGAGCGTTTTTAAGAGATTTAGGAGATTAGAGAATGGTGTGATTGAACCAAAACACCCACCACCCTTTTATACTACTTTGGAGCTGCATTTTAGGCCAAAAAACAAAAAAACGGCTACTTTTCAGGCTCTAACGGTTATATGACCGTTTTTCTGATATGGGCGTAAATAACCGGTTTTTATAACCGGTTTTTCATATCCGTTACCGGTTAACCGGTTTTCATAACCGATTTTTAATAAGCGTAACCGGTTAACCGGTTTTTTATCATAACCGGTTTTTGCAATAACCAGTTTTTTATGTTTAACAAGTTTTACAACCGGTTTTTTATAACCGGTTTCCAAACCGAACCGGCAAACAAATTATACAACCGATTAATAACTGGTCAAACCGGTTAGTAACCGAACCGGTTACAAAAAAACCGGTTTTAAAAATAACCGGGGTTTCGGTTTTTTTTTCGGTTTCAGTTGCGTAATCAGTTTTTTTGTACACCTCTAGTGACAACCACGTCAACAAAGGAGGGGGAGTGTGGAGCAACAGGTGGCAATCACTTTTTTATTTAATTTATTTTAAAAATAAACCAAATAAATAAAATAAAAAAAACATTAATAATAAACCCACCCAATCAACATTATCACCATCACCCTCCCACGCCCCATGATAAAACCCATGCTACCACCTTGACGCCGTATACTGGGGCGGTGTGTTGGCGTTGGGGAAGGCTACCGCCACTCCCTCCCATGCCCACACCATGTAGTCGTAAAGTGAGTACGCCCCGCCCATGCGTATCCTAATTTAAAACAAGGTCAATAGTTACACTTCAATCAACTTTCATGAAAGATGTGTGTTGTAGTTACTTGAAAATGTTAATTATATTATGTTGAATAACAATATATAATGTTTCTCATTAGCGAGTTCTAATGCATCATTCACATAGCCCAAATGCACTGTAAACATGTAAGTACGGGTACATGATTTTTTCTTTTTTTTTTTTTTTTGAACCAAAAATGTGAAAGAAAAAAGTTTTTTTTCGTTTATACGTTAAAAAGTGAAATGTCAAGATTTAAATAATCACATATGAATATACTCCGCTACCTCTTGGCGCTCCGGCGGTAGTGTAAATTTTGGAAAAAATGACCTTTTGACGTTTTTTACGGTTTCGTTACCCTTTTTTATAAAACGTTACCCCTACGAAGATTTTCTAAATTCACTACTGATTTTTGTAATGTGAAAATATGGTAAAACCTAGAAGTTTCTTTATGATAGATGGTTTGATAAAAGTTATGGGACAAAGTTTGGTTTGTAACAGGCTTTAGCTTTTGTCCTTGTTGTTTCACTTTATGAAATCACTTGTCTTTCTTATTTATTAAGAGTCCACATTGTTAAGTTTTGACTTTTGACACCCAATTTCTCACATTCTTTATTCTTGTGATTAATAATGCAAACACATGGTTACTTTACAACTCATATTGGCAAATACTTTATGTTAGTTTTCTAGAATTGGTAAGACAATCGAGATACTTGATAGGTTATTATTGTCTTTGGGTTAGTTTTCAACCCCAGTGTGACGTCTCTGGTTTTTTAGGGACAAGCCATTCCATCCTGCTTTTTTATAGGTTATTGGTTTCGTCCTGCGTTGGACTCATCAAGAGAGCAATGCCAACTCTCAACCAGTGGTGCGATCGTTGCATTGACACGATTAGGTACGCACACCTTATCCGTTGAGGTTCTCCCGGATAAAGTCCTGAACTACTAGCCAGTAAACCTAACGTTCAAGCAACAACCTATAGCTTCCGACCTTCAAATATTTGGTCCGTGACATTATGCTTACAAGTTATAAATTACTATATTATTTTAGTTAATAAAAAGTTATTGACTTTATAATTATGGGTGGACTTTATAAAAAGCACATACCATAGCATTCTGAAGAAGCAAATGTTTTGTCACCAATTTGGTTTGGAGATTATCTTCCATAAGGAAGGGATTTTTTTCCAGTAACCACCATTCATCAGAAAAATAAGTACTTGTACTCCTGCTGTCCAAATGCAGCCCGCCGTACAGGTGCACGCTTCGCCTGTAATAAAAATTTTGAGTTACGACTCGCCAGCTAGGGCACCAAGTAATAAGTATATGAGAGAGAGAGAAGATAGAGAGAGATTGAGAGAGTAGTGGATAGTGAATCACCGATTGGTGGTCAACATAAACATGCACTCCACACAGTTTGCCACGTAGGTAAACCACCGTGTGGACTCGACACAATCGTTGATCCTCGGATTGACACCGGTGTGTAAAATCCGACTTGGATAGACAAGCTTGCCAGCTTGGTACTATATCTCTTCTTCGTAATCTAAGAACATCACATTGAGTAATAAGGATAATTTTTTTTGATATAATGTACAACATTGTTTTCAATATTTTAAAGTGTGCAGAAGACATGAATATTTTTCTAATAGTAAAACTAAAAATTAATCTTGTTGTTTTCTCCACACTTGTCACCATCTTATTTTTAACACAAACTTTATGTACCTCATTCTAAATTCATCTTTTTAACTCATCACAGACCGATTTTAGCTCTTTTTTCTACTTCGTTTTAACTCGTCATTCAATCATTTAACGCATAAGCAACGACGAAAGAGGTAGACCCGAAATACGGTCAAATTAATTAGATGCGGATATTTTTCCATTTCAATAATAAAAAACGCGGTCTAACATGTACATAATGCAGACATATAAACCTCCCCTCAAAACTGCACCTAGTGCCCTCTCTCTAACTCAACTTTTCTATCTCTTTTCCTATTCATTTACATCATTACATTCTTACACCGAGGCAAAACCCGAAAACCCTTTCTCTACACCCCGAAAAGCTTCATCAAACAACGGCCGCACTTAAAACACACAATATATACCATGCTTCTGGACCACCGATTTGAAATCGGTTCACCGGTCCCGATTTGAAAATTTTAAACCGATAAAACGGCTATGTGCATTGCAGTTTATAAAGCTTCAAGGGTGATGGATGCTTTGGTGAATACGGAAAGAACAAAGGGTGCTTCTTCTCCCGGGTGTATTGTCGTTGGTACTATTGTGTAACCTTTCGGGTCGGGGTCTAACACCATCTCGCAAGATATTTCTCGAGAATTTACGTAATCAGTCCCACCTACGGACTCATGTAAATATATGTTATAAGAAGCACGACGTCCTCGCGTTTTGATTATTCTCATTCCGATGTAGAACATCATCGAATCATGACTAGATTGATAGTTTCTGAATCCAGCTGCCGTTCTCGAAAAACTCACCCCCTATAAACATACAGAATTAAATAACTAATTAACTACCCGTCTAAAGAATGTTACTTCGCGTAATAAGTTGTTTAAAAACAAACACTAATGAGTTATGACTTACCTGAGTCAAGGTAATGAAGACGTGTATAGGACATGATGCATCTGAACCAGTGGCTCGGATTCTAAACTGTGGGTTTTGGTGCCACGTGTCGTAATCTTGGCAGCCACCGGCGCTATAACCTCGCCATTGACCATGGACTGAGTATCTCATTTCGGGTGGGTAGACCCGACAAACATATATTGAACGGAAATGAATCTGGAAATCTTGCCATGACATCCAAAATATACCGTCTTTTGCCTGTTTGAAAAACATAAGAAATCATATTGATATTTTGGTCGCCTATGTATATTATATACAACATTTATAAAGAGTAAATACCATTTTTCGACCCTGAGGTTTGGCCAGTTTTGCGATTTTCATCCAAAGGTTTGTTTTTTCACATCTGGATTCAAATGGTTTGAAATCTTGCCATTTTCATCCTACTCGTTAACTCCATCCATTTTTTTTCGTTAAGTTAGGGGTATTACCGTCTTTTTAGACATTTTTTAATTAAACTAAACACACTTTAAGAAATAAAGTCAACAAAGGAGGATCTTTATTTCTTAAAGTGTGTTTACTTTAATTAAAAAATGTCTAAAAAGACGGGCATATCCCTGACTTAACGGAGAAAAATGGATGGAGTTAATGAGTCAGATGAAAATGGCGAGATTTCAACTTTGGATCCAAATGCAGAAAAACAGACCTTGGGTCGAAAGTCGGAAAACTGGCCAAACCTCAGGGACGAAAATATAGATATAAGTTGAGTCTATAAACATACTCGAGGGACATGCTTAAGCTTGTGTTTCATCCTGTCCGTCCATTCCGGTGACGAATCGGACCACGGTCCGTTCCATTCCACCTCGTTAGCCCACGGGTTTCGAATTTGAACGAGTTTATGTCCATCAACCTCTCGTACTTGTAACAACGAGTAAGCGTGGCCCTGAACTATCCCACTTGAAGATATATGCACATCCGAACCCGACGGGCTTCCCGCACCTAATAAGAATCCTTCTTGTTTAAACCGTAGTAACTGAGACCATAATCTCCCGCTAGCGAGATCGATCTGGGCCTGGGAACTTCTCATGTCGATTTCTTCACCCGCACCGCCTGTTAGGTCAACTAGTGCGTCTTGGACTAGCCCGCCTTCTAGTGCCTCGTAGGACCCGTGAAGTTTGGCATACGCTTTTTCTAATAAAGATACCCATAATTCGTTTCCCTTTTTACTTGTGGCGAATGCCGGTTTTCCCGGTGCTTCACATGGTATCCAGTCATCAACAACTACCGGGACCCATTCTCCCTTTATACATAAAGATCATTAAGTTAGATACAATAATTAAGGTATAATGTGTGTATAAGTGTATAACCACTCAAGTATTTAAAACTTTACACTATAGCCACCCACGTATCAATTTGTCACTTCTGGTCAACGACTCCGACAAAAATAGCAAAATGAAAAAAGAGCCCTTTTAGTCAAGGGGCATTTTTGTCATTTTATAACTCTAGATGTGGAAAAAGCAATTGAGAAATTCCTGTCCTACAATTTTTTGAAAACTTTTTAGCGGAATTTGCGTAAACTAGGGGTGAGCAAACCTTAACAGTTAACTGATAACCGAACCGCCACCAAACCGAATTAACTAATAACCGATATTAATAGACGGTTATGGATAATGCTATTTTGATTAACCGATAAATCGGTTATGGATATGGTTAAAGGTGTCCCATAACCGGATGTTAACCAAACTGAAATGAATTATGACATGCTTTTAAAATATATCCATATTTAAAATATACGAATAAAACTCTATATGCATAAAAAACACATACGAAAGATTTTTATGTTATATAATTAGTTTAAAATGTTCAAAAATAATTATTGTATAAAATTTGACTCATTTTATGCACGTGTATGCAATTTGGTATTTATAAAACGATTGTAACTGAGACAATAATTGTCTAATATATTCATTTTGTTAATTTTTTAGTTCAAACTTAGATCGGTTAATTAACCGAAACCGAACTATACTCTAGTCTCATAACCAATTAACCAAACCGAAGTTCGGTTATGGTTAAGGAAGTTCCATAACCGAAGCTAGCGGTTACGGATAGGGATGCGCATTTGGTACTAGGTACCGGTACCGAATTTCCCGTACCGAATTTATTCGGTACCCGTACCGGTATCCACTTTTTGGCATTTTCGGTATCGGTACTTTCGGTACCGGTAAATACCGAATTTTACCTTCAAATACTGGTACCGTACCGAATATTTCGGTACCGGTACCACGCTCATCCCTAGTTACGGATATGATTAAAGGTAAAACCCGAACCGAACTGTCATTTGCACACCCCTTGTGTCACCAATATAATATTGTGTGGCATGTAATGTTGTTTTTACATTTGAGTGGCCTTAATGTAACATTTTGCAACTTGGGTAGCTTATGTATACATCATCTCTATAATCAATCAAACAAGGTATCAAGAACTTCTACAGAATCTGTACCTGAATACAGAAACGAACGGTGTAGATTCCTTCCTCGTTATATTCTGGTGTAATTATAACTTCAGATATTCTAGAAACCTCGGTCAGGACAGCAACCGCACTCAAAAACCAACAATCACCCAACCGGCCCTGTTCAAAAGCAATCATACAACATGCAAAAGAACAGATAAACCAAATGAATTTTATGATTTTATCAAACAAATTTTTTAATACATACCTGACAGACATCAGAAGGATTTGCATCCCCGGAAAACAAGCATGGATTAGAACCGAACTGGTTTCCGTTAACTATTTCAGTTGGTTTCAACCATTTAGACACAACTTGCAATTTAGAAGGCGGGTTATCAGGGTCTACAAACAACGAGCGGTCATTTGGCGGGAATTCTTGGTCGGTAAAGTGAGCTTCTCCTTTAGCCAAAAGGTTTTCTTTAACCGCAAGTTCGACTGAGAGCATTCGTTGAATGATTTCTTCACGCGTTTCCGTTCTTGGTAATCTCAACCGTCTTGCCAAAGAATCCATATCGACCACTATTCCTTCGCGTTCTGATCTTCGTTTTCTACCGCTAGAATATTGACCATCCCAATCTACATCATCTCTATCGTATAGATCCACCTCAGCAGGATCACTGTCCCATTCATCAGCCTAAACCAGAAAAACACAATTTGGTAAATATAATGTAAGGAGTAACTACACGGATGGTGCCTCTGATTAACCAAATTTTGGATTTGGTCCCTAGCTTTTCAAAGTACGCGGATGGTTGGTTTGCACTTTGTAACACATAGGGACTAAATGCATTACAAAGTGCAAACCACGGGGACCATCCTTGTACTTTTGGCAAAAGGTAGGGACTAAATGCGTTACAACTTACAAAGTGCAAACCACAGGGACCATCCGTGTACTTTTGGCAAAAGTTGGGACTAAATGCGTTACAAAGTGCAAACCACAGGGACCATCCGTGTACTTTTGGAAAGTTAAAGAGCAAATCCAAAATTTTGGTCAACCACAGGGACCATCCGTGTACTTTAATGTTAAAAAAGGCAACTCAGAGAGTAAACAGGTGATAAAAACACGTACCCTAGGGGGCGAATCTGTCCATTGCCAATTGTTTTCAGGGAGATCAAACATATTGTACTCGGTAGAACCCATGGCGGCAGGAAGGGCGGAAATTTCGTCCTCTGATAAGCATCTTCCCCAAAGAAAAAGATCCATTACGTGCATTTTGGATTCGGATCCTTCACTATCGGACCGCCCAAATGCATCTACATCGGTTGGTGGTCTAACACCGACCCAAACTTCTGTTCCTTGCTCCCAAATGCCGTTTCCGACATGTAATGGTAACCCTGTTTGGTATCCGTCAAAACCACCATCTAAATAGCAAGTCGCCTCCCCTAAGTCAGCGTCAATGGTAACTGTAACTGTATGCCACCTGAAAGTGATAATAATATGCATATAAAACATACAGTAATTTGCAAATACGTGTGACCAAGTTTGACCACTGTGGCCAAGTTTCAGCATTGTTTCATTTTCTGTGAAATGATAAATATGAATATATGATAAACTTTCGTACCATAAAAGGATAAATATAACATTATGAGATCTAAAAACATTTAGAAGGATGCGTGCATATATGTAGGGGAGGGTTATCTCTTGAGAACAATAAATATTGCGAGAACCGTGAGAACGAATGAAAAAACCAATCAAAATCAATTATTTTTAATACAACCCTACAACATTAAAAAATTTACTCTTTAAATAATTAATCTTTCCTCTCAAAATCACTCTTAATAAGTTTTTTAAACATGCGTAAATGGCAAACTTACACACGTGTAAATTCTTTTTATTTACAAATACACTTATATTTAAACATGTTTGTTTTCTAATAATGTATTCGAATAATAACAAGAAGTGTAAAAAATGGAATTTGAATGATTTTTGACCAAGTTTTCGCGTTTTTTTTTCATTCTTTCTCACAATATTTAGCGTTCTCAAGATAACCCTCCAATATATAAACACATATCTAGGGTTGAGGTACAATGAAAACTCCTATGAGTTGTGAGAACTTAGAGAACTCGGCCAAAACGAAGGCTTTTTCAAAAAAAAGAAAAAATTCACCAAAAATACTAAAAAAATCAACTTTTCCAAAAAAAAAAAAAGAGAGTTTTCGTTGATTCACACCACCCCTAAAAAACCCTTACAGTGGGTGTAAATGCTGATGTCAGCGGTTTTTTATAGTGCTATAAAAAGGCTTAAAACACTGCTCGGAAATTTTTTTTACAGGTGTGTTTATAACATGGTCATCTACGTTTATAATACATTGCATGTAAATTACCTTCCATCAGCAATACACGTGGCACCGATGTTCCACTCCTTTGAAACAGTAGTCTGTCGGTCTCCTTTTGTTATGAGCCTGAGCCCAACTTGACCCGCTTCAATTCCTTGTTCAGAACCCGCAACGAGAATTTCCCGGCAGACTTGCTTCTGAAACTCGGTACCCAACAGACAAACGGGGCCCGACTCGGGCTGGATCATAACCGCCATTGAAAAACTAACTTTTTGGCTAAGACAAACAGTCGGATCCATCTGGCCACAGTATCTACCACTTGTTACCGGCTCATCATCAAGAACACACACTGCACCTGAGATTCCCGTCTAACAACCAAAAAAATGATCATTTCAGATAAAAAAAAAACTACGAAAAAAACGATACATTCATTATATATAATCTTAAATTGAAAGGTCGGTGCCGACCACCTTTCTGATTTGAAAAAATCACCCCAACTTTTCTAAATTGACAAAAGTCACCCCACAAATTTCTAACTTGACAAAAACCAACTTTCAAACTTAACAAAAATAGCCCTCCTACTTTCTAACTTGACAAAAAAGGCCCCCATACTTTCTAACTTCTCTTTAACCCTCAAACTTTTTGCAGTAATGTCAAAGGTAACCCTCTTAACTTTGTAAATGTCACTTTGATCCCCTCAAGTTTCTTAAGTTTCAACCTTACCCTAAAACTAGTTTCTTACGTTTTTATTTTTATAGACGTGTCGGTATAAATTCGAGTTCGTCTACGCTTTAACGTAATTTTTGTTTGAAAACGAGTCAGGTCAATTATAACTGTTTTTTATGTATGTTTTAGGTTGGACTAGGTTTTTGACGTAAATTTTGTTTGAAAACAAATCGGGTCAATGTAATACGTTTTGATTCGACGGTGATGTAAATTTAGTTCAGAGACAAGTCTGGTCAATTGTAGTCTATACGTTGTCATTTCGCATACGACGCCACCGCAACACGAGGTGGGTAATAGAACTAGTTCTAATGAAACTGAATTTAAATCAAATTACCTGGAGGGCACGACGGGCTAGCTGAGTGGAACGAATTCTCCGTGCTATACTTGAAACTCGTTCACGTGCGAATGAATCATCAAGAACCGAATCACCACCAACCGCTCTAATGGCTGCTGACATGGCGGCGGCTTCCCGACTTCCGGCGTTTGGAATAGATGAAATGAGAGTAGCTTCTATTTCCTTCCATTTCCGTTCTTCCTTTTCTAAGAGAGCTTTTCTCCTCTCTTTACCCTTCCCTTCTTCTTCACGTCGCTGCATCAATATTTCTTCTTCCATCTCTTTCTCTCTTATATAACTACACGTTTAAAAAAATGTGTCAGATAAATCAGATTTATAATTTATAATTATAATTGAATCTGAATTCCTTGATTTCTATTGATGAAGAAGAGAACAATATATAATACAAGAACCTAACTAACTCCTAACTAATTCAGGGATAATTCCTAACTAATTTAGGGATAAAATATAAACCGGATATACATAAGAAATACATAGATATACATAAACTATAAAACGGATATACATCCGCTAATACGCCCCCGCAGTCGTAGCAGTAGGTCTTCCGATGCATAGACTGGACCGAAATCGTTGAAACAACTGGCGTGGAAGACCCTTGGTGAATATGTCAGCGTATTGATAGTCTGCTGGAACATGAAGAACTTTGACAGAACCCATACGAACCTTCTCGCGAACAAAATGAATGTCAATCTCGATATGCTTGGATCGTTGATGTTGGACCGGATTCTGAGATAAGTAGACAGCAGAGATATTGTCACAGTAGACAACTGTGGCCCGGGTAATTGGAAGATGGAGTTCGAGAAGCAGGTTTCTGAGCCATGTTGTTTCTGCAACAGTGTTGGCCACACCTCTGTATTCAGCCTCGGCACTGGAACGTGAGATAATCGCCTGACGTTTTGAGGACCAAGAAACCAGATTATCACCGAGGAAGACACAGTAACCTGAAGTAGACCGTCGTGAATCAGGGCAGCCTCCCCAATCCGCATCAGAATAGGCTGTGATATGAGCTGATTTGGATGGTAAAATAGAGATTCCATAGTCTAGTGTACCCTTGAGGTATCGAAGGAGCCGTTTCATGAACTGGAAATGAGGATCTCGAGGGGAGTGCATAAATAAACATAGTTGTTGCACCGCATATGATATTTCAG
This sequence comes from Scalesia atractyloides, assembly GCA_947069175.1. Classification (NCBI taxonomy): domain Eukaryota; kingdom Viridiplantae; phylum Streptophyta; class Magnoliopsida; order Asterales; family Asteraceae; genus Scalesia; species Scalesia atractyloides. Next base: position 89,799,539 of record CAMTDV010000001.1, read on the forward strand.
GTCGTGTGAAGATTAAATACTGCTGTGCACCAGCAAGGCTACGATATAAGGCACCATCTGAGATGGGTTCTCCAGCAGTTGCACTTAGTTTAGAATTAGTGTCAGTAGGTGTGGCACATGGTTTACAATTTTCCATTTTAGCACGAGCTAAGATCTCTGCTGCATATGTGGTCTGAGATAAGAACAGGCCACCATTTCGTCGGGTTACCGCAATCCCGAGAAAGTGATGTAGTGGTCCGAGATCAGACATGGCAAATTCCCTGGAAAGAGTGGCAATGAAGTGCTGCAAAAGTGTCGGATTGGAGGCTGTCAAGATGATGTCGTCTACATAGTGAAGTATGCCATTTGATCACCCTGTTTGTAGACGAACAAAGAAGTATCACTCGTGGTAGATCGAAAACCACACTTTTGTATATAGGAAGCAAATCTGAGGTACCACGCACGTGGAGCTTGTTTTAGCCCATATAAAGACTTTTGAAGTCGACAAACATGCTTTGGATTTTTACTGTCAACAAACCCAGGTGGCTGAAACATGTAAACAGTTTCATTAAGGTCCCCGTGTAGGAAAGCGTTCTTGACATCCAGTTGATGAATGGGCCAAGAACGTGAAGTTGCTAAGCTGAGGACGGTACGAATCGTAGTGGGCTTAACCACTGGGCTGAATGTCTCGTCACAATCAACACCCACCTGTTGAGATTTGCCATTTACAACCAAACGCGCTTTGTAGCGCTGTAATGTACCATTGGCATGGCATTTGTGGCGAAATAGCCACATACATCTGATAATATGAGCATCTGCAGGTCTTGGCACAAGCTCCCACGTATTATTAGCTATTAATGCCTGGTATTCGTCGGTCATAGCCGAGTGCCAGTTCTGGTCGGTCAAGGCCTGGGTGTGGGATTTGGGTAGTGGGGAAATATTATGCTCGGAGGTGGCTAAGAGGGTGGGATCTGTTGAGGGTAGGGAACCCGTTTTAGACCGGGTCTGCATAGGGTGGGTAGAGGGTGGCGGTGTCAGGTTAGATTGTGACGGAGCTAGGGTGGTATGTGCATGTTCTGGGAAGAAAACAGGTCTGGATGCAGTAGAATCAGACCTGTTTCTGCGGTTGTAAGTGTGGGTAAGGGGTGGGGAATGTGGCTGTGAGACCGTGGGGGTGGGGGTGGGTGTGGAAGCATGGGCTGGAAAAAAAATGGGTCTGGATGTTGCTGGGTCAGACCTGTTTCGTCGGCTGTAGGTGTGGGTTATGGGTGGTTTAGATGGTTTGGAAGTAGTAGTGGTGTCGGTTGTGGGAGGAGAGGAGGTGAAATGAAACGGGGTACTCATGGGTGAAGGTTCCGAATCAGGGTGAGAGCTTGGGGTGGTATGAGGTGTAGGTGGGATAGAGAAAGGAAAAGTGGATTCGTCAAAGGTGACGTGACGTGATAAATAGACACGTCCAGTTGAGGGGTCTAAGCATCGGTATCCACGATAATTCATTGGATATCCGAGAAAGATGCATGGTGTAGAACGGCGGGCTAGTTTGTGGGGTCGAGTGGCATTGTGATTTGGAAAACAAGCACACCCGAAGGTGCGAAGGTGAGTGTAGGTGGGATGCCGGTGATAGAGTTTGTATGTGGGGGTTAGAAAGTTATGGAGTTTGGTAGGAAGAATGTTATGTAAATAGACGGCAGTGTGAAGTGCTTCAACCCAGAAATGGGAAGGTAGGGAAGCATGGGTAAGGAGGGACATAATGATGTCATTAATTCGTCGGATCATACGTTCCGCCTTACCATTTTGTTGTGAAGTTTGGGGACATGAAAATCGAAATTGAAGGCCGTGAGTGACAGCGAATGATTGAAATTTGGAATTATCAAACTCACCACCCATGTCGCACTGAAAAGTTTTGATATATTTATTAAATTGGGTTTGGACAAGGCGGTGAAATTGAGTAAATTTGGTGAAGGTTTCGGATTTATATTTGAGTGGATAAGCCCAAACAAATTGGGTGTGGTCGTCAATGAGGACCATGTAATATTTGTAACCTGTGTTGCTGGGTATAGGTGAAGTCCACAAGTCACAATGTATGATGTCAAAAGGTTGAAAAGTAACGGAATCAGAATCATGGAATGGTAAACGCTTATGTTTAGCAATTTGACAAGAGTTGCAAAAGAAATTGTTCTTAGATTTATTACAAGAAATTAAATTACGAGAAACTAAGAAATCCATAATAAAATTGCCAGGATGGCCAAGGCGATCATGCCAAACATTAGAGAGCGAAGAAGTAAGCAAAGCAGAAGCAGGTTGGTTGGTTTTGGTGTTGAAGGAGTACAGTGGGCCGGTACTATTGTGGCGGCTCAGGAGGGTGTTGGTTGGTTTTGGTGTTGAAGGAGTACAATGGGCCGGTACTATTGTGGCGGCTCAGGAGCGTTCCATTCTTGTAGTCCTTCACAGAAAAGCCAAAAGGGTCAAAAGACATGGAAACCATATTGTCAGTAGTGAATTTACGAACTGAAACAAGGTTTCGGATAATATTTGGGGTGTAAAGGACATTTTTAAGGGTGTAGGGGCGGACCCGGGAATTGGGTGATTGAATGGTTGTATGACCGGACCCGTGAATTGGCACACGGTTACCATTTCCAACGAATACAGAATTAATAGTAGTAGTACACGGAGTGTGAATATTACCTGGTTCGTGTGTCAAATGATCAGAGGCACCGGTGTCAGCAACCCAACTGTCATCTCCCGAGTTCAGTGCCATCGCCTGGAAAGCTGCCCCTAATTCTGATGGTTCCAGTGGGTTTACATCTGCCAAGTGGGCCTGAGCAGGTGGAGTGGACCAGGGCTGGTGCTGTCGTGAAGTTGGGCCAGTGGCCTGTGGAGGCTGACCAGGAACAATCGGCCAAGATGGGCCTCCCAACTGGGCTGAGTTGGGTAGGGACATGGTGGGGCCGCAGCCCACCATGGTGGCCAGTAGGGGGATGGACCTGGGCTCCAGACATTGGGTCGGACCAATTGATGCTGGGCCGAAGACTGAGAAGAACCACGAGGCTGGTTGCGGTTAGAGGGCTGCTGATTACCGCGACCTGTGCGATGTTGCTGTTGACCGAATGACTGCTGAGGCCTGTGAAATTGACGTCTTGGCTGCTGTCGGTTGTTGTTGCGATAATGAGGGGGGTCCCGGCGGGCCGTAGGTGGCTCGCGAGACACTTGGGCAACAACAGCCGGGTTGGAGGCAATAGAGTCCCGTGCTTGTTGGTGACGCAGATCTGAGTCGAGCATGTCGCAGGCATCTTCCCATGAGGGAAGGGTGTTATTGATGATAGAGGCTTGAACATCGAATTCCGGTGGTAAGCCTCGAACCAGCTGCAGGACAAGGCGATCTTCTGTGACTGGTTGTTCAACAGCTTTCAGTTGGTCAGCGAGATACTTAAGACGCTGACAGTAGTCTTGGAGGCTGGGCATGGAGCGCAAGGTAAGATTGACAAACTCTGTTTCAAGGGCTGCTGCACGGGCGCCCTTGTTGTTCAGAAAGATTTTCCGAATCCGGGTCCATGCGCCATAAGCTGTTGTTTCCTCATCAAGAATACGTGCCAGCAGGTCATCTGAAAGTGTCTCATAGATCCACTGAAGCACAAGAGAGTCAATTTTGGCCCAGTTGGCGTAGTCCGGATCTGTTTTGGCAGGCGGTTCAGTGCCATCAATGTGGTGTAGCACCTCGTAACCGCGTGCATGCAGGGTGAACAGCTTGACCCATGATGCATAGGTGACTTTGGAACCATCCAAAACATGAACTTTGTGCTGGATGTTAGTCACCGAATAAGCAGGGTGAAGGCTGTCAGTGTGCTTGGAGGATTCTGGTTTGTCTGACATCGAGATGAACAAAAGAAGGAAAAAGAATCGGCTGCAGGGTCCGTGGACAGGGGCTGCTGCGGATGAACAAAAGAAGGAAAAAGAATCGGCTGCGGATTTGTTTTAGGTCTGATACCATAAGAAATACAAGAACCTAACTAACTCCTAACTAATTCAGGGATAATTCCTAACTAATTTAGGGATAAAATATAAACCGGATATACATAAGAAATACATAGATATACATAAACTATAAAACGGATATACATCCGCTAATAATAATAACCTGAAAACAAAAGGACGGCGGTAAAAGCCACCGACCCATTTCTACCTTTAAAGTTTAACATTTCTCATTTCTACCCCTAAATTTTGATAAAATGTCAAAAGTAACCCTCTTAACTTGGTAAATGACACTTTGACCGCCCTCAAGTTTCTAAAGTGTCGAGTTTTCCCTAAAACTAATTTGGTACGTTTTTATTTTTATGCACGTGTCAGGGATAAATTTGAGTTCGTCTACGCTTTAACGTAATTTTTGTTTGGAAACAAGTCGGGTCAATTATATAATGGTTTGTTTTTATGTACGTTTTGAGTTGGATTACTTTTTGACACAAGTTTTGTTTGGAAACAAGTCTGGTCAAATATAATACGTTTTCATTCATCACGCTGCGTATGACGCCAACACACATATTTATTTTATGTACGTTTTGAGTTGGTCTGCGTTTCGACGTAAATTTTGTTTGGAAACAAGTCGGGTCATATACAACACAGTTTCATTCAACAGTATAAATTCGGATTACTCTACGTTTCAACGTAAATTTGATGCAGCAGCATCCGGCCCAATATCTTGACCCGGACTCGAACCCGTGGGCGACCCGTGAATGGCGACTTCTTTGGAAAGAATCAAAACTTATCTCTTGTTATTTAAATTTTATTTACTTTCCTAATATTATGGTTTTGAATTATTTAGTTTCCTCATCTACATAAGGGGATCTAGGGTTTATTATTTCGGGAGTTTTTTATTGATTTTTAATGATAAGAACTATCTTCTTGAACCCTTTGGTTCGTTTATCGGTATTTGATTACTAATTGTTCTTGAGCCATTTGATTGCACGTGAAACTGCATCAAAATTTAGTTGGGAAACGAGTCGGGTTGACTGTAGTCAATAATTTATCACGTCGCGCATAAAAAACTAGTTTCTGAAAAAAAAAAAAAAGGAAATCTTGATTCGGGTCCTTACCTCTCTTGTATAATTTCAAAGTGTCTACGGTCTTCCGGCATCCACTTTTTTATCTTTTTAGCACTTAAATCCGAAAACCCGATGCTATCAAGAAAGAGTCTTAACCGAACCTCGTCCTAAAAACCATAAAATAAAAAGCTACATAAATAATGTAAATGCTTAAAATGTCACATGAAAATGTGATGATAATATGAAATTTGAATCATGTTCACCTGCACGCGTTCAGCTTTAGCGGTTAAACCAAGCAAAAGAAGTAAATAACCACCGAATTTATCCCACATGTACACCCATTCTGTATCGATTGCTTCTTCTAAAGCGAGAATCCGTGCATGCGCACACATTTCTCTTCTATAGCCCATATCATTGGTTGAATCATGCCGAAATAATATCCCGTGTTTTATTTTAAGAATAATCGATCCGGCAGCCAATTCTTCGTTTTTCAAACGATCTCTTAGTTTCATGACGTCTGCTCTCGGGAGCACGAAATTTCCCGCTCGATCACGCGTGATGTTGGGGTCCCCGACTAAAAGAGCCGCTGAGCTGGCAGATCTCTGTGGAGCCGAATACGTTCCCGATAGAGCATTTCTTGTCTGCATAAGAAATAGAAAAACATGTTTAAAAGATTCAAAAAGGAAAACTAACTACTAAGAATTTCACTTAAAAAATCGAATAAAATGCCATTTTCGTCCCTGAGGTTTCGTCAGTTTGGCGACTTTTGTCCAAAGGTTTTTTTTTCACATCTGGATCCAAAAGGTTTAAAATCGTGTCATATTCGTTCGACTCGTTAACTCCATCCATTTTTCTTTGTTAAGTCAGGGGTATTTTCGTCTTTTGTTAACTTTAAAGCAATTAGGTCCAACAGATTCGGTCAAGGGTATTTTAAATACTTGTACATAAAGTGAAAAAGACGGAATTGCCCTTTAAGTTAGCTAAAAAAGACAGAAATGCCCCTGAATTAACGGAGAAAATGGATGGAGTTAACGAGCCGGATGAAAATGGCAAGATTTCAAACCTTTGGACGAAAATCACAAAACTGGCCAAATGGCATTTTACTCGCGTGCAATCAGGGTAAAAATGGCATTTTACTCGAAAAAATCTTTAAATCTACCTTGGTGGCAGATCGCGCAATTGCTTGAATGATGGTGTCCTTACTGAGAAACTGTACAGCGTCTTCCATCATCTGTTAACATGAGTGCAAAAATCCGTTAGATGCATTAGACGAAAGTCAAATACATGAAACTAGAATAAAAGTCTTGGTCAAAAGTCAAACCTCAAGAGTCAAACATGGACGGGAGACGGCGAATCCAAATGATACAACAAGTGTAATCGCTGAAACAGCTGCTCCAGCAAAAGGTGGATATATTACTAAACTCGCAACAACGCCCCAGCCTTCAATTGCTAATGCAATCCCGTAAAGAACAATGAAAGCAACACTGTTGACACACAGAAATATGAGGTACTAACCATGCTAAAAAAAGAAGCATATTACGAGGGGCAAAATGGAGATTCCAACAAACCTGACATTTTTCCCACAATCTGCATGTGCATCGTAGACATATACGGGTAGCACTCGCGGAGAATATACTACTATAGGAGGTGAAAGAAGCACCTATGGATGAGACAATAATACATATTAAAATAATATTATATTATGTGTAATCTTAAACTGAAAGGTCGGTGCCGACCACCTTTCTGATTTTGACAAAAATCACTCCAAAACTTTTCTAAATTGACAAAATTCACCACTCAAATTTCTAACTTGACAAAAATAACCCTCCTTTCTAACTTAACAAAGAAGGCCCCCACACTTTCTAACTTCTCTTTAACCCTCAAAACTTTGACATGTAACCCAATTTACCCTCTTTGCTATAATGTCAAAGGTAACCTCACTTTTACCGCCCTCAAGTTTCTGAAGTTTAGAGCTTACCCTAAAACTCATTTCTTACGTTTTTTTTTATGGATGTGTCGGTATAAATTCGAGTTCATTTACGCTTTAACGTAATTTTTGTTTGAAAACGAGTCGGCTCAATTATAAAATGTTTTCTTATGTACGTTTTGAGTTGGACTAAGTTTTGGGGTAAATTTTGTTTAAAAACAAATCGGGTCGAATGTAATACGTTTTGATTCGAACGTATAAATTTGAGTTATCATACGTTTTGACGTAAATTTAGTTCGGAAACGAGCTTGGTCGATTGTACTCTATACGTTTTCATTTTGTGTACAGCGCCGACGCAACACGCGGCGGGTAAAAAAACTAGTATTATATCTAAATCTATTAGAGAATCTAAGATGACTGTATACTATGTAATCTCAATAAATAACAACTCGTTTTTTAATTTTGATTTTTCGAGGTTATTCTGTATGTATGACTTACAGTTAATGCTCTGCCAGCCAGAAGAAACAAGAATGAAAAGTAACCAACAGAAGCTCCAACGAAAAATCTGCCTGCAAAATTAAATTAAGATTGTGTTATACACTTATACGTCTTTTTTTTAACCTTCTATAGGAAAAAAACGGCCAAAAATTAGGTCTTCTTATTTACCTTGAAGCCATCCAAGATAGAAAGCAGCAAGGGCGAGTAGAAACGCAAGAAAAGAAACAACAAATGTTTGCATTCGGGTTAAGTAAAAGTTATTGGAAGCCCAAAAGTGGATGATACCAATAGCAAGAACAATGAGTAGAAGAAGTAAAAGAAATGATGCCCCAATCTGTTACCATTAGAAACAAATAATTATATTAATACAATGTCACATAAGTGAATGATGAGTCAAGGGGTAAATATGTAAAATTGTACATCTTGTAAACTTACCGTCCATGGTTCGATTATGACCATAACAGCTGAAATCGCACCAAGTAGAAGGAGAAGACCGATTATGACAAACACATAAACACCTCGTGAAAGTCTCCAGTTATCATCCTTCCTGCAAGTCATTTTCCATCGATGTAATTCATTATTTAATGTCAAATTATATATTAATTAATTAATTGAGTATATATTAAAAAGTTTGGATCGATGGATAGTATCCACACTTTTTAGTTTTTTCCTCAACTTTCAATATTAACAATTACATCCCCTCAACGTTCTAAAACTTTGTAAATTATCATTTTGTTCACCCTTGAGTTTCTAAAGTTTAAATTTAGCCCGTACTTTCATTCATTAACTTGAAAAAAAAAATTTCTTACATGCTTATTTTTATATACGTGTCGGTATAAATTAAAGCTGGTTCACGTTTCGACGTAATTTTTTTCAGAAACAAGCCGGATCAAACGTAATACGTTTTCATGCTTATTTTGTACGTAATATTTTATGGAAACACGTCGGGTCAAATATAATACTTTTTACATGCTTATTTTTATGTACTTTTTCAGTTAGTCCAAGTTTTGACGTAAATTTTGTCCGTAAACGAGTCAGGCGTTTATAATATGTTTTCAATCGACGGTAAAAATTCAAGTCACTGTACGTTTCGATGCCGCAGCAAAGCGCGCCGGGTAAAATTCTAGTTTAGATTGTAGATATAAGAGACTTTACCATTTAAGCAAACCAGAACAGAGTGATAGCAAAGCCGGGATGCACACCAAAGGAAGTAATGCAGCCAGAAAATCACTTTTTTCGGGAACGTTATTGTCTCTAGAGTTAACAACCTCGAGATACGATGCACCACAAAATGCAACCAAAACAGCTGTAAAAAACAAAAATGAAAATATAAAAAGACTGTCATACAAGTTATAGCAATAAAGACTTGTTTGGTTTATAATATAGTTATGAGTAAAATGCCATTATCGTCCTTGAGGTTTGGCCAGTTTTGCGACTTTCTTACAAAGGTTTGTTTTTCAACATCTGGATCCAAAATGTTAAAAATTTGCCATTTTCATCTGGCTTGTTAACTCCGTCCATTTTCTCTGTTAAGTCAGGGGTATTCCTGTCTTTTTTGTTAACTTAAAGGGCAATTTAGTCTTTTTCACTTTATGTACAAGCATTTAACATATTGTACATAAAGTGAAAGTGACCGAAATGCCCTCTAAGTTAACAAAAAACAAGAAAATACCCTGACTTAATGGAGAAAAATAGATGGAGTTAACGAGCCAGATGAAAATGGAAAGATTTCAAACCTTTTGGATCCAGATGCAGAAAAACAAACCTGTGTACGAAGGTCGCAAAACAGACTAACCTCATGGACGGAAATGGCATTTTACTCGTTATTTATTGGTATTTTTACCTGAAAATATGGCTACGCATATGGCTGAGGAAAGAGAAAACCGGTATGTGGCAAACCAGGATGCAATGGGCAACAGGCCCGTAACTATTAAAGTAATTACGGAAGCCATGGCCCAGCCCAAGTAGAGCGGTGATGCATATGGTGATTTAATACTGTTTTGACCACCAGCCCAACCCTTGTAGCCCAAATCCTCCAAAGGTTTTACAGAGACTATTGCACCAAGAGCTAATACCGATCCAACGAATAATAATATACAGATCGAAAGAACAACCACCTACAATGAAACAGTTTCATCAGGTAAATTATGTCCTATAACTTGTACGAATCAACAGCTCACAATATAAAGTATAAAAGATATGAAGATTAGAAAAAACCTCTTTCATCCAGAAAGAACGATAACTTCCGACTTGATTTCCATAATTATCTCTTGACACCCAAAACCGGTAGCCATTACGTATCCAAATAGGAATTGCAACAGAAAGGCATGCTACCATGAGTGGAACAGTCAAAGACAACCCAAGAAGAATAGATGACTTGCTGCACAAGTAACATGCATCATTAGCAAACATATTGACACCTGTTAAAGGCATAACTTGGAAAAAACGAACAATTGTACCTCAAGAAGGACAGCAGAAGACCGACACAAGTGCTCAATAGCCAAGCAATAAAACCGTACTGAAAAATCATAACAGATTAAACAGAAAATTCAACAATAATTAATAACTGAAAACATAGAACATAACTAAAATTGTATGTTACTGTACCTTCCGTGGTTTTGAAGTCATCACCATATCTTTGGCTTGTAGGGACCGAAGAAACGCCATAATGGAGCAAATAACGAGCGATAATAACAACACCGCACACCCAAATTCAAACTGCATGCATTTTGCATATGAGGATTACAAGACAAATATAACTCTTTAGATTTTGAAATTCAACATACCTGTTGGTGTGTTGCACCGATAACTTCAACGGTTTTTGGACGAAACTGGCCCACAACTACAGTTTCAATAATAAACACAAAACTAAAAAGAACCCAAGCCCGTTCAGGTGTACCAGAAATATGATGCAAAAGCAGTCTAAAAATTTTTACCCATTTTTCCAACCCACGAATCCTAAGTTCTTCAGATAGCGATATTTGATTACGCAAATCGTTATTAGCATCGTCTGAGTCAGTAATTATTATATCATTATTATCACGATGATCTCTATCTGCATCCATACTACTTCTTTGCAACAACGCGAGTATTGTTGGATCTAACCCGTTCTCTTTCAACATCACCGCAAAATTCGGGTCTAAACCTTTATCTTGCAACAAGTTAGTCAGCTCAATGTCTCCGGCTCGTGCTCTCCTTTTCAGTAAAGACGTAATTCTCGGGTCGTTAAACTTTTCTTGAAACGCTAGAGCCAAATTTAAATCCAGCGCCTGTTGGTTAGCTGAGTCATTAGACTCACATCCTTGACTCTCAAGCCCGCTACTAGAACAGACTACCAATGAACCACCGTTCATGTCGAAATTCGACGGGCCCACCACACCCTCTTGAATAACAGATCGACACGAACTGGTTCGTATGGCTAAACTCGGTCTTCCGCTATCTAAGCTTTTTTCACTGTTGACACCTTCCATGTGGGCCCAGCTGTTCGGGTCACCTATGCAACGTGTGCTGTTACCGAGGTGGCCCGTTTCAGCACTACTACTTCGTTTGACACTTGACCCGCAACCTTCTGATGAGCTTGATGAACAGTTTTGTTCTTTTCTTCTAAAGCCCTCTCGTAAACGGATCACAGTACTTTGTAAAGCATCTCTTCTTGCAGCTAACGGGTTTGTGACAGATAAGTGACGGGTTACAGCTGCACCAAGTAAAACGGACCCCACAACCGCATAACTAATACAGTGCCCAAGATACCTATAATTACAAAAAAGAAATTGTTGATGATATAAAAAGTAAAAAAAAGAGTAAAATGCCATTTTGGTCCCTGAGGTTTGCCCAGTTTTACAACTTTCATACAAAGGTTTGTTTTTCCGCATCTGGATCAAAAGGGTTTAAAATCTTGCCATTTTCATCGGCTCGTTAACTCCATTCATTTTTCTCCGTTAAGTCAGGGGTATTTCTGTCTTTTTTGTTAACTTAAAGGGCAATTCAATCTTTTTCAGGGTATTCGGTCTTTTTACATAAAGTGAAAAAGACTAAGTTGCCCTTTAAGTTAGCAAAAAAGACGGAAATACCTCTGACTTAACGGAGAAAAATGGATGGAGTTAACAAGATGGATGAAAATGGCAAGATTTCAAACCTTTTGGATCCAGATGCAGAAAAACAAACCTTTGGACGAAAGTCCAAAACTGGCGAAACCTCAGGGACCAATATGGCATTTTACTCTAAAAATATAGATAATGTTTAATCATGTAGGGAGAGAGAAACAGACCAATAATGAACTCCGAAGCAAATCAAGAAAACACGAGAAGCGCCAGCAACAAAGAGAGCAATGACACGGCTTTGAAGAAGCTCAAAGCCGTATAAACAGGCACCCATGTTCCAATCTAAGAATTTAAATTAAATGGTGTGAAAAATCAGTCATGAGAAATTATTAAACTATATGGTGTTAGTTTAAAGTATACCAAGAATTATAACTGCTGCTGATGTTATAGCCCCAAGCCAATTGGATTCCTTTGCTGTTAAACCATACAATATAGAATACACAAGAAGTACAAGTAGTGACCCGAGATACAGAAGCCCAAGGTGGACACCCTGAAATAATGATCAAAGTTAAGAAAAAAGGAAAACTGAATTATTTTTGAAAATGTTATCTTTCAATGAACAGACCATTAGTTCTTTCAAGAATGAACAAGGGTACTTGCCTTCTAGACTGTCTAGGATACAAATCATTTGGATCTGGTGGTTCAGGTAAGCAAGCAACGGGACCCACTTCAATACAGTCAGAATAAGCAAATTTGTATGCGATTCGGACATATTCATCAACATCCAAACCGTTACCTGTAGAAGTTCACACTCAAAAACACAATGAATATAGGCGATCACAAAAACTAATACTACAACAATTAAACTCAATAAGAAGTTAAGAACCTACCATTAAAGACCATTCTGCAAATGAAGAGCATATTGATTGCTAAAGCAATTGCTGACACCCCAAAAAAGAATCCAGAAGGTGAATACCGTTGTGGAGCAGTTGAGCCAGCTGTCACATAAACTGCACACAGTTCATATGCACATAGCAATGCAACAGCCAGAAGTAGAAGAACAGCGACCGCCCCTGTTTCAAGAATATAAACATGAAAAAGCTACATCAATATCATCTAATTTCTTTTATATTTATAAAAAATAAAAAATTGCAAGAAAGACGTACTTGAGCTCTGCCATTGTGTTCTCCACCAAAGCATGATTGAATAGAACGCTAAAAGCAGAGCTGTTCCAGCCATAATGACTGCTAAACCGATGATATCTCGCCCCAATATTATAATTAACCAGCATCCCCATGAGATTAGAACTATAATTGGAGAAATGACAGCTATCCATGCACACAGGGAAAGAAAACCACATAATATTCCCAGTTGAGGTCCTTGTAAGAAACTCGGCCATTTTCTAGCATAGATCCAACTGATATTGGCAAAAATATAGTCATATAATAATTTAAACCAATTATGATCGCAGAAAGCAGTAAAATAAGAATGTAAAAATAAAAAGACTAATGATGTCAGTTTAAAAGTTCCTTTGCATAGACATAGGCATGATAGACACCTAGAGGAGGCAAAACCGTAAAATGTTCCTATCATATACTTTCTGCATTGGACCATTAACTGGCATTTGGCTCACCAAGTATGTGGAAATGAAACTAATAAAAAGGACGAGATTTTGAGTTTTCTTATATAAATCCTCTAACTAATCTTATATATTATTCTCATTTGGTGGTTTTCCTACTTAAGGTTGGGTACAAGTGTACAACATGTTACAGGACACGAAATTTCTATAATCTAGCATAGTAGCATGTATAAAAGTTCTTCCTCATTTCATATAGGCTTCCATACTTTTCAAACAACTAAAAGAAACTACTCAAGAATGTGTTTGTTTGACTAGGTTTTGGTCATGTATTCAAAATGCAGAAATAAAGAAACTTTCAATGTTTATATCTTTTAACATCCACTACTCTTGCAACTAAGCCCCTAAAGTTATCGATGCTTGCAAAGGTTTCCATTAGTAACATTCTCAAGTCCCCTAATTTTCACCTTTTTACAATCACAATCAAGCTAATCAACCATCATTATTAACAAGTCTAATATCTATTTTCAAAAGGTAATTGCATTTCTCATTGTCAACCAAAATGAAGTAGTGAAGAAGTACCTGTAAATCCGCCACGGCCGCCAATTAACCGCCCAAAGTATCGCAAACGAAGCCGACCCCAACACCGCGAAAACCGTCCCCGAAATTACACATGCCAACATTACCTTCTTATCCTCCCCATCCATCTCTTTGTCCCCCTTCCCCTCTAACCTTCAACTACTCCACACAATTCCATACAAACAAACAAACAAACAATCAAATCAAAACCAATTCAGCAACCAAGAGTCCAACACTTAACAACACACAAATTCACCTAAACAACACACACAGTAACTCCAAAACCAAACAGATAACCAATTGAACCAAATAACTTACTTCAACAACATCCTAAACACCTTCAAACCTCCAAAATCGAATCTTCGAGAAACTAGGGTTTCGAACTTTCGTATCGTCTAGTTTTACTAAATTTCAGCAACATAAAACATCAATTAACAGAATCAAACGGTTAGGGTTTTGCAGAATGCAAAGATGAACAACTTCAGCAGCTCAATTTCAGATTGTTTCTTCTTCTTCTTCCTGCTTTTTGAAACCCTAATTCTTTAGAAGCTATTTACACCTGTTGTTTCACACTTGAAAACACACACACAGTGAAAATGAAACTAATAATAATAATAATAATATTGAAAGCTTTTTGGATAGTGGTTTTGTAAATAATGTTAAATAACAGTAATGTTTTAACTTGTGAACGTGAATACGGGCGCGTGGAGGGTACGGCCAATGATGGAGTTTTTGTGATTCTTGAGTTTGGGTTTGATTGGTGCGTGGGGAAGTGTGGGGAATGTGCGCGTGGGGATGGATTGTGGTGTGGACGCTTTTGATTTATTTTTACTAATTTGTGGATTAGTGAAAAGTGTTGTGTTGAAATTGTTCAACGTGTTGAAAAGTAGAGGGGCCCATTGGAAAAATTGTCAAACTTGGCGGTCGATATTGGAATTTGGAAATTTTGGTTTGTGAATTATTATTGGGTTAGGATCGGCGTATGCAAAAACTTTTTTCAGTGGGTTCGTTTTAGTAGATTCTCATTAACTTTTTTCAAATCATATAAGGTTCTCATTATTTTTCTATTTTTTTCAAACCAAGTGGGTTCATGTGAACCCATAAAACAGGGTTGGATCCGCCACACTGGTTAGGATTATGATTGGAATTTAGGGTTTGAACTTTGAAGCCCATTGAAATGGGCCGAAGTGAGCGTTTGTTTTTGGGATAAGCCCAAATTTTGTTTTTGGGAAAGCCCAAATATTACACTATGTTGGTTGACTAGTTGGGTCCTTTGTTGTGTGCATGATTTTATAAACCAACATGTAATGATATTGCAAAAGGAAGTTATTAAAGTTTATATATAGAAGCAATAAAAGTATGTTTCTTATGCAACTAGAGTTAAGTTGGGACCGCGCTTCGCGGTGAACAACACTGATTTGGTTGGTATCGTTTTGGTTTGTTATGAGAAGAAAATTTGATCAGGGTCGTCTTAGTTTGTTACGTTACCGTCGTAGCGCCAGCACTCGGTAGATCACCAATAATAATTAAGGGATGGTAAAAAATAAGGTAAATAACAAATGTTAAAAAGGTAAAAAGAATGGTAGAAAAAAGGTTATATTCATGTGGGGCAATGTGAAAATTAGTGATGCCATGGACTTGATGAAAAGGTGCATATACAATCAATACAAACAGTATTATAAAGCTTTTTTATGTTATATATTTGAAATTTATATGTTGAAGATGGTTTTCATTGTGAGTCAAACTATGCTTCTATGGAAGATTGGAAGGTGTTTGAAAGACGTTGAGGATGATCCTACAGGAAAAAGAAACCACAGGATAATACATCTTTGGTTTTCTTAAAATTACAGATAAATATATAAATTGTATTAATAAAATAAGAAAACAAGTTGTTCTTTAAAAGACTAAGTGATAGGTTCTAAGGTTACGAAATAGGCTGGAGGTATCCGGTAATGCTTAAAGAGGAATTTGCAACTCCCTTGCATAGAAGCCTATATTCTGTTATTTCATTTTGAAACTTTTCGATCCACTTGTGGATCTTTTCATATACTATCCGTTTGTATAATATTTTAAACATTCAGACATTTATATTGTAATAATTTAAATCCAAGACTTCCGCTGTACTATATTGTGTATTGATATCAATTTTGTCACATATTCCCTAATCAAATATCGGGGTGTGACACCTGGAGATAAAGAGTTGGAGGTGGCACCCTTGTTTATGGAAGTGAAGGCGAAGGTGAAGATGATATTCAGAGATGGTTTTATATTGATGGAGGTACTGGCTTTACAACTGGATTTTGGATTGCATGCGGCGCTCTACTTGTCAATCGGCGTGAGAGGAAAGCTTTTTTTCGCTTTCTTGGTATCCAAAGGACTAGGTATATGCAAAACCAAAGATTTTAATTGCAAAATGATAACGCCTACGCATACATAGTATTTTAGTCTACATTTCATGTTTCTTCATTATATTTCGAGTTTCCTACTTGTTATGGTGTCATCTAATTGTTCTTGTTCTTGTATATTTGGGCTAAGAGAGACAGAAAATATTATAATACCATGAATAACATGTATGAATAACATGTATTTGATAAAGTTTTTTAGTCTCAATGTCAATAAATTACCACCAACCCCATGGGTGGCTATTTCCCTATTAACAATATAAACTTAATTATTATTGTTGTTGTTAATTATAATTATTATTGATGTTGTTGTTGTTATGTAATTATTTATAAAGGCCGGTTAACATACATTGGGTACGAGATGAAATTACGCATGTTATTAACACAAAAACCCTAATCACGCATGTTGAAAAAACATAAATCGTGCATGTTTGAAAAAACATAATCACGCATAGATATGATTTTCAACATGCGTAATTATGGTTTTTCAACATGCCTAATTATGTTTTCCAGCATGGTTTTTCAATATGTGTGATTATATCTATAACGTGCGTAATTTCATCTCGTACCCAATGTACATTAAGGGATATTGTATTTTACACTTTCTCTTATTCATATAATTAATAAGATGTTTATTATTAGTTGTTATCTCCTCCATCTCGTATACTCTGTTTACATTGCTCTCACACAAAACCGACACGACCGAATTATGTATTCCGACACAACATAAAACCTCGAATCCATCCGCACATTGAACTAAGAATTCCAAGATTCCCTTCTTGTGTGAAAGAATGGATTGATACCAGTATTATAAGCATGAGTTCATATTTTTTACTGAACTATTTTACCACTCCAATTCTTAGTGTCTGCTAAAATTTAGTTTTGTTGTTAAAAAAACTTTATTTGATGACATCAATTATAGTTATTTTAATTTGAAAAACTACACATATGTTCCAAATAATGTTATGGTGGTTATGTTAACAACAATCAACATCGTTTATTTTAAACTTATTAGACAATTTATTTGTGTGCTGCTAAAAGTAAGACAGATTATCTAAACGGGCCACTTAATTAACTTGATTTACGTATTACATTATAAAACTAAGACGATCTAGTATAAGATTTATTTTCTTAAACGACAACATAATATGTATCATTTGCTTGCAATGAGACTTGAACTCTCACCGTTTAGAAGAGAGTCGAGAGACCTCGTTTGGGTGTGTACTGTGTAGTATAAGTTGGTTAGGATTGTGTGGAATAAGCCTTCTCACAATATTAAAAGAACTATAAATATGGATATTTAATGCCTGTAATGTTTGAATGGGACATCACACATTTCCAATATGTGAAGGTGAGGCCTTAAGATCTGAAAAAAGACCCAACAAAATCACAAAAAAGCCATGTTGGAAAAGTCATTTGGATTTGATGTATCAAATTTTGTAACACTTTGTATTTATTTTATTTTTTCTCTAAACATGAAATAGGAGAGTAGGCTTTCTTCTAGATCTTATTGTTTTAACAGCAAACACCCGGGACATCCAGGATCACCATTCTGTCCGAAGAACAGAACACGGTGACCTGTCCACCAGCCCACAACTGGGAAAGCCCCTTGGCTCAACCCGGAGCAAATCAGGGCTGGACCTAGGTTATAGGCTGGGTGGGCGAGCGGGCGGCGCACCTCTTAAAAAAGAAAATTTTGTGGAATTTATAGGCAAAAATCTGACCGCACCACTTAAAATGCCGGTTAAGACCCACGTTCACATCCCCAATAAATAAATTATGGGTCCACCATGCATATAGCCTATCTTCCAACAATTCTTAAAAAGAACAAACAAATTAATTACTTGATAGATTCATAAGCAAAAGAATTATAAAGAAAAAAAAGTATACAATATTGAGATTGATTTTTTTATGTATTAAGTTAATTATTTATGGCTATGGAATATCTCTTTCTAAAGAGAGATCAAAATCATATAATTATGAAACTACTAAACTAATGTAGATTGTAGAGATAATACAATAAAACAGATAGGTATGTATAACTACTCTTAACTTATCTTGTAAATATGAGACAACTAATTTGTCTTAGTTGCTGTTGTTTTCCAAATCCCAACAGGTGATGAGACAAATCGAACTACTGATTAAACCGTGTATATATATATATATATATATATATATATATATATATATATATATATCATTTCAGTTTTTACATATTTAAAAAGAAGGAAATTGAAACCTAAATAATTCAAGAATTAAGTGAATGAATACAAGGGGATGACAATGGTTAATCACCAAAAAAGGGAGATTAACCAATCTAGGGGTGTTAATCGTGTCGGGTTGGCGGGTTAAAATGTTCAACCTGAACCCGACCCATAGTATTATTCGGGTCAATAATTTCAACCCGAACACGACCCGTTCACCCATATTTTTAAATGAATCATACAAGTTGACGATCTATAAGCGAGTTGTTGGGTTTTAAGCTACTTATCGATAACATGTTTAATGATGAACATGAATGTGACAAATAAATAATATAATGTGTCAAAACTAACATTATTATAACTAACCATGTAAAATAGAAACAGAAAAAACAAGAAGAAAAAATATAAAAGATTTTTTTCTAAATAGTTACCGAGGTACGGGTCAACCCGAACCCAAAACTTTTTTTAAAAAAAATGGGTCGTGTTAGTTGACCCAAACCTGTTTTTTCGTGACGAGTTGACAGATCGTGTCAAGAATTGTCGCCCATAAACCAATCAAACAATTGAGAACTAAAAAGACCTCTTTAAGATGAGAAAAAAAGAAGAATTTATAAGCACAAGTTGAGAAGAATTGACTAAATTAATGACACAAAAAGATCACTTTAAGATGGGAATTGCAACATGTCATGATGGGATGTTAAGTTGTTAGCGGTCATATTAACCTATAAAGTGTTGTGATTGGTGTTATGAGGCACCATGGATATTAAGAGTCACATTAACTTTAAATGGAGGCATAATGTGCATGTCATACCAGATTTAACAGGTTAGATTGGATTGTAACTGAGTTATGTTATGTTGTAACAAGTTTTGTCATAAATTAGATTATAATCAGTTACGTTAGCCTCAATGAGTTGTAATGTACCAAACATGTTTCGTTAGACATGGTTTTACGTAGAGGGTGCAAATGAGCCAAGCCGAGCCCGAGCTCGTGCTCGACTCAATTTGAGTTTTGTTTCTAAAGCTTGAGCTTGGCTCGCTCTTGGGGAGTTTTTCAAGCTCTAGCTCGGTTCAGGCTCGACTCGTTTATTGTTTATTAATTAAGTTATATTAATTATAATTATTATTTTATATATAATTTTTTTTGAAACCACCCGATCATGTCCATCTCCACTAGGCATAATGCATATACACCAATTCAGAAGAAAATCCAATAAATATGAGAAAAACCCCCCCTTTATGGGAGTCGAACCCAGTACCTATTGGTTCCAACGCCTTATCGAAACCCTCAAGATGTCACTAGGCTATAAAGCCATGCACTATTTTATATATAATTTAGTTATGTTTCTACATTATTATAAATAGTAATTATTATTACTTAAGACATATATAATATATTAATTAAAGGTTATATAAACGTGGGCTCTTTTGGGCTCGCCAGCCGGCTCAAGCTCGATAAGCGAAGCTCGAGCTCAGCTTGTTTTTAGACTCAGTCTCGATCTCGTTTAAACTCAACTCATTTCAAGCTTTTTTTTAGCCGAGCTCGAGTAGCTCGAGTAACTCGGCTCGTTTGCACCACTGGTTTTACTTTCACGGCATACTTTATAAATACTATAGTTTGTAGTATGAGAATATAGAAGGTACATCAAAGAGTGCTAAGATCCCTCAAAGCCACTGTACCAAATTACAACATTGTAGTAGATTCACACCAAAGAGGTGCTAAGAGCCCTTGAAACCACTTGTACCCAATTGCAACTATGTAGGGCCCCCAAATGAATCGAACGAACACGAACGAGACCTTGTTCATATTCGTTTGTTAAAGAATATATGTGTTCACGAACGGTTCATGGACACTTACCGAACGAGATTTTATGTTCGTCTTCCTTTGTTAAGGAAATAAATATGTTCGTATTCGTTTGTGTTTGTTTGTTAATTATAGGCAACGAACTTTGATGAATACAAAGGAAACAAACAATCACAAACACACATTCATGAATAGATCATATAATACACTAACACTTATTAAATATATTATTTGTCGGGAATTTGTAATATTTAAATAAAAATATAAAAACAAAACACTAAAAAATATCAAACACAAACAAACACGTTATTGAACGTTCACGAACATAAATGAACGAACGCGACCTTTGTTCATGTTTGTTCATTTAGCTACACGAACGAAATTTCTTGTTCGTGTTCGTTTGTTTAATAAACGAACGAACACAAATGAACTTTCCGCCGAACGGTTCACGAACTGTTTGCTGAACGTTTAATTCGTTTACAGCCCAACAATTATGTACTAGGTTCATGCCAACCTAAGATGTATAGTTGATCTAAATGAACCATTTATAATAATAATAATAATAATAATAATAGACCTCTTATGTGATAAAACTAAGAAGGTATGTCGGTCTAGTATAAATCCATTATGATTTTCTAGAATAAACCATTTCACACTATAAATATGGATATTTAAAGCCTGTAATGTTTGAAGGGGACATCACAGATTTCCAATATGTGAAGGTGAGGCCTTAAGAACTAAAAGAAGACAAAAATTTATAAAAAGGCCATGTTGGAAATGGCATTTGGATTGTGATGTATCATGTATCAAATTTTGTAAAACTTTGTATTTATTATTTTTTTTCTCAAAACATGAAATAGGAGAGTATAGGTTTTTTCAAGATGTGAACTAATTTTAGTTAGGTGAAAACATATCACTAATTTTAAAAGTTAAAAATACATGATGGTTGCTACCCGCTAGTAACGAGTATTTGTCTAGGCGGAGAGCACTACGAGAGTACTCGGATATAATAAATTATAAAGAAATTAATTATCGAGATAGAAAAATTGTGTTTATTTTTTATAAAGTTAAACTCATCTCAAGTCGACGTCAAAATCTGATTCTCACCGAGACTGATCATCTTTGATCGATTATGAGTAATTAGGCTTAGTAAAAAAAATTGCCTCGGCACGATACCTTATAAGTTTTAACGATTACCCGGCAAGTAGTCGGACTCCTAAAGCTACTTTTACAACATTGCATGCAATGGTGAACCAACATCTTTGTTGATTGTTTCCTCTTTGAGTTACATTATATTTTGAAAAGTTAGCTATCTTTATTGAATAAAAGTAAAATACATACCCAAGTTAACACATGCCTGCAATTTATGATTTTTTAAAAATTTAAAGCTAAATGCATTGAAAAAAATATATCTAACTTACAAGTTATTATAATATGCATGTACTGAGATTTAATATTTATATTTTTAATATAAAAGCTTTCTAAGCTTACGGACTTTCACAAAATAAGTTTAAAAGGTTATTATATTAAAATATAAGACTTGAAATCTAACAAATAGATAATAATAGTGGTGTCAAAACTAATAAATATGCTGCAAAAAAAATTAATAGACATGTAATTTGCCAAAAGAAAATGTAACATTTAATTAATGAAGTTATCATTTGTCATTCAAAAAATAAAAAATAAAATGTAACATTTAAAGCACCATAAATCTATAAATGACCGTGAATACGCATCGATTTTCCCAAAAGTTACTTTTGTTTCAAAGAGCAGCTTCTTTCCCAATCACACTTCAATAGCTTTTAAACTTTTCTTGTTTAAAAAAATGTTTATTCACTTATGGAAGATGTCACCGTGGTAACCGGATATGGCTGCAAACGAAACAAATGTTTGGCAAACAGTTCGTAAACTGTTTGGCGGAAAGTTTTTTGTGTTCATTCGTTTATTAAACAAACGAAAACGAACAAAAAGTTTCGTTGATTTAGTTTAATGAACAAACATGAACAGAGGTCGTGTTCGTTCGTTTATGTTCGTGAACGTTCGGTTACGTGTTCGCTTGTGTTCGATAGTTCATTAGTGTTTTTTAGTTTTTATATTTATTCATCTATATCAAAATTCCGAAAAAATTAAATGTCTAATAAGTGTTAGTGTATTATATATTATGTTCATGAACATTAGTTTGTGCTCGTTTGTGTTCGTCAACGTTCATTGCCTAAATTAAACAAACAAACACAAACGAAGACGAACAAGTTCATTTCCTTGACAAACGAACTCAAACATAAAATCTCGTTCGATAAGTGTTCGTGAACGGTTCGCAAACACATAAATTTTTTAACAAACAAACACGGACACAAACAAGGTCTTGTTCGTGTTCGTTTGGTTAACCCTACAAACACCGTAAGTTTCTTCTATTTTTTCAAAATATTTAATAAATTGGACAGACTCTTATGTCTGCATCACGCAGATCACGCATTAACATTATCATTTGCAAATTGTTTGTTTTTTCGAATACGTTTCGTTAAAAAACATCTACGCAAGCTATTCTTGATGCAGACTTTGTCTAACCACTTCTAATATATTTAAGATGATTCTTTCAGAGAGATCCTAATTCCGAAAATCATATATGCACATAAAAAGTATGTTTTCATCTGAAATCTAACAATTGAACTAAGTATAAGAAAAAACTAAAGATAAAGGAGCAGTAAGCTACCAATATCAAGAGATGAGAGAAACATTATAGATACGCACATGCAAAGTGAAGATAACATGCAAAGACCATTAAAAGGATATGAAAAGCTAGGAAGCTCTTGAGAAAATGTTAAGATAAATTTATACGCCTTCCGTGATAGTCCTTAACCTTGATCATACGTCTACATGAAGTCTTATCTTTGAACATGTTCTTAGAGAAGTGCAAGTATGGCAAATATTTTCTGCTCATCTCAAGTCAATTTGGGTCTACCTACCCCTTCTCCTCTCGACAATGAGAGTTTCCAATGATAGCTAACCAATCTCGTCATTTATTTTCTATTCACATGTCCAAACCATCTTAATTTTCCCTCCCTTAGCCTAGTCGTGTACTAGCTACCCCAATTTCCCCGAAAATCCTCATTTTGTATCCGTTCCGACCTTGTCTACCCACATATTCACTCTAAACATCCTCATCTCTACTAAATCCTTCGCATTCACATCATATGCGTGACGTTCACCTTAATAAGACTCTACAAATACCTACATGTATTTTAACACAACTAAATGTAACAAATAGGATTTAGATACAATATGCTCGTTCTTAAAGGAAAAAAACCCTTTATAAAGGTTATTAAACTTGAAAAAAAAGTATAATCAAACTCATATATTATTGAAAAAAATATATAGAATTTCAGAAAAAAGATTTCAACATTTTTTTCGTTGTACTACTAACATCAAACACCTATATATTATCAGTAATAGTAATTATATCTTAACTCTGTAGACATGATACACACATTTCATTATAATATGTTAGGCTTTTTTTGTGAGTTATCTCAAGTCTTTTATAATACAATATTGTGTTGTTTAATTTTATATATAAGTTGATGAAATGAAATAATACTAGATGTTATCATTTTTACTGAGTTATCTCAAGTCTTGCATAATACAATGTTGGTGACGTTTAACTTTATATATAAGTTGTTACTATTGTTTACCGAGTTATCTCAAGTCTTTTATAATACAATAATGGTGTCGTTTAACTTTATATATAAGTTTATGAAATGAAATAATACTAGATGATACCATTTTTTTACCGAGTTATCTCAAGTCATTCGTAATACAATATTGATGTGGTTTAACTTTATATATAAGTTTATGAAATGAAATAATACTAGATGTTACCATTAAAAAAAACTTAGATAATTAATTCTATTCATCTAAATCCTACTAATTTTTCAGGGAGATAATACAAGATGTTACCATTAAGAAAAGATTTTTTTTTACATAATTGAATTCTATTCATTCAAATTCTACTAATTTTTCATGGAGTTAATATTCATACATATTCTCTCTCTAGCCTCTTTACAGTGTACACATATAATGTATATATGTGTAGGTGTTCGGGGGCAAAAGTGAAATGGTACTAACTTTAACGTTATTTTACTAATTTCGTGAACATAACGTTAAAAGGGACGGACGGTTAATCATACATCATGTGGTGGGTTGATAGCTGAAAGACATAGGGGTACATGCACCAGTTAGTCTCTGTCCCAATTGTTTGAGTGTTATGTGCCCTAGGTCCAATGCTTGATACAAAACTACAATCGAGTTGGGGTCTCGCTAGAAGCAGCCTCTCTATTTATACGGGGTAGAGGTAATGTTGTCTATATCTACCCTCCTCATACCCTACCTTAGCTTTGCTATTGGTGATATTTACTAAGTATGATGATGATGATGAACTCTCTCTCTCTCTCTATATATATATATAGGGTAGGATTCTAGAGTGAACACTAGGTTTAGAGTGAACTGTGTGAACTAATCTGAGCCATTGGATTCTATCATCTAGAGATTTTTAAGCAATGACAAGATTGTAATTATAATGTTGTAACTTCCCTTTAAATTAATTGACAGAATGGTATTTGCGTCTTTTGTAAATTGCATTTATTAAACAATATAATCAAAATTCCTAAAATCTTGCTAGTTTCCGTATATACAAGATACATAGTTGTTAATGTATACACGTGTGTACATTCTCGATAGTACCAGTTTATACAAGATACACAGATGTTAGTTTATACACATGTGTACAGTCTCGCTAACTATCAATTTATATAAGATACACCGCTGTTAGTTTATACACATGTGTACAGTCTCGCTAACTATCAATTTATATAAGATACACCGCTGTTAGTTTATACACATGTGTACAGTCTCGCTAACTATCAGTTTATACAAGATACATAGTTGTTAGTTTATACACATGTGTACAGACTTTTGATACATCTGTGTATTTTGTAGTCCACGACCTAGTTCCTTTAGGAGTTTCATATACGGTTTGAATCCGGGAGGGAGAGTTGGTGTCCAGTACCCAGTTCCTTTAGGAGTTTCATATACGTTATTAGCAACTAATTCTACACGAGTTTAAAATAATGGAGAAGTAATTAAAAATGTGTGTGTGTGATAGAGAGAGAATTAATAGATGAGAAAATTAAGTGATTTTAATTAAGAGAGAGAGAGCTAATGTCAATCTTACCCTTTTAATCTAAAAAATACTTAATGGTCAAGATTAGTTCACTCAGTTCATTTTCAAAAAGTTGTTCACAAATGATCTTAATCCTATATATATACATACATACATAGATATAAAGGATGGGGTTCTAAAGTGAACACTAGTGTAATTTCATCATCAAATCCCAGCCATTGATTTATACTTGTATATTAATTAAGGGCTAGAATTAGTTCACTAGTGTTCACAATCAACGAGGTTGTTCACTAATAAACCTAACCCTATATATAAATATATATATAAAGAGAGATAGAGTGAAAAAAAATGTAAAAATAATAGAAGCTTTTTTTTATTACATTTTCGGTTAATTTAAAACATTATGAGAACCAAACTAATACTTAATATCAAATTTAATAATATCTTTTTTTTTTCTGTAAAACTTCTTTAACACTTATATTTTAAGTGTATAATGTGAAACCAGATAACATATTATGAAATTATTATTTTACTTTTTTGAAAGGCGTGTGCTTGTCGATGTTGACTAATATTGTTTTTTAATTTACTTGTGAATTTTATATGGTAAAATTCTGCCAAATATATACTACTATAAAAAGTACAGGGGGTAATATTTAAAAAATGTGAAAGTTGGAGGGCCAGAAAGACAGAATCTTTGTCATACGAATAAGATGAGAAAAACATTATCGTGGATGAGACTCCACGTTCTGTATATCTGCTATGTCAGTTTATTATTTATTTATTTTTATTATTTTCATTTCATAGGATTCCAGTTCATGCATATTTTGACTTTTTCTTTGACCAAAAAATCATTGAGTCAAACTTATGTGAAACTTTCATTTTGAAGGGCTTTTCTGGTAATTCACATGCCAAAACAACAACCATTCCCGCCAACCGTATCATGGCAGTTACAGACCATTTTTATTTTTATTTTTATTTTTTAATAATTAAAGTTAATACTATGCTTTTATTTCTAATAAAAAGTAATATATTGGTCTAAATAGAGATTAACTTATCCATTTGATTTTATATAAAAGTCCAAGGTGAGGGATGAGGGAGTCACATTTCTCATCTCTCTATTTCTTAGTATTATCTCTTATTCGTATCGATATTATATCAGATTTTTCTATATCATTCATATTTTTTTCTAAAACATCGAAATGTTTCGGTTTTGCATCATGAACCATCTTGCAACCTTTTAGATTGTACATTGAGCTCGTTTGAAAGTACGTCACACGCTCTCTCTGTAACATTTGTAAAAATCGGGTTTTCAAAACCCGCTCCGTTTTGTAATCGAATATCAAGTTATAAAAGTTACGTTGAATATTTATGATTATTTTGATTTAAAACGATACATAATTAATAAATAAACTAAACTATAAAAATATATTTGATAAAAAGTTGAAACAAAATAAATAAAAAAATTATGTTGCTGCCGGGACTCGAACCCGGGTCAGCCAAGAACAACTCCAACGACTTAACATACACTCACATCACCGCTCCGCCACTTTGTGTTTTCTGTTATCTCTAGGAAACAAATGAGATTTATATTCAGACTAGATTAAACCGGTTCCGCCAACTGAGAAACGGAAATCAGCAAAGCAATCGTCAAATCATTTGATTTCTCGCGTATTCATGTTCATAACCGATGAACCGATGTCTTTAATCAATTCAGAATTGATTGAGCATCAAGTCTCATCATTATCGGTCTTCATAACCGAAAAGCAATCAAATCCTGAATACTTCAACCCAAGATCACTCTCGCGACTCAGAAACGTCAT
This sequence comes from Scalesia atractyloides, assembly GCA_947069175.1. NCBI lineage: Eukaryota > Viridiplantae > Streptophyta > Magnoliopsida > Asterales > Asteraceae > Scalesia > Scalesia atractyloides. Next base: position 89,826,574 of record CAMTDV010000001.1, read on the forward strand.
AACCATACTCCATTTCATTTTCGTCACATTTTCAGACCATCAGAACGCTTAAATCAGTTCGCCGGAATTTTCTGCAAATCCCGCCGGAAAACCGTATTCATCCTCAAACGGTAATTCTCTCAATATTATTGCAGTTCAACAATTATTAGACTATTTCTAATTTAAACCTCTCAATTGAAATCGAATTCAGGCGCTGTATTCAACTAATTCCAGTTCACCGGAACTCCCCTGAAGACTTCTATTTCCGTCTGTGAAGCGGTAAGGGTCTTCAAACACATCGTTAACGTTTGTTTATCACTTCAATTCCACATTCGACTAATCAAAATAGTTAATTATCTTGTTCAGTTGAAGAGCATAAAAACAGGAACCGACACATCGCCGGAAATCTGAAATAAACCGTTCATCAGTACGTTCACCTCTAATTACCGTCTCTGCCTTTTCATTTAAGCTTTAATAATGTCTGTAAATCGTAAACACAAGGAACGAGTTAGTAAATCAGTTGACTGTAATTTGAATGAAGAAGACGAAGCTAACTAAGTTATAAGTATATTTAAAACTAGTAAAATGAACGGGTTAGACACACAGTCCAGCGGTGGACTGTGTGCAAAATACAAACGCACGTCCCGAGTTCGATTCCTGCTATACGCACTCCTTATATAATAAAATGCCTTTTTGTTAAAAACTAAACCGGGTTAACTCAGTTAGTTGTTAAGTATAATAAAAACCGAGATAATAACCAGGTTAGACACACAGTCCAGCGGTGGACTGTGTGCAACATCAAGCCATACGTCGCGCGTTCGAAACCCGTCACTAGCACCGGTCCGTTGAATTAAAATGTTTTTGAAATTAAAAAGAATTTCGGTTAAACTGAATAAGGGTATAAATATAATTAAAAACAAGATTATTTCGGGTTAGACACGTAGCTCAGTTGGTAGAGCTGCGTGCACGCGTACGGGAGGTCTCGGGTTCGAGCCTCACCCAGCGCAAACCATGTCCTGACCGAACCGGTCAACAAGTCAACAGGTCAACAGTCAACGGTCAACGCAAAATAAACAATTTTTTTTATATTTTTATTTATTAAATTTAATTTAAAAATCAATTAAAAATACATAAAAATAACATTTTTAAAGATAGAAAATAGCCTTAAACTCACAAAAATATATCTAAAAAATTTCATTAAAATCCTTAATAAAATCCACTCATTTAATATATTTTTCCGTATTATTTAGGTTAGTATTTCTCGTTGTTTTCGCTCATCTAATTCGTGCGCATCTCACCATCTCCAATCCAACGCACCCAATGTGAGTGAATCTTTACAAATTCCCCGTTTAAATCATGTTTTGGGGTGTATCATGTGTCTTTGTATATATATTATAGTTAAACCATTGTGCATACATCATATCATGAACATGTGTATTCAGTTTGTTTATGTTGTATTGTTAGATGCAATTTATTATTTTCAGTACATGCAATTTCATAGGCCGCCGCTCCCCATTACATTATGAGCGTTGAGCATGTTCCCCATTTCATTATGAGGTTGAACCTGGCGTGCCCACATACGATCGGCTCCGTTTGATTGAGCCTTGATCGCACAGACATTTTCATTTTCAGTACATGCAATACGATCGGCTCCGTTTGATTGAGCCTTGATCGCACAGTTTCATTTATGTTATTCATAGTATGATGTTGGTAGGTTCATGTATGCTGTCATATGTTATTGTATGTTATAGTTGTGACTGCTATTTGCTACTGCTTGATTATTTACATTTACTCATCTATGATTATGCACAATTTTTCATTGATAAACTAACAGGTAATTCCTTAATAAATGTTTATCTAATGAGGTTCACTCGCCAACTTATGTTGACCCAAAAACCCCTATTTTTTACACATGATACAGGTGAACCAGCAGCAGCTAGGAACACATAGGACTTGGACTAGAAGAATAAAACGATTTAGAGTTGGGATTGTTATGTTGGTTTATTTTCTTTGTATTGAATAAACATGTTTGGATTTTTTGAAATGTAACTTTGACTTTATTAAATATGAAACATGTTAGTAAATGTCATGAGCTTTGGTGATAACCCAATTATGCCCCGACTCTTATTCCGCTGCGGGTCGGGGTGTGACACTCTCTTTCTCTCATCCACTTTTCTCTCCTTTATCGGTGAACATTTCCCGCAAACATTCATCCCTCACTGGCTCACTGTGCTACATATTGGTGTGGTGGTGTTCCTTAATGGCGTCGCTTAGCAACTTCAACCCTCCCCTCCTGCACCGAAGGCACACCAATCACCTTTAGTCTTTAGTGAAATGTTTAATAGATTGTGATATTTTATTTATTTAAGATTAGATAGTAAGCATTTGTATTTTGCAAGATAAAAAGTAGGGATATTGGATTTAAAATAACTCTAACTTTCATCAATTGAATCGATAGCACTCCAAACTTTCAATTTGTACCAAACCACTCCCAACTTTCAATTTATTGGCCGATAACACTCCCAAACTAACTGAATACTAACCCATTTCGTCTTTTTGCTGATGTGGCACTTGTGTGTTGACGTGGCAGCTGATGTGGCATCTAACTTGGCTTTTTTGATGGCGTGACAGCTAAGGTGGCAGCTGACGTGGTTTTTTTATGACATGGCTACTGATGTGGCACTAGTTTGGTGATGTTAAACCAACAGAGTAAAAGATCCTTTTGAAATATGATTTATTTTAAGTTTCAAATTCACCTCTTATACCGTATATAATATACACATTTTACGTACTTAATTTTTCCTTAAAAACTTTCATTTATTAACTTAAAAAAACGGAATACGTGGTTGTGTTTAATTACCTTTCCTTTTGTCAACATTCTGATATAAATTTTGTTCAAAATGGAGTTGTATTCAAAATTGAGTATTATTTTTGTATCGTAAGCTATATTGAGTATTGATACCTTGATAAACGAATTGAACTAGTACCGACCGAACAACATCGATACCGGTATGGATATCATTAAAATCAGTATTAGTATTCATTTTTAAGATTTTTGATTGAAGTAAAACACGACTTTTTTGGGTTATATAATACAACTACTTTATAAATGCAACCGCTATAAATATTTGTTGTATATTGTAAATTATACCAAGTACAGGTAACGTAAGGAACTAAATCGAAACCGATCAAACAACACCAGTACCACAATTATCGAAACATGTATCATTATATGTTTTTATGATTTTCGACCATAGTAAAACATATCGATATCTATGTAGGAATATCACAACATCTTTTGTAGGTAACATGAGACAAGTTTTGTTTAATTAAATCAATGCAATTAACCTGCTTTTATCAAACCAAACCTATATTGCGTGGAAAATATAGGTGCCGATACCGGTGTTCATATATATGTTTTTGCTTTCGATACAAGTCATTTTCGAATTTTTTTATTACCCTTACAATAGTGGTACCACAAGTTAGCTTTACTTAACTCACAACTTTATGTTTGTAACTTTTTTCTATTAGGTTGATACTATTTTAAACAATACTTTGTATTTGTAGACATACAGAAGTAGGGGTGTGCAAAGTCGTTAACAATGGGTTCGGTTAACCGAGAGTTCAGTTAACTGAAAAGTGTTAATTGTAACTATAACCGATGGTTGGTTAACTGTTGTTTGGTTAGCCGTCGGTTTGGATTGATTTAGGTTAATTATCCAATGTATTTTTTTAATTATCTCTTTTTGTTTTGTCATAGCTAAAAATAGTTTAGTTATGGTGTTCCAAGTCCCGACTTTTGTTAATTAATCTCGAATTATGCATCATGTGGTCCGATTGTAATCATAAATCAATAAATGAAGATATTATTATAGAGAACTTAAAGATATTTTGTATAAAAAATTTTTATGAGTAAAATAAGAAAAAATAAACACAAACTTTACACCTTTTTTTCTTGCAAATTAGCAACCACTTCAAATAGATCTAATTTACATTTCAAAAGCTAGAAAATCATAAGCATAGAAGGTTTAGTTCGGTTCAATTATAGTTGGTTAACGAACACATTTATATACACTACAAACTACATGGAGGGGAATGACAGCTGCCTTGCACTTTCCTATTGGTCTAGCCAAATTATGATTTTGCCTTAATTAAATTTATAGTTTTATCATTAGTTTTTTTTCTCCCAGCCAAATTACATTTTGCCCTCAGTTAAATTTACATTTTTAACATCGTTTTTTCCCTGTCAAATTACGATTTCCCCCAATGTAAAATTACAGTCATGCCATCATTTTAGTTTTTTTTGGCAAAACTATGGTAGTGTTTTGTTTTAATTGGTTGACTCGGTGTAATTTTTATTCGTGCCAGGCGACTGCCTATTTGTCTTGAAAAATTACAATTTTGCCCCAGGTTTACAATTACAGTCTTTCTATTGTTTTAGTTTTATTTTAGCAAAAGTATGGTGGTATTTTGTATTAGTTGATTGACTTGATGCATTTTTTTGAGATCGTGTTATGAGTAATATGTACAAGTTAATGAAACACACATGTACATTTTATGACAGAGAAATATTCTGTTTACTGCCCCGCAACGCGGATGGGGCAAAAACTAGTTAACTATAAACATAACCGAATGGTCGGTTAATCTAGTCATTTAACCACAACCATAAGCTTTATCGATTATGGTTAATTTTGATTATGGTTCGGTTTCCAGTTAGGCTATATGGTGTGAGATAAAGCCCCTAGGGACTTTATCACGCCACATCACACTTCATAGGAGACACGTAAACAAGGGGCTTTATCGTTAACTACCATGGAATGGGATAAAAACCCATAAAACCCATCTCATCATTACTCAATTATTTTTTAATTTTTTAATTCAAAATTATTTTAAATTAATAAACATAAGTTTTAAAAAATAATTAAGATAAAAATAAAAGGTACCATTAAACTAGAACTAAAAAAATTACAAACCAACTAAATTAAAAACAATACTTAAATAGTTAAAACGGCCTCGCAAAATTCTCTATGCCGGAAAAATGACAAAAAATAGTGTTTTGAAGCTGTTGGAACTCAACACGGGCCGCGTCATTTGCTTCATCTTCAGTTAAACCATCTTCGACATTCAAGGCATTGATAAAGAGCCTCTCAAATATCCCACACATTGTTCGAATTATCTTACGATTGTTTGCACCCACTTATTGATGAAATTGTGCCAAAACTGCATTCCAAGCCATAAGAAAATCTGTAGGCCGCCCTTGCTCGGCAACATGCACCCAACTCATAGCCAAAACGATGCCCTATTCCTCGGTCCATCGTGTGCACCATTTGAATTTTGATGAACAAAAAATATGGCCTAAAAATGGAAGAATATAAAGTGAGAGAGTTGATTGATTTTGTAGCATAAAGTGAGAGAGTCTGTGATATAAAATGGTAAAAAATGTGGGTTATATAGAGGATATATTTTAAAATGTTTGACAACGGTCTAGTATTAATGGGCCCACCAACTTCTACCATTGGTGCTCGTTACACCTCTCACGATACCTTTCATGTCGCCCTTTCATCACGTCTCTCTACAACGGTGTAGAGAGTCGCTATGGAGCTTAAGTCGACACACGATTCTACACCATCCAACCTTATGGTTTGATTTTTCTGACCCTTACACCAAAATAACCACATGAGGGAACCACTAATTTAAACCAAAAATCATTGGGTGTTGCTGATGGCCCAATCCCATATATGATACAAAATTACAAATATACCCCCATCCCACCTTTAGTTTTTCTGGTCATACCCTTCACACATGCCCCTATAATGCAGAAATAAACCAGAAATTCAATCTTACACAAAATCTAGAAAGTGAGAGAGAGAGAGAGAGTGTACACTTCCAAGACAAATGTCTAGGAGGTTGAGGGGTGCGTAGGATAAGCAGAGTGACTGTGTATGTGCGGTCTGTAACTCTGATTCTGTATTCTACTCAACTCTATTACACATGGTGCAGTTTAACACAAGTCTGAGAGTGTAATTGGGTAAAGGAAAAACCCTTTCTTTCTTAGCTTTTGGGTGTTCATCTTTTTCAACAATGGCAACTGCGCACGTTAGCAGAAGCATGTTCAAAATAGGGTTTCTACTGTTCTTTGTCTTGTTTCTGGATCTGGCCTTGCTATCTTGCGCCCGGCAGCCACTGGCTTCAAGGCAGAAGCTTAAAGTTCATAAACACTTGAAACGCCTCAACAAAAAACCAGTTAAATCCATTGAGGTATTTCAAATGATTAGTTTTTTATTTATTATTGTTGTTTAGTTATTATTAGTTTGTGATTTTTGAAATATTTAATTATTAGTTGCAAAATGTTGTAAAAATTTTTTTAAGAAAGGTTTTGTCTTTGTTACTGATTTAGCTTTCTTGGCTCCAAATGAAGTGTTTCTTGATGCAAGTTTGGTAATTTTAGTATTATTTTGCAGATATTATAAATTTGTGATTTTTGAAATATTTAATTTTGGTTGCAAAATATTGTAAAAATGTTATCTTTTTAAAGAAAGATCATGTCTTTGTTACTGATTTAGCTTTCTTTTCTGCATACGTGTTAAAAATATTTAATTTCTTGAAGTTTGGTGATTTTAGAGTATAATGTGCATTTAGGGCTAAAAGCATTGAAATTTAAATTATTTAATGATTATTTTCATGATTTGAACAGAGCCCAGATGGGGATATTATTGATTGTGTACACATCTCTCACCAGCCAGCTTTTGATCATCCATTTCTCAAAGATCATAAAATACAGGTTTCTTGATTTTTTTTAAAACATTTTCAAGATTTTCTTAACAACTTTTAATTTTATTTTAAATATATTATTTTTGAATTTAGATGAGGCCTAACTATCATCCTGAAGGGCTGTATGATGAGAACAAGATGAACACAGAGTCAAACCAAAGGGAAAACAACATTCACCAACTGTGGCATGTGAATGGCATGTGCCCTGAAGACACCATACCAATAAGAAGAACAAAAGAAGAAGATGTGTTGAGAGCAAGTTCTGTTAAAATGCATGGAAGAAAGAAGCATAAAAGCATTGCTGTGCCTAGAAGTGTCCCTAAATCTGCTGATCCTGATATTGATAATGAAAGTGGTCATCAGGTAATCAAGAAAAAAAAAAAAAAAAGCCCATTTCCCCCCCTTGATTATGACCAAATAGAGGTTAAATTCACTTTATTATAGGGTAGTTATTGCAATCTTGAAGATTAGATTACTCTTCTTTATTTTGATAATTACATATGATTTTCTGAATATTTTCGGAATAAATTGGTAAAGAAAAAGATTTATTTCATAATTTGTCATCATTGTAACAAAATAAAGAGGTAATTAATACATCAGGTGAGATGATGGAAGAAACAAAAGGAAAAGCTCATTATATTCCATCTTTATGAACAATAAAGGGGTAAATGAGCTTTTCTTTAAAACCCCATGTCTAAATGCTCCATTTTTAAAGGTTTGATTGTTGTAAATCAAGAATTAAGTGTCTTTTTATTAGCTAGTTAATTATTTCATTATTTGTTATCATTATGAGTTTATGACAAAATAAGGGGCAATGAGAATGTCCCATGTTAGTTGCACACTTGCACCTTTTATTCATGGTTTTTAAGGCTTGATTGTTGGTATTTTTTCTCTTAACTTTTAACACCCTTTTTATATATATATAAGTATAACCAAGAACAAAATTTACCCAATTTATGACATCATAATAGTGTCAATAAAAAGATAATGAAGATGATCTATGCAAAGTTTTGAAAACCAGGGAATGGACTGGCCAGTCGGATCGGGAACCAAGAATTTGACCGGTCTGGTTCACCCTATTAGACCGTTTTGAGTCGAACTGGCCGGTTGAACCGGATTTTTTAGGGGTTGAACCAGATTTTACTATAAAAAACGTTTTTACCCTATTTTTTTAATAATATTTACGGCGTCACCCGGTTCTAACATCCGGTCCGACTAGCCCCACCAGTGGACCGGTAAGGAGACCGGTTTGACGTCAGGTCCGGTTCTGAAAACATTGGATCCATGCTAATATACACCTTTCGCATGAAGATTATTGGTATTTTATCCTACCATTTGATACCCTTTTCGGTTTACCGATATACGGTTCTTACTTATTTATGTGTTTTGCAACATATAGCATGCAATAGCTTATGTGGAGGGAGACAAATACTACGGAGCAAAGGCAACCATGAACGTTTGGGAACCGAAAATACAACAATCGAACGAGTTTAGTTTGTCACAAATTTGGATTTTAGGCGGTTCATTTGGCCAAGATCTTAACAGCATTGAAGCTGGATGGCAGGTATTCTCATTGTTCATAATTCTTGATCCCAAAAGTATTGATTTTTATGGAATTAGCATATAAATTTATGTCCTTTTTTGGTAATGTCTATGTTTTGGCATGTTTAAAGTATTAATGGCTAGAAAACAAATTATGTAGAAACATATATTATTCTGTGATCACTGTATAATGTATTCTTCCATTATTGAGTCTGGTTTAATAAATTATAAATATATACTGATTTGCAGGTTAGTCCAGATCTCTATGGTGATAACAACACAAGGCTATTCACATACTGGACTGTAAGTATATCTACAATGTTTATTTGACTAGTAAAGTATAATCAAGAGTTTTTTTTTTTTGTGAGAGCTGTACTATACCACTTTAGGGGTGCAAACGAGCCAAGCCGAGCCCGAGCTCGTCTAAAACTTGAGCTCGGCTCGATTCGAGCTTTGTTTCTAAAGCTCAAGCTCGGCTCGTTTATTATTTATTAATTAACTTATATTAATTGTAATTAGTTATATTTAATATAAAAAAAATTTATACAAACAGTAGGCTGGTGAGCTGGCTCGAGCTCTATAAGCGAAGCTCGGGCTCGTTTACTAACCGAGCTTGTTTTTGGGCCCGGGCTCAAGCTCGGCTCCTTCGAGCTTTTTTTCAAGCCGCTCGCAAGTAGCTCGGCTCGTTTGCACCCCTAATTAGTATCATCAAAAGTTTTTTTTTAAAGTTGTACCTCATGCAGTTGAAGTTGTACCTTAATATAATTATCTTTTGTTACAGAGTGATGCATATCAAGCTACTGGCTGCTACAATCTACTGTGCTCAGGCTTTATTCAAATCAACAGTAATATAGCAATGGGTGCAAGCATATCACCTGTTTCTGCATTCAGAAATTCACAATATGATATTAGTATTCTTGTCTGGAAGGTAAGTTCCATATTTAATTCAATTATATTGTTCCATACTAATGGGCATTAATTTTTATTTAATTAACTCAAGATAAGAAAGCACTAAGTGGGAATAAAGGAATAACTTAGTTGGGCTGATTTTATGCATTATTCAAAGGTGTGTAACTGTGTAAGTGCACCTTTATAGTCACCATTCAAGAAAAGTGACAACTTTTATATTATCTTTTTCTTTATTAAATAAAGTTGATGCTAAATAATCAATTATTGTGTCGGTGGTGGTTCTTGAACATTGCAGAATATATACATTAAAGAAAGTGAGAATCTTTGTCACTTTTTAGTTTCCATGTTTATGAATATGATGCCATAACTAAAAGAGAATAATCGACTAACGATGCTAATTTTCGTTAGTATATGCATATAAGATTAGAGTTGGAATGGGTCGATTTGAGTTATATTTTATTAAAACCGGTCATATTTAAGTAGAAAGCTAGCGAAAAACGGAATGGGACAAGAGTCACCTAACATACCTTCAAATGCATTCATTGTCCCAAATCGTTTTGTTTAATAAAAATTATTTTATTGTTTTGATAATATTGTTTTTGTAATCATGTATAATAGATTAAAGTACATGGATGGTCCCTGTAGCTTACAAAAATCATGGCTTTAGTCCCTAGGTTTTCAAAAGTACACGGATGGTTCTGTGGTTTGCTGTTTGTAACGCGTTTATTCCCCAACCAACAAATCTACAGGTTTTAGCAGGTTCAAGTTAGGGACTAAATGTGTTACAAAGTGCAAACCACAAGGACCATTCATGTACATTTGGAAAATGCCGGGTACTAAATGCATTACAAAGTGCAAACCATAGGGACCATCCATGTACTTTTGGAAAGCTAAGGATTAAATCCAAAATTTTGGTAAACCACAAGGACGATCTGTCTACTTTACTCTATATAATACAATATTATTTATAAAATTACAAAAAAGTGGACCAGAAGAGTTGGATGCTTCGACTGTTACATAACTTTCCTGACCCGCTCGTTTGGTATTTTGTATTTTTCGGTTGTATTTAACATATTTCATCGGTGTGTGATTCCTTTTTCAGGATCAAAAAGAGGGAAACTGGTGGATGCAATTTGGGAACGGATACGTGTTGGGGTACTGGCCATCTTTCTTGTTTTCATATTTAGCCGACAGTGCTTCAATGATCGAATGGGGCGGTGAGGTGGTCAACTCCGAGCCAGACGGGCATCACACAACGACACAAATGGGCAGTGGCCGGTTCCCGGAAGAAGGGTTTGGTAAAGCAAGTTATTTCCGAAACATTCAAGTTGTCGATAAAGAAAATAACCTTAAATCGCCCAAAGATCTTGGGACATTCACCGAACAATCTAATTGTTACGATGTTCAAACCGGAAGCAGTAGTGATTGGGGGCATTACTTTTACTATGGAGGCCCCGGTAAAAACCCGAATTGCCCGTGACCCGGTTCACATTAGAAGATCTTTTGTTAAATATTTTTCTCTTTTTTTTTCCTTTTTTTTGTTGGATCCATGTTTTAGGGTTCTAGGGAGAAGTTTTGGTCTCTTTTTGTTGTTGTTTGTGGGTTTGATGGGGGTAAAGTTTCTCATAAGTGTGAAAGAAGCAGCCTCTTGTGAGTTTTCAGTGAATCTTTATTTGTTAAATTTGCTCTTGTTGGGCAGTTTGTAAGTCAAATGAATGAATGAATTGGTTTTAGCTTTTTAGTTATACAATCAGAACTTTAGGGGTATGAATAGCAATTCTTGAAAAATCAGGGTGCATTTTGATCCACTTTTTGCAAGAAACGGTCTTTGAATGTTTTGGGTGATTCTATTTATACCAAAATTTTTTGTTATTTACACCAAGTGATGTGATATTAATAAATTCAAGTTTCTGTTTTTTTATAACTTTCAATATATAATGTTTATTAAAAAAAGAATATGGATTTGTGACGTACTTATTTTTATCTACGTTTTGATATAAATTTTATAAAAAAACAGAAAATAAAATTTTATAACCACTTATAAAACGTTATATTGATATGGCTCTGTTTTTTTTTATAAAATTTATATCAAAACGTAGATAAAATAAGCAAATCACAAAACCATACACGTTTTTTAATAAAACATCATATAATAGAAGTTATAAAAGAAAAACACAAATTTGAATTTATTAATGTCACATCACTTAGTGTATATAGTAAAAAGTTAGATGTAAATAGAGGCCCCAAATGTTTTGTGAGTCATTTTTTTTTGGTTGAATTTGTTCTTCCTGGGCAGTTTGTAGGTCAAATGAATGAATGAATTTAGCTATTTAGCTGCACAATCAGAACTTTAAGGGTAGAAATTGCAATTATTGAATAATGAGTGTACATTTGATCCAAGTCTTAAAAGAAACAGCCACTTGTAAGTTTTCAGTGAATCTTTATCGTCGCATTTGCTCTTCTTGGTAGGGTTTTTTTTTCAACGTTCAACAAATCCCGGTCATCCAGGTATATGTATAGGCAAAAGACTACCCATGCATGCGATTGCAGACAATGTTGGTGATCCGAGTCATTAATTTCTATGAAATCCATCGCCCGAAGGCCACTGGGATAAAACCTTATAGAAAGAGTCATCCACATACTGCTAGAGCACTGTCCCTTTTGTTTTTCTTGGGTAGTTTGCAACTCAAGAATCATCATCATCAATAGCAAAGCTAAGATAGAGTCTGAGGAGTGTAAGATGTAGACAACCTTACCTCTACCCCGTATGGATAGAGAGACTGCTTCCAGTGAGACCCCTATCTCGATAGTAGTTTTGCATCAAACCTTACATAGAAGGCGCATAACACTCAGTAATTGAGACAAAGGCCGATTAGTGCATGTCCCCCCTTGTCTTTTGGCTATCAACGCCACCACATGATGAATGATTAACCATCCTCCTCTTTTAACGTTATTTTTAGTAAAATATCGTTAAAATTAGTTTTGCAACTCAAATGAATGAATAAATGTATTGGTTTTAGCCCTTTGGTTATACAATCTAAACTTTAGGGGTAGTAATTGCAACTCTTAAAAGATGAGGGTGCATTTTGATCCAATACTCAAAGCTTGTAACTTTAAGGTGTCAGTGGGAGGAGAAAGCGAATGATTATTGAGAAAAGATGTTTTGGACGTGAGTTGCACGTGAGTGGGGACACGTCAGCATGCAGCTTTACAATATTTGGACCTTTTGGTACATATCAATTAACTTTTTATAAAGTGTAGTCACTAAGAAATTGTCCAAATGGTAACCCCACGGTTTCAATTACCGACCATCACACCCTTCAATTAGTCATTTGCTTTTTCATTACTTTTTTCTTGGAAACCATGATTTTAGTGTTTTGAAAACCGAGCCGAAATGTCTGTTAGACCAACCACAGTGTGGTCTGTGAAGCTAATCTGTAGCCCACTTGGGAAAGACTCTTCTCTTTTAAAAGGAAGGTTTCAGGTTCAAAACTAGTAAGAGAGTAGTATTTAAGAAATATTGGTTTGTAACATTTGTCGTTAAAAATGCGATCTTTGGAGACCGAATCGTGCTTACATGAAGGTAAAGGACGAGGATGCTCAAGGCCGCTTGGTTTTTGAGCTCCCTTCTTTAGGTTTTATGGAAAAAAAATGTTTAAAGGCCTAAAAGGTGTCTCTTTTTACTTATTTATTTATTTTTTTATAAAATTTAAGTTGTATTTAAAAAGTTCATACTTGTATAACTAGTAAATTGCCCTACGTGTTGTCGTGGCGTTTTGTAAAAATTTTACGTCAAAACGTAGAACAACTGAAAACGTATATAAAAATAAGCACAAAAATGTATTATATTTGACCCGATTCGTTTCTGTAAAAGTTTACGTCAAAAAGTAAATCAACTTGAATTTATACCTAACACGTACTTAAAATTAAACACGTAAAACTTCATTATAAAGTCATTAGAAAGTTAGGGGTTATAAGTGTTAATACTGAAATTTGAGGGGTAAAAGTATACAAAATAAAAAAGACCAAAATAAGTCAATTCACTGTTCATAAAAGTTGGTAATTGTATTATACTAGTTAGTCTTTCAAAAGTTCTACTACATGAAAAATGGTTATTAAATAGGTTAACTAAATGCGAGAATGAAGTATTGGAATAGGGAGGAAGACTTAGCAGCCATTTGAGTGCTGATCTAGTGAGCGTGGATCCGAAACCTTTACACAAGCAATCTTCTTTTAACCTTTTGGGAATGGAGTTTATCTCTATTCTCTCCCGGTATTGTGCCATGTGTTCCTCTGGATCAGTTGTTCCGTCGTACAACTTCATGTTGGGTGTTTAGAAGCGTTTTGGAATCTCTGCATTGCATATGGGCGGTGCAAAGCGAGACACCTTGTGACTTCCATCCAGGATTTCAGGAATAGGCTTAACTATTTCTGGAACGCTGGATATCATATCCTTGAGCTTTTGGCTCCCTTGCCTTAGCCTGACTGATCCTTGCATCATGCATGAAACCATAATTAGTATCCATAAAGGTGTTATTAAAATTGTTACATCCCGTTTGATTTAAAGGTAGTATTGTAGAAGTGTATTGGGGATAAGAGATGTCTGCTGTCATAGTAGGGCCTGAGGAAGCGATAGTTTGCATTGGGATGAAATCCCCATCATGGACTTTAGAACTTCTAAGTGGTTGAATCCTTGAGGATCCTTGATCCTGAAAGATGTTGGATCCAGGATACATTGGTGCTGAAGGCCTTGATGGATAATCCATGAATCCTTGAATCCGAACTGAGGATCCTTGATGCTAAAAGTAGGATCCCTGAGACTGGTACATTCCCTATGATCCTCCCCGTTGGTAGAAGGATCCTTGAGGCTGAGTCATCTCCAGTGATCCTTGCCGAAGGATAGAGGATCCTTGAGGTTGATAGTAGGATCCCTAAGGCTGCGTCATTGCAAGTGATCCTTGCTGAAGGTTGGAGGATCCTTGAATCTAGACATTGGATCCCCTAGAATGTTGGATTGTTGATGATGGAGTAGCAAAATCCAATGACCTAGGCATCAGTGGAGACTGATCTTCTGTCGGTTTCTTCTGCTTCTTGATTTCATCAATTTCGTGAAGGATCCTCTGGTTGGTTTTATTTTGCTGCTCCATGTAGCCTTTCATCTGCAACATAAAAACAGAAATATCATTGTTAGTAGTTGTCGAGAAAGAAACAACAGTGGTTTTTGATCCTGTGAAGACGGATGATGTCTTCTTCTGAAGATTCTCAACATTCTTCTGGAATGATGAAGGAATGGGAGGCAAAGGCATCATGGTTTGAGATGAGGTAATCGCCGACATGGCACTTGAAGTAACTTTCCCCTAAGAGGCCATGAAGTCGATGGAAATGAATGGAATGAACGAAAATTTTAGAATTGAAACACCACTTGCCCCACGGTGGGCGCCAAATTGTTTTGGTCAAAAATCAGTTCAAGAATAATATAACCAAATCTTGATTGTGAGGTTTATTGCTTATGTGTATGAACAACAATGTAATCCATTGTAAAATGACAATGAGTACCGAGATTTGTACGAGGAAAAAGTCCTTTATCCTTATAAGATCTCCGGCACACAAAATCTAGGATAGTGAAAACTATCACTATCAACTATAATGCACAATAAAGATTACAACTTTGGATGTTGATCAAGTGTGGTACAATGATTTTTTCTAGGTGTGTTGTGAGAGCTCTAGTTTGCAATGTAAATGAATGTGTGTGTTCGCGAGTATGAATGTGTGCCTAAAACACTTGATCAACCCCTATTGAAATAAGCTAACAACCAAGTCCGATTTTCATGGTAGACCATGTCTAAGCTCATGAATGTTAGTGGAATTCATCAAGTGCAACATCTTTAGCGAATATTGACCAAGATTCCAGCTAAGACTTGGTCCACGTCACCCGCAATCTGCATATAATCATTAGAAAACATGGAGAACAATTGTTAGATAACATAAGTAAATATAAGGATCCCCGATCCTCAGACTTCCTGTACTTCTGCTAAGGATAAGTGATCCAGGCCAAGTCTCAGGATAAATAATCCAGACTTAATAAAACTTAGGCCCTAACAGCTTATTTGATCTTTGCTAGTTTCTCCAAAAGTCGGGTTGAGGTGCTTGTGCGTGGTCATGCACCTTGGGGTGCATGGGTGTGCATTCTAGAAACTTGTATTTTTTTTGTTTGTTTTTTATTTTTCACTTCTTTTTAGTTATACACGTTCAAATTCTACAAAAATAAAAAAAGAATGATTTAGGTAGTGTTTCCATATAAAAATGCTCTAAAAGTACTATTGATGGAGATAAATATACATAATAAACATGTGTAATTAATG
Organism: Scalesia atractyloides; assembly: GCA_947069175.1. NCBI lineage: Eukaryota > Viridiplantae > Streptophyta > Magnoliopsida > Asterales > Asteraceae > Scalesia > Scalesia atractyloides. The sequence goes on from CAMTDV010000001.1 coordinate 89,842,137, forward strand.
GTACATCATAAACCCCACAATTATCTTTTCCTCAAGCGAACCATGCTTTAAACCAATGTAATTGGTAATAGAAAGATTTTAACCAATGAGTTACTCTAATATATATTTTTGGTGAAAAACTAGACAAACCTGACACACCTACTCAAGCTTTGATGATGCATAAAATCATACTTCTCATAATGATCACTCAACTCTCTTTAGCTTGTGTTCGTGTTTATCGTAAGTTTAAGTGTACGCTCAAGTTCAACCCGACATACTCATACATCAAAGGTTTGTATGCAAAACAAATTTCCACCTAGTAACTAAGTAAAATTCATGAATCAAAAGGACTTTTTATAAGGGTTAAAAAGAAGGGAGAGTCAATTTTTTTTTGAGAAAACTAAAGTAAATTATTGGTCAAGGTATTGCGAACTTCTTGAAGTCTAGTAGTAGTCTTTACTACTTGATTCTTCAAACGACATTCGGGTGAATGCTTTTCCAAATTTGTCTTTCAACAGTGACAACTATTCCTTCGGCGTAGTACACATTGCTTCCTTTTCTTGCGGTTTATTTGGCTTGAAACCTAATAGCACCTACTTGAATTAGGCGTGTATACTAGAATTGGGAGTAGGTTTGGTTCTTACAACATTTTCCTTCATGTGACTAATTCCAACACTTGACACATTTTTCATATCTTTCGGCAACGCTTTTTGATAACCCGCAATTGGGTGGCATTTGCTCTTTTTGGTGCCACTATTTCCTCACATATATGGTTTTGAGGAAAACCAATTCTCTAAGTTCGAGTGGCAATTCAGGCTTTACAAAGTGAATACAAGAACGCAAATGGAAATTAAAAGGATGCATTTTGAGCTTTTGAGTAAAAAAGGCGAGAAAGACGGTAAATAGAAGTGAAAGAAGGCATAATTCTAGTTCTTTTAGGTCTCTCTGGTGAAAGACCAACTTTATTTGGTTTCTGTTCTAGGAATCGTTCAGCTGACTATTTGCCTAAAAGTACTAATCTTGGTAGAAAGAATTATTTTTTGGACCATTTTGCTAATATAGAGGAAATCATACCCAAATGATGTTTAGTGAAGACATGCTTTAGCGTATAGGTTAGCAGTCACTCCGAGAATTCATAGGAAAGTGTGACATGTTCGTTTATGGATTTGTACCAACACTCTTTCCTTAGATAAAAAACCCAGAGTATAGGCACTCATCCTTCCAGATTGCACGTATTCCATCATTAAGGTTTTTAATCCAATATATATATTTTCTACAAAACCAAAAATTACTTTCCTTTATCAATAATTTCTTTTTCTTCCTTAGCATTTTCCCGAATACCTAATGATGTGATATGTCCTCGTTTCATTGGTTTAGGATTCTTCAAGTGTTTAACAATACTGACAATCTCACATTAGTTTTGAATGGGGATAGAAATGAAGACAGACGATGGGGTGGGGTGGGGGGGGGGGGGGGGGGGGGGGGATTCTAATTGCCTTAATTACTTTTATACAAATTACTAGTTTCTTACACTCAAAATTTACAAGTTCTAATTATGAAATAATGTGGGTAAACAAAGCTCTTTATTTCAAATGAATGAGCATGCAATTAATTATGACAAAATATCTGCTCGATTAAGCTTAATATTACTCACATGTAAGTGGATAGACATTTAAAGTATTTATTTATGCATATATTAGTTTTTTTCTCCTTGCCATGTTTCCTATTTTTCACTTTCTAAATATTTTAATTATTTTTCAAGTAAACTCAAAGATTTTGAAAATTTTTGGGTGGTTACCAATTTAGTAGTTATGATATGCTAGATGAAGGATTAAGCAAGCAATAGTAGTTATGGCTATGATGTGTATTTACCCCATACTTAAAACTATACATTATCATTAATGTATTTTTAGTTTTTCCTCACATTTAGACAATTTAATCATAAAACAAGATATAATTATAAGAGATAAAAGAAACTAATATTCCCTTGATTGGCTTTGTTTGCCATGTGTATGGTCGGTACCCACGGTAGTTTAGCAAGCCTTCCTTTGGTGTGAAGTTTTTCCATAAAAACCAGGCTAAGTAATATAAACATACTAATATTAATATATAACTAATAAGACAAAGCATAAAACATAATATCCAGACATATTTAAATGCCAAAATTGGGACAGACATATGTCCCGGTCTTGAGCGTGTCAGGTCGTACAATCTTTCACCTATTCGGTTTTAAAATTGAACATCCTTTGTCCGTCTAAACCTCATTCTACTCCCCTATTTGGTTCTAAAACCGAACATCCTTTGTCCTTCTAAACCCCATTCTGCTCCTAGTGAATATCCGCCCTCGAATGTCCTTTTGCCTATAAACCACGTCTAACCAAAACTCAGCTAGTGTCTTGAGTACCACTTTCTAGCCATTATAACTCAATGCATTAGAAGTGCTCTTTTGTCCTTTAGGGCAGTGACGGAAGTTTTATAAAAAAATGGGTAACGAAATCGAAAAAACGTCAAATTTTTTCAAAATTTACACTACCGCTGGAGCGCCAAGGGGTAGCGGAGGTTACCCCTTCCCCAAGGTAGGTCCGCCCCTGCTTTAGGGATTGATTTGTATAGCTTAAAGGATGCTATCATATATTAAAGTGAGATACAAGAATAATATGTGATCGTTAATAACACCTTACATATCAATGATTATTTTATTTGATATGTTCAAAATATACAAGTTTCATATTTTTTCTACGGATAATTTCAACATAGAAAAAAAAATACACCTCTCACTCAAATAAATGATCTTCTTTTAATAGATCAAGTCAGTAGCTCACTCATACCTTCTTTTAGTAACTCAACTCAATGTTAACAACTAGTAAGATTATTCGTGCCACGATTTAGGGTTTTGGTTGATATCTGTTTTGATCATAATAACCGAAAGAAATATGTTCAAAAGAATATTGACACATGTTTAAGATTGACCAAAAACCATAAAAACAAATTTAAATTAGGACAGACTCATTTTAGATTAATTGTAAATGGAAACGTAAATGTTATCTTAAATATAACTTTAATTAAAAAGGAACAAAAAACTAAAACATTAAACATAAAGAAAAGTAAAAAAATAAGAAAGAAACAAAAAAGTCAATATGATGAAAACACTATTCACAAAACTTGCTAATTTAATTTACATCAAAACGTTATACCAACTGAAAACATACACAAATAAACACGAAAACGGATTATATTTGACCCAACATATTTCAGAAGAAAATTTACGTAAAATCGTAAACCAACTTAAATTTATACCGACACGTTCATAAAATAAACAAGTAAGAAAATAGTTACGACACGTTGCGACATTGTCGAAATGTAAAGTGACTCGAATTTTTACCATTTAATGAAAATGTATTATCTTTGACCTGACTCATTTACGAATAAAATTACATTAAAACATACATAGACAATCTAAAAATGTACATAAAAATAGCACAAGATGTATTAAATCTGACGCCACTCATTTTTGAAAAAATAAAATAAAATTTACATCAAAACGTGGATCAACTAAAACATACGTAATAATACGCATAAAAACATATCATATTTGACTCAACTTATTACCGGAATTTTTTACGTCTAACGTAAATCAATTTAAATTTATACCAGCATATAAATAAAAATAAACACATAAAACTTGATTATAAAGTTTTAATAAAGTTAAGGGATATTAATCATCAACGCTATTAGTTGAGAGATAAAAGTGTAAAAGTTAAATAAATAAAATACAAAAGCAAAAAAGTCAAAAAGCAAAAAAAAGACAAAAGAAAAAAATCAAAAAAACAAATTACTATTCATGTAACTTATTAGTAAGAGATAAAAGTGTAAAGTTAAATAAATAAATACAAAGCAAAAAGTCAAAAGGCAAAAAAAAAGACAAAAGAAAAATAATAAAAAAGTAAATACTGTCATGTAACTTGCAAATGTATAAAAGTGTAAAAGTTAAATAAATAAAATACAAAAGCAAAAGTCAAAAAGCAAAAAAAGAAAAGAAAAAAATCAAAAAAACAAATTATATCATGTAACTTATTAGTTGAGAGATAAAAGTGAAAAAGTTAATAAATAAAATACAAAAGCAAAAAGTCAAAGGCAAAAAAATAAAGAAAATAAATTAAAAGTAAACTACTGTTCATGTAACTTGCAAATGTATTATTAGTTGAGAGATAAAAGTGTAAAGTTAATAAATAAAATACAAAGCAAAAAGTCAAAAGGCAAAAAAGACAAAGAAAAATAAATTAAAAAGTAAACTACTGTTCATGTAACTTGCAAATGTATATATGTAGAATATATATATATTTTAGAAATTTGTAAATTATGAACTTATTAAAATTTATATGTTAAAGTAAACAAACTGGTTATAAAAATAAATGTAAAAGTTGGTGATGTTATGAAAAATGTAAGAACGTTTGCAAATCTAAATGATTGTTTAAGAAAAACTTGTGCGTTAATGACTAGACTTGTTTCGAGGGTTTTTAAGACAAAGCACTACTGAACGTTGTTGCCGATGCTCTTAAAGAAAATTATTAAAAACTGGTTAAGTCGATTCTGTTTACCCCTAAACCCGACGTCAATAATGTTGGGCAGGGTTGAAGGATAGAAGCATCGGTTTTCATCGTATAAAGGAGAAGATGATGATGGAAACCATGCTCCAAGTGATATGAGATGCTTTCCCGTTTAAAGTTTTAAAGTAGAAGAAAAGCTAAATGTTCAAAAAGTTTTGTAATCAACACCTATGCTAAAAACATGTAGAGGCTTTTACAACTCCTGTAACAACATATGTAAAACAAATATTCAAATATTGACTGTTTCGGTCAACCTACAGGTAAAGAGACCGGTTTGACATTCAGTCTGGTTTTGAAAGTACATTATTCAAGTGAACGTTCATGAGCAGAACTACAGTTTGACATTTAGTCTGGTTTTGAAAGTACATTATTCAAGTGAACGTCATGAGCATAACTTACTAATGGCTAAAAGGGGAGATCCCCTCTGTTTTTAATATTTTAGGCTTAGAAGTGTAAGTTTAATCCATTATCTTTGTAAAATGTTATTTCTATTCGGTTGGGACCCTCCACATCCAAAACCCCTAATTAAATTCGGCCTCCAAAATTTAAATATTCAAGTTCCATTTGAAGGGTGGTTTAAAACAATAAAACATAAATAATGTCCGAAATATTCATATGAATTCACCTTGAGGTCTTGATAATCTCAAACTTGGACTCGTTACATGCTCTCTTATTCATTTTTATAACGAAATAAAATCACTACAAAAAGAACTTTACCTTCTTTTTAACTTATCAGCTTACGGATGTGTTTTTGTTTGTTCCAGTGGAAACTTCTTAGTCTTAGCCGAAGAATATTTACAACAGAATATTATTTTAGGAATAGATTATAATCTCTTATTTATTGTGCATATTTTTGTATATCATTTCCTTATTAACTGATTGTATTCTCCCTATATAAAGGGTATTGTAAATCAATAAAGATCATCAAGAATTCTAAACAATAAACGCTTTTACTTAGGTGGTCAACCATCCTTATAATGCTCCCAGTCAACTAGACTTAACTGGGACGTTTGTATCTCATCCATAACCAATGCACTTAAAACGTATTGCTGATATATTAGCCTAGATTGAATCGCTTATTACGGTATGACTCGGTCTACCCCTTTCTAACATGCAATCTAACTTTCTTCACCAATTCCCAAGTTAAACTTCCATGCATGATGCAACTATTAAATTAAACATTCTCATCATTTCTAACCCGTTACAAGTATCAATATCACTCTGCAAATTTAAAATCGTAACATGGGTATAAACTACAAACCATAGTCACGCCTTTTAAGAACAAGAAGATGCATACAATGCTTGATGAAAGTGCACTCTATTATCATGAAAAAGTTACATGCATATACACCTTAAGTTGATAACAAAATCACGTGTTCTTCCAATCCTCTTGGTTTTCTTTCTCTTGTCCTTATGCAAAGGAGCACACTCGCACACACAACCACATGTTTTATACCCCCAAATCATAAAAATAGACATGAATTTTACCCCTCCAAAAAATAATATATTCAACAGCAACCGATATAAAGATACGACATAAGCAGAGCCAGCTAAGAAGGGTGGAATTTAGCCGGCATAAAAATCTTTGAAAAATACAATGAGGTCCATAAAACCAACCAATAATAGCATAACATGTGTGAAGTGACAAACTAAATTTTAGCTGGCTCAGAAAAGCAGTTGCTGGTTAAACTTCAGCGGACTCTTTACATGTGTATTGTTTCGATTTTTGGATGTTTTGGTGGCCAATGCGCGCAATGGATACCACCAAGCATTTTGGGAAAGTCGTGTACTTCTTCATGCACGTCATATATCTGGTGAATGTCGCTGAATGTCGGCCTCCTTAGGTATCTCTTCCTGTATAGATGGATCACACATTTGATTAGTGATAACAATATTAATAATAAAAATATTGATATCTCTTCCTGCACCCTGATGATGCCACCCTGTGATGGTGTGCCTTCTTGGGGCGACTTAGGGGGACCAATGCCACCCCATTTAGGGCTTGGTAACACCCAAGCTAAGAAAGTTTATGGGTGTTAATTAAAATCTCACCTTTCGATGTAGATTTGTGATTTTTCTTCTTCTTTTCCTTTTTCTTTTTATTTTTTATTGTTGATGTTCTTCATAGTCGATTACCTTATAGCCTCTCTTTTAATTCAACTTTTACCATGTAATGCTTCACTTCCTAACATAAAATATGATAATGTCTTTCATTTTATAATTAATGAACTTTATTAGATTATTACACTTGAGATTTAGGACTTTAATTCATCAATGGGTTGGCTACGAAATTGCGTGATTAACATATACTACGCATTTGTTTAAGTTTAACCGAGCGAACACAAACACAAAAAGATAAGCTCTTGTGTTCATGCCCGTTGGCTAATAAATTAATGTCGTTCATGTTCGTTTGTTAAGATGTTAAACATATATAAACAAATTGTAGGATCTGATGAAATTCACCTCGAATCATTGAGGATATACTTACTACTATATATATATATATATATACTACAAGGGATATACATAACCAACCTAATCTAGGATAAATATGAGTAACAAAGTACAAAGCAAACTACAAACATATCATATCACCCTTGATCTTGTTTATGGCAAATATCCATTCAAGCGAATATGTGGTGGGCTTATACGAAACTTGACACACAAAATGCTCAAAAGGAGGACACAAAAGGTTGTTAGTAGATACATCCGCTAGTTGAAGCTTGGTAAAAAGAAATTTAGTATATAACTGACATGGAAGGCTTTTAGCCCGTTTGTGAGAGATAGGACTCCCTCTTAATAAGATACCACGACGATTATCACAAAGGATTGTCGGATGAGTGAGTGACAAAGCATGGAGTTTGTGAAGGAGATGTGTGAGCCGCACAACTTCAACAACACTATTGCCTATGACACAATACTTGGATTCACAACTAGATCAGGACTTTGTTGGTTGCTTTTTAGCACTCCATAAAATTAGACCACCATCGAAAAATAGAGTAGCCATATGTTAATTGTCTAGGTCCAACTTGCATCCTAATACCCAAGGGCCGATGTCGTATAAGGGCACTGAAAAATTAGACCATGAGAAAAAGTGCCTTTAACATATCAAAGAAATTGCTTAGCGGACTGAATATGAGCCATAATGTCACACCCCGACCCGCAGCGGAATAAAAGTCGGGGCATGATTGGGTTATCACCAAAGCTCATGATATTTTCCAAGAAGTTTCATATTTATTAAATTCAAATTAAAATTTAAATATCCAACAAAAATTTCGTACAAATACAATAAAAATCTAAATGTTTGTTCCAACGCAATAACTTGTTTATTCTTCTAGGTCATCCTAAGTGTTTCTTTCCTCAACTTGATCACCTGTATCATGTGTAAAACAGAGGAGATTTTGGGTCAACAAAAGTTGGCGAGTGAACCTTGATAAAACATTTAAATAATTGCTTATTTTGTTTATTAAAGAAAATTGTGCATAAATCACATGTGAGCAAATATATATATGTAACAAATCACAAACCACATTGAATGAATATATGACATGAATGATGATGTATATGAGATCAAGGCTCAATCAAACGGAGCAGATCTAATGAGGCACCTGATGCTCGACCTGTATCCCATGAGGAACTGATGGGCCTAATGAAATGAGTGCACTGAAATGATAAATTGAATCCACATATAAACCACACAACAAACAATTCACATTTGATCACGAAATGATATAAGCACAAGTGTTTAAATAAAATAAAGTAATGATACGACACATGATACACCCCAAAACGTGATTAAAACGGGGAATTTGTAGAGATTCACTCACCTTGGGTGCGTATTCTTGAGTGGAAGAGAGAGCGCACGAGTTTGGGAATTTAACCAACGAGGAAGTACTAACCTAAAATAATAACGTAATAACTCGATAAATAAATTAACGTTTCGGTTAAAATCTACGCTTAGATTTTTGTGGTATTTTTGGTGATTTTTGTTGATATAATTAAACCCTTGAAATCATATATTTTAAGCATTTTAAATTGATTTCTCCTTTAATATAAACCATGGAATAAATTATAAAAGAAAAAAAAATAAACTAAAAAAAAACTATCAGATCTGACAGTTAGATCTGACCGGTTTTTTTTGTGTGAAATTGGATGCGTGAGACAGGATTCGAACTCGAGACCTTGCGGTTGCGTGCACGCAGCTCTTCCAACTGAGCGACGTGTCTAACCCGAAGAAATCTTGTTTTTAATTATATTAATACTCTTCTTGGAACATTCAGAATTTGATAATATTAAAAATGCTTTAAATTAATCGAACCGGTAAGCACACCCACCCTCGAACCCGCGCCTATGACAATATTTGCACCCAGCCCAACCAACTGGGCTGGGTGTCTAACCCGAAAATACTAGCATTTTAATTATATTTATATACTAGTTATGTTTTATTCAGAACGATATATTTGAAAAGGAATTTAAGGTGGTCTGACCAGTGGGTGCTTGGGCTCGAACCGGTGATCCCAGACTTGGTTAGCTCCCGGCCCAACCAGTTGGGCTGGGTGCTTAACCCGGTTGTAACTCTGTTTATAATATGTAAAAATACATACATCAGTTCATCTTCTTCGATTGAAGACTTTACCCAGAAGCATTTACCCATCCCTGATTGCCACACTCACCCCATTTCTCGGTTGCTAGACCCACTTAACTGGTATATACACGAATTGAAATTAAAATTAAAGATAGTTACCGGTTAGCAGGGGGGGTCTCCGGCGACTTAGAACCGTCGACAACCGCGGTTTTGTCTGGTGGAATAGAGGGGATTGAGAGACAAGTTGCAGACAAAAAGTTTGAGTGAGTTGGTGTGGTGATTGGGGGTCGGTATTTATAGGTGGAACCGAGTGGGGTTGTCTTCGGTTAATTTGGAAACAAGAACAGATTGATTTCATCAAATTTGAATTGATTGGCTCCGATTTGGAAGGTGTCTACGCGGATTGCAGCCGAAATCCAGCGAGACTTTGACCGGCGGAATTGGCGGGTTTTGCTGATTTGAACCCGCCGGCATTCGCCCGCTTTCTGAATATAAGACTGAACTGTTTTCTAATCCTAACCAAAGTGTGCGTGTGGTGTGGTGGTGTTTGTGGCGTGTGCTTAACTTGGGGAATTCGGGTTCGATCCCGGTTCACCCCCTTTTTTTTATTTATTTTAACTATTTAAGGTTAAATCATTTAATAAATATTTATTATTAAACTGATTAATTATTATTATTTTATTTTTAACCATTGATTATTATTGTATAATGGTAATATTGTATTTAACCGAACGACGTAAAATAAATACACTTTGATTGATAAATTGGGGCGGGTTTTCGAAACCCGATTTATACAAATGTTATAGTATCCCCTACTTTTAGAAATTTCGTTCCGAAATTTAAGTAGTACTTGTAACGGGAAAGAGATGCGGGTACTTTTCGCGCATTGAGTTTTCACGTTCCCAAGTAAACTCGGGCCCTCATTTTGACTCCCAACGCACCCTGACGATTGGAATACGACTTCGCCTTAAACGCTTCTCACCGAAATCCATGATTTCTACTGGTCTTTCAACGAAGTGCATTGATTCATCGACTTGAATGTCTTCTAAAGGGATATGGAGGTTTTCGTCGGCGAGGCACTTTTTCAAGTTTGATACGTGGAACGTGGGATGAATTCTGTTAAGCTCTTCTAGTAGGTCAAGCTTGTATGCTACAGGACCTACTCTTTCGAGTATCTTGAAAGGTCCTACGTAGCGTGGTGCTAGCTTGCCCTTCTGGCCAAAACGAACCACTCTCTTCCATGGTGATACTTTTAAAAGTACTTGATCACCAATGTCAAACTCCAAGGGCGTTCGTCGTTTGTCAGCATAACTCTTTTGACGACTTTGAGCCGCTAGAAGATTGTTTCGTATTTGAATGATTTTGTCGGTTATTTCTTGAATCAATTCAGGTCCGGTGATTTGCGCTTCACCAATTTCGTGCCAACATACTTGTGATCGGCATTTACGAGCGTATAAAGTTTCGAAAGGAGCCATGCCGATACTTGAATGATAGCTATTGTTGTACGAAAACTCGACTAACGGTAGATGAGCGTCCCAGGCCCTTTGAAGTCTATGACACATGCTCGAAGCATGTCTTCAAAGGTTTGGATGGTGCGTTTAGATTGACCATCAGTTTGAGGGTGAAAGGCGGTGCTAAGGTCTAAGCGTGTACCCAAAGCAGTTTGTACGGCTCGCCATGTGTGTAAAGTGAAACGACCATCACGGTCTGAAATGATGCTTAACGGTACACCATGACGGCTTACGATCTGGCTGATGTAGATACGAGCTAACTTCTTGTTCTTGAAGTCCTCGTGAATCGTAATGAAGTGAGATGATTTCGTAAGACGATCGATTATTACCCATATGGTGTCATACCCATTGGAGGTGCGAGGTAACCCGGTAATGAAGTCCATGGTTATCTTTTCCCACTTCCATACATGTATTTCGGGTTGGACTAGAAGTCCTGAAGGTCTTTGATGTTCAGCTTTCACTTTGGAACATGTAAGGCACTTGGAAACAAAAACAACGATATCCTTTTTCATGCTAGGCCACCAGTAGGTGTATCGTAGGTCTTGATACATCTTATCGGCTCCTAGGTGTACAAAGTATCATGTTTTGTGTGCCTCATTCATGAGGAAATCATGAAGGTTGTCGCGATTGGGAATCCATATGGGGTTTAAAGAGTATAGAATACCGTCGGATTTGGTTTCAATTTTGAGTTCAGCTCCACATGACAGCTCATCGCGTACGTCATTTTCCGTTATAGAGATATGTTGAGCTGCCCGGATCGATCCTTGATATCGGTTATGATTTGTGAGCATAGGAGATGAATAGAGTTCGCATATCCCTTTCGACTGAGCGCATCGGCCACCACGTTTGCCTTGCCAGGATGGTACCGAATTTCACAGTCGTAATCGTTGAGAAGTTCGACCCATCTTCGTTGCCTCATATTCAACTCTTTCTGGTTGAAGATATGTTGGAGACTCTTGTGGTCAGTGTATATTTCACACTTGGTACCGTAGAGGTAATGTCTCCATATCTTGAGAGCGAACACAACGGCTCCAAGTTCCAGGTCGTGGATGGTGTAATTCTTTTCATGAACTTTGAGTTGCCTAGAGGCATAGGCTATCACTTTTCCTCTTTGCATCAATACACAACCTAGTCCTTGCCCTGATGCGTCGCAATAAACCACAAAGTCATCGCAACCCTCAGGGAGTGTAAGGATAGGTGCGTCACAAAGCTTTTGCTTTAAAGTTTGGAAGGCCTCCTCTTGCTTAGGTCCCCAAATGAAGGGTTTTCCTTTGTGAGTCAAGGCCGTGAGCGGAACGGCGATACGGGAAAAATTGGCAATGAAACGTTAGTAGTAACCAGCCAAACCAAGAAATGACCTAACTTCGGTAGGGGTACGTGGCGCTTGCCATTCCTGTACTGCCTTGATTTTTGAAGGATCGACATGAATCCCTTGGTCATTGACGACATGACCAAGGGAATTGTACTTCCCCTAACCAGAATTCGCATTTTGAGAACTTAGCGTAAAGCTTTTCAGCCCTTAAGAGTGTAAGAATGAGTCGAAGGTATCGCTCATGATCGGATTTTGACTTGGAGTAGATAAGAATGTCGTCGATGAAGACTATGACGAAACGGTCGAGGTAGGGTTTGCATACCCTATTCAATAATGTAACATTCGTCGAAAAACGGGTTTCAAAACCCGCTTCGTTTATTAATCAAATATTCAGTTATATGTTCGTTGCGTATTTATTGTTCAGTTTATTTTTAAATATTACATAATTAATGAATATTTAGAATTTAAAAACCAAAAAAAATCATAACTAACAATAAGAAGTATCAAAAAAATAAATATTGGGGCAGCCAGGTTTCGAACCCGGGTCTCCCGCAAAGTCAAACTACACACCACACCACTCCGCCACACGCCTCTTTTGTCACACCCCGACCCGCAGCGGAAAAGGTGATTGGGGCATGATTGGGTTATCATCAAAGCTCATGACATTTATTATGCGTTTCATATTCTTTAATACAAATTAAATGGAAATTTACAATAAATGTTACAACATGTTCTAACTAACAATCTAAACGTCTTTGTTCTCTTCTAAGGCATATCCTATGTTTTCCTTGCTTCAACCTGTTCACCTGTATCATGTGTAAAAGGGTTTTTGGATCAACATAATGTTGGCGAGTGAATCCTATGGAAAACATTTGAACAAATTTATTTAAATTGATTATGAAATATGTGCACAACCAAACATGAGTAAAAATAGATGTAAACTTAATCAACAATCATAAGATATTAAATGAAACACACATGAACAATAATGGAACATTTAGAGGCACGCGATGCTCAACTCGTCTCTCACGAGGAACTGAGGGGCCTAATGAATGAATTGCATAAACATGATAATATGAATGACACAACTAAAACCAATATAAACTCAATGATACACACATAAACAATAATGATTTTGATTTGAGGCACGCGTTGTTCAACTCGTCTCCCACGAGGAACTGATGGGCTTAATGAATGAGTTTCATATAATTTGACAAAAGGAAATAAGTAATCACACAATATAAACAATCTAAGTTTAGGTCATGATGTGGTATGGCACAAGTTTAAATAAATAAGTTAATTATTTTCATAACACATGACACACCCCAAAACGTGTAATTTAAAAGGGGGAGTTGTAAGATTCACTCACAGTGGGTGCGTTCGGTTGATGATGTTGAATGCACGCGAAGTGGTTTTAACCACGAGTGAGATTAACCTAGATGAATCGCATTATGGTTTGGTAAGTAAACGGATTTTATTAATCTATTTTAGTAGGATTGTTGGGTGTATTTTTGTGAGTTTAAGGCTATTTTCCAACCTTAAAAATGTTATTTTTAAGTATTTTTAATTGATTTTTAATTAAAAATAATTAAATAAAATAATAAAAAAATTTGATTTTTTTTTTCTCTGACCGTTGACCGTTGACCTGACCGTTGACCGGTTCGAATCGGAATATAAGTGCGCTGAGTGAGGCTCGAACCCGAGACCTCTCGTACGCGTGCACGCAGCTCTACCAACTGAGCTACGTGTCTAACCCGTCATATATCTGATTTTAATTATATTTATACATTAATTAGTTTAAACCGAAAATCATTTTATTTTAAAAACAGTTTAAGCGAATCGGACGGTGCACTCCACAGGTCTCGAACCCGGGACTTGTGGCTTAAACTAACACGCAGTCCACCGCTGGACTGTGTGTGCAACATGTTATATAATCCAATTTTTATTATACTTAAATACAAACTACTTGTTTTCATTTCTGACTTTATTTAAAAAGGTTAATAATCGTCCGGGTCGATGCAGAAGACCGGACTCGAACTCGTGACGTGCGACTTAAACATACACACAGTCCACCGCTGGACTGTGTGTCTAACTTGGTTATTATTCCGATTATTAATATACTTAACATATACCTGTGGCGACTCCGGTTCAGTTTAACAAAAAAATGATTTTTATTGAAGCAGCGTGTGTGAAACAGGATTCGAACTCGAGACGTTTGTGTTTAATGTGCACACAGTCCACCGCTGGACTGTGTGTTTAACTCGAGTAATAAGTTGATTTTAATTATACTTATACGTTCCGGATACATCGTCTTCTTCATCAAGTTATAACCAGAATCGGAAATCGACTGGTTCAAAGTCTTAATCGTTTTCTTTAGTGTTTTAGGTTAATTTAGATGAGATATAAGTATAAAGAAAAGAAAATAAGTGTGAGGTATACCGACTCGCTTTCCTCTGTTTTCCGGCAGAACTCCGGCGACAGAAATTAGCTCCGGCGTCAGGTGTCTTGCAGCAGAGAAACTTCAGAAAACTTGCAAAGGGTGTGGGTGACTTCGGTATAAGCTTAGGAGGTTCAATAAGGCTCGGAAATGGAGAAACTGGTTTTCCGGCGACGAACAGATTAATTCCGGCGAGTGGAATTACGTCCGGTAAAGGTTTGGTTTTGAGCGAAAAAGTTTGCGGTGGGTTGTGGGTGAATTTATAGAACAAATCATCAATATATTTGGCCCGATTTCCGACTGGATTCGTAAATTATAAAATCTCCGGCGGTTATAACTTTGGTCGCGGACTCAGACGTCGGTTATAACCGATGTCTTAGTAATGGTTTACGTTATAACGTAAGTTGTCGTTAAGACTCGCGAGATTTCCGGGATTTCCGACGACTGAACCATTGGGCGCCGGTTTTGAATTCGTAACGTCATGATATCAATTAAATGATTTCAATATATAACAAACAAACCAAGTGGCGCAGTGGTTTGGTGTGTGTGTGTTAAGACTGATGTTGAACCGGTACAGACCCGAGTTCGAAACCCGGCAGAGACAAAACATTTTTATTTTGCGATTTTTAGCAGTTTTTCAAAAACTAATTATATATCCCCGTATAATATTTGATTAAGTATCGTTTAAAATTATTTTGGGCATTTAATTCGCAACGAAAATTTTAACTGACTGTTCGGTTGATAAACGGAGCGGGTTTGGTAAATCCGTTTTTGACGGATGTTACATCTTTTGTGTTTAATACTGAAACGAATAACATTTATAATAAAAACCGAAACTCAAATCTGTAAATCAGCGCCCAGAACCCGCAATCACCGGAAAAACCTAAACACCGCGATTTTGGCTATTTTTCCTTTGACTGAAACGCACAAACTGAATTCGACATCAGTTATAACCGTTGCCGGCAATCAATTTAGTCAAAAACCGCCAGAAATCTTTAATCGCGATTGTATTGACCTTAATTCAAACCCAAATCAACTGTTCCTCCTTATAAATACCCACTCCAACCTCCTGTAAACCTTTCGCTCAGAACCGCGCTCACTTCCTGAAGCTTTAGTCCACTCAAAACACGTCGCCGGAAATTCTCGCACTCGCCCGAAATTCACCGGAGAACCGAAGCCTTACTCCTAATCGGTACAATCATCCAAACCTTTCTTGCTATCTCTTGATTAGTAATCTAATTTCTCAACACAATAATCGAAACTGTTAAACAGTTCACTCAGCCGGAAATCGCAAATCAGAGCCGACGAAATCTTGCCGGAAATCTGAAGCAAACTCGCTGTTTTGGTATACCATATCACTTAATCTTCTTTCCATTTCAATCAAGTATAAGTTGTGGTCGATTAAACAGAACAGACGGATTTCACTGTTCTGTATTTTTGTAAGTGAAGAAGATGAAGATGAAAATGTGTATTAGTATAATTAAAAACAGATATTTAACCGGGTTAGACACACAGTCCAGCGGTGGACTGTGTGCAAATACAATACACACGTCCCGAGTTCGAATCGCACATATTACCGACTTTCTGAAATAAAACCAACGTTTTTAAAACCTATACAGATCAATTCACAGAATGTATATAAAAGGAATATAATCCAGTAGTTAAGCAGATTAGACACACAGCCCAACTGGTTGGGCTGTGCGCACTCGAACCGAAGGTTCCGAGTTCGACTCCGGGTCTCTGCAACCGGTTCGGCCATATTAAATCATTTTTTAATAAAAACTAAATAAGGTTAAAGTTAATTAGTATATATATATAATTAAAACAGAGAATATTTCGGGTTAGACACGTAGCTCAGTTGGTAGAGCTGCGTGCACACAAATGAAAGGTCCCGAGTTCGATCCCACGCACCGCATGGAATAAACACAGTCTGACCGGTCAGACCCGGTCAACTGTCAGAAAGTCAACCCATTTTTTTATTATTTTTATTTATTTATTTAATTGAAAAATTATTTAAAAATACTTAAAAATAAGATTTTAAAGTTAGAAAATTTCATTAAACTCACAAAATAAATCTAAAAATTCCACTAAAGAGCACTAATTAAAAATATTAATCTCAAATAAAATTTACTTATTTATCGAATCATTTCGTTATTATTTAGGTTAGTTTTTCCCTCGTCGGTTGAATCATAAATTCGTGCGCATTCATCGTCATCAAAGAACGCACCCACTGTCAGTGAATCTCTACCAATTCCCCGTTTTAATCATGTTTTGGGGGTGTATCATGTGTCGTACAATTCTTTTATTTTATTTAAACACTTGTGCATACATCATATCCGTGATCAAATGTGTATCAATTGTTGTGTGAATTATATGTAGATTGGATTTATCATTTTCAGTGCACGCATTTCATTAGGCCCATCAGTTCCCGTGGGATACGGGTTGAGCATTTGATTGAGCCTTGATCTCACATACATCATCATTCATGTCATATACTCATCAAAAGTGGTTTGTGATTGTTTTTCTATATATGTTTGCTCACATGTGATTATTGCACGAATTTTCTTTATTAAATAAAACAAGAAATTAGTAAAAATGTTTTATCAAGGTTCACTCGCCAACTTTTGTTGACCCAAAATCTCCCCCGTTTTACACATGATACAGGTGATCCAGCTGAGACAGGAAACACTTAGGAAGGCCTAGAAGAATAAACAAGTTTATGCTTTGGAATAATTATGTAGTTTCATTTTCTTGTAATTGTATGAATTTTGTTTTGGATATTTAAGTTTGTAATTTGAATTTAATAAATATGAAACATCTTAGTAAACATCATGAGCTTTGGTGATAACCCAATTATGCCCTGACTTTTATTCCGCTGCGGGTCGGGGTGTGACAGATTGGTATCAGAGCTTGTGACTATAGGGATATAGGATAGGTTATTAGACCCTTAGAGCCTATACTATAGTTGATTAAATTTTAAATTGTTTATGCGTTACATACAAAATTCATGATGTTTATATGCTTTATGTTTATTTTCACACTCAATGTTATGCAAGCATGCTCACAAATACATGTTATTATGCAATGCTCATCATGAATCATATCCTCATAACATATCATATCCATGAGAGCACACACCTCACGATTCCCATGATTTTTGCAATGATTTTTGTATTTTTCAAATCACATCAAAGTGAGTTCTCATGACGGGCATGTAGTAACTGGAAGGGTACGAGTACCGGTAGTCGGAACGTCCTGTCTAGGCTTGGCATTCGTATAAATCCAAAATAAAGGACCAGTTTGCCTACCTGGGGACTAACGATGAGAGTACGAAGGACCTATTAGGCCAAAGCATGCTTTACCAAACGACGTGTGAGCTAACCCCACTTTGAGTTGTCATTGTGTCTACACCTGGACACCCTCCTACCATACATCTCGCAATCATATTTTACGATTTTCATTCGGGTGATGCGAGTGTTAATCCGCCGACACCAATGTGAATCCTACCAAGCCCAATAGTCATGGGGCCCACATGACTACACAGGCAATGGTATGGGGGACATTGGAGGCCCAAACATGAGCAAACCCAAGACATCCTATGGATGTAGTTAATTTATTGCCAATTATGTTGTTTTTCATTCTTTTTACGACACATGACACCTAGAAAATTCTTAAACTCACAATCTTCCTATGTATGTTCCTGTAGATGTCGGCTAGGCAACTACGTGGAAGTAGAAAGTCAGGAAGATCAAATGAACGCTTGGCCACACAAATTGCTAAACAAATGGCCGCAGTGCTTCCTGACATCGTGATTCAAGTTCAACAAGCTCTCACCGCAAATCCCATCAACCCTCCCAATCAAGAAGACCAGAGCGTCGCCAACCCTCCTTCCAAAAAGTGCTCCTACAAACACTTCAAATCTTGCGATCCCCCAAAGTATGAAGGGACCGAAGGTGTTACCGCCCTCCTTCACTGGTTTGAAAAAATGGAGAACACTTTCCTCAATTGCGATTGTCCCGAGGACCGTAAGGTACGTTATGCAACTGGAAGACTGTTTGGGGTAGCCCTTACCTGGTGGAACACGGAAAAAGGTAAGCGAGGAGTTGAAGATGCCATGGCCTTAACATGGGAAGAGTTAAGGGAACTCATGACAAGACGCTTCTGTCCAAGAAGCGAAATCAAAAAGCTGGAAGACGAATTCCACTCACTGAAACAAAAGGAAGGAGATCACACTTCCTATAATAAGAGATTTCTCGAGCTGAACCATATGATCCCTAATTTGTTCACCCCGTATACCGCTTGGTTGAACATTACATTCGAGGTCTTCCCTGGAAAATTCAAGATTCGGTTTTAAGCACATCGCCTGCAACACTTGAAGCCGTGATGGAGTTAGCTACAGATTCACTGAAAATCGCATTCGAAACGGAAAATTCAAAGATGAAAAGAAGAAACCACCCAGTCTCATCCTCAAAGTTTGCTGGTAAGAGGAAACGTAATGGCAAGAATTTAGCTGTCACTCAAACCAACCCTCATATCACTGCTGCACCAATCACCCAAATTGCTCCTCCAGCTGCACCATTCAAAAAGCCATATACCGGCCCACACCCAAAATGCAACCATTGTCAATACCATCACCCTCCCGAAAACCCCTGCCAACATTGCACAAGCTGTGGCCGTGCGGGTCACACCATCCAAACCTGCCGTACTCTTCAACGAATGAACCGCAATTAACCTCCAACCCAAACCCACAATCAGATAGTGGGCCAAGCCCAACAACCCTTACTTCTACCACCCACACAACACGTAGCCCAAACTTACTACCAATCCAACTACCCCATGATGCAACCCATGCGAGCTTGTTACAACTGTGGGGACCCAAACCACTTCAGGAACACATGCCCACGCCTAGTGAACATCATTCATGCCCAAGCTCACGCAAACCCAGTAAAACAAGCTAACCAAGCTCCTCCACCTGCCAGAGGAAGAGCTTTCAACATCAATGCCAACCAAGCCAGGGCTGACAACAACATGGTCAACGGTACGTTTCTCATCAATGGTAGTTATGCATCATATTATTCGATACTGGTGCGGATAAGAGCTTTGTGTCCTTAGAATTTGAACCTATCCTCAACCAAACTCGTGTTAATCTCATGGAATCTCTAACGGTGGAAGTTGCTGACGGAAAACCCGTTTCATTAAATTCTATTATACGCAATTGTACCATCACTCTAAACGATCACGATTTTCCAGTTGACCTCATTCCTTTGAAGTTGGGAAGTTTCGATGTTATAATCGGTATGGACTGGCTCAGCCAGCATCACACTGAAGTAGTGTGCCGTGAAAAGTTCATTCGCATTCCTCTTGCAGACGGTCAGACCCAACGTATTTTTGGGGAAACCCCTTCGAAAGGACTCAAACTAATGTGCCTTCAAGCCCGAAGATATCTCCGCAAGAACTATGTCGCATTCCTAACTCACGTCGTCAAAAAGGGAAACAAGGAGATGAAAATCGAAGATATCCCAGTTGTGAAAGAATTCCCACAAGTCTTTCCCGACGACATTTCAGGACTTCCTCATGTGAGAGAAGTCGAATTCCGCATCGATCTTGTACCTGGCGCTGCACCAGTTGCAAAATCTCCTTATAGGTTAGCCCCATCCGAAATGCAAGAGCTGGCCAGTCAACTGCAAGAGCTGACTGACAAAGGATTCATACGTCCTAGCTCCCCCGCCTTGGGGTGCCCCTGTTCTCTTTGTGAAGAAGAAAGATGGAACGTTTCGCATGTGCATTGATTATAGAGAACTCAACAAGTTAACGGTTAAAAATCGCTATCCACTACCTCGCATCGATGACCTCCTAGACCAACTTCAAGGTGCCACCTGCTTTTCAAAAATCGACCTTCGTTCTGGTTATCATCAGCTCAGAGTGCACGAAGAAGATATCCCAAAAACCGCTTTCCGGACTCGTTATGGTCATTACAAGTTCATGGTCATGCCTTTAGTTTAACCAACGCCCCCGCTGTCTGCATGGATCTAATGAATAGGGTATGCAAACCCTACCTCGACCGTTTCGTCATAGTCTTCATCGACGACATCCTTATCTACTCCAAGTCTAAATCTGATCATGAACGACACCTACGACTCATCCTTACACTCTTAAGGACTGAAAAGCTCTACGCTAAGTTCTCAAAATGCGAATTCTGGTTAGGAGAAGTACAATTCCTTGGACATGTCGTCAATGACAAGGGAATTCAGGTTGATCCTTCAAAAATCAAGGCAGTGCAGGAATGGCAAGCGCCACGTACCCCTACCGAGGTAAGGTCATTTCTTGGTTTGGCTGGTTACTATCGACGCTTCATTGCCAATTTTTCTCGTATTGCTGTACCACTCACGGCTTTGACTCATAAAGGAAAACCCTTCATATGGGGAACTAAACAAGAGGAAGCCTTCCAAACTCTAAAGCAAAAACTTTGTGACGCACCTATCCTCACACTCCTTGAGGGTTGCGATGACTTTGTGGTATATTGCGACGCATCGGGGCAAGGGCTAGGCTGTGTATTGATGCAAAGAGGAAAAGTGATAGCCTATGCTTCTAGGCAACTCAAAGTTCATGAGAAGAATTACACCACCCACGACCTGGAACTTGGAGCCGTTGTGTTCCCTCTCAAGATATGGAGACATTACCTCTATGGTACCAAGTGTGAAATATACACTGACCACAAAAGTCTCCAACATATCTTCAACCAGAAGGAGTTGAATATGAGGCAACGAAGATGGGTCGAACTTCTCAACGACTACGACTGTGAAATTCGGTATCATCCTGGCACTGCAAACGTGGTGGCTGATGCGCTCAGTCGAAAAGGTTATGCAAACTCCATTCATCTTCTATGTTCGCAAATCATAACCGACATCAAAGATCGAATCCGAGCAGCTCAACATGTTTCTGTAACAGAATATGACGTACGCGATGAGCGGTCATGTGGAGCTGAACTCAAAATCGAAACCAAATCCGACGGTATTCTATACTATTTAAACCGCCTATGGATTCCTGATCGCGATAACCTTCGTGATTTCCTCATGAATGAGGCGCACAAAACACGATACTCTGTACACCCAGGAGCCGACAAGATGTATCAAGACCTACGATACACCTACTGGTGGCCTGGCATGAAAAAGGATATCGCTGTTTTTTTTCCAAGTGCCTTACCTGTTCCAAAGTAAAAGCTGAACATCAAAGACCTTCAGGACTTCTAGTCCAACCTGAAATACCCGTATGGAAGTGGGAAAACATAACCATGGATTTCATTACCGGGTTACCTCGCACCTCCAGTGGGTATGACACCATATGGGTAATAATCGATCGTCTTACAAAGTCATCTCACTTCATTCCGATTCGTGAGGACTTCAAGAACGAGAAGTTTGCTCGTATCTACATCAGCGAGATCGTAAGCCGTCATGGTGTACCATTAAGCATCATTTCAGACCGTGATGGTCGTTTCACTTCACGAACATGGCGAGCCGTACAAACCGCTTTGGGTACACGATTAGACCTCAGTACCGCTTTTCATCCTCAAACTGATGGTCAATCTGAACGCACCATCCAAACCCTTGAAGACATGCTGCGAGCATGTGTCATAGACTTCAAAGGGAATTGGGACGCTCACCTACCATTAGTTGAATTTTCGTACAACAATAGCTATCATTCAAGTATCGGCATGGCTCCTTTCGAAGCTTATATGGTCGTAAGTGCCGATCTCCAGTATGTTGGCACGAAATTAGGGAAGCGCAAATCACCGGTCCAGAATTAATTCAAGAAACAACCGACAAGGTCCTTCAAATTCGAAACAATCTTCTAGCGGCTCAAAGTCATCAAAAGAGTTATGCAGACAAACGACGAAAGCCCTTGGAGTTTGACATTGGTGATCAAGTACTTTTAAAAGTATCACCGTGGAAGGGAGTGGTTTGTTTTGGCCAGAAGGGCAAGCTAGCACCACGCTATGTAGGACCTTTCAAGATACTCGAAAGAGTAGGTCCTGTAGCATACAAGCTTGACCTACCAGAAGAACTCAACAGAATTCATCCCACATTTCACGTATCAAACTTGAAAAAGTGCCTCGCCGATGAAAATCTTCATATTCCTCTAGAAGACATTCAAGTCGATGAATCGATGCACTTCGTTGAAAGACCGGTAGAAATCATGGACTTCGGAGAGAAGCGTTTAAGGCGAAGTCGTATTCCAATTGTTAGGGTACGCTGGGAGTCAAAACGAGGACCCGAGTTTACTTGGGAACGTGAAGACTCAATGCGCGAAAAATATACCCGCATCTTTTTCCAGTTACCACTACTACTTAAATTTCGGGACGAAATTTCTAAAAGTAGGGGATACAGTAACATTCGTCGAAAAACGGATTTCAAAACCCGCTTCGTTTATTAATCAAATATTCAGTTATATGTTCGTTGCGTATTTATTGTTCAGTTTATTTTTAAATATTACATAATTAATGAATATTTAGAATTTAAAAAAAAAAAAATCATAACTAACAATAAGAAGTATCAAAAAAATAAATATTGGGGCAGCCGGGTTTCGAACCGGGTCTCCTGCAAAGTCAAACACACACCACACCACTCCGCCACACGCCTCTTTTGTGTTTAATACTGAAACGAATAAAATTTATAATAAAAACCGAAACTCAAATCTGTAAATTAGCGCCCAGAATCCGCAATCACCGGAAAAACCTAAACACCGCGATTTTGGCTATTTTTCCTTTGACTGAAACGCACAAACTGAATTCGACATCAGTTATAACCGTTGCCGGCAATCAATTTAGTCAAAAACCGTCGGAAATCTTTAATCGCGATTGTTGACCTTAATTCAAACCCAAATCAACTGTTCCTCCTTATAAATACCCAGTCCAACCTCCTGTAAACCTTTCGCTCAGAACCGCGCTCACTTCCTGAAGCTTTAGTCCACTCAGAACACGTCGCCGGAAATTTCTCGCACTCGCCGGAAATTCACCGGAGAACCGAAGCCTTACTCCTAATCGGTACAATCATCCAAACCTTTCTTGCTATCTCTTAATTAGTAATCTAATTGCTCAACACAATAATCGAAACTGTTAAACAGTTCCCTCAGCCGGAAATCGCAAATCAGAGCCGACAAAATCTTGCCGGAAATCTGAAGCAAACTCGCTGTTTTGGTATACCATATCACTTAATCTTCTTTCCATTTCAATCAAGTATAAGTTGTGGTCGATTAAACAGAACAGTCGGATTTCACTGTTCTGTATTTTTGTAAGTGAAGAAGATGAAGATGAAAATGTGTATTAGTATAATTAAAAACGGATATTTAACCGGGTTAGACACACAGTCCAACGGTGGACTGTGTGCAAATACAATACACACGTCCCGAGTTCGAATCGCACATGTTACCGACTTTCTGAAATAAAACCAACGTTTTTAAAACCTATTCAGATCAATTCACAGAATGTATATAAAAGGAATATAATCCAGTAGTTAAGCAGATTAGACACACAGCCCAACTGGTTGGGCTGTGCGCACTCGAACCGAAGGTTCCGAGTTCGACTTCGGGTCTCTGCAACCGGTTCGGCCATATTAAATCATTTTTAATAAAAACTAAATAAGGTTAAAACTAATTAGTATATATATATATATATAATTAAAATAGAGAATATTTCGAGTTAGACACGTAGCTCAGTTGGTAGAGCTGCGTGCACACAAACGAAAGGTCCCGAGTTCGATCCCACGCACCGCATGGAATAAACACAATCTGACCGGTCAGACCCGGTCAACTGTCAGAAAGTCAACCCAATTTTTTATTATTTTTATTTATTTATTTAATTGAAAAATTATTTAAAAATACTTAAAAATAAGATTTTAAAGTTAGAAAATTTCATTAAACTCACAAAAATAAATCTAAAAATCCCACTAAAGAGCACTAATTAAAAATATTAATCTCAAATAAAATTTACTTATTTATCGAATCATTTCGTTATTATTTAGGTTAGTTTTTCCCTCGTCGGTTGAATCATAAATTCGTGCGCATTCATCGTCATCAAAGAACGCACCCACTGTGAGTGAATCTCTACCAATTCCCCGTTTTAATCATGTTGGGTGTATCATGTGTCGTACAATTCTTTTTATTTTATTTAAACACTTGTGCATACATCATATCCGTGATCAAATGTGTATCAATTGTTGTGTGAATTATATGTAGATTGGATTTATCATTTTCAGTGCACGCATTTCATTAGTCCCATCAGTTCCCCGTGGGATACGGGTTGAGCATCAGGAGCCTCATTAGATCGGCTCCGTTTGATTGAGCCTTGATCTCACATACATCATCATTCATGTCATATACTCATCCAAAGTGGTTTGTGATTGTTTATCTATATATGTTTGCTCACATGTGATTATTGCACGAATTTTCTTTATTAAATAAAACAAGAAATTAGTAAAAATGTTTTATCAAGGTTCACTCGCCAACTTTTGTTGACCCAAAATCTCCCCCGTTTTACACATGATACAGGTGATCCAGCTGAGACAGGAAACACTTAGGAAGGCCTAGAAGAATAAACAAGTTTATGCTTTGGAATAATTATGTAGTTTCATTTTCTTGTAATTGTATGGATTTTGTTTTGGATATTTAAGTTTGTAATTTGAATTTAATAAATATGAAACATCTTAGTAAACATCATGAGCTTTGGTGATAACCCAATTATGCCCCGACTTTTATTCCGCTGCGGGTCGGGGTGTGACAATTAAATCCATGAAGACAGCGGGGACGTTGGTTAAACCGAAGGTCATAACCATGAACTCATAATGACCATAACGAGTTCGGAAGGCAGTTTTTGGAATATCTTCTTCGCGCACTCTAAGCTGATGATAACCAGAACGAAGGTCGATTTTGGAAAAACAGGTGGCCCCTTGAAGTTGGTCTAGTAGGTCATCAATACGAGGCAGTGGATAACGATTCTTAACCGTCAACTTGTTGAGTTCTCTATAACCAATGCACATGCGAAACGTTCCATCTTTCTTCTTCACAAAAAGAACAGGCGCACCCCAAGACGATGAGCTAGGATGTATGAATCCTTTGTCAGTCAGCTCTTGCAATTGACTGGCTAACTCTTACATCTCGGATGGGGCTAACCTATAAGGAGATTTGCGACCGGTTGTAGCGCCAGGCACAAGATCGATTCGAAATTCGACTTCTCTCACAGGAGGAAGTCCTGAAACGTCGCCGGGAAAAACTTGCGGGAATTCTTTCACAATTGGAATATCTTCGAACTTCCTCTCCTTGCCTTCCTTCTTGACGACGTGAGCTAGAAATGCGATGTAATTCTTGTGATGATAACTTCGGGCTTGAAGGCAGGACATCAATTTGAGCCCTTTCGAAGGAGTTTCCCCAAAGATACGTAGTGTTTGACCGTCGGCGAGAGGAATACGAATGAACTTTTCATGGCACACCACTTCAGAGTGATGTTGGCTGAGCCAGTCCATGCCGATGATAACATCGAAACTTCCCAATTTCATAGGAATGAGATCAATTGGAAAATCGTGATTATTTAGGGTGAGAGTGCAATCGCGTATAATAGAATTTAATGAAGGGGTTTTCCGTCAGCAACTTCCACCGTCAGAGATTCAACGAGACTATCACGAGGTTGGTCGAGGATAGATCGAATTCTAAAGACACAAAGCTCTTATCCGCACCAGTATCGAATAATATGGATGCATAACTACCATTTATGAGAAACGTACCGTTGACCACATTGTTGTCAGCCCTGGCTTGGTTGGCGTTGATATTGAAAGCTCTTCCTCTAGCAGGTGGAGGAGCTTGGTTAGCTTGGTTTACCGGGTTTGCTTGAGCTTGGGCATGGATGATGTTCACTAGGCGTGGGCAAGTGTTCCTTGAAGTGGTTTGGGTCCCCACAAGTTGAAACAGGCTCGCATGGGTTGCATCATGGGGTAGTTGGGTTGGTAGTAAGGTTGGGCTGCGAGTTGTGCAGGTGGTAGAAGTAAGGGTTGTTGGGCTTGGCCCACCATTTGATTTTGGGTTTGGGTTGGAGGTTGACTGCGGTTCAATCGCTGAAGGGTACGGAAGTTTGGATGGTGTGACCCGCACGGCCACAACTTGTGCAATGTTGGCAGGGGTTTTCAGGAGGGTGATGGTATTGACGACGGTTACACTTTGGGTGTGGGCCAGTGTATGGCCTTTTGAATGGTGCGGCTGGAGGGGCAACTTGGGTGATTGGAGCAGCAGTGATGGAGGGTTGGTTTGGGTGATAGCAAAGTTCTTGCCGTTTGCTTCCTCTTACCAGCAAACTTCGAGAATGAACCTGAGTGGTTTGGAGTTGGGGTCTCACTGGGTGTTTTCTTCTTTTCATCATTAAATTTTGCCGTTTCGAATGCGATTTTCAGTGAGTTCCGTAGCTAACTCCATTGCGGCTTCGAGTGTTGCAGGCGAAGTGCTTAAAACCGAATCTTGGATTTTCGAGGGAGGCCTCGAATGTAGTGTTCAATTAGGCGGTATAATGGGGTGAACAGATTGGGGATCATCTGATTCAACTCGAGAAATCTCTTATTGTATGAGTGTGGTCTCCTTCCTTTTGTTTCAATGCGTGAAACTCGTCTTCTAGCCTTTTGATTTCGCTTCTTGGACAGAAGCGTCTCGTCATGATTTCTCTTAACTCTTCCCATGTTAAGGCCATGACATCTTCAACACCTCGCTTACCCTTTTCCGTGTTCCACCAGGTAAGGGCTACCCCAAACAATCTTCCAGTCGCGTAACGTACCTTACGGTCCTTGGGACAGTCGCAATTGAGAAAGGTGTTTTCCATCTCCTCAAACCAGTGAAGGAGAGCAGTGACACCTTCAGTCCCTTCATATTTTGGGGGATCAAGGACTTGAAGTGTTTGTAGGTGCATTTGGGGGTTTTGGGAGGAGGGTTGGCGACGCTTTGATCTTCTTGGTTGGGAGGGTTGATGGGATTAGCGGTGAGGGCTTGCTGAACTTGTAGCACGATGTCAGGAAGCACTGTGGCCATTTGTTTAGCAATTTGCGTGGCCAAGCGTTCGTTTGACTTTCCTGACCTTCTACCTCCACGTAATTGCCTAGCCGACATCTACAGGAATATATGTAGGAAGATTGTCAGTTCAAGAATTTCCTAGGTGTCATGTGTCGTAAAAAAAATGAAAACTACATAACTGAAAATAATTTAACTACATCCATAGGATGTCTTGGGTTTGCTCATGTTTGGGCCTCCAAATGTCCCCATACCATTGCCTGTGTAGTCATGTGGGCCCCCATGACTATTGGGCTTGGTAGGATTCACATTGGCGTCGGCGGGTTAACACTCGTACCACCCGAATGAAAATCGTAAAACATTATTGCGAGATGTATGGTCGGAGGGTGTCCAGGTGTGGACACAATGACAACTCAAAGTGGGGTTAGTTCACACGACGTTTGGTATAGCATGCTTTGGCCTAATAGGTCCTTCGTACTCTCATCGTTAGTCCCAAGGTAGGCAAACTGGCTTTATTTTGGATTTATACGAATGCCAAGCCTAGACAGGACGTTCCGACTACCGGTACTCGTACCCTTCCAGTTACTACAAGCCCGTCGTGAAAACTCACTTTGATGTGAATTGAAAAATATGAAAACATTGCAAAAATCTTCGAAAAGAAATAACGGAAATTGTGAAATTGTGAGGTGTGTGCTTTCATAGATATGATATGTTATGAGGGTATGATCTATGATGAGCATTGCATATTAATATGTACTTATGAGAATGTTTGCATAATGTTGTGTGAATATAAACATGAAACATATAAACATTATGAATTTTGCATGTAACACATAGACAATTTAAATCTAGCCAACTATAGTATAGGCTCTAAAGGTCTAATAACCTATCCTATATCCCTATAGTCATAAGCTCTGATACCAATCTGTCACATCCCGACCCGCAGCTGGAATAAAAGTCGGGGCATGATTGGGTTATCACCAAAACTCATGATATTTACTAAGAAGTTTCATATTTATTAAAATTAAATTAAAATTTAAATATCCAAAAAAATTTCATACAAATACAATAAAAATCTAAATGTTTGTTCCAACGCAATAACTTGTTTATTCTTCTAGGTCATCCTAAGTGTTCTTTCCTCAACTTGATCACCTGTATCATGTGTAAAACAGAGGAGATTTTGGGTCAACAAAAGTTGGCGAGTGAACCTTGATAAAACATTTAAATAATTGCTTATTTTGTTTATTAAAGAAAATTGTGCATAAATCACATGTGAGCAAATATATATATGTAACAAATCACAAACCACATTGAATGAATATATGACATGAATGATGATGTATCTGAGATCAAGGCTCAATCAAATGGAGCCGATCTAATGAGGCACCTGATGCTCGACCCGTATCCCACGAGGAACTGATGGGCCTAATGAAATGAGTGCACTGAAATGATAAATTGAATCCACATATAAACCACACAACAAGCAATTCACATTTGATCACGAAATGATATAAGCACAAGTGTTTAAATAAAATAAAAGAATGATACGACACACGATACATCCCAAAACGTGATTAAAACGGGGAATTTGTAGAGATTCACTCACCTTGGGTGCGTATTCTTGAGTGGAAGAGAGAGCGCACGAGTTTGGGAATTTAACCGACGAGGAAGTACTAACCTAAAATAATAACGTAATAACTCGATAAATAAATTAACGTTTCAGTTAAAATCTACGTTTAGATTTTTGTGGTATTTTGGTGATTTTTGTTGATATAATTAAACCCTTGAAATCATATATTTTAAGCATTTTAAATTGATTTCTCCTTTAATATAAACCATGGAATAAAATAATAAAAGAAAAAAAATAAAAAAAAAATAAAAAAAACTAAAAAAAAAACTGTCAGATCTGAAGTTAGATCTGACCGGTTTTTTTGTGTGAAATTGGATGCGTGAGACAGGATTCGAACTCGAGACCTTGCGGTTGCGTGCACGCAGCTCTTCCAACTGAGCGACGTGTCTAACCCGAAGAAATCTTGTTTTTAATTATATTAATAATCTTCTTGGAACATTTCAGAATTTGATAATATTAAAAAGGCTTTAAATTAATCGAACCGGTAAGCACACCTACCCTCGAACCCGCGCCTATGACAATATTTGCACCCAGCCCAACCAACTGGGCTGGGTGTCTAACCCGAAAATACTAGCATTTTAATTATATTTATATACTAGTTATGTTTTATTCAGAACGATATATTTGAAAAGGAATTTAAGGTGTTCTGACCAGTGGGTGCTTGGGCTCGAACCGGTGATCCCGGACTTGGTTAGCTCCCGGCCCAACCAGTTGGGCTGGGTGCTTAACCCGGTTGTAACTCTGTTTATAATATGTAAAAATAATACATCAGTTCATCTTCTTCGATTGAAGACTTTACCCAGAAGCATTTACCCATCCCTGATTGCCACACTCACCCTATTTCTCGGTTGCTAGACCCACTTAACTGGTACATAAATGAATTGAAATTAAAATTAAAGATAGTTACCAGTTAGTAGGGGGGGTCTCCGGCGACTTAGAACCGTCGACAACCGCGGTTTTGTCTGGTGGAATAGAGGGGGATTGAGAGACAAGTTGTAGACGAAAAGTTTGAGCGAGTTGGTGTGGTGATTGGGGGCTGTATTTATATGTGGAACCGAGTGGGGTTGTCTTCGGTTAATTTGGAAACAAGAACAGATTGATTTTATCAAATTTGAATTGATTGGCTCCGATTTGGAAGGTGTCTACGTGGATTGCGAGCCGGAATCCAGCGAGACTTTGACCGGCGGAATTGGCGGGTTTTGCTGATTTGAACCCGCCGGCATTCGCCCGCTTTCTGAATATAAGACTGAACTGTTTTCTAATCCTAACCAAAGTGTGCGTGTGGTGTGGTGGTGTTTGTGGCGTGTGCTTAACTTGGGGAACCCGGGTTCGATCCCGGTTCACCCCCTTTTTTTATTTTATTTATTTTAACTATTTAAGGTTAAATCATTTAATAAATATTTATTATTAAACTGATTAATTATTATTATTTTATTTTTAACCATTGATTATTATTGTATAATGGTAATATTGTATTTAACCGAACGGCGTAAAATAAATACACTTTCATTGATAAATTGTGACGGGTTTTCGAAATCCGATTTACACAAATGTTACACATAATAGGAGCATGAAGAAACTGGCTAGCTTGATTAACGACAAAGGAAATATCCAGAGGAGTGTTATTTTAAGGTATTGTAGGGCCCCGACAATTGAGCGATACAAAGAAAATCAGAAAAAGATCAAGCCAATGGGTAACAAAAGGGGCTCCAACATAGGTTAAGAGTCTTGCAAACTAACGCAAATAAGAATACCAAGAGCATACCTTTGTTGTCCGTGTAAGAAACATAAGTCCCAAGAAGTAGTTAAGGAGACTAAGATCGTTAATTGTAAATTCTTTATGTAGGCATGATATGTAGTTATGAATAGTCCGTCGATTAGGACAATATGATCAACACAGATCAACAAGTATAATTGGAAAGAATCGCGTTTAAATATATGAAAAAGGAGGTACTAGAATTATGACTTGGGTATAAACCGTTGTCACATCTTTCCATAACAAGAAGATATTAACAATAAGTAGACTCTAATCTCTTGAAAAATGCCACATGCACCTTCAAATTTTATTTTTTCATAAGGCAATGGAGAAATGCATAAATGAGCACGCGCACAAGCACCTTCAGTTGATCGTTAACGAACATGTTCTTCCGTTCATCTTGGTTGTGTTCTTCCATTCATTTTGGTTTTCTTCTCTCGACCTTACGTAATGAGCACGCGCAAATGCAACCACATGTTTTTACTCTCTTCCTTTTAAGTCGACAAGTTTTATAAGTGTGACAAGTTTTGACCCGTTATATAAACTTAGTAGACTAAAGTCTAAAAATAAATCCATTGTATAATTTAAGTTGGCCCGGATTAGCAATACATATTTTTTTTACTCTTATATTCAACCCATTTATGAATTGGGCCTTGATGATGATAGGAATTAGGAACCCTAAACATAATGATTTGGGCTTCCATTTATATATCTTGTACCCATTCTTTTGTTAAACAACTTGAGAATAAACTTCCCCAAACTGAAATCCTCAACATTCTCATTCGAGGCCATTTGTGTATGTTTAGTTCAACGAATATAAACACAAACAAGGTTTTGTTTACACCTGCGTTCTTTGAAATTTAAACTTGTTTCTGTCCGTTTGTTAAGATGTTAAAAGTACGTGAATATATACAAATACAAACAAAAATGAAAAAAAAAAAAACAAACAAAAGCCTTTAAAACACTTAAGTGTGAGGTCTTGAGTTCTAGTCTCCCAAGTAGTAAGAAATTCGCCACTAAAAAAAGTTACAAATCAGACTTGCAAAACATTCATCATTTTAAATATATGATCCAAAAATCTTAAACCTAAAGTTTCTATGAAACGATCTAAATAGATATTGTATTTAGTTATAAGTTTTTCTGTCTCTAAATCTTAATCTACTTTTATTTACATTTGCAACCGCAAGATTTAAACCCTTCATCTCATGGATAAAAAGAACTAGAGATGCGCCTTACCAGTACGGAGTTCTTTGAGGACATTTACTAGTAGAGTACCACGTAATATAAGTGTAACATTTGCTTTAACTTAGTGGTTGACATAGTTTATGATTAGTGGTGGCATCCGCAACTCCTCAACTTTTTTCGACATAGTGTAATTTTTATTTTGTTTTTATGTTTTTTTTTTGAATTTTGTTACTCATGAGAAAAAAATTATGTTATCCTGAGATTATTTTAGGCTATCTAAAACAAATAAGCTTTTATTAAAAGCCCAATAATAAACGTGTAAAAGGCCACTATAGTTAAAACTCAATAGCTCACGTAATTAAAACATAAAAGACCATATGGTAAAAATAAATTTGAACGTTCCCCCTGAAATATTTGTATAGATCTGCCACTGCTTTAACTATCATACACAAGTGATCGTATTAACAAGTGAATATAAAAGAACACGAGCAAACCTTAACAAACAGATTACCGCACGTCATAGACATAAATGAACGAGAACTACACCTACGTTAGGCGTTAGGTGTTCGTTCATTTTACTAAATGATCACTGACTCAAATTTCACCTCAATCGTGATTTATAACTTCAAATCAAATAACATGTTAATCAATAGGTTTAATTTAAACTTCAATTCAATGAATCAAAAGCCTCAATCACAAACCAAAACCAAACAAAAGTAAACTAACAAATCACATGTAACAAATCACATGTACTTCAAATTACACAACTTCACAAAATCAAAACATAAATATTCTATACACAATAATAACAAAAAAAAAACAATAATAATCAAAACATGCTATGGATTGCCATACGTCGGCGGAGACGGTGGTTATAGATACAGATTTGTGTATGTATATGTTGTTAGGAGGTTGATTATGGAAAAATATTGGTGTTGAGTGTTGACTTTCAATGATTTTTTTTTTGTTTTATTTGAATTTAATTTAATATTGTAATAAGATGAGCAAGTTGGAGGTAAGTTACAAATCTTTTTGAGTTGTGAGGTCCAAACAAGTTTATAGAATCATTACATTACTCTATTTAATTAATTAAAAAGTTATGCTATAAAATAATACAATCTTTTAAACATGGGTTTGTTTATAGAATCATTACATTATTCTAATTAATTAATTTAAAAGTTATACTATAAAATAATACAATTTTTTAAAACATGGGTTATGATTAGTGGGTAAAGTTATTCTATAAAGTCTTTTAAAAATAAGAAGTGTACAAAGGCACAATGGAACGTAAAATATAACACAATGTCGAGCAAAATATAACACAATGCCGAAAAATATAACACAATGTCCAAGAAAAAAGACACAACGAGTCACAAAAAAGATACGATGACACAAATATAGAAAAGACATAATGATAAATAAAAAGACATGCTGATGTAAACAAAAAATCTAAAATCTACAAGCTAAACATTTAAAAACAAAAAACATAAAATCCCACATCGTAGAGTTCGAGGAGACGGTTCAATGCTGCTTGAATGAGGTCAATCGGATTCTGTTTTGATACCTTCTTACGATTTATTTTTAGTAGACTTTGTATTTGATCCTAAGCCAAT
Source organism: Scalesia atractyloides (assembly GCA_947069175.1). Lineage (NCBI taxonomy): Eukaryota > Viridiplantae > Streptophyta > Magnoliopsida > Asterales > Asteraceae > Scalesia > Scalesia atractyloides. The sequence goes on from CAMTDV010000001.1 coordinate 89,875,787, forward strand.
CCAAATAATTAAAACATGGTTATGATTAGTTGTATACATGTTGTAAGTTTTACAACATAAATATGAGTAAATTGCACAAAACATCCTTTATGTTTCCTCAAACTTGCAGGTTCCAGCCTTAATGTTTAAAAGTTGCTAAAAACAGCCTTTATGTTTATTTTTGTTGCGGGTTCAATCCTTTACAGCTAACCACGTTATTTTCTTCAGTTAAGTTCCCTCACATGCATAACATGTGAGGGTATATTCGTCATTTTGGTTGATCTTCCACCCACTTCAATTATAAAAAAAGAATATTTAAGTTTTAACCTAGTTTAAACAAAGTTTGGTAAAACGTACGCGACTACAGAGGAGCACGATTACCGTTTGATAGTGTTTAAGTCTAACTTCGGCGTCCTAAGCGTCACCAGTTGCTAGATCCGACTACTGAACACGGTGTTACGAAGTTCTCTGATTTGACAGCATCGGAGTTCCGTGAGAGGTATCTAGGGTTGAAGAGTCGTTTGTTGTTTCCGTCTGATGCGAATAAGGCGCCGATTCTTCCAACTGATGATAATCCTGAAGAGTTTGATTGGCATAATCCAAATCTGTGTTAATCTTTACAGCTTAGTGGGCTAGCTTAACAAGATTCCTATCTTAATTCCGGGTTCGCCGGAATCCGGCGAAGTCGCCGGAATCCGGCGAAGTCGCCGGAGAAAAAGACCGGAAAAGAGGGTGTTTGGTTTTTAAAAGTTTGGTTTTATTGCACATTAGTCCCTGCGGTTAGAATTTTTTTAAAATAGGTTAAACCTTAAATATTCTTTTTTCTTATAATTGACGTGGGTGGAAGATCAACCAAAATGACGAATATACCCTCACATGTTATGCATGTGAGGGAACTTAACTGAAGAAAATAACGTGGTTAGCTGTAAAGGATTGAACCCGCAACAAAAATAAACTTAAAGGCTGTTTTTAGCAACTTTTAAACATTAAGGCTGGAATCTGCAAGTTTGAAAAAACATAAAGGATGTTTTGTGCAATTTACTCCATAAATATCTATGCCTAATAAATAAGTAAGTGATTATATTACGTATCAAAATTTAATTTAATTTAATTTATGAGCCTATGATTAATTTTCTCATTTCTCATATTTCACCGATTCGTATACTGTTTGTTAATTTATTTCTTTAACTAATAAAAAAGCAATAGTAATAAAGCAAAGTACATTAAATAACTATTATCAAATCTCTTCCAAAAATATATAATGAAAACTTCAAAATTAATTCTCAAAATATCATTCTATAATTCATAGTCTTATTTAATATTATTTTTATTCATCTAGTATAATACATAAGTTTTTAAACTAGTTATGTTATGGATTCCCAACTTATCACATAAGTAAAAATTGGTAGAATGAAAAGTATGATAAAAAAAAGAACAATGCACAGTTTTAATAATTAAAACTTACAAATTACCTTAATAATCTGGAATTCAAAATAAAAGTTCTATATTATCCAAGAAAAAAGCTAAGATTTTGTTTTTAGGGTCAAGGTTTTTACATTATCAACCTCTGGTAATCTAAGTACGATTTTTTTTCATTGAAATTCTAAGGAATCAGATAAATTATAAAGAATTGAACAAGATAAAGTGTAAAGAAGAAATAAGTAACGCCCAGTTTTAACGAAGTTAAACAAACAAATAATGAGAAACAAAATTAAACGATGACCAACGAAACAAATAGTAATAATCCGGGGTGGGGAGAAGGCAAAGGGGGTTGATGGTGGATTAGTGCGTAGACACACTGAAGCGACAAAGGTGGCCGTAGCAACGATGGTGTTGTGTAACGGTTGTCGTGTTGTTGAGCAGAGGGACATGCAACAGTATTGTTGTGTATAGTGAAAACTAAGGGTTTTAGCTTTGTGCTTTGAGAATTCATAAAGAGTGCAATGAGCCTATACTTAAAATATGGGAAAATGTGAAGTGAAATTGGGCTCCTTGTGAGTTGTATCCACCTAGTGTAACAAAGTGTGTGTGGTGCAAGGATGATGGGTTGATAATGTGTTATCTCAAAGAATGAGTAATGTTAGTGGCAGATCTAGAAAACTTTCATAAGGGTAACGTTTTAAAAGAAAGGGGTAACGAAATCGAAAAAACGTCAGATATTTCCAAAATTTACACTACCGCCGAAGCGCCAAGGGGTAGCGGAGGCTACCCCTAATTATGAGGTACATCCGCCCCTGGGTAATGCGATACGAAAATGTTAACATCTATGGTCTAGTCAAGACGATAACGACAAGTCTCTTCTATCATTATAATGTTCTATCGTCGGGGTAAAAAAATCCATCATCTTTTTACGAAAGTTATTGATGGCGCTATGAAGGGTGAATATTAGCCATGTGTTGTAACCCCCATCAAAAAATGTTTCCTTCATATGTATGGTTGTTATATGTAGTTATATAAGTAGTGAAATTTGAATAAGATTAAGAATATATAGTTTTAAACTAAACTTATAATCACTTACATTTTATTTAGAATGGTAGCACATTGTCTCATCCAAACTTTACATTTAAGAATTATCTACTGATTCTAATTATATATATATATTATATATATATATAGAAAATTCCCATAAATAAACAAAAAATAAAAGAAAAATCTAATAATCATGGTTATGTTGTGCAATGTTATGCTTATGTACTTGTTGAAGGCCTGCAATTTTCCCTCGGCCAAGTATTTGTTTGCATCCAACTTCACACCCTATTTCACAAGGGCGATCGCTGAGCGGTTGTAGCACCATACAAATATCCATGCAGGCGGCTTTACACGATATTGTTCCTATTGGAGACGGAGCCATGGTGTCCGAAGGCGGCGTGGTTGTCTTAGAAAACATCTTAGCCAATGTTGTCATCTCCTCCGTCCGTGGCCGCGATGTCGCTATAGACAATGTTGTCACCACCACCAACATGAAAATTGCTAGTTTTTCTAAAGGCATGTTTTTGGAGTTTGGGGGTTGAGAGTGAAAATTGAGTGTCTTCACAAAATGTTTAAAGGGAAGTCCATTTCTTTAGGTTCCATGTTTTACTCTTCACCCTATATATGTGCTTGATGGCTGGTAAAATTTTTTGAAATACATCTCTTCGTCTGTATATTTTTTAAAGATTAATTTTGACATATATAGTTTTTTATATATATTCTTGAAAAACATTCCTATGTAAGGCTGCTCAAATACTCGTCGCTCTATAAAACTATTTTGAAATTAACTAGAGAAAAACTTACTCAAATTGGCTTGTATAAAATTTGAGCCGAGTTAAACCCGGTCGGGTTGCTAAAATTAGCCCAACAACTTAAGCCAAACAGTAAATTGAACCATGAAAGGTCTAACCGACTGACTCTCTTCTGTTTGAACGATTTGATAGTATTACAACGATTTGTGAAGGAATAAAAAGATATAAAAGAAGGCAAGAATATCCATATTGGCTCACTGAGATGGACTTTGAAGGCATACTTTTTTCTGGCTAAAATTATCCTACAAAATCTCCTGACAAAGATATAATGGATCGCAAAATATAACAAAATGCCGACAAATATAAAACAATGAAGAGGAAAACAGATACAATGACAAAATTAAAAAAAAAACACAATGATCTAAACCAAAATTCTACAGTATACAAGCTAAAATTCCAAAACGAAGACCTAAAATTCAATCGAACCTTACTCTAGTTTTTCCATCTCTGACATGTTCTTTAGTTCTTGCTAATGCTTTCGATTTGTAACATAATGAAATTCACGGTTTGATTCAAGAATCAGGAGGAAGAAGTTTAATTGTTTTTCAAAAGAACAGCGGATTAAGCGGTATGCAAATGATCATGTCAAGATGATATCCCATCATGAAAACAAGAAGGCGGCATAAAGCGAAATTAAATTTTAGAGCTTTTATTAGAGTTATAATAATTTTCAATTGTGTAGACTCATAATCATACTCGGATTTCATTACTTTTGCTCGCTGAACCATTTGCGGGCGTTAAATTTTCGAGAAACCCCTATTTTTTGTAGATTTTTTTTAAATCATACAATTTTTTTTTATGAATGGCTTGAAATCATGCAATTATCAAAAAGAAAAACATATGCAAATGGAACTCAATTAAATCCAGAATGCCAAACGAAAATTCTTTATCATCTCTAGCAATTCACCCAGAATTCTATATATTCTATATAACACAATTATCAGCTTTGGTGAATAGTGATTTTTTTTCTTTTGCTTTTGCTTTTTTATGTATCTTTTATATTTATAACTCTCAGCTTTCAGCATTGACACTTCCAATCCTTAGTTTTCTAAAGACTTTATAATAGTTTTACATGTTTTTTTATAACATGTGGATATAAATACAAGTTAATTTACGTTTCGACGAAATTTTCCTCCAAATTGAGTTGGGTCAAATATAATATGATCTTATGCTTATTGTTATGTACGTTTTCGGTTGGTCTACGTTTTGATATAATTTTTTTTCCGCAAATGCGTCGAGTCAAATATAATACGTTTTCGTGCTTTTATGTACTTTTTCAATTGACCTATGTTTTTACGTAAATTTTTTTCAAAACACCGCGGCAACGCGCGGGACAATTTACTAGTTTAATACAATTGGAAAAACATCATGGACAGGAAACGTGTGATTGGCATTTGAAGGAGAGGGAAAAATCCGAGCATTGATGTGTATATCTTATGGTTTTTGTTGTGTTTTAGGTGATTATATTGTTTGAATGTGATAACTACGAGAAATTGTGGTTTTGCAAGTTAATCGCTTAAATCAGTGGAGTTAAAGTGCTTGGAGATGAGGCGGAACACCCGAAGATGATAAGCAAGATAAAAGACATTGTTCTGGATGAGTTTTAGCTTAGAAGATAGCTTAGAGGCATGGAAAACGTGAACGAATAAAGTTCGGGGGGCCTCTGGGTCATTTTGTGAAAGATGAAAAGGAAGAAAGGAAGGAATGAGCTACGACGGGTCGGACGTAGCTTACGACTATGCCATATTATGAAGAGAGTGATCAGAAAAAGGCCGCCATAGCTTTCGGTGGGAGACCGTAGCTTACGGCAAGGTAGAACCAAAACAACAATAGCTTTACGTCGTAATTTACAGCATGTGTGCCGTAGGTGACCGCGGGATCCAAGAGGCAACGTGTATGTTGAATTTTTAGGGTACAAAAACAATTTTGAACCCAAATCAAGATCATTCAAGCTTGGGACGAATTTGTGGGATCTAGTAGCACAATTTTGGCGACTTTTCACCTCTCTTCCATCTTTGTTTCACCGAATCAAAAGATCATGAAGATGAATTCAATCACCCTTCAAGCTTTTGAAAATCGATCATCAAGATGAGCGGATAATTCCATAGTTGTCTCTTTCGTGTGGAGGATTCTTGCAAGTGGACCAATTTTATGTGTTTTTGATTGTATTTTAACTTGGTAATCTAAGCATTCGATGCTTTTTACCATTGGATTCGATTAATTGGATTGTAAACGATTGAATTTGCTTTAACCTTAGTTTTAATTCATTCAATTCCTGGGAATTCTAGCAATTGGGATATATTTGATAGGGATCGGGGTTGGTAATTTCAATTATGTTAATGTGATAGCCTTCCATTGTGTTGCAATCGAAGTAAGTATTTTTTGGATAATCACAACCGATTAATTGAATTATGCAATCATGTCTATGTGATTGTAGCAATCAAACACATAATTGAAGTCAATTTTGAATTTAAAATCCGGAGGAACCATTGTTTTCTTCTGTTACAAACTCGTTTTAGTAATTCGTAATTTAGTTCAAACATTCAAACAACCGATTTTCCATTTTTGTAATTAGGTTTCTAATACTTAATCAAAAAACGGTTTCCACTGTACTCCTCGAGTTCGATACCTACTTACTCTAGCTACCTAGTTTATTTAGGTTTTTGTATGACACTCAAGACAGTAATCAACATTCTTTGCTTTAGCCCAAGAAATCTTTCGATTCACAAATCATACATAGGAGTTGTGAAGCTTTTACTCTCAATCGCATATGAAAAACCCAAAAAAATTAAACTCCGTGTATAATTGAGGCCTAAAGTGGTAATTTTTTCCTCTTTCTAAGCACAAATGATGAGAAGGTAGGAGGATGAGCAAAACATTGAACTAAAAATAGATATATAATCACGAACTAGTGTACTTTTTTGTTTTTAATCTTTACTCTTCAAAATATGATGAAATGTTTTTATTATATAACTTTAGTTCAATGCTTTTTGAATAATTAATGCATAGCCAATAGAATGATCAGGGGCGGTATCAAATAGGTCAGGTCCTATATCGCACCATCACTTTTTACTTTTAATCTAAAAGTTTTTATCTTTTACAATTTAACATTACAACTTTGGTTCTTAATACTTTTCATGTTTTGCAATTTTTTCGTTTTACTTTTCGTTATAAATTTTAAAGTTAACACGGCACAACGTGATTATGTGATTCAACGTTTTTATGTTCCATTCTAAATTTTGTGAGTTAACACGACATAATGTGCGTGTGTGGTTTATTGTTTTGCGTTGTCTATTTTTTCCCGTTTGACAGGTTCGTCGCAACGCGAGCTCCTAAATCGACTTAGTTATTTTTTCCTATGTTTTACTTTTCGCTCTAATTTATTCACATTAACACGCTACAATTTCAGTGTTGTTGGTCATTGACGATGATGTGACATTAGTATTATCTGGCACAGTTTACGCCCGACCACAATGTGAAGCAATTATTACTAGCTCATATAAAATATTTAAGTTCTTGTAATCTGTCATGAAAAAGTTTGAATCATTTAGGCAAAGTCCAAAGCCACTTGTTAAGTTTCAACTCATTATTTAATTTGATTATTTATATATAACTTTATACCACTAGCTAACGTGGCCAAGTTTAACTATATAAATAGTATTATAAGTGGATATAAATATGTACCACATGTTCGATTTCGAATTAATATTCTTAATAAGTTACAAAGATGCATATAAATCATTAAATGAAATTTTAAACTTTACTATCATGTGCAATTTTTAGTTACTCTCTTCCTCCCAAAATTGAAAATTATAAAGTCTATTTTATTATATTTAGTGATTGTTTCAAGTCCAAACTTTCTAACTTTTTTTTGCTTTAGTTTTAATATTTGTTATAATTTTTTTGAGGTTGGGCTGGATTAAGTCCAAGATAAGAAGCAAGTAGTTGGGCTTTACATCTGGGCTAAAGATTGGGCTCAAGAGTTAGGATTATGATGGTTGTTTCGTCGTTTCAGGTAGAGTCTTAGATCGTTTTATGTTGGAGATCATCATACCGTTGATTCTCCATACTAATTGTATTTCCTAGTTGATTCTACCCGTAACAGGTATAGGGTTTAATAGATTTTGGTTTGGTTATTTTTTTTGATTTTGTGTTAAACCCTGGTTCTGGACATTATGTATCGTTCGCCCAAAAGCAGTTGGTTGTTCAATTAGCTTGTAATCGAAGCGACAACACCTATGGTTCCTGATTTAACCGGCTAGCTAATAAATCTAGTTTCAAAGGTTTTAGTTCTATCTTTAATTGCATTTTATCACAAAAATACATAGATGCATATCAACTTTTTAATTTAAATGTTTTCGACAATTAAAGTAAAATATAACTAAACTGAAATTTCACTTTATTCATGATTTTATATGAAAGCTATGTATGTTTACATGTTTTTGATAAGTTAAGACAACATTAAATCAAGCTAGTAAATAAATAAATTTTTTCTCTAAATTTTTAAAATCTTGAAAGTATTAAATGCATATCAAGTTTTTAAATTAAATGTTTTCCATTATTAAAGTAAAATAAAATTTAATTAACTGAAGTTTTATTCATGATTTAAATTATATGAAAGCTACTTATGTTTACATGTCTTTGATAAGTTAAGACAACATTAAATCAAGCTAGTATTAATAAATAAAGCATTTTCTTTCTTTACCATTTTTAAAGTCTTAAAAGTTTGAATTAGTCTACTTGGTATGGGTGATGGGGCTCCTTAGAGGATGACCTGTCATGTCAGCGTCACATCAGAGTCTTTGGAGGACGCCCCTTCAAGGATGAAACTAAGAAAATGGGTGACGACCTTACCACACCTAGTTAATTTTTTTTTAATTTTGGCAATATATTAGGTCTTCTTCCAGTGTAATCACCGTCTACAAGCTCCTTAACTGGAACATGAACTTCTCCGACATCTTTATCCCCGAGCATACCTCCCGTTTCGATCTTAACAACGAGAGTTAATCGGTTTTGTAACGCAGCAGATTCATCAATCTTAAACTTCATAGGATAATTCCAGGTAGGATTGGAATCTCCGTCTTTGTCAACGTGAGTTTTCTGCTTCTAATCTTAATTTCCAGCCAATGTTACCGTTGAATTCAACAGGTGGTTTTTGTCTTTTAGCGCCCGTCCTCAACGTCCGAAGAAAGTCCTGTACGACAACGATGCACCATCGAAAATGATGTTGGGGTGCGTCGCCTGGACGACCTGGACACCAAGCAGCCTTATATTAATTTAAACAAGGGTATTAATGAGGGAAGTTTATAGTTGGGCTTGGGCCACCCTCATGGCCTCATCATCAATGCCTACACTCTAACCACCACCCTAACCACAAATCTTGCTCATCGATCTTCAAGTCTATTCCAATCACATCATTCTTTAATTCTTTAAATGTCAACTCATAATAATCAACGTGTACAGTAAAAGGTGCATAGAATGTCATCATAGAACCGGTAAGTAATTAATTTTTTTTAACCGCTGAATTTATTAAAAGAAGCGCACAAGCCAAAGGCTATACGGAATAATAAGAGAAATACATAGAATTGCAGAAAGAAGACTGAACGAGCATCAATCCGATCAATCTAGAGTACGCATTTTTCTTCGGTTTTTAACCCAAAGGAAACTAGTGCCTTGATTTCAGCTATCAGTTTGGAGATATCCCCCGAAGACTAGAGAAGATCATGTCGTTTCGCAGTTTCCAAATACTCCAGCACGAGATTAGGACAATGGCATGGACGTTTTTTTTCAGAGGATCCGAGCCGGTGATGTGGCGATGTAGTTGGCTCAAAACTTTCAAATCTTTATTTCTCAATCTCAATCAAGTGTTTCATATATTGCTTTTCTCTTTTTAACTTTGTATCTATTAACAACTTAGCACCATTCTCCATTATCTTCCATGTTCAAAATTTCTGCCGACTTGAATTCGTTAATGGAATTCACCCAAGCTTTTTTCCCTCTGCTTGACAAATCAAAATTTTCTTCTGTTACGGTCTTGTTGGTGTTGTGTACTCGGTTTGATCATCAATTAAATTGATGTCGAGAATGTTTCTTTATAATGCTTCCGTTGAGGTTGTGTAATTTCCTGACTAGGATGATTTTTTCATCTTTTTTGAGAACGTCCTCCATGAGTACCAATTGGGCTATCAAGATTAACCAGTGGAACGCGTACCCAGTTATCATGATTTCTCGCAATTTCCCAAGCCTTCCAAATGAATAAATCCAGTTTTCTTCGAGTAAAGTCTTTAGTACTCGCTTAGGGATGCTTGGATTAAATTCGCGTCATCTGTTCTACTTGGTTGATTGTGAAGCTAACATATATTAAAAACGAGAAGGGTGCCCGTGCGATGCGGCGGGTGAACACTTTGCATTGTGGTACTTGTTTCTAGTCATTTTCTTATTCGTCTAATATTTATTGTAGCATTTACATATACATCATAAGCGAAGCCATTGGTTAGTCCTTTTCATTGTAGTGTGCATAGTTTGGTTATTATCCTCAACCAAAGTCGAAACCGAAGTTATCGCTTAGCCTATTTTATTAACCAATCAGTGTTCCGTTAATTAGTTCGTTTTATTCGGTTAGATTGATGGTTTTTTGTTCGTTTCGTTTGATTTCGAATAATAACCAAAATCAAACTTGGCCAAAAGCTTTTGCGTAGAAATACATGAAGTTAAGGTATAAATACATGAAATGAAAGTATAAATACCTGAAATAGAGGTATAAAATATCAAAGTATGCATCGTTCAGTGTGGTTTGCTCAATTTTAGTTAAACGAGGGTACACAAACTGATAACCGGTTTGTGATTAATTTGGTTTTCGGTTAATCGGTTTTCAGTTAATTCAGTTACAAATACTCAAATTATAATGAATAAAATGTTTGTTTTTATGGTGTAACTAAAAAAAAATATTAACGTATGAAAAAGTTACAACCGTTTAAAAATCATGGGGCAATTAGTTTTTTTATAAGGGGGAAAAGCGTAACTAATACTAATTATCTTGTACTTTGTTAAAGATGGGGAATTAAAGTGTAACTAAATGAGCGCATTAAAATGTAATTAGTGTTCGAAAAACTAATTTACCGTCATTCTAGGTTGTACCTTATGCATTAAATAAAAAACCTTGACTTTTAGATATCTAAAAATGGCCCCTTGTGTTATGCATTATATATAACTAGAAGGGTGTCTGCGCGATGCGGTGGGAAACATAAACACTACCATGGTGTACATTGTTCGGTTAGTTCGGTTATTAACCTCAATCAAAATTGAAGTAATCAGTTAGTCTATTTTATTAACTAATCGGTTGTTGGTTAGTAGGTTTGATTTATTCGTTTAGATGGACAGTTTTTTGTTAGATTTATTTAATTTTCATTAATTGCCAAAACCAAAATTGAGTTAAAACTTTTACATAAAAATAAATGAAATTGAGTTATAAATATATGAAATGCATGTATAAATACATAAAATGAATGTATAAATACATAAAATGGAGGTATAAAATATAAAATACATGAACAGAAGTTATAAACATATGAAATATGAATGGTTAGGTTCAGTTAATTTTCTGTAGACGAGGCCCGATGGTACAAAAAATAATCATAACCGGTTTTGGTTAACTCGGTTTCGGTTAATAGGTTTGCAGTTAATTCAAATTTTGGTTGATTTCGGTTCAGTTTCATCTGTTTTTTGTTTGGTTTTGGTTAATGATTCAGTTATTGCTCACCTATAGACACTATTAATCACGTAACATATCAAATTTATTTAATTAAAAAAACTATGTCAATACTATACTCAAATTAAAGAGAATAAAATACTCATTTTATGGCATAATTTTTATTGAAAACATATTAATGTACAAAAGTTAGACCATTTAAAAATCGTGAAGGTAGTTAGTTTTTATAAGATGATAAAGTGTAATTACTAACTAATTATCTGAGAGTTTTGTAAAGACAATTGAGTTATAGTGTAATTAAGAAGAGGAGATTAAAGTGTAATTAGTTAATGAAAGACCATGTTACCCTAATTTTAGGTTGTACATTATGTATTAAAGCGAAAAAAAAAAAAAAACTACTTTTGGGTTTCTTAAATACTCTTGTCTTATGCATTATATATAGTATAGATATACAATTAATAATAAGTAAAAAAATAAAGTTATATATTTTATAAAAAAATGTAACAAAATACTATATCTTTTGCATGTATCACGCATTGAATTGACTCATTCTTTTATATCCGTTCATTTGCCCCTCATTTGATCAACTCCCATAGTAGTAGCACACGGTAGTTTTTTAAAATGTGCGATAATCCGTCTCCAACAATGGCTTTTTTGTCGAGATCTTTTTGTCCTCAGAAGTAAGCCTTCACCAAGGCAACCTCTTCCTATTCCGTCCAAGGTACCCTTTTATTAGTGATTTCTTTCCCTTTGCACCTTCCACCACAACTAGCCTTTACTTGTACATCTTACTCCTTTGGGGGGGGGGGGGGGGTTTAAAACCGGATATCCGAGAATTCGAATATCCTATCCGAATTTGGATATCGATATTAGATCCGATAGTGAATCGGATATCCTAATATCCGAGTTTTATTTTACTTTAAATATTTTTATTTATTGGAAACCGGATATTTCCGATATCCAAATATAAATTTTCGAATCATTTTAGATATTTTCGGGCTTTTTTCGGATACTTTGGAATTTTTTCAATGTTTCAAGTATCCGATAAAAATAAAAAAATACATTTATAAACATACACATATTCGAAATATTTGAAAATTTCTAAAAGCACTATACGAATCCAAAATTTGGATGTCCGAATCTTTGGATAGTTCGGGTTCGGATAGTTTTGAACACCCCTACTCCTAGCAGACCTAGCTGGTTAAATTTTAATATAGTTCGAAGTGGGGAAACAATTTTCTCGTTCTTTATGAGGGTAGGAAACATCCTAAGATACTCGGCCGGATCGTACACACCCATCTATACAGGATCGCCACATTTACTGAAACGGATGCCCGTGACTTGGCTAACAACACTTTTCAGGTGACTAAACCGGCAACCAAGGAAACTGCCTGCCATTGTAATTTTTGTCATTGGGTTCTAGATGCATGATGTGACTAACAACGCTTTGTAGGGCCCATGCAGAACGCACCTAGCTAGGGGTGTTCAAAACCGGATATCCAAAAATTTATATATCCGAAAATATTCAGATACCTAGTTTCAGTATCCGAATCCGTATCCGAATTTTTGGATATCGATATGAGATCGGATATCCAAATTTCCGATTTTTATTTTAAATATTTTTATATTTTTGAAACCGGATATTTGAGATATTCGAATATAAATCTTTGGATAATTTTAGGTATTTTCGAATATTTTGGGTTTTTTTTTCAGATATTTTGGGTATTTCAATATTTCCGATCGCCGATAAAGATAAATTTATAAGTTTTCTAATATTTGAAAATCCCAAAAATTTTAAAATCTCTACCCGGATCCGAATCTAAAAACTCGAACATTCGAACTTTCGGATAGTTTGGATTCGAATTGTTTTGAAGACCCCTACTCCTAGGTAAAGTTGGAACTGGGAACACAATGTGTACGTTCTTTATGGCTATAGTAAACGTGCTAGGATACTTAGTCGGATCCTACACCCATCTATACATGATTGCCACGTTTACCAAAGAGGACGCCTACGACGTAGCTAACAACACTTTGTAGGTGACCAAATCGGCACACCGAGGAACGTGTGTCATTGCAATCTTCGTCTTTGGGTTCTGGATGCTTGACGTGGCTAACAACACAAAGCATGGGCCCTGCAAAACGCTCCTAGCCAGGGTGTTCAAAACCGGATATCCGAAAATTCGGATAATTCAGAAACTTGGTTTTAGTATTCGAATCCGTATGGATATCGATATTAAATCCGATAGTGAATCGGGTATCCTAATATCCGATTTTTATTTCCTTTTTTATTTATTTATTTTTATTTATTTGAAACCAGATATTTCCGATATCCGAATATAAATTTTCGGATAATTATCGATATTTTCGGCCCTTTTCGAACACTTTGGATTTTTTCAATATTTCAAGTATCCAATAAAGAAAATAAAGAATAAATTTATAAGTTTATGAATATTCGAAAATTTTGAAAATCACTATCCGAATCCGAAACCAAATATTCAGATATCTGAATCTTTGGATAGTTCGGATTCGGATAGGTTTGAACATTCCTACTCTTAGTAAACTAGCCGGTTCAAATTCTAGTAAAGTTCAAACTGGGAAAACGATGTTCGCGTTCTTTATGGCTGTAGAAAACATCATAGGATACTTAGCTGGATCCTACACCCATCTATACAGGATCCCCACGTTTACAAAACCGGATGCCTGCGACTTGAATAACAACACTTTGCAGGTGACCAAATCGGCACACCAAAGAAACCGTGTGCCATCGCAATTTTTGTCTTTGGGTTCCAGATGCTTAATGTGGCTTATCACACTTTGCAGGGGCCCCTTGCCGAACGCTCCTAGCTAAGGGTGTTAAAAACCGGATATCCGAAAATATTCAGATACCTAGTTTCGGTATCCGAATTTTTGGATATCGATATTAGATCGGATAGTGATTCGGATATCCTAATATCCAATTTTTATTTGTTTTATTTTATATATTTATTTATTCGAAACCAGATATTTCAGATATCCAAATATAAATCTTAGGATAATTATAGATATTTTCGGATGTTTTGGGTATTTTCAATATCTCAAATATCCATAAAAGATAAAAAATCTATAAATTTTATGATATTCGAAATATCTGAAAAATTATAAAATCTCTATCGGGATCCGAATAAAAAAACTCGGACATTCAAACTTTCAGATTGTTCGGATTGTTTGAACACCTTTACTCCTAGTAGACCTATCCGATTCAAATAATAGTAAAGTTTGAACTGGGAACACAATTTTTACGTTCTTTATGGCTGTAGGAAATGTGCTAGGATACTCAACCGGGTCCTATACCCCTATTTACCAAAACGGACGCTTACGGCGTGGCTAACAATACTTTCTAGGTGACCAAATAGACACACTGAGGAAACTGCGTGCCATCGCAATCTTTGTCTTTGGGTTATGGATGCTTGATGTGGCTAACAGGACTTTGCTGGGGCTTTGCAGAACGCTCCTAGCTAGGGTGTTCAAAGCTAGATATCCAAAAATTCGGATATCCAAAAATATTAAGATACCGGGTTTCAGTATCCAAAATTTTAGATATCGATATCCGATTTTATTTTATTATTTTTAACATACTTTTATTTATTCGAACCCGGATATTTCAGATATTAGAATATAAATTTTCGGATAATTTTAGATGTTTTCATCCTTTTCCGGATACTTTGGGTATTTTCAATATTTAAAATAAATTTATGAATATTCGAAATATCCTCTTACTCTTCTTCTTCTTCGTAGTCTTTGTTCGATTCGGGATCACGAACCAGGTTACGAAACAGATTGTTGGTAGTGGGAGGTAGGCTCGCAATATGCGAAATGGTCAACCATTTGGTCATCCTTGGGGTTTTACTTGGGTGATAAAGTAAGATGACCAATTGCGACTTGGATTGGCATGTTAGGGTGGGAGAAGTGTTGTGGATAAAGTGGATACGGTTGGGTGGCAAAACGGTTGTGTGGGTAATAGTTGGGTGGGAAACGGTTGTGTGGGTATTGGTTCGTCTTGTAAATGAAACATATCTGGTTGCCTAGATTAGCATGAACTTTCGGCCTAATTTTTTTCTTTGTAGCGTTTCTAGTTGAAGATGGGTGTTGTAATGTGTATTTATTAGATATAAAGTGTGTATAAAATGGGTAAATGTTAGATGCATATATAGGGACGGCTTTAAATGAGAACGCTAAATATTGCGAGAACCATGAGAACAAATATAAAAACCACGAGAACTTGGTAAAAAACAATTCAAATTCAAAAATTATTTTTACACTTATTATTATTATTATTCGAATACAATGTAAGAAAATTTACACATTTAAATTTACGTGAATTTGTAAATAAAAAAATTTACAGGTGTGTAAGTTTGTCATTTACACATGTGTAAATTTGTTATATTTATACATGCGTAAAAAAATCTAGTAAGAGTGATTTTGATAGGAGAAATGAATTATTTGATGTTGTAAATTATTTTTTGATGTTGTATTTTAATTACAATGAGATTTGTATTATTTTTTTTTATTTTGATTGGTTTTTTCATTCGTTCTCACGGTTTTCGCAATATTTAGCGTTCTCAAGATAACCCTTTCATATATATATTGGGTACCCAACGGATATATACTCGTTCAACGACTATATTCTCACTGCAAAAATTTTATAGATCTGTCACTGCAAACCATGAAAGAATGCATGAAAGAATGGATTCTTAACGTGCATCACGAATCGAAGACCCATAACTGAATTAAGTTACTAACCCTTTTTGCAACCACTCCAAATCATAACTCATGTATCATTGTTTTAGTGGTGCCTGCCGCTCTTCGAGAAGATATCATAATATTAATATATATTAAATATTAAACTTTTATTTGTGTCTTAACATTACTGTATCTATTTCTATTGTGCTGTCCACTTTCTGTTATCCCATCTGTCCATGGACTAAACAAAGTCACACCTCTTAACCTTTTAAATCCTCTGTTTTCTTTTACTCCAAAAGATCAAAGTTGTCTCTCTCTACATCAGTTCCTCTGTGCAACTTTGTCTTCTCTTCATCAATTTCCTCTTTTGCTTTCAGTGTTCATTTCGTCTCATAGAAGTTGTTCAGGTATGAAAGATTGTTTAAAGCCTTCTTGAAATACTTTGTTTGTTCGACCTTCTTAAAATTGCAGGTGTTATAATGTAGAGTTTCAAGCACCATCAGATCTCAGGTCTGATTGATTCTTAAAATCACAGGTTTGTCCGTTTGTTTCTTATGAAAATCTATTGGGTTTTAGAATGGTTTCTTAAAATCACAGGTTTAGGATTTAGATTTTGTTGTTAATGATGCATGTGGCTTGGTTGTTAATGATGCATGTGGTCTGGTTTGTTTTAGTCATGCTCACAAGGTGTTTGATAAAATGCATGTCCTTTTATTATGTCATTTATAAACAATCTTTGATTTATAAAGATTGTGTTGTGATGTCAGTGTTTTTCTAATACATAAACATATGTAAGTTTGTGTTTCTACAACTCTTTTCATCCCTTCAATGCATCATAAAAAAGGCATGTTGATAAATTTACATTGAAGGACTACAAAAGGGCATTAAGAAAGTACAAGAAAGTTGTGAGTTGGATGTATGTTGGGGCAAAGAAACTTTTTTTTACAAGAAGTTCATATGAGGGTTTTTAAAAAACACGACTTGGGTGATAAAGCGAACCAGTTTGGTCAGCTTGGGTTTGGGTTATAGAGTTGTAAACTGGTTTTAGTGTGTAAATATTCGAACCTATGCTAATCGATTCAAATCGGCTTGAAACTGGTTCGTACAAATCGGCATTCAAGCCGTGGGGTTGGGTCAGGTTAGAATCGGGTTGGGTTTAACCGGTTTTAAAGCAGTAGCGGCCGGCTTTTTTACTGGTTTGAAAATCCAATCCGGTTTTTTATGTACACCTCAATGGATAATCGTTTTCAGGATATAGCGATGTAGAGATAAGTGTCGGTTTATTGGCTTCTAGATGGCACAATTTTGAAAGCTTCAAAAGTTATAAAGTCGTTATATGTTCGAAGCAATAAAAGGCAATGCATTATTTTAACTATAGTTCGAAAGTAAACAAACATAAACATCATATATATACCATCATTTTTTGTCTGATGTTGAAACTAAAGGGTGCCAATGGCCATGGGTGAAGGGTAGTGGTGATGCTTTTTCCTCCATTTAGGGCGGTCTTTGTTCTTCTAGCACGTCGAGGATAAAATGTGTAACCGGTGCCGGTACCCATTTCCCCTACCGGTATCGGTACCGGTGCCGGACCGGTATATTCCGGTACCGGTATCGTATTTTATCATAATATTTTATATTATATAAATTATGTTTAAATTGGTTATTTAGTATATCGCCGCCTCTCAAGAATGTCTCCGGAGATATAGTTGATTTCATGTCTTGTGATCACATAGGCAATCTGAAGCTTGGCTTTAACTTTACACCTTTTTAATATTTTTCATTTTGTTTGTTGTCAAGTAAAGAAATTGGAAGGAAATACAATAAAAGGTTTGGGAATTTTAAGTTTTAGTTCTTGATATATTTGTGTTGGTTTTCTATATATAATTGATATACATTTTATTTAATGTGTGTTTGATTATAAATTTCATATTCTGGTAAGAATAGAAAATTTGAAAAGGAAAAGAAAAAAGTATGTTTAAAATGTAATAATTGAACAAAATGTTTTATTTACCTAATATTATAGTCAAGTAAAACTTTATTTTATGTTTTTTGTTCATCGTACAATATATATCAATTAGTAGGAGACACCATATACACAGGAGAAGTACGTATTGGGGTTTTTGAAAAACACGACTCGGGTGATAAAGCGAACCAGTTTATCAATTTGGGTTCGGGTTATAGAGTTGTAAACTGGTTTTAGTGTGTAAATATTTGAACCTATGCTAATCGATTCAAATCGGCTTGAAACTGGTTCGTACAAAAACGACATTCAAGCCGCGGGGTTGGGTCAGGTTAGAATCAGGTTGGGTTAAACCGGTTTTTAAAGCAGTACTGGGCCGGCTTATTTACTGGTTTGCAAATCCAATCCGGATTTTTATGTACACCTCAAAGGATAATCGTTTTTAGGATATAGCGATGTAGAGATAAGTGTCACAATTTTGAAAGCTTCAAAAGTTATAAAGTTGTTATAGGTTCGCAACAATAAAAGGTATACAATGCATTATTTTGACTATAGTTCGAAAGTAAACAAACATAAACATCATATATGCACCTTTTTTTTGTCTGAAGTTGAAAACTAAAGGGTGCCAATAACCATGGGTGAAGGGGTAGTGGTGATGCTTTTTCCTCCATTTCGGGCGGTCTTTGTTCTTCTAGCATGTCGAGGCATAAAATGTATATACCGGTACCGGTACCCATTTCCCCTACCGATATCGGTACCGGTGCCGAACCGGTATATTCAGTACCAGTATCGTATTTTATCATATATTTTATATTATATAAATGATGTTTAAATTGGTTATTTAGTATAGTAATATATATATATATATATAATATATAGAAAGTTAGTCTGTTTTATAATTCTCAACTGTCATGAATTTGTAATAAAAATGGAATCTTTTATCAAATTGGTGTTAACTTATGTAGTATTGTAGGTTCTTCGCTTTCGCTTTTAACGATTAGAGTGGAGCAAATTTGGTTGTAATATGAATGGTGACTAATCAATGTAAACATCTTGAATAGGTACCGCTATCATCAAAGACAAATTTCAACCGATCAAAGACAAACGTCAATCTGCTACAGACCCATATCTGCCATCAAGAACAATCAGGAAGAACAACGTACCCCGTGACAACGCGCGGGTGCAAATACTAGTTCAAGTTATATATAACACATGAAAAACAACTATTAGATGTAGTATGTAATTCATCCTCTCTTTGTTTGTGTTTGTTTATGTTTGTGAACTTTGGTTTATACTATTAACGAATGAGCATAAACGAACATGGATACAAACATGTCCATTTTCCTAACGCACGCACATGAACTGGCAAAAAACCCTAGTCTGTTTAATTGTTTATGTTTGATTATTTACTTGGTTAAAGTTAAACAAATGAACATGAGCATGAAATGCTTTTATTCGTTCGATTAATATAGAAGCCTTTCATAAACGATACCATCATCCCTTGTATATGGATGATAACTCCCTCTCATGAATTGCAACTCATGTTGTAACACCAAATGTAAATTTAACATTGAGATGCCTAGTTCATATTGTTTGAGTGAAGGGGTGTGCATGGGTTAATTTGGTTTGGTTTTTACCATTAATCATAACCATAACCGTTAACTTTGGTTATGGATTTTCTTAACCATAACCGAACTTCAGTTATGGTTAATCAGTTATGAAGTCGGCTATGGTTCGTTTTTGGTTAATTTCGGTTATTAGCCAAAACTTTAACTAAAAGAACCTTTTCGGCTAAAGTTAAAATTTATACGCTAATAGGCCTACAAAATAAGAATGAAACTCACCATGTTGGACTTAGCTTGGGTCCTTTTTTTATAAAACAAACAAGACTACACTTTTTGATTAAACTCACGATGTGTGATCCATTTTAATAAAACAATTATGTAGTCAGTGTTATACAGAAGAGTAATATGAAAGTCACGCCTTAGTTGCTCATCAAAATAAAGCGCATCTATATCAATATCATTTTGTCACTAACATACTTTTATATTAGTAAAAAACCTCTATATTGTTAATTTCAAAATGTTAATCCATTATATAGAATTATAGACTTAACATTACAAGTGCGGTTCGATTTTGGTTATATCTGTAACACCCCAAAAACGGGTTTGGTGATCAAACCACGTTAATATTAAAAAGTGAGTAAAAGACCGTTAGTGGTAAAAATAGACCCGTAAACAGAATAACTAGGAACAAATAAACCTAATTAAAAACATGCATACAAGTAACCAAACAATGAGTTGTAGTCTTATGGTTAATCAAAACTAAACTTGAGGACCAAGGCTGCCAAAAGGGGAATTTGTATTATAAATATCAAAAACTAAAACACAACACACACTTAATGTGTGTGTGTGAGTCGAACAGGAGCAGAGAAGGAGGGAGAAACTCCTTCTTGACCTAATCTCCAAGATTATCAAAATTAGAAGAGAAATTGGAGCTTAATCTTGTGTAGGAACATGAATTTTAGATCACCTAAACTAGGGGATCATAAGGTATGTTTAAAAACCTAGATTTGGAGAAAGTTGTAACTAGAGACAAGTAGAATACTTGTAATCAAACTGTTGGATTATGGTCCAAAGATGAAGTTGAGTGTATATGTATGCATAATTTCGTTTGATATAGTGAAATTATGAAATATTTGAGGTATGATTACTTGTAGGTGATTAACAAGTAGATATTGAAGTGAGTTTTAATAATATGATGAAGTTGATGATATATCTATGTTTAGAATCATCATGCATGATAATAGTAGGAAGATACTTGAACAAATTACGAGTTTGAGTACATATTCACACTTGCTATGGAATGGTTTTGTATGAAATGATAAAATAGGTGTTAAGTTAATGTTAATAAGTGTATAAGATCATGTTATCTACTAGTTAGTGTGTAGAAATTGATTATATTAGGTATTCGGATGAATGCCTAATAATATGATGAAATGGGTTGCTACATAAAGATGAAAACCTAGTAAATGGATAAATTTGCATTGTTAATCAAAAGCTAAGTTAATTTGATGTTATTAATCGCTTGGGTTTGTTTAAGTGAAAGAAATGACATGAACTTGACTGCGAATTTAGATAAGAGGGTAGCCTAAAACTATCACATGTCCCAGTAATTGATAAATGCCTAAATGAGTTTGTTGAACTTATCTGTGCGTTTGCAAATGTTAATAGGCAGTTGACTTTTGGAAGTCAAACTGACCTATAAAATGATCAGGTGGTGAATTGATATAAATTCGTAAGGTGGAATAGTCGTGTTAAATAATGACTAACCTAACCATCTTGCGAATGAAAAATGATAGTTTGATGCTTGACAAGCTAGGTGGAGGCTTGGGAAGAAGCGGGTCAAACGAAACAAGTACGCGGAAAAAGGCATAATTAGAATTCAAGGTAAGTAAAGCTTACATCCTTAAAATAGCAAAATTACTTACTTAGTTGAACGAGCATTATGGGTATTCGGGAAGAGAATTCGAAATATAAAGTTCCAACACGGATAGATACGGGTTGGAACAAGTAAATATGGTATTAAACCATGAATTACGATAAAAAGGGTAAAACAGTAAATTAGTCATGCGATGACGAATAAATAAGGAGTTTTGAAAAAGATACCATATGAAGTAAGTCATAATAGGTCAGACGAATTAAGAACGATGTATAAAGTAAGATAATCATTCAGTGTAAAATGAAAAAGGTTAAATAGTTGAGATGACAAATAAGTGTCATCTTAAAATGACAAATGGTCATTTAGACCGAACGGGTCAAATGGTGATATTATCACCATTTGACAATGATAACTAATATCGCTTGTTCATAGGAAGAATAGAGCATGATATTAGAACGGATCAATGCTATGAGCCGAGCCAGGTACGTGTGGTGGTCAAACTCTCAAAAGGACTTACGGTTCGTTGAGAGACAATCAAGTCATGAATGAATAATAGATCACCTAAGGTAAGGTAATCTAATATTCTAGTTCGTAGACATTATGTCATCAAAAACATAATGATTCTATATAGACTATGGTTAAATGTACATTTTGGTCAAAACATGATATTGTAAGACCGTCGTAAAGAAAGGTCTAAGTTGACCAAAATGCCCTTAAGTAATAAAACAAGTAAACGATCTTGAGGGTAGTTTAAAATGAGTTTTATAAGAAGGTTACCCTTGTGGTAGTGTAATAGCAAATGGCATAAGCCGTTTTAGCTTAAGGCCTCATATTGGTCTTTTTCGTAAAATGTCAACCGAATGGTAGAATTGAAAATATAGCATTCTATAACCAATCCACCACAATGTATAGTTGTGGTGGGATGTAAATAGATATTTTTGTATGAAAACCAAAAACAAAGTAAGAGGAAGTGAGATTTAAGTTTATACGCTTAAATCTCTTAGCGGGTCAAAATGAATATACGCATAAACTATGAACGAATGCGTAATTCATAAGAATTAAGAATACGAGATAAGGATTTCAGACTAAATACGTAGATAAACAAATTTAAGACAGTTGGAAGTAGATAGATATCTTATCATGGGAATAATAAGATAGATAAGTCTTGGTTGAATAAGCGTTGGATTACGCTATAACAACCAAATTGGTCAAACAATAAATCAATAAAGGTTTAGTTAAATAAGACAACTATACGGGTAATAATGGAGTGTTAATGCATACGAAAAGGATGCATAAGTGTATAGTTTGGTTTAAATGGGGTTAAAGGTCAAAATCGGAAAATAGAAGTATAAACCGGGGATAAATGCATAAATTATATGAAATAAGAATCCGGGTCAAGGATTTGGTGTTAAATATGTAAGTAAATATTCTACGGATATTTAGAAACAAGTTTCGGAACAGAGAATAATTGAGCGAGTTACGGAAAATATCGTAACTAAAATAGCAAACAAGAGAAGATTTGCAGCACACCACCGTAGGCTACGGTGGCCTACCGTAGCTGACGGTGGGCAGCTGCTGTAATGGAACTGGAAGTCTAGACCGTAAGACAGAAGGTCCGGACCGTAAGGCTGGACCGTAAGCTACGATGGCCAGCCGTAGCTTACGGTGGAGCCTAAAACTAAAGTTTTGTTTTGTTTTGTTTTTATTGTTTTAAGCCTTCAGGTTTATTCGGTTATGTTATAATCTATTTATAACTAACGTATTTCATAAAATATGAAATATAGGTGATGTTTGGAGCACCGGAGGAGGATCAAGCTATATGAAGAACCGAACACGATCAAAGACGAAGCTTCCGCACTTGGTTTTGATTATAATAAAACAAATCATTGATAACATGTCAAATTGTTTAAATATGTTGAAAAAGTTTTAATAAACTTGAAAATTTAAGTGACGAGTATTCGCAATTACATGTTTAAATGCGAAACTTTTAATAGAAACTCAGTAAAATAAGGATAGGGTCTTACAAGTTGGTAATTAGAGCTCAAGGTTAATGATCAAATGTGTTTAGTTCGAGGCTTGGTTGCATGATCCGGTAAGTTATTATAAATTTAGCGGTCTAACATAGTTAAAGTGTTGTAAATAACACATAGGGTTTATCGTGTGAACGCACGTTACCCCAAATAAAATGATAAAGACCAATACAGCTAGTGAATTACTTGTGTTAACAAGTATTGTAGATAGCCTTATACTATATTGAGGGCGCTTATTAATTTTCAATGCTACTAATCAATGTAAACGTTTTGGTTAAAGGATGCTCACATCTGAAGATGGCGAGAATCTAATGATCTGCCAACGCGATGACAGAATGGTCTGAAGTATGACAAGTAGAAATACTCGTTAATGACCTAAACTAAATGATGATATTAAATAAAGGTGGAACGGCAATGAAAGCCAATGAAGAAAATATCGCACAGGTGCACACTTTAAATTATTGTATAACTAATAGTATACAACAAATACGTAATGAACAACGGTTGTATATGGGATTAAAGCATGGGAAAACCGGAAGGGATACCCATCCATGATGATGTTCCCAAGAGAAATTGGGCGGGTAATACTCATTATTCACAAATTGTGAATAATAAAATATCAAAGAGTACAGATCTAAAATCTTGATGGGGTGACCATACAAGTAGAAATTTTCAATAAGATTTTATTGAGGAAAAGTAAAGATCACATAGATAAATGTGGTTACGTAAAAGTCTTATAAAAAGGGAATAACATTTATATGTTTTGAGATGAGAAGGGTAAAAACTAATGATTGTTAAATAACAATTAAACGAAGTTTTACCAAATAAATCAGAAATATGGAAATGAACCGAGGATTTACTTACATGGGAAGTAATGTGTTAGTTATAATAAGGACATGTGTACCATGTGTTGATCGCTTACTCTGGCCAAGTAAATGATAAACACATGATATCATGAACTTGTTATAATAAACACATATACATTCGATGTGGTAAAGACGAGGTGAATGGGAATGAGTCATTATGGACAAAAGAACCATGGTTGACAAAAGGGCACGTAAAACCAAAGTATAAATGACCTGTGAGGTCATAGAAACGGAGGTAGTGCCCACACGGGAAATGATCAAGTCGATGACTATGATCGTAGAAAAGATAGAGAAAAGAACGAAATGATGATGATAATCATCATTCATGGTCTGTGAGGCCATAAAGGATGATCGGATAAAGGATAAAGTTTGACTGTTCAAAAGTGATGAATTTCAAATGAACAAGTCAAATGGAAGGATAAAGTTGATTGTTCAAAAGTGATGGATTTCACATGAACAAGTCAAACGGAAGGATAAAGTTATTGTTCAAAAGTGATGTATTTCACAAGAAAAAGTCAAAGGGTTAGATAATGAATAAAGTCTGACAGTTCATAAGTGATGAATCTCACAAGAACGAATCAAACGGGTTAAATAAAGAATTAGATTCGATCGCTCATAAGTGATGGATTTCACACGAGCAAGCCAAACGAGTCAAAGAGAAGTATAGTGATTGAATTTAAGGTAAACGCAAACTGGGTAACGGGAGCGTTAAAGCAAAAGAATAATGAGCCCGGGTAATGGGACGTGATTAAATATACTATAGACGCAAACCGAATAATGGGAGCGTGAAATAGAAATGGAGCCATAAAATGGGTCATGAATGAATATAAATGAAGACGCAAAACGGATAACGGGAACGTTAATGTCACACCCCGGATTTTCAACCCAAATCCATACACCGATGGGCCCGGGTGGGGAGTATCGTGACGTCAGTTGATAACATCAGAGTCAATGTAAACACGACTTAGCGGAAGTCTTGGAGTAAAATTACTATTACAAACCAAATGTTCGAAATAAAATAATATACAAGCTCCTAATAGAAGATCCACAGGCGGATCATAAAATGTACAAGAAAGAATATAAAACAGACTTTAGGGCAGATCTAAGGATTTGCAAGATCCTCTTATTCACTACCGAGCAGCATCCGGCCTATTTCATATTGTACATGCAGTTAGTCTTTGGACGATACGCCAGCTTTCGTTGGTAAATACACCCAATTGACTCATTTTGAAAACATTTTAAAATGATTTTAAGTGCACAGGGCACAAAATCTTTTATAACTTGGGAAAGTTACTTTGTAACCTTGTTAACAGATTCACATGTTTGTCCATACATACAGGGCCAGTACAGAGACCGAGACATGATTAAATAAACATCACTTAAAACTCACAGAGGAGTTATCCCCAACGTCTTGGGTAATTTGCATTTGAGCGTCTCTCAGGTGTATGCCTACACCCCGCGCTAAGGTCGTGGCCATTAACTAATCTGATGAGCCGAGGATATCCAGGACACGGTAATTTAACCCCCGATGTTTAAGTTATCAAACAAAACTGATTAAAAAATAATATGCGGATTTACTAGCCACAATCCGACATTCGATTGATCCCATTTCTGACCAAGCGGTAACAGTTTACCGTATCCCAAGCCCGTATAGGGAAAATAAGTCGAGTGTATTTACCTGAGCTAATCTTCTTTTAAATTTCAATAACTCAGCCGTATACAAAAGTACTAACGTGCAGATAGCATTTACCGGCAAGGCTCTAGTCTGGATTATGACATAAGCTAACCAATTAAATACTATCGGTCTTTGTTTAAGTCATAGACTTAGACCGAGTAGTGTACATGATCAAGACGTATAACGCTTGATTAAACGATGATCGGATAGAATGCAGTTTGCACCCGACAAGTACTTTGACTTGCATAATATGGGTAAACTATAAACATTCTGGATTTTGAAACTTAAATAACAAGGTTAAACCCGTTTCTTTAATTTTCGTAAAATAGTTACATATAATCAACCGTATGCTTACAAGCGAAAATGGATAACCGGATAAGTCATGGACAAGTTCTATATGCCATTATATTTTAAATAAGTTAAAATATCAGTAGGATCAATTTATATGCTCGTTAAGGTCTTAAAACGAAACTAAGCTTCATAAGGGCATTTTGGTAATTTCATACCGTATAAAAGGAACTTGGATATAATTTAAATTTTAATCATGAGTATTCTGGAAAAATATTTTATTTATGATATAATATCAGTAGGATGTTAATTATATGTGTAATCTATCTTTTGTGACCAAACTATGCACCGAAGGGGCATTTTGGTCCTTTTATATGTAGTTTATAAATTATTTGGGATTCTAAGTTTATAACATGTACCTACTGTAAATATTTTTAAAAAAATAAGTTTTAAAATCAGTAGGTATCAAGTCTTGGTCAATAATATGGTTTAAAACCATACTATACGCCGAAGCGGCGCTTATGTCATAATATGACATTTTATACGATGTTCAATAAAAACTGACATTAGGTCAGATTAAAATGTCTTAGATATGTTATTTAATATAACATATCATTAGGTAAAAGATTTACTTTGAAAAGATTTGATTAAAACCATTTTATAAGCCACAAGGTCTAAAATCGTTATTTATCGACATAGTTTAAGGACCTGTTTGAAAACTCAGTTTATAACTTGGTTTAACATCCCAAATAATCCTATTTATAATATTACATCAGTAGGAAACTCATTTTCAAGTTCACTACCATTTAAAACCTTGTTTTATGCAAAAAGGACATTTTGGTCAAAGATGACATAATTAAGGAACTTGCGCATAAACTTATATTCTGATTATGATCATGTAATATAACCGCAGAGGATTATGCTACATTATATTACGATCATAATGCAACTTTAGATCAGTAGGTAACTATTCTAAATCGGGTCAGAATCGAAAGTCAAAGCAGAAGTCAAACTTTGCGACTTTCGGTTGCGAACCGACCCTAGCACTGAAATTGACAAGCCGAACATGTTCTTACATGTTCTAAGAATTATTACCAACTTGTTTAAGTGTCAAAATAGGTTTCATAACATGTATAAGATCAATTTATGATTTTTCCGAAAAATGGCTTGTTTGACTTTTTAATAACTTAACTTTGATCCGTCAATTGGTCTAGCAAACGTGATCTTCACGAGGTGCCCTTTATAGGTACTAACACCTACCTTATTACGATCACTTAGCCATGTTCATTTCGAACAATGGCTGGACCATAATGGTCTTAACCGAAAGTCAAAGCATTTTTACGAAAAACGCTTGACTTTTGACGATAAAAGCCTATAAACGAAAATGCATAAAGAAGGAACACTTACCAGTGATTCCTAAGGTGCAAAAGAACTATGTTGGATGCTCCTTTTAGCTAGGAACTTCCAGAGGAGGGAGAAGAGTATGAATAAGAAAGGTGCAAGTTCAAATGGTGAACTTAATCACCTATTTATAGTTGGAGAACTCAAAGGAGGTGAAGCCAGGTGTTTAGGGGTGTAAGAGAAAGCTTACAAGTGTCCCAAAACATGGCGTAGCAGTTTGGGAAGCCATGGTTTCGATTTCATGGTTTTGGAGTTTTGTTTGGGAGCCAAGCAAAACTTTCTACAGCAGAGGCCTTCTCGCGCCCCACGAGAGACCCAGGCCTGGTCTCTCGCGGCCCGCGACCGCCCCTTGGCCAGTTTCAAAGTTTGACACTTTTAACCCCTGAACTTTATAAAGCTTCTAAAAACCTTTTTAATCACCTTTTTGGCATTTTTAGCCCTCCGTAGCCAATACTTGGCATATCTGGGATTATGCCCGGTAATTGTCGATCTCTCGGTTCGTTAAAAGGTCACTCAGAGGTATAAATTAATATGTTGACACTTTTAATCCCTCCATCATCCAACTTTCACATATTTACAAAATTGAACCCTCTCATCCAACAAATGGCACGTAAGAGAGTTAGGACTTCACAAAGGATCACTCAGAGGCTTATTTTCAGCATGTTGACTCCGATGTCACTCAGAGGCTGGGCATGTTGACATATAAGTCATTCAGAGGCTGGGCATGTTGACATATAAGTCATTCAGAGGCCGAATTTCAAGCATGTTGACATATCAGTCACTCAGAGGCTAATGATTTAAGCATGTTGACATATCAGTCACTCATAGGCTGTTATTTATACATGTTGACATCGGACCGTCACTCAGAGGCTCAGTTTTAGCATGTTGACGCCTTTAGTCCTTATTGGTCTTTAACAGACTATATTTAAAATATAACACATTTTGGACACGATTTTACAGGGTGTTACATCCTCACCCCCTTAAAAGAAATCTCGACCTCGAGATTTTATTCAAAAAGATGGGGGGTACTTTTGTCGCATAGTGGACTCAACCTCCCATGTATACTCGGGACCTCTAAAAGCGTCCCACTTAACCTTTACTATAGGTATCATTTTTCTTCGGAGCTTCTTAACCTGTCGATCCTCGATCGAAATCAGTTTCTCAACAAACCTCAGGTTTTCATCTATCTGCACATCTTTGTGCGACATTGCTAGCAACTCATCGGCTAGACATTTCTTAAGGTTAGATATGTGGAATACATCATGGATTCCACTAGGCTCCTCTGGCAACCTGAGCTTATTAGCTACAGTGCCGACACATTCGACTATCTCGAATGGTCCAATATATCTAGGGCTCAACTTGCCCTTCTTTTCAAAACGCATCACACCTTTCAAGGGTGATACTTTCAGCATGACCTTGTTCCCTACTTGGAACTTAAGAGGTTTACGCCACTTGTCAGCGTAGCTCTTCTGCCTATCCCTGGCAGCTTTGAGACGATCACGAATTTGCACAATCTTTTCCATGGTCTCAAGGACAATCTCTGTTCCTGATAGTTGGGCCTTCCCAACTTCTGCCCAACACACGGGCGTTCTACATTTTCTCCCACACAAGACCTCAAAAGGAGCAATCTTGATGCTCGTATGATAACTGTTATTGTAGGAGAATTCTATTAGGGGTAAGTGGTCATCCCAACTTCCACCTAAATCAATCACACATGCCCTAAGCATGTCTTCCAGAGTTTGAATAGTACGCTCACTTTGACCATCAGTCTGCGGATGGTAAGCCGTACTAAAATTTAATCGTGTGCCTAAAGATTGTTGGAAACTTTTCCAAAAGTGAGATGTGTATCTAGTATCTTTGTCAGATACAATAGATACCGACACACCGTGTAGGGACACAATCTTGTCCACATACAACTTAGCTAATTTATCTGAATTATACGTTTCCTTTATTGGCAAGAAATGTGATGACTTAGTCAGTCTATCCACAATGACCCAAATAGTGTCATTTCCACTTTTGGTCTTAGGTAACTTGGTAATTAAGTCCATAGTTACCATTTCCCATTTCCAAGTGGGAATTTCAAGCTGTTGTAGAAGTCCTGACGGCTTTTGATATTCGGCCTTAACTTACGAACACGTCAGACACTTAGCTACATAAGTGGCTATGGATTTCTTCAAACCCACCCACCAATAATTCTTCTTCAAGTCTTGATACATCATGTCACCTCCTGGGTGAACTAAGTATCTTGAACTATGCGCTTCTCGGAGGATTAGATCTCTAAGTCCTCCAAGGACTGGAACCCAAATTCTATCATTAAATCTAAGGATTCCATCCTTTCCAGGCGCTAACTGATCAACAGTTCCGCGTAATCCCTCATTAGGGATATTAGCCTCTAATAGGGCTTGCTTTTGCGCATCTAGTAGCTTCTCGCTTAAGTTATTTCTGAGCTCAATGCTCTTAGCGTTAATACTTATAGGTTTAACTCGCTCTTTGCGACTTAAAGCATCAGCAACTACATTTGCTTTGCCTGGATGGTAGCGAATTTCGCAATCATAGTCATTAAGCGTTTCCATCCATCGGCGTTGTTGCATGTTCAATTCTTTCTGATTGAACAGATGCTGGAGACTTTTATGGTCAGTGTATATAATACACTTTGTGCCATACAAGAAATGTCTCCACAGTTTTAGTGCAAATACAACGGCACCCAGTTCCAAATTGTGGGTGGTGTAATTCCTTTCGTGCACCTTTAATTGTCGTGGTGCATAGGCGATTACTTTGCCTTTTTGCATTAGCACACAGCCCATGCTAGTGTGCGATGCATCACAGTAGACTACAAAGTCTTCAATACCCTCAGGTAGAGATAACACAGGAGCATTGCTCAACTTGTGTTTAAGAACCCCAAAAGATTCTTGTTGCTTTGGACCCCAATTATACTTAACATTCTTACGGGTCACGGTAGTTAAAGGAGTGGCTATTCTTGAAAAGTTCTCAATGAACCTCCTATAATATCCAACCAATCCTAGGAAGCTACGAATCTCCGATGGGGTTTTGGGCACTTCCCAATTCATTATGGCCTCAATTTTGGCGGGATCCACCTGGATACCACGCTCACTGACCATATGGCCAAGAAATTGGACATCTCTAAGCCAAAACTCACACTTAGAGAATTTGGCTTAAAGCTTCTCTTGTCTTAGGAGTTCTAAGATGCACCTAAGGTGTTTCTCGTGATCAGCTTGATCACAAGAATAAATAAGTATGTCATCTATGAAGACAATGACAAACTTATCCAGATATGGCTTGCAGACTCCATTCATGAGATCCATGAATGCTGCAGGTGCATTTGTGAGCCCAAAAGGCATCACTAAGAATTCAAAATGACCGTATCGGGTCCTGAAGGCGGTTTTAGGAACATTTTCACTTCTAACCTTCAGCTGGTTATATCCTGATCTCAAATCGATCTTGGAGAAGTAACTAGCCCCTTGAAGTTGGTCGAATAAATCGTCGATCCTGGGCAGAGGATATCTATTCTTGATTGTTAACTTGTTTAGCTCTCGGTAATCGATGCACATTCTTATCGAACCGTCTTTCTTTTTAACGAAGAGGATAGGAGCTCCCCAAGGCGAGGAACTAGGTTGAATAAAGCCTTTCTCCAAGAGTTCGTCTAGCTGCGTCCTCAATTCCTTCATTTCCGTTGGTGCTAGCCTATAGGGAGCTCTAGCTACGGGTACTAATCCTGGGAGGATGTCGATTCTAAACTCCCCTTGTCTGTCTGGAGGTAGACCTGGTAATTCTTCTGGAAAGACATCTGAATATTCCGAGATAACTGGTAGGTCCTCCATGTTTGGCTTAGGCTCATTTATGGTGACTTGCGCCATGTAGATGACACAGCCTCTTCTCAAACACTTGGATGCCTTAAATAACGACACTTTGTCTGGCAATCCATAGTGTGAGTCTCCAAGGATGGTGACCATTTCACCAGATGGGGTCTTAATCTCGATGAGCTTCTTATCGTAGGCAATGCTGGCTTGGTTATGAGATAACCAATCCATGCCTAAGACAACATCGAACCCCGCCAATTTCATTGGTAGAAGAGAGATAGGGATGAAATGAATCTTAATGGATATAGAGCATCCATCAAGAATGGAAGATGTTGTTTCTAAACTTCCATCAGCAAGTTCTATCTCATAAGTTTTATCTAGAGTTCTTATGCGCAGGTTTAATAGCTTACTAAACTTATGATCAACAAAAGATCTATCTGCACTCGAATAAAAAAGAATTCTAGCATAAATATTGTTAATGAGGAATGTACCTGTTATGACATTGTCGTAATTAACAGCCTCTCTTGCAGTTATTTGAAAGGCACGAGCATTCCCCTTCTTGGCCTCTCCAGGCTTTGCACTATTATTCTTAAGGATCTTAGGGCAGTTAGTCTTAATATGTCCCTTTTCATTGTAGACGTAGCAAACAACATCCTTAAGATTTTTGCATTCTAGGGTCTTATGCCCCTTTCTCTTACAGATGCCATAGGGTTTGGCCTGTGAACCAAAATTACATTGTCCCTAGTGTCTGCGATTGCAAGTTTTGCATGTTGGCATCACAACCATTTTGCCTTGGTTCCCTTTGAACCCAAATCTCCCTTTATTCTTCTTATTAAACCTATGGGAGTTGTCATCTTCCCTCTTCCTTTTCCCGTCAGTTTCAGACCTAAGTGACTTTTGCCTCACTAGATCAAGGGTGAGGGAGAGAGATAGGTCAACAGTAGACCTATAGGTAGTAGGCTGAGCAGCCTTTACCATTCCCTTTATTTCGGGAGCTAAACCATTAATAAAACGCGCAATGCGTTTGGGCTCCGGGGTAATCAAATAAGAAACTAACCTAGATAGGGAATTGAAATCCGAAACATATTTCCGGCAATCTAGGTTTTTCATGGAAATAGACAAGAAGTCGGTCTCTAATTTCTCCACCTCATGAGGTGGGCACTTTATAGGAACTAACACCTACCTTATTACGATCACTTTATAGGAAGTTGGTCTAGCAAACGTGATCTTCACAAGGTGCACTTTATAGGAACTAACACCTACCTTATTACGATCACTTAGCCATGTTCATTTCGAACAATGGCTGGACCATAATGGTCTTAACCGAAAGTCATAGCGTTTTTCTGAAAAAGGCTTGACTTTTGGCGATAAAAGCCTATAAACGAAAATGCATAAAGAAGGAACACTTACCAGTGATTCCTAAGGTGAAAAGAACTATGTTGGATGCTCCTTTTAGCTAGGAACTTCCAGAGGAGGGAGAAGAGTATGAATAAGAAAGGTGCAAGTTCAAATGGTGAACTTGATCACCTATTTATAGTTGGAGAACTCAAAGGAGGTGAAGCCAGGTTTTTAGGGGTGTAAGAGAAAGCTTACAAGTGTCCCAAAACGTGGCGTAGCAGTTTGGGAAGCCATGGTTTCGATTTTAATGGTTTTGGAGTTTTGTTTGGGAGCCAAGCAAAACTTTCTACAGCAGAGGCCTTCTCGCGCCCTGCGAGAGACCCAGGCCTGGTCTCTCGCGGCCCGCGACCGCCCCTTGGCCAGTTTCAAAGTTTGACACTTTTAACCCCTGAACTTTATAAAGCTTCTAAAAACCTTTTTAATCACCTTTTTGGCATTTTTAGCCCTCCGTAGCCATTACTTGGCATACCCGGGATTATGCCCGGTCATTGTCAAGCTCTCGGTTCGTTAAAAGGTCACTCAGAGGTGTAAATTAACATGTTGACACTTTTAGTCCCTCCATCATCCAACTTTCACATATTTACAAAATTGAACCCTCTTGTCCAACAGATGGCACGTACAAGAGTTAGGACTTCACAAAGGATCACTCAGAGGCTTATTATAAGCATGTTGACTCCGATGTCACTCAGAGGCTGGGCATGTTGACATATCAGTCACTCAGAGGCCGAATTTCAAGCATGTTGACATATCAGTCACTCAGAGGCTAATGATTTAAGCATGTTGACATATCAGTCACTCAGAGGCTGTTATTTATGCATGTTGACATCGGACCGTCACTTAGAGGCTCAGTTTGAGCATGTTGACGCCTTTAGTCTTTATTGGTCTACAACACGTGTCACTATACTATTGGACACGATTTTACAGGGTGTTATAGTTAAAAACATTATGATAAAAGAACTCGAGTAACGGGTTGTAAAGCGATATAGACTTAAACCGGATAACGGTAAAGGTGAGACAAACCGACAAATAAATGACATATGAAGTCGTAGAACTTGAAGAGTTGTCCGAACGAAAATTGATCTAGTCAGGGACTACGATCGCGCAGGCGTGCACGGCTATCAACAGACAGTGTCTGATCTGAATAAATGTTCAGGGCAACATACACAAAATGCTATGGTTGCCACTAAAGATGGTAGTTGTGACTCGGTGGTGACAAGTGGTCAACGCCAGTTGACCTTGAGCCAGGTTTAGACGCAAGTGATCATCACCCAGTGGAGATTAAACGAGTAATAGATCCGACAAATGGAAGTGATTCATAAATGACTCGCGGAGTGATAGAAAACGAAAATGTTAATAAACCGGATCAAACATGTCCTGAGGACCATAATTGAAGTAAAATAAATTAGCCTTCATGGTAAAATGGAGCCATGATTTGGCGGAAAAAGCAAGGACAACGTAAATAAAATTTTCCTTTCAAGTACAAAAGAGGTGCATTGACACCAAATATATATTTAGAGAACGATAAAGGTAAAAGGGTGATCTATAGGATCACCACGACCTTCGGGTTACGAATAGTGTAATAATCTACAAGGTCAAAATGACATTGGGATCACGAATCAAGAGGAATGATGCATTAAAAGACCTCACCTTAAGAGGCTAAGTAAAAGAAAATTTTCGAAAACAAAAAGGATAGAAATAAAATTTAACATGATGTGATGCGATCACGGTCAATATATATATATATATATACAAATATATAACATGGTATACGATTACCTTGTGACACGATTTATGAGACTAGGGTCTCGAAAGTTAGTGAAAGCCTTGCGAAGGCAATATAAGTGTACCTAAATTATAAAGTATAAGGTAATCGGTGACTAATAAGTCTAACCAACAAGATCGGTCAAGATCAAAATTAAATTTAAAATTTGTTGAATGCGCTTATCAGTATAAGTTTTGCGTGGAGTAAGAATGTTGACAGATACATATGACCGAGTGGGGAAATGACGACTCGAACAAGTAAAGAAAAGGGATACAAGATGAAAGAAACAGCACATAAGGCCTTACACATGAAGGGTGCATGCACCTTGGAGCCTAAAAGGCACTGCCATACCTTCCTGGTAAGAATTTTTAAATAATTAAAATATGAGCAACACTAAGGTGAAAACGAAACCAAGTCCATTGGGTTGGACCCAAGGAACTACGTAAGAAAGGTTTCGAGAATGAAACCTCTTTAAGGGGGTAGATTTGTAACACCCCAAAAACGGGTTTGGTGATCAAACCACATTAATATTAAAAAGTGGGTAAAAGACCGTCGGTGGTAAAAATAGACCCGTAAACAAAATAACTAGGAACAAATAAACCTAGTTAAAAACATGCATACAAGTAACCAAACAATAAGTTGTAGTCTTATTGTTAATCAAAACTAAACTTGAGGGAACCAATTAGGATGTCAAAATAAATTGAATAAAATAGTATTATAGTTTAATATAAAAAGTTAAGTTACATATAAAAATAAAATTTATAATTACAATTAATTTAAGAATTAAATATAAATATGTATGTAAATGTAAATAGGTTAAATCTGATAAGAAATAATAAAAGAAAATTAAGAAATGATGAAATTTTAAATTAGAAAAAAAGTTGCAGCTTGAGGGATTGAATACTAAAACCTTGCTTTACAACCAATTATGAATTAAAAATAAACTGAATAAAATAGTATTATAGTTACTGTGTATGTGACTTTTGATTGTTATTATATATAACAAGGCTGCCAAAAGGGGAACTTGTATTATAAATATAAAACATTAAAACACAACACACACTTAATGTGTGTGTGTGTGTGAGTCGACCAGGAGCAGATAAGGAGGAGAAA
The DNA here is from genome assembly GCA_947069175.1 of Scalesia atractyloides. NCBI lineage: Eukaryota > Viridiplantae > Streptophyta > Magnoliopsida > Asterales > Asteraceae > Scalesia > Scalesia atractyloides. Next base: position 89,911,226 of record CAMTDV010000001.1, read on the forward strand.
ACTTCTTCTTGACCTAATCTCCAAGATCATCAAAATTAGAAGAGAAATTGGAGCTTAATCTTGTGCAGGAACATGAATTTTAGATCACCTAAACTAGGGGATCATAAGGTATGTTTAAAAACCTAGATTTGGTGAAAGTTGTAACTAGAGACAAGTAGAATACTTGTAATCAAACTGTTGGATTATGATCCAAAGATGAAATTGAGTGTATATGTATGCATAATTTCGTTTGATATAGTGAAATTATGAAAAATTTGAGGTATGATTACTTGTAGGTGATTAACAAGTAGATATTGAAGTGAGTTTTAATAATATGATGAAGTTGATGATATATCTATGTTTAGAATCATCATGCATGATAATAGTAGGAAGATACTTGAACAAATTACGAGTTTAAGTACATATTCATACTTGCTATGGAATGGTTTTGTATGAAATGATGAAATAGGTATTAAGTTAATGTTAATAAGTGTATAAGATCATGTTATCTACTAAGTAGTGTGTAGAAATTGATTATATTAGGTATTCGGATGAATGCCTAATAATATGATGAAATGGGTTGCTACATAAAGATGAAAACCTAGTAAATGGATAAATTTGCATTTTTAATCAAAAGCTAAGTTAATTTGATGTTATTAATCGCTTGGGTTTGTTTAAGTGAAAGAAATGACATGAACTTGATTGAGAATTTAGATAAGAGGGTAGCCTAAAACTATCACATGCCGAGTAATTGATAAATGCCTAAATGAGTTTGTTGAACTTATCTGTGCGTTTGCAAATGTTAATAGGCAGTTGACTTTTAGAAGTCAAACTGACCTATAAAATGATCAAGTGGTGAATTGATATAAATTCGTAAGGTGGAATAGTCGTGTTAAATAATGACTAACCTAACCATCTTGCGAATGATAAATGATAGTTTGACACTTGACAAGCTAGGTGGAGGCTTGGGAAGAAACGGGTCAACCGGAACAAGTACGCGGAAGAAGGCATAATTGGAATTCAAGGTAAGTAAAGCTTACATCCTTGAAATAGCAAAATTACTTACTCAGTTGAACGAGCATTATGGGTATTCGGGAAGAGAATTCGAAATATAAAGTTCCAACACGGATAGATACGGGTTGGAACAAGTAAATATGATATTAAACCATGAATTACGATAAAAAGGGTAAAACAGTAAATTAGTCATGCGATGACAAATAAATAAGGAGTTTTGAAAAAGATACCATATGAAGTAAGTCATAATAGGTCAGACGAATTAAGAAACGATGTTTAAAGTAAGATAATCATTCAGTGTAAAATGAAAAAGGTTAAATAGTTGAGATGACAAATAAGTGTCATCTCAAAATGACAAATGGTCATTTAGACTGAATGGGTCAAATGGTGATATTATCACCATTTGACAATGATAACTAATATCGCTTGTTCATAGGAAGAATAGAGCATGATATTAGAACGGATCAATGCTATGAGCCGAGCCAGGTACGTGTAATGGTCAAACTCTCAAAAGGACTTACGGTTCGTTGAGAGACAATCAAGTCATGAATGAATAATAGATCACCTAAGGTAAGGTAATCTAATATTCTAGTTCGTAGACATTATGTCATCAAAAACATAATGATTCTATATAGACTATGGTTAAATGTACATTTTGGTCAAAACAGTAAGACCGTCGTAAAGAAAGGTCTAAGTTGACCAAAATGCCCTTAAGTAATAAAACAAGTAAACGATCTTGAGGGTAGTTTAAAAATGAGTTTTATAAGAAGGTTTACCCTTGCGGAAGTGTAATAGCAAATGGCATAAGCCGTTTTGGTTTAATGCCTCATATTGGTCTTTTTCGTAAAATGTCAACCGAAGGGTAGAATTGAAATTATAGCATTCTATAACCAATCCACCACAATGTATAGTTGTGGTGGGATGTAAATAGATATTTTTGTATGAAAACCAGAAACAAAGTAAGAGGAAGTGAGATTTAAGTTTATACGCTTAAATCTCTTAGCGGGTCAAAATGAATATACGCATAAACTATGAACGAATGCGTAATTCATAAGAATTAAGAATACGAGATAAGGATTTCAGACTAAATACGTAGATAAACAAATTTACGACAGTTGGAAGTAGATAGATATCTTATTATGGGAATAATAAGATAGATAAGTCTTGGTTGAATAAGCGTTGGATTACGCTATAACAACCAAACGGGTCAAACAATAAATCAATAAAGGTTTAGTTAAATAAGACAACTATACGGGTAATAATGGAGTGTTAATGCATACGAAAATGATGCGTAAATGTATAGTTTGGTTTAAATGGGGTTAAAGGTCAAAATCGGAAAATAGAAGCATAAACCGGGGATAAATGCATAAATTATATGAAATAAGAATCCGGGTCAAGGATTTGGTGTTAAATATGTAAGTAAATATTCTACGGATATTTAGAAACAAGTTTCGGATAAAACAGAGAATAATTGAGCGAGTTACGGAAAATATCGTAACTAAAATAGCAAACAAGAGAAGACTTGCAGCACACCACCGTAGGCTACGGTGGCCTACCGTAGCTTACGGTGGGCAGCTGTTGTAATGGAACTGGAAGTCTGGACCGTAAGACAGAAGGTCCGGACCGTAAGCTACGGTGGCCAGCCGTAGCTTACGGTGGAGCCTAAAACTAAAGTTTTGTTTTGTTTTTATTGTTTTAAGCCTTCGGGTTATTCGGTTATGTTATAATCTATTTATAACTAACGTATTTCATAAAATATGAAATATAGGTGATGTTTGGAGCACCGGAGGAGGATCAAGCTATATGAAGAACCGAACACGATCAAAGACGAAGCTTCCGCACTTGGTTTTGATTATAATAAAACAAATCATTGATAACATGTCAAATTGTTTAAATATGTTGAAAAAGTTTTAATAAACTTGAAAATTTAAGTGACGAGTATTCGCAATTACATGTTTAAATGCGAAACTTTTAATAGAAACTCAGTAAAATAAGGATAGGGTCTTACAATATCGGTTAACCAAAGCTTCATAACCATAACCGATTAGTCGGTTAACCAAAGTCTCATAACCATTACCATCGGTTATGTTGGTTATCGGTTAAAATTGGTTCGGTTATCGGTTATGGCGGTTAATTTGCTCACCTCTATGTTAGACCTCAATTGCGTCGAACGCGTTTGGCACATTAACTATTGGTGGACCACCATAGCTCTACAGACCCTCCCACCTTTCCTTCCACCGTACGGCCACCATGAGACATACATACATTGTTTGTTCACCATAGCTCAACAATCGATCATATTAGGGTTATGGTGCTTTTGCGTAAATCCTCAATTAACCATAACTTAAGCCACGATGCACAAATACGCGTCTCCTCTCATAAGTTATATATGTGCAATAAATTATAGAAGTTTAAACTACCATACAAGTTAGTTAAACATACATCAACCTATGGATCCAAGTTGGATACTACTTTGTTACACCGATACAAGCACAACTTTGGACCCCTACCATAAAAATGGACAAACCATTAACACCCTTGTCTGATGTCTCACCATATTCACAAACAACTTCATATACCTTTGCGCTTAAAGTCCCACCGGATCGACAACTTTTGGGTCCATTCTTTTTCACACACAACCATTTTAGAGTTTTCAACAAATTTCACACAAATCATATAATGTGTTATTCATTTAGTCATATAACATTAAGTTTGCTTTATATGATTATATCACGATATAACTTATGTTTAATTAAGATTTACCTTTAAAGATGGTTTTTAACACATGGTTACTACTTTAAGCTAGTACAGTTGTTAAAACTAAATCATTATTAAGTATGATGACATATTGACATAACTACCACCTTTACAAGAAATTTGACACTAACCATAAATTAATTGCATAATTTTAAGAATAATATTAACTTTGATACATATCATGTTTTGAAAAGCCTATCCATTTACTTTGCTCACCAATTGCTTTAAGTTTCACTCTTTTTATCAAATTCACCTCATAGTATGTGAAAATAGATATATGATCTTCACTTGCCTGAAAAACAAGCTCTTAAACAAATATTCTCTGAATATGAAAGAAAGTGAGAAGAGTAGAAAACCTAAGGAAGATGATTTATCCGGGCTGTCTCTGAGAATTCCAAAAAAAATTTGGGTTCTAGGCGAGTAGTAAAAATCAGACCCCCTAAAATATATTTTCGGTTAATCGGTTCCTATACTGAATATCAATAACTGATTACTAACCTACGATTAAAAAAAACTACTAACCGATTATTCCTCGATCGGTTATTGAGCAGTTAGGATTAATTAACCGGTTATTTTATGCACCTCTAGTCAAGAAACATGTGAAAAAGTTGCATGTATCCGCCTTATATTCACGAATCATTAAACATTGTTTTTTGAATGTAATTAACTTAACATGCTTTGTAATTCTAAAATATTTAGGATTTATAAATATCTTAAAAAAGGAAAGTTGAGAAAATGTTATACTTTTGAAATAAATATTGTAAAAAGAAAATGTATACATGAATTCCTTTACGTACATCACTACTATAGAGTTCAAATAATTTCTGATACATACATACATATATAGACATTATCACATATATTTATACTAAAAGATAAAAATATATATAAGATTAGTGACGGATTTAGAAAATCATTATAGGGGCAACGTTTTAAGAAAAAAAAACTAAAGGGATAATGAAATCGAAAAAACGTCAACTTGTTTCTAAAATTTACACTATAAGATTATTTTTTTACTTTTACTATATGAATGATTTTTTGTATATAAAAGTTGCCTCTCATAAAGTTAAAAAAAATTATGATTGGCACACATGCATGCGAAAACTAAACTGAAAATGGGTAGGAACATGTAAACACAATCATATGCACAGGGGCATGCTTTTGTCTCTTACACAGAAGAAAAAGTGCATGGCCCATATATCATAAACAAATTTTTAAATTCTTGTATTTTTAGTTTTTTTATAAGTATTTTATAAAATCACTTCAAATGATCACATTTATAGTTTCATTACAAACAAGCATATTAAATATATTTGAAAGTATGACTTTGGATATTATATGTAAAGTCATGATAAATGTATAATTTGTCAAAAGAATTTAGTTATCTAAGATTGGCTCTAATAAAAATTAACTAATATACATATTTATTTAATCATGTTATTGATATATTATCAATTAGTAACTTGTTTGTGTTCTTTGTGGTTATACATGTGGCTTTGGTTGTGTTTTATGTTTGTGGGTGTTGTACATTAGCATATGTTTGCTGTATCTTTTTGGGTATTTAAATTGTTTTATTTTCGAGGGGTGCGTCGTTTGCACCTCATCGCTCCACTTTCCCATCGTGTTTCCTGTGTTCCTCTTTGTCGGCGACTAGTTAGTTAATCAGTTTAAAACTATTAGTTATATATTGAAAAATTTAAATAACATACGTGTGTATAAACGAGTATATGAATATTCTGTTTGCATGCATTTACTATGAATCAGGGGCGGACATACCTTAGGCGCAAGGGTAGCCTCCGCTACCCATTGGCGCTCCGGCGGTATTGTAAATTTTGAAAAATTTTGACATTTTTTGACGTTTTTTTCGATTTCGTTACCCTTTTTATAAAACGTTACCCATACGGATATTTTCTAGATCCGTCACTGCTATGAATAATGGGATATTTAACTATTTATGGCTCTGGTTATTTACAAGTATATGACATCCTAAATAATAAAAAAATATGTAGAGTTTATAATCATCATACACAGGGTAGTTGTACCCTTTAGCAAATGACTGAATGAGTAGTGTTCATGACAATATAACTCAGGTACATAGGATTCTTATATGGGATAAATGTGCTTGTAACCTACCTTTATCAACTGTATGGGTTTGTATTATTGTATATTTTAAACAAATGTAGAGCCTTTAAGTACTGAATTTTGATTTTTGGCTGTAAAACTAGGGTTGTAAACGAGCTGAACGTTCAGCAAACAGTTCGTGGACTGTTTGGCGGGAAATTCGTTTATGTTAGCTCGACTAGTTAATGACACGAACAGGATATTCCGTTCAATTAACTAAATGAACGAACACGAACATAGGTTTCGTTCATTCGACTGTGTTCGTGAATGTTCGGTAATATATTCGTATACATTCATTCATGTTCGTTCATGTTTGTTTGTTTATGTTAATTTGTTAAAAGTTTTTAATGTTCACAAACAACTGCATTTCTTTAAGGAACGAACACGAACATGCTCTTATTCGTGTTTATTTACAGCAAACAAAATGTATTTCTGCCCTTTTTTATGTTTTTAGAGATAATTTCATGATGATATATTGCCATGAGTTAACTAAGCCAGAAATCATAGAATTAGAAATTATATTTAGAACTACTAAATAAAATAATTAGATATTTTACCTTACACAAAACAAACCAACATATAAATAGGTATCTGCAAAATACATTATTTTATCATTATATATGGGTGATGGGGTCAAATCATATTCTCGAAACTTGCATCACATTTTTCTAGAGATTAAGATGGATATATGTGTTGTGTTTTTCTTTTATGCTTAAATGAACTAAACATTTATTTATTGATAGTATATCTATTAATAAAGTGTCAACATCAGCTTTTTAGCAGTGACGGACATAGAAAATTTTCGTAGGAGTAACATTTTATAAAAAATGAGTAACGAAATCGAAAATGTTAAATTCTTTTAAATTTACATTATCGTCAGATCGTTAAAGGGTAACAGAGACTACCTCTTCTATTAAGATAGTCAAAGAGTAAGAGAGACTCCCTCTTCTATTAAGTCTACCCCTGCTTTTTAGGACAGTTGGACCCGTATTTTCAAAATATTGAATATATCCCTTAAAAACAAGTTCATGTACATGTACAATAACTTTACATCTACTGTAACTTTACATGGTTATTTTTTTTTAATATTTTAGTGTCATTTTGGTTTTCTTTTACTTTACACACATTTAGTAGTAGCACTTATGACCCTTCAATATTTTTATAGACTTTGTAATCAATTTTACGTCTTATTTTTATATACGTATTGGTATAAATTTATGTTTCAATGTAATTTATTTTTGAAAATGGGTAGGATCAAATATAATACGTTTTTCTGCTTCTTTTTTGTACCTTTTTAATTGGTTTACATTTTAACATAAATTTTATTTTAAAACAAGTCGGATCAAATATAATTTGTTATCATTAGATGGTAAAAATCCGAGTTACTTTATATTTAGATGTTGCCGCAACGCGGTGTACCATTCTTTAACTTAAAAAACATAATTTTCTTACGTATTTATTTTTATGTACGTGTTGGTATAAGCTCAAGTTGGTTAACGTTTCGACATAAACTTCTTTCACAAATAAGTCGGATCCAATATAATACGTTTTCTTGCTTGTTTTTGTCACACCCCGACCCGCAGCGGAATAAGAGTCGGGGCATAATTGGGTTATCACCAAAGCTCATGATGTTTACTAATATGTTTCATATTTATTAAATCCAAATTACATTTCAATGTTCCAAGTCAAATTCATACAATACAAGGAAATGAAAAATTAACTAAAACAAATCCATAATCTAAACTGGTTTATTCTTCTAAGCCGCCCTATATGTTTCTTGCTTCAACTTGATCACCTGTATCATGTGTAAAAATGGGAAAATTTTGGGTCAACAAAAGTTGGCGAGTGAACCTTGTTAAAAACATTGTTATTGATTCATTATTGTAATTAATTTAGGAAAATTGTGCAATAATCATATACGAACAAAAGTATGTAACATAACAATCACAAACCACCTTGCTTAAGCATAAAATAAGAATGACAATGTATATGTTGGCAAAGTCCCATTCACGCTCATAGGTAATGGGGAACGGACGGCCTATGCTAATGTATGTGAGATCAAGGCTCAATCAAACGGAGCCGATCTTATGTTGGCAACGCCTGGTTCACGCTCATAGGTAATGGGGAACAGCTCACGCTCATAGGTAATGGGGAGCGGCGGCCTATGAAATGTATGTACTGAAATGATAAATTAAATCTAAACTTTAACCACACAAACAACGATTACATATTGAATACACATGATCATGAATATGATGGATGCACAAGTGTTTAATTAAAATAACTAAATAGCGACACATGATACACCCCAAAATGTGATTAAAACGGGGAATTAGTAGAGATTCACTCACATTGGGTGCGTTTGTTTGAAGGTGTTGAATGCGCACGAGTTTAGAGGATTGATCGACGAGAGATAACTAACCAAATAAATAACGAAAAGGTACGGTAAGTATGTGGATGTTATTAACTATTTTAATAGGATTTTTGGTTATATTTTTGTCAGTTTAAGGCTACTTTCTAACTTTAAAAACGTTATTTTGAAGTATATTTAATTGATTTTTAAATTAAATAAATAAATAAAATAATTAAAAAAATGTTGACTTTTTGACTTTGACCGTTGACCGTTGACCGGTTCGGTCGGTTATATTGTTGCACCGAGCGAGGTTCGAACCCGGGACCTCCCGTACGCGTGCACGCAGCTCTACCAACTGAGCTACGTGTCTAACCCGAAATAATTCTGTTTTTAATTATACTTATATACTATTTAGTTTAATCCGAAAATCATTTATTTTTAAAAAGGATTTTAAATGTATCGAACCGGTGCTGACCACAGGTCTCGAACCCGGGACCTGTGAGTTAGCGTGCACACAGTCCACCGCTGGACTGTGTGTCTAACCTGGTTATGAACTCGGTTTTTATTATACTTAACATGGTTTGTGAGTTAACCCGGTTCAGTTAAAAAGGCATTTTTTTATTTCGAGAGAGTAGGTTGGGACAGGATTCGAACTCGCGTCGTATGTGTGTTTGTTGCACACAGTCCACCGCTGGACTGTGTGTCTAACCCGTTCATTAAACTGATTTTTATTAGTCTTATAATATACCCCGTCTTTGTCTTCTTCGTTAGACTTTACCCAGAAAACATATTCCGACTGTTTTGACCGATTCATATCATATTTGATTTTCAAACATTATAAGTAATTTAAAGGTAATGAATGGAGAGAGTTTGGGGGAAAGGATGTACCGATCAGTGTTGTTCACAGAATTCCGGCAGAGGTCCGTCGGTTCTGAAAGTGAACTCCGGCTGTTAAAATCAATTAACAGTTTTGTTCGATTATTTATGAAGTTGAGGCACTTAAACAAAGTTTAACAGAAGTTTGAAAGGTCATACCAGTTCTCGGTGAGTTTCCGGAAGTTTCAGAAATTTTCCGGCGAAGGTAGGAATTTCGACAAACGTTGAGTGGGATTGATTCTGATGGTGAAGTTGTGTTAGTGACCAATTAATCAAATGATCGAAACAGAAAGAGTCGAAAGAATTACCGTGTGGATGTGAGTCTCGGTTTTCCGGCGACTTGCAGGTATTTTCCGGCGAGTGAATTTTCGTCGAGAAAAGGTGCGATTTTGAGCGAAAAGGCTACCAGTGGATTGTGGGTGAATTTATAGGGAGGAATCGAGATGTATGGGGTCTGAATTTAGTCTCAAATTCAAGGTCAGCCGTTCTCCGGCGGTTACGACTGGTGTCGCGGGTTCAGACGTCGGTTATAACCGTCGTTAAAGTTAATTCTTCGGTTAAATTGGACGAAAACGTTAATTATCGGCGAAGTCGCCGGGATTTCCGACGACTGCTAATTGGGCACGATTTTGACTGGATTGCCTTCCGTGTTTTATTATTTGAATTAATTGATTTGATATGATATCAAATAACTAAAGTGGCGGAGTGGTTGATTGTGTGAAGGTTAAGGCTTTGGGGATTTCCGGCTGACCCGGGTTCGACTCCCGGCAGCCGGTTTTCCTTTTTAATTAATCTATTTTTATTTTTTTACAATTATAATTTATATCTTCTAATTTGCTTATTAATTATGTATCGTTTAAAAATTAAATAAGTCATAAATAAACAACAAAAATTTAAAACTGATTGTTCGGTTATTAAATGAAGCGGGTTTCGAAAACCCGTTTTTCGACGGATGTTACAATTTTTATGTGAGTTTTTTACTTTGTCTACGTTTTGACGTCACTTTTGTTCAGAAACAAGTCGGGTCAAATATAATACGTTTTTATTAAATGATACAAATTCAAGTTACTTTACATTTCGAACACACTGCAACGCATGGGAAAATTTACAGTTATATATACCTACAATACTAAGTGGCAACTACAGTAGCAAGCAGCTACACGGTTGTTTGTTTTTGTTTTTTTGTGACTTTATCTTTTTTTATATTTTACTTTTTAACTTTCGGTATTGACGCTTATACCTTCTCAACTTTTTAAACCTTTGTATTCGAGTTTTATGTACATATTTTTATATGCATGTCGGTATAAGTTAAGTTTATTTACGTTTGGACGTAAGTTATTTTTGGGAAATCCACCGAGTCAAATATAATACGTTTTGCGTGTTGTACCATTGTTTAACGTAATAAAACATTATAAAAAATGAAAGTCAAATTTAATACAAATTCAAGTTACTTTACGTTCCAACGTCGTCGCAACGCGTCGTGCCGTCCTTTAACTTAATAAAACATTATATTATATTATATTATTTATGTGCTTATTTTTATGCAGTGTTAGTATAAATTCAAGTTGGTTACGTTTCAACTTCAGTTTCTTCCAAAATATAAGTCAGGTTAAGTATAATACGTTTTATGCATATTTTTATATACGTTTTCAGTTGGTTCACGTTTTAACGTAAACTTTATTTGGAAACAAGTCAGGTCAAATATAATACATTTTCATTGGTATAAATTTGAGTTACTTTACATTTAGACCCCACAACAACATTTAGTATGACACTTACAACCCTTCAACTTTCTAAAACTTCGTTTCTGTATATTTTTTTCAACATTTACCCTTCAGCATTTAGTATAGGCACTTACAACCCTTCAACTTTCTAAAACATCATAATCATTTTTTACATGCTTATTTTTATGTACGTGTCATCTTGAAAATAGGTAGGGTCAAATATAATATGTATATGTGTTTTTTTGTACGTTTTCAGTTGTTCTACGTTTTGACATAAAATTTGTTTTCAAAATAAGTAAGTCAGGTCAAATATAATACGTTTTCGTTGGATTGTATAAATTCGACTTACCTTACGTTCCGATACCACCACAACGCGCGACAGTATTTTTAACTTAAAAACATAAATTTGTGCTTATTTGTATGTATGTGTCGGTATAAGTTCAAGTTGGTGTTTGGCGTAAATTTCTATCGCAAATAGATCGGGTCAAATATAATATGTTTTTGTGCTTATTTTTATATATATTTTTAGTTTACCTACGTTTTAACGTAAGTTTTGCACAGAAACAATACAATTTGGGTCTACACGCAGAAACAATTACTAGTTATATAATAATAATCATATGTTACAAAATGTTATTCAAAAGTAATTATATAATAATCATATGTCACAAAATGTTATGTATATGTAATGTTATATTTGTTAGGGATATGATAAAAAAGTAAAATACTGAGCCTCGCGTGTATACTTCAAGCCTAAAACATATGGGACGAGTATACTTAAAGCTCGACAGGTATGGATCGGGTATGCAATTACTTTTAAAAATATCATGAGTATGAGATTAGGTGATACTCGACCGGTTACATACATACCAATTTACTCGAACTGTATACCTAATCCTATACTCAATATTTTTTTATTTGAATATTTATTTTCTTTTAACCCTCATCTATTAGTGATTTATATTAATAGGTTAATTATGTGAAAAAATCTTTTACAATATGCATTTGATAATATTATTTAAATTCGTGTGAGTTCTGAAGTATATAAATAAGACTATATAAAAGTTATAATATTAATATTATTTATATATTTTTACTTATAATTGCTGTTATATAAAAAAAATTATACAATAATTATAACACTAAAAAAGAAATGTGCTTAGAATTCCTAGTCGGTATCTTTTAACAAATTAACAGGTAAACTTGATACCTGCAGGTATGCTCTATACCCGACGTATAATTCCCAACAAATACCCGATGGGTATTGGACCAGGTATGAGACATTGAGACAATATAGTATATACAAATTTTCCCTAAAAACAACTAGTTTTAACCTGCACTAATTTTTATCACAACCCAACATCATCGGTACCACAATGATAGTGACTGAACAACCTTTGTATTAGCATTGGTGCTATCAAAATTGAGGGACTAATAGTTATCTTATGATATTCCATTGATGTAAAACACATATCGTTATCCTTTAGAGAATATCACGATGTTATTCTTTAGATTTTTATTTCGGTTGCTATACCAAGTGTTGGTACTGTATCGATAACGTAGTGAAACGAATCGATGCCTATCGGATTTCCGCCGCAACGCGGGGGGCAATTTTACTAGTAAGAGGCAATAAAAAAATACGTATGAAAAAAGAAGCAAAGGGTAGATTAGATTTGTACATTTCAAAGGATTTCTAATTATGGGAGAAAATAAAATAAATACACAAATAAACCTAACTTATTTCATAATATATTCTCTAACATGAAAATAACATGTAACATACCATTATTATGGGTGACTTCTGGAACCAACAGAACACTCCTTTAGTTGTTATCAAGATGAACTTTCTATAAGAAATGTTCCTTTAAGAGAACAAAAGCACCAAGAAAAAGAGAGAAAAAGGTTAAGAAAAACATGACTCATGAATTTACCAAGTGAAGAATGACACCATGCAATATTCTTTGTTACCTAAAAGTTGTTACAAAGACTACAAAATGTGCTAAAAATTGGACTTTGACTATCAATATAGCAAAATGGTGGCTTTTTATTAGCACCCTTTTCCTAACTTTTTGACTACTTTTACATAACTTGTTTATATAATTTGTCCTGACAGCTCACTCCAATCATCTTTCCTATTCATTTGTTCTTAATTTGTCTGTTATGATTAATTGATAGACCATATTTAGTTGGCTATTTAATTCTTTGGTTTGAGTTTGATGTTGGCTACTTAACTTTCAAGTCCAATTTGTGTAATACTCATTTCTTTAGTTTACCAATGTCAGATTCTTGATCTTGTTGGAAGAATCTACTAATGAGTAAAAAAGATTTCTTGTGTTTTCCCCATATTCTATATCAAGGCACAAGAGTGATGTGAGAGACAAACGTAATGTCGCGTATCCAGATCGCGTGACTATGGTAAAAGTAGGTTTTTAACGTTATCCAACATTCGACACTTACCATTTTTCTAAATTGCAAATACACAAACCCGTCAAATCTACTCCTAAAATCAACTTTATTGTCCACTTTATGGGACTTAAACCGACACCACTTTGATGTGGATAAACATTTAGCTTCACTAGACCAAGAGGTCATCAGCCATGTTCACTAGGGATAAGCTACCAGTACCGAACCATACCAATAGCCAAAGTACCGATCCCCAAAATCGCAAAAAAATAGTATTGGTACCAGTATCGAAAGTGCTCGGTACGGTAGCAGTACGTACGGTATACGAAGGTAAAAAGTGGGTAAAATATTGTACTGAAAGTACCGATCCACAAAAAATATCAAAAAAGGGCACCGAATTGATACTGAAATTCGTTCAGTACGGTATCGGTACTAGTACCGAAAGTGCTCGGTCGCAGGGTATTCGAAGGTAAAAAATGGGTAAAAGACTGTACCAAACTAAAAGTATAGATCCTGAAAAAGATATAAAAAATAGGTACTGAATTGATACCGAAATTCATTAAATACGGTATCAGCACCGATATTTTTCAGTATCTGTTATTTTATGGTATGAGGTATTAGTACGATATTTTTAGGTATCATGTATATTCAAAAAATGAACCCAGTAAAAAGTTCTCAGGGTACACTAACAGTAAAGGTAAAAAAATTAAAACAAGATCCAACATGAGTGGTTGTTTCCTCTGTCCTCTATCTCATTCTTTGATAGATGATGATAAAGATGACAAAAAACTGTCTTTGTTTTATACTCTCCACTTTAAACTCTAGTAACTCAAGAAAACACAAGATTTGTAGATATTAAATTGATGTTCTAAAACAAATCTTGTTTAGTAGATATTCAAGAGGTGTTTGGGATTCTTCTCAAAAAGAAGTTATTAACTTATATATATAAGTAATAAGTAATAAGTTAGAAGTTATAAGTTCTAACTTCTCTAAAACAAGTTTTTAACACATAAAATCATTTTAAACAAGTTAACCTAAATATTATAAAAACTAACTTATTAACTATTATAAATAAATTATAAGTTGCTCCAAAATAAGCCAACCCCAACACCCCTCATTCCCTTCTTTTCTTTCATTCTTTGCATCAAAAGTTAACTTTCAACTTTCAAGAAACTTGTTTCATTTGCAAGGAATCTTGTTATCAACAAATCCAACTTCTGGGTCATCTTTATTTGTCTTAAATCCTTCAAAGATTTCACCTTTTCATGATCTTTTTTTCTGGGTCATCTTTATTTCAACAATTGAAGAATACCCAATTCTCTTTTAGTGTTTTAATATCCAATTTGAGTAATCTTGATTGTTAAAGTTTCTTGCTTGATGGGCTAGTGATTAGTTCATCTTTATTTGCCTTAAATTCTTCAAAGATTGCACCTTTTCATGATCTTGTCACTAGATTTCAACAATTGAACAATACCCAATTCTCTTTTGCTTTAACATCAAATTTGGGTAATCTTGATTTGTAAAGTTTCTTGCTTGATGGGTATTTTTCAGATGATTGATTAGTTGATGAAGGGTATTTTCATGAGGGTTTTGTTATGCAAGATCCACTGTCCTTCATTCATATGTTTCTGCAAACCATCAACTGCTTCTCATCTTTACAATTCTGGCACTTTGAAATTAGAAAATTCCCATCATGCCCCTCAAACATCAGTTGTTGTAACTGATCATCAATCGGATCAAAATCATGTTGATGAGAATCATGAGATTGTTGAAGCCACTGAAAAAGAGGTTTTAGAAGATGGAAAGCAGGAATCAGAGATTGAGATTTGTGTTCTTAGGAGTTGTATGAAGAACAAGTGCAATTCGCAATCGCAATCGAATTCAGGATCGGGTTCTCCTGTTGACAGAAAGAAAGTGCAATGGGTAGATAATTTTGGGAAACCACTTGTTGATATCAGAGAGTTTGAATCCAGGTTAGTTCTTAAATGCTTTGTTTAGTTGTAGTTTTGTGAATGTGGGAACATATTCTTGTGGTAATTTGACTGTTATCGGTTTTGTTCATGGCGATTTTCGGTTTCTGATCGTATAAAGTTATAGATCTTAGGATTTTGTAGTATAATTGTAGGATAAGTTTGAGAAAAGATTGAATCATAAACTGATCAGTGACTCTTGTTAAAGTTCAAGTGAAGTTGAATAATCTTAATGGTGATTGTCGAATCGGAACAACGAAGTTCGATTAAGTTTTATCATTGTTTTACTTTATTTTGTTAAGTTGTGGAAATTTGAATTTTTGTTGCTTTTATTCATGGGGATTTTCGGTTTCTGATCATTAAAAGTTCAAGATCTTGCAATGGGGGTTGATTCTTGTATCATTTGCGATTTTTACGACAGTGAAACAGGGGATATGGACAATGAAGAGGATAATAGCACTTGCTTTTGCTCGATTCTGTGACGTTTCGTAAAAAATCTATACGTGTTTATAGAATAAGAAAAGATCGGCTGTAAGTTCATCCCTTCATTTCTTTATTAAATTTGATATAAAGATCGAGTGTAATTCCTGCAAATATCCGAGCTACATTTTAGATTTTGTTTTGTAATTCCTTTAAGCTGGCTCTCTCCTGTTATTATGTACGACGTATGTTATTAATGAGCTTCCCGAACTCTTGTTCTGCTACCACATTCGGTTCTTGGTCTCATAATGAAAATTCTGGTAAATTTGTTGCTTTTGGTATTTTAATGTAAGGTTATAACGGTTTCTTCACTTTTTGAACTACCCTTTTGTGTGAAACGATAATTAATGCAGAGAGAGAACCGAAAATTCCAGTAAAGTTTGTTGCTTTTCGTGTTCTGAATTACCCTTTTAAGCGAAATTGAAATTTTTGCGAGAAAAGAAACAGAAGCCGATTTCTTGCTAAAAGTAGAAACTGGAAGCACGAGTTCGGTTCTTGATCTCATTATTAAAATTATGGTAAAGTTTGTTGCTTTTTATATGCGGGTTTTATAATGGAAATTTATGGAGGACCTACAATGAGTAAATTTGAAGTAAAGGAACGATAAAACTTAGGTTTTAGTAAACGTATTTGAAGTAAAATTTTACTTTGATTTGTTTGGTTTAGACATGCATGTCTAAAAGAGGCACAAAGAATGGGTCAAGTGGCTTAGGTTGTCTGGAAACACTTTTTTTTTTTTTTTACCAAAATTGTACTTTTTATTTTTACAAATAATGTCAAATAAATTTATGTTATTTGGTTTAGACATGTATGTCGAAAAGAGGCAAACTAAACGGGTCAGGTGGGTTGGGCTGTCGAAACACTTTTTTTTCCAATTTCTACTTTTTAGAAAATAACTACCGGCGCCAAAAATAGATATTATTTCAAAGCAGTCGGGTCGGGCCAAACCGGACCATTTTAGAAAGAATCAACCGGACCCGTTCTAAGTTAGCTAGTTTAATAGGAGCGACCCATTGTATAATTGAGTGACCCATATCCACCTTTTTATTTATTAAAAACGGGTGGGTCATGATTGACGGGTGTACGAGGGACACAACAGCAGATGATGACATTGCATACTCTTATGCAGGAAATTTATAATCTGGTAAAGTTTCTGAATTATTCGATTGAGCGCTTGGTTTAAGAAAATGTCTAAAATCAAAGCGCAAATTGCAAAAGCGGAGAGTTTTTCGTACGCGAGGCACAAGGTGCTTATATATCTTTTTTATATATCTTATAGGTTTATAGCATCCCGTACCCAAAATATAGTTATAAATAAGGTTTAAATATGATTTAATGTATAATAAATTACTTAAATGTACAACCATTTTAGCTACTTGTATAACAGTTTAAAGCACAAAAACACCTTTTGTACAAGAAGCGCGCGCCTCGGTGGGATTTATTTTTCCAAAAAAGCTCACCTTTTTTGTGCTTTTTGTACAGAGCTCGCCTTATGTCAGCAAGGCGTAGCTCTTTGTGCCTAGGGTCGCTTTGCGCTGAAGGCACACTTTTTTAAACCAAGATTGAGCGAAATGGAAAGTTATGC
This sequence comes from Scalesia atractyloides, assembly GCA_947069175.1. Taxonomy (NCBI): domain Eukaryota; kingdom Viridiplantae; phylum Streptophyta; class Magnoliopsida; order Asterales; family Asteraceae; genus Scalesia; species Scalesia atractyloides. The sequence goes on from CAMTDV010000001.1 coordinate 89,928,488, forward strand.
AGGAAGAGACACAAAAGCCGAAGTTTTGCTAAATATCGAAACTGGGATACCGATGTTCGGTTCTTAGTTCAATAATGACCAGTCCAGTAAAGTTAGTTGCTTTATGAATTCTAGTTGAGATTTTAGGTGTTTCTTGAGTTTTTGAATTACCCTTTTGAGTAAAGTAGACATTTTTGCAAGAACATAAACAACAGGCGGTTACTTGCTAAAATAGGTAACTGGGTAACACGCATTCTTGAGCTATAGTACAATGAAGACTATAAATTTGATATGTTACTACATATTTTCATTTATGTTTGACTGAATGTAATGTGTTCTTCGTGTTCATTTGTCCACCAACCGGAGTCTTACATGGCAGCTTGTTATTGCTCGCACGCCCTTTAGATTCCCGAAAGACACCGGAATATTCCCAGGAGATTCTGTTGTGTAAAATGTTGAGTGATTGGTTTTGATTTAGTGATCATAGCAGGAGGAAAAGGAAGTCAACTGGTTGACTTCTACAAGTCAATGGTATGAACCAAATTGCAAAGATAATGCTCAGTTTTAGTTTGTTATTATTTTATGATAGGTTAATATGATAATTTAGAATACACATTTTTAATGAAATCAATGATAAATGTGGGTTACATGTTTCTACAAGTCATACTTGATGGACAAGTGAGGTCAATGGTTTAAGTCAGCAATAATATGCAGTTTTGATTCCTAGTGTAGAAATCTCCGTTGACTTTTCACAATTGATGTTGACAAATTGAACCAACAAATTAATTACATTTAGACAATTTTATTTGATGTATCATTTAAATAATTAGCTCTTGCGACTAGCTTAATCGCAACCATTGTTCACCTTAAAACGAGTCTAGCGTGCATATGTCTTCAGCATTAGTATTTTATTCATCTTACCTTTATTTTGGACATAATTTGGGTCCTCATGAGGCACCCATTAATAATGAAATGTATACCTTATATATAAAGATAATAATGTGTACACAAAGTTGGTAAAACCCCATTCACTATGATTACTAAAACATATTATTAGCTTAAATATGTTGTTATTTTGTGACATTATCATGTTCATTTAAAGGTTAACTATAAGGTGTTTATTAGTTAGTTATGTACCAACCCAAACAATCATTAAATATTAATTATACAATTATACTTACATAACATCCATGTAGTTTCCAAAACAAAAACAATTTCATAGGTTTCATTCAAGATCAATGAACATATTCTATAAACAAAAAACTGATTTTAACTCTGGTATATCCACACTTGCACAAGCTGATTTTATTTCTTGTTGAATCCAAACAATGATTTAATGGCATTCATTGCGTTCTCGTTGATAAATGACTCGTCAAATTGTTTCATGGGGGGCTCAAACTCCTCCGATTTTCTTAAATTCTCTAGATCAGGGTCCGTACGGATGCGCTGCAATGTTAGTTGTAGTTGTTAGCATGTTAACGCGGGACATAGTAATTAAAAATAAGATAAATAAGGGTTCTCAAGTACCTAAAAATCTTCAAAATCTGCTTGCAGAGCTTCTTTTAGAGCAGATAGTCCGGCTTGTATCTATCATTTATATATTGAGAATGAGCAGGTTCTAGCTATAACATTGTGCATTAGACTTAAAATATCAAACACTTGCGTTGAGGTAGCAAAGTGATTAAGTCAAACATTTGGGTCAAACGGGTAATCCTATTTTATGGTTGAAAATGATCGAGCTAGGTTGACCCAAAACACTTTTTTTCTTACGTCTTATTACCTTCAGATGTTTTATGCATCAACTACACACTATGTATGATGTTCAACCGTTTGACATGTTTCCTTTTAAGTCAACTGTTTTACCTATCCCATTTGACTCGTTAGAAAGAAAACAATTCCCGAATAAATCCATCCATTCGTAAGTAATGGGTCCAAATTGTCGCCTCTAATTAATATTCAATAGTACCATACCTGATTAAGCTTAAGAGCAGCATGCAACATTGTAATTTGCTACTGAAGCTTCATTAAGCTCCGGTTTTGACCCCAAAACAGACTCAAACTTTCCCAACGCCTCTACGTACTTGCCACTCCTAAACATGTGATCAAGATCAATCATCATCAAGAAACTTGATAAGCAACTAATTTTACACAAAGGGTAAACTTGTAATTATTTGATCCGCCAAGAATAATCAGTTTGACACAAGCAATCTGAAACCGCTTATTGTAAACAGCTTATTGCACCCCCTAAAACAAGCGTAATTTTGTCGAGTGGATTTTCGAAGGTAATTTACTTGTAAAGCTGCAAGCCTTCACGAAGCTCCCTTTCTCGAGTTTCCTGTTGTTCCTTCTTCCGCAAGTAATTTTGCATCTGAATAAAAAAAAACATTGATCAAGCACAAACAATGTTAGCGATAAAACGTTAAAACATGCATGTTTCACTGTAAATTTTGCATTTTGGGCATGGAAACTTACTTGGATTTCCCTAAGTTTACCGCTAACAATTCCAGAATTTCTCTCGGCCCTAGTGATCTCCTTTTCTGTTAACTCACCCGTATCTTCCATCTTCCCTGCAAACCATACCACATGATTTTTTTAATACTAAAAAACATGAAGTTTGTATCTTTGTTTTTTTTTGTCTAAAATGACTAAAGCTAGTTACATATGTTTAAGGGGTGTTTGGGAGTGCTTATTAAAACTCTCTATCTACTTATAGTGCTTAGATACAGTAATAAACTGTTCTGAGAGTGTTTAGGTGTTAGGATTGGTTAACCAACATTGAACGGGCTTATCTTGTTATTTGGTGAATGAAATAAGTTGTTTTAAATAAGCAGTTTTGAGTTTCCTATTCCTATAAACAATAAGCTGATAAACAGTTATAATAAGCAGATATCATTTGTTAAAGAGTGATTTGTGAACAGACCATATCTTCTTTGCATTTGCATAAGCAAAGGGCCAATTCGTTGCCGAATAGTGTACATGGTTCTTCCATATTCAGCTGCTGGCCATATCTCTGTTCCAAACACTGCACTGCAAAGCAGCATTTTAGCATTTGATTAATAGCACCCTTTTCAATTCAATAAGTAGGGATGGCAAAGAAACCAGAACCCGATAGGAATACCTGAAACATCCGGAACGGGTATGGGATTGATAAAAAAGTATGGGATTAGGTTATGCCTGACCCGATTACCTAAGAATATATACGTGTTCACCCGAAAAGAAATTATTTCCCCTTAACCCTTGTCAAGTAATGCTTCATTCTAGTAAGTTTTGTTGAATAAAAAAATAACTCTTTTCTTCTAGGATATGCATTTGATGATATTATCTATATTTTATATGTTATGAAGTATAATTTCTATCTTTTTGGATTTAAACAATCATGAATTTTTATACATTTTAAACATTTAACGGTGATAATGATATGTATGTAGTGTATCTTATTTTAGTTTGTTGCCTTTGTTAAAAACATAAAATTCTAAAAAATATATTTAGAACTCCCAACGGGTATTTTGTAACAAACCAAGGCATGCCTAATACCCAACAGGCATTGGGCCGGGTATGAGATATGGCTCACAATCGGGTATGGGACAAGGACTACAGATACTTGTCCTAAACTCGTCCCATTGTCATCTCTGTTAAAAAGAAAACCGGTACAAGCAAGCGGCTTAGGCATTTCATCAATACCTAGTGGCAAGAACTTTATCTCCAACAGAAAACATCTTAGTCTTATCAGCAGACCCTCCAGGAGCAATTGCATCAATATATGTCCCACCATCTCTACCCTTAGCAAACTTCAAACCATACGGCTGCTCGATCTCCACCTCGTACTCTTCGTACTCCATTTCCCTTGACCCGTTTTCATCTGCAGCCCTAACGAGCAAAACCGACTGTTTCCCAGAACTCAAACTGCCCAACCTGATTGAACTCCTTAAAGTTTGGAGACTCTTGCATGATGTTTGCTTGAACTGAGAGGTTGTTAGAGATAATGTTTGTTTGGTGGTGAAGAACAGAGAAATGGGTAGGTGTTGGGAGCAGTTGACATGGTTGATTCAACTGAAATCTCTAGGCAATTTGGAGGTCAAAGTGGTTGTTATGGACAGTTGTAGAAGTTTCAGTTATATGTTGACATGTGGCAGTTCATGGGTGGATGGGAAACTTTTTTTAATAAAATGATATTCAGTTTTTTTGGCATAAAGTAAAATCCATTGTATATTCTTAGAATCTTTATTGTGAATTATTATGATAAGTATTGTGTTTTCCATTTTAGTTATTCGAATCGGTTGAAAAACGAAAATTCCAACTAGCTAAAAGTTTTGAATTTGGTTTTTAAAAATTTTGAATATCTGAGTTTTTAAAGTCGGTTTTTGAATAAATTCGAATCGATTTAACTTCAATATCTGAAGTACAACATGATATTTTTTTAATAGACAAGTAACCAAATTTTATTTTATTTATATATATGTTTTATTATTTTTAAATTTTATTTATTTTTAATATCATGTCACATGAATAGTCCTTTAGGAGTAAAAAGACTAAAATGCCCTCATGTTCAGTGCACATGAGAAGACTTAACTGGAGAAACTTTTGTTAGTATAAAATGACGAAATGCATAAAAACCTTGCAAATAAAAGATTGTGAGTGAACATACAGAAATCAAGGCACCTCATATTGGTGGCTACCATAACAACCATCCCTACCTCATATTAGTTGCCGGTTGCAGTTGCATCTGTAGCCCTTGGCCAATGTGCTTATGATCCTGTATTCTTTCAAGCGCATCCATCAACACCATTGCAATAGTCTCCCATTTCGTGAAGAGCGGTGAAGTCTAGTTTGTGCATTCAAGAATTTCATTTAGCGTTAAACTAGAGGTTCTGGTATGCGTTTCATGTTACCAGGCGTTCGTTTAGGATATTTCACATCTGTGTATCATTAAAACTTTTAGTTGGGTCTTAAGAATAGTGTTGAGATGTTGCAAAGACTAGTAGTTGCAAGTCATGTTTATACAAAATATAGCATTATGTCCTATTTGACACAACAAAGGGAAATGGCCATCCATTGTGTTAGTGGCAATTATTTCATCAGAAAGACTTAAAAACTTATCTTGCATTACATTTTACAATACTATACTTGTATCCCTAAATGATAACAAGAAGAAATAAATACACGACACAAACGAAGAAAGAAATCCGACATACAACTATGGATGTGAAACCCTTCGCGATCTTGCAGTGAACACCATCATGTTCACATAAACCGAATTTTTTAGCTATTGATGACGTGAAAAAAAGCATGTCCCCCACGGCGATTAACTAGTAAAGCAATACACAGCATCCAAAATCCGGTAACAAAACCAGTGGCCCCTCCGATATAATACCATCTTTGAAGACCATCTATGCCTTCCCCGTCATCCATATTTTCACGAGTGACGGGTGGGCCTTCTAATACTTTATCTCCTGGACAATACTTGGGCAAGGGAAGTCCGCATAATCCTGCATTTCCGGTGTACCGTGAAGGTTCAAAGGACTGGAGTTGAGTGCCGGATGGAGTTCTTCCTGACAAGCTGTTATACGACACATCTAGATAGTTTAGCAAGGTCATTTGAGACATGCTTGATGGTAGTCCTCTTAGATTGTTTCTAGATAGATCCAACATTTGAAGTTCTTTCATCTGACCAATGTTGGATGGAATCTCTCCAACTAGAGCGTTCATTGACAAGTCGAGTGCGATCAATTTATGGAGATCGGTTAGTTTATCCAGGATTTTTCCGGTTAAATTGTTGCTTGATAAATTGATGATCTTTCACACTTCCTTGCCACTTGATCATTGAATGGTCAACATACCTGCTCCCACTATAGTTAAAATCCGAATGCACGTTTGTTCGAATGTTAATAATCTATCTTGAACCATGGACGTTAGATGACCGAGACATGAGGTGATGGCTCCCTGAGTTTATTCATTGACAAGTCTAGAATTTGTAGATATTCTAACTGACATGAATGTGAAGGGATGGTTCCAATGAATTTATTTGATGTTAAGATAAGAGCATACAACCCGATAACCTGTTCCCGATCCAACCAGGCACGTAACCAGAAAACTTGTTGGCCCCCAAAAGGTTAACTGGGTGAAACTCTTTAAAGATAAGGGCAATTTTCCTGAGAAGTTGTTATTGTATAAATACAAGACCTCGAGATTGATCAAAAACTTGATAGACAAATAGGGGCGGATCTACCAAGGGGTAACCTACGTTACCCCTTAACGCTCCGGCCGTAGTGTAAATTTTGGAAAAAAATTGATGTTTTTTCGATTTCGTTACCCCCTTTCTTTGAAACGTTGCCCATATATGGATTTTCTATATCCGCCACTGGCCAATGTTTTCCAAAAGTCTTCTGGAATGTTTTCCAACAGAGATAGATGAGACAACCAATCTAGGTTTTCAGTTGTGCAACTACTCATGCATCCATGTGCCATGTCAGACATCCAACTGAAACCTCTTGCAAGTTTGTGAGGTTTCCAAGTTCTGAAGGAATGGTTCCAATAAAATCATTCCGACAAGGTCGAGATACCTTAAATGGGTCATGGAACCAATGAACATGGGAATCGTTCCATTAAACGAATTGAAAGAAAGATCAAGACTGTTCAAGTAGCTTAAGTTAAGCAATGAAGGACTAATCTTGCCTTCAAGATCTCCATAGCGCAAATCAAGGCTTGTGACACGGGATTGGTTGTTGCACGTGACTCCACTCCAGTAACAACAATCATTGGTTGCTACTTTTTTGTTTTCTTCGGGTGTCCATGTATCGAGAAAGCTGTCAGGGTCATGTCAAAGACTAACAAGTCTTCACACATAAAAGCTGGGTCATGTCAAAAACTAACAAGTCTTCACACATTTATTTAACATGCTGTGGTCATTTTCAGTTAACATTTATACCTTTAACAAAAAATCTATTAATGTAAGTGAAAATAAGATGATTAAAATTCTAATGTTTATTGTTTGGTACTACTCAAATTCAAGAGACAAAAATGTTTTGAATATATAGAAATTATGCAACTTAATATTGGTTATACAGAATGCTATACGGAATCAAAAAGAATTACAAAATTATCAGGAAAAAGAATAGCTTTTTATATCACAATAACTATGCTTACCGCTGCAACTCTTTATCTGTAGCCACCATAAGGTTGCTGACCATAACCCCCGCCTCTACCCATCATCGGATTATAATTTCCAGGCGGCATAAATCCGGAGGCAGGTGGCGCTTGCATTTGAAACCCTTGGCCATTGTTCATTCCCATACCCATATTTTGAGGCATATTATTCATACCCATACCCATATTTTGAGGCATATTGTTCATTCCCATGGGCTGGTTTAGACCTCCATAACCACCTCCAAACCTGGCCCTGCACCTCCATCCGCACCCTTCCCATTCCATCCCATTCCCATCATTCCCATTCATGCTGACCCCGCCATGGGGTTGGATGCGGGTCTTAGAGCACTTGCACCAGCACGTCCAATTCCAGAACCCGAACCCATGGCTTTACCCATGGTTACATTTGAAGTTGCCGGGTTTTGCTTGGTTTTTCCATTCTCTTTTCTTTACGGTTTATCGCCTCAAAATCGATTCCAATGTCAGATAGCGGGTTTGTTTTAGCTGCACATTCGAAAATAGTGTCATGACAAATATAAATATATATACACACACGTTTAGGGTGCGGATCATGAGAGAACCACATAGCTACTTACTTGAGAACTTGAGAGAACCACTATCGACCAAACAAATGTTTTAAATTTTTTTCAGCTTTTTTATATTAAAAGGTTATTGTAAAATGTTTAGGAAAAAATATATGCAGTTTGACGAGCTACATATATGTAGCATGTGAAGGTATATAATGTAGCTCATACAAGGTATCTATGCATGTAGTTCGTCAATCTACAAATATTGTTTTTTATTTTTAAAAATTCCATAAAAACTAGTAAGATACAAAAAATTAAAAAAAAATAAAAAACTCCTGCTTTGTTGACTGGCCTTTTTTTGTCATGACAATATACCACAAAAGTCTTTAGGAAATCGAGCCCTTTTAAAATAAAAAGAGTGTTGTTCAAAAAGGCATTTATCAATAAAGTGTCGTTGAAAAACTATTTCTTAAAATGGTGTATTTTTTGGTATAAAGTGGCATTTTTATCCCTATTATTATAAGAACAAATATAACAATAAATAATTAAAAAAACTGATTTTTCTTTTGCAGGTTATTGCCCTCACATGATCCCTTCCCTACATATATATGTGTGTGTGCTATAAAAAACCATATTATCTATATAACAAAATAACTCACATCCATCGATGTTCAAATTAACGAGCCCTCGGTTCAACGTATCAGTCCAAACAGTGGATTTTGTCTCGAACTTTTCTTTTGCAGGTTGTTGAGGAACTATCGCAAGTGCACCTGTTGACACAGTGACAAATGGTGGTTGGTTGGCCTTGGAAGTATTTGACTGTAACTGTGGCTGTTGATAGAAACTTGAAACCAAGGCAGCTGGCGGTGTTGGGGCTGATGTAGGTTGACCCTGAGGCTGGAAACCGCCATAAAGGTTATTATTAGGTTGACTGGACTGACCATTGGAATTGGGAAAACCTGCCTGTGAGACAGTACCCGACTGAGAAGAAATACCACCAAGAGATGCATTTTGAGTTGAATGGAAACCAGATGACAAAACAGATAGACCATTCTGAGCTGCCGGGAAACCAGGTGGCAACACAGATTGACCGCCCTGAGATGAAAAACTAGACAGCAACTCAGATTGACTGCCCTGAGCTGTAAGGAAACTGGTCGGCAGCATAGACTGACTGCCTTGAGCCCCCGGGAGACTAGGCGGCAGCATAGATTGGCTGCCCTGAGTGCCGCGAGAGACTCAGCGGCGACATAGATTGGCTGGCCTGAGTTGCCGGGAGACTGTGCGTCGTATAGATTGGCTGCCCTGAGCTGCCGGGAGACTGTGCGGCAAACATGGATTGGCTGCCCTGAGCCCGGGAAGATTGGCGGAGACATGGATTGACTGCCCTGAGCCACCGGAGATTAGGCGGCAGCACGGATTGACGCCCTGAGCCGCCGGGAATTGGCCGGCAGCACGGATTGACCACCCTGAGCCGCCGGGAAACTGGCCGGCAGCACGGATTGACCGCCCTGAGCAGCCGGGAGACTGGGCGGCAACATGGATTGACCGCCCTGAGCTGCCGGGAGACTGGGCGGCAACATGGATTGACCACCCGGAGCTGCCGGGAGACTGGGTGGCAACATAGATTGACTGCTTTGAGCTGGAAAAGCAGAAGGTAACTCAAATTGGCCACCCTGTGACGACGGGTGACCTGAGGGCAGCATAGATTGACTGCCCTGAGCTGGAAAACCATGTGGCAACTCAGATTGGCCACCCTGAGCCGCTGGGAAACTGGGCGGCATCACAGATTGACTGCCCTGAGCCGGGAAAGTCGACGGTGGAATAGACTGGTAGCTACCTTGAACCGGCAAAGCTGACTGTGGCTTTTGTTGACCAAATTGACCTGGATAACTAGTCTGGGTCGTAGGTTGATCAAATGGAGTCGAGTTAGGTTGATCAAATGGGGTCTGGTTTGGTTGACCAAATGGAGTCTGGTTTGGTTGACCCAATGGTGTCTGGTTAGGTTGATCAAATGCGGTCTGGTTTGGTTGACCAAATGGGGTCTGGTTTGTCTGGTTTGGTTGACCAAACGGGGTATGGTTAGGTTGGTCAAATGGGGTCTGGTTTGGTTGACCAAACGGGGTATGGTTAGGTTGATCAAATGGGGTTTGGTTTGGTTGACCAAAAGGGGTCTGGTTAGGTTCACCAAATGGGGTCTGGTTAAGTTGACCAAACGGGGTCTGGTTGGGTTGACCGGTTTGAGAAGGAAAACCATTCTGCGCAGGTGGTCCAGTTGGGGGGAGTATACCTGCTAGAATGTCAACGGTTTGGTCAAACCCGTCACCAAATCCCATGTAATTCACCATCGTTTGAGCAACTGTCTGAGGTGGTTCAGTAAACGGTGATTTCGACTGTTGAGCCGAGATACATCATTCGCAGCGACAGTGAATGGCGATGTTGACTGTTGAGCCGAGAATCCATCACTAGAAGGGACCGCTCTAAAAGGACCATCGCCAAATGGATCATCAAACTGCTGCATAAAAAGTACAAGTATCAAACCATGCGCGTGTGAGTGTGCACACGTGTGTGCGTGTGAGCGTGTAGTGAGTTATCAAAGACGCACCTGAGTTGTTGGTGATGCAGCCACAAAGGTCTGACTAGGATTAGAGCTAGTAGGAGCAGGCGGTACAGATGGCACAAGGGCCAATACATCTGAAGAGAAAGAGTCTGATAGAGAACCAAATAAGTCCACCTCAGCATTGCTTGACGCTGACGGGGCAGCTACAGCTATATCAGCAACAAACTTTTATTAAGTATATATTCAACAAGTATAATAATTAACTAGCAATAAATTGTCAAAAAAACAAAGAGAAGTTTTACCTGGGGGTGGAGCACGAGGGTCAAAAAAGTCAAACCCTTCTGGTTCCTTGTCAGAAGGTGTGGCGGCTGCCGGAGGTGGTGTAGCGGCGACCGCAGGTTCAGAGTTGTTAGCAAGCACAGCGCCTAGAGTATTAGCAGCTGGAGGTGGAGGTGGTGCCTCACCCTCGGTTACAGCATTTTCATAAGTAGGGGGTGCCCCGAGATTTTGTCCAGATGATTTTGGTTCAAGCCGACTGCCCCAACACCAATATATATATATATATATATATATTATCCATTTGTTATATTTTGTTGATTTTCATATTGTAATAACAAACTGGAAACCATCTTATTACCTTCCATCAGGAGAAGCATCTTCAACTCTAGCATTGCTATCTCTGCAAATGAAGATATTCATTTTTTAAAATTTATAAATAAACTAACATGTAAAATACATTTAGTCAATTACAAATACTATATCATTACAATAATACTTTTAAACATTTTCTAACAAAAAGATTTAGAAGGTTTTATGCATTTGAACACATTTCAAATGGCTTTACCCGTTTAACCATTTATCTTAACCCATCTGACCCATTAGAGATAAAGCATAAACCAAACTGCCATGTAAATGTAAACGGTCGAAAGTGCCACGTATACTCAATCATTCAAAAACGGACAACTGAGCGAGAACAAACGAGTATCATTAGAGGGTTAAATACCTAGAAGAATGATGACCATCATCTCTATCAGAGCTTTGACTTTTTGCACCATAATCACCATCGACACTTTGACTTTTTCTGTGATATTCATCATCGCCATAACTATAGCGGTCTTCACCATCACGTCCATATGAATCCCTACCATAACCGTTACGATCTTCATCTCTACTTCCATATTGCCCGTCATATCGATCATCTCCAGAACCTCCGGATGTCTGGCGGAACCTACTTTAAAATATTATAAATGTCAATCCAGTACAAATATTAGTGTCAAATATGATTTTAAAAACTTTATTATTTAAATAATAATCTAATTTTTTTTGAATAAAAGTATTTAGGAGGTTTTATACTTTTATGCATCAAAAACACATCGAGCAACTTTCGACCCGTTTCCTATTGAACTATTTTTACAGTTACCTGTGAGAGATAAAAACATAACCCGAATTGACATGCTTAAAAGTAAGAGTAACATGTCATTTTCGTCCCTGAGGTTCGGCCAGTTTTGCGACTTTCATCCAAAGGTTTGTTGTTTCGCATTTGGATCCAAAAGGTTTCAAATCTTACCATTTTCATCCGGCTCGTTAACTTCATCCATTTTTCTCCGTTAGGTCAGGAATATTTTTGTCTTTTTTGTTAACTTGAAGGGCAATTCGGTCTTTTGAATACTTGTACGTTATGCTAAATGCTTGGACATAAAGTGAAAAAGACCGAATTGCCTTCTAAGTTAACAAAAAAGACAGAAATACCCCTGACTTAACGAACTAAAATAGATGGAGTTAACGAGCCGGATGAAAATGGCAGATTTCAAACCTTTTGGATCCGGATGCGAAAAACAAACCTTTGGACGAAAGTTGCAAAACTGGCCAAACCATAGGGACAAAAATGGCATTTTACTCTAAAAGTAAATATGTCAAAATTTCCATCTTATGCATCATCATCATCATACTCAGTAAATCCCACCAATACCGAAGCTAAGGTAGGGTCTAAGGAGGGTAAGATGTAGACAGTCTTACCTCTACCCCTTGGAATAGAGAGGCTGCTTCCAATGAGACCCCCGGCTCGATAGTAGTTTTGCATCAAGCCTTGGACATAAGGCACATAACACTCGGCAATCGGGGCAAAGACCAACTAGTGCATGTACCCTTTTGTCTTTTAGCTATCAACGCCACCACATGATGCATGATTAACCGTCCCCCGCTTTTAACGTTATTTTCACGAAATCAGTAAAATAGCGTTAAAATTAGTGCACTTTCACTTTTGCCCCCCATGGCCCACACATATATACATTATATGCGCATACCTTATGCATCAAAACAATGTTAATAATCTTTAAAAGACTCACCTGTCCCTGCTGGCAGCAGCTTTCTCTCTTGCTTCTTGTATTTTTTCTTTATCGTTCACAAGCGCAACAAGACTTTGTGATTTCTTCCTTACGTTGCTCCCTTGATCCCTCCCAGTAGAATCGATATATTGAAAAGATGCCAAATTCTATCAAAATTAAAATATAAATTTACTATAACCTTCAAATATGAAAACTTAGATACCAAAGTTTCAATGAAAAAAAAAACACACACCGATATTTGGTATCCGTGTTCTCTAATATCTTCGATTACACGTTCTGACCCATTTGCTACCAAATATTCAAGAACAGTCAAAGCCTGGTGCAGAAGTCAAAGTCTGTTGGTTAGAACATTATGCTCAACATTGGGTATTAAAAACTACCCAAAAGCACAAATCTTGAGAATATGCAAGTGTGAAACCGTTAATTTAGAAAGAACCAAAATCTTAAAAAAAAATGCATAGGTCAAAGCATTAATTTGGATATAAGCCAAAATCTTGAAAATGTTGCGACTTTCGTCCAAAGGTTTGTTTTTTCCGCATTTGTATCCAAAAAGTTTGAAATCTTGCCAGTTTCATCCACTCATTAACTCCATCCATTTTTCTCCATTAAGTCAGGGGTATTACTGTCTTTCTAGATATTTTTTTGTTAAACTAAAAACACTATAGGAAATAAAGATCCACTTCTATTGACTTTATTTCTTATAGTGTTTTCAGTTTAACAAATAATGTCCACAAAACGGTAATACCGATGGAGTTAACGAGTCGGACGAAAATGGCAAGATCTCAAACCTTTTGGATCCAAATGTGAAAACAAACCTTTGGACGAAAGTCGCAAAACTGGCCAAACCTCAGGGACGAAAAGGACATTTTACTCTAAAAATTATTTACCAAACAATGGGTATGAAAACCTATGTCCTCGAATAAAAGAACCAAAAAATCATTTTCTCCAAGAAAAAATTACTCCGAGGGTAAGTTTTGGCTCACTCCTCTTCGATGACAAAAAACTATGAGATGTTTGAAGTATTTATAGAAAAAGGGTATGAATGTAAAAACCTTGTACACATGGCGCCAGTTTTTCCCAGTATCGCTGAGACGCTTCCAAACAACTGACATGATTATTTGGTAGTCATGGCTAAACATCAAGACATAAAATTAATATATTTTGGCATTAAAAAAATCATTAGTTAATTCATTTTCAAAAAAAATTAACAAGTGTGGCATACTAGTTTCTTGATGCCTGTGCAATATCGGCAAGATGTGTTCCGTGTGGACCCCATGACTCATTGCTTGTAGCATCAAGAACCTTCTGTTCTATTGAAGGAACTTTAAGAACCTTCTTATTGACTCCTCTTTTACTGCATGAAAAAAAATAAAAACATCAGCACGCATAGCATATGAGCTAGTACCGTAGTAATGGTTTACACAAAAAATAACAAGTTTGTTACTTACATGTCCCTGAATGCCTTCTTCATTTTCACTAGTGCCCACACGCGGAGACACACTGTCGACGATTATTCGGGTTCAGCTGAAACAGAATATGAGTAATGATTTAAATAAACACGGTTGTAATATATATACAGTGTATATATAAAGTTTTTATAAATCTATTTAACTATAAATCCTATATATGCACTAAGCAAGCAGGGGATAGTGTTTGGAAAAAATAAACTAACAAAGTGATGGAAAAAATACAGGTGAAATAATGGCACCGGAAAGAAGGATTTAGAAAAATATATAGCATTGACGACGTTCGAGTGGGGATATTATGGTAATTTTGTTTATTCCTTAAACGAATTAATCTAATTGCACCTACCCATACACTAATTTTATGATCCCAAACACTAGAAAACTGATTATCTACAACTTGTAAACATAATTATAGAGAATCACTTTCAAAACACATTGCCAAACACCCCTAAAATCCGATCACTATACGTAAAAGTAGAGTATTGTTTATGTAGTTAATTATATAGAATTAATTGATTAAATTCTGCATCATCAGAACTCAAATCTGCAAAAAGATTGCCTTAAAACAGAGAAATGAAAAACGCAACCGAAGAAAAAACAAAGATCGCCAAATACTTTATTAACAGTTTCATAATTTCAATACCAAAACCGAATTGAAATGCAAAAAAGATTAACGCCCATTAAATGTAACAAATACATAACTTAAAACATGTAGTAAATCCACAACTACAGATCAACAAGATTGAATCTTTAAACAAAGGGATCAAAACCCTAATTCATCACATTACCATCTTAGATTTTTTAGCTAACAGATAACAGAACATATGAACAGATTTGAATCAGAAACTTACAAAACATAACAAGATTTTAATCATTCCAAAAACTGAAACTAACCCAGATCAAAAAATTAAATCTTTTGAAGAAATACAAAAAAATGAATCTTTAAATAACAATAATTACATAACTTAAAGCATTTAGTTAATATACAACTATAGATCAACAAAAAATGAATCTTTAAACAATAGAAAAATCAAAACCCTAATTCATCAAATTACCCTTTTAGATTCTCAGCTAACAGAGCAAATCATATGAACAAATTTGAATAAAAATTTCCAAAACATATCAAGATTTAATCATCCAACAAAATTGGAACTAACCCAGATCAGAAACAGATCTTTTTAAAGAAAAGAAATCAAACCTAATTAAACTGATGAAGCCAGATCTGATAAGCTTGAATCTTGGTGTAGTAAAGGTTGAATCTTGAAATGAAAAAAATGATCTTGAATTGTAAAAAGAATACACAAGATTTGTTCTTTTCTGTGTGATATTTGAATGAAAAAGAGAGGGTTTGGTAATTGTGTTTTTGTTTGTCTGTCAACAACAATTTGGGGAAGGTTGTGTGAGTTTAAAGATGAGAGCAGACAGCGCACAATTGCTCGGAGAATTTCTGGATACATGTATTTATCTTTTTTTTTAATGTTTTACCAAAATAATTATTATGTCTATTTATCATTATTATAATAATAGATATTTGATTTAAATAACCCTAACTTTTATAATTGTCAATAATGCTCCTAACTTTTGGTTTGTACAATATCACTCTCAAGTTTCAACTTATTTTCTGATATCACTCTCAAACTAGCTTAACATTAACCCAGTTTGCTGACGTCAGATGCCAAATCACCAAACCAGTATCACATCAGTTGTCATGTTCTCAAAAAGCAAATTCAGATGTCACGTCTACAAAAAAAGTCAAATCAGACTCAAAAAATGACACATCAATGTCACGCCACCACGCAAGTGGCAAATAAGCAAAAAATTAACTAGGTTAGGGTTTTGTTAATTTGGAAGTAATATTGAAAATAAGTTGAAAGTTGAGAGTGGTGTACAAATCAAAAGTTGGGAGTGCTATCGATTAATTGGTGAAAGTTGTGGTTATTTAAATCTAATATCTCTTATTTATGTGATATTATAATACAAAATGTGTGACAAACAACAAGATAATTAGAGTTTAAGTAATTAAAATTTTTTAAATTGCCTGTGAGCTCTTATTTATATGATATTATAATACATATTTGACAAACAACAAAGATAATTACAGTTTAAGTAATTAAAATCTTTAAAAATGCCATTGCGTTATAGCTCAGCTGCCATTGAAGAGGTAGTGTAGATTCAAGGTTGAAGGTTGCAAGTCTCAACTTTAACTTGAATCCGATCAAAATCGGGTTTTACTGTAGTGGGTCTACGAACGTCAGGTTTTTCATAAAATTGGAGATGGTGGGCTTGGGCTACGCAGCGTGTCTGTGATCCCAAACGTAAGGGGTCACCTTTTGTCATTGGATTACCTGGGTAACCAAACTTTTATTCATTGAATGTTCAAAAACAACTACAACTTTTAAAATATTTTAAACTAACTTCACTTGACTTTTAAAAGTGTAATGTCATAACTTTTTAATAATATAATATTTATAAAAATAAAAAATAAAAATTACATAATAATAACGAATATTCTGTTATCTGTAATTTGAGTATAGTATTATTATATTTTTTTAATTATAAAAATTAACATGTCATGTGACTGATAGTGTCTGTGTATCTGCCGTATTACATGGGAATACGCTAGCGTAAAAAAATATACAAACAAAAATAAAAAGAGATATTTTTATGTTTAATATTCTAATAATATCTATGTTCTAGCTGTCATGGGACTATGTGAATAAGTCTTAGGTAGAATATTATTCCACCACACATGCTGGTCAATAGACTAAAGAAGCTTCACCGTGACAATGATTAATATTTAATAAGGACTAATAGTGTCATTATAAAAAAGTATAAGGTTTGAGCGGAAATGTTTGTAGTGTCGGTGAGTAGGGATGATAAAAAGGACATCAATTCGATGGAAAAATAATTAAAATCGAAATATTTGGGATGGTTAATTGGACTATCAGTATGTGATTAGTTTTAAAATTTTATGTTGGTTTAAGACACGTATAGTATTAGGTGATGGTCTTCTGATTACCTAAATCTATATCCACGAGTATTCATCTGAATCCGAAAATCTGATAACTATTTGAATTTTCCGATATCCGAATTTTCAGATTTGGATAATGATTTAAAATAATAATTGGATATTTAGGAAAATTGAAATGTCCGAAAATCTACAAATTTATTTTTTATTTTTACTGGGAATCCGAAATATTCAAAAAATATATGAAAATATCCGAAATCTAAAAATATCCGAATATTAAAAATTGGATATTCGGATATCCGATTTCGAATAAATAAAAATAAAAAATTGGATATTTGGATATCCTATTAGATATCTGAAACATCGAATATGGAAGTATCCGAAATTCAGATATCCAGTTAGAACACCCCTCGCATCGAGAATTATATTCTATACCTCTAAAAGATAAGACAAATAATGTGTTGAAGTTGTTATAAAGTTGTATTATTAAAATTGTAAAAACTTTAGAAATGTTTCGGTTTTAGAAATGAACTTAAGATTGAGTTCCGAGGGTAACAAATAAAGGGTGCTCAACATGTATTAGATCCGATATGTATGCAGTTTTTTGGGGACTGGACTATTATTACCAATAGATGTCTCATTGTCATTCCGGGAGTCAGTTAAGATCGTCGTTTTCTTACATAATGAAATGAGACGTCAATATTGATGCAAATTATTCTTCTTGTATGTCTTTGAACGAGACCCAAACAACCTATTTTGTAAAATAAGTTTTAAACATCGGTATAATATGTTTCTTAAACAAAATTGTATCTTAGTATAAATATATGAAAGTTTATAAACGTGGTTGAAATACACAATTCTATAAAATGATTCAAATCAATAATCAACTTTAGTTGGTAGTACATCTATTACATATGTTGATGTTTAAGTGTTTATCAAGCTATTCTAATAATCGAATTTAATTAAAGACCAAATGAGAAATTGAAATATTGACTTGAGTTAACCAGTGTGGAATACACCTGATCAAGATTATTCTTGATTTCAAGCCGGGGTCTTGAGGCAGGCCCCTAGTGGGGTCCATGGGGCAACACCCAGGGAAGAAATGTTATTTTCCTTGTTAGTTCGTATTAAAAAATGATAGTCATTGAGAGCTAATGATCAGTTGGAAGTGTTAACGAAGATCATCGGGGCAACACCCGCTGCTATGCTCGACAAGTGCCACAAGTTATAAGTGAAGTCTATTGTATTATTTCACGAAGGGTTGCAACTTTTCAATCACAATTAATGTGATGGTTCAACCGCTATATAAATAAAATCATTTGGTCTATTCAACATACGAAATTTAATACTTTCATTTTCCACATAAAAAGCTCATTCTTGCAACACACATGTTTGTCGTATCCTATTATTCATTTCATGTGTCCACAAAATACTTTAATCTAAAAATAATTCACACAATTCATAAAGTTATCCGAGTCTGTTTAAATACAAAATCTACAGTAGACTCTCGTCAATTTTTACAGCATAAAATGCATATTGCCTTACATAAAAAAAATATGATTACACACTTCAGAACACCTTTTCATCAAATTTTGACCAAATTTAAGAATTACAAGTAACTTAAAAAGAGTTCACAACTTCTTTCTTTTTTTTTCAGTTTATGATGCATTTATTTGTTTTCTTCTTTTATTAACTGATTTATGTATCGGATTTCATTCGCCTCATGGTTACGAATTGATGATTATCTTCGTCTACAAGCATTTTGTAAACTTAATTAGTCGCTATTTTAAAGTTACTAACCGCTCACCATAGTAACGACATGAAAGATGGCCAATAACGCGCTCATATAAAAAGCACGATCCGTTAATACAAAAACCCATCCCCTCGGCATCTATCAAACTACAAATGTTTTGACAAAAAGTCTTTATGTCAAAGAAAGTCAAAGTCAACCCACAGGACCACCTGGCTGATCTTTCACTTGATGAACAGTCTCCAGGCATTCCTTAGCCCTGTGAACCTTTGACTGCAAATAAAAACTCCCGTTCGTCGCATTGCGTTCAAATAAATTGTCATATTTCTGTAAAAAAATTTAAAAATATGTGAGCTTAATGTTATTAAAACATTCAAATGATGCAACATAAATACATAACCAATTTTAGGATAAAGTATGTGTCCCCTTGGGTTACATGTTATACTTTTAGGTGGCAGTTTCAAACGGGTCAATTCACGTTCATACGTATGTTTTATCTCTGATGGGTCAAATGGGTAATGCTAAAAAGATACCCGAAGAAAAACGATCAAATAATGCATAGAGCCTTCTTAATCATTTTATGGTTGTCTTCAAAAGATCGTATGTTTTTTTTTTGTGTGTGTGTGTGTGATATGTTTTGAGTGTTTGACCCAAAAAGACAAACAAAATTACAAGGACTTAATCAATCACAGGAAAAAAAAGTTAAGGGACTAAACTGCAATCTTTGTAAAAGAATATAAGGTTTTTTATGAGAGTGATAGTCCATTATTATATCACAAAAGTAGATTGCATTATATAACTTTTCCAATCTTATTTGACATACTACATAATACATATCAAATAGAAACAAAATATATATAAACCAGACAAAAGGTGTTCTTGACTTCTGGGCTTGGTTTAGAATTGCGTGACGCGCTCCGATGCGTTTGGTTAAAAAATCTTATGCGCATGCGAGCGCGTCACGTATGCGATGAGCTCTTTATAAAAAAATACTAAAAATTTATTTATACATAAGAAGTTATAAAAAAACATACGTAAGCGTTGTGCTTTTTGGTTCAAATCAAGCATACTAAAATGTTTCTAGAACCACAAAAAGTGTTTAGGTACCATAATGGTCCAAATCAAGCATATGCACATATTAACTAGTGAAAAAGCCCAACGCATTTCATAAAAAATCTGAAAAAAAAATTAAAAACATAAAAAACAATGTTGCATGCATCGGAGCGCATTATGCGAAATCGACGCAATATTCTCGCATCACGTAAATGCAACGCATCAGTTGTGGCAATGCACTCTCATCAGCGCATCGGGCGCATCGGGCATGATGCACGGATTTAAGAATTTTAAACCAAGTTTCTAGGGCAATCAAATCTGATCAAACCATTTCAACCCGTACAAAGGGTTTATCTGTTTTGACCCATTACCCAACCAACTCATTGTGCCACCGCTTTACTTAAGTCGTAATGTGCACCGAGCACAGCATTGTAATACAAGAGGAAGACTCAACTAAGAAATAAAATTAATATATTAAAAGAATACTAGCCTGTGCAATTTCCTCCCAAGAAGATTGCTCGGTGACACCAAGAATTTGCCGGGCCTCTTGTTGGGTCATAACTTTGCTTCCTTACGCACAGTTTCTAATGTTTCTTGAGCAACGCCCGTCTTTGAGGCATCTGCAAATTTTATTTTTTTACAACAAAAATTAAATAAAAATATATACATTAGCTGGATACAAAACCGCAAAAAATATCCATAAAACAATTATTTTTCTATATTTGTTTTGAGTTTTTAATCTAAACAAAAAGAAATTTACAAAAAAGTGTAAATGTTGGCAACATCTAAGACATGTTATCAGAAATTTACTCTGAAGGGCTTGACGATAGCTTGAACCATTCCCCTGACCAAAATTCCAGAGCCCATTACAATCAAATTTGCAAGAATTTTAGCAGCCTGAAAAAAGAAGCTTATAACATCACTCAAGATAACATTCCAGAACACACAAAAAAGTTTACAATTAACATCCCATCAACAATAAACCGACCATTTACTGGTCAATAGCTGGATTTTTTTCAACAGGTAAAACCAAACAGTTTTAACCGCTTTCAACACCTTCGATTCGGTTCCTAACCAATTCTTGCCAAAACCGGTTCTAATACCTGTGTTTTTGTTGCACCTCTAACGTTTTACGCCCCCTATAAAATTCCTAACTACCGCTACGAAACACCTAGAAAACAACTACCAAAAAAGGTAAGACAAATCCATACAACCCTAAAAATCCCTAACCTTTATCCGACACCTCAAGCAAATCCCATCACCGACCATGTCCTCGCAGAGGTGCGAACCTTGGTTTTAAAAAAGCGCGAGGCGCAACAAGGCACACAACCTGGGCCTTTTTCACTCAGCACCTTGGTTTTAAAAAAGCGCGAGGCGCAACAAGAAGCGCTAAAAAGGCCGCTTTTGGGATTTTTTTGGACTTTTTTGGCCCGAGGCACGTGCCTCTCGTACCTGAGGGTTTTTATGCATCTACCTGTTGTACCTTGGGATTTTTTGGCTTGTACATGCCGCTAAAATCATACAAAAACCTTACTTATAGCTATATTTTGGATAGGGAAAGCTAAAAACTATGGAGATATATATGGGATATATAAAAAATATATATAATTCGCTTGTGCCTCGGGTGCGAAAAGCCCACCGCATTTGCGCTCTGCGCTTCAGTTTTAAACCTCATCGCTTTTGTAAGCCTGTTGCTTTTTAAACCAAGGCAATAACAAAATTCTGCCTAATCCCCTTTCATCCCTAACCCTTGATTAATATTGTTTATTTTACTAATTCACATCTTCAAAAAAAAAAAAAAAGAACTTCTAAGTTCAGTACCATTGTAATTATAAGTTAACATGCAGATCAATATCATTGATTAATGAGTGAAAACCTAATACCAAAATCCCTAAACAAATCTATTGAATAGCATCTGGAATAAAAATTAAAACTTGACATCTATAAATCAAGAAAGTTATGAATATAAGTACATAAAAGTATGAAAGTAAAAAAAGATTGACAATTGAAACATACCATGGCTATAAATTAGAGTTTATAAGACGGTGAATGTTTTGTGGAATTGAATAAGAAATTGAGTTTGGTGGGACGTAACTTTTTCGGGTTTTGTTCGTAATATAAACCCAAAGAATCTTAAGGAAGAAGAAATGATTGCAGAGCAACAAGTGATGGCGGTTTTCAGAGAGGAACAGCTAGGGTTAAAGTCACTCAAACCAATTAAAACTATTACGAAATGCGCGATAACGCTTTAGACTTTCGATTGTATCATATCATTTTATTTATGTGATTTGGACCAATTTGGTCAAAATATTTTCATTAATTTGACTGTTGTTTTGCCATTATTATTATCGAATTGCCTTCTAGTTCACATAATTACATATAAAATGACTAAATTGTCCTTCTTGTTAACAGAAAAAATAGATGAAGCTAACATAATAGACTAAAATGGCTATGGTGAAACTTTTTGAACTCACATGCGAAAAATAAAACTTTTTGGACTAAACTGGAGTAATGACCCAAACCATAGGGACTAAAATGGCATTTAACTCCTCTAAACTTTCAACTTATTTTCCCCTGACACTCTAAAACTGAACCCTAACCCAGTTAGCTGATTACATGCCACGTCACTAATCAAATGCCACGTCTACAAAAAGTATCGCATCATACATCACATCAGATGCCATATCAGCAAAAAGTGCCAATTCAGCGAAAAATTGTCACGCTCGGCAAAAGGTGTCATGTCGGATGCCACATCAGCCAAAAAACTAACTGGGTTAGATTCAGTTACTTGGAGTGCCAGGAAAAAATAAGTTGAAAGTTAGCAGTGTCCGTTGAAAATGTTATTAATCAATTGGTGAAAGTTTGAAGCATTTAAATCCAATATCCCAAAGAAAAATAGATAACTTTCACCTTTTAACCTTCACGGTCATGTTTGTTTTATGTGATGTTGCTCCCCTGACTTGGATGTGTGTTAGTTTTTCTAGTGTGTTTGTAATGATAAAGTATCCTTACCAATATAAAAATAATTAAAATAATAAAAGAGCTACACTACCAAATATATATATATATATATATATATATATATATATTAAAAGAAAACCCCTTCCACAACTATTTACATGAATCAAATCTTGCATCATCTCTAACAATAGTAATCAAAATTTTCCCAGAAAACCTATTATCATATACTCATAATTCCCATCCTAGTACAATCAAACCCAACTAGAAAAATGTTATTGGTTTGGGTGATAAAATAATGTCATGATTAGGAGGCATTGCTTCCAAACATTGGTGCAAATCTTCCAAACTCAAACACTCAAGCCAATCATTCCCACAATCATCAACATCCTCTATTTTCATCAAACCTCTCCATTAATCCCATGTTGACTTTCTCACTTGTACCTTTGACTTTAGTCAAAGATTCACCATCTGAATATTCAAATGAATCAAAACTCTCATTGTTGTTATTGCAAGTCTCCTCTTTTTGTAATTCATCTAATGGAGATGTAAGATGAAAATCTTGGTTATGATATATGTTGTCATCTTCGAACACGATCATCTCGTTTGGATTGTTCTTCTTGTTGTACAGACGGCAGAGAACCCATTCGTCGAGCTACAAACATAATTTTAACTAATTAGGCTTCGTTTTGAATCACTTTTGAAAAAATTACATGTGGCAATCATGATCGGTTTTTCAAAGAACGTGTTGATTTGGAAAGAATAAAAATTGTATAAGGCTTTATTTTGGTCAACAAAATTTAGAGAACGGGTCAATTTAGTTCTACTTAAATTAAATAACGTGTCAGTGTAATAAAACTTTGGTTCTACTCAAATTAGATAACCGGTCACAGTAATAAAAGTTGTTAACTTAAAGCGAGCTCTATGAGTTAGCACCACCAATTACTACCGTTTGTCTCCACCACCTACTCATTGCAGCCGTCACCAGCGCCACCATCTCCCGCCACCCCCACCGTTGATGCCACCACCGCCTACAGTCGACCATACTACACACCCACCGACGTCACCGACAACACAACCACCTGTCGTCATCACCGTCTCTGTCATCATCACCGTCGCCTCCACCACCTGGCACCGTCACCCTCGACACCACCTCCGCCACCAAACCACCTCGTTGCCATCACAACCATCATCACCGCGCCGTCACCACCGCCACCAATAACCGCCATTAAAAAACATGGTAGGTGAACTTTCTTTCTAAAGCGTCCAAGTCATTTTGGCCTGGACCGTTAATACTTTCTTAAAAGACCCATTTTGACCCGAACCAAACTCATACTTTTTAAACACCCATTTCGGCTTGAACCAAACTAATACTTTTTTAAAACACCCGTTTCGACCTGAACTCATTTTACTCAAAACACATTTTGACCCGAACCCGTTCTGACCGGCAGCCAAACCTGCCGGACCCACCAGTTTGCCAGCCTTAAATGAAATCAGTGAAATAAAAAAAAATGTAAAAACTCACCCTGGAAACTGTGGTAGGATTTGGCATGGCAAGTCTATATTCATGCATGATCCAATTAGTTTTGATTCCTTTGACCCCTTTTCCTGCATAAAAAACCAAGGCCTTTTTTATCCCAACTGTTGTGTTCGGGTCGGATTTTAACTTGATGGGCTTATCCGCCCCGGTTGCTTTCCAGTACCCGTTTCCTGTGGCCCGGTTTGGTCTCGACCCGTTAGGGTATTTCCGGTCTCTAGGTGTGAAAAAGTACCATTCCTTCGTTCCAAACAAAGCCATTTCTGAAAAAAAAAAATGGGCTAACCAGAGGCTTGCTTGAGGTGGAAATTGCGCGGTTAAATGCACAGAGCTCGTTTGTGTTCGTTACATTCGTTTGGGTTAGTCTATATAGTTAACGAACCAACACGAACAGATACATTTTCTTAGGCTACGTGTAATTGTTTCACTAAAATGATGTCACTTCACTACAATGTGCATAAGCACAGTGGTTCTACTTTTCACTGTATGTAATGGTTTTACATGAAAATTAAATAATAGATTAAGTGTGTGAATGTGATTGGTCAAAAATAGTCAATAGCCACCCCTCATCTAGGGATGAGCATGGTACAGAAAATCTCTAAAAACATGTACCAGTACCGAAAATACCCGATACGATACAGTACCGGTATTTGAAGAGAAAAACCGGTACCGAAAACGTCAAAAGTAGGTACCGAATCAGTACAAAAAATATTCCGATTTGGTAAATTCGGTACTGATACCCCATACCATTTGTTCATCCCCAAAATCTCCCCATTGAGGTGGTGTTTCATGCCCTTTTGGCTGACCTGGCACAGGGCGTGAGCCCATAATACCTACTGGCTAGAGGTGTAAACAAACCGGTTTTAACATCGAAAACAAAAAAAAAACAAAATCGTTTTTTTGCTTTAACCGTTTTTTTTTAAAACAAGTTTCAAACCGAACCGAACTGAACCGGCAGTTTGTATACCGGTTAGTACCCTTAATCTTTGAAACCGGTTAAACACCAGTTTTTTTGGCCCAAATTGGTTTTTTAACCAAATCGAATCGATTAGTACCAGTTCAACTTCCCACTATGTAAAACCGATTAAAAAACCAAATCTGTTTTATTAAAAACCGGTTTTTTCCCACCTCTACCATTGGCCCTTTATCAGATAAAAACTTAACGAACGAACATGAACAAAGTCTCGTATGGTTCGCTTCGGTCTAGTCGGTTGACAACTCTATTTACATGTTTGAGAAAACTTACCAGGAAGCTGCCAAGGATCATGTTTGTATAGATCAACATCCGCGATAATCGACGATGGTGGAGCGACACTAACGCCCTCCAACGTCGATTGCGATTTACGACAAAGGTAATGAACGATGAGCTCCTCGTCGGTCGGGTGAAACCGGAATCCAGGAGGCAAGTTTAACTCAGCTTCAGCATCTTTAACCCTTTTTGTTTCAGATTTTAAAGGCGACCTCATCTTCTAGTTGCTTTGTACAACAAATATATTTTGTTAGTTTGGTGTTGAGGATAATGCAACCAACTTTTTGAGGGTTTTATAGGAATTCTGAGTGGATATTATATTTAGAAAAACAGTGGGGTTTGTTTAGTGGACAGTGGAGATACAGAAGACAGAAGAATCTCGTGTGATCGACATGAAGAAGTTTCTTTGAAACTACACACGTGCAAGTATATACCTATATCTATATATATATATAGAGAGAGGTGTTCATGTAAAATAATTTAAAAGTGTGAGAAGGATAACAAAGATTTTAGATGTGACATGTGTCTCTTTTTATTTTAGTAGTTTAATGGTATAAGTGTAATTTAATAATAAAATTTAATTATGGAATTAATATATGCAACCGATTTTTTGCAGTTATTGTAGAGATTTTTGAATTTGAAATAGCACCCTTACTCATAAAACACCACAACATATATATCGAAAGCATACATCTATAAAGAATATAAATAAAACAGAAACAACACCATAACTCATAAAAACACCACACCATGTATATTGAAGACATACATCTTATAAAGAACAGAAACATAACAGAAATAACACCATAACTCATAAAAACACCACATTAGTTATATTGAAAGGGCACACATCTTATAAAAAACACCATAACATTAACATAAATAATAATATAACACCAGTCAACACTTTAATTAGAATCAAAACAGAAATAATACCCTAAATATATAAAAACAGAAATAACACCCTAACTCTTTGAAGGCAACAGAAACCTACTGAAGACACAGAAACCACAGCATTGCCAGGACCTTTGTCCTCACATTAAATATAACAGGAATAACACCCTAACTCATAGAAACACCACAACATGTATATTGAAGGCATACATCTTACGAAGAACAGAAATAACACCCTACAATTAAAACACCATTGTATGAACATAGAAAAAACACCATGGACTAAAACATCCAAGCGAGACGTAATTTTTTCTCTACATACGTATATTAATATGGTACTCATATTAAAGACAAAAAACGCTCCTTATTACGGTGTAATTTTTTTTAAAAAGAGTTGCGTATAAAAAGTTATTGACGTTTAAAAAATAAGGAAGGAACTTTGCATGTGCATTAATGTTAGTTTCTTAATTTAAAAATGCTAAATTTACCTTTATACCCTTAATCTAGAAAGTTATTTAGTTTAATAGTCAACACTATTTACAGAATTGCCACTATGATCTAAACCATTAGATTAAATATCTAATGGTTTAGATTCTTTCTTATCCTTCTCACACTTTTATATTTTTTAAATAACCTCACCCTATATATATATAGTAAAATGCCGAAATGTTTTACTGAGTTTAGGTCACTTTTGCTGCTTTAGTCAAGATTGAAACTTTTTGAATCTAGGTATCTGAGGTTTTATTTTTTATGTAATTTTCATCCGAAAGGTAAACTGGGTCAGAATTTTCAGTTAACCTTCGTCTTTTTTGTCGTGTTCCTTATTCTAATGAAGGGTAGAATTGTCTTTTTATCTCTTTATGTAACTATATTAAAATAAGAAACACAACAAAAAAGGTGGAGGTTAACATAAAATTTTGACACAGTTTGTCTTTTAGATGAAAATGGCTTCAAGATTAAAACCTCGAAATCTAAATTGAAAAGATTTATTTTTAGAATAAAGTAACAAAATTGACCTAAACTTAGGGTTTATTTTGTCGTTTTACTCTATATTTTTAAGGATGTATAAGTTTTTGACTGTTCTTTCAAAGGACAAGAATTGTTGTCATGTCCCATATTAGCACTATGTCACTTGAAAAACCGACATGAGATTTTTATGATTCTAGATTAAACACTAATGTATTTACTTGAAGTTTCCCAAATGTTGTGGCAAATTCACCCTCACATAAGAAAGCAATAAAGGCGATTTTCCAGGTTTCGGTTTGGGTTTTTCGGTGGGCGAGTAACGATAAAGAGTTTTAACAATAGGCCAAAAACATTAGCTATTGTTGTGGAGGATGAAGCATAGATCATTCACATACCCAAGATTTTTTCACTGAGAGAACAATGAGCTTAAGCAAAGTTTTATGAAGAGGGAGAGGGATTTTAGGGTATAAATAATACTAAAAAGTTCTATGAAGCGTGGTTGACCCGTAATGATATCATGGGTCATTATGATTGGATCCATAGTCTAACCTTTATTGTAATATAATTTTGCAATGACTCATTCTACTTGTGTTTGCTTCGGCTTCTTGCTGGCAACAGCCTTACACTATAAAACTCCTTGCCCTTCAAAAGAACTATTGTTTTGAAAAATGTTAAATCCATCCAATTGCCTTTTAAGGTGATACATTTTTGATAAAGAGGTGTGTATTCATTTCGAAACCAGTATATTGAAAACGTGAGAACCATATAAGCACGTGTACATAATACTTTATTTAATGATAAAATTTGAAAGGTTATTGGATCTTAATAATCATAAGCTTAAGCTATTGGCCGATAATAATCCCAATTTAAAAATTTCTCCAACGATCCCAACTTGTAAGAATTTGACCCTCATTAATCCTTTTCTAACATATAAGAATTTAGCATCCTCAATAGATTCAAGTGCACCTGCAAACTCCTTGAATAATCTAAGTGCACCTATGTTGGAAAAAAGATCAATGCGGACCAAATTCTTAAAAGTTGAGATCGTTGAAGACAATTTTTAAAGTTATGATTATTATCGGCCAAGAAGCGAAACTTAGTTTTATTAAAATCCAATAACCCAATTTAAAATAAAATGTTTTACTCCTCTCTTCATACTCTTTCTTTAAATTTTCTTTTTGTCTTTTCTTTTGGATTTTTATTTTGAAAAATTCTAAAAATTACCCACATGTGCATATAACGTTAGACTAAATATTATACATGCCATGTGTTTTAATAAAAATTCACATGTATTGAATCTTACATGCATTCTAATCAAAAAAAAAAATTCTATATAAAATACATTTGCCACACTTATCAACAAATTTATTATAAGTTTCAAATAAAGTCACTGTAAATCAGTGGCGGATCTATAAATATTCCGTAGGGTAACGTTTTATAAAAATGGGGTAACGAAATAAAAAAAACGTCAAAAAGTCAAACTTTTTCAAAATATATACTACCGTCGGAGCGTCAAGGAGTAGCAGAAGCTACCCTTCCTCTAAGATAGGTCCTGCCCCTACTGTACACAAGGCTATAAGTTTGTGATGAATAAAACGACAAACGTGTGTTATAAAATAAATTTATATTTTAAATTTATTTAGAAGTCGGTCACGCCCACTACTAGCAAATCTGCCTTCTAGTGCATTGTATATTATTCTAAGAATCTTTGACTTTGACCTTTTTCAAGTTCCCTTTCTAATTACCATTTAGTACTCTAATTTAGTGGTATGCAATCAACTACGTAACGGGTTGAATAGTCATTAAATAAAATTTAATTTAATTTAATTAGAATAATTGTATAATGGGTTGAATAATCATTAAATAAATTTATATTTATATTTATATTATTATTATATATTTTTTATTTTATATTTTATATTATAATACGTAATGGATTGAATAGTCACTAAAATAAATTTATATTATAATATGAGATTTGTGTAATATCAGCGCGTAATGGTTGATGCCTCACAAGGGACATTTTTCGCTACATCGGCATCATAACGACTCTTAAGAAATATGTAATGGTTAATGTCCTTTAATGTCTATTTCATTTAATACTTTCCATTTTTTCTCCTCTTTGGACGTATCCTATAAATGTCCCTCTATCTTCATGCCCATATAACGCCCGAAAGGATGGTAATAAAGCGTTATTTAATTGGTAGATATTATATACCAAAGTAACAAATTACAAACAAGTGGCAGGTAAACGCGCAACAAGCTGCGCCGCAACCCCCTTTTGAATTACAAAACCAATCCTACTAAAGACGAAACGGCCCTTAAAGGTTGAAAGATTACTATTCACAACCTGTTGGATCCTGTTTAGAAATTCCACAGCCTCTGGGGCTAGGGACTCAAATGTATCAAAAGCGAATGGGATAAACACGTGTTGATTCTCTAAACAAGTCTTCTCGTGTTTAGCGACCTTGCCTGATTCCGCCTTTAACGCAGCCTGGCCAGCAACAAACCCATTATCCCTGAGTCCAACAAGAGGGGACACTCCTGTAAGGTCCACACAAGCGTGTTTTCCCCTAGCCCACCCAAACACAAGAATATCAGCTGGCCGAAGAGTAGACCTCCCATCGAGCGGATCCGTCAGAAAGTTCACCGGAGCCTCCTTTTTCGCCGAAATCCCTGTCCGCTTTAGAACATCATAGAGAATATCCCTTACCAAATCATGTCGGTATTTAAAACCAGGTAACTCCTTACAATGGACCGCATGTTCGCCGAAAGTATCTAAACAAGCCTTGCGACAAACTGGGCAGGGCTCATCAACCGGAAACAGAGGGATCATTAGCCGGTACTTAAGAATTGTCCGGTATTCCACTGCTGACATGTGTTGGCCTAGTCCTTCAATGGGGATAACTGTCAGAAAATCCTGAGAATGAAGTGCCCGGAGACAATCAAACACAGCTTTCTGACGAGGGGATAGACTAAACTTCTCTCCCAAACACTGGACAGTTATACTAAATAGGGCACTCGCCAAATCATTCTGGGCTTTAGGGGGGGCGGTGTCCTTATTAGAGAAACCACCAAGATCAAAATCCGGAAGGGACATGTGCATGCAATCCAACGCGCACACATAATCAGAATCTAACCCAACAATACCACGGTCTCGAAGAATGTGGTCCTGTAAACTCCAAGATTGCGCCATCGAGGCCACAAAAGCATACGTGGATACATCCTCAGCCGAACATAAACCCAAACCCCCAAAACGGGTCGGAAGGGATGCAACCCTTTCATGCCCCTATAATGTCCAGTACGGATAGCCGAAAAATTAAAATGATTACCAGTATAACGTTAAAGGGGAGTAACAAAAATAAGCCCTTAAATATATATAAAATAAAAATATATACTTTAAAATGTGATTTTATATACCACCATGGACCACAACCGGAAGTTGACCATCGTCAAAACCCAAATCTTTCAACACCTGTCATAACCATTATTCAGTGGCAGATTCAAGAAATTTTTTCAGTAGGTTCAATTTTTTAGATACTCTAATATAATAGGACCGAATGTAAAAATGTTCGGGTCAGTCCGACGGTTGGGTAAAATTCATCATATAATAAAAGTACGATACAATTATAAAAAAACATGGTCGTTAAAAATTTAAAAAACATGCGATACATATACGACGGTTCTTACAAATTAAAAAATACCTATAAATTGTTCCCTACGAGTTTTCATCTTTTGAAAACGTTGCATTACATCTTCGATCGAAACTTGTTGAAAGAACTCCTTTTCGATGTAACAAATGCAAGCATCGTTCATATATCCATCACCCATCCTATTACGCAATTTCGTCTTCACATGCTTCATTGAAGAAAAACTTCTTTCAACACTAGCCGTTGCAACCGGTAGAACTAGTGACAAGTTTGTTAAACGATAAACCAACAGATAATCAATGTGTATGCTTGTTTCCACCATCCTTTTGGCAAGATTACTTACCCCATTCAAGTCACTTCAACACTAGATTTTTCAATACGGAATCATCTGGAATTACACAAATCACTTCCCTTGTCCTGGAGTTCGTTGCGGTGGCGTGTGGGTGCATTTGGAGAGCGAGAAACGAGATAGTCTTTTCTAACAAGCCGGTGATAGTTAACAAGATTTTTTTAAGATATTAAATCATTAGCGTATTTTTGCTGGCAGTAAGGGAGCTGAGAAAGAAGATCAGATTTATTTTTTTAATTCTGAAGATAGGCCTCGTAGGAAACTTAAGAAGCCCAGTTTGATTAATTATAATAGGAGGTTTCTTATTATAAAAGGTAAAATTAAGACCACTCGGTGTGGGGCCGTTTGGGCTTTCAAATGGTTTTTAATACTAATGATTTTATTTTATATAAGTAAATGTTAAAAACTAGTTTAATTAAAAAAAATAAATTAACTAGGTGGGGTCGGGTCGTCACCCATTTCCTTGTTTCCATCCCTGGAGGGGCGTCCTCCAAGGACTCTGACGTGTATGCTGACGTGGCGGGTCGTCCTCCAAGGAGGTCCGTCACCCACACCGAGTAGCCTAGAGGCAGTGTGGAGGAGCTTAATGTTATGAACATTTATGCTCATCAAGGGGTCATTGTGAAGTAATCTTTATGGGAAGATATCGAAGCTGAGATTTCTAGAAATTCAGGTTTATGGATTTTGATGGGAGATTTTAACGCGGTGCGGTTTCCCGAAGAGAGGAAAAACTTCGCGTTCAAATCGTCTTGTGCTCGTAATTTTAACTCTTTTATACATAATGTCGGTTTTCTGGAGTATAATATGACGGGTAAACAATATACGTGCATTCGTTCGTGATAACGGAAGGAAATTAAGCAAAATTGATAGGGTTACTAAGCCGTCTATGATTAAGAAAGAAGTTATGGGGTTTTTAGGAAGCGTTTTGTTGAAAATATTCCGAATAGGCAGTGGTTGGTGTGTGATCATTCGAAGAGGATTTCGGAGGAGCACAAAGGTGATCGGTTTTCCAAAATCGAAATTAAAGAAGCGGTTTTCGGTTGTGGAGATGATAAAGCGTCGGGACCTGATGGTTTTAATATTAGATTTATTAAGCACTTTTGGCAAGTTTTTGAAAATGATTTGTTCAACATAATGGACTATTTTCACAAGGAAGGGAAGATAAACTGTGGAAGTGGGTCGTGTTTATAACTCTAATACCCAAAGTGAAGGACCCAATAGATCTTAATAATTATAGGCCTATCAATTTAGTGGGAATTATTAGTAAAATTGTTTCAAAGATCCTGGCTAATAGATTAAAGAAGGTGTTGGAGGGGGTTATATCGACATTTCTCATTGGGAAATATATTTTGGATGGCACGTTGGTGGTAAACGAATTAATTACTTGGTGCAAAAAAAATTAAAAAGCAAGCGTTCATTCTTAAAATCGGTTTCGAGAAGGCTTATGACAATGTAAACTGGAACTTTGTAATCAAAATTATGGAGCAAATGGGGTTCCCAAGTGTGTGGTGTTCTTGGATTCAATGGGTTTTGGCCTCGGCGAGATCTTCGGTGCTTGTAAATGGAGCGTCAACATTCGAATTCCAATGTGGCAAAGTTATGCGACAAATGACCCTCTTTCCCCTTTTTTTTTTATTTCTAATTGTTATGGAAGTGTTGTCTTGCATGTTTGATAAAGCTAGGGCATTCAAACCCTAATAATGGGCCTATCATCTCTCACCTTTTGTATGCGGATGATGCCATCATTCTCAGGGAGTGGACGAACGAAAACATTACCAATGTGGTAAGGATTCTTAGGGTTTTCTACATGTGCTCGGGTTGAAAATCAATCTAAAAAAATCTAACTTATATGGCATTGAAATTGGGATTTCGGATGTGAAAAACAAGGCTAGGATGGTGGGGTGTGTGGCAGGGGCTCCTCCGTTTAAATATCTCGGGCTTATGGTGGGAGCAAATATGAATCGGATCAACAATTGGAAGCCGGTGTTTGACATCTTTGAAGCGAGACTTTCTTCTTGGAAGGCTAATGTGTTATCCATGGGTGGTCGAATTACTTTCGGGTTAGAAAGCCTTCCAAATTATTATTTTTCGCTTTACAAGTCACCTTCAAAAGTTATAAATGATTTGGAAAAGCTAGTTAGAAGATTTCTATGGGGAGAAATGGCCGAATCGAGTAAAATGCATTGGGTGGCATGGGATCTTGTTGCTATTTCTAAAGAAGACGGAGGGCTCGGGCTAAGTGAACTTAAAAATATAAATACCGTGTTGCTTGTGAAGTTATGACTAAGAAAAATCAACTTTGGAAGAAGAAGAAGAAGGTGGTTGAAGCTCTTCACACTAGTAGTGGTAGCGTGGAGAGCAGGGTTTCAGATAGGTAATTTCAGATCGTGGAAGTGGCGGAAAAGAGCGGAAAATTTCATAGAAACTGGCTCATCAGATCGATAGATTCGGTCTCGTTATCTATTCACGATTGGCGATTCCTTGGGAGAATTCTTGGTTGGAGCAAGGGGATTGATCATAGTAATAATTATGTCATGGATTGGTGCAAGCCGGTTCCGTTAAAGTGCAATGTGTCGTGTGGGGAGCCGAAATGGGAAAAATTCCTACGGCTCTTGCGCTAAAGAATAGAAATATCGATATTGAGGATGTGACATGTCACATGTGTGGGTCGGAAGAAGAAAGTGTCAACCACTTATTTCCAGATGCATCATAGCGTCCCGGGTTTGGCAACATATCGCGTCGTGCTGCAAGGTTCCTCCTTTTGATACTGGATCGGTTAGAGAGCTTTTAGAAGTTCATAATGCGGTTGGGTTATCTAATTCGGCGAAAGAAGTTTTCCAAGGGATAGTGAGGGTGGAATGCTGGAGTATTTGGCGTTCGAGAAATAAGCTTAGATTTGAAGATAAACAAGTTCAGGTTGAAGATATCTTAAGTGAGATTAAATCTATCGGGTTTTTATGGATTAAAAGTAGATGTAAATCGAGGTCTTTTCATGAACCGATTGGTGTAGCTTTGTGAATATGTAGTTTGTGTTCTGTGGCCGCCCCATTTTGTGGGTTGATTGTTTTTTTATAAAGTTTACTTTCATGATTGGTGTATCTATATATTCTACCTATATATATTTTGTGTTGCCTCTAGCTTCTTGCTAGTTGGCTGTTCAATGATATTTTTCATTAGAAAAAAAAAACTCATTGATAAATTAAAATTTGAACACCTTCAAACATTTTTTTCTCTATAAAGTTAATTTATCAATCCTTTGAGAGGATACAAAGTTAATATACCTACAAACAACAATAAATTTAGTATCTTATTTCGTTATTCTTGACAGTGTGACATTACAACGGTGTACTACAGTTTACATATGTTATAATTCAAATTATCGAGACCATGAAAATTATAGTTATGAAGATTTATTGTCTAAACTTAGACCATGAAATAAAGTCGAATGACTTTATATAAATTCTTCTAATGTTATACACATTTACCATCAGGGGCGGATACCTTATGTGAAGGGGTAGCCTCCGCTATCCCTTGGCGCTCCGACGTAGTGTAAATTTTGGAAAACTTTGACCTTTTTTGACGTTTTTTCGATTTCGTTATCTAGATCCGTCATTGTAATTACCATCTTACAACTTTAATGTAACGATGAAACATATATACACATAAAGATTGAAAATTACATAAGAGTAAATTGCACAAAACAACCTTTAAGTTTATTTTTGTTGCGGGTTCAATCCTTTAAATGCTAACCACGTTATTTTCTTCAGTTAAGTTCCCTCACATGATCAACCAAAATGCGAATATACCCTCACATGTTATGCATGTGAGGGAACTTAACTGAAGAAAATAACGTGGTTAGCTGTAAAGGATTGAACCCGCAACAAAATAAACTTAAAGGCTGTTTTTAGCAACTTTTAAACATTAAGGCTGGAACCTGCAAGTTTGAGAAAACATAAAGGATGTTTTGTGCAATTTACTCATTACATAATGATTAAAACTACTAAAAGATAAATTTTTTCTAAAGTTATACTTCAAATTTCACCCTACTTCTTTCACTCCATATTTACAGTTTACTTATATATGCGTTTGATGGTAGAACCGTAGATGTGTTTAGAGTTATTTATTGAATTTATTTGCAAATCGAGGATATCAGAATTATTTAAAATCAAAATAAATAGTTTAAAATAGAGGATTAAAATATACATTTTGATCCGCTTTCTGTTTTCCTAAAATAGGCCATTGACTTTTATATGTTGAAAAAAATATACATACTTAAAACTAACAATTTAGACAGCCTTCGTCAAGCTATTGTGGGACTAATCCACTTAGTAGAGGCATTTGACTATTAAAGGAGATGGTGAAAAATTTAGATTTATTAGGATAACAGATAATGTTCGCCGAAGCAAAAACTTTGAAAAGCATAATGCACTTTTGATAACATCATATCAAAATAATACACGTGTAAAGCATGGGTTAAATTTTTGTCGAGGGCTAAATAATTAGTTGGTGGCTAAAATCAGATTATAGTCGACAACTAAATCTTTGTTGGTGTTTAACCTTTAGCCAATCTTTTCTTGTATTGACTTGATTGGTTGTTTTCAATAAACTTGTATTACCTTTGAAGGTTTTCCGTACCGGCTAAATTCAACCCCCCCCCCCCCCAACTAACTTTAGGGTTGGTTATAGACATGTCTATTTCTAAAAGAGTAAAATCAATACATATTTTGACAAAAAAAAAACGAGTCAAAATGTTTATTTTCATTTTCCCTTGTAACCAGGCTGCTGATCCGACTTGTCACAAATTGCATCGGAAACTCACTGCCCAAAGGTTCATTGTAGTAAAACCCTTACTAACGCATAACATTTTATCACAAATGAGACTTCAACCGACAACTTTTCCAAAGAAAGTCACCGAAATACCGCGGAGCTCGCCTCTTAAAAACACCAAAGATCCTCATGCACCAAAAATCCAAAATGACATAAAAACATTTTACATTTACAAAATCTTCCCTCCATTCCATTCTACTCAAATGCTCTCTAAATTCACACCCCTTTTAATCTCACAACCCATGAAGCACAAACACCTATCAACAACACACATCCTCTCTTCACTCTTACACCAATGCACCAACACAACTCACATACACCAAACACATGCCTTCATGTTAACTCGAGCTCTCGATCAAGACAATCTCATACTCACCCGCTTCATCGAAGCATGCTCCAACGCCAACCTCTTAAACCACGCAGTTTCCGTCTTTTCCCACAAATCTTTCAAGAACATATACGTTTACAACACCATGATCAAGACCCTTTTGACCTATTCACGTGTTAAAGATGCAATCTTTGTGTATAAAGACGCTAGATTGGTTGGATTGAGCCCTGATTGTTACACAATTCCGGTTTTGTTAAAGGGTGTGGTTCGGGTGGGTGATCGGGGTTTGATTATGGGAAAAATGGTTCATTGTCAAGCGATTTGTAATGGGTTTGGGTGGAATGCTTATGTGGGAGTGGAGTTGGTTAGGATGTATGTGAACTGTGGGTGTGTTTATGATGCACGTAAGGTGTTCGATGAAATGTTTGTGAGAGATGTCGCGGTTTGGAACGCGATGGTTTCTGGGTATTGTAAGGTTGGTGAGGTGGAGCGAGCTCGCGCGTTGTTTGACATCATGCCTGAGAGAAATGTGGTTTCTTGGACGGCTTTGATCGCGGGTTATGCTCAAGCGGATCGACCGTCTGAAGCTGTTGATGTTTTTAGTCGAATGGAAATCGATGGTGTGAGCCCGGATGAGTACATGGTGGCTGTGTTATCCGCTTGTGCGCAGTTGGGTGCGTTAGCGCTCGGTGAACGGATTCATGAACACATAAATAAACATAGGTTACACAAAAGTGTATCTCTGTGTAACACACTTATTGACATGTATGCAAAATCAGGGAACATTAAGAAAGCGGTTGAGGTTTTCGAAACAATGAAAAATAGATGCGTTATAACGTGGACAACTGTAATTGCCGGATTGGCGTTGCACGGGTTGGGAAAACAAGCTCTTGATATGTTTACACGAATGGAAAAAGCGTGTGTGAAACCAAACGACGTTACGCTTATTGCGGTCCTGTCTGCTTGTAGTCATGGTGGGCTGGTAGAATCAGGGCGTTGGTATTTCAACAACTTGTTTAAAAAATACGGGGTCGAACCAAGAATCGAACATTACGGTTGCATGATTGACCTGTTAGGTCGAGCGGGATGCTTATTAGAGGCGCAAGAGTTACTAAACCGCATGCCTTTTGAGCCAAATGCAGCGATTTGGGGTTCACTTCTTGCGGCATCTAGACTTTATGGAAATGTTGAACTTGGTCAACTAGCGGTTCGGCATTTGGTCAAACTCGAGCCGAATAATAGTGGGAACTTTTCGCTTCTTTCGAATATATATGCTTCTGTTGGGTACTGGTAACGAGTCTAGATTAACGAGGAAAGTGATGAGGGATAGTGGTGTGAAGAAGATTTCGG
The DNA here is from genome assembly GCA_947069175.1 of Scalesia atractyloides. Classification (NCBI taxonomy): domain Eukaryota; kingdom Viridiplantae; phylum Streptophyta; class Magnoliopsida; order Asterales; family Asteraceae; genus Scalesia; species Scalesia atractyloides. The sequence goes on from CAMTDV010000001.1 coordinate 89,966,384, forward strand.
GTTCGAGTTGTGTTGAGTTAAATAGTAGAGTTCATGAGTTTGTTTCTGGTGGTAGTTCACATCCTCAATCTGAGAGGATATATGAAGTTTTGTCCATGTTAAATAGACAAATGGAGGTGATAAACATTTATATCTAAACACTTCATTGTACATTCTACTCTTTCACTCGCTGTATGATACAGATCTGTATTAAAAATTGGTTTTGCATTGAACGTGCCGTCGTGCCCCCATGTACATGTGTGTATACAAATAGATGTGTTTCAATTCATTGATTCTTAGCATGTGGTTGTATAACGATTGTACGCTTTCCTTTTACATGGCGGTTTTGGGGAAATGTGGTCTTGGCATGCGTTTATTTCAACGATTCCATTTATTTTCTTAGACGTCGTCTCTAATCTTGAAGTTTCGGGAGGAGGGTTATGGTACAAACCGTCGAAGCCAACTGAACCGTTGATGCAAAGCAAATCAGCCCGTTTGAGATTTGTATGCTTTCGCTCAAGCTTTGGAATTTGTGTAAACCAAATTTGTGACAATACAGTTGCAGTTCAAGTCTTAGAAGTTGTCATATGTTTGTTTTGACAGATGTGGGGACCTATCCAACTAGCCGGTTTTGTTTGTTATTTTTCTGACTTGACCATAATTTTCACTAAAATCAGGGTGCAAACGAGCCGAGCAGCTCGAGATCGACTTGAATAAAAGCTCGAAACGAGCGGAGCCTTATTTATCAAGCACGAGCCTGGCATGTGAAGCCCGTTATCGAGCCTCAGTGTAATATTAGTTTTATTAATATTTAATAGCATTTACGCCTTATTTAAAGTTGTTAAGTAAGCGAGCCGAGCTTATTTAAACTTGTTTACGAGCTCAGCACAAACCTAAAAATAAGCTTGTTTTGTAAACGAGCCCGAGCTTCACCTATCGAGCTCATGAGACTAAATGAGTCAACTATATTAACTAAAATATAATAAACAAGTCGAGCCCAAGCCAAGCTCGAGAAACTACCAACAAACCGAGCTCGAGCTTTGAAAACCAAGCTCGAAACGAGCCCTCCTATAAGTTAATCGAGCTCAAGCTTGATCAAGCTCGGGCTCGGCTCGTTTGCACCCCTAATTAAAAGCGGCCAGACCGAAATTACTGAACCATCAACACCTCTAGAAGTTGTAAGCCTTTTAATTCTATAACAATAATAGCAAAAAAGTGTCATCATATAATTGTCTTGGATTTGGCTATTAAGAAAGACTGATTGTATAATCAGCATGCCATTATTAACAGCACTAAATATCAATCAAAACAAACTCAAAACTTGCAAGCTATGAAGCATCATTTTCTTTCTCCAAAACAGAGTGATGCAGAGTAACCATGAGAGAATCTTGGTGGGTCCAAATGTTGAGGCAATTAAGCAACACAGTGGCGAAAAGATTCATAGGCGAATTCCCAGTTCGGATATTTTCATTATCCTTTTGTTCATAGCAAGCCTCTCGTCTTTTAGAGTTGACGCCATATTGGCAACCTGAACGATAAAAGTGGAACGCAAGACTTAGAAGCCAATTATATAAATGTTTGTAAAACATCCTTCTAATTTCACAATATCTTATTTACCTTTTTAGGATAGTAAAACTATCATATTTACCTATACTTTATAGTAATAAAATAAAACAAGCTACTTTTAAATTTGTACTGAACAAAAAAAGTAAACATAGTGAACTGAGACAAGCTTCGATCATAATGCTGTTTTCTATTCGTTTGTATGGTTAAACAAATGTTATAAGTAAATGATTTTATTTTGTTTGTTATGGAATTGTTAAACATGATATATTTAGTTTTTCAAAAGTAATTCTTTAAATAAAAGGTAAGATTATAATTGAACAATAAAAAATTTAGAAAGTATTTCGGGCCAATTAGACCGACTTTGCCACATCTAGTGTTATTTTGTGATGAGAGTTACCTCGCCTCGCAGTCGCAAAGCGTCTCGACCAGGAATTTCTCGCAAATCATCCACAAGATCTGTTTAAAGTGCAAGAGATATCAAGTAAATCCATATTTCTTCTTGCAAGAACACAATTTTATTTCATGGGGTGTTTGGATGTGCATAATAAAGTTGATTATTGTGACTTGAAGTCGCAATAAAGAGTTTTCAGTGTTTGGATACCGTGATTCTAATAATGATTATTATCTCACTACATAATCACTTCTGAATAATGACATTCACATCTATTCTTGAGGGTTATTTTCTTAAGAGTAAAATGCCAAATTCGTTCCTGAGGTTTGGCCAGTTTTGCTACTTTCGTCCAAAGGTTTGTTTTTCACTTTTTCCGTATCTGGATCCAAAACGTTTGAAATCTTGCCATTTTCATCCGGTTCGTTAACTCCATCCATTTTCTCCGTTAAGTTCAGGGAATTTTCGTTTTCTTTCTCCATTAAGGATATTTTAAATACTTGTAGTCTGTACATTAAGTTAACAAAAAAACGAAAATACCTCTTCCTTAACAGAGAAAAATGGATGGAGTTAACAAGCCGGATGAAACTGGCAAGATTTCAAACCTTTTGGATCCAGATGCGGAAAAACAAACCTTGGACGAAAGTCACAAAACTGGCCAAACCTCAGGGACGAAAATGGCATTTTACTCTTTTTTTAATTCCTTCCTTTTCTATGGTATGTGGGGGCGGGGGTTGATAAGCGTACCATTAGCTTGACATTCAACCTTGTGAGCCGATTTAGCAAGACTTTTGATCTGACCTCCAGTACTCCTACATAGTAATAGTTTGAAATTTAATTCTTGAGATAAACATATTTACATAGTTCCTATGTCTGATGAAAGTTACAACAGTTGATTTGATTCTACACACATAGGTGAATTGTTTGACTATTAGTCAAATGTCAAGAATACCATTTTCATCATGAAAAAATAGTTAGAAATTTCACTGGATTGAGTGTACCTTAGTTCACCATAGCCGTAAGTCATCCCTTTCTCAGCAAGAGCAGCCCTTTCAAGTAGCTTTTCGCTCTCTTTCTTCATTAACTGAACCGAAAGGGATAAATCATGTACGCTGTTTGCAGCTTTCACAATCCGTGCCTGGATATACATTATAACAATAAAAAAATGCTTTAAAAGAAGGATACAGCCTTAAAATGCCCATACTGGAAAAGCTGATAGATCTTACGTAGCGGCAGCAATTTCGACCATTTACTAATGAATTAGTTAATTTCGGTTGTGTTTTATATAAAAACGGGTGAAACAAAAAAATTCTTGTAACATAAATGGGTCGAATTCATTTAAAGTCGACACATGTCTATTTCTATTGCATACAACCTCCTGGTCCCTTTTATTCAAAGATTTAGATTATTAGCATATTAATATTGGTTTTTAATCATAATAAAACATTAACAAATTATAGAAAAATTCAAAAACCTGCCCCACACATTTTAATGAAAAAGTGACTCCACAACCCAAATCCAGTTGACCCGTCACCCAATCCACCAATCATGCAACCTCTAATAATATGCCAGTATATATGAACATAGACAAGGCACCTCCTCAGTCTGAAATCGACCCAATGTACGACGGAACAAGAACCTTCTAGGGCCTGCATGCAGAAAATTAAGGGATATAAATACACAAAATAATGACATTTACATTTGAGCTAGAACTGACACGTTTGAAAAAGACCTTGAAAGGTTGAGCATCTTACTCCACATCACATTAAACCACCTTTCAGGTTTCAGCAAAATGAAATGATGAATCATAATTATAGTTCGAATTGAAAGAATTGTGACAGCGTATAACTATTTTCGTAAGCAGGAACATTTAAGACATTCAAACAGAATACACAACATTTAGAGAAACAGTACTGCTTTCAAATAACCCTTGTGATTTACGAAATATCATAAGTACATGGCGGCTTTTATAAAAAAGAATGATGAACAGTGCTATCCTTATGTAACAAGTTAAAGATAAAAAGAACGGAAAACAAGATCTTTTGCTTGCCTCGCATTAGAAGAAGAGCGGTTGTAATTGCAACTCCAGCGGACAATGCTGAGTGCTCTCTTGCAACTTTGACTTGATCTGTTAGCACAAAAGTATGAGAGAAGGATGACGCCATGACGTATGACCAAAAGGCGCCAAGTGAAAGAAAGTTCAAGAAACTTTTACAATGAAATATAACAGAAAGTTCATGAAAAACAGCTTTGCTAGAAAAAGTCACCTTTGATTTTACTGAAAACCAAATCTTCATAACTCTTATACTGTGATGTGTATTGAAGTACATGATCCTGGAAAGTTAAACATTGAAAACAAATCTCAAAACAGGTTAAAAAATGTTAGCAGAATAGAAAAGAAGACCCATATGTGGGATCACAAGTCAAAACCTGTGTAAGTAGACTACTAGCGCATATCTTGATTGTTACCATGTTTTGCTTAGCATGTTTAATACTTGATAAAAGAGAAGGAATCACAACAAAATGCAAAGCATGCATATAAAAGAAAATCAGAGCTGAAACGACATTATTACCACAAATGTTGAAATAAAGTGTGAATACATTCAGCTCGTACATAAAGGGAATTACAGATGCATACAGAGGAACACCTTCAACCAGTTAACTTAATATAAAAGATTACATATTTATACAACTAATGATGTCATCAATAAGTCATTCAAATGATACAACATATACCTTAAATAAACTAGTTGGGAGAGAGGAATAAATTACTAAGTAATAGATAACAAGAAATCTAGTCCATTAGAATAGTAGAAACTTCTATCAGGCGTAATTATTTATAAATAATTCTGTCTATTGTTTCAGTCACTATAAGGCATAAGCTATTTTCAGATTAACAACAACAAATCCTCAATGACAAGAACAACAATTGTGCAGATAAAACAAGGCCCGCATCGAGTAATATGCAAAGTACCAAGCGCGCATAAACGCATTACACATACGAAGATGTGATGCATATCACATATCCAAATTTAATTATCGATTAAACCATAATAATCTTACATAAAAACATTTTTTTGCAAACCAATCCTATTATTAGCCACACCGCCGCACACACTCAGCTTATGTTAAAAATAGGTTAACATGGGCATTCCATTTTTTGCAATATATATATATATATATATATATATATATATCTGGCCAATTATTTTTGTCAACCTATTATTAGCTAAATTGCCGCACAGACTCCATTTTTTGCAAGCCCATCCTAATCAACAGTGTTTGACTAATGAACTCAAGCTTATTCGTCAGGGTGACCCTTAATCCCCATTCCTTCTCATAGTTGTTAATGGCGAATAGTGACAAATAGCGATAAGGTACCTGTATGCTACATAGCGAACAACGATAAATAGCAGGCGCTATTTTATATAGAGCCATACACTAGAAAAAAAAATTTTAAAATTTTATATGTATATTATATCAAAATACCCTGGTATATACATGCTTTTTACATGTTTATTTAACAAAAAAACTTAAAGTCCAACTATTTTATAGCTATATTTAATTGCTATTTATATTAAAAAATAAACAAATAAAAAATAAACTGTCGCTATTATCGCTATCTATCGCTAAAACCCTAATAGTGAGCCTAGACCTATACGCTATGCAGCGCGCTATAGAGACCGCTACGCTCGCTATTGACAACTATGTTCCTTCTAATGTCGAAGCTTTATAGGTAGCTATGAGCCTATGATGAAAGCAAGACCATAAGGCTGTGTGTTTAAACTGTGTGCAAGTCGGTAACCGTAATCCCCCAATTACTCACCTTCAGTTAAGAGATGATTCTTTCTTCATTGATAACTGGTCAGAAAAAAAAAATGAGAAGAATCTTAGGGTATTTGATATGGCCTCAGGTCTTAAAGTTGACCTCTCAAGAAGTAGGCTCATTGGAGTGGGAATTTATCAACCGAAGATTTCTCACATAGCAAAGCTTATCAAATAACCAGCTCCTTTCTCTTACTTGGGGCTTTTGGTGGGAACTTCAGTGAGAAGAGTTGATCATTGGTCTTATATTATTCTCAAGTTTCAAAAAAAACCTATCAGCTTAAAAAGCCAAAAACATGTCATTGGGTGGAAGAATCACTCTTTTAATATCTCTACTTTCTCATTTACCTGTGTATTTCTTTTCTTTTTCAATACAAGGCTCCATCCAGCATTCTATAGACATAAGAGAGCATTATATGTATATTTCTTTGGATCGCCTTAATGAAAAAAAAAAAAAACCATGGGTTGCTTGGAACCAATCGATGGCTAAGTTAAAGAGTGGAGGTCTAGGCATTAGTCGCCTTAAAGCATACAACCCTGCACTCCTCTCAAAACGATGGTGAAGAATTTGAGTTGATGGTGATTCTCTTTGGGCGTCTTTTATTAATGGCCACCCATGGCGATCTTCGAAGCATGAAAGTTCTTAACCGTACTCCTAAAATCAAGGGTGTTTGGTATGATATGGAACCGTGGTTTCAACTTTCAACCGGTTCAGGTTGGGACATTCGTGATTTAGGTATTCTACTTCTCTCTTCTTTAAAAAAAAAAACAGAGATGGCAGTGTTTGGTAGATGCACCTAGACTTGCTGATAAACTTCCCTATGAACTCGATTGAACAGCTGCAAGATCGATGGTGCTTACTGGATAACGTTGTCAACCGGAACTGATATTGGAGAAGGCAGATTCAAAGTCATGACTCGTTTGCCATTGATGTTAATCCTTCCTTCAACATTTAAAACGAAATGAAACTGATTGCTCACTTGTCCCTATATAAGTGACATTCCTTATCTGGTAAGGTGATAAAGATAGTATCCTCCACCAGAATCAATCTTGATAAAAGAACTATAAACCTCAACTAGCTGTTATATCCGACTTATGATGGATCGATGGTTACTGCCAACATTGAGATCAAGCCTCAGTCATTTGTCATTTGGTCAAATCATTGCGCGCAAAGGCGTTCACCTAGTGCAAGTTCCTTAGTGCAATTTCCTTCTAACCTAGGTGTTTCATGAGATTCAAATTCAACATCTAGCTCGAGCAAAAAAGTGCGGATCATAACAGTAAATCAACTGTCATGCTCTTAGTTCTATGTTCCCCTAACCATAACCCTAGGTATTTGTTGATTAATACAGTAATTTGCTAATTCAAAACATATATACACCTAAAGCTGTACGGACAGTGAAACAGATGCGTATAAATGTATAATACATATATATAGAGTACCTGAAGAGTTCGAACTTGAGTGGAGAAGTTGTGCTGCAGCGATCGGGCGGAGCGAAGGGCGGAATCGGCGGATTCCTGTACCGTCCGAGGCAGATCTTCTGAAATGTAGGCCAGCCATTGCTTCTCTGCCGGCTGCTGGTGGTTCTCCGGTGTCGTATCGGCGGCGATAGGCGGTGGATTAGCGGCAACGTCGCCGGACATCTTCTTCGTTTCGAGGTCTTCGGGTTTTTGCACTTTTTGTTTATTATTATTATTATTATTATTATTATTATTATTATTATTATTATTATTATTTTCAGATGACTAGCATATGCTTGCTTGTATCTCAACACTCAACAGCCCTTGAGGTTTCATTAGTGAGCCAGTCAAGCCAAAATTGTTTTTTATTTTGGAACCCCAACTTGGAGAAGTCATGTTGTCTTACTTTGAGCAGACTGTGTTGTTTTAATCGCCTCACGCTGGCTTCAGAGTTTAGTTTGGGTGTTCCCTCAGGAAACATACCGCCGACTGCCACTTGATAGTTGTTGTGCCACCACAAGAGCAGAACTCTCTGGCAGAACACACGGTAGGACGAAAACCCAGGTGGGCTCGGGATTCGAACTGACAATCTCGCACAAGGCCTAGCTTAAATCCTTCATTGCCTTGATCCACCTAAAGTAACACAAGTGGAGATAGAACTTGAGTTTCCACTGGAGAATCCAAATATCCTGCCATTAAGCTACGAGTGGGATTAAGACGAAATTGTTGCTAAATTAAATAACAAAGTGAGATAAAACCTTGCTTTTATGCATCAAGTTGTATATAACATGATTAAGATGTGATGACACAACCTGAAAATCCCTAGTTATCGGGTCACTTAAAAACCCAAAAAACACCCCTTAGCATGTTGAATTTTGATGATTTTATATCTAAACTTGAAAACTTTTGTGGGTCTGTTATTATGTCAGTTTTTCGCATCCAAAACCCAAACAATCAAACCGGGTTCCTTAAAGAAAAAGCCTGAAGAACACCACTAGATATATGCACATATCTGACAAGAAAATGATTAGGTTTTGATATGATCAGTCTAACTCGATTAATAAACAAATCGTGTTTGAATTAACATGTCCATACAATTTAATAAACACACCGTTATAAAGTTAAACAGACTGAATATATAAAAGCTACAAGTTTAATCCAATAATCCCTTCAAGTTGATAACAATTTTATTAGAATACATGAACCTATTTATGATCCATCTAACCTCTTTACAACTTGAACACAACTCGTAAACGTCTTTACAACTCACCAACCTTTTTTGATAACTTGATAACAAATAAGTATATGTGTCCACTAAAGCTAGCCCAAACCATTAAACTCTTAACTCAAAAGTACAAACCAGTAGGCAGGTCAGGGCGGACCTACCTTATTGGTAGGGATAGCCTCCGCTACCTTTTGGCGCTCTGGCGGTAGTGTAAATTTTGGAAAAATTTAACGTTTTTTCGATTTCGTTACCCCTTTCTTTTAAAACGTTATCTCTATGAAAATTTTCTAGATCCGCCACTGAGGGAGGTTCGATTTACATGCAAAAATGATAACAACATATGTTGTTTAAATTTTTCTGTTAAATTTATACGAAAAATGACCTAATAATAATAATAATAATTAGGTGCCACGTGGCCCACATTTTGTGCTAAGAATTGAAATTTGATTGTGAGATTTCTCCCCCACACATTTTGTAATCAAACCTGAGAGCTACAAAATTCCTGTTTCCACCTTCAACCAGACACAAACCCCTCAATTTCATAACCCAAAAGAGGGGGAATTCTACACACATCCCAAGAACAACCCCCAAATAATATAATCTTGGGAAAAATACCAGGTTTGTTTGATGATTATCATGACTTCTTGTTCCTTTTTTCATCATTGAATTCGGAATCTTTTAATCTTTGAACAATTTCTAATGAGTTGTAACGAATTCTAGGACGGTTATGAATCGGTCCTTAACGAACTGATACGTGTCACACCCTTCTGGTCTACATCCACGTTGCATGGGATGGCAACATGGATGTGGACCAGACCAGAACGATGTCACATATTAGCGGTCAAATATTTATTTTGTAAAGAGTTTGTTTAAAAACTAAAATTTGACGGTGTAATAATATTGATTTTTAATGAATTCTAACAACTTTATAAGTATCACACCCTTTTGGTCCCCATTGCATGGGATGACAACATGCCAACGTGGATGTGGACCAGACTAGAAGGGTGTGACACGTATCAGCGGTTAGAATGTATTTTGTAAAGAGTTTGTTTAAAAACTAAAATTTGACGGTGTAATAATATTGATTTGTAATGAATTCTAGCAACTTTATACGTGTCACACCCTTTTGGTCCACATTGCATGGAATGGCAACATGGATGTGGGCCAGACCAGAACGATGTGACACATCTCAGTCAAAAATGTATTTTGTAAAGAGTTTGTTTAAAAACTAAAATTTGACGGTGTAATAATATTGATTTGTAATGAATTCTAACAACTTTATACGTATCACACCCTTTTGGTCCACATTGCATGGGATGGCAACGCGGATGTGGACCAGACTAGAAGGGTGTGACACGTATCAGCGGTTAGAATGTATTTTGTAAAGAGTTTGTTTAAAAACTAAAATTTGACGGTGTAATAATATTGATTTGTAATGAATTCTAACAACTTTATACGTGTCACACCCTTTTGGTCCACATTGCATGGAATGGCAACATGGATGTGGGCCAGACCAGAACGATGTGACACATCTCAGTCAAAAATGTATTTTGTAAAGAGTTTGTTTAAAAACTAAAATTTGACGGTGTAATAATATTGATTTGTAATGAATTCTAACAACTTTATACGTATCACACCCTTTTGGTCCACATTGCATGGGATGGCAACGCGGATGTGGACCAGACTAGAAGGGTGTGACACGTATGAGTGGTTAGAATGTATTTTGTAAAGAGTTTGATTTAAAAACTAAAATTTGACGGTGTAATAATATTGATTTGTAATGAATTCTAACAACTTTATACGTGTCACACCCTTTTGGTCCACGTTGCATGGAATGGCAACATGGATGTGGGCCAGACCAGAACGATGTGACACATCTCAGTCAAAAATGTATTTTGTAAAGAGTTTGTTTAAAAACTAAAATTTGACGGTGTAATAATATTGATTTGTAATGAATTCTAACAACTTTATACGTATCACACCCTTTTGGTCTACATTGCATGGGATGGCAACGTGGATGTGGACCAGACTAGAAGGGTGTGACACGTATGAGTGGTTAGAATGTATTTTGTAAAGAGTTTGATTTAAAAGTAAATTTATGATGGTGTGATCATATTGATATGATTATAGATGGAAGAAGGAAGTCAATCAACAGGATACTGGTGTTACGAATGCTCTAGGGCAGTCGAAACGATCACAGAGGTTGAAACGGTTAAGTGTTCGTTTTGTCACGGCGGATTCGTGGAGGAATTGGATATATCAAGGAGTGATAACCACAACAACCACCGTCACCACCAAGCCGACGAGTCTGAATCTGACCATGCTCTCTCGTTGTGGGCCCCGATTTTGCTTGGAATGATGAGTAACCCTCGTAGATCCAACCGCGCTCGGAGATTTAGACAAATCGAGTCCGAAAATACCAATGCTTCTGAATTAAATAGGGAATTGCAATCGGTTATGAGAAGGAGACGACGGAGCTCCACCACCATCCTCCAGCTTCTTCAAGGGCACGCGCTGGACTTATAAGAGAATCTGATAATAACAATAATAATGATAATGACAATGACAATGATAACGATAAATAATAATAATAATAATAATAATAATAATAATAATAATAATAATAATAATAATGAAAGGGAGAGAGAGAATGAACGTGTTATTGTCATTAATCCTTTCAATCAAAGGCTTATCGTACAGGGCGCTGGTGGGGGCCGCAATCCATTTGGTTCAGGCGGCCCGCCACAAAACCAACCGATTGGGTCTATAGGCGATTACTTTGTTGGGCCGGACATAGAGTTACTCTTGCAACATTTAGCAGAGAACAATCCGGCCCGATACGGGACTCCACCGGCCCAAAAGAAGGATGTGGAGACCATGCCGACGGTGAAAATCAAAGTGGATTTGAACAATTCGGTTCGGTGTTCGGTTTGTTTGGAAGATTTTGAGGGTGGGAATGAAGCTAAAGAGATGCCATGTAAACATAGGTTTCATGGTGAATGTATTATCACATGGTTAGACCTTCATAGTACATGTCCGGTTTGTAGGTACCAATTGCCTTTTGATGAAACAAAACTCAAACGTGAACACGCACGCGAACGAGAACAAGAATCTTCTCAGGGTACCACGGTCAACAGGCTCACCGGGCCCGAGAGTGAAAATGGTGAATTGGGTCAAGATGGGGATGCGGTAGGCCGGAACGAAAGGCGGATTTCGGTCACGTTTCCGTGGCCATTTAACAGCTTGTTCATAAACCCGTCGGTTTCACCCGCTTCGGGATCTGGTTCTGGGCCAACGGGTCAAGAAGGTGGTGTTGGGAGGGAAGATGATCAGTAAACTCCTGTTGTAAGTTTTCTCCATGTGTTTATACGCCGTTACGATAACATGTATATAGATCAGTTAACCACGATATCGATGCTTGTGTGTACCTAATTACGAAGGATTGCATATATCCAATATACATGTAGATTCCTGTTGGAGCTTCTTAATGTTACGAGGCTTTTTATACATTTTATTCTTGTTTTTGTTATTTGTAAGATGATAGTTTAAACGTAATTGCTTATTTACAAATCGATTTATGTTGTTAAAAAGTGTTCAATGAAAGTTAACTTGACCCAACCTATTTTGACTTGGGGTGGCATTGGCAATTCATGATTTGGATGAGGTGGTGAGTTGGCATCAGATAAGTAGTACTGATCGACGGTGATGGTGAGGAAGAGGTGGGTCTGTAAACGAATCGAACGTTCATGAACTGTTCGTGAACTTGTTCGGCAGGAAGTTCATTTACGCATGTTTATTTAAGCGAACAAACATGTAATTGTAGCGTCTTACTAGTTAAGAGTAAGACTAGTTTTATAAGTTCAGCCGGTACCAGAACCATCTTTGTTGGCGACTTCAACCAGCCCACATCCAACTGATTCGGCGCGCATAACACTAATCAATATGAGAAAAGAGTTAGCAAGTGTGCAAAAGTACTTCAAAAGAAAATTTGTATTGCAATGCCCAACATCCCACCCTGCACTTCTAGCTAATTGTCCCAGAGTACAAACCACAAAATCTTAACTGGCCTAACACACCAGATTTACAAGGCAGGATCAAACTACTCTACTCCTTGATTAAACAAACAAAAATAACTAAACATCGAAAAGACAAAAACGCGACAAACGCAAAGAAAGGAACATCAAACCAAAAACAGAAAAGGTGTGAAAAACCCTTTAGAAAAGCTAAAAGACTACATACTGAGGAGCTTCAGATTGCGAGCCCTCCTATTTTACACCCCCCTTCTCCACCCAAACTTCTAAAATATCAAAGATTCATATTTCGCACATTTAACAACCAACTGCTGCTCCGTTTTCAACCACTGATCCATTCTTGGTAGGTTTGACCTCTTCTTTGACCAAATCTGTGGCAGTAATCTCTACTTTGTTCTTATCAACCATAATCGCCTTTTCTTCCCATGCCTTGAAAAACACAAGATTGTTGTTAGTAACTAACTGTTGCAAACAACTTAAAATAACAATTTTGTAAATAGAAGCCGTCACACGGTCTTAGTGTCACTTACTTGTTTCTGAAACTGTTGTTTTGCCTTCTTCTCTTGAATTCTCTTTTGTCGTTCTTCGTAAAACTCAAAATCATCCAATATGCATTGCTTGCTAGAATGATCTTTGAATATTTTGATCACCTGCAGGCCCTGCTCTAGTTTCACCTATAAGCAAAAATACACAAAAACGATTTAATTAAACATCAGAACATGAAAAAGAATAGAAAAGTGGTTTGTGTATATGTATACCTCTTGGGTGTCCCTGCTATTGGTTACAGGCTTATTCTCATTGTATTCAAGTATAATATGCTTCAACAAACTGTTGGGCACATCTTTAACAATATGCCACTTAACAGGAAAATAACCGACCCATTTGTCTTGTTGCCAATACTCCAAGCTTTTGTTAAAATCAACTGGGCCCATCATTTCGGCAACACCAACAAATTGACCGCTTGTATTGACCTGTTAAAAGAACCCATTACATAACAAAAACTATGAAACATAAAAGTGTTTTCTTGATGTTAAAATAATTGCAGAACTTACAGAAAAGAAGAGAAAAACGGGGCATTTTTCGGGCTTCTGTTGGGCCTCTTGGTATGCAGCATCTAGTTTTTTATTTCCGTTTTGTGTACCAGACCAAACGTTATACTTTATGCTTTTATGAACATCGTCTTCACTATACGATTTAATAATAAAAAACTTAGCATCTGTACAGGTTTCGGGAAACTCTTGTAAATTGTATTGGTCTCTGTCTGGAGCCGCACACGTCTTATCTTTCTCAACATCGGTATATAACAAATTACCATCTTGCCCTTTGATGGTCACTGTGACTCGGATTGGGTCTTTTTGGTTTTTGATGATTCGGGCTCGTGGGCCACGGTTTAGCTCGTTCAGTCCATCACTGTTTTCATTGCCATAACTGAAAAACCCGTTGCCTGTTCCCCGAGGTTTGTAACTATTGTTAAACGATAACCAACTGTTCCCGTTTGGTGACCAGTACGGACTAGCTCCGAAACCCAAACCCGACCCGTACGCACCCCCGTATTGCCCGTATAACTTGTTTGGGTACATTCTGTTCATATATCCGCTTGCCGTATTCGTGCCACACATCGATCTTGAACTCTACATAACCAGAAAAAATCATAAACAATAAAATAGAGCAAAAGCAAACAAAAAAAAAAGAAACAAATAACCAGTTACTTGGTTTCTATTTTGCACCTAAATGTAGGCCTGTAAACGAACCTAAACGTTCACGAACTGTTAGTGAACTTGTTCGGCGAAAAGTTCCTTTATGTTCATTTATTAAATAAGGAATAATGGACTTTATTAATCCCAATTATTAGCCGTTGGCCGACAACAGTCTCAACTTAAAAAATAACCAGTCGTAGCTCACCTTTTCACATATTGTAAACAAATGGACCTTTACTAACGGAAAAAGCAAAAAGGGACAGAAAAAAATTAAGGTTCTATTAGTAAAAGTCCATTAGTTTACAATATTTGAAAAGGTGGGACCACCACAAGTTACTTTTGAAGTTAGGATTGTTGCCGGCCAATGACTAATAGTTGGGATTATTAAAATCTATTATTCCTTAAACAAACAAACATGAAAACGCGTGTTGTTCATTCCGTTTATGTTTGTTAGTATTTTGATAACTACATGTGGCGTTACATTTATATAAATATAAACATAAAAGAGGTTTTAACTACTTATATATACAAATAACAAATTGATAACTGAGCTTTCCAATATGACTTAGTAATTAATCAATAATTTATATGAAAAAACTAATTTATGTCTGTTTGGGTTTGGTCATTCATTTTCATTTGTCTTGTTTTATGTTTGTTCGTTTATGTTCAATTACATCCATGAACTCTTCGTTTAGGTTTTAAACGAATGAACACAAACGTGCTATTTTTTCTTAATAAACAAACACGAACAAAAAAGTGTTCAATTACATGTTCGTGTTCGGTTAAAGTTAAATGAACGATCATGAACATGCCATTGTTTGTGTTCGTTCGGTTCATTTACAGGCTTCCTGTAAATAAAGGTTGAGTCTTATAATACAAAGAAACCCAGGAATATGTTTTTAATTGGTGCAGTTTGCCAAAAATGAACAAAACTTATAAAACATACCGCAAGATGAGCATGGGGACGAACATTTTGATTCTTTGACGAAAAACCGTTTGCATTTGTCAAAGGAACAGAATTGTTATTGTTTCTAGTTTGCCCGTTAGAATAAACGGGGCTGTCTAACCATGGAACAGACGAGTAGACTCTCGGATCCTGAAACCCGTTTTGCGTACCCCTGCTAGGGTTAACGACCGGATTCTGATACGCTGTGGGTCTGACCGGAGCAGGACCAGTGTTTCCCTTTACGGTGGAATTCGGAATCCCGTTTTTGGCATTGTCCACGGTCAATGGCTGTTGACCAGTGGGTGCGGATTTCGAGATATCACCTTTAGGAGGGACAGTGAGTTGGGTAATGGGTTGGAAGTATGGGCTTGGGTATTGGTACTGTTGTGCTCCGTAAAGTTGACCGTCATGTGTAGATGTTGGTACGGGTGAACCGGCAGGAGAATATGGGCTTGGGTATTGGTACTGTTGTGCTCCGTAAAGTTGACCGTCATGTGTAGATGTTGGTACGGGTGAACCGGCAGGAGAATATGGGCCGTATGGTGCATAACCATAACCAGGATACATTATTGACCCGTTGTCCCCATAAACACCCTGGTCATATACATGAAATAATCAACATAAAGTCATACACATACCAACACTATGAATAAAAGTAATAACCAAAAATAAGTTCTTACGTGAGATGCATCAACTCCATCGGGAGTTACGTATCTCGAGTAATCCTCCCAGCCATTGGCAGCCCCATCATAACCTAACATATAATTTTCATCAAGAATTTTAGTAACAACTTTTAGTTTGATTATTTCAAACCACTGAACAATTTAAAAAAATATATCAAATTACCTCCGTAGTAATACGCAGAAGAAGCATAACCATTGGAAAATAAGCGACAGTTGGATCCATGACATCCGGAATCACAGGAGTAAGCGAACCGATTAACAGGTTGACTTTGACCATTCCCATTGTCCACTGACTCAACAGATGGCTGCAAAAGTACATTAACCACATGATTATTAAACTTTAAAGTTAATGATTAATAAATTAGTGGTTAAAAATATAAATTAGCACATGTAACCAAAAAAAAACACACTGATCACCTTCTTAACAGGCTCTGAAACTTCCAAAGTCTTGGACTGAGAATCCAATGATAAATTTTTCAACAAATCAGCAGCTTCTGTAGAAAAAACAAGTAAAGGAATTCCAGTTTTTCTCAAATAATTGTTCACTAAAAACATCTGAATATCTATACATATATACATACATACACACACACACACATATATATATAACAAAAAAAATAAACACACACATGTATATATTTATGATAAACCCTAGAAATCCATAACTAGTGCAGAGTTATCCAGATCAAGATCAAACACAACAATAAACTTTCTAATTCAACTAACTAATTAACCTACTATAAACCAATTCAACCAAATCTAAATCTCAAAACTCAAAAACACACACACACACAACAAACAAAACACTCGCTAACAAAGATCAACCTAAATCACACCACAACGATCACAAATCACAAACAGAATAAAAAACAACACACAAATCACATTAAAACTCATCGAAAACAGCATATTCGAATAAAAACAAGGCAATGATAAGATGAATTAGAGAACAGAGGATACGATCTGCAGGAGGAGCAACGGCGGCCATGATCTGAGGTGGTAGAATGATTGGATCTTGAAGAAGATTGGATATAAACCCTAGAAATTAGGGGTTTTTGAAAGGGGTAAACAGAAACCCTAATGTTGTGAAAGAGATAGGGAGAGTTTCGGCGGCTATAATAAGTTTGGGGTTTTTAAGCAAAGGGTTTTTGGTGATTCAAATACCACCACGCCTACTTATACACTTTTGGCCCTTTTAATAGTAAAAAGTATGGTTTGCCCCCTTAAGATTTTCAAAGAAGTAAATTACTTTTTAAACCTTCTTATTTTAGTGTTTTAACTGATTGAGTCTAATATTAAAAAGTTTAACGTCATGACTCCTGAGTGACTAGTTGGTAATTCTATGATCGTTTGGGTCTATTTTTTTTAACTATGTTGAGAAATTTAACAGGGTTTAAAAAAATGGACTTGAATAGTTAGAGAATTATTAACTAGGTATTTAGGGTGTTAAACTTTTTAATATTAGACTTAGGTAGTTAAAACACTGGGACCAAAAAAGTAATTTACTCTTTTGTTTCTAATGATATAAAACAATCGCTTATAAGGATTGATTGTTGGATTAAGTCGATTAATGATTTAGCAAAGAAGAGAGTGAATGCTTGTCAGTTTTCTGGTCACCTGCACTATTCATTAGCCTTGAGAAATCGTTGTAGTGTGTGTATATCTATATATATATATATATAATGGTATTTGTATAAAGATATTCCAAATCGTATCAACA
The DNA here is from genome assembly GCA_947069175.1 of Scalesia atractyloides. Classification (NCBI taxonomy): domain Eukaryota; kingdom Viridiplantae; phylum Streptophyta; class Magnoliopsida; order Asterales; family Asteraceae; genus Scalesia; species Scalesia atractyloides. The sequence continues at coordinate 89,983,905 of CAMTDV010000001.1, forward strand.
TCTCTCGACTAAGGATAAAGATCGAACATGTCAACAAGTATTTTGAAAAGTAAAATTTCAATAAAAATCATGGATTCAAGTAAATAGACACTTTCATAGTTCTCTGTATAAAGCATCTGTATGGTTGTAGATAGTACATTGATGATGTAATATAATAGGATATGTGGGTACACATAATCGTCTTATATATCACACTAAAGCAATATGTACAATGTATAAAGCATTTATACGGTTGTACATAGTACATTGTGAATTTCTAACACGACACGAAACCTAACACGAAATTCGCAGGTTTAGGTTTAATCTAAATGGGTTCGGGTCAGTTTCAGGTTGAACCCGCGAACCCTTTAGCTAAACGGTCGGGTTCGGGTCAACCCGATCAGGTTGACGGGTTGACCCGTTTAACCCATTTATATTATATTTTATTTTTTTACAATATGTTTTATGTCATAAATTTGTTTGGGTGTGTATTTTATTCATAATTATAACTTAAAAAGAGACTGACATAAAGTTTTATATTTAAAAAGTAATTTTATTATATACATTTATGTTTTTTAATAAAAATTTAGTTTTAATTTTAACATATTAATTTATGAAAAAAAATAAAAATTTGAAAATTCGGGTTGAATGGGTCGTGTTCGAATCAACCCGCTAATGTTCGGGTTCATATACATGACAAGATTTCGGGTTCAGGTTCATCTAATATTTTCGGGTTCGGGTCAGGTTGAATCCGTCAACCAACCCGTTTAGCACCCCTATTTTCAACATGTATTTTTTTTCTAAAATGAGAGTCCCTTATATACACATATACACACATAGTTTTCCTTATATTATTCGGATGACAGGATTGCTATTTCTTTTAGATTTATGTTTTTTATGTGAGGATCATAACGTTTATTAATGATACGTGGCTCTCAAAAAGACTATTCAAACCATTTGCTCTAATTAATCTCATCTATTGAATACAAGGTAACAAGGCTAGTGCGACCAATATGAATTGAGAAACGTCCTCACTACCAGGCTCAAAGATGTGAGAAAGAGACTATCAACGCAATATTTTTATCCATACTTTTAATATATTTGAAGAGCTAGAAACAACAAAGCTTTCAATAATGTTTTTCGTCTCAACAAACAAAATGGTGGAAAATATAAAGACGAACTCGTTCATTTGGATTAAGGCTAGGTCGAAGTTACATAGCTTAGATTGGTAAAGTGATGTGATTTAATGTACGTTATATAATCGTGTGAAAGGTTTTACGGCTTTTTGCTGACTCTTGCTATATATTTATATAGTTCTGCCATTAAAAAATAAAAATCAAAACTCTTTTTCACCCGGATATTTGACAAAGTTATGAGCACTTCAACAACTCAATGAAAAAAATCTAAATACTTTTTACTTTTTACACTTGTATTTTTTTGTTTATTAGTTTTTAACTTGATGAAACAAATCTAAATCTTTTTTACTAACAATTCAATGAACAAATCTAAATCTTTTCACTTGTATCTTTTTTATTTGTTTTTAACTTAATGAAACAAATCTAAATCTTTTTTACACTTGTATTTTTTATTTGTTTTTTCGTTGACAACGAAAAAACGTCCGGCTATAGCAATTCCATCTAAGTAATAACTCGTGACGTTGTTTCCTTAGAAATTTTATTTTAGTATGTTGTTTACTTATCTTTTTTATTGTAAGTATCAGTTAGTCTATTGCTCGGTGTGCTCCCAAGACTGACGTGACACAATCACCGCTCACTTGCCTTCCTCATGGACCGTAACACATAGCTTGTTTTTGGATGACATGACACGAGTTACTAATCTAAAGATAAAATCACTTAAATATCAACATATAAGCTTGAGTGATGAGCGATCTTGATGTTCGTCATTGTCCATTTCTTCCTTAACTCTCTCAAGCGAAATCTAATCATTTAACCCGATGGTTCAATGAGTTTGATTTACCTCACTACCCGAATTCACTTTGGCTAGTTGGGTTTGTGGTTTAATCCAATTCAAAAGGCAATAACTACTATTAAAAGGCTTTAAAGTCGAACACATGTTTAACCAATAGATCCCTTCTGGTGCATTAAAGATTTGATATTTTGGACCACATTAAGAATAGCCAATTGAAAGATGACATAAGTTACTCAAAAGCTTAAACTTTAAAGAAAAACAAGTAGAAAGTTGGCTCAAAAGCTAAAAGCGAATGGTTTGGTGGTAAGGTGTGTCTCATATCTCATAAGGTGCATGTATAAGAGTATTTAGGTGTAGGTGAGTTTGCAGTTGGGAAAAAAATACATCAATTTTAAATAAACAAATGAGTAATAGAAGCTCAACCCTCGACCTACATTTTGTTTACAACGTAAACTAAACAACAATATGTAGAGTTTAAGGATTGATAGATGGATGTTAATAGCTCACTTTATGTCCACTCCTTAACCTTTTCACGTGGAGTTGTTCTTCAAAGATTCTCTCTTTGAAGTGTAGAGATTGTTGCCTTCTTTCTATATGGTTGATGACGTGAGTAGCTCAAATCAAATTGATCAGAGTACACAACACCTTAAAAGGTTGAAAGCCCAAAAGGTTCGGAAATGACCATCTGTCGTGAACAACAAAAGGAACGAGATAGTGTCCGGTCACATCACACATTACGTGTGGACTCTCCTATCCAGCCGCAACAGGAGCATGTGGGGAGTGCACTCTATTAATCGTAGGTCCAAAGCCTTTAACCTACCAAAAAAGGCAAGCCCTCCACTGCAGTCACGGATCGATAGTCATGGAAATCTCCATAAGCTTTACGTACACTAGTGAAGGGGGCAGTGTTCCACCAATGGTCCTGAATGTCACCTCAGCCCATGAAGCGCTTCACCACTACCACACCTCATGGTCTAAAAAATATTAAATAATGACATGTTTGGATAAGCTTTTCCATTCTCCTTATTGACTTTTTAACCTCCTTATTTCCTTTTTAGAAAAGTCACAACCAATTTTTTATTTCTCCTTTTCATTGCCTAAAAAACTTATTTTCACCTTAGTACCCAAACACCATTTCACAGGAAACTTCTTTTTCAAGAAGTCAATAAGTCATAAGAAGGTAAAATAAGGTTATTCATAACATAAATTTCATGACTTTGTAATTTATTTCACCTTTTAATTACTTCCTAAAAAATATAAACGGTTTTAGTTTTCAATTACACAATGTAATAATAATAATAATAATAATAATAATAATAATAAATAATAATAATAATAATAATAATAATAATAATAATTCTCAACCCACAAAATCCCTAAATTTCTCATGAAATGGATTTATTTCACCAACAACCCATCCAATTCCCACCCTATAACCCCTTAATCCCCACTCAATTTCATCGTACAATGTTATACAGATCCTCTTTCAATCTTCTCAGTCTCCAATATCATTCATGTGTAATCGGATGCCCTCGTATCCCCAGAATCATCTCCGACTTCGAAGAATCCGACAATGGTGGCTCTAATTGCCGGAATTTCACTCCAAACACTGTCCCCAACCACCGGATCATCGTTTCCAATGAGTTACCGATAAAATCTGAACCTGAATAATGTTGGACAGTGTGCCCTGGCTTGTGGGTACTAAGACCATACAGTGTGAAGCGCTTGAAAATTGGACGTGGTTTAACATGTGGACGATGCGTCAACACACCTCAGAAAAGTGGCATGGTACATAAGACAGACGGGTGGAAAGGGGCGTGAAATAGTGACGTTATTTGATACGTGGCACACAATTTTTATTATTATTATTTTATATTTATAAATTATATTAAATTTGTTAAATATAAATAAAAACCAATTAATACTAATTAAACAAATAACTTTAAAAATTAAAAGATTAATCATAATCATACTCAGTAAATCTCACTAATAACAAGACTAAAGTAGGGTCTGAGAAGGGTAAAATGTAGACAATCTTAGCTGTACCCCTTAGAAATAGAGAGACTGCTTTCAGTGAGATTCTCACCTTATAGTAGTTATAGTAGTTATAGTTTTGCTTCTAGCTTTGAACGTAAGACACATAACACTCAATAATAAATTAGGACAAAGGCACATAAAAATTAAAATATTACATAACTTAAAATCAAAAGATTACATAACTTAAAAAATAAAAGATTACATAACTTAATAATTGTATATTTTATAATAACTATATTAATTTGAAAGATAACTGAAGAATAGTAATTTAACGTTAACGGCCTTAGTTGATATCTAAAAAGTAGATTGAGAAAGAGATACGGAAGACAAAGGTGGAAATCTCTAGAGAGAGAAAGACAAAAGAGAGAGAGAGAGAGAGAGAAAGTAAGAAACGTATATATAGCTGTCAGTTTAGAGTTGATATAAAATCAAAAATGTTACGAGTGTGATTAGTTGTAGAAAACTAATGCTTTTCTTTTTTTTCTTATTAGAACTAAAAATAATTGTTTAAATAATTTGTTTTTATGTTTATATGCTAATATCTTCGATCACTAAAAGGCTTGGAAACCGATGTACGGAAGGGCTAGCTTAAAGAGTGTCCGGACAATTTCCGTAACATTATAGTTTTTTTTTAACTACCGTAAGCCATAATTAGTGTCGGTATATGGTCGAATATAAGGGATACCTTCTGAACAAAATCGGTACCATGTCAATTCCGATCAAATAGCATTGATACCGGTATTTTACTATCGGAACCATACTAATATTCGTTACACGTGTTGACCTTATTTTTGGCATATTATAATTTTATTTTATGAGTTTTATATCTCAACTGTTATACTAAGTGTCGGTACTGTAATGAAACGAATTGATACCGACTGAATTCCTGTGCAACGGGCGGAAGAATTTTGCTAGTTAAAAACATTACCTAACTTAAAATAAAATGTTAACCTAAAAATGCATTACTTGCCACGCCGCGTAGTGTCTGAAGTCACGGTCGTACATGTTATGATACTTGACGCAAGCGACTTGGATACTGTCGCCATCGTTTAGCTCACCATAGTCGTTGTCCACACTGTTGACTATCGCCTCAAATCTCGCACAACCCCCATGAATCATCCGAAAACATGAATAAAGTGCGTCCACACTTCGGATGGCCTCACCCCCTACATAAACAAAATTCATGGTAAACTCGATCCCAAAACGGAGACGTTGGTAACGTAAACCCGTGGTTGGTCACCACCTCGACCCACGAGTTGCATAACACAATGTCCTCTTGTACGACCCAAGGAATATACGACACTTCATAGGGTTTTTTGAGAGGGTGTTTTAACATGTAAAATTATATGATAGTTGGGTGATTTGGTAAAATGGAAGAAATGGTGTATTTATATATAGGACCACTTTTTTACTAGTTGTTGGGGCCAACGACTAAATGTTAACATCCAATAAAAGAATGCCACGTCGACTAAGAAATTAACTGACCGTCGGTGGAAATCTATCTAAGTCTTGAATTTCTTATCTTCATCTTCCAATGAGTGTCTTACTCATAAAAAATAGTAACTAAAATGGTGTCCAAATAAGTATTTAAGTAAGATAAACTTTTTTATATTTTCATAGTATTAGATTTCCGAATACCTTCCAACTCTAAATTCATCATACTCATACACCTTGTTTATCCATTTTAGGATAACCTCGGTGCTCCATCATTCCAATGCATCCAAGCTCACCTTTGTGGAAAGCATTCGCAAACCGTGAGTATACTTGACCATTTTATGTTTTAATACACTTTGGGTTGCAACATGTATCATTATCAAATTCACCCCAATCACACATACAATCATGTTTATATAAACACTCAATCCATCAACATGCTACTTGTTATCCTATTTGTTATACATACTAGGACACACTAAATGCATGCTATCTATCATTAACTTTGCAAGCCTACCTTAACATATATAAAGCTATAAGAGTAGCATACCGCCCCATTTGTTGGATCATTGTTAAGTATTCAATCTTTACGGTCTTATCATTGTAATGATAAAATTACGCTAGTGGACACTTTAATTTGGTTTGATTTATAGTTCATGCAAGTTGTGTGATTCATATAACTTAGTATACATTTGCCATGTGGATTTGAGACTTTTCTATACTTATGCTATGTAAACCAAACTTGTATGCTCACAGACCATTTTGTGTTGACAAATACTTTAAGACATGTTGCAGGAAATTGATGATGAAATCTCGAGAAATCTACTTAGGGTGGTGGACTAGAAACTCACTCGAAGCTTTATTTATGAAAGTTGTACTTGTTATGTTTCAATTTGCAGTGTGTTGTACTTTCATTTTCAAGACAATGTAACCTTTAGTAATGGAATGAAATTTGGTATTTAACAATCGATTGGGGTATGACAGATTGGTAACAGAGCCATAACTATAGTGAATTATGAAAATTTCCATGTTTGACCTAGTCTATAGTTAACAAAAGATGCATGTTGTGCTTATTTGACTTTTCTTTCATATTGCATGAAAATAATTAAATCTTCTTAAACTCACTCTATACCATGCTTTTGGATGTACGCCTTTCCTAAGGTGGAAAATATTCTACAAACATGAAAATACTCACATTTCACAAACGAAACGACCTTAGCAAAATAGGCGTGAAACCCTTACTTTGGTAACGACTTTCAATCCGTGTTTTTTTATGAAATTTCACCACCAAGTTAGGAGTGATTTCCTTACATTGATGGCAAATTCACTCATTACACTCTTGTGGACCCTTATCAACGAATTAGGATGAATTTACTTACCTCGATGGATAAGTACCAACCATGTTTCGGGGACGACATCACCATGTTAGGAGTGACATCCACATCGTGGTGACTAATCCCATTCCTTGATTTTTAATCTCACTAAAGTCTCGAACCTTCGATTGACTAGGGACATGTAGTAACCAGAAGGGTGAATACTATTAACTGAAATCTCGGCGAGAGTATTCTACTTATTAAGCCAAAGCATGATTTCCGAACTCAAAAGAAGTTTTGATTACTTTGGATTAGTCTTTGTTCCGTTTCGGAACATTCCAAACCCTAATCAAACCTCCTTTATACTCGTACCTATTTTATGTAACTCATTGTTTCAACATTTCTCCTTTACAAATTTTATATTTTCCGTGGATTTATAAACTAAACAGAATATCCAAGATTTATTTTAAACCTTCCATTTTATGGATATTTCATCTCAACCCACTCTATGTTTCAACTTTTAATTAAGAAATCTCATCAATTTTTTGAAAATTTTTGATCTGGCATTGTGCTTTTACTTCAAGGCAGATATACTATGTGACTCAATGTGTGCTTTTACTTTAAGGCGATACATGGCTCTATGGCTGCGTGTAATGGTTTATGGCATAGAATCATTAAGGCGAGCTCTTTTTTTCACAACAAAGACATTATTCCTTGGTACACGTTAAAAAGGAAGGTTGGAAAGGGGGAAGATACTAGTTTTTGGTTTGATCTGTGGATTGGGGAGTCATCACTGAAATTTTGATTCCTTAGGTTGTTTTCGTTGGATCTTAACTCGAATGGCTCTGTTTAATCAAAATGTAATGGGAACAATTGGGCTTTGGGTTGGAGTCGGTCTTTAAGAGGAGGTGTGGTTTTAGAGCAATATATTGTTTTAGTGGCGGATCTTAATCAAGTGGTTTTGCAAGGAGGTCGCGATTCTTGGGTGTGGGATTTTGATTTAGATAATACTTTCACAATAAAGTCTATTCGCAAACACATTGATGCCATGTTATTACCTGACGGCAAATCTACTCGGTAGAAACGGTTTTTAACAATTAAAGTAAATATATTAGCTTGGCGTATTTCTTTGAATCGACTTCGTACTCGGGTGAAGCTTGTTGATCCGGGTGTGGATATTCCTAAAGTGCTTTGTCGAGTATGTTCCAGTGTGGAAGAAATGGTAAATCACATTTTTGGAGATTGTGATATAACATTAAGGGTTTGGAATTCCATTTTTAAAAGGTTAGATGTTCTGCCTAGTGGTGATCTAGTTCAATGGGTATGATTATTTGGCTCGATTCATTAAATATATCGACAAACAAAAGAAAGCTACTTCATGGTATCATTTTGACGACATGGTGGGTGATTTGAAGATTTTCGAACGCTATAGTATTCAGGCATGATGACCGGCTCAAGCTATTACTATTTGATATATTTTTAAGTACTCATATTGGTGGTATGTTAGTAGTAATAAAAAGTTTAATGTTAGTTGGGTGGCATGGATTCAAAATCCTCTTGTAATGCAATTTGGTGCTTCCTGTCTAGCTCTTTGCTATGTTTTCTTAAATAATTTTGCAGTTAATAAAATAAGATACAATTATCATTTGTATTACACAACCTTCTTCTCCACCCACAAAATACCCAAATTTCTCATGAACTTCTCTTTAATCGCTTCGTCAGAACTATCAAATAAACATATTTACGAATTACACGTAATGATTTATTGGGTTGTATATATCTAAATTTAATGAATATGTAATATGTGTGATTCCCTTTGTAACCGTATATTCTTGTATTCATTGGTATATCAATCTCATCAGTTTCAATCAAGAAAACCAAAGTGTTATATCCACTTTATCAGGCCCCAAAGGAATATAATATATTGGACCTTTTCCAAGCCATCATCGGCCCAAGTCGAGATGATATAAATGGACTAAAAACAAAATATTGGACTGAAACTATTTATGGACTATAATGGGTCCTTTTTCTTTTAAAGTCATATATCATCGGGCCAACAAACTAAACCAATGGCTCAACGTAATACAAAACGTTATGGACTTTTAGTCCAAACAAATGGACCTCTTAAATAAAAAACAATATGGCACAACACAAAAATTAAGCCCAAAATATTAATTGAATAATGATATAGTAATTAAAAACCATGGACAAAATAAAATTTGTGTTAAATGAGCCCGCACTTCGCGTCACCTAATTTGTATAACATCAACGTTATTATTTCGATTGACAAGGTAATCATCATTATTATACTCAGTAAATCCCACTGATAGCAAAGTTAATGTGGGTATGAGGAGGGTAAGATGTAGACAACATTACCACTACCCGTAGGAATAGAGAAGCTGCTTCTAGTGAGACCCCCGGCTCTATAGTAGTTTTGCATTAAGCCTTGGACATAAGGCGCATAACACTCGGCAATTAAGACAAAGACCAATTAGTGCATGTACTCCCTTGTCTTTCGGCTATCAACGTCACCACATGATGCATGATTAACCATCCCTCTCTTTTAACATTATTTTCACCAAATTAGTAAAATAACATTAAACTTAGTGCACTTTCACTTTTGACCCCCGAGCGCCCACACATAATAGATTATATGCGCATCCAATACCCTAAAATACCAAAATTTCATATGGATAACACTAAAATTACCAAGTAAAGACCCTTCGTAACAAAGAAGTTAAACAAGTAGTAGTTCAATGGAAACACAGGAAGGGGTCAGACCTCACTTGGGAACTGGATGATGAAATGCGAAAGTTTTACCCAACCTTATTTGGTATGTATTCAGGTTTCAGGGACGAAACCCCCCATAAGGAGGGTGGACTTGTAACACCCCAAGTTTTAAATAAGACTAGTTATTTATATGTTATTAGAAGGTGCCACAAATAGTAACTAGAAACATTTAGTGTATAAGTTAAAAGGTGCTAAATATAAGTGTTCATACTAGAGGGGCCAGAAGAGGTAATAGAAGAAAGATTGGATTAATAAACATAAAAACTTCACACACCACACACACATCAGATGTGTGGCGTACAGGGCAAGACCAAGAAGAAGAAAAACTTCATTTTTACAAAAAATCAAAGAATCAAGAAGGAATTCAGGCCACTCTCTCTGCATGAACACTTAATTTTAGTCATCTCAACTAGTCTAACAAGATGTAAGTTAAATTTTGTGATTTGATGAAGTTTCATAAGTGGGTTACGAACAATCTATGGAATTAGATAAAATTAGTATGAATAATTGATATAATCACTATATAGAAGATGAAATGTACTTGAATTTTTGATTATATTGATGGTTCATGATGAAACCCATTTGTGATAGAACTAGGATGATGAATGATGGTCATGTTAGTGCAAATTCATATAGTGTTAATGTAAAATTGATTGTAGTAGAGCATTAGTTAGATGGTTATGTGTTAGATATTGACCATTGTGTGAATTTGATCGATTATGAAAGTTTATGTAATGAAGTAGGAAGAATGTGCATAGAATACTTGTACCTTATGCTTTGATCTTGATAAGCACACCAAGTGTTTGATGAAATACTTAGAATAGAGGTTTTTATGTGATTTCAATGATCAAATGTAGTTATGGTACTAATTAGCTTATGTCAAGAATGTAAGGAATTAATAATATGCTATGTCAATAAAAGAATGAGTTGAAAACATAAGATTTAAGCATGTTGTATTTGACATTTTAGGAGTGAAAGAAGAAGGTGCGAGCTATTCCGAATCACCATCAAAACGGGACAAAGGTAAGTTCTTACACTTACTAGTATTGGTAATTCATAATGTTTTTATTATGTTTAATCTAAGTCTTGTAAATTTAAAATGTTATATACGGACAAGTGAGTAGAAGTATGATTATGAATGTGATCCGTTTCAAACTGGTCAATGAATGAAAGACTTCATAACGGATGAATAACACGATTTGTAATCTAGTGATGAAATTAAAAGTGAGTTAATATTGATTTGTGATTGTGATGTAGGTAAAGTTGACCTTTAAGGCAAGCGAAGCTCGGATCGAACACACCTTGTTACTCTTATACGCTTCCGGTTATGTTTTGAACGTCAAACGGGTCATAAACTTTTTGGGTTGTAAAAATATGAACTTATGCTTGTGTCTTTAGTAAGTGAATTAAGTTGATATTTGTGGTATGGTAGTTTGGTCAAATGGTATTAAAAGACTTTTAACGATGACAATTGCTAAATCTCGTTATAAGGGTATTTTGGTCAAATTTTATGTGTAGAAGGAAACGTCTTTGTTAAATCTTGGCGTCTTGATCTTGTATGGAATTTTGGAGCTTACAAGTTGGTATCAGAGCCAAGGTTTGAGGGATTCAAGTGCTAAAGTTAGTGTACTTGAACTCAAACCGAGAGCTCATGCAAAAGTGTGTTCGTTCCGAGGCATAACACTAGTAAGTATTCTTAAGAAATTTTAATGTTCTTGTTTATAGACGTTAAAACGGGAAGGGGTTATAGGGATTTAACATAATGTTATGACTAGGGAGTCACGAGATGTTATGAAATGGTTTCGGCTGGGAAAAAAGGTTAGATGTCGGACAAAATGGCTGAAACAAAAATCTGCAGCGTTAGAGAGATCGGGCAAGTCGTCGGCGACGGGCTCCTTATGCGTCGGCCGACGGCCCTCCCTTGTTCCGACGCACTAATACACTGTCTACGCAAGAATCACAGCGACGCAACTTTCCAGAGTGCGTCGGCGACGCGGTGATGAGCCGTCGGCGACGCTAGCCACTGAAGCATGTCGCTGATTCATTATTTTATTATGTTAAAACTTTTAAACGAGTTCCAAACCCTCGTTAAATTTTAGAAAGGGCACCATAATGTAAATGAAACCATGATGGCAAGCTAGTTAACCTATATATATATAACGAATGTGCGAATGAATAAGAAAGTTGAATGCACAAACGAAAGTATATTGTCATTGGTACGTCAAGAATGTTGCGATAAGAATTATTTGAACCCGTAACTTACAAGAATGAGAATTGAGATTTTGCAACGTATAGAATGATATATGTATATAGATGTATACATACATATGAATGAATAGTATGATATCTAACATAAGTATGTGATTGTAGATGACGGATGAAGGGGGTCCAAACGCTACGGAACAAATAAGTCAGAATGAATTAAATAAGCTGATTGCAGATGAAGTAGTAAAGACACTTGATGCAAACATCCCTCGTATAGCACAAGAAGTAGAAAGTCAAGTGCTAAACATAGTAGAGACTATGATGACCAGCAAGATAGACGAACTGAAGGAAATGATAAGTGTAATACAAGGCAAGAAAGAAGCACGTCGATGTACATACAAGGAATTCATGGCATGTAAACCTGCATCTTATAATGGGGAAATAGATCCCATAGAATGTCAAAGATGGATCTCCAACATAGAAGGGGTGTTCATTCGAAGCCATTGTGAAAAGGAAGATCAAGTGATGTTCGCCACAGGGCAACTTCAAGACAAGCGAAGGATTGGTGGGATGCGTATAGTAAGGAGATAGGTGAGGATAAGCTACAAACTATAACATGTCAAGAATTTAAAGAATCGTTCATGAAATATCATTGTCTGCAATCAGCTGTAGATCAGATTCAAGAAGACTTTCTCCGTCTTCGACAAAAGAATGAAACAATCGATGAAATTACAAACATTTTCCTTGACATGATTAAGTTTTGTAAGGAATTCACAAGAACGGAGAGGATGAAGATTAATCGTTATCATGATATGTTAAAAGCCGAGTACAGAGAGTTCATCACCCCTTCTAAATGTGAAACTTTGAATGAGCTCATTAATTGGGCAAGGGATAGGGAGATCGAATTGAAGAGACAAGAAGAGCGAGGGGAGAAAAGACAAATTGAAAAGGGGTCAACTCAAGGCACTCCTAAAAGGCCCAAGATTCAAGATCATAGTAAGAAGGAAACCTTGAAATGAGGATTTCCACAATGTAAGACATGTGGAAAACTTCACTCGGGTGAATGCTTAATGGGAAGAATGGGATTTGGTAGTATACACGGATGCATCACACCAAGGGTTAGGGTGTGTCTTAATGCAACGAGGAAAGGTCATTGCTTATGCTTCAAGGCAACTTAAACAGCATGAAGGCAATTATCCGACTCACGATTTAGAGTTGGAAGCTGTGGTTTTTGCATTGAAGATTTGGAGGCACTATTTGTACGGAACGAAATGTACAATCTACTCATATCACAAGAGTCAAACACTTCTTCGAACAAAAAGACCTTAATATGAGACAAAGAAGATGGCTAGAATTGATTAAAGATTATGATTGTGACATTCTTTACCATCCAGGTAAGGCTAATGTCGTAGCAGACGCTTTAAGCCAAAAGGAATATCCGCCGCCATTTCGAGTAAAATCAATGAGAATGATAGTTACACCTAACCTTATCGAAAGGAAGCTCAAACTAAATCGTTGAATGCGAATGATCAAAAAGGCGAAAGGACGAAAGGATTCATCGACAAGCTTGAAACGAATGCAAGCGGAAAGAAGAGAAGGTATGGCCGAACTTGGATACCATGCCACTGTGATGTAAAGACTCTATTATTAGAAGAAGCGCACAAGTCCCGCTACTCGGTTCACCCGGGAGCCACCAAAATGTATCGAGATATGAAAGGAAATTATTGGTGGCCGAGAATGAAACGCGACATTGCTAAGTATGTATCCAAATGCTTAACATGCTCACAAGTGTAAGCGGAACATCAGAGGCCGTATGGGAAATTGCAACCGTTGGAAATTCCAATATGGAAGTGGAAAAACATAACTATATCCCAAAACAAAGAAAGGTCACGACACTATCTGGGTTGTTGTCGATCGTCTAACGAAAAGTGATCCTTTCTTACCCATACGGGAGACTTGCTCGTCAGAAAGGATGGCGGAAATATATGTGAATGAAATAGTTTCTCGCCATGGAGTACCTGTGTCTATCGTTTCAGATCGTGACGCCAGATTTATTTCTCGTTATTTGAAAAATTTCCATGAAGATATGGGTACCAAACTACATTTGAGTAGCCCATACCATCCTCAAACGGATGGCCAATCAGAAAGAACCATACAAACACTGGGTGATATGCTAAGAGCATGTGTGTTGGAATTCGGGGGAAACTTGGATGACCATTTACCATTAGTAGAGTTCTCGTACAACAATAGCTACCAAAGTAGTATTTTAATGGCGCCATACGAAATGTTATATGGAAGGAAATGTAGAACCCCTGTTTGTTGGGGAGAAGTGGGACAAAGAGAACTAGCCCCCAAGGATGTAGTAGCAAGAACTAATGAGAAAATTGATCTAGTACGAGCTCGATTAAAAGCAGCACAAGATCGACAAAAGTCCTATGCGGACAAAAGGAGGCGTCCAATTGAATTCCAAGTAGGAGACCGAGTATTATTGAAGGTCTCTCCATGGAAAGGCGTAATTCGATTTCGTAAACGAGGGAAGTTGGGTCCTCGATACATTGGGCCGTTTAAAATTCTAGCTCATGTTGGGAAAGTTGCGTATCAATTAGAACTGCCTCCAGCGTTAGATGGCATTCACAATACCTTTCACGTGTCACAATTACGAAAGTGCCTTGTGAATGAAACAACACACATATCTGTTGATGACCTTGAGTTGGACAAAAGAATGAATTACATTGAAAGACCGGTAGCAATAAAAGATTCCCAAGTAAAGACCCTTCATAACAAAGAAGTTAAACAAGTAGTAGTTCAATGGAAACACAGGAAGGGGTCAGACCTCACTTGGGAACTGGAGGATGAAATGCGAAAGTTTTACCCAACCTTATTTGGTATGTATTCAGATTTCAGGGACGAAACCCCCCATAAGGAGGGTGGACTTGTAACACCCCAAGTTTTAAATAAGACTAGTTATTTATATGTTATTAGAAGGTGCCACAAATAGTAACTAGAAACATTTAGTGTGTAAGTTAAAAGGTGCTAAATATTAGTGTTCATACTAGAGGGGCCAGAAGAGGTAATAGAAGAAAGATTGGATTAATAAACATAAAAACTTCACACACCACACACACATCAGATGTGTGGCGTACAGGGCAAGACCAAGAAGAAGAAAAAGTTCATTTTTACAAAAAATCAAAGAATCAAGAAGGAATTCAAGGCCACTCTCTCTGCATGAACACTTAATATTAGTCATCTCAACTAGTCTAACAAGAGGTAAGTTAAATTTTGTGATTTGATGAAGTTTCATAAGTGGGTTACGAACAATCTATGGAATTAGATAAATTAGTATGAATAATTGATATAATCACTATATAGAAGATGAAATGTACTTGAATTTTTGATTATATTGATGGTTCATGATGAAACCCATTTGTGATAGAACTAGGATGATGAATGATGGTCATGTTAGTGCAAATTCATATAGTGTTAATGTAAAATTGATTGTAGTAGAGCATTAGTTAGATGGTTATGTGTTAGATATTGACCATTGTGTGAATTTGATCGATTATGAAAGTTTATGTAATGAAGTAGGAAGAATGTGCATAGAATACTTGTACCTTATGCTTTGATCTTGATAAG
This sequence comes from Scalesia atractyloides, assembly GCA_947069175.1. Lineage (NCBI taxonomy): Eukaryota > Viridiplantae > Streptophyta > Magnoliopsida > Asterales > Asteraceae > Scalesia > Scalesia atractyloides. The sequence goes on from CAMTDV010000001.1 coordinate 89,999,225, forward strand.
CACACCAAGTGTTTGATGAAATACTTAGAATAGAGGTTTTTATGTGATTTCAATGATCAAATGTAGTTATGGTACTAATTAGCTTATGTCAAGAATGTAAGGAATTAATAATATGCTATTTCAATAAAAGAATGAGTTGAAAACATAAGATTTAAGCATGTTGTATTTGACATTTTAGGAGTGAAAGAAGAAGGTGCGAGCTATTCCGAATCACCATCAAAACGGGACAAAGGTAAGTTCTTACACTTACTAGTATTGGTAATTCATAATGTTTTTATTATGTTTAATCTAAGTCTTGTAAATTTAAAATGTTATATACGGACAAGTGAGTAAAAGTATGATTATGAATGTGATCCGTTTCAAACTGGTCAATGAATGAAAGACTTCATAACGGATGAATAACACGATTGTGTAATCTAGTGATATGAAATTAAAAGTGAGTTAATATTGATTTGTGATTGTGATGTAGGTAAAGTTGACCTTTAAGGCAAGCGAAACTCGGATCGAACACACCTTGTTACTCTTATACGCTTCCGGTTATGTTTTGAACGTCAAACGGGTCATAAACTTTTTGGGTTGTAAAAATATGAACTTATGCTTGTGTCTTTAGTAAGTGAATTAAGTTGATATATGTGGTATGGTAGTTTGGTCAAATGGTATTAAAAGACTTTTAACGATGACGATTGCTAAATCTCGTTATAAGGGTATTTTGGTCAAATTTTATGTGTAGAAGGAAACGTCTTTGTTAAATCTTGGCGTCTTGATCTTGTATGGAATTTTGGAGCTTACAGTTTTTCTTTGAAAATGGAGAATTATATGATTTTTTTAATGCCAAAATAAATTAATTTTACAGTCTTGATGTTTAGCCATGAATACCAAATAGTCATATATGTTGTTTGGAAGCGTCTCATCACTAGGAAGAATGGCACCATGCCTACAAGGTTTTGCATTCATACCATTTTTCTGAATATATTTCAAAGATCTCACAGTTTGTTGTCAAGGGTAGTTTTGTCCTGGAATAGAGAGTGAACCAAAAGTTACCTTTGGAGTAATTTTTTCTTTGAGAAAATGAAATATTTTTGGTGTCTTTGATTCAAGATTCAAGCTTTTTGGTAGGTTTTTTTTAATCCAAATTAATGCTTTCACAGATGCTTATTCTCAATATTAATGCTTTTGGGTGTTTTTTCATACCCAATGTTGAGTATATTGTCCTAACCAATAGACTTCTGCACCAGGCTTTGACTGTTCTTGAATATTTGGTAGCAAACAGAACGAGTAAGTTAAGATATTAGAGAGTAGTTTTGTTATGTTTGGAGGAAAATGGTTGTTTTTTTTTATCAAACCTTGTGGAACAAAATCAAATACAACTTTATATTTTATATACACAAATTTTGCACTTGTAAGAGGAAAGAAATTGTTTGGAACGTATCATTTGGGCTGAAATGAAGACGAATTGTGAGTCTTTTACATGACCAGCTTTTATGATCTCTAACTAGAAATTAACTGTGAAGACTTGTGAGATTAGTCCTTCATTGCTTAACTTAAGTTACTTGAATTATCTTGATCTTTCTTTCAATTCGTTTAATGGAACGATTCCCGTGTTCATGGGTTCCATGACCCAATTAAGGTATCTTAACCTTGGTTCCAATGATTTTATTGGAACCATTCCTTCAGAACGTGGAAACATCACGGACTTGCAAGAGCTTTCACTTCAATCCCTGAGTAGTCGCACAATTGAAAACGTACATTGGTTGTCTCATTTGTCTCACTTGGATAGCCTTGACATGTCAGGTATTTCTCTCAGCAAAGTAGACAAAGTCTTAAAAAACTATCAGAGTTATTTTTAAGTGGATGCGACCTCTCGCATGTCATATTGTTTCCCTTTCTCTCTTAGAAAACAATCTTAACTCATCCATGTATCGCTGGTTGTTCCTTACTAGCAATGCACTTATAAAGCTCGATCTCTCTGGGAACATGTTAGATGGGATTCCCAAATATCTTGAAAACCTCTGTGGTTTGACATCTTTACTTTTCTATAGAAACTTAATGCCTATCAAGTTACCTGATTTTCTGACTAACTTGTCTGGATGCACATCAGTTACTTTACGAAGTTTGCAAGCCTCATTTAGCGATTCACAAGGTCGTTGTTAGATGACATCCAAAATTTTTCTTCCCTACAAGATCTACATCTCTCTAATAATCAGTTACATGGAACTACAAGTGAAAAAGTGTGGCAACTACCCAAGCTTCAAATCCTAGATGTTTCTTCCAACTTTCTTACAGGTTCCATCTCTGAAAATAGAGAAGTCAAATATTTTGTTTGTTGATCTTTCAAACAACTCACTCGAAGGAGTTCCTTTAGAAGCTCACATTTCAAACATTTCCAGCTTAGAACATATTGACTTGAGTTCTTGCAAGCTAGGACCTCATTTCCCCAAATGGATTCAAAGTATGAAAAATCTTTCGCATATTGATCTTGCCAATACCCGAGTTTCAGATAACATTCCAGAGGACTTTTGGAACACGTGGCCTTCTGGTTTGACATATTTGAATATCTCTTTCAACAACTTTACCGGGATAGCAACAAATATGTTATCAAATTTTGACCATACCTCTTCAAGCATAGATTTGAGTTCCAACAACTTTTATGGTCATATATCCAATGTTCCTTCCGGTTTGGAAAGGCTAGACCTCTCCAAAAATAAATTTTCTGGACAAATCTTCTTTTTGTCCAAATTGTTAATGGGCTTTTGGTCTTTCTTGATCTCTCACACAACGCATTCACTGGACCAATTCCAGACTGTTTGTGGCATTTTACAGAACTAGAAGTTCTTAGTCTGGGATTTAACAATCTATCTGGAAGGCTTCCTACATCTATCAGGATTTTGATCAATGTTGAGGTCTTGTATTTATACAATAACAGCTTCTCAGAAAATTGCCCCCATCTTTAAACAATTTAACACGGTTAACCTTTTTGAATTTAGGGGCAAATAAGTTTTCTGGTTACGTGCCTAGTTGGATTGGGGAAAGTTATGGAGATTGTATGCTCTAATCTTAACATCAAATAAATTCATTGGAACTATCCCTTCACATTTATGTCAGTTAGCATATTACAATCTAGACTTGTCAATGAATAAACTCCAGGGAGCCATCCCCTCTTGTGTTGGTAATCTCACGTCCATGGTTCAAGATGGATTAGCAGTCAACCAAAATGTTCTTTATGATTTTGCACTTAGTAAGAACGGGTGCCATTCCATGATGAAGTGGCAAGGAAGTGTGCGTGAATTTGGCAGCACTCTAATGTTTGTAAAGATCATCAATTTATCAAGCAACAATCTAGCTGGAAAAATCTGGGATAAACTAACTGATCTTTATAAATTGATTGCCCTCGACTTGTCAATGAATGCTCTAGTTGGAGAGATTCCATCAAAAATTGGTCAGATGAAAGAACTTCAAATTTTGGATCTATCTAGAAACAATCTTAGAGGAGGTCTACCATCAAGCATGTCTCAAACGACCATGCTAAATTATCTAGATGTGTCGTATAACAGCTTGACAGGAAGAATTCCATCTGGCACTCAACTCCAGTCCTTTGAACTGTCAAGGTACACCCGAAATGGAGGATTATGCGGACTTCCCCTGTCCAAATATTGTCCAGGAGATAAAGAATTAGAAGGTCCACCCATCACCCGTGAAAATATGGATGATGGGGAAGGCATTTACGATCTTCAAAGATGGTATTATATTGGAGGGGCCACTGGTTTGCTACCAGATTCTGGTTGGTGTGCATTGCTTTACTTGTTAATCGCCGTGGTAGACATGCTTTATTTCACTTCATGGTTATCATAGAAAATTGGGTCTATGTGAATATGATGGTGTTCATTGCAAAATTGCGAAGGGTTTTACATCCCTAGTTTTATGTTGGATTTCATTCTTCCTTTTTTTCTATTGTATATAATTCTTCTTGTTCTTATTTAGGGATACAAGTATAGTATTGTATAATGTAATGCATGATTAACTTTTAAGTCTTTTTGATGAATAAAATTGCCACCAACACAATGTTTCATCCGCTTTACAAAAGTTAGACCTTTCCAGAAACAAATTTAATGGAGGCATCAGTTTTTTGTGCCAAATTGTTGATAGGTCTCTCTTCTTTCTTGATCTCTCACACAACTCATCCACGGGACAAATTCCGGATTGTTTGTGGCATTTTAAAAAACTAAAACTTCTGAGTCTAGGATATAACAATCTGTCTGGAAGGCTACCCACTTCTTTCAAGTATTTGATCGATCTCAAGCTCTTGACTTTATACAAAAATAGCTTATGTGAAGAATTTCCCTTATCACTAAAGAATTGCACGAAGTTAACCTTTTTGGAATTGGGAGCCAACAATTTTGTTGGTTATGTGCCTCTTTGGACAGGGGAAAAGTTTTCAAGGTTGATGTTCTTAGCCTAACATCAAATAACTTCTTTGGAATCATCCCTTCACAATTATGTCATTTAGCAAATCTACAAATTCTAGACTTGTCACTAAACAACCTTTATGGAGCCATCCTATCGTGTCTCAATAATCTCACTTCCATGGTTCAAAATGGATTCTCACCTCATTAAATGTTAAAATCTTTTGTTACAATACTCATACCCATACTACTTACTCTTTTATTTGAATTTTATAAATGATTTAAGTTTCAAATCATGATTGCCTAAAATTTACAATTAAATGTTATTCCGACTTTGAAACTTTGGCTAGCTTGTAAAGGTTCTTGTCTCTTTGGAAGAAGAATAAGGTTCAATTTTTAACATGGTATAAATTACAATTTATTATAAGTAAAAATATAGTAAGATGAGTCGTTCAAACAATATACACATATACTAATTTAGAAGAGTCGTTAACTCCAAAGATTTCCATCCTTTTGACCGGCCCGTTACATCAACAATTACCAATTTAGACTGTCTATAATGGGGCGGTACATCACGCAGATCTTGGCCATGGCGCCCCATAACGTCCGGTCACACCACTACGGCCGGCGTTATGGGTGAGAAAAACTCAACCCCCATGAAAAATATCACGCCCTGCATCTTCTTTCTCCACTCACACACATATATATACATACATATGTACGTATAATTGGAGGGGTTGTATAACTCCCTTACTACTACACCCTCTTATGATATCAAGCCCCCCTCTTGCACTTTTCGTCACTTGCCGTATAACGCTTTCTAAAAGGCTTTATGACTAAACATTGCGTTATGCTGCCAATATTTACTTTTAGTAATATACAATAGATTTGAAATTACATTTACTGTATTTTGGTGACTCGCTTGATAGTTGAATCCCCATATGTCATTATCTATATATTTCGTAGCAGTTGGCTTTTGACTTACTTTTTTTAATCCGATGATCTTATGTTGTGATATATACAATAAAATTCAGATTACACTACAAAGGTAAAGTTGTTCCATTGGTTTGGCTCTGCTCCAGTATAGTAAGCCACTGAGTTAATCTCTGATTCATTGTAAAAACAAATTGTTAGTTGGCTTTTGGTGTCTGTCCCCAAGTGCAATTTATTATTGTAGCCTCTTATCATTTTATAAACAATTTTTTAATAATATTCTATTATAGATTTTGGATGATGTTATAATATTGAAGTCATATATTGTCTTTAAGGGAAATTGGATTTTAAGAATTTCTAGTAGACGTTATTGGCCATTTGCAGTTCTACTTTTTTTTATAAACTGATGTTTTAGGGATTTTGATAAGAACGATGTTACGAGTCAATTGATTTAAAACTTACCTCAAAACGGAGCTTCAAACGGCTTGATTTTTGTTAATTGGAAGTTTAAACACCTGAACTGAAGCACCGCTTTCATCGTTTGGAGCATCGTTTTGAGGTAAGTTTTACATTAATCGACTCGTATTCTCGTTCTGATCAAAAGCCCTAAAACATCAGTTTGTAAGTCTGGAAAAAAACATAACCCTGTTAAGTTTTTTTTAACTGAGTACTAGTGAAGGCAAAATATTTGAAAGGTGGGACTCCCAGTAAAAAAAAGAACAACCAATAAGCAATAACGTCTGCTAGGAACTATTAGAATCTAATTTTCCTTTAGTATATAACAAAGGTAAAGTTGTTCCATCGGTTTGGCTCTGCTCCAGTAAAGTAAGCCTCTAGGTTTGATCTCTAATTCATTGTAAAAAAATAATCTTTTTTTAGGCTTTAAACCATGCTACTTTTGGAGCCCATCCGAAAGTGCAATTTATCATTGTAGCCTCTATCTATTTATAAACAATTTTTTAATAATATTCTATTATAGATTTTGGATGATGTTACAACATTGAAGTCACATATTGCATTTAATATAATTAATTAATATAGAGGAATCAACATTTTTTAAAAGTAAAACTTGATATAAAACCCCACACGGTTTGGAATGGTGTTAATAAAGCCACAATTCAATATCTAAATTTCACACACTCTATACAATAATAATAAATAAATTCAAAGATAATCGTTAGTCAGAGCTGATTTGTTTTTCAAGAGTGTTTTTATATAATCTAAATGTGGCCTTTTTCCATAATGAAAAGTAGATATGAGTGTAAAGTATTAATTGTTGAGAAAGATGATAATATTTCGAGTAGGGTATTAAGTGGTCTACAATGAAATTATTAGAGTTTTATAATTTGTATTTGTATTAATAGATTTGTACATCATAAATACAAACATGTAATGTAATATGTAATTATTTATTATAAATGTTTTTATATTGTATTATTTTTGTACCCAAATCCTGTAATAAATAAGCTTATAACCTTAGTATATAATAGAGTTTAGGGAGATTTGATTTAATAATCTCACCTAGAGGTGGTTGGTCAATATTTGTCCGACCTTTAAATATTCTCACTGAGAGTCTCACCTTTTAAATATTTTGTTTTCACTGGACCTCCGTTAAAAAAATATAACGAAGTTAAGTTTTTTTTTTCTGAATTTTAAACTGATGTTTTAGGGCTTTTAATCTAAACGATGATACGAGTCGATTGATGTAAAACTTACATCAAAATGATGCTCCAAACAACAAAAACGGTGATTCAATTCGGGTCTTTAAACTTCCAATCAACAAAAATCAAACTGTTTAGAGCACCGTTTCGAGGTAAGTTTTACATCAATCGACTCGTATCGTCGTTCTGATCAAAAGCCCTAAAACATTAGTTTAAAATTCGTAAAAAAAAACTGAACTCCGTTAATTTTTTAACGGAGATCCAGTATGAACAAAATACTTAAAAGTTAGGACTACCGGTGGAAAAGATTTACATGTGGGGTCAATGTTGGCCAACCACCAATAGGTAAGGTTATTAAAATCCAATTTCTCTATATTTTGACATCAGTTAGTGAAAACGACCAAAGTGAACATCGATCATGATGACGATAGATGTAATTTAAAAAAAAAAAGAAAATAATAAAACCGAAAGACTAGATGACCATCCCTCTAATTTACTAAATGTATATGTGAAGACGAGGGTCGTAGACTAATAAAATACTACCAATTGTTGTATTCCTTTTTTTTTTTACTTTTTATATTCTCAACATAATTGAAATAAACCAACTTTCACATGGAAGTTAAAGAAACTCTTTTGAAACGTAATAACTAGATGTGGAAAACATATAACAAAATACAAATTGCGAACTGCATGCTTCCCAGTCCACACAAATAGCCAACACATATGTGGGCATGGAAGTTAATACTAGATAGAGTCATGAGGGAAAGGGCGGAGCTCCCACCCTGCTACATAGACCATGTGGGCTTTTCCCTTCACATCAAAAAATGCGAGTGGTTAAGAGCAAGGAGCAAGATCGTAATAAAAAAAAAAACAAGTGGGTCAAGGTTTGGACAGGGGCAACACCCTTGGAGATTCTCACATTTGAAAGGGGCAACCAACAACGGTGTGGAGGGCGGGGTGGTGTAGTGGGTGTGGAGGAGCTCTGCCCAATTGCCGTCTCCACGCCTCACACCGTGTGATCTAAAAGAAAATCATATTAATTGAGAAATTAATCAACATAAATTGCATTATCGTCATCGAATTTGTGGTTGTCTATTTCAAACTTCAAGTACAAACAAAATGTGAACATGAAAGTTGAAAGAACTCGACTTATTTAATAAATCAGTACAAACCAGAATTTATAGACATCCAAAATTGGAGCTTATATAAAGCTTGGAGTATTTGTTTACATAACAAATATTAAAGAAGATATCAACACATTTTGATATAACATAATGACCTATAAGATTTGCCTAAACATGTTTGTACATCTTTTTTTCTTCTTTAGTTCTTTAGTCTTTGTGTTAATATCTTTTACCACTTTGTTAACCGCCACATTCCTTGCACACCACACCGGTAACAATAAGTGTATCCATAAGGAGAGAGATGTTCTTCTCATTTCAAATCATACATTATCAAGATCCCAACCTATTCCCTCTTCATGGACACATGAAAAGGAAGCAACCAAGGATTGTTGTAAATAGAGTGGAGCCACATAGGCCACATCATAAGCCTTGACTTGCGTCATGGAGATCTTGAAGGTATGATTAGCCCTTCATTGCTTAACTTAAGATATTCGAATCATCTTCACCCTTCCTTCAATTCTTTTAATGGAACCATTCCCATGTTCATTGGTTCCACGACTCAGTTAAGGTATATTGACCTTGGTTCCAATGATTTTACCAAAAACATTCCTTTAGAACTTGGAAACCTCACAAACTTGAAAATGCTTTCGCTTGAATTGGTGAGTAGCTACACAATTGAAAGCCTAGATTGTTGGTCACAATTTGCTTAGATGGAGGACCTTAGCAAAGTAGATAATTAGGTAAATGTGATTCTAAGTCTTAAAAACTAACATATTTAAGATTGGACGGATGTGACCTCTCACAAGTCATGGATCCATATTCTTATTCTTATTCATATGCAAACTTTGTAGGACATGGGTCAAAATTCTATTAAAGTTATATCAATAAAAAATAATAAAGATAATCTCTTTATACATTTGGGAAATTAGAGTATACGTACTGTGTACAAATGCAAACAAAAATAACATTAAATACAACATATATGAATAAAATGATTCAAACCACAGTCTTCAACAAAAGCTTGAATCACGTCTTCTTGTACGATCCTTTGTGTAGTATGAGGGCTTGAATTACGTCTTCGTGTATGATTCTTTACTACAAGAAAGAACAACAAGTGTTGATGGTTGCGGGTGTTCAACACACCCTTAAAACATATTTCACATCTCTACTTACACAATGTGTCTGTCTCCCAGGGTACAACAACTGAAGCAGTCTATACTGTCGGAGATAACTCACACGATAGAGGTTACACCGACTAACTTAGTGTGGTCTATGGGTTGTGAAAAATAACATAAGATTATGGTGGAATTTAGTAGAGAGTACTCCTCTCCATTTAGCTTTTAAACATATGGGACTTCAAGTCATCCCTACTTCAACAAGAATACTTCATGTATATGCTTGTGTATTTTTCTTGTATTTTTTTCTCTATTTTCAAACGAGGCACATAGTTGTCATTAAATAAAAGGAGAATTTGTGCCTTGTAGTTTAATTTTTACTAATAAAAAATCAAGTTTTCATCACCTTTTCAACTTTTACACGTCTCATTCCATACCCTTCGCCTAGCCCCATTATAACCTGTCAAGACCTTTTGACTTGTGCTTCGTTTTTTTTTGTAAATTGGTGGAGAATGGTTGAGTTGCAAGCATATGCATATATGTGTTCTAATCGTTTGATTATTCACTCTAAAATACTATGTGCATCATTACTACTTATATGTTAAACCGAATGGAGAGAACATTGAGAGGGATGTGCATGGCGTGCTAGTTTTAAGGGTGGGTTGATATTGGTAATCACCTTATATGTTAAAACCGTGAAATCCGTTTAACCATTGAATCACTTTTGAAATGTGAAAATTCCTTATCTTGGATTTTTGAGAATGGGAAGTGTGTTTGTTTGTTCGACCCACATGAAAGTGAAAAACAGATTTTTTCTTTAGGGCAAGCAAAAGACAAGTGTGGGGATGTGATATGTGGTTGAAAACTAGTTGTCTAAAAGTTTGTGTTTTTACATAAATTTGAGTTTTGAATGGCCTACTTTGATATGATTTGTGTTTTGAAAGTCTAAAGGAGTTTAAGGAACCATTTGGAAGCTTTACAGAGCATCGGGATGAAGCTACGACATCCAAACACGTGAAACGAAGAAATCCGGCACGAAACAAGCTAAACGTGTCGCCGACACATTCCTATCACGTCACTGACGCATTCCATCGGTCAGAAGAATCCTGTAGGCAGAAGCTGAGGACGTGGGATAGACTAGTCGTGTCGCGGACGCCCACATACCGCATCGCCGACGCGACGCCTAAAGTACTGACGCTGAATTTCGTTTATTGACTAGTTTTGACCGAAAATTAACGGAGTTATCAAGGGGTATGAATTTTGAAACTATATATCATCATCTTGGAGCCTAATTCTTGATCATCACCATTGATCATCCTTCCACTAATCAAAACCCTAATCTCACCATTCCAATCATTCAATCCATCACATTCATCACCTCTCAATCAATCCACAATCACCGAAACACCCTATATATATATATATATATATTTTTTGTGCATGACTTACTATACACATTAAACATTCCAAAATAAACAAGTCATTAGTAGTATTCTTAGGCACATTACATAATATAATTTTGTTTGAAAAACGTAACTAGATAAGACAAAACGGAAACTTGAAACGTGGTCATGTTCGGTTCTTCAGCATGGCTTGATCATCGAAAGAGAACTGGTTTAGATATCCCTACAAAACGTAGCCATCCCATGGATTAGTATTGATTTATTCAAATATAAAATATAAATAATTATTTAAATTTAACTTAATTTTTCCGGGAAGGCGTCGGCGACAGCCAGTAGGGGCGTCGGCGACGACATACCAAATCCACCGTCGAGTCTAGACTGCGTCGACAGTGTGTTTAGACGTTGGAGAATTCAAGTTCCGTCGGCGACGCCATGTTGAGCCGTCGGCGATGGCGCTTCTGCAGCCGTTTGGCTGCAGATTGTTACGTCGTCCGTTTTGCCGTTTTCGAGTCCTGCACTTTAAGTTGTAGCTTGGTAACTTCAAAAAACGTTCATAAATTTACATTTCACTTTTTCATTTCGAAATAACTCCAGTTTAAGTGTTTTGCATCATTTATGTTTAACTTCATGATATGGATAATTTTGACCATTAGCACATTTTGACAATTTAATCATTCAGGTATTTCTTCATATGTAAAATCGTTTAGTAGTTACACCAATACTCTCGGATAAAATTTAAAGTAGTTTACATTTCCACTATTCGATTTATGCCAAATTTCTGATTTTACCCTTTTCCGGATTTATACACAAATAGTTGTTCGTACACCTCAAGGCATATGCCACAACTAAATTTCGACCCATTTGATTGTTTTAACGAAGACCATCGTTTTATCCAACCAAACATTATCGTTTTCTTTATTTTGACTCGTTTGGTTGTTTAACGAAATCCATCGTTTTATTCAACCAAACCTTCATTATTTTCCATATTTTGACCCGTTTGGTTGCTTAACGAAATCCATCGTTTTATTCAACCAAACCTTCATTATTTTCCTTATTTTGACCCGTTTGGTTGTTTAACGAAATCCATCGTTTTATTCAACCAAACCTTCATTATTTTCCTTATTTTGACCCGTTTGGTTGTTCAAATCAAGTTAAATATAATAATACGCTATAATGGATAAGCTACGTACCTTAGAGCTTTCCCTATAATCGTGTATCCACTCCGGCTTGGTCACTTGTGGTTTCGCCCAATTGGCCTATATAATTCAATCCAACGTTTCATTTAGACTTCACATGTTTATCAAATTTTCATTTACATAATTCTTTCATGTTCTTGAGCATATTTACGATTATCTAAGCATAGTATCAAACATCTTATGACTAGATGCTACACTACCCTTATCAAGACTACAACTTTGCCATCAACCGTGTAACGACAATCCTTTCAAGTTTTCTATGTTAGTATGTGAAATTATCATCAATAATCTAGCATATTAGCATCAATTACTACAATTTCACTATTACAATTTATGTGTTCATCAATTTCATATAACCCACTTAACATAAGCATTGTTAGTCATTCAAACATTCGAATCATAGCATTAATCAATAATTCTTCATCAAGGACTTGTTCTTAAACTCATGTGCACTACAATTTCTGTCATAGTACCCACAATTATAATCAATGTAGATCTTATGATGTTCACATGGTTTCATAACATTATAAATCATCAAAATTTGACATACCTTATGATTCCTTTGTCTAAATGATTGCAATTTATGTTCATGCAAGAATTTCAGGCCTAATTTCTCCTTTGATTTTGAAGAACTGATGAATGTTAGGGTTTGTAAGGTTTCCCCCTTTTCTTTCTTGCCTGCTCGACCAAAACACATACCTACTAGTTTACCATATATCCAAATTCAGTCCTCTACGTTTTGATTTATTATTCAAAGGCACTATCCAAGGGCTTTATTAGTAATTAACAAGCAACTAATTAGGTTTTTAAATTCCTTATATTAATAGGAGTTCCTTTAACTAGGTTCAATGCCCTGGATTATTTAAATAATTTAATATTTTTGGGGTGTTACAAATCCACCCCCCTTAAAAGGGTTTCGTTCCCGAAACGCATACACGTACCAAAAAGTGAGGGGTAAAGTCGTCTTATTTCTTCCTCTGACTCCCATGTGGTGTCTGAACCCTTTCGATGTTCCCACTTGACTTTTACTTGATTTATTTCTTTGTTTCTTAATCCCTTGACCTTCCGATCAAGGATTGCAATTGGCTTTGCCAAGTAGTTGAGTTTATTGTCCACTTCTATATCGTCATACCGAACGTGGGCTGTCTCATCAGCTATACATTTCCGCAAATGTGAGACATCAAACGTATTATGTATCCCGCTTAGTTCTTGTGGTAGTTCTAGGCGGTATGCTACTTTACCCACTCGATCAATAAATCTAAATGGTCCAATAAATCTTGGACTCAACTTTCCTCTTTTCCTAAATCGGATAACCCCTTTCCACGGAGACACTTTCAGCATTACCCTAGCACAAATTTGAAATTCGATAGGCTTTCGTCTTTTATCTGCATAAGACTTTTGTCGGTCTTGAGCTGCTTTTAGGTGGGCCCGAATTGCATCTATTTTCTCGTTTGTGGTTTTAATTATATATATTGTAGGCAAGCTCACGAGGGCCTACTTCCCGCCAACATACCAGGGTTCGACATTTCCTACCATAGAGCATTTCATATGGTGCCATTCCAATACCTGAATGGTAGCTATTGTTGTATGAGAATTCAACCAATGGTAGGTAAGCATCCTAACTACCGCTAAAATCGATAATACATGCCTGTAGCATGTCTCCCAACGTTTGAATTGTTCGTTGCCCATCTGTCTGCGGATGATAAGCTGTACTGATTCATAGTTTCGTACCCAGCTGTTCTTGAAAGTCGTGCCAAAAGTTTGAAGTGAATTGAGTATCTCTATCGGACACGATGGACACCGGCACCCCATGGCGTGCTACAATCTCATTTATGTACACTTCCGACATCTTTTCAGACGTATAGGTTTCACGAATAGGAAGAAAATGAGCGCTTTTTGTCAATCTATCCACGATCACCCAAATAGCATCGAACCCTCGAGCCGTTTTTGGTAGCTTAGTTAATAGGTCCATGGTAATATGTTCCCATTTCCAAACTGGAATGTCTAGTGGTTGGAGCTTGCCATACGGCTTTTGGTGCTCAGCTTTTACTTGTAAACAAGTTAAACATTTTTCTACATACTTTGCTACGTCTCTTTTCATTCCAGGCCACCAATAGTTTTGCTTCAAATCTTGGTACATCTTGGTCGCTCCTGGGTGAATCGAGTAATGCGACTTATGAGCCTCATTTAGTAGAAGATCCTTAACACCACAAGTGTTCGGGACCCAAATTCTTCCATATCGAGTCTTCATCCCATTTTCTCCGTCAACAATGTCCTTCAACAAACCTTTTACACGTTATTTTCTCCAATTTTCTTCTTTTAGTGCTTCTTCTTGTGCCATTCGAACTTGTCCGAGCAAACCTGACGTTACTACTAGTTGCATCGACCGCACTAGTATGGGAGTATATTCTTCTTTTCGACTTAGCACATCCGCTATAAATTGGCTTTTCCAGGATGGTAATGGATTTCGCAATCATAGTCCTTTACCATTTCTAGCCATCTTCTTTGTCTCATATTTAATCCTTTTTGATCGAAGAAGTATTTCAAACTCTTATGGTCGGTGAAAATATTGCATTTCACCCCGTATAAGTAATGCCTCCAAATCTTTAAGGCAAATATCACTGCTGCCAATTCGAGGTCGTGAGTTGGATATTTCCTTTCGTGGACTTTTAATTGTCTAGAGGCATAAGAAATCACCTTGCCCCGTTGCATAAGTACGCACCCAAGACCTAGGTGTGAAACGTCCGAATACACTACCAAGTCATTAGTGCCATCTGGTAAAGTCAATACCGGAGCATTGGTCAATTTTTCCTTAAGCATTTGGAATGCCTTTTCTTGCTCATCGTTCCAGACAATTTTTTCGTCTTTTCGGGTTAATTTAGTTAACGGCAATGCAATTTTGGAGAAATTTTGAATAATCACCTGTAATATCCCGCAAGCCCTAGAAAGCTTCTGATCTCCGATGGATTTTTCAGAGGATTCCATTTTGACACTGCTTCTATCTTAGATGGGTCCACCAATATCCCATCGGCGCTTATAACATGCCCGAGGAATTGTACCTTTCGAAGCCAAAATGAACACTTCGAGAATTTTGCGTAAAGTTTTTCTCGTCTAAGAGTTTCTAATACCTCACGTAAGTGACAAGTATGATCCTTCATGCTTTTTGAATATACTAAAATGTCGTCTATGAACACTATCACCGATCTATCCAACATGGGTGTGCAAACCCGATTCATAAGATCCATGAATGCCGCGGGCGCATTGGTTAATCAGAAAGACATTACAAGGAATTCGTAATGCCCATACCGTGTACGGGAAGCCGTTTTGGGTATGTCTTCTTCTTTCACCCTCAGTTAATGGTAGCCCGGCCTCAAGTTAATTTTTGAAAACCAACTTGCACCTTGTAGTTGGTCGAATAAATCATCAATTCTTGGAAGTGGATATCGATTCTTTACCGTAAGTTTATTTAGCTCACGGTAATCGATACACATACGCATGCTTCCATCTTTCTTTTTTTTTACAAACAATACTGGTGCTCCCCAAGGAGAGACGCTTGGACGGATGAATCCCTTCTCTAACAAATCTTGTAAATGCGATAATAACTCTTGGAGTTCTGATGGTGCTAACCGATATGGGGCTTTAGCCACCGGTTTCGCACCCGGAACTAGTTCAATTCCAAACTCCACCTCACGCTCGGGTGGTATTCCCGGTAAATCTTCCGAAAACACATCTCTGAAATCTTGTATGACAGCCACGTCTTCTATTCTTGGCGACTCTTTTTCTGAATCATGTACGTATGTCAAATAAGCTTTACACCCATGTTGAATGAGTTTATGGGCTTTTATCATTGAACATACTATAGGATTGCAATTCTTTTCCCCGTAAATAATTACATGTCTTCCGCTTGGTGATGTTAGTTGTATCTCTTTATGGAAACATATTACCTTAGCGTGGTGCCGAGATAACCAATCCATTCCAATTACCACTTGGAATTCCCCCATTGACGTGGGTATGAAATCAACAAAGTAATCCTCGCCGTCAACGTTTAATTTGCATTCCCGACATATATCACAAACAACAAAACTTTTATTATTGCCTACTTCCACTTCTATAGGCTTAGGTAATTTTGTTAGTGTGAACATAGGGTGTCTAATAAATCTATGTGAAATAAAGGACTTATTTGCACCCGTATCAAATAAAACACGTGCGGGAATTGAACTTATGGTAAACATACCTGAAACCACATCGTGTTCATTTTTGGCCTCAGCTGCAGTTATGTGGAAAGATCTTGGCCTCGTTTTCGGAGTTTTGCTCTTCTCTTTGATCACGTCTTTCTTTCCTACCAACTCCGGGCATTCAGACTTTTTATGTCCCGGTTGGTAGCACTTAAAGCAGACCGATACTTTAGTAGGGCAATTTAAGGGCGCAGGTCCCGTCTTCCTACACATAACACAAGGTTTGACTTTGTAGAAACATTCGCCCCGATGAGGGCGTCTGCAAATCTTGCAACTAGGCAACCCTCCTTTTACGTTTCCTTTCTTCGGAGGTTCAGTTATCTTTTGTTTCTTTGTGGGGCTTGGGTTCATATCCAACGCCCTCCTTTCTCCTCTTTCAACTTGCTTCTTCAACTCAATTCCGCGCTCTCGCGCGGCATTTACGATTTCTGTGAGATGTTCATACTTTGAGGGAGTCATAAACTCCCGATATTCCGCGCTTAACATATTGTAGTAGTAGTAGATTTTCTGTTCTTCAGTTTGAACTAATTCATCACAGAACCTCAGCTTGTCCAGGAAGATCCCCGTGATCTTGTCAATCGATTCACCTTTTTGTCTTAGCTGGATAAATTATTCCTTGATTTTGTTGATTACAGCTTTTGGGCTATGATGTTTAAGGAAGGGCGCCTTAAACTCTTCCCATGTCATGGTTCTAGTGGTTTCAGTTCCTAGCTCCTTCTTAAGGTTATCCCACCAATCTTTCACTTGACCCCTTAGTTGACCGGTCCTATAAGCTACAAAGTCAGTTGGGTCACAATGGGTTCGTTCAAAAACTCCCTCAATATCACTTATCCCTCGTTGACAATCGATAGGATCTACTTCCTCATTGTAAATCGGGGGCTTGCATGCCATGAATTTGTTGTAAGGGCATGCCTTCCCTTCTTTAGCCTTGCTTTTATTTTGATTGAGGCTTTCTTTGATTTCATTCATCTTTTCTTCAATTATTGTTAACATCGTTGTTTGCAACCTTCCCATAAATTCAGGTAAGGCCGCTTCTAACGCCTTTCCGACTACTTCAGAAATTTTTGCTTGTATCTCCTCCGTCATGAGGGATACCGTATCATCACCCGTTCCGTCAGACATATCTTTTTACTGAAATGTCCATAACAAGTAGGTAAATAATTTGTTTAATCATTTCCGTATTGTTATTTATGGACATTGATGCTCATCACTCGTTACTACGTGTGATGTATTATTCTTATTCGGTTGATTAAGTATATGACTTATCTCAACCATTTATATTTAGTGTATTTCCTGGGTTCGAGTGTATTAATGCACTCCTCCCATACACTTTAATTTATCTTCCTTTCTATTGAAATTCATTTCGTAATCACTTGTTACCGGATGTCTTGATCAAGCCTTGAACCGAACACATTCGTCTTTAACCCGAAGCTCTGATAACCAACTTGAAACACCCTATATATATATATATATATATATTTTGTGCATGACTTACTATACACATTAAACATTCCAAAATAAACAAGTCATTACTAGTATTCTTAGGCACATTACATAATATAATTTTGTTTAAAAACGTAACTAGATAAGAAATCTAAAAATGATAGCAACCTAACCAAGAGCTAATCTATGAAACTGAAAAATGATAGCAACCTAACCAAGAGCTAATATATGAAACTGAAACTCCTAATAAACCCAATAAGCAATTCAGGAGGTCATCTAAAAACCTACTAACTTTGATGAATATGTAACCCTCTAACTGAAGTTGAAACGGAGGTCATCCGTGCTACTTTTCACATAAAGACATTTGGCACACCATAATTTCTTCAAATCCTTTCTATACTTTTAATATATATTATTCCCACGAACATACCCATGTTCAACCCGTTTATAACTTGATTACAAACCCTTTTGAGCTCGCCAACTCGTGAGCTGCCAAGCCATGTAACCCCTTTATATAAATGAGTTACCCATATATGTTTTGGTATTTTACACAATGCATTACGTGAGTGTTTATCAATTTCAAGCCGTTAGCCTTACATGATTATCAACCCTAAGTTTTTCCAAATACTTTTGTGAAGTTTAAAAGAAGTTGACTAGCAAGTAACAACCAATAATTCAAAAACTTATATTTTAATAACTACATGATAATGATATTTGTTAAGTTTAGAAAATTTAATATTGTAAATATCTATTGTAACCGTTAACAAACTTAATCATTAGTTTTATAGAAAATTCTTGCACCTTACAAAATATTTGAATTACTATACGATATATTATTATTATTATATCTTTGTTAGAAGAATGAGAAACGGTAGAATATTGTTATATCTTTGTTAGAAGAATGAGAATATACTTATTATATTATGAAGCATTTGTAGAGGTTGAATTGTTTATTGAGGTTGACATTCCTCTAAAGTCCAACCCATGTGGGATCATATGCACTGGCTTACTTAAAAAATATATATAATCACCTACCAATCTACCATTACTAATGTATTGCCAGTTTCATTATCATCTATTTTTAATCAATCTACCATTACTAATGTATTGCAAGTTTCATTATCATTTATTTTTTAATAGTTGGTATTTAAATATATACATAGCTTTGAGTTTTGATATGTGGTTATACTTTATAGTTTTTGTATTATATTATGTAGTAGGATACATTATATCATATATTATCTCTATAATACAGTGAAACCAAGGCTGGGACACAAAATGGGAAGACAACCCATCCAACTTTACAAGAAAATTTCTAAAGTTACATACATTGCAATTTATGTTTAAAAATTCATTACATGTAGTGAATATAGAAGCAGATTGAATATATTGGATCGCACTACACATAAATTTAAAAGTTAGTAACATCCTAAAATGAGGTTTAAACATTAATATAAATATAGATAATAATAGACAGAAAACTTAATATATTTCCATGCCTTTCTAAGTATGAGACCAATTAAAACATGAAATAAAAATAACCAGGTTTTAAATTGTCAAATCTAACACGTTTAAACGTTTTATAAACAAGTGGTGTTTAGTTTTGAACTGTTTCATATGTTTAAGAAAATAACTCGTGTTCAGGTAGAAGCTAGCGTTACCCACCAACCTGCTTAAAATTTATAATAAAAAATATATTTTATAAGGAAAAAATGTAAACTCCGACTTATTTATTACTACTTATTTATTACAACTCCTTTACAGCCCACAAATCCATTTGACTAGTTACATAAATGGATTGCGTGGTATAGTTGCACACTTTTAAGTGTGTTCGGATTAACATTGATAAATTTGACATGAATAAGTATATGGATCCTGTTCGAGTTTATCGGTTTAACCCACCGGTCTAAAACGAACCTAATTCCGACACAACATAATATTCCCTTATTAAAACCCCTTTTGTTAAAAAAAAACTAAGGGAGCTAAGTACAACTGTAAATATGAAAAGACTTGTTTGAAACATCTTATATTAGTGTTACATGATTAATATTCCTTTCAAGTTGCCACCCATTTGACATTCGATCAGTTCGTACTCCTATGCATACGGACTAGTTCTTATCAATCATTAACAATAATGCAAACCCTCATGATTGCACCATTGTGTATCTCCACCTATATTATGTTATTAACTAAAACTATAAATAACCAAATCAAGAAGTACATAACATACAAAACTAATTAAGCAACTACTTCAAAGTACAGAGAGATACATACTTATCATGGTCATCAAACACATCCTGGTCTTGCTTTTTCTAGTTTGTCGGTTATCATCCGCAAAGGTTACCTACAACGTCACAAGTTTTGGAGCCAAACCAGACGGCCTCTCAGACTCAAAGAACGCGTTCATGAAAGCATGGAATTTGTCATGTAACTCTACTAGTCCCGCCATAATCTATGTACCTGCAGGGAGGTACTTGATTGCCTCGGCGATTACATTCTCTGGTCAAGTATGTAAGAGCCGAGCCATCACATTCAACATAGTTGGTACCTTGGTGGCACCATCTAGTTATAATGCTATTGGCGATGCGCAAGTCTGGATCAAGTTCTACATAGTTAAGAATGTTACCATAATCGGCGGAACGCTTGATGCCCAAGGATCTTCTCTATGGGCCTGCAAATTAGCTGGAAAAGCATGTCCTCAAGGATCTACGGTAAGACCATACACTTCAACAAATATACAATTTGTACACGTTTCCTAAGCCATGTGATCAAAACTCAAAAGGCGTATGTGAATCGTATGTTTGTAGAAGTGCATTTCTTCTTTTTCTATCATAATATTATAATTATGAACATGTATTTGTTGCAGACACTTGGCATCTACCATTCCCAAAATATAGTGATCAGCAAACTAAGGTCATTAAACAGCCAAATGTTTCACATTCTGCTCTATGGTTGCAAGAACGCGAAAATACAAGGAGTGAGCATCTTGGCACCTGGGCTCAGCCCGAACACAGATGGCATTCATATGGCATTATCCACAGGAATCACCATTTTGAGCTCTAAGATCTCAACAGGTGACGACTGCGTCTCAATGGGCCCGGGAAACTCTAATATCTGGATAGAAAAAGTGGTTTGCGGGCCGGGTCACGGCATAAGGTACACTTAATTAACACATGCATTCCTTATTATATACAGAAACATTTAGGGAGGGTTTACCTAGAACACTAAATAGTGCAAAAACATGCGTAACAAAGTGAATCCTTTATTTTTTTCAGTCTTTAAAATAAAAGGAAATGATAGAAAGTCAATCTTTATTCGTCTCTCCTGAAATACAACATGTATAGGGGAAGGTTAACGTACAATAGCCCCTTAACTTGCGACGGTGCAAAGTGAATCCAGCATGTTCATTTTTAAAATACGGACGGTTTTCGCAATATTACGCATGGTTTGGCTTAACCCTAATTACGCACGTTATTTGCATAATTAAGCATGTTAATTTGGTGGTCGTGTACTGTCGTACGTTAAGAGCCTTTTGTATTTAAAACTTTCACTATTTATATGTGTGTGTGTGTATATATAGGGTTAGGATCATGTGAGAAACACTAGACTAATTGAGAAACTTGAGAAGCATTCTGGACCACACATTTTCCAAAGCTTTTCGTAATATACACATACGCATAGTTCAAAATTGACTATATACATACGGGTATAGTTCAATATACAAATGTTTATATAATCAATTTTAAACTATACATATGTGTATATTACGAAAAGCTTTAGAAAATGTGTGGTCCAGAATGCTTCTCAAGTTTCTCAAATATGGTGTACTTCTCTTAGGATACCTTCCCTATATATATATATATATATAGATAGATAGTTATATATATATATATACGTATATATATATATATATATATTTGTGTGTGAACTTTTCGTTGATATATATAACCTACACATGTGCAAGTCGTGTGCAACAGGTTATATTACCTACACAGCATAAGGTACACTTGATTAAAGACATAAATTCCCTGAAATATATAAACACACACCTACACACATATAACTATATACATATATGACCTGCTAATTATATATATATATTTGATTGTGGATGCAGCATTGGGAGTCTAGGGTGGGAACTGAACGAACCAGGTGTCCAGAATGTAACGGTAAAAACGACCACATTCGTAGGTACAACAAACGGTCTGAGGATAAAAGCATGGGCAAGGAATAGCAATGGGTTCGTTAACGGTGTTTATTTCAAGGGAGCAACCATGATGAACGTTATGTTCCCGATCATCATAGACGGAAATTACTGTCCCAATAAAAATAACTGTCCGAATGAGGCTTCAGGAGTAAAGATCAGCAACGTGGTGTATGAAAATGTGCATGGATCATCAGCAACACGCGTGGCGGTGAAGTTTGATTGCAGCAAGGGGAATCCGTGTAGCGGAATTGTATTAAAGGATGTTGACCTTAAATTTGGAGGTCAAGCAGCGAATTCCTCTTGCTCCTATGCTGCCGGCACTGCTTCTGGATTACTCCAACCTACAAGTTGCCTGTAACTGTTGTAATGTCAATCATGTTGAGCAATCATGCTTTAGGTTTCGGGTTAGCGGGTTGAATTTTTGAACCCATGTATTAATTTGTATCAATGACATTTTGTTCTCAAAGAAGTGTGAATAGAATTATTAGGTTTTGTGTTGTAAATTTTAGGCATGGTGTTTTAATATTTTAGGCATGGTGTGTGTGTAACTAAACTTGTCAACTTGTATACCATTTGTCAATCCATTTACGCCATGTTCAACGTTTATAACTTGATTACAAATCAGTAATAACTTGTCAACTCGTGATCTGCCAACCCGTTTGACCCACTTATATAAATGAGTTACACACTCATGTTTGAGTAGTGACACAATTCATTACATATGTGTTTATCGATTTCAAGTCATCAGCAACATGATTATCCCCCTAAGTTATTCAATTACTTCTGTGAAGTAACAACCGATATAACTAATAATAACAGACATAAAACTGAATTTATTTCTATGCCTTTTTCCTAAGTATGACAATACTTCAAACATAAATTAAAAACAATCAGGTTTTATATTTTCAAGTTTAACTGTTTCACATGTTTAAGAAAATAACTCGTGTTCAGGTAGAAGCGTTACCCACTAGCCCGTTTAAAATTATAACACAAAGTACACTTTATAAGCACAGCATGTCAACCCACTTACGATTCATTTTTAACAATTCATTTACAACCCACAAACCGTTTGATTCGTTTAAATAAATGAACCACGCGGGTTGCATGCTTTCCGTGTGTTCTAATTGAGATTGATAACTTTGACACGAATAAATATGTGGATCGTCGTCGAGTTTATCAGTTCAATCCACTGATCCAAAACAATCCTACATAATTGCAATCCATAATTCTCCCTTATCCAAATCCCTTTTGTTAAAAACGATTAAACCCTTAAGTACAACTGTATAACTGTAAATATTAAAAGGCTTGTTTGAAAGATATAATATTAGTGTTTACATGATTAATATTTCTTTCAAGTTGCCACCCATTTGACATTCGATCAGTTTGTACTCCTATTCATACGGACTGCTTCTTATCAATCATTATCAATAATGAAAACCCTGATCATTGCATGTACCTCTACCTTATCTTCTTAACTATAACTATAAATAACCAAATCAAGAAGTACATAGCATACAAAACTAATTAAGCAACTACTTCAAAGTAAGTACAGAGAGGAGATACACATATCAGTTATCATGGTGATCAAACGTATTATGGTCTTGCTTTTCTAGGTTTGCGGTTATCATCCGCAAAGGTTACGTACAATGTCCAAAGTTTTGGAGCCAAGTAAGACGGCCGCTCAGACTCAAAGAACGCATTCTTGAAAGCATGGAATTTGTCATGTAACTCTACCAGTCCCGCCAGCATTTATGCGCCAGCTGGCAGGTACTTGATTGCCTTGGCGCTTACATTCTCAGGTCAAGGATGTAAGAGCCGAGCCATCACATTCAACATAGCTGGTACCTTGGTGGCGCCGTCTAGTTGTAATGCTATTGGCAATGCGCAAGTCTGGATCAAGTTCTACATAGTTAAGAACGTTACCATAAACGGTGGAACCCTTGATGCCCAAGGATCTTCTCTATGGGCTTGCAAAACATCTGGAAAAGCATGTCCTAAAGGATATACGGTAAGACCATACACTTCGACAAATATACAATTTGTAAGCATTTCCTAAGCCATGTGATCAAAAGGGGTATGTTTGTAGAAGTCCCTTTTTCATGAAATTATAATGAACATATATTTGTTGCAGACACTTGGCTTCTACCATTCCCAAAACATTGTGATCAGTAAACTAAGGTCATTAAACAGCCAAATGTTTCACATGTTGCTCTATAGTTGCAAGAATGCAAAAATACAAGGAGTTAGCATCATAGCACCTGGGCTCAGCCCGAACACAGATGGCATCCATTTAACATATTCCACAGGAATCACCATTTTGAGCTCGAAGATCTCAACAGGCGACGACTGCGTTTCTATAGGCCCAGGAAACTCTAATATCTGGATAGAAAAGGTCGTTTGTGGGCCGGGTCACGGCATAAGGTACACTCAACTAACACATAAGTTTCTTTTTCGGAATTCTCAAACACGCCATTTTGGTAACAAGTTTCTTGAAATACACCTCTTTGGTTAAGAAAACACGTGTACACATAGACAAATAAACGTACCCGCTAATATCCACCTAATGTAGGGTCTGAGCGGGGTGATATATCACCGTGATATAAAAGCAAACTTTTCCTCTATCCCACGAGATAGAGAGGTTGTACCCACAGAGATACACAGATATACAATTTGCTAATGATTATACATTTGATTTCTGGATGCAGCATTGGGAGTCTAGGGTGGGAACGTGTAGAACCAGGTGTCCAGAATGTAACAGTAAAAACGACTACATTCGTAGGTACAACAAACGGTCTGAGGATAAAAGCATGGGCAAGGAGTAGCAATGGGTTCGTTAAGGGTGTTGTTTTTAAGGGAGCAACCATGATGAATGTTAAGTTCCCCAACATAACACACGGAAATTACTGTCCCAAGGAGGCTTCAGGAGTAAAGATCAGCAACGTGATGTACAAAAATGTGCATGGAACATCAGCAACACGCATGGCAGTGAAATTTGGTTGCAGCAAGGGGAATCTGTGTAGCGGAATTGTATTAAAGGATGTTGACCATAAATTTGGAGGTCAAGCAGCGAATTCCTCTTGCTCCTATGCTGCCGGCACTGCTTCTGGATTACTTCAACCCACAAGTTGTCTATAACTGTTGTGGTGTCAATCGTGTTTAGTTGACATGCTTCAGGTTTCAAGTTGATGGGTTAAATTTCAGACGTATAGGTTTCACGAATAGGAAGAAAATGAGCGCTTTTTGTCAATCTATCCACGATCACCCAAATAGCATCGAACCCTCGAGCTGTTTTTGGTAGCTTAGTTAATAGGTCCATGGTAATATGTTCCCATTTCCAAACTGGAATGTCTAGTGGTTGGAGCTTGCCATACGGCTTTTGGTGCTCAGCTTTTACTTGTAAACAAGTTAAACATTTTTCTACATACTTTGCTACGTCTCTTTTCATTCCAGGCCACCAATAGTTTTGCTTCAAATCTTGGTACATCTTGGTCTCTCCGGGGTGAATCGAGTAATGCGACTTATGAGCCTCATTTAGTAGAAGATCCTTAACACCACAAGTGTTCGGGACCCAAATTCTTCCATATCGGGTCTTCATCCCATTTTCTCCGTCAACAATGTCCTTCAACAAACCTTTTACACGTTATTTTCTCCAATTTTCTTCTTTTAGTGCTTCTTCTTGTGCCATTCGAACTTGTCCGAGCAAACCTGACGTTACTACTAGTTGCATCGACCGCACTAGTATGGGAGTATATTCTTCTTTTCGACTTAGCACATCCGCTATAAATTGGCTTTTCCAGGATGGTAATGGATTTCGCAATCATAGTCCTTTACCATTTCTAGCCATCTTCTTTGTCTCATATTTAATCCTTTTTGATCGAAGAAGTATTTCAAACTCTTATGGTCGGTGAAAATAGTGCATTTCACCCCGTATAAGTAATGCCTCCAAATCTTTAAGGCAAATATCACTGCTGCCAATTCGAGGTCGTGAGTTGGATATTTCCTTTCGTGGACTTTTAATTGTCTAGAGGCATAAGCAATCACCTTGCCCCGTTGCATAAGTACGCACCCAAGACCTAGGTGTGAAGCGTCCGAATACACTACCAAGTCATTAGTGCCATCTGGTAAAGTCAATACCGGAGCATTGGTCAATTTTTCCTTAAGCATTTGGAATGCCTTTTCTTGCTCATCGTTCCAGACAATTTTTTCGTCTTTTCGGGTTAATTTAGTTAACGGCAATGCAATTTTGGAGAAATTTTGAATAATCACCTGTAATATCCCGCAAGCCCCAGAAAGCTTCTGATCTCCGATGGATTTTTCAGAGGATTCCATTTTGACACTGCTTCTATCTTAGATGGGTCCACCAATATCCCATCGGCGCTTATAACATGCCCGAGGAATTGTACCTTTCGAAGCCAAAATGAACACTTCGAGAATTTTGCGTAAAGTTTTTCTCGTCTAAGAGTTTCTAATACCTCACGTAAGTGACAAGTATGATCCTTCATGCTTTTTGAATATACTAAAATGTCGTCTATGAACACTATCACCGATCTATCCAACATGGGTGTGCAAACCCGATTCATAAGATCCATGAATGCCGCGGGCGCATTGGTTAATCAGAAAGACATTACAAGGAATTCGTAATGCCCATACCGTGTACGGAAAGCCGTTTTGGGTATGTCTTCTTCTTTCACCCTCAGTTGATGGTAGCCCGGCCTCAAGTTAATTTTTGAAAACCAACTTGCACCTTGTAGTTGGTCGAATAAATCATCAATTCTTGGAAGTGGATATCGATTCTTTACCGTAAGTTTATTTAGTTCACGGTAATCGATACACATACGCATGCTTCCATCTTTCTTTTTTTTACAAACAATACTGGTGCTCCCCAAGGAGAGACGCTTGGACGGATGAATCCCTTCTCTAACAAATCTTGTAAATGCGATAATAACTCTTGGAGTTCTGATGGTGCTAACCGATATGGGGCTTTAGCCACCGGTTTCGCACCCGGAACTAGTTCAATTCCAAACTCCACCTCACGCTCGGGTGGTATTCCCGGTAAATCTTCCGAAAACACATCTCTGAAATCTTGTACGACAGCCACGTCTTCTATTCTTGGCGACTCTTTTTCTGAATCATGTACGTATGTCAAATAAGCTTTACACCCATGTTGAATGAGTTTATGGGCTTTTATCATTGAACATACTATAGGATTGCAATTCTTTTCCACGTAAATAATTACATGTCTTCCGCTTGGTGATGTTAGTTGTATCTCTTTATGGAAACATATTACCTTAGCGTGGTGCCGAGATAACCAATCCATTCCAATTACCACTTGGAATTCCCCCATTGACGTGGGTATCAAATCAACAAAGTAATCCTCGCCGTCAACGTTTAATTTGCATTCCCGACATATATCACAAACAACAAAACTTTTATTATTGCCTACTTCCACTTCTATAGGCTTAGGTAATTTTGTTAGTGTGAACATAGGGTGTCTAATAAATCTATGTGAAACAAAGGACTTATTTGCACCCGTACCAAATAAAACACTGCGGGAATTGAACTTATGGTAAACATACCTGAAACCACATCGGGTTCATTTTTGGCCTCAGCTGCAGTTATGTGGAAAGATCTTGCCTCGTTTTCGGAGTTTTTGCTCTTCTCTTTGATCACGTCTTTCTTTCCTACCAACTCCGGGCATTCAGACTTTTTATGTCCCGGTTGGTAGCACTTAAAGCAGACCGATAATTTAGTAGGGCAATTTGAGGGCGCATGGTCCCGTCTTCCCACACATAACACAAGGTTTGACTTTGTAGAAACATTCGCCCCGATGAGGGCGTCTGCAAATCTTGCAACTAGGCAACCCTCCTTTTACGTTTCCTTTCTTCGGAGGTTCAGTTATCTTTTGTTTCTTTGTGGGGCTTGGGTTCATATCCAACGCCCTCCTTTCTCCTCTTTCAACTTGCTTCTTCAACTCAATTTTGCGCTCTCGGCGGCATTTACGATTTCTGTGAGATGTTCATACTTTGAGGGAGTCATAAACTCCCGATATTCCACGCTTAACATATTGTAGTAGTAGTAGATTTTCTGTTCTTCAGTTTGAACTAATTCATCACAGAACCTCAGCTTGTCCAGGAAGATCCCCGTGATCTTGTCAATCGATTCACCTTTTTGTCTTAGCTGGATAAAGTATTCCTTGATTTTGTTGATTACAGCTTTTGGGCTATGATGTTTAAGGAAGGGCGCCTTAAACTCTTCCCATGTCATGGTTCTAGTGGTTTCAATTCCTAGCTCCTTCTTAAGGTTATCCCACCAATCTTTCGCTTGACCCCTTAGTTGACCGGTCCCATAAGCTACAAAGTCAGTTGGGTCACAATGGGTTCGTTCAAAAACTCCCTCAATATCACTTATCCCTCGTTGCCCAAACGATAGGATCTACTTCCTCATTGTAAATCGGGGGCTTGCATGCCATGAATTTGTTGTAAGGGCATGCCTTCCCTTCTTTAGCCTTGCTTTTATTTTGATTGAGGCTTTCTTTGATTTCATTCATCTTTTCTTCAATTATTGTTAACATCGTTGTTTGCAACCTTCCCATAAATTCAGGTAAGGCCGCTTTTAACGCCTTTCCGACTACTTCAGAAATTTTTGCTTGTATCTCCTCCGTCATGAGGGATACCGTATCATCACCCTTCCGTCAGACATCTCTTTTTACTGAAATGTCCATAACAAGTAGGTAAATAATTTGTTTAATCATTTCCGTATTGTTATTTATGGACATTGATGCTCATCACTCGTTACTACGTGTGATGTATTTTCTTATTCGGTTGATTAAGTATATGACTTATCTCAACCATTTATATTTAGTGTATTTCCTGGGTTCGAGTGTATTAATGCACTCCTCCCATACACTTTAATTTATCTTCCTTTCTA
Organism: Scalesia atractyloides; assembly: GCA_947069175.1. Lineage (NCBI taxonomy): Eukaryota > Viridiplantae > Streptophyta > Magnoliopsida > Asterales > Asteraceae > Scalesia > Scalesia atractyloides. The sequence goes on from CAMTDV010000001.1 coordinate 90,027,869, forward strand.
TTGAAATTCATTTCGTAATCACTTGTTACCGGATGTCTTGATCAAGCCTTGAACCGAACACATTCGTCTTTAACCCGAAGCTCTGATAACCAACTTGAAACACCCTATATATATATATATATATATATATATATATATATATATATATATATATTTTGTGCATGACTTACTATACACATTAAACATTCCAAAATAAACAAGTCATTACTAGTATTCTTAGGCACATTACATAATATAATTTTGTTTAAAAACGTAACTAGATAAGACAAAACGGAAACTTGAAACGTGGTCATGTTCGGTTCTTCAGCATGGCTTGATCATCGAAAGAGAACTGGTTTAGATATCCCTACAAAACGTAGCCATCCATGGGTTGTATTGAATCAATATAAAATATAAATAATTATTTAAATTTAACTTAATTTTTCCGGGAAAGCGTCGGGACGGCCAGTAGGGCGTCGCCGACGACATACCAAATCCACCGTCGAGTCTAGACTGCCGTCGACAGTGTGTTTAGACCTCGGAGAATTCAAGTTCCGTCGGCGACGCCATGTTGAGCCGTCGACGACGGTGCTCTACTCTGCAGATTGTTACGTCGTCCGTTTCGGCCGTTTTCGTTAAATTGTAGCTTGGTAACTTCAGAAAACGTTCGTAAATTTACATTTCACTTTTTCATTTCGAAATAACTCCAGTTTAAGTGTTTCGCATCATTTATGTTTAACTTCATGATATGGATAATTCTGACCCATTAGCACATTTTTGACAATTTAATCATTCAAGTATATTCTTCATATGTAAAATCGTTTTAGTAGTTACACCCAATGCTCTGGGGTAAAATTTAAAGTAGTTTACATTTCCACTATTCGATTTATGCCAAATTTCCGATTTTACCCTTTTCCGGATTTATACACAAATAGTTGTTCATACACCCTCAAGATATATGCCACAACTAAATTTCGACCCGTTTGATTGTTTTAACGAAGACCATCTTTTTATCCAACCAAACATTCGTCGTTTTCTTTATTTTGACTCGTTTGGTTGTTTAACGAAATCCATCGTTTTATTCAACCAAACCTTCATTATTTTCCATTTTTTTGACTCCGTTTGGTTGTTTAACGAAATCCATCGTTTTATTCAACCAAACCTCATTATTTCCATATTTTGACCCGTTTGGTTGCTTAACGAAATCCATCGTTTTATTCAACCAAACCTTCATTATTTTCCTTATTTTGACCCGTTTGGTTGTTTAACGAAATCCATCGTTTTATTCAACCAAACCTTCATTATTTTCCTTATTTTGACCCGTTTGGTTGTTCAAATCAAGTTAAACATAATAATACCTATAATGGATAAGCTACGTACCTTAGAGCTTTCCCTTCAATCGTGTATCCACTCCGGCTTGGTCACTTGTGGTTTTGCCCAATTTGCCTATATAATTCAATCGATGTTTTATTTAGACTTTACATGTTTATCAAATTTTCATTTACATAATTCTTTCATGTTCTTTAGCATATTTACCATTATCTAAGCATAGTATCAAACATCTTATGACTAGATGCTACACTACCCTTATCAAGACTACAAATTTGCCATCAACCGTGTAACGACAATCCTTTCAAGTTTTATACGTTTAGTATGTGAAATTATCATCAATAATCTAGCATATTAGCATCAATTACTACGATTTTCACTATTACAATTTATGTGTTCATCAATTTCATATAACCCACTTAACATAAGCATTGTTAGTCATTCAAACATTCGAATCATAGCATTTAATCAATAATTCTTCATCAAGGACTTGTTCTTAAACTCATGTGCACTACAATTTCTGTCATAGTACCCACAATTATAATCAATGTAGATCTTATGATGTTCACATGGTTTCATAACATTATAAATCATCAAAATTTGACATACTTATGATTCCTTTGTCTAAATGATTGCAATTTATGTTCATGCACGATTTCAGGCCTAATTTCTCCTTTGATTTTGAAGAACTGATGAATGTTAGGGTTTGTAAGGTTTCCCACTTTTCTTTCTTGCCTGCTCGACCATGTGTGTTTTGAGTTTAAGTTCTTATTTATACCCACTAGTTTACCATATATCCAAATTCAGTCCTCTACGTTTTGATTTATTATTCAAAGGCACTATCAAAGGGCTTTATTAGTAATTAACAAGCAACTAATTAGGTTTTTAAATTGCTTATATTAATAGGAGTTCCTTTAACTAGGTTCAATGCCCCAGATTATTTAAATAATTTAATATTTTTGGGGTGTTACAATCACCATCCAAACCCCAACCCTAACCTTTATCATTTCAAGACTTAAGATCCAATCAAGATGACTTTGTTCATGTGTTTCTCATCTTGTGTGCTTATTTCATCAATCATAAGTGGCTAATCTCTTGAGTTTCACCCCAGTGTCGATTTGTTAAAAATTTTATAGGGTTTCACACATTGTGTTTATCTTTGATTTGTGACTAGTTGAATTTAGTATTTAAAACTTGTGATAATTGACTTGAATTTTTATTGAATTCGTGAATTGTAGAGTGAATGTTAAATTTGACTTTGCAAAATGTTAATGTGCAATGATGCCTTGTCATATGTTAGAATTTACATGTTCTTGGTAACGAAGTGCATAGCCATCCGTTCTTGTAACGTTGATAGCTCTCGGCACCTAAGCCACGTGACACTAAGTTGGTTAATCATCAAATTCAACTAAATCAAGTTAAAACGTGTAGAAAAAACATTAGGTGTTGCAATTATCGAACTAGGTGTGAACCTTGTTCTCTATTATAGTTCTAAAATCAAGAAATCAGTTTTTGTAATAGTTCAAGTAATCTCTTTATAGTAGTTAAAAGCAAATTTTTTGGTCCAATCCGACTCCCTTTTCCAAACAAAGAAATTATTATCATAGCAAGCTCATAAACTGTTCCAATTTGATAATCGACCAAATTCTGACACAAACCACAAATTCTTCGTGGTTTGACCCCTGACTACCACTAGCTATTAGTTTGAGGTAATTTTGGGACTTTTAAAATTATCTTTGACCGGGGCTCGATACTCCGATCACTTCTAAGGGCAGTGGGAGCAGTAAAAGTTCTTATAACGACTTGTTAGGATTACAAGAGGGGGACTCATTAAATTTACTCCGAATTTAACTCCATCTCGTGTACGCCATATTGCAACAACTCTTACACGCTTAGAAATCTAAAAATGATAGCAACCTAACCAAGAGCTAATCTATGAAACTGAAACTCCTAATAAACCCAATAATCAACTCAGGAGGTCATCTAAAAACCTACTAACTTTGATGAATATGTAACCCTCTAACTAAAGTTGAAACGGAGGTCATCCGTGCTACTTTTCACATAAAGACAATTGGCACACCATAATTTCTTCAAATCCTTTCTATACTTTTAATATATATATATTCCCACGAACATACCCATGTTCAACCCGTTTATAACTTGATTACAAACCCTTTTGAGCTCGCCAACTCGTGAGCTGCCAAGCCATGTAACCCCTTTATATAAATGAGTTACCTATATATGTTTGGGTATTTTACACAATGCATTACGTGAGTGTTTATCAATTTCAAGCGTTAGCTTTACATGATTATCAACCCTAAGTTTTTCCAAATACTTTTGTGAAGTTTAAAAGAAGTTGACTAGCAAGTAATAACCAATAATTCAAAAACTTATATTTTAATAACTACATGATAATGATATTTGTTAAGTTTAGAAAATTTAATATTGTAAATATCTATTGTAACCGTTAACAAACTTAATCATTAGTTTTATAGAAAATTCTTGCACCTTACAAAATATTTGAATTACTATACGATATATTATTATTATTATATCTTTGTTAGAAGAATGAGAAACGATAGAATATTGTTATATCTTTGTTAGAAGAATGAGAATATACTTATTATATTATGAAGCATTTGTAGAGGTTGAATTGTCTATTGAGGTTGACATTCCTCTAAAGTCCAACCCATGTGGGATCATATGCACTGCTTACTTAAAAAATATATATAATCACCTACCAATCTACCATTACTAATGTATTGCCAGTTTCATTATCATCTATTTTTAATCAATCTACCATTACTAATGTATTGCAAGTTTCATTATCATTTATTTTTTAATAGTTGGTATTTAAATATATACATAGCTTTGAGTTTTGATATGTGGTTATACTTTATAGTTTTTGTATTATATTATGTAGTAGGATACATTATATCATATATTATCTCTATAATACAGTGAAACCAAGGCTGGGACACAAAATGGGAAGACAACCCATCCAACTTTACAAGAAAATTTCTAAAGTTACATACATTGCAATTTATGTTTAAAAATTCATTACATGTAGTGAATATAGAAGCAGATTGAATATATTGGATCGCACTACACATAAATTTAAAAGTTAGTAACATCCTAAAATGAGGTTTAAACATTAATATAAATATAGATAATAATAGACAGAAAACTTAATATATTTCCATGCCTTTCTAAGTATGAGACCAATTAAAACATGAAATAAAAATAACCAGGTTTTAAATTGTCAAATCTAACACGTTTAAACGTTTTATAAACAAGTGGTGTTTAGTTTTGAACTGTTTCATATGTTTAAGAAAATAACTCGTGTTCAGGTAGAAGCTAGCGTTACCCACCAACCTGCTTAAAATTTATAATAAAAAATATATTTTATAAGGAAAAAATGTAAACTCCGACTCATTTATTACTACTTATTTATTACAACTCCTTTACAGCCCACAAATCCATTTGACTAGTTACATAAATGGATTGCGTGGTATAGTTGCACACTGTTTAAGTGTGTTCGGATTAACATTGATAAATTTGACATGAATAAGTATATGGATCCTGTTCGAGTTTATCGGTTTAACCCACCGGTCTAAAACGAACCTAATTCCGACACAACATAATATTCCCTTATTAAATCCCCTTTTGTTAAAAAAAACTAAGGGAGCTAAGTACAACTGTAAATATGAAAAGACTTGTTTGAAACATCTTATATTAGTGTTACATGATTAATATTCCTTTCAAGTTGCCACCCATTTGACATTCGATCAGTTCGTACTCCTATGCATACGGACTAGTTCTTATCAATCATTAACAATAATGCAAACCCTCATGATTGCACCATTGTGTATCTCCACCTATATTATGTTATTAACTAAAACTATAAATAACCAAATCAAGAAGTACATAACATACAAAACTAATTAAGCAACTACTTCAAAGTACAGAGAGATACATACTTATCATGGTCATCAAACACATCCTGGTCTTGCTTTTTCTAGTTTGTCGGTTATCATCCGCAAAGGTTACCTACAACGTCACAAGTTTTGGAGCCAAACCAGACGGCCTCTCAGACTCAAAGAACGCGTTCATGAAAGCATGGAATTTGTCATGTAACTCTACTAGTCCCGCCATAATCTATGTACCTGCAGGGAGGTATTTGATTGCCTCGGCGATTACATTCTCTGGTCAAGTATGTAAGAGCCGAGCCATCACCTTCAACATAGTTGGTACCTTGGTGGCACCATCTAGTTATAATGCTATTGGCGATGCGCAAGTCTGGATCAAGTTCTACATAGTTAAGAATGTTACCATAATCGGCGGAACGCTTGATGCCCAAGGATCTTCTCTATGGGCCTGCAAATTAGCTGGAAAAGCATGTCCTCAAGGATCTACGGTAAGACCATACACTTCAACAAATATACAATTTGTACACGTTTCCTAAGCCATGTGATCAAAACTCAAAAGGCGTATGTGAATCGCATGTTTGTAGAAGTGCATTTCTTCTTTTTCTATCATAATATTATAATTATGAACATGTATTTGTTGCAGACACTTGGCATCTACCATTCCCAAAATATAGTGATCAGCAAACTAAGGTCATTAAACAGCCAAATGTTTCACATTCTGCTCTATGGTTGCAAGAACGCGAAAATACAAGGAGTGAGCATCTTGGCACCTGGGCTCAGCCCGAACACAGATGGCATTCATATGGCATTATCCACAGGAATCACCATTTTGAGCTCTAAGATCTCAACAGGTGACGACTGCGTCTCAATGGGCCCGGGAAACTCTAATATCTGGATAGAAAAAGTGGTTTGCGGGCCGGGTCACGGCATAAGGTACACTTAATTAACACATGCATTCCTTATTATATACAGAAACATTTAGGGAGGGTTTACCTAGAACACTAAATAGTGCAAAAACATGCGTAACAAAGTGAATCCTTTATTTTTTTCAGTCTTTAAAATACAAGGAAATGATAGAAAGTCAATCTTTATTCGTCTCTCCTGAAATACAATATGTATAGGGGAAGGTTAACGTACAATAGCCCCTTAACTTGCGACGGTGCAAAGTGAATCCAGCATGTTCATTTTTAAAATACGCACGGTTTTCGCAATATTACGCATGGTTTGGCTTAACCCTAATTACGCACGTTATTTGCATAATTAAGCATGTTAATTTGGTGGTCGTGTACTGTCGTACGTTAAGAGCCTTTTGTATTTAAAACTTTCACTATTTATATGTGTGTGTGTGTTTATATAGGGTTAGGATCATGTGAGAAACACTAGACTAATTGAGAAACTTGAGAAGCATTTGGACCACACAATTTTCCAAAGCTTTTCGTAATATACACATACGCATAGTTCAAAATTGACTATATACATACGGGTATAGTTCAATATACAAATGTTTATATAATCAATTTTAAACTATACATATGTGTATATTACGAAAAGCTTTAGAAAATGTGTGGTCCAGAATGCTTCTCAAGTTTCTCAAATATGGTGTACTTCTCTTAGGATACCTTCCCTATATATATATATATAGATAGATAGATAGTTATATATATATATATATATTAATATATATATATTTGTATATATATATATATTTGTGTGTGAACTTTCGTTGATATATATAACCTACACATGTGCAAGTCGTGTGCAACAGGTTATATTACCTACACAGCATAAGGTACACTTGATTAAAGACATAAATTCCCTGAAATATATAAACACACACCTTCACACATATAACTATATACATATATGACCTGCTAATTATATATATATATTTGATTGTGGATGCAGCATTGGGAGTCTAGGGTGGGAACTGAACGAACCAGGTGTCCAGAATGTAACGGTAAAAACGACCACATTCGTAGGTACAACAAACGGTCTGAGGATAAAAGCATGGGCAAGGAATAGCAATGGGTTCGTTAACGGTGTTTATTTCAAGGGAGCAACCATGATGAACGTTATGTTCCCGATCATCATAGACGGAAATTACTGTCCCAATAAAAATAACTGTCCGAATGAGGCTTCAGGAGTAAAGATCAGCAACGTGGTGTATGAAAATGTGCATGGATCATCAGCAACACGCGTGGCGGTGAAGTTTGATTGCAGCAAGGGGAATCCGTGTAGCGGAATTGTATTAAAGGATGTTGACCTTAAATTTGGAGGTCAAGCAGCGAATTCCTCTTGCTCCTATGCTGCCGGCACTGCTTCTGGATTACTCCAACCTACAAGTTGCCTGTAACTGTTGTAATGTCAATCATGTTGAGCAATCATGCTTTAGGTTTCGGGTTAGCGGGTTGAATTTTTGAACCCATGTATTAATTTGTATCAATGACATTTTGTTCTCAAAGAAGTGTGAATAGAATTATTAGGTTTTGTGTTGTAAATTTTAGGCATGGTGTTTTAATATTTTAGGCATGGTGTGTGTGTAACTAAACTTGTCAACTTGTATACCATTTGTCAATCCATTTACGCCATGTTCAATGTTTATAACTTGATTACAAATCAGTAATAACTTGTCAACTTGTGATCTGCCAACCCGTTTGACCCACTTATAAATGAGTTACACTCATGTTTGAGTAGTGACACAATTCATTACATATGTGTTTATCGATTTCAAGTCATCAGCAACATGATTATCCCCTAAGTTATTCAATTACTTCTGTGAAGTAACAACCGATATAACTAATAATAACAGACATAAAACTGAATTTATTTCTATGCCTTTTTCCTAAGTATGACAATACTTCAAACACAAATTAAAAACAATCAGGTTTTATATTTTCAAGTTTAACTGTTTCACATGTTTAAGAAAATAACTCGTGTTCAGGTAGAAGCGTTACCCACTAGCCCGTTTAAAATTATAACACAAAGTACACTTTATAAGGACAGCATGTCAACCCACTTACGATTCATTTTTAACAATTCATTTACAACCCACAAACCGTTTGATTCGTTTAAATAAATGAACCACGCGGGTTGCATGCTTTCCGTGTGTTCTAATTGAGATTGATAACTTTGACACGAATAAATATGTGGATCGTCGTCGAGTTTATCAGTTCAATCCACTGATCCAAAACAATCCTACACAATTGCAGTCCATAATTCTCCCTTATCCAAATCCCTTTTGTTAAAAACAATTAAACCCTTAAGTACAACTGTATAACTGTAAATATTAAAAGGCTTGTTTGAAAGATATAATATTAGTGTTTACATGATTAATATTTCTTTCAAGTTGCCACCCATTTGACATTCGATCAGTTTGTACTCCTATTCATACGGACTACTTCTTATCAATCATTATCAATAATGAAAACCCTGATCATTGCATGTACCTCTACCTGTACTATTATCTTCTTAACTATAACTATAAATAACCAAATCAAGAAGTACATAGCATACAAAACTAATTAAGCAACTACTTCAAAGTAAGTATAGAGAGGAGATACACATATCAGTTATCATGGTGATCAAACATATTATGGTCTTGCTTTTCTAGGTTTGCGGTTATCATCCGCAAAGGTTACGTACAATGTCCAAAGTTTTGGAGCCAAGTAAGACGGCCGCTCAGACTCAAAGAACGCATTCTTGAAAGCATGGAATTTGTCATGTAACTCTACCAGTCCCGCCAGCATTTATGTGCCAGCTGGCAGGTACTTGATTGCCTCGGCGCTTACATTCTCAGGTCAAGGATGTAAGAGCCGAGCCATCACATTCAACATAGCTGGTACCTTGGTGGCGCCGTCTAGTTGTAATGCTATTGGCAATGCGCAAGTCTGGATCAAGTTCTACATAGTTAAGAACGTTACCATAAACGGTGGAACCCTTGATGCCCAAGGATCTTCTCTATGGGCTTGCAAAACATCTGGAAAAGCATGTCCTAAAGGATATACGGTAAGACCATACACTTCGACAAATATACAATTTGTAAGCATTTCCTAAGCCATGTGATCAAAAGGGGTATGTTTGTAGAAGTCCCTTTTTCATGAAATTATAATGAACATATATTTGTTGCAGACACTTGGCTTCTACCATTCCCAAAACATTGTGATCAGTAAACTAAGGTCATTAAACAGCCAAATGTTTCACATGTTGCTCTATAGTTGCAAGAATGCAAAAATACAAGGAGTTAGCATCATAGCACCTGGGCTCAGCCCGAACACAGATGGCATCCATTTAACATATTCCACAGGAATCACCATTTTGAGCTCGAAGATCTCAACAGGCGACGACTGCGTCTCTATAGGCCCAGGAAACTCTAATATCTGGATAGAAAAGGTCGTTTGTGGGCCGGGTCACGGCATAAGGTACACTCAACTAACACATAAGTTTCTTTTTCGGAATTCTCAAACACGCCATTTTGGTAACAAGTTTCTTATAATACACCTCTTTGGTTAAGAAAACACGTGTACACATAGACAAATAAACGAACCCGCTAATATCCACCTAATGTAGGGTCTGAGCGGGGTGATATATCACCGTGATATAAAAGCAAACTTTTCCTCTATCCCACGAGATAGAGAGTTGTACCCACAGAGATACACAGATATACAATTTGCTAATGATTATACATTTGATTTCTGGATGCAGCATTGGGAGTCTAGGGTGGGAACGTGTAGAACCAGGTGTCCAGAATGTAACAGTAAAAACGACTACATTCGTAGGTACAACGAACGGTCTGAGGATAAAAGCATGGGCAAGGAGTAGCAATGGGTTCGTTAAGGGTGTTGTTTTTAAGGAGCAACCATGATGAATGTTAAGTTCCCCATCATAACAGACGGAAATTACTATCCCAAGGAGGCTTCAGGAGTAAAGATCAGCAACGTGATGTACGAAAATGTGCATGGAACATCAGCAACACGCATGGCAGTGAAATTTGGTTGCAGCAAGGGAATCTGTGTAGCGGAATTGTATTAAAGGATGTTGACCTTAAATTTGGAGGTCAAGCAGCGAATTCCTCTTGCTCCTATGCTGCCGGCACTGCTTTCTGGATTACTTCAACCCACAAGTTGTCTATAACTGTTGTGGTGTCAATCGTGTTTAGTTGACATGCTTCAGGTTTCAAGTTGATGGGTTAAATTTTTGAACCCGAACATGACTCATATATTTATTTGTATAGAAGACATGCATAACTCCAACCTCAGTATAGTACCATGAACATGACTGGTATAACCCATTTATCTAAACAAACCATTAATTTTGCTTTTCTTTTTCTTTCCAAAACCATTAACGAAAAAACGTTGACTCCAAAGATATTTCAAGATCCCTCACCTACCTGAGTATTTCTTATCTCAAATGCTATTTTCACTGGAGCCAGTGTATTTAACTTAACCGACCCACCACATCAGCTTCCTCATCAAAATGCGTACTTTTTTCCAGCCCATCACCTCCGGGTTCAACCGCTTCTTTGTCGAATCTGCGAAAACATTAATAGGTTCCATGTGATCTGTACATTTCATTTTATGGGTCCCACTATGCACATATGGGACCCACAAACTAATCAAGCATCTTTTTTTCTTCTACAAAACATAAGCTTTGTTTCATATTTTTTTCTGTCAAATAAGGTTTATGTTTCATAAAATGTGTCAAGATGGATTCATTTATGGATAAAATCTTGTAAAGCATTTTATTTTAGAAGTTATATTATCATTGTAATAATATAATTCTTAATCATATTCAAAACTTATCGACCCGCGCTACATATTACCCTTTTAATTCGAGCCCATTGCCGAACCCAAACAAGTGGATAGCATAGCTGAAATAGAAAGAAAAAACATACACTGAATAAACAACTAGCCCAACAGCAACAGCAGCAAAGGCTACAAAGTACATCCAGTCAACCTGATGACATGCAAAATTAAAATGTGAGCTTTATTAAAAATCAACTTTTAAGCTATATATTTGTTTATGATTACCAATAACTAACCTTTTCGCGGTACACAAATATGCGGATCAAAACCGACCACATGTCAGATGTCAGCAAAGACAGATTTAGCATTGTGGACCCACTTATCTGCATTTTAATTTGACACGAACAAATTTAGAGGAAAAAAATATGTTTTTAACAAGTTTGCATAACTGGAAAATCGCTCACCTTTAACAGGACCGGCACACCAGAGTAAAATAGAAACATTGCTGCTGCAAATCCAGCATATGGAAGCACCTAAGACAAATAAAAAAAATTGTTACTCCAATGTAGGGGTGCAAATGAGCCAAGCGGCTCGAGATCGGCTTGAAAAAAAGCTTGAAACGAGCAGAGCCTTATCGAGCCCGAGCCGAGCTTGAGCCTAAAATAAAGCTCGTTTATTTATCGACCCAAGCCCGAGCTCGAGCCTGACATGTGAAGCTCGTAAATCTCGTCGAGCCTTATCAAGCCTTAGTGTAATATTATTTTTTATTAATATTTAATAACATTTACCCCCTTATTTAGAATTGTCTAGTAGACGAGCCGAGACGAGCTTATTTAAATTTGTTTACGAGCCGAACCCGAACCTAAAAATAAGCTTGTTTAGTAAACGAGCCCGAGCTTCACTTATCGGGCTCGCGAGCCTAAACAAGTCTATTATTTGTATTACTTTTATTTAATATATTAATTAATAAATAACAAACAAGCCGATTGGGAAACTACCAATGAGCTGAGCTTGAGCTTTGAAAATATAGCTTGAATCGTGCCGAGCTTGAGTTCGATCTCTCATAAGTTAATCAAGCTCGAGCCTAGTCGAGCTCGGGCTTGACTTGGCTTGGCTCGTTTGCACCCCTACTTTAATGGTATAGTTTTTCTAAAAAAATATAAATCTGATTGTGCTTGTTTCTACCCTTTACTTATAAAGGGTTAACTTTGAGTTACATTATCCAATGGGTCAAATAAAAAAAGTAGCTAAAAACGGAAGGAGTTAAAAGTCTTGTGATATGTGTTGTGAAGTGCTTCAAAAGGCTGCACGCATTTACATCTTATATAGTTAGGGTGCACAGGGTGGAAGCGGTAAAGGGTGCGGTAAACCCCTTTACTGTACGAGGAACACCGCCGCCATCAAAGTTTACCTCATGGGAGGAGTTGATTTCGGTGATTAATCACCGCACAAGGATGAGATGGCATGGTTTGATTGGTTATGGTGGGAGTTTACCTCTCCTAGAGAGGTGACCACCCCTTACACCCTTATATATACATACGTATAGAATATATACTAGAGAAAGAGAGTACCGCTCCTGATGACCAATGGATGGATTTGAGTTCCTCTCGCTCAAACACGCTTCTATGAACATGGTTGAAGACCACAAAATAACAATACATTGGCAATTATGCAATTGACTACTATTTCGAGAGTAAACAAACATTATGAAAGTAGTGCTTAGTGAAACTGAATGAGAAACATGCAAATAACTAAGAGTTTTTTTTATATATCAGAAGCTTTCTACCAATAATATCGCAAAAGAAACTGAAGAAACTTATCATAGCATAATGTAAATTTTTTTTAACAAATGTACAAAAGGATACATTTGAATACCACTAGCCATGGCACCAAAGAGCCCCAACATTGCCAAGAGTTCGACTTGATCAGCAGTTTTTGTGAAAAACTCCTGTACAAATCAACAAAAATAATCAGGATGCACTGAAATAACATTTTTTTTATTTTTTGTTTAGTTTACATTGCAAAAGAATATGAATTCTTTTTCAACGTATGCATGTTCATACCAACATATCACATAAGTCAGACCAGAAGTGGCAATTTCTACTTATTTAGTTATGTTTGATCTCTAATGGGTCAAATGGATAGGTAAAAAATAAAGCGAAAAGAAAACGGGTCAAACTGATTCACAACTGACAAAGTATATTTTTAGTTCATTCAACCTCTTACAGTGTATTACTCAAAAGACAAATATATATTATTGTAACAGCATATTAATTTAACGCGTTAACTATTTATATAATTGGTTAATGTTGGTATCATTGTTAACGGGTTCCCAGGACCAAGAGGATCGAGAACGAAGATGAACACAATCATACTTGTAATTACCACTTCATTATAATCAAAAACAGAAACACTGAGCCATAACTACCGACTGAATGAACACTTGAAACTTGAATATTAACTTCACTGTTTGATCGAATGATCATGCATACATAAACTGAAGTTTCGAACCCTTATTTTTAGTTACCGAACAGGCTGTGAAGAGATGTATCTCTTCCTTGATAACCGTTCATGGGGTTACATGTTCTGTATGTACCTGTTCGCATAACCAAGGTCCAAACCTCAACGACCCAACTTGAAACAAACTATCGGACTCTAGTATTTCGACCCAATACAAACTGTTTGTGGCCTGCGGCCCAAATAGAAATAACAAACATAAAAACCAAATTTGTTGGCGCTACAGAACCTTTCGTGCCCAACCAATTCTTTGTGTAGTAGGATCAAATTAAGTACATCTTGGCAACCTTCTATGATCATGTCATTTTCGATAATATCATCTTCGTCTTGACAAAGAACCAACGCCCTTTCCCGTAAACCATCTCGGGACTCGAACGGGTTGCCCTTTAGACCTTCATAGTAGATCATAAATCCAACTTTCGCCTTCTTGAACAACCTCCTTTTTTGGTATCCGAAGTACCTTCTCCATTATTCTCCCTATTCTTCTCCCTTTCTTTCTCGAATTCCTTTTCATAATACTCCTCGACATACTCTTGGAATTTTACTTTTTTCCTCATGGTATCCATTTTCAACATCTCGATTTTCTTAGAACTTATCTAAATATTCTTCTTCTATATCTACCTCCGACTTATTCTCGAAAATCTCAACACCTTTCACTCGATTCCCAAACATTTTCTTTAATACACATGAGTCACCAATGGTGACGGTTTCTATCCCTTGATAGAGTAATTGTTCCAAACTCAACACGTTCTTTTTGAGACTTGGAACATTGCTTACACATGGTATTGTCTTGTTCTTACCATCAACGGGAACCTTGACTTCTCCTATTCCATGAACAAATGAAAATTCCTTCCATTTCTCGTTTGTTATCACACCAAAGTGTCTTTTGAAACACTTAAACACTTTCCTATTACACGTCATATGAGTTTTGTAACTTGGATCTACCACCCATATGGAATCTCAATGCCCTCTGCAAGTATCACTAACCAAATAATCACTTTCTACCGGTAACAGACTTAGGTTAATATACGTACTTGGACATATTGATGTGATGTGCCCATATTGCTTACATGCAATACAACGAATGCCTACCTTCCTCGGTCTACCGACCGGTGTGTTCCCTTCAAATTTAACTTCTTTAGAAAATTCCTTGGAACCATCTTCTTGGGAAAATTTTTGACTGGGATTTCCATGAACGACTGGATGGCTTCCCCTGCGCCTACTCTTTCACTCTTCCGCTGCCTGGCCGCTTTTTCCAACGTTCTTCCCGGTATCACCAAAATCGTCCAAACCGATCATCTTCCTTCTCGATCTTTACAGAACCTTTGGCTCTGATACCAATGTTGCCCAGAATGATCTTTAGAGAACCTTTGGCCCAGAGATCAAAGATCACGTTCTGGGTAACAATTGATATCAGAGCCAAAGGTTCTGTAAAGATCGAGAAGGAAGATGATCGGTTTGGACTTTGGTGATACCGGGAAGAACGTTGGAAAAAGGCGCCAGGGCAGCGGAAGAGTGAAAGAGTAGGCGCAGGGGAAGCCATCGAGTCGTTCATGGAAATCGTCAGTCAAAAATTTTCCCAAGAAGATGGTTCCAAGGAATTTTCTAAAGAAGTTAAATTTGAAGGGAAACACACCGGTCGGTAGACCGAGGAAGGCAGGCATTCGCTGTATTGAATGTAAGCAATATGGGCACATCACATCAATATGTCCAAGTACGTATATTAACCTAAGTCCGTTACCGGTAGAAAGTGATTATTTGGTTAGTGATACTTGCAGAGGGCATTGAGATTCCATATGGGTGGTAGATCCAAGTTTCAAAACTCATATGACGGGTAATAGGAATGTGTTTAAGTGTTTCAAAAGACACTTTAGTGTGATAACAAACGAGAAACGGAAGGAATTTTCGTTTGTTCATGGAATAGGAGAAGTCAAGGTTCCCGTTGATGGTAAGAACAAGACAATACCATGTGTAAGCAATGTTCCAAGTCTCAAAAAAACGTGTTGACTTTGGAACAATTACTCTATCAAGGGATAGAAACCGTCACCATTGGTGACTCATGTGTATTAAAGAAAATGTTTGGGAATCGAGTGAAAGGTGTTGAGATTTTCGAGAATAAGTCGGAGGTAGATATAGAAGAAGAATATTTAGATAAGTTCTAAGAAAATCGAGATGTTGAAAATGGATACCATGAGGAAAAAAGTAAAATTCCAAGAGTATGTCGAGGAGTATTATGAAAAGGAATTCGAGAAAGAAAAGGGAGAAGAATAGAGAGAATAATGGAGAAGGTACTTCGGGAACCAAGAAAAAGGAGGTTGTTTGTTCCAACAAGGCGAAAGTTGGATTTATGATCTACTATGAAGGTCTAAAGGGCAACCCGTTCGAGTCCCAAGATAGTTTACGGGAAAGGGCGCTGGTTCTTTCTTAAGACGTATCAAAAATGGCATGATCATAGAAGGTTGCCTAGATGTACTTGATTTGATCCTACTACACGAAGAGTTGGTTGGGTACGAAAGGTTCTATAGTGCTAACTTTGAGGAAATTCTCTAATGGTTCATACCTTGTTTCCTCATGACTTTTAAGGAAGGAACAATGCCACCTACATTGATCGATGGTAGAGAGGTTAGTCTTATTTTGCTATACCCGGTGGAGAACGTAGGTGATTCTAGATGATACATGGGATGAAGTAGCCTTTAATTATGGCTTTGAACTGGATGATGCACATGTCGTGAAGATCGCCTACATCTACTACATTGACTTGATCAAGTGGTACTTTGATGTGATGAAGAGAAAGCGTGAGAAAGAGGCAAAGCAAAAAAAAGCAAGTTCAAGCAATGCCAAAGTTCAAGAAGAAGGCAAGACAGTGGAGAAAGAAAGTGAACCAGATTTGGTGATTACAATTGAAGTCACCGACAACAACGTCGACTAGAAGCAGGAGATGGAATTACGGATGTTTGTGATTAGGAGGGAGAATGAAAATCTTAATCACATACACCCGATAGTTCGAAACAAGCCGCTGCAGTTTGTGTTTATGTTTACTAGTACGTTGGGTCGAACAATTTGGTTTTTATGTTTGTTATTTCTATTTGGGCCGCAGGCCACAAACAGTTTGTATTGGGTCGAAACACTAGAGTCTGATAGGTTTGTTTCAAATAGGGTCGTTGAGGTTTGGGCCTTGGTTATACGAACAGGTACGTACAGAACATATAACCGCATGAACGGTTATCAAGGAAGAGATACATATCTTCACAGAATGTCGTATCCATTCAGGGACGCACCTGTTCGGTAACTATAAATAAGGGTCCAAACTTCACTTTATGTATGCATGATCATTCGATCAAACAGTGAATTAATATTCAAGTTTCAAGTGTTCACTCAATCGCTTAGTTATAGTTCAGTGTTTCTATTTTTTATTATGATGAAGTGGTGTAATGTATGTGGTGATTACAAGTATGATTGTGTTCATCTTCGTCCTCGATCCTCTTGGTCCTGGGAACCCATTATCAATGATACCAACATGTTCTGTAAAGATCGAGAAGGAAGATGATGGGTTTGGGTTAAAGCCTTAAAAAAATTTGTACCCGTTTTGACCAGAACCCATTTTACTCACCTCACTAACGTTGCAGACAGCATAAAGTGTAGCCCCAGCAATGACCAGCAAATCCCCTTTAACAGGGTTGCTACCGCTCTCTAAACATACACATAAACTATTAAATATACATATATAAATGGAGATAAAAATTAAAATATTAATGTAAAACGATGGAATAAAAGCATAATATACTCACGTGAACGATCTGATGCATGTACATCTGAAAAAATTACGAGTACAATACCAGCAACACAAATTACAACACCGACGATCTTTTTGAACCGATATTTTGTTTTCAAGAAAAACCATGTAAGGATTATGACGCAAGGGATGGACCAGCAATCCAGAAGCATAACACTCGTTAATGATGTGTACTGGTATGCCTTCACCACTGTTCAAGATTGCACATTAAAGTCAAAACTTTTGATATAGAGATAGTGAAATGGGCCGGTCAAGCAACGGGTCAAATTAGTTGGGTTTGGAATTTGGATGACTCGAAACACTTTTTAATAAGCATTTATTCTGTAAAATATTATAATGATTTATGAGTTTTTTCTGCATTTGATATACCTTGACCAATTTTCGACCCATTTGACGCGTTTCCACATAACTAGATGATATGTCACGACATTTTGGGTATGGACGGCTTGGGCTAACTCGAAAAGATTTTTGTTATATACTCAATTTTTTATTTTGAATATAATGGTTTGGGAGTTTTTTATGCAGTAAAACACACTTTCGGGAATTTTTGAGCCATTTGTCCCCTTTGCACCTAAAAAAGGTTATCTGCATTGAACTTGACTTGTAATGTAATTATGTATAGATACTAAAATAATACAAAAATAAAAACAAATGACGTGTTACAGTTGTTCAAATGTCCGGTTTTAGTACATTTAAAGATAACGATTTTAGTATATGCACACAACTAAAATATGTGTCAAGTTCGATACACTTTTGTGCACTTAACCCGTTAATCAAACAACCCAAATCAAGACACATACTAATGGGTTAAATTGTCACCTCTAGATAATATGTAGTGAATAATAAGTGTTGAATATGATCATTTGTAATAGTATAGGACTTACCAAGATAATTCGCCTCAACGTCTACTAGCCCAAGAAGTAAATAATAGTACCATTTTGCCTGCAAATGTTGACATAAAACAAATTGTTCATTTGTTTAATTGGTGACAAAATGATTTGTTTGTGTGTGGATGTTAGTTTTAACATGACTTTAATACTTTAATACTTTCCTAGTTGCAATCTAAGCATCATAATATGAAAATGCAAAAACTCATAGTTTGTAAAAGAAAAAACAAATTGTGGAATAGTAAAATCCACAAAAGAAAACATTTTGGCATTTTTTTTACATCCTTATCTTTTTTGCATCTTTTTTGAAATGAGGTTTCTTTGAAATGGAAAACAAGATAATAGTGGTTTAAGAAGTTAAAAACTCTATTGTAACATCACCAAACACTCCCTCTTGTCTACTGAAAACAACATTCATACAAATTTCAATAATCAAATGCAACCAGTCAACTTCAATAAAAGCTGTAAACTTTAGATTGATGTTTACTAACCTTCATCCCATTTCTTCTGCTAATCAAAACTCCGCCATAAACAATCGCCAACAACACGTAGTTTGCTAAAGATTGTGATGTTGGTGCATTGATCCCTATGTTACAAAGAATGTCATAAACCAAACATATGATCCCATCAAGATTATTCAATTCAATGGGACGTTTGTAAATCATGTCATACATTAAACAGCCAAATTTTTAAGAACAAGATATTTATCTTTTATAATAAAATTTATAAAAAGAAATAAATATATATGAGTATGCAAATACATATGAAGCTGATTAAAATACTGAAAATGCAAACCTCTTCTGGCAAGCTCAGATGATGAAAATCCAGTTGATGTGATAAACAGAGAGAGAATTTGTCCCAAAAAGAGACCAAACAATGTTTGCTTTGTAAATATACCCTTAAAACCCACCATAATATACCAAAAAAGAGTAAAAAACCCTTCCTTTTTTCACAAGAATTCAAGATCAAGGAACCCTAAATACCCAAATCAGAAAAACCACATTCTTTAACTTTTTTGCACAAAATTGAAATGGGTATGATTGATTTTCAACTACAAATGCAGAAGCAAAAATAAAATAAAAGAAAAAAAAGGTGTTGATTTGAAGGATTGTGAATCAAGAGGTGATGAAGGGTTTATGAGTGTTTATCCTTGGTATTCTGCAATCTGTTGAATACAGAATCTTAATGACCGAAACTGACTCTCTTAAATCTAAGTATATATACTTTTTTCCTTTGCAAGTTGACCTTTTATTTTTTATTATTTTTTTTTTTTTTTTGGGTTTAAACTTTAAAGAATTGTATTTTTATTCTTTTTGGTTTAAACTTTAAACAATTCTTTAAGCTTTAAAGAATTGTTTTTAAACGGCTAAATGTTGGGTGCATTTATGTAGTTGTTTGACTATTTATGTATGTGTATTTGTTAAACGGCTAAATATAGATAATCCTATTCTATTTATGATATTATATGTCTTTATATCTATACTTTATGTTAGGTTAGAATTTAGAAACCCGTATTTTACATGTTTTGTTATAAACTTGTTTATTATATGGGTTAATAACGATGATTTAGCATTATAAAACAATATTTGAAGATAAGATATGAATGAAAATATATATAAGTACTTTAAGTAATAAAGGAATAATATTGAATATAACTTAGTGAAATAAAGAAGTGGGAAAATAGAATCTTGGCTCACATAATTTTGTACGTGACGCAAACAGTTACATATTTATTAGGTAAAGATATATGTGATTTAACCGCAAACAGAACCCTGATAAATTTGACACGGAACCCTATAATTTTGAAAGTGACCTATGTAATTTTGATACAGACCCCAAGATACAATAATTTAACTCATTAACAAATATAAAAACAACAAAACTCATTTTATACAATTAAACAAATAAGTTTATCTTAAACTAAACTCATTAACCATCTCACAAACCCATTAATCGGACTATTTTTCATCTTAATCGTATGTTCAACTTCATACATTGGTAGGCCATAAAAATCCACTATCAGGCTTAAACCAAGGTGTTAACAAGGTTTGTTGACCCAACAGTCACCTAATTTGTTGCATTTTTATATATAAAATCTCAAAAAATGGTTTGGGTCCGTCATTCTAGAGCGTTAACACCTCCCATAAACTTACAACTAAGAATCAAGAAAATTGCTTGAATAACATAACCAATTTCACAATGTTGCCCTACTAATTCCCCTGTTAGGACAGCGTGAATCTTGATAATGGGTGTCGGGCAAGTTCGGTTTTTTAAAGTAAGCTTATTTTTCAAGATTCTTGTTCCATAAAGCTAATGTTCTTTTAACAATTAGTGTGTTAAGTGGCCCAAAGCCCCAAATGGCATTTTAATTGATTAGTATTAAAAAGGTGTCACAATGGTTTTTTTTTTAATTCCTAATAGCATGTGTAGTGGTCACGCCCTATAACCCCTCATAGAAGTGAGGTTATACGACACGTGTCAAATATATAAGAAAGGGTGGTTATGGGGTTATACCCCTTCAATTATACATACATTACATATATATATATTGTTATATATGTAATATATATATATGTGTGTGTGGTGTGTGAGGGAGAAATCAAATTTTGCGCCGGTATGGGTATCACGGCCATACTCCATAAACCCCCAATACAGCACTATATAACCCCTCACTACACATGACCTAACAGGGTCTCCATCAAGCAAAGGTATGGTATACGGACTATCGTGACAACATTATTACTAAAATTTTATCTTTTAGACATGATCAAAAATTTTGGTCACGTATGATATGATTGATTAGGACGTTTAACACATTAAAAATTATGTTTGGGATGACTTTTGACCATTTCCTTTTAAGCTTGTCTTTGTAATAAGCTTATGAATTTACATGTTCCATTGATTAAATAACAAACATAATTCGAGTCGAATTATCGATAAATCAGATCCACATATCCACTCTAATTAGATTAAAGGAATTCAAACAAGGCAGGCTGCAAGCTTTGGAGATTCATTAATGCATTCTAACATTATCACATCATAACAATGTCTATAGAAGACATGAAGCTCAGGTGAATTTGAGATGGCTCATAGACCCGATAGTCCTTCAATTGACCATTTGGTTTTAACGGGTCAAATTGCACTAATTAATAACCGAGGTGCCAAAATGGCCAAACGGGTGGGTTGGGTAATAGGTCAAATTGTACAAGTTAACACCAGGTTCAGTTGGGTTGACCGGAAACTCCTTTTTGGTATGCATACTATATTACTATGTGACCCAAGGGGACAAAAGCGATTTCTTGGGTATAGATCAAAAGGGTAATTTTCTGTTACCAAACAAAGCATGAAGCCCGGTTTGGTTGACCCAAAACATGTTTTCCCAGAAATTAACCATCTGCTTCAGAAGTTGGTAACTTTTTTTCCGCTTAGATGAACATGTTAGGTACCCAATCAACGGGCAACTGTCGGTACACCTCGACCCGAAAAGTTCTTTCTAAAGAGAAAAAAAGAAGATGGGTTGTATGAGTATCTAATGAAAATGCTTTTGCGACTGCGGGGCTATTGGTGTTGACGGGCCCCACATATTAATTGGAGAAAAACTAAAAGAAAAAGCCCGATCGCCATGTGGCAAAAACCTAATAATCATATCAAATGCAAGAGAAAAACGTCGAAGACTTCCAACGATGATCATGATCATGGTTGGTATAAAAAACGGATGCATGCATCACACCATCACCTAAAGTAGAACTTACACAAGATGTCTCTACAGGTGTGTTGAGAAGCCGCCCAAAGCACCAAAAAGTTGAATGCCTGGACAAAAGCGTTTTTGGCCGACCCGACCCTTTTGACCCAAATCAAAGCATTAACTGTTTTGTCCTGTTACTCAACAATTAATTCAGCAGCATCTTGAATTCTTGATGGCATGTGTGACATGGTTGACATACATTGGCATGTATAGGATTATTAGCACCCTTGATTATTAGATACCGAAGCGGCTCGTTTGGGAGAGAAAGTTGCTTCTCATGGACATTTAATGACGAAGAAATGTAAAATCGCAGATGCAGCACACTGATTCTAGTCAGAAGTCAGAACATAATTATTACTCGAAATTTATGAGACATGACATGTGTGTAAATGTATTTTTTGCAAATAAATACATAACCAAGGTGTTTTTGTAAACTGTGAGCTCACTTGTTGTCACCATCACCGCCATATTCAGTGGAATTGCCGTTCCAGAAAGCATTTTGGCCTCTGAATTGGGCGTCATCTTCATCATGTTTCAACGTGTGAATATTGCTTCCACTTCCAAACCTAGATGAATTTGGCTTGTTGTTTTTACTAGTTGATGGTGCGTTACCGCTTTGGTTTGATGTTATGAGGTAGGATCTCCTGCTTCCCGTAAAATTTCCTTGCGGTGTGCCTGCACATTAAGAAATTATCAGCTTCTATAATCCTTTCCTAGAAGTGACGATTATACTGGAGAGTACCGGTGAGCAATAACTGAACCGGACTGTTCACTGAAACTGAACCGAAAACCGGCGAAACTGAACCGATATTAACTGAAAATCGAATTAACCGAACATTGGTGTTATCAGTTATTTTTTCTACCCTCGCTTAACCGAACCGAACCTCCATTTCATGCATTTTATGTTTTATACCTCCATTTCATATATTTATACATCCAATTCATGTATTTATACCTCATTTTTTATGCATTATACTACCATTTCATGTATTTATACCTCCATTTCTAAGTTAAAAAATTAGCCCAAGTTTGGTTTGGTTATTAACTGAAATTAACCGAACCGAACCAAAACCCGACAAAATAATCGATTTAACCGAAACCCGAATGATTAATAAAATAGATTAACCGATGACTTTGGTTTCGGTTAAAGCTAATAACCGATGTAACCGAAAACCGAATGATTAATAAAATAGATTAACCGATGACTTTGGTCTCGGTTAAGGTTAATAAGTAATAACCGAACAGAACCGAACCGAACCGTGCACACCCTATAGTGAAAAGGGATTATGTTTCTCAAAATGAAATGAGAAAACATATTTAAGCAAATAGATGAACTAAATGTATAGGAAAATAGAATCACCAGATTCCGGTGAAATCCTTCTAGTTTCCGATCCAGAAGTTGAGGAATTTGCAGCAGCATCGCCGCCACCACCTAAATACGCCAAAGGATTTACATACGATAGATACCGTCTCACAAGTGAGAAATAACTTTCACCATCTGAAGATCCGGTGGAACCCACAGATGCTGATGGGTTGGGTGTGGAAGAGCGTCCTCTATTGGGGCCCGATCCTTTGAGATGTGGGACCACTATTAGTGCTTGTCTATTAAGCAGACCTAACTCCGTTAAAGTTTTGCCTAAATCTGCATATATAGTAACAAAATTGAACCACTGTAAACATAAAACTTCACATAGAAGATTGTTTAAAGGCAACGAAACAAGTCAATGAGTAGAATATCGCCCAAATAATATTTTTAATGCATAAAACCTCCTAAATCATTTAGATTATCATCTAATCATATAGATTTAGTAATCATAATTGACACATTTTCAATGCATTACTCGTTTTGACCTGAAACCTACTTTCACATGTAAACAATTGAAACGTATAATTGTAATTAGGTTTTCTTATTGAATAATGAAGAATACAAGGCCCTATATATAGATAAACTAATTACAACTTGGTACCCTTAATAATAATAAACTTGTCTAATTTAAATAACTTAGTCTAACATCCCCCCGCAAGTTGAGGGCGGGGAACGACCTGCAACTTGGACCGTAGAAACTCAAATCTTTGTGAAGGTAGAGCCTTTGTAAACACATCAGCAATTTGATCATTAGTGGAGATGAACTTGACATTCAGCTTCCCTTGAGTAACTTGTTCACGAACAAAGTGATAGTCTATTTCAACATGTTTTGTACGAGCATGAAACACTGGATTAGCAGAGAGATAGGTTGCACCAAGATTATCACACCAAAGCGTTGGTGCCTTGCTAACCAGACCGAGCTCATGAAGAAGAGATTTCAGCCAAATCAGTTCTGCTACAGTATCAGCAATAGCCTTATATTCAGATTCTGTTGAAGATCGAGAGACAGTTCGATGTTTTCGAGCAGACCACGAAATAAGATTAGAACCCAGATAGACAGCATATCCCCCCGTGGAACGACGATCGATAGGCAACCAGCCCAATCAGAATCCGAGAACGCCCGAAGACTAGTGGCCCAATGAGAGTCAGAAAAGGCTTGTAGCGTAGACCCCGTGTTGTGACGAAATAAGAGACCCAAATCAGCCGTGCCCTTCAAGTAACGCAGAATACGTTTCACCCCAGCCCAATGATTCTCGGTAGGAGCATGCATGAATTGACAGACCTTATTAACTGTAAAAGCAATGTCCGGACGAGTTTATTGAAGAGCACCGACCGTTTGCCTGTATCTAGAAGGATCATCAAGTAACGGACTATCATCAGGTAAGAAAATCTGAGAAGTACTCATAGGGGACGACACGGGTTTGCAGTCTGTAAGGCCTGCACGATGAAGAATATCAAGAATGTATTTTCGTTGAGATAGGACCAGATCCGAACCATGATGCACCACTTCAATGCCCAAAAAATAATGTAATGGACCCAGATCTTTAATTGCAAACATAGAGCTCAAGCGGTCAATAACAGCACCTGTGATGATAATATCATCTACATATACAAGAAGGTAAGCCAAAGTACCATTGTTGTTAAGAATAAACAGGGACGGGTCAGTTTTGGACCCGTGAAAACCCAATTGGTAAAGAGCCGTTGATAATTTAGTAAACCAAGCACGAGGAGCTTGCTTGAGACCATATAAAGATTTGTGTAATAAGCACACATGATCTGGCCTAGTTGGGTCAACAAAACCAGGAGGTTGTCTCATATAGACTGTCTCCTGAAGATCACCATGCAGAAAGGCATTCTGAACATCTAATTGTCTGAGAATCCACTTGTTGGTGACAGCTAGGGATAAAATAGTCCGAACCGTAGCAGGTTTGATTACTGGGCTGAAAGTCTCATGATAGTCAACTCCATGTTGCTGGTGAAAACCTTTAGCAACAAGTCGTGCCTTGTACCTGCTGATGTTCCCACTTGCATATGTTTTTAACCTGTAAACCCACTTGCAATCAACCAAGTTAGTATGAGGGGCAGGGGGAACTAATGTCCATGTCCCATTCCTATGTAGCGCATCCAACTCTTCAGCCATGGCTTGGCGCCATTCTAAAGACTTATTAGCAACGGTAAAGGAGGTGGGCTCAGCGGGTAAGGTAGGGGTAGTGGTGGCAGTATAGGCAGCGGGATTATAACGAGTGGGTGGCTTGGGGTTTGGACGAAGGTTGGATGGGCGAGGTCTAGGTGCTTGGGTGGGTTCTGTGGGTTCGGTGGAGGGTTCGGGTGGGTCTGATTGGGTAGGTTCGGGAGGTGCAGGAGTTGGAGGTATAGGAGGAGTATCGGTTTGTAGTTGTGGGTCTGATTGGGTAGGTTCGGGAGGTGCACGAGTGGGAGGTATAGGAGGAGTAGGTGGTGTGGGTGCAGCTGGAAAACCGGGTGGTGGGTCAGGAAATATTGAGACGGGTGGGAAGGTTGTGGTGGTGTTTGGGTAGGTACAGGTTTGTTATAAGGAAAGACATGTTCATTAAAGCGAACATGTCGGGCAATGTATATTCGTTCGGTGGATGGGTCCAGGCATCGATAGCCATGATGAACAGGGCTGTAGCCAAGAAAGACGCAAGGAGTGGATCGAAATTCAATTTTGTGACGGTTATATGGACGAAGATAAGGAAAGCATTGGAATCCAAAAACACGAAGAAAAGAGTAGTCGGGTTTTCGTTGAAATACATGTTCATATGGAGATTTGTTAGAGGAGACACGAGAGGGAAGTCGGTTGATTAAGTAAACGGCTGTCTCAAAAGCAAATTGCCAGAAACGTTGGGGAAGACTGGATTGTGCAAGAAGTGTAAGTCCGGTTTCCACAACGTGCCGATGACGACGCTCGACCATCCCATTTTGCTCACTTGTGTGAGGACAAGAGCGGCGATGAATGATACCGTGACTGGTACAAAAGGATGTAATCGTACGAAACTCTCCCCCCCCCCAATCAGATTGAATGCATTTAAGTTTGGTGTTAAATTGTCGTTCTACTAGTTTAATAAAGTTGGTTAGCACATTGTAAACATCTGATTTTTGAGCTAGGGGATAAAACCACATGTATCTAGAGTGGTGATCCACACATAACAAAAAGAAACGATAACCATCAACAGACAAATCGGGCGACGGCCCCCAAACATCACAATAAACAAGATCTAACAAATTTTTGCTACGAAAAGATGAGTCTGATAAAGATAATTTTGACGACTTGCCTAGTTGACAAGAAGTACATAATGTATTTGAAAACTTGTCAGTAATAGGTAAAGAACAATGAGAGATAATTGAACGAAAAACTTGAGCATGAGGATGTCCTAAACGTTGATGCCAAATGCTAGAAGAAGCTTTGACAGCCGTGAAATCGACTTTAGGGATAGACCGGAGCTGAGGAAGACGAATGGAGTACAAACCCTGTTCACTGGGACCCGTTAGGAGGATTGTGCGTGTAGACTCGTCCTTCACAACAAAATAAGACGAGTGAAATTCAAAGAAAACATCATTATCCACACAAAATTTTTGAACAGACAAAAGGTTTTGTTTAAGGTCAGGAACGTGAAGTATATTAGATAATTTAAAGGTTTTGTTAGGCGAGTAAATAGTTGAGGAGCCAATATGAAAGATAGGTAGTGGGTTACCGTCACCAATAAGTAAAGAATCATTACCAAAGTAGGCCTCCGAGTTGTCAATGCTAGATAAGTCTGGAGTGGCATGTCCATTGCATCCGGTGTCAGGCTTCCAAGTGAATCCTGATTGGGAGGCAACATCAGAGTGAGCAGCAAAGTTGGCTTGTGGTGCTGCACGAGATTGGTTCAGTTGATTTGGACATTGAGATGGGAGATGACCAATGCCACAACGGTTACAGTGGCCATAGACTGTGTTCTGTGTTGACGCCCAAGAGAATTGACGAGTGCTAGTGTTGTCCTGATTGCGGTTATTTTGGCCACCACGAGAGTTACCACGGAAAGAACCACGAGAGCCACGGTTGCCTCTGTTGTTGTTAAAGGAGCGAGACCCAAAGTAAGCTTGTGGTTGTGAAGAAGGTGCAGGATGAAGTTGATATCCCAACTGAGAAGCCATGAGTTGAAGATTGTGAAGTTGTTGCCGTAGGGAATCAATATTTGGCTGTGGAGGAGTTGGGACAGCAGCTGTAAGAGGCTGTTGTGAGGTTTGTGGCAGCCGCAAATAAGGCGTGTGGCGCCTGCTGATGAGTGGCCAAGATCTTTGTGATCATGTAGTCATGATCACTTAGTAACCCGTGTAGTTCAGTAAAAGTAACAGGAGGGGAACGAGCCAATAAGTTGGCTTTGAGGCCATTATATTCGTCACGAAGGCCGGTAACAGTTAACATGACCAGATCTTTTTCCTTCATCGGTTCTCCTATGTTGGCAAGGGCAGTAGCATACTCTTGAGCCCGGGCCAAATAGTTAGCCGGTTTTTTCATCACCCTTCATGGTGATACGCAGCAGTTGGCTTTTGAGAGTAAATTCATGAGAGGAAGAAACGGGTGCATAAGCGCGTTCAAGTGATAACCATACCTCACGAGAAGTGTGTCCTTGAACATGCTGAAAAGATTCCTCAGAGACTGTGTTGACAATAAGCATACGGACATGAGCATCATTGGTAAGCCATGGAGCGTAACTCGGGTTGACAGTGGTGGTTGTTCCAGTTGTAACATCCTTTAATGGGCAAGGGATGGTACCATTCACATAACCAAGTAGGTTATGAGAGGCAAGGAAAGGTTCGACTATTTGTTTCCAATAGCCATAGTTTGTAGGTTTTAGGTTGAAAGCAAACTTGTGAGAGTTATGGATAGCTTTTTCCTGATTTGTAAAGGTTGTGATGGCAGCCATAATAATCGGCTGTTAGGGTTGATAGTTGCAGCAGGATAGCACAGTATTGGTAATCGGCTGTTGGTTTGGTGATCGGCTGTGGCGGCTGTTAGGTTTAGATATGCTGTTTGCGGCTGTTAGGGTTGATAGCTGCAGCAGGATGGCACAAGATTGATAATCGGCTGTTGGTTTGGTGATCGACTGTGGATGTTAGAATCCACAGGATTGGTGATTAGCTGTTTGCGGCAGATTTAGGGCAGAAGGAGGCTGCGGCAGATTTAGGGTAGAAGGAGGCTGCGGCAGATTTAGGGTTTAGGGATTCCCGGAGCGTATAAGCTCTGATACCAAATTGAAACGTATAATTGTAATTAGGTTTTCTTATTGAATAATGAAGAATACAAGGCCCTATATATAGATAAACTAATTACAACTTGGTACCCTTAATAATAATAAACTTGTCTAATTTAAATAACTTAGTCTAACATAAACCAACCCGCCCATTTCCTGACACACCCATTTTCCCATCTGTAACAATTAGCTCTAGTGCCAATTGTCTATATTTTATTATCAAGAGTAAAATGCCATTTTCGTCCCTGAGTTTTGGCCACTTTAGCGACTTTCGTCCAAAAGTTTGTTTTTCCACATCTGGATCCAAAAGGTAATCTTGCCATTTTCATCCAACTCGTTAGCTCCATCCATTTTTAGCAATAAGTCAGGGGTATTTTCATCTTTTTAGACATTTTTGTAATGATTAAAGCGTTTGGGTGGAAAGAAAGTCAACAAAGGTGGATCTTTATTTCTTATAGTGTTTTTATTTTAATAAAAAAAATGTCTAAAAAGACGGATATGTCCCTCGACTAACGGAGAAAAAATAGATGGAGTTAACAATCAAATCTTTTGGATCCAGATGCGGAAAACAAACCTTTAGACGAAAGTCGCAAAAGTCACCAAACATCAGGGACGAAAATGACATTTTACTCATTATCAACGTTGGCAACTATGAAAAATCAATGCATCTTTGCATATCTTAAAGCATAAATTTGATTACTTGCAAACTAGTAGTCTTTTATTTTCTTTCTTAATTTTAAGCAGTTCTATTCATTTATACCCATGAAACTAACATTAACTAGTGTTAATATTGAGTCTGTAAAGTTAGTTGACTTCTACAATATCAAAAATTGACTAAGTCTTCTACATGAAGGGTAATTAAGTAAAAACACTTTGGTATACCTTGGTCACTGAAAACCTTTCGAGGATAAGGAATGGCGAGATCATAAGATCCAATGCTGCTTTCTTGATTTTCATCCACGTAATCTTTGACCATTTTCAAAGTGCTTGTAGGTTCAAATTTCTCTTGTAAACTTGCACCCCCGGGTAACCGTATATTTAAATAAATATCAGTTGATATATTTGAACCCAAATCTGAATTATCAGCTTTCTCAGTTTGAATACTTTCGGACTTTTCAGGCTTTGCTTCACGTTGACTAACATTTATGCTCGGTTTTTGGTCAACTCCAGGTTCACTTGCACTTGGGGTCGCTTGGTTAACCGGCTTGTTGGTTGTTGTAACTGGCTGTTTAACATTACTTGGGGTCACTTGGTTAACTTGTTTGTTGGTTGTTGTAACTGGCTGTTTAACGTTACTTTCTTCTAATTTATTAACTGGTGGCCCGTGAGAGTCACTATCAGGTTTCGAGTTTTTCTCCTGTTCAGGTAATAAAAAAACACCATTAAAACCTGAATGTGAGATGACATCCGTAAACTCGAGAAGTAAAAATGAAAATTTCAATCAATCTGCTTTTCAACGAGTGAATTCATGTAGCATTACACGCAAAATGGGTAAAATGTAATACCTAACTAAAAAATGAAATGGGTCAAATGGGTTGAATGTGTCGAATGTTGCCCAAAGAATGTTTTTAATGCAAATATATGATACAACCTGTTAGACCTCTTTAATCAAAAAGTGAGTTATTATTGTTAACATATGTTCTCTGTAATTTTATATAACACAAATTTATTTAAAAACCTATAAGAGGTGTCCTGGATCAGCCCAGTCCAGCACGGACCGAAATTATTTAATCAAGAAATCTATTTAGAAGTCAATAAGTTAATTATGGTTTAATTAGATGGTCAAAATAAAAGTCAACTGTATCAAATATTAGAAAGTCAATTGTGGTTTCGAAAACAGATTTGAGATCCGACCCAATTGGTAGTTAGGTAGTTAAAATGGTTATTTAACCGTCATCACATATGGGAATAAATACCCTCATTTGTACGAAATTTATGTGTGAAATCGAAGTGTGTAAAGTGTGTTTTGTGTGTCTGTTTCACCGTGTTCAACAAAGGGTTCTCTGCACAAGTGCAGATCCCTCAGTAAACATTGTTCATTCAAAATCATGATCCTAAATGTATGAATAATCCTGGGCAACAATTTCGACCCGTACTAAAAGATTACCCATTTTGACCCCATAAATAAAATATGTATAACAAACAGGATCGCTGTCAGTTAGCTTATTTCAGCTAATGGAACACGATTCTCAGATTTTGCTTTCTCATTATCTAAAACTTTATTGTTTACAGAAGTACTAGCATTTGTAGTAACGGACGATGTGGAAGAACTTCCAGTTTCACGTGGTTGAGAGGGAATTTGTTCAGACTGTCTCGAGGCAAGTGCTGCAGTCAAAAAAGTGGCAGTTGTTTCCTGTATAAGAAAATGCAGTTATATTATAAGTAAGTCAATGATAAGTAAGTCAATGATATAATTGAGTCAAATGATTGACTCAATAAGAATTGTATCTGAAAACAACTGTGCATTAGCTCTGTGTAATTGTAGAAGAATGTAACGCTAATTCACGAATTACACAATGAGAATGCATAGTAGAAACCTGAACATGAAGACTCAACCATGATTTCTCAAGGGTTGAAGCCAGAACCTCAGCACTCACAAAGCCCTCTGTTAATTAATTAAAAAAAACAAATAGAAATTTAGTAAGCTAAAAGTACAACAGTACAAACCAAAAGAATAGAGAGCAATTTAATATACGGATTTCTAAAAGTTCAATATTTCATATATCTATCACTTTAAATTTCATGATATCATATTATGCTTTCAGAATACTAAAAATTATATTATTTACTAATTTTATACTAAATAAATAAAATCAGTTATAACATTTTGTTTCACTAACTAACCAGAGAACATTAAGTTATAACATTTTGTTTCACTAACTAACCAGAGAACATTATGCCCCTATATGATTCATAGTAATAACCTTGTTTCCTATTTGTTTTTAGGTGAAACACACTGTTGAAGTAACTGATTTTATGTTAGTTGTTTTGGGATCAGTAAATATGCTATTTTTAGTGTTTTGAAAGGGTAAATATGATAATTTTTAGCTTTTAGAAGATATATATGAAGCTTTGAGCTTTTAGAAACATGGACCAAAAAAATTAAATATACCACCCATAGCTCTAAATTTACACAATACGTTTGTTTGTTAGTTTTTTAGTTGTAAATTTACCATTTTGCCATACTTGAACGCCATTATATCCGATAGCTGTAATACAAGGAGCGAGTTTCTGTGGATCTATTCAAATTGATGCAAGGAATGCCATACATAAATAAACAAAATATAACCTACTTTTAATCATGTTGCCTCAATAGTAATAAAATCTTTGAATCAAGCAAAGGATACATATTGCAGAAAACTGAGCTGCATCTGTGCTTCCTTCTAGAATGTGCAGCAAAATGCAGTACTTCGATAATGACTCTGCAACCTAAATACAGCCAGCTGTCATTAGACCATAACTTTTTCCCAAAATTTATAGCATATAGTAGGGGTGTGCACTGTTCGGTTCAGTTTTTTGGTAAAACCGAAATGTTCAGTAAAGGTTTTTTTCGTTTTTAGCAACGGTTCGGTAATAATCCAAGATTTAAGAATCTTTCTTAAATGTCTACATTTAAGTTATTATATTCAACCTTTTTAATTAATATTGTTCACTAATCTATTTTTATGTTTCTCCAAAGTTTTTAAGTTATTATTGTTCACAAAAAAATAACCTTCTAATCGATGTTTATGTTTCTCCAAAGTTTTAATTAAGACGTTTTCTTTTATAGTACTTTTAAAATCATTTAATTTTGTTATTTCTTGTAGGCAATGGATTCAAAGATAAATAAACATGTTAATATTTTTATTATAAATACATAACATTCAAGAATAAAATTAATAATTCCAAATTAATAATTCCAAGATCAATATATAATAAACATTAAAAAATGATTTTTTAGGTTATTCGGTTGTTTTCGGTTTTCATAAAATGTAAAACCGTAACCAACTCTAAATTTTGGTTCGTTTTTTTGTGCGGTTAGGTTTTTTCTCGGTTCGGTTTCGATTCGCTTATTTCGGTTTTCTGCTCACCCCTAGAATATAGTAGGTCATGTGTGACTAAAGATCAAAATACAACATGATATGGAACATATTATGGTTAATTTAATTAGAGAAGAAATCATATTGGCATTAACTCACACTTGACTCTGACCAAGTAGATTTATCCATAGCGATTGAGTCTTCATTTTCTCCTGTAAATACCAAAATCAAAGCATTTTAAACTACAAAATTTAAAGAGTATGCGAGGAACAACTGATCATGTCGTAAAAGTGAAATATTACCTGATATGTATACTACAAAAAGTTTTTTTTGCCGTTTGGCTTCAATGATTGCCTCATTAATAGAACCTTTAAATGCAAGAGATGAGATAGATTGTTCCATCTGTATAAAATACACAATAATTAGGATCTTTCATGTGCTTTTAAGAGACATAAACTAGAACCTACACATTACTTATGCTAACTTCAATCAGGAAAAAACGTAATAAATTGCTAAATGTGAAACTCTCCGGGATAAAACACTAAAACCTACACCATGGAAACACCTATAAACCTATTTCAAGATTTTAAGTATAAGCAAACAATAGATCTTAACTTTCCATAAAAACCTTCAAATCTTTTATCAAATCAAATAAGAATATAAGACTAGTATCAAATTTCTATTTATGTTCTTGTACTCTAGCTGCCGACTTCTTCGAATCTACGTGAGCCAATGACGAATTCAACAGAATTCAGTTAATGTAATAGCAATTAAAACTAGGAATAACTAAATTTTATGTAATTTGTAGATCAGAAATTGCACTTAAAGTATGACTTTAATTTGTATTTTAACCGATCATTATGAAGTTTAGTTGTTCGACTCTGTACCCTAATTCATAAGCAATCAAGATCAGCTATATGTAACCTACTTTTTTCAATCGATAACATAATCAGAGATCAGTAACTAACATCCGTATCAAAATATTCAAACTTATAACCGTGATAACGAACGTAATAAACAAGTCAATAAATTGAAGATAACTAGTGAACATCAAATCTTTGGTAAAATCAAATAAGAATATAAGACTAGTATCAAACTTCTATTTGTGTTTTGATCCTTGTTGAAAACTAGTTGCCGACTTCTTTGTGATCCAACGACAATTCAACGCAATTCAGTTAAAATCATAGCAATCAAAACTAGAAGTACCTAAACCTTTTTTTTTTGCAATTTGAAAGATGGGCTTTACAGATGAAAAATCATCAACAGTAAGCAGATCAAGTAACGACATAAAACAACAAAATACGACTTCACTTTGTATTTTAACCAATTATTATGGAGTTCAGTTGTGAAACTCGAAGCCCTAATTCATAAGCAATCAAAATCAGCTATATCTAACCTGCTTCTTTTCAATTTTGGTCGAAAACTAGCTGCCGATTTCTTCTTTATCCAACAACAATTCCACGCAATTCTGTAAAACCATACCAATTGAAACTAAGAGCACCTAATTTTTATTTTATTTATTTTTTTAATTTTTTTTTTTGCAATTTGAAATATCAGGATTTGCAGACGAATAAATCAACAGTAAACCGATTAACTAACAACATAAATCAACAAAACATGAGCTTAATTTCACTTAACACGCACTCTAACTATTCAACTCTGAACCCTAATTCATAATTCATAACCAATAACAATAATCAGCTACATGTAAACCTACTTTAATCAATCAACAACACAATCAGAAACAAGTAACTAACAACCGCATCAATTATTATCCAAATCAACAACCGTAGTAACAAACGCGATCAAACGAGTCGATAAATTGAAGAAACTAGTGATCGTTACACATGAACCTATAAACTATCGGATTGTTTAACATTTAGAGAATGATTTACGATTGAATTGAGTGAAGATTGTAGAGAAAATAGAGTTCGTACCTTAGGGATTTGTGGCGGTTTGTGATTCTGTTTTTTTTTTTTTTTGTTTATGGATGCAACGACTCTGAGAAGAAGGTGGAAGAAGTCTTGTTTTATGGGCGAAATGGAATAATAAAAAAGAATTGATAAATAACCGTCCGTCTTTTGTATTTATTTAATATAATTATAATAAAATTACATTATCTTTTTTAACTCATAATTTTACTTATATTTTATTTAAAATAATTTTTGTCCTTATCTTTATTATTGTCTACATGTGAATAATATACAAAATCATTAATATTAATAATGTAATAATTATCTAAAAGAATGTAAATAGCTAATTTATTTAATATAATTATAATAAAAAACTTCAAATCAATGCTACATTACATTATCTTTTTTAACTCATAATTTTACTTATATTTTATTTAAAATAATTTTTGTTCTTATTTTTATTATTATTTAAATGTGAATGATATATAAAATCATTAACAATGTAATAATTATATAAAAGAATGTAAATAGCTAAATATTATCTAAATAAATTCACTTTGATTTTCTCCCAAATTGATGTCATCATGTATTAGTTTTCTAAATATATTCAATTTATTTTTCTTCTAAACTGATGTCATAGCTATCATCATGTATTAACGGATATCACACGATTTTTATTGGAAGAGACTAAAAACAAATTATAAAACTATATGCCATGCTAAGAAAAACTCAATTGTTTTATATAATATTTTTACCAAAAGTACCTTAGAAAATCTTACTTCGATCTATAACGTAACACTCTCTACTTCAACCTCATTACTTTTACTTATATTTTGTTTTAGTGTATTTTTTTAATAATTAATATTTCCCGGATGATAAGAATACTAAGATTTGTGGTAAGTCAAATATTAAATATCGTATTTTTTAGTAACTGATATAATTTTAAACTTAAATAATATTAAAATTTATAAAATAATTGAGATACACATCAACAATACATGATATTTAGTTGTGTAATAAGATTATAATATTATTACATTTATTATTAACAGTGTATACATTTTTATAGGATTATAATTTATGTTTCCTCAACCGTGTGATAAAATTCATGAAATATAAATGTTTGAGATTATAATATTATTACATATTTTAAGTGTGTGATAAGGATTACATAGAAGTTTATGATTTATATTTTTTTATATTCAACCTTATGATACACGGGTTTGTGACACCTATAAACTAAAATAATATTCAATCTAATGTTTTTCGATATTTAACCCATGTAATATATGGGTTTATAAGCTAGTTTCAAGGAATATAGTAAACTAGAAAAGTTATTGTTTTATTTTGCGTGTTGCGAGGGTATGATACAGTTTTGATACTCTGTATAGTTGTAAAAGAGAATAAGTATGATTACTTTAGTATTTTACTCTATGCCTTACGATTATCTAGTATAGTAATAGCATTCGGTGTAGTTGTTAAAGAAAGGGATAAAATAACTTTATTGAAGTTAAGGGATTGTACAATAAAGAAAGAGACAAAATAACTTTATTAAAGTTAAGAGATTTTATAAGAACTTTACTGAAGTGCAGGGTGTAAATGAAAGTGGAAACTAGAAAGTAAAAGGAAAAAAAGTAGGTTGCTACGTGATAACACATGAATGGTTGGTTAGAATGAATAGTGAAAGGAGAGAGTTACTTTTAAATATATAATAATAATAACTAGTTAAATACCCTCTGAATGTTACGGCACGCTAACTTTATCATTCTTGGTTTGATAACGTGCATATTTGTTATTCGATTACTTGTACATTACTACTTATAGCATGATCTCGAGGAAAAATTATACCGATGCATAGATTAAAAATGCTCGACAAAGAAAAAAACTATCAAAGTTTGTATAGGTGACGATGTTGAGGTTGAAGTGTAGACGCCCACCCGGTAGAGATAAATCTAAAAGGAGAACACAAAAATCATATACTTCGGGTGCGAACTACACTGAAAGTTTAGTCGACCTAAATGAATGTCTTGGTACGTTCAATAGCATCCAACAAGAAAGGATCGGCCAAAAACAAAAGGTTATCTCGTTTTTTGAAGAAAAATTGAGTTTGCAAAAGGAGAAAGAGTTGGCGAAAGAAAAGCGAGCGAATATGAAAATCGTTGCTATGAAAATTGATCACCTTGATGACGAAGAAAGAGAAACGTACGAGGCATTTTTAAAGAGATGTCAAGTAGAAATATCGTAGTTAGCTTTCTTCTTTTTATCTTTATGTAATTTTTTTGAAAGTTTGTGTAATGTTTTTATTTTACGTTTATGGAATTTTTTTACTTTTATTAATGTTATTTCTTTATTTAACATTAATATATTTTTAATCTAATAGATTTGCTTTATTTTTTAAACATAAATTAAATAAAAAGTGAATGTCACGTGTCGCTCCACGTCTCTCTCACTCTATGTTTTTAAGGTATGATGGGGAAATCCTACACTGTCGACGTGGCTACCACGTAACGCTTCATATCCTTTCTTCAAGACCCTCCACACTGAATAGTCTAATGGTTTGTGATAAACACTACCGCTTAGTTACACATTTATAAGCACAAAAAATTTGTCATCAATTCCCTTTATAGGAAAACACGCATGCGTTCTGGGTGAAATCTATACGTACCAAGACAATACATTTTGGGTTCTGGGTGAAATCTATACGTACCAAGACAATACATTTTGGGTATCCTGAAGAAGGCGGTTCAAATCATCCTGGTGATGTTGTGTTTCTTGATTGGCACCATCCATGGGACACGACAATGAACTACACCTCGTTCTTCTCTACTCAAAAGCCTTTTTCCTAAGTTGTGCAACATGATTTTGGGACTACAAATCACAGATCTGTGTTCATTTGAGACCCACACAATTTTTGGTTCGATTATCTTCAGATATGTGTTAGTTGGGATCTCAGGCAATAATTTGGGTGAATTCTAGATCCAAATCGTCTTAAAAATTGGGCACACAATTTTCAAAAAAAAATTCAAATTTAAACCTCTATATCACGTATACCACATTTTTCAACAAAATCTTCAAAAGTTAACAACAAACCAATGAACTACACCTCGTTCTTTGTGAAAACTTAGATTTTTCAGGTTAACTCTGTTAGCACAACTCCGTTATACATGACTTAAAACATTCATTGTAGCATTTCACTTCATATTGGTTGGTTAAGTGTGTCAGTTAGTATACGAACACTCACGTAACAATAATTCAGCGAATCAACCGAATTAACAAACTGCATATAAGTCTGACCCCAAATGTTGGTGAAACATGGATATAGTATTGCAAACATAGAAATAATAATATAATTGAGTGGAATTATATGTTATTTGATTACATGGACTACTTGTTAGTTGTTTTTCATAATTGCGAACAATGTATGTTTTTGTGTGATCTAGCGTTATAAAAATATTTATTTTATAAACAAACTAGTCGGTTTTATTTTTATAGACTTGAGTTATTAAAAATTAGTAAAAATGGTTTAGTGGGCTTGTGTTAGCTAGAAAGGGCAACCAGAAGTTACAAAAGTCCACCAAAAGGCCCACCCATGGGTTTTAATTAGTTAAAAAAATACATAACCTAACCCTAAATCCCCAAAATACGCCCCACCTCCACCATAATTTCGAAATTTTGCCTTTAAAACACCATTCCACTTTGATTTGTTGCTTGGATATTTCAAGAGGTGCCTTGCTTGATCGACTTCAATACCCTTTAACGCTTACAAGTAAGTTTTCTTGATCAATTTTGATGTTTCTCATGAGTTAAACATTGGGGTTTTGATTATAACTTGATATTGATGATACTTGGTTGTTTAATCCGATGTATTTTGGGTTATGCATGATGTACGGGTCGGATTTGGGGTAAACAAGATCATAAACACGTTTTTGGGAAGAGCTGAAAGTAAACAGATTTTGTCCAAATCTTTACAGCCGACTTTTGTTGGCTGTAACGAGGTCAAAACTTAATGAAATCCATTGTTTCTTGAGTCCATGGTGAACTTTCAGGAAATACCTTTCAAACCCAACTGGAATCACATTTTTTCGATGTCATTTGATATTTTTAATGATTTATTTCGTGCCAAAGGTTCAGGATGCGTTTTTCATCAAAATTTGTAGCCCATTACGAGTGTCATAACTCAATGTAGGAATTGAGTTATGATCGCAAATTTTTACTGTAGGAATTTCCGGGAGGTCATGAAAATCTCCAACTAGAATTTCGTAAAAAGAATAAACGAGGATTTTTAATTGATTTTTGGCGTAAACTGTCATCAAAAAGTTGTAGATCAGACCTAGGTGTAAAGAATGATTGTTAGTGATTTTTGTTTAAAGATTCAGGTTATGAAAAAAATACACAAGTATTCGGGAACTAAATAGCACATTGTTTTAAAACATCATAATTTTATGAGTTCGTTTAGTATTTTAAATAAATTCTGAAAAACTGCCTTAAAACTGACATGAAACTGCATTACGCTGAAAGTATTTGTGAACGTGTTAAATATGATTATATGTTGTAACAAAGTGTTGTATGTTATTAGAAACGTTAACGGGTGTCTATGAATGCACTATATGTAATTAGACGATCATATGCCCAAACTTATCTGAATGAGTAATTGTATGACAACGTGATTCTTTGACTATGTGTTAGACTACGTGTAGGATTCATAAATTAAACTAATTGAAATGGTAAATATATCAGGAGGAGATTGACTTTCCTGATTACCTTTCAAGTTTACTTTCGAGCAAACTAAGGTGAGTTCACAACTATTTTCTAAAAGCATGCGTCCCTGGTTTGGGACAACGCTTTTTACGGTTCCTTGGTTTGGGCTACGCGCGCGTCCCTTGTGTGGACCACTGAAACATGCTATCCACTGGAGGTGGATAGTACACTTAGACTAAACGAAAACTCTATCAAGATAGTCCCTACATTTTACCGATTGGATTGCTGGGTGGGCATACGTGGGGTATTAGTTTATAGCGCTATTAGGTTTGACAAACCTCACACCGTGCTGGAGGCCGGGCATGAACTTCTAACCTTCACTCTTGTTTTAATGTTGATAGACATTATTGAGAGCACAAACGAAACGTCAGCATTCAGTACACAGTTTAGTCATATGATGAGGGTTAGCTACCCGAGTCATACTTAAATCAAAACGTTGTGAACTTTACTTTTACTAAACTCAAATTCTGTGAATTCGCCAACTTTATTGTTGACACGTAGTTGCATGCTTTGCAGGTCAGTAGGTACAGCTTTGGACGGGCATTGCAATCGGCCAGAGTGGGTGGTTCATTTAAACGTATTGTTTTGAACATTTATCTAACTTGTAGTTTTAAGTTCATGTTGGTTTTTTAACTTTATTTTCCGCTGCAACACAAACTGTCTTTTAAACAAATTAAAACCTTATCGCTAATCATGTTGATAGTGATGCTTTTATTATTTTAAATGGTTGGTTCAACATGATTAGTGGCTAGATCCTGGTCAGTCACACCTCTCGTGATAAAACCCCGCATGTGGATTTTGAGGGTGTGACATTCTTCTCTACTCAAATCCCAGGATTTGCATTTCTTGAGGGACCCATAGGTGATTCCCATGTCAAAAGCCTTTTTTCTTGAGTTGTGCAACATGATTTTGGGACTACAAATCGCAGATCTGTGTTCATTTGAGACCCACATAGTTTTTGGTTCGATAACCCTCATTTACATAATCTCGCTTCACATGGTCGTATAAGAAGTATTATAGTAAACTCACCCTATAAGAACACCTAATAACATTTTCTCAAATTTCAAGGTTTGTTGTAATAAGTACCACGTGTGTAGACTTGATATGTTGTCATATGTCATAATTTCTCAACTTTCAAAGTCTGACACCACCGGCTTAGTTTACACATTTAGGCTACTCGGTGTGGGTGACGAGCCTCTCTCCAGGACGACCCACCACGTCAGCAAACGCATCAGAGACCTTGGAGGACGCCCCTCCAGGGATAGAAGCTTGAAAATAGGTGACGACCCGACCCCACCTAGTTAATTTAATTTTTTAATTAAACTAGTTTAAAAACCTTGCACATTTGACCACTAACCATACCCACTACCAGCGTCTCGTCTTCTCCCTAGGCGTCTCGTCTTTTCCGGTCGTCTCGTCTTCTCCGGTCACGTCTCGTCTTCGTCTTCTCCGGTCATGTCTCGTCTTCGTCTTCTCCGGTCACGTCTTCGTCTGACCACTAACCTTGCACCGCTTACCTGTTTTCTCTTTCACCGCCGGCGTCTCGTCTTCGTCTTCTCCGGTCACGTCTTCGCCGGCGATGCGTGGAGGTTGTCCAACGCCCACTTGTTATTTTTCAAACCCCGCTTACCTGTTTTCTCTTTCACCGCCGCCGCTCGGTCACGTCTCCGCTGCTCCGGTCACCCACTTGTTATTTTTCTATTATTATTGTTCTAAATTTGCCTCTTTATCCGGCTCCGGAGGGTCTCCGGTTTTCAGACATGCTTGAAATTGATTTGGGGGTTTGAAAATTGGAGATTTTGGGGGTGAATTGGGTGATGATATGAAAAGGGTTTGGGGTTTAGGGGTGTTGGGATTATTGTTAGATTTGAATATATCGCCCCGTCTCTAACGTCCGCAGGCGGACGCCTACGACGCCGACGCGGGGTGTTAGGGGGCGTCGTCAGTCCAAGTCGGGCCTGGACGGCATCCACACCGAGTGACCTTACAAGGACACTAAAAATTGTAATCAATTTGGTAAAATTCACACCTACCAAGACAAATCTTATATATTGTTCAAAGCCTGCCAATATCAACACATTATAACCAAAATCTTCAAAACTACTGTACCACACATATACTGCTTTTCAACAAAATTTCCAAATATAAACCTCTATCTCGCCATACAACTTCACAAAATTTTCAAATATAGACCTATATATCACATGTATGACCACCCTACCAATATCATATAAAAAAATTACAAATATCAACCTCAATATCACATCACCTTCGTAGTTTGAATTTGAACCACCATAACAAACCAATGTCACTAACCTGAAGCAATAGGACCTCCACCATTCTTGGCTCGTACGCGCAACTGTACTATAATTCGGCCCATCAGCTTTCCTAGAGCAGTTGATGCAGTCTTCCATCTCCACCTCACAATTTCATAATAACACCCGATCATTATCATCGTCCTTGTAATCAATGAAATAACTCCCAGCCTCCAAGTTAAGTCTTTTAGTAATTTATGCATTCAGGGTTCCATGGCTCACCGGCAAGGAAAGAGAAAATTTCGTAATCCCTCTCTTATCCTCAGCTTTGACTATGATTTTTTCTTCTTTGTTCAGGGTTCTGAGTAAAAGTTTCACTCGTCTCGTGGGTCATACAACTAACAATCGTACCTACTAATTTTACGGATTGGAGTTATCCAATGAGATTAGGAGTGAAAAGCAAGCAAATCTTAAAAAGCATCATCTTGGTATATATTTTTGTATTCTTCCGACTATTTTAGGAAAAAAAACTCGCGACTTAAGAATCAACTAGTCAAACTTGCATAAAATGATCAAAGTTGCATAAAATGCTAAAAGCCCATCAGTTGTTCTCTTATACAAGTAAATGTTGGGCCCGCCACTATCACATGTAACAAATTTACAAACGAAACAGATTATTTGTCAACCAAAGCATCATAATCACTACAAGGATTTGACCCTATAGCGATGACGTCTATAGCAACACCACATGACGCAAATATTGGTCAATAGTGACGATATGTCTTTGCCATAGGTATTTTTTTTAATTTCTTTTAACCTTAATTAATAAGTGACAAAAAATCAAAAAATAAAATATGGTATCACTTTTAACGACGACATGGCGTTGCTATTGGTGAAAAATAACTTATTTTTATAGTTTCTTTAATTTCAATTAGTAAAGAAAAAACTGGATTAAACCTTGGTGACGGCCTCGTCCCTAAAGGTGAATTTTTTTAATCTGAATTAACAAAGAAGAAATAATAATAATAATAATGATAATAATAATAAAAGATTACGCCAGTGGTTTTTTTCTTCTAAAACTTAACTAATAAAGAAAAAAGTTAAATGTATATGTGTATGTATGTATTTGTATACGTATGCATGTGTATGTGTACAACATATGGGTGTGTGTATTTATTTATGTATATATGTAGTGGAGAGTTCAAATGAGAAAATTTTTTTTGTAAGAATAAAAGAATAACTTTTAAACCAATAGAAATTCTCCATTTATTTCATTTAATGTGTGTTTAATGTTACGAAAAAGAGCATATAGGTAAATCTATAATTGTCATTAATTAGCTAATTAATTAAACTTGTAACTCATTTTCATACACTCTTTCAAGATAAAATAATTTATGGTGTAGGACAATTTTCGACATATGTAGGATAAATTTTAGTATGTGTAAGATAAATTTTAAAATGTGTATGGTAAATTTACATGTGTGTAGGTTAATTCCGGTAAATATAAGACATGTGTAGGATAAATTTTGAAATGTGTAGGATAAAATGTTTGTACTTTGTTAATGAGAGATAACATAATTAATGAGAGGAGTTATAAACTATTTATTGTTTTACCGTTATGTCCTTTCTTTTTTTTATTCTTACATTAAATTTCTTCTCAAATGATCGTTCCCCTGTGTCTGTATGTGTATATGTGTTAGTGTCATAGTGTGTATGTATGTATGCATGCATGTGTTTGTGTACATATGAGTGTCTGTAGGCATGTCTGTTCATGTATGTGTGTGTATGTGTATTGTGTGTACGTGAGTGTATACGTGTGTATATGTATGTGTGTATTTGTGTGCATGTATATGTATATGTGTACATGTGTGTATATATGTATGTGATTATCAAGTTTTTTCACATATTTCAAAAAGAAGTTCAATGATCAAGCGTCCCCTAAAACATTTTCTAAAGTCCATGACAACGTAACCATTATTAAAAGCTATTGATCGAAGAATTGAACCTCGAGTCCATTTGCTTGTACATGAATCGAGTAACTTTTAAACGAAGGAAACTATGAATAACTTTAATTATGATATTGGTATTTATTTAAAACTAACTGAAAGTAGATTGCCCACATATGAAGTATATAAGTGGTAATAATAAACAACTAACATGGTCAGTGGCAAAATGGTCTTTTTAGGCTAGCCAAAGCCTAAAATTTTGTCATAAAGGAAAACTTTTTAAAAATTAGTGTACTTTTTAAATATATTTGCCTAATGTAATTAACATTTAATAATGTATTTAAATACAAAAAGTAATAATTAAATTATGATTAGAGACTAGAGTGCACTTAAACCAGTAAAACCATAATATGGTGCGGTTAAAAAAAGTCAAAGAACGTGGTCTGTTGATGTGTCAGTAATGTGACAAGTACTTCATGACGTGACTATTAAAAAACGTGAGTACATAACACATGGTCTATATATACGACTATATGACCTCGGTTATGACCGGTAGAAGTACATCACCTAAAATCACTATAAGCAAAATACCCTTTAGAGAGGAACTTAACTTGTGATTGGATTTGTGTTTTGAAGGTGATTAGACTATTTGGGTCAATTTTAAATGAGTTTAAACTTTAACTGAGTTTTATTTTTAAACTATTTGGGTCTATTTTAGATGGTTTTAAACTTTACTAATAGGTGTTGATGATGAGTAAACGAGTTATGGGATTAATTTAAAATGGTTTTAGCGTTTGTCTTAAAATATTTTTTTAGAACGGCGACTTCAATTTATGCAATATTTGGTTGCATCCCCCGCATTGGGAGACCTGCCACCCTACTTCGGCCAGTTATGTTATCTTAACCGGACCCACATGTGTATCAGGGTTTGGCTGGGCGTTCAAGGGAAAACCACACATGTACTCGTGCCAGTGGTTAACAAGGAGTGACCCGACCTATGTGTAAAACATTGTTGGCTCCAAGACTTGAACACACGACCAAGGCCGGTTCCCAAGCCTTATTATTGCGTTGGTGTTCACTGGACCAAGGGCCAGGAACCTTGGCTTAAAATAAATAAGATGTTAGTGGGTTTAAATGCTTAACAAGGCGTATGATTTTTTTCTTTTTTAAAAAAAAATTATGTGTGTATATGTATATAGTTTTTAAAAAATCAGGCCCCAAGA
Source organism: Scalesia atractyloides (assembly GCA_947069175.1). Taxonomy (NCBI): domain Eukaryota; kingdom Viridiplantae; phylum Streptophyta; class Magnoliopsida; order Asterales; family Asteraceae; genus Scalesia; species Scalesia atractyloides. The sequence goes on from CAMTDV010000001.1 coordinate 90,072,524, forward strand.
GATTGTACCCTGAGCCATCCACTCGCCCTCGCCTGCCTCCCAACCAGCTGTTGGTTATAGATAACTAGATTTTTATTTGTGCCACGCGTTTCCAGCCAGCTGCTGGTTATATATTACTAGATTTATATCTGTGTCACGCGTTGTGGCGGTAAGGTCGCATTTGCAACTTTGTTACACGCGTTACGAAGCTGACATTAATGTGTGATGCACGCGCGTGGCATGACTTGTTTTTTAATTTGTCACACACGTTACGTTCATGACACTAACGTGGTTAGACATAGATAACGAAGAGTATAATTACTTGCACGTTTGTGATGCAAAGTCGTAATAATAAGTTAAACAAAAGAATTGAAATGTTTGAGAAGATGGGGTATGAAGTTATTAAGTAGAAAAAATGGGAAGGGTCAAAGTTGACAATTATCCGCATGGAACGATTACCACTCCTGGAATCACTTCATCTAACATTCTGGAGATGAAGCTATTGGGGACCAATTGATCCTTAACGTGTTGTATGCTTGGCATTTGTTGCTTCATGATTTCTACTAAAAGTCGCATGTAGCTCTGATATAGCCTTATCATGGTCCTTAATAGACTTGTCAATATCCTGTTTATACGTGTTCGTCATGATAGCGGTATCAAATCCGATGAGAATCTCCTAGAAGAAATTGTGATCTTCCAACCATCTTCATGCAAGTAACCACTCGCGTAAACTCGAGTTATTTAAGCGGATTCTCCTACATCATACACCCCGTGTTACAAAAATGTTAGGTAATCAGAGATGGAACAAAAACACACAAACTTGGGATGATTTTCTGGATTTTATTAGAACTAAAAACTTATAAATACAAGGAAACTGAACTGAAATGTAAAGTTGCTCAAAAACCAAATGACAGTTACTACATATGAGTGGTACTTAGTGTCGATATGTTTGTTGCGCCTGTCGAATACATGATTTTTTATAAGTGCAATTGCCGACTTGTTGTCAACAAACAACTTCACCTTTGAGTTTTTTCACCTGTTAAGTCACTAAGCAAGTACCTCAGCCAAAGAGCTTGGCATACATCCGAGGTTCCAGCCATGAACTCAGCTTTGCACGAATAAATTGCCATTGTACACTGCTGACCCAATTATGGGATTACTTATGTATAACAAATTATACATGTTGTTCCCATCAAATAATCCCTCATTTGTTAGAAAACTCTATGAAATTCATTGGTTTTGGTACTCATTTGAATTGTTTGTGAAATTGCAGCACATGGGCAGCGTCCCAGTGACGACGAAACGAAGACTTTTGGAGAAATTTTGGAAGAAATCCTGCAAAGCCCAGACCTGGCACGGTCGTGCTTCATGATGGGAGACGTCATTCCACGACCTCCCCTTCCCAGGCTTGAACCTCTTCCTCATGACCCATTTCAACCACCTCTTTCATGGGAGGACCCTCAACCTTTTCCCTCATTAGAGAACCCATTCCCTGATCCCTTCATTACAATAATGTTTCGTCTCGAGTTTAGTAGATTTGATCCAGTAAATCATACTATAAAACTCAAGTGTATTTTATATTTGTTATAGTTCACTCTCCCCTTAGGACAACTGTTACGAGTGTGGGGTGTCCAAGTGGCCACACAGGACCATGGGGACACGACGCCGCCAATCGTCTTGCATGATTATGGTGTGATGATGGCCCCTTGTCCCATGCTTCACGCATCCAGTTTATAAAGATTGGGGGTGAGATGATGGTTGGTTAACAAACAACTTTTTGTTGCGAATACTATACAAGCCCCTCATCCAAGCAAACCCATTGGTGAAAGACCGCTCATGCCCTTGAAACATAGACAACATTGGTGACCAAGCCCGCCCGCCCACCACTCTAGGGAAACCCACGACCAAAAAACCCGTTGTGGTACAACCCTTGGCCTACCTTGAGAAAATTGCATCGAGTGAGACTCCAGCACATTACCTTCGCATTGGAAGGTCATGAGGTTGCCTCCTCCCAAACCAATTGATGTGGGACTCGGCAGTTAACAATCAACTTAAGAGAAGTATTTATATTTAAATACTAGGTTAAGTACCCGTGTGATACACGGGCTTAGGAAGGGAACATCTTGCAAATGAATAACAAACATGTTCAATCGTTTTAAAGCTATAAAGCGAAACATAAATACAATCGTGTATTTAACATAATACATGAATGTGGGAAGGTTCATTGAGAAAAAAATTAATATGAGAAGAAAAAAAGAAATGACATAATAGTAAAATATTAAATAGTTTATAACTCCTCCATTAATTATGTTATATTTCATTAATAAAGCAAAAACATTATATCCTACACATTTCAAAATTTATCCTACATATGTCTTACATTTACCGGAATTTACCTTACACACATGTAATTTACCCTACGCATTTAAAATTTATCCTACAAATACTAAAATTTATCTTACACATGTCGAAAATGTCTTACACATAAATTATTTTATCTTGAAAGAGTATATGAAAAAAATGAGTTACAAGTTTAATTAATTAGCTAATTAATGACAATTATAGATTTACCTATATGACATTTTCATAATATTAAATACACACAATAAATGAAGTAAATGGAGAATTTATATTGGTTTAAAAGTTATTCTTTTTATTCTTACAAAATTTTTCTTCTCATTTGAACTCTCCAATACATGAATATTTTATAAATCTCTAAAAACTTCTTTGTACACAACATTAGACGTTTATTGGTAACTTCTGTCAGTACACGGTGGGAACAATTAAACATACAAATTGAGAAAAAATAAATAAAACTTTCTCCACAATGGAGTAACCTGTGATGTGTCTAAATTCTGGTTCATCTGTCTCCATATATTATGTGATATAACCTCTTTGACGGTAGCCTCATCACTCATTCGGTAGTCTTTCATTGCTGTTTCTAGTTCATCTCTTGTAATAAACCTGAATATAGATACATCACAAATAAATTTAGCGTTTAGGTTCGACCCATTTGCTGATTATCGGATCGATTAATATTGGTTTAAATTCAAATCTGTTAAATGGATCAAAAGGATAGAAGTCGTGAAAAGTGTATTCTCAATAGTAATGTGGAAATTAAATTATATATAAAAATATTTGAAAAAAGGGAAAAAAAGTGTTTGCGGGTGAACCAAACTTGACTCGGCCCACTTTTGGCCCGTACTAAAGAACAAAGATGACCCATTAGTCAATCTGTCAAACTTGACATATCCTAGTTAAGTACATATCAAAATGCTGAAATGCTCATACAATTCTTTTTTCGCGTTCTAGTTTGTGTGATGCATTGTTGTTTAGATGAACTCAATGTAGTTAATGGACCCATTTCCATCTACATTCGCTTGTAACATAAAATCTGTAAATCTTCAAAGTTCAAGTTTATTTTTTATGTTTGAAACATAGTTTCAACAAATAATCTTCGTAGCCTGAATTATTGGAGTACGTTTATGATGTTTGAAAATTTTTATTTTTACTGCATCCATATGTTGTCTAACTTCGAATTCTGTGAGTTTTTGACCCGAGTATAGCCAACTCAGTTTTAAGTTCTTCATAGGTGATTTTCCCGTTTTTATCCGTATCCATATTCATAAACATCGATTTCAGCCCTTGGATTTCCTTTGTTGATAGATTTTCGGCAATTACCTGGATTAATATTAAATCTGATATTGATTACATGATATAATTTTCAGCCCTTGTTACCTAGCCCATGCATTGTAGTTATTATAAAGAGAACATTGAGAGTGATTTTCGTGAGTTTATTCATAGCTCTTATTAATAGCTCGGAATTGTTGCATCCTTGACAAAACCGCATTGTCTATTGGCTTATGCGATGCTTCTCCATCTTCTCTAACCCATGGATGCACTGTACCTATATATATATTCAATTATTATCAATGAAATAGGCAAGGAGTTTATAATCTATCATGGTATCATCCTAAACCTACGATCCTCTAGCCAAACCCTACCTTCCTCTCCAAGTCTGCAACATTATTTCTGTCGCAAGTTCCCAGCGACGAGATTTCCTCCTGTTAGAGACCAGATTTCTTCCTGTCGGCGACGATATCTATCTGTCGCTAATAACCAGCGACTGTTTTCTTTCCCAGCGACAAGATTTCTTCCTGTCAGCGACGATATATGTCTGTCGCTAATAACCAGCAACTGTTTTCTTTTCCTGTTAGCAACAAGATCGGCCTGTCACTAATAACCAGCGGCTCACCGGACCCCTATCCTACGATGTAATAGCTCCAGGGACCTCTACACATTTGATCCATCACAAGTCTCCAAGCTTACCTCTCCTACCACCCTCACATCGATCACTCAAGACACCTGGCACCATGTTACGAATAAGATAGACAAAGGGTTAAAAATGTAATATTGCTAGTAAAGTCAAGAATGTAAATGAGTCTATTGTAGGACTAGAATGGTAAATGTTTAGTTAGTTAGTTGTTAGAAGGTAGTTGTTAGTTAGGGGGCATAATAACGAATGTAATTGTAACAGTTGGTTAGCTTGATGATAATGAAACCTTCCCTTTCTCTCTAGATTCTCTTCGTTCTTATCAAGTGGTATTTTAGCCCACCATTCCTCGGCCGCTCTGCGTCGTCATTCCGGCAATTTCCAGTTTCCCCTTTACTCATTTCTGATTTCCGTTCATTTGTTTGAAAACTTTGAAATTTTAGTTTGTCCTTCAATTTCGTTCTAATCCCTTCAATCCATTGTTTCGATCAATTGATTCAATGGCTGCAACCAGAAATCAATTACTAGGACAGAGACTCACTGATCACGATGCCAATTTCATCAGATTGGAAACCAAAATCAATTCTAATCAGGATGCGTTGATGCAGTTAATTCAGTCTATTTTAAAGATAGTCTTCCTAACTCATATCAGGAGGATCCTAACGTCAATATTTAGCAACAAGAAGAGATGAACAACCAGATATTTCAACACTATATCACCATGGTTTCAGTTGTTTAGGAAAGATCGAGTTTCCTAAGTTCAACGGTACAAACGTTGAAGGGTGGCTGTGCATGTCACACCCCGACCCGCAGCGGAATAAGAGTCGGGGTATAATTGGGTTATCACCAAAGCTCATGATGTTTATTAAAATGTTTCATATTTATTAAATTCAAATTACAACTCAAATATCCAAATCAAAATCCATACAATTACAATGAAACGAAACTATGTAAACAATCCAACGCTTAAACTGATTTATTCTTCTAGGCCTTCCTATGTGTTTCTTGCCTCAACTGGATCACCTGTATCATGTGTAAAACGGGGGATATTTTGGGTCAAAAAAGTTGGCAAGTGAACCTTGATAAAACATTGTTATTAATTTCTTGTTGTATTTAATATTGAAAATTTATGCAATAATCACATGTGAGCAAATATATATATATATAACAAAACACAAACCACATTTGATGAGTAAATGACATGAATGATGATGTATATGAGATCAAGGCTCAATCAAACGGAGCCGATCAAGTGACATGAATGATGATGTATGTGAGATCAAGGCTCAATCAAACGGAGCCGATCGAATGAGGCACCTGATACTCAACCCGTATCCCACGGGGAGCTGATGGGCCTAATGAAATGCATGCACTGAAAATGATAACTTCCATCTAAACATGATTCACACAACAACTGATACATATTTGATACACATTTGATCACGGATATGATGGATGCACAAGTGTTTAAATATAATAAGGGATTAAACGACACATGATACACCCAAAAATGTGATTAAAACGGGGAATTGGTAGAGATTCACTCACATTAGGTGCGTTCTTTGATGACGTTGGATGCGCAGGATTTGATCGACGAGGAAAACTAACCTAAAATAATAACGAAATGGTTCGGTAAATTAGTACTTTTAATTCATACTCTTAATGTGATTTTTAGATTTATTTTTGTGAGTTTAAGGAGGTTTTCTAACTTTAAAATCTTATTTTTAAGTATTTTTAAATGATTTTCTGATTAAATAAATTAATAAAAATAAATAAAAAAATTTGACTTTTTGACCGTTGACCGTTGACCGGTCGGATTGTGTTTAATTATGCGCTGAGTGAGGTTCGAACTCGAGACCTCTCGTTTACGTGCACGCAGCTCTACCAACTGAGCTACGTGTCTAACCCGAAATATTCTCTGTTTTAATTATATTTATATACTAATTAATTTTAAACTTATTTGGTTTTATTTAAAAATGGTTTATATTGCCGAACCGTTTGCAGGGACCCGGAGTCGAACTCGGGTCCTTCGGTTCGAGTGCGCACGGCCCAACCAGTTGGGTTGTGTGTCAAATCTGTTTAACTTATGGATTATATTATTCTTATAAACATTCTGTGACTTAATCTGATTAAGTTTTAAAAATGTTGGTTTTATTTCTGAAATTCGGTAACGTGTGCGATTCGAACCCGGGACGTGTGCATTGTTTGTGCACACAGTCCACCGCTGGACTGTGTGTCTAACCCGTTCGAATATCTGATTTTAATTATACTTATACTTATTTGCGACTTCATCTTCTTCGTTTAAGAACACAGATCTGTGAATTCCGACTGTTCTTGTTTAGTCGTTCACGATTTAAACTTGATTGAAATGAACAGAGAAATTAAATGATATGGTATACTAGAACAGCGGGTTTGCTTCGGTTTTCCGGCAAGTGTCGTCGGCTCTGATTTGCGATGTCCGGCTGTATGAACTGTTTAGCAGTTTTGATTATTGATTTGAACGATTAAAGTATGAATTAAGAGATAGCAGAGAAGTTTTAGATAGATATACCGGTCGAGGAATGAATACGGTTTTCTGATCAAGGATTTCCGGCGATGTTCCGGTGAAATTGGAAATCTCCGGCGACGAGCTTCTGAGAAATTTCAACTACGAAAAAGTGTGCGGTTTTGAGCGAAAGGATTCCCGGAAGGTTGAGGGGGTATTTATAGGGTAGAACTGGATGAATTTTGTCCGAGTTTGAGTCTTGATTCGCGGTCAAAGTTTCTCCGGCGGTTATGACCGCAATTGACTGTTAGACGTTGGTTATAAACGATGTCGAAGTCGGTTATAGTGTTTTAGTCAAAAGGAAAATGACTAAACTCGCGGATTGCCGGATTTTCCGGTGATTGCGAGTTCTGAGCGCGATGATTTACGGGTTTGAATTCGAGTTTTATTTTAAGTATTATTTGTTTAAGTATATTCACAAATAAGGCATGTGGCGGAGCGGTGTGTTGTGTGTTTGAGTTTGTAGGCGACCCGGGTTCGAAACCCGGCGTCCCCATTTTATTTTTTTCTCACTATTTACGATTATTTATAAAATATGGTTTTTAAATTCTAATATAGTTATCAATTATGTATCGTTTAAAATTAATTTGAGCAATAAATATGCAACGAAAAATTATAACTGGATATTCGATTAATAAACGAAGCGGGTTTTGGAAACCCGTTTTTCGACGGATGTTACAGTGCAAAGTCGAGCATTTCTTTTCAATTGACAACAATCCTGAGAATGCTAAGGTTAGACTTGCTATTATTCATCTTGAAGAAGCTGCCCTGTTATGGACCAATCGTTTCTTAGATCTAAAGGGGGGAACATCAATCGTATGCCTTGGTTTGAGTATAGAGGTTCAATAGCTAACCGATTTGCCATCATAATGGGTCAAAATGCTATGAGCTCATTAGCCTCTATCACACAAACAGGAACTGTGTAGGAATTGTGTCAAGAATTTGGTTTAGCACTAACTCGGGTATCCCTTTGTGAAGAATATGCAATTAGCCTATTCTTGAAAGCACTTAAACTAGAAATTGGTAATCCTTTAAAACTACTTCGAATTTTCAGTTTACCTGAGGCATATATGTTGGCTAGACAACAAGATGATAACCTCAAGCTTCTTACACCATCTTCCTATTCAAAACCTACCTATAAACCTTATAGAACCAATGATCCAACTTCTAAAACAGTTTACAATCCAACACCACTCACTTCTACCAACCTACCCCTTCTCCCTGCACCACCTTTTAAACCAAAAAATCCTATTACCAAAACCTTGACAACCAAAGAAATAGCTGACAAAAGAGCAAGGGGAGAATGTTTCGGCTGCAATGAAAAGTATTCTTTGACTCACAAATGCAAGGCTAAACAATTATTTTCTATACAGGTTTGGGAAGATGACGAAGAAAATGAAGAACCCAAACCAATTTACCCTGAAATCCTTGATCCACATATTTCACTGAATGCTATTATGAGTGTCACATCTTATTCCACAATGAGAGTGACAGGTTCAATGGGCACAAAGAAATTACATATTTTAATTGACTTGGGGTCAACACACAATTTTTTAGATGTAAACATTGCATCCAAGATGAATTGCCCTTCTAAAGATCTACCCCCTATGAAAATTACAATTGCAGATGGCAATGTAATGTCTTGCACCAAAGTCCGTGAAGGAGTTCAATGGATGATGCAAGGCTATTGGTTTAAAATCGATGTGTTACTATTTCCATTACCTAACTATGACATGGCCTTAGGTATCCAATGGCTGCAGAGTTTGGCAGATATTACGTGGAACTTTAAGGATCTTACAATGAAGTTCAAGATGCAGGGCAAAGTATTTGAATTAAAAGGTGCTAAAGAAACAACTGATATTACTTTGTGTTCAAGTGAAAGAATGGATTGCATGTTTAACAATCCAAAAGGGTTGGCTCAAGGGCATTTAGTTAGCACGAAAACTGATGAAATGACCCATGTACCCTCAGTACAAGGGAGCTCAAGTTTAACTCAATTAGATGACCTTTTGAGTAGATTTGAACCTATTTTTAAAACACCAACGTCATTACCTCCTAAACGATCATGTGATCACATAATTATATGGAAAAGTGATGCTCAAGTGGTGGCTTAGAAGCCTTACAGATATCCTACTGCTCAAAAGGATGTGATTGAAAAAATGACACAAGAATTATTAGATTTGGGGATTGTAACAGAGAGCACAAGTGCCTTTGCAGCTATTGTGGTTTTAGTAAAAAAGAAGGATGGTTCTTGGCGCATATGTGTGGATTATAGGAAACTGAATGAAAGTACAATGAAAAATAGTTTCCTAATACCTCTGATTGATGAATTATTGGATGAGCTTGGGGGTTCTTCAGTATTCTCTAAGCTGGAGTTAAGATCTGGCTACCACCAGGTAAGAATGCATGATGAAGACATACGTAAGACTACATTCAGAACTCACCGGGTCACTTTGAGTTTCTAGTGTTGCCCTTTGGGCTCACTAATGCACCAGCTACATTTCAGGCCTTAATGAATGCAACTTTCAAACCTTTGTTGAGAAAGTGTGCTTTTTAGTCTTTTTTTATGACATCCTAGTGTATAGTTCTTCCATGGAACAACACTTATTGGATTTAGAGGCAGTCTTAAACCTATTCATGGCTAATTCCCTATTAGCCAAGAGTTCAAAATGCACATTTGCAGGGTCCCAAGTTGAATATTTGGGCCATATTATATCTTCTAAGGGTGTCAGTACAGGCCCTTCTAAGATTGAAGCTGTGAAAAATTGGCCAATCCCTATGACAGTCAAACAACTTAGAGGATTCTTGGGTTTATCTGGGTACTATAGGCGGTTTATTAAATCCTATGGGGGAATAGCAAGGCCACTGCACAATTTGCTCAAAAAGGATGCTTTCATTTGGGGTGCAGAGGCTCAGTTGGCTTTTGATCAACTGAAGGAGGCCTCAACTACTGCACCAGTTTTGTCTCTTCCTGATTTTTCAAAGGTGTTCATTATAGAGACAGATGCTTCTGCAAAAGGGCTGGGGGTTGTCCTAATGCAAGAGGGGCACCCATTAGTTTATGTCAGTAGAGGTATATCCATAAAGCAACAATCTTTATCAGTATATGAAAAGGAGCTATTGGCAATATTAATGGTTGTTAAGCACTGGCACCATTATCTCATTGTCAAGCACTTTATCATCAAGACTGATCAAAGGAGCCTCAAATATCTCTTAGATCAGAAAATTAGTACACCTTTGCAGCAGAGATGGTTGGCAAATCTCTTGGGTTATGACTATGAAATCTTGTATAAGGAAGGAATTAATAACCAAGTGGCTGATGCCCTATCAAGAATGGAAGGTTTAGCCTTGTTTGAAATGAGATTAAGCTCTATTGAATCTTGTCTATGGTCTAGAATTATCAAGAGTTGGGAAACTGATGATCAATTGCAGGCTATTATTCATAGGCTGCAACATACTTCTCATGGGATGGTAAGATGTTGAAAAGAAAGAACAAGGTGGTAATTGGTCATGATGATCAATTAAGAAAGGACATCCTATATATATGTCACTCTTCTGCAACTGGAGGTCACTCATGGTATTATGCGACTTTAAAAAGACTGAAGCAACTTTTTTATTGGAAGAAATGTGACAGTGATGTCAAGCAATGGTTCAAAGATTGTGAAACTTGTCACAGAGCTAAGTATGATAGAGCTGCTTATCTAGGTCTCTTACAACCACTACCCACTCCTACTTCTGTTTTTTCAGATATCTCTATGGATTTTATCACAGGGTTGCCTAAAGCTGCTGGTAAGGATGCAATATTGGTAGTTGTTGATAGACTAACCAAATATACTCACTGCCTATCCCTAAATCATCCTTATTTGGCTTCAACCATAGATCATTTGATGTTTGATATTGTTTTTAAACTACACGGATGCCCTACAACTATTGTATCCGATAGGGATCCAATGTTTCTAAGTAACTTTTGGAAGGACTTCATGAAATTACAAGGGGTGCAACTCAATTTTTCTACTGCCTACCACCCACAAAGTGATGGGCAGACTGAGGTTCTCTATAGGTGTCTTGAGATATATTTGAGGTGCATGGTTATAGATGAACCTAAACAATGGCCTAAGTGGTTAACTTTTGCAGAATGGTGGTACAATACCACTTATCATTCAGCTATTAACATGTCTCTGTTTGAAGCACTCTATGGAATTCCACCTCCTATTCACATTCCTTACATTCCAAATGACACTAACATAGCTTCTATAAAAGAATGGTTCCAATTAAGAGAAGCGAAATTGGTCTCTCTAAAAGCTAACTTAGCTAAAGCTAAGAACATAATGAAACAAATTGCAAACAAGCACAAATCAGAAAGAGAATTTAAAGTGGGCGATTGGGTATATGTAAAGCTACGACCTTATGTTCAGACCACACTACGAAAGCATCATAACCAAAAATTAGGGCCAAAGTATTTTGGTCCATACCTTGTTCTGGAGAAAGTGGGCGCAGTTGCATATCGCCTGGATTTACCAACAGACTCACAGTTTCATCCAACTTTTCATGTGTCTTTATTGAAGTCTGCTGCACCGGGTCAACCTTAGGAAATTACACCAATTTTCCAATTGAGGTCTAATCTACTGATGCCGAGGGCAATTCTGGATCGTAAGATTTACAAAAAGGGTCATCAAATGGGCGTAAAGGTTTTAATCCATTGGAAGGATTTACCAGTTACTGAAGCAAGTTAGGAAGATTGGAATAAGATACAAGCTCGCTATCCTGACTTTGAATCTTCAGGACAAGATTTTCACAAAAGGGAGGATCTATTGTTACGAATAAGATAGACAATGGGTTAAAAGTTTAATATTGCTAATACTTCCATTTGTTGATTCACTTAATGCTACTACTTTACCTTTGATATTGTTCACAGTGATTTATGGACCTCCCCTATCTTAAGCACGGGAGGTAACCGTTATTACATTCTTTTCCTTGACAACTTTTCTAATTTCTTATGGACATACCCCCTGTCTAACAAATCACAAGTTTTCTCTACTTTCACTACATTCTTCAATTTCATAAACACACAATTCGAATAAAAAATCAAACAATTTCCGTGTGACAATGGTAGAGAATATCTTAATACAATGTTCCAACAACATCGCCAACAACACGGAATGCAATTTCAATTTTCTTGCCCTCATACCTCGTCCCAAAATGGAAAGGCCGAACACAACGGTCCATTAACAATATAATTCGGACTCTCCTCGCCCACTCCTCATTACCAAACACGTTTTGGCATCACGCCTTAGAGGTTGCCACGTATCTTCTTAACATCCTGCCTAGCAAATTACTTAACCACATGCTTTTACTTGCTAGCTCTAACACTCAACAAGGCAAAATGGTGCAAAATATCCATTTCTTCCAAATCTGTAGGGTCAACATGTTGAAGGTCATGCAACTCAAAGGATAAGTTATCATAAGCTTGGCTTTCCCAATTAGTAGTAAAAGCATAATTGGGTGTGTAAGAATCAGAGCTGAAACTACCACTAGAGGTTATGTCAATGAAATGATCATAACTCTGATCCTTACAGCTGCCAGAGGCTTCTTCTTAGCCAAAAAGTGTTGTACTACCGAATGCATGGTCATCAGCCACCTTTCCAGACTCTTGTAGCTTCTTTTTCTATTTCAGCTCTCTCTCATAAGTGAGGAGCCTACCATGAAGCTCAGTTAGACTCATCTCTTTGGACCCAACCGAATTTCTAGTTACAAAAGCTATAGTCGTCCCACTTTTCTGGTAATAATCTAAGAAAACGACTATTTGAAGTCGAATTTGCAAACTCAACATTAACCATTATAAGCTCAATAATGAGACAATGAAATCTTTCAAACTGTTGGGTTTTCCTTTCACATGACAAAATGTTTCATATTGTTGATTCAAAACCTCTCTGTTGTTTTCAATTACTTCCTTAGTCCCACCGAATTGCTCTTTCAAAGCATCCCATAACTCCTTGCATTGTTGCAATGCAACAGGCCAGCATAGATATTGTTTGGCAATGTAGAGGCCATGATGCTAAATGCCGTTGCATCTAGCTCGATCTTTTGGAAATCTTGCGCGGATTAATTTTCAGGATTCTTTGGTACTTGGACTTTAGGGTCCTCAGTACTCGGTATCATTGGAACATGAGGTCCAAAGCTAACCGACTTCCAGCAACCGGTGTTTTGCTGAGCAAGAACATGACCCATCCGTCTCTGCCAGATATTGTACTCTGATCTGACGAGAATCGGTGGTTTAAACATGTTGTCGGTGTTGTGAGTATCTTGTGATATTTGTGACATTTTCGATTGTTTGTAAAACAAGTTTTTGTTTAAACTACTTTGAACGTAAATAAAATTTTACACTGTTTTCAATCCAACAAGCAAACGAATTAGCAGTGAGAGCTGATCTGTTCAAATCAAATTCGATTGACCAAGCTCTGATACCAATTGTTAGGATCTGAGTTTGATATTGTTGTTAATGTTTAAGATGAAATCAATGGAAGTGGATAAACATGTATGAATAGTGCATCGGAATAGTAAACTTTGTATTCACAAACATAGGAAGATTGCTTTCACTAACATGCTTTTATAAATCATTGTTTACGTGCATGAAAGATTACAAACTCCCCCTCAGCCTAAGATCACTCTGATTTGCTCGTACACAAAATGTCAAGATGAAGTGATAGTGATGAATAGAACAGTACACACACTGTTCCATTTATAGTACAGAGCAAACCACCGAGCATCTTATGCTAACGTCACCTTGAAAGTGATATATAACAAACTAAACAAACTACAATATCTACTAAGCTAAACACTGCTATAAACTATAAAATACAACGTCTGATAGTAAACACTGATAAGACATCCTCTGTTGGGCTTCAGCAGAGCTTTGCCTTGGCAGAACTTTGAATCTTCAACAGAGCTTTGCCTTGGCAGACCTTAGCTTTAGTCTTCAGCAGAGTTTTTGCCTTGGTAGACCTTTGAGTCCTCAGCAGAGCTTGTCTTCAGCAGATGTTCTATTATTATAAGGATTAGAGGTTTTAGAATATTTTGGCTTTCTATCATCTGTTCTTTTGTAAGGTTCAATTTTCAACACATCACCATTGCGAACCTACTCAACACGCAACCGAGCTACCCCTAACACACCTAACCCAAACCCGTCAGCTACCCAACAACCAAATGCCCACCAGTCGAGCCAACCACCACCTACACCGTCCCACATCCCATCCCCTCCTCCTCCACCTCCATCTCGTACCAATCAAATGCGTGCCATGGATGGTATTTCTAAACCAAAACACATTCTTAACCTCTACTCTTCTAGTGTTGTCCCCATCCCAAAGGACCCTAAGGAAGCCTTGTCCACTACGGAATGGCATAATGGCATGACTACCGAATTTAATGCACTTATTAAAAATAAGACATGGGAGTTGGCTCCTAGAAAACCCCATATGAATGTTATTCACAGCATGTGGTTATTTTAGCATAAATTTCGGTCAAGTGGTACATTGGAACGTTATAAGGCTCGGTTAGTTTGTGATGGTAGTAATCAACAGATTGGGGTTGATTGTGGTGAAATGTTTAGCCAAGTTGTTAAACCGACTACTATACGAACAGTGTTATCCCTTGCATTATCTCAGTCTTGGCCCATTCACCAACTGGATTTCACTAAAGCATTTCTTCATGGCAATCTTAATGAGATGGTATACATGTACCAACCCATGGAGTTTAGACATCGACACTTTCCAGATCATGTGTGCTTGTTAAAGAAATCGTTGTATGGCTTAAAACAGGCACCGCGTGCCTGGTATCAACAGCTCACGGATTTCGTCCTTACATTGGGCTTTCGTCAAAGTAAGTGTGATAATTCTCTCTTCATTTATCATCACAAAAAGTTGACAGCCTACCTTCTCATCTATGTTGAAGACATCATACTTACCATCTCTACTGATAAGCTACGGGTACATCTTATGTCAAAACTTGCTAGTGAATTTGATATGAAGGATCATGGTCCTCTTAGTCATTTTTTGGGGGTCCATGTCACTAGGCAGATGTAACATCCGTCAAAAAACGGATTTACCAAACCCGCTTCGTTTATTAACCGAACAATCAGTTAAAAATTTCGTTGCGTATTTAATGCTCAAATTAACTTTAAACGATACATAATTAATAAGTATATTGGAATATAAAAGTTATATTTGAAAAAGTATTAAAAATAGTGGTTTAAAAATAAAACAAGGCTGCCGGGTTTCGAACCCGGGTCAGCCGGGTCAACCTGGTCAACAACGATTTAACTCTCATCCATCAAACCACTCCGCCACTTGTGTTCTTTAGTAATATAACAAAACAATTAATTCAAATATCATAATCACGAATTCAAACTGACGCGCCCAAATCGCAGTCGTCGGAAATCCCGACGATTTCGCCGAGATTGGACGGTTTCTTCTGAGTTAACCGAAGCATTAACCTTAACATCGGTTATAACCGATGTCCAGTCCGCGACATCAGTCATAACCGCCGGAGAAATATTTGACCGACGAATCAAGACGGTAAACGGACCCAATTCATCGATGTTCTTCCCTATAAATACACCCACAAGCCTCTGTTAACCTTTTCGCTCACAATCGCACCTTTTCTCGACGCATTTTCACTCACCGAAAACTTTCTGCAACTCGCCGGAAAACCAAGACTTCCATCTACACGGTAATTACTTCGATTTTTCTGTTTCATTCCATTATTGGGCAACATTCTAATATCAATCCCCCACCCAGAATCCTTTCCAGACGACGTTGCCGGATTATCTGTTTTCGCCGGAAAACTTCTGAAATTTCAGAAACCTGCTGTTAACCGGTATGATCATTTCAACTTATTGATAATCGTTACCCAGTGGTTCCATTTCTCATCTAATCCTTCCAAATTGTTGACTAATCCTATCAGCCAAAGCTCACCAAAACAGAGCCGACGATCTTGCCGGACTTCTGAAGAAAGACGAACAGTTCGGTACAATCAATCCTCAAACCTTTTTCTGTTCCTTACATTACGATGGCTCATAATGTTCGTTAAGTTAATTTAACAAATAACAGTCAGTTAATCGATGTCTGTGTTTTGAACGAAGAAGATGAAGTTGGGTATGTTATAAGATTAATTAAAATCGATATTATGAACGGGTTAGACACACAGTCCAGCGGTGGACTGTGTGCAAACAGTATGCATAACGTCTCGAGTTCGATCCTGGTCACACACATTCGCTGTAATAAAATGCCTTTTTTTATTAAACTGAACCGGGTTAACTCAGTAAGATGTTAAATATAATAATAACCAGAATATTTACCAAGTTAGACACACAGTCCAGCGGTGGACTGTGTGTCAAACTAAACCACAGGTCCCGGGTTCGAGACCTGTGGCGAGCACCGAGTCATGCAATTAAATCGTTTTTAAATAAATGATTTTCGGATTAATCTAATTAGTATATAAATATAATTAAAAACAGAAATATTTCGGGTTAGACACGTAGCTCAGTTGGTAGAGCTGCGTGCACGCGTACGGGAGGTCTCGGGTTCGAGTCCTGCCCGGCGCATACATACACACAATAAACCGGTCAACAAGTCAACGGTCAACAAGTCAATGGTCAAACAGTCAAAAATCAACATTTTTTTTATTTCTTTTATCTATTTATTTAAATTAAAAATACTTAAAAATAACATTTTTAAAGTTAGAAAATAGCCTTAAACTCACAAAAATATATCCAATAATCCTACTAAAATTGATTAATAAAATCCGCTTATTTACCGAACCATTATGTTATTATCTAGGTTAGTTTCACTCGTGGTTAAATCCAACTCCGTGCGCATTCAACATTATCAACCGAACGCACCCACTGTGAGTGAATCTTACAACTCCCCTTTTTAATTACACGTTTTGGGGTGTATCATGTGTCACTAAAACTAATTCGTTTATTCAAACTCGTGCCATACCATATTATGACTTAAACTTAGAAGTAAATATTGTTTGTAGTTATGTATTTCATATTGTCAAGTTGTATGCAAATCATTCATTAGGCCCATCAGTTCGTAGAACAACGCGTGCCTCAAAACTCATTCATTAGGCCCATCAGTTCCTCGTGGGAGACGAGTTGAGCAACGCGTGCCTCAAAACAATCTATTATTGTATGTTGTGCATTATTTAATATTAAGTGTTTTGTGAATAAGTTTACATCCATATTTACTCATATGTGGTTACGCACTTTATTTTATCAATTCAATAAAGTTGTACAAATGTTTTTCATAGGATTCACTCGCCAACTTTTTGTTGATCCAAAAACCCTTTTTACACATGATACAGGTGAACAGGATGAAGCAAGGAAAACATAGGAAATGCCTTAGAAGAAAATAATGAAGTCTAGAATGATGTGTAGAACATGATGTAATTATGATTGTATGTTTCCCTTTAAATTGTAATAATAAATATGAAACATTATAATAAATGTCATGAGCTTTGATGATAACCCAATCATGCCCCGATCACCTTTTCCGCTGCGGGTCGGGGTGTGACAGATTGGTATCAGAGCAATGACTATAGGGATATAGGATAGGTTATTAGACCCTTAGAGCCTATACTATAGTTTACTAGATTTTAATTGTTTATGTGGTTACATGCAAACTTATGATATTTAGTTGTTTCATATTTATTACATACACAAATGCATGCAAACATTTCCAATATTACATTTTGTGATACATAGTGAATTATACTTACAGTCAAACATACACACTTACATACACATTCATCATACATATTTCAATGTTCACATATTCAAATCATCTTCACACTTTCGTTATTCAAAGATTTTGTCGCATTTTTCATTTTTCAAATCTCATCAAAGTGAGTTCTGCGACGGGCATGTAGTAACTGTAAGGGTACAAGTACCGGTAGTCGGAACGTCCTGTCTAGGTTGGCATCGTATAAATCCAATATAACGGACCAGTTTGCCTACCTGGGGACTAACGATGGGAGTACGAAGGACCTATTAGGCCAAAGCATGCCACACCAAACGTCGTTCAAACTAACCCCACTTTGAGGTGTCACCGTGTCCACACCTGGACACATTCCGAATATCATAATTTACATACATATTTCTCGATTTTCTCCGGGTTTTAGTGTACGAAACCAGGCTAACACATGCAAACCATATGAAAAATGTAACATCCGTCAAAAACGGATTTACCTAACCCGCTCCGTTTATCAACCGAACAGTCAGTTAAAATTTTCGTTGCGAATTAAATGCCCAAAATAATTTTAAACGATACATAATCAATTATTATACGGGAATATATAATTAGTTTTTGAAAAACTGTTAAAAATCGCAAAATAAAAATGTTTTGTTCCTGCCGGGTTTCGAACCCGGGTCAGTCGCCGAGTCGGTTCAGCGACTTAACACTCAACACACAAACCACTGCGCCACTTGTATTGTCTGTTAATTATAAAGATCATTTAATTCATATAGTGTCTTTCCGAATTCAAAACCGGCGCCCAATAGTTCAGTCGTCGGAAATCCCGGTAATCTCGCGAGTTTTTAACAACATCTTCCGTTATAACGTAAACTATTATTAGGACATCGGTTATAACGGACGTTTGAGTCCGCGACACCTTCTATAACCGCCGGAGTTTTTATAACTTATGAATCCAGTTGGAAATCGGGCCAAATACATCTCGGTTTCTTCCTATAAATTCACCCACAACCCACCGCAAATTTTTTCGCTCAAAACCACACCATTACTGGACGTAATTCCACTCGCCGGAATTAATCTGCTCGTCGCCGGAAAACCGGTTTCCTCATTTCCGAGCCTTATTGAACCTCCTAAGCTTATACCGAAGTCACCCATACCTTTTTCAAGCTTTCTGGAGACTCGCTGTTGCAAGACACTCGTCGCCGGAGCCTATTGCTGTCGCCGGAGTTCTGCCGGAAAACAGAGGGTCCAGTCGGTATACCTCTTCGCCTAATTTCTTTTTCTTTTCACCTTTATCTCACCGTAATGAACTGAAACACACTAATAAACCGATTAAAACTTCGAACCAGTCTGTTATCGATTCTGGTTATAACACAACGAAGAAGATGAAGTCGGTAAACACATAAGTATAATTTAAATCAACTTATTAATCGGGTTAGACACACAGTCCAGCGGTGGACTGTGTGCACAATAAACACTAAGGTCTCGAGTTCGAATCTTGTTCCACACACGCCGCCTTAATAAAACGTTTTTGTTTGTTAACCGAACCGGAAGTCTCACTGTTATATGTAAGTATATTGATAACCGGAATAATAACCAAGTTAGACACACAGTCCAGTGGTGGACTGTGTGTATGTTTATAGCACAGGTCACGAGTTCGAGTCCGGGCTACTGCACCGACTCGGACAATTATCTATTCTTTTTAATTAAGACAGAAAAGGAAATAACTAATTTGTGTTTAAGTATAATAAAAATCAGTAAAGTTAACAAGTTGCACACACAGTCCAGCGGTGGACTGTGTGTTAGTTTAAGCCACAGATCCCGGGTTCGAGACCTGTGGAGCTCATCGTCCG
This sequence comes from Scalesia atractyloides, assembly GCA_947069175.1. NCBI lineage: Eukaryota > Viridiplantae > Streptophyta > Magnoliopsida > Asterales > Asteraceae > Scalesia > Scalesia atractyloides. Next base: position 90,091,922 of record CAMTDV010000001.1, read on the forward strand.
AATAATTAAACTGTTTTTAAAATAAAATGATTTTCGGTTTAAACTAATTAATGTATAAATATAATTAAAATCAGATATATAACGGGTTAGACACGTAGCTCAGTTGGTAGAGTTGCGTGCACGCGTACGGGAGGTCTCGGGTTCGAGCCTCACTCAGCGCACAACACAATGCATTCGAACCGGTCAACGGTCAGTCAACGGTCAACGGTCAAGTCAACGGTCAGAAAAAGTCAAATTTTTTATTATTTTTATTTAATTATTTTAATTAAAAATCAATTTAAAATACTTAAAAATAACATTTTTAAGGTTAGAAAATAGCCTCAAACTCACAAAAATACACCCAACAATCCTACTAAAATAGATTAAATCCGTTTACTTACCAAACCATAATGCGATTTATCTAGGTTAATCTCACTCGTGGTTAAAACCACTTCGCGTGCATTCAACATCATCAACCGAACGCACCCACTGTGAGTGAATCTTACAACTCCCCTTTTAAATTACACGTTTTGGGGTGTGTCATGTGTTATAAAAATAATTAACTTGTTTATTTAAACTTGTGCCATACCACATCATGATCTAAACTTAGATTGATTATATTGTTGTGATTACTTATTTCCTTTTGCCAAATCATATGAAACTCATTCATTAAGCCCATCAGTTCCTCGTGGGAGACGAGTTGAACAACGCGTGCCTCAAATCAAATTCATTATTGTTCATGTGTGTATCATTGAGTTTATATTGGTTGTAGTTGTGACATTCATATTATCATGTTATGCAATTCATTCATTAGGCCCCTCAGTTCCTCGTGAGAGACGAGTTGAGCATCGCGTGCCTCTAAATGTTCCATTATTGTTCATGTGTGTTTCATTTAATATCTTATGATTGTTGAATAAGTTTACATCTATTTTTACTCATGTTTGGTTGTGCACATATTTCATAATCAATTTAAATAAACTTGTTCAAACGTTTTCCATGGGATTCACTCGCCAACATTATGTTGATCCAAAAACCCTTTTACACATGATACAGGTGAACAGGTTGAAGCAAGGAAATCATAGGATATGCCTTAGAAGAGAACAAAGAAGCTTAGGTTGATAGTTAGAACATGTTGTAATATTCATTGTAAAATTTCCATTAAATTGTATTTAATGAATATGAAACGCATAATAAATGTCATGAGCTTTGATGATAACCCAATCATGCCCCGATCACCTTTTCCGCTGCGGGTCGGGGTGTGACAAAAAACCCGGTAATCATGGGGGCCCACATGATTACGAAGGTGAAGTATGGCGGCATGCAAAGACCAATTACGAGCAAAGCCCAAGACATCCTATGGATGTAGTAGATTTATTATTTTATATTTATTTTATAAATGTTCATTTCTAAATACGACACCTGATCCCTAAAACATCCAACTCATACTCTTGATATGTATTCCTTGTAGATGTCTTCTAGCCTCGCTCGTAGGAAGATGAGATCAGGAAAAGCCCGCGAGCGCATGGCTGCCCAAATCGCTCAACAAATGGCTGCCGTAGTACCCAACATTATAATTCAAGTCCAACAAGCCCTTACCGCTAATCCCGTCAACCAAGAAGATCAAAATGATATCAACCCTCCCCCAAATACCACCAAATGCACCTACAAGCATTTCAAATCATGCGACCCTCCAAAATACGAAGGGACTGAAGGTGTCACCGCTCTCCTCCATTGGTTTGAAGAAATGAAGAACACTTTTCGAAATTGCGATTGCCCCGATGATCGCAAAGTGCGATATGCTACTGGTCGTTTATTTGGAATAGCACTTACTTGGTGGAATACAGAGAAGGCCAAACGAGGTGTTGAAGATGCTATGACTTTAACTTGGGCTGAATTGAAGGAAATCATGACAAGACGGTTTTGCCCAAGGAGCGAAATCAAGAAATTAGAGGATGAGTTCTATTCGTTGAAGCAAAAGGAAGGCGACCACACCACATACAACAAAAGATTCCTCGAGTTATATCAAATGGTTCCCAACTTGTTCACTCCTCTTTACCGTTTGATCGAGCACTACATTCGAGGTCTTCCATCAAAGATTCAGGACTCTGTAATAAGTACCACGCCTGCAACTTTGGAAGCAGCAATGGAGTTAGCTACAGAGCTCACCGAGAACCGCATCCGGAATAAAGACTTCAAGGAGGAGAAGAAGAAGGATAAAGCATCAACTGAAACTTCAAACTCCACCCAAACCAAATCCCCTTCTCAACCCATTTTTAAGAGAAAACGAGACGGGCAACTTTTCGCTGTCACCCAACGTAATCAACCAATTTCACAAGCCATACTCATCCAAGCTATCCCAATCACGCAAATAGCACCCAACTCAACTTACCCAAATAAGAAACCATACCTTGGACCTCACCCTCGATGTAACACCTGTTTTTATCACCATCCATCTACCTTACCTTGTCGACTATGTGCGAATTGTGGACGCTATGGTCATTTGAGCAAGGTTTGCCGCACCTCTCAAAACCAAATCTCTCCCCCTACTCAAACAAAGATCCAAACCTATCAACAACCCCAATACCCCATGTTCCCATATGTTCGAACTTGTTTCAATTGTGGCGACCCTACCCACTTTAGAAACACGTGCCCTCGATTGGTTAACATCATAAACGCCCAAGCTCAAGCAAACCCAGTTAACCAAGCAAATCAAGGAAACCTAATCACTAGGCCACCAGCAAGAGGAAGAGTTTTCAACATCAACGCCAATCCTGTTGAAGATAATGACGGCCCAAACGAAACCACCAACTAGTCCCCTTCACCGAAAATCAAGATTCAACCCAACCGCTTAGTTTTATGTTTTTCTTTATGTTATCTCAAGCTTTGGTTGATTGTGTTTGTTTATGTTTTAGAGTCACATAGAACCAATCATAACTTACGGATAAAGCCAATGAAAATTTGACAAGAATATGGTGGATACGCCACTGGTACTTCCTATATATAAGCATTCTTGCCAAAGGATCAGAGGCATTATCTGGCGGTTATGAGAAGTTCCATGTAGAATTTAGTATTGTCTTGATTGAAGTTTGTTTTGTACTCACTGATTTAGCATTTATAGCATCTCATCATTTAAAGAAATTGGTTGTATTCCATTTCTACATAGACTAACCTCTCCATCATAACAAACAAGAGAGGTACTGTCATCATTCAAACATGTATGCTATCAGAATTAAGACTCAAGCTATGGTTGATTGTGTTTATTTATGTATTAGAGTCACATAGAACTAATCATAAGTTGTGGATAAAGCCAATGAAAATTTGACAAGAATATGGTGGATACGCCGCTGGTACTTCCTATATATAAGTATTCTTGACAAAGGATCAAAGGCATTGTCAGGCGGTTATGAGAAGTTCCATGTAGGATTTAGTAATGTCTTGGTCGAAGTTTGTTTTATACTCACTGATTTAGTATTTACATCATCATACATCTCAACGTATTTCAAAGTTCATCATTTAAAGAAGTTGAGCTATATCTCACTTCCACAAGGACTAACCTCTCCATCATAATAAACTAGAGAGGTACTGTCATCATTCAAACATGTATACTATCAGAATTAAGACTCAAGCTTTGGTTGTTGTGTTTGTTTATGTTTTAGAGTCACATAGGACTAATCATAACTTACTGATTAAACCAATGAAAATTTGACGAGAATATGATGGATACGCCGCTGGTACTTCCTATATATAAGTATTCTTGCCAAAGGGCATTGTCAGGCGGTTATGAGAAGTTCCATGTAGGATTTAGTATTGTCTTGGTTGAAATTTGTGTTACATTCACTGATTTAACATTCATATCATCTCATCATTTAAAGAAATTGGATTGTATTCCATTTCTACATAGACTAACCTCTCCATCATAACAAACGAGAGAGGTACTGTCATCATTCAAACATGTATACTATCAGAATTAAGACTCAAGCTTTGGTTGTTGTGTTTGTTTATGTTTTAGAGTCACATAGAACTAATCATAACTTACTGATAAAACCAATGAAAATTTGACGAGAATATGGTGGATACGCCGCTGGTACTTCCTATATATAAGTATTCTTGCCAAAGGATCAGAGGCATTGTCAGGCGGTTATGAGAAGTTCCATGTAGGATTTAGTAATTTCTTGGTTAAAGTTTGTTTTATACTCACTGATCTAGCATTTATATCATCTCATCATTTAAAGAAATTGGATTATGTCACCAATCAAACATGTATACTATCAGAATTAGGACTCAGACATTGGTTGTTGTGTTTGTTTATGTTTAGAGTCGTATCATAGAACCAATCATGACTTACTGATAAAACCAATGAAAATTTGACGAGAATATGGTGGATACGCCGCTGGTACTTCCTATATATAAGTATTCTTGCCAAAGGATCAGAGGCATTGTCAGGCGGTTATGAAAAGTTCCATGTAGGTTTTAGTAGTAGAAGTTTTGTTTTAGGATATAACCTTATCTTTCCAAACATATCAAAACTCTTGCGCATGAAATTTTATATAGTCAATCAACTCTGTTTATCAATATTCATTATCTTAGGCATCAAAAAGTGATTCCTGTAGCAGGGTACTCAACCCTTACAAGGAACGTTACCGCCTCAAACAAAAATTCAAACTCTTACTCCTTTCTAAGTATGTAACTGTCAAACTAAACACCATCCTTTTTAGACAAATATGTCACTACTTAAATTTCGGGACGAAATTTCTAAAAAGTTGGGGATACTGTAACATCCGTCAAAAAACGGATTTACCAAACCCGCTTCGTTTATTAACCGAACAATCAGTTAAAAATTTCGTTGCGTATTTAATGCTCAAATTTATTTTAAACGATACATAATTAATAAGTATATTGGAATATAAAAGTTATATTTGAAAAAGTATTAAAAATAGTGGTTTAAAAATAAAACAAGGCTGCCGGGTTTCGAACCCAGGTCAGCCGGGTCAACCTGGTCAACAACGATTTAACTCTCATCCATCAAACCACTCCGCCACTTGTGTTCTTTAGTAATATAACAAAACAATTAATTCAAATATCATAATCACGAATTCAAACTGACGCGCCCAAATCGCAGTCGTCGGAAATCCCAACAATTTCGCCGAGATTGGACGGTTTCTTCTGAGTTAACCGAAGCATTAACCTTAACATCGGTTATAACCGATGTCCAGTCCGCGACATCAGTCATAACCGCCGGAGAAATATTTGACCGACGAATCAAGACGGTAAACGGACCCAATTCATCGATGTTCTTCCCTATAAATACACCCACAAGCCTCTGTTAACCTTTTCGCTCACAATCGCACCTTTTCTCGACGCATTTTCACTCACCGAAAACTTTCTGCAACTCGCCGGAAAACCAAGACTTCCATCTACACGGTAATTACTTCGATTTTTCTGTTTCATTCCATTATTGGGCAACATTCTAATATCAATCCCCCACCCAGAATCCTTTCCAGACGACGTTGCCGGATTATCTGTTTTCGCCGGAAAACTTCTGAAATTTCAGAAACCTGCTGTTAACCGGTATGATCATTTCAACTTATTGATAATCGTTACCCAGTGGTTCCATTTCTCATCTAATCCTTCCAAATTGTTGACTAATCCTATCAGCCAAAGCTCACCAAAACAGAGCCGACGATCTTGCCGGACTTCTGAAGAAAGACGAACAGTTCGGTACAATCAATCCTCAAATCTTTTTCTGTTCCTTACATTACGATGGCTCATAATGTTCGTTAAGTTAATTTAACAAATAACAGTCAGTTAATCGATGTCTGTGTTTTGAACGAAGAAGATGAAGTTGGGTATGTTATAAGATTAATTAAAATCGATATTATGAACGGGTTAGACACACAGTCCAGCGGTGGACTGTGTGCAAACAGTATGCATAACGTCTCGAGTTCGATCCTGGTCACACACATTCGCTGTAATAAAATGCCTTTTTTTATTAAACTGAACCGGGTTAACTCAGTAAGATGTTAAATATAATAATAACCAGAATATTTACCAAGTTAGACACACAGTCCAGCGGTGGACTGTGTGTCAAACTAAACCACAGGTCCCGGGTTCGAGACCTGTGGCGAGCACCGAGTCATGCAATTAAATCGTTTTTAAATAAATGATTTTCGGATTAATCTAATTAGTATATAAATATAATTAAAAACAGAAATATTTCGGGTTAGACACGTAGCTCAGTTGGTAGAGCTGCGTGCACGCGTACGGGAGGTCTCGGGTTCGAGTCCTGCCCGGCGCATACATACACACAATAAACCGGTCAACAAGTCAACGGTCAACAAGTCAATGGTCAAACAGTCAAAAATCAACATTTTTTTTATTTCTTTTATCTATTTATTTAAATTAAAAATACTTAAAAATAACATTTTTAAAGTTAGAAAATAGCCTTAAACTCACAAAAATATATCCAATAATCCTACTAAAATTGATTAATAAAATCCGCTTATTTACCGAACCATTATGTTATTATCTAGGTTAGTTTCACTCGTGGTTAAATCCAACTCCGTGCGCATTCAACATTATCAACCGAACGCACCCACTGTGAGTGAATCTTACAACTCCCCTTTTTAATTACACGTTTTGGGGTGTATCATGTGTCACTAAAACTAATTCGTTTATTCAAACTCGTGCCATACCATATTATGACTTAAACTTAGAAGTAAATATTGTTTGTAGTTATGTATTTCATATTGTCAAGTTGTATGCAAATCATTCATTAGGCCCATCAGTTCGTAGAACAACGCGTGCCTCAAAACTCATTCATTAGGCCCATCAGTTCCTCGTGGGAGACGAGTTGAGCAACGCGTGCCTCAAAACAATCTATTATTGTATGTTGTGCATTATTTAATATTAAGTGTTTTGTGAATAAGTTTACATCCATATTTACTCATATGTGGTTACGCACTTTATTTTATCAATTCAATAAAGTTGTACAAATGTTTTTCATAGGATTCACTCGCCAACTTTTTGTTGATCCAAAAACCATTTTTACACATGATACAGGTGAACAGGATGAAGCAAGGAAAACATAGGAAATGCCCTAGAAGAAAATAATGAAGTCTAGAATGATGTGTAGAACATGATGTAATTATGATTGTATGTTTCCCTTTAAATTGTAATAATAAATATGAAACATTATAATAAATGTCATGAGCTTTGATGATAACCCAATCATGCCCCGATCACCTTTTCCGCTGCGGGTCGGGGTGTGACAGCAGAATGGTAAGTTATTTTTGTCACAACAAGTGTATGCTAAAGACATCATTGATAGGGCTGGTATGTCTTCTTGTAAACCAGTAGTAACTCCAGTAGACTCAAAACCAAAACTTAGTGCAACTTCCAGTCCTGAGTTTGAGGATCAAACAATGTTTCGAAGTCTTGCAGGCACCTTACAATACTTAACTTTTATGAGACCAGATATTTGTTATGTTGTTCAGCAGATTTGCATGCATATGCACTCACCTCGAGTTGATCTTTGGAATACATTGAAACAGATCATTAGATACTTGCAAGGCACTTCTTTGTATGGTTTAACTCTTGGCTCTTCTTCGGACTTCTCATTACGCGCCTGCACAGATGCAGACTGGGCTGGTTGCCCAGACACACGCCGATCTACTTATGGCTATTGTGTGTATCTCGGTCCTAATTTACTATCATGGTCCTCTAAACGCCAAGCTGTTGTCCCTCGGTCAAGTGCTGAAGCTGAATATCGAGGAGTTTCAAGTGTTGTTGCCGAAGTGTGTTGGCTCCAAAATGTGTTACTGGAGTTGTACAAACCTGTTACATCTGCTAGTTTGGTCTATTGTGACAACATTAGTGCCATTTGCTTGTCGGGAAATCCGGTTCAACATCAACGGACAAAGCATATAGAACTAGATATTCATTTTGTTCGTGATCTTGTGCAAAGTGATGACACCCGAGTTCTTCATATACCAGCACGTTTCCAAGTGTCAGACATCTTCACAAAAGGGTTGCCCAAAGTCCTGTTCGATGACTTCAGATCTAGTCTAAGCATTCGGCTTCCTTTCGCTTGACTACGGGGGAGTAATAGATATAGAATAAACATAAAAATAGAGACAGCATCTGTGACAACTCGTAATTCGAGGTTAGAACCGTTCGTTTTCGTATTTGTAAATCGAATTATATACTTATCTTATTCGACGAATTTAATTTATACCTATTTAATTTAAGCATGTAGTCGAAACCAAATCCATATTGTGTTGAACCGACCTGAGCCGTTCTAACCAAAGCTGTGTCTCGCTTGTCGATTCAACCCACTCACAAAACCCGAAACCTAGGAGGTCCAAACCATGGCGTGTATACTATATATTATCACTCCTAATTTATTATACATATATATTAGTGTAAAAAAACAAATAAGTAATTGAAACCTGATCTGCTAGTCCAAACCCGACCCGCTAGTCCCCACCATTTCGGCCCAAGCTAAAGCCCAACCCCCAAACCCTTGCGGCCCAAGCTAAAGCCCAACCCCCCTCCAAATAACCAACCCAAACCTCCAGATGCATATAGGTTAAAAAAACAAAAACATAATTCCTTTCACTCTTGCGCATGCGACGGCAGACCCCCCCCCCACGGTCGCTACACCCCTCGCCACCTCTCTCCGGTCGAACGTTTCTTCTTCTCGCACTTCATCTCATTCGGTTAGTGTTGTTATTTGTTTTGGGGTTTTAAGTTCCGTTTATACATGGCTGCGTTTTTGTCGCTTAATTAATCCTTGGTGTTTGTGAGAATACTTGTATGCTAGGTTGCTTGAAATTGTGTTTTAATGTGGAATTGGTCGTATAAGGATAAGTGTTCGATTAGTAGCTAGGGTTTTTGTTATGGGTTGAATCTTGATAATTGTGATGAAGGGGATGATGTACAGTGTTGATATTCTGATGATATGATGATTACATGTAATGCTAATGGCTGGAATTCATGTTTGATTGAGGTTATGATCACATATTCGTTCGTATCTTTACTAGGGTTTTGATGTTGCATGATGTTGGGTTCAATCTTATTGGTTCTTGATGCTTTGGGTGATAAATATATCTGAGTTTGATGATAACCTGCTGTAAGTGTGTATAAGGGTCGTTGTTGTTCGTTAAACATGTTAACAGAATCACTCAAACACGTGCTAGAAAGTTAAGAGCTGAAAACAGGAAGCTGGTTGATGATTACAGCCGACTTCAGTCGGCTGTAACGGGGTCGTAACTTAACGAAAATTTGATTTTCTTGAGTCTATTACGTGCTATTTCTAAATACACTTCTAATCCGCTGGAATCATGATTTTTGGACATCGTTTGCTATTCTAAATAAATTATTTTGTTTCAGCAATTAAAGCTGCGTTTTTCTGTAGATTTTATGCGATATGTTTTGCGTCATAACTTGCTGCTATCTGGATTTTTCCTATGAAATTCCTACTGTAGATAGCCTTTGATGTCTAAAGAATTTTGCCGCTGATTTCAAGTCAATCGGATAAATGATGAATTTTTAAGAAATTATTTAGTGGGCAGGGGTCAGATTTGGACGAATCTGATCACTGTTCAGTGTTTGATTTTTCACGGAAAATCCTTAAGGAGTTTGGTCACCAAATTTTTACACAATAGTAGGTGCTCCGATTGACACGCCATGTAATGTTTTGGGAATTTTCCTGTACACGAACTATTCCTGATAACATTCTGAAAACTGTCCGAAAATGCACTATAATGCTGAATTTATATTGAAGAGTATATTAATTTTTTCGTGATACTTGTGTGGTCGCTACGTGATGTCGTGATAGATGCATGCATGTTAATTAGTATTTTATGATAAAATGTGCTACGTGCTAGATACGTGTAGGATTCGTGTTTCCGCGTGAGCACACACACTAACCCTTAAACGGTAATCATGCTAGGACGTGATTGACCGGTTCCATCTCGGGTATTTCTTTACAATCCTTAATCCGAGCCTTCACAGGTGAGTTCACTACTCTTTTACAAGCATGCGTCCCGAGGGGACAAACTACTATTCCTTGGAGGAATACTTTTATAAATGTTGTAGTTTAATTTCGATGTTAGTTAATAAACTCAAAATCTATCATGAAAGTCCCTACTTACTACCGAACTAGTTGCCTGGGAGGCAACGGGGTATTAGTTGATAGCGCTATTAGGCTTGACAAACCCGGGGTATTAGTTGATAGCTCTACTAGGATTGACAAACCCGGGGTATTAGTTGATAGCGCTATTAGGCTTGACAAACCTCACACCGTGCTGGGAGCCGGGCGTGAACTAAGGATCTTAAACACATGGCCAATGTTGATAGGCATTGATGAGGGCAAACAAACATACGTCACCCGGTATCGAGTTATTAACGACATGTCTTTAAACTAAACACCAACCCCTTTTCTTTAAATAAAACTCTGAACTAGCCGGCTTAATCGCTTGATACACTTTTTCTGCATGCTTGCAGGTCGTAGATAATCATTGCATGAGAACTTACAGTCTGGGGAGCTTGAAGTGTCATGGGGGCATGTCACTTGATTGTGATTAATAAAACTTTACGCTTTAAAATATTTTATTTTTGATTGTTTGAGATATTTACATTTGCTTCTGCTGAATACATACTATGTTTGAATGATTTAATTGGAATTCACTATTCATGTTGGACATGATGACTTTGTTTTTGAATATTTACTATTAGTTCGACATGATTAGTGACTAGATCCTGGTACGTTGCACATCTCGTGGTAAAACTCCGTATGTGAATTTTGAGGGTGTGACATCTTGTATAGTTTTATAATTATCTTTTCCCTAAAATAGGGATCTTATAGTTTTATTATTATCTCTCCCCTGAAACACATCATCTTCCAATGCACCATCGACATCCCGAAATCGAAATTCGATACAACCGGGTGGTCTATAAGAAGAACCAAAAGAAGCTTAACTTCAATGTGAGTCATCCAGTGTCGAAGCACTACTGATAATCATTTGAAAAAATGAGTACAAAGTACTACGACAATCAGGGGCGGATGTACCTTATTATAAGGGGTAACCTCCGATACCCCTTGGCGTTCCAGCGGTAGTGTAAATTTTGGAAAAATTTGACGTTTTTTCGATTTCGTTACACCTTTCTTTTAAAACGTTACCCCTATGAAAGTTTTCTAGATCCGCCGTTGATGACAATAAACCTAAGGAAGAACAAAGAAACTAAAAGCGAACCTGGTTGATCGATCGTAAGATCATCATAAATTTTATTTCACTAAGTAAACATGTAGTTAACAATGGTTTCTGCGTCAAAGAGAAAAGTTTCAGTCCCACTCTAATTTGATCACTGCAATCAAAATGAAATACAAATGTTACATTACATAAAGTCAACCTTTCTAGCAATGCAATAAAACCTGTTCTCCATCTGTAGCATGTACCTGCTAATCAACAACAAAATTCTATTTACCCATTTAAAAGAAAATAATAAAAAAAACTTTAGTGTAGCCAACGGTTGCAAAATAAATATAAGAAATAATAATGTATTCCTATTTTTTTATATAATAAAGATATTTGATAAACTAACAGTAAAATATGTTAAAGTCATCAATATTTAATGTATTTTATACATGTCATTGATGTATAATATTTATATTTATATGTATCCCACATGGTTGGATTTTATTATCTTTGTGAGTCACCTAAAAGTTAAATTATATTTTATTGTAGCTAACAACTTGTCCAATTATATATATAATAATAATGGATCCCACGTGGGTTTTTTTGTCAAAAGGTCAACATGTCACATGTGTCTCCCCAAACGATCTGTACTGTATTGGTGAAATAAGCTATTGTATGTACTAAATTTCCAACTTATATTAAAAAACACAACACCAATAGCATTAATAACAACATGAATATCAAATCGCTTTGAAATCAATAAATCTCCAAGGTATCCAACACATCTCATGAGTCCTGATTGCTTATACCCATCAAGGAACAACGTTCTTTGGAGTTGTTCAATTTGATTGGTGTTTTTGATGAACATAACCTTTCTATTGCGCGTATTATGGTAGACCTGATGGTGCGAGGTGAAGAATGTAAGGAAGTTGTATGCATTTTGTAATTGATCGTGTGGAAACGGGGACTTCAGGGTCATCTTATGTAATATTTCAAGGGGACATAAATAAGAATACCCAAGGCTACAAACAAAGAAGAAGAAGACAGAAAAACTTAATCTTGTTTGTATTTTCGATGATCTAGAAAAACATGTGAAGAACATGACACATTCGTTTTTGTTATGTAATGTTTTGTTATGTAATGAAAAATCTTGTGGAGATGGCAATGCTAGATTCTTTTGTAATTTATGATGGGTAGAAACCGAAAACACCTAGGCTAAAGACGATCCATTTATTTTGAAATATTGGATTTAAATAATCATAACTTTCACCAATTGGCCAATAAGACTCTTAACTTTCGATCTGTACCACGCCACTCCCAACTTTCAACTTATTTTCCTCTAGCACTCCGAAACTAACTGAACCCTAACCCAATTAGTTTTTTTGTTGATGTAACACTTTATTCAATGACGTAGCATCTGAAGTAGCCTTTTTTGCTGATGTGGCACTTATTTAGTGATGTGGCGTCTTACGTGGCATTTGTTTGCTGATGTGGCATCTGAGTTAGCTAAATGGGTTAGAAATTCAGTTAGTTCAGGAATGACGAAGAAAAATAAGTTGAAACTTTGGAGTGGTATGGTACAAATGGAAAGTTGTGATGCTACCAGCCAATTAGTGAAAGTTTAGTTATTTAAATCAAATATCTTTTCGTTTTTAATATATTTTTTCTATTTTTTTATATATTCATCTCGACTTAAAGAAAAAAGTTAACTCGAAACAGCCTAACACAACTAAATGAGAAGTCAATGGACAAAGTCTAAATCAACCAAAATTTTAAACATTTAGAAGTTAACTCAAAACACTCAAATACAACCAAATGAGAATTTATGTATAAAGTCCAAATCAACCAAAATCTTAAACTTTTAGGTCAATGTTTACAGGTAAGCAAAGTTTGAACTTCTAAAAACTTATTAAAACACAAAAAGTACTAAAAGTTGGATATATTAAAAGTGGAAAAAACGCAATAAATTGACTAATAAATTCTTGAAAATGGATGACATCACCACCGCGTTTTTGCATTGATGTCAATTTAAACCGCTATTCTTTCTCTCTCTAAAACTCTCCTCTTTGTAATCGCTCGTTGCTTATCTGTCTTTTCCCCAAATTCTCCATCATCAACAAGCCCTAAATCAACAACCCACAACACAACACAGGTAACAACCTTCACTACTGCTTTTGCATACTCTATTATTCATAAAAATTGTATCTTTTTGAGTTCTTGATGATGGGTTTCTTGTGATTTAATTGGTTGCAGTTGTATTGTTCATTTGGTGTTTAAAAAGAAACAATTTGGTTTCTTGATTCATAAAAAATGTATCTTTTTGAGTTCTTGATGATGGGTTTCTTGTGATTTAATTGGTTGCAGTTGTATTGTTCATTTGGTGTTTTAAAAGAAACAATTTGGTTTCTTGATTCATAAAAAATGTATCTTTTTGAGTTCTTGATGATGGGTTTCTTGTGATTTAATTGGTTGCAGTTGTATTGTTCATTTGGTGTTTAAAAGAAACAATTTGGTTTCTTGATTCATAAAAAATGTATCTTTTTGAGTTCTTGATGATGGGTTTCTTGTGATTTAATTGGTTGCAGTTGTATTGTTCATTTGGTGTTTTAAAAGAAACAATTTGGTTTCTTGATTCATAAAAAATGTATCTTTTTGAGTTCTTGATGATGGGTTTCTTGTGATTTAATTGGTTGCAGTTGTATTGTTCATTTGGTGTTTTAAAAGAAACAATTTGGTTTCTTGATTCATAAAAAATGTATCTTTTTGAGTTCTTGATGATGGGTTTCTTGTGATTAATTGGTTGCAGTTGTATTGTTCATTTGGTGTTTTAAAAGAAACAATTTGGTTTCTTGATTCATAAAAAATGTATCTTTTTGAGTTCTTGATGATGGGTTTCTTGTGATTTAATTGGTTGCAGTTGTATTGTTCATTTGGTGTTTTAAAAGAAACAATTTGGTTTCTTGATTCATAAAAAATGTATCTTTTTGAGTTCTTGATGATGGGTTTCTTGTGATTTAATTGGTTGCAGTTGTATTGTTCATTTGGTGTTTTAAAAGAAACAATTTGGTTTCTTGATTCATAAAAATGTATCTTTTGAGTTCTTGATGATGGGTTTCTTGTGATTTAATTGGTTGCAGTTTTATTGTTCAAATTTGTGTTTAAAGAAACAATTTGGTTTCTTGATTCATAAAAAATGTATCTTTTTGAGTTCTTGATGATGGGTTTCTTGTGATTTAATTGGTTGCAGTTGTATTGTTCATTTTGGTGTTTTAAAAGAAACAATTTGGTTTCTTGATTCAACAAAATTGTATCTTTTGAGTTCTTGATGATGGTTTCTTGTGATTTAATTGTTGCAGTTGTATTTCATTTGTGTTTTAAAAAGAAACAATTTGGTTTCTTGATTCTAAAAAATGTATCTTTTGAGTTCTGATGGATGGTTTCTTGTGATTTAATTGGTTGCAGTTGTATTGTTCATTGGTGTTTTAAAAAAACAATTTGTTTCTTGATTCATAAAAAATGTATCTTTTTGAGTTTCTTGATGATGGGTTTCTTGGATTTAATTGGTTGCAGTTGTATTGTTCATTTGGTGTTTAAAAAGAAACAATTTGTTTCTTGATTCATAAAAAATGTATCTTTTTTGAGTTCTTGATGATGGGTTTCTTGTGATTTAATTGGTTGCAGTTGTATTGTTCATTTGGTGTTTAAAAAGAAACAATTTGGTTTCTTGATTCATAAAAAATGTATCTTTTTGAGTTCTTGATGATGGGTTTCTTGTGATTTAATTGGTTGCAGTTGTATTGTTCATTTGGTGTTTTAAAAGAAACAATTTGGTTTCTTGATTCATAAAAAATGTATCTTTTTGAGTTCTTGATGATGGGTTTCTTGTGATAATTGGTTGCAGTTGTATTGTTCATTTGGTGTTTTAAAAGAAACAATTTGGTTTCTTGATTCAACAAAAATGTATCTTTTTGAGTTCTTGATGATGGGTTTCTTGTGATTTAATTGGTTGCAGTTGTATTGTTCATTTGGTGTTTAAAAAGAAACAATTTGGTTTCTTGATCCATAAAAATTGTATCTTTTTGAGTTCTTGATGATGGGTTTCTTGTGATTTAATTGGTTGCAGTTGTATTGTTCATTTGGTGTTTTAAAAGAAACAATTTGGTTTCTTTATTCATAAAAGTTGTATTTTTCGGAGTTCTTGATGATGGGTTTCTTGTAATTTTGTTGGTTACAATTGTAATGTTCAATTGGTGTGTCTTTCGGAGGTTTTTGATGATGGGTTTATTGTAAATTAATAGGTTACAGTTGTATTGTTAATTTTTTGTTT
Source organism: Scalesia atractyloides (assembly GCA_947069175.1). Classification (NCBI taxonomy): domain Eukaryota; kingdom Viridiplantae; phylum Streptophyta; class Magnoliopsida; order Asterales; family Asteraceae; genus Scalesia; species Scalesia atractyloides. The sequence goes on from CAMTDV010000001.1 coordinate 90,107,426, forward strand.
AAAAGAAACAATTTGGTTTCTTGATTTATAAAAATTGAATTTTCGGAGTTCTTGATGATGGGTTTCTTGTAATTTAATTGGTCTAAAAAGAACAATTTGGTTTCTTGTTTTTAATCGTTTTATCACTGGATCTTTTTAACTGATGTTCAAGATGGTTGCTTGTTGGATGATTCTTTAAATTTTATTCAGTTGAGGTTTAAGTTATATGGTTTCTTGGAATGAATTTGTTTTTTGGTTGTCATTTTGACACTGTGATGGTTACCGGTCGTCATGTTGGTGGTTTAATGGTGAGAATTTGTACAGATTGTTTGTTTTTGTTTGATGCATGTGTGTGAGATCTTTGATGGCTTGTTGATATGCAAGATTTGTTTTAGTGGGATATTTATTTTTATGTGTTAAAAATGTTGTAAATTTCTGATATTTATTGTTCTTGTGATCTAAATTTTAAAAAATGTGCTTATTGATGGTGTGACTATTTGGTTATTGCAACTCTATTTCACAATCCTGCATATGATTATCTAATATTTGAAGCCAACAAAAGTGATCAATGATGGTTAGAGTGAAATTACTGTTGTTAATTATAAAAAAATATTTACCCTTGTTTGAACTGATTATCTGATTCTGACTATCTTATCATCATTTTTTTAATAGACTTCTCCAAAATATTTTTCTGAAGAAGATTTCAAGAGTTCTGTTTTTACTTTACATATTTACTTTATATTCATGGAAACAATAGAGGATAATAAGTGGACTTTGGTTAAAACTTTATCAACTTTTAGTCGTCTTTGTTACAAGTTTATCATTTTTTAGTCGTGTATTGAGTAAATATTTTTACGTGTTTTAATGGTTATATAGGGATACGTGCTGCCACCTGGATACTTTATACGTTTGGTGAAACCAAGGGCTAAAGACGATTTAACTTTGACAGAGAGATAGGATGCGGAGGTGGTTGTGTTGTACTTGTCAAGTCGAAGAATCTTACCCCTCAAATGACAATGGCGTGGTAAAAAGCCACAACGATCATGTTGATGGTATGTATAATACGACTGTTATGTATGTGGGGGCCAGTCAACAAGCATTCATCTTTTTATCATTAAGGCCACCTAAATATTGAAATACCTTTATAGATATAGGCCACCTAACTGCTCAAGTATGTGTCTAATGTCGGTTATACCAAATTAATAGAAACAAATGCTTAATGATGAGATGCCTTTTTTTTAATTTGAAAATATGTATGCGTTCGTCACATAGTTGTCAATGGTGAATAGCGGACGATAGCTACAAGCTACCTATACGCTATGTAGCGATAGCGATGAAATAGCAGGCGCTATTTCATGTTTAGCGATACATTAGAAGAAATTTTTAGAAATATTTTATATGTATATTTTACCAAAAAAAATTATTCTTTTTACAAAAATCTCGCTACTTTCTTGCTATTTTCCTCTATTCATCGCTACCAACTATATAGCAACACATGAGCGCTACGCCATTCGCTATTAACAACTGTGGTTCATCAAAAAAGCAACAGTTCGATGTAAGAAAGTTAGGGTGTTCTGTCATTTTGCAATACATGAAAGTGTTGTTCTTCGATGGATGTATACAAGTTTATGTTTGTCCTTAAAAAGTTTAAATGCATATTCATCATTAGGCGTGTATTTTATTCAAAATTTACCCTTATCTTATCTTACCTCCTGAAATTTACCCTTGGGACTTTATTTATATAAACTTTTGTAGATATGATTTTGATGTATTTTATCTACATGTAATATAGGACAGCAAAAGGACAGATTACAACCGAAAGAAAAATTTGATACGCAAAAAAAAGTGCCAACAATCGAAGTTCCTGCACTTTCGCTTGACGAACTGAAAGAAAAAACCGAGAACTTTGGATCAAAGGCATTGATTGGTGAAGGTTCATATGGAAGGGTTTATTTTGCAGATTTAAATAATGGTAAAAGTGTGGCTGTGAAAAAGCTTGATGTCTCTACTGAGGCTGAATCCAATAACGAGTTTTTGACTCAGGTAAGTTTATGTTTTTACAAGTAAATAATCTGTTATGTATCATCACTTATAGACAATTGATCTAAATGGGTTCGGTTCTAAACTGGAACACGAAGCGGATAGATATGAGGGTTTAGAGGTGGCATATGGTTAAGCGGGTTAGGTAGTGTGTCGAAACAGCTTTTAGTTTTTTATAATCTGACATTTATTCCAGACGAAACATAATCAAAATCATCCCGTTTTTTATTAAATAAGTCGAAATTGCCACATGTACTCGGGTTTGTTATAATTTGAAAATTTTAAACCTAAAGAAACATCATTTCAAGTAGGGGATGAGATTTTTTTCCCATACATGTACCCGTATCCGTACCGATTTTGGGCATTCAGTACATTTATTACCTAGATATATTAATTTCGGTATTCGGTATCGGTACGGGTATGGGTAAAAAAGGGTACTGGTACCGGATTTCATATAGTACTAGTTTGTATTATGTTAAGTACCGGTACCAGTACCGTACCATAATATTTGGTACCCAGTTTTGTGCAGATTCGGTACCGGTATTCCGGTACGGGTACGGGTACTGTATCGATCCCATCCTAATTTCAAGATAAGGGAAGTTCTGGTTTGTACCCAACCTGATTGAAAAAAGGGTTATAATAAATTTTGGAACCAAACATACCCCGGTTCTGGTTCCTGTTTAGTTCTTTGGTTTCTTCGGTCCTGTCTTTTTCTTTTTAAACAAGTTGACTTCCATTCTATTCAAGGTTTCAATGGTCTCAAAGCTGAAGCACGAAAACTTTGTTGAGCTGTGCGGTTACTGTGTGGAAGGAAACACACGCGTTTTGGCTTATGAATTTGCAACCATGGGATCTCTACATGACATATTACACGGTATGGAAAAACATATTTTATTTTATTTTGAGTAAAATGCCATTTTCGTCCCTCAGGTTTGGCCAGTTTTGCCACTTTCGTCCAAAGGTTTGTTTTTCCGGATCCAAAAGGTTTAAAATCTTGCCATTTTCATCCGGCTCGTTAAGTCCATCCATTTTTCTTCGTTAAGTCAGGGGTATTTCCAATTAACAAAAAAGGCAGAAATACCCCTAACTTAACAAAGAAAAATGGATGGAGTAACGAGCCAAATGAAAATGGCAAGATTTTAAACCTTCTGGATCCAGATGCGGAAAAACAAACCTTTGGATGAAAGTTGCAAAATTGCCCAAACCTCAGGGACGAAAATGGCATTTTACTCTTTAATTATTTTATCTGGTTTCATGGGTTTCTTAATCTTTATCTTTACGTAAACATATAGGAAGAAAGGGTGTGCAAGGAGCACAACCGGGGCCTGTGCTCGATTGGATGCAAAGAGTACGGATCGCTGTTGATGCCGCAAAGGGACTTGATTATTTGCATGAAAAGGTCCAACCTTCGATAATTCATAGGGATATTAGGTCTAGCAATGTGCTATTATTTGAGGATCTACGGGCCAAGATTGCCGATTTTAATCTTTCGAATCAAGCTCCTGATATGGCTGCGCGTTTGCATTCTACTCGTGTTTTGGGCACTTTTGGCTATCATGCACCAGAGTAAGATTCCAAAACCATAGATAACTATTCTTTTTTATTTGAAGAAAATGTTTATTTGAAATCTTTATGTAGATATGCAATGACGGGACAGCTGACGCAAAAGAGTGACGTGTATAGCTTTGGGGTAGTTTTGCTTGAGCTTCTAACTGGTCGGAAACCTGTTGATCACACAATGCCACGTGGACAACAAAGTCTTGTCACTTGGGTGAGCCTTTATTTTATCATATGTTTCGACACTTTTAATATCATGGAACTTTACAAAGATTATACTTTTTAGAGGTTGGGTAACAAGTCAAACGGATAATTCGGGTCAAGTGGGGTTGGCTCGAAACGCTTTTTGTCCGTTTTTTAAATTTAGGAGATAATGCATTAAAAATACACTTTGGGTGACTTTTGAACCGTTGGAGATAAAACATACGCGGACTCGACCGATTTATAAATAAATTGGTTGAAATTTCCGACTTTAATCTATACCGATAAAAAATATATTAATGTATAAAGAGCTATTTGTCATTGGACGTATTTTTAGTGGTCTCATTTGGTTTAGACTCTGAAGATGAGCCCAGAAAATAGAAATATGAGAAATGATATAAACAAGTTGAATTTATTTATTTACTTTTGTTTCTTCTACATGTAGGCGACACCTAGGCTAAGTGAAGACAAGGTTAAACAATGTGTTGATCCGAGGCTCAAGGGAGAGTACCCTCCAAAAGCAGTGGCAAAGGTCTATCTCTTTCCAAAACGATAATAATATTTCAATATTGTTATTGTTCTTTTTAATGATTATTGTCTTTCTAAATATTTTGGAACTTAAATCATATGAAATAGAAGAAGGTTTTTGTTAATTTTTTAATTCTTTTGAAGGATTTAGTCATGCAAACAAGGACTTTTTTGAAATATAATCAAAACCTGGGACTTCGTTATCAATTTTCAAAAGTTGAGGGGTTTAATAATTGTAAACAAGTGAAAATACATAGCGTTTTGTCAACAGTTTCATTTCTACAATTGCATGTTAAACCCCAAAATTTTAGCGTTAATTTTTTTTCTTTGATCTTTGACAATCCCACCCTCCCCAGACCCTACTAATAGCTTTGCTATTTTGTGGGATTTACAGGGTCGGTTGTTGTATTCAGTATTATTGTTAACATCAAACGCACAATCATTAACTAACGGCATCTGTTTTGTTGATCTAGCTGGCGGCTGTGGCGGCTTTATGCGTGCAATACGAGTCTGAGTTTAGGCCTAATATGAGCATTGTCGTGAAAGCTCTTCAACCGCTGTTGAGGGCTCCTGCACCAGCCACTCCAGAAGTATAATGTAAAAAGCATGAACAAAAATAAGCGAACTTGTTGTGACCGTTGATCTCCTCTGCAGCTTTATGATCGGACCGTAGATTCTAGTTTTACCGAGGCATATATATATTTTTGTAATATGGATGGTGTTTATGTTCAAATTGGTCTGTATTATATATCTTTGGTTTGTCAAGATTTGTTTAATAATTTAAACCTGCTTATTGTCAACACACCTGCTTATTAGCTTTGATTTCCTTTTCCAATTTATCAACATGATCATTTGATTGAATGATTGTCCCATGCTTGTGCTGATTTGGTCCAAAATATGGGCTTAATCTATCTTGTGGAGCCTAAGGGTGACTACAATTTGGTCTCTTTTTAAACCCATTATTGAAAAACATACACGAGTCTGCTAATACTCTACTAACCAATAAAATTGGGTAAATCGTAGATTCCGATGGTCGGATGGCCTCAAACAATAAGAGAAACTCCTATTTTAGCATCTATGGTTTAACACAAATATCCATTTAACTCCAAAGATGTAGTTGACTCTTTTTAGTAAAAAAAGACTTTTGTATCATTTACAATCCAGTTCACTAACTCCATCTATCTTTTTGTCAATGTTTTTTTTTTTTTTTTCTAAAATACCATAATACCTATGTATATGGAAAACAAATATTAATATATAAAATATACCCCCCCCCCCATTTGTTTAAACCCCAAAATTTCTCTATTACCCAAAAAAACGAACCGCGGGCCACCCTCCATCTCTTTGAAATTTCGTCCGACACCAGAAACATTCTATTCATTAACAAACCACACCGAACCATCTCCTACATCACTACACTTGAACAAACAGTCAACACAATGTACTACGATTAGGGGAGATATGGCCGATTGTTCTATCGAATATCAGGCAGCCGCAATTCGGTTTGGAATATATATTCCTTTAAGTTTTTTTAATTATCATTATTATATATATATTTTGCTTCACACAACATATTCACTCACGCCATTCGGTTTGGAAAAAAAATCTAATATGTCCAAATTGCCAAGACTTAAAAGAGTCGTCCAATATGAGACACACACTCCACACAAATTGTTAAGTCAACTTATTTGAAAAGACCAACACATACACACATTGGGTTAATTATGAACGTTCATACCCTCTACTCTAAACTTAAAGTGTATATAAAGCTAGGCATATATGTTGATATATCCATTACAAAAGATCAACGCGATTTTATACCGCATAATGGGAGATGATATTTGCCATAAACCTTTCATTCCTCGTGTTTTCTTCGTTGTTTCTCTTAGTCCTTGTGTTTGTATGGTTTAAGACTACAACCGCTAGTAATTATAAGTGCATCGATAAAGAGAGACATGCTCTTCTTCATTTCAAATCATACATCCATCAAGACCCTGAAGGCCTTCTCTCTACATGGACACCTAAAGAAGAAGTAGCCAACGATTGTTGTAACTGGAGTGGAGTCAGTGCAATGACAAAACTGGTCATGTCAGAGTTCTTGATCTGAGCATCGGACTTCTAAGAGGTAAGATTAGCCCTTCGTTGCTTAACTTAAGCTACTTGAATCATCTTGACCTTTACGGAAATTTTTTCAATGGAACCATTCCCATGTTCATTGGTTCCATGACGCGTTTAAAGTATCTTGACCTTTCCAACCAGTGGCGGATCTAGAAAATATTCGTAGGGGTAACGAAATAGAAAAAAGGTCAAATTTTTCCAAAATTTACACTACCAACGCCAAGGGGTAGCGGAGGCTACCCCTCCGCCTAAGGTAGGTCCGCCCATGTTTCCAACAATAATTTTACGGGAACTGTACCCATGTTCATTGGTTCCATGACTCAGTTAAGGTATCTTTACCTTGGTTTGAATGATTTTATTGGAACAATTCCTTCGGAATTTCAAGACCTCACGAACTTGCAAGAGCTTTCACTTGAATCTCTCAATGGTTGTACAATTACATTGGTTGTCTCATTTGTCCAATTTGGAGGTCTTGATATGTCAGGTACTTCTTTGGGCAAGGTAGATAACTGGGTAAATGAGATTCTAAGTCTTAAAATGTTGTGTATATTTAAGTTTAGATGATGTGACCTCTCACAAGTCAAGCATCCATATACTTATTCATCTGCCAACTCTTCTTCGTCTATTGTTACCCTTTCGCTCGTAGGAAACAATCTCAACTCGTCCATGTATCATTGGTTGTTCCCGTTAACAAGCAATAGACTTGTACATCTTTATCTCTCTCGCAACAAGTTAGATAATATTCCAAAATATCTTGGATTATTATTTTGATAGAAACTCTATGCCTATCAAATTTCCTATTTTTTTAAACCACTTGTCCGGATGCACATCGCTTATGTTATGCCGATTGTATGCTTCAAGTAGCCATTTCACGTGGTCATTGTCTGACGATATCCAAAAGTTTTCATCCCTACAATCTTTAGACCTTTCTAATAATCAGTTGAATGGAACAATAAGTGAAAAGGTGTGGCAACTGCCCGAGCTTCAAAGACTTGACGTTGTAAGATAATGAAAGACTGAATGCTTTATTGATTCGATAGGATTACATTATATAGAGAATATATGAAACCCTAGAAACCTAAGTTGGGCCCGTGGGCTCACACTAATAATATGGTCTAATAGACGTTTCTTCCAACTTTTTAAAAGGTGTGATCTCGGAAAATATTGATACGTCAAATATTTTAATTGTAAATCTTTCAAACAACTCACTCGAAGGAGTCGGTTCAAAAGCTCACATGTCAAATCGTTCCGCAATAGAAAATATTGATTTGAGTTCTTGCAAGCTAGGGCCTCGTTTCCCCGTACGGATTCAAACACTGAAAAATCTTTCGCGTATCAATCTTGCCAATACCAAAATTTCAGATGCCATTCCGGAGGAATTCTGGAACACGTGGCCTTCTCAATTAACAGATTTGAATATCTCTTCCAACAACATTACTGGTACTATACCAGATTTGTTGTCAAATTTTGATCCTCAATCTTCAGCCATAGATTTGAGTTCCAACAACTTTTATGATATTATCCCGAATGTTCCTTCCAGTTCGGAAAGGCTAGACCTTTCCAAAAACAGATTCCATGGAGAAATAACTTTTTTGTGTGAAATTGTTGATGGGGCTTTGTCCTTTCTTGATCTCTCACGCAACTCATTTACGGGACAAATTCCAGACTGTTTGTGGCATTTTAAAGGACTAAGACTTCTTAGTCTAGGATACAACAACCTGTCTGGAAGGCTTCCTTCTTCTATCAAGTATTTGATCGACCTCGAGGTCTTGTATTTATACAACAATAGCTTCTCAGGAGAACTGCACTCGTGTTTAAAGAATTGCGTCGAGCTAATGTTTTTAGAATTGGGGGCCAATAAGTTTTCTGGTTACGTACCGTCTTGGATAGGGGAAAGCTTTTCGAAGTTGTATGCGCTTAGTTTAACATCAAATAACTTCTTTGGAACCATCCCTTCACAATTATGTCAATTGGCAAACTTACAAATTCTAGACTTGTCAACGAACAATCTCAACGGAGCCATCCCCTCATGTCTCAGCACTATCACTTCAATGGGTCGAGATGGATTCCCACATCAGAATGTGCACTACTTTGACTTTACCTTTATCGATAGAAGTGAGTATGTTGATCGTGCCATGATCAAGTGGCAAGGAAGTTTACATGAATTTAGCAAGACTCTTGGATCCCTGATGAACTAACCGATCTCAAGAAACTCATTGCACTCGACTTGTCAATGAATGCTTTGGTTGGAGAGATTCCAACGCATACTGGTCAGATGAAAGAACTTCTAATTTTGGATCTATCTAGAAACAATCTTTCAGAAGAATACCATCAAGCATGTCTCACATGACCTTATTAAACTATCTAAACGTGTCGTACAATAATTTGACAGGGAGAATTCCATCAAGCACTCAACTCCAGTCCTTTGAACCTTCAAGGTACACTGGAAATGCAGGATTATGTGGACTCCCTTGTCCAAATATTGTCCAGGAGATAAAGAATTAGGAGTTCCACCCATCACTCGTGAAAATATGGATGACGGGGAAAGTGTACATGATCTTCAAAGATGGTTTTATATTGGAGGGGCCACTGGTTTTGCTACCGGATTTTGGATGGTATGTATCGCTTTACTTGTCAGTCGCCGTGGGAGACACGCTTTTTTTCATTTTCTGAATAGCTTGGAAAATTGGGTTTATGTAAAGGTCATGGTGTTCATTGCAAAGATGGTTGCACATCCATAGTTGTTTGTTGTATTTGATCCTTGTTTTAAGTCCATTCTATAAATAAAATACCACCAACACAGTAGGTGGCCATTTCCTTTTGTCATGTCAGATAGGTAATTACATTATTTAGTGTATAAGTACAACTTTCAGTTCTAAAAATATTTACATGATTTCATGACTATTATTAAGAAACTGTCTTACATTTTTAATATATTTTTAAATGAAACATAGATGTGAACCTCTAATTTAACACGAAATAAACACATACCGTTCCTTCATTCATTTTATGCAGCCTACTGGATGTGTTGTGGTTGCTATTGTCATCAAAATATAGTGATAAAGATAGATAGATAGATAGAAAGAAAGTAAAGGATGGTTTGATACAATACATTTTACATCAGTAAATTGCAGCCATTAACAAAATCAAGTGAAGATGTCCAAAATACTCGAATCTTCAAACTGAGCAACACAACTAGTTAGCTAGAGACAGCTTGTCGGGTTAGATATGCCAGACGTGGTCCCAGCAGCATATGCGCAAGAGGACACCGCGAGTTGATTCCCACGAACATAGTTAAGGTTAACGTCTTTTAGTCTTATCCCACTGCATGGGTTCCCTTGACTGCAATCCAGTTTAACCGCCACTTTGGTGGCTGATGTTCCATGGATACCCTCATATACCACGTCCTTGATCTTCACGCCCGACACCTGATTCGGACAGTTGTTCTTGTTCGGGCAGTACCTTTGCTCAATGATGATCGATTAGTGACGTTGACCATGGTCACATGTTGGAAAAGAGCACCTGTTACGAACCCGTGGCTAGCCCGTGCCCATGTCTTTATTCTTACACCGTTTTGAGTTCCTCGAAAGGTTGCCATCGTTACTGTTATGTTTTGTACACCTGGTTCGTCCAGTTCCCACCCTAGACTTACAATGCTGCAGCCAAAAAGAATGTTACATAACGCGTACCTATGTAATAAACAAACAAACGTACCCAGTAAAATCCCATTGATAGCAAGCTATTTGGTAGGGTCTGGGGAGGGTAGGATGGGGGCAAAATTTTCTCTATCCCAAAAGATAGAGAGGCTGCTCATGCTGAGACCCTCGGATAGGGCTGCAAAAGAACCGAACATTCAGCGAACAGTCCGTGAACCATTCGGCGGGAAGTTTGTTTGTGTTCGTTCGCCTAATAAATGAACGAACACAAACAGCAAATTTTGTTCGTCTAGTTAAATGAATGAACATGAACGCGTTGGTTCATTTATGTTTGTGACCGATCGGTAACATGTTCGTTTGTGTCCAATAGTTCATTAGTGCTTTCAGTTTTATATGTCATTTAAATACTTCAAAATTCTGACAAATTAAATATTTAATAAGTATCAGTGAATTATATATTTTGTTCATGAACGCTTGTTTGTGTTCGTTTGTTTCCATTTGTGTTCATGAACATTAGTTTGTGTTCATGAACGTTCGTTTGCGTTTATTGCCTAAAATTAACAAATGAACACAAACACGTTCATTTCCTTAACGAACAAACACGAACATAGAATCTCGTTCAGTATGTTTTCATGAACAGGTCCTGAGCACATATATTTCCTTAACAAACGAACACGAACAAGTTCTGTTTGTTTGCAGCCCTACCCTCGGCTCCAATAAAACAAAAGGTATAACACAAAATGGTGAGAAAACTATATATTAGTTTTATTATACATGTAAAGTATAAAAACTCACCTGATGCCATGACCAGGGCCACACACGACCGTTTGTATCCAGAGGTTACTATTGCCGGGACCTATAGACATACAATCATCGCCTGTAGCGATTTTGGAATTCAAGATGGTGACACCGTTTGACGATATTAAGTGTATGCCATCCGTGGGCCCAAGAACACTCACTCAAAACACTCACGTACAAAAGAGTTATTACTCCTTGAACTCACACACTTCATTCATTGATAATACTTACATTAAATAAGAAGAATAAAACTTACACCTAAAGTTTAGGATATAAACCTACCCACTATCCCATTACTTTGACTAACAAATAACTAACCCATGACTTATTAAAACCACTAAAAACATGTGACTAAAACAAAACCCAGCTGACCCGTTTTGTTATTCAACCCGTACTTGACCCGAACCGACCCAGAAACAAACCGATTAACCCAACAAGCACCAGATGCTGAGATGCTCACTCCTTGTAGCTTTGCATTGGTGCATGTATCTAGCAGAATATGGAACATCTGGCTGTTTACAGATTTCAATCCACTTATAACAATATTTTTTGAATTGTATATTCCCAGTGTCTGCATAATATACACAAAACTAATACTCATTGCCATATACATATGTGCATGCGGGTATTAAACTGCACGAAAGATGTAACATCCGTCAAAAAACGGGTTTTCCAAAACCCGCTTCGTTTATTAACCGAATAGTCAGTCAAAATTTTCGTCGCGTATATATTGTTTATTTTAATTTTAAACGATACATAATTAATAAACATTGTTAGAATTTTAAACCATAATTGATAAATAATAAAAATAAAAGAGGCTGCCGGGTTTCGAACCCGGGTCAGCCGGCTCACCAAACAACCAACACACCACTCCGCCACACGCTTAGTTTGGAATAATACTGAAACAATTAATACTTAATATAAAACTCGAAACTCAAAAATAGGTAACCAGCGCGCCCAAATCCGCAGTCGCCGGAAAATACGCGGATTTACGACCGTTTCCTTTGACTCCGGAATCAAGCAAGTGTAATTGACGATTAACGTAAGTTATAACCGAAAACCTTAAAGCCACTCATTCAAAATCGTCAAAATCATAACCGAAGGATGATTAAATCACTTGACCGAAAACTGTCGAACATGTTAACTATAAATATCAAGTCCGAAGATTGTAAATCTCGTTTAGTTCATAACCACACTCTCACCGCATTGTGAAAACCAGTCTCTGTTTCACCGGAGTTCATCGGAAGTCAACCGGAATTTTCTGTCGGAGTTAAACCGAAGGGTCTAACACCTCGCCCAATCGGTACAAACATTTAACTTTCTTCAATACTGTTTATATGCATTTGTTTAAAACTGGGAATCGAAATTATGTGGGCTAACAGTCGGGTTGAGAGTTGTGGGTTGTTTTAACGAAGAAGATGAAGTTTAGGTTGTGTATATATTTAATATAAATCGGGTTATATCTCGGGTTAGACACACAGTCCAGCAGTGGACTGTGTGCATTTCATGCCATCGATACCGAGTTCGAATCGTGCGCTTAACCGGGTCCTGTGATAAATCTCAATTTTTTTGAAAAGCCCCAGAACACCTTCCAGTTAGTATTTAAGTTTAATAAAAACCAGTATTTTAACCAGGTTAGACACACAGTCCAGCGGTGGACTGTGTGCAAAGTTAAACCACAGGTCACGAGTTCGAATCCTGCTCCTGTAACCGGTTCTGGCAATTATCAAAGCTTTTTAAATAGAGACAGAAATGAATTAATCTAATTTGTATATAAATATAATTAAAAACAGAAACATTTCGGGTTAGACACGTAGCTCAGTTGGTAGAGCTGCGTGCACGCGTACGGGAGGTCACGAGTTCGAACCTCAGTCAGCGCATACAAACACACGGTCCGACCGGTCAATGGTCAACGGTCAAAGTCAAAAAGTCAACATTTTTTTATATTTTTTTTATTTATTTATTTAATCAGAAAATTATTTAAAAATACTTAAAAATAATATTTTTAAAGTTAGAAAATGTCCTTAAACTCACAAAAATAAATCTAGAAATCCTATTAAGGTTATGAATTAAAATTATTAATCTCAAATAAAATCCATTTATTTACCGAACCATTATGTTATTATTTAGGTTAGTTTCTCTCGTGGTTAAATCCAAATTCGTGCGCATTCATCATCAATCCAAGAAAATGCAACCACTGTGAGTGAATTCTTACAAATTCCCCTTTTTATTCATGTTTTGGGGTGTATCATGTGTCGCTTAAATATATTCGCTTATTCAAACTCGTGCTATACCATTATATGATCTAAACTTAGAATGTAAATATTGTTTGTTGTGATGTATTACATATTGTCAAGTTGTATGCAAATTATTTATTAGGCCCATCAGTTCCTCGTGGGAGACGAGTTGAACAACGCGTGCCTCAAAAAACATTCATTAGGCCCATCAGTTCGTTGAACAACGCGTGCCTCAAAACTCATTCATTAGGCCCATCAGTTCCTCGTGAGAGACGAGTTGAACAACGCGTGCCTCAAAACAATCATTTGGTATATGTGTGTGCAATATTTAATATTATGTGTGTGCAATATTTAATATTATGTGTTTTGTGAATAAATTTACATCTATATTTACTCATATGTGGTTATGCACTTTGTTTTATAATCAATACAATAAACACGTTTAAATGTTTTCATAGGATTCACTCGCCAACTTTTTGTTGACCCAAAAACCATTTTTACACATGATACAGGTGGACAGGATGAAGCAAGGAACACATAGGAAATTGCCTTAGAAGAAAAATAATGAAGTCTAGAAAGATGTATAGAACATGTTGTACTTGTATGATTTGATTGTATGATCTCCTTTAAATTGTAATAATAAATATGAAACATTATAATAAATGTCATGAGCTTTGATGAAAACCCAATCATGCCCCGATTACCTTTTTCCGCTGCGGGTCGGGGTGTGACAAAAGATTTAAGAAAGTACACAAACACAAGCAAAGAAAACTGCTAACTACTAGAAAATCTGAAATATCTGACATTAGTTTCTGTAGAAAATGCGTCACAAATCGCGTTTTCTGACGCGTTTATTAAAAAATTAAACATTTTGTAATATACATGGGTTGTTTCCTACGCATTTGTTATAAATCTAATGAAAATTCGCATTTTGTAATAAATCTGTAAGAAATATGTTTATTTTTTTATTATTATACTGATTTTATTATTATTCCTTATATTAACGTTTATTAATTATATAGCGTAAAGATCAAATATAGATGAGTTTTAACATAAAAATGGGTCTTAACATGAGAAGTGAGGGAAAAAAAAAATTTTGAATTTTTTTCTATTTACATAAACAGGATTTTTAGTTGCAAAATGTAAAAAAGAATATATATATATATATATATATATTATATAATAAATCGTGTATTTAGTATGGTAGAGTAATTATGTGTAGTTACTCTAGAGTGAACATAATTACCTAATAGTGTAAATAAACAAAAAAATAGATTCTGGGACTAAAATACATGATAGGAAAAGAAATTTATTCACTTCTTATGTTAAGACTCATTTGTACCGAAACCTAACTCTAATTTTATATATAATAACTTGTTTGTCAGAAATTTGTCGCAAGTTGTGACACGATTCCGACGGATCATTTAAAAAAATAAAAACATATATTTTGTCACAAAATGTGTAGGAAATGTTATTACCGTAGCTCCGGATGGACAGCTTTTGCCAGAGGTTTTGCAGGACCAAAGCGAACCACTTCTGGCATAGAGGGTACCACCCGAGATGGTGAGATGGTTGACTCTATGGAACCGAATCCAGTCACCCGAATTGGCAATGGCAGCATAGTTAACCGGAGCGACAAGTGTGCCATAAATGCGTATCGTGATGGAACCGCTCTGGCATCTTTCACCAGCAAACGTGATGGCGGTGCTAGTAAAAATGTGCCGGTGGGGACGTAAATGACAGCCGCCTTGGTAGAGTTACATGCAGCAGACCATGCGCTGAGAAACGCCTTTGTCGAGTCGGTGTTGCCGTCACCTTTGGCACCGAAACTCTTAACATTGTAAGTAACTTTTGATGATACTGGTGATGAGACAAGTGCAATGATCACAAGGAAAACAATATTCTTCATGTTACCTATGTTTTTTAAGGATATGTGGATAGAGACCAAACATGATATATATGTGTATACATACACATGTGTGTATGCATTTATGTCTGTATACATACACGTTATTTGAATCCTAATTATGCTTAGTTCATGCATTACAAAATGATTAAAATGATATGATGATTTGTGGAGTTGGAAGATCGTGCATGTTTTGTATATATATAGTAAATTAATTTACTAATTACTAATGATACATATTGATTGTTATATGATCAATGCATGTTTAGAATTTTGACAAGAAATAAACTGTGTTGCCGGTTATTCAAGTCATTGACTTTGCAAAACTTGTCATTTAAGCACAAAGCTGGTTATTTTTGTTGAGCTGATGTCGACATGTTTGAAACCTTTGTATTACACAGTTTGAATAAAGAAAATGTTAAGTGGTTAGTGATAACGAGTTAGGGATATCTTATGTTGAGTTTTTTAATTAACTATTAAAAATTTTATATTAAGAAATAGAATACGAGACTGTGGTATTGTTGGGTTATATTCTGATTATGTGTGCGCGTTGGATTGCATGCACATGTCCCTTCCGGATTTTGATCTTGGTGGTTTCTCTAATAAGGACACCGCCCCCCCTAAAGCCCAGAATGCTTTGGCGAGTGCCCTATTTAGTAGAACTGTCCAGTGTTTGGGAGAGAAGTTTAGTCTATTCCCTCATCAGAAAGCTGTGTTTGATTGGCTCCGGGCATCTCATTCTCAGGATTTTCTGACAGTTATCCCTATTGAAGGACTAGGCCAACACATGTCAGCAGTGGAATACCGGGCAATTCTTAAGTACCGGCTAACGATCCCTCTGTTTCCGGTTGATGAGCCCTGCCCAGTTTGTCGCAAGGCTTGTTTAGATACTTTCGGCGAACATGCGGTCCATTGTAAGGAGTTACCTGGTTTTAAATACCGACATGATTTGGTAAGGGATATTCTCTATGATGTTCTAAAGCGGGCAGGGATTTCGGCGAAAAAGGAGGCTCCGGTGAACTTTCTAACGGATCCGCTCGACGGAAGGTCTACTCTTCGGCCAGCTGATATTCTTGTGTTTGGGTGGGCTAGGGGAAAACACGCTTGTGTGGACCTTACAGGAGTGTCCCCTCTTGTTGGACTCATGGATAATGGGTTTGTTGCTGGCCAGGCTGCGTTAAAGGCGGAATCAGGCAAGCTCGCTAAACACGAGAAGACTTGTTTAGAGAATCAACACGTGTTTATCCCATTCGCTTTTGATACATTTGGGTCCCCTAGCCCCAGAGGCTGTGGAATTTCTAAACAGGGTCCAACAGGTTGTGAATAGTAATCTTTCAACCTTTAAGGGCCGTTTCGTCTTTAGTAGGATTGGTTTTGCAATTCAAAAGGGGGTTGCGGCGCAGCTTGTTGCCCGTTTACCTGCCACTTGTTTGTAATTTGTTACTTTGGTATATAATTGATTTGGTTAAATACGAATGGTTATATAAGTGAAATAGGAAAAAGAATTGTGGGCTCATAAAATCATGAAACGTGACGCAACCACTTACTTATTTATTAGGTATAGATTTATAACTGATTATTGGATACGAGTAGTTTAATCTCAAGCTTGGCCCATTAAATTTAAAATAGCTAAAGCTTGATTTGTTTAGAGTTTTATATCTAAAGCTCAAACTAGGCTTTATTAATTTGGCTCAGGCTCAACACTTTTTTATTCACCGAGTATTCAATTATTTTATTTATATGCATATATGATAATATTTTTATATATATTTATTATTTTATTTATATATCACAGAATATATATTATTTAGTTACTTTTTCTTACAAGTTAATTTATAATAATACTACTTATTATCTACATATATATATTTATTTTATAAAATATAATTTATATATTTATATCAGTAATAGGTTGAAGAGCCTAGGACTTAGATACATCGAATGAAAAGCTTGTGCTCAAGCGAGTTTTAAAATTGGGCTTTCCTTTAGGCTTGAGTTTCAGTTTATTTAAGCTCACACTAATTTATGCTTTTAACAATAAAAACTAATCTTGAGAGCTCGTTTACAGCCGAAATTGGTTATTTTATTACTTCCCTGCGATTATGGTAGAAATGAACACTTAAGAAACCCGCTCCACTAAACCCAAGATAGTAAACTTCCGGGTGTTCATCGATTCCGGTTTGGCATTTTTGAAGCTTAATTTGAATTTAAACCGATTTGAATTCATAGAATTAAAAAATGATTCGGACTCGGGTTGATTCCAATCCGAATCATTTTTTTATTTTTCAGAACCAAGGGTAGTCTTACAAACCCACAGGACAATAACAATTTGTTACCAAAAGCAAAGCAAATAAGTAGGTTTACAATTTTTCATGTAACATGCTAACATGTCTTGATACAATTTTATTAAAAAATTATAATACAAAAGCAAACCCAAGAAACATATCTGAACAAACTTATATAACATTTGTCTTTGTAATAATTCCAACTTAAAAACAAAAAACATATCTCACAAAATAAATAATAAACATTAAGAAACAAAGGACCATGAACCTCAAACATGGTTTTTTTACTTCAACCCCAAGGTTAACTCGAAGCCGAGTCTTTAGTAACCGTCGAAGGGTTAAATGGTTTCTGTTCCGCACAAGTAAGAACCCCGTGGGGCCCAGCTTCCTCTCGGCCAACACCCATCAAGTCAAGATAATACAAGTAATGTGTGATGATGGTGTTCATGTCATCGATATCGCCTTTTCCACATGTGCGTTCGCCGTATAGGATGTTCATGGTGGCTCCAAATCCGGGAACCCTTTTGGAGTCGGTGTCGTTTTTGGTGGGCTTCCAGTTGCCAACCATGATATCGTGAGGTGATGGCTGGCCCTTTTTCAATGGAGTTATCCATTGGAAGATTGCCGCTTGGAACGCCAAAGTGGCGTTTTGTTCAAGGTATTCAGGGTGGTGTAAAAGGTCGACTTTTAGGCAGTCGCCAAGGTATCCGTAGTTGTAGTTCCTGTAACAACACGACGGTTAGTTTGATGTTTTATTTGGGAAAAAACAAGGTTAAACGGGTCAAGAGTCCTCCAAGTGGGATTTTTGATGCATAAAACATCCTAGATCATTTACTTCGAAAGCTTGTATTAATACTAAATCAGTATAATAGGGGTGGCATTATATATCTATGTACTTATCAATGGATTTTAGTTATGTGTGACTGGTTGTAAGCGTAACTTTTTCAGTTTTTTGGAGAAACATGTTTCGGGTCAACAAAAAACTGACCCATTTTGACCTGTAACAAAATCACATTACTTAAAAAGAATAGTCTATTACTGAAAAATTTAGCTATGGCAGTCATATTTATTAAAGAGTAAAATGTCATTTCCGTCCCTGTGCTTTGGCCACTTTCGTCCAAAGGTTTGTTTTTTTCGCATCTGGATCCAAAAGGTTTGAAATCTTGTCATTTTCATCCAACTCGTTAACTCCATCCATTTTTTAACAAGTCAGGGATATTTCCGTCATTTAATCTTGCCATTTTGATATAAATAAACAACCAAATAGTTAAAATGACGAAAATGCCCCCAACTTAACGTAAAAAAATGGATGGAGTTAACAAGTCAGATGAAAATGGCAAGATTTCAGACCTTTTGGATCCAGATGCGGAAAAACAAACGTTTGGGCGAAAGTCGCAAAAGTGGCCAAACCTCAGGGACGAATGGCATTTTACTCTTTAATTGAGAAGTAGACAGTGCTCCGGATCAACCCAGCTATCCCGTTAAAAAAAGTACACATTTTGACTGTTTACCCAACCCACCAAACCCACTTTAGAGAAACGACTATTTTGTGGTGCAAAAAGAACACTAAACGCTCAAAAACATACCTAGTTGCTAGGTTTCAAAGCAAGTGACATAAATTTGAATAACATCGGAAGAAAAAATGATCATACCAGAAAACGGGCAAAGCACCACGACCAAAATATAAAGCTCCAGGGGCACAAGGGTAAGTGTATTTGTAGTTATCGTCACAATAATCTTGCATTGGGCTCATTTCTTTGTTGTAACATAATCCCCATGCTGTGGGCCCTCCGGTTACCACTCCATATCCACCTAAACCATTTGCAATAACAAAAATCAAGTTATTTTTCCGTTTAGCGGGTGTTTGATTTGAGGATTCGGGTTTGATAAGAGCATTCACATTGGGGCCTCTATACTCATATACTTTATATAATATAGAGAAAAAAATAAAGAAAACAAAAAGAATATCACTACACTGAAATCTCAATAATAGAGAAAAAATTAAAGAAATAAAGTACACCCTCTATATTTAGAGGCTCATTATATTTTTATTGTGTATAGGAACGAGAAAAAAGTAATAAAATAAGTGTTTGTGAGTATGATAGAGATACAGATAGAGGTTTGGATGTGTGAGGTTTTTTATAAATAAACAAAATCTAGAGAAAAACATGTTTTTAGTTAAATTATATAGATGGAGATCAAGGCTCCAATGTGAATGCTCAAGTCTATGGGTATGGGTTTGAAGAAATAGACATATACATATACCCATATGATTGGATATCGTTTAAAACCACCTAAAGGGGTGTGTTTAGAAGTCCATACTGATTCCAATTAGATCTTGTTATCAAGTTCATACCCAAAGTTAGGGCATGCCTTGGCGGGTTCAACCCGACCAGAACCCGAAAACGACCCGACCCGAAAATCGTGTCATACATATGAACCCGAACACGACCCGAATATTCGCGGGTTGAACACGACCCATTCAACCGGATTTTTTTTATTTTTTTGCAAATTAAAATTGCAATAAAAACAAACAAATGTACATATTACACTTACATTTTAATTACAAAACATATTGTAAAAATTTAATATAACATAAATGGGTTAAACGGTCAATCCAACCGGTTTGACACGAACCCGACCCGTTTAGCTAAACGGGTTCACGGGTTCAACCTGAAACTGACCCGATCCTTTAGACTAAACTCAAATCCGCGAATTTCGTGTTAGGTTCGTGTCGTGTTCCCGGGTACCCCTACCCAAAGTGACGACTGACAACTTTTCCAGCCATCTGTGAGTTGACCATTCCCATTTACCGAATTTTCTAAATTTAACCTGTTTCAGATGATAAAAAGACTCATCGTAAATAAAGAACAAAAAGTCAACACGTCGGAAGCATGAACTTACAAGAAGTTTGACTTCCAACATGAGCAAGAAAAGCAGCAATCTCCAACATCTGTGTTGTCTTGTTGCCAGTGGTACCAAACCCTAGGGGCTGATAAATGGCTGAAGCGGTGATAAACGACTTAAAATCCCAGAAACCGACAGCGTGTGCCACTGGAGCGTTCCTTTTCGAGAAAAGATTCTCAAATTGATAATAATCAAAATATTGAGATATTGTGAGGTTGCAACAATATTCGGACCACCCTTTACATTCCCAACCCTGATCGCAAACTTTTTTGCCCTTGACCTTTTTCACCAAAACTGGCGATGTGTCGGCATCCGCGATTGAAACGATTAAACAGAGTACGGTTAGCACCAAAAGACACACATGTTTTGTCTCCATTCTTCTTTGCTGGAAAAAAGAAACAAAAACAGAACAGACAATAATAAATTAAGCTCATTTCTTGTAAAAGATATGAAAGAATAGAAATTAAAAGATCCTCATATGCTTTTCAATAAAAAAGGGTACAAATTATTAATAATTAATACTCACTGATTATTTACGATTATTTGTAAATTCTGGTAGATAATAGTGACAGATGAAACATGAAACAAAATCCAAGCGAGAACTTAAGCTCCTGTTTCTTTTTCAGTAAAAAAAATAATCGGCAAATAAAACGCATAAATAAGAGATAGCCACATGCTTTGAACAAGCAAGGGGGGAATAAAACAAATATATTAGGGTTGACTAATGAATATAACAGAACACATAACACACATTGATGAATTAAATTCTAACTTTTTTTCTTTATTATTATGGTTTTTTTCTAAAAGATAATCTCAAATGATCAGAAAATAAGTAAAAAAAATACACCAGGTAAAAAATCAAGATCCGTTTGCTTTTTATTTGCCCAATCGGCGAAACTTTCTTGGAGAAAGGCATGGATTATAGTCAACTATGCTGAACAGTTGCTTTCTGCTTCATGACACTTAGAAATAAACACAGAATTTAATTTGAAATATGCAGAAGCTAAGTAAAAACAAATCCGATAACAAAGTTGGTTATCTTTTACGGTCTTATGAAAATTTTGAGAGGAAAAAGCACAGGGTTTTATACAAATTACAACCTGAAATGATCAGAAGACGAATAAACCAAGATACCCGTCAACAGATCAAGTTGGCATTTGGTGAAAAGATCTTGATAAAACATGAATTGGAGAGACCTAGATGCTTAAAATTAACTGATATTAACTAAAACATCAAACCCAGTAACAAAAAGCGTTTCTTTTTAGGATTTTAATGGAAATTTTACAAAACAGAACACACAATTTAGGATTAAATCACAATCTGAAATTAGCATAATATTATAATCGAAACACCCAATAATAAATCAAGTTCCTTTTCTTGAATATCTGGGCATTTGGTGAAGATTTCTTATAAGAAAACAGACCCAGAATCTGAAATTAACTAAATATTATACGCCCATTGACAAATTTTCATTCTTTCTAGGGTTCGAGTTAAAAGTTTGACCAAAAAACAAAGGTATCTAGATAAATCAACTTCCTTTTCTTGATAATTTGGGTATTAAGTGAAGATTTCTTAAAATAAAACAAGACCAGAAGCTGAGTTTAACTAAAACAATACCCCCATTGAAATTTTTTTATTCTTATTAGGGTTCTTATAAATCATTTGACAAAAAAAAAACAGGATTTAGATTAATCAAGTTCTTTTTCATGATAATGAGTATTTAGTAAAGATTTCTTACAAGAAAACCCAGACCTAGAAGCTAAAATTAACTAGATCAATATACCCATTGACAAATTTTGATTCTTTTATGGTCCTTATAATTTTGACCCAAAAAAAACACAGGATTTAAGATGAATCAAGTTCATTTTCTTGATAATTTAAGCATATAGTGAAGATTTCTTAAAACAAAACAAGACCCAAAAGCTGAATTTAAACAAAACAATATACCCAATAACAAATTTTCATTCTTTCTAGGGTTCAAATAAAAATCTTGACAAGTTCCTTTTCTTGATACTTTGGGCATTTTGTGAGGATTTTTTAAAACAAACAAGACCCTTAAGCTGAAATTAACTAAAACAATACACCCATTGACAAATTTTCATTCTTTTTAGGGTTCCTATAAAAACTTTGACCCAAAAACAAAGGTATTTACATAAATCAACTTCCTTTACTTGATAATTAGGACAATTAATGAAGATTTCCTAAGAAACAAGGCCCAAAAGCTGAAATTAACCAAAAAAAACTACACCCATTGACAAATTTTCATTCTTTTTAGGGTTCTTATAAAAACTTTGACCCAAAAACAAAGGTATTTACATAAATCAACTTCCTTTACTTGATCACTTGGGCAATTAATGAAGATTTCCTAAAAACAACACCCAAAAGCTGAAATTAACCAAAAAAAAACTACACCCATTGACAAATTTCCATTCTTTTTAGGGTTCTTATAAAAAAATTGACCCAAAAACAAAGGTATTTACATAAATCAACTTCCTTTACTTGATCACTTGGGCAATTAATGAAGATTTCCTAAAAACAACACCCAAAAGCTGAAATTAACCAAAAAAAACTACACCCATTGACAAATTTTCAATCTTTTTAGGGTTCTAATGAAAACTTTGACAAAAAGCCACAAAATTTAATATGACCCAAGTCCTTTTCTTGATAATTAAACCATTTGATGATTCTTTTTCTTGAAACAACACATAAACCCAGAACCTATAAACAACAAACAACAACTAAAACACCAAATTTTGCATCTTTCTAGGGTTTAACCCACAATCTTGATCAAAAGAATGTTCACAATTTCAAGAAAGTAAAATGTGCACTTACAAAGAGTGGAGACTTCCCCCTGACAACAAGATCTTGCAACTGCTTTTTGTATCAAAATACTTGCGCCAAATGTTATGTGTGTGTGTGTGAGAGAGAGAGAGAGAGAGATCAAGTATTTGTGACAATTGAATAATGGAGATGATGAGAAAATGGACGGTGGAGATTGACAGATGGGGTTCGGTTGATGTGTATACATCCTGGTGTTTATTAAAGAACAGGCTGGATTTGGAATAAAGTTTTTTTTTTTTTAAATAAATGTATTGGAAGCTTTGAACCACGACTCACCAACTAAAGATTGAAGTTAACTGGCCACCGACAACTTACTGTTCTGACTCGGGGTTGAACTCAGTGAGTTTGTAGGAATTGGATTTGCATTATGCACATGAAGTGTCGGTTTGTTTATTTCTTTTTTGTACAAAACCGTCGGTTTGTTCGAATAGAATCATTGGTCATTGATAATCTTATTGTTTTTGTAACTATTAAGTTTAATTAGAACCAGGTTTATGCCCGTTTGCGTTGCGGGGCAATTATTTTTGGTACAAAACTGTCGGTTTCTTCGAATAGAATCATTGGTCATTGATAATCTTATTGTTTTTGTAACTATTAAGTTTAATTAGAACCAGGTTTATGCCCGTTTGCGTTGCGGGGCAATTATTTTTGGTACAAAACTGTCGGTTTCTTCGAATAGAATCATTGGTCATTGATAATCTTATTGTTTTTGTAACTATTAAGTTTAATTAGAACCAGGTTTATGCCCGTTTGCGTTGCGGGGCAATTATTTTTGGTACAAAACTGTCGGTTTCTTCGAATAGAATCATTGGTCATTGATAATCTTATTGTTTTTGTAACTATTAAGTTTAATTAGAACCAGGTTTATGCCCGTTTGCGTTGCGGGGCAATTATTTTTGGTACAAAACTGTCGGTTTCTTCGAATAGAATCATTGGTCATTGATAATCTTATTGTTTTTGTAACTATTAAGTTTAATTAGAACCAGGTTTATGCCCGTTTGCGTTGCGGGGCAATTATTTTTGGTACAAAACTGTCGGTTTTCTTCGAATAGAATCATTGGTCATTGATAATCTTATTGTTTTTGTAACTATTAAGTTTAATTAGAACCAGGTTTATGCCCGTTTGCGTTGCGGGGCAATTAT
The DNA here is from genome assembly GCA_947069175.1 of Scalesia atractyloides. Classification (NCBI taxonomy): domain Eukaryota; kingdom Viridiplantae; phylum Streptophyta; class Magnoliopsida; order Asterales; family Asteraceae; genus Scalesia; species Scalesia atractyloides. The sequence goes on from CAMTDV010000001.1 coordinate 90,131,622, forward strand.
TTTTGGTACAAAACTGTCGGTTTCTTCGAATAGAATCATTGGTCATTGATAATCTTATTGTTTTTTAACTATTAAGTTTAATTAGAACTAGGTTTATGCCCGTTTGCATTGCGGGGCAATTATTTTTTGTACAAAACTGTCGGTTTGTTCGAATAAAATCATTGGTCATTGATAATCTTATTGTTTTTGTAACTATTAAGTTTAATTAGAACCAGGTTTATGCCCGTTTGCGTTGCGGGGCAATTATTTTTGGTACAAAACTGTCGGTTTCTTCGAATAGAATCATTGGTCATTGATAATCTTATTGTTTTTGTAACTATTAAGTTTAATTAGAACCAGGTTTATGCCCGTTTGCGTTGCGGGGCAATTATTTTTGGTACAAAACTGTCGGTTTCTTCGAATAGAATCATTGGTCATTGATAATCTTATTGTTTTTGTAACTATTAAGTTTAATTAGAACCAGGTTTATGCCCGTTTGCGTTGCGGGGCCATTATTTTTGGTACAAAACTGTCGGTTTCTTCGAATAGAATCATTGGTCATTGATAATCTTATTGTTTTTTAACTATTAAGTTTAACTAGAACGAGGTTTATGCCCGTTTGCGTTGCGGGGCAATTATTTTTTGTACAAAACTGTCGGTTTGTTCGAATAAAATCATTGGTTATTGATAATCTTATTGTTTTTGTAACTATTAAGTTTAATTAGAACCAGGTTTATGCCCGTTTGCGTTGCGGGGCAATTATTTTTGGTACAAAACTGTCGGTTTCTTCGAATAGAATCATTGGTCATTGATAATCTTATTGTTTTTGTAACTATTAAGTTTAATTAGAACCAGGTTTATGCCCGTTTCCGTTGCGGGGCAATTATTTTTGGTACAAAAACTGCCGGTTTCTTCGAATAGAATCATTAGTCATTGATAATCTTATTGTTTGTGTAACTATTAAGTTTAATTAGAACCAGGTTTATGCCCGTTTGCGTTGCGGGGCAATTATTTTTGGTACAAAACTGTCGATTTATTCAAATAGAATCATTGGTCATTGATAATTTTATTGTTTTTGTAACTATTAAGTTTAATTAGAACCAGGTTTATGCCCGTTTGCGTTGCGGGGCAATTATTTTTGGTACAAAACTATCGGTTTCTTCGAATAGAATCATTGGTCATTGATAATCTTATTGTTTTTTAACTATTAAGTTTAATTAGAACTAGGTTTATGCCCGTTTGCGTTGCGGGGCAATTATTTTTTGTACAAAACTGTCGGTTTGTTCAAATAAAATCATTAGTCATTGATAATCTTATTATTTTTGTTACTATTAAGTTTAATTAGAACAAGTTTACAAATAAATCATCATTACAAGAACTTCTATTAAATGAGCTGACCCCACTTGACGGGTCCACTCCTATTTAGTTTTCCTTTTTTATTTTGTTCTTTTCTTTATTTACTTCTTATATTTTGGTTAGTTTTTTTATTCAAATAATGGTTAAAAAAGAAATTTAATATAAATGAAATAAATAAATAGGAAATTTTTAGAAAAGTCGTATGACAAATATTGAAGCGGCGTATAGTATCGAATCCATAAACTCGCACTTGCATTTTTTTTGAAAAATAATAATAATTGTTCTACAACTAAAATAATATAAGTATATATTTTAATTTTGAAGTAACTAATACCTAAATTTTTGCATTTTGTATTTCTTTTTATTATTTGAAATTGGTGTTTTAAACAGTTAAGTAGAACAAGTTGGTTTTTAATATAGTTTATATATATGATATAATTGCTTAAAAACTGGTCTTTACATTTTGTTCGTATACGGGTTTCCCGACGCAACGTGTGGTGGAAAATCCACACTTAAATGATGGTAAGACTTAATTTTGAGCTGGAGGCAAAATTGTAATCTGTTGAGAGCAATAAGTGAGTGCTAGGCAGCTGCCTGGCACGAATAAAAAGACATTATTTTAGTTTCTAGTTTGAGAAAGCAAGCTTTGGGAACCTATATTATTTTGGCATGATTGTTAGATGGGAAACTCTTTTACGATATCGATTCCTAAGAGAGTGCAATTTTGAAGTTGATAAAGAGTGTGTTTTTTAAAAGTTTGTAGGAAGTATGACGAGTGGTTGTTGGATTATTGAGGGCGGAATGGAAATATCGCAATATCATTACTAAGTTGGTAATTATGATTGTTTTAATGATAATTTGGATAGATGGATATGGGAGATGGACATTGAAGAAGACTTCACGACTAGTGCGATACATGAATTTATTGATATTTTAATTTTTCGTGACGATGATGTTTTGTTGGACCGTCTCCCTACGAGACCTAGTTTGGTAAATTGCGGTTTGGATCAACGTTTTCAATATTTTTTATTTTTCAAAAAAAGGGTACTCAACCGTTTCAGATTCAAATCATTCAAGATTTATTTCTGGATCTCGAAATCTCCCATCTTCCGGTGTCCATTTTGCTTGATGGAGTCGGAATCATTGGTTTATTTGTTTATGTAATTGGTCGATAGGTTGATTGACATTTTCCAACTAGGACTTAAATTGCATGATGTTTTTTTTTCTTTTAATCTTCCATTATTTTCAACTTCTCTTAGTTGATGTGCACTAACCTTCAAGGTACCACATACACGACGACATGTTAAAGATAGTCAGAGACTTCATTATCCCCGCTGTGGTGATAACGACGACCACTTGTTTACTCTCGACAATGATGATTTAGGATTGATTGTTGTTGTATGTATGTGGTTTACAACGTTTCTTGTTCGTAAAAATTGTCTTTTTCTAGATGTCTGTCTACAATAATCAATGGAAAACGACTTTGATTGTTTATATTTTTAAAGTATCCACATAAGCAATGGAACACGTGAAGCTCCGACCCAATATTATTGCAACATAACAATACATCAAAACAAAACAAGTAAACAACCATATGATGTTAAAGAGCTACAACATTTAGCGAGTAGTGGTTGATAAACCGTTGGTGTAGTCGACAACAAACAAATACTCCCTTATTGATACTTGCCCTCAAACAAGGAGCTCAAATGAATGTGCTAGCCAAACTCTTGGTAAAATGAACTAAAGATACGAAAAACGATTCGATGAAACAACTTTGCAGTAGACTTGAAAAATGTTTAGGAACATCAACCAACAAACCATGTTACTTAAAGTGTTTGATTTTGCTCTTGTAAGATTTGCATGTTTCACTAACTAGCCCAATATGAAGAAATCTTCTTACAATAAGTTTGATTTGCTCTTGTAAGATTTATATGTTTAATTAACTAGCTAGAGATATCAAGAACTCTTCTTCTTATGATTATTTTCTGTAAAGAAGGCAAACAAGAGTGAGGTTATGAGGTGGATGCAACGAGTGGCAGATCTATAAAATCTTCGTAGGGGTAATCTTTATTGAAAAATTAGAATAATGTGAATGGAAATCAATTTAGTAATAATTGATGAGACTTTTCATGGTGACAAACTATTGAGTAGAGTTTTTATGTCACTTTATTAGTTTTTATTAGAGTTTTTATATCTCTAATTAAATCACTAATTAAGTGAAACTTTACACTACCCATAACTCTTATAAAAATGGTTGGCTGTGTGCTTCATTAGTTTTATGAGAAATCTACAAAGAAAGATAACATGGATGAAGAATTCTTGGAGAAGTTGTGAAGACTTGAACATTCATATGTTGACAACTATAGAGAGATAAGTTTTCTCTACTCGATTCCATCCTTTCGTATCATTATTTTTTCCACAAGTTCAAACACTATAATTTTATCCGGTGTAACCTCGGGCGCGTGTCCATTTCCGGCAGTACAGGCTGCTCCGGCTGTTGTACCCTGGGAGACAGATGCGCCATCTTTAGTAGAGGCGCGAAATCTGTTTTAAGGGAAGCGTGTTGAACACGTGCCTCAGCCACAACCGTCAACATCGTTTGTTCTTTCTTGTAGCAAGGGATATTACAAGAAAGCCTTGTTCGAGCACAAAGTTGATTACTCTATCTTTTGAAGATATTGCTAAGGAGACTACAAGAATACGTTACTAAAGATCAAGTTGAAGACTTTATCTTTGAAGATAACGATTTGAATCGATTTATTTAAATATGTTGTATTTCATATTTAATTTTGTATGATTTGTACACGGTACGAGTACTACAATTCCAAAATTATGTAAAGAGGGTACTTTTTACAATTTTTTATTTATATACTTTTTATTGTAAAATTGTGATCCATGTCCTACAATATTTTATTAAAAAGGGGTAACGAAATCGAAAAAATGTCAAATTTTTCTAAATTTTACACTACAATCGAAGCGCCTACCCCTTCTCCTAAGGTAGGTCCGCCCCTGATTCTATACATAACTATAATTCTATTTCTTTTTCCTGTGTTTGATATTTTCAGCTTTGTAATCTTTTAGATACCCAAATTTGTCCCAATTTACCAATTGCATGATAATGATTATTTTTCTATACTAAAGGGAGTAATTATACTTTTGAACAATAATGTCACCTAATCCATTTAAACCCTTATCAATTTTACAAAAGAGAATCATCATATCACTAAATCATGGGTAAAACTAGACCACAGAGGAGTAGGTATGCTTAGGCTAGAGAAATAACTCTTGGTTCACCTGTTTAAAACTTGACCAATTTACTTGTATGAATTTATTAGTTTAAAACTTGACTAATTTAGTTGTTATCATATTACATTATCCGGATTTAGCTTGTTAGTAATCTATAATATTTAGTTATTTATAGAACTAGAGAAAGGGTAAAATGAGAACGAATTTGAGTTGTGAGAATCGTGAGAACTCTTACTTTTCGTGCGAGTGTTGTCCCCATTTTTTGCACAATGGTAGATGAAAATGTCGCAAACACCTCTGTAATAAGAGAATTTGTTAAGCTGGTATTTGTTCTCCATTTATGATGATGCAAATTTGTTTTACAAAACTGATGACGTCCCTAGTAATTTTTTTTACATTAATGTAAACGGAGAATAAATAACGACTTGAAAAGTTTTTTTACAGATGCTTTTGTGACATCTTCATCTACCTTTGTGCAAATGGTAGCAAAACTCGCATGATAAGTAAACGTTCTATGGTCCTAATAACTCAACAACTTCAAGATATTCTTATTTGAACAGGACCCTATAGAAAGAAACATGTAAATTAGTCACAGTTTATAGATACCGATCCATACGCTGACACAAAGTTAAAAACAACCTAAACTTTTGATTAACTTTAGACAATATTCAGCTTGGCTTGTATTGTTCCACTCGAGTACGACTTTGCTTTTCCTTAACCTAAAGCGACTTATCCTTTTTATATGGTGAACTCTAACATCCGGCCTCTCATCTCATTTATACGGTGTACTATATCCCTAATGGGTTATGCATCCAGGAACTCACATGTTTGTGTTACGTTGCCATGTGAAGACTTCTCAGCAGGTCACTCGTTCGGTTCCTACTTCCACCTGAGCACACCCTTTTCATCAGATCCACAAACAATGTGCCCGAAACGTTGTGGCGTTATTCAAAAATATTTTTATAACAAGATCATGTACATCACAAGTAAGACAAACAATCCGACTCAAAATGCTAATCCCACCATTTAAATCGTGTGCAACGTCGGTAACGTTTTTCGTAGATCACAGCAACGCGTCAACCGCCGTGGTGTTGTAATTTTAAAGCAAACCACCACAACAACAAACAATAACAAACTCTCCATCTTTTAGCGTATGCTTCGTATCTTCTAGGGTTTATTTCGCGCCTTATTTCTACAGATTCAACCGCCTGCAGTTGAATCTCGCTCACCGGAGCTGCCAGATCTAACGCTGATTATTCGTATTCATACTATCGCGAATTGATTCGTTGTTGTTTGAGATCGTATAGTTCAGGTTAGTGTTAATTTTGCGTTTTAGATGTATATGATTGATCGTGTGGAGGAATTTTCGAGATCTGAGATCGGAGGAGCTTTAATTTATCGTTTAGTTTGAAGATCTGGTTGGATTAGGGTTAGGTTACGCTTTTGGTTTGCTTATGTGCGAAATTGTTATCGGTTAGGCGATTTGTAATTGCGTATGACGTGTGGTTTGTTGATTTAGTGTATTTAGTTGTTTAATTTATCGTTTATTTTGAAGATTTGATTGAATTAGGGTTTAATTAGACGATTTATAAATGTATATAACGTGTGATTTAGTGTATGTAGTTAATTTAGGTAATGGATTGTTAAATTTTGTTTTTCATTTTGAATATCTGATTGAATTAGGATGCATACGCTATATTTCACTTGCTTGTGAAATTGATATCAATTAGACGATTTGTAAATGCATATGATGTTGGATTCAGTATATCTTGGTGTTAATTTAGGTTTTAGATTGTTAATGTATCATTATATTGAAGATCTGATTGAGTTAGGGTTTAGCATATACTATGGTCCACTTACTTGTGAAATTGTGATCAGTTAGACGGTTTATAAATGCATATGACTTTTGATTTACTGATTTAGTGTATCTAGTTGTTAATTTAGGTTATGGATTGTTAATTTATGCTGATTTGTGTTTGTGAATTGCTATTTTGGATTTGACATCTAGAGGAATTGAGGGAAGGCAGGGCGGATTGGGAAGATCTTAATCGTAGTTGTTTATTTTGAAGATTCGAGTGAATTAGGGTTTAGCATATACTATACTCCATTTACTTGTGAAATTGTAATCAGTTAGACGATTTGTAAATGCATATGACGCGTGATTTACTGATTTAGTGTATCTAGTTGTTAATTTAGGTTATGAATTGTAAATTTATGCTGATCTTTGTGGGTTGCGGATTGTTATTTTAGATTTGAGATTTAGAGGAAGTGAGTGAGGCAGGGAGGATTTGGATGATGAAACAAGGGATGATAGAATGCAGTGTCTGTCATTCCAAGTTGGTGAATCCTTATGCAAAAACAGTATCTAAGGCTTATGATCGACATAGGAGCAAGTTTTCGAAAAAGCAACGGGCCCTCAATGTTCTCTTGGTTGTTGGTGATTGCATGCTAGTTGGCTTACAGGTGATCTTATTGTTTATTTATTTATTTATAATAAGACTATAAGAGTCAGATTTGTCATTTTGTGTATGGTTTGTGTGGGAAGTCTTTAGCTTTTTGTTCATGCACTTTAGTTTTCGTTGAAAGAAACTTTTGTTACATTGTGAGCCCTGCATTTATATGTTATTAATATATTCACCAATCCCTAACTGTGTAAACAGAATCTTGATCACCAAAGTAAAAAAAGTTACGAGAGAATCTATATGAGTACTTTTCAAATTGGCTATCTTAAGCGTCTACTCTTAGTATTCTGTTACTACATTGTTACTTTCTGCTTAAAGACTGTAGAATTCATAACGACCAAACTGCACTCTGATCAGAGCATAAAAAATTATTAAAACTATTTATACGTTCATGCTGCATAAGTTATTAGTGGCTTAGAATTTTTATTTTCTTTCACAGCCAATTTTGGTGTACATGTCCAAGGTTGATGGAAAGTTCAAATTTAGCCCTGTCAGTGTTAACTTTCTGACTGAATTTGCAAAGGTCGTCTTTGCATTTGTAATGCTTCTAATCCAGGTAAGGTTTTCTTATTTTAGATCACATTGTTCTTTATGTTGAACAGTTCTTCTGGAGAACTTTTTATGATCTAAGTTGTCAATAATTGAGCAAAAACAATATTTCCTTACCAGATTTTGTTTATAAATTATATGGTTTTACAAATTGCTTAAGTTTTTCTAAATTCTCAGGCTAGAAATCAGAAGATCGGAGAAAAACCACTTCTTTCTGTCTCCAGTTTTGTACAGGTAATGTTCCAATGTGTCAGTTTCAAGTCAACATATTTAGACCATGCTTACAGTTCTTTCAACAACAAAGGAATGGCTAACTATCAGTGTGTAGACTTTATATGCTTGAGGATACTTTTTGTGCTTCAAGTTTTACTAACATTTTAGAGCCTATTAAGGAATTAATTCATTTTTGATGAAATAGAAAGCTTGTAATCTGATGTCTACCGTGTTTTTCTGCAGGCAGCTCGCAACAATGTGCTTCTTGCTGTTCCGGCATTCCTCTATGCTATTAATAACTATCTTAAGTTCACCATGCAGGTACTTATAATGCAGAATTCCTTCTGGTATGATAATTTTTATTTAGAAACATCATAATTCTTAGAAACTTGAAAACAATGGTACTGTTTGATTTTACTATTAATTGCATACAGCAAGGAACAGCTGTAATGGAAAATTGGAACTTAGAATGTAGTATCATAATATTTTTGTAGTGATGCTTTTCGCTTGTGCTACAATAGTTGTTTTGACATATTTCAACGAGAAAATTCATTAAGTTTCAAAAAGTATATTTTAGTAAATGCTCCGGGACTTGATTATTCTCACGCCCAACAAGAACCGGAATGTTTTTAAAACAAAAGGAAGGAAGTAAAGATAAAAACATTGATTTGTTTCACAAGTAGATATAATTTTTCCACATATTAGCAAAAGCTGTTTAGAGCTTTATTTTAACTTATAGTGATCCTATAAGTAGAAGAAATAACTTGAGTACAAACTACATATATAATCATGAACATGCAAAAAAAATACGTTCTTTAGCAGCTGTGTTTTTTAATACCAATCACATTGCTGATTGCATGTTTTGCTGATGATCACTGTCAAACTGCATAAATCACTTGGAGCCTGTTATTTAACATGACAATTTTTTTGCAGCTTTATTTTAACCCTGCAACCGTAAAGATGCTAAGCAATCTAAAGGTAATTATCTGCTGCATCAAGCTAAGTTATCATCCTTGCATTAATACATCTTATTAATCATCTATTCTTCTCTGTAAATTTGTATGTTCTGCTCTTCGCTATTGTTATATGTCAGCAGAATTAGTTTTGTTTCATGCAGTAAAAATAGAAGATATACTTTTGACACACACATATGTTCCCTATTTTAATTTTGTTTGTTTGTTATTCTTCTTCTTGAACCTAATTTTTACTGAAATCTGCAGGTCTTAGTGATTGCGGTTCTGTTGAAGATAGTCATGAAGCGCCGATTTTCGATAATTCAGGTCTGTTACATGGTTTTATATTATTTTATATTATATTTTTTGGTATTATTGGGTTTTCTTCACGAGATCACTTACCTTATAGGGTTTACTTTTTTAAGTGTGTTGCAATAGCTATCCAAACGAATATCGTTTTGTGTTTTCCAGTGGGAGGCTGTTGCTCTGTTGCTTATTGGAATTAGCATAAATCAAATGCGTTCGTTACCTGAGGGCTCCACAGCAATGGGGCTTCCAGTTGCAATGGGTGCTTATATATACACGTTTATTTTTGTAAGTTGGTTTAGCATTCTTTGTTGACTGATCTTGACATATTTCTACATGACTTCTAAACATACTGAGATGGAATGCATAATCCTTTGTGATGATGTAATTAGTCATTTAGACCACTCCAATGTATGCACCAAAACATCATTATGGTTAGAGGTGGGCAAAAAAACTGGTCGAAAAAAACCCGGTTTCAACCCAATTTGATTTGGCAGTTTCTAGACTGGTTCGTAATCCCATACTTTGAAACCGGTTTATAAACCGAACCGGTGGTAAAAAAAACCGTTTCTCTTTGTCCAAAACCAGGCAGTTTGGGGTTTGAACCTTAAAAACCGGTTTTAAAACCGAACCTTTTGTTTACAACAAAAAAAACCGGTTTGTACACCTCTAATTATGGTGTGAACCCTCTCTATAACCAATGCACCAAAATAGTGTAGTTTGGGTGTAAAAATATTTATCACACAATTATTGAATATCTAACATTAAAAAGTAGTTAACTAATAAAAAATATATTATCGGAACAATCTCATTGAGACCTTCAAAACGATACCATACTGAATATCTTTTTTTTGTTCATCTGCAATTTTTTTTATTAATAAGCTGATTAAATAATGCAATTTTAAAATAGGCAAGTAAGTATAATATTAAATCACTTTATGTTTTCTACCATTATAAATTATTTAATTTAATTATAAATATTTAATTTACCGTAACAAATCACTGTGTATATCTAAGTTATGTGGTTATAGAATTGATGTATTGGTGCATACATTGGAATTGAAATAAATTTGGTTCAAGCTTTTATTTCAAGAATATGCGCTTTTTTATTTTTTACATTGTAAGTTCTAATGCTCAAAAGAGTTTGTATAATTCAACTAACTTGAAAAGTGGAATCTCAGATTACTGTACCATCTATGGCATCAGTTTTCAATGAATATGCATTGAAAAGCCAATATGATACAAGCATTTACATGCAGGTGATTATACATTGCATATTTGCATCCATGAATTACCTTTTCCATCTTTCTTTTTTACTTGAGAATAACATAGTGCTTTTAGTGTACAAAACTGTTTTATCAACTCGAGAATAACAGTGTGCATGATCTGATAATTTCACCATGTCACATTTGCAGAATTTATTTTTGTATGGATATGGTGCTATATTCAACTTCTTGGGGATCATTGTAACCGTCATTATCAAAGGTACCAACTGTCCCGGATATACAGTCTACCAAATTTCATCTCAATCAAATAAGGCAGATAGTTTATGACTGTGCATTATTACTAATTGAGTGAAATGCCATTTCGTCCATGAGGTTTGGCCAGTTTTGCGACTTCCGTCCAAAAGTTTGTTTTTTGTGTCCAAAAGGTTAAAAATCTTGCCATATTCATCCAACTCGTTAACTCCATCCATTTTCTCTGTTAAATCAGGCATGTTATTGTCTTTTTAGACATTTTTTAATTAAACTAAAAAACACTACAAGAAATAAAGATCCACCTCTGTTCATTCGAAAAGACTGTATATATATATACAAAAAATTAAGTAAAAAGATGAAAATATCCCTGACTTAACATTAAAAAATGGATGGAGTTAATGGGTCGGATGAAAATGGCAAAATTTCAAACCTATTGGATCTAGATACGAAAAAACAAACCTTTGGACGAAAGTTGCAAAACTAGCCAAACTTCTTGGACGAAAAGGGCATTTTGCTATTACTTATTTTATGTATCACAACAACTAAAATAATGTATAATACTGTAGTGTCTTCGTTTTATAATATTGGTGGTACTTACGAACCCCATATCAGGCTAGAAATATATGTTGTAACTTGATGATTAATGCTATCTGTGGGGCATTTTTTGTATGGGTCGGGTTGACCCAGAAACTCAATGTAGCCAAAATATTTACTCATTGATATGCACTTATTATTATCATTAAGTGTTAACCATCTACAGTAAGAATCTGACCTTTGCATGCTTACGTTTTCCAGGCCCCGAAAGCTTTGATATTTTGCAAGGGCATTCAAAAGCTACAATGCTTTTAATTATAAATAATGCAGCTCAAGGAATTTTATCTTCGTTTTTCTTCAAATATGCTGGTAAGACTAAATGCATCTTGAACGTCTATTGTTGACAACTTCTTTTGAAGTATATACTCATATTCTAAAATTCGGTTTTTGGTATGCAGATACAATTTTAAAAAAGTATTCTTCAACAGTCGCCACAATCTTCACAGGCTTCGCGTCTGCGGCTTTGTTTGGTCACACACTGACGATAAATTTTATGCTTGGAATTTCCATTGTTTTCATCTCAATGCATCAGGTATGGTATCTCAAGTGTTTGTTTCTTCTCTCCATACATACTACTTGTAATGTGATTTTACTAATTACAATTTACCCATCGTTTCATTCTTTTATAGTTTTTTTCGCCTCTTGCGAAAGTTAAGGAAGAAGAAAATGGGGTATTGGAGTTGGAGCAAGTTCAGAGCAATCATAGGTACCCGAGTGCTTATTCCCGTTATGCCCTTCTGCTTAGTTTAGTTTTAACTCTCTTTTTCTATAATGTTACCTTATTTACCTTGGTTTTTACCTGTAAACAGGGACACATTTGTAAATATAGCAGCAGGGGCAAATGAAGAGGTACAATTTTTTAGTGATTTATATAGTTTAAGTTTTTAGACCATCCAATATATTCACCAAAACACCAAAGTGGTCTAGTTTTTGGGTGTAACCCTATTCATCTTGCAAAATTTTCATAATTCAACTAATTTTAAACTTAGTTACGACTTCTATAAATCAGTACCATATTAGAATGGGTTAAAAGATATTTATTATTCGTGTATATTTGTTATTAAAAAGTTAACTAAATAATCTTTTTCTAAGTAATTTAATAATAGAAATATTGGATTTAAATAATCCTAACTATTATCTCAACTAACGAAATGTTTTGTGACAGTCCCAACTTTTAACCTATTTTCTCCCAATGGGCTTTTCTAACTGAGGTCTAACCAGTTAGTTTTTGCTGACGTGGACTGCTTGTCATTAAAACTTTGCCACATAAGTAATCCACATCATCAAAAGTTTGACTTTTTGCCACATAAGCAGTCTACATCTGCAAAACTTTAACTTTTTTGCACATAAGAAGTCCACGTCAGCAAAAACACTAACGGGTGACCTCAGTTAGAAAAAGCCTGTTGGGAGAAAATTAGGTTAAAAGTTGGGACTGTCACAAAATATTTAGTTGTTTGGGAGTGTTACTGGCCAATAGGTAATAGTTGAGATTATTTAAATCCAATTTTTCTTAATAGTATTATAGAACTAATGTAAAACTAGTTCCTTTTAAATTTATACATTAAGTAGAAACAAATTAATAATTTAATGTATAAAGCCTAGTGTAATAGATATAGAGATATGGTGCCTGCATTACATTAGAGTTCAAATAAATTTGGTGTAATGTTCTAGGTACATGCTTATTTTATACCAAAAACGTGTAAAATGTTTGGTGCATAAGTTTTAAATCTTCTCAATTTACCGTTTCAAATGTCAATCACTAAAACTCATTTCTTTGATTTGTATGATTCGTTTACAGGCTAGTCATCGTGTAGAATCTGATGAAAGAAGGCCTCTTCTTCCTACTTAAATTGATATCCGAGTAAGTTTTTCAAACTAATGTTTGATCTCTCTAAATACATCTTATACGATTATAATATCATAACCGAGTCTAGTCAATATTTAATAGAGGTGGCAATTTCGACCCATGTGCTTGATTTGGGTTATGATTCATCCATAGCTGGTCAAACAACTCAAAACTGGTTAAAAGCTGCTCTAAGTATTTGGTATAAAAATTATTTACAAAAGTTATATTATTTTGATAGTAATATAATTTTTGAATAAATGATTTGACCCAACCCTTATAATGTCTTATCCCTTTTACCCATTATAGATAAAACATATTTGAATCGACCCATTGATAATAAACAGGTCAGAATTGTCACATCTAGTGTAATATTTTGATATAACACCATCAGTTAAAAGATTTAACAATGTGAAGTTAAATGCAGGTCTCTTCTTTCAAGTATTTTTCTGGCTCTATATGTGAAGGGTATAGAAGATTCTAATTATCAAAAGATAAAAAAATCTGTTACTCGGTGTGTGGTGGTATTATGGTCATTGTGGATATCACTAAAAAAGTATACTCCACCAACAACCAATGAAAAGACGATCTTAAATAGTCAGTGAATTGCCTATATTTTTTAGACTTCACGTCATCGTATACGCATTAAGGAGATAGACAAATCAGCAATTTATTTGTATTGTTCACTGAGTTTAGAACATCCATCAATTCAAATTTTTCAGCAGTTTTTCGTTGTGTGTAAATCTAGGATGAGTTGCAAGAATTTTGGATGTGTAATATGGGCTTTATCTATGTGAACTTGAACTTCATTTTGATGACATTATAATAAAAAGATCTTATTGTGGCATCAATACGTTTAAATTGAGACTTGCATTAGCGGTGGGCTCAGGATTTTTAGTTGGCGGAGACAAAATGGACGGGTGACCAGTCAAAATATTTGCTATTGGCCGCTGTCACCCTTCAAATTTACTATTGACCACTGTCACCCCCAGCTATCACTTTAACTTCTACAACCTTCAACTTAACACTTTCGTTTCATCTCACCCTGTTGTTAACTGATCAATAACTCAGTTAGGTTTCTTGTTCTACGTGGCCCTTCATTTCCAGTATAGCATGATGAGGTGGTCATTTTTTGCTGATATGGCGTGGTGATGTGTAAAAAGATTTATATATTTTTTTAAGTCTTTTTTTTTAGTTCTAACTAAAAAACATTTTTTTTCGGTAACATTATAGGAAAATTAAGTGGGCTCAACAAACCAAGTGCTAAATAAACCTCCTTGTCGGAGGAGATGGGCAGGTGGGAGGAGGTTTGATGGAGCACACGGGTGTGGTGGTTGGTATTGAGTGGGGATTACCCACTCACAAGATTTTTAATTTTTTTTTGTGTAAAAAATGGGATGTGATGTGCAGGTTTGGAATGTTTTATTGTTAAAGGAAAAAAATTAGGTTTGAAATGGTGATAGTTTGGAATGATGTAGCACACTGACTAAACAGTCCGTCATGATGGATCACATTTGTTGTCATGGGTGCTCTTAAAGCAATTTTTATGTTAAGATCTATTTGTGTTTGATCATTACACTACAAGTAATCTTCTCACCCTTAAAAGTTAAAACATTCTCTTCTCTCTTTTCACTCACCCTCACATCTCGTACTCTCTGGCCATAAGGTGACCTAAGAAATATATTTAAGAATCTTGTGATCGTTGTAGGGTAACTTTTGTTAACGACAACATGTTGTCGCTAAAACCTTCATCGCAGACCAAGATTTTTGTAGTGTCTAGTGACCTTCTTTCTCCTTCACCTCAAATTTAACAGCTTTGGTGGATTCGAACTCAAGTCTCCTCCAAGAGGTTTTTTTCCCTCTACCACTAGACCATAGCCTAAGTGGCTTAAAACCAACATTATCTTCTCTCTCTTCACTCGCCCTCACATCCTCGTTCATCCTCTCTCGCCATAGGCTGACCTAACAAAATGTCATCGCTGTAGGGTAGCTTGCCCGTTGTCGCTAAAACCATCACCTAACCCACTTTCGCTTCCAAATTTCTCAAAAAGTAACCAATCTGAGCAGCAGGGACCTAAAATTCCCTAAATAATACAAGTGAGATGTCCTCCGTAGGTATTTTTGAATGAAAACTGAATGACAAAATGTATAATAATGAACAGTTCTGGATGAGTCAGTGACAAATAAACTGTAAAATGTGAGGGAGTAATGTTGGATCTTTCAGGAGGCTATAGCTGAAACATTAAGATAGACTTGGGCAAATATAGTAGCTCATTAGTTGCAAAACAAACAATCCATAAGTATTTCTAAAAAGATGTACATTACATCCAGTGTAATTATCCTAGAGGTGGCAAAATGGATGAGTTGGGTAGGGAATCAAACCCTGTAGTGTTTGGTTCCATTAGGTCGGGTTTGACTTTCCCCAAAACACTTCTTTTTTTTTTTTAATCTAAAAGATATAAGTTAGTATAGTTATTTAGTGTCAAAAATGATGTGGATAAATTACACATTTCAATATAATCTAAATGATTTTGGGTGTATTATGTCCTCAAAATAACAATTTGGACCCCTTCCCACCGGTTGACCCAACCCTTTCTAAACTTTAACCGTTTCATCGATTAGACATAAATCTGATATCCACTTCCTCATAGTAAATTCTACAAAATTCAAAATTGTCATGTAGAGTTTAGTATTTTGACATAACACCATCATGTAAAGGTTAATGCATGTCTCTTCTTTCAGTTTTTTTTTTATATGTGTATAGTCTGTTATGAACCTAAGTCAATGGATCCAATTAGGCAGCCCAACTCAAGAGGCCCAACAAGCCAGACTGACTCTTGTGAGCCTGTGAAGACAGCCTCACCCTCAATCACAAATATAACTGAAGATTGAAATAGAATAGAGGATTATGAAGATGTTTAGAAAGTTGATTGTTCATTCCTCATCCTGTTCTGCTGTATTCCCATCCCCTTCTAGGTTGTTCAGATTCGACTTTCACACTTGTAATCTTCTTTGATCAATAACACCATAGCATTTTACTTATCAGTCTAATTAGTTCTTGATTGTTCAATATCGGTTCACTTCATAGTCTGAATCCATAATCTCACCAAAATGACCAGCCAACTTGCTTACCAAACAACATAAGTCATAACGGTTCACTGCAACGTGTTTATTTTTGTTATATGCAATTACCCGATGCATTTTTGTTCGAGATGCCTTATCTCACACGACACAGGGAAATGGCCACTCGTGGTATTGGTGGCAATTTTATTGATAAAGGGGACCTAAAAACCCCACCAAGAACAACTGAAGCATTACCTTACAATATTATCTCTATCTCACACACCAATACATGAACATAAATAAGTAGATAAAAACAACATAAGACGAAATATGAAACGTACACTACTATACTATGCATTTGCACCTCGCTGAAATTTTGTAATGAACACCATCACTTTTACATAAACCCAATCTTTCAAGCTATCAAAATAGTGAAAAAAAGCATTCCTCCAACGACGATTGACAATTAAAGTGCCACATGCTATCCAAAATCCAGTTGCAAAGCCGATAGCACCACCAATATAAAACCATCCCTCCAGTTCATCTATGCCTTTGCCTCCAACCTCATTTTGACCAAGAAAGGGGGTTACTGCTAACTCTTTATCTCCAGGGCAATATGTGGTTAGGGGACGTCCACATAGTCCTTCATTTCCGATGTATCTTGAACGCTCAAAAGACTGGAGTTGAGTGCCAAATGGAATTCTCCCAGACAAATTATTATACGACACGTCTAGATAATTTAATGAAGTCATCTGAGACATGCTTAGCGGTATATGTCCTGAAAGATTGTTTCGAGATACATCCAAATGTAGAATATTTTTCATTTGGCCAATATTCGCTGGAATCTCTCTGAGGAGATCATTCATTGACAAGTTCAGTGTAATCAATTCATGGAGATCGGTTAGTTCATCGGGGATAAACCCTGTTAGATTGTTGCTTGATAAATCAATACTCTTCATCAATCCTAGAGTGCTGCTAAATTCACGTATACTTCCTTGCCAATTGAACGTCATATGGTCAACATAGCTATCACCAAAATATTCCCAGTAAGTAGAATAAGCGTGCACACTTTGGTCAGTTGATTGCACCATGGAAGTAAGATTATTGAGACATGCGGGGATGGTTCCATAGAGGTTGTTCATTGAAAAGTCTAGAACTGTTAGATTCACTAATGGACATAATTGTGAAGGGATAGTTCCAAAGAAGTTATTTGATGAAAGTCTAACAATATACAAGCTTTGTAATTTTTCCCCGATCCAAATAGGAACGTAACCAGAAAACTTATTGGCCCCCAAGTCCAAAAAGGCTAACTTTTTACACGCCTGTAAATATAAGGGGAATTCTCCTGTGAAGCTGTTGTTGTACAAGTACAAAACCTCAAGTTTGGTCAAATACTTCATAGAAGCAGGAGGCCTTCCAGAAAAATTGTTTTGACCAAGCTTAAGAACTCTTAGTTGTTTAAAATGCCAAAAACAATCTGGAATTTCTCCTGTTAATGAATTATCTGATAAATCAAGTAAACCTAAAGACCCGTTGATGTTTTCACACAAAAAAGAGATTCTTCCATAGAATTTGTTTTTGGAAAGGTCTAGCCATACCACAGTGGATGGAACATGTGGTATAGGACCATAAAAGTTGTTGGAGCTCATGTCGATCCTTCGTACACTACATTTCCAGGCAATGGAAGGAACAACTTCGAGTGAGTTGTTTGAAAGATTTATAAAGGTAATCTGTGACTTTCCTTTGATTTTGGTGATGGCTCCTTTAAGATAATTGGAAGAAAGATCAAGCTGGTAAAGATTGGGCAGTTCCCACAATTTTTCACTTATACTTCCATTTAACTTATTGAAGGAAAGGTCAAGTCGCCTTAATTCGGTCAAGGAACCAATGGATTTGGGAATGGATCCATGAAAAGAATTGTTGGAAAGGTAAAGATCATTCAAGTAGGTTAAGTTCAGAAATGAAGAGCTAATCTTACCTTTAAGATCTCCACCTCTCAAGTCAAGGCTGGTGACATGAGAATGGTGGTTGCACGTAACTCCACTCCAGCTACAACAATCCTTGGTTGCATCTTCATCGACTGTCCATGTAGAGAGAAAACCTTAGGGTCTTGATCAATGTATGCTTTGAAATCAAGAAGAGCATGCCTCTCCTTATCGATGCACGCACGTATAATTACTTGCTCCTCCTTCATCTTGTGGCCAACTAGATTGGCAGTTGTAATCTTTAGACCAAGCAAAAAGACTGTCAGAATAAAGCAAACAAGATGCATAAATTTATGGCAAATATCAATCGTCATTTTGTTGTTTCAATGTGTTGATCTTGATATATCAACATATATGCTCCTAAGAAGCTTTATATAAGCTTAAGTTCCAATGTCTTATCGATGCACTTTATTAAAGGTCTTGGCATATGACAGGCAGGCAACGGAATTCATTATGAGTGACAGCTTATATAATACACATATAATTTACATTTACTTATTCTCAAATTAAGTGATATGGAAAAAAAAAGATACGTAAAAATGTATAATTTGTTCCCAGATAGTATAATATTTTTTTCCACACGATTGACTTTCTTTCAACTTTGATGTCCATATATGTTTGAAAATTAGAAATAGAAACCCTTTTAAGCGACCCAAACTCCTTTAAGCGTTACAAACTAAGTGGTAACGCTATGGGATTTGGGAAAGAGTAAGGGCTCAGGAGACTACGTGGCCTTCGGCCCCGACGGGGAACACATCCTCATGTGAATTCGGTGCCCATGGTGAAAAGTCCTCGTCTTTCTTCCTGGTGTCATTTTGTGTGGTGAAGGTGATAATTGGAAGGTGTTAATTGGAGGGGAACGATCTGATAGAGATAATCAATCTCCAAGATGGTAGCCTTTTTTAGTAGAAGCCTGCCTAACCTAATTGTGTGTGAGCAATCAATCGTGACAAGTCGACCGATCCATAATGAAAGCACCTGTAGATAGAAGCCGTTTGCCGACCGGTCGACTCATCCTCAATGCCGTTTAGGCTCCCCAGTTCAGTCGGTTGTCCGCCGCTTTTCTTTCCCATGCCGGGTATGGCCTTATGGGTAGCAGCCTCCCACAGAGATGGCTTTGTGGTCACCTTCTATTCTGCTTGTTGGAAGGTTCGTCCGGGCCGGGGTCAACCCACCCTCAACTGCGAATCATGAGAAGCAGTACTGGTTGAAGGATCGGCTTTGGAACAGGCCTATGTATGGTCTCTCCACTAAGCTTTGATCTACGCGTGCTAGCTTTCTCGGCGACGAATACCCTTCCACGGGTCTTTCGTTCATTGCCTATGGTCTCCGGTAAGTTGTCTATAGTTCACTTTCACCTTAACTAGTTCTCCGCACCTGTCTGTAACGGACCTCCGCCTTTAGCTACAAATAAAGACTCTCAAGAATGATGGGACTGTCTTAGAGGCCTGAATCCTTTGGATAGTGGTCAGGAAGATACCTTTAACCCCTGAACACACTGGCAGTGCTTGGCCTTTGATGGCTTTGAGAGTCTTGAAAACAATGTAGTATTCCGCCAGGAGCATTTGCCACCTTGCTATCCCCCAAGAGAGAGAGGCTTTCTCAAAGATGTATTTCAGTGCGCCCATGCGAGCGATGAGCCAAGTTGTGTGATAAACATGTACTGCCATAGCAGCCCAAGGGAATACGCAGCACGTCCGTTCTAGTGCTAAATATCTGTTCTCGTAATCCGTGAACTTCTTTCTCAGTTAGTTCGTGGGATCGGCATCTCCTGAATGGCTTTCACCTTGTCGGGATACATCTCACTCATCTTCTGCACAGGCTACACCATGACCGTTCCCAACGACCGGAACAGTGACACATGCACAGTTTCTTGGGCATTACCCAGGAAAAGTGGTTGGCTGCCTCATCTCGAAAGCCATTAATGACTCTTATTCCTACCCAACGGGTCAACCGCAGAGCTCCGGGCCAACCCTTACCAGTGATTCTCGCCTCCCCTACCATTCTGTCCTTCCAGGAGGAGATGGATGAATGGAAAGCAAATAAACAGGAAAGCTAGACTAAGGTCCTTAACCAGGGGTTGGAAGCCCTATTTTCAAGGGGTGATGGGAGGTGAGTTCGGGTATGACCTGGGTATGGCTTCGGTATGATTCTAACAGGTCCTACTCTGATCTCACTCTCAAGCTATTCTCTTTATAGACAGTTACCTAGGGGATCAAGTGGTAGTAGATCAATGAACTAATCTCTTTCGGTATAGGTCGAAGCTAAGACGTGGAACAGGTCTCCCATCAGCCAGTTACTTTATTTTGTTACTAATCCCCAGTGGACAATGCTGCGCCAGAGTGAAAAAGAAGAAAACAAAAGAAATAAAAGAGAAGTAGGTTTTGGAAGGACCAACGGGGATGGAGGAGATGCCCCGTCAGGAGGTGTTATGCGCAGACCACTCAACTTTTGGAAACTGGGTCCGCTGGGCCGGGTTCTTTGGTTAGCACACCAAGGCTTCTGGCTGATCTGGTCTCACCGGATAGTTTTTGCTTCGAGGGAGGCGAAAGGCCCAATGAAAGCAAAGAACAAAACATTTTTTATATCAATTGTCTTCTTCTCATTCCGATGCGAAAACATAGTATTTAAAGAAACAAGATGCATGTAACCTACTACTACGTGGATAACATGAAATAAGGAAATAATGTAAACATGTGACATATGCATGAGAACATGGAGAATTGATTAGTCTTGACCGGTTGTTTAACGGGTCATGGAGGGTCCGTGACCCTTGACGAGGATAGAGTGGAGGTGGGAGAAGGTGATGTGTGGGAAGGGGAAGGTGCCCGCGCATTGTAACGGCTGTCGGTATCAATTTTGTTTGTTTCGTTACCGATATAGTATTGGTAATAGGTGTAATTTTACCACACAAGATGCAATAATTCTTAACACAATTTGGTTCATTACCGTACATGTAATCGTATATTATAGTTTGCGATACAAAAAAAATATTTATAACGGTTTTATCACACAAAAGTTGTATGTTGTAACCCAAATAATAAAGTTGTTTAACCTAAAAAGTAAAGTCGCGTTTTACATCGATCGGTACTGGTTTTGTTCGTCATGATATTGGTACAATGGTACGGCATTCACACTTGGTACAATAGAACGGCGACAATTTAGAACGCGGTGCTTGGTTTTTGTTAGTTTATCAATCTCGTTATAAATTGTATAGACAGTGTTAGTTTTTTTATTTGTAGCATTGTTGATTGTTGTGGTCTATCTATATCACAAGTCTTTATAGATCTCAATACTATTATAGATCTCAGTAGTCATCAAACAAAGTCTTGTACTTTGTTGGATGTTCGTAAAATCTGTAGAGAAACGATGTTAGAATGGGATGTGATGGTTATGATGTAATGGTCAACTGATGGTTATTAACAGAGTGAAATGGTTATATCTGTTGGGGGGCGACCCTCCGAACTTTTCGCTCAGTAGTGTTATATATGTAGTTTTCGTATAGAAAGTTTTAGGCACATACGTTTTCGACCCCTGTCGGAAATCTCAGGTTCGCCATTGTTCCCAAGTAGCTCGAATGGGTTGGATGTGAATGTGTGATAACAAAAGCTATATTATTATAATAAGAACCAGACATTTTTTTTTAATAAAGTGACTTCAACGAGCAAGTTTGACCCATTTCTTTTTGTGTTAATTTTTTTTTAGCTTAATCCACATAATCCGTTTAGATAAAAACATGAAATTGCCACCACTACCATTACCTCTTTTTTATTAGCCTCTTTTTATTTATAGACTATCAGAGATGGTGTATTACACATCAACCTTTTATAACTTATTTAATTTTTAAATTTTATTGTTTAAAGTTCAATTTTTCTTTTTGACATAGCAAAATTGAGTTTGATTCTATTATATTTTCATTTCATTTCATAAATCTAACTTGCTAAGTTACATCAAAACAAAAGATAGACCGGATGTTTATTTGTTTCATAGCGTTTACCCGTTGACCTGTCATCAATTAATGCTGCAGTTGGTCGAAGTCGGTAAGAAGCTAAGGATGAACAACATTTAAATTAGATACTTCCATGAATTCTCAAATGCCGTTTGGAGGTAAAGTCGTAGCCGTAGGTGGTGACCTTGGCAAATTCTCCCGATTGTTCCTAACGATAGTAGACAACAATTTCTCAAGCCTTCTATCATTACATTTGGAGTACAACATGCAAACTACTTACACTAACAAAAAATATGAAGTTAACAGTTGGGAATCACATATCTAATCTGGAGAAGACAAAATCTTTTGCAAAGTGGCTATTTGATTTGGGTGAGGCAATTATAGGCATTCCTGAAGATTTTTTAATTCCTAAATCAGCAGATTCTATCTCAAATTTTATTGACTTCGTATATCATTCGATTCTTTAGCGTAACAAAAATAAAGCGTTTTTTTTTTTTTTCTGAGAAAGAGCAATTTTTGCACCTACAAACATAGATGTTATTAATGAAAGATTGCTAGCAATGATCCATGGAGATGAAATAGAGTACTTGAGCCCAGATAGTATATGTCAAAATGAATAGTTTAATGACCCCTTACAGAAAAACTTAACTCCCTAGACGTTTTTAATGGGCTAAAAGTAACCGTAGATTGGTACCGAAGGTGGGTGTTCTGGTAATGTCACTCCGTAACATTGATAAACAAAATGGTCTTTGCATTGGTACTAGAATACAAATTACGACACTACGAAAACACGTTATTGAAGCTATATAGGAATGTTATTTGTTAGATAAGGTATCATACATGTACATAACCTAGTGTGTATATATATAAAGTACATTGTTAGTAAATAAATATATAAATTAACGTATAATACAAACTAGTGTTTTAAAATGATTCCCATTTAAAAACTAGTATGATGTAAAAGTTGTTAAAAGTATAATGAAAAGAAAAGACAATTTACTTTGCGTCCTACTATTTACACTGAACTTTTTGCTGTATATACCAAGTGATGTGACATTAATAAATTTAAATTTGTATTTTTCTTTTATAACTTCTGATATATAATGTTTTATAAAAAAACACAATATGGTTTTGCGATGTGCTTATTTTTATCTATGTTTTGATATATAAATTTTACAAAAAACGAAGCCGTGTCAAATATAATGTTTTATAAGTCATTATAAAATTTGATATTCCGTTTTTTATAAAATTTATATCAAAACGTAGATAAAATTAAGCACATTACAAAACCGTATTTGTTTTTTTAATAAAACATTATATATAAGAAGTTATAAAAGAAAAACACAAGTTTAAGTTTATTAATGTTACATCATATGGTGTAAATAGTAAAAACTTTGGCGGAAATAGAATCACCCTTTCCCTTTTAACTTACATGCCCCATCAACTTGCCGAGAATCTCGAACGTCTAGACGTGCACCTCTCCAAGTGTGATGCCTGCACTTGTTACTCTTTGCCATGCCACTAAATGCATGGAGTGGTCTAATATTTGGGAATCACGTAACCGAGAAACACATAAGACTACGAGATTTGGTGAAAGACATTTACACAACTCACCTATCTAACTATAAAAAAGACTATATATTTTTTTTCTTATGTATTTTACCGTTTATGTTTTGTTTTTTTTTTTAATTTGAAGTGATGCATTTCTTTTTTATTTTTATTATTATGTAATGTCAAAATTTAAATAATATAATTGGTACTAAAAAGTTTTAAAAGATGGATGGTTAGATGAAAGATGAAGCAGGA
Organism: Scalesia atractyloides; assembly: GCA_947069175.1. NCBI lineage: Eukaryota > Viridiplantae > Streptophyta > Magnoliopsida > Asterales > Asteraceae > Scalesia > Scalesia atractyloides. The sequence goes on from CAMTDV010000001.1 coordinate 90,155,404, forward strand.
ATATGATAACTTGGGTACTGAGGTGTCACAAAACACTCTTATAACATTCATATTGAATCCTTATTTGTATCTATATAATTTAATTAGGATTATGCGGATGGAATTTAAAACGTATCGTACACCATAAGAATTGATGAATAAATTTATAAAAATAAACAAAATAATAGCTAAATATGATATGTTATTTGTGTCGTGTTACGGCCTCAAAGATAAAAAAAAATAAGAAAAGGTAAAATAAAACAGTAAATAACAAAGATAAATAAAGGTAATGATAGGAATTTGGTCGATTTCGGTATAATCGTTATAGCAAAGAAAAAGAAAAGTTCGAAAATATATCCAAAAGAATATAGGCGCATGCCTTAAAAAAACTAAACTCCAAAAAAAAACTTCGGCATACTCGTTATAGCAGAGAAAAAGAATAGTTAAAAAATATATCCTAAATGGTATCAACGTGTTCGTTAAAAAAACTAAAGTAAAAGAAAAAAAACTGAAAAAAAGAAAAAAAAGGTGCAAGTTAGCAAAAAGCTCATGGCTCACATTAGCATGAGCACATTATTCATCTTCTACTACCAGTGTTTGGGGGGTGCGGGGGACGTAAGATAATGCCAACCGAACGACGACCAAAACTAGGAAAAAATGTAAAACAAAAACACGAATTTCTAACACCAAGTGACCCACGTGGCCTAAAATGTAGACGACTTTGAATTTATACTGTCATACCCCCAAAATACCACCTGCAGGGTTTTACCGCGAGACATGTGACGTACTAGGATCTAGACACTAACCACGTTGAACTAATAATAAATAATATAAAACACAATCATCATGTCCAACATGAATAGTGTATTTCTAGTTAAACGTTTCAAACAAAGCAAGTGTTCAGCGGAAGCACATGTAAATGTTTCAAACGATCAAAACCAAAATGTTTCAGAATGCAAAGTATCAAATGTTCGCATCAAGTAGCACGCCCCATGACACTTCTAGCTTCTCAGATTGCAAGTTCCGCTCCACTGATGTATCTAACGACCTGCAAGCATGCAGAAAAGTGTATCTGCTTTAAGCTGAGAGTTCACAGTTTTTGTTTAACGTATTTCATGTAAGTGTTTAGCTTAAAAACATGTCAAGAATAATAAACTCACTACTGATATGACTGTTATGTTTGTTGTGACCTCGTCAATGTCTATCAGCATTGATCAAACTGTTTAAGATCCTTAGTTCACGCCCGCCTCCCAACATGGTGTAAGGTTCGTTAAACCTAATAGCGCTATCAACTAATACCCCGTTGCCTCTTAAGCAACTAGCTCGGTAGTAAGTATGGACTTTTGTGATAGAGTTTTAGTTTATTAGCTAACATCGAACTTATACTACAACATTTAAAAGTATTCCTCCCAGGAATATTATTTTTCCCCCGGGACACATGTTTGTGAAAGAGTAGTGAACTCACCTTAGTTTGCTCGGCAAATATTAACGTGCTTCTACGCGTTAATAAAGTGTTTGGTCCGTTACACGCGACCTAGCATACAATAACGTATAAGTATGTATTCAAGTAGGGTTTTGCAATACCCTAAGTGTCCAAACAACCAAGTGTTTATGCCATCAGGTTAACACATTTTATCATACAATGACACACATTGAATTCTCTAGTTGGTGGCATGTAAAGTGACGTTGGGAAATGCGGACAACACAACTACATTACATATTCCATGGATTTATAAAACCAGACCCATATGTAAAGTCAAACACATATATACCAATCCATCAAAATCGAACAATTAAACTCAGACATACATATGCACCTAGTTAAACTAGGACAAGCAGAACACACAGTAACTAGGGTTTTTGCATCACACAGAGAGAAAACTTGCACAGAAAGATAAATCTCAAAAAAAGTCATGTCTTGCATTTCATTCACTGAGTATAAATACAAGAGCCTAAGTTCGGACACATAAGTCCTTTACAAAATAAACTCTATCAAATAAGTTCTATAACCACAAATTCTATTAAATAAATTCTATCACCACAAACTCTATCAATTAAGTTCTATTACCATAAATTCTATCAAATAAGTTCTATCACCGCAAACTCTATCAATTAATTTATATCACCACAAACTCTATCAATTAAGTTCTATCACCACAAATTCAGACAATATTTAAACTCGGAAATCATAGCTATCATATACACAAAATCGAAAAAGCATCCATATTCGGACAACATACATACCCGGACAGTATTCATCTTCGGAACTCCCTCTCTTTATAACAAATCCGGACTCTTTTCTCTTATCCATACATCTAGGCTTTGTGACTTCACAAAGTCGGACTAACATATTTTCTCTAATCAACAACGCAATGTAATTGTTCTACGTCTAAACCCTAATCCTAATAATCAACAATATCACGAATCACAACAACGAATTAACAGGCTTTATTATATCAATAATAGCCCTAGTATTGACGAACAATTACACAATCATTCACAAACGTACATTCATTCAAGTATGATTAACTAATCACATATCAGTTGTTTGGGTATCTACGGTTTGCATGAAATCAAGAGAACAATAATACGAAGTATAACATAAAACATTACCTTAGATTCGATCTAGGGTTTGTTCTTGTAGTATTGGAAGATCAGAGAGCAGATGATTGTGTGTGAGATTGTGTATCCAAGAATGATCAGAGAAAACTCAACTGCCATATGATGAGGTTATGAGGGGTTTAGGGTTGCAACAGTTTATTAGAGTTTCTTAATTAATCATAACACACCTCTAACTATAGCCTTTTACACGAAAAAACACATAACATCATGCAATTCACAGTTAAAGCACATAATTCATGTATTTGTCATGCAGCATATAAGTTTCATATAAACGTCCGTTTATAATTATTATTCGTGTTAGTCACCAACGTTAGAGAATTAACTTGTGTGTGTTCCGGTAATTCCCCGAATTACCAACGTAGAATCATTTAACTAACCCTAGTTAAATGCAGTGCTATGAATGTATGTCTAAATTAACTATAGTTAGGTTAAAGTATTAATCTGAAATTGCTAATTGTCACATATACCAACTTTATTAAAGTTTAGGAACTGTATGATAACTTTATTAAAGTTAAGGTTAGGAAAATAATATGGTTAAAGTAAAAGAAAAAAAATACAATTATAAACTATATAGGGTACAAATAAAAATTTACACTAAATGATAAAATAGACTAAAAGACGAAAAAAGACTATTTCTTCTATTCTTTTATATTATATACTAGATTGTTGTCGTATGCCGCGTGTTGCGGCGGCGACACTTTAGATGTTTATAGTTGGCAGCACATTATGTGATGCGTTAATTATATGAGATGGTATGTTTCAACGTATCCGATCTAACTCAGTGTAATCTATATAAACATTGCGGTTACAAAAGAAACGAAGTCGAACCTGGGTTGATTTGTTTAGTGAGGGTCCACATAACCACTACATCACCCTTACCTTGCATCGAGATCTAGCGGTGTCAAAACGTACAGTAACTCGAATTTATAGTGTCGATTGAAGACGTATTGTATTTGACCTAACTTGTTTCCAAACACACCTTACGTCACAATGTAGACGACCGAAAACACACATTAAAAATAGGCAGAAAACGTATTATATTTAATCAGGCTCGTTTCAAAAGAAAAGTTATGTTGAAATGTGAATTTATAACGTTTACGTTGGAATGTGAATTCACATCGAGTCATTAAAATAAGCATAAAACGCATCATATTTGACCCGGCTTGTTTCTAAAAAAAAAAACTGCGTTGAAAGTGAATTTTTAACGACATGTACGTATAAATAACCATGTGAGGAAATAGTTTTTTTTTCTTTTAAGCTAAAGACTAAAAATATGGATGGTAAATCTGAAAGGTTAGAACTTAAGAAGGTGAAAATGACATTCTTAAAATTTTAAATAGTGTAAAAGTGTAACAATTTTGAAAGTTTAGGGAACAGCAACTGGAAAAAGAAAAAGAGAAAATTGAAATTTTAGGGGAACAAGAACAAGAAAAAGAAAAAGAAAAAGAAAAAAATAAACAAAACAAAAAGATAATAGAAAAAATTGAAAAAGAGAAAATAAACACGACCTATTGAATTCTATCTCATGATGCATTTATGATTGAGGAGTATTACATTCTGAAAAAAATTACAAGTTAAAAAGCTGGAATAGACTAGAGTATAGCCCAAGTTTACGGGAGTCACAATTTGTAATATGTGTTTTAAACTTATTAAATCATTACATGAAGGATATAAAGAAAACTTTAGTGTGCCTTAAATTTGAAAAAACCCGCATGCATGTCACAAACACATTTTCTCCGTCTTTTTTAAACGTTAATAATTTTTTACGTATTTTTTGAAAAACATTACATGATAATAACGAGTGTTATTATATTTAATACGAGTACCATATATATATATATATATATGTGTATATATATATATTATGTTTAAATTAGGTGTTTTTAGTCCATGGTTCTGTGTTTATACACTGGTGTTTTATATGTAGCAAATACATAATGTTTTATTTTGCAGTTAACAAAGGGTTCATTATGTGGTGTTTTATTCACAACAGTTACATGGTCTTTTAATTTGTTTGTTAACAAATGGTACATGATATTTTATTTTGCAGGTAAAAAATGACAGATGGTATTTTATTTTGCGGGTACACTATGTTATATCTTGTAGAAATGATCTAATTTACTTTTATACTCTTTATCCTAATTATTAAGAATTGTCACATCTCATACATCTACGGCAAATTAGAATTAAAATTAACTCGTGTTTTGCTCCCTGTGATTTGATCATTTTAACGGTTTTGCTCCAATTTAAATGAATAATGGATTTTAATAATCCTAACTATTAGCCATTGGCCGGCAACGATCCAACTTCAAAAATAACCAGTGGTGGTCCCATCTTTTCACATATTGTAAACTAATGGACTTTTACTAATAGAACCTTAATTTCTTTTTGTCTCCTTATCCTTTTCGGTTTTCTAAAGGTCCATTGTTTTACAATATATGAAAAAGTGGGACCACCATGCTATTTTTTAAGTTGGGACCGTTGCTGGCCAATGGACTAATAGTTAGGATTATTAAAATCTATTATTCCTAGTTTTTTAAAAGGTGTCATTTTCCTTAACTCTAATCATAAGGGTACTTAAGTAATTCTACATATAAGCATTTAACTATTTATTTTAATATCAAAAAAATAAACATATAATTATTTATTTAGTAACACTTATAAACACTCTCTCCACATACTCTCTTTTCTCCATCATCAAACACCACCACCGGACATCACCACCATCAACCACCTGCCACCATCACCACCGCCCAACCATCACCCCTCGTTCTCCTTATATTCTCTCTCTCTCTAAAATGTCATGCCGTTTTTCTAGTCAGATGAATACGTTGGTGCCGGCTAACTTCACCTCCACCACAACACTGTTCCCCCTCACCTGATTCCTAACCCTTGTCCCCTACTCCCTTGACTTCAAACCTCCATCATCGTTCCCCCTATCCTTCCCCCACGTTTTCTCAACAACACCCCACAATTAATCACCACAAACCCACCAAGTTCGAGTTTAATTGCTGCTAAAACCATAACCAATGTAACAAAACTAGACATGCATCTTCACAAAACCACTAGAATCCCCTACCCTTCAAATGACTGGAACCACCCAATCACCCAAAACTGTTGAACTAACTACTGGAGCGTCCCAGGGTTCTGACCATGAACCTGATTTGTCGTTGAAAGGCCCGGGCAATGATAAAAATACTTTGGTCGAGGTGAAGACATCAATGACATTTGAAACCTTAGCCACCATCTCCGTCGATGGCGGCTAGGGTTCCGGGTTTTGTGGTGCTTTAAAGGTGAAACATGGCAGACCTGGGTGGTGGTTGCGAGTGTTTGTGTGTGTGAGGAGATGGCAATTAGAGCCCCGAGTTTTGAGGTGATTTAGAGGTAAAACATGGCAGATCTGGGTGGTGGTTGCGAGTGAAGGGGCGGACCTAGAGTGATAGAAGGGGTAACCTACGTTGCCCCTTGACGCTCCGACGGTAGTGTAAATTTTGAAAAAATTTAATGTTTTTTGATTTCGTTACCCATTTTCATTGAAACGCTACCCCTATGCGCATTTTCTAGATCCGCCACTGTGCGAGTGTATATTTAAGTGTGGAGTAGGTGGCTTATGGTGGTGGTTGTGATTTAGAAAAAGAGAAAGACGATGGTTGGAATTAAAGGTGGTGGTTGCCGTTGGTGTAGCTGGTGTATGGTGATGAGGTGGTGGCTAGTGGTGTTTAGATGTGTGGCGGTGGGGTTTGTGGTGGAGAAGAGAGAAAGAGAAGAGAATGGCAAGAGAGTGTGTATTAGATATATTAATAAATAAATATACATATACATATATCATATCTTTAAATGAGTGATAGTAAAATTTTACTCATACTTTGAACTAAAAGGACAAAATGCCCCGTACTTTTAACGAAAAACAAAACGGAGTTAGGGTGAGTGTATTAAAGAATCAATAGAAACATCAAGGAGGAAAATGTCAATTTTTAAACTATTAGGACAAAACTGTAAAAAAGACCAAACTATAAGGAGCAAAAAAGAAGTTAACTCTTAGAATTATTAGGAATTGTCACATGTCACATTTTATAGGAAATTTAGACTTTGTAGCAACCCCTAACCTATACATGTATATAAATTATACTTCTATAAATTTTTAATCTTTCTAAACATTTAAACTCAACCAAAACCGAAATCAAAATCATTAGCTAATCTATTTTATTAAACAATTGGTTTTTAGTTAATTAGTTTAGTTTATTCAGTTAGTTTGTTTGTTTTTGCGTTGGTTAAAAACCAAAACAAAAATTGGGTTCAATTTTGTTTTTTGCATGGAAACATAGGAAATGGATGTATAAATTCATAAAATTGAGGTATAAATACAAAAAATGATGTATAAATACATGTAATGGAGGTATAAAAAATGAAATGAAATTATAAAAGTTAGAAATTTATGAAAATATGGAGAATTCAGTTACCGAAGGTACAAAAAAATTGATACCTAATTTTTGGTGAATTCGGTTAATTTTGGTTCGGTTTCCTTGGTATTTCGGTTAAATTTCACTTAATGGTTCGATTATAGCTCACTTTTACTAGCAACAGGTGAAAAACGTAACATGTAAGCCTTTAATTAGGTCGAATTGTTTTGGATCAAATTGTGAGTATTGTGAAGTTGACCGGTTAGTTTCTCTTTTGAATTTATAAATACACATTAAAACTTTTAATCGCCTTTTTTATTTAAAATAACAAAAACATATTTTATTACTATAATCCCGTATCATCTAGGGATCTAGTGATATGGTGTTTTTCTTTCACAAAAGTAGTATAGGTTTAAATGCTTATAAGTGCACGGTTATATGATATTTAGGTGTAAAAAATGTTCTTGTTTATAAGTAAATTTATTACGGTCATTAATTGCAAAAACCAAAGTTGATATTTTTTTTTTATTTTTGTCCATAAGGCTATAGAGTATGGATTGGAGCCCATTGGGGTTCCATTATGCCAACTCAGCATCACGTATACGCCATCTCATCCAACACCAACCAATAGCGCTCTTTTTATTAATTAAAAATTGATTTGGCCCCATATTAAGTCCGCTATCCCTTGTTATCGTGTTGGCGCCCACTCATGGTATGGTGCGGTAGGCGCTATTGATAGAAAAGTTGCCAAGTTGGAGGGCAATCATGCCCCATACTGTATAGCCTAACACTAGAACCATAAGACCAGAGCCTTCAATCTGATATGAACACTCTTATACCACACCTTCTTACTGGTAGGCTACAAGCTTGTTGGTAAATTTATTAGGTTCACCTATTGCCATTGGGGTTGGTGGTCGAGTTACATTGGCAAAACTTTTAGAAACACCATTTATAGGGAGGTCCTGAATTCTATCCTCTATCTTAGGAAAATCTAATATATGAGGTGTAGTTTAATAATAGGAACTACAATTGATTCCCCGCGTTGCGAGGGTCCGAGATCCATTGCGTTGCTACGGTCAGACCAAAAAAAGCTCTTCATTTGCCCCGAATTAGACATTCAAAGACTCAAGTCTTGCATTCTTGCCAATTGTATTCAGTACATCTTTTTCTATCTTCTTTTGGTCCCAAAAATTGTGATGTTGGTTTAATATACAACCTAAGGGGCCCGGATTAAAACGCAACTAATTTTTAGAAGAACAATATTACAATCACATGTATTGCATGGGATTGATAATATAATGTTAGATAATTTGTAATAAAAGTCATATTTAATAAAAAATATATGTTTTGTATGATTGAATACACATGTGTATTATACTAATAGAATAAAATAAAATTTAATTTGTTAACATATGAAGTCATCAAGATATGTATTAAAAGATATATATTGAGGTGACAAATATAAATTTTGTGAAAAATTTTAAAACATTATTAGGTATTAACTTTGGTTTAGTGGTAGAGGGAAACATCCTCTAGGTGTTAAATAGGTAGAAGTCATGAGTTGAATACTTGGGGAGTGTAATATTTAGTGGTTCAAAAAAAAAAAAGAAAAACTTTGTATTTTTAGTACTACCATTTTTTATTATCAATTAACATATTGCATTTTTTACAATTCTTACAATACAACCACATTAAATATTTGAAAACGCTTAGAAATCACTCATAAAATTATTTATCATCATTAGTCTTTGCTTTTTAATATTTTAACCAATATAATTTTGAATTTGGTCGAAGTTTTTATATAGAAAATATAAGTTTATTTTAAAATAATAGTTGGTTTCATATTAAAGTCATTTCATTGATGATATAACAACTATATTTGATTAAAAAAATAAGTATGTACAAATTATGTAGGAGAGAGGGACCAGAAAAAACCAAAAATATATGACACCTGATTAAAAAAAAGTATGTACAATTTATATAGGAGTGAGGGACCAGAAAAAACCAAAAATATGACATTTGTTTACACGTGTCCCACATTATTTTCCATTATTTTCCTTTATGATAGAATACAATATCATATAAACATCCATACTATTGCCTATCACTATATAAGTGTCCAAGGGCCGTAACAAAAGTTTTAGAAAGCATTAGGAGAAAATTCCTGTGGGAAGGAGGTAGTATAAATAAATAAAAAGATAAGTCAGTGAAGTGGGAAAAGATAGTGGCATCCAAAAAGTTTGGAGGATTTGAAATTGGAAGTATTAGTGACTTAAACTTAGCTTTATTAGTTAAGTGGTGGTGGTGACCGAAAATGACGGTCAAATAGCAGTCAATAATACTGATAATATTGGTTACGTTATTATGGACCCCTATTTTACCTAATGCCAGCTAACTTCTATAGCGTCGCTATTGACCGCATAGCCCAAAGATAACAAATGAAGGTAATTAATTTCTTTGAGACAGTCTCGTGGGTAGATTTTTAGGCTTTTAAGTCACTTTGCTAGAGTAATTAATTTTGTTGTTTATTGTTGTAATAATTATCGGCGAACTTAGTTATTTTGTTTATATATGTAAGATTTATTTTAAGGGGTCTATTTTTACTCGTTGCACATGGCCTTCGATATGTTAGGGACATCCTTGCCAACTTTAAACAAGCAACAATTCTCTTACAGCCTATATGATTTATTGATCATTAAAAGGAAGAATATTAAAGGCCAAAGTTATCTCTTTTTCTTTTTGAAATGGCAAGCTAACCATTCATAGAATATAACCATAAACCAACCAGCAAGTAGCTGGCACCGTATAACAGCATAATAGCTCTTTTCAGAGCTCTGGTTTACCCTTCATGGACATATCATATTACAACCCGGGCTGACATTTATTAATAAGGGGCTTCTCTTTGGTCTTGCATCCGTTCGATTGCAACAATACCTTTGCAACAGTAGGCCAGTCCTCGTATAGTGTTAGACTAGAGGTCCTATCATTAGTTCATGTTACTAGGAGTCTGTTTAGTCTGTTTCACATCTATTTTTCTTTGAAAAAATAAGATAACTTCTTAAGACTAGGGGTGAAATCATGCTAACAATCATATATGACATTAACTACACTTGGAACTCTTGCTTATATATTACATAATGTCTTATACGAAATAGAAATAAATGGCTTTACATTGTGTTGGTGGAAATTTTATGGATAATAGGGGCTTAAAAAGCATTATCAAATACAAGAGAAGTATTTTCTTACATCACATCTTACGGTACTATACTTGTAGCCCTATGTTATAACAGCATTAAGTAGTTCAAATAAACATAAATACCAAGTAAAAAAGAAGAATGAAATACAGCACACAACTATGAATGTGAAACCCTTTGCAATTTTGCAATAAACATCATCACCTTTACATAAATCCAATCTTTCAAGCTATCAAGAAAGTGAAAAAAAGCGTTACTCCCATGATGACTGACAAGTAAAACGCCACATGCTATCTAAAAACCAGTTGCAAAACCAGTGGCCCCGCCAATATAAAACCATCTCTCAACATCATCTATGACTTCCGCGCCATCCTCACTTTCACCAATGAGTGGTGGGATTTCCAAATTTTTATCTCCTGGACAATATTTGGGAAGGGGAGGTCCACATAGTCCTACATTTCCACTGTACCTCAGACGTTGAAACGACTGAAGCTGAGTGCCGGATGGAATTCTCCCAGATAATTTATTATACGACAAGTCTAAATAGTTTAACAAATTCATCTGAGACATGCTTGACGGTATCCCTCCAGAAAGATTGTTTCTAGATAGATCTAGAGTTAGCAGCCTATTCATCTCACTAATGCTCTGTGGAATCTCCCCACGAATAACATTGTTTGACATATTTAGTGCAATGAGTCCATGGAGACTTGTAAGTTCATGTGGAATTCCTCCTGTTAGATTGTTGCTTGAAAGATCAATGCTTTTTAAAAATCCTAAATTGATGCTGAATTCCCGTACACTCCCTTGCCACTTGATTATTGTATGGTCAACAAACTGACCCAAATGGATCGTTCCACCTTTTTTAAGCATATTTGGGCCGGACAAGAATAGAAGTGCACGTTTTTGTATAGTGAGAATCCATCTTGAACCATGGTAGTGAGATTATTCAAACACGAGGGGATGGATCCATATAGGTTGTTTATTGAAAAATCCAAAATTTGTGGGTTTATCAGTTGACAGAGTTGTAAAGGGATGGTTCCAAAGAAGTTATTTGATGTTATGCTAAGAGCATACAAATTTTCCCCAATCCAATCAGGCACGTAGCCGGAGAAATTGTTCACCCCTAGTTCCAAAAATGTTAACTTGGTACAATTCTTTAATGACGAGGGAGAGGCAATTCTCCCGAGAAGTTATTTTTGTATAAATGCAACACCTCTAGATTGATCAAATACTCAATAGAAGGAGGAAGCCTTCCAGACAGATTGTTATGTCCAAGACGAAGAACTTTTAGTTCTTTAAAATGCCACAAACAGTCTGGAATTTGTCCAGTGAATGAGTTGTGGGAGATATCAAGAAAGTACATAAGACCACCAACTATTTGGCATAGAAAGGATATTTCTCCATAGAATTTGTTTCTGGAAAGATCTAATCTTTCTAACGTGGAAGGAACATTAGGTATCGGGCCATAAAAGTTGTTGGAGTTTAAATCTAGTATTGATAGTTCAGGGTCAAAATTTGATACCAAATCTGTTAGTCTCCCAGTAATGTTGTTGGAAGAGAGATTCATATATATCAATCGAGAAGGCCACGTATTCCAAAACTCCTAAGGAATTGTGTCTGAAATTCCGGTATTGGCAATATTAATATGAGTAAGATTTTTGAGTGTTTGAATCCATTTGGGGAAATGAGGCCCTAGTTTGCAAGAGTTCAAGTCAATCGTTTCTATAGTGGAAACTTTTGACATGCGTGCTTCCAAAGGAACTCCTACAAGTGAGTTGTCTGAAAGATATATAGAAATAATCTTCGTCTTTCCGATGTTTGCAGAGATCGCACCTTCGAGAGAATTGGAAGAAACCTCAAGAACTTGAAGCTTGGGTAGTTGCCATACTTTTTCACTTATAGTTCCATTTAATTGATTATTAGATAAGTACAATGATGTTAAGGATGCAAACTTTTGGATATCATCGGACAGGGAGCCAGTCAATTGGTTATTTGAAACAATCAAAGTTTCTAAAGCAACCGATGTGCATCCGGACAAGTTGTTTAGAAACTCATGAAATTTTGACAGTAAGTTGTTATAAAAATGTAAGAATTTCAAACTACATAGATTTCCAAGATATTCGGGAATCCTAGGTAACTTGTTGTGAGAAAGATCAAGATATTCCAGTCTATTGCTAGCTAATGGGGATAACCAACGATACGTTGATGAGTTGAGATAGTTGTTTCTGAGATATAAGCTAACAATTGATGAGGATGTGTTGATAGATGAATAAGAATACGGATGCATGACCTGCGAGAGATCAGATGCACATAAACTTAAATATGATAGCTTTTGAAGACCTAGAATCACATTTATCCAATTGTTTTCTTTGGCTAGAGAGATACCATCCATATAAAGGTACTCCAACTGAGACATATGACCCAGCCAATCAAGGTTTCCAATTGTACAACTGCCCATGTAGTCAAGTGAAAGCGTTTTCAAGTTTGTGAGGTTTCCAAGTTCCTGAGGTGTGGTTCCATAAAAAGAATTGTAGGAAAGGTCAAGTAACCTTAGCTGAGTCAAGGAACCAATGGACCTTGGAATGGTTCCATTGAAGGAATTATCAGAAAGTCGAAGGGACTTTAATTCGGTCAAGGAACCCATGGACATAGGAATGGACCCGACAAATGAATTAGCGATGAGGTCAAGATGATTCAAGTAGCTTAAGTTAATCAATGAAGGGCTAAGCTTACCTTCAAGATTTCCATTGCGCAAGTCAAGGCTTGTAACATGACCTGTTCGGTTGTTGCACGTGACTCCACTCCATTTACAGCAATCGGTTGCTTCTTCTTTAAGTGTCCATGTAGAGAGAAGGCCATAGGGGTCTTGATGAATGTATTCTTTAAAATGAAGAAGAGCGTCTCTTTCCTTGTCATCGCACTTAAGATTACCAGCTCCTTCTCCATTCTGGTGGCCACGGAAAGCGGCATTTGTTATCTTAAACGATACCAACACAAGTACTACAGAAATGTAGAATAAAATATGAAGCACAAAATGTTTCTGGAAAATATTATTTCTCATCATGCTGTTTCAAAAGAAGTTGATATATTTATTTTTTTTAATATGATCTATCAACACATATGCCTGCTTTATATAAACGGAAGTTACAATCACCCTCAAATTGGATGGCTAGAGTCAACCCAATATACATCTTAATTGGTCAATTTGTATGTGTTAGAGAAGTTTTCTTATCTCATGAGTTTTTATATCATCAAACAATGTGATCTGTACAATATATACATAAAAATATAAACTACAATTATGGTTTAATTTTGTTTTTATTAATGATTTACTTATCAACAAGTTGATTTTCTTCAGCCTTCAGGCCCACACACAAGACTAATGACCATGGAATTAATTAATTAATTACTTGTTTTTCATCAAATTTGACTTTTTCATCATATTTTAGTCTTGTTTTTGTCATTAACTTAAAAGACAAACTAAGGGCACAAATTAAGAAAGCAACATATTTATGATAATAATTATAAGAGATCGCATGATATAGTGAGGTATGTTTTAATACATATAATTCTAAAAGATAAAATTTTGATTGATGTAATAACTTAATTAAAACATAAACATGGTCTTGTTTCCAATTGAACAAGGCAGTGCCCCTTCAGTACTTTTTTTTCTTTTCGTACAATCTTGTGAGTCGGTATCTATTAGATTTATTACGTATTTTTGATAAGATATAACCGTCCTTCATAAGAATAATAAGATATAACATGAGATAACAGACAATTCAAAATAACAATATTTTGAGCAATCAAGACAAACTAAGGGGCACAGATTAAGAAAGCAACATATTCATTAGAATAATGATAAGACATAACATAATTTCTCTTGTGAAGTTTTTAGCGACATGCCGTATAATTACTTTACTTGTGCAGACCAAACTCTGCTTGCTGTACAGATTTGTGTCACATAACCAAGCTTTGGCAGACCACTCTTCTCCCCAACCCACCTGTCTTACTATATCTCACATTGACCATACTATACACTTATTACTTGGTGACTGGTGTGTAGAAAAACTGAGAAAAGTCATGCATTTATATCAATAATTTCCGCGACGGAATTGTAATTTGGGAAAAGTTCCCGTACAAACAGCCTTATCGTACTTTTGTACGAAATGCATGAAAAAGTAAAAAAAAAAACGCGATGACATTTTTGTAACTATTTACTCGTAGAGTAATTATCAAAATTACCCTACCCTACAAATGACCTTTTATGGTAATTTTGATCTTGTAGAGTAATTTTGTAAAATATGCTTATAGGGTAATTATTAAAATCACTCTACAAGTGTATCAAAATTACTCTGCTGGTTTATCAAACAACATACAATTCAAAATTACCCTACAATATTATTTTGTAGAGTAAATAATTATGATACTCCACAAAATTACCCTACAAAGCCAAAATTATTTTAAAAGGTTATTTGTAGAGTAATTATGATACTCTAAAGAATTACCCTACAAATATCAAAATTACCCTACAGAAACATTTTACAAAATTACCTTACAATATCAAAATTACCCTACAAGATCATTTGTAGGGTAATTTTGATAATTACTCTATGAGTAAATAATTACGTAAATGTCATCACGTTTTTTCAGCAAAACTTTCAGTTCGTACATTCTTGACGTTAAAGTCATTTGTATTTAATCTATTGCCATTGTTATATATTGTTTCCCACAAATAAAGGGAGGATATATATTTTTTCAATAAAGAAAAATTGAAACAGTTTACCTACAAAAAAGCACATAAAAACAGTTTCAAAAATCTAACCCGATGTTGATGTCAACAACAGGGTAGCTCTGTTCACAAAGCCCTGTCTTAGACTTGATGGCCGTCCCCGAGAGCACGAAGGCCTTCGAGGGCCCTGCGCAAATAGAAAAAAGAGCCCCAGTATTTTAAAATAGTTAGTATTTTAAAATAGTTATGTGTTAACCTGAATAACAAATAATCATAATTAACATAAAAAACAATTGAACAATTTAATATAAACTTAACTCAAATAAATGTTCTATTATAAGTAAAACAATTAAAAGTAATAATAACAAATGAAAAAAAAAAAAAAAAGAGAACATATAATGTTTCCATGTCTCGAACCAGAGACCTCTGTATTGACAATTTATAACCATTAGAGCTACAACAATGTTAATATTTGATTTGAGACTATAAATATTTTATATATGAATATAATGAAAGAATTTCTTTTAGCCCTTAAACATTTAGGGCCTTGTTCGGTGGCACGCCCTCTAAGATGGCCATGTTGATCAATATATCATATTATAGCCAAGAATGAAATTTATCATGCACTTCATAAGTAAATGTCATTAAGGGTCTTCTCCATGGTAAATTACCACCCATGGTGTTGGAGGCATTTTTATTGATAAGAGGGACTATAGAACATAGGCAAATGCAAGAGAAGAATTGTTTATTATTTAGAACAATAAAATTTTCACAAGAAAAACATAAATACTAGAAAACAGTAAGTCAAAAGAAGAATGAACACAACATATATATTTGTGGCTCTAAACCGTAACTATGGATGTGCAGCCCTTTGCAAATTTGCCATGAACACTACCTACCACCTGTACGTAAATTCAATCTTTCAAGCTATCAAGAAAGTGAAAAAAAAAAAACATTCCTCCCACTACTGTTGACAAGTAAAGCCTCATATGCCATCCAAAATCCAGTTGCAAAGCCAACAAACACACTAATATAAAAACATCTCTCAAGCTATACAAGGTGGAACTTGAATGCAAAGTCTATTTTTCCTACAAAATATAAAAAAGTCATAAAATAACATAATATTATCCATAAAAATGCTCAAAACTCACAAATAACAAAGTGAAGATTATTAAAATATCATATTTGTGGGTTTTGTGTTGTGTTTTGGATGATAAGTCTTTGATTACCGAATAACTAACATTAGTGTGTTTTATGTTGATTATCATGTTGTGTTTTATATTCATGGTTCTACGATGGTGCCGGGTAGGGAATGCAACATACATAAATTTTAACATTTGAAAAAACCCTATGTAACTTTTTTTTTTTTCTAAAAATAAGGAATGTAACATACATGTATTTAAACATTTTTGTAAAAGTTTTTTTTTTTTTAAATGTTAAAAATTTCTTGTTACATAATATATATGTACAAAAAAATGTAACATACAAATTTTAACATTAAAAAAAACTAGTCGGCGCATTTTACATTTTTTTTATAAAAATGTTCAAATATATTTATATTACATTCCCTGCTTTTTTTATAAAAATAAAAAATAAAAGTAGAGAAATGTTATTGTAGAAGAGGAGTTTGACCATTGATTTACAAGATCAATGGTTAAGATTAAATGGTCCTTATATATGGAATTCACATAACCAAAAATAAGGGAAACAAGTGAGGGAAAGGGAGGAAAATTCAATATTGTTCACTTATAAACCCACTTTCCCCTTAATTTTCAAAAGGTTATAACTTTTCATAAATATATATTTTTTTATAAAAATTACACTGTATTAACAAGCATTTCGTTCTCTTTAATTTGAGCAGCTTATTGTTATTGTTTTCTTAAAAAATTCACAGGATTTTGAGTACCGATTATGTGATTACGTGATTTAAATACCTAGTAAGTGACTAAGTGATTCTGAATACCCATTACGTGATTTCATTATAGTATTTTACGTGAAACCTCACTAAGTGATTGCGTGATGACGTAACAATAGTTGACTATGTATTATTACGTGACAACATGATTTTGAATACCTATTTGGTGATTTCATTATAATATTTATGTGAAATCCCACTGAGTGATTGCGTAGTTACGTAAAAACAATATTTCATATAGAATACCTAATATTTTAGGCATAATCACGTATTAAGGATAAATTATATACAAAACATTAGCCAAATCAACTTATAATCATGGTTGTATAACAAGGTCTCCAGGGCCAAGTACTCCTCGGTTAGTCGCTACAAGGTAGGCTGCCGAGGCGACTTTCTTCAACTCCGCCTAATTACTCGGAATCGATCAAACGCGGTCAACATCGGCCAAAATCGGATCTAGTAGGTCAACTCGGGCCACGTTTGACTTAAAATAAAATAAAACATAATTTCTACGCCTAATCATATTAAAGAATAAATATCAATTTTACGTATATGCTTATCATATTAAAGAATGAATATCAGTTTCACATATTTGTTATAAATATTAGCAAATTTATGTCATTTGACATATATTTAATTTCCAAAAACTAATTTATTTATAATTTGACATGTCCGAGTACTCTCTGTGTACTCTCCGCCTAGACCGAGTACTCTCAACTCCCCGGTCGACCGACTAGAGAGCGTCTAGCGACTTTTGCAACCATGCCTATGATAACAACATAACGCCGTATATTAGATATTTAATCACGTAATAAAGCATAAACACTCAAGTTCTTATTATTGAATGTGTAATCGCATAATAAGCATAGGTGTATTAACATTAGTTTTAACAAATCATATTGAATGTGTAAGCACGCAATGGTATTTAAAAATCATGTAGTTATGTACCGGGTATTCAAAATGATGTAATCACGCAATGGGTACTGGGCATTCAGAATCACATAACGGGTATTTAAAGTCCTGTAATTTTCTTTTAAGAAAACTATAGCAATAGGCTGCTCGAATTAAAGAGAATAAAATGCACGGTGTAATTTTTTTTTAAATATTAACATACGAAAAAGTTATAGCCGTATAAAAACTAAGGAGAAAACATAAATACAGATCAACCCAGCCAGATTCAAATCGTTGATTCTTAAAAGATTTATAGATTTTGCCCATTTGAACATGTTTTTCCGCTCAAGAAATCCAAAAGATTAATCGAATGAACCAAATTTTATCCATTTGGGCTAAAATTACATTTCAACGAAATTATTATCACCATATTTATCTTCATCTATATTGTCTTTCTTCACAGTTTCTTTTCTCATCTAACCCACTTGTTGCCCAACAAAAAGATTAAAACCACTCTTAATAAACTCCATAAAAATACCCCTAATTACTTGCCTAAACATTTTAAACCTAAATAAATAAACTTATGACTGAACTGAACCAAACCCACACATAAAAACTGAAACCAGAAAACCAAAACCGGACAACAGTCTAAAACTTAAAAACTGGATTTTCGGTTTAAGCCCAAAACTGACATGGATCAACCCATGCAAAACCCTGCAAGTATTAAGTTTCATATTCAAGTTTCCTTATTATTAACCAACTCATCAGTACTTGAAGATTCTCAAGTTTTTTGTAATTTATATCACATAGCAACATGGATGAACAAGAGATGTGAACTTGTCTTATAAGAGACATTTCTCCTACAAGTGAAATAACTATAAAGTAAATTAAATTATACACAACAAAAATAGCTTTATATTTCGTTGTGGTTGGTGGCTTCATTTTCCGGACCTTTTAATAAACATATCGTAGAAATTTTTTATCCGTTTTAAATATCTAATTCAAAAACACTTATGTAAAATATATTCTATTCGTCTTAAATATCTAATTCAAAAAAAACTTTATACATAAAATACCATATTCAACAAAATGGCATTTTAATATTCATAGAAACTTTATAACCTTGAGATGTTTAAGCCTTATGATTACTAAATTGATCTCGTCAGTATTTGACAATTTAGCTTTTAGTTTTCAACTTTTATGTTTAAGAATTATCTTTCCTTATTCGTGTGCTATTTTATATAACTTTTATTTATGTTTAAAACTTATTTTTTCTTATTCGTGTGTTACTTTGTTGCATCAATGCTTTCTTGAAGTACTTGATAACTTAAATTCTAAATTTAATAATTACTAGACATGTGTAAGATTTATGACATATATCCGCTACAATAATGCTACTATTAATATTATACGAATAAAAAAACTATTAGAAATGAGTGGCACAATGTAAAGTGTCATCCCCGTTGCATCGCATGGGCACCCTATTAGTAATTATATGATGCAAGATAACTTTTTTGCCCCAAACTATTGTTGAACTTTTAAAGTCGTGGAAATTTGTATTTATTCGGTATATTTCATCTACTAATTATTTTGGGTACGGAATTCATGTGATTTTTTTGTTTATATATATATATATATATATATATATATATAGAGAGAGAGAGAGAGAGAGAGAGAGTGAGTGTGCATTGTACAATATCTTTTAACGTACGATGCGTACGCGATCAACATATAACATGCGGATTAGAGAGATAAAACGCACGGATTTTGGAAAGGGATGCATTTATAACATGCGGTTTTATGTTTTTCATGGAGTAAAATCCACATGTTCTATATTTAAAGTGTACATGCAGTTTTTTATGGATGCAACGGGTTTTATGGGTTCAACATGCGGGATTTCGTTTTTGAGGTTTATAACGTGCGGAATTGGCATCGCATATGTAGCGTACGTTAAGACCAATTGTATGTTAACCAACCTGTGTATATCAATATACGTAAAAAATATAAATATAAATTTTTCCAAAAACATAAACACGTAGGGTCGATAGGCCACGAGCTTCTTATACAAGCCGATCTTGAACTCAAAATTTTAGCCAATAAGATAAACAAGTGAAACTATGCTGACCTTTAACCCGAACCCAATTTGGCTTAGCTCTTGTTTGCATACCTAAACATGAGTAAAGCAACAATACAAAATATAGCGTGGAATGACGATAATTCTTAGTTATTGACATATAAAGTACAATTAAATTTAAAATAACAATATTGAATCAATCAAAATTTTTGTAAAGACGGTAAATGGTAAAAACAGCAAAATACTTTCTTTTATTCACATACTTTTCTTTGATGTTATCATCATCTGACCCACTAGCTTTTAACCACCCAAGTAGTAATTTTGTTGCCCAACAGAAGGATCAAATTCATGAGTCATAACTAGTAATTTTGGTGCTTAATGGTCTAATATATTTACTTGTGATCTATCACATTGCTTGGGCCTACTTGGTGCCCAATTTGACTCATTAGTGGTATTACTATGGCCCAGTTGTTGACCCGGTCCATTATCATCATCCCTGGTTCAATTGATTGTTTTGGAATCTTGGATCTATTCATCATTATTGTTTTGTTTTATATACTTGGTTGAACATATACAAAAGTTACTCTTACAATCTAACACTATCTTACAAACCAGTGTATTACACAGGTTGAATTTGTTGCAAAGATAGCACAAAAATGGTGGTGGTAGTGGGGTGATGGTAGTGGCGGCGGCAATGGCGAGGCCATACGTGGTGGAGGTGGAGGTTGTCGTAGCAACAATGAGTGTGTTGAAGACGATGTCGACAAGAGAAATTATGGTAGGGTGGTGACATCATTAAGGAAAGGTAAGGGAGTGGGAGATTTTAATCATTTGGTCGAGTTGTTTTATATTTGGTTGCAAACTGGTTAAACAATATCAAACTAGACCGAAAATACTTAACACTGAACGAAATACATATTTGATATTTGGCTCAATTTTCTACATAACCAAATTAGTTTAATATGTTTTAAGAAATCCAATTCGGTTGAGCCAAGAAAACCAAATTCGTATATATTCGGCTTTAGATCTTCCTATTTGAACAACTCAATTAACATTTAGCCCAATACAAACCGTAGAGATCGTAACCGAACAGATGACGCCCCTAAATAAAATGATGTTAAGTTTTTTTTATAAGTTTGAAACTGAAGACGAACCGATTTCATATTCGGTGTTTGATTTGAATCTAACCATTTTAAATTCGATTTGGTTTTTTTGGTTAAACCAAAACAAGTAAACCAAAATATTATTAAACCTGAATCGATAACACCCTTATCCTGTTATCCTTCAATTTAATTCTTTTAATGGAATCCATAACAGTATAAGTTGCTGACGGGAAACCGGTCTCATTAAACTCTATTATACGCAACTGTACACTCACCTTAAACGACCACGACTTTCCAGTTGACCTTATTCCTATGAAGTTGGGAAGTTTTGATATTATAATTGGTATGGACTGGCTCAGTCAACATCAGGCAGAGGTTGTATGCCGCGAAAAGTTTATACGCATTCCTCTTCCAAACGGTCAGACTCTACGAATCTTTGGAGAAACCCCATCGAAAGGGCTCAGATTAATGTCATGTCTTCAAGCTCAAAAATATCTTCGCAAGAATTATGTCGCATTTTTAACCCATGTCGTCAAAAAGGGAACCATGGAGAAGAAACTCGAAGACATCCCAGTAGTAAAAGATTTCCCGCAAGTTTTTCCTGACGACATTTCAGGACTTCCTCCAGTAAGAGAAGTTGAATTTCGCATCGATCTCGTACCTGGTGCTACACCAGTTGCAAAGTCTCCTTATAGGTTAGCCCCCTCTGAAATGCAAGAGCTAGCCAATCAATTGCAAGAGTTGACTGACAAGGGATTCATACGTCCTAGCTCCTCGCCTTGGGGTGCACCTGTCCTTTTTGTAAAGAAGAAAGATGGATCGTTTCGCATGTGCATCGACTACAGAGAACTCAACAAGTTAACAATCAAGAATCGCTATCCATTACCTCGCATTGATGATCTTCTTGACCAACTTCAAGGTGCCAGCTGCTTTTCAAAAATCGACCTTCGATCTGGTTATCATCAACTTAGAGTGCATGAAGAAGACGTCCCAAAGACCGCTTTTCGAACTCGTTATGGTCATTATGAATACATGGTCATGCCATTTGGTTTAACCAACGCTCCAGCTGTCTTCATGGATCTAATGATCAGAGTATGCAAACCCTATCTCGATCGTTTTGTTATAGTCTTCATCGACGACATCCTCATTTATTCAAAGTTTAAGTCTGATCATGAGCGACATCTTCGACTCATCCTTACACTTCTAGAGAATGAAAAGCTTTACGCCAAATTCTCCAAGTGCGAATTCTGGTTAAAAGAGGTACAATTCCTTGGACATGTAGTCAATCACAAGGGAATACATGTCGACCCCTCAAAGATCAAAGCGGTACAAGAATGGCAAGCGCCACGTACACCAACTGAAGTAAGATCATTCCTTGGTTTGGCTGGTTATTATCGCCGTTTCATTTCAAACTTCTCTCGCATTGCTGTACCACTCACGGCTTTAACTCATAAGGGAAAACCCTTCATATGGGGACCCAAACAAGAAGAAGCCTTCCAAACCCTTAAACAAAAACTCTGTGATGCACCAATCCTCACTCTGCCTGAAGGTTGTGATGACTTCGTGGTTTATTGCGACGCGTCAGGGCAAGGATTAGGCTGTGTTCTAATGCAAAGAGGAAAGGTTATAGCTTATGCTTCGAGACAACTCAAGACTCATGAGAAGAACTACACCACCCATGACCTAGAACTTGGAGCCGTTGTGTTCGCTCTTAAGATATGGAGACATTATCTCTACGGTACTAAGTGTGAAATATACACTGACCACAAGAGTCTTCAACATATCTTCAATCAAAAGGAGTTAAACATGAGGCAACGAAGATGGGTCGAACTTCTAAATGACTACGACTGTGAAATTCGGTACCACCCTGGCAAAGCAAATGTGGTGGCTGATGCACTCAGTCGAAAGGGTTATGCGAACTCCATTCGTCTTCTATGTTCGCAAATCATATCTGACATTAAAGATCAAATTCGAGAAGCCCAACATGTTTCAGTAACGGAAGATGATATACGAAAGGAGCTGTCCTATGGAGCTGAACTTAAAATTAAAACTAAATCTGACGGTATTCTGTACCATCTAGATCGCATATGGATTCCTGACCACAACAACCTTCGTGAATTTCTTATGAATGAGGCTCACAAAACACGATACTCTATACACCCAGGAGCCGATAAAATGTATCAAGACCTACGATACACCTATTGGTGGCCTGGAATGAAAAAGGATATTGCTGTTTTTATTTCCAAGTGCCTTAAATGTTCCAAGGTGAAAGCTGAACACCAAAGACCCTCAGGACTTCTGGTCCAACCTGAAATACCTGTATGGAAGTGAGAAAATATAACCATGGACTTCATTACCGGGTTACCTCGCACTTCTGGTGGGTATGACACTATATGGGTAATCATTGATCGACTTACAAAATCAGCTCACTTTATTCCTATCCACGAAGATTTCAAGAACGAAAAGCTAGCTCGTATTTATATCAGCGAAATCGTAAGCCGACATGGTGTATCGTTAAGCATTATTTCAGATCGTGATGGTCGTTTCACTTCACGAACATGGCAAGCAGTACAAGCCGCTTTGGGTACGCGATTAGATCTCAGTACCGCCTATCATCCTCAAACTGATGGACAATCTGAACGCACCATTCAAACTCTTGAAGATATGCTTCGATCATGTGTCATAGACTTCAAGGGAAATTGGGACGCTCATCTACCATTAGTTGAATTTTCGTACAACAACAGCTATCATTCAAGTATCGGCATGGCACCTTTTGAAGCCTTATATGGTCGTAAGTGCCGATCTCCAGTATGTTGGCACGAAATTGGGGAAGCTCAAATCACTGGTCCAGAATTGATTCAAGAAACCACAGACAAGATCCATCAAATTCGAAACAATCTTCTAGCGGCTCAAAGTCGTGAAAAGAGTTATGCAGATAAACGACGGAAGCCTTTGGAGTTTAACATTGGTGATCATGTACTTTTAAAAGTATCACCGTGGAAGGGAGTAGTTCGTTTTGGTCAAAAAGGCAAGCTAGCACCACGCTACGTAGGACCTTTCAAGATACTCGAAAGAGTAGGACCTGTAGCATACAAGCTTGATCTACCAGAAGAACTCAACAGGATTCATCCCACATTCCACGTATCAAACTTGAAGAAGTGCTTCGCTGATGAAAACCTCCACATTCCTCTGGAAGATATTCAGATTGATGAATCTATGCATTTTATTGAAAGACCTGTAGAGATCATGGATTTCGGAGAAAAACGTCTTCGACGAAGTCGCATTCCAATTGTTAGGGTACGCTGGGAGTCGAAACGGGGACCTGAGTTTACTTGGGAACGTGAGGACTCAATGCGCGAAAAATACCCGCATCTTTTTCCTACTACTACTACTTATATTTTGGGACGAAATTTCTAAAAGTAGGGGATACTGTAACATTTGTCAAAATCGGGTTTTCCAAACCCGCTCCGTTTGTAATCGAATATCAAGTCATAAATGTTTCGTTGCGTATTTATGCCTATTTTGATTCGTAATGATACATAATTAATAAACAAACTAAACTATAAAAGTTATAATTGATAAAAAGTAAAAATAAAATAATTAAAAATAAAATGAGGCTGCCAGGACTCGAACCCGGGTCAGTCGGGTTGAACTCCAAAGACTTAACACACACACACATAACCACTCCGCCACCTGTTGTTTTCTGTCTACTCTAGGAAACAAATAAATCTTATAGACAATCATGAAGCAACCTGTTGCGCCAAACTGAAACCGTAATCGGCTTTCAACCGTCCAAAACGGTTGAGTGTTCGCAGATTCTGGTTTATAACCGATGCACCGACGATCCTAATCAATTCAGTCTTGAATTAACTTAAATTTTGATGATGATCGGTTTTTATAACCGAAGATATTCAATTTCTGAATTACTTCGATCAAAGACCTCTCTCGCGACTCAGAAACATTCTACAAACCTGCAATTTCACTTTCACTATACATTCAGTTCGTCGGAAAAGTTTTTTTTAACTCGCCGGAAAATCTATGCAAGTCACCGGAAAACCGAGACCTTCATTAATACGGTAAATACTTCGACTATTTCTGTTTCAATCCGTTGTTAGACTGTTACTAACTCCAAACCAACAATCAGAATCAATCCCAGACGACATAGCCGGAATATTCAGCTCTCGTCGAAACGAATCGGTATGAACATTCAAAACCTCTGTTAATCCTTGTTTAGTACCCCACTTTCCTAACTAATCAATCAAATTTGGTAATTGACCCGAACAGAGGAAACTCGTAAACAGAGCCGACGATCCTTACCGGAGTTTTGAGAACGACGACCTGTTCCGGTACTTTCTTTCCCCAAACCCTCTCCGTTCATCACCTTTCAACCTGTTCATGTTATTCGGTAACCGGATTAAACAGATAACATCTAGATAACCGTTGTCTGTGTTATAGACGAAGAAGACGAAGTAGCGAATGTTGTTAAGATTAATAAAATCTGGTTATTATCTCGGGTTAGACACACAGTCCAGCGGTGGACTGTGTGCACATACAAATCACACGTCGCGAGTTCGATCCTTGATACACACACCCTCTCTGTAATAAAGATGTTTTATTTTTCTAACTGAACCGGATTAACGTACGTTAGATGTTAAGTATAATAAAAATCTGTATATTAACCAAGTTAGACACACAGTCCAGCGGTGGACTGTGTGTAACGTTAACGCACAGGTCCCGGGTTCGAGACCTGTTGGTGACACCGGTTCGATGATTTTAAACATTTTTGAAAATAAAAGAATTATGAATAAGCTGAGTTAGTATATAAATATAATTAAAAACAGAATTATTTCGGGTTAGACACGTAGCTCAGTTGGAAGAGCTGCGTACACGCGTACGGGAGGTCTCGGGTTCGAGCCTCACCCAGCGCATGCATTTACACAATAAACCGGTCAAACAGTCAAAGTCAAAAAGTCAAAGGTCAACCCAAAAAGTCAACATATTTTTATACTTTTTTATTTATTTAATTTAATTTAAAAATCAAATAAAATACTTAAAAATAATGTTTTTAAAGATAGGAAATAGCCTTAAACTCACAAAAATATATCTAAAAATTCTATTAAAATCATTAATAAAATCCACTCATTTACTATATCTTCCGTTATTATTTAGGTTAGTCTATCCTCATTGTTCAATTCTTCCAACTCGTGCGCATCTCACCATCTCCAACCAAACGCACCCAGTGTGAGTGAATCTTTACAAATTCTCCGTTTTAATCACGTTTTTGGGGTATATCATGTGTCTTGCCATTTATTATAATTAAATCATTGTGCATACATCATATCATGAACAAATGTGTATTCAGCTTGTTTCAACTGTTTGTGTGGTTATTGTTTAGATTCAATTTATTATTTTCAGTACATGCAATTTCATTGGTCGCCGCTCCCCATTACATTATGAGCGTTGAGCATGTTCCCCATTACATTATGAGCGTGAACCTGGCGTGCCAACATACGATCGGCTCCGTTTGATTGAGCCTTGATCGCACAGACATTTATCATTTTCAGTACATGCAATACGATCGGCTCCGTTTGATTGAGCCTTGACTGCACAGTTTCATTCATGTTATATATTTATGCAAGTTGATATGTTATGGTATGCTGTTGGTTTGTTATTGTATGTTATTGTATGTTATAGTTTGTGGTTGTTATTACTACTGTTTGATTATTTACATTTGCTCATTTATGATTATTGCACAATTTTTCTTGATAAAATAACAAGAAAATCAATAATAAATGTTTATCTAACAAGGTTCACTCGCCAACTTATGTTGACCCAAAACTCCCATTTTTACACATGATACAGGTGAACCAGCTGCAGCAAGAAACACATAGGATTGACCTAGAAGAATAAAATGATTTAGAGCTTGGAATTGTTTAGTTGGTTATTTTTCTTTGTATTTGTAAGGACATGTTTGGATTATTGAGAATGTAATTTTGATTTTAATAAATATGAAACATGATAGTAAATATCATGAGCTTTGGTGATAACCCAATTATGCTCCGACTCTTATTCCGCTGCGGGTCGGGGTGTAACAAAGTCAAACGTATACCAACACGTCTTCTCAATTTGAGGGTGTAGAAAAACCTAAGAAACCAAATGTGACTACGAAACACCATGCTAATTACCAATCAAACCTGGAAAAGGCGTAGATAAAAACTAAAATAAAAACTAAACTCATTTAATTTTAATCATACAATTATAAGAAAACCAAAAGTTTTGTTAAAAAATATTAAAATTTACTTTGTATGAAAAAAGAAAAAAAAACTCACAAAAGATAAAACCACAAAAAGCCAAAAAAGTAAAAATAAAAAATAAAGTTATCATTCCTTATTGTGTTATGAAGTAATAGATATATAGAACTAGTTTATGCCTCGCGTATTTTGCGAGGTAGCAAACATAATATTTCTCTGTTTAACAACATACACTCACATATGTTTCGGTTACTTATTCATAATACTTATAATATCATTTCAATAAAAGTTAGACATAAATAAAAATACACGTATCAAATAAATTTTGTTTGATGAAGTATAGGAATTATAAATTGTCCACCATAGGTAATATAGTGTTGTTATACTTTAATTAGGACTAAAAAATAAATATATAGAATATAATGTTATTATATTTTAACTTGGACTAAAGTGTTATTATATTTTAACTAGGACTAAAAAAATAAATATATAGAATATAATGTTATTATATTTAAACTTGGACTAAAAATGTGTTTCTATTAAAGTGTTCTTGTTAAATTTAGAGTTTTCTAGTGGAATATTCATCAACATTCTTCCAGAATCATAAACCCTAGCTTCCGATTCGTAATCAGGTACCAATACTCCTTTATCAATCACGTAACAATCGCATATATACGATTGTTTCTGTTCGTAAACACTCTTTACATGACACAATTCATTCACTTTTCGTTAATTACAGATTAGGTTTTCGTTCATTTTCTTCTAATTCCGTTAGAATTGATGTTTGTTATAAATCGCATTGAAATTGCTCGATTCGTGTATCAAATCGACTGAAATCGAACCGTTAGGTTAAGGTTCAGAGAAATAGTTCATCACTAATTAGATTTTCGTTCTGAATCTGTTCGAATTTGATTTTTTTTTTGGAATGGTATCGAAATTGATCGATTCGTGTGATGAATTGACTGATATTGAAGCATTAGGTTAAGATTTAGAGAAATTGTTGATCACTAATTAGGTTTTTGGCTCTGAATCTGTTCGAATTTGATGTTTGTTATGAATCGATTTGAAATTGTTCGATTCCTGTAATGAATTGACTGATATTGAAGGGTTGGGTTAAGATTCAGAGAAATTGTTGATCACTAATTAGGTTTTTGGCCCTGAATCGTATCGAAATTGTTCGATTCGTGTGGTGAATTGAGTGAAATTGAAGAGATAGGTTAAGATTAATCAAAATCATAGGGTATGATTTTATGGCCACTGCAATTTTGAGTTACGTACAGAGTTTATGGCCGTTTTCGAGGATTGTGACTGATGATTTGCGAGTATCGGATGGATTAGTGAGTGGATTGGATGTACCGGATGAGACGAAACGGTTTGTGTTTGCGTTTCGGGAAGCGGAAACGCAGGCGGTGGTTTATGTACTCTGTGCGCAGAATTTGTCGGAGAGATCGGCTGTTGATGCGGAGCGTGTTGTTAGATGTGTTAAGCCTGGTGCGGTTGTTGTTCAGGTTAAGGAGGTTGAGTTCAGTGATGTTCAGTTGGTAGGTGCTAGTGGTGATAATGAACATTCGATTCCGACTTCTTCGTTAGAAGTACTTAAGCGGTGTTTTTTGCATAAAATTGGTAAAGATAAGTATGAAAATGTGGCCGGGAGTTTGGTCTTGAAGACGATTTTTGGCGTTGGGTTTAACGGTCATTTTTCGGCTGCGAACCGAGCTGCTGAAGAAGTTGGTTCTTCGTTTTTGTTGCTTGAATCACCTTTTGTGAATATACAAATAAATCACGGTTCCTCAAGTGAAGTTGACTCTGGTAACAGCTCACATGCTTTCAGTTTACAGCCTAATAACTTGATGCCCAAAAAGCGAGTTCAATAATTTCGTCAGGTTCAAGTAGATATCTCGTTTCAGATGATTTGCTTCATTCTCAGACTTTAAAATCATTGATGTCTCATTTGATTCAATTAAGTTCTGATCAAGATATGGGTCGTATAAACATTCAACCGAAAGATGATTACGAGGTCCCACAGTATGCTCGTTCTGTGTATCCGTTACTCGAAGATCTGCACAACATATTTGTGGAAATACCGTCAATTGGAAGGGCTTTAGCTTATGCACAAAAAATGCTTCATGATGTCAGCAAAGGCGACAGTGTCGATACTCAACTGCTATCAGAAGTTTATGCGTTTCGAATCGCAGTTGAGGGGTTACGTATCGCTCTTAATAATGCGGGTCGACTGCCTATCAAAACCGGAAGTCAACCACCTAATGTTGACTTTTCTTCTCTACCTGATGAAGAAAAGTCACACGCGCTTCTTGCAAACGCTCTTCGTAGTCAAACAAAGAATTTCAAGTCAATAGTTGCGGTTTTAGATGCTAGTACGTTATCCGGTTTACGGAAACACTGGAACACTGTCGTTCCACCAGAGATTATGGACACTGTCGATGAGCTGGTTGATGAGTCAGCAAAGGACGGTGAAACTGAAACCAACAATCACAGTGATAAAAAACGAAAACTGAAAGATAAACCGGTAGTCGCAGTGGGCGCGGGAGCAACGGCTGTAATCGGAGCTTCGTCTCTTTCTAAAGTCGTTCCAGCATCCGCTTTTGTAAAAGCGGTTACATTCAAAGTTCCATTTTCGTTAAAACTAATAATGACACAAACCCAAAAGCTAGTTTCAATATCGATTAGCAAGATTCTCGGCCCGACAAAAATAATAGCTCCGGGTGCGTTAAACTCTGGACTGAATACAACATCTTCGATGAAAGCAGCTGCTTCTGCAGAGAAGATTCGAACCGTTGTTCACAGTGTCATCGCGTCTGTTGAAAAAACGAGTCTTTCGGCAATGAGATCAGCTTTTTACGAAATAATGAGAAAAAGACTGTGCGTCCAGTTGGAGTTCTTCCATGGGCTACGTTCGGGTGCAGTGTGGCTACTTGCAGTGGTTTGCTTGTGTATGGTGATGGTATCGAATGTGTTGTCGAATCCGTGCCATCAGCACCGTCGATTGCGTGTTTGGGTCGTGGGGTTGAACGTTTACAGCAAGCGTCACAGGCGGTTGAACAAAGTGAAATCTCGAGGGTACAAAAATCTATCGAGTTGCTTTTCAACAGGTTTAAAATGTGGAAACTTGCCCCATGATGTATGAAGATATGCATTCTTATAGAACAAAGTTTGGTGATTTCTTGTGTAGATGGGAGTTTGAATAGATAGTATTATGTTTTGGTAAAATGGTTTTGTACATATCTTCAATTGGTTTTTGTTAGCTTGTGAAAAATAAAGATTCTTCTTATGAAGGCAAAGAACTTTTATGAGATTGATTCATTCTGGTTCTTTAGAATCATTGAGCCATTTTTTCATGTTTTGGTTTGGCAATAGACCCTGCTAGATGGTTAGATACAATATAAATACAGGGGTGTAAAATGGTCGTTTTGACGGGTTGAATCCGTCCCGAACCGAATATTTTACATGAACCCAAACACCATACGAATCTGAAAATCTTACCAGGCGCAGTTACCCGAATACGACACGAATTTTCGTGGGTTGACCTGGAAAACGATCTGTTTGACCTGAGTTTTTTATATATATATATATATATTAATACTTTAAATTTAAAATTTTACTGCAAAAAATTGAAATATATATGAAACAAATACATTTTAATTATAAAATCTTATGTTGATTTTTGTTTATATATAATCGTGGCATAAAATACCCAACCATTTAATCTTTAAAAAATAATAAAATATAATATAAGTTGGTTAAATGGGTCAACACTCCAACCCGTCTGGTTCAACATGAACCCGACCCTTTCAGCTAAACGGGTTTGCGGGTTCAACCTAAAACTAACCTGAACCCGTTTAGCTAAACGCGTTTGCGGGTTAACCTGAAAATGACCCAAACCCGTTTAGAATAAACCCAAACCAACAAATTTCGTGTTAGGTTTGTGTTGTGTCATAAATTCACACCCGTATCTAATATGATTTTGTGATGGTCAAAAGTCAAATAGAATATTCTGTTGCATATTAGATGTGGTAATCTTGACCGATTTACTTAATTCACTTATGAATGGGTCATTTTCGTTTATACTTATTTATAACAGGTAAACGCAAACTATAGTTTATAAAGGTTTTGGGTCAAGCAGGCTAAAAGAAAGTATATTTATAGTGCATAAAACCTTTTGAATCATTTTATTCAAAATACTGGATTAATAATAAAAAATCTATAACTTTTAAAACCATAGAGATATAATAATGATAGATAACATTGGCGAGCCGAGCTTTAGTTCCTTTAAGCGATATTGAAGAGAGTTCGACCCGAGTTTTTAACTGTATTGAGGTTGTTCTCAAAATAGCTCGAGCCGAGCTCGAGCATTGGATTTTACTGTGTTCTTAGCTATATGCATAACTCGACCTGAAGCAATACGAAAACCTATCCTTATCGAGCCATCCAGTTGCCATCCATAAGCATAAAGAAAACCATAAACAAGCTAGTAATAAGATAATTAGCCTCTTAAGCATATAGAAAGATCAAATGTAAGTTTAACTCATTTTTAGGAATTTATTATAACTATTATACAATAAATCACCAGACAGATGACACATTTTTAAATATGACTGCTTATTTTCTAAATAGTGTTTTGACTTTTAGAAAAGAGTACAGTGGACTGAAAATTGTTGTTTGATTTTGGCATTTTTTTAGTCAAAAAACGGTCCTCCAAGTAGGTAGATTCTGTATTTGTGCTCCATTTTGCCTTAGTAGTGTAACATAACTAAAATATCATTGTTTTCTGAAAATGGTAAAACCTATTATTAATTTTTCTTATTTATTCTTCAAGGAATAATGTTAGTCATTCTTTTGAGATTATGAATTTGGATTTAACAATAAGTAAAACTATAAAAAAGCTAGCTTGTAGGTTGAAGATGAAAAAGCTTTTATCTGATTATATGGTTTCCATTGTTTAAATCACAATAATCACTTTGAAAACACACATCCAAACACCCATGAAATCACATACTGAAACCCACAGCTGTGTGTAAGCCCATATCGTTTAGTTCTCGAGAATGCATATTGCATCACATCCGATTTTGTGCATTTTATACTAGATTACGATCACACTCATATAAAGATAGCACAACTCTCTATATGCACTTTTTTCCTTATCAAACCCGCAAACTCAAAAGTCACACCACATAAACATACCGAGAAAACAAACCGGGACATTCAGTATAGGATGTTTTGAATGAGACAACTGGCCCGAAAACAAAAAATAAAGTACAACCGCACATGTAGAGACTACGAGACATAATCAGGTAGAACTCCAATGGATTCATATTGTTTAATAGTAAACTAGCTTATACAAAACTGAGTGAATTCATATTATATATGTTCAAAAATGATTACATGGATAGATTTTTTTTCATATTGTTTAACAGTAAACTAGTTTATACAAAACAATGAAACGGCACGTTTTCTGCAAACAAACAAACTAAAAAAATGCGTTTGCCGGGAGTTAAAGTTTTATTCCAAACTTTTTTTATAGAATTAAAGTTTAGCATTGTTTTGACAAAGAGGCCAGTACGGTACGTGGGTCGGGTCAGACCACCAATTATTTTCCCATTGCTCATCAGACCTATTGGTTCATAGTTTTTAGAGACAAAAAGGTGTTTGGTATATGTGTTGTTTCATTTCAAAGGAGATCATATGTTAGTTAAGAAAAGGAAACCATCAAAACTTTTTTACTTTATATATGCAACCGTAAGTAAATAATCATATTATAAACTCAATTCTAAACACCCCTAATTCTTGGTTCAATATGTTTCAATAACTTGATTTTCAGTTTGAGATAAGTAATGTAAGCAGTACTAATTCTTAGGTCGAGTCATGAGACAAACAACGATATTTGGAGGGTTGTCACGAAGAATGATGTGTCATAGTTGGTGTTCTATCTTAGTTACAATTTTAGTTGTGACAATAATTTATGACTATTCAATCAGCACGGTCATAGCAACAGAACTTTTTGCCACTGCTTGAGAGTCACTTTTAGTGACGGAACACAAGGTTCCATTTAAATCGTCAAATTGGTTCATATGGCAACTAGTGATTGTGTCGCTAGCATAAAATTGTGATTATTCAATGTGTTTAGTATTAACTGAAAGGTCATGATCATTTTTCCAACCATTTGAGAGCTTGACATAATTATCATGTTTCTAAGCTATGTTATACAAAATACTAGAATTTCTAGAATTTCACATGTGAGTTTAAGCTATTTTATACCAAATAAACACTAAGCAATTTTCCAAAACTATAAAGGAATGATGATGGAGCTCACCAAATGGTTGTTCTTCATTTCAAATATAGGAATCATATAATTAAGCTCTAATACTGAATGCTAACCTTGACTCGATTCCTCCTTGATTTGATCACGTGCAACGCACCTAAACACATACTTCAAAGAATTATGTTTGGGAGAATGAAGAAAGCGGCTTCATTCTCATATATATGTGTTTTAGACTTCGGATATGGAATTGAAAATTTATGCGTTTTAACCCTGAGTTCAACATTTATGATCAACATTTTAGTTTAATTTTCACATAAACTGAACTCGTTTGAACACTCGATTTATGGAATTTTGGATAAATCAACCCCATGGGAGAGGAGAGAGAGAGAGAGAAGGGAAGAAGCCTTGGGCAAAATACGTGAGGCCCGTGCCCATCGGGGAAAGGTGCACTCTTCGTGATAGAGAAGGTATAAGAGGGTTGTTGGAAAATATTTACAATGATACGAATAAAATTTGGAGTACCATACGTTGAATGTAGATATAGAAAAGCGAGATTCAGTTGCCCAAAAGGCGATTCTAATGAAGAATTGTTCACATCTTAGTAGTAACCGACGAGTTGTTTAATCAAAATTAACTACTCAAAGAAAGTAACAATGGTTATACCACACGAGTATGTACATTGAGCAATCACATAAAGTTTATTTGGCAGTTAGTAACTGTTGTTAGATGTGACAGGCATCAATATTGACGATCTAAATCGAAGGCCACAAATGACTTACGAAAAGAGCCATTTCGAAGATTAAAAAGCACTATATACTCCCAGTACACCAAACCGCACACCCTTTGTGAGTAAAAGGAGCCAACACAAACATGTATGGGCAAAATCAGCAACGAGATATACCATCTCTCACAAACCTAAGGAAAAGTAAAAAAAATCCAGCAACGACACCTCGTTCGTTGTTGCCGATTGACCTTGATAATCAGTCCAACGACCTTTAGATTGTCGTTAACTGATCACTTGACCATCATTCAAAGAAACATTACTGACAGTTACAATCATAGTTAGAACTAATAGCATAATAAAGATATGTTACATATCAGAAGCTGTTTACGCACAGCGATAATATGGTTCACTGCCCCATGTATATTCAATTTAATAATTATAACCAATTTACCATTTGCCAGAAACTAAACTGAAAATGGTTAAATCTAAGATTTAAGATAAAAGTCTTATAAAACAATTACTGAATCCATCAAAATCAGATACCGGAAAGTAGAAAGAATTAGAAGACAGAACTCTGGTAAAATCTAAACAGCATCAAAATTGGCACTTCCTTCTGGATCTCCCCTCCTTAACTGTAAAACCAAAAAATACAAAAATGGAAGTGAGTGAATACCAAATATTATGGTTCCATTTAACTGAATAAAAGCCAATTGATTATTTGTAGTACAAGTAAAGAGTGAACCCTGCACAATGGGCTTATATGTTGGGCGTGTGGGCCAGGTAATCGGTCCTTGAGGGACATTCAGAAAGGATATGAGCCCATCATGTTTAGAAACCATCAATCACAAGTTACCAAAACACATTAACGTTGTGTTCCCGAGTTTAATAAACCAAAGAAATTAAGAGAAAATGAATTAAGGAAGAAAAGAAAGGGAATGGAAAGAAAAGATTTAATTAACTATCATGTTCCCGAGTTCAGTTCGAAGGAAATGAAAAGAAAAGTAAAGAGTTTATTTATTTCCTTCCAATCTCTCCAATTTGGAAGGAAATAAACATAAGTTGTCCTTCCATTTCTCTCCTTTCTCTCAATTTCCTTCCTTCAAAAACTCCGGAACACTACTTTCTTTAACATCCTTCAAAATCCTTTCTTTTCCTTCGTTAAGCATTCTTCAAAATAATCATAGAACAAACTACAAGATTGTTTCATGTCAGCATTAACTGAGGCCGGGGCGGCCTTGGGGGTGGGCGGGGGGGACTAATGGCGATCAGGTGCGAGGATTTCTTTAAACTCCTCTTTGGATAAATCAAAAGAAATAATTAAAATCTTATTATTTCGATCTTGTACAATCCAGTGAAGTGCCCCATTACTTAAAACCCCATCCCTAAAAACAAATTCATACTCTACATCTCCAATAACTTCCCAAACATTTGATTTCAAACTTAACACCTGAACACATGTTTGATTCTGGCTATTGCACCCCCTATCATAACCTTGTAATCATCTGTGGATGAATCATAACCAAACCCCAACATAACGGTGCAACAAGTAAAGAGAGAGGTTTCAGTTGTCTTACCTCTTTAGTCAATGGATTGCCTACTAAAAATTTATAAGCAAAATGAATGAGGCAAAACATGCCATTTGAAGAACCAACAAGATGATAACCATAGGTGAAATCATCTCCTAATTTAATTCTTCTACTTCTAAGATTATTGTTGCAGCAATCTTTGTTGTAACTATGGTTAAGATGAAGATTAATGAAACGAGGACTTGTGATTAAAGAATGCCATGACTTACACACGCTCTTGACACGAAGCAGATCCTTCACATCTACTCTTACGAGTATCTGCTCAACCACATCAGCATAAACAAAGTCTAACAAATCTAAAGACAAAGTCAAAACTCATCATTGACACCTCTGTCCCACTGTTGCCTATTTCTATCTTTCCATACAAAGATGAGTACTTTTGGCATACAAAAGTACTACTTATAGTTAAGAAAAAGACGTAAAGTAAATGCTTATATATAAGCCTAACGGTTACTCCATTATTGGCGGTTGGTTTTAGAGTAGGACCCCAATGAGCTTATATGTTAGACATGTGGGATAGGTAATTGGTTCTTAAGGGACATTCAGCATGGATAGGGGACCTAAGAAGTTAGAACACTCTAAGAAACCATAATTCACAGGTTACAGACATGTTCGTCAAAATAATCATTCAACAAACTACAACATTATAGTTTTATACCACAACGCTTTGTCATCTTGACCTCTTCAACATCAAACTCAGGCATCTGGTCTCTTGATTAACTGCTGAGGAAAAGTAGTTAGAATTGAAGGGCAAACCGAGAAGATAAGTGAATGAAGGACAAATGTATCATAAGAAATCAAAACACATGGAAAATCTATTATAACATGCGATGAGATAAAAGAACAAAACCCACCTTGGCACTCCTCTTCTCAAGCTTTGGCCTCTTAGCAGAGGGAAATACAAGGCTCTGCACAAATATAGTGGCGCGTTAGTTCAATCCTAGTGGGAAAACAACAAGATGTAAACTGCTGAGGGATTAGAGCGAGTAAAAGTAGTTACAACAGGAGGACATATCAAGAAGAGAAGCGAATGAAGGTCATATGTATGAATGATAAGAAATACATAATAAATAGAACCCACCTCGACACCCCTCTTGTTCCGCATCAGCCTCACATTAACACGGGGAGATACAAGGCTTTGCACATATACAGGGGAGTTAATATCTCCCAACGTCATGTTAAGCCATGGTTCATCAGGCAGATGGGAGAAGTTATCAGATTTCATCTCATGGTCACGTGACAGACGTTCCCATGACTCTTTTACATTGTAACTTTTCATCAACCATACATGATCAACAGAGTAAAAATTGTATCGACGAAATATGCACAGACATTCTTTGACAATTCCCAGGTAGCTACGAAAAGTACATTCATACCTTGGATGATCAGGTTGTGGGATTTCTCTAAATTTCTTTTTAGATAAATCATAAGCAATAATTACATTCTTCTTGTTGTCATTATTTTTTACAATCCAGTGAAGAGCACCATTGCATAAGATACCAGCCTTACAAGTAAACCAGCAACTCCTTAGAAAATTATACTTCACATCTCCATAAACTCGCCAAACATTTGATTTCAAACTCAACACTTGAACACATGTTTGATTCTTGCCTTTCTTGGCACCCACGAAAACCGTGTAATCGTCTATGATTATATCATAACCAAAACCCCAACATGACAGCGAACCGTGCGAATGGGGAGTTTCAGTTGTCTGACCTCTCTAGTCAACGGATTGCCTACAAAAACTTTAGGAATATAAGAAGACTTAGAGATGAGGCACACCAAGCCATTGGAAGAACCAACAAGATCATAACGGGAGGTGAGGTCATCGAATAAAGTAATTCTTCTATGGACA
This sequence comes from Scalesia atractyloides, assembly GCA_947069175.1. Taxonomy (NCBI): domain Eukaryota; kingdom Viridiplantae; phylum Streptophyta; class Magnoliopsida; order Asterales; family Asteraceae; genus Scalesia; species Scalesia atractyloides. The sequence goes on from CAMTDV010000001.1 coordinate 90,193,007, forward strand.
ACTTCATTGTTGCAGCGATCTTTGTTGTAACTACGGTTCAGATGCCGATTAACGAAACGAGGACTTGTGATTAAAGAATACCATGACTTACACACACTCTTGAAACGGATCAGATCCTTCACGTCCAATCTTACGAGTATTTGCTCAACCAAATCCTCGTGATAAACCTCAGCCATTGTAACCCTACTAGGGTCGGCAAACAGAAAACTGAAAAACAGTAAACGATATACGTTATGGAATATATATATATACTTTCTACGATCCTAGGTTTACATAATTTTTATTTTTGCCCCTGTAGTTTAGCTAAAATAGCAGATTGGTTAAATCTATTTACATATTTCGCCCCTCATGGAATATACAACACTAGAGGGTCTAAAAGAGAGAAAAGAAAATAGAGGAGGGAATAGTGTGTGAATATAGATAAATGATAAGATATAAACGCCAAGAATTCGATCTGGTTTTATGTGATTGTGAACATTGTCATGATTGATGGGTGTGGCTCTTCATCAAACAGTTGATGGCAAGTGATCGCCGTTGAAAATCAGGCCCTTGATCACCAAAAACAAACACGTGATATGAACAAACTTGTTCAACTTTTTTATTATTTATGCACCCATTTCAACAACGATTAGGATTAACCCAATAATTCAGAATTATCTCTTCGTTCACCCCCTTAATTTTGAAACGGATTTAATTCTCCTTTGATATTTGTTTTACTACCATGTCACACTCTTCCTTAATATGCCCTTGGGGATATCAAGCACCAACAAAGACAACAACCCCCCGGTTGATTTGTCCCTCGGTCACCAAATGAATTCCAAAGCCCCGCGCTCCTTCGTTTTTTCCACGACACGCCTGTTGGTTTTTCCGCCAAAAGAAATCGAACTCACCACTGCGATTTTCTTCCTTGACGAGAAAGAGTATGCGGCAAAAATAAAACACGATCAGACTTGAATTAAATTTCCCACGAAATAAAACTCGATCAACTGTCACCACCACCTTCCTAAAGGTACTCTCCGTGACACTCGCTAAACCGAACCACTGTTCGCCTTTTTACCTTTGTGAACAACATAAACGAAAGTAACCTTGATCGGATTTTCACGAAAAACTTCCCTTATCGACCTGCACCCGTTGCTATCGACCGCCAACACGACAAGCCACCGCTATTCTGTCTTCTTTGGTTGCTAAACGAACCCCATTCGGCCCCTGCTGAGTCGTTTCTAATACACCCAAATACGTTGGTTTTTTACCTGTTGTAGAAAAATCACCCTTTGATTTCCCACATGACTAAGAAGCTTTCGATACCCTACCTCGATTAAACCCTTTTGCCACTCCCTTTGGTCGATCAACACAACCTCCAAATATCTTTGGTTAAAAACAATATCAATAACACAAATAGTATCTTTGTTCTGCTCCAAAGAATTAGCTGCCAAAATTTAATCCTTCATTAAATTTTACTTCCCATGCGTATCGATACCCAACAGTAACATCACCCAAAGCCTCCTACTTTGCAGCACTAACTTTTACCGTCACCTTCACCATTTATTTTTCATTTTCTTCTTCATCTTCAACCGCTACGTACCGGGTTCCCTCACCGTTGCAGCCCCATGAGGGGCAGCTCCCTGCTTCTCAGAAAACGACTCTCAAAACCGGCAAGCTCTGATACCAATTGTTGGAAATCAGCCCTTGATCACCAAAAACAAACACGTTATATGAAAAAACTTGTTCAACTCTTTTATTATTTATACACCCAATTCAACAACGATTAGGATTAACCCAGCAATTCAGAATTATCTCTTCAATCGCTTGGAAATTGTGGGAGTATATAAGCACTACTTTTGAAAAAAAAAAATTGGTGTGTTGGTAAGCAAATAATTATTATGTTTTTATTATTCAAACTCATTCGGGTCATCTATGTCAAGAAAACTGTCATCCGTTTGAGTTTTTCAGTACAACAATGGCGTATCTGCCTATATCGATTATTTTTGTACATTTTGGGGTTGTATGGATATGGCTTCCTTTAACTAAGAGAGATAATTGAATAGTTCTGCATTTACTTGTTGCACACAAGTTTACAAGCTGATATATTGAACACAATAAAGTTTAATATGATCCTTTTTTTTAACAAAATTCTCTACTTTTTAGAAGGCGCGTTTTGATCTTACCCATTTTTATCAGAATCCATTCTTCTTTTTTTTTTTTTTGACATTATTGATATTTTTTGTCCAATTTGTCCCACTTAAGTTACAGTTTTTGTTCCTCTAAAGTTGGGTATTCCAATCTTGTGAAAGTTTGTTATAAATGTTAATTAAAAAAAAAATATTAGCTAAATGAACATATACGAATCTTGGTTGGTATTTAATGATAATGGTTTTAATTAACTTGAGATTACAAGACTGCAACACCTAGGTAGTGTTTGGTATGCATGAGTTAGAGGCAGAATGGAATTGGCTATTATAAGAGAATAAAAAAAAATGTGTTTGGTTGGTTAAGGTAATGGAATCACCTATTACTAAGCATTTTATTCCCTTAAATTGATTCCATCCACACTCCTTGTTTACTTTCATTCCATTTCATCTCTCACCTTCATCACCAGCACCTCCTACCACTAGACACCCACCACCGCTACAACCACCCGGCGCCGCTCACTGCCGCTGCCACCACCACCTTTCGCCATCAAACACCGGTGCCATCGGCACCACCACTACCGACCACCACAACCCACTGCCATCACCACTCTCCGCGACTGAACATTGGCACCACCACCGGCCACCGCCACCACCTCCACCACTAGCGACCCAGCGCTGCCAATACCAGCCGCCACCGCCATCGACCACAGGCGCCGAAGCCAACCATGCTGCCGCCCACTGTCATCGCCACCCGCCACCCTCCGCCACCGAACATCGGCGTCATCACCACCACAACCCACCACCCGCCGTTGCCATCCTCCGCCACCAAACACCGGCGGCACCGCCGAACACCGCCACCTGTCACCACTTTTGTTTCTTCTTCTTTTCCTAGCCTACAAAACACTACAAGATAATGATTCATTCTATTCCCATGTGGTAACCAAACAAGACCATGGAATGGAATAATCCATTTCATTCCTTTATCCATTCAATTCCCTCGTTCATTCCGCTGCCTCATACCTAAGAGTCCGCTAATAAAAAGTTGGCTGACCTTACAACAACAAAAAGTTTGAGTAACTTTAGACATACCATCATCTCCCTTACAAATTTAAGAGCAAATTCAAAATTCACCAAGTAATCTAATATCCAACGACCCTTCACATTTCCGCTACTGCCATTAAAATGTGCCAAGACAAACATTAAATAAACTAAAAGTGTAATATCATAAAGAGTTATACTGACGCCGCAAGTGCTCCTTTGTGACATTCCCAATAAATTCAGTCATATTAATATCAACTGGGTCAAATATGGAGATAAAATACTACTAAAAATTGCTCCATGTAAATTCGATAATCATCAAGAGTGCTAAATATATGCTGAAACTTTTTTTTAACGGCAAAAAATGCATTTTATTCAAACTAGCAAGGCCCAAATATCAAAAATTTTAATTTAACTGTACGATATTATCTGAAGTAATTCTTTTCTTGATAACCAAGGTCCAAAAACCATGAAGTAATTCTTTTTTTTGATAACCAAGGCCCAAAAACCAAGAATTTTAAATTTATAATAATAAATAATTCTGTTATTGAACATATTAAAATAATGGGTCAATGAATTATTATAAGGCATTTAATTAGTTTTATTTCAATAGGTATAACTTTTTGTTACTTTCTTGTTTTGTTTTGATTCATTATATATCAAAGTCTACATAATATGAAAAAATAGATAAAAATAATATAAATTAACTTTAATTAACACATAAATTCATTGGTCCCTTATTAGTTATATAATAGATTTGGTCCCTTATTAGTTATTACACATTTTGTTTACACAAATCTTTACCTTTTTGGTATTTTGATCCATCTCTCGTTCAAAGTTTGATTTTAAGTAATTTACATTTATGACTCCCTTTCAAGATTAAAAATAAGGTTCTAAAGTTTGGCTCGTTTATAGTAGTTTAATTTAGCTAACAGTAGTAAATGGCATGTCTCTGAGATTTATGAGCATAGCATACAAAATTGACAATCATGATGAATTCACTCATTAAAATATTAACAGTTATGCCTATGGCATTATAGCCTAGTAGCATCTTCGGGTGGGATAATCTTATGAACCATTAGGTCTTGGGTTCGATTCCTACAAGGGTTTTTTCCAGATTCATTGGGTTTCTTTTGAATTTGTGTATAGACGTTATTGTCTAGTAGAGATGATATGGTCAGGTGGTTCCGCTGATGACATCATGATACTCAATGGTCCGTTAGATCCAAATTGCGGTTCAAAAAAACTAATAGTTATCCAACGATTAACTGGTTAACTTGAACCTTGTTTAAAACTCTAAAATTAGCCATCTTCTCCACAGATTTGAAGTTTATGACATAGTTCATTGAGTTTGGATTATACTGTGGCAAATGTAACCATGAGTGATTGTTGAAACCAGTTCTTGATTTCTTGTGTAAAATGACCACCTTTGTAACAAAAAAATATTAACAAGTCAACAACATTAAGATTTCAATTTAGCTATATAATGGAGATCAAGATTGGGTTTTCACATGGCCTATTTGCATGGGGTTTTCAAGAGTGTTTCAAATTCTTTACAAATCGTTTATGATTTCAAGTGGACTTTAGCACCATGCAAGTTTCCTTGATATGCATGTGAATTATTTAATTAGACATAAGTTTCTATATATATATATATATATATATATATATATATATATATATATTATATATTATATATATATATATATATATATATGTGTGTGTGTGTGTGTGTGTGTGTGTGTGTGTATGCGCGCGCAACTCCTTTTACTAGATGTTAAATTCCTCGCTATGTGTGTGAATTATTTGGCACGACTTAAGATTTCGTCAAAACTTACTATGTAAACTTCTTGATTCAATTCTCTTCATTGGCGATGTTGTTTTGGGACAACCACTATCTGGCATCTGGTGATTCATCTCCGAAACGAGATGGGTGTATGAAGCTAATCATGGCATAACACTTCTTCACTTATTGTCCTTAGCTTTATAAATAACCCCATTGTTTCAAGAGTTTGTGTTTGGTGATGAATCTCCTAATAAGATGGGGCGTATGAACCAATAAGGTGAAACATTCTTGGTTTATTTGACGTTAGTTATAGATAATTCTAACTGTACCCTTGTTTGAATATTGTGTCTGTTCATGATTTGGTGGATTGAGCCATTACTAGAGGATGTGGGGCTGGTTACGTCATACTCACCTGGCAATCTAAGAAAAACAAAGTTGGTCAGGTCATGAAGATGTAGCTTAAAGAAAACAACCAACGTTAGACATTCATGATACAAAAAAAAGGACGTTAGTTTGAATTGGTAGGGAAACGAGACAGACTGTGGAGCCTCGGGTGATAAAATGATGAACATAACCTTGAAGCTACTCAACATCTGGAGGGGCATCCATTACAAATGACATTGTCCTAGAGAATGAAATCCATTTGGCGGTGTAGCTGATAAATCAAACCTTAAATTTTGTAGCGTCTAACTAAGTTCATATAAAAGATTGCATTTAATTGCCTAAATCTATCTTTCTATAGGAGTAGCTGATCAAATCAAACCGTAAAATTGTGTAGCGTTAACTAAGTTCATTTAAAAGATTTGCATTCAATTGTTTATATTCTATCTTTTTGTTCAAACATCAACCAAATAACATCCCATTAGATGATGAACACCAATTTGTTGGGTGCAAACTTAATGTTGCATCAAGAAAAAGAAGGTAAATGCATATGTATAAGCCAAGGGGTTTCTATATATAGTATTGCTTAATGACCATGTACACATTGGCGAAGCTTTTTTAGGTACGGGGGTGCCACCGATTTTTCACTAGTAACTTTATCCAAAAATTTTGATTTTTTTGCAATGTAAAATATTGGATTTTTAAGAGTACGGCCCCACTGAGTTTTCGTTCAAGCTTCACTACTGCATGTACATGGAATAAAGTTTAGTTTGCTTGTTAAAAGAAGTGTATTCAACTTAATATGTTTCTTAACATTTTCTTTTATTTGTGTTACATGTTTGACCATCACATTTGGAGTTGGGCTTTGGAGTACATTTGAAGTTGGGCTTTGGAGCTGCAGGCTTATATTGGATGCTGATGCTGGGCTTAATAACTGCTGGAATGAAGTTATGAAAGGGCCCAACAGGTTGGTCGGGTTGTTATTAAAAGATGGCTGGGTTGTTGCAAGTTATCCGGGTTTGTGTGGACCGCTATATAAAGCTTGGACCATCCAGTTGTCATAATTTATTCACAGATATTCAGTGTTCCAATCAACACACCTCACCCATATCAACCCATTTTGAATACACTAGGCCAAGATTGCTGAATGTAACGGGCAGTTTTGGTACTATTGATCGCTAATACACACATTCCATCTATTGTCGGTTTGTTCTAGCTAGAGAGGAATTATATGTTGTGCGCGTCTGTTAAGTAATAGGTCGTTGAGATGGTAAAACTGTTTAAAACCATAAGTCGCAAGTTACTAAAAAACAATAACATCCACGCATTCCTCAAAACAATCATTGAGATTACACTAGAAACTACTAGATATTTTAATTCACACATACTGCAAACTGCAAAGCTCTGCCATCTTGATTGCTAAAACAACATCAAAGTAACATTTATGATCCAGGAGCTAAAGGACTTCCCTTGATTGAGTGCTGAGGAATTAGAGTAAAAATAGTTACAACTTAAGGACAAAATGTGATCAATGAAAAGAAAATGTAAAATACATAATAAACAGAACCCACCTTAGCGCTCCTCTTGTTATTAACATGCGGAGATACAAGGCTTCGCAAAAATATAGGTTTGTCAGTATGATTCCAACCCCAAGCACAGCCCCATTGAAGACCATGATGTTCCAAAGTACTGGTAAACCATGATGCATCATCTTCCTTAGGTGAACTCAAGTAAAGTACAATGTCATACTTCTTCACTTGACCATGTCGTAGCAATTCCCACATCTCTTTTACGTTGTACCCCTTGATCAACCATACGTCAACATAAAAATAATAATTCGATTCTTGAAATATGCACAGACAGTCTTTAAAAATTCCCAGGTTGCTATCTTCATGTCTTGAACCATCAGGTAAGAGGATTTCTCTAAATGTATCAGTGGACAAATCATAAGCCATAATTAGTTTCTTATTATTGATATGTCTTACAATCCAGTGAAGTGCACCATTGCATAAGATACCAATGTCCTTACTAATATGTGTATACCCCACTTCTCCAACAACTCTCCACACATTTGATTTCAAACTTAACACTTGAACACGCGTTCGATGCTTGCCTTTCTGGGTCCCAACGATAACCGTGTAATCATCTCTGGATGAATCATAACCAAAACCCCAAAATAACGGTAAACCAATCAAAGCCGAGAGTGATCTCAGTTGTCTTTCCTCTCTAGTCCTTGGATTGCCTACTAAAAGTTTACCACTATAAACACAGATGATGCAAACCAAGCCATTGGAAGAACCCACAAGATGATATTGTCGAAACCAGAACTTCGGAACTCATCTTCTAAAACAATTCTTCTGCCTCCAATCTCATTGTCGTGGCGATCTTTGTTGTAACTATTGCTCAGATGACGACTAACAAAACGAGGACTTGTGATTAAAGAATGCCATGACTTACACACTCTCTTGAAACGTAGCAGATCCTTCACATCTAACCTTTCTAGTATCTGCTCAACCAAATCGTCATGAGAAACCTCTGGCATTGAAACTGAGTAGCCTTGAGTAAATTCAAAGGAAAAAAATAACAAGCTATATCCATTATTAATAACTATTTTACTTTTGAAAATAAGTAAATAGTTTAGATTTTGTGAAGAGAAATTTAAGGAAATTATAATTTTTCATAGTTATATATAAAACGTATCGGGAGGTAGAAAATAAAGTTGTAATCAATGATATTATTATATTGAAACTGAATGAAGATCACAAACAAATTTTCATTATAACTCGGAGGTAACATTATTTAATAAAATAGTAAACACATTTTAATTTGGATTACTAGCAAAACTTAAACTATTATGTTTCTTACGTAACCACTTTATAGATGAATATTTTTTTGAAAGTTTCGATAAATTCGGTTCCGTTGCACCCAATATAACTTATCATATGAATAATATACCATATTTCTTGAACACAAGCCCGTTTTCATCGGAATGTCTAGAAATAAACTAAACAAAGTCACATATTGATTTTTTTTTTCTTTTTGTAAAAGTTAAATAAATGTAGGTTATCAAAGAAAAAGGTCAAAAAAAATAAATCAGCTAAAAAGTTAAATAACTTAAAATCGTATATTACAAAGTTTGAAAATAAATAAAAAATAAATTATAAAAACCACTCTTCACCATGATGCTTATAAATGTATATATTGCAATGCAATGCAATAGAGGCATGAGTTAAAATGTGTTGAAAACAATTTAATCAAACAGAAAATTAATTATTTTATTATTAATTACCGAGTTATTGGCCAAACCAGTTTATTCCAACTTGAACAAACTGATTGAACAAAGGTAGAAAGAGACTGTCCCGTTATCGGACAAATTTAAATAACACGCAAAAACTAAAACCAACCTGGCGATTTAAGAAACCGAGATTCTTGAATTGCACGGATGATTCCTGTCCTTAAAGGATTTTACGCGCTCGTATTGCTGTGAGCTGCAGCGTAAACTCCCAGGATTTAATGCAGAGCTAATATGGTATTCCAACAGCAATGGAAACTAGAAAACGCAGAAGCTGGAGTAGAAACAGGAACACTAGTAGGAGGCTGCCAAAATACATGTAAAGAATGAGTAGCAGGAGGCCTTTATTTATAAGTTGGGATTTCAATAGAGAATGAGAAAAACGGGGAATGGGATAAACATTATCAACTAATTCGAATATAAACCCCTAGAGATATCCATCTCAAATTCGAATTCCTAGACTAATCCCATACGAATTCGAACTGGTGGAGATACCCTCCACTGTTTCGAATTCATCTCTATCCCAATCTTAACTCAGCTCTATCTCGATCCACATATCTAACACACCTGAACCGGAACCTAGCTAAAAATAAAAGCTCCTCAGCTCCTAGCGACGATGCGTACGTGCGAAGTGCAAAGTGCACCTCAAACGCGCCCATTCGCGCCTCAAACGCGCCCATTCGCCAGCTTGCGGCTCGGCTCGGCTCGGCACGCGTGTGGGCTTGACCCACTTCTCAACCCATTTAACACTTTGGAGGCCCATAAGAGGTAATCCCTGATAAGGCACTCAACTTTCACCTCCCCCACCAATGTGGGATGGAGAAATCATACCAACTTGTATGTTCCTCATTAATATTTCCAACAATCCTCCACCAAGTTGGAATGTTTCCTCTCACTTAGACAGATGATGTCACTAGGTGTCACGAAGATTAAACCTAGTTTATGTTAATAAACAAGAAGAGACAGATTCGATGGTGTCCTATGGAATTAAACCATTAACCTGATAGCCCCCTTCGGTTTACCCCCACACATCACCAGCCGACTTTGCGTTCTCACTGAGCGCGAATATGGCCGTGCGCTATAAACCCTTTTCATGATCCTTTAGAAGACAAACCACTTATCTTCACTCGAGGCGGCACCACCCCTAGATCATATAGGCAAAGTTTTACATCATCCATGTTGCTTAGATGCCTCCAAAACTTTGTTAAGAGCATTAGCTCACCCTTGTTCTCGGCAACGACGTACTATCATACCTCACATGGATCCATCAAAAAAATTGATAGTACCTTCTATCATTAAGTGACTTCGTTTTTACCCATTAAACTTGAGAAATAGGAGCACTAAGTTCAAGTTGGGTTTCCATCACTAACGATTCTACTGTGGTTTTAGACCCATGTCTCTCGCGGTATTCACTACCAAATTGTAACATTTGTCAAAAAGGGTTTTCCAAACCCGCTTCGTTTGTAATCGAATATCAAGTTATAATGTTTTGTTGCGTAATTATGTTTATTTTAATTTTAAACGTTGCATAATTAATAAACAAATTAGAATTTAAAAATTATAATTAATAAAAAGTGAAAATAAAATAAATAAAAAAGAAAACCGGCTGTCGGGATTCGAACCCGGGTCAGCCGAGTGAGTCTAAAGACTTAACACGCACACTTATAACCACTGCGCCACTTGATGTTTTCTGTTAGTTCTAGGAATCAATTAAATCATAACTTCAATCGCGAATCAACCTGGTTACGCCATCTGAAACCGTAACCGGTTTCCAAACGTCCAAAACATTTGAGTGATCGCGGTTTTCTGACAATAACCGATACACCGACATTTTTAATCAATTCAGTCTTGAATGGACTTGAAATCAAGTGATGTTCGGTTTTTATAACCGAAAACATTCATTTCTGGATTTACTACAACAAAAGCTTCATCTCGCGACTCAATTACATTCCCAGAACTTCTATTCTCACGTTTACTCTAGTTTCTGATCGTCGGAATTGCTTTTTGAACTCGTCGGACTTTCGCCGGAAAACCGTGTCTTCCATCAAATCGGTAAGTTTCTAAATTCTTTCATCGTCTATCAGTTGTTAAGCTTTTGCGAACTCAAACCCTTCAATCAGAATCAGTTCCAGGCGACGATATCGGATAATCATCATTCGCCGGAAAATCTCTGAGAATTGCTAGAACTCGCTGTGAAATGGTATAAACCTTTAAACATTCAGATAACTCTTGTTCAGTATTTCAATTCCACATCTAGCTAATCAAAATTGTTAATTTGTCCGCTCAGACAAAATCCATAAAAACAGAGCCGACGACTTCGCCGGAATTCTGAGAAAGATCGTTTCTCCGGTATGTTTACTTCCAAAATCTTCTCTACCATTTCATTTTAGTCATTTGAATGTTTGTCAATCTAATTAAACAAGAAACAGTAGGGAAATCGTAGTCTGTGATATTGTAACGAAGAAGATGAAGTTAGTTTGTTTATAAGTTTAATATAAATTGGATATTATCTCGGGTTAGACACACAGTCCAGCGGTGGACTATGTGCGCACATATATCACACGCCGCGGTTCGATCATTGACACAAACGTATGCTCTGAAATAAAGATGTTTTCTTTTTCTAACTGAACCGGATTAACTCACTGAAGCTGTTAAGTATAATAAAAATCGGTATATTAACCAGGTTAGACACACAGTCCAGCGGTGGACTGTGTGCAACACTAACCCACAGGTCCCGGGTTCGAGACCTGTTGCACACTCCGGTTCGATGATTAAAACCCTTTTTGAAAATAAAAGAATTTTGAATAAACTAAAATAGTATATAAATATAATTAAAAACAGAATTATTTCGGGTTAGGCACGTAGCTCAGTTGGTAGAGCTGCGTGCACGCGTACGGGAGGTCTCGGGTTCGAGCCTTACCCGGCGCACACTTACACTTTAGCAAACCGGTCAACGGTCAATGGTCAACGCAAAAGTCAACATTTTTTTATATATTTTTATTTATTTATTTAATTTAAAAATCAATTAAAAATACCTAAAAATAATGTTTTTAAAGATAGAAAATAGCCTTAAACTCAAAAAAAAATATATATAAATCTTATTAAAATTATTAATAAAATCCACTCATTTACCATACTTCCCGTTATTATTTAGGTTAGTTAAGTCTCGTCGATCAATCCTCTAAACTCGTGCACATTTCATCATCTTCAACCGAACGCACCCAATGTGAGTGAATCTCTACAAATTCCCCGTTTTAATCACGTTTTTGGGGTGTATCATGTGTCTTACCATTTATTATATTTAAATCATTGTGCATACATCATATCCATGAACAAATGTGTATTCAACATGTATCAACTGTTTGTGTGGTTATTGTTTAGATTAAATTATCATTTTCAGTACATACATTATCATAGGCCGCCGCTCCTCATTACATTATGAGCGTTGAGCTGTTCCCCATTACATTATGAGCGTGAACCAGGCGTTGCCAACATACGATCGGCTCCGTTTGATTGAGCCTTGATCGCACAGACATTTATCATAGGCCGTACGTTCCCCATTACATTATGAGCGTGAACGTGACGTTGCCAACATATACAGTTTCATTCATGTTATATATTCATGCAAGTTGATATGTTATTGTATGTTATTATTTTGTGGTTGTTATTGTTATTGTATGATTATTTACATTTGCTCACATATGACTATTGCATAATTTTTCCATGATAAAGATAACAAGAAATCAATAATAAATGTTTATCTAATAAGGTTCACTCGCCAACTTATGTTGACCCAAAAACCCCTATTTTTACACATGATACAGGTGATCCAGCTGCAGCAAGAAACACATAGGATTGGCTTAGAAGAATAAACTGGTTTAGAGCTTGGATTGTTTAGTTGATTATTTTTCTTTGTATTTGTATGAACATGTTTGGAATATTGAGGATGTAATTTTGACTTAAATAAATATGAAACATATCAGTAAATATCATGAGCTTTGGTGAAAACCCAATTATGCCCCGACTCTTATTCCGCTGCGGGTCGGGGTGTGACACAAATCTCTCGTCAGAGGTTTAGTAAACGGATCAGCCAAGTTCTTACTCGTCTTGACATAGACAACCTTGATGGTACCACTTTCAAGAAGTTGTCTCACATAATTGTGCCGTAGACCTATGTGTCTTGACCTCCCATTATACACTGCTTGTATACTTTAGATAGTGTGGCCTCACTATCACAATACATGGGAATATACGGCATTGGAACATCCCACAAACGGATGTCCGTAAGTAGATCTCTAATCCACTCTGCTTCCTTACCAGCCGCAGCTAGTGCTATGAACTCAGCTTTCATAGTTGAGTGGGCAATACACGTCTGTTTCTTGCTCGCCCAAGAAATTGCTCCTCCTGCTAGAGTGTAAATCCACCCACTTGTAGATTTTGAATCACTGGTGTGATCAATCCAGCTCGCATCAGAATAACCTTCGAGTATTCTGGAATTAGACGTGTATGTCAGTTCTAAGTTACTGGTCCTTTTCAGGTATCCAAGTACTCTACCCACTGCTTTCCAGTGTTCTGTCCCTGGATTGACAGTATACTGACTCAGTTTGCTTACAGCAAAAGCATTATCAGGATGAGTGCAATGTTTGCATACATCATACTTCCAATAGCACTCGCATACTCCAGTTGAGCCACTGCACTCCCTGAGTTCACATTAAGTTTAACACTTGGATCAAATGGGGTATTAAACTCTTTAATGTTCAAGTGTTGAAACTTAGTCAGAATTTTCTCTATGTAATGAGATTGACTTAGAGAAATCTGACTTTCAGTTCTTTTCACCTTGATCCTAAGAATGGTATCAACTTCTCCTAGATCTTTCATCTTAAAGTTTGAGGACAGATTTTTCTTAGTTTCAGAAATACCTTCAAGGTGAGTGCTAATGATCAACATATCATCAACATAGAGACAAATCACGACTGTATAACCGGGTTCGCATTAAGTATAGTTACACCTATCAGCACTATGTGTCGAAACCAGAAAGCAGTCACAGTGGTGTCAAACCTCTCATGCCACTGTTTATGAGCTTGCTTCAAACCATAAAGAGATTTAATAAGTCTACACACTTTGTTCTCTTGTCCAGGCATCGCAAACCCTTCTAGTTTCTCCAAATAAATCTCCTCATTTAGATACCCATTTATAAACGCAGTCTTTACATCCATTTGATGGATGTACAACCCTTTCAAAGCAGACACCGCTATTAGAGTTCTAATAGAGCTAATTCTAGCCACATGTGCATAGTTATCAAAATAGTCGATCCCTTCTCTCTGCCTATACCCTTTAGCAACTAATCTTGATTTATAGGCAATGATGGATCCATCTGGATGATACTTCCTTTTGAAAATCCATTTGGATCCAATAGGTTTCTTTCCCTTGGGTAGATCAGCTAACTCCCAAGTTCCATTTCCCAAAATGTAATCCATTTCATCATTAACTGCTTCCTTCCACAAAGGAGCATCTCTTGATGACATTGTTTCGCTGAAAGTTTTAGGATCATCATCCAAATTAACAACGAAAATGACCTCTCTCGTCACTTTCTTTTGAGTTCCCTCAACCAGGTAAGAAAAGAAATCATCTCCATAACTTTTCTCTTTTCTAACTCTAGTACTTTTCCTCGGTTCTTCAACCATTGGTGAAGGTTCGACTCTTTTCACAGAAGTACTAGAAGATGTGGTGTAATTTGAGTTTTCATCATCTCTAGAAAACTTGTTCTCAAAGAATTCGACATCTCTGGATTCTACAACTGTACCTGATTCGTCATCCAACAACCGGTAAGACTTACTTTGCGGAGCATATCCAATGAATACACTCTTGTAAGCTCATTCTCCCAGTTTGAGTGTCTTTGGATCAGGTACGCGATAATAGGCAAGACACCCCCAAACCCTCAAATACTCAAGGTTTGGTTTTCTTCCTTTCCACAACTCATATGGACTCGTAGGTATCACACGACTAGTGATCCTATTATGAACATAACATGCGGTTAACACAGCTTGCCCCCACATATTACGAGGTAGACCCGATTGATTTAACATACAGTTAGCCATCTCTAACAAGGTTCGGTTCTTTCTCTCAGCCAAACCATTTTGTTGGGGAGTATATGGTGCAGTTCTCTCATGTATGATGCCTTCTTCTTCGCAGATTGCATCAAATCTTCGATTAAAGTATTCTTCGCCTCTTTCCGAGCGAAGAATTTTAATGCATCTCTCCTTTTGTTTTTCAACCTCAGCCTTATATATTTTAAATGCCTCAAAAGCTTCGTCTTTTGAATGCAATAAATAAACATATAAGTATCGGCTGAAGTCATCGCAGAAAGTGATAAAGTATCTCTTACCCCACGAGTAAGGACTCCATTCAGTTCACAAATATCTGAATGAATTAGTTCTATTAGTGATGTATTACGTTTATGGTCACTTGGAAAAGGTTTCTTTGTGAATTTTGATTTCACACAAGTTTCGCATTTTTCAAAGTCTTTATCTTTTAATTTCAATAAACCTTTAGTTTGCATTTTCTCAATGTTTTTAATATTTGTATGAGCTAAACGTTTATGCCATAAAGAAATTGAACAAGCGATATAATCAGAAGACATTATTTCTTTCAAATTAAAACCAATTGCATTACATTGATAAAAACTATCACTACCACTATCACTATCACCACTATCACTATCACTTTCATTCTCAAACCCATCAATCACTGAAACGCCACCTTCATCCGAGTCTTCTTTTTCATCAATTCCATCTTCAGCTAGGTCAAGGCGATACATTCCACCGTGTTCTTTGCTTGACCCACATAGATGTCATTTAGAGAAAACTTCACACGAAGATTATTGAGAACCAGCTTGTACCCATTTCGATCAAACTTATCAGCAGAAACAAGACCCTTGGTGATACCAGGAACATGCAACACGTCCTGAAGGGTAACCGTTTGACCATCTTTAAAGTTTAGTCGCACTGTGCTTTTACACGAACTTCCACTCGATGTCCATCAGCACATACCACCACTGTTCCTTGAGGAACAGGACCATAAGTAAGAAATGAGCCACGATTCCCACAAACATGAACAGTTGCTCCAGAATCCAAAACCCATCCTCTACATGCCACAACGCGTGTATATTGAGAAAGCATGTTAACATCTCCAAGACCCACATTAGCCACTGGATTGGTGACTTTCTCAATATCAACAGCACTTGTAGAACCAACCGTAGATCCAGATTTCCTTTGAGAGCACTCTCGTGCATAATGCCCGGTTTCTCCACAAACATGACATTTACCCGATCTCTTTGGTTGATGGTTGGTCGTTTGATGTGACTTTTTGAATTCCTTTTTCTTTGGTGCTGTAAACTTTCTATTCTTTGATGCCCCTTTTCCCTTTTGACCAGATCCTCCAACAATATGATTCACACTCGATCCGACTTTACCTCTTTTGTCCCTGTTGCGTGTTTCCTACTCAATTCGAATGTGCTTCAACAGTTCATCCAAAGAGTAGTCCTCAGACTTGTGCATCATTCTCTTTGAGAAATCTTTCCAAGTAGGAGGAAGTTTTGCTATAATGACCCCTACTTGAAAAAGTTCTGGCAGCGGAATAGAAAGCGCGGTCAGTTTGTTAACAAGAACTTGGAGTTCATGCACTTGCTCCAAGATTGACTTGTCATCAACCATTTGAAAGTCTAAGTACTTCGAAATAAAGTATTTGTTAGTACCTTCTTCATGAGCCTTGTACTTATCTTCCAAAGCTTTCCACAATTCTCTAGCACTTGTTACCGGAGCGTATAAGTCATAGAGACGACCCGAAAGAGAATTCTTGATGTGGCCAAGGCAAAGATCTTCAACTTCCTTACGGACAAGTCTTTGCTTAGCCAAATCTTGATTTGGGACCTCTCCAGCCTCAAGAGGAGGGTCATCAGGGATTGTGGGCAAGCTTGGATCAAGGATATAGTAGAGTTTCAGCACAACGAGCATGAACTTAACCTTGTCCGCCCAACGGGTATAGTTCTGGCCATCGAATCTGTCCAACTTGACAAACTCTTGATTCATGAATCTCAGATTAGCTGTTGGTAGTTCACCGTCCATTAGTTCTGACGATTAAACACAAAAATAAAATCCTTTAAGATTGTTGAAAACAATTTAATCAAACAGAAAATTAATTATTTTATTATTAATTACCGAGTTATTGGCCAAACCAGTTTATTCCAACTTGAACAAACTGATTGAAGAAAGGTAGAAGGGGACTGTCCCGTTATCGGACGAATTTAAATAACACGCAAAAACTAAAACCAACCTTGCGATTTAAGAAACCGAGATTCTTGTACTCCACGGATGATTCCTGTCCTTAAAGGATTTTACGCGCTCGTATTGCTGTGAGCTGCAGCGTAAACTCCCAGGATTTAATGCAGAACTGATCTGGTATTCCAACAGCAATGGAAAACAGAAAACGCAGAAGCTGGAGAAGAAAACAGGAACACCAGTAGGAGGCTGCGAAAATATATGTAAAGAATGGGTAGCAGGAGGCCTTTATTTATAAGTTGGGATTTCAACAGAGAATGAGAAAAACGGGGAATGGGATAAACATTATCAACTAATTCGAATATAAACTCCTAGAGATATCCATCTCAAATTCGAATTCCTAGACTAATCCCATACGAATTCGAACTAGTGGAGATAACCCACACTGTTTCGAATTCATCTCTATCCCAATCTAAACTCAGCTCTATCTCGATCCACAGATCTAACACACCTGAACAGGACCCTAGCTAAAAATAAAAGCTCCTCAGCTCCTAGCGACGATGCGTACGTGCAAAGTGCAAAGTACGCCTCAAACGTGCCCATTCGCGCCTCAAACGCGCCCATTCGCGAGCTCGCGGCTTGGCTCGGCTCGGCGTGCGTGTGGGCTTGACCCACTTCTCAACCCATTTAACACTTTGGAGGCCCATAAGAGGTAATCCCTTATAAGGCACTCAACTTTCACCTCCCTCACCAATGTGGGATGGAGAAAACATACCAACTTGTATGTTCCTCATCAATATTTCCAACAATCCCCCACCAAGTTGGAATGTTTCCTCTCACTTAGACAGATGATGTCACTAGGTGTCACGAAGATTAAACCCAGTTTATGTTGATAAACAAGAAGAGACAGATTCGATGGTGTCCTATGGAATTAAAACATTAACCTGATAGCCCCCTTCGGTTTACCCCCACACATCACCAGCCGACTTTGCGTTCTCACTGAGCGCGAATATGGCCGTGCGCTATAAACCCTTTTCGTGATCATTTAGAAGACAAACCACTTATCTTCACTTGAGGCGGCACCACCCCTAGATCATATAGGCAAAGTTTTACATCATCCACGTTGCTTGGATGCCTCCAAAACTTTGTTAAGAGCATTAGCTCACCCTTGTTCTCGGCAAAGACGTACTATCATATCTCACATGGATCTATCAAAAAATTGATAGTACCTTCTATCATTATGTGACTTCGTTTTTACACATTAAACTTGAGAAATAGGAGCACTAAGTTCAAGTTGGGTTTCCATCACTAACCATTCTATTGTGGTTTTAGACCCATGTCTCTCGCGGTATTCACTACCAATCTCTCGTCAGAGGTTTAGTAAACGGATCAGCCAAGTTCTTACTCGTCTTGACATAGACAACCTTGATGGTACCACTTTCAAGAAGTTGTCTCACATAATTGTGTCGTAGACCTATGTGTCTTGACCTCCCATTATACACTGCGTTGTATACTTTAGATAGTGTGGCCTCACTATCACAATACATGGGAATATACGGCATTGGAACATCCCACAAACGGATGTCCGTAAGTAGATCTCTAATCCACTCTGCTTCCTTACCAGCCGCAGCTAGTGCTATGAACTCAGCTTTCATAGTTGAGTGGGCAATACACGTCTGTTTCTTGCTCGCCCAAGAAATTGCTCCTCCTGCTAGAGTGTAAATCCACCCACTTGTAGATTTTGAATCACTGGTGTGATCAATCCAGCTCGCATCAGAATAACCTTCGAGTATTCTGGAATTAGACGTGTATGTCAGTTCTAAGTTACTGGTCCTTTTCAGGTATCCAAGTACTCTACCCACTGCTTTCCAGTGTTCTGTCCCTGGATTGACAGTATACTGACTCAGTATGCTTACAACAAAAGTAATATCAGGACGAGTGCAATGTGTTGCATACATCATACTTCCAATAGCACTCGCATACTCCAGTTGAGCCACTGCTCTCCCTGAGTTCACATTAAGTTTAACACTTGGATCAAATGGGGTATTAAACTCTTTAATGTTCAAGTGCTGAAACTTAGTCAGAATTTTCTCTATGTAATGAGATTGACTTAGAGAAATCTGACTTTCAGTTCTTTTCACCTTGATCCCAAGAATGGTATCAACTTCTCCTAGATCTTTCATCTAAAAGTTCGAGGACAGATATTTCTTAGTTTCAGAAATACCTTCAAGGTGAGTGCTAATGATCAACATATCATCAACATAGAGACAAATCACGACTGTATAACCGGGTTCGCATTTGGTATAGATACACCTATCAGCACTATTGTGTCGAAACCGGAAAGCAGTCACCGTGGTGTCAAACCTCTCTTACTTTGCGGAGCATATCCAATTAATATACTTGTAAGCTCGTTCTCCCAGTTTGAGTGTCTTTGATCAGGTACGCGATAATAGGCAAGACACCCCAAACCTCAAATACTCTGGGTTTGGTTTTCTTCCTTTCACAACTCATATGGACTCGTAGGTATCACACGACTAGTGATCCTATTGTGAACATAACATGCGGTTAACATAGCTACCCCCACATATTACGAGGTTGACCCGATTGATTTAACATACAGTTAGCCATCTCTACCAAGTGTGGTTCTTTCTCTCAACGAAACCATTTTGTTGGGGAGTATATGGTGCAGTTCTCTCATGTATGATGCCTTCTTCTTCGCATAATGCATCAAATCTTCGATTAAAGTATTCTCCGCCTCTGTCCGAGCGAAGAATTTTAATGCATCTCTCCTTTTGTTTTCAACCTCAGCCTTATATATTTTAAATGCCTCAAAAGCTTCGTCTTTTGAATGCAATAAATAAACATATAAGTATCGGCTGAAGTCATCGCAGAAAGTGATAAAATATCTCTTACCCCCACGAGTAAGGACTCCATTTAGTTCACAATATCTGAATGAATTAGTTCTAGTAGTGATGTATTACGTTTATGAACACTTGGAAAAGGTTTCTTATGAATTTTGATTTCACACCAGTTTCGCATTTTTAAAGTATTTATCTTTTAATTTCAATAAACCTTTAGTTTGCATTTTCTCAATGTTTTAATATTTGTATGAGCTAAATGTTTATGACATAAAGAAATTGAACAAGCGATATAATCATAAGACATAATTTCATTCAAATCAAAACCAATTGCATTACATTGATAAAACTATCACTACCACTATCACCACTATCACTATCACTATCACTTTCATTCCCAACCCATCAATCACTGAAACGCCACCTTCATCCGAGTCTTCTTCTTCATCAATTCCATCTTCAGCTAGGTCAAGGCGATACATTCCACCCGTGTTCTTTGCTTGACCACATAGATGTCATTTAGAGAAAACTTCACATGGAGATTCTTGAGAACCATCTTGTACCCATTTCGATCAAACTTATCAGCAGAAACAAGACCCTTGGTGATACCATGAACATGCAACACGTCCTGAAGGGTAACCGTTTGACCATCGTTAAAGTTTAGTCTCACTGTGCCTTTACCACGAACTTCCACTCGATGTCCATCAGCACATACCACCACTGTTCCTTGAGGAACAGGACCATAAGTAAGAAATGAGCCATGATTACCACAAACATGAACAGTTTCTCCAGAATCCAAAAACCATCCTCTACATGCCACAAGCGTGTATATTGAGAAAGCATGTTAACACTCCAAGACCCACATTAGCCACTAGATTGGTGACTTTCTCAATATCAACAGCACTTGTAGAACCAATCGTAGATCCAGATTTCCTTTGAGAGCACTCTCGTGCATAATGCCCGGTTTCTCCACAAACTTGACATTTGCCCGATCTCTTTGGTTGATGGTTGGTCGTTTGATGTACCTTTTGAATTCCTTTTTCTTTGGTGCTGTAAACTTTCTATTCTTTGATGCCCCTTTTCCCTTTTGACCAGATCCTCCAACAATATGATTCACACATGAAGGGGTATGGTCCAAAAACCTTGCGCTAATCAAGGAAACCATACCTATTAATAACTTCTAAGAAAACTGCACGTAGACTTCTTTGCAAAATTTAAGATTTATTAGAACTCTGCGCCAAATATCAAGAGAGGAAAACGTCATTTAACTACCTTGCGCGGGCTCGCGCAAGGTTCAAAGTTAACCTTGAACACTCTCTTTGGATAAATGCTTCATTTAACTACCTTGCGCGGGCTCGCGCAAGGTTCAAAGTTAACCTTGAACATTCTTGTTTGATAATGCTCCATGCATAAACCTTGCGCAGATATTTATATCAAAGCAAGAATCCGCCAAACTTTGCGCTAAGCAGCAAGGAGAAGAAGGAAGATCAGTTAACTAACTTGCGTTTCTCGCGCAAGGAAATCCTGAGAAACTTTCCCTTTGCAAAATCCTTGACTTGGTGCAGAAGCAAAGGGAATTTTTTCTGTTGTAACAGAATGTACACGTGGCGAATAATAGATGGGTAACAGCTGTGAAACCTTCTAGAAGCCATTAATACCCAATCGTGCAAGCATCTTTTCGGTTATAACCAATTGCCACATGGCAGCATCTGGACGGCTGAGTAAGATCACGATGATGGCTTGCTCACATTTATAAGATGTAGTGATCTCATGTTGACACGTGGCACCTCCCTAACTGCTGATGAGCTCACGATCCGTGTGCACTAACAGATTGCCAACAAACGTTAACGGAATAACAAAAGATTCCGTTAAAGTTAACAATCTCTCTTTTTGGCGCCAAAAACCGGCTATAAATAAGTAACTTGGAGTTCAAGGAAAGGTTTTCACTTTCAACTACTCTCTCACTTACAATACTTACTTCCGACTACCTGTACTTATTCTCACGCCGGAGGGTGGTCACGGAGAGAACCCCCCTTCTCCCCGTGGCGAGCTAACGGTGTTCGGTTTTGCAGGATCAGCCGGAATATTGTTTTATTCATCATCCATCGAGAAACCAAACAGAGGGTTAACCCTTTTATAAAGAGCCCATTCCATAGATCTACTTTGACTCCGGTCTAGTTGATCTAGGGTTTTTCATTGGCGCCCATCGATTTTGATTCTCTCACTTTTTGTTTCGTTACACTTAGATCTGCAGCGTCATGGCTGACGGATCATCTTTTCAAGGTCCTCGATCTGGGATTCGACGCGTTGTTGTCGGACCTCAGGTCGACGGACAAATAGTTGAGGATTCTTCCAGCAAAGCTAATGCTCAGTATGATCCTAATCTTGCGAGTATTCCTGTAACGCCGACGGCTCCTCAGGTTGATGTTACGTCGATTTTACCACCTCGAGAGACTCCATTATCGTGGTTAATCAAATCTCAAGTGACTCTAAACGCTATGTATGCTTAGTTATGTGCCCAAACCGGAACTACAGCTTTTCAAGTCCGGTTAACGCTCCTCAGGTCCGTGCTTCGCCGGCACCTCGAGTTTTGAGTTATAATACTCAAAGTCATGCTCGTTCCCCTTCGTGCATGCCTGAAGATGGAACAGAAATGTATTCTAAAACCAGGAATGATCCTGGTTCATTCTGGTAATAGAAGGCAAGAAGACAACGTTCAGCGTCGCGCATCTGTCCACTCTCGTTTGGGGCCGCGGTCTTTGCAGAAACGGGACACCCGACACGATGAGCTCGATAGAACCTATGAGGAAGGGGATAGTGCAAGTATTTTTAATCAAATATCTGCAGATCATGCTAGTTGCAGGCCAAAAGTACGCGCAATATACAATCCAGAAGCTAAGCATGATTACAATTTGGTGTATCGCCCAACCGAAGCAGCTGAACAATCAAAGTTTACCAGAGAGATAGCACTGGCTTCGTTGGAGCGAGCGAAATTACCATCCAATGTTGGAAAGTTTAACGGTTTAACCGATCCTGATGATCACATGCGCCTCTTTACTGGTGCAGGGTTACTTGGGTGCTAGACATTGCCAATGTGGTGTCACCTATTTGTACAGACCCTCACCGGCGCTGCGCGCCTTTGGTTTGATAATTTGTCGGCAGGTAAACTTTCCTCTTGGAACGACTTAAAAGAGAAATTTCTTACACACTTTAGCCAGCAACGGCGGTACGTGCACGACTCCTCTAATGTAATGAACATCTGGCGGAGGGACGATGAAAGCCTCGAAGATTTTATAACGCGTTACAATAAAGAGGTGTTGGAGATTGGAGATGTCCATGAAGACCTTATACGCGCGCAGTTCAAGTATGCGGTAAGGTGCGACGAAATGATTAAAGTGTTGTCAGGTACAACTAGCCTTCCAAAAAACTGGGATAAACTCATGGCGGCAGCCAAGGTCTACGCCCAGACTGAGCACAACTTAAGTTCTAACTGGCCACCTCTGCCTCAGAACGTCCGCAAGACTTGAGTAGAGGTAGTCGCAAGTATAAGAAAAATTGGAAAGAGTCAAGTCAGAATTCGTATTCTCCTTATTCACCAATTGATGCGCGAGCAACAATCAACAAGATAACAACTCAAAAAGTGATTAAGCAGGAGAATAGGTAACGTCAGTTGACTCCCTTAAGGAAATCTCCGGCTGAGGTTCTCAACACTGAGAATTATCAGTTTAAACAGCCGCAACCAATGAAAAACAAAAAAGGGCAAGACCCAAATTTGTTCTGTGACTATCATAGAGACACAGGCCACACAACAGATAACTGCATCAGTCTGCGCACGGAGATTGAAAAAGCATTAAAAAGTGGGAAGCTTACACATCTAGTCCAGAATGTGCGCAAAGAGATTAAGCAGATTACACGCAAGAACGAAGGGCCTAGCAACAAGAAAATGAAACAACACGTTTCCATGATTCAAGGTGGATCATCGCGCAAGCGTAGCCTTCAACATTTTCAAAACAACACTTGGCACGAACAGCAAGTCATTTTTCCTGTCGTTCCAGGAGGTCCTCAAGAAGACCGGCCAGTAGTTATCACCGGTATCTTTGGGCACTACCAAACAGACTATATGTTTATAGATCTGGGTAGTTCCATGGATATCATGTATGAGCAGTGCTTCAAGCAACTAGATCCTGAGGATAAGGCACGCTTGGAACCAGTTGATTTTCCATTAACTGGGTTCTGCAATGAGGCTGTCTTTCCTCTAGGAGAAATCCTCTTTCCTGTCACTTTATCTGATGGGAGGTGTTCTCGAACGAGTAACGTCAACTTCATGGTGATGCCGGCAAATTCCCGTCACGATGTACTATTGGGTCGCCGCGTGCAACGTGATTTTAGTATGATTACCTCCGCTCCGCATGCTGCTTGTGGTTTTCCGACACCAAATGGTGTAGCTGTACTTTATGCACGGAAAGAAATCATGTCAATTGAGGAACCAGTTATGAAGGCTGGCAAGACATTGCCAAGCAATGAACCAGAAAAGTCGGTACTCAACAATAAGTACCCTAAGTAGACAATCTTATTAGGGCCTGCAGTCAGTATTGAAATTCGCGCAAAGCTTAAACTACTGTTGTTTCGCAATAAAGACATTTTCGCCTGGACATCTGCCGACATGGTTGGTGTCCCGCGCGACGTCGCTGAACATTGCCTGAATGTAGTTCCATCAACAGAACCAGTTGTGCAGAAAAAGCGCAGCCTCGGGTCAGAAAAGACAGAGGCAATGAACGAACAAGTCACCGAGTTATTAAATGCTGGTATTCTAGGCGAAGTCAAATATCAGACCTGGGTGGCAAACCCAGTCATGGTAAAGAAACATAATGGCGGATGGCGGATGTGCATAGATTTTAAAGATCTAAACAAGGCGTGTCCGAAAGATTGTTATTCTCTTCCTGAGATTGAAAAAAAGGTTGACTCATTAGCTTCCTTTCGCTGGAAATGTTTTCTAGATTGTTATAAAGGTTATCATCAAGTCTTGATGAAAAAAGAGGACGAAGATAAAACTGCTTTTCACACGGAGAAGGGCATTTTTTGTTATACCAAGATGCCTTTTGGTCTCCGCAATGTGGAAGCTACTTATCAAAGATTGATGGATACAGTGTTTGGAGATGACATTGGGAAAACTGTGGAAGTCTACATTGATGATTTGGTCGTTATGAGTAGTTCAGAAGACACTATGCTAGACAACATCCAACGAACTTTTGATTCTCTTCGCGAGGTAAATTTAAAGTTAAATCCCAGCAAATGCTCCTTCGGCATGGAGGAGGGCAAATTCTTGGGTTTCGTCATCACCAAAGACGGTTTCAAAGCTAATCATTTTCTAGATTCCTTCATTTGTCCGTTTGACTCATTCTTAACGAGTCATTACATGACCATTCTTTAACATACCAATTCCACTTGGTTCTTCATTCTTAACGAGTCATTACATGACCATTCTTTAACATACCAATTCCACTTGGTTCTTCATTGTATTCGGTGTTAATTCACCTATGTTCCTTCATAAATCCCTTACTAATGGGTATCAATATTACGCATTGCATTCCTTACATAATACCTTCAAATTTTGTAAATAGTTATTTACCGACTTCTACAGTTTGAATTTTTCTAGGTCAAACTGCCATTTATTATTTATTGTTTACATACTTTGAGGTGTGTGTGATGTACTTACCTCCAAACCAAACATGCTTACAAAAAATCATCTCATTGTTTTAGCATTTCTTTCTTTTAACTAAACTTTTCTCAATACTACAATAACTTTCAAAAGGGTTATACTTACTTCATGCATCAAACCCTTCAAGCTATTTTACAATTACTTGCCTTATAATTAATCATCCCAACTTCATTGACCTTTCAGGAAGCTAAACTATAAATTCATTCTTATTCATGTTTTATTAATCACTCATAATCTATCCCACACGTGTTTTGTTCTTACTTAATTACTTAAGAATTCTAGTCTTCTCATTCTTACATATTACTCTTGTGTGTTAGATCCGTATTTGCCTACGGATATTAATCTTTCACTCATGCTTTGCTTTCTCTTACGTTTGAATTCCTTCTATGGATTCAAACCTTCCATTCATACATTTAGTTCTTTTATGTTTGAATTCCGTCAGTGGATTCAAATATTTCATTTATACTTTTTGTTAAAACTTATATTACATCTTTCAACACAACTTCCCTTATAGTGGTTTATGTTAGAAAACTTTTATATTTTAATTTTACCCTCCGGTATGACATTAGACCAAAATGATTGTCAATCCAAGTTTCTAGATGCATTCCTCTTGGGTTAATCTATTACCCAATTTTGTCACATCCTTCTCTAGTCTAGCCATAAGCTTTTACAGGAAGCATAATCTTTTATACATACCTGACGCAAGTCCAAAACCATTGATTCGTTATCCACACCTTCAATGGTTATTTCTTCCCAATTTGTGGCAAGCCATTCCCATTCATTAAGCTTACCTAAAAGTATAAAACTTGACAATAAAAACATTTAATACTGGGTTCAAATGGTGAACACCATTTGACCCGCATGACTTGTTTGTCCTTTTTAAACCATTCTTGCATACAAACATATTTGCCTATATACATGTGTAGATTTAAAACCTAACTTGAATATTATCTGCTTTAAGGAACGTTTACTTGTTTATTCGAGCTTACAGTTCCAAACCTTTCCATTCTTATCCTACGTTCTTACCAGTTTGGTCCGAACTTACTTACGGATTCGAACATTTTCATTCTCATTATGCATTCTTACTTGTTTGATCCGTGCTTGCTTACGGATTCGAACATTTTCATTCTCATTGTTCATTCTTACTTGTTTGATTCATACTTACTTACGGATTCAAACATTTTCATTCTCATTATACATTTTTTTACTTGTTTGATCCGTACTTACTTACGGATTCAAACATTTTCATTCTTATACATTGCCCTCCTCTTCTTGAGAGTCTAATAACTCTTTTCACCCACACGTTAAACTTATTCCCAACTCTATCGGACATACATGAGTTAATTATCATGCCTTCACGAATGTCATATGCTTCTTGCGTACTGGCCAGGTGCGCAATCCACATACTAGTTTCGTGCCTTCATGATAGCCATCACCTTATGTCCGAAGAAATGGGTTTCAATTCGTGCAATATCTTTAAAACCTTTCCAAGACAATATCATTGTCTTTTGTTTAATATTTACCCTCCCCAAGGAAATTCTTCCTTTTTCCCTCAAAACCGGTACCCATATATACATTAATATTGTGTACCTGTGGTCCATCTGTCTAATTACATGCTTTGGTATTCATCCTAGACCGCATCCTCGGATCATTCTCCTCAACCCTTTAAGCTTACCTTGCATATACAATTCAGTTAGTTTCTTTATAGGAATACATATAAGCATACTTACATTCACTTACACATTTGGATCTTGATCGAGTCTTCGATTGATGGGCCCTTTATCACAAGAGCATACGGGTTTGAGTTCAAGTACTTATTTTCTTGTACTTGATTTCGCCCAAACCATGGCTCTGATACCAACTTGTAACACCCTATTTACGTTTTAACCATACGAGACGCAGCGGAAGTACCGACTTAAAAATTCTTTCTTTGTTGACTATATAACATACTTACGGGTTCATTTATTAATATTTGGACACTTTCTTAAAGAGGTTTACTACGTTCATTTTGCTTGACTTGCCAAATGTAATACATAATGCAAGCTATGAAACCGCTCTTCCCGTAAAATCCTTGCTCTTTGACTCGATCTTCGTCCACATGTCTCCATGATGATCTGACTAATCTGCGGTCACCATATAAATATAACCAACGTGTAAGTAATTGGTGACATCATATGTTTTAATTAAAAACATGAACATGAATCATCTACATATCCGTCAAACATTATATAGAACTCCAATAGGATATTCTTCGAACTTATTCCTTATGCCGAGCCTCAAACCTTCGAGAACCCAACCCTTACTTACCTCAACAGCAAACAGTTAGCCTCTTCATATAAGCACATAACATCAGACGACATTCATTAGGCTACATCACGTATAAGCATTTTCATATATTCACATACTTACATACAGGTTTCATACATACATCTCTCCTTGACATCGACATCTATCTCTTTCATTCTACATCTATATACATTTATATACGCGTTCGAGTCATATTCACTTATCTGTGTTCAATCGTCGAACTTTAATTATGCCTAATAATTTACTTATAAACATACTTAAAAACAAGCTTCATCTCCCCATTCGTGCAATACATTCTAACACATTCATTCCCACGAGATCCGAATCTCAAACATATATATATTTCTATTTATCCTTTACGAGCCCGAAAGTCATTATTTGTATTTGTATCACATAATTAAAACTTTTACGAACTTTTCATAGATTATACTATCTTTCAGAAGTTTACCGAAGCCTTTGCGTAAGCCTTAAAAGATACGAAAGTCGAGACACATCATACATACATAACAATCAAAATTTGACATTTGGTGCCCATTCTCGCCGTAAGCTACGGTCCACTCACCGTAGCTTACGGTGAGGACTTTCTACAAAACAGAAACTTCCTGCCGTAAGCTACGGTCGGGTACCATAGCTTACGGTTATGACTTTCTGCCAAACAGATATTCCCTACCGTAAGCTACTGTCGGGTACCGTAGCTTACGGTTACCTGATGTTGCTGCTAATCTGCAGCTTGTTTTTGACCCAGTTCGATTTTCTCTAGGCCAACCCCGGGTCTTCCGAACACACCATTTCCAATAACTTAACATATTTTATCTCTTTTCAAAACCTTCCGATTACTATAGTAAATTCCCACTCTTTTCGTCTAATAACCTTTCTACGAAATTCACGACCCGTTTACCCCTATATTGAGGTTTCACGGTTTAATGACATACCAATCCTTTTCAAGAAGTCTTATTATAACATTTCTTATTTATTTATACGTTCTACTTTAGTTTTGATTATTCGAATACAATAACATCTTCATATACTTAAATACGAAGTGAGTTCAAGAATTCACTTACCTTAGCGTCCGCATTTGCATCCGTTACCTTGCCTCTTTCCGGCCCGTTAGCCTTCCATGCTTTCATCCGTTATGACATGATTCCTACACTTTCATGACATCGCAATCACATTCTTGTTGGCATACACGATTGTACATATTAACGATTATACCAAATGCATATCTCGCATTTGACTTTCATTAGTCAATTCTAACAAGCATAAAGGCATATACCCCAAATCACATCCTTTCAAACTTATATGATTCATCATATCGCCCATATAACACATATTGATGTAACACGTACCATATAACATTCTATAGTCTTACCATTGTAACAAGAAGTCTAGCATGCATTCTTATGTGCAGTTGACTTTCAGAAGTCAACGTTTATCATATGAACTTTCGACATAACCTCATATATTTGTGTCATCATATTAGGCTATATTGATGACACTAAGTACATTTCATACACATCCGTTTCTAATTATCGTTAAGTCACAAATCCAACTTATGGTGTACATCACCATTCAAACATAGGGTACTAGTTCCTTCAAGCACATCTTTTACCGAATCACATCATCAACTACGGTTCACATATACTTATCAAATGCATTCCTAAACTTGTTTTACTAACAAGTATATCATTATCACTTTCTATACATGTTCAACCATTACTTGCATATAATTTCACATATTATTGTCGTTTAGAAATTTCATCAAACACTTGGTGTACATACTACCTTCTAAGCATAATGTAGAAGTATTTTAAGCATGTTCTTCCAGATTCATCTCATGAATCATCACATTCAAGCAAAATCACATAATTATCAATTCTACATCAAGTTTATCTATCACAATCTATCATATAACACCTTATGCATCACAAAATCACAATATTACATCCACATGTTCATCATTTTCACACTCATGCAATTGGGTTTCAATCTAAATCATCCCATAACTAAAATTCAACCATGATTCAACTTCTACTTGATAGTATTAACAAGTATTCATTCTAAATTCAACCAAATTCACGGATTCATCCTAACCCACTTCATGGGTAGTCATCAAATCAGAAATTTCAACTCACCTTGTGTTAAGAACACTTAAAGGATGGAGAATTTGCATTCATGCATCAAATCCTCCTTCCAATTGCTTGTAGAATTACGAAGTGTGTGTGTGTGATTTCCCCTGCCTCCTTCTCAATCACGATACATACCCACACACACACACCTGCACATTTTATTTTAATATTTACTTTCCACATGTTCACTTTTGGTCCCTTTTGTTTGCCATTTATTACCTTTACCACAAATCCTTGTATTTTACCATAAGACTTATAGTTCTAACTAAGTTAAATAGCTTAGTTATCACCTTTCATTCCATATCTTATGAAACCATACTAATGAGTTAAACATTCAGGTTTTGGGGCGTTACAAATCTACCCCCCTTAAGGAGGTTTTGTCCCCGAAACCTTTCTCATTCCTGCTAGACCAATTCTACTCTTACCTTTTTTATCTATTCATGATGCTTACTACAACATGAATACATTCGGGATCTTGGCAAAAGTTTCATTCATGCATAAACGTAATTGTACGCATTGTTCTACGTTCTTAAATTAAATAAATTACTTTCTTAATCACATATAAATCAGAATCTGATCCAGAGCTCTTATTAGTGTCATCTTCACTTTATAATGCTAGATCCTAGTACACATTACTACTATGGTTTCATTCTTTGAATTTACCCCAAGTGTATGCTATTGTTCGTACAAGCCTAAATTATGGCTTGTTCTATCTTTCTAATTAAGTCAAATACATTCAAACATTTATTAGTCGAAATAAATCGATCTATTTCATCCTATTCATATACAATATACGATATTTTCACTTTGTTTACTATGAGCAAACCCCAACATCTCATTACTAACATTCCTTCCATTTACTTTCATATCCGTATGAGAGGTCAACGTATTATTATACGCATACTATAAACATTCACTGACTTGTTAATACTCCAACAAAACTACTCATTATAATACATATATACTTATTCGTACTTGACAATGATAATTCATCATATTACAATTATTATTGTTACTTACACCATGCATACCTTTAAGTTAGCCTCGACTTATCTCATTCATTTCGTTTCACAATTTACCTCCTTCACACACTACTTACCTACTAAGCAAATGCGTATCATGAGCGCTTTGTGCAAGCGTTTAAACCATACTCTACATTTTTACTTAAAAAAAATTCTTGAGTTATCATCCTAATGACATAGTTTCTTTTTTACATTACCCATTGAAGCAAATCATTTAATATACCAATTCTTACGCATAGTTGCATGCTAAACTTTTCACTAACCTTGATTCCATTGCATAACCAACAGTCTGTGGTCCGAAACGGCCTGATTCTTCGTGAGTTTATGCGATTACTATGATTAATCGCATCCATTCATTTGTTGAACTTTCGCCTATGCACATCCTTTCAACAATGCCTTGTTCAGATGAACATGGCCAACAAGCCTAGCATTAAAGTTGATATTTTCCGACGGCACTTACTATTAATACATTCTTTTCAAATATTCATTCTTCTCGGTGCTTATGCACCTACCATTCTTTCATAAATTTCTTACATGTATGCTATTACATATTACATATACTAGTTCTACACACAATTCTTACATTTTGTTTGCATACTAATCATTTTCTAGATTCCTTTAAATCATTGGTCCGTTTGACTCAATCTTAACGAGTCATTACATGACTATTCTTTAACATACCAATTCCACTTGGTTCTTCATTCTTAACAAGTCATTACATGACCATTCTTTAACATACCAATTCCACTTGGTTCTTCATTGTATTCGGTGTTAATTCACCTATGTTCCTTCGTAAATCCCTTACTAATGGGTATCTATATTACGCATTGCATTCCTTACATAATACCTTCAAATTTTGTAAATAATTATTTACCGACTTCTACAGTTTGAATTTTTCTAGGTCAAACTGCCATTTATTATTTATTGTTTACATACTTTGGGGTGTGTGTGATGTACTTACCTCCAAACCAAACATGCTTACAAAACATCATCTCATTGTTTTAGCATTTCTTTCTTTTAACTAAACTTTTCTCAATACTACAATAACTTTCAAAAGGGTTATACTTACTTCATGCATCGAACCCTTCAAGCTATTTTACAATTACTTGCCTTATAATTAATCATCCCAACTTCGTTGACCTTTCAGGAAGCTAAACTATAAATTCATTCTTATTCATGTTTTATTAATCACTCATAATCTATCCCACACGTGTTTTGTTCTTACTTAATTACTTAAGAATTCTAGTCTTCTCATTCTTACATATTACTCTTGTGTGTTAGATCCGTATTTGCCTACGGATATTAATCTTTCACTCATGCTTTGCTTTCTCTTACGTTTGAACTCCTTCTATGGATTCAAACCTTCCATTCATACATTTAGTTCTTTTATGTTTGAATTCTGTCAGTGGATTCAAATATTTCATTTATACTTTTCGTTAAAACTTATATTACATCTTTCAACACAACTTCCCTTATAGTGGTTTATGCTAGAAAACTTTTATATTTCATTTTTACCCTCCGGTATGACATTAGACCAAAATGGCTGTCAATCCAAGTTACTAGATGCATTCCTCTTGTGTTAATCTATTACCCAATTTTGTCACATCCTTCTCTAGTCTAGCCATAAGCTTCTACCGGAAGCATAATCTTTTATACATACCTGACGCAAGTCCAAAACCATTGATTCGTTATCCACACCTTGCAATGGTTATTTCTTCCCAATTTGTGGCAAGCCATTACCAATCATTACGCTTACCTATAAGTATAAAACTTAACAATCAAAATATTTAATACCGGGTTCAAATGGCGAACACCATTTGACCCGCATGACTTGTTTGTCCTTTTTAAACCATTCTTGCATACAAACATATTTGCCTATATACATGTGTAGATTTAAAACATAACTTGAATATTATCTGCTTTAAGGAACGTTTACTTGTTTATTCGAGCTTATAGTTCCAAACCTTTCCATTCTTATCCTACGTTCTTACCAGTTTGGTCCGAACTTACTTACGGATTCGAACATTTTCATTCTCATTATGCATTCTTACTTGTTTGATTCGTGCTTGCTTACGGATTCGAACATTTTCATTCTCACTATACATTTTTTTACTTGTTTGATTCGTACTTACTTACGGATTCAAACATTTTCATTCTTATACATTGCCCTCCTCTTCTTGAGAGTCTAATAACTCTTTTCACCCACACATTAAACTTATTCCCAACTCTATCGGACATACATGAGTTGATTATCATGCTTTCACGAATGTCATATGCTTCTTGCGTACTGGCCAGGTGCGCAATCCACATACTAGTTTCGTGCCTTCATGATAGCCATCACCTTATGTCCGAAGAAATGGGTTTCAGTTCGTGCAACATCTTTAAAACCTTTCCAAGACAATATCATTGTCTTTTGTTTAATATTTACCCTCCCCAAGGAGATTCTTCCTTTTTCCCTCAAAACCGGTACCCATGTAACATTTGTAAAAATCGGGTCTCCAAAACCCGCTCCGTTTTGTAATCTTGTACCAAGTTATAAAAGTTGCGTTAATTATTTATGATTATTTTGAGTTAAAACGATACATAATTAATAAATAAATTAAACTATAAAAATTATATTTGATAAAAAGTTGAAATAAAACAAATAAAAAATATTTGAAGCTGCCGGGACTTGAACCCGGGTCAGCTGAGTCGCTGCAACGACTTAACAATCATTCTCTAAACCACTCCGCCACAATGTGTTTTCTGTTAACTCTAGGAACATAAAAGAAACTTATACACAAACTCAGTTTAACCGATGATGCTATCTGAAAACTGGTAATCGGCAAACCAATCGTCAAATCGATTGTTTACCTCACAATTTCAGTTATAACCGATGTGTGACGGTTTCCAATCAAGTTAAAATTGATTGAAGTTTAAGTCTCATCATTTTCGGTTTTTGAAACCGAAAGTTCATCAAGGTTCTGATTTAATTCAAGCTCCAGATCATTCTCACGATTCAGAACTATTACAACAATACTCAATTTCATTTTCGTCGCATTTTTGAACCATAAGATCTTTTGAATCAGTTCGCCGGAAAATTTCTGCAAGTCACCGGAAAACCGGGACTCACATTCTCACGGTAATTCCTCCGACTCTTTCTGTTTAAAACATGTGATTAATCAGTCTCTAACACAACTCCATCATCAGAATCGATCCTAGTCAACGTTTATCGAAAATCTTATCTTCGCCGGAAAATTTCTGAGACTTCCGGAATCACACTGTGAACTGGTATGATATCCTAAACTTCTTTTAAACCTTGTTTAAGTGACTCAACTTTATGAATAATCGATCAACGCTGTTAATTGGTTTCAACAGCCGGAGTTCATTTCCAGTGCCGACGAACCTCCGCCGGATTTCTGTGAATAACATCAATCGGTATATTCCGTTCCTTAAACTCTCTCCATTCTCTACTTTTGAATTACTGTTAATGTCTGAGAAATGTATAAAATCACAAATCAATCATAACCAGTCGAATTATGCTGTCTGTGTAAATCGGCGAAGAAGATGAAGTCGTAACAGAACATAAGATTAATTAAAAACGGTATTTTAAACGGGTTAGACACACAGTCCAGCGGTGGACTGTGTGCAAATTTCACACACACGTCCCGAGTTCGATCCTTGCTACACGCACGCCTTATGTAATAACATGCCTTTTTGATCAAGAACTAAACCGGGTTAAAACAGATAGTTGTTAAGTATAATAAAAACCAAGAATATAACCGGGTTAGACACACAGTCCAGCGGTGGACTGTGTGCATCATGAACTACACGTCGCGCGTTCGAATGTCGTCACGAGCACCGGTCCAATTGAATTAAAACGTTTTTGCAAATAAAGGAATTTTCGGTTAATTCAAATAAGTGTATAAATATAATTAAAAACGAGTTTATAACGGGTTAGACACGTAGCTCAGTTGGTAGAGCTGCGTGCACGCGAACGGAAGGTCGCCGGTTCGAATCCCACCCGGCGCAGAATTATCCGCTGACCGAACCGGTCAACGGTCAACACTTAAAAAAAATAATATTTTTATATTTTTATTTATTTAATTTAATTTAAAAATCAATTAAAAATACTTAAAAATAACATTTTTAAAGATAGAAAATAGCCATAAACTCACAAAAATATATCTAAAAATTTCATTAAAATCCTTAATAAAATCCATCCATCTAATATATTTTTCCATTATTATTTAGGTTAGTATTCCTCGTCGATCCGCTCATCTAAATCGTGCGCATCTCACCATCTCCAATTCAACGCACCCAATGTGAGTGAACCTTTCAAATTCCCCGTTTTAATCACGTTTTTGGGGTGTATCATGTGTCTTTGTTTAAATACATATTATAACTAAACTATTGTGCATACATCATAACATGACATGTGTATTTAGTTTGTTGCTGTTAAGTAGTTATTATTTGATGCAAATTATTATTTCAGTACATGCAATTGCCGAGGCCGCCGCTCCCCATTTATGAGGTTTGAGCTTGTTCCCCATTTTATTATGCGGTTGAACCTGGCGTGCCCGCATACGATCGGCTCCGTTTGATTGAGCCTTGATCGCACAGTTCATTTTACATTTTCAGTACATGCAATACGATCGGCTCCGTTTGATTGAGCCTTGATCGCACAGTTCATTTTACATTTCCAGTTCATGCAATACGATCGGCTCCGTTTGATTGAGCCTTGATCGTACAGTTCATTTATGTTAGTTATCGTATGATATTGGTATGTTCATGTATGCTATCAAGTGTTATTGTATGTTATAATTGTAACTGCTATTTGCCAATGCTTAATTACTTACATTTGCTCTTTTATGATTATGCACAATATTTCATTGATAAACTAACCATAAAATCATTATCAAATGTTTATCTAATAAGGTTCACTCGCCAACTTATGTTGACCCAAAAACTCCCATTTTACACATGATACAGGTGAACCAGCAGCAGCTAGTAACACATAGGACCTGGATTAGAAGAATAAAACGATTTAGTATTGGGATTGTTATGTTTGTTTATTTCCTTTGTATTGAATGAACATGTTTGGATGTTTGAAAATGTAACTTTGACTTTATTAATTATGAAACATAATAGTAAATGTCATGTGCTTTGGTGATAACCCAATTATGCCCGACTCTTATTTCCGCTGCGGGTCGGGGTGTGACAGATTGGTATCAGAGCCATGACTATAGGGATATAGGATAGGTTATTACACCCTTTGAGCCTATACTATAGTCGATTAGAAACTTATAAGAATTTTGTGTGTTATATGCCAAATTTGATGATGTTTATGTGTTTTATGTTAAATGTTACATTTGATATTGTGCAAGCATGTTCATAAGTATGTATTATCAAATAATGCTTATCATGAAATCGTATGCTCATAACATATCACATCCATGAAAGCACACACCACATCATGATTGATTTTACAATGATTTTCGTGTTTTCAAATCTCATCAAAGTGAGTTCTCATGACGGGCATGTAGTAACTGGAAGGGTACTAGTACCGGTAGTCGGAACGTCCTGTCTAGGCTGGCATTCGTATAAATCCAAAATAAAGGACCAGTTTGCCTACCTGGGGACTAACTATGAGAGTACGAAGTACTTATTAGGCCAAAGCATGCTATACCAAACGTCGTGTGAACTAATCCCACTTTGAATTGTCATTGTGTCTACACCTGGACACGTTCCGACCAAACATCTCATGAACATATTTTGTGGTTTGCATTCGGGGGATGCGAGTGTTAAATTGCCAATACTAATGTGAATCCTACCAAGCCAATAGCCATGGGGGCCCACATGACTATGTAGGTGAAGGTATGGGGGACATTTGAGGCCCAACATGAGCGAACCCAAGACATCCTATGGATGTAGTTGCATTATTGATATTTATGTTATTTTCATTTTCTTAAAGACACATGACACCTAAAAAGACACCATAAACTCAAAATCTTCTCATTTTATGATCCTGTAGATGTCGTCTAGACAGCATCGAAGGGGTAAAAGATCGGGAAAGACTCAGGAACGTTTGGCCACACATATCGCGAAACAAATGGCCACGATATTGCCTGACATCGTGGTACAAGTACAACAAGCCCTTGCTACAAATCCTACTAACCCTCCTCAACAACAGGACCAGAACATCGACAACCCTCCTACCATCAAGTGCTCTTACAAACATTTTAAGTCCTGTGATCCTCCAAAATTCGAAGGGACTGAGGGAGTCACTGCTCTCCTACATTGGTTCGAGGAGATGGAAAACGTTTTCTTAAACTGCGGTTGTCCTGAGGATCGCAAGGTTCGTTACGCCACCGGGAGACTACTTGGTGTAGCTCTCACTTGGTGGAATACTGAGAAAGGAAAGAGGGGAACTGAAGATGCGATGGCCTTAACTTGGGAGGAGTTAAGGGAAATCATGACTAGGCGTTTCTGTCCTAGAAGTGAAATTAAGAAGTTGGAGGATGAATTTCATGCTCTAAAGCAAAAGGAGGGTGATCACTCTACTTACAACAAGAGGTTCTTGGAGTTGAACCAAATGGTTCCAAACTTATTCACTCCAACCTATCGTCTGATCGAACATTATATTCGAGGACTTCCCTCGAAAATTCAAGATTCGGTTCTCAGCGTTTCACCGGTAACACTCGAAGCTGCCATGGAGTTGGCAACTGAACTGACCGAAAACCGAATTCGCAATGGGAAGTTCAAAGAAGAAAAGAAGAAAGCCCCTGTTGAGGGACAAACCTCAAACCACCCCATTCCTTCCTCTAAGTTTGCTAACAAGAGGAAGCGTAACACCAGGAATTTTGCAGTCACCCAAACCAACACCCCTATTCCTGTTGCACCCATCACTCAAGTCACTCCTTCACCCGCGCCATACAGAAGACCCTACACAGGCCCATTACCAAAATGTAACCGTTGTCAGTATCACCACTCCCCTGATCATCCTTGCCAATACTGCACCGGCTGCGGTCGCGCAGGACATACTGTTCAAAACTGCCGCATGCCTCAACGAACAAACCGCCACCAACCTTTAACCCAAACCCACCAACAGTTAATGGGTCAAGCACAACAACAACTACCGTTTCCACCCACCCAACATTTAGCCCAAACATACTATCAACCCAATTACCCTATGGGCCAACCTATGCGGGCTTGTTTCAATTGCGGCGACCCAAGTCATTTCAGAAACACATGTCCAAGGCTGGTTAATATTATTCATGCTCAGGCCCAAGCCAACCCTGTGAATCAAGCGAACCAAGCTCCTCCACCTGCTAGAGGAAGAGCTTTCAATATTAACGCGAACCAGGCCAGAGCTGACGGCAATGTGGTCAACGGTACGTTTCTTATAAATGGTAGATATGCCTCTATGTTATTTGATACTGGTGCGGATAGATGTTTCGTGTCATTAGAATTTGAACCTATCCTAAGCAAAAATCGGGATAAGCTTGCGGAATCCATAACGGTGGAAGTTGCGGACGGAAAACCAGTTTCATTAGACTCTATTTTACGCAACTGTACACTCACCTTAAACGACCACGATTTCTCAGTCGACCTTATTCCTATGAAGCTGGGAAGTTTCGACATCATAATCGGTATGGATTGGCTCAGTCAATATCATGCGGAAGTTGTATGTCGTGAAAAATTTATTCGTATTCCTCTTTCAAACGGTCAGACTCTTCGAATCATTGGAGAAACCTCGTCGAAAGGGCTCAACTTAATGTCTTGTCTTCAAGCTCAAAAATATCTTCGCAAGAATTATGTCGCGTTTTTAGCCCATATCATCAAGAAGGGGACCGCAGAGAAGAAACTTGAAGATATTCCTGTAGTAAAAGATTTTCCACAAGTTTTTTCCTGACGACATTTCAGGACTGCCTCCAATCAGAGATGTCGAATTTCGTATTGATCTTATACCTGGTGCAACACCAGTTGCAAAATCTCCATATAGGTTAGCCCCCTCTGAAATGCAAGAGCTAGCCAGTCAATTGCAAGAGTTGACTGACAAGGGATTCATACGTCCCAGCTCATCGCCTTGGGGTGCACCTGTCCTTTTTGTAAAGAAGAAAGATGGATCTTTTCGTATGTGCATCGACTACAGAGAGCTCAACAAGTTAACCATCAAAAATCGCTATCCTTTACCTCGCATAGATGATCTTCTTGACCAACTACAAGGTGCCAGTTGCTTTTCAAAAATCGATCTTCGATCTGGCTATCATCAGTGTCACACCCCGACCCGATTTTTGACAGTTTTTCAAAAACTAATTATATATTCTTGTATAATAATCGATTACGTATCGTTTAAAAATATTTTGGGCATTTAATTCGCAACGAAATTTTTGACTGACTGTTCGGTTGATAAACGTAGCGGGTTTGGTAAATCCGTTTTTGACGGATGTTACAATCAGCTTAGAGTGCATGAAGAAGACGTCCCTAAGACTGCTTTTCGAACTCGTTATGGCCACTATGAATTCATGGTTATGCCGTTTGGATTAACCAACGCACCCGCTGTCTTCATGGACCTAATGAACAGAGTCTGCAAACCTTACCTTGATCGATTTGTTATAGTTTTCATCGACGATATTCTTATTTATTCAAAATCTAAAGCTGATCACGAGCGTCATCTTCGACTCGTTCTTGCACTTTTAGAAAAGGAAAAGCTGTATGCCAAGTTCTCTAAATGTGAATTCTGGTTAAAAGAGGTGCAATTTCTCGGGCATGTAGTCAATGATAAAGGAATACATGTTGACCCTTCAAAGATCAAAGCAGTTCAAGAATGGCAAGCTCCACGTACACCAACTGAAGTAAGGTCTTTTCTTGGACTAGCTGGCTATTATCGTCGGTTCATTTCAAACTTCTCTCGCATTGCTGTGCCACTCACGGCTTTAACCCATAAGGGAAAACCATTCGTATGGGGACCCAAGCAAGAAGAAGCTTTTCAAACTCTTAAACAAAAACTTTGTGATGCACCAATCCTCACTCTTCCTGAAGGTTGTGATGATTTTGTAGTCTATTGCGACGCGTCAGGGCAAGGATTAGGCTGCGTTCTCATGCAAAGAGGAAAAGTCATAGCTTATGCCTCGAGGCAACTCAAGACACATGAAAAGAACTACACCACTCATGACCTAGAACTTGGAGCCGTTGTATTCGCTCTTAAGATATGGAGACATTATCTCTATGGTACTAAGTGTGAAATATACACTGACCACAAGAGTCTTCAACATATCTTCAATCAAAAAGAGTTAAATATGAGGCAACGAAGATGGGTCGAACTCCTAAATGATTACGACTGTGAAATTAGATACCACCCTGGCAAAGCAAATGTGGTGGCTGATGCACTTAGTCGAAAGGGTTATGCGAACTCCATTCATCTTCTATGTTCGCAAATTATAACCGATATTAAAGATCAAATTCGAGAAGCTCAACACATTTCGATAACAGAAGAAGATGTACGAAAAGAGATGTCCTGTGGAGCCGAGCTAAAACTTGAAACTAAATCAGACGATATTCTGTATTACCTAAATCGTATCTGGATTCCTAACCACAATAATCTTCGGGAAACTCTCATGAATGAAGCTCACAAAACGCGATATTCTATACACCCAGGAGCCGATAAGATGTATCAAGACCTACGATACACCTATTGGTGGCCTGGAATGAAGAAAGATATTGCCGTTTTTGTTTCCAAGTGTCTCACATGTTCTAAGGTGAAGGCTGAACACCAAAGACCCTCAGGACTTCTAGTCCAACCGGAAATACCTGTATGGAAGTGGGAAAATATAACCATGGATTTCATCACCGGCTTACCTCGCACTTCTGGTGGGTATGACACTATATGGGTGATTATAGACCGACTTACAAAATCAGCCCACTTTATTCCTATTCGAGAAGATTTCAAGAACGAAAAGCTTACTCGTATCTATATCAACGAAATCGTAAGCCGACATGGGGTACCATTAAGTATTATTTCTGATCGTGATGGTCGTTTCACCTCACGAACATGGCAAGCAGTACAATCCGCTATGGGCACTCGATTAGATCTCAGTACCGCCTATCATCCTCAAACTGATGGACAGTCTGAGCGCACCATTCAAACTCTTGAGGATATGCTTAGAGCATGTGTCATAGACTTCAAGGGAAATTGGGACGCCCACCTACCGTTAGTTGAATTTTCGTACAACAACAGCTATCATTCGAGCATCGGCATGGCACCTTTTGAAGCCTTATATGGTCGAAAGTGCCGATCTCTGTTTGTTGGCACGAAATTGGGGAAGCACAAATTACTGGTCCAGAATTGATCCAAGAAACCACAGACAAGATTCATCAAATCCGAAACAATCTTCTAGCAGCTCAAAGTCGTCAAAAGAGTTATGCAGATAAACGACCGAAGCCCTTGGAGTTTAACATTGGTGATCATGTGCTTTTAAAAGTATCACCGTGGAAGGGAGTAGTTCGTTTTGGTCAAAAGGGAAAGCTAGCACCACGTTACGTAGGACCTTTCAAGATACTCGAAAGAGTAGGTCCTGTAGCATACAAGCTTGACCTACCGGAAGAACTCGACAGGATTCATCCCACATTCCACGTGTCGAACTTGAAGAAGTGCCTCGCTGATGAGAACCTCCATATTCCGCTGGAAGATATTCAGATTGATGAATCCATGCATTTTATTGAAAGACCAGTGGAGATCATGGACTACGGAGAAAAGCGTCTTCGACGAAGTCGCATTCCAATTGTTAGGGTACGCTGGGAGTCGAAACGGGGACCTGAGTTTACTTGGGAACGTGAAGACTCAATGCGTGAAAAATACCCGCATCTTTTTCCTACTACTTCAACTATTTAAATTTCGGGACGAAATTCCTAAAAGTAGGGGATACTGTAACATTTGTAAAAATCGGGTCTCCAAAACCCGCTCCGTTTTGTAATCTTGTACCAAGTTATAAAAGTTGCGTTAATTATTTATGATTATTTTGAGTTAAAACGATACATAACTAATAAATAAATTAAACTATAAAAATTATATTTGATAAAAAGTTAAAATAAAACAAATAAAAAATATTTGAAGCTGCCGGGACTCGAACCCGGGTCAGCTGAGTCGCTGCAACGACTTAACAATCATTCTCTAGACCACTCTGCCACAATGTGTTTTCTGTTAACTCTAGGAACATAAAAGAAACTTATACACAAACTCAGTTTAACCGATGATGCTATCTGAAAACTGGTAATCGGCAAACCAATCGTCAAATCGATTGTTTACCTCACAATTTCAGTTATAACCGATGTGTGACGGTTTCCAATCAAGTTAAAATTGATTGAACTTTAAGTCTCATCATTTTCGGTTTTTGAAACCGAAAGTTCATCAAGGTTCTGATTTAATTCAAGCTCCAGATCATTCTCACGATTCAGAACTATCACAACAATACTCAATTTCATTTTCGTCGCATTTTTGAACCATAAGATCTTCTGAATCAGTTCGCCGGAAAATTTCTGCAAGTCACCGGAAAACCGGGACTCACATTCTCACGGTAATTCCTCCGACTCTTTCTGTTTAAAACATGTGATTAATCAGTCTCTAACACAACTCCATCATCAGAATCGATCCTAGTCAACGTTTATCGAAAATCTTATCTTCGCCGGAAAATTTCTGAGACTGCCGGAATCACACTGTGAACTGGTATGATATCCTAAACTTCTTTTAAACCTTGTTTCAGTGACTAAACTTTATGAATAATCGATCAACGCTGTTAATTGGTTTCAACAGCCGGAGTTCATTTCCAGTGCCGACGAACCTCCGCCGGATTTCTGTGAATAACATCAATCGGTATATTCTGTTCCTTAAACTCTCTCCATTCTCTACTTTTAAATTACTGTTAATGTCTGAGAATTGTATAAATCAAAAATCAATCATAACCAGTCGAATTATGCTGTCTGTGTAAATCGGCGAAGAAGATGAAGTCATAACATAACATAAGATTAATTAAAAACGGTATTTTAAACGGGTTAGACACACAGTCCAGCGGTGGACTGTGTGCAAATTTCACACACACGTCCCGAGTTCGATCCTTGCTACACGCACGCCTTGTGTAATAACATGCCTTTTTGATCAAGAACTAAACCGGGTTAAAACAGATAGTTGTTAAGTATAATAAAAACCAAGAATATAACCGGGTTAGACACACAGTCTAGCGGTGGACTGTGTGCCTCATGAACTACACGTCACGCGTTCGAATCTCGTCACGAGCACCGGTCCAATTGAATTAAAACGTTTTTGCAAATAAAGGAATTTTCGGTTAATTCAAATAAGTGTATAAATATAATTAAAAACGAGTTTATAACGGGTTAGACACGTAGCTCAGTTGGTAGAGCTGCGTGCACGCGAACGGAAGGTCGCCGGTTCGAATCCCACCCGGTGCAGAAT
This sequence comes from Scalesia atractyloides, assembly GCA_947069175.1. NCBI lineage: Eukaryota > Viridiplantae > Streptophyta > Magnoliopsida > Asterales > Asteraceae > Scalesia > Scalesia atractyloides. The sequence continues at coordinate 90,236,389 of CAMTDV010000001.1, forward strand.
TATCCGCTGACCGAACCGGTCAACGGTCAACACTTAAAAAAAAAATATTTTTTATATTTTTATTTATTTAATTTAATTTAAAAATCAATTAAAAATACTTAAAAATAACATTTTTAAAGATAGAAAATAGCCATAAACTCACAAAAATATATCTAAAAATTTCATTAAAATCCTTAATAAAATCCATCCATCTAATATATTTTTCCATTATTATTTAGGTTAGTATTCCTCGTCGATCCGCTCATCTAAATCGTGCGCATCTCACCATCTCCAATTCAACGCACCCAATGTGAGTGAACCTTTCAAATTCCCCGTTTTAATCACGTTTTTGGGGTGCATCATGTGTCTTTGTTTAAATACATATTATAACTAAACTATTGTGCATACATCATATCATGACATGTGTATTTAGTTTGTTGCTGTTAAGTAGTTATTATTTGATGCAAATTATTATTTCAGTACATGCAATTGCCGAGGCCGCCGCTCCCCATTTATGAGGTTTGAGCTTGTTCCCCATTTTATTATGCGGTTGAACCTGGCGTGCCCGCATACGATCGGCTCCGTTTGATTGAGCCTTGATCGCACAGTTCATTTTACATTTTCAGTACATGCAATACGATCGGCTCCGTTTGATTGAGCCTTGATCGCACAGTTCATTTTACATTTCCAGTTCATGCAATACGATCGGCTCCGTTTGATTGAGCCTTGATCGCACAGTTCATTTATGTTAGTTATCGTATGATATTGGTATGTTCATGTATGCTATCAAGTGTTATTGTATGTTATAATTGTAACTGCTATTTGCCAATGCTTAATTACTTACATTTGCTCTTTTATGATTATGCACAATATTTCATTGATAAACTAACCATAAAATCATTATCAAATGTTTATCTAATAAGGTTCACTCGCCAACTTATGTTGACCCAAAAACTCCCATTTTACACATGATACAGGTGAACCAGCAGCAGCTAGGAACACATAGGACCTGGATTAGAAGAATAAAACGATTTAGTATTGGGATTGTTATGTTTGTTTATTTCCTTTGTATTGAATGAACATGTTTGGATGTTTGAAAATGTAACTTTGACTTTATTAATTATGAAACATAATAGTAAATGTCATGTGCTTTGGTGATAACCCAATTATGCCCCGACTCTTATTTCCGCTGCGGGTCGGGGTGTGACAACCCATATATACATTAATATTGTGTACCTGTGGTCCATCTGTCTAATTACATGCTTTGGTATTCATCCTAGACCGCATCCTCGGATCATTCTCCTCAACCCTTTAAGCTTACCTTGCATATACAATTCAGTTAGTTTCTTTATAGGAATACATATAAGCATACTTACATTCACTTACACATTTGGATCTTGATCGAGTCTTCGATTGTACGGGTCCTTTATCACAAGAGCATACGGGTTTGAGTTCAAGTACTTACTTTCTTGTACTTGATTTCGCTCAAACCATGGCTCTGATACCAACTTGTAACACCCTATTTACCTTTTAACCATACGAGACGCAACGGAAGTACCGGCTTAAAAGTTCTTTCTTTATTGACTATATAACATACTTACGGGCTCATTTATAAATATTGGACACTTTCTTAAAGAGGTTTACTACGTTCATTTTACTTGACTTGCCAAATGTAATACATAATGCAAGCTATGAAACCGCTCTTCCCGTACAATCCTTGCTCTTTGACTCGATTTTCGTCCACATGTCTCCATGCTGATCTGACTAATCTGCGGTCACCATATAAATATAACCAACGTGTTAGTAATTGGTTACATCATATGTCTTAATTAAAAACATGAACATGAATCATCTACATATCCATCAAACATTATATAGAACTCCAATAGGATGTTCTTCGAACTTATTCCTTATGCCGAGCCTCAAACCTTCGAGAACCCAACCCTTACTTACCAGCATTCCTAAATTCATCCTCAACAGCAAACAGTTAGCCTCTTCATATAAGCACATAACATCAGATGACATCATTGGGCTACATCACGTATAAGCATTTTCATATATTCACATACTTACATACAGGTTTCATACATACATCTCACCTTGACATCGGCATCTATCTCTTTCATTCTACATCTATATACATTTATATACGCGTTCAAGTCATATTCACTTATCTGTGTTCAATCGTCGAACTTTAATTATGCCTAATAATTTACTTATAAACATACTTAAAAACAAGCTTCATCTCCCCATTCGTGCAATACATTCTAACACATTCATTCCCACGAGATCCGAATCTCAAACATATATATATTTCTATTTATCCTTTACGAGCCCGAAAGTCATTATTTGTATTCGTATCACATAATTAAAACTTTTACGAACTTTTCATAGATTATACTATCTTTCGGAAGTTTACCGAAGCCTTTGCGTAAACCTTAAAAGATACGAAAGTCGAGACACATCATACATACATAACAATCAAAATTTGACATTTGGTGCCCATTCTCGCCGTAAGCTACGGGCCACTCACCGTAGCTTACGGTGAGGACTTTCTACAAAACAGGAACTCCCTACCATAAGCTACGGACCGTAGCTTACGGTTATGACTTTCTGCCAAACAGATATTCCCTACCGTAAGCTACGGTCGGGTACCGTAGCTTACGGTCACCTGTTGTTGCTGCTAATCTGCAGTTTGTTTTTGACCCAGTTCAATTTTCCTGCTCATCTAGGCCCACCCGGGGTCTTCCGAACACACAATTTCCAATAACTTAACATATTTTATCTCTTTTCAAAACCTTCCGATTACTATATTAAATTCCCACTCTTTTCGTCTAATAACCTTTCTACGAAATTCACGACACGTTTACCCCTATATTGAGGTTTCACGGTTTAATGACATACCGATCCCTTCCATGCTTTCATCCGTTATGACATGATTCCTACACTTTCATGTCATCGCAATCACAATCTTGTTAGCATACACGATTGTACATATTAACGATTATACCAAATGCATATCTCGCATTTGACTTTCATTAGTCAATTCTAACAAGCATAAAGGCATATACCCCAAGTCACATCCTTTCAAACTTATATAATTCATCATATCGCCCATATAACACATATTGATGTAACACGTACCATATAACTTTCTATAGTCTTACCATTGTAACAAGAAGTCTAGCATGCATTCTTATGTGCAGTTGACTTTCAGAAGTCAACGTTTATCATATGAACTTTCGACATAACCTCATATATTTGTGTCATCATATTAGGCTATATTGATGACACTAAGTACATTTCATACACATCCGTTTCTAGTTATCGTTAAGTCACAAATCCAACTTATGATGTACATCACCATTCAAACATAGGGTACTAGTCCCTTAAAGCACATCTTTTACCGAATCACATCATCAACTACGGTTCACATATACTTATCAAATGAATTCCTAAACTTGTTTTACTAACAAGTATATCATTATCACTTTCTATACATGTTCAACCATTACTTGCATATAATTTCACATATTATGGTCATTTAGACATTTCATCAAACACTTGGTGTACGCACTACCTTCTGAGCATAATGTAGAAGTATTTTAAGCATGTTCTTCCCGATTCATCTCATGAACCATCACATTCAAGCAAAATCACATAATTATCAATTCTACATCAAGTTTATCTATCACAATCTATCATATAACACCTTATGCATCACAAAATCACAATATTACATCCACGTGTTCATCATTTTCACACTCATGCAATTGGGTTTCAATCTAAATCATCCAATAACTAAAATTCAACCATGATTCAACTTCTAATTGATAGTATTAACAAGTATTCATTCTAAATTCAACCAAATTCACGGATTCATCCTAACCCACTTCATGGGTAGTCATCAAATCAGAAATTTCAACTCACCTTGTGTTAAGAACACTTAAATGATGGAGAATTTGCACTCATGCATCAAATCCTCCTTCCAATTGCTTGTAGATTTGTAGAATTGTGAAGTGTGTGTGTGTGTTTTCCCCTGCCTCCTTCTCAATCACGATACATACCCACACACACACACCTGCACATTTTATTTTAATATTTACTTTCCACATGTTCACTTTTGGTCCCTCTTGTTTGTCATTTATTACATTTACCACAAATCCTTGTATTTTACCATAAGACTTATAGTTCTAACTAAGTTAAATAGCTTAGTTATCACCTTTCATTCTATATCTTATGAAACCATACTAATGAGTTAAACATTCAGGTTTTGGGGCGTTACACAAGATGTGTACAATATCACGCTTTGTCTCCCTATCACGCCAACGTGGTAGCATTTCCCACGACTCTTTTACATTATACTTTTTCATCAACCATGATCCGTTATAAGAATAACCATAATCATACGAATACCATAATCATACCAATTAAATATGCACATACATTCTTTGACAGTTCCCAGATAGCAACTATAAGAACAACATATATATGTTGGATCATCAGGTTAGGGGATTTCTTTAAATTCTGCTTTAGATGAATCATAAGAAAGAATGAAGATCTTATAATTTTGATCAGCTATAATCCAGTGAAGTGCACCATTGAATAAGATACCAATCTTAGTATAAAATCTAAACTTCACTTCTCCAATAGGTATCCAAACATTTGATTTCAAACTCAGAACTTGAACACATGTTTGATTCTCGCCTTTGTAGACCCCTGCGATAACCTTGTAGTCATCATTGGATGCATCATAACCAAAACCCCAACATTCTGGTAAACAAGAGGGGAGTGAACTCAGTTGTCTTGCCTCTTTGGTCAATGGATTGACTACTATAACTTTGGGATAATTTTCAGGAGTCATGCAAACTAGCCATTGGAAGAACCAACAAGATCATGACAAGTAATTGTTCTATGGAGGGTGCAAATATTAAGAACTGAGCTCTTTTGGCCTTCTTGTGATGGTAGCAAGTTTCATGACGGTTTATTTCCTATGGACATCAGAAGGGCATTATTGGCAGTGAAGCCTCTTGGGGTGGGGGTGTTAGTAGAGCGCAAGCTTTATTAGCGGGTTGGCAAAGAAAAGAGTTGCCAATGTTGTAGATTTGATATGTCTTCTACCCAAACTAGGTGACCCGTAGAGTGAACTACTATTGCTTTGATCATGTATGGGAATTGCGAAACTTTTCTTTGGCTTTCCCTTATTTTCGGTTGATGAGATATGCCCTGTTTGTCATAAGGCATGTTTGGACTCTTTGGGGGAACATGCGGTTCATTATAGAGAGTTCCCGGTTGTCTTATTTATGGTCGTAACCACCTTTGGGAATCAAAGTTGTTCATCATGGACATTGTCACACCCCGACCCGCAGTGGAAAAGGTGATCGGGGCATGATTGGGTTATCATCAAAGCTCATGACATTTATTATGCGTTTCATATTTATTAATACAATTTAATGGAAATTTACAATAAGAATTACAATATGTTCTAACTATCAATCTAAGCTTCTTTGTTCTCTTCTAAGGCATTTCCTATGTTTTCCTTGCTTCAACCTGTTCACCTGTATCATGTGTAAAAGGGTTTTTGGATCAACATAATGTTGGCGAGTGAATCCTATGGAAAACATTTGAACAAGTTTATTTAAATTGATTATGAAATATGTGCACAACCAAACATGAGTAAAAATAGATGTAAACTTATTCAACAATCATAAGATATTAAATAAAACACACATGAACAATAATGGAACATTTAGAGGCACGCGATGCTCAACTCGTCTCTCACGAGGAACTGAGGGGCCTAATGAATGAATTGCATAAACATGATAATATGAATGACACAACTACAAACCATATAAACTCAATGATACACACATGAACAATAATGAATTTGATTTGAGGCACGCGTTGTTCAACTCGTCTCCCACGAGGAACTGATGGGCTTAATGAATGAGTTTCATATAATTTGACAAAAGGAAATAAGTAATCACAACAATATAAACAATCTAAGTTTAGATCATGATGTGGTATGGCACAAGTTTAAATAAACAAGTTAATTATTTTTATGACACATGACACACCCCAAAACGTGTAATTTAAAAGGGGGAGTTGTAAGATTCACTCACAGTGGGTGCGTTCGGTTGATGATGTTGAATGCACGCGAAGTGGTTTTAACCACGAGTGAGATTAACCTAGATAAATCGCATTATGGTTTGGTAAGTAAACGGATTTTATTAATCTATTTTAGTAGGATGGTTGGGTGTATTTTTGTGAGTTTAAGGCTATTTTCTAACCTTAAAAATGTTATTTTTAAGTATTTTTAATTGATTTTTAATTAAAATAATTAAATAAAAATAATAAAAAAATTTGACTTTTTCTGACCGTTGACTTTGACTCTGACCGTTGACCGACCGTTGACCGGTTCGAATCGTGTATATAAGTGCGCTGGGTGAGGCTCGAACCCGAGACCTCCCGTACGCGTGCACGCAGCTCTACCAACTGAGCTACGTGTCTAACCCGTCATATATCCGTTTTTAATTATATTTATATATTAATTAAGTTAAACAGAAAATCCTTTTATTTTAAAAACAGTTTAATTGATTCGGACGATGCGCTCCACAGGTCTCGAACCCGAGACCTGTGGCTTAAACTAACACACAATCCACCGCTGGACTGTGTGTCCAACTTGTTAACTTAACTGATTTTTATTATTCTTAAATACAAACTGAACATTTTCCTTTCTGTCTTATTTTAAAAAGGTAAATGTCGATGCAGAAGACCGGACTCGAACTCGTGCACTTTGATTAAACAAACACACAGTCCACCGCTGGACTGTGTGTCTAACTTGGTTATTATTCCGGTTATCAATATACTTAACATACACTAGTAACAACTCCGGTTCGGTTACCCAAAAATTGGTTTTTATTAAAGGCAGCGTGTGTGAGACGGGAATCGAACTCGAGACCTTTGCATGATTAACGTTTTATGTGCACACAGTCCACCGCTGGACTGTGTGTCTAACCCGATTAATATCATGATTTTAATTAAACTTATAAGATACGAAAGTGCATCGTCTTCTTCACTGAAAAATAACCAGAAATCGGAAATCGACTGGTTCGAGTTTTATCAGTTTAATAGTGTGTTACAGTCGATTAAGGTAATATAAAAGTGAAACGGAAAAGAAACTGGGCGGAGAAAGTATACCGACAGGACTCTCTGTTTTCCGGCAGAAATCCGGCGACAGAATTCGACTCCAGCGTCAGGTTCTTTGCAGCAGCAAGTCTCCGGAAATCTTGGAAAGAGTATGGGTAACTTCGGTAAAGGTTTAGGGGATTCAGTGAGGTTCAGAAATTAAAACTCGGTTTTCCGGCGAAAAACAGGAAAGTTCCGGCGAGTGGAAATATGCCGAGAAAAGGTGTGATTTTGAGCGAAAGTGTTTGTCGTCGGTTGTGGGTCAATTTATAGGAGAAAACGAGATGTATTTGGTCTGATTTTGGACTGCATTCGTTTATTTAAAATCTCCGGCGGTTTTGAAAAGTGTCGCGGACTTCAAACATCGGTTATAACCGATATCTGTTTAATGGTTTACGTTATAACGTAAATTGGTGTTAAAACTCGCGAGAATTCCGGGATTCCGACGACTGAACCGTTTGGGCGCCGGTTTTGAATTTGTAACGTTATTATATTAATTAAATGATTGAAATATATAACAAACAGAACAAGCGGCGCAGTGGTTTGTGTGTTGAGAGATAAGTCACATCTGATTCGGTACAGACCCGGGTTCGAAACCCGGCAGAGACAATTCATTTTTATTTTGCGATTTTTGACTGTTTTTCAAAAACTAAATATATATTCCCATATAATAATTGATTACGGATCGTTTAAAAATATTTTGGGCATTTAATTCGCAACGAAAATTTTGACTGACTGTTCGGTTGATAAACGGAGCGGGTTTGGTAAATCCGTTTTTGACGGATGTTACAATTTTGGCCTTCTTGTGATGGTAGCAAGTTTCATGACGGTTTATTTCCTATGGACATCAGAAGGGCATTATTGGCGGTGAAGCCTCTTGGGGTGGGGGGTGTTAGTAGAGCGCAAGCTTTATTAGCGGTTTGGCAAAGAAAAGAGCTGCCAATGTTGTAGATTTGATATGTCTTCTACCCAAACTAGGTGACCCGTAGAGTGAAAAACTATTGCTTTGATCATGTATGGGAATTGCGAAACTTTTCTTTGGCTTTCCCTTATTTTCGGTTGATGAGATATGCCTGTTTGTCATAAGGCATGTTTGGACTCTTTGGGGGAACATGCGGTTCATTATAGAGAGTTCCCGGTTGTCTTATTTATGGTCGTAACCACCTTTGGGGATCAAAGTTGTTCATCATGGACATAATATTGACTTATCCCAATGGAAATATATCACGGATCTTCTCCAATGCTCCGGACTTTCTGATTGCTAACTAGTTAGTTCCCCCAATGAGCATTTCTCAAACTCTGTCTTATCTCAACAGAAATATATCATGGATCTTCTCCAATTTGGCGTTATGTGCAACTAAAAAAACTTGAAAGAACGTTTAATAAAAAAATCCAAATAGAAAATAGAAATGAGTGGTCCACATTGGTTCTTACGATTCTCATTTTCACAAAAGGTTCTCATATGAACCTTACATATAAATATATATATGCTCTGATTCAATTAAGAACCACCACTAGTGGTTAAAACCATTAGAACTCCTTCTTCTCGCGCGAGTTAGGCACAATTTTTTGCACAAATGTAGATGGAAATATTATAAGCATATATGTAAAAAACAAAAAAAATTGTCGAGTCGGTAGTTTTGCCTGATGTAAGTTTTGTTTACGTGCTGATGTAAATTTTGTTATGCCTATGAAATTTTTTTACACCTCATGTAAATTTGTGCATGCGGCATTTTAAAAAAATGCTAAAACAAGTGATTTTTTAAAGATTTTTTAGAGAAAAAAAATTGGAAAAACCTTTTGAAAGGCTTAGTTCTCATGGTTCTCATAATTCAATGTGATTCTCATTTTATCTTAACCGTATATATATATATATATATATATAGGCTCATATATATGAGAGATTGGAGAACTATTAGTTTTACGTGTAAAAACTCATGTCTATAAAAAAATGAGAAATCGGAGAACTATTAATTTTACGTGTAAAACCTCATGTCTATAAAAAATGTTTACTTTTTTAACTGTTTCTTAAACTTTTTCTTAACCTTTTTACTAAAACTGATTATATATGTGTTATATTCCAAAGTTTAAAAATGAGTTTTTACATGCAAAAATAACTTTTTAATGCTTTTTACATGTCTTACATATAGGGGTTGTTTTGTTTGCAGAATCCTTTGGAATTGGAATGGAATTGAAATTAATTACCTTCAAATTCAATGTTTGGTTGGCATATGTTGGAATTGTGATTTAAATAGATTCGATTGTAATGTAAGAATTCACTACCCGAATGGAATTTCAACTTTCCAATTGAATCTTAATTAATTACCAAAAAAAATAACTTATATTTCATCACTTTCATGTTGTAATTCAATTAATTCCATTTTTAAATTTGCCAAACCAAACACAAATCATTTAATTCCATTTTTTAAATTTACCAAACACAATACAAAACTTGATTGAAATTAATTTCAATTCTATCAAATTCCAATTCCATTTAAGATTCTTAGGGCCCGTTTGGTTCGCATAATTTCTTTAAAAGAATTGGAATTCTTAAAGGAAGTTGTAATTTGAGGGAATTGGAATTAATTCCAATAGAATTTCGTATTGTGTTTGGTTTATAAATTGGTAAATAGAATTGTAATTGTTAAAAACTAAGAAGACAAATTTATCCTTATTTCTTCTTTTTTTAAAGCAGTGAAGAATATGGAAATGAAGAATATGAAAATATGAGGATATTTTGGTAATAAATAAACATTTCAATGGAAAGTTTTGAATTCCTTCTCAAATATGAAGAATTATCAAATTCTTTTGATTGATGAAATTTGGTGGATTATTTTTCCATCTCAGTTTTATCTAAAATCAACCAAACATGATTCTTGATGGAATGTTTTCCAACTGTAATTCCCTTGTTTGAAACCATGAATCAAACGACCCTTAATTCCTTCCAAAAAAATTCTATGAACCAAGTCGACCCAACATTATCTGGTTACCAACCATTACCTTATTACTTGAAGTTATAATCTTTTAGAGTATCTCCAATACTAAAGATGGATTTGAACTTTGATTTTAAACCGGTCACCTTAACATGCCACATCATTTCAGATATTTTAAAAAGTTACTTTCTTTTTCTTTAACGCTAAACTAATACACTAATCTTCCGGTTCATAACAAGAGGTTTTAATATTTTATTGGACTAATGGGTTGTTGGTGGGCTGCTAGCGGTCCAAAAAGAGCTGACCCATTACAAAATGAAGCCCAAGAAAAGAACTATACGGCAACCAGCGGTACGGCAGCCGCAGTTATTCCATGTAGTTATTGACTTAATTCAAAGGTTAATTTGATTGTTTATACGCATATAACTATAACTACAGATTCATAAAATTGTTTATTAGAAAAATCATAACCCAACAATTAATTTCTTAATCAGTTTATTTATTTCAACTTGGTTTTTTCTATTAAAGTTTTTGGTTTCTTAGTTGTTTTGGTTTTTGGGATTTTAATTTGATTATTCGATTTTAGTGTAATTGTTATTGATAAACCTTTTCCTTCTATTTCTACTGTAATTCTAAGAGTGATATTGAAATTTTTAGATTAACGTCCTCTCTACATGGAGTGCCAATTTTTACCTTGTTAATAAATCGGTTTCGGATGTCTTTTATCTCAAACTAGTATTAACATTGCGGCGGGGGCGTAAAACGGTGTCAAATAGCGTCACCACCCCTAACGACCACTGACATTGAAATTGTGGCGTGTTAATGTGCAGAAATTAGACCGAAACGTAAATTATAGAAAAGAATAATAACTAAGTCGATCTGGGGCCGCATGTTGTGACGAACCTATCAAACGGTGAAAAAAAATAGATAACGTAAAAACGTTGAACCACACACGCACGTTTCGTCGTGTTAACTTGCAAAATATAGAGCGAAGGGTAAAACGAAAAGTAAAAACGTTGAACCTCTCGCGCACGTTGCGCCGTGTTTACTCACAAATTTAGAACGAAACGTAAAACGAAAAATTTGCGAAAGATGAAAAGCATAGGGACCAAAATTGAAAGTAAAAAGGTTGTGAGATTAAATTGTAAAATATGAAAAGTTTTAAGTTAAAAGTAAAAAAATCAAATAGTTTTTAGTTAAACCAGAGTCATGGGTAAATATTCGGATGATAACGGAGGATTAGGAATTTAAATATACCAAAGTATGTATACAAGAAAATAATCATCTAGACTTAATACTCGTTTTTGACACTATAAATCCATTTGGGTCGATGTGTTTTCATGGGTAAAGATACCCATTAGAATCATAACGAGAAGTTAAGTATATAGATGATGTAACTTAGTACCATGACGAATAATCATTTGATTATCATCAAGGGTTCAGTTAGTATATATATATATATATATATATATATATATATATATATAAGTAATAAGTCCATCATGTTTATCATGGAAGTTCATAGAAAGTCATGCATGGAGGTAGGAGGATAACCTTCCTTTAACCTCTTTCGTATGTTCACCAATGCACAAGTTGTCACAATGACAACAAGGATGGTCATGAATAAGTTAAAATGAAAATGAAAGGTGCATATTATTCAAGGGACAAATCATCAAGTGAGGTGGTGGATTGAAGGTAGAATAGCCAAGGCTTCCAAGTAATCACACATTTACCAAAACACAAGCTTGTCAAGCTTGGATGGTTTCATCACTTGTGGATTGATAACCCTATCAAAACAGAAAGTTTGGAGGTATTTTACACCTCCTAATTTGTATGAAACAACCTTGGCTTAGCTCCTTAACAATGGACTTGATTAGGGCACAAGTAGCACAAGTTTGTCTAGAAAAAGTATGTTTAAATGAACTTTACAAGTTCATCTTCCAAAATAGAAAGTTTGGTCCCCAAAATGATGATGTTCCACCTTGGTTTTCATGGAAAACCTGTGGAAACACTTCTAGAGGCAATCCAAGCTTTGTAGAGGAAGATTTGGTAAAGAAGAGATGAAGAAAAGTGAGTTTGGACTCACTTTTGCACTTAAAGTTTTCTGCCTTGTTCTTGAGTTTACAACTGATTTAGGAGTGTTTTGAAAGTGTAGAGGAGTTTGGAAAGTGAAAATGAGTGTTAGGAAGCTTGCTTATATAGTGGTTTAGTAGGGTTTTGAGTTAAATGAGGTTTTGATGTGATTGGTGTGAAAAATGGACATGGTCGTACGCAAGAAACAACTTACTGCGGATCAAGGTCTCTTGCGCCCCGCCAGAGGCTCAATATGGCAGATTTTGCAATTTGGTCCCTAAACTTGGTTTTTCCTTCATTTTAAAGCTAAAACTTGGTGTTTTGTCATGTTTTTAAGTGTATACCATGTATGTAAGTATAATTTGAGTACCGAGAGTATATGTATGAGTATTTGTACGTATACCAAGTATCGGTTTGTATGTAAACATGTATTTAACGATCGAATGCGTGTAAGACAAGTATGTATCAAGTACGAATTTTATTATGATCAACGCCTCGAATTGAGATAACGGGGATGGAGTAGGATTGTAAGGTTTCTAAAAATAGAATACAAATACAAATTTTCTAAAATAGGAATACGGAAATACGAGGCGTTACAAGATAGATTATTATTATTATTATTATTATTATTATTATTATTATTATTATTATTATTATATTATTATTATTATTATTATTATTATGTTTCAATCGCAACCTGGACATGATTACCTACACATGTTGTGAACAATATATAAATAGATTTGTAGATTATTTTTTGGAGTTTTTTTTTTAAATTGAACATGATTTTCTATTTTTCTTGGAGATTTTTTTTTAAATTGTAAATTGGACATTATTTGATTAAAGTCATGTGCTATGAATATATTTGTTCGCTTGAAATTTACACACAACCATGTGCTATGTGCATTATTTGTATTTGGTGGATCACCAATAGGCCAATTTGGTCACGTGGTATACTTGTGGTGGCTTGTGTTCTACGTTGTTCAGATTTGTATTTCACTATTTTGGAAATGTACACACAACAATGTGCTGTATGCATTATCCGATAGTTGTTCATGAAATCGTATAAGAATTTAATTTTTGAATTGTGGCTTTAATTAAGTTTAGGACTTTTAAATAATAAGTTCCGTAGAGGTTTCAACAAAACTTATTACGCAAGTAATAAAAGTAATGATTTGCATCTGATTTTTAAACGGCAAATTTAGATTATTGACGGAACACTTAAGTATTATCGTGTCACCAGCAGAACCATCCGATCATATCCATCTCTACTAGGCAATAATGTCTATATGACTTTTAATTAATAATCCCATTTCTTAAACTTATATGATAATATGCATGTGTAATCAATTTTGTTAAACACATCAATACATCTGATATTAGATATCACATGACCGCTTTCAAAACATAAATTTAAATGTACTTTATCTTCACAAATCCGTCCAAATTTCATGTTCATATGCTTGTTTATATGTAAATTTTTGTAATTTTGAACAACATATGGTTAGATTATTATGTTAATATCGTTTTTGTAATGCATAAATTATTTGTAACCTTTTTTTCAATGGAAAAGTTGGTGGGAAAAATATAATTCGACCAATAAATAAATGACTCATTTCAACCGAAACATAATACAACTATGGATTCGATCCTGGGCTCAAATTATTTCCTAAAAAATGTTTATTGCATTTTTTTCTTTGCCATTATAACAAAACCAGAAATCTAAAGCCCATGAAGATACCCTTCACATGATCTCTACAAAAACAACATGCAATCATTTGTATCAAATGATTAACCTACACCAATATTCTATTGAGGCATTTTTTTAATGTAAAACAATGTTGGTTTTACCAACCTAAACTCAAACAAAGATAACATGAACCTTTATTTCAAGAATTTATTACTCAAAAACTACAAATGAATTCATCATACAACTATCAATTTGTTTTATCAAAACTCATTACAATTAGTCTTCTTCATCCACATTCTTTTCTTCAAATCTCAACCCCTCATTGATTATCCATCTCCAGATCAAGAACTTGAAAATCATCCACCACCATCACCACCGCTGCCGGTTGCAATCAATCAGATCTCCTACCACTTCTCCAAGATTGACGATAAAGATACGAAATTTACGCCTCAAATTGATCCATAAATCAAGAAAATTTCCCACTTGTCCAAGATTCATGATAAAGATTCAAAATTTATGCATCAGATTGATCCATAAATCAAAAACAATTTCCACTTATCCAAGATTGATGATAAAGATTTGAAATTTAAGCCTCAAATTGATGCATAAATCAAGAAAACTTCCCACTTCTCCAAGATTCATGATAAAGATTCAAAATTTATGGCTCAAATTGGTGCATAAATCAAAAAAACTTCCCACTTATCCAAGATTCATAATAAAGATTCAAAATTTATGGCTCAAATTGGTGCATAATCAAGAAAATTTCTCACACTTCCAAGATTCATGATAAAGATTCAAAATTTATGCCTCAAATTGATCCATAAACCAAGAAAACTTGTTAATTGCATAATTTAACTGTGCAAGCTACTGCTTGTGCCCAATACTTGAGCCTTGCTTTTACTTCCTCAGGATGATCACCTACAAAAATTAAATTCAAACACATTAAAAACCGTATCTTGTACGCTTATTAAACTGATGCAGAAACGGAAGCAATCAAATGACCCAAGTCACTCGAAGGATTCAAAGCCTTCAAACCCTAACATTTGTTTAAATAAAATTCAATATGAAAAACCTATCATTCTAAATTCCCAAAACCCAAAACATATGTAAGAGTTATATTTCATAATAGTAAACCCAAAAGAAAAAAAATAAACGAAATTCAAAATATTCAAACGAATAAAAGATGCACTCCTGCATCATAAACATTAGTGCATGTTTGGCTGGCATCCAAAATAAAATCCAAACACATTAAAAACCAAACCTTTATACACTTGAAACGGAAGCAATCAAATGGCTCGAATTACCCAATCGATTCAAAAGCTTCAAACCCTTAATGTTTTCTTAATAAATAAAAATCAATATACAAAAACCATAACTCTAAAATGTAAAATCCCAAACCCAAAACAAACCCAATAATAAAAAATGAAATAAATAAAAGATACACTTAGGGTGTTGGGATGCACGTTTCAGTAGCATCATCCCAACACCATTTACAACATTAAAAATAATAATTAGAAAAAAAAAAAAACTCACCAGGACTAGAGATCTTCCAACTAGCAATCGGAGCAGGCGGCGGCGACACCATCTCCTCCGCCACCTCCGCCGCCGGCGACACCTCCGGCGACTTCTGGTCATCAAGAAACTTCTGACTCATAGAATAACACAACTCCAAGGCCGGCAAAGTGTTACAAAGCTCCGGAATCTCATCATAACTAAACCCAAACCCCAAATCAAAACACCCTTTAAGCTCATCAAGATCTTCATCAGTCAAACTCTTAGCCCTCACAAGATCATCTTCATCTGTTGCCTCAACATACCCTTCAAGAAAGACTTGATTTTTCTTCTTTTTGAAGGTGTTTTTGATCAATTTGGAGCGTGAATTCAAAGACCAAGATGGAGTTTGTTGGTTAGTTGAGAATTTGGGTTCTGGGTATTGGTTTTCTTGGAAGATTCTTTCGGAAATTTGTGACATTGATTCGTATGAACAGCTGCCCATTGGTGATTGTTGGGTATTATTGGGTATTGTGACCCTGTTTTTTGTGGGATTTTGGGGGTGTGAAAGTGGGAATGTGAGAGGAAAGAGTTGGGTTTTAAAGGTGTGTTTTGAGTATGTGATTGTTATGTGTGGTGTATGTTATGTGTGATGTATGTATGTATGTATCATGATGATGGATGTGGTGGAAATGTGATGTGTTCTTAAGTGACCCCTCTACTTTAAGTTTTGATCAAAATTGGTTCTTGCAAAGTATTAATTGTGATTTATGTAACTAACGAGTAGAGTTTCCCGCGTTACGTGGCGGAAATTTGGTTGATTGTGTTTTGACTCGTTAAAACAAAATTGGTTTCCTTTCGACTCTTTTTGGTACAGATACTATATAAACTAAAAAAGAAGACGAGAAAAAGATATGTTATACTTGAGCCAGCTCGGTTTCGCACTACGCGTCGGGAATTTTGTTGGTTTTGTTTTGGCTCGATACAATACCGACACTTGCTATAGAAATCGAAAGAGACCCCCTCCCTCTCAAAAAAATTAAATTGACCTGACTTGCTTTCGAATAAATTTTATATTGAAACATAGCTAAAGGAACATGTCGTGACGATTTATTTGAAATTTTATAAAACATTATATATTTAATAAACATGTCGCGGGAATTTGATTGTTATCGGTTTGTTTCGTTATGGTACCCCCACTCGCTATAATAATTAGAAAAGAAAACGAAATACTCAAAAAGATGACGACACATATTTTATATCGATCGAAATAATTAAACAAATATTTGTACTAGTATCGGTTCATTACGGTATTTGAACACAGTATAGCAACCAAAGTATAAGGTACGGTTCAAAGATAAAAAAACAAATATTTAGAATTCATTCAAATAAATTAATCTTCATGATATTTCACATCATAAATTCTGACCACATTCAAATAATAAACCAAATTATTCTTAGTTTACTAAAACACTCTCTAGTGCAGAATTCATCATCTATGACAAGTGGTCAAATTTAAAAGCATAATCCATTGTTTCCAAAACAAAAGCTAGAAAGTTCATTGTAGTTAAGAAGTTGTTATTATATATATGTATATAAAAATCGACTCTTGGTCTAGTAACTAACAGGTGTTTATTCTAGTCAATCTCGTGCGGATTAGAACTCAAACTAGATCAGTTTTTTTGATTTTTGATTTTTTTGGGTTTTAACACATGCATTTTGATTATTGTTATGATGATGTTTTTATTTGAAGATAAATGTATTAGTTTATCTAAAGAAAAAATAACAGTTAAAACAGATATTTACATTAAGTGGTATATTATTAGTTATCAAGTATTTTACACAAGATTGTTAATTTCTTTAGTGAATATTAGATGCGTTAATTTGAATCATTAAAATTGGGTTTGTGTGATTTTTTCTTCTAGACGTCTAGCGATCCATTCCCTCTCTCTCACACTATTTAGTCTTATTCAGGGGCGGATGTACCTTTATATAATTAAAATTGACACTCCGGCGGTAGTGTAAATTTTAAAAAAATTTGACGTTTTTTCGATTTCATACCCATTTCTTTTAAAACGTTACCCCTATGAAAATTTTCTAGATCCGCCATTGGTTTTATTGTTAGATAATGTAGTTTTTTGAGAAAAAATAGCCGTTAAAAAAAAGATAATGTAGTTTTTTTAACAGTAATTGTTTTTATATTATTACATTTTACAAATCTAACACAACGTGTCAGTCAAAAGATGTGAATGTTCTAGAAATCATATGTAATATATGATTTCATTCGTACCAAAACAATTTAATCAATGTATCTCGACCGTTTCTAATCAATGTGAACATGAGTAATAAATAGGCACGATTAGAAGGAGGTGGTTGGTCAAGTAAATTGTCAATGACAAACCAAACAATTTGGTCAAAGGCAAATTACCTACTTATTTAATTTAATTGAATTTGTTACGTAACTCTAATTTGTTATTATTATCGTGATTGGGTGTTGAAGTATTTGGAAGGCTATAAATGTCTTAAAGATCTCGAACAAGCCGATTAAAATTGAGAATATTATTAGCGAGGTTAAGACGTTAGGTTTTCTTTGGTACTCGAATAGGTCGAAGTTTAAGGATGTCACCTGAGAGAGTGGCGTAAATTTATAATTAGTAATCTGTTGTTGTGTTGTTTGCCAGTCTGTTTTGGGTTGGTTTTGTTACTAATGAAGTTCACTTTTAAAAAAATGTGCAATCTCTGACGTTCAAGTTAATAACACCATGATATGGTCAAGTAGCAAGTGATAGTAAGGTACTATTCTTATCATTTATAATACTTTATTATCCTTTAGGTCATGCGTTATCGAGTCACAACCACTGCTACCTAGGAATGGTCAGACCTCCTTTCACGCCCCCAGCCTTCCCTTTAATGAACGTGAAGTTTCCTGGGCGTGAGCCGGCCCCAGACAACATTTTCACCATTTGAGCCCTATGAAAAATTGTGAGATGCAATAAAAAAATCCAAGTGGCCCACCCTTTTTTATTCAAATAATTATCTTTTTACACACTTTTACTTTATCTAGTTTAAATATTAATTTAGCGTATGTGATTATTGAAAACTTTTAAAATCATTACACATAAAAATGAAAAAAATTAATTGACATGACAGTCACTTTCTTTTACATGACATTGGAAAATATGAAACAATAACACATAACTTTAATGGATATAATACTTCTACTCGATTTTAGAAAATTTTACACGTATGTTAAATATAATATTATTGTATGATTTTCATTCACCACGCATTATCTCTCTTCATAAGGGCATTCATACATTGAATATGTTGGCGTTCATATATTGAATATGTTAAGTGACCCTAAAAAAACATTGTCACTTCTTATTTTATTATATGCACCTAATATTATATCAAGGTACGATTGCATATACTATGTTTAGGTATGACTTTTTTTTGATCACCCATTATCTTATATCATGTAAGTCCCGGGTATGAATTCAGAAGCTGCCATGATAATGCGGGCCATGAATTGCCCACCATTGGATTCGACCTCAGATCTCCGGGACAAGAACCTCACATAAGTAGGTAAATCTTTCTATACTTTAGATGAACATAAATAATAATAACTTTCATCATCTGTTACTAATTAAATGAAAAACAAATCCATGTTTATTGATATCACATGACATTATAATCTAGTGACATTTTGGAGTGAAATAAAGCTTAGAGACCGTTAGGCCCTGGGTTTGATTTTCACTAAGGGGTTTTCCTAGATTTGTGTTTTCTCCTTAATTGGTGTATAGGCATTATTGTCTAGTAGAGATGGATATGATCGTGTGGTTCCGTTGATGACACGATGATACTTCAGTGGTCTGTTAGTGATCCAAATTTATCCTCCAAAGAAAAAGAATAACTATATTTTTATTAGTTAACGTTGTTAACCAGCAAATAAACTCATAAAGGATTAACTTGCTTTAAAAAATGAAGTTATTAAGTTAAGAATACTTATTGGTTTTGCTTTTTATTAAGTTAAGCATACTTATTGGTTATAATCAAATCTCCCCGGGAATCATGCAACTGTTTTACGGGAAAAATGTTTAAATTTTAAATACATATTTTGTGAAGATTGCAAGCTTACATAAAGAAATAATTAAAAAATATATTTAATTTTATTTTTCAAGTTATTTAGAACTTAGAGTTTTTCTCTTTGAATTTATATGAAACAATGAATTGAAAATCATCATATATTTATCAAAAAGTGCATGCATACGTTTACTTTAAATGCGAATTATGTAAAGATAAGCTTTAGAAAAATTATTAAAATATTTATTTGAATTTCATTTAAATATATATTATATAATAATATCTTGCCATTTGTAAGGGTTGTGAAATTAACTTTTTCTAAAAAAATATATATATATTTGAGTGTCGGGAATTGTATTTTGGATGACAATTCTCAAAATAAAAATGAATTGATGAATTTGTTCCATAAATTTCATCACTTAAAAATCAAAATTTATTTCACACAGAACATAGAAAAACAACCGTTGTATTTATGATTTTTCTAAATATTGAATTTCATCAATTAAATATACAAATTTATTTCACACAATCACACAGAACTTGAATAGAAATACAACCGTTGTCCGTTGTATTTATGATTTTTTTTGAGTAAATTGCACAAAACATCCTTTATGTTTCCTCAAACTTGCAGGTTCCAGCCTTAATGTTTAAAAGTTGCTAAAAACAGCCTTTAAGTTTATTTTTGTTGCGGGTTCAATCCTTTACAGCTAACCACGTTATTTTCTTCAGTTAAGTTCCCTCACATGCATAACATGTGAGGGTATATTCGTCATTTTGTTTGATCTGGTTATAAAACACATGAATCTGGTTATCCCTCACATGAATCTGGTTATAAAACACAACCCCCTTTCTTCTCTCTCTCTCTAACACCATAACCACCACCATCACCTCCACCAACCATCAGCATACCTCCACCACTGCCACCCCAGCCGAAATAGATTGGAAAGAAAAGGCCGGAAAGACAACAAATCGGAAAGAAAAGGCCTCAAAAAACACATCACCTCCTCCACCGACACCACCTCCTCTGCCACCACCTCCACCTCCGACACCACCTCCTCTGCCACCACCTCCACCTCTGCCACCACCTCCTCTGCCACCACCTCCACCTTCGACAAAACCCCCAAAATCCCCAAATAACTCTGCCACCATCATCTTCAACTGCCACCACCACCACCGCCACCTGATACATCACCACCGTAGGGTTAGGGTTTCGGTTTGAGATTGTGGACCGATGATGTTTGTTGGAGGATATGGAGATGCAGAGGCGAAATTGCGGGGATAATTGAGGGGAGAACGGATGAATGTTGTTCAGAAAAGAGTAAACCTGATTCGATCGGAATTCTGAAATCCTAGGTGCCGATTTCACCGATTCTTCGCTTCCTTTGTTCATGATAGCGGCGGCACCGGTTGCACCACCGTGTGGTGCGGCAGCGAGTCCTCACCTGAAAAACAACATCAAACCGTAACCGTCAAGCAAAGGCCGCCGGCAGCTAGGTCTTTCAGGCCGGAATTGAAGGTCAAAACAGTTCGGAACCCTAGCCGCCAAGGCCGACGGCGGCTAGGTCTTTCAAGCCGGAACTGGAAGTCAAAGCAGATCGTGCCCCCTCGGTTCTCTCTCTTTTTCTCTGTTTTCTCAGATTTCTTTTTCCCTTTCTAAACTACCATGCGCATCTCTCTCTTGTGTGGTGGTGATAACTGTGGGTGTTGTTGTTGGGTGCATTAACAGGTAGAACGGTAGTGGTTGAGGGGAGGTTAGGTTTGGTGTTTGGTGTTGTGGTGGTTGGTGACGGTAGGGCAAGATGGTTGTGATGGTGAACAGTGGTTGGTGAAGGGTAGGGATTGTTTTGCTAAGGCTGGAGATGGGTAGTTGTTATGGTGGTTTTGTTAGGGTGGTGATGGGTGGGGCTGTGGTGGTTTTAATTCTGAGGGGTGAAGACGGTTTGTTGTGGTGGTTGTTTATTAATGTGTGTGTTTATCATACATAATATATAATAATATCAAATATATAATATGTATTATATTATATTTAAAAAGATCAAACAAAATGACGAATATACCCTCACATGTTATGCATGTGAGGGAACTTAACTGAAGAAAATAACGTGGTTAGCTGTAAAGGATTGAACCCGCAACAAAAATAAACTTAAAGGCTGTTTTTAGCAACTTTTAAACATTAAGGCTGGAACCTGCAAGTTTGAGGAAACATAAAGGATGTTTTGTGCAATTTACTTTTTTTTTTTCTAAATACTGAATATACCCCTACCAAATGTGATATTTGGCTCACCTACTAATCTAAAAATAAAAATGATTGAATTAATATTTTATTTTATCTTGTATATACATTATTGATCATGGAATCTTTTGATCCAATATACAAGGGAAAATATATAGCATCAAACACATCTTGAATTTTAATATTACAAAACATACAATAAAGTATAAAGTCAGTAACTCAAATATATGTAGTTTTAAGTTATCATGATATTTATTACATTGCAAAATACATAATAATGGAAATATATGATTTAAAGCCAACTGCCATGCCAGCAAACTTGAAATAGTTATTTCACCAATAAATTATCAAATTTTTTTTCATAAATATAGTCATGTTTGATTTCAAACCTTTCAATATAATCATGTATATAATGTTTTACGTTCAAATTTGATTTCAAATCTTCTGTTCAATAACGGAATCTTTTCATAAATTTAATTGTTACTCTAAACAACCGAAAACAAAATCCACCATTTATAGCTTTTGTCTAATTAAGGTCGCCTTCTTCACAACCAGACACACAATTAACCACCCCCGACTACGCACCAAGACCCTAACAACAAATGACGACAAAAGAAAACGTCATAAATATCAAATGATGACAACGAAAACGTCATAAATATTATAATTGATGAAAACAACGTAGTTGACATTACAATTTTTGGTTAAATTGATAAGGTATTACGACTACCCATCAAAAACCTAACAACGGAAGATGACAAAGAAGACGCCATAAATTTTATAGTCGATGAAAACGATGTAGTTGACATTACATTTCTTGTTAAATTGATATTGTATTATGCTAGTTTTACGAAGAACATATGAAAATTATTCAATTACTTGCCTATGACATTATAGTCTAGTGACATCTTAAGGGTAAGATAAGACCCAGTGACCATCAGGTCCTTAATTCGATTTTCAGAAATGGAGTTTTCCGTATTTATTAGGTTTCCTCTTGAATTAGTGTATATGCATTACTGCCTAGTGGAGATGGATATGATCGGGGGTTCCGCTGATAGCACAATGATACTCCAATAGTCCGTTACTGATTCAAATTTGCCGTTTAAAAAAAATAATTCAATTACTTAATAGGTTTACTTTCAATAAAACTTTGAAACATCTTTAATAATAATATATAACCAAAAAGAAAAAAGTTAGCTTTGTGAACTAAATTGAAAGTTGTAAATCTAAACTAGTGCATAAAGAAGTCAAGTGCTTATAAAGCAATATTATATCTTTTATAAAACATCCAAAAAGTGTTATACTTTAACAAATATATTAAAACATGGCATAAAAAGAATATTCTTTTATATTTTATAATAAGAAAAGGGATCAAAGCGCCGAATATGGTGCTTTTTTCACACCTGAAAGTTGAATTTAGTAAAATATATATGCGACCCAACAGAGGTTAACTGTCGGCGAAGGTGATACGTGTCCTGTTTTACCTTTTTACAACCGGGTCGGGTCGTTTGAAGTGGTCCATATGACAACCCATCACATACTGGATTGATGTTGATACCATACATCGTGTATGTGGATCTACATATATCATGTATCTATGCATATTATGATGCATGATTAGACGGAAGAGTACACATATAAATATTATGAAAATAGTAATTATTTTTCCATAAATTACCTTTTCACCCAATTTTTTTCTACTTAACCTTAGAGGTGTACAACTCGGTTAAAAACGAAAACCGGTTTCGGTTAAAAAACGGTTCGGTTTTTTTTGCCACATTAAAAACTGGTTCCGGTTAATAATCGGTTTTTTCAACTGAAACTTGTAACCGGTTATAACCGGTTTTATAATCGGTTATAAAAAACCGGTATTATATAATATGCAAATTTTTTGTTTTTTTTTCAATTTTTTCTGTTTTTTTCTTTTTGCTGAAAATACAGTTTATTAATACAAAAACTTAACTATGAAAACATAACAACTTAAAATATAATATCATTAAGTATTCGAACAAACGGTTTAACATAATAGTGATATACGACCAATAAATGTAACAAATGAAATACAAAGTTATTTTTTTAAGATCTTGATCAATGTCATAAAAATATAAAGTTATGTCAGATTTTACATTTAAAAAAGAAACCCTCATAAATACATCATCATGGGTTTTAATTGTTATTTTAATACTAAAAATAGACTTGATGAATTTGTGAATGAAAATTGTGGTTTCATTATTCAAAATGTATGTGATACATATGTTATATATAGTTTAAGTGTTACGTGTACATACATTTATTTGTGTATATATATCAGGTGTGTATGGTGGTGTTCGTGTTAACAAACGGTTTTAATAAATATATAAATCATGTATGTATTCTTGTAATACATTTTGATTTATCTTTTTGAAATTTTATTTGTTTCCATCCACGGCGCAACGCATGTATGTGATTAAATGTTTTTACGTCTATTTTTTCCCGTTTAACAGGTTCGTCGCAACTCGCAGGTCCTATATCGACTTAATTAGTTATTCTTTTCTATAATTTATGTTTCGGTCTAATTTCTTCGTATGTGTGGTTCAATGATTTTACGTCTGCGTTTCGCCTGGTATTACTTTCCATTTTTTATTTATTTAGTTTTACGATTTTTTCTGGTGTTGGTGATCGTTAGCAGGGGTATATCATTGATGCAACTTGGTATGGTTTTATCTCCGCCACAACGCAAGAGTTTAATACTAATTATATATATATATATAAGTGAACATAGTAGAGGGCATCGATCCTATTATTAGCATACATTCTTCCAGATTTATTAATAACTTTCCAGACCATTATACATCCAGTTTCATCTATTTATTCCATTGTCTCTTACACACTTGAAAAATCTCTTATCCTTTTTAAGAGCTAAACAACATTTTTTAAAATCACAATAAACATAAAAACAAAAAACGACAGAGGAAAATGTAATACGACATTAGGACACACTCCACATCATATAATATTCAATATTTTATTACTCAAACTCTACAGGTAGTAAAAAGCTAAAGGACATAGTTAACTTGTTTATTGATTATTATATAGAAATGTTTAGGTTTTTATTTAGGTTTTTATAGTTTTTTTTTTCAGATTTATTACCTTATTTGATTTTCAGTTTATATATAAATTAAGGATATATCAATGTTTTTAAGCGTTAAAAATAACATCATTGTATAACAATATAGAAATAGAAAACTATAATTACCCTACTTTCCTAAACATATATCACATTAGTTAGTTACTATATCCAACATTTTTATAAGAAACCTTTATTAGTTCATGGCATTATAGTCTAGTGATATTTTTAGCATGGTATAAACCTTAGGACCATTAGATCTTGAGTCCAAATCCCACAAAGAGGTTTTTTCCAGATTTATTGGGTTTCGTTTCCTCCTGAATTGGTGTATAGACATTATTTCTAATGGAAATAGATACGATATGGTCGATCCGCTGATGACACGATGATAATCCAGTTATCAGTCAGTGATTCAAATTTACCGTTATAAAAAACCACTATTACGACTGATCATATTCAACCCTGTAAAATTTCATGAAGCTCCTTTACATTGAATCAAACAAGCCAAGTTTAAAGTCATTTTTGAAAGATTGTGCATTATAACATGATCTGAATATTTGATCTCATTTTTCATGTACAAACAAAAAATAATAATTTCATTGTTAACTATCATTACAAAAAAGAAAATTATTAATGAACCCTCTACCAAATACTCAACAATCCCAAAACCAATCCATAATCATAAACGTGCCATTTTATTCTCACACACCTGTATATTATTCTCACACTATTTTTTACTCTCTTTCTATATATTATATATAGATAGTTATATAGAGAGAGATACACGAATGTGTGAATACTAACACCCTCATAAAATTATGGTGCTTGATTAAAAAGCAGCAATGTAATGTTTTTATTTGATACCGTTTAACGGTTAGAATAATCAATCACATTGATCCGTCTTACAAGACTTTCATGTACACTTTCTCGATTCATCATACCCCTTTCATATAGCATTTACGTTCTTCGTCCGTATAGGGGGGTAGGGGCCTCCTCTTCTTATCACTCTCTAAAACGCGTGTTGCGTCTAATTTAAACTTTTTTTTAGTTTTTTCATCTTAAAAGACTTTCAAGTACACTTTCTCGATTCATCATACTCCTTCGTATATCATTTACGTTCTTTTTCCGTATAGGGGGCATGGGCCTCCTCTTCTTATCACTCTTTAAAACGCGTGTTGCGTCTCATTTAAACCTTTTTAATATTTTCTTATAACCAAAATTATCATTTGATAAGAGGTGTGAGTGTTAATATTAACACACCTCTCCACTCTATCTATATATATAGAGAGAGAGAGAAAGAGAGAGAGAGAGAGAGAGAGAGTAAAAAAGTGTGAGAATAAGATTTTAGAGATATGGGAATAGAATAAGCCTAATATAAATCCTGAAAACTACATTTAATTTTAATTTGTATATAGTGAATAAAACAACATGAAATTATGCTATAATTTTGAAAGAAATAAAACATTATAATCAATGTTTTGTTTGATATTGAAGAAAAGATGTGGTGATGGTAATTGACTAGAGCAAGAGACCATAGAAAATGGGTGGGGGCTAATGGGCTATAAAGAAGAAAAGACAATTGAAGATCCAACATATCATGTGGAGGGTCACCATCAAACACCGGTCAGTCACAAGCACTCGGGTGAACCATGTTTTTCCCTATGTCCCCACTACACCAAACCACATATTCATTGCACCCATCATCAATACACACCACTTAATACTCCTTTAGTCATTGGTGGTTTGGTTTAACTTGGTGAGGACTCGTCAATACGTCATCCATAATCGATTTGGACTTGTTTGGTTATCGATTTTGATTCCGGCTTATATGTTAGATCTAGCGAAAGAGACTATAGTCGAACGAGTAAGATGGTTCATCTAAAGGGGCCCATATTTCATATTTTTCATGAAGATAAACGGATAAAAGTAAATAATATAATCTAGTCATTATTAGTGCTCGAGTGGTGGCCATGGGTTTTTAAGTTTCACTTATAGTGGGCCCGCGTGAGTTTTTCCTTCTAGGTCTCAGGTTCGAGTCTGGGTGATAGGGGTTTCTCATTGAGGGGTTTGAGCTAGGGATCTATTGTGCGAGGGGGCTCTCTAGCGCGGACCCGGTTAAGACAACGTATGCAAGACCCATCAACATTCATGAATAACGCATTTCAAAAAAAGATGTATTAAATTTCTATATTTTTTATTTTCTATATTTAAAATAATGATCACTGATTGAACTGGTCTCAAGAATCAAATAACGTAACAAATAACTTAATAACTAAAAAAATAAATACACTAACAACACTTGTGAATTGTCATTGTAGTTTATATCATTAGTCACAAGTTCGAAATTCAAAAGCATTGTATGAATTTGCAGTGGTGTGTCTTATACCTACTCTCATTTTTGGGTATTTAGGTTTGAATGTGTGTCCACATATTTTAAATGTGTTTAAATGGTTTAAAGATCCTTTTGAATATCAAGGTTTGAACATGTGTGTATGTTACATGTGAACAAATAGTTTAGGGCGGAAGGTGTGTTTCTAGTTAAAGCCACAACTATCCTCTATATCATCCAATTTATGTTACCCCGCCTCGTTTCAACCTAGATCAACTCATTTGAAGCCTAAAGAGAGAGAGAGAGAGGCATGAGACGCTCCTAGTTGAACGTACTACCCTAAATTCTTTGCTTCACCTACATGTACCCTCTCAATTCATGGGTTCACGAACCAACTCTTCAACCCACCAAGGGAACCTGCATCGGTTCAGCTCAATCCAAGCCTTGAACCCGCATGCGCCCCTTCCACCATTAGAGATATGGGATTTCTATTATGTTCGCTAATTCACAAAAGTAGTTTTTTTTTTCTAGATTCATAAAAAGCGTATAAAAGATTTGTTAGGTTTCTTTTTAGGTTTGTTAGGATTCTTATACCTAATTAAATCTAACATATACAAAACACAACGCTATAAATACTTTTAGCTATAATATCATAAACATTACAATGCTTTGATATAGGGTTAATCTATTACATTAAAATTAAGAAATGAACGGCGTAAAAAAAGTAATCAGCTAGATTTTCAAGACGAGAGTGCCAAAGTGAAGGCGAAGGAGATCAACGGTGAGGTGCAAGTAAAGCTCGTGTGCTTTAAGAAGCATGTGGTGCATGGTCTTACTTATCAAAGTCTGGATAACCAAACCACATTATGACAAAACAACAACATTATGATCAATAACTAATTGCGTAATAGATAAAGCTTTTTAGTTAGACCAAGAACAAGTATGTTATTATGTTTTAGGTTGCGATATGGAAAGGAAAGCATAAAATAGCCAATGTGAGTGATGTCAAGAGTCATATCATCACCAACAATCGCGCTCCTTGAACCAAGATATGGCGAAGCACCTCAAACTATGCCGACATTTAACAAAATATGAGTCATGACACTGGAATTTGAAATCCCTTAATCAACTAACATTTAAGTATTAGTTGTTAGTCTATAGTGCACGACCATAATGTCTTTATCCAAGAGCCATCAAAAGGCTATATTCACTACCGAGTACAACTACATGCTACAATATATGTGTTTATTTTTTAAAGTTGGATTTGTATATACAAATCCGAGGAAAAAAAATTATTAATTTTGTAAGAATGGAAAAACATTTGTTATATTGTTTAATGGTTCACCTTGTGGTTTTAAAGAAGAAGAAAAAACATTTAATATTTTTTATTTAGTTATATGATATAATCTATCGTACATTTGTACTTTATATTAAATCAAAGAACGTTTAATAGTGTCATGGTGGTAAAATAAACCTCATCAATAGGTGGATAACACATGACATCCATTATTTTTCTTCATGTTTTTTTTTCTTTTTTTACGTAGTAGAGCTTTACATATATGCATTTGGGAACGACGTTTGAATGAGGAAAGCTTTGTGGCCTGGTCGAAAAGGGTTTGGTTTACAAGCGTAATATTTTTATGCTCGCGTCTGAGAATCATTCATTTTTCTTTGCTTTTTGTTGGGCGAAAAACACAAAAAATATGTTACCCCATGGGAATGGAATTCAGGTCAATTTGTTCTGAAACCCCAACTATAACCAACTGAGCTACACGCAGATTTAGTTTTGCATGTGATATATAATTTAGTACCAGGTTAATTTTATTTGGATTGTTGTCCTTTTATATATATATATATATATATATATATATATATATATACACACACACCTATATATGGTTAAGGTTCTTGTACAAAGGATGTTTTGTGTGGGACGTGTAAGAAGTAATATGATGAGGACATATGTCTTTATTTAAAATTAAAGAATAAGGGTAATTTCAAATAAAATTCAATTTAATTATCAAGATCTTTCCAAACCGTTTTTTAAGGATTTTAGGAAGCCATATATTCTATATCTTCTATTATTCGGACTTAGGTATCCAGTATTTTCTAATCCAAAAAAATCGTATCATCCTTTTTGTTATTTGCAAGTATAAAACAACATACGGATTTCAAAAACACCACAACTTGAATCGTAGTACAATCATGGTGTTTTAACATCTAAAATAATTGTATTGTTTTTCAAGTTAAGGTGTTTTAACACTATCTGTGAATGATTGTATTGTTGTTCCAGATATTAAAACACTGGCTATAATCACAATACAATGTTTCTTAATTCCCAGATGTTAAAATACTATAATTTGAATCGTAATTCATTGTTTCTAGATGTTTAAAACACTATGCCTTGAATATTAATACAATTTCTTCCATATACAAAACACCATG
Organism: Scalesia atractyloides; assembly: GCA_947069175.1. Classification (NCBI taxonomy): domain Eukaryota; kingdom Viridiplantae; phylum Streptophyta; class Magnoliopsida; order Asterales; family Asteraceae; genus Scalesia; species Scalesia atractyloides. The sequence continues at coordinate 90,265,939 of CAMTDV010000001.1, forward strand.
ACTTGAATAGCAAAACAATCATTCTAGATGTTAAAACACCATGACTTGAATCACAATACAATATTTCTAGATTCTAGATGTTAAAACACAATGACTTGAATCACAATACAATGTTTTCGGATATTAAACACCACGCCTTGAATCTTAATACAGTTTCCTCCAGATATCAAGCAAAAAATACTTGCGTTAACACATGGTGATTTGCACAACAACTTCAACGAAAACATAATGACGAGTGAAGGAATGTCGTGTACGTTTGTAGGTTAGACTGTATTTCTTATGTTTTGCCATGATTCTCCGATCAATTTTCGGTGAAACCTCTAAATTTCGTGCGTGATTATTGCGGTTGTAGTAGAAATAAATATGGTTTCTTAATTTTGAATTAGGTATATTGTCTATTATACCACTATCAAGTCAAATCTGCCATAAAAAATATAAAACAATATTTACAAATTTTCCATTAAGATCTCAGCCATTAATTTTTAGATCTAAGGGTGTAAATCACTTTTACACTTCTCACACAAAACATCTTTTTTAGGATAACCTCACCCTGTATGGGAGGGTGAATTTCATTGGGGAACACTAAAAAAGTGAGGAATCAGAGAACCACGCATTTAACACATTAAAAATTCAACTTCATATGTTAAAAATCAACTTTTAAAAAAAATTTCAGTGTTTTTCCTTATAAATACTAAAAATATAAAAAAAATTAAAACTAAAATATAAAAAAAATTAAAATAGTTCAAAAAATGTTATACAGAATGATTTTTTCTATTGGATTAGCTTCTACACATTTTTATATGCAAAAGCGTCAGAAAAAATTTTAAAACTTTAATTTTTAACATGTTAAGTTGAACTTTTAAATTATATTTAGCATGTTAAATGCACTGTTCCCCGTTCCCCACATATATATATTATATATTAGTTTTTCTCCGATTAAACTAATTTATTATATATATATATATATATATATATATATATATATATTAGTTTTTTCTCCGATTTAAACTAAATTTATTAGTGATATTCTTTTAATAGTAATAAATGATTCATGTTTTGGGTTATTCTTCATTTTTGATTGTTCTTATTATTTGTTTTATGTTTTGAAATGAAACAGAGTGCTTATTTTAGTGACATTGCGTTCTGAATTTTTTCCGCGCTGTTGATACTAAATCACATTTTTTTTAATTAAGACGTAATATTTTGTCGTTACCTTTCAATGTTCAGAGTCGCGCCGCATCCGTAACGAATTGACCAAATGTAGATATCATTTTGGTTGATACCACGACTTTATTTTTACAAACCGAACACGTCTAGTTATCATTTTGGTTGATATCACGACTTTATTTTTACGAATTGAACATGTGTAGATATATTTTTCACAACTTTATTTTTTGGATTTTCTTTATCGATTGTCATAGTATGCGATATCCATCGAATTTCCACTGCGTACCTAATGCAACGCGCTGGTTTAAGACTACTAGTTATCTTTATGTATATTTTTACTATATATATAAAAAAAGCTAAATACTTTATTGCAATAACTAATTTAACTAGTTATCTTTATTTATATTTCTACAATATATAAAAAGCTAAACTTTATTGCAATAATAAATAATTTAATAATGCAAAAAAAATGTGAAAAAGGTAGAAGCGTTTTTTTGGATGGATGTATTATATGGAAAAAAAAAACTTTGTGGTGTTTTGCTGGTATCAAGTGACTAAACACCTTTTTGAGTGTTTTTGGAATCGTGCACTACAAAAGCCCAAGTATTTATCAACCAAGTAACCAACTTAATATTGCTTAACAAAATAAACCATGAAAACTGGTTTCAACCAAAATAAGAGTCATATTTAGCGTTTTCCTTAATCATATGGGACAAATAAAACCAGTGGCGGACCTATAAATTTTTTTCAGTGGGTTCATCTTTTTTCGGTTGTTAAATTCTCACAACCAAACATTAATTTTTTAGATTGGTTCGAGTTAGGTCATAAAACATAATAAAACACATGAACATTAGTAAAAAGAGCAAAACCTCGGTTTGGTAAGCCAACTACAAGATCTTAGATTATTGACAAGAATGTCGATTATGCTCTTTTTTGTTGGTTATGGGTTGGGTTGAACTTTTAACCTACATGAGAAAGTGACGAGCATATTGGTGAAAATAAAACAATGTGAGCATGGGAAAGGAGCATTATTAGTAGTGGCATGGAAGAAACAAACATACAATTAGTATACACTTAGGGTTGTTTCAGCTCTTAATGACTTTTAATGGCTTAGACTTTTCATTGGTTCAGACTGTTTGTTTCGCGAGCAGATGTCTGAATGGTTCATGGTTCAGACATTTGCCTCTGAATGGTTAAACATTATACTATGGGGCTTTTGTTGTTGGCGGTAATTCCCGACTCATCACAAGTTGGTGATGAGAAAAGGTGACAAAAGAGTTCAAGTCACAAGTCGGTGAACTTGAGGGATCAATGTTGACAAGTTGATCATAGTTGGTTAAATTTCCTAAGTATGTTATAATTATATTTGGTAACGTTTTGGTCACCAAGTTAGGATTAGCCTATATATTTGGTAATGTTTCGAGAGCAGATGTCAGAATGGTTCTCTCATTTGCCTCTGAATGGTGAAGCATTATACTATGAGGCTGTATGTTGTTGGCGGTAATTCCTGACTCATCACAAGTCGGTGATGAGAAAGGGTGACAAAGGAGTTCACGTCACAAGTCGGTGAACTTGAGGGGTCAATGTTGACAACTTGGTCATAGTTGGTTAAGTTTCCTAATTATGTTATAATTATATTTGTAATGTCTTGATCACCAAGTTAAGGTTAGCCTATATAAACCAAGGTAGGGTTAGATATTATTAAGAGACAAGAGAAAGATAAACCGAGTTATGGTTTATGAGTTATTGTAATCAAGTTTTTTGAGATATTTTCTTGGTTATAATAAAAGTTCATATCATTTGTTTTTGTTCTTGTGTTTGATTATTCGATTGGGACTTGATTTGTTTCGGCTCTTAATGAGGTCTTAATGGTTTAGACCTCTTACTAGTTCAATTCAACACCTAATGATTCAGACTGTTTGTTTCGCAAGCAGATGTCTGAATGTTTAAGACATTTGCCTCTAAAAGGTTAAGCATTATACTGCGTCTGAATGGTTAAGACCTCTTATCTGAATTGGTCAGACATTTGCCTCTTAATGGTTAAGCATTTTACTAGATCTTAATGGTTCAGGCCTTTTACTGATTCAGCACTTACTCATTCAGAAGTTGTCAAACAGCCCCCAAGTCTGAATGGTTAAGAGCTCTTATCTAAATTGGTCAGACATCTGCCTTTGAACGATTAAGCATTATACTGAGTCTTAATGGTTCAGATCTCTTATTGGTTCAACACTTATGGTTCAGACCACCTACTGGTTCAGCACTTATGGTTCAGACTTTTTACTGATTCATCACGTACCCATTCAGAAGTTATCAAACAGCCCCTCTGTATAACTTGATGCAGATTTATAGAGTAGAAATAACACATTGCACCATTACTAGTATCATGGAAGAAACAAGCATACACCTGCTATACACTTATTGTGACTCGATACAGATTTATAAAGTAGATATAACACATTGGTTATTTCTTTTGAATCATCATACAGTTGGTCAGCAATAAAAATGAGACAAATTAGTGACAATTATGGATAGAAAGCAACCTACAAAAAGACATAATCAGGAGCAAGTTCATTCAGACTCAACACACAAAAAAACAAAGAAAGAGAAAACATCGAATTTAACTATGGTATCAAAGTAAGGGGGTGTTTGGTAACTTCTGAATTGTTAAGTGCTGAACCAGTAAGAGGTATGAACCTTTGATAGCCAGTATAATGCTTAACTATTTAAAGGCAAATGTCTGACGAATTCAGATAAAAGTTCTTAACCATTCAGAGACAAATGTAAGAGCCCATTAAAAGTTGAAACAAACATCGCTTAAATCTCAAAAGATATAATCACAGGGGTTTTACCACTACAATACCTTTATACTTGTTATTATGGGTTCACCCTAAAAGCTTTTATGGATTCACTCAAAGAATCAATTCATTGCCTCTACTAAAAATGGGTCCCGTGAACCCGGTCATTAGTATGTGGGTCTAACCATGCATGAAATAGCTATAAATAAAAAAAAAAACGAACTAATTACATGGTTGGTACCTGTAGTTTACCTATTTTGTCATTTTTATACATATTTTTTAGAAATTACATCATTATACCAACTTTTACAAAATAATTTCATCATTGGTACATCACATGTATTAACCATTAATTAATTCTACAACCACAAGTATTCATAATGAAACAATTTGTAAAAGTTAATACTAATTATGTAATTTTTAAAATTAAGGATGAAAATGGCAAAATAGATATACCACATATACTAACCATATTATTAATTCATAAAAGAAATGCATAAACACTTTGCACATTAAAAAAGTACTACATAAGTGTCTTGTGATCTAGTACATGTTTTATGCAATTATTATGATTCTCCAAGTAACATCAATTTAATATTAAACACAATTTAATTATTAAAATCGGTTCTAAAACTATTTACAACAACTGTACCCTGTAAATCCCATCAATAACATGCTACCAGTAGGGTCTGGGAAGAATGGTATATAGGCAAACGCTATCCCTTAAGAGGCTGTTTTCAAAAAGACCCTCGACTCTACGACAAAAACACTATTAATATAGACAAACAGGTACCAAATAGGACATGAAGTAATGAAAGTGTAACATAGAAGAATAGAGACATACATGACCTCATAGATTCAGCATATATAAAATCTACAACTATTTACAAAATATTAATCAAATTCTTTTATTAAATTTGGCACTAATCTTGCTGCGCCTTTATACAACCCTCAAACAAAACAAAACAAATCCACAACAACTAGTCTTTAAAACATATAAACCACACCTGTACATCTTTTCAACCAAATCCATTACTATAAACTGGGTTGAACCTTAGCCACTAAAATCGGCTACACACAACGCTAACCGGCAAACCCAGTCACATTTCACACATCACGACTCGACCCCCTTTCCGAGAAGCGACTCTGAACCATCGTTACGACCCCACGCTCTCTCCTTCCAAATCCTCTCGACTTCGTCGAAAGTCAACCCTTTGGTCTCGGGTACATACACATACACGAACACAAACGCAGCTACAGCGATACCGGCCAATATTAAAAACGTCCAGTCGGTCCCGACAGCGTCAGCAACCGAAAGGAAACTTTGCGCCACGATCAAGTTCGAGATCCAGTTTACCGTAGCTGACATTCCGCTACAAGTTCCCCTGTACGATTCCGGATATATTTCGGAGTTTACGGTCCATGGAACCGGGCCCATACCGGGTGCGAAAAACGCGATATAAAGAGTAAGCCCGAGAACCGCGATCCAGCCTACGTTAGTGAAACCGGATGATGTAAGGAAGAAGGAGACTGAGAGGAGAATTAAGGAGAGGATTACACCGAATAAGCTGCTTAAGGCTAACTTGCGGCGGCCAGAATGGTCGATGAGGTGGATTCCGACGATGGTACCAGTGGCATTCATTAGTGCGACTATTAGAGATAGTAAAAGGGCTAATTGGTTCGAACGGAAACCGGCCATTTGGACTATGGTTGGACTGTAGTACATTACGGTGTTGATCCCGGTGAACTGTTGGAACGCCTGCAAATCAACAAGTGGGTTAAGGGTTATTAAGCATACCCAGTAGGCAAGTGACCTGTTTATTTACAAATAGGTTGTTTCGGGTTGTATTTTCTCTGGTATGTCAAACGATTCAAATGGGTTGTGAATGATTCGTAAGTCACTCTAAGGTGCAGCTTCGGGAAAAAGAAACACACTTTAAAAATATTCTGAAATTTAGCGATCGTATTTAAAGTATGCTGTCGAAACCAACATACATTATATTACAAATGTTAGCAACCAAATCTTAATACCAATTGTATCAACAAACGACTTTCGGTAAATTTTCAAAAAGTGTTGCATAAACATTAAATAACTATTTTTAAATATACCATCTTTATAAACTTGTAAATAATTTATAATTTTTATACACAAACTTTTTTCTAAATATGTGGCTTTAGATGGTTTCTATTTTAGGCCTGGTTTTAATCAGTAATGTTAGCAACCAAATTTTAATACCAATTGTATCAACAAATTACTTTCGGCTGATTTTCAAAAAATGTTGCATAAACATTTAATAAATATTTCTAAAAATACTATCTTTCCAAACTTGCATAATATTAATTATTTTTATTATTGTACATATACGTTTTAAAACATATGTGACTTAAGATGGTTTCTAATTTACGCCTGGTTTAAAATCGGTTGCTAAAGAAAAAGTCCAAAGTTTCATTTTTTCCTATAGTTCACGGTATTTTTTAATGCAAAAAACTCTAAAAAACTATAATCAAAAGGTTAGCTTTTGTAATCATATTTGACACAAATTATTTATAGAGTAAAATTCACGGATGGTCCCTGTGGTTTACCAAAATTTTAAATTAGTCCCTAGCTTTCCAAAACTACACGGATGGTCCTGGTGGTTTACATTTACACTTTGTAATATATTTAGTCTCAAACTTTGCCAAAAGTCACATGGATAGTCCCTGTGGTTTGCACTTCATAACACATTTATTCCCTAACTTGGACCTGCTAAAACCTATAGATTTATTGGCTGGGGACTAAATGTATTACAAAGTGCAAACCACAAGGACCATCCGTGTACTTTTGAAAAGTTAAGGACCAAATTCAAAATTTTGGTAAACCATAGGGACCATTCGTGTACTTTACTCTTAATTATAAAAAATAATTAAAAAACACATTTCAGGTCAGCCCAACTTGGCCTGTTTTGACACGTGCGAAAGAAAAAAATTGCCCATATTGAATCGACCCAAATATGACCCGTTGACCGACCAGCCGACATACCTGAAGTCCGGCTCCAGCGAAAAACGCAAGTCTGATTTCTTTGATTCTGAAAACATCCAAGTAACTGATGGCACTCTTTCTCTGTTTTTCTTCTTCTAATGCAATAGAAAGCTGATCAAGTTCTTCCTCTAACCGAAACGGATCATATATCTTTGACAGCACAACTATAGCCTCCGATTTGCTCTTCTATACAACATAATAGATCAACAAGCACTATTACATATATGAATAATAGATAAGTAGATACGAAGTTTGCACTTCTTGATTTTAGCAACTTAAGATTAGGCAAAAAATACAACCAACGGCCAGCGCGCGCTTTATTACCAATTTTAGCAACACCAAGATGCATTTTATTACAGATTGCCGCAATTAGTGACCTGTTCATCTGGTAGCAGATCAGTTTTTGGGTGATATGTGAACATGTCACATGATATCTTATGTGGTACTTAATGATAAAATATATATATATATACACACACACACACACACACACACTTAAGAAAAATATCAACTTCTCACACTTGTAAATAAATTTCTTTCATAATTATTGTCATAAGCGATTTTTGCACGTGGCATCTGATGTAGTGGTGTGTGGCATCTGAAGTAGGGGTGTGAATTTTTGACACAACCCAAAAACACGACACGAACCTAACACGAAATTCGCGGGTTTGGGTTTAGTCTGATCAGTTTTAGGTCAGTTTCAAGTTGAACCTGCGAACCCATTTAAATAAGCAGGTCAGGTTCGACGTTGACCCGTTTAACCCATTTGTATTGTATCTTAATGTTTCAAAATGTATGTTTGTGTGACTTTGTGTCGTATGTTAATTTGGTTGGGTATTTTATGCAATAACTATAACTTAAAAGAGAAACTGACATAATATTTTATAAAAAAATGTATTATTTTATATACAATTGTATATTTTGTTGTAAATTTTTTTTTTAAAATGTTAATACGCGAAAAAAATAAAAAAATCCGGGTTAAACCGGTCGTGTTCGGGTCAACACACAAATATTCGGATCGTGTTCGGGTTCATGTGTTGGACACGATTTTCGGGTTCAGGTCCGTGTAAACTTCTCAGGTTCAGGTACGGGTTAGACCCGTCAACCCACGAACACGACCCGCTTAGCTCCCCTAATCTGAAGTGGTGGCTAGCATGGCATAACCAGTGGAGCAAAATCATTTTACAAGTAAAATAACGTATAATGAGGTTGATTGCTAAAACTGATAATAAATTGTAAGTCAACTACGATTTTAAGTTAAGATGGAATTTTTCTAAAAACGTTTACCTTCATGTAAAGCCAGCGTGGAGATTCCGGAAGCAACAACATTAATAAAAACTGAACAATAGCTGGCACAGCAGCAACTCCGAGCATCCATCTCCATGTCCCCGGAACCTGTTTCAAAAACATTTATAAAATACGATTAAAAAGTATATATATTATCTTGTTTGTGGAAAAAAATTATGAAATATTATCTAATAAAATGTATGATGTCGTTTATGGAATAAGACATGAAGTCATATGATCAATAACACTACAATTATAATAAAAAATGTAACATAAAAACATTATGGAAAATACATATTGGTGATCCGTTATATAAAATTCTAAATAATATTATAACCTTTATAAATAGCAAATAAAAATCGGTGATGCGTAAAAAACCACCTCCGTTACAGGGAACAGCGAATTAGTATTCCATGCAGGCTGCCTTTATATGAGAAAGCAAGATATAACAGGAAACTCATGTTATACTTTCATATGATTAAAAACAAATTTCAAAATCTTAACATATGATTTTCAATAGTAAAAAAAATGCCCCCCTTCATCTCAAAATAAATGATCCATATCCTTTTTACCTTTTTTGGTAAGGTTGCAATCTTGATTACCTCTTTGCATATCACTAGTTATCAAAAAATATTTGGATTTGGTCCCTAGCTTTTTAGAAGTACACGGATAGTCCCTGTGGTTTGCATTTTATAATGCATTTAGTCCCCAGCTTTTTCTAAAAGTATATGGATGGTAGCTGTGGTTTGCACTTTGTAACGCATTTAGTACCTAACTTGGACATGCTAAAACCTTTAGATCTGTTGGCTGGGGACTAAATGCGTTACAAAGTGCAAACCACAGGGACCATCTGTGTACCTTTGGAAAGCTAAGAACCAAATCCAAAATTTTGGTAAACCACAGGGACCATCCATGAGCTTTACTCTAGTAAACAAGTAAACACTTCCATTATATTTATTTTGGGATTGAAGGGAGACATTTTGGGATTGCAAAAACTATCAGGCGAGAAACTAGGGGAGTGATTTTGCCTCTTTAAACAAACTTATTAAGCGGGTCCCTAACTCAAACTTGAAGCTGCTTCCTTGAAAGTTGAAGCTGCACAACCAGAATCTTACATGTTTATCAAAAAACACAGTTGAAGGGCATATTTATTTGTACACTAAATTTCCGACGCGGACATAGAATATATCCTTTCATTTGTAAATGATAAGTTGATCATAATTTCAGATTAATAATTACTATAACCAACTTTTTACAACTTTTTACTAGTTTATGTATCATTGTTCGCAAATGGTATAATTAAGTAGTCTTTATATTACTCCAAAAGTGTTGTCAGTAATTTTATAATGCGTGATCATAGGCTTCAAAAGGAAATATATATTAAAAAGAAAAGCAAGTATATGGTTGTCATCATTATAAAAGAGAAAGGTCAACAAGCGACATTTGACTCAAGGCATCATTCTAAAGAGTTCCCATTATAAAGTGAAGACATCATAAGACTAGTGAAGCATGAACATATCATAGATCAGGCGAACTTTGCAAACGCAAAAGTTACATCGTAGATAGGGCTGCAAACGAACCGAATGTTCAGCGAATAGTTCGTCAACCGTTCGGCGGGAAGTTAGTTTAATTAATGAACAAACACAAACTTCCGTTCGTTTAGTTAAATGAAAGAACATGAACAGAGGCCACATTCGTTCATTTACGTTTGTGAACGTTTGGAAACGTGTTTGTTTATTTCTGTTTGTTCATTAGTTTTTTCAAATCACATTCAAGTTTCAACCTGTTTGACTTGATCCCCTTTTAGCTAATTTTTTAAACAATAACCGACTCATAATTTAACGGGGTTGAATTCACCACCTCCACCAAATTTGTCTCATGTTAAACTAAGGAGTAAAGTACATGGATGGTCCCTGTGGTTAATTAAAATTTTGGATTTAGTCCCTAGCTTTTTTAAAGTACATGGATGGTCCATGTGGTTTGCACTTTGTAACGCATTTAGTCCTCAACTTTTGCCAAAAGCACATGGATGGTCCTTGTGGCATGCACTTTGTAACGCATTTAGTCTGACTAAATGCGTTAGAAAGTGCATAGCACAGGGACCATCCGTGTACTTTTGGCAAAAGTTGGGGAGTAAATACGTTACAAAGTGCAAACCAGAGGGACCATGCGTGTACTTTTTGAAAAAAGTAGGGACTAAATCCAAAGTGTTGATTAACCACAGGGACCATCCGTGTACATTACTCTAAACTAAGAAAACGATTATGTAAAAGCAAAAAGAATCTAACCTCAGTGAAAGCAAGATTAACAAGGTACGAAAGAAATTGTCCACCGGTGATCATAAGCACGTTGGTGCTCACAAGACCGCCCCGTATTTCAGATGGGGCTGCTTCCGCAATATACATCGGTGCAGTAACTGAAGCTACACCCACACCTAACCCTACCAAGAACCGACCGAATATAAGTACGTACGGGTCGGGTGCTAGAGCCATCACAAAGGACCCGAGTGCGAAAACTACATCGGCAAGAAGTGTTGCACGTTTACGCCCGTATGCATCGTTTATCCAACCACCACCAGCAGCTCCTATCATTGCACCAACCAAAGCCATGCTAACAATTGTCTCCTGTATGTAGAAAATAAAATTAAAATCTTTAATGGAAAAAAGGGGTTGTTAGACCTTTAAAAGTTTATTTAATTATGTTAATAAACAGAAAATCAGATAAGTGGAAAGATCAAAAGAACAGAATTATATTTGACAAAAAGGAGGAGTTTGGATGTGCGTTATAAAACCGATTATCTGGTTATTGAGACTTTGAGTCATAATAGACTTTAATATTTTGATAAACTAAATTTTTATTATGATTATTTGATTACTTATTTGACCGTTGTCGATAATCCTTCGAAAACATGATATTTGGAATAACATATACTAAATTTTATGGGAAAAACTATTGGCCCACAAATAGTTTTAAGAGTAAAGTACACCGATGGTCCCTATGGTTTACCAAAAATTTTGGATTTGGTCCCTAGCTTTCCCAAAGTACACGGATGGTCCATGTGGTTTGCACTTTGCAACGCATTTATTCCCCAGCCAACAAATCTAAAGGTTTTAGCATGTCCAAGCTAGGGACTAAATACGTTACAAAGTGCAAACCATAGGGACTATCCTTGTACTTTTGAAAAAAGTTGGAGAATAAATGCGTTACAAAACGTAAATGAAAGGTTTACCAAAATTTTGGATTTGGTTCCTAACTTTTCAAAATTACACAAATGGTCCTTTTCATTTACATTTTGTAGCGCATTTAGTCCCCAATTTTTTTCAAAAGTACAAGGATAGTCCCTATGGTTTGCACTTTAGATTTGTTGGATGGGGAATAAATGCGTTCCAAAGTGCATACCGCAGGGACCATCCGTGTACTTTGGGAAAGCTAGGGACCAAATCCAAAATTTTGGTAAACCTTAGGGACCATCCGTGTACTTTATCATTTGACCCTTCTTTTGGCCTATTGTTCGATAGCCCTTCAAAAACATGATAATTGGAATGACATATACTAATTTTAGGGGAAAAAGTATTGGCCCAGAAATAGTTTTAACATATACTATTATAGTCGATAAGAGATATATTTTCATATTTTTATTGAACAGTGAACACTTCAATAATATATAAAAATGTATGTTTTCGTCATCTTTTTTTAGTTTCTAAAATAATCATAATTTTCCAAACACTAAAACCACTAATTATCTCACTATTACAGCTTTAAAAAGTACACTCAAACACCATCTTCTGCAGCATGTTTTATCACAGTTCATTATTTAATTGTGATTAATCAAATATCATATATTTACTTACGAAAACACACACCCAAACACTCCCAAATTAATGAAACTTTCCAAGTCTGAAGTGGTCATTAGTTGAACTTGTACCTGTAAGAAACTACTTTGATCAACGGCCTCAAATTCATCTCGGATGTACAGAAGCGCTCCAGATATGACTCCTGAAACATATATTTCAGCTTAAAATATTAAAGACCATAACTCTCAAGTAGAACTATATGTTTGTACGAATAAAAATGTTTAGGAAATACATAGGCTAGCCGATTAGCCAAATAACAGTTAAATCAGTTACCGGCATCTATAAGTTTTACAGTTAAGGATCAAAATTAATAACCACTTATACACAAAATTTCTATACTTTTTTCTTTACACAAAAATTTCTAAACACTTTTATTAACAAGTCCAAAACACCTTACAAGAAAAAGTTCTAACAGTACCATTTTCGTAACAACTAACAAGTAACAAGTTGCAAGTAGTGCTACACCAATAAGACAATAACATCAAAATCAACTAAATCATTGTGTAGTTACAGGAACAAACTCCCAAAGAAAAGTGCTTGACAAATCACAAATGGCCCAGACAAAGTGTTTAAATGAAAGAAAATATAAGATAAAAATATACTATTTTATCACATCCTCTTAATCTTCTATCGGTAATTATAAAATCAAAATAAATAAATAAAAAATAAAAATACTACCACTAACACAGTATACAGAAAGACTTCTCAACTAATTCATAAAAAAAACACAATGACAGCATGTATTATGCAGACAATCTGCCCAAATATAACATGCTCAAAACAACTTTTTATCAGATCTTGCAAATATGATATCCTGAGCATCAAATAACAAGAAATTCAGAAACAATTTACCCAATTAGAACCTAAACGATGTAGACAAACTCATATGTACAATTAGAGAAATCTGCATATAAACACGTATTATGATCATGCATATGAACATATTATTATGCTCAAAACAACTTTTTATCTATATCAGATCTTGCAAATATGATATCATGATCATCAAACAAGATTAAACAAACAAGATCCATGAAAAAGATTGAACAAAATACCAGTATCATATCCAAAAAGAAGCCCACCAATTCCAGCAACAACAGTCAAACCCAACACATATGTGTTACTAAAATATGTAATCTTCTTATCAACACCAGCATCTATATACCCAGAACTCCCGGGAAACGATTCAATCGTCATCTAAATCAAACAGAAAACGTTGACCACTTGACCCACTAGTTAATTTTACAAAAAAAGCCCAAAACAATTCACTCACGCAATTTATCAAACACTTGGCGTGCAAACAAAAACATCCGATTTAAAAGATTCTATTTCAGTTTAAATAAAAACCCTTTTGAGTATCAACAAAATGGTGGGTGTGGAATCAAATCATACAAAATCTTGAAAAAATGAGATTTTTATTGGGGTTTTAAGAGTGGAAATGAGTCGATGAGGGTATTTTGGGATTTGGAAATTGGGTGTGTGGAGAAAATGAGAAATCAATGATGACTATTGTGTTTCTTGACTACAAGTTCCAGAAAATTTGGTGAAAAGGGTGAGAAATGAGGATGTTTGATGCAGGGAATCGGTTATTAATATTTATAAAGTGGTTTGTGAAGAAAATGGGTTTAAAGTCACATGCAAGTGAGTCACCTAACATGTACTTTATCGATTTTTCCAAACTAACAATTAATATAGAAAAATCATAAAAATAGTTTAATAGACATTTAATCAATGTGACATTAATAAGTTTAATATTGATTTTAGCTTGTGCCAAAATGGATATAAGGGAAGGTGACATTGTGTTGATGTAAAGGATGTGGATACAGTCATGTGAGTGATTCATCTTTTACTGTGTGTTAAATAGTTAGTAGCTAGAATTTTGTCCGTCTTTTTTATCAGTCAGTTAATTGAGCCTCATCTTTTCTGTCGTTGGCTAATATTAGATGCAAAGAACCAATTATATAGTGCTTTGTGAAGAGAAGTAATCTGATGAATGCATATTTTGTTCTTGACTACAAATTTTTTTTTGATGTAACGTGTAAGAAATGAGGATATTTGATGAATGAACTGGTTATTATTTATAAAGTGCTTTTGTGAAGAGAAGTAAGATAAAGTGATAGGGGGTGAGTCATCTAACATGTACTTTTCCTAACTTACAATTAATATACGAAAATGGTAACTAACATGCATGAGGGGTGTAAACGCGGGGTGTTTACAGTATGGTTTGACATGGATTTTTGAAAGGTTTGGCGGTTTTGTGTAAATATATATTAAATTGGCTGGCAGTTTGGTAATTCGGTTTTGACAGTTTGATGGCTTTCGAAAATAGAAAAATAACAACTTTCTACTTGCACTGTATAAAATAAATCAAAAGAACATCGCCTAGCTAAACTTGAATGAAATGAAAGAAAAACTTGATAAAGGTGGGGCACATGTTGGAAAATAATAGCTCCTTCACGTCATTACAACTATCTTGAAAACACAAAACTTACAATCCAGTTATCAATTTTATTAGGATGAACTTAGGTGATGAATCGCCCACCTTGAAAAAAATTTGCATAGTTTTTAAACAAAACTTATGATTGATCCCCTTATAAATTTGCTTAACCCCCCCCCCCCCCCATCGCCGCTGATCCTAACTAAATACATGTTAAGTTCCTCGATTGCACTTTAAAAAAAATATTAGGTCCCGTCACTGATTTTACCCCCTTGTGAACACAGGCTGTTGTCGGTTCATGGTTGATCTTCGATAACAAATATTCGACCACTCTGGTTTATACGTTAGTCCAAAACACAAACTGTAAACCAAACCAACCAGTTTTTCAAAACATAAATCGTAAACCTAACCGCCAAATTTTAAACCGAACAAAATTCTTTGGTCCGGTCCAATTTGTGCTATTTATAAACACCTATGACCTATACCATGCCCAATTTATTTAGGCATGTAAATTGGAAAATTTAATAACTGGTGAGTAATGTAGAGACATTATGGTAATTCAAGTTACCAATTTTAGTTTAAATTGATTTTTACGTATATAATATTCAGTCGTGTACGTCGTTAAGATATTATATGTAATAAAACAAATACAGGATAGACATGTTATCGTCTTGATCTAGTAGATATAGATATGGATGTACTCCATAGCTTCTTATCTACAATACAATACAATACACGGTATGTATGAATGCATGTCTGTATAAAGGTAATGTAAATTTGTATGTATGTATGATATTATTAATAAATGTATATGTATGATATTATTAATAATTGTATTGTATATTTGTATGTATATGATAATAATATTAATTAGTACTTTCACTATTTTAGAGTCGTCAAGATTTACCTACCATTTTAACCAAGCATATATGCGATAACTTTCTGTTTAATAGAGATAGATGTGATCGGGTGATTTTGCTGGTGTATTGATCATACTCCAGTGGTCCGTCAGTGATTCAAATTTACCGTATATAATAGGTATGCACTATATTCTAGAATATACCCGATACCTGACGGGTAACTAATTAGCTGACAAATACCCGACGTATATTAAGCCGGGTATGAGACACGATTTTACAACCAGATATGAGTATGAGATTACCAATACCCAATCCAAACCTAACCCATTACCATTCCTAACGAGATCAATTCTCGTGTTTTAATTTCTTAAACTAGTTTTTTTTAGTAACCACAAGTTAGCTGCCACGATTACAACAAATGTACAACACCCGAGCATAACGTTCGATCTGGCACATGTTTCAAGGATGTGACATTCTTTCATATAAAAATACAAAATATAATAAAATGTGAATAGAAAAAAATGTTTACAAACACCATCAATAAATAATAATGATTTTTCTTTTTTTAACTTGTAGTTACTTCAGGACCACACACGTGTTTATTAGTAGAGTTAAGAAAAACAATAACACGTGGTATCGGTGGCTTGGTGGGTGGGTTTTCCCTGGAACTGGTGGGTTGGTGGCTCGGGTATGATCCAACTATGACGTATGATAACGGTAAGCATTTGTTCAATTAAGGGCATCTTAGAATGCTTATCCGATTATTTAGTTGATCATTCAGAAAAAAAAAACAAAGTGGTACCAAAGCGTATACCGTAACAACATATCCGTACCTTACCAATATATTCAGTACGGTATTTGATAACCAGTTTTGTTTAAATTCAATACCAGTATTTTCAATAACAGTATGGATATAGATACGGGTAACGTACTAATTGCATCCCTAAATGTTTGTCAGGTGGCTTCTTTGTCCTCAACCGTTGAGGTTAACACACGCGCCTTTTACCGGGAGTGTGTCTCAATCGCAGCCACGTGGCAGATGCTTCTACCACTATATGTTTTAAATTTAAACTTTTCGACATTTGTTAGTTACTTGTACGTACCAGTCTATATGAGTACACGTGGATGGATGGCCAAAGTTTCTTTTATATAAAGTTCAAAACAATATGATTTTTTTACAAAATAAAATACGTGACAATGAATTGAAAAATTGAACGATTAGAAATTTAGAATACGAGGATTGGGATGAGTGATGATTGTTTAAATAGCTTGTGACTTGTTATTAATTCGGAATAGGTTAGAAGGCGTGAGACGCTCTGACTTGAGCTATTTGGTTCTTATCGTTTTATGTGTTTTAAGTCGATTGATATGACATATTGACCTTACTTGAGTGTAATATCCATTTAAAAAAATAGTTGAGAAGACTCGAATAGAAAGTCTATATATGAAATCAAATTTTAATCTTTTCGAGAGAACGAGATTGTAAGCCTCTCCTTTATATTTGTCTATGCCCTAATTTCATAGTATTACGATATTATCAACCGATAGCACCAACTGAGTTCGTAAACGAGCCCAACCTTTAATTCTTTCTATGTCTATGATCTAATTTCATAGTACTACCAACCGGTAACTCATGTAGTCTTTAAATGAGCCCAATCTTTAGTTATTCATATGAGAGTGGAATGGTAAGTCGCTCACTTTCGTCTTTCTATGCCCTAAATTCGTAGTACTACCAAACGACAACTCTTAAATACCCAATGATGCTACCTACATGACCTTCCTTTCGCGGCTCCATCACCATCAATCACTATGCACTACATCACCGTTGTGTCTTTTCTATGGTTGTTATTTCGTTTTGTATATGACCTAGTGGTTGTGATATTACCCAACATACACAGCTGCATCACCGCCACTATCACACAACAACCCTTGACTTCTTCCAATTTTTTCACCATTTCTCAAATTTCTTCTTCAATCTTCTCAAATACTTGCTTTTTTAGGGGTTTTTCCATTTCTTCAACATCATCTTCGATTGAGGAACACTGCCATTTTCTTTCTCGGATCATCAACCCTCAATTTTTTAATTGGTTATAGGGTTATTATATATGTGTTTTTGTCGAGTTGGTTTGTTTATAATAATCTTGTATTTATATCTTTTTTCAAAAAACAAATTGGCTTGTCAAACCACCAATCTCCAGCTCCAACTTCAATTGGTTAAGAGATTTCGTGTTAAATCAAGTTGGCTCGTATAATTTTGAGTTCGAGCCCAAATTGAGTTGTCTCAACTCGTGAATAGCCCTAGGATGAGCACGTATCTTGCTTGCCAAACTGGTTCATTGCTTATAATAAAATGAGTTTGTATTTGGCTTGCCTCGAGCTAGTTCATAGTTTGATAATAGATGATTTGGCTCACCTCGAGCTTGTTGTAGTTTATAGGGGGATATACGAAATTCCCCTTAAACTACTTGTTTGGTAATTAAAACATTAATATATAACCTGCCAGTCTAGTTGTATGGTGCTAGCCTCATAAAAATATTATGAGTTTAAATCCTTACAAGTGTAATGCTATGTGATAATTAAGTGTAATAGAATTGATGTTAAAATAAGATAATCAAAACATTACAAGTTTCACTTAATGAAGTATTCAGTATATCAACTCAGTGATACCTAGTGTTTTATTGTTAAACTTATAAATATATATATAAACATATTCCAATACCAACAAAAATAAATTTAAATTCGTGATTCAAACACATGTCAAAGTATTCCTTTTTAGTGTTCACCATTTCACCTCATGGTTCAACTAATTTCCTTTTTTAAGCTATCAATTTTTGCATATCACATATGATCATGATCAAATATCCCCAACAATGACATTAAAAACAAATTCGTTTAAGAAAACAATATTCGATTTTGTTAATTGAATTTGTGGATGTTTTCTAGCCGAAACTAACTAGATAAAAAAAACCCGGGTATCAAACGTTTATAAACAAACATCAGTTATTCGTGATTTTTAGTTTATGATTCTGGTAATAGGTTTTATGCTCACTCATACTAGTTGCACATAAGCATGCAAGGGGTTGGATGCTTATGGTAACTCTTGAGTTCTTTTATGTTTGATGCCTAGTTCGATACAAACTGCGAGTTCTCTCCAATCTATATAAGATCGGTAATAGCTGGCAAGATGTAATGTAGTTCCGCAATCAAGTGCTAGAATGGTTGGATTCATTTTCTGCTTTACAAAAGTGTACAATTCACACAACAGATCAAAGATATTGTACCACTTACCAGGCCGTCAATGAGAATTTGAGGGCCATATGCGACCAGAAAAATGAGCCCCTAAACTAAGAACTTACATATAAAACATCAATAATACGATGATAACTGTGATAATAATAAACAAAGCAAAATGGTTGTAGCAAAATAATCTAATTCAAAAAGTTTAACAAATTAGGTTTGTTGAGTTAAATAAAAAGTGGGTTTAAATGGGCCAAGACTAAATAGGTTAATGAGTAAATTGCACAAAATATCCTTTATGTTTCCTTAAACTTGCAGGTTCCAGCCTTAATGTTTAAAAGTTGCTAAAAACAGCCTTTATGTTTATTTTTGTTGCGGGTTCAATCCTTTACAACTAACCACGTTATTTTCTTCAGTTAAGTTCCCTCACATGCATAACATGTGAGGGTATATTCGTCATTTTGGTTGATCTTCCACCCACTTCAATTATAAAAAAAGAATATTTAAGTTTTTAACCTAGTTTAAACAAAGTTTGGTAAAACGTACGCGACTACAGAGGAGCACGATTACCGTTTGATAGTGTTTAAGTCTAACTTCGGCGTCCTAAGCGTCACCAGTTGCTGGATCCGACTACTGAACACGGTGTTACGAAGTTCTTTGATTTGGCGGCATCGGAGTTCCGTGAGAGGTATCTAGGGTTGAAGAGTCGTTTGTCGTTTCCGTCTGATGCGAATAAGGCGCCGATTCTTCCAACTGATGATAATCCTGAAGAGTTTGATTGGCATGATCAAAATCTGTGTTAATCTTTACAGCTTAGTGGACTAGCTTAACAAGATTCCTATCTTAATTCCGGGTTCGCCGGAATCCGGCGAAGTCGTCGGAGAAGAAGACAGGAAAAGAGGGTGTTTGGTTTTTAAAAGTTTGGTTTTATTGCACATCAGTCCCTGCGGTTAGAATTTTTTTAAAATAGGTTAAACCTTAAATATTCTTTTTTCTTATAATTGACGTGGGTGGAAGATCAACCAAAATGGAAAATATACCCTCACATGTTATGCATGTGAGGGAACTTAACTGAAGAAATAAGTGGTTAGCTGTAAAGGATTGAACCCGCAACAAAAATAAACTTAAAGGCTGTTTTTAGCAACTTTTAAACATTAAGGCTGGAACTGCAAGTTGAGGAAACATAAAGGATGTTTTGTGCAATTTACTCTAGGTTAATAGGTTTTAACATCATATTTGGTTGTTAATATTTCTGGGTTTTAAATTTTGTAAGCTTTTGTTAAAAAAATTATATATATATAAATATTTTCAGTTGGGTTACATGGTACTGTTAGTTAGGTTAAGTGAACAATAAGTTTAAATGGACTAAAACTAAATAGGTAAATGGGTTTAAAACTCATATAGGGTTCTGAACATTATTGGGTTTAAGTTTTATGGACTTTTAAGTAAAAAAAGAAAATATATAATTTATTTTCTATTTAAATTTGGGTCCCTAGGAAAGTGGGGCCCTCGACGGTCGCACACCTAGCCCTTGCTAAGGGCCTCCCGAGTATTGTATTAGCTTTGCTTGTTTAGTGCATTCATAATGTCACATTCTAAGTTCTACAGTTCATTCAACTTTGTTTATATTTCTATTTGATCTTTGAACATTTTATCACTAATCGCATTCAGCATCACTCTCGAATACGGTCGAGACTCCATCCTCCAGTCCATCCCTGTTGTCATCATTGCCGCAAACTCTGGGTAACTGATCCGACCATCCTACAACACACACACATCGTAATCAACATATTTTCAGACGTTTTTAGCTTCATATGTTACATATATTCAGTGGCGGATCTAGAAAATATTCGTATGGGTAACGTTTTATAAAAAAGGTAATGAAATCGAAAAAACGTCAAAAAAATGTCAAATTTTTCCAAAATTTACACTACCGCCGGAGCGCCTAAGGTATGTCCGCCCCTGCATCTATTGTCATATTCATCATTTATTACCTTATCTAGGTCGGCATCATGGATGATATCATTAACTAGCTTCTCGTTGTGTGAATTTTGGTCTTCAAACAAAGACTCCTTCAACTCTTCAAACTCGATGTACCCATTTTGATTCTTGTCGAAATGGTGGAATGCTTGTTGGAGATGATCATCGTTGCTAATCCGTTTTAAGTGAATCGCAACCATCATAAACTACTCGCAGTTCAGTACTCCGTTTTCGTCAAGATCAGCCTTCAAACAAGTAAACAAATCGTTAAGCAACATGAGTTCTTTTATGTATCTTGGAATCAGTGACGAAGCTTGAGATTTTCGACCGGGTTTCGAAAGTGATACCCAACCTGACTTTAATAGATTAATATATTAATCCACTAGTTTTTAGTTTATGTATTTTTATAGTTCTTGGGCAATAACAACCTGACTTTAATAGATTAATATATTAATCCACTGGTTTTTAGTTTTTGTATTTTTATATTTCATGGGCAATAACATTAAAAGTTAGAATAGTAAGATATAAATTTGGAAATGCTAACGTGTTAATTCTAGCAAACTAATGGATATATTTGATGATACAGTGATGCCTTAGGGGTCTAGGCCTAGCTATGAGACATGGTTTTACAACCTGATATGAAACTAGGATTACCAATACCCGTCATATACCTGTTTCATTGTCACCATATTAATCATGAAATGTACTTACGGCATCCATTAACATCCGAACATCAGGATCATCAAGCGGTTGATCCCCGATCAAACACAACCCGTCTTTAAACTCTTCAAAAAGTTAGTGATCCGTTCTTGTCCTTGTCCATTTCATCGAACATTTGCTTCAGTCCATCAACTTGTTCATCTGGCAAGTTTTCCGCAACCACCTGAGTTTAAACCCTTAAGAAAGTCATGCTTTTCACTTCAAACTAGCAAAATAAAAAGGATAATTAATTAAATTACCGTAATCAGTTTCTTTTTGAATTTGTTCATCAAAGAGAACTGTTGAATTCTTGATCCTATGTTTTCTCCTAATGGGATGTTGGAGACCTTGTGGGCATTTTGAATCCATTGATTCTCTGTGACACATGATACCAAGTTCATATAGTAGCTTTATTGGGGAATTTTAAGTGAAACATTTTCTTTACTATAAGGATATTTTTTTTGAACGACAACTTTCTTGTGTTAGGCCACCGCTGTTACGTGTAAAAATGGTGATCAAGATGAAGAAGAATCAGAAAGAAAGAAGAGGAATAATCCCAAATCAAAGCTACTCAATACATTCAATCATCTCTGTATTTGTACAATCAGGATATTCACTAGAACCCCCTACACTAATCGACTATTACATTTAAGCCCTCCTATTTATTTAACACCTATCATTACTCCCCCCCCCCCCCCCCCTCAAAAGATTTTTGTCCCTAAAAATCAGAACAAAGAGGGAAAAAATTAATCAAAAGTATCAATTCGAAACTGTGACCATTGGATTTGGTCGTTAGGTTCATTAGGTCGTTTGCCTTCGGCCAACTAAGAATGATCCATTTATATAGATGAAACTAATCATATTTTTTTTAGATGGAAGCCGGTTCCACGACTTTAGTGGAAATGGTGATCCTGCTCCCCTGAAAGTATCAACTACCTGAGGCTAAGGCGGATTTGTTGACGGCTGTGCTGCTGGCAATGATTAGAATAGCTATGTTGCTCAAACCTATCAGCCCCTTTATTTAATAGAATGAAGTTCCCAAATAGAAAAAAGAAGGATATCAGGTTTCAAACTAGATATAGATGTCCGGGAAGGCTCCCCAGGATTATTCTGGGGAGGAAGGTTGTAGTAATCACGGGTCTCAAGACTTCGTATGCGAGCAAAAATCTCAGCCTCGTTCTCGGCTGCTATTTCAGCTCTAAACGTAGCCAATGATTCACTGCTTGAGGAAGACTCCAAAGCGGGAAGACTTGTTGCATCTCCACTTTCGGAGGATACTTCCCAAATGAATGCACTTGGCATTCCTGCTAGCATAAAAACGAAAAAAGACCTAGAGA
Source organism: Scalesia atractyloides (assembly GCA_947069175.1). Lineage (NCBI taxonomy): Eukaryota > Viridiplantae > Streptophyta > Magnoliopsida > Asterales > Asteraceae > Scalesia > Scalesia atractyloides. Next base: position 90,288,611 of record CAMTDV010000001.1, read on the forward strand.
AAGTACATAACGCGCAGACGAGAATGAGAATTACGAAGAAAAGAAGCGAACATTAGAACAATTGAAACACCAACATAGCTTGCAATTCTTGAAGTTTTGAACATGAATCAACACTACCAATTCAGTCAAAATCTTGGTCAACTGGTCTTTAGATGTTTAGCTATATGGGCAGCCACAACCCTTTGCAAACCTATGGCTTGATTTAGCCTTGGATCATCATGTATTTCAGCAACACCACTAAAATATGCAATTGCAGTAGCACCAATACTTGCACTTACTTTTCCATTTATTATCATTTTTGTGTAATATTCATATATAACTCTATATCCACCAGCCCAAACAACTGGAACATTAACTTCAGCCTTCTCCACTTTTTCCCAGCTACTAAGCAACCAGTGGCGGATCTAGAAAATATTCGAAGGGGTAACTACCGCCGAAGCGCCAAGGGGTAGCGGAGGCTACCCCTGCGTCTAAGGTATGTCCGCCCTGTAAGCAACCCAACTAATTTTGTGTCGTAGGCTTGACTATTATTGAATCTGGTCTTCAACTTAGATAAGGAAGTTGCATATTGCTCAAAAGCCAACATCATAAAAATCAATATATCAACTAAATTTTCTTAAATTTGAACTCTTGATACACAAACCTGTTGATAGTACTCTCAACCAAAGAAATGGGTATGAATCCATATGCGCCCCGTGAGTTAGTAACAAAAATCAGAACCAAAACATGATGTGTTGATGGCTTATAACCACTATAAATCTCTAGCAGCCTGCTTCTTAGCAAATTGGTCAAAACAAGCTCCTTTATAATTCTGATGATATCAACCCAAGGTACCATCCAAATATCATACCCCTCCTATTGAAAACACAAGTTCTGTTGCAGCCATGTGTGATTCATGAGCAACTTCCATTTGTAGTACATTTGGAGCCTATGGTAGTGACTTAGAACACTAGTGATATAACCCCATTGAACACCATGAGCAAATAAGTACCACCATTGTTCAGTTTCTCCATGTTGACCATATCCTCCATAACATTCTTTAGTGGCGGATCTAGAAAATATTCTAGGGGTAACGTTTTATAAAAAAAGGTAACGAAATCGAAAAAACGTCAAATTTTTCCAAAATTTACACTACCGCCGGAGCACCAAGGGGTAGCGGAGCCTACCCCTTCCCTAAGGTAGGTCCGCCCCTGACATTCTTAGCAATTATAAACAAACTTAATCTGATTATCTAACCTGGAACTGAATTGTACCCTCCTATAGATTGTCTTTGCCAAACATGCTTCTTTTTTATTTGCATCTATTTCACTAGGAAGAATCAAATGAGGCCATTCTTTCTTCATTAACACATGACCACCCACTTTTAACTTGACATTCATATCTTGATTTAAGGCATCAATGTCATGTCGATCCTTCTCGTGTGTAGCATTACCAAGATAAGTGTGAATCGACTCATTCTTATTATCGTTTTCATTTACCCCTCACCCATTATTAAGTGCAGTTCACTTTTAGACTCTTCATGCATATCATGAATCTGATTATCTTCCTTATCTATATCAATTTTCTTTGAATCATCATCATCAAATGATTCTGAGACAATCATCATCATCAAATGATTCTGAGACAAGAATTTGATCATTATCACCAAAGAGATCATGACTACTTATTTAAGGCGGCAATTTAATTAAATTCAAAATTTGAAATATAACCGCTAATAACTACCACATTGCAGTTATCTAGAATTATCCCCTAAAATTCGTGGTGTGTTTTTTTGGTCAAACCCTGGTTCATACGAATTTCATACAAACACATACTGTTGTTCCAATTCTCGAAATCAGAGTTGTATCCGATTGAATTATTCAGTAGAACCACCGAAATAATTTGATCTGAGAGTGAATACACGCTTCTCTGATCATCCGGTTTCTGAAATTCCCCAACAAAGATCAATCTCATCAAATTCACTATAACTCAGTTCCTTTATACATCACCATCAGTTGATTCTTGAATAACACTAGGCATTTCATCAAACACCTTAAGGGTATACTTACCATCACATAAATCTTGATCAATGATTTCTTGAAGAACCCATTCCGTCTTGGTCATTTTCCATTGAATCTTTCCCTGAATCCTCACCCATATCTTCACTTGTTTCACCATTATCAATCCCAGACATTATATCGAACACCTTGTGGGGCTCATATAGTGAAGAATTTGCATCTAACTTTAAGGCTAAAGAAATGTGATCTTTCCATGTTAAAAACACATCTCTAATTTCGGGTTCAAGACCATCCATAAAGAGATAAATTGCATAGTATTTACAACTCTAATACCAATCTTACATACCAAACAAGAGAACTCAATCCAAAAGACTAATCTTGTGAGTGAGATAGCCCATTTGGTATATAAACCCCACATTAGTTGCCCAGACAACCAATGTGAGACAAGTCTCATACCTTGCAATGTTATTAGTCCATAACAATAACATTGGTATCAGAGCCTGGAGAGAGCTAGCTGTGACTAACGAGGCTCAGAGTGGTGGCCTAGAAAGAGCCAGCCGTGACCAACGAAGACGTTGGCCCTTAAGGAGGGCCAATTGTTATGGACTAATACCATTGCAAGGTATGGGACTTAGGGTTTATATACCAAATGGGCTCTCTCACCCACCAGACTAGTCTTTTAGGTTGAGTTCTCTCGTTTGATATGTAACATCCCGTCAGGTAATGACTTCACCGGCGGAACAACAACTAATGTTATAAATGGATTATCCAAAAAAATATGGAACAAATTCTTATCCAAAATGTTATCAACAAAAGACGTTAGTAGTCGGATTATCGATGAACCCTGCCAAATTCATTATTTTCTTTCATGTGTTATTGTTTGTGTTCATTACCGACGAACCTTAAAACAAATAATTTTCTTAAATTATTTTTTTATAGTTTTAAGTAGACCGTTGTCGGTGATATATAGATTGTTGTCAATGGATTTTAAGAACTTGCTTTAAGTTTTTTTGGGGCCTTAGTTTTTTTTCTATATTGGTAGGAGAAAGTCTGTTTTCTAGTAGTGCAAAGTTCCTTAAAATCATACCGAGGGCTTCTTCAACAGTGAGCCGATCGTCTGGATTCTGGTCAAGCATGCGCTTTATGAGTGTTTTCGCATCTTCAGAGACCCTTTGCCAAGGGTCCCTTATAAAGTTTATGTCACCCTTGATTATTGCTTGAGCAATTCCCTCTTCAGTTTCTATAAATTGTTGCATACAAATGACCATTGTGTGAGAAATTTGCTAGGATCCATATTGTTGCACTTTTAGAATGTAGAGGGGGTGATGGGAAACTTTTTGTATGTTCATTTTATCCCCTGTAGTTTGGTCTAATTACATATAGCCCCATAATATGAACATACCTTCCCAAAATGGAGGAACTCCACAAAGCAAGATGTAAAGAATGACACCCGCACTCCATACACGATTTGTTCTCCGTAGTTTCGTCTTAGTACTTCGGGGGCCATGTAAAATGGGCTTCCGACGATGTCCCTAAATCTTTGGCCTACAATCAAAGCAGTTTCAGTTCATCAGTGTAAGATAAGAAATGTATTTTTAGTTTATTTTAAAAAGAGTTAAATACTTGGTTGGTCCCTGTGGTTTGCAAAAATTGCAGACTTGGTCCTAATGGTTCACTAATTACACACTTGATCCCGATGGTTGTAATTTTTGCAGTCAGGTGGTCCTTATCACTAACTGACATTAAGTTTTTCAGTTAAGTGTGTTGAAATGTCTGTTTTACCCCTAAGGTTAAAAAGAATTTAAAAACTTAAAACAGGGACTTACCCCATCATCATCCTCATCTTCTTCAAATCTCTCTGAAAACCCCTATAACCCAATCTAAGACGTATAACAACCAACGACCACCACCCTCACTGCCCTCAACTACCCAACCGTCGGAAAAACGAAGTGGGACGTCGAACACCACACCAGCCGCCGCTATTGCGGCCCTCACCGTAAACCACTTCTGTTAAATCGATGTCGTAAATATCATACGAGAGGTGTTTCGCCATTGCTGCAATGAAGCTTGATTTTCCGGTGCAGGAAGCTCGTAGAGGAGATAACTTCGTTTCTAGACGCGACTAACCGGCGATAATACTGTTTCGATTTCAAAAACAATTCCAGATCCGATTTAACCTTCTTTTTCAGATCTGAATCGACCGCTAACCGGTGATAATCGATCGCTATCGTCAGATTGCGTCACGGTGTTCATATACATCATCAGTTCCTTACATCTCATTTGATATCTTCTGAACATTTGTAGAATATACGCTTGCAATATTCTTCGTTTATCTTTCTTCTTCAATTTCAACACAAACGTTTTCTTACAAACGCTTTTGTTATCATCAATTTTCTCTACTCTGTTCGTCCACGAAACCCTAGCACCGAGAAAAGTATCAAGAATCGTCTGCTCATCATCCAAGCTGAGGACGACGCCGTTTGGTTTGTTCGAAATGAGGTTCGTGAAATCGGAATCTTAAGCGAAGTGGGCCGTCGGAACATCACACCAGCCGCCGTGTTGGTGGGTGTTTTGGTGTTCGGGGGTGGAGGTGAGAAGTGGCGGAGGTGAGATGGTGGTGGTGGTGTTCAGGGTGGAGGTGAGATGGTGGCGGAGGTGATATGGTGGTGGTTGTGCTGCTTGTTTGAGAAGAGAGACCTCTGAAGACATAATTTGGTGGGTTTTGTTAATAAGCAAGGGTATTTTGGTCATTTAACATGGACTTAACTGGAAAACTTAACAGATGTTAGTGATAAGGACCACCCGAGTGCAAAAATTACAACCACCGGGACCAAGTGTGTAATTAGTGAACCATTGGACCAAGTTTGCAATTTTTGCAAACCACAGAAACCAACCGTGCATTTAACTCTTTTAAAAATGAAATTTGAGTCTTGATCTTGATTAGTAACTGTATACGTTGATGTAAAGTGTTAAATTAATTGTTCCAACATATCCGATCATGTTGAGATACTTGTCACACTTTATATGTATGGTTTTTATCTCACACGTATTATGCGACTATAGTGTAATAAGAACATACCAGACTCAAAGGATATGGAGAGACCAAATGCGATTGCTTTTAGAGGTGCGTGTTCGCCTTTATGAGCGTACAAGAAATTTTCAGGTTTCAAATCACGATGTATAACTCCATGCTTGTGGCAAGTCTACACAAATATGTTTATATTGTAATAAATACAACTAAAACCTAAACATATAATGCACTAATAACTGTTAAAAATAGAAGATATCAAAGATTGCGGGATCAGTCAAGCATCATCTCCAAGTTAGGAGGGTCAAAGACAGCTAGTAAACAGCTGTAAATCCAGCCGTAAACCAAGCTCATCTACTATATTTAGATTACGGTTTTGTGCTATAAATTGTATACCTTTCTTTGTAATGTAACATACAAAAAGATACACATCAATTCAGTGTTTTTTCAATCAACCTTGTAACATGGTATCAGAGCAGTGTCGTTCTTGACCTGTTCATCATTTACCTTGCTCATCACTTACCCAAACCAATCATCCTCTCAACCAAGCTGCCATGGCCGAAGCCGGTAACTTGGGAGAAGACCTATCAATCCAAATCGCCAATCTGCTCAAGAATGGCCTCAACCCACAAAACCGAAACCCAAAACTGTCCGATAACCTTCAAATAAACCTCAAGCTTAACAGCCAGAATTATGCTCTATGGACCCGGATGATGAGGGTAGCCATAGGCGGTAAATCAAAAGCCTTTCTAAACCATTTATCAACCAATCCACCAAACCAAACCAGCGAAGAATATGAACAATGGGAACAAGACGACCTAGTCGTCTTCTCATGGCTCATACAAAACATCGAACCAACTCTCGCCAGCAATCTAACCGAATTTCCGACAGCAAAATCGCTGTGGGATGCCCTGGCTATAACATATAGCAGTGGACGTGACAAGCTCCAAACCTTCAACCTACATGTCAAGGCGAATGAAATCAAACAGAACAATCTCTCCCTTGAAGAATTGTGGATTATACTCCAAGGAGTATGGGGAGAAATTGATCGGATTGACCCAAACCCGATGACCTGCCCAACCGATATCCAAGCATATCACAAAATCAGGACTGAACAGAAACTGTTTCAGTTTCTAAACGCTCTCAACCGGAAATATGACCCTATAAAGAGGGAAATACTCCGGTTAGAACCCCTTCCAACCGTAGAAACTGCATACGCCACTGTCCGCAAGGAGGCCGCTCACCAGAACATTCTGGGAACACCTCTCAATGACACACAGGGTATCACAGTGGGTTTAATGGCCTCTGAAATCGAAGGGTTAGGGCTTGCATCAAAAGGCTACCGACGGATCGATGTAAAAAGAACCGGATCAGGTAACAAAGATGACAAACTCACCTCAAATGTGATCATTGCGGCATGACAAAACATACCCAGGAACAATACTTCAAACTCGTCGGGTATCCGGAATGGTGGTCGGATGGCCATAAGAAGAGCACAAAGGCTACGGTTAAAGAAAAAGGGAAATCATCCAGCACTGGCACCCGAGATGTCACCGGAGATGGAGGCCGAAGCAGGACTTGGTTTCGGCTGAATGGCTGGTACACATGAAGAAGAAGAAGACGCAACGGGTAACGGGTTTGGGGCGCAGCCCTCAAACCCTTGCGGTTTTAACCATTATAATAAACCAAACATGTCACATTTAGTCCCTAGAAATAAGGGAAATGCTAATATGGCCCAAGAAACCCATAAAAAACAAAAACCATGGATCTTCGATTGTGGCGCGACCGACACAATGACTTATGAGCTGTCGGATATTATTTCAACAACCAAACCAGAAAAAACGCATATTCAAACGGCAAACGGAGGAATAATGGATGTAAAATCGGGAGGACTATTGAGATTTCACCCACAATAAAAATCTCTAATTGTCTTTATGTTCCCTCGTTATCACATAAACTGCTTTCCATCAGCCACGTCACAAAAGAACTCAACTGTATTGTCCTAATGTACCCTACGTTTTGTATTTTACAGGATATCAGGACGGGAGTGATATTGGGCGTGGCACTGAAAATCAAGGGTTGTATTATGTGGATGAGGTGACTCAAAGTGGTGCTGTGATGTTGACTCATGGGACATCGGAACGAGAAGCTTGGCTATGGCACCGAAGATTAGGTCATCCTTCTGCAAATTATTTGCATATTTTATTTCCAAAACTATTTCCAGTTAATTCTATGTCACATTGTGAAACATGCGTTTTAGCAAAGAGCCATAGAAAAACCTTTAAACCCAATAATACTAAGGCTGCTTTGCCATTGTCATTAATCCACTCTGATGTATGGGGTCCTGCCCCAGTTCTTGGGGGGCAAAACCTTCGTTACTTTGTGATGTTCGTTGATGATTGTACCCGAATGACCTGGGTTTATTTTTTGAAAAACAAATCCGAAGTCTTTGAAAAATTCACTATGTTTTACGCCATGATCCAAACACAATTTCAAACAAACATCCAAATATTCCGATCCGATAATGGCGGTGAGTTTGTTAATACCTCGTTTAAATTGTTTTTCCAAGACAAGGGAATAATCCACCAAACTACATGCCCAAACACCCCAGAACAAAACGGTGTCGCCGAAAGGAAAAATCGCATTTTGCTGGAAATGACACGAGCTCTCCTAATCGAATCCCAGGTCCCGAAATATTTTTGGCCTGAAGCCCTTGCTACCGCTACCTATCTTCTCAACCGACCCCAACAAATATCCTAAAACTTAACACTCCGTTACACACCCTTTCAAAATTCTTCAAACTACCCTCAGTTCTTACTCTTCAACCACGAATCTTTGGATGTACTGCCTTTGTTCACATACCTAAATCAGATCGAACCAAACTTGACCCTTTGCTGAAAAATGTGTCTTTGTTGGGTATGGAATGAATCAAAAGGGATACAGATGTTATAATCCAAAAACACGTCATATGTTCACCACAATGAACTTGTGACTTTCTTGAAACCGAGTATTACTACAATTCCCAACTCAGTGGTCAGGGGGAGAAGGAATATTTAGACACACTAAGTTGGTTGAAATATGTTCCCTATGTACCAACTACAGAGTCACCAGAGTCCAATTTCAGTGCCACTGAAGGTCCTAATGTTCCTCCTAACCTGGTGTCCGAGGTAAGTAATACTCATCCTATTCAGTCTGGTGATACTTTTGAAGTTTCTAATGACTCCGAAGATACCAATACTTCTAACCATGAAACTGCCACAGAACAAGCGGAAAATTTGCAGGCAGATGAATCCAGATAAGAAGAACCACCATCAAGATATGTGTTACCCCCTAGAACAAACAGAGGGGTTCATCCGAAACGGTATTCTCCTGAAAAAGAACCAAGAAGATCTAGTTATCCTATAGCTAGTGTGGCTAATGGAAATTTCACTAAGGAAGCCAAAGCATTTATCTCATCTGTTTATTCCGAAGAAACTCCTACAAACGTGGATCAAGCCTTAAAATCTAAACATTGGAAGGAAGCAATGAAAACAGAAATGGAAGCCCTAATCAAGAACAATACTTGGGAAATATGTCTCTCCCGTTGGGAAAGAAATCCGTGGGGTGTCGTTGGGTCTATACGGTTAAGTATAAACCCGATGGTACAATTGAGAGATATAAAGCCCGACTAGTAGCAAAAGGGTATACCCAGACACATGGGATTGATTATGCTGAAACATTCTCCCCGGTTGCAAAAATGAACACAATTAGGGTTCTTTTTTCGATAGCTGCAAATGAAGGGTGGCCACTTTAACAGTTTGATGTAAAAAATGCCTTTTTACACGGGGACCTAGATGAAGAGGTATTTATGGATGCTCCTCCAGGATTCACAAAAGAGTTCAAAACTGGAGAAGTTTGCCGTCTGAAGAAGTCTCTTTATGGTTTGAAGCAATCTCCCCGGGCTTGGTTTGGCAGATTTACGGTTGCTATGAAAAAGTTTGGATATAAACAGAGTAATGCCGATCATACTTTGTTTCTCAAAAAAAGAGGAAAATTCGTAACCTGCCTAATTATCTATGTAGATGATATGATCATTACAGGGAACGATAAAGAAGAAATGGTAAAACTAAAAGAAAACTTGTTTGCTGAATTTGAAATGAAAGATTTGGCAGGCTTAAGTATTTCCTCGGAATTGAAGTACTAAGGTCAAAACAAGGAATTTTCATTAGTCAGAAGAAGTATGTCTTAGACCTGTTGGCAGAAATTGGAATGATCGATTGCAAACCAGCAGATACTCCTATGAGTGTAAACCAAAAGCTTTATATGGAAGAAGGAGCAAAATTAGCAAATAAAGAAAGATACCAACGGCTGGTGGGAAAACTAATATATCTCTCACATACTCTCCAGACATCGCCTATGCTGTAGGGGTAGTAAGTCAGTTCATGCACCAACCTCAACAGTCACATATGGAAGCAGTTTGGAGAATTATTAGATATCTCAAAGGAACAGTGGGTCACGAAGTCCTGTTTCAATCACATGGACACCTAAATGTTCAAATCTATACCGATGCAGACTTGGCAGGAGATAAGGGAAGTCGGAGGTCAACAACAGGCTACTTCACTTTAGTTGGGGGGAATCTTGTTACTTGGAGAAGTAAAAAACAAAAGGTGGTTGCTCTTTCAAGTGCAGAAGCTGAATTTAGAGGTATAGCTCGAGGTTTAACAGAAGCCGAGTGGATGCGAAGACTCTTAGCTGAGATTGGTTTTCCGTCAAAAGAAACAAGTAAGATTATGTGTGATAATAAAGCTGCAATTCAGATTTCAGAAAACCCAGTACAACATGATCGAACTAAACACGTGGAAGTTGATAGGAACTTCATCAAAGAAAAATTGGAAGATGGTACGATTGAACTACCGTTCGTTCGATCAAAGGATCAGCTTGCTGACATTCTAACAAAAGCGGTTAACGGGAAAATTTTCAGCGATTGTTTGGGCAAGTTGAATTTTGGAAATCCGACTATTCAACTTGAGGGGGAGTGTTAAAAATAGAAGATATCAAAGATTGCGGGATCAGTCAAGCATCATCTCTCAAGTTAGGAGGGTCAAAGACAGCTAGTAAACAGCTGAAATCCAGCCGTAAACCAAGCTCATCTACTATATTTAGATTACGGTTTTGTGCTATAAATTGTATACTTTCTTTGTAATGTAACATACAAAAAGATACACATCAATTCAGTGTTTTTTCAATCAACCTTGTAACAATAACATACAAGAAAGACAACTAAGACAAAGTTTGGATTTGTTTTACTAGCAAATTCAATATTTCTCTATCTTTTATAGAAAACCTTAAAATGATAACTTTTGTATGAATTAAAATCTAGAATACGAATTTAGCTAAAAAAATTTTTAATGGTGATTTTGGATCACTGACGGACCATACTCGATCATATCCATCTCTACCAGACATAATGCCTATACACCTATTCAGAAGGAACCCCAATAAATATGTGAAAACCCCCCTTTTGGGAATCAAACTCAAGACCTATTGGTCCCAAAGTCTTATCACACACACAAGATACCACTAAGCTATACAGTCATGGGCTGAATTTAGCTAATTTAGTACGGAGAGATAGATAAAGCCTTCTATATGGGTAAGTTATTCTATAAATTTTTCTAAAAACAAGAAGGGTATAAAGACACAATAAATCATAAAATATAACACAATGTCGAGCAAAAATAAAACAATGTCGAGCAAAATATAAAACAATGTCGAGGGAAAAAAAGACACAATGAGTCGCAAAAACGACACTATGACGCAAATATATAAAAAACACAATGCTAAATAAAATATCTAAACACAAATTTCAAAATCTACACACTAAAAATCGAAAAGCGAAAACCTAATATCTCAGATTGTAGAGTTTGATGTGACGGTTCTAATGCCGCTTAAATGAGTTTAACGGTCTAGTAAGAATTACTTTAGGGTATACAGTAGGTGATGTTTCTTTATTCACTATCTGAATGATTACTCAAAATCTTAAACAGATAAATAAGAGTAATAAAAAAAACTAGTATGTATATTTCTGTTATAAAACTCCACTCAGATAGACCAAAGATTTTCATTTTACAGATGGCGAATCATCATAACATGTATGTAGTTGAAACTACAAAATGTAAAATGTTGTACGAAATGAGTGTAAGGTTGATGGTTAATCTTGGGAATTAATAACCAACAATTCTTTCATTAGTTATAGAAAATTTACAAAAATAATCATCTGACAATCAAATTATCGGATTAACTATTTTGTATACGCTTTCTAAAGTCGGTCTTTCTATCACATGAGATAATGGAAATGTTGTACTCTTCAGATCCTCCTAGCCTTACTAGTAGCTTTGTTATGAGTTAGATTTTTGTTTGATTGTTTATACTTTGCATGCATGTATAAAGATTTCAAGAAATCACGTATGTTTATATTAAAAAAAAACCGAGAACTTACGATAGAACACGAAGATGATAATAACCTGGACAACTTCAAGAATCGTCTTGATAACAAGGATGGCGGCTCTTTCCGTGTAATGGCCTTTCGCAACCAACCGATCAAAAAGCTCACCACCTTCACACAGCTCCATAACCAAATAAATCGCGTCTTTATTCTCATAAACATCTTTAAACGTCACAATATTAGGATGCAATGGCATATGCCTCATGATCGCCACCTCTCTCCTCACGTCTTCAACGTCGATTTCAGCCCTTAACCTGCTCTTCGATATCTTCTTGCATGCGACTCTTTCGCCCGTTGTAATATCTTGACATTCGTATGACACGCCAAACTCACCCCTACCGAGTTCTTTTCCTATTTTGTAACGCTCATATATGTCTTTCCCGAATGTGCCTTTGATGACACGAACCGCGCGTATGAATCTTTGGGTTGGTGGTTTTGTGCGTTTTTTGCGTGGTTTTCGGTCATGTGATGTGGGTTGGACAATGCTTGTGTTGGCAATAGAAACCCAACCCCCCATTGATGATATGATGATGGTCTTATGAAATGCAATTAGGGGGGGGGGGGGGGGGGTTGCAAGATAGATTTGGGATTCTTGGAATGATGTTGCAAAATCACGTTTAGGATTGGAACACTGATTTTGTGGTGAAATTTTGGATTTGATGTTGATTTTGAGGTTGAAAAGTTTTGTGTTCTTTAAACGTATAACATTAACTATAAACAATTCCATGATTCCGTATAACTTTTGTAAATTAAAGGGGTTAAAATTAGAGTAAATTGCATAAAACGTCCTTTAAGTTTCACCAATCTTGCTGGTTCCAGCCTTAATGTTTAAAAGTTGCCAAAAACATCCTTTACGTTTATTTTTGTTACGGGTTTCATCCTTTGTCACTAACCTAGTTATTAATCCTTGTTAAATGGCCTCACATGCATAGCATGTGAGGGTAAAACCGTCTTTCTGCTAGTTAGGTTATAAAACCCAAATAAAATCCCAGACCCCCACCGCCTGCTCCTTCTACTCGACCGCCTCAGCCACCCCCTGTTCCACGCGGCTCCTCCCCCACCATCTCCACTTCCGGCACCGCTTGCTCGACCGCCGCCGCCCTGCTCCTCCTACTCGACCGCCTAAGCCACCCCCTGCTCCACGCCACTCTGTTCAACACTCGTTCTTCTGTATGTATATGTATTGTTGTTTGTAAGTGATTCTTTAGACGTTGTTTGGTTAGAAGTGGGTTTTGTTCTTGCAGAGAAGAACATGGGTCTGGGATTTTGTTTGGGTTTTATAACCTCACTAGCAGAAAAGACGGAGGTGGAGGTGATGTGTTGGGGATTTTGTTCTTGCAGGAGGTGATGTGTTGGGGATTTTGGGGGTTTTGTCGAAGGTGGAGGTGGTGGCAGAGGAGGTGGTGTCGGAGGTGGTGGCAGAGGAGGTGGTGTCGGTGGAGGAGGTGGTGTCGGTGGAGGAGGTGATGTGTTGGGGATTTTGGGGGTTTTGTCGAAGGTGGAGGTGGTGGCAGAGGAGGTGGTGTCGGAGGTGGAGGTGGTGGCAGAGGAGGTGGTGTCGGTGGAGGAGGTGGTGGCAGAGGAGGTGGTGTCGGTGGTGGAGGAGGACAGAGAAGATGGAGAGGAGAGCGATGATGACCCGATGGTGCCATAAACGAATCTACATTCCAAAACTATCATTTTCGAGCAATCAAATTCTTAATCAAACTCATGATTTTACGCAGGTATTTAGGAATCTGACCGGACCGTTCGCTTTAATGTTGATTCTCCTGCTTTCTAATCACACCACCACGTTGACCTGGAAATTCAGTGGTCAACCCATTGTTCATAACTTCTTCAAAGTCAACATCCCGGGCTGGTTTCATCACTCCACAATCTGATCAATCGCCATTATTCCTGCACTCTTATGTTCATGGCACGCTGGGGCTGAGGGTGCATACCAACTGCTAATCTTTACGCAAATCACGATTGCCCTTTTGCTTCCGTCTTCCGTTATCCCTCTTTTCCGGATTGCAACATCAAAATCAGTAATGGGCGTGAATAAAGTTTCAAGCTTTGTCGAGTTTTTGTGCAGATAAAGAAAGTGGAGAGAGAGAGATGATGTAGATAAAGAAAGTGGAGAGAGAGAGATGAAAAGTTAGGGTTTAAATTGCATTTGTGCAGATAAAGAAAGTGGAGAGGGAGAGATGAAAAGACGGTTTTACCCTCACATGCTATGCATGTGAGGCCATTTAATATGGATTAGTAACTGGGTTAGTGATAAAGGATTAAACATGCAACAAAAATAAACGTAAAGGATGTTTTTGGCAACTTTTAAACATTAAGGCTGGAACCTGCAAGTTTGAGAAAACTTAAAGGACGTTTTGTGCAATTTACTCTTAAAATTAAATATATTTTTTAACTTTTAACTTTACCTTGGGCTGATTTACTAGCATTTTAATTATATAAATTTAACTTATAATAAAAGACTCTAAATAATAATACATGTCATTTTCTTCTTGAACTTTATAAATTTTATTTATACTTGTTTAAATATTTTTTTAATATTAATATTAATAACTAATATATAGATATCACTTGTTTTTATTATTATCTTTATCTAAAATTAATAAATAACTTTAATTTTGTAGACCCTTTGTTTTTTTAGTTTTAACCCAAAGTTTTTTTATCTTTTGCAATTTAATCCTAACTCTTTTCTATTTTCAATTTTGGTCCACCATACTTTTTATCTATCCAAGTTTTTCGTTTCGTTCTAATTTTTCTAAGTTAACGCACCGCAACGTGCGTGTGGGGTTCAACATTTTTTTCGTATATTTTTTCTCGTTTGACTGGCTCGTCGCATCACATCTATATTTCTCCGTTTGACAAGTTCGTCCAACGCGCGGGTTCTGGATTGACTTAGTTATTTTTTCTATGTTTTACCTTTCCCAAGTTTTCGTTTCGTTCTAAATTTTGTGCGAGTTAACGCACCGCAACATGCATGTGGGGTTCAACATATATTCGTATATTTTTTCCCGTTTGACTGGCCCGTTGCACATCTGTTTTTCTTTGTTTGATAAGTTCGTCCAACGCACGGGTTCTGGATTGACTTAGTTATTTTTTCTGTGTTTTACCTTTCCGTTTAATTTCTTTGCATCGAGCGTGTGTGATTCAAAGATTTTACGTCTGCTTTTCGCTCGGCGTTATTTTTTTCCGTTTTTATGTAATTTGTTTTTACGAGCTTTTAAGGTGTTGGTGGTCGCTGACAGTGGTATAACATTGGTACTAATTGACACAGTTTCACAACAACCGATGCAACGCAGGGGCTTAATAGTAGTTTAATATATTACCCTCTTATACAAAAATACAAAAAGTAACTTAGGGTGTGTTAACCGCACCATCGCATTGCTTCATTGAAAGGCACCGATTCATTCACAGTTTAACACGCACGAATTATAGGCACCATTTCATTTACAATATAATCTAAAATCTAACAGGCACCTCTTCATTCATAACTAAAACAAACCGACAAATAATATATTCACACAAATAATATACGGTAAGCGTTCTTTTTTATTGGTTTGAAGTTAATTGCTTCATGATTAAATCCAAGCCAAATGGAAAGTGTATGTGGATTCTGAAGTCATCTTTTTGGAATTGAGTCGTCCGAATAGAATTACAGAGTCAAACGATGGATTCTTACCGATAATCCCAAAGCCATCGAGCGAAGGATGCGGAAGGGGTTGGACAACTGGATGACAGGGAGAAGGCGTTGCTAGCGGTGGTGCGCCGGAGGTTCTAAGCAGCAGTACCGGAACCAACCCCCATCTTCGCCAGAATCGAACCATTATCACCATCAACCTCGCCAGAATCAACATCTCGCTGCAACGCGCGGGTTAGCGTCAACTCGTAAAATTACATTATTCAACCCCCTCAATAGAGGCGGTTTATAAAGATATATTGTTTTATTATTAAGTATATAAAATTCATTTATTAAACCCGTGTAACACACGGAGTTATAACCTAATACAAAATAAAATAAATTTTTAAAAAACGGGCTGATTAAATGAGTAAAATTTTCTATACTTGCTTCACTTAAGTCAATTCAAATTATAAAAAAAAATCAATTTTAGCATACTTAATAAATTATACAATAAGTAAGAAACGATTACTCTTAGTTCATACCTAATAATTTTTTTAGAAGATGGAAAGGGTGAGACGGAGGAAAGGAGATAACGTGTTTGATGTTTTTGGGAGGTTTGGCGGCAATTACATGATAGTTTTTTAAAGAGCCCTAAAATCATGTTATTCAATATCATCTTATAAAACGTGATGGTTTAAAAGAATTCTAGATTGATCAACACCACCACCAACCTTGGTTTGTCAACGCACCCACCAACACCAACACCTTTGCTGCTACATGCACCACTAGCGCCACCATCCGCCACAACTTTTGTACAACTGCTTTCGTCGTTGTTGTCGCCGCCACCACTCCAAACACTATCTTGTTTAGTTGATAAGTTTAGAAATAACATATGTATTTTCGATTAATTCTTGAAAATATAAATCTGTCTTTTTAAAATGAAAATTTGATCTATTTTTTATGTTCGAAATCGCCTCCATGTCTGTGGTTCCTCCTAAGTAGCTAATCGAATATGCTTTTGTCTCTTGGAATCATACCATTCATGGCGAGGGTATCGTATAGTAAGACAATGCTTGCTTTTAGGAGTGATCTGTTCATCTAACTATCAATTTAATAAGAGAATAAAGAGCAAGTAAAGTCAAAAAGTACAGACACTAGATTCAACTAATATATATCTATCTCTGCTATTAATGAAAGGAAAGATGAGCATTGCATCACAATGCAGAGTTGGCAGCCATTTAGGTTGTCCAACAATGCCAATATTATTGCATCATAATTTAAAATACAAAAATTAAATTTTAACCTCTTCATTTGAATTTCAAATCTTACCCTCTTCATTTGAATTTCAAATTAGAGAATTATTACATCCCTCCTCCAGACTCTCACATTTCAAATTCACATCCCACATTCCCTCTCTACATTATCTTTGAATAAACCCTACATTAAAGCACAAGAAGAAATAGCTGGGAGAACAATTGGCTCCATCTTATGATATATCCTCTTCTACCCAAAATGCTACCTAGATCCAACGATAGGTTCCACTCCTACCCAAAATGTTACTCTCTCGATGTGCAGTGTATGAACACTTATTTGGTTCAACTAAGCCCGCAACAGTCTTGAGGCTTTTAGATCCAACGCCGCCAACAACAGTCTTGAGGTTTCGTCGCAACACCGATTACAAGTATCTCTGTCACCGCAACATCAAAGTTGTCGATTTAGAGCACCAATTCCTCTTCAAATATCTCAATTGCTCTATGATAATTGAAGCACCCGGTGTAATCGCTCATGAAATCAAGGTATGTTGTATGTTAATTGTAGTAAAGCATTTGTGAATTTGATCTTTTTGTGTGTGTTGTAGAAGTTTTGCTCTTTATCTTCTTCACCTTCCATGTGGTTCACCCAGCTCTGTAAGTACATAATATGCCAGGTTATTCTCAGTTTTTTGTGTTTTTTTTTTAATTTGTTATTGATGATTTGTAAGGTTTTCTTAGTATATGGTGGTGGTTGTTGAGTAATTTGCAGGTCTTATTTCTCTTTTCATCCGAACTTTTAGCATTAGTATTCATGTTTTAGGGTTTAGGTTGAGTAGCTTCTGATAGGTATTAAAAACATGATTTCTCCCTAAATCGGACTCTTTCCTTCTCTCGAGATCGCTTTAATTACATATTTTGGCTAATTTTTGTTTATTTGTGAGTAGCTTCTGATTTTAGGGTTTGTTTTGATTGTTGGAGGTATTGATTGTGTAATGGACTGAAGAGTATTAGGGTTTACACAAGGATTGAGTGTTGGTTGTTATTTTGACGCTAATGAGCAGTTTAATGATCTCAAGCTTAGTACCATTACTTGGAATTTTGCTGATCATGTCTGTTGATATTTTCCCAAAGTTGTTGTAGGTGCTGATCATGGATCTGGAGTGCATTTTATAGGTGATACTTATATGAAAACCACCTGGACGTGCATAGGTTATATTTAGCCTTCTATGAAAGCTTTATGGAGGTGATGCTTAATGAATATATTCTTATTTTCATATTGAAAATATTCTTTTAGAGATTTAGAATCAAGGTATAATATGTATTAACTAATCTTTTAATCCCTCTTTTATGTAATCTGTCCACAAAACTAACCATCTGTTTGTAGCGGCTGCGGCTACAGTGTGTGAATCGGCTTCGAATGATGATAAGTCGGCTGCATTATCGTCTGCGAACAAATTAAGCCGGTCTACAAGGTTGTTTTTGATAATTCAGTTATTAGTATACAATTTTAACATATAATTGTAACACCTCGTAAAATCGTGTCCAATAGTATAGTGACACGTGTTGTATTTTTACTTTTAGTCCATTAAAGACTAATAAGGACTAAAGGTGTCAACATGCTCAAAACTTGGCCTCTAAGTGACTGATATGTCAACATGCTTAGCCTCTGAGTGACTGATATGTCAACATGCTTAGACTTGGCCTCTGACTGACAGATATGTCAACATACCTAGCCTCTGAGTGACTGATATGTCAACATGCTTAAACATTGGCCTCTGAGTGCCTGATATGTCAACATGCCTAGCCTCTGAGTGACTGATATGTCAACATGCCTAGCCTCTGAGTGACTGATATGTCAACATGCATATAATGAGCCTCTGAACGATCCTTTACAAAGTCCTAACTCTCATGCGTGCCATTGTTGGACGAGAGAGGTTAATTCTGTAAAAATGTGAAAGCTAGATAATGGAGGGGTTAAAAGTGTCAACATGTTAATTCATACCTCTGAGTGACCTTTTAATGAACCGAGAGCTCGACAATGTCCGGGCATAATCCCGGTATGCTAAATATTGGCTACGGAGGGCTAAAAATGCTAAAAAGGTGTTTTAGGAAGGTTTAAGAGCGTTTAATAAGTTGAGGGGCTAAAAGTGTCAAACTTAGAAACTGGCCATGGGACGCTCGCTGGGCGCGAGAGGCAAGGCTTGTGCCTCTCGCGGGGCGCGAAAGGCCTGTGTCTGCAGAAAATTTGCTTGGCCTCCACACAAATTGCCAAAAACCATTTGATTCGAAACCATGGTCTTCCAAACTGCTATGCCACGTTTTAGGACACTTGTAAGCTTCCTCTTACACCCCTTAACACCTGGCATCACCTCCTTCAAGCTCTCCAACTATAAATAGGTGCCAAGGATCACCATTTAAACTTGCACCTTTCTCATTCACAACTCTATCTCCCTCCTCTAAAAGTTCCTAACTGAAAGGAACATCCAACTAAGTTCTATTGCATTCTAGGAACCTCTTGTAAGTGTTCGTTGCTCATGCATTTTCGTTTATAGGCTCTTATAGCCAAATGTCAAGCGTTTTATGGAAAACGCCTTGACTTTCGGTTAAGACCATTATGGTCCATCCATTGTTCATAATGAACATGGCTAAGTGATCGTAATAAGGTAGGTGTTAGTCCCTCCTATAAAGGGCACCTCCTGAAGATCACGTTTGCTAGACCAATTGACGGGTCAAAGCTATGATATTAAAAAGTCAAACATGCCATTTTTCGGAAATGTTATAATTTGATCTTATATATGTTATGAAACCTGTTTTGATACTTAAACAAGTTGGTAATAATTATTAGAGCATGTAAGAACATGTTCGGCTCGTCAATTTCAGTTCTAGGGTCGGTTCGCAACCGTAAGTCGCGAAGTTTGAATTCTGCTTTGACTTTCGATTCTGAAGCGATTAGATTAGTTAGATACTGATCTAAAGTTGCATTATGATCGTAATATAATGTAGCATAACCCTCTGAGGTTATATTACATGATCATAATCAGAATCTGAGTTTATGCACAAGTTCCGTAATTATGCCATTTTGACTAAAATGTCCTTTTTGTATAAAAAGAGGTTTAAATGATAATGAACTTGAAAATGAGTTTCCTACTGATGTAATGATATAAGTGGGTTTATTTGGGATGTCAAACTAGATTATAAACTGAGTTTATGAACAAGTCCTTGTATTATGCTGATAAATGACGATAAGGCTCTTGTGGCTTATAAAATGGTTTTAATCACATCTTTTCAAAGTAAATCTTTTACCTACTGATATGTTATATTAAATAACATATCTAAGACATGTTAACCTGCTTAACATCAGTTTTCTTTAAACATCACACAAATCGTCATTTTACGACATAAGTGTCGTTTCGGCGCATAGTATGGTTTTAAACCATATTTACCAACCAAGACTTATTACCTACTTATTTTAAAACTTATTTTAAATATTTTTACAGTAGGTACAAGATATAAACTCAGAATCCCAAATAATTTATAAACTATGTGTAAAATGACCAAAATGCCCATTCGGTGCATAGTTTGGCCATAAAAGATAAATTACACATATAATTAGTATCCTACTGATATTATATCATAAATAAGTTATTTTTCCAGAATACTTATAGTTATAACGTTAAATTATATTCAAGTTCCTTTTATATGGTATGAAATTACCGAAACGCCCTTATGAGGCATAGTTTCACTTTAAAACCATAACGGGCATAAAAATTGATATCCCACTGATATTACAACTTATTTAAAGTGTAATGACAGATAGAAATTGTCCATGACTTATCCGGTTACCGATGTCGCTGATATGCGTACGGTTAAGCATATGTAACTAGTTTACGAAAATTAACAGAAACGGGTTTAACCTTGTCATTTATGTCTCAAAATCCAGAATGTTTATAGTTTATCCATGTTAAACAAGTCAATGTACTTGTTGGATTAAACTACATTCTATCCAATCATCGTTTAATCTAGCGTTATACGTTTTGATCAAGTACGCTAGTCGGTCTAAGTCTATGACTTAAATAAGACCGTTAGCATTTAATTGGTTAGATTATGCCATAATCCAGAATAGAGACTTGCCGGTAAATGCTATCTGCACTTAGTACTTTTGTGTACGGCTGAGTTAATAAATCTTGCGTTTAAACGAAGAATAGCTTAGGTAAATACTCTCGACTTATTTACCCTAAAGGGGCTTGGGTTACGGTAAATTATTACCACTTGGTCGGAAATGGGATCAATCCAATGCAGGATTGTGGCTAGTAAATCCGCATATTCCGTTTTAATCAGTTTTGTTTGATAACTTAAACATCGAGGGTTAACTACTGTGTCCTTGATATCCTCGGCTCATTACAATAGATAATGGCCACGACCTTAGCGCGGGTGTAGGCATACACCCGATAGACGCTCAAAATGCATTACCCACAAGGTTGGGAAGAAATGACTCCTTCGTGAGTCTAAAGTGGTGTGTACGTTAATAATGTCTCGGTTTTCGTGAGTCCAAAGTGGTGTGTACGTTAATCATGTCTCGGTCTCCGTACCGGGCCCTGTATGTATGGACAAACATGTGAATCTATTAACAAGGTTGGACGGTCAACTTTCCCAAGTTATAAAATATTTTGTGCTAATACGCACTTAAAACATATTTTAGATGTTTTCAAAATGAGTCAGTTGGGTGTATTTACCAGCGAAAGCGACGTATTTTCAAAATACTAAGCTTGCAGGTACAATACGAAAATAGGCTGGAAGTGCTCGGTAGTGATAGAGGATCTTGCAAATCCTAGATCTGCCCAAAGTCTGTTTTACATTCTTTCTTTTGTACAATTTATGATCCGTCTTTGGATCTTCTATTACGAGCCAGTATATTATTTTGTATTTTGAACTTTGGTTTGTAATAGTAATTTAAATCCAAGACTTCTGCTGTGCTGTGTTTAATTGACTACGATGATATCAACTTACGTCACGATATTCCCCATCTGGGCCCACCTGTGTTCGGATTGGCCTGTGGAAAGCTAGGGTGTGACAATAATAGTACATTTTTGAATGATCACATGTCACACCCCGACCCGCAGCGGAATAAGAGTCGGGGCATAATTGGTTATCACCAAAGCTCATGATATTTACTAATATGTTTCATATTCATTTAAGTCAAAATTACATTCTCAATAATCCAAACATGTTCATACAATTACAAAGAAAAATAATCAACTAAACAATCCAGCTCTAAACCAGTTTATTCTTCTAAGCCAATCCTATGTGTTTCTTGCTGCAGCTGGGTCACCTGTATCAAGTGTAAAAATGGGGGTTTTTGGGTCAACATAAGTTGGCGAGTGAACCTTGTTAGATAAACATTTATTATTGATTTCTTGTTATCTTTATCAAGGAAAAATTGTGCAATAGTCATATATGAGCAAATGTAAATAATCATACAATAACAATAACAACCACAAACAATAACATACAATAACATTGTCACACCCCGATCCGCAGCGGAAAAGGTGATCGGGGCATGATTGGGTTATCATCAAAGCTCATGACATTTATTTTAACGTTTCATATTCATTAATACAATTTAATAGAAATTTACAATCATAATTACAACAATGACCTAAACATCAGTCTAAGCTTCTTTGTTTTCTTCTAAGGCATTTCCTATGTTTTCCTTGCTTCATCCTGTTCACCTGTATCATGTGTAAAAGGGTTTTTGGATCAACAAAAAGTTGGCGAGTTAATCCTATGGAAAACATTTGAACAAGTTTATTTTATTGATTATGAAAAAAAGTGCACAACCACACATGAGTAAAAATAGATGTAAACTTATTCATAAATCAATTTAATATTAAACAATACACACATGAATAATAATGGATCGTTTAGAGGCACGCGTTGCTCAACTCGTCTCTCACGAGGAACTGATGGGCCTAATGAATGAATTGCATAAACATGATAATATGAAAGACATAACTACGAATACTATAAACTCAATAATACACACATGAACAATAATGAATTGGTTTTGAGGCACGCGTTGCTCAACTCGTCTACCACGAGGAACTGATGGGCTTAATTAATGAATTTCGTATAAGTGGACAAAATGAAATACATAATTACCACAATAATAACAATCTAAGTTTAGATCACGATATGGTATGGCACAAGTTTAAATAAACGAGTTAATTATTTTGTAACACATGACACACCCCAAAACGTGTAATTAAAAAGGGGGAGTTGTAAGATTCACTCACAGTGGGTGCGTTCGGTTGATGATGTTGAATGCACGCGAAGTGGTTTTAACCACGAGTGAAATTAACCTAGATAAATAGCATTATGGTTCGGTAAGTGAACGGATTTTATTAATCCATTTTAGTAGGATTGTTGGGTGTATTTTTGTGAGTTTAAGGCTATTTTCTAACCTTAAAAATGTTATTTTAATTATTTTTAATTGATTTTTAATTAAAATAAATAAATAAAAATAATAATAAAAAATTGATTTTTTTGCTACAGTTGACCGTGACTTGACTTTGACTTTGACTGCGTTCGTATGGTGTATATGTGCGCTGAGTGAGGCTCGAACCCGAGACCTCCCGTACGCGTGCACGCAGCTCTACCAACTGAGCTACGTGTCTAACCCGAAATATTTATGTTTTTAATTATATTTATATACTAATTAGATTAAACAGAAAATACTTTATTTCTTAAAAACGATTTTAATCCGTGACTCGGTGTGCTCCACAGGTCTCGAACCCGGGACCTGTGGTTTATGCTAACACACAGTCCACCGCTGGACTGTGTGTCCAACTTGTTAACTTAACTGATTTTTATTATTCTTAAACACAAACTAAGTATTTTCATTTCTGACTTATTTAAAAAGTTAGATATTTGTCCGGATCGATGTAGTAGACCGGACTCGAACTCGTGTCCTGTGATATAACATACACACAGTCCACCACTGGACTGTGTGTCTAACTTGGTTATTATTCCGGTTATTAATAAACTTAACATATAACAGTGGTGACTCCGGTTCGGTTAACAAAAAAAGGCATTTTTATTAAGGCAGCATGCGTGGGACAAGATTCGAACTCGAGACGTTAGTGTGTTTATTGTGCACACAGTCCACCGCTGGACTGTGTGTCTAACCCGAGTTATAACTTGATTTTAATTATACTTAAACATTACCGAACATCGTCTTCTTCGTCAGTCTTAACCAGGAACGATGACTGACTGGTTCGAAGTTTTAATCAGGTTTATTTAGCGTGTTTCAGTTAATTACAGGTGAGATATAAGTGAAAAGAAAAAGAAATTAGGCGAAAGGTATACCGACTGGACTCCTCTGTTTTCCGGCAGAACTCTGGCGACAGTAACAGGTTCCGGCGTCGTGTGTCTTGCAGCAGCGAGTCTTCAGAAAACTTGAAAAGGATGTGGGTGACTTCGGTATAAGCTCAGGGGGTTTAGTAAGGCTCAGAAATGGAGGGTTCGGTTTTCCGGCGATGAGCAGAAGATTTCCGGCGAGAGAAATTACGTCGGGTAAAGGTGCGGTTTTGAGCGAAAGAGCTTGCAGAGGTTTGAGGGGGTATTTATAAGGCAAGTTGTCGATGAATTTGGTCCGATTTCCGACTTGATTCGTCGGTTAGAAAATCTCCGGCGGTTATAACTTGTGTCGCGACTCAGACGTCGGTTATAACCGATGTAGCGATTAAGTCTTACGTTATAACTGAAGATATCGTAAATTCTTGGCGAGATCGCCGGGATTTCCGACGACTGCATTTGGGCGCCGGTTTTGAATTCTGAAAGACATGTTATGAATTTATTGTCTTCAATATTTAACAAAAGATACAAGTGGCGCAGTGGTTTAAGTGTTGAGTGTTAAGTCCTTGTTTGACCCGGCGACTGACCCGGGTTCGAAACCCGGCAGAAACAATTTATTTTTATTTTCTTATTTTTAACAGTTTTTCAAAAACTAATTATATATTCTCATATAATAATTAATTATGTATCGTTTAAAATTATTTTTGGCATTAAATTCGCAACGAAATTTTAACTGATTGTTCGGTTAATAAACAGAGCGGGTTTGGTAAAATCCGTTTTTGACGGATGTTACAGTACCCCCTGCTTTTTAGAAATTTCGTCCCGAAATTTAAATAGTGATATATTTGACGAAAAGAATGATGGTGTTTAATTTGACGGTTACATGCTTAGAAGAAGTAAGGTTTTAAGTTTTTGTTTGAGGCGGTAATGTTCCTTGCAAGGGTTAAGTACCCTATTACAGGAATCGCTTTTTGTTGCCTATTGTAAAAGTATTGATAAGCAGAATTGATTCGATAACTATGATATCATGCATAAGAAGTTTGGATATGTTTGGAAGGTTATGGTTATATCTTAAGGCAAAACTTCAAATACTACAACCTACATGGAACATAAATAAACACAACAGCTAATATTTGAACATAAATAAACACAACAGCTAATATCAGTAAGTTATGATTGGTTCTATGACTATAGAACATAAATAAACACAACAGCTAATATTTGAACCCTCATTCTGATAGCATATATGTTTGAATGGTGGCAGTTCCTCTCTCGTTTGTTATGATAGAGAGGTTAGTTTATATAGAAATGGAACACAATCCAATTTCTTTAAATAGCAAGATGATATAAATGTAACACAAATTTCAACCAAGGGCAATACTAAATCCTACATGGAACTTCTTATAACCGCCTGATAATGCCTCTGATCCTTTGGCAAGAATACTTATATATAGGAAGTACCAGGGGCGTATCCACCATATTCTTGCCAAATTTTCATTGGTTTTATCCACAAGTTATGATTAGTTACCAAGAAACTACTAAATCCTACATAGAACTTCTCATAATCGTCTGACAATGCCTCTGATCCTTTGACAAGAATACTTATATATAGGAAGTACCAGCGGCGTATCCACCATATTCTCGTCAAATTTTCATTGGTTTTATCAGTGAATTATGATTAGTCCTATGTGACTCTACAACCAATACAACAAACTCATAATACTGAAAATGAAAAATGTCTGTGCGATCAAGGCTCAATCAAACGGAGCCGATCGTATTGCATGTACTGAAAATGAAATTGTCTGTGCGATCAAGGCTCAATCAAACGGAGCCGATCGTATTGCATGTACTGAAAATAATAAACTTAATCTACAAACAACCTATACATGGAACCTCTCATAACTGCCTGATAATGCCTCCGAGCATTTGACAAGAATACTTATATATAGGAAGTACCAGCGGTGTATCCACCATATTCTTGTCAAATTTTCATTGACTTTATCCACAAGTTATGATTAGTTCTATGTGACTCTACTACAAACACAACAACCACAAAATACTGATAATGAAAATGTCTGTGCGATCAAGGCTCAATCAAACGGAGCCGATCGTATTGCATGTACTGAAAATGAAAATGTCTGTGCGATCAAGGCTCAATCAAACGGAGCCGATCGTATTGCATGTACTGAAAATGATAAACTTAATCTAAACAACAATCATACAAACAGCCTATACATGGAACCTCTCATAACCGCCTGATAATGCCTCCGATCATTTGACAAGAATACTTATATATAGGAAGTACCAGCGGCGTATCCACCATATTCTTGTCAAATTCTCATCGACTTTATCCGCAAGTTATGATTAGTTCTATGCGACTCTACAACAAACACAACAACCACAAGATACTGATAATGAAAATGTCTGTGCGATCAAGGCTCAATCAAACGGAGCCGATCGTATTGCATATACTGAAAATGAAAATGTCTGTGCGATCAAGGCTCAATCAAACGGAGCCGATCGTATGTGGGCACGCCAGGTTCAACCTCATAATAAAATGGGGAACATGCTCAACGCTCATAATGTAATGGGGAGCGGCGGCCTATGAAATTGCATGTACTGAAATAATAAACAATAATTACTTAAACAGTCTACACATGGAACCTCTCATGACCGCCAGATAATGCTTCTGATCCTTTGACAAGAATACTTATATATAGGAAGTACCAGCGGTGTATCCACCATATTCTTGTCAAAGTTTCATTGGCTTTATCCTTAAGTTATGTTTGGTTCTATGTGATAAAGAAAAACATAAAACTAAACGATAGGAGGATCTTCGGTGAAAAGGACTAGTTGGGTATCTTCGTTTGGGCCGTCATTATCTTCGACAGGATTGGCGTTGATGTTGAAGACTCTTCCTCTTGCTGGTGGCCTAGCGGTTGGGTTTTCTTGGTTTACTTGGTTAACTGGGTTTGATTGAGCTTGAGTGTTGATGACGTTAACCAATTGAGGGCATGTGTTTCTAAAGTGGGTAGGGTCGCACAATTGAAACAAGCTCGAACATATGGAAACATGGGGTATTGGGGTTGTTGATAGGTTTGGTTCATGGTTTGAGTAGGGGGAGAGATTTGGTTTTGAAAGGTGCGGCAAACCTTGCTCAAATGACCATAGCGTCCACAAGTTGCACATAGTCGACAAGGTAGAGTAAGGGGATGGTGATAAAAACAGTTGTTGCATTGAGGGTGAGGTCCAAGATATGGTTTCTTATTTGGGTAGGTTGAGTTGGGTGCCACTTGAGTGATTGGGATAGCTTGGATGGGTATGGCGTGTGAAATTGGTTGATTTCGTTGGATAGCAGCGAAAAGTTGCCCGTCTCTTTTTCTCTTAGAATTGGGTTGAGAAGGGGATTCGGTTTGGGTGTAGTCGGAGGTTTCAGTCGGTGCTTTATCCTTCTTCTTCTCCTCCTTGAAGTCTTTGTTTCGGATTTAGTTCTCGGTGAGCGCTGTTGCTAGCTCCATTGCTGCTTCCAAAGTTGCAGGCTTGGTACTGATTACAGAGTCTTGAATCTTTGACGGAAGACCACGAATGTAGTGCTCGATCAAACGGTAGAGGGGAGTGAACATGTTGGGAACCATTTGATGTAACTCGAGGAATCTTTTGTTGTACGTGGTGTGATCGCCTTCCTTTTGCTTCAACAAATAGAACTCATCTTCTAATTTCTTGATTTCGCTCCTTGGTCAAAATCGTCTGGTCATGATTCCCTTCAATTCATTCCAAGTTAAAGTCATAGCATCTTCAACACCTCGTTTGGCCTTCTCTGTATTCCACCAAGTAAGTGCTATTCCATATAAACGACCAGTAGCATAACGCACTTTGCGATCATCGGGGCAATCGCAATTTAGAAAGGTGTTCTCCATTTCTTCAAACCAATGGAGGAGAGCGGTGACGCCTTCAGTCCCTTTGTATTTCGGAGGGTCTCATGATTTGAAATGCTTGTAGGTGCATTTAGTGGTATTTGGGGGAGAGTTGATAATGTTTTGGTTTTCCTGATTGACAGGATTAGCGGTAAGTGCTTGTTGAACTTGGATTACAATGTTGGGTATTACTGCAGCCATTTGTTGAGCGATTAGGGCAGCCATGCGCTCGCGGGCTTTTCCTGCTCTCGTCTTTCTGCGGGCGTGGTTAGAAGACATCTACAAGGAATACATGTCAAGAGTATGAGTTGGATGCTTTTGGGATCATGGGTCGCATTCAGGAATGAACATTCATAAAATATTATAGAAAAATAAATCTACTACATCCATAGGATGTCTTGGGCTTTGCTCGCCATTAGGCCCTACATGCCGCCATACTTCACCTTTGTAATCATGTGGGCCCCCATGAATACCGGTTTTTCATATGGTTCGCATGGGTTTGCCTGGTTGCGTACACTAAAACCCGGAGAAAATCGAGAAATATGTATACAACGTGTGATATTTGGAATGTGTCCAGGTGTAGACACGGTGACACCTCAAAGTGGGGTTAGTTCGAACGACGTTTGGTGTGTGCATGCTTTGGCCTAATAGGTCCTTCGTACTCTCATCGTTAGTCCCCAGGTAGGCAAACTGGTCCGTTATATTGGATTTATACGAATGCCAACCTAGACAGGACGTTCCGACTACCGGTACTTGTACCCTTCCAGTTACTACATGCCCGTCGCAGAACTCACTTTGATGAGATTTGAAAATTGCAACAAAATCTTTGAATAATGAGAGTATGAAAATGAATTGAATATATGAACATTGATATATGTATAATGAATATGTATATAAGCATGTATGTTTGACTGTAAGTATAATCAAATATGAAACAAATAAATATCACAAGTTTGTATGTAACCACCTAATCAATTAAAATTTAGGCAGACTATAGTATAGGCTCTAAGGGTCTAATAACCTATCCTATATCCCTATAGTCATGACTCTGATACCAATCTGTCACACCCGACCCGCAGCGGAAAAGGTGATCGGGGCATGATTGGGTTATCATCAAAGCTCATGACATTTATTTTAACGTTTCATATTCATTAATACAATTTAATAGAAATTTACAATCATAATTACAACAATGACCTAAACATCAGTCTAAGCTTCTTTGTTTTCTTCTAGGCATTTCCTATGTTTTCCTTGCTTCATCCTGTTCACCTGTATCATGTGTAAAAGGGTTTTTGGATCAACAAAAAGTTGGCGAGTGAATCCTATGGAAAACATTTGAACAAGTTTATTTTATTGATTATGAAAAAAGTGCACAACCACACATGAGTAAAAATAGATGTAAACTTATTCATAAATCAATTTAATATTAAACAATACACACATGAATAATAATGGATCGTTTAGAGGCACGCGTTGCTCAACTCGTCTCTCACGAGGAACTGATGGGCCTAATGAATGAATTGCATAAACATGATAATATGAAAGACATACCTACAAATAATATAAACTCAATAATACACACATGAACAATAATGAATTGGTTTTGAGGCACGCGTTGCTCAACTCGTCTACCACGAGGAACTGATGGGCTTAATTAATGAATTTCGTATAAGTGGACAAAATGAAATACATAATTACCACAATAATAACAATCTAAGTTTAGATCACGATATGGTATGGCAAAAGTTTAAATAAACGAGTTAATTATTTTGTAACACATGACACACCCCAAAACGTGTAATTAAAAAGTGGGAGTTGTAAGATTCACTCACAGTGGGTGCGTTCGGTTGATGATGTTGAATGCACGCGAAGTGGTTTTAACCACGAGTGAAATTAACCTAGATAAATAGCATTATGGTTCGGTAAGTGAACGGATTTTATTAATCCATTTTAGTAGGATTGTTCGGTGTATTTTTGTGAGTTTAAGGCTATTTTCTAACCTTAAAAATGTTATTTTTAATTATTTTTAATTGATTTTTAATTAAAATAAATAAATAAAAATAATAAAAAAAAATTGATTTTTTTTGCTACAGTTGACCGTTGACCGTTGACTTTGACTTTGACCGGTTCGTATGCGTGTATATGTGCGCTGAGTGAGGCTCGAACCCGAGACCTCCCGTACGCGTGCACGCAGCTCTACCAACTGAGCTACGTGTCTAACCCGAAATATTTATGTTTTTAATTATATTTATATACTAATTAGATTAAACAGAAAATACTTTATTTCTTAAAAACGATTTTAATCCGTAACATGAATGAAACTGTATATGTTGGCAACGTCACGTTCACGCTCATAATGTAATGGGGAACTGACAGCCTATGATGAATGTCTGTGCGATCAAGGCTCAATCAAACGGAGCCGATCGTATGTTGGCAACGCCCGGTTCACGCTCATAATGTAATGGGGAACAGCTCAACGCTCATAATGTAATGGGGAGCGGCGGCCTATGATATTGCATGTACTGAAATAATAAATTAAATCTAAACAATAACCACACAAACAGTTGATACAAACTGAATACACATTTGTTCATGGATATGATGTATGCACAATGATTTAAATATAATAAATGGTAAGACACATGATACACCCCAAAAACGTGATTAAAACGGGGAATTTGTAGAGATTCACTCACATTGGGTGCGTTCGGTTGGAGATGATGAGATGCGCACGAGTTTGAAGGATTGATCAATGAGGATTAACTAACCTAAATAATAACGGAAGGTATAGAAAATGAGTGGATTTTATTAATAATTTTAATAGGATTTTTAGATATATTTTGTGAGTTTAAGGCTATTTCCTATCTTTAACAACATTATTTTTAAGTATTTTTAATTGATTTTTAAATTAAATTAAATAAATAAAAATATAAAAAAATGTTGACTTTTGCGTTGACCATTGACCGTTGACTGTTTGACTGTGACTGTTGACTGTTTGACCGGTTCTATTGTGTGTATGTATGCGCCGGGCAGGACTCGAACCCGAGACCTCTCGTACGCGTGCACGCAGCTCTACCAACTGAGCTACGTGTCTAACCCGAAATAATTCTGTTTTTAATTATATTTA
Source organism: Scalesia atractyloides (assembly GCA_947069175.1). Classification (NCBI taxonomy): domain Eukaryota; kingdom Viridiplantae; phylum Streptophyta; class Magnoliopsida; order Asterales; family Asteraceae; genus Scalesia; species Scalesia atractyloides. The sequence goes on from CAMTDV010000001.1 coordinate 90,319,386, forward strand.
TATACTATTTTAGTTTATTCAAAATTCTTTTATTTTCAAAAAGGGTTTTAATCATCGAACCGGAGTGTGCAACAGGTCTCGAACCCGGGACCTGTAGGTTAGTGTTGCACACAGTCCACCGCTGGACTGTGTGTCTAACCTGGTTAATATACCGATTTTTATTACACTTAACATCTTCCGTGAGTTAATCCGATTTAGTTAGAAAAATAAAACATCTTTATTACAGAGCATACGTGTGTGTCAAGGATCGAACTCGCGGCGTGTGATATATGTGCGTAACAGTCCACCGCTGGACTGTGTGTCTAACCCGAGATAATATCCAATTTATAATAAACTTATAAACAACCTAACTTCGTCTTCTTCATTACAAAAACACAGACTACGATTACTCTACTGATTCTTGATTAATTCGATTGACAAACATTCAAATGACTAAAATGAAATGGCAGAGAAGATTTCGGAAGTAAACATACCGGAGAAACGATCTATCTCAGAATTCCGGCGAAGTCGTCGGCTCTGTTTCTACGGATTTCGTCTGAGCGGACAGATTATCAATTTTGATTAGCTAAATGCGGAATTGAAGCACTGAACAAGAGTTACCAGAAGGTTTAAAAGACTATACCGTTTCACAGCGAGAATTGGGAACTTTTAGAAGTTTTCCGGCGAGAGTTAATTATCCGATTTCGTCGTCTGAAACTGATTCTGATTGAAGGGTTTGAGTTAGCAAAAGCTTAACAACTGATAGACGATGAAAGAATTAAGAGACTTACTGATTTGATGGAAAACTCTGTTTTCCGGAGAAAGTCCGGCGAGTTCAAATAGCTTTTCCGACGAACTGAAAGTAGTGCGAAAGTGAAATTTGAAGGTCTGCAGATGAGTTTGAGTCGCGAGAGGGGACTATGATTGGAGTAAATCAAGAAATGCAGATTTTCGGTTATTAAAACCGATCAACTCATGAATTCAAGTCCATTCAAGACTAAATTGATTAAAATTGTCGGTGTATCGGTTATTGACAGCAAACCACGAACACTCAAACGTTTTTGGTCGTTTGGAAACCGATTTCGGTTACAGTTGGCGTAAACCGGTTGATTCATGGTTGAACATAAGATTTAATTGATTCCTAGATCTAACAGAAAACATCAAGTGGCGGAGTGGTTATAAGTGTGCGTGTTAAGTCGTTGAGCTCTTTCCGGCTGACCCGGGTTCGAGTCCCGGCAGCCTGTTTTTCATTTTATTTATTTTATTTTTACTTTTTATCAATTATAACTTTTATATTCTAGTTTGTTTATTAATTATGCATCATTAAAAATTAAAATCAACATAAATACGCAACGAAACATTCATAACTCGATATTCGATTACAAACGAAGCGGGTTTGGAAAACCCGTTTTCGACAAATGTTACATCACAATTGCAGCTGTAAGTAGATGATGCATATTTACTTTGAATAATTAGATTTAGTTATATGTCGTGTGATCTATTTGTTATATGCTCAGTGTTATGTGAGTTATTTAGTATCGTATTTCAGTAGTTTGTGGTCGGTTTGTTATATGTTTTTAGTGTTTTGTGATTGGTTCGGTATATATTTCAGCATTTTGTGATCAATTTTGTTATGTATCATGCTGAATTTTATTGTTTGATTTGTGTAATATTGAATTTATATAGTCTAATTTGTGCTATACTGTATTTATAGTTTTATATGTGCTATACTAAGTTTAAATAATTTCATTTGTGTTAAACTGAATTAACATAGTTTGATTTGTGTTATCCTGAATATATATAATTTAATTTGTGTATTTGATTTGCGCTATACAGAATTTAAATAATTTGATATGTGTTATAGCGAATTTGTGTAACTGTAAATGAATTGATCTAGATATTTAACTTTCATCTCGGGATGATCAATAATTGATCTTTAGTTAGGTTCGGAAAAAGAGGCAAACTTAAAAGAATCACATGAGTATGATTAGTATTATATAAATTAGATATATGATAAACTTATGTTATTATTAAATGATGAATTTAGTAGTTATTTGGTATTCTGATTTGATAGTCATCCATATATTGGCAAAGTTTACAGAATTTATATATATATTTGTGAAACAAAGAACTTGAGTTTGAATTTATTAATTTATGATTAATATTGTTAATTTTAAGGTCTAATTTGGTTAAGGAATTAAGATATTTGATAGATGGAATGTTTGAAATCGATATGTTATTTACGTATGCCATAATTAGTTTGGTAATTGATCATTGATAATTAAAGGGTATTTTATTCATTCGATAAGTTATATTATGAATTAAAGGGTAAGGTTGTCATTTCGCCAATTGATCATTGATAATGATTGTAACTCTACAAAAAAAAAAGTTCGAATCTTCTTCATTCGATATTAAATAATATTACAAAATTCTGATTTTGAAAAATATTAAAAATTACATGTACAATTAACACTTTGTAGGATATCTATGACTCTCGCCTTCTTCCATACAATTTCATTTTTTCTTTTAATTTGTAGATCAACTAGCATATCATAAGTCTTCTGATCCTGTTTCAGCAGCTGTGTGATAAACTCTTCTGCTTTATCTTTGAACTTTGATGGAGTAGAATGGAAAATTTGATCTAACAGTGCAATGCTACTCTAGGTTTGCTTGTAATAATTGTCACCCACGATAGCAACTTTTTGGTTGAGTTTTTCATCTATTCTCTGTTCTTGGAGTGACCATCTTGAATATTCCATTTTAATAACGTTAGTATCTACCTAGTGGTAGAAAGTTCTGTTTGCCATTTACAAAGAGTGTAAGTGTTTTTGGATGGTTTATTTTTCGATGAACAGTTTTTTTTAAATGAAGAGGGTATGTTTTCAACAAACTAATCATGAGCTTTTTATATTGTTTACAATGTTTGATATATTAAATAAAGCGATGATTCTTAATTATGATAACATGTTTTTGAAGGTTTAAATTTTGTCATTTGGGTTTCTAGATATTTCATTTTACTTGCTTTCCCATGAAAACTCATTTTTGAAAGGTTTTGAATTAAATGCACAAGGTTTTTGAATATAAATGTACATGTTTATATTAAAAGTAACGTTTTTCACTCGTAAATCATTAAATATTCATGGTTTTTAAATATAAATTTTTATTTAATACTTGCATCTCAATCTGACATTTGGGCTGTTAGATATTTCACTATATAATACCATTACCAATTCAAATGTTTGGTATCATACATCGATTCATTTAATGAAATAGAAGAGCAATTATTATTGTCTTGCATCAATTCAGTGATAACATAAAATGACATCATATACTTCTACACAATCTGACGATTTAAAACAACGCTTTATTAAACAAATCAAAGAACAAGTTTATGCTGATAGGGCTACTCTTCAAGAGTTGAAGAGGCATTTTAACGGATTGCAACTTGGTCTGCTGACAAGAGACCGGGTTTCGAGAAACTTGAGGGCGATGTCGACGACTTTTGTTCGTGACCTGTGTGTTGCGAGTAATATAGAGTGTGGAGATAGAGACCTAGAGTTCATGACAAAGATCAAAGACATACATCGAGAAGCTCAGTGCTCGGTGGAGTTAAAGTTAAAGTTTCCTGATTCTTGCTATTAGAGTTTAAGCGTCCGATTAGTTTTCTTTTTCTTTTTTTCATATGTAATTGTTACTTTTTTAATACTTTAAATTTTAATCAATTAATCTTTCTTGTATAATTTATTCTTTCAAATTTTTATGAGTTTAAAGATACAGAGACAGTGTTCCATTGTCGATAAATTAGAAAATGTTGCATCTGAATTTTTTTTCTAAGGTTGTTGTTTGCTACCAGTTTGTCTATAGATGGTACTGATGAGGTTATTGTTGTGATTTGAAGATTATAATGTTCAAAATGTGAGACATTACATTCACTGTTCTAAGGTAATGTTGTTTTGATTAATATGATTCATATTATTAATTTTTATTTTGGTGATGAGATTGCAGTAAGGTCGTTAGTTAAGGCAAAGAGACAGGAAATAGACTCTGTTCGAGTGCACCATTCACAGTTCCAAGGTAATGTTGTTTTGATTAATGTAATTGTAGGTTGTAGAACTATGATGTATTGTTGATCTTTAATGCATTAGGTATCTTGTAGTTTGTAGAACTATCATTCATAACTGAGTTAAGGGTTAGTTTTGTTAAAAAAATATGTTAACAGTGAGTACGATAAATCCTTGGAATGCTTGATAGGATAATGATTTAAATGTATGCATAAAATCGAATAGTATAATCAGATATGTTTGTTTAGGTATTTCATCAAACAGTTGGAGTAAAAGTTTAATACTGTTTGATGTGTTTATTCTGAAGAAGAGTGCTCCTTATGTGGCAAAGGCAGCTAGAAAGAAAGTAGAGTATGAGATAGCGATTAAACAGCACAATGACAATATGGTAATCATTCCTAAAGTTTATTTTGTCACATTATAAATTAGTTATATATTTATGAAATAATTTTTTTTGTGTGTGATCAATTAGAGCGAAACTGCAATGGAGATATCTACATCATCATCATCTATGAACAACACTCATGAGGATGTTGAGCTGGAAGTTAGCTCTCAGGTAATCTGCTAACAAATTAATAGTTAAATCTGCATTCGAGTTAGTCGTAATAGGTTTTTTGGAATTGAAGTTGATTATGTTGTTTATTGTTTTTGCAGATTGTGAAGCTCCTGTGATAAGTGAAGAGCAAATATAAACGAATGGTTTTAGAGTGGTTGGAGCGGTTAGATTTCATGTTGTAATCTATTTTCACCTTCTGTTGTTTGTTGTTTTGTTCCCTCTTCTCCCACTGGCTTGCTGGGTTGAAGTTGTGGTTGTTTGTTAATGAATTCAACGGTCCAAAAAAAATACAAGTATATTTGTTTCTGAATGCGATTACTATTAAGGTGCCATGAACTGTTTTACAAATTACTCAACCTTCTGTAAGTGAAAGCATTTATCACATAACAATTATATGTTTTTATTGATTCGTTGTTTAATATAATTTGGTATGAAAATTTTCTAAAAACCACCCGTGTTTGCACACGGGTTTTACTACTAGTATTATATAATAAAGTAAACCAATTTGTGTCACATGTCATTAATTAGAAGCATCTAATTTTTTGTTTTCCCGCATTTTTATACTCATCTTATACTAAATAAATAATAAATTAATATTAACTTTTATCCTACAAATAACATTATTTATAAATTGTATTTTAATTTTTTACTAAGGTGATTAGTCTTTACTTTTCTTAATTTTTTTTATCTTAAGAGTTGATCTTAACTCCAAGTTGATGTTCCACTTTACAAAAATAATATTGTAAAGGTTTCATTTAAATGCTTTACAATTTACAGATATAAATGCAAATGTCAAAATATAGTTATCGTATTCTGCGTTGATTAATACTCTAATCAAACCATATAATCCCAATTACTATTTTCCTAATCATATATAAGAACTACTAAATTAAAACCCCGTGTAATTAAAATATGAATTCGGTGCTAAAATATAACGATACAACTAGTTATTATTTAATATGTAAAATTACACTTATTCAACCTATGTAATAATAAGCTTTTTTGAAATATAACTTTTCTTTATTATTTAGCATACAAAATTAGATTTATTGTAATACACAGGGTTTTTAAAAATATATTTTTAATTATTTGGTATGTAAAATTACATTTATTCAAACCATACAATACACGGTGTCCTTAAAGATTTTATTATTTAATATGTGAATTACATTTATTCGGCGTGTGTGATAAACAGAACTATAAAAGATACATTGTTTTATTATTTAGTATATAAAAATATATTTGTTCAACCCGTGTAATACACGAGGTTCAAACCTAGTTAGCCAATAAACGCAACTACTCATATACTCCTATAAAAACTAGGGCTGTATCTAGGGCAAAACTCAGACTCGGCTCGATTATAAACCGAGCTGGCTCGGCTCGGCTTGAATTTGAAACCGAGCTGGAAATCTAAACTGGGGCTCGGCTTGGTTTAAAACTGAGTTGGCTCGGCTCGGCTTGGCTTGACTTGATTTTGAAAAGAAAAATTAATACATGGCTCTCACCTAAAATATTATTTAATAATTCGAAAGAACATACCCAAAATAAGCTCAACCTAATACATTATAAGCCAAAATCAAGTTTAACAACACAAAATATGTTCTTAATTTAAACAAAATCAACCTTTAAATGTGGTATAGATATCAAACTAAACTCCTAATCACATGTAAATAATAATAAATTTTTGTGATATATTATAATGTATATAAAAATAAATATATTAAAAGCAAAATAATCTGAGCTAAACCGAGCCGAACTGATATACAAGCCAAAACAAGCCAATACAACTCGTTACAAACCGAGACAAGCTAGACTCGCTTTCTAACCCAGAGAGAAGGCCCAGTAAACACCACTCGTTTAAATTCAAACTGGTTAGCACACGACTCCTTCGTGCCCGATAAATGCGGGTCCCACCACCACCATTTGTATTACCACCGCGGGAACAACTTCCACCACCATATCCACCACCGTACTGCTTCCAATCTACACCTACTTTCCACCGTTCAAGCGCCACGTCATCACCACCAGGTACGCCGGAGTATTCATCACTCTCAATTCTTCACATGCAGTTAATTCACACTTCTTATTCTTAACATCCTCTTAAATTCAAAAAACCTACATCAATCTCGTTATAATAACTTCAATTCCTGATCAAATTGATAGAATTACGTTTCAATTTCGAATTATGCGTAGCTGAATTTCGGTACGTTCTCGAGAAAATCAAATATATGATTATCTGTTTGTAGTTTATGTCATAGAAACCAGCATCGATTCGATATGGAATTCTGTACTTTGTGACCTAACTGTTGAATTTAATGACTCAGTTTCGAATCAGTGTGTTCATCATGTGTAATTTGATTATCTTTTTGTTGTTTTATTCGTTGAAATCAGCATCGATTCGATATAGAATTCTGTACTTTATGACCTAACTGTTGAATTTAATGACTCTGTTTCGAATCAGTGTGTTCATCATTGTGTAATTTGATTATATTTTTGTTGTTTTATTCGTTGAAATCAGCATTGATTAAATATTTTGCGGACGTGAAGTTATATTTGACCAGATGTTAGAAGCTACTTATTTTGACTTGTTCAGTTTAGCATTCTCTAATTTGTGACCTAACGGTTTAATTTAACGAGTCGAGTGTTCATCCTTGTGTAAAATTGATTTAATTTGATTAGGTGTTTGTAGTTTTTAGCATCGATTCGGCGTTTTTGCAGGTGTTATACACATATGTTTGACCAGATGTTGGAAGCTTCTTATTCGACTTGTTCAAATTTTGTTCCTACAAGTTATCATATGAGCTCAATTTCTAAAAAAAAACATAGTTCAATTCTGTACTTTGTGTTGGGGAATTTTTAGAATCCGGATGATCAGAGAGGCGTGTAGTTACTCTCGGATCAAATTATTTCGGCGGCTCTACCGAATAATTCAATCGGATACAACTCTGATTTTTGAAGAATGAACAACAGTGTGCGTTTTTGTGTGGAAATTCGTATGAACCAATCTGACCAAAAGACACCCTCACGAATTTTGGAGATAATTCGCAGATAACTGCCACTTGGCATTGGATTTCAAAATTCAATTTTAATTAAATTGCCGCCTTAATTTTTATTTGCAAAATTGTGACGAATTTTTATAAAAATAATTTTTCTAAGGCATCTTCCATAAAGCAATTTAATTAAAATTAAATTTTTCCCAGCTGACCTGGCAGCTACCTAACAATTGAATTTAACTATTCAAATTCAAATCCTAGGGTTCATCATTGTGTAATTTGATTTGATTTTCTGTTTGTAGTTTTTAGCATTGATTCGATGTTTTGCAGGCGTATACATATGTATTTGACCAGATGTTAGATGCTTCTCATTTGACTTGTTCATGTTTGTTTCCACAAGTTATCACATGAGTTCAGTTTATTTGAAATTTTATACATGAATTCTGTATTTTGTGACAGAACACTTGCATTTAACTACTTGAATTCGAATAACAGTGTTCATCATAGTGTAATTTGATTATCTGTTTGTAGTTTTTAGCATCGATCCAATGTTTTGCAGGCGTATACATATATATTTGACCAGTGCTAGAAGCTTCTTATTTGACTTGTTAGAATTTTTTTCCACAGGTTATCAGGTCGGTTAAATAAAATTTATACTTAAATTCTTTACTTTATAACCTAACAACAGAATTTAGTGACTAGAATTCGAATAACAGTGTTCATCATGGTGTAATTTGATTTGATTATCTGTTTGTAGTCTTTAGCATCGATTCGATATTTTGCAGACATAAACATATATTTGACCACATGTTGGAAAGCTTCTTATATGACTTGTTCAATTTTATTTCTACAAGTTATCATACGAATTCAATTTATTTGAAATATTATACTTAAATTCTGTACTTTGTGACCTAACGATTGAATTCGAATCACAGTGTTCATCAATATCATGGTGTGCATTAGGAATGACCTTAAAGTTCATTCACAAGAATTTAACTTAGGATCAAACAAGAAGTTTAGAGAATCAGTCAATCTCCAAATCAATGATACTGGTCCTGTTTTTAGATCCAGATTTAAGGCTTTCAATGAACAAAGTGACGTTGAAGATAATGAATTCGCTATTACTTTGAGGAAAGAAGAATCACTTAATCACGATAACTGCACGTGGTTATCGATAACGGGTGCAGCGTCTCCATCGTCGTGCTATAAAGACAATGGTTCATCTGGCTACATGGATCTTAAGATAGATGCCTGGTTCATTTCGTTAATATCGAAACAATCATCAAGATCTGATACGCTTTTGAATACGAAAATCACATTCTTCGACGGTTCTCACATAAATCCAATTGAAGAAGCATCTTTAGTTCTTGATCAAAGTAAAAAGTTGAATGATAATATAGTTTTTGAGGAGAATTTTGAGGAAGAAGAAGTTGTTTTGTGGTTAAAGAATGAGTCAGAATGTTATAGTCAAACTTTGGATAACAGGTCAAAGTCAAAGTTTGCATATCTTACAGATAGCAGTGATGAACAGTCTTTGTTTTCTACATCTTCTAGCTCTGATCACTCATCAGAAGTCATGGATTTGGAAGAAGTAAGTACGGATTCACCGCTTTTTTGGCCGCTTAGTTCGGTATCTGATTGGTGTTCCGAGACTAAATGGGATTACTTCATTATGTCGCCGCGTAAAGATATATACAAACTCGGTATCTCACCAAAAACTACCCTTAATCAAGAACCGAATTCAAAACAAGGCTACAACAGAAGACTCGTGTTTGGAACAGACTCAATATCATCGACAAACATGACAAGAATCGTTAATATAGTAGCTACGGAGCAAGCAGAAGTTGACCGTTTGACAAACGATCAGCGAGCAAGAAAAAGATAGTGTTGGATGATCTTTTGTTAGTAGATAAGTTGAATGCAGAGGGTGTGATTGAGCAAGTATTAGGACTTGGTGAATTTGATGGACATGAGGGTATTGAAGATGAGTTCGACGAAGATGATTTTTCTTTGCGGTTTTGAAAACCGGACGAAAAAGACCTCAGTTGAACCAGGAATGAGCCTCTTCATTGGTTCAGTCACCGTGCATTAAGCATGGCTGGTTATGTGAAAACATGGTTGAAATTTTCTAGTTGTTGTAGGTTTTTTTTTGAGTTAATCATGATGTGATCCGTTTTTTTTAAATGTCGAGTCCATTGAGCGGTGAACAGTAGAGCGGTCGGTTTGATGACTGGTGCGGTTTTCAAGAAATAGGTTCTCTCTAGTTCGAATTCGATGATTTGTGGTTTTTTCACAAATTGTTTCTTTGAAAATCTTTGTTTTGATGTAGTATGACAAACACATATTTAAGGTTCTTTTAAAAGATCACCAAAATAGTCATTATACCAAGTGTAATAGTGTATCTACCATTCTAACCACCAAAATCTTGAAAAAAATGTTAAGATTGTATAGTTTTTATGAATGTTATTAGTCCAAAAAAAAATACAGCAATATAGTCATTAAGAATACTAGTGTGGTCAAGAAATCCACAATGTATGCTTCCCTATGGATCGAACCATTCACGCACTATAGGACACCATCGCCGATAGGCTTTTGACATAATCAGTGATGAGACTTACTCCAAACTAAATCAAGCTAACGATTAACACTAACTTGAGGAGATACAAGGAACGCACGAAATCATATTTCATCTCACCATCGTATCAAGAGTTCCCACGACGAATTTACATCGTACTTTTTCATCAACCATCTGTCAATGAAAGAGCATTGGCATAATAAACGCATACACATCCGTTAAGAATCCCCAAATGACTATTAGAAGTACATTCATATGTTGTATCATTATCAAATTCTTATCATATTCATAATCTGCTACAATTTAGTGATGTGCATCGTTGCATAAGATACCAACCGCGGTAACAAATGTATATACTTCACATCTCCTATAACTCTCCAAACATTTGATTTCAAACTCAACACTTGGAACACCTCTTCGATTCTCGCATCTCCAGTCCCCTACAATAACCTTGTAATCATCTCGCGGTGAATCATAACCGAAACCCACGATGATGGTAATCCGATCGAACGAGGAAGTGTCAGTTGTCTTACCTCTCGACTTAACGGATTGCCAACTAAAACTTTACAACTAACTTCAAAGTAATATCTTAGGGGGTTACGGCGCAGCTTGTTGCCCGTTACCTGCCATTCTTATGTTTTTTTTACTGTAAATCGTGATGAAATACACTATTACCTTGATCTCCAAAAAAAAAAAAAATCTTTCTTAACGTCTTTGTCATTGTGACATGATAGTGTTCCGTCAAGATGTAACAAATTATAGTTGTTTATACTATATTCACTTGTTGTTTACACTATAATTCACCTGGATTAAGTTATAAAGGCACTAGTAATAATGGTTTTTTTAAACTCTATAATTAAAATAAATATATCATAGTAATATACAAAATCTTTGAAGAATTAATCATTCCTATGAAGGCACAATTGTCACTTTCTCCTATATAAACCTAACAAATTCATTCATAAATCAAAACTTAAGAAGAACAACATACTTACATTATAATATCATAGGCGAATTACGGGGAGAAATCCCATGTGAATTACAAAAACTCTGAAAACATAATGTATGAATATCAGGTTACCACGTGTTACACTTTTCGCTGCAACATTTACTAACACTGACACACTTTTTGGAGTCTGTTCTGGATCTTTTTGTATGGATATCAACTTTCTTTGGTTCATGTTTCAGAATTGAAACCTTCAATAACTACTAAAACATATTCTCTTTCAACTTCCTAAATGCGCACGAAATACGCAAATTATCCAAACCCGCTTGATGACAAACCCCAATTCTTTTCACTTCCAATAAAGATTTGGGGTTTGTCATCAAGCGGGTTCGGATAGTTTGCGTGTTTAGTGCACGTTTAGAAAGTTGAAAGAGAATATTTTCTAGTAGTTCTTTGGAGAATTATGCAGGTGTGTGAATGGTTTGGGTATTATTGAGAATTGAAAAGAATGGTTGCTGTGTGTTATATATATAAAAAGTGTAAATGAAAGTTGGTTGTGTTTCTCATTAATTTATATGTTTTCATCACCGATCTTTACGGTATTAGCATCCGGTTTTTAGTTTTATAAAGATTTGGGTTAAAAGGTAGTTAGATGCTTTATAATTTATTTACGATAATGGTGGAGTTTTAATTTTTAAAGGCTTGAAATAAGAAATAGAGAGATTTTTAGGCAGATATTCAGGAGAATTATATATCACACATTTAGTGATGTGTGTGTGAACAATTCTCATATTTTTAATCCATTTAATTTTTAATAATTTTAATCATCTAAGTCTGTAATCCATTTAATTTTAGTTATCTAAGTCTGTGTTTTTAACCCTTTCTTTCTCTAATTTTTAATAATTTTAATTTTTTTAATCCATTTAATTTTTAATAATTTTAATCATCTAAGTCTGTAATCATTTAATTTTAGTTATCTAAGTCTGTGTTTTTAACCCTTTCTTTCTCTAATTTTTAATAATTTTAATTATCTAAATCTGTGTTTTTAACTTTTTTTCCACAAAAGATGAGTACGTCGCTATATTATATTTTTTTACACACTTTGGTATAATTTTTATTGAGAATGATAATAGTATTTAAATTAATGCTTTTTTTAATCGTATGTTATAGCGAGCTGTTCGTACCATGATAAACCAATACCGTTACTGATAATGGTTTTATCTGAACCAACGCCAACATTTATTTTAATGGTGTTGGATTGTTGTAAAAATAGTTTCTGCCATATCACAACTTTATTTGATGAGTTTATGTAACACCCCAAATTTTCTATGTCATATTATGATATTATATATATATATATATATATACAATATTATGATAGGTGGATGGTGACTTAGGCTAATCATGCTAGTAAGTTTGAATATTTAGAATGAATAAAAAACTAATCAAGAGAAGAGTAATCTAGATAATAGTTGGGTATTTAAGTGACATGTTCTAAGAACATAGAGGGCTGAAAGTGTAACATTTGAAATCAAGTGTTATAACAAAAAAAAACATGAAGGCAGGAAGTGGAAAGGGGTTGTGGTCGACCAAGAGGAGAAGAGAGGAGAAAATCCCTGATGATTGTTCTACCAAAATGCAGCCAAATTGATAAGAGAAAGCTGATTAAAATCTTTGCATGTTCATAAGTTCTTGATAATCTAGTACACTCAAGCATAAGGTAAGTAGAAACTTATGTTTTTATAACCATGAATGAAATGGGTCTCAAACAATCCGCAAAATTATGTGAAACTAGTGTAATTAAGGGTTAGAGACACTACATAGAACATGAATTATGTTTGAATTTCGCTGAATTGGTCATTGAAAGTAAAAACCCACTTGAAGTAGGGTTATGGTGAAAGGTAGTGATAAATTATGTACAAATTAGTGTAGTGAATATGTATTAAGTTGCTATAATGAGTAGTTGCTAGATGATATTGGTTATGAATGAATGTTATATATGAGATTTGTTTAAATTTGATGATGTTGATATGAACTAGTAAATTATGCATAAGATACTTGTACATTATGTTCTGTTAATGGTACGCACACCATGTGTTTGATGAAATGCTCGAGTATTGTTTCCTTTAATGATATGATGATAAATGTTTGGGATTGTTAAATGATGAATGGATCTCAATATGTTAATGAAGATGTGTGATAAGAGCATAAAATTTAAAGAATATTGAATGTGAAATTGTAGGAGTGAAGGAAGAGAATACAAGTCAATCCGGGTCGCAATCAACGCAAGATAAAGGTAAGTTCATTCGAACTTCCTTTTATGTTATCACTAATTGTTAACTATGATTGAGTTCGGTAACGTGAAACGGTGATCATAGATAAAATTGTTGAATAATGGTATAAAGTATGTGCATCGACCCCTTGTAAATGGGTCAGAATGGATGGTTAGTAAGACGATACAAATCACGAATATAATGACCTGTTGTAAACGTGTCAATAAGAATGAAATGTTTGTTGCATGAACCCATACGATCGGGTCAGATGATGTAACACCCCAACCGATGGCGGAAACATCGGGATGAGACGAAAACGAGATTGCTCATTGCTCACAACATTATTAAGTGACAATAATTAATTAAACCATATTTCATTTCATAAGAATTGTCAAATACATCAATGTAACAAAACAAGGAACAATCTAACATTTGCAAAGTCATAACAAAATTGATACGTCGACATTAAACCTAACGTCTAATTTGTGTGTATCTAGTCCTTGCTATATTGTTTTCATAGCGTCATCTCCTTCAACCTGTAACATGTTTTAAAATAAAGTCAATGCAAAAGCAAAGGCGAGTACACAAGTTTAAGCATAGCATACGTATACGAATAAAGTTTTAACAATCCTCATGGCAACTAAATCTATACAAGAGCAATATCAAGGCATGCAATGCTAATAATCAAACCCGTAACGCAATCACGATGTTTTAACATGACCTCACGAATAACACGATGGAGGTGGATGCGTGAAATCCTATAGCGCTAAGCATGTCAAACAAAGGCTAAAAATAGTTAATGACTAAAGCACAGCACAACGTTTATCCCTAGACAAGCAACAAGTATACGATTCAAGTAGTCATGTGTATAGGATTGTTTGTGCATTTCATAAAGTTTAAGTGTTTGTGATTTTTGTATATGGAAACATGTTACACCCAAAAAAGTGATATAAACAAATATGGGTCGAGTGTACTCACGGTTTTGCTAAGTCTTTTCTACACTTGACAATCCGTGAAGACGTTGGTTCGAGGATGACGCCGAATTATCCTACAAGAGGAAATGAGGCGTATGAGTATAGAGTTTCAACGGGAGATTAGGAGTATTCGAGCATGATAAAAAAAATATGTTTGATAAAGTATTATGATACGAAAGTATTCACTAAGATGTAACACTCGTTCTTGACACTATAGTAACTCTTACGAGTTTGGGTGTGATTTCATAGGTTCGGGGCCTATTAGAATCGTGACAAGGAATTACATACTTTAGTGTTAAACTTAATAACTTGATAGGTGATTATAAGTTCATTATCAAGGTTTCGGTTTTAGAATTATAATATAGTTATATATATATATCATTATAATCATGTAGGAGGTGGGAGGATGAACCATCCACTTTGTAACCTCTAGTGTCATGTATGTCAAGTATCAGGTGGGAGGTTAAACCATCCACTTTGAACCTCGGATTATGTTCACCACTACACAAGTTACCATTGGTAACAAGGAGGGTACAAGAACTATATACTACACAAGAATGTAAAGACAAGAATGATAAGGTGTCATCTAGATACCAAGTAGCCAAGTATTCAACAACCCGACGAGCACACGAGGACAATCGTCAACGGCTTTGTGGGGTTGTGACACTTTAAGTCTAGCAAACTATCTTGGGATCTTGATGAAAAATCATCAAGTGATGTGTGGTCTCAAGTTAGGATAGCCCAAGCTTCCTTGGTGGACACACAAGAACAAGTTTAAGAACTTGCATCACTTGTGAGCTCAATGCTCTTTAAAAACAGAAAGTTTAGGGTGTTAAAACAGCCCTTAGTTCATGTTAACAAGCTTGGTTAGGCTTTACTAATCATAAGCTTGATTGTAAGCACAAGAACACAAGTTTGTTGAAGTTAAAACACAAGTTTGATAAAAGTTTAGACAAAACAGAAAGTTTCTGGACATTTTGGGGCATTTCCAGGTCTGGATTCTCCATGGAGAAACCTAGGAATTCAACCCAAAGTTTATCCAAGCAAGTAGGAAAAAGAATGGAGTGATTTCATTAAGAAATGAGTGAGTTACACTCACTTTAGTAAGAGGTATACAATCTGCTCGAAAATCTGATGTTGCAAGGATCTTGAGGTGATTTGAGAGTGATTTGAGAGAGATTAAAGTGTGAAAATACTTGGATTAGAGATGGGTTTAATAGGGGAATGATTAGGGTTAGTTAGGTGAAGTTTAGGTGGGTAATTAATGGCTTAAAACTCAAAAAAATACAAAAAAAACCCGCCCAAAATGGGCTGTTTGCCCGCTGGTCGCGACCAGCCTCGTCCGGAAACAAAGCATAAGAAGCTTTTGTTTCCGGGTTTGTTTGAATGAGAGGCGGCTGGTGGAGTGGTTAAGGCGCTTGCATGTGAACCGGAGGTCCTGGGTTCGAGTCCCGCGGATCCGGTTTTGTTTGATTATTATTATTATTATTATTATTTTTTTTTAACTTTTAAACAGTTTCATAAATGACAGGAATGGTCCCTGTAGTTCAAGAATTCAATATTTACTCTTTAAACCTTGGACTTATTTAAAGAAGGATATATATTAACATTAAATTCTAAATGTTAATATATTTATAAAAAAATAGAATTTTAAATTTTTTTAAAAGAAATCAATTAATTTTATTAACTAAATTTAATTAATTAATTTAATTAATTAACTTAATTAATTAATTTAATTAATTAACTTAATAAATGAATAGATAATTATATTTTCGTAACGAATTTAGTTTAACGATTAAAAATTTCACGTTTGAGTCTCGTTTACGCAATACAAACCAAGTTTGCGAGTTATCTCACGTTTACGATTGAGAGTACCACGAATATGTTTACACGTTTAAAGTATGAACAAGTATAAGGATAACATGATTATAGTTAAAATACGAGTTTCTCATTACGATTCAAGTCTCGGTTTTCTACGTTTACAACGAAAGACAGATACAAGATACAACGCTTACTAAAAATAGAAGTACGATACAAGGTTTCCAAATATAGAAAGTATAGATACGCGGAGCGTTACAGATGAATTGTGTATTGGTGATATAAGAATGAATACTGCGATTTCCTTGTAGGCGCATTGTTAGAAGTAAGGAATGTAATCAGAAAGAATGTTTCAACATTATGACCTTTATTACGGGTCAATTAAGTATTAAAAGATGGATGAAAGTTTTATGTTAATAAGTTATACTAACAAATGCATTTGTGTTGTGTATGGTAGGAAAATCGCAAACTTGATAATGGCGTACTTTGGAATGAACACACACCGCATCGCCCCATTTTCACGCTTCCGTCTCAAGTTTTGATGCCAACGGGTCAAGGAAATACTTTTGGGATGTAATGTTATTCTAAATATACTTAGATCTTCATGTGTAAACTTAAAGCCTAAAATTGGTACAGTAAATTTAGGTTATGCTCCTTAATTATCTAAAAGATGTGTTTGATTCGTAAGAATAGGAGGGGCATTTTGGTCAAACTTTTACATTATGTTATGAAAGCTTAAATTATAATACAAATCGACCTTTTGGCGAAATGGGCGTTACAAGTTGGTATCAGAGCCAAGGTTTGAGGGATTCGAACCCGAGATAAGTGCTTGAACTCAAACCAAAAGCTCTCGAGGAGGTGTGTGTTCGCTTCAAGACGCAACGGAAAGGTAAACATTTAATTATTTCTTTAAAGATTTAAATACGATCAAGCCATGTTATGGTAAGATTAGTAAGAAGCGAAAACAAGTTAATGATACGTTGGAAGGTCTTGGGAACTGGTTTAATCAAACCAAATCTGCAGTGGATCAAATAAAAATAGGGAAGATTTAATTGCAGAGGGCAACCGTAAGCTACGGTAAGTCCACCATAGCTTACGGTGAAGTACAAGTAATTGCATAATCCACAGCAGATACTGACCGTAACCTACGGTTAACGGCCGTAGGCTACGGTGACAATGATCTGAATATCTTGTTGGCAGAATATTACTACCGTAAGTTACGGTAGGAATACCGTAGCTTATGGTGGATATGAAATAAAAGAATTGAAGGTGCCGTAGGCTATGGTAGGTGGCCGTAAGTCAAGGGATTCTGGTTAAAGAATGTAATGCCCACCGTAAGCTACGGTGGTGGAACCGTAGCTTACGGCGGGCCTTGCCAAATGATAAAACTTGATTTCTGAGTGTCCTGTTGTGTCCCGAAACCCTAGGTCCTCAAACAATTATGTTAGGGCCATAATAAGCTTCCAAAGGTTACTTAATTCATAAGAAGATAATACAAAATAATTATGTTATGTAATTGCGTAATGCGAAGATGTGGATACGTAAATCAGAAAGGATTAGGATTCTTGGTCCTTGCCATTAGAATGTATGCATAATACGATCCGCAATGACTATTGATGCTAATGGTAAATAAGAATCCAAAGTCAATAGAATGCAATAATAAAGACATGAGTTAACGTGTGGCGAAGTTAAAAACGAAAGTTAACAAATGCGATAAATGTTTATGTAGATGGCCGATGAAATTAATGTGAACGATAATGAAGCGGGACAACAAGAAGCAATGAACGAGAACATCTCGAATGAAGTCGGGAAGGCTATCCAAGCTAACCTCCCTCAAATGGCTCAAGAAGTAGAAAGCCGTGTTCTAGAAGCAGTTGAAGCTATGATGGAAGGTAAAATGGAAGAATTAAAGAATATGATCTGTGAATCCCAAAGCAAGAAGGGACCCTGTAGGTGTACATATCAGGATTTTATGGCATGCAACCCCACGTCATATAATGGTGAAATCGATCCAATAAAATGCCAAAGATGGATCGCTAACATGGAAGCCGTCTTTGTCCATAGCCGATGCGAAAAGGAAGACCAAGTAAGGTTTGCCACGGGCCAATTTCAACTTCAGGCCAAAGACTGGTGGGATGCCCACTGTAAGGAGCTAGGTGAAGATAAGCTTCAAACCTTAACATGGCAAGAGTTCAAAGAGCCGTTCTTAAAATACCATTGCCCACAGTCAACGATTGATAGAATTCAAGAAGACTTCTTACGTCTTCGACAAAAGGAGGAATCGATCGATGAGATTAAGAACATATTTCTTGACAAGCTGAAGTTTTGTCAAGGAAGTCAGAAAGAATGAAGATAAATCGATACCATGACATGTTGAAAGCTGAGTTTAAAGAATTCATCACCCCATCAAAATGTGAGACCCTGAACGAGCTCATCAATTAGGCTCGGGATAGGGAGATCGAACTGAAACGACAAGTGGAAAGGGGTGAGAAAAGATCATCTAAGAAGTTCGCCAATTCGAGCCCGTCAAAGAAGCAAAAGTTTCAAGAACACGGTAAGAAGGATAAAGCAAAGGGAGGTGTTCCCAAATGCAAGACTTGTGTGAAGCTCCATACAGGGGAGTGCCTATTGGGTAAGAAGGGATGTTATAACTGTGGCCAAGAGGGACACCCGTACTACAAGCGCCCTAATCCCTCGAGGACTTGTTTCAATTGTTTTCAACCGGGTCATATCAAGGCTGAATGCCCAAAACTTCAGCAGAAGACGAGCAAGGAAGGAAAGAAGGAAGAAGTCCCAAGGGCTCGGGGCAGGATGTTTTAGATGTCATCCGAAGAAGCCAAGACTCTTCCAAATGTTGTATCGGTATATTTTTACTAAATTCAATGCCCATGTACGTATTATTTGATACTGTTGCTAGTAAGTCATTTGTATCGAGTGATATTATATCACACACCTCATTCAAAATAGAAAAGATGCCGATACCTTTAGAAGTAGAAATAGCTGATAGCAAAAGTTATATATTACATGAAATATGTAGAGGTTGTAAGATAACACTTGAAGACGAAGAATTCGATATTGACCTCGTTCCCATGATCTTGGGAGAATTCAAGGTAGTGGTTGGTATGGATTGGTTGCCTCGACATCATGCTGAAATCCAATGTGAAAGCAAAACCATACACGTGATGACGCCCAAGGACAAACAGATAATTATACATGGAGAAAGAAAAGTCAAACCGACGTTGTGCACCCTTATCCAAGCGGTTAAATACGTCCGAAACGGGAGTAAAGCATACTTGGCCTACGT
This sequence comes from Scalesia atractyloides, assembly GCA_947069175.1. NCBI lineage: Eukaryota > Viridiplantae > Streptophyta > Magnoliopsida > Asterales > Asteraceae > Scalesia > Scalesia atractyloides. Next base: position 90,338,865 of record CAMTDV010000001.1, read on the forward strand.
GGTAGATACCCATCTACGGTCCCCAAGATTTGAAGAGGTAAGAATTGTGAATGAATATCCTGACGTGTTCCCGGAGGATTTACCGGGGCTTCCACCCTAACGAGAAGTCGAATTTCGGATTGAGTTAAATTCGGGTGCAAAGTCGGTGGCAAAAGCACCCTATCGATTAGCTCCTACGGAGATGCGGGAATTGATGACTCAATTACAAGAATTACTTGACAAGGGTTTCATACGCCCAAGTGTATCGCCATAGGGTGCACCTGTGTTATTCGTGAAAAAGAAAGATGGTGCAATGCGAATGTGCATCGATTACCGAGAATTAAACAAATTAACAGTTAAGAACTGTTATCCCTTGCCTAGAATTGATGACTTATTTGACCAGTTGCAAGGAGCGAGTTGGTTCTCAAAAATCGATTTACGATCGGGGTATCATCAACTTCGGGTACGTGAGGAAGATATAGCCAAAACTACGTTTAGGACCCGTTATGGACATTACGAGTTTTTGGTAATGTCCTTCGGATTGACTAATGCACCAGTCGCGTTCATGGATTTAATGAATCGAGTATGTCGGAATATGTTAGACAAGTATGTGATAGTCTTCATCGATGATATACTGGTATATTCCCGAAGTGAATCCGATCATGCCTGCTATTTGCGCGAAGTGTTATAAACGCTTCGTAAAGAAAAGTTGTATGCTAAATTTCCAAGTGTGCATTTTGGCTAAGAGAAGTGTAATTTCTCGGCCATGTGATAAATGAAGAAGGTGTTCAAGCAGACCCCTCTAAGGTAGAGGCTATAATGAAATGGATTCCTCCAAAGAACCCAAGTGAGGTAAAAAGTTTCTTAGGCTTAGCATGTTATTATAGAAGGTTCATTCAGGATTTTTCTAAGATAGCCTTACCCATGACTAAGCTAACAAAGAAGAATGAAAAGTTTAATTGGGGTTCGGATCAAGAGAAGGCTTTTTTGACCTTGAAGGAAAAACTTCTGAATTCGTCGGTGCTGGTATTATCCGATGGTACGGAAGATTTGGTTGTGTACACGGATGCTTCGCATCAAGGGTTGGGATGCGTCTTGATGCAAAGGGGCAAGGTCATCGCCAATGCCTCTAGACAACTAAAGCAGCATGAATGTAATTACCCGACTCACGGTCTGGAGTTGGCAGCGGTAGTGTCGCCCTGAGATATGGAAACATTACTTGTATGGAACGGAGTGCACGATATATTCGGATCATAAAAGCCTTAAGTACTTCTTCCAGCAAAAAGATCTTAATATGACGCAACGGAGGTGGCTAGAGCTTATCAAAGATTACGATTGTGAGATCCACTATCATCCCGGTAAGGCTAACGTCGTGGCAGACACTCTAAGTAGAAAGGATTACCCGCCCCCAATTCGGGTAAAATTAATGAGGATGATAGTTACACCTTATCTCCTTGAAAGTATACGGGAAGCTCAAATCAAGTCGTTAAATGCGGATGATCCGAGGAAGGAAAGAATTAAGAGATTTGTACACAAGCTAGAAGAGGATACGAAGGGGATTAAGACAAGGTATGGCCGAATCTGGGTACCTTGGCGTTGTGACGTAAAGGAGTTACTCTTTGAGGAAGCTCATAAGTCACGATACTTGGTTCACCCAGGAGCCACGAAAATGTATCGGGATTTAAGAAAGAATTATTGGTGGCCAGGAATGAAGCGTGATATTGTTAAGTACGTCGCGAAATGTTTGACATGCTCTCAAGTAAAAGCAGAACATCAGAAACCGTACGGGAAGTTACAACCCTTGGAAGTCTCTATGTGGAAGTGGGAGAATGTGACCATGGATCTCGTAACTAAGCTTCCGAAAACGAGGAAGGGGCATGATGCAATATGGGTCATTGTCGATCGTCTCATTAAAAGTGCCCATTTTCTACCTATTCGGGAAACGTATCCCTCAGAAAAGATGGCGGAAATATTTGTGAATGAAATTATATCCCGTCACGGCGTGCCCGTATCCATTGTGTCTGACCGGGATACGCGATTTACTTCCCGTTATTGGCAAAAGTTTCATGAAAGTATGGGCACTAAGTTGCACTTAAGTACCGCTTATCATCCCCAAACAGATGGTCAGTCAGAAAGAACCATCCAAACGCTTGTAGATATGCTGAGAGCATGCGTTATGGATTTTGGGGAAATTGGGATGAACATCTACCATTAGTGGAATTCTCATACAACAACAGCTATCACCATAGCATCCAAATGGCACCGTACGAGATGTTATACTGACGAAAATGTAGAACTTCTGTGTGTTGGGGAGATGTTGGGCAGAGAGAGCTTGCATCAAAGGATGTGGTAACTAAAACAAATGAAAAGGTTGAGCTTGTACGGGCACATTTGAAGGCGGCACAAGACCGGCAGAAATCATATGCGGACAATAGGAGGCGTCCTATTGAATTTCAAGTGGGAGATCATGTTTTTCTGAAAGTCTCCCCTTGGAAGGGTATAATTCGTTTTCGCAAACGGGGAAAGTTGGGACTACGTTATATAGGACCTTTTAAGGTCCTAGCACGGGTAGGAAGAGTGGCTTACCAGATTGAATTGCCTCCATCGTTAGATGGAATACACAACACGTTTCACGTGTCACAATCAAGAAAGTGCATTACAGACGAAACGACTCATGTACTTTTAGATGACATTGAGGTAGATAACGAATGAATTATATTGAAAAGCCGATAGCCATTAAAGACACCATGGTGAAGTACTTACGTAACAAGGCTATCAAGCAAGTGTTAGTTTATGGCTGCATAGAAAGGGATCTGACCTTACATGGGAATTAGAGGAAGAAATGAAGGCATTACCCGTCATTATTTGGTACGTATTAAGGTTTCGGGGACGAAACCTTCTCTAAGAGGGGTTGACTTGTAACACCCCAAATTTTATATGTCCTATTATGATATTATATATATATATATATAAATATTAATTAGATAGGTAGATGGTGACTTAGGCTAATCATGCTAGTAAGTTTGAATATTTAGAATGAATAAAAAACTAATCAGGAGAAGAGTAATCTAGATAATAGTTAGGTATTTAAGTGACATGTTCTAAGAACATAGAGGGCTGAAAGTGTAACATTTGAAATCAAGTGTTATAACAAAAAAAACATGAAGGCAGGAAGTGGAAAAGGGGTTGTGGTCGACCAAGAGGAGAAGAGAGGAGAAATTCCCTCATGAATGTTCAACCAAAATGCAGCCAAAATTGATAAGAGAAAGCTGATTAAAATCTTTGCATGTTCATAAGTTCTTGATCATCTAGTACACTCAAGCATAAGGTAAGTAGAAACTTATTTTTTATAACCATGAATGAAATGGGTCTCAAACAATCCGCAAAATTCTGTAAAATTAGTGTGATTAAGAGTTAGAGACATACATAGAACATGAATTATGTTTGAATTTCGCTGAATTGGTCATTGAAAGTAAAAACCCACTTGAAGTAGGGTTAGGTGAAAGGTAGGATAATTATGTACAAATTAGTGTATGAATATGTATTAAGTTGCTATAATGAGTAGTTGTTAGATGATATTGGTTATGAATGAATGTTATATATTAGATTTGTTTAAATTTGATGATGTTGATATGAACTAGTAAATTATGCATAAGATACTTGTACATTATGTTCTGTTAATGGTACCACACCATGTGTTTGATGAAATGCTCGAGTATTGTTTCCTTTAATGATATGATGATAAATGTTTGGGATTGTTAAATGATGAATGGATAGCTCAATATGTTAATGAAGATGTGTGATAAGAGCATAAAATTTAAAGAATAATTGAATGTGAAATTGTAGGAGTGAAGGAAGAGAATACAAGTCAATCCGGGTCGCAATCAACGCAATGTAAAGGTAAGTTCATTCGAACTTCATTTTATGTTATCACTAATTGTTAACTATGATTGAGTTCGGTAACGCAAAACGATGATCATAGATAAAATTGTTGAATAATGGTATAAAGTATGTGCATCGACCCATTGTAAATGGGTCAGAATGGATGGTTAGTAAGACGATACAAATCACAAATATAATGACTCGTTGTAAACGTGTCAATATAGAATGAAATGTTTGTTGCATGAACCCATACGATCGGGTCAGATGAATTGAAGTCTTGTCCTTAATCTAATTTTTGGAGCCCAATCCACTCTACGGTCTTTTGGAAGATTAACCATTTCGAATCGGCTTTGTTTGAGAGTTCTTGCCACATCAAGCACAGGAATCCTATTAGTTGAATTTAATTTCGTGATAAACATAATTTAAGTTATATTCTCTAAAATTTACAGTTTAGAAAGTTCTCAACAAGCTGCTTAAAAAGTTATATTACTTCATTATGTCGCCTCGTAAAGAAGTATACAAACTCGGTATCTCACCAAAAACTACTTATAATCGAGAACCGAATTTAAAACAAGGCTGAAACAGAAGACTCGTGTTTGGAACAAACTCAAAATCACCATCAAACATGACAAAAAGCGGGAATGTAGTAGCTACGAGTAAGCAGAAGTTGACCGTTTGACCAAACCGCTAGTGAGCAAGCATAAGATAGTGTTGGGAGATCTTTTGTTAGTAGATAAGTTGAATGCAAAGGGTGTGATTGAGCAAGTATTAGGAATTGGTGAGTTTGATGGGCATGAGGGTATTGAAGACGAGTTCGTCGAAGATGGATTTTTTAAAACCGGACCAAAACAGAGCTCGGGTTGAACCAGGAAGAGCCTCTTCATCGGTTCAAAATTTCCTAGTTGTAGATTTAATTTTTTATATTTAATCATGATGTGATCCGTTTTTTAAACTGTCGAGTCCACTGAACGGTTTCAAGAAATTGGTTATCTCTTATTTGAATTCCATGATTTGGGTTTTTGCAAAATTTGTTCCTTTGAAAATCTTTGTTTTCATGTAGTATGACAAACACTATTTAAGGTTTTTTTAAAAGATCCCCAAAATTTAATATTTAATATCTAATATTATATATAATTGGAAATTGGAAAGTGGGAATAAATAGTGGTTTTATTTTATAAGAGTGAATTACAAATTTTGTCTTTATCAATGTACTCAATTTCAGGCGGTATCCTTTTCCTTTAAAATTGATAAGTTTTTTACTTAATTTTTAAAATGTTACACGTTATGTCTTTTAGCACTAACTCAATTAATTTTTTTAGTTAAATCATATCAGACAAGGGTAGTTTAGTCTTTTTACTTATTTATTTAAAAACTATTCCACCATCAACCACGTCCCACCATCCACCACCACTTGCCACCATAACCACATTGAAATCGTGATCTACAAACTATTCAGTGTGATGGGGTTTTGCCCAATTTCAGTCCCCCGTCGATGGGTCTTGCCACAATACAATCTTTGTGTAAATCGATAAGTTGAAATTGAGGATGGTGGCCGACAGTGCTGATGATAGAGGTTGATGACAATGGTGGTCTACACTCCAACAAAGATTGTAGAGGATGATGACACTGGTGTTGGTAGAGTTTTCTATTTTGAACGAAATTAGAGAGAGAAAGGTATGAGAGAGAGAGTTTAGAGAGAGACAGAAAGGTGTTGGAGAGAGAGAGAGTGAGTGACAGAGAGAAAGTGAGTTTTGGGTTTATATATTTTTTAATTAAATAGGTAAAATTACAAGATTACCCTCATGTGAGTTGCATGTGATGCCATTTAACTTAAAAACAAACTGAGTTAGAGCCAAATTAAGGACATAACGTACAAGATTTTGAAACACTAAGTACAAAACTTGTCAGGCTTAGAGGCGAAAGACATCGTCTGAAATTAGGTATATAGATAAAGGACAAAATTTGCAATTCACTCTTTTTATTATGATATGTAGCTTTTTAATATTTTATTATTTAATATTATAATAGTTTATTATTATATTTATTTTAACTTTTAATATATTTTTCTTTTTTTAAAACCATATTTTCTTTTCCCATTTGTTTTTTTTGTTTTTAATTTTTTTGTTTGTTTTTAAATTATATTTCCGTTATCAGATAATTTCATATATATCTCTTTAATAACTTTCGTTCGTTAATTTTTTTCCTTGATATTACGGTATAATTTGTTAAAAACGAAGTTGTATTCAAAATTGAGTATTTATTTTGTATGTAAAATGGTATGATGATAAACTAAACTGATTTTAATGGTTGAATTTCTATACAACAATCATTTCAAATAATGTTTGTTTTACTTTATCATTTGCTCCGTTTCGTCATAACGCGCTTCGTTAACAAGTATAATTGGAAAGTGATCATGAATAGAAATTTGATTTTTTATAATATATATATATATAATATATATAATATATATATTTAATACCGTTTTTTTTCATACTTTTATCATTTTTTATTACAATAGATTACTATTATATTTACTTTAACCTTAAGCAAATTTCTTTTATTTTAACTTTTAATGTTTTTCTTTTATTAATATTACTGATACTGTCTGAATAAATCAGTACCTAGTTTTTTTATTATTAGCATCATCATTTGCTTATTATTATGTACAATTTGATAAAAGTTCTATTCGAACGAGCCATATATAGTTGATATTTTTTTATGATCATTAACTGAACATATACCGACCAAACAAAATAGGTAATGATACGGTATTCGTTTTTATAGTTTTCTCGACGTGGCTCTATAAAATTCATTGAACACAAAGTTATATACGCAATAAAGTATTTTTTTTTGTTATCGTACAATATATCAAGTTTTTGCACGATACCGGTATCGTAACGAACCGATACTGACCGAAGAACACCAATGCCGGTACATGTATTTGTTTTTGTTGTTTTCAAACGATCTAAAACACGTGTCGACTGGCAACGATTGTTATGCCGAGTGCCGTTACGAATACTGTAATGAACCAGACCGATAATGACCAAAGACCCGCAGCTAAACGCACGGAAATATTACTAGTAGTCATTAAACCAAGTGTAACTACTATTCTAAGTTTCTAACCATCAAAACCTTGACAAACTTGTTAAGATTGTATAGTTTTTCATGAATATTATTAGTCCATAAAAATATAGCAATATAGTCATTAAGAATACCAATGTGGTAAGAAATCCACAATGTATGCCCTATGTATACCATTCACGCCTCATAATTACAGGACACCATCGCCGATAGGTTTTTGACATAATCAGTGATGAGACTTACTCTATACAAAATCAAGCTAACGATTAACACTAACATGAGGAGATACAAGTAACGTACAAAATCATTTTTCACCCTGCCATCGTATCAAGAGTTTCCACGATGTAAATGATATACATCGTTGTTTTTCATCAACCATCTGTCTACGCAAGAGTATAGGCATCGATAAACACATAAGCATCCCTTAGGAATCCCCATGTGACTATCAGAAGTACATTTATATCTGCATCATCAATAGATTCTTTTCATATTCATAATCTGCTACAATCTAGTTATCAACCGCGGTAACAAATGTATTATACTTCACATCTATAACTCTCTAAACATTCGATTTTAAACTCAAAACTTGGGACACCTCATTGATTCTCGCCTTTCCAGTCCTCTACAATAATCTTGTAATCATCTCGTGGTGAATCATAACCGAAACCCACGATATCTTACCTCTCAAGTTAACATATTACCTACTAAAACTTTACAACTAACTTCAAAGTTATATCTTTCTCAAATTGTGACATGATAGTGCTCCGTCAATATGTAACAAATTATTGTTGTTTATACTATATTCACTTGGATTAAATTATAAAGGCACTAGTAATAGTGGTTTTTTTAACTCGATAATTAAAATAAATATATCATCGTAATACCTATTTGACATAATCTCATCCGAAAAAAGGTCTGCGTCCCCCTACCCTCTTATCTTATCATAATAGGTTTTTACTAATATATACATCTTTGAAAAAGTAATCATTCCTCTGAAGCACAATTGTCACTTTTCTCCTCTATAAACCTAACAAATTCATTTATAAATCAAAACTTAAGAATAATAACATACTTACATTATAATATCATTGGTGAATTATAGGGAGAAATACCAAAGTGAGTTACAAGTAATATCATAATGTATGGATATCCGCTTGACACGTGTTACACTTTTCGCTGCAATATTTACTGACAGTGTTTTCGTTACAAACTTTTCTGTTTGTAAGTAGTGCTCTGGATCTTATTGTTTGGTTGTTTAATTCTGTTTGTAGTTTGTTCTGGATCTTTTTGTATGGATATCAACTTTGTTTGGTTCGTGTTTTAGGGTTAAAACCTTCAAACACCACTAAAACATATTCTCTTTCAACTTCCTAAAAGCGCTCGAAATAAACAAATTATCCAAACCCGCTTGATGACAAACCCTAATTCTTCACTTCCGGTGACTCCTATGAAGACTGTTATACTTCATCAAATGCATACTATCATAAAGAATATATACATGTGTGTGCTCCCACCATTTATGTCTTTGTAACAGTCTTCATTTGGGATCGAACAAGCTTGCTTAACCATTGGACGTGTAAAGAATTGGGGTTTGTCATCAAGCGGGTTCCGATAGTTTGCTAGCTTCGTGACACGTTTAGAAAGTTGAAAGAGAATATTTTCTGGTAGTTCTTTGGAGAATTATGCAGGTGTGTGAATGGTTTGGGTATTGAGAATTGAAAAGAATGGTTGTGTATGTTATATATAAAAAAGGTGTAAATGAAAGTTGGTTGTGTTTCTCATTAATTAATTTGTTTTCATCACCGATCTTTACCGTATTAGCATCCGGTTTTTAGTTTTATAAGATCAACATGCGGATTTGGGTTAAAAGGTAGTTAGATGATTTATAATTTATTTACGATAATGGGGGAGTTTTAATTTTTAAAGGCTTAAAATACAATATTATAGAGATTTTTAGGCAGATATTCACGAGAATTATATATAACGCATTTAGTGATGTGTGTGTGAACAATTTTCTAATTTTTGATTCATTTAATTTTTAATAATTTTAATCATCTAAGTCTGTAATCCGTTTAATTTTTAATAATTTTAATTATCTAAGTCTGTGTTTTTAACCTTTTTGTCTCAAAAGATGAGTATATATTATTTTATTTACACACTTTGGTATAATTTTTGTTGAAAATGATGATAATATTTAAATTAATGTTTTTTTTTATCGTAGGTTGCTAGTATGATGATAAACCAATGCCAGTACTGATATCAACGGCCGACATTCATTTTTATAGTCTTGGATTGTTGTAAAAATGTGTCGTTGCCCTTTTGGACATATGACGACTTTATTTTATGAGTTTCTTTGTTTTCGGTTGCTATATCGAGTGCACTACTGTGCCACACCTGCTTGCATTCCCCTACGTAACAAACTGAACCGATGAATGAATTTGATATGAACCAATCACCGCGACCTGTAGTGGCGGACCAAAGATTTTTTCTCCAATCAGGTCCATTTTTTCGGTGTTCAAAATTTTTATAACAAAATGTTAAAATTTTCGGGTTGGTCCTCGTTCGGGTCGGGTTAGAGCGATGTTTGAATTAAATTTAAAAGAAAACAGAAAAATGAGCTATACAAGGATTGAACAAATGACCTCCTATTGGTAAAGACGGGATTTACCACTACACTAGCTTTCATTTTCTTTTTATAGTGTACATCTAATTGTATTTATAGAGTTCTTATAAAATTGAATATACCAAATCTACATATTTTTTAAAAACATTGAGGTTCGGGACCCCGACTCGTTCTATGTGGGTCCGCCCTGCGACCTGACCTGGATACGTCTTGGAGCATGTTAACCCGTACCCGTGAACAACCTACACGTTTATTTTGAATCATTCAAGCCTTGCACGTTTTGTTGGTGTCTGCATGCATCTAGAATATTACGTCCAAGTTTCCATTATCTAGCCATGTTTCATATTACATTCTACATATTAAATAGCATGTACCTGCATTTGAAAATCAAGAAGAAAACTATTGCAAATTGAACTCTTGTCCTTAATCTAATTTTTGGAGCCTACCCACTCTACGGGTCTTTTGAAAGATTAACCATCTCGAATCGGCTTTGTTTCAGAATTCTTCCCACATCAAGCACGGAATCCTATTAGTTGAATTTAATTTAGTGTTAAACATAATTTAAGTTATATTCTCTTAAATTTACAGATTAAAAGGTTCTCAACAAGCTGCTTAGGCATGGTTATGTACCGTTTAGATAAAGTATTCGACATGCTTGTGGCTTAGGCAAAACAATTGTTCCCATGAGAGAGAGAGAGAGAGAGAGAGATTGCTCAGTATGGTTGCAGGTAGAGATGGGCATAATAACTGGTTCCAAACCCGACCCGGTGGAACCTACCTGGGACCGGTTCCGGTTCCTACCCGACATATAGTGGAACCGGTTCCGGGTTCAAAATACCCGATGGTTCCTACCCGGTTCCACATTTTTGGAAAAAATAAGTTCCGGAACCGGTTCCAAACCCGTACCCGGGTTGTACCCGTAACCGGTTCTTATCATACCCGGTTCCTACGGTAACCTTCCAGACCCGGTTACACAAACAACCTAAACAAGAAACGTTAAACAAAACATATAAAACACTAAACATACTAATCATAAAACACAAATGAGTTTACAATACATAAAACAAACTAAACTTTGGATGACCCGGTCCCGGATGCTTCACCCTTTTCATTGTTTTTCACCTTTGTCACCGGACAATGGCGGTCGGTGTGTTTCTTGAGCGTCGAGTTGGCCGCCGCCTTCATGAACTTCCCGCACCACTTGCATCTAGCCATTTCATGGCTATCCGACATCAAGCACAAGTCAAAGTGCTTCCAAATATCGGGGTTTCTTTTGGTTTCCAAAACAACCACGACCTCATCGTTGCAAGCCATCATTATCTCTTGTTAAAGTGTTAAGTTTATATAGAAAAACCGATTCTGTAAAGTGTAAAGTGTAAAGGGGTTTATATAGAAAACCAGGAACCGGTTCTAACGGTAACATTTTTATCAGGAACCGGTTCTAAACAATAAAAAGTTAGGTTTTACTGTCAGGAACCGGTTCTGAACAGTAAAAAAGTCAGGTTTTACTGTCAGGAACCGGTTCTGAACAGTAAAAAAGTCAGGTTTACTGTCAGGAACCGGTTCTGAACAGTAAAAAAGTCAGGTTTTACTGTCAGGAACCGGTTCCGCACCATACCCGGTTCCATAATACCCGTACCCGTTCTACACGGTTCCATATTCTTGGGTGTGAACCCGGGTAGGAACTGGACCCGGTTCCACACCATACCCGGTTCCAATGACATCCAAGCAGAACCGGGTCCGGGTTGGAACCGGTTCCGGGTAATAATAAAACCCGATTATGCCCATCTCTAGTTGCAGGGACGCTCAAGCACTACTTATCAACAATTTTATGGTGGGTTTTGGCATCCCCGATGCGGAGATAAATAGGGTAGAGTTTTCCTTCCTTCGTTGAATAGCTTCGCAGTCCTTTCCTATCCTCCATTAATAGTCCGAGAGGCGTTTATACGTGATGGTAACCTTGGTTTGCCAGTTTGTCACCAGTTCCTTTTTGGAGTAAGTTGTTGACTTCCGTTTTCCTATGATAGAAGGTAGGAGATTGCTCAACCGCACTTCTCTATTTTGCCCAATCCTAAGCTTCTGTCTTTTTTTTTCGGCAAAATGGACTATATTATAAGAGAAAGAAACCAGACCCTTAACAAGATGCTAAGAGCGATGTACAAAGTTTGAACACACAATCCCCGATATTAAGATTTTAACAGCAAACTTTGAACTCACACTCGTGTGAGGCACGAAGACTTATAAGGGATAGGCCCGTTTACACTCGTACGAGGTACGAAGACATATGAAGGCTAGGCCCGTTCGTACACAAATAAACAAACTACCAACATATTAAAACAAACAAGGGCACCCAACCAAACAAACAAATACAAGTCCTAACGAATATTCAAGATGAGAGACTTGTACATGGTCAAGTATAGACCTAAGTGTCTACTAAGATTAGAACACTTGTAGGTTGTGATTCACATACGGAAACCCAAGGTTGCTAGAACATTGCACTTGGACGCAAGATGTGAGTTCATGTCCCCTCTTTTAAACGCTTTTTCAGTTTTTAAACTTTTGGGGGAGATACATGTTACAAGTGGTATGATAATCTAGGGAATGAAACACACATAGATCATGTGCGCATAGGGTAGAACATAACTAACCATTAATCACACATACATACCGAAAAACGAAATGGATAGATTTAGTGGGTTTTGGCGAGCCCCACTCTGGGTCTTTGAGACCCGTTGGAGTGCTTTTGTGTCCCCGTCGAGGGTAATTGACACAAAAAATCGTCAAGTGTTTGATTACTTCCTACGCCGGCACACATATATATGTCCTTACAAAACATTAATGATCAATGATTTCATAGACGCTTTACATACTGGATTTTCAATACAAGATTTCAAAAGTTTTTAAAGATTCATTTGATACATGACAAAAAACTTGTATATATTTCAGGAAATTCGTCGAAAAACGGGTTTTCAAAACCCGCTTCGTTTATTAATCAAATATCCAGTCATAATTTTTCGTTGCGTATTTATTGCTCAAATTAATTTTAAACGATACATACTAAATAAATATATTAGAATTTAAAAACCATAATTTAAAATTACTAATAAATAATGAATAAAAAAATAAATGCAGACGCCGGGTTTCGAACCCGGGTCACTCACAAGACAAAACACACCACACACCGCTCCGCCACACACTGATTTTGTGATAAACATGGAAACAAATAACATATATACTAAAACTAGAAAATCAAAATCCGGACCTCAGCGCGCCAGAACTCGCAATCACCGGAAAGTTCGGCAATCCGCGAGTTTAGCCATTTTCCTTTTGACTAAAACACTATAACCGACTTCGACATCGGTTATAACCGACGTCTAACAGTCAATTGCGGTCATAACCGCCGGAGAAACTTTGACCGCGAATCAAGACTCAAACTCGGACAAAATTCATCCAGTTCTACCCTATAAATACCCACTCAATCTTCCGGAAATCCTTTCGCTCAGAACCGCTCACTTTTTCGAAGCTAAAGCTCGTCGCCGGAGATTTCCAATTTCGCCGGAATCGATCGTCAGAAAACCGTATTCATTCCTCGGCCGGTATATCTGTCTAAACTTCTCTGCTATCTCTTAGTTCATACTTTAATTGTTCAAACAAAGTTTCTAAACTGTTAATCAATTTATTCAGTCGAGAAGTCACAAATCGGAGCCGACGAATTTCGCCGGAAAATCTGAAGAGGACACTCTGTGATTGGTACATCTTATTCCTAAATTCCTTTCTTTTACTTCAATTCAATCAATCATAAGCGTAGTTGGTCAATTAAACAAACAGTCAATTCACTGTTCGGTAATTCGATAAACGAAGAAGATGAAGTTAAAACATGTGTATAAGTATAATAAAAAACGGATATTCGAACGGGTTAGACACACAGTCCAGCGGTGGACTGTGTGCACAAACAATGCACACGTACCGGGTTCGAATCGCACACGTTACCGAATTTCAGAATTAAAAACCAACATTTTTACAACTGAATCAGAACAAGTCACAGAATGTTTATAAGAATAATATAAATCATAAGTTAAACAGATATGACACACAGCCCAACTGGTTGGGCTGTGCGCACTCGAACCGAACGTCCCGAGTTCGACTCCGGGTCACTGAAGTCGGTTCGGCCATATTAAATCCGTTTTGAAATAAACTAAATAAAACAACAGTTAATTAGTATATATATATAATTAAAACAGAGAATATTTCGGGTTAGACACGTAGCTCAGTTGGTAGAGCTGCGTGCACGTATACGAGAGGTCCCGAGTTCGAAACTCACTCAGCGCATAATTTAACACAAACCGACCGGTCAACGGTCAAAAAGTCAAATTTTTTTATTTATTTTATTTATTTTTATTTATTTATTTAATCAGAAAATCATTTAAAAATACTTAAAAATAAGATTTTTAAAGTTAGAAATCTTCCTTAAACTCACAAAAATAAATCTAAAAATCACATTAAGAGTATGAATTAAAAGTACTAATTTACCGAATCATTTCGTTATTATTTTAGGTTAGATTTCCTCGTCGATCAAATCCTAAAATTCGTGCGCATCCAACGTCATCAAAGAACGCACCCAATGTAAGTGAATCTCTACCAATTCCCCGTTTTAATCACATTTTGAGGTGTATCATGTGTCGTTTAATTCCTTATTATATTTAAACACTTGTGCATCCATCATATCCGTGATCAAATGTGTATCAAATTTGTATCTATTGTTGTGTGAATTATGTTTAGATTGAAGTTATCATTTTCAGTGCATGCATTTCATTAGGCCCATCAGCTCCCCGTGGGATACGGGTTGAGTATCAGGTGCCTCATTCGATCGGCTCCGTTTGATTGAGCCTTGATCTCACATACATCATCATTCATGTCACTCGATCAGCTCCGTTTGATTGAGCCTTGATCTCATATACATCATCATTCATATCATTTACTCATCCAATGTGGTTTGTGTTTTTGTTATATATATATATGTTTGCTCACATGTGATTATTGCACAAATTTTCAATATTAAATACAACAAGAAATTAATAACAATGTTTTCTCAAGGTTCACTCGCCAACTTTTGTTGACCCGAAATATCCCCGGTGTTACACATGATACAGGTGATCCAGTTGAGGCAAGAAACACATAGGAAGGCCTAGAAGAATAAATCAGTTTAAGCTTGGGATTGTTTTACTTAGTTTCATTTCCTTGTAATTGTATGGATTTGATTTGAATATTTAAGTTGTAATTTGAATTTAATAAATATGAAACATTTTAGTAAACACCATGAGCTTTGGTGATAACCTAATTATGCCCCGACTCTTATTCCGCTGCGGGTCGGGGTGTGACAGATTGGTATCAGAGCCATGACTATAGGGATATAGGATAGGTTATTAGAACCTTAGAGCCTATACTATAGTTGATTAAAATTTTAAATTGTTTATGCGTTACATACAAAATTCATGATGTTTATATGCTTTATGTTTATTGTTACGCTCAATGTTATGCAAGCATGTTCATAAGTACATATTATTATACAATGCTCATCATGAATCATATCCTCATAACATATCATATCCATGAGAGCACACACCTCACAATTCCCATGATGTTTTGCAACGATTTTTGTATTTTTCAAATCACATCAAAGTGAGTTCTCATGACGGGCATGTAGTAAATGGAAGGGTACGAGTACCGGTAGTCGGAACGTCCTGTCAAGGCTTGGCATTCGTATAAATCCAAAATAAAGGACCAGTTTGCCTACCTGGGGACTAACGATGAGAGTAGGAAGGACCTATTAGGCCAAAGCATGCTATACCAAACGTCGTGTGAGCTAACCCCACTTTGAGTTGTCATTGTGTCTACACCTGGACACCCTCCTACCATACATCTCGCAATCATATTTCATGGTTTTCATTCGGGTGATGCGAGTGTTAATCCGCCAACACCAATGTGAATCCTACTAAGCCAATAGTCATGGGGCCCACATGACTATACAGGCGATGGTATGGGGGACATTGGAGGCCCAAACATGAGCAAACCCAAGACATCCTATGGATGTAGTTGCATTATTGATAGTTATGTTATTTTTATTCTTTTAACGACACATGACACCTAAAAACTTCTTAAACTCACAATCTTCGTATGTATGTTCCTGTAGATGTCGGCTAGGCAACTACGTGGAGGTAGAAAGTCAGGAAGGTCAAACGAACGCTTGGCCACACAAATTGCTAAACAAATGGCCGCGGTACTTCCTGACATCATGATTCAAGTTCAACAAGCTCTCACCGCAAATCCTATCAACCCTCCCAATCAAGAAGACCAGAGCGTCGCCAACCCTCACTCCAAAAGGTGCTCCTACAAACACTTCAAATCTTACGATCCCCCAAAGTATGAAGGGACCGAAGGTGTTACTGCTCTCCTCCACTGGTTTGAAGAAATGGAGAACACCTTCCTCAATTGCGATTGCCCCGAGGATCGCAAGGTACGTTATGCAACAGGGAGGCTGTTTGGAGCAGCCCTTACCTGGTGGAACACAGAAAAGGGTAAACGAGGAGTCGAAGATGCCATGGCCTTAACATGGGAAGAGTTAAGGGAACTCATAAAGGAAAACCCTTCATATGGGGACCTAAACAAGAAGAAGCCTTCCAAACTCTAAAGCAAAAACTTTGTGACGCACCTATCCTCACACTTCCTGAAGGTTGCGATGACTTTGTAGTACATTGCGACGCATCAGGGCAAGGGCTAGGCTGTGTATTAATGCAAAGAGGAAAAGTGATAGCCTATGCTTCCAGGTAACTCAAGGTTCATGAAAAGAATTACACCACCCACGACCTGGAACTTGGAGCCGTTGTGTTCGCTCTCAAGATATGGAGACATTACCTCTACGGTACCAAGTGTGAAATATACACTGACCACAAGAGTCTCCAACATATCTTCAATCAAAAGGAGTTAAATATGAGACAACGAAGATGGGTCGAACTTCTTAACGACTATGACTGTGAAATTCGGTATCATCCTGGCAAGGCAAACGTGGTGGCCAATGCGCTCAGTCGAAAAGGTTATGCGAACTCCATTGGTCTTCTATGTTCGCAAATCATAACCGACATCAAAGATCGAATCCGAGAAGCTCAACATGTTTCTGTAACAGAAAACGACGTACGCGATGAGCTGTCATGTGGAGTGGAACTCAAAATCAAAACCAAATCCGACGGTATTCTATACTATTTAAACCGCATATGGATTCCTGATCGCGACAACCTTCGTGACTTCCTCATGAATGAGGCGCACAAAACACGATACTCTGTACACCCAGGAGCCGACAAGATGTATCAAGACCTACGCTACATCTACTGGTGTCCTGGCATGAAAAAGGATATCACTGTTTTTGTTTCCAAGTGCCTTACCTGTTCCAAAGTAAAAGCTGAACATCAAAGACCTTCAGGACTTCTAGTCCAACCTGAAATACCTGTGTGGAAGTGGGAAAACATAACCATGGATTTCATTACCGGGTTACCTCGCACCTCCAGTGGGTATGACACCATATGGGTAATAATCGATCGTCTTACAAAATCAGCTCACTTCATACTGATTCGCGAGTACTTCAAAAACGAGAAGTTAGCTCGTATCTACATCAGCGAGATCGTAAGCCGTCATGGTGTACCTTTAAGCATCATTTCAGACCGTGATGGTCGTTTCACTTCACGAAAATGGTGAGCCGCACAAACCGCCTTGGGTACACGATTAGACCTCAGCACCGCTTTTCATCCTCAAACTGATGGACAATCTGAACGCACCATCCAAACTCTTGAAGACATGCTTCGAGCATGTGTCATAGACTTCAAAGGGAATTGGAACGCTCATCTACCATTTGTTGAATTTTCGTACAACAATAGCTATTATTCAAGTATCGGCATGGCTCCTTTCGAAGCTTTATATGGTCGTAAGTGCCGATCTCCAGTATGTTGGCACGAAATTGGGGAATCACAAATCACCGGTCCAGAGTTAATTCAAGAAACAACCGAAAAGGTCATTCAAATTCGAAACAATCTTCTAGCGGCTCAAAGTCGTCAAAAGAGTTATGCAGACAAACGACGAAAGCCCTTGGAATTTGACATTGGTGATCAAGTACTTTTAAAAGTATCACCGTGGAAGGGAGTGGTTCGTTTTGGCCAGAAGGGCAAGCTAGCACCACGCTACGTAGGACCTTTCAAGATACTCGAAAGAGTAGGTCCTGTAGCATACAAGCTTGACCTACCAGAAGAGCTTAACAGAATTCATCCCACATTCCACGTATCAAACTTGAAGAAGTGCCTCGCCGATGAAAACCTCCATATTCTGCTAGAAGACATTCAGATCGATGAATCTATGCACTTCATTGAAAGACCAGTAGAAATCATGGACTTCGGAGAGAAGCGTTTAAGACGAAGTCGTATTCCAATTGTCAGGGTACGTTGGGAGTCAAAACGAGGACCTGAGTTTACTTGGGAACGTGAAGATCAATGTGCGAGAAATACCCACATCTTTTTCCTGTTACCACTACTACTTAAATTTCGGGACGAAATTTCTAAAAGTAGGGGATACTGTAACATTCATCGAAAAACGGGTTTTCAAACCCGCTTCGTTTATTAATCAAATATCGAGTCATAATTTTTCGTTGCGTATTTATTGCTCAAATTAATTTTAAACGATACATAATAAATAAATATATTAGAATTTAAAAACCATAATTTAAATTACTAATAAATAATGAATAAAAAAATAAATGCAGACAGCCGGGTTTCGAACCCGGGTCACTCACAAGACAAAACACACCACACACCGCTCCGCCACACACTATTTTGTGATAAACATGGAAACAAATAACATATATACTAAAACTAGAAATCAAAATCCGGACTCTGGCGCCAGAACTCGCAATCACCGGAAAGTCCGGCAATCCGCGAGTTTAGCCATTTTCCTTTTGACTAAAACACTATAACCGACTTCGACAGCGGTTACAACCGACGTCTAACAGTCAATTGCGGTCATAACGCCGGAGAAACTTTGACCGCGAATCAAGACTCAAACTCGGACAAAATTCATCCAGTTCTACCCTATAAATACCCACTCAATCTTCCGGAAATCCTTTCGCTCAGAACCGCTCACTTTTTCGAAGCTAAAGCTCGTCGCCGGAGATTTCCAATTTCGCCGGAACTTCGCCGAATCGATCTTCAGAAAACCGTTTCATTCCTCGACCGGTATATCTGTCTAAACTTCTCTGCTATCTCTTAGTTCATACTTTAATTGTTCAAACAAAGTTCTAAACTGTTAATCAATATATTCAGTCGAGAAGTCACAAATCGGAGCCGACGAATTTCGCCGGAAAATCTGAAGAAGACACTCTGTGATTGGTACATCTTATTCCTAAATTCCTTTCTTTTACTTCAATTCAATCAATCAAAGCGTAGTTGGTCAATTAAATAAACAGTCAATTCACTGTTCGGTAATTCGATAAACGAAGAAGATGAAGTTAAAACATGTGTATAAGTATAATTAAAAACGGATATTCAACGGTTAGACACACAGTCCAGCGGTGGACTGTGTGCACAAACAATGCACACGTCCCGGGTTCGAATCGCACACGTTACCGAATTTCAGAATTAAAAACCCAACATTTTTACAACTGAATCAGAACAAGTCACAGAATGTTTATAAGAATAATATAAATCATAAGTTAAACAGATATGACACACAGCCCAACTGGTTGGGCTGTGCGCACTCGAACCGAACGTCCCGAGTTCGACTCCGGGTCACTGAAGTCGGTTCGGCCATATTAAATCCGTTTTGAAATAAACTAAATAAAATAACAGTTAATTAATATATATATATATAATTGAAACAGAGAATATTTCGGGTTAGACACGTAGCTCAGTTGGTAGAGCTGCGTGCACGTATACGAGAGGTCCCGAGTTCGAACCTCACTCAGGCATAATTTAACACAAACCGACCGGTCAACGGTCAACGTCAAAAAGTCAAATTTATTTATTTATTTTATTTCTTTTTATTTATTTATTTAATCAGAAAATCACTTAAAAATACTTAAAAATAAGATTTTTAAAGTTAGAAAATCTTCCTTAAACTCACAAAAATAAATTAAAAATCACATTACGAGTATGAATTAAAAGTACTAATTTACCGAATCATTTCGTTATTATTTTAGGTTAGATTTCCTCGTCGATCAAATCCTAAAATTCGTGCGCATCCAACGTCATCAAAGAACGCACTCAATGTGAGTGAATCTCTACCAATTCCCCGTTTTAATCACATTTTGGGGTGTATCATGTGTCGTTTAATTCCTTATTATATTTAAACACTTGTGCATCCATCATATCCGTGATCAAATGTGTATCAAATTTGTATCATTGTTGTGTGAATTATGTTTAGATTGAAGTTATCATTTTCAGTGCATGCATTTCATTAGGCCCATCAGCTCCCCGTGGGATACGGGTTGAGTATCAGGTGCCTCATTCGATCGGCTCCGTTTGATTGAGCCTTGATCTCACATACATCATCATTCATGTCACTCGATCGGCTCCGTTTGATTGAGCCTTGATCTCATATACATCATCATTCATATCATTTACTCATCCAATGTGGTTTGTGTTTTTGTTATATATATATATGTTTGCTCACATGTGATTATTGCACAAATTTTCAATATTAAATACAACAAGAAATTAATAACAATGTTTTCTCAAGGTTCACTCGCTAACTTTTGTTGACCCAAAATATCCCCCGTTTTACACATGATACAGGTGATCCAGTTGAGGCAAGAAATACATAGGAAGGCCTAGAAGAATAAATCGTTTAAGCTTGGGATTGTTTTACTTAGTTTCATTTCCTTGTAATTGTATGGATTTGATTTGAATATTTTAAGTTGTAATTTAAATTTAATAAATATGAAACATTTTAGTAAACATCATGAGCTTTGGTGATAACCCAATTATGCCCCGACTCTTATTCCGCTGCGGGTTGGGGTGTGACAAGTAGGTTTTAAACCTAGATGACCTCCTGAGTTGATTATCGGGTTTATTAGAAGTTTCAATTTTATGGATTAGCTCTTGGTTAGGTTGCTATCCTTTTCAGGATTCTAAGCGTGTAAGAGTTGGTGCAGTATAAGGTACAAGAGGTGTAAACGGAGTTAAATTCAGAGTAAAATTTAATGACTCTCTTCCCCCCGCCTCTTGTATTCCTTGCAAGTCATGATAAATACTTTACTGCTCCCACTAACCTTAGAAGTTTTTAGGAACTCAACATGCTTAGGGTCAATATTTAACGATCAATATATATATTAATAGAGAAACAAATTAATGACGTTAGTCGTTGAAGTTTCTCTTGTTGAGGATTATATTAATTTAGGTAAGAAATCTAAGAGTGCACACAGTTAAGCAACAATGAAACTTTTGTAAGAGTATCATTAGATTTTAAGGAGACAAGTTTTGATAAAACAATACCGAAATGGAGCAGTGTCTTGTACAAGAGGTGTAAATTGAAGTAATGTGAAGTTTTCACTCCCCCACCTCTTGCAACTTTTGCAAGTTATAGTTAAGACACTTAATGCTCCCACTGATCTTTGATATCTCAAAAAATTGCTAAAGAGAAATTTCAATGAGGTATGTGACGTGGGAACCTATCATATATATGTTAGACTTTACTTGATTTCCTTAATGTCCAGATGTCATAAGAAGTTTAAGGACATATTTAATAGAAATCATATTAAGTATATATATGAGTAGATTTCTTTAAGACCATGGGCCATATGAGACAAATTTAGATATAAGTGGATAGTCTTTAATTGATAAATGAATTATGTCTGAATATTCCATCTTGAATAAGTTCCACAAATGTCAATTAAATATAACTTATAGTAGACCCATACTTATTTCTTTAGCCAAATAATATTTTAGGGCTTGTAACATCATGATTTAAAATCACTTAGAATGAGATTAAATGAAAAAAAAATCATCCTCACTAATCATGTCATGATTTCTCATGAATTACGGTTACAGTGGATAAAATTTATAGATCTCATTTCCTTTTGTCAAATTCTCATTTACATGATAACAAAAGTTGTGAAGTGTAAGGTATCATCTAGCTTCATCTTATTAATGTTTCTATTCAGATATTGAGAACAAATAATATGAGAGTTTAAGGTAAGTGTGACTTTATGTTGACTATGCAAACCTCATAACTGTTATAAATAGCTTTAGTATTGATACTAAATTCTGATTAATTTCCAGAATATGTAATGTATCATAAAGCGTAATTAGAAGACAACTTTTCATGGTTCTTATAGCCTTAACATTTAATTTTGTCACTAACTCTCATGTTAGTTATTTGTTGAATTCTAGTAAGGAAACATTTAGAGCTAGAGTCAACTTATCAGGTGTTAATTGGAATATTAAAATTATCAGACTTAAAGTCATTAAAAGGCGACTACCTATTTTATCCAACTGTTCTTTTGAATTATGGATAATCTCTTTGCTTATGTCACACCCCGACCCGCAGCGGAAAAAGGTGATCGGGGCATGATTGGGTTTTTATCAAAGCTCATGACATTTATTATAATGTTTCATATTTATTATTACAATTTAAAGGAAATCATACAATCAAATCATACTAGTACATCATGTTCTATACATTTTTCTAGACTTCATTATTTTTCTTCAAGGCACTTTTCCTATGTGTTCCTTGCTTCATCCTGTCCACCTGTATCATGTGTAAAAATGGTTTTTGGATCAACAAAAAGTTGGCGAGTGAATCCTATGAAAACATTTAAATGTATTTATTGAATTGATTATAAAATAAAGTGCATAACCACATATGAGTAAATGTAGATGTAAATTTATTCACAAAACACATAATATTAAATATTGCACACACATACAACAATTGATTGTTTTGAGGCACGCGTTGTTCAACTCGTCTCCCACGAGGAACTGATGGGCCTAATGAATGAGTTTTGAGGCACGCGTTGTTCTACGAACTGTTGGGCCTAATGAATGAGTTTTAAGGCACGCGTTGTTCAACTCGTCTCCCACGAGGAACTGATGGGCCTAACAAATAATTTGCATACAACTTGACAATATGTAATACATAACAACAAACAATATTTACATTCTAATTTAGATCATAATATGGTATAGCACGAGTTTGATTAAGCGAATTAGTTTAAGCGACACATGATACACCCCAAAACATGAATAAAAAGGGGAATTTGTAAGAATTCACTCACAGTGGGTGCGTTTCTTGGATTGATGATGAATGCGCACGAATTCGGATTTAATCGACAAGGGAACTAACCTAAATAATAACATAATAGTTCGATAAATAAATAAACTCTTATTTGAGATTAGTATTTTCAATTAGTGTTCCTTAATGGGATTGTTCGGTTTATTTTTGTGAGTTCAAGAAATTTTCTAACTTTAAAAATATTATTTTTAAGTACTTTTAATTGATTTTTAAATAAATAAATAAATAAAAGAAAATAAAAATTTTTGACTTTTATGATCAGTTGATTGACAGTTGACAGTTGACCGTTGACAGTTGACTTGACGTTGACGTTGACCGGTTCGGTCGTGATACTGTTGCGCGGCTGTATATGGGCTGGTAGGCTCGAACCCGAGACCTCCCGTACGCAGTGCACGCAGCTCTACCAACTGAGCTACGTGTCTAACCCGAAATATTTCTGTTTTTAATTATATTTTACACTATTTAATTTAATCAGAAATCATTTATTTTTAAAAAGGATTTAATTATATCGGACCGGTGCACACAACAGGTCTCGAACCCGGGACCTGTGGTTTAGTGTTGCACACAGTCCACCGCTGGACTGTGTGTCTAACCTGGTTAATATATTATTTTTATTATACTTAACATCTTACAGCGAATTGATCCGGTTCGTTTTAAAAAGAACATTTTTATTTCAGAGAGTAAGGTTGTGTCAGGGATCGAACTCGAGACGTGTGTTAATTGTTTGCACACAGTCCACCGCTGGACTGTGTGTCTAACCCGTTTATATAACTTGTTTTAATTAATCTTATAAACATCGTCGACTTCGTCTTCTTCGCTCAAAGACTCAGACGACGATTATTCAACTGTTCTTGATTGAGTCGTTTAACGAAGTTTATAAGCGATTGAAATGTGATGGACAGAGAGGGTTTTGGGAATGAATGTACCGAAACAGATGTCTTTCTCCGAACTCCGGCAAGGACCGTCGGCTCTGTTTTGTGAACTCCGTCTGCTCGGATAAATCAACAGTTTTGATCGATTAGATGTGAAATTGAGTTACTAAACAATGATTAACAGAAGGTTTGAATGATTATACCGATTCACAGCGTGATTTTGGAAATTCCAGAGGTTTTCAGGCGAGTGAGAATATTCCGGCTACGTCGTCTGGGATTGATTCTGGTTGATGATTGAAGTTAGTAATAGTCTAACAATGGATTGAAACCGAAAGAGTCGAGGTATTTACCGTTTTGATGAAAGTCTTGGTTTTCCGGCGAAAGTCCGATGATTGCAGAAAATCTCCGGCGAGTGAAATTGATTCGAGAAATGGTGCGATTTTGAGCGAAATGATTTCCAGAAACTTGGGTGTGTATTTATAGGGAAGAATCACAATGATTGGGTCTGATTTCAGTCTTGATTCGTTGGTCAGCCTTGCTCCGGCGGTTATGACTAATGTCGCGGAAATAGACATCGGTTATAACCGATGTCGATGTTAATACGTACGTTAAGTCAAAAGAAACCGTCGATAATTGGCGAAATCGTCGGATTTTCCGGCGACTGCGAAATGGGCGCGTGTTGACTGAATTTGATTCGAGTTTTATTAAATGTATTAACTGTTTCGATATATCATCAAATAACACAAGTGGCGGAGTGGTGGGATGTGTGTGAGTTTAGTCTTTGAGGTTTCATCCGGCTGACCAGGGTTGAAACCCGGCATCAGCAAATTATTTTATTTCATTATTTATTATAAATTTTCAATTATAGATTTTAAATTCTAATATATTTATTAATTATGTATTGTATAAAATTAATTTGAGCATTAAATACGCAACGAAATTTTTAACTGGATGTTCGGTTAATAAACGAAGCGGGTTTGGAAAACCCGGTTTTTGACGGATGTTACAGCTTATGCCTAATGGCATTATTAGGCAGTGAGTTTCTCCCTTGAAGAACCTTAGAGTTGGAATTACTACTTGTATTTTGTCTATGAACCTTAGAAGTATCCTCTTTTAGGTTTTAGTGGTAGTGAGATGAATTACATCTTATTTTCCAGTTTTAGGCATTTCTTTTCCTGTACGTATGTTGCTGATCAACACACTCATTTTCCTTTGGTACTTTTGAGTGTTATTGTTGATTTATAAGGCATCAAATTGTACTAGTGGAAAAGTAAGTAGTAATGCACTGAAAAAATGTACTTGTTTCCATGCGTAAGCCCTTTATTTTAAGGGTCATGGTATTGTACATTATGATTTATTCACGGATACCATTTAACCTTTATAGTTTAGAATTTGAAATGAAGACATGCACCTCAGGAGTTCCTCTGATTATTCCATAAAATTATGTTAGTCTTAGGAAAAACATAATCTGGAATAACTTTAGTGATAGCAGTTATGTTAAATGAGTTTTTGATTATCAAAAGAGACATCATGTTCGACTTATCCTATTCATCATACTCTACTTTGTTTCTGTAGCACTTTTATCAGAAGAAAGCAATAGGATTATTGTGCCTTAAGGGATAATCAAAGATTTAATTCAAGAGCTAATCTTATAGAAACTTTAAGTAAAGCAAAACATCATAGGTTTAGGAATTAGAGTGGATGAGATACTGATTTATAGAAGAAAGTTACAGTGAGTAATGTTATGGGGTGTTAAAGATAAGGCAGACAAAAATATGATCATAAGATTAATGAAGGATCATTAATGTGAGAATCATTATTTGAAGAAGTTGTGATATGTCTATTACTAACATCAAAATAATAGACTTATTTGAAAATTCTACTTAAATAAAGACAAATCAGCTTTGGCCAGAAGTGTAATCATTTAAATATGTGTGCAAAGTAATTATGACAAATCAGCTTTGGCAAGAAATGAGACAATCACTTTAATTATGTACTTGTTAAGTATGCTAGACATGAATGAATTAGATCAGCTTTGGCTAGAAATAAGACATTCACGTTTATAATGCATAATTAACATAGCTTTTGTAATACTTGAATAATAAATAGATGCATCAAATCACCTTTGGGCAGAAGTGATACATCAGAAGCTCATTCAAGTTAAGCTATTTAGTTTTGTAAAAAGTTATCTTATTATAATTAACTAAATATTTACAAAACATTTATTTAATAGCAAACCCCCTGTTAGCATGGGGTTCGGGGCAGAGCCCCGAGCTGAAATTTAGTTCACAATAATAGCCTAATTTAGTAATGAGATTTCGGATAAAATTTTGGATTTCTGATGAAGTTTCGGATTAGTCCAAGATGGGCATCTCGGATGAGACATTAGTCGAGATGGCATCTCGGATGAGACTCAAGTTAGTCAGAGATGGGCATCTCGGATGAGACTCATGTTGATTAGACCGAGTTAGTCATCTCGAATGAGGCTCTGATTAGTCCGAGTTAGTCATCTCGGATGAGGCTCTGATTATCCGAGTTAGTCATCTCGATGAGCTCTGATTGTCGAGTTAGTCATCTCGGATGAGTCTCTGATTAGTCCGAAACTTATCCTGCAAGATTTCAAAATCTCTAATAATGGCATTGAGTTGTGATAAGTTTTGAAATTCGAAAATTAAGGGATTATGGGATAATTTGTTTCCTATTTTAGTGCTGATTAGATT
This sequence comes from Scalesia atractyloides, assembly GCA_947069175.1. NCBI lineage: Eukaryota > Viridiplantae > Streptophyta > Magnoliopsida > Asterales > Asteraceae > Scalesia > Scalesia atractyloides. Next base: position 90,365,345 of record CAMTDV010000001.1, read on the forward strand.
TATCTTATTAATTCGAAAATTATATCTATTTATAATAATAACAGATTTCGAATAACGTTAAGTAGATAAAATAGATCAAAATAGGAAAAACACCCATAATCCGAATTACATTCCAAAATATAGGAATTTTTTTTCGAATTTCATAAGAACATAATGATGAACCCTAAAAAATTTAAAACCAAATTCTGGAACCCGAAATCTGTATATTTTAGCATATTAATGAGGATTTCGGAACAATGGTTATCTCGGATGTGATTAAACATCCATTAAAAGGAAAATCCGAATTTTAATTCACAATTTAGTGATTTTGGATTATAATTAGGTTTTCAAAATTCTGTTTTCCAGATTTTTAATCCCAGAATAATGGATTCAAAACAAAACTGATTTATCAACATATGCTATGATACCACATGTTGATCAGTTCTGTTTAAACATAATGGAAAACATGAATAAATACCTGAGACGGCAGACAGGCCAGCGGAGAATCCAGTCAGAGACGCAGCCATGGAGTTCGACGTCTTTGTCAGTGTGATCTGGTTCCTCCTTAGGGTGTAAGATTATGATGGTAAGAACCGAACTAGGGATGAATTCGGTTTAGGTTATGGAGAGAGAGGTGGGCGGCGGCTTTGATGTTAAGGATGTTATTGTAAGTGTCTAACCCTAAACCTCTCTAATCATCTCCTTATATATACACCCAGAAAGAAACCCTAATTAGTTAATTATGGTAATATGGTCATCAACAATTACCAACTAATATATAATAGGATTAATATTATTTTGATCTAATATAATATAAATGATAATGATGGTTACTAGATTAAATATATATAAATAAATATTTAATCTTACACAAAGTAATTTTCTATGGGATTAGGTTATTTTTGGGCTGTGTGTACCTTTTTGTTGGATAGAAGCAAACTCCGGCCAAGACTAAAATTCCGATTTCGGTGACTGGATCTTTCTGAATGTATTGTATTTGTGCAGATCGGTGACATGAGAGTCCGAATGAGCGAGCCCGACAACAAGCACAAGCTTTTGGTCAAGAAACCGACGACGATAATGGCGGTTCAAGTGACTTCAGGGCTGCTTAGCCTGTTCATGTTTGTTTTCGGTGTTGTGACACAAGATGCTACTATATTATGATACGAGGATATCATGTTAGTTCGGCCAAGCGGCGTCTACCACTGCTGTGGTTATGACACCGATAAGTGGTGGTGGGTGGTCTGAGGCATGTTGAAGAAGAAAATGGAGTTAAGAGTATATCAGATATGAAAAGTGTTATGAGTGGACTGAACATGTTAGAGGCCTAAAGGCACATAGATGAGAATTGCAATTTACCCTTTTAGATATCTCGCAAAGTTAGAACTGGGGCCTATACGAGCATGATAATTTATATTGTACTAACTTTAGCCAAAAAGCTAAACCAACTAAATACAGAACGAGTCATGGTTAATTGCATTTAAACATAAAACATATTAGAGGGTTTAGTTAGGTAAACAGCTCTAAACTAAATAAGAAGTTAATGAGTTTAAAAAAATTGGAGTTTAAGAGTAATTGTAGTAAAAAAATTAATATATTGAACCTAACTCGGTTTTCGGTGAGATTTTTACCCAAGTGTTCGTAAAAAAAATAATAATAACAAACAACATTGTGTCTATGAAAGATATTAAGTACGAGTTATTGTTGAAAAATTAGTTGAGCTGCTTAATTAGTTATATTTTAAAAAAAATAAAAAATGTTCCATGGGCATTGAGAGCTCCACGGCTTTCCTCCATGGCGTTGCTCCAGGCGAAGCGACATGGTGTATCACAGCGATAAAAGATGCCACATAGATCACGCTTAGTTTCTATGCAGGGCCGGACCTGTAATAAAAGTAGCCTAGGCTTGGGTCACGAGCCTCCAAAAAAATAGAGCCTCCACTTAAAAGAAAATTAATATGCTAATTATTAATAGTAGTGCAAATTATTGTTTTATATTTGCTTGACTTCTTATTCAAATAAACTACATGTATTACAGTTGTGTTAGATTTTTGTTTGTTTCCAAAAATCGGATAAAGTAGTATCGTTTATAATAATAAAGAAGGAAAAAAGAGCCTCAAATTTTATTTTGCCTTGGTCTCCTAAAAGGTTGAAAGACCGTGTTTCCATGGCCTCATGCCCGCAAGAGTTACAATAAATGTAAGACCATACATAATAGGCGTCAATGAGGCCGGGGAGGGTATCCAAGCTTACTCCAACGTGGGGTGACTTTTGCATGTTTCCGGCGTGGATGGGGCGTGGAGGGAAGGTAGGTTCCAACCATGCATGAAGGGACAGATTTTTGACGACGTGGTCCCGAGCTAGCTTCGACGTGGGAGGCGGCACGCCCCGTGCGTAGGTCCATCAGGTATGGTCTAAAGTGAAGTACATAGAATTTATGACTGAAGACTAAAGTTGGTCATGCTTTTATTGTCACAATAAATGCGATATTCAAAACCTACCATTTTATGAAAATGGCTTTCTGTTTGGTTGTTTAAAACGAGACTATACATGTCTTAAGATGTTGGTCCAGTGGTCAAAAGGTCTGTCCCTAGTGGAGACGCAGGTTCGATTTCCGTTTAGGCCATTTTTGAAGGACGTTTGAGTGAAGGGATGAATCGGGGCTTTAATCCCGAGTTCGAACTTGACGGGGCCAGGGTTTACGGATTCCATCAGGTAGAGGTGACACAGTCTCGTGGCGGTCGAGCAGTCGAACTTTGACAGTTTAAAAAACAATTAAAAAAATCTTATGTACAGCCTTTCGTGTGTTTTTGCAATAAAAATTGGTGACAAACCCAAGTATGACACAATGTAAACCCAAGTGGTCCAACATTTTTTTTTCTGATAATCCTCTTGATAGAATGATAGGTAGGTAACACGTGAAAATATATTTGTGTAACGTGATAAACGATGAGTACAACAATATATTTGTATACCTCCGTTGCGCTTACCAAAACAAAAGGTTAAATTGTTGGTTTATGTAAAATCCGTCAACCAAAATGTTATAAATATAACATATCCGTTATAGATATGTTAACTACCAAGTATCCTAATGCATGTCCATGGCTTACAACACACTAACACTAAACAAAGTATTAACAAGCATAGTAACTTATACATGTTTTAATTACTATTTTTGATAAATAAATAATAAAAATAAAAAATAAAAAAACCATATCAACACTTATCGTTTTCTGGTAAACAAACTCTGATGTTCACAAAGACTCCCCACCCGTCTCTTTGTGTGCGATTGCGCTTCATCTCCTAAAGATCAGAAATACTAGCTTTGTGTCCGCGCTTCGCGAGCTACAGCAAAAGGTTAACGTGAACAGTAAGAAAACGTTAAGTTTTTAATTATTAAACAAAATACAAACGATGTTGGATAGAAAAGAAATTTAGTGTTTGTTATAATATGGCAGCCTTTCTTAAATGTTAATTGTAGTTCCTGAAACTAATATTGATATTAGATCACTAATAACCAAACAACTAATTTTCAAAACTTAACTTATTTTAAAAGTTATATATTATGGGTCGATTTTAGTTTTTCGTGGAAGGAAAACAAAACAATAAGGCTACTCGGTGTGGGTGATGAGCCTTCTGGAGGACGACCCGCCACATCAGCATCCACATCAGAGTCCTTTGGAGGACGCCTCTCCAAGGATGGAACCAAGGAAATGGGTGACGACCCGACCCCACCTAGTTTTTTTAATATTATAGCCATTCAACATTAACCCCATTTTGGAAACACTATCAGCTCCACCTCCGGCCACCACTCTTACCATCGTCTTCATCTCGGTAATCGTCATAATCACCAAACACCATCATTGCCTCACCTAAATCTCACCGTAATTCTCTAGTCCACCGAATCTGACGCCACAACCATTTGAAAAACCATACTGTCAACTCATTAGCAATGGTTGCCGGGAAAATAAAAAAAAGTGGTCAGATCTGTACAGTCACTCTCATGTTTTTCTTGAAACCTAACGCCGTTGTCGGTTCACGTCCGTCACCGTCAACCTTCTCTCCGTCGCTACCTCGAACTATCATCGTTTCATCTGCCGCTCTCGTTGATTCTCGTCGAGTTTTCGCCGGAAACCGTTGCCGGCGTCTCTATTGTGAACCACAACTACCAGAAAGATTTGTTTGGTGTGGTGGCTGTGGGGGTGGTAGCGAGTGGTGATTCTGACGGTGGTGGTTGCAGTTGGTGAAGGCCGCAGTGGAGGTGGAGGTTAATATTAGCCCCGTCTCCAACGTCTTCTAGGAGACCCCCAAGACGACGCCGGATCACCCGGGACGGTGTTGGGGGACGTCGCAAGACCAGGACGGGCCTAGACGACCCCACACCAAGTGTCCTAAAGACAATTTATGACTACACTACAATTCATTTTCAGTTTCAGTTTCAGTTCAGTTCTAGTGACTAACCTGACCGGAAATTTCAGCTACTTAATTGTTTTCTTTTAATGCCAGCCACACAATGAAAGCTAACAACCCTATTGCAATATACAACCCTACTTAGCATTAAGTTGTTGTATTGATGCCGTTCTTTCAAAATAACAAGGGTTCTAGTCTTTTAAGACAAGTGATCTAAATTTTATTAGTATTAAAGTTTGCCAATAAAAAAAATACATCTTACAATATATCACTAGAGTTGACCGGAAATTTTATCTTAATCATTTCTTCAAGAGCATCTCCAATATAGATAGTTTTTGTGGTTGTTTTCGAGCTGCCACAAGGCACTTGCCCGATTGCTCAACCAATCACACATTTTCTCTCTTTTGTACATCTTACGTACAACACCCAAAAATACTATTTACTCTCCTCTCTTCTTCTTTTCCCTCTTACATTCTCTCTTATCTAGCTTTCACCGAGAACAACTAGGGGTGTTCATGGTTTGGTTTGGAAAACCCTGAAATCATCCAAACCGGTCATCGGTATTGTTTCGCGGTCAATTTTTTCCTTTACATTCGGTCGGTCGTTTTTGAAAAATCTAAACTGGAGTGAACAACTTGGTTTGCGGTTTATATAAAAAACAAACCGTATAAAATTGATTGGACAGTAGATTTACATATTTTTGTTATATATAATATATATCCAGTAGATTTATACATATTTTTTGTTTATATATTATATAGAGAGAGAGAGAGAGAGAGAGAGTGAGGTTATTGTAAAAAATGTGATTTTGTGATAAGGGTAATTAAATTTTTAATCTAATGGTTGAGATATTGATGGCAATATTGTAAATAATGTTAACTATTAAAATAATTAATTTTCTAGATTAAGGGTATAAAGGTAAATTTAACATTTTTAAATTAAGAAACTAACATTAATGCGCAAATTACCCCTTCTTTTTTAAACGTCAATAACTTTTTATACGTAACTTTTTTTTTAAATTACACCATAATAACGAGTGTTTTTTTATCTTTAATATGAGTACTATACTGATATACTTATGTAGAGAAAAAATTACGTCTCGCTTGGATGTTTTAGTCCATGGTGTTTTTCTATGTTCATACAATGGTGTTTTAATTGTATTGCGATTCAAGACGTTATAATTTACAGTAAAACAAACTTGATTAAATTTAGTTTACAGATGTTCGAAAATTAGGACAATAGAGACTACAAAAAAAAACACTATACAAATCATATACTATGAAAAACACTATATATATAAAAAACACCATACTCTTTTAAAATAAAACACCACAAAAAACACTATACATATGAAACAATAATACTCCTTTAAATAAACACCCTTTAGAAATAAACACCTTGTGCAATAAAAACCACTCCCTACTACCACTGCCCAAATTAAACACCATATATATATATATATATATATATATATATATATATATATATATATATATATATAACACTATATATAAATAAAACACCACAATGATAATATGAACAGAACCCAACACTATATATAAAACAATAATATGAACACAACATTTGGAAAAAACACCCTTTGCAAATAAACATCTTGTGCAAAAAACACTCCCTACTACCAATGTACAAATTAAACACATAGAAGTCTGATACTATCATTATCAACCATAACAGAAATAACACCATAATTTTTTAACATCAAAAACCGCAAACTCCGCACGATTGTATGAAACAATCTACAACAAAAATGAAATTAGACACCACAAAGTGGCCTGTACAAATAAAAATACCATTTGGAAAATAAATACCTTGTGCAAATAACCTCTCCCAACAACCAATGTATAAATAAAACACCATATACGTATGGTACAAGCATTATCAACCATAACATAAAAACACCATACTTTTTTAAACACCATACCCAACACGATTGTATGAAAAAAAATATGAACAAAACAGAGAATTAAAAAAAAGTATTCATTACCGAACAACAAAAAACTATAACATATCGACTGAATAAACAACAAAAGACACCCTAAAAATTCATACCTGATTCATCATTATCCATCGATCAAGATGTTAATGAATATCCAGATACAATAAACTAAATCTCATAACCACGAATGAAAATATGATCAAGATGTTATAAATAATTGTTTGTAATGATATGTGGGTGGCGACTGTGATCGTAAATTAAAAAACAATTAAAATTTGAATTCCCTAAAATAACTCACTAAAATCGGTTACAAACATTAAGTCCTTAATTAGATTTATTAGTTAAATTATAATAATACCCTTAAACTACTAAAATAAAGAGGAACATGTGTCACCACCATACTCTTTCTTATCCTTCTTACAATTTTAGTCTTCTTTTACAAGATCCTATATATATATATAATATTTTGAAAACCTTGTAAACCCTTTAAACTCAACCACAACTATATATATAATATTTTGAAAACCTTGTAAACCCTTTAAACTCGAAAACCTTGTAAACCCTTTAAACTCAACCACAACTATATATATAATATTTTGAAAACCTTGTAAACCCTTTAAACTCAACCACAACTATAAGGTTGATGAATGGCTAATATTTTAAACACCATCTATCCTGATTAATTCCCGTTGTAAAAGTGACATTTTGTAACAAAAGGGTAATATCATCATTTTACCAAAAGTGTAACAATTTGACATTTTGTAACAAAAGGGTAATATCGTCATTTTACCAAAAGTGTAACAATTTGAAGACTTTACTTGATTCAAAATACCGTCTGGACACCATGTCTACATCAACTTTTTACTTTTTTGTTAATATGAAAGAAATCATTTCTCCAAAAATTTGAAAACTTGATTCCTCTCTAAATTGCATCCTACACCCATTTGTTTCAACTTATAACATAACAATCCAACATATTACCTCTTACATTTTTTGTCATACACTTTTGATTTTTTATTGTAACAATATCGGTATTTATAAACGATGTTTATTCACTTTTTTTTTCATTTTTTCATAAAGTGGTACATTTTTGTCAATGTAATAGACACAATCTATTTAACGTTAAATATTTTGTGTTGTCTCAATGGCCAACCCCACATTTATGTTGTCTAACAATCCATTGTTTGTTGTCTCAATGGGTTCCGGCTTTTTAGCTTTTTTTTTTCTGGGACATATGTGTTATTATATTTTTTTAAACGTTAAATATTTTGTGTTGTCTCAATGGTCAACCCTACATTCATGTTGTCTAACAATCCATTGTTTGTTGTCTCAATAGCTTTTGGCTTTTTAGCTTTTTTTTTGGGACATATGTGTTGTTACATTTTTTAAAATTGTACCATTTTTATATTATTATTTTGTAAGTTTTCATATTTTCCCTTTCTATGTTGTTACACTTTTTTTAAACTGTAGCAATATTAACTTTTTAGTATATATATTAGGTTATACACCCGTGTATTACACGGGTTGAATAAAGACAATATCTTACGTAAATTCGTGTAACACATGAGACTATAACCTACTAACTTAGATACTAATTCATAATTCTAATAATATAATAATTACAAATTTTCTCATCTCTCCATAGTTTTGCATTTTTGTCATTTTCATCGAGCCCATTTCATTGAAAAAGATCATTTAAATGAGGGGCATTTTTGTCTTTTTACCTATTTAATTTATTTTTTTTTAAATCCAAATAAAACTCACCCTATTAATTTATATCAACGGTCAAATGTTAACTTAAAGAGCTATGTAAATATCTTCTACAATAATGAGATTTAACTTAATCATTGTTGATATTAAACTACAAATATAAATTAAAATATAATTCAAATTTTAAACTATATACCATATTTGTTTTTATAGGATTACCGGCGTGACGATATATAAATCGTTGAATACAGAGTTATATTTGCAACAAAATATTTTTGTTGTATTGGACACCACATGTGCTCTATATTAATTATAAAAATTGGATATTAATCTAATATATTATTAATAAAATAATAATATTGCTAAATTAAGAAATATATATGCGTAGTTATTCGCAAACAAGTATATAACCTAATTTAGTTTGATCCGCAAAATAAATAAAATACTACAACATTATAAGATATATATTTTTGTGTATTACATATTTATCTATAGTTATGTATATATTAATAAATTAGATATATTAATTATGGTATAATAACAATATGTACTTATTTGTTGTTTGTCTAATAGATTAATAAAATTGTATATAATAATAATAATAAATAATAAATAATAATAATAATAATAATAATAATAAAGGAGAGAATGCAACATTACATTAAGATAAATTTAAGGAGAGAATGTCATGTGACAATTAACTTGATTATTTTATTAGTATTAGATGTTCTTTTTTATGTTGTTGGTTTAACCTTTAAAATTTTAACAATATTAACTTTTGATTTTTCCATGAAGTATTACATTTTGTCACATGTCACATTACTAGTTCCATTAGTGTTATATTTTGTCACATGTCACATTAGTAGTTGCATTAGTGTTACATTTTGTCGTATGTCACTTTAGTAGTTGCATTAGGGTTAAATTTCATCAACTTAACAATGCACTTGAATAATTGTTTTGGCAAGGATCGTGTTACATTTCCTCAACTTAGCAAGTCACTTGAATACAATTGTTACTTTTAGTAACAGTCACATAATCTATAGAATTTATAGAATGAGCAATAAAAATTTCAATTACAAAACACATGTGAATGAATGTTCATCAAAGTGAAGCAAAATGTGTGCTTTGAAAATCACTAACGGTAAAAGAACTTTGCCTGACAAGCAATTAACTTTCGTGAATAAAATTTATGTTTTTTTTGGGCTTCAAAGCTTTGTTACACCTGATGTATTTATAGGTAACAACACCTTTCTATCTTTTGGTTTGACCTACAAAGAATCATTAGATTTTAAGTAACATCAGATGTAACAGTTTAGAAAACCTGAAAAAGACTTCACAAATGTAAAAACTTTTGTAACAAAACAATTGTTCAATTAAAAAACTCTTGTCTCAAAACAACTGTTCTTAGAAAAGACATATATTCTTACAATTACATTAATCTGGATCAGTTTACATTAAAATGTACCAAAAAGACTTCAGTGAATTAAAAAACTCAGTTATTACATGTTTTTCACTTTCCTATATGTTTACTAAACATCAAAATCATTCGATTTTAAAAGAACATTAAATGTAACACTTTTTTAAATCTGAAAAAAAGACTTCATTGAATACAAAAAATGATGAGCGAAAGTTTAAATTCTTGGGATTTTTTAACTAATGTTTGAAAAAAAGTATCTTCGAATGAAACTATAGGATCTGGTGTAAAGGAAAACTCTAGTGTAATGTCGTCCATAAATAAAGAGAGAATGAGATGTAAAAGCTAAAACAATAATTCTCATATTATGTTGAGAGCATTTGAATTAAGGCATGTGGAAATGTGTTGAATGAGGAGAGAAGGAGATGAAAGGTAAAATCCGTACAAAAAAAATGAGATTTTAGTTATGACCATTTGAATTATAGTAGGGGGGGGGGGGGGGGGGATAAATGTCTAAATAAAAAAAACATGATTTAGTGTAGAATATCTTTTAACCAATATATCCTTATGCACAAAGTAAACGGTTTGGCTAATTAGAATTAGACCCTCTCTCTCTGTATAGGAGAATTATAGAGAGAAATCTTTGGAGAGTTAATAAAACCAAGAAAACTTAAATGGGTGGACATAAAACATGCCACATCTTACTCTTTTTTATAGTCATATTTTTCCGACATAGTTACATTTTTCTTGTCGGATGAGAGATGAGAGAGAATGTGTTATTTTTTTAGCGTTTCATTTTTTTGAATATAACCTGTCACACATTATGAGTTTTGATAGCAGTTTTTTTCATTTTTTTAACTTCAACTCTTCACAATTTTCAGTGTTTTCAAAATTTACATAGGTTTTTAGTTTTGTATACGCGTAATAGTAATAATATGTTACTTTTTTTAGAAAATGTTTTGTGTAACACTTACATACTGACATACTTTTGTGTCAGACTATTACGAATTCAGAAAAAACAATTTTTTTGTGTAACACTCACACCTGTGATAGATGGTTACATTACGTATTCTCTGATGATCAGTTTCTTAGTTTTTTATAATAGTTTTTTTTTGCAATTTTATATCCGGAATACTTGAAAAGAGCTGATTATTTTTTATTCAACTCCAATCCTTTTATTTCATGTATTACGATTTCTTGCTTTTTTGTAAATTTATCTACGGAATACTTGAAAAGAGTTGAGTATTTTCTTATTAAACTCCAATCTTTTTATTTGATGTATTATGCATTTTATATTAAACTCTTATAAAGCTTAAACCATGAAATCAAACCAGAACCAACATGTTACTAACGATTCGGTTTGGTTCGATTTTAAAGGTCCGATTTCGATTTTCAATAACCAAAACCGTCTTCTCCATCTAAATAAAAAAAGAACATGATTTAGTATAGAATATCTTTTTACCAATATACCCTTCTGCACAAAGTAAACGGTTTGGCTAATTAGAATTAGCCCCTCTCTCTCTGTATAGGAGAATTATAGAGAGAAATCTTTGGAGAGTTAAGAAAACCAAGAAAACTCAAATGGGTGGACATAAAACATGCCACATCTTACTCTTTTTTACAGTCATATTTTTCCGACATAGTTACATTTTTCTTGTCGGATGAGAGATGAGAGATGAGAGATGAGAGAGAATGTGTTATATTTTTTGCGTTTCATTTTTTTGAACATAACCTGTCACACATTATGAGTTTTGATAGCAGTTTCATTTTTTTTAACTTCAACTCTTCACAATTTTCAGTGTTTTCAAAATTTATATAGGTTTTTAGTTTTGTAATTCGCGTAATAGTAATAATATGTTACTTTTTTAGAAAATGTTTTGTGTAACATTTACATACAGACAAACTTTTGTGTCAGACTATTACGAATTCAGAAAAAACAAATTTTTTTGTGTAACACTCACACTTGTGACGGATGGTTACATTACGTATTCTTCTGATGATCAGTTTCTTAGTTTTTTGTAATGGTTTTTTTTTGCAATTTTATCTCCGGAATACTTGAAAAGAGTTGAGTATTTTTTATTCAACTCCAATCCTTTTATTTCATGTAATACGATTTCTTGCTTTTTGTAATTTTATCTACGGAATACTTGAAAAGAGTTGAGTATTTTCTTATTAAACTCCAATCTTTTTATTTGATGTATTATGCATTTTATATTAAACTCTTATAAAGCTTAAACCATGAAATCAAACCAGAACCACCCTGTTACTAACGATTCGGTTTGGTTTGATTTTAAAGGTCCGGGTTCGATTTTCAATAACCAAAACGTCTTCTCCGTCTAAATCAAAAAAGAACATGATTTAGTGTAGAATATCTTTTTACCAATATACCCTTCTGCACAAAGTAAACGATTTGGAGATATGGGACACGTGGCTAATTAGAATTAGCTCATCTCTCTCTACATAGGAGAATTATAGAGAGAAATCTCTAGAGAGTTAAGAAAACAAAGAAAACTCAAATGGGTGGACACAAAACATGCCACATCTTACTCTTTTTTACAGTCATATTTTTCCGACATAGTTACATTTTTCTTGGTGTTATATTTTTTAGCGTTTCATCTTTTTGAACATAATCTGTTACACATTATGAGTTTTGATAGCAGTTTTTTCATTTTTTTAACTTCAACTCTTCACAATTTTCGGTGTTTTCAAAATTTATATAGGTTTTTAGTTTTGTAGTACGCGTAGTAGTAATAATATGTTACTTTTTTTAGAAAATGTTTTGTGTAACACTTACATACAGACATACTTTTGTGCCAGACTATTACGAATTTAGAAAAAACAATTTTTTTGTGTAACACTCACACTTGTGACAGATGGTTACATTACGTATTCTGAAGATCAGTTTCTTAGTTTTTTGTAATTATTTTTTTTTTCGCAATTTTATCTCCGGAATACTTGAAAAGAGCTGAGTATTTTTTATTCAACTCCAATCCTTTTATTTCATTTATTACGATTTCTTGCTTTTTGTAATTTTATCTAAGGAATATTTGAAAAGAGTTGAGTATTTTTTTATTAAACTCCAATCTTTTTATTTGATGTATTATGCATTTTATATTAAACTCTTAAAAAGCTTAAACCATGAAATCAAACCAGAACAAACATGTTGCTAACGATTCGGTTTGATTCGATTTTAAAGGTCCGATTTCGATTTTCAATAACCAAAACCGTCTTCTCCATCTAAATCAAAAAAGAACATGATTTAGTATAGAATATCTTTTTTTTGATTCGATTTTAAAGGTCCGATTTCGATTTTCAATAACCAAAACCGTCTTCTCCATCTAAATCAAAAAAGAACATGATTTAGTATAGAATATCTTTTTACCAATATGCCGTTCTGCACAAAGTAAACGGTTTGGCTAATTAGAATTAGCCCCTCTCTCTCTGTATAGGAGAATTATAGAGAGAAATCTTTTGGAGAGTTAAGAAAACCAAGAAAACTCAAATGGGTGGACATAAAACATGCCGCATCTTACTCTTTTTACAGTCATATTTTTCCGACATAGTTACATTTTTCTTGTCGGATGAGAGATGAGAGATGAGAGAGAATGTGTTATATTTTTAGCGTTTCATTTTTTTGAAAATAACCTGTCACACATTATGAGTTTTGATAGCAGTTTTTTCGTTTTTTTTAACTTCAACTCTTCACAATTTTTAGTGTTTTGAAAATTTACATAAGTTTTTAGTTTTGTCGTACGCGTAATAGTAATAATATGTTACTTTTTTTAGAAAATGTTTATGTAACACTTACATACATACATACATACTTTTGTGTCAGACTATTACCAGAAAAAACAATTTTTTGTGTAACACTCACACTTGTGACAGATGGTTACATTACGTATTCTGATGATCAGTTTCTTAGTTTTCTGTAATGGTTTTTTTTTGCAATTTTTTCTCCGGAATACTTGAAAAGAGCTGAGTAATTTTTATTCAACTCCAATCCATTTATTTCATTTATTACGATTTCTTGCTTTTTGTAATTTTATCTAAGGATTACTTGAAAAGAGTTGAGTATTTTTTATTAAACTCCAATCTATTTATTTGATGTATTTCGCATTTTATATTAAACTCTTATAAAGCTTGAACCATGAAATCAAACCGGAACCAACCTGTTACTAACGATTCGGTTTGGTTCGATTTTAAAGGTCCGGTTTCGATTTTCAATAACCAAAACCGTCTTCTCCATCTAAATCAAAAAAGAACATGAATTAGTGTAGAATATCTTTTTACCAATATACCCTTCTGCACAAAGTAAAAGGTTTGGCTAATTAGAATTAGCCCCTCTCTCTCTGTATAGGAGAATTATAGAGAGAAATCTTTGAAGAGTTAAGAAAACCAAGAAAACACAAATGGGTGGACATAAAACATGCCACATCTTACTCTTTTTTACAGTCATATTTTTCCGACATAGTTACATTTTTCTTGTCGGATGAGAGATGAGAGAGAATGTGTTATATTTTTACGTTTTATTTTTTTGAACATAACCTGTCACACATTATGAATTTTGATAGCAGTTTTTTCATTTTTTTTAACTTCAACTCTTCACAATTTTCAGTGATTTCAAAATTTACATAGGATTTTAGTTTTGTTGTACGCGTAATAGTAATAATATGTTACTTTTTTTGGAAAATGTTTTGTGTAACACTTACACACAGACATACTTTTGTGCCAGACTATTACGAATTCAGAAAAAAACAATTTTTTTATATAACACTCACACTTATGATAGATGGTTATATTATGTATTCTGATGATCAGTTTCTTTGTTTTTTCTAATGGTTTTTTTTGCAATTTTATCTCCGGAATACTTGAAAAGAGATGAGTATTTTTTATTTAACTCCAATCCTTTTATTTCATGTATTACGATTTCTTGCTTTTTCGTAATTTTATCTACGGAATACTTGAAAAGAGTTGAGTATTTTTTTTATTAAACTCCAATCTTTTTATTTGATGTATTATGCATTTTATATTAAACTCTTATAAAGCTTAAACCATGAAATCAAACCAGAACCAACCTGCTACTAACGATTCGGTTTAGTTCGATTTTAAAGGTCTGGTTGCGATTTTCAATAACCAAAACCGTCTTCTCTGTCTAAATCAAAAAAGAACATGATTTAGTGTAGAATATCTTTTTACCAATATACCCTTCTGCAAAAAGTAAACGGTTTGGCTAATTAGAATTAGCCCCTCTCTCTCTGTATAGGAGAATTATAGAGAGAAATCTTTGGAGAGTTAAGAAAATCAAGAAAACTCAAATGGGTGGACATATAACATGGCACATCTTACTCTTTTTTATAGTCGTATTTTTCCGACTTAGTTACATTTTTCTTGTCGGATGAGAGATGAGAGATAATGTGTTATATTTTTAGCGTTTCATTTTTTTGAACATAATCTGTCACACATTATGAGTTTTGATAGCAGTTTTTTCATTTTTTTTAACTTCAACTCTTCACAATTTTCAGTGTTTTAAAAATTTACATAGGTTTTTAGTTTTGTAGTACGCGTAATAGTAATAATATGTTACTTTTTTAGAAAATGTTTTGTGTAACACTTACATAGAGACATACTTTTGTGCCAGACTATTACGAATTCAGAAAAAAACAATTTTTTGTGTGACACTCACACTTGTGACAAATGGTTACATTACGTATTCTGAAGATCAGTTTCTTAGTTTTTTGTAATTGTTTTTTCGCAATTTTATCTCCGGAATACTTGAAAAGAGCTGAGTATTTTTTATTCAACTCCAATCCATTTTTTTCATTTATTACGATTTCTTGCTTTTTGTAATTTTATCTAAGGAATACTTGAAAAGAGTTGAGTATTTTTTTTATTAACTCAATCTTTTTATTTGATATTATGCATTTTATATTAAACTCTTAAAAAGCTTAAACCATGAAATCAAACCAGAACCAACCTGTTACTAACGATTCGGTTTGGTTCGATTTTAAAGGTCGATTTCGATTTTCAATAACCAAAACGTCTTCTCCTCTAAATCAAAAAAGAACATGATTTAGTATAGAATATCTTTTTACCAATATACCCTTCTGCACAAAGTAAACGGTTTGGCTAATTAGAATTAGCCTCTCTCTCTTATAGAGAATTATAGAGAGAAATCTTGGAGAGTTAAGAAAACCAAGAAAACTCAAATGGGTGGACATAAAACATGCCACATCTTACTCTTTTTTACAGTCATATTTTTCCGACATAGTTACATTTTTCTTGTCGGATGGAGATGAGAGAGAATGTGTTATATTTTTAGCGTTTCATTTTTTTGAACATAACCTGTCACACATTATGAGTTTTGATAGCAGTTTTATCTTTTTTAACTTCAACTCTTCACAATTTTAGTGTTTTAAAAATTTACATAGGTTTTAGTTTTGTATACGCGTAATAGTAATAATATGTTACTTTTTTTAGAAAATGTTTTGTGTAACATTACATACAGACATACTTTTGTGTCAGACTATTAGAATTCAGAAAAAAACAATTTTTTGTGTAACACTCACACTTGTGACAGATGGTTACATTACGTATTTCTGATGATCAGTTTCTTAGTTTTTTGTAATGGTTTTTTTGCAATTTTATCTCCGAATACTTGAAAAGAGCTGAGTATTTTTTTTCAACTCCAATCCTTTTTTTCATTTATTACGATTTCTTGCTTTTTGTAATTTTATCTAAGGAATACTTGAAAAGAGTTGAGTATTTTTTTTATTAAACTCCAATCTTTTTATTTGATGTATTATCATTTTATATTAAACTCTTAAAAAGCTTAAACATGAAATCAAACCAGAACCAACCTGTTACTACGATTCGTTTGGTTCGATTTAAAGGTTCGATTTCGATTTTCAATAACCAAACCGTCTTCTCATCTAAATCAAAAGAACATGATTTAGTATAGATATCTTTTTACATATACCTTCTGCACAAAGTAAACGGTTTGGCTAATTAGAATTATTCCTCTCTCTCTGTATAGGAGAATTTAGAGAGAAATCTTTGGAGAATTAAGAAAACCAGAAAACTCAAATGGGTGGTCATAAACATGCCACATCTTACTCTTTTTTACAGTCATATTTTTCGACATAGTTACACTTTTCTTGTCGAGAGATGAGAGAGAATGTGTTATATTTTTAGCGTTTCATTTTTTTGAACATAACTGTCACACATTATGAGTTTTGATAGCAGTTTTTTCATTTTTTTTAACTTCACTCTTCACAATTTTAGTGTTTAAATTTACATAGGTTTTAGTTTTGTAGTACGCGTATATAATAATATGTTACTTTTTAGAAATGTTTATGTAACCTTACATACAGACATACTTTGTGTCAGACTATTAGATCAGAAAAACAATTTTTTGAACACTACACTTGTGACAGATGGTTACATTACGTATTCTGTGATCAGTTTTTAGTTTTTGTAATGTTTTTTGGCAATTTTATCTCTGGAATACTTGAAAAGAGCTGAGTATTTTTATTCAACTCCAATCCTTTATTTCATGTATTACATTTCTTGCTTTTTTTGTAATTTTATCTACGAACTTGAAAAGAGTTGAATATTTTTTTTATTAAACTCAATCTTTATTTGATGTATTATGCATTTTATATTAAACTCTATAAAGCTTAAACCATGAAATCAAACAAACCACCTGTTACTAACGATTCGGTTTGGTTGATTTAAAGTCGGTTCCGATTTTCAATAACCAAAACCTTCACCGTCTAAATAAAAAAAAACATGATTTAGTGTAGAATATCTTTTTACAATATACCCTTCTGCACAAAGTAACGTTTGAGATATGGACACGTGGCTAGTTAGAATTAGTTCTCTCTCTTACATAGGAGATTATTGAGAGAAATTCTGGAGTTTAAGAAAACCAAGAAAACTCAATGGTGGCATAAAACATGCCACATCTTACTCTTTTTTACAGTCATATTTTCCGACATAGTTACACTTTTCTTGCGATGAGATGAGAGAGAATGTGTTATATTTTTAGCTTTCATTTTTGAACATAACCTTCACACATTATGAGTTTTGATAGAGTTTTTTCATTTTTTAACTCAATCTTCACATTTTAGTGTTTTAAAAATTACATAGTTTTAGTTTTGTAGTACGGTAATATAATAATATGTATTTTTTTAGAAAATGTTTTGTGTAACACTTACATACAGACATACTTTGTGTCAGACTATTACGAATTCAGAAAAAACAATTTTTGTGTAACACTCACACTGTGAAGATGTTACATTACGTATTCTTCTGATGATCAGTTTCTTAGTTTGTAATGGTTTTTTTTTGCATTTTATCTCCGGATACTTGAAAAGAGTGAGTATTTTTATTCAACTCCATCCTTTTATTTCATGTATTACATTTCTTGCTTTTTTGTAATTTTATTACGAATACTGAAAAGAGTTGAGTATTTTTTTTTATGAAACTCCAATCTTTTATTTGATGTATTATGCATTTTATATTAAACTCTATAAAGCTTAAACCATGAAATCAAACAGAACCAACTGTTATAACGACTCGTTTGGTTCGATTTTAAAGGTCCGGTTTCGATTTCAATAACCAAAACCGTCTTCTCCGTCTAAATAAAAAAACATGATTTAGTGTAGAATATCTTTTTACCAATATACCTTCTGCACAAAGTAACGGTTTGGGATATGGGACATGGCTAATTGAATACTCCTCTCTCTCTCTACATAGGAGAATATGAGAGAAATCTCTAGAGAGTTAAGAAAAACAAAGAAAACTTAAATGGGTGGACAAAAACATGCCAATTTTACTCTTTTTTCATACAAAGTTCATTTTTTCCAACATAGTTTACTATTTTTCGTTGTCGGATTGATAGATGGATGAGGAGAATTGAAAGACTTTTATATTTTTTAGCGTTTCATTTTTTGAACATAATCTGTCACACATTATGAGTTTTGATAGCAGTTTTTTTTATTTTTTTTAACTTCAACTCTTCACAATTTTCAGTTGTTTTCAAAATTTACATAGGTTTTTAGTTTTTAATTACGGTTAATAGTAATAATAGTTACTTTTTAGAAAATGTTTTTTGTCACTTACATACAGGCATACTTTTGTGCAGACTATTATCGAATTCAGAAAAAACAATTTTTTTGTAACACTCACACTTTGGTACAGATGGTTACATTACGTATTGATGATCAGTTTCTTAGTTTTTTGTAATGTTTTTTTTTTTTTTTGCAATTTTATCTCCGGAATACTTGAAAAGAGCTGAGTATTTTTTATTCAACTCCAATCCTTTTATTTTATGTATTACGATTTCTTGCTTTTTTGTAATTTTATCTACCAAATACTTGAAAAGAGTTGAATATTTTTTTTATTGAACTCCAATCTTTTTATTTGATGTATTATGCATTTTATATTAAACTCTTATAAAGCTTAAACCATGAAATCAAACCAGAACCAACCTCTTACTAACGATTCGGTTTGGTTCGATTTTAAAGGTCGCGTATTGATTTTCAATAACCAAAATTGTCTTCTCCGTCTAAATCAAAAAAGAATATGATTTAGTGTAGAATATCTTTTTACCAATATACCATTCTGCACAAAGTAAACGGTTTGGAGATATGGGACACGTGGCTAAATAGAATTAGCTCCTCTCTCTCTACATAGGAGAATTATAGAGAGAAATCTCTGGAGAGTTAAGAAAACAAAGAAAACTCAAATGGGTGGACAAAAAACATGCCACATCTTACTCTTTTTTACAGTCATATTTTTCCGACATAGTTACATTTTCATGTCGGATGGGAGATGTGAGAGAATGTGTTTATATTTTTAGCGTTTCATTTTTTTGAACATAATCTGTCACACATTATGAGTTTTGATAGCAGTTTTTTCATTTTTTTTTAACTTCAACTCTTCACAATTTTCAGCGTTTTCAAAATTTACATGTGTTTTCAGTTTTTTAATACGCGTAATAGTAATAATATATTACTTTTTTTAGAAAATGTTTTGTGTAACACTTACATACAGGCATACTTTTGTGTCAGACTATTACGAATTCAGAAAAAACAATTTTTTGTGTAACACTCACACTTGTGACAGATGGTTACGTTACGTATTCTGATGATCAGTTTCTTAGTTTTTTGTAATTTTTTTTTTCAATTTTATCTCCGGAATACTTGAAAAGAGCTGAGTATTTTTTATTCAACTCCAATCCTTTTATTTCATTTATTATGATTTCTTGCTTTTGTAATTTTATCTAAGGAATACTTGAAAAGAGTTGAATATTTTTTTTATTGAACTCCCATCTTTTTATTTGATGTATTATGCATTTTATATTAAACTCTTATAAAGCTTAAACCATGAAATCAAACAAGAACCAACCTTTTACTAACGATTCGGTTTGGTTCGATTTTAAAGGTCGCGTATAGATTTTCAATAACCAAAACTGTCTTCTCCGTCTAAATCAAAAAAGAATATGATTTAGTGTAGAATATCTTTTTACCAATATACCATTCTGCACAAAGTAAACGGTTTGGAGATATGGGACACGAGGCTAATTAGAATTAGCTCCTCTCTCTCTACATAGTAGAATTATAGAGAGAAATCTCTGGAGAGTTAAGAAAACAAAGAAAAGTCAAATGGTGGACAAAAAACATGCCACATCTTACTCTTTTTTACATTCATATTTTTCCGACATAGTTACATTTTTCTTGTCGGATGGGAAATGAGAGAGAATGTGTTATATTTTTAGCGTTTCATTTTTTTGAACATAATCTGTCACACATTATGAGTTTTGATAGCAGTTTTTTCATTTTTTTTAACTTCAACTCTTCACAATTTTCAGTGTTTTCAAAATTTACATGGGTTTTTAGTTTTGTAATACGCGTAATATTAATAACATGTTACTTTTTTTAGAAAACGTTTTGTGTAACACTTACATACATGCATACTTTTGTGTCAGACTATTACGAATTCAGAAAAAACAATTTTTTTGTGTAACACTCACACTTGTGACAGATGGTTACATTACGTATTCTGATGATCAGTTTCTTAGTTTTTTGTAATGGTTTTTTTTTTTGCAATTTTATCTCCGAATACTTGAAAAGAGCTGAGTATTTTTTATTCAACTCCAATCCTTTTATTTTATGTATTACGATTTCTTGCTTTTTTGTAATTTTATCTACCGAATACTTGAAAAGAGTTGAATATTTTTTTATTGAACTCCAATCTTTTTATTTGATGTATTATGCATTTTATATTAAACTCTTATAAAGCTTAAACCATGAAATCAAACCAGAACCAACCTGTTACTTACGATTCGGTTTGGTTCGGTTTTAAAGGTCCCGTTTTGATTTTCAATAACCAAAACCGTCTTCTCCGTCTAAATCAAAACAGAACATGATTTAGTGTAGAATATCTTTTTACCAATATACCCTTCTGCACAAAGTAAACGGTTTGGATATATGGGACACGAGGCTAATTAGAATTAGCTCCTCTCTCTCTACATATGAGAATTATAGAGAGAAATCTCTGGAGAGTTTAGAAAACAAAGAGAACTCAAATGGATGGACAAAAAACATGCCACATCTTACTCTTTTTTACAGTCATATTTTTCCGACATAGTTACATTTTTCTTGTCGGATGGGAGATGAAGAGAATGTGTTATATTTTAGCTTTTCATTTTTTGAACATAATTTGTTACACATTATGAGTTTTGATAGCAATTTTTTCATTTTTTTTAACTTCAACTCTTCACAATTTTTAGTGTTTTCAAAATTTATATAGGTTTTTAGTTTTGTAATACGCGTAATAGTAATAATATGTTATTTTTTTAGAAAATGTTTTGTGTAACACTTACATACAGACATACTTTTGTGTCAGACTATTACGAATTCAGAAAAAAACAATTTTTTGTGTAACACTCACACTTGTGACATATGGTTACATTACGTATTCTGATGATCAGTTTCTTAGTTTTTTGTAATGTTTTTTTTTGCAATTTTATCTCCGGAATACTTGAAAAGAGCTGAGTATTTTTTATTCAACTCCAATCCTTTTATTTTATGTATTACGATTTCTTGCTTTTTTGTAATTTTATCTACCGAATACTTGAAAAGAGTTGAATATTTTTTTATTGAACTCCAATCTTTTTATTTGATGTATTATGCATTTTATATTAAACTCTTATAAAGCTTAAACCATGAAATCAAACCAGAACCAACCTGTTACTTACGATTCGGTTTGGTTCGGTTTTAAAGGTCCCGTTTTGATTTTCAATAACCAAAACCGTCTTCTCCGTCTAAATCAAAACAGAACATGATTTAGTGTAGAATATCTTTTTACCAATATACCCTTCTGCACAAAGTAAACGGTTTGGATATATGGGACACGAGGCTAATTAGAATTAGCTCCTCTCTCTCTACATATGAGAATTATAGAGAGAAATCTCTGGAGAGTTTAGAAAACAAAGAGAACTCAAATGGATGGACAAAAAACATGCCACATCTTACTCTTTTTTACAGTCATATTTTTTCCGACATAGTTACATTTTTCTTGTCGGATGGGAGATGAGAGAGAATGTGTTATATTTTAGCTTTTCATTTTTTGAACATAATTTGTTACACATTATGAGTTTTGATAGCAATTTTTTCATTTTTTTTAACTTCAACTCTTCACAATTTTTAGTGTTTTCAAAATTTATATAGGTTTTTAGTTTTGTAATACGCGTAATAGTAATAATATGTTATTTTTTTAGAAAATGTTTTGTGTAACACTTACATACAGACATACTTTTGTGTCAGACTATTACGAATTCAGAAAAAAACAATTTTTTGTGTAACACTCACACTTGTGACATATGGTTACATTACGTATTCTGATGATCAGTTTCTTAGTTTTTTGTAATGTTTTTTTTTGCAATTTTATTTCCGGAATACTTGAAAAGAGCTGGGTATTTTTTATTCAACTCCAATCCATTTATTTTATGTATTACGATTTCTTGCTTTTTTGTAATTTTATCTACCGAATACTTGAAAAGAGTTGAATATTTTTTTATTGAACTCCAATCTTTTGTATTTGATGTATTATGCATTTTATATTAAACTCTTATAAAGCTTAAACCATGAAATCAAACCAGAACCAACCTGTTACTAACGATTCGGTTTGGTTCGATTTTAAAGGTCCCGTTTTGATTTTCAATAACCAAAACCGTCTTCTGCGTCTAAATCAAAAAAGAACTTGATTTAGTGTAGAATATCTTTTTACCAATATACCCTTCTGCACAAAGTAAACGGTTTGGAGATATGGGACACGAGGCTAATTAGAATTAGCTCCTCTCTCTCTACATAGGAGAATTATAGAGAGAAATCTCTCGAGAGTTAAGAAAACAAAGAAAACTCAAATAGGTGGACAAAAAACATGCCACATCTTACTCTTTTTTACAATCATATTTTTCCGACATAGTTACATTTTTCTTGTCGGATGGGAGATGAGAGAGAATGTGTTATATTTTAGCTTTTCATTTTTTGAACATAATTTGTCACACATTATGAGTTTTGATAGCAGTTTTTTCATTTTTTTTAACTTCAACTCTTCACAATTTTTAGCGTTTTCAAAATTTATATAGGTTTTTAGTTTTGTAATACGCGTAATAGTAATAATATGTTACTTTTTTTAGAAAATGTTTTGTGTAACACTTACATACAGACATACTTTTGTGTCAGACTATTACGAATTCAGAAAAAATAATTTTTGTGTAACACTCACACTTGTGACAGATGGTTACATTACGTATTCTGATGATCAGTTTCTTAGTTTTTGTAATGTTTTTTTTTTTTGCAATTTTATTTCCGGAATACTTGAAAAGAACTGAGTATTTATTATTCAACTCCAATCCATTTATTTCATTTATTACGATTTCTTGCTTTTTGTAATTTTATCTAAGGAATACTTGAAAAGAGTTGAGTTTTTTTATTAAACTTCAATCTTTTTATTTGATGTATTATGCATTTTATATTAAACTCTTATAAAGCTTAAACCATGAAATCAAACCAGAACCAACCTGTTACTAACGATTCGGTTTGGTTCGATTTTAAGTGTCCGGTTTCGATTTTCAATAACCAAAACCGTCTTCTCCATCTAAATCAAAAAAGAACATGATTTAGTGTAGAATATCTTTTTACCAATATACCCTTCTGCACAAAGTAAACGGTTTGGCTAATTAAATTAGCCCATCTCTCTGTATAGGAGAATTATAGAGAGAAATCTTTGGAGAGTTTAAGTCTTATCATATTCATGTTGGGTGTCACGCTTCTGTGATAGTCGCGGGCCCAAACGTGAATGAACAGAAAACCAAGAAAACTCAAATGGATGGACATAAAACATGCCACATCTTACTCTTTTTTACATTCATATTTTTCCGACATAGTACATTTTTCTTGTCGGATGAGAGATGAGAGAGAATGTGTTATATTGTTAGTGTTTCATTTTTTTGAACATAACCTGTCACAAATTATGAGTTTTGATAGCAGTTTTTTAATTTTTTTAACTTCAACTCTTCACAATTTTCAGTGTTTTAAAAATTTACAGAGGTTTTTAGTTTTGTAGTATGCGTAATAGTAATAATATGTTACTTTTTTTAGAAAATGTTTTGTGTAACACTTACATACAGGCATACTTTTGTGTTAGACTTTATGAATTCAGAAAAAACAATTTTTTGTGTAACACTCACACTTCTGACAGATGGTTACATTACGTATTTTGATGATCAGTTTCTTAGTTTTTATAATAGTTTTTTTTTTGCAATTTTATCTCCGGAATACTTGAAAAGAGCTGATTATTTTTTATTCAACTCCAATCCTTTTATTTCATGTATTTCGATTTCTTGCTTTTTTGTAATTTTATCTAAGGAATACTTGAAAAGAGTTGAGTATTTTTTTTATTAAACTCCAATCTTTTTATTTGATGTATTATGCATTTTATATTAAACTCTTATAAAGATTAAACCATGAAATCAAACCAGAACCAACCTGTTACTAACGATTCGGTTTGGTTCGATTTTAAAGATCCGGTTTCGATTTTCAATAACCAAAACCGTCTTCTCCGTCTAAATAAAAAAAGAACATGATTTAGTGTAGAATATCTTTTTACCAATATACCCTTCTGCACAAAGTAAACGGTTTGGCTAATTAGAATTAGCCCCCTCTCTCTGTATAGGAGAATTATAGAGAGATATCTTTAGAGAGTTAAGAAAACCAAGAAAACTCAAATGGATGGACATAAAACCTTCCACATCTTACTCTTTTTTTACAATCATATTTTTCCGACATAGTTAATTTTTCTTGTCGGATGAAAGATGAGAGAGAATGTGTTATATTTTAGTGTTTATTTTTTTGAACATAACCTGTCACACATTATGAGTTTTGATAGGAGTTTCATTTTTTTTAACTTCAACTCTTCACAATTTTCAGTGTTTTCAAAATTTATATAGGTTTTTAGTTTTGTAATACGCGTAATAGTAATAATATGTTACTTTTTTTAGAAAATGTTTTGTGTAACATTTACATACAGACATACTTTTGTGTCAGACTATTACGAATTCAGAAAAAACAATTTTTTGTGTAACACTCACACTTGTGACAGATGGTTACATTACGTATTCTTCTGATGATCAGTTTCTTAGTTTTTTGTAATGGTTTTTTTTTGCAATTTTATCTCCGAAATACTTGAAAAGAGCTGAGTATTTTTTATCAACTCCAATCCTTTTATTTCATGTATTACATTTCTTGCATTTTTGTAATTTTATCTACGGAATACTTGAAAAGAGTTGAGTATTTTTATTATTAAACTCCAATCTTTTTATTTGATGTATTATGCATTTTATATTAAACTCTTATAAAGCTTAAACCATGAAATCAAACCAGAACCAACCTGTTACTAACGATTCGGTTTGGTTCGATTTTAAAGATCCGGTTTCGATTTTCAATAACCAAAACCGTCTTCTCCGTCTCACTTTCTCTCTCCTAAAAAAACCTGAACCTATGTTATTGTGGATGATCTAATGCCAACCACACAATAGGTTAACAACCCTTAACAATATATGATAATGATCGTATGTTTGTACGTGTTGTCTCATCTTGACACTCCATTAAATTTTGAAAAATCTCTTTCTTTTACCAAACCAATTTATAATTGGTTGGCTTGTGAAAACATAAGATCAACAAAGTATTTTTTTTCCTTTCTTTTGTATCCTAGTGTAAAAAATAAAAGTTATCCACGGGTGCAAGAAGTAAAAGCCAAAGAGTATTGATAAGCTTATCACAATCCAATTTATAAAAACATTTTACTTTTACAAGTTTCCTATCCAACAGTATGAAACAATCAGGTTCTACATGCATAATTCGACAAGTGTTACTTGTATATCACTCAAGTGGTTATTCTATACTAGTTTAGGCAAAGGCTCGGTTTATTTGCACACCATAAAATCTATCCATACACTTCGTTTTTGCAATACTGATAGTATAGTCCTATACGATCCGTATAGGGTTAACTTTAGACATGGAAGAATGACAGGGTCAGTCCTTGTCTGACGGCTGGTCGTATAGGGCTATACGATTCGAATAGGACCATTTTTTTGAGTTTAAAATTTGGTGCTTTCTGTGTGGTTGTTGATGTTTATTGTTGGTTTATTTTGTTTTTATGTGTTTTATAATTTGTATTATATTTTTATCGTGACGTATCGTATTATATTGTATCATGACGTATCATATTTTTATTGTATCAGGACGTATTGTATGGTGACATATTGTATTTATCGTATCAATTCGTCTTGTATTTTGTATTATATTTTATCATGACGTATCATATCGTATCTGTATTTTGTATTATATTTTATGTTGACATGTGGTATCGTATCGTGTCGTGTCGTAACGCATCATATTGTGACGTGTCATATCATGTATACATTATACGTAACCAACCAACCAATCTAAACATTGTAAATAAACATCACAAATATAAATAAACTTAAACTGCAAATTTAACTACATAATAAGTTTGTTTATACATGACATAATCCAAAATACATAAAAAGTCAAAATACAAAAAACTACAACAAACTATCCTAAACCGTCTTATCCGGATCATGAGTGGTGCCTGACAAACCCGAATCCTGAGTGGTGCCAGATGGCTAGGGATCCTGACCCGAGTGTGGCGGCAACGACGACATCAGTAGGGGTAGGGGGTCCGACCACAGTGACAGCCGCCTGGATATCGCCCTGGATCGCCCGCATCGAATAGGCTTTAGTAAGGGCGTGGTGGGTGTCCATCCCGCCTTTAGCCGGTCCTCCATCTGCTACTATAACGTAAAGCGACAGCCGGTGGCAGTTGGTTGTACAGGAAGCGATGGGTGTACTGAGGACCCCATGCGGTTGTGGGTGCGGTGGCGGTGGTGTAAGCTCTTGGTAGAGCTAAGCGGCAGGCTCCTCCTCCCTGGGATCAACATCACCATCTGTCGTGGCAAGCTCTCTACGGGAAAAAAACATGGTCGTCACGGTCGCGAAAGGGAAGGCCGAGACCAGGAAAGTCATGCGTAATGTGCATGCCGATCAGCGTCTGGCACCAATTTTGTCGGCTCGACTTTGCCCCCAGCGGTGAACTGTGGGTCCTCATGAGGAATGAGGCCCAATGAGTGGGAAATCTGGGTGATGTACGCCCCCCGTACAACGAATGGTCCTACCGGTGTACGCCACCACAAACCACTCAGCAAGGAAAAATCAAGGGTGCACAACTCCCCCTATAGCATATAATACATGTAAAAAAGACCCACCCTAATTGCACCACTGGTAACTCTGCTCACGTGGTATAATAGATGCAGCGATAATCCTGTGCAGGTAATGGTACAAGGGATCTATAATAGAGGTCACCTTGGCCTTCGAGGCGCAAAAGGGACCCCAACATAACTCACACGGCCTAGGAGTATTCTCGATCGGGTGGCAATGAAAGTAGGCCCCTGTGGTGGATTTTTATGGTAAAGAACCTTCGATGTATGTAAAATGTCACATTTAGCATAAAACACCAAAATGTTGAACATAAGAGAAGATTTACTTACCGTTGTGTGGAGTACCGTTATCAGCATTGGATGATCGTATTCTTGGCTCCACTTTCATGTTTTTGACGAAGATTAATGTCTTTTGGGGGAGGAAGTGGAAATGTATAGAGCTTGGGAAGACATTCTTGTAAGTCTAGAAACTATCAATCGGATATCATAAACACAATTCTAAGTGCGGTAAACAAAGAATGTGTAGAACAAGATGAAGAATATTGATTGTATTATAAATTGCACACAAGCTTTAAGCTTGTCTAGTACAATATAACGTTCAAGAACAATAACAATCAACAACCCTAACTCGCCTCCTTAGCTCTCTCTAATGTCTCACTAAAGCTTAACCCTAATAATGAACTAAACATAACATTATATAGGGTCCATAACTCGGCCCACATGGCCTAACCCAAGCCCACTAGAAAACGAAGTCCAATAGTCTATAACTATGTTTGATAAAGATAAGCGTAAACCTACAAATTTCATGGACTTACAATTCTGATTGTATCTATGGATTTAACTAAAAAGTCCTTTAGGGTAATGTTCGATCGTAGCTGGGGATGAAAAAGCCTTTCCGTCTTCCGGTTTAATTTGTGGGGAGGTAGAAATGATCATCACATGAATAATAACAAAAAATATACCATGGGAGTTGGTAACTAACGTGAGCGAGGGTGTATGTAATTTTTAGATATATTTTAAGTACTTTTCACTCGGTTATCCAAATTTATAAAAGCACGATATGCTACTATCACTCTCTATAACACGCTAAGCAAGTGCATCCCATCGTTGGCGTAGTATAGTGATGGTAAGATACTGAGGTCGTCTAAGGACACAAGAGCTTTTAATAACAGAATATAGTCGATGTCTAATCTGATCAATTTTTTAGGAAAGGTTTTTAATAAGTAAAAATAAAGAAATAACCAAAATAATAAAAGAAACAAATAGACAAGATAGAATCACTTGGTTCTGACTCATTATTTACGTATCCTTTGATGATTTCCATGCTTTGGGTTTTTTAAGAGATTATCTTAGTTAAAGTGTCATGTCCCTCTATTGGATGCAACGCTACCCTCAGCCATATTGGTCTGAGTCAGCAGGGATACAGTCTCGCAAGGCCAGAATATTGAAAGATAATTAAATAAGTTATTAATGTAAAATGTGGTATGTCCCTCTTTTGGAGGCAACGCTACCCTCGGCCATATTGGTCTGAGTTAGCAGGGATACAGTCCCACAAGGCCGGTTAAAGTTTTAATAGTAGTTTATTTATAAGGGATTCAAGCCGTTCTTGCTTCCCCGATTGATACTATTTGCCTCAAGGGAAGTCCTAATAAGCTTGAATCAAGTCCTTGCAGGATCTATACACTGAACGAGGCAAGAACTTTACCCATACCACCCTTCTAACCCCCTTCCAGGTAGTTAACACGCTTTATATAGACCGTAAAGACATGAATGAGTGAATCAACGAAACATGAAAGATAATAGAATAAAGTTCACTTTCAATATAAAAAACTAGTTATTAAATTCATTAATACATACCCAATTAAAAAGTTAACCAAAGCTAGGAAATCAAAAGTAATACATAAATAAATTATCTTCACCGAGTGATGTAAGAGATTAGCCAAGCATGGCCTTTGTTTGACAAAAACTCTTACGATCAATCTTGAATCCCGAGACTACTACACACACTCTAAGATGGATGATGGATGAATGTGGTGGATGATGGTGGTATTGTGGTGGTGGAGTGGAGGCAGGTGTGCGAGAAGTGGTTTGCTAAGGGATGAGTTGGAATGAAACCAAACACCCTATTTATAGCTGGAAACAGACTGTTCACACGACCTCGTGCCCGTGTCTTCCTTTCTTCGCTGTCTTCATTTAATTTGTATGTCAGATCAGCCTGCTACATGGCCTATTGTGTCAACAGCACGACCCCGTGGCCATTGTACTATCCCAGATATGCAAATCTGGAAGTTGACCCCGGCCCGTGCCCGAAAGGACACGGCCCCGTGTTTCTTGTTTGCTTCTGATCTGGAATCTTGAAGGGGAACCCGTGCCAGACATCTGATTCGTTGTTTTTAGTCTTAGGGTGAACCTCGAAGGGCTGGTATTGTCACACCCTGACCCACAACAGAAATAAAAGTCGGGGCATGATTGGGTTTTCATCAAAGCTCATGACATTTACTATAGTAAAGTTTCATATTTATTACTTCCAATTTAAAGGATAAATTACAACAAACACGTATACATACAAGCACAATATGTTTTAAACACAACATTCATGACTTCTTTGTTTTTCTTCTAAGGCAATTTCCTATGTGTTCCTTGCTTCAACCTGTCCACCTGTATCATGTGTTCAAAAATAGGGTTTTGGGTCAACAAAAGTTGGCGAGTGAATCTTATTTAAACATTTGAAAGAATTAGTTTATATTGGTTATTAAAAAATGTGCATAAACAAAATATGAGTAAACATATATGTAAATATAACCACAAACCACATATTATCAATCAATGTACACACAAGCATGACAAATGATGAACAATGAGATCAAGGCTCAATCAAACGGAGCCGATCTAATGAGGCACCTGATGCTCAACTCGTCTCCAACGAGGAACTGATGGGTCTAATGTGAATGATTGCACACAACTGACAAAAATTTAAGCACACAGTACAACAAATAACATTTACATCACATGTTAGATCATATAATGGTAATAGCACAAGTGTTTGAATAAACGAAATATACGAAACGACACATGATACACCCCAAAACATGAATAAAAAGGGGAATTTTTAAGGATTCACTCACAATGGGTGCGTTTCCTTGATTTGGTGATGAACGCGCACGAGTTGGGATTTAACCACGAGAGAAAACTAGCCTAACTAATAACGAAATAATTAAATAAACAAGTAATAGTTAATATTTTACTTAATGCTTTTTATTAGATTTTTAGGCTATTTTTGTGGTATTTAATGGAGTTTTTAAAACCCTAAAAGTCTTTTTTTAAGCATTGCAAATGATTTTTAAATTAAATTAATAAAATAAAATAAAAAATATAAAAAAAATATTGACCTTGTCAGATCTGACTGGATCTGACCGGTCGGATCATATTCGATTTTGGCAGCGTGTGAGGTTCGAACCCGTGACCTCCCGTATATGTGCACGCAGCTCTACCAACCGAGCTACGTGTCTAACCCGGAATAATCTCTAATTTAATTAATCTTATATACAAGTTAGGTTATTACAGAAATTATTTAATTTAAAAAGATTT
Source organism: Scalesia atractyloides (assembly GCA_947069175.1). Classification (NCBI taxonomy): domain Eukaryota; kingdom Viridiplantae; phylum Streptophyta; class Magnoliopsida; order Asterales; family Asteraceae; genus Scalesia; species Scalesia atractyloides. The sequence continues at coordinate 90,396,208 of CAMTDV010000001.1, forward strand.
TAAAACCATCGAACCGTTGCATACATCCAGAATCGAACCCTACCAACTGGGCTAGGTGTTTAACCCATTATTATTTGAAATCATATTATATTATCAACTCCTTGAAAGATGCCCTGAATACTTTTAAAAAATGGTTTTTATTTTAGAAAGCCAGACATGCACAAGATTCGAACTCAGGACGTATGCCTTATAATTGCACACAGTTCACCACTGGATTATGTGCCTAACCCGTTTGAAATAGCGAAATTAATTATATTTATACATATATAAAACTTCATCTTCTTCATTAAACTAAACCCACTGATACACACCCGACTGTTTATTTATAAACCATATGAACTTCGATGATTAGATTTATTTATAACAGAATATATGTGACACCAAAATAGAATAGATAGATTTGTACCGAAACGGAAGTGGTCGATGTAACATTTGTCAAAAACGGGTTATCCAAATCCGCTCCGTTTGTAATCGAATATCAAGTTATAAATGTCTCGTTGCGTATTTATGTCCAATTTACTTTTTAATGATGCATAATTAGTAAACAAACTAAACTATAAAAGTTATAATTGATAAAAAGTAAAAATAAAATAATTAAAAAGAAAATAAGGCTGCCGGGACTCGAACCCGGGTCAGCCAGGTTTTGAACTCCAAAGACTTAACACACCCACATATAACCACTCCGCCACTTGTTGTTTTCTGTCAACTCTAGGAAACAAATAAATCTTATAAACAACCATAAATCAACCGGTTACACCAACTGTAACCGAAATCGGTGACCAAACGTCAACGTCCAAAGACGTTTGATTGATCGCGGTTTACTGAGATTAACCGATGCACCGACACCTTCAATCAAGTTTGCTTTGAATAAACTTAAATTCGAGAATGGATCGGTTTTAATAACCGAAAACTTTCAATTTCTGATTTACTTCAATCAAAGACCTCTCTCGCGACTCAAACACACTCTACAAACTTCCAATTACAATTTCGCACAACTTTCAGTCCGCCGGAGAAGCTTTTTGAACTCGCCGGACTTTCACCGGAAAACCGTATTTTCCACCAAATCAGTAAGTCTCGCAATTTTTTCGTGGTCTATCAATTGTTAAGCTATTGCTAACTCAACCTTTCAATCGGAATCAAATTCAGACGTCGTTATCGGATAATTCCTGCTCGGCGGAAAACCTCTGAAAGTTCTTATCTTCCGCTGTAAAACGGTATGGACATTCAAACCTTCTGTTAACTCTTGTTTAGCACTTCAATTCCACAATTAGCTAATCAAAACTGTTAATTTGTTCGCTCAGTTGAAGTTCATAAAAACAGAGCCGACGCCTTGCCGGAATTCTGAGATAAATCATTCCTCCGGTATGTTTGCTTCCAACACCGTCTCTGTCATTTCATTTTAGTCTTAGGAATGTTGTTAATCGTTTTAAAACAAGAAACAGTTGATTAAATAGTTGCCTGTAATTTTAGCGAAGAAGATGAAGTGTGATAACGTTATAAGATTAATTAAAATCGGTATTATAAACGAGTTAGACACACAGTCCAGCGGTGGACTGTGTGCACACACATATTACACGCCGCGAGTTCGATCCTTGATACACACACACACCCTCTGTAATTAAAATGTTATTTTTTTTCTAACTGAACCGGATGAACTCACATTAGATGTTAAGTATAATAAAAATCTAAATATTAACCAAGTTAGACACACAGTCCAGCGGTGGAATGTGTGTAACGTTATAGCACAGGTCCCGGGTTCGAGACCTGTTGGTGACACCGGTTCGATGATTTTAAACATTTTTGAAAATAAAAGAATTTTGAATAAACTGAGTTAGTATATAAATATAATTAAAAACAGAATTATTTCGGGTTAGACACGTAGCTCAGTTGGTAGAGCTGCGTGCACGCGTACGGGAGGTCTCGGGTTCGAGCCTCACCCGATGCATACATTTACACAATAAAACCGGTCAACAAGTCATACGGTCAACGGTCAACGGTCAATGCAAAAGTCAACATATTTTTATATTTTTATTTATTTAATTTAATTTAAAAATCAATTAAAAATACTTAAAAATAATGTTTTTAAAGATAGGAAATAGCCTTAAACTCACAAAAATATATCTAAAAATCCTATTAAAATTATTAATAAAATCCACTCATTTACTATATTTTCCGTTATTATTTAGGTTAGTTAATTCTCGTTGTTCAATTCTTCCAACTCGTGCGCATCTCACCATCTCCAACCAAACGCACCCAATGTGAGTGAATCTCTACAAAATTCCCCGTTTTAATCACGCTTTTGGGGTGTATCATGTGTCTTGTCATTTATTATATTTAAATTATTGTACATACATCATATCATGAACAAATGTGTATTCAGCTTGTTTCAACTGTTGTATGGTTATTGTTTAGATTTAATTTATTATTTCCAGTACATGCAATTTCATAGGCCGCCGCTCCCCATTACATTATGAGCGTTGAGCATGTTCCCCATTACATTATGAGCGTTGAGCATGTTCCCCATTACATTATGAGCGTGAACCTGGCGTGCCAACATACGATCGGCTCTGTTTGATTGAGCCTTGATCGCACAGACATTTATCATTTTCAGTACATGCAATACGATCGGCTCCGTTTGATTGAGCCTTGATCGCACAGACATTTATCATTTTCAGTACATACATTTATCATAGACCGTTCATTCTCCATTTATGTTTATTGTATGATATTATATGTTATTGTATGTTACAGTTTGTGGTTGTTATTGCTACTGTTTGAGTATTTACATTTGCTCACTTATGATCGTTGCATAATTTTTCCTTGATAAAATAACAAGAAAATCCATAATAAATGTTTATCTAACAAGGTTCACTCGCCAACTTATGTTGACCCCAAAACCCCCATTTTTACACATGATACAGGTGAACCAGCTGCAGCAAGAAACATATAGGATTGGCTTAGAAGAATAAACTGGTTTAGAGCTTGGATTGTTTAGTTGGTTAATTTTCTTTGTATTGTATGGACATGTTTGGATTATTGAGAATGTAATTTTGACTTTAATAAATATGAAACATATTAGTAAATATCATGAGCTTTGGTGATAACCCAATTATGCCCCGACTCTTATTCCGCTGCGGGTCAGGGTGTGACAGATTGGTATCAGAGCCATGACTATAGGGATATAGGATAGGTTATTAGACCCTTAGAGCCTATACTATAGTTGATTAGAAATTTTTAAGATTTTTGTGTGTTACATGCCAAATTTCATGATGTTTATATGTTTTATGTTAAATGTTACATTCAATGTTATGCAAGCATGTTCATAAGTATATATTATCATATAATGCCTATCATGAATCATATTCTCATAACATATCATATCAATGAAAGCACCCATCACATCATTTTCATGATTATTTTTACAATGATTTTTGTATTTTCAAATCACATCAAAGTGAGTTCTCATGACGGGCATGTAGTAACTGGAAGGGTACAAGTACCGGTAGTCGAAACGTCCTGTCTAGGCTGGCATTTGTATAAATCCAAAATAAAGGACCAGTGTAAGGTTTCTTATTTGGGTAAGCAGAGTTGGGTGCTACTTGAGTGATTGGGATAGCTTGGAGAGGTACGACTTGTGGAGCTGATTGACTGCTTTGAGTAACAACAAAATTTTGTCCATCTCGCTTTCTTTTGGTAGTGAGTTGGGAAGAGAATTCAGTTTGGGTTGGGTTTGAGATTTCGGTTAGTGTTTTATCTTTCTTCTTCTCATCCTTGAAATCTCCATTCCTAATGTGGTTTTCGGTGAGCTCCGTAGCTAGCTCCATTGCTGCTTCCAAAAGTTGCAGGTGTAGTACTCATCACAGGGTCCTGAATCTTTGGAGGAAGACCCCGAATGTTGTGCTCGATCAAATGGTAGAGAGGGGTAAAACAATTTGGAACCATTTTGTTTAATTCGAGGAACCTCCTGTTATAAGTTATGTGATCTCCCTCTTTTTGCCTCAATTAATAGAACTCGTCCTCTAGTTTCTTAATCTCACTTCTTGGACAGAAACGTCTAGTTATAAGCTCCCTCAATTCTTCCCAAGTTAGAGTTACAGCGGCTTCGACGCCTCGTCTGCCCTTCTCAGCATTCCACCACGTGAGGGCTACTCCATACAAGCGTCCAGTAGCATAGCGCACTTTGCGGTCGTTCGGACAATACAGTTGAGGAATGTACTTTCCATCTCCTCGAACCATAGAAGAAGAGCAATGACTCCCTCAGTACCTTCGTACTTTGGAGGATCACATGAGTTGAAGTGCTTATAGGTGCACTTGGTGGTACTTAGGGGAAGGTTGACAACGTTTTGACCTTCTTGATTAATTGGGTTGATGGGATTAGCGGCAAGAGCTTGTTGGACTTGAACTACGATATCGGGAAGTACGGCGACCATCTGTTGAGCGATTTGGACAGCCATGCGCTCACGGGATTTTCCTGATCTCCCACCTCTAGGAGAGGACTAGATTACATCTACAAGGAATACGTAACAAGAGTATGAGTTTGACGTATAGGTGTCATGTGTCGTATTTAGGAATGAACATTCACAAAAAAAATGAAGAAGATAAATTGCTACATCCATAGGATGTCTTGGGCTTTGCTCATGTTTGGGTCCCCATATGTCCCCATACTTGGCCTTGGTGGTCATGTGGGCCCCCATGACTACTGGGCTCTGGTAGGGTTCACATTGGTGTTGGCCTGTTAACATTCACGCCACCCGAATAAAAATCGTAAAACATGATCGCAAAGTATAAGGTCGGAGGGTGTCCAGGTGTAGACACAGTGACAACTCAAAGTAGGGTTAGTTCACACAACATTTGGTGTGGCATGCTTTGGCCTAATAGGTCCTTCATACTCTCATCGTTAGTCCCTAGGTAGGCAAACTAGTCCGTTATATTGGATTTATACGATTGCCAACCTAGACAGGACGTTTCGACTACCGGTACTTGTACCCTTCCAGTTACTACATGCCCGTCGTAGAACTCACTTTGATGAGATTGAAAAATGAAAACATGTCTTGAATAAGAAAATATGAGAATGCTTTAAATATGTGAGAATTAAACGTGCGTGATGAATGTATATGTAAGCATGTTATGTTTGACAATATGTATAACTCATTAAGTATCACACAAAATGATAATGGAAGTGCTTGCATGCCTTTGTGTGTGTAACAAATATGAAACAAATAAACAGCATGAGTTTGCATGTAACCATATAAGCAATTAAAAATCTAATCGACTACAGTATAGGCTCTAAGGGTCTAATAACCTATCCTATATCCCTATAGTCAAAAGCTCTGATACCAATCTGTCACACCCCGACCCGTAGCGGAAATAAAAGTCGGGACATGATTGGGTTTTCATCAAAGCTCATGATATTTACTATAATAAAGTTTCATATTTATTACTTCCAATTTAAAGGATAAATTACAACAAACACGTATACATACAAGCACAATATGTTTTAAACACGACATTCATGACTTCTTTGTTTTTCTTCGAAGGCAATTTCCTATGTGTTCCTTGCTTCAACCTGTCCACCTGTATCATGTGTTCAAAAATAGGGTTTTGGGTCAACAAAAGTTGGCGAGTGAATCTTATTTAAACATTTGAAAGAATTAGTTATATTGGTTATTAAAAAATGTGCATAAACCAAATATGAGTAAACACATATGTAAATATAACCACAAACCACATATTATCAATCAATGTACACACAAGCATGACAAATGATGAACAATGAGATCAAGGCTCAATCAAACGGAGCCGATCTAATGAGGCACCTGATGCTCAACTCGTCTCCAACGAGGAACTGATGGGTCTAATGTGAATGATTGCACGCAACTGACAAAAATTTAAGCACACAATACAACAAATAACATTTACATCACATGTTAGATCATATAATGGTAATAGCACAAGTGTTTGAATAAACGAAATATACGAAACGACACATGATACACCCCAAAACATGAATAAAAAGGGGAATTTTTAAGGATTCACTCACAATGGGTGCGTTTCCTTGATTTGGTGATGAACTCGCACGAGTTGGGATTTAACCACGAGAGAAAACTAGCCTAACTAATAACGAAATAATTAAATAAACAAGTAATAGTTAATATTTTACTTAATGCTTTTTATTAGATTTTTTAGGCTATTTTTGTGGTATTTAATGGAGTTTTTAAAACCCTAAAAGTCTTTTTTTAAGCATTGCAAATGATTTTTAAATTAAATTAATAAAATAAAATAAAAAAAATATATAAAAAAATATTGACCTTGTCAGATCTGACTGGCTCTGACCGGTCGGATCATATTCGATTTTGGCAGCGTGTGAGGTTTGAACCCGTGACCTCCCGTAGACGTGCACGCAGCTCTACCAACTGAGCTACGTGTCTAACCCGAAATAATCTCTAATTTAATTAATCTTATATACAAGTTAGGTTATTACAGAAATTATTTAATTTAAAAAGATTTTAAAACCATCGAACCGTTGCATACATCCAGAATCGAACCCGTGACCTTTACTCTATTTGCATCCAGCCCTACCAACTGGGCTAGGTGTCTAACCCTGTATTATTTGAAATCATATTATATTTATCAACTCCTTGAAAGATGCCCTGAATATTTTAAAAAATGGTTTTTATTTCATAAAGCCGGACATGCACAAGATTCGAACTCAGGACGTATGTCTTATAATTGCACATAGTCCACCACTGGACTGTGTGCGTAACCCGTTTGAAATAGCGAAATTAATTATATTTATACATATATAAAACTTCATCTTCTTCATTAAACTAAACCCACCGATACACACCCGACTGTTTATTTATAAACCATATGAACTTCGATGATTAGATTTATTTATAAAAGAATATATGTGACACCAAAATAGAAAAAATAGATTTGTACCGAAACGGAAGTGGTCGATATTTCCGGTGATACCTCCGGCGACTTCACCAAAATTCATGTGACTTGAAACTTCGGAGAGTTTTAGAAAAAGTTTGACAGCGTGTGGGCGAGTTCAACAGAATGCGTGGGTCTCTATTTATAGGTTCAAGTGTGTTTTAGTTTCGGAATCGGTTTTAAATGTTTTTGGTCAAAGATTGATTACCACCATAATTGATAACCGAAATGAGTTATGGTGTAGCCTTAATGTGTGTTTGGAATCAGTCTTCAGAGGTTTAATTCGAGATTGAAACGATTTTTGATGGAGGGTTGGGAGTTACAGACGTTGCCGATGGTTATTTCAAATTTGATTTCAGTAAGCTGTGTCGATATAAGATTTATTTGGTTTGGAATTAATTCAGATATGTGTGTGTAGTGTAGTGTAGTTGTGTAAACCGTGTGTGTGCTTGATGGGGACCCGGGTTCGAAACCCGGCCGCCCCTTTATTTTTATTTTATATTTGTCTTTATTGTTTTAAGGTTTTATTATATTATTATCACTTATTCTTTTATTAATTAATACTTTGATTATGAAATTTATTTGTTAACCATAAAAAATAAGGAACACTAATAAATAAATGCGTAACGAACTTTTAATAATTACTTGAGTTCTCAACGGAGCGGGTTTTTGGAATCCGTTTTACATAAATGTTACAGGTATAGTGTGGTGTCTTCCCATCTTTTGTACTTATGCTAGATTTTGTCGTTAATTTGTTCATTTTGTTCATTTAAGCTCTTTTAATCCTAAACTCAAAAGTATACAAAGAAACGCACGTTTTCCAACATTAGTAATAAAAGGGTTGATTTTATAACGTATTTAATAAAATTTATATGTTGCTTTTAACACATATCAGTAACATTTAGCCAAATGTAAGTTATTAGACCATAGACAACTAATAGTCATATGTTTATTGAATTGATATCACTATTGAGAACTTTTAGCCACAATTAATAACATTTTCCATGACCATAATTACTTGTACTTATTGATTTCTTTTTTTTTAATTTTACTTAGTAGTTAATAAATAATACGTTTTGCTCACACGATTTTGTAGGTGGCCATATGTATTATCTATTAGACACAACATAAAAAACATACAGTGGCAGCTAGTAACATTTGCCCACACTTTTTTTCTGGAATATATGGCTAAAGGTTTCAAAAGATGTGTTTTCGTCACGTGAGTTAAAATAAAAAACAAATACCATGGCAGTATGTAACATTTGGCCACACTTTTTATTAAATGTCATGTTGTTTTCTAAAAGTATGGATAAAGGTTATGAATGTTACACCCCGACCCGCAGCGGAAGTAAAAGTCGGGGCATAATTGGGTTATCACCAAACCTCATGACATTTACTAATAAGTTTCATATTTATTAAATTGAAATTAAAACTTCAAATATTCAAACATAACGAGTCATACAAGCACAAATAAAATCAAAGCATTGTTCAGAACATAATAGTTTTGTTTAATCTTCTAAGGCCATTTCTATGTGGTTCTCCCCTCAGCTTTTTCACCTGTATCATGCGTAAAACAACAAGTTTGGGTCAACAAAAGTTGGCGAGTGAATCTAAGTAAAAACAATTTAACCAATTCTTATGTTAGTTAATTAAATAAAAATCATGCGTAAATCATAAATGAGCATATGCATATGTAAAAACAATCACAAACCACACAATATCCACAATGACCATATGACATGATGAATGATGAACTTGAGATCAAGACTCAATCAAACGGAGCCAATCTAATGAGGCACCTGATGCTCAACTCGTATCCCACGATGAACTCGATAAATATAACCCAATTAATATTTTGATTTAATACTTTATTAAGTTTTGTGGTTTTTATAAAGTTTTTAGACCCATTCATATTTGTATTTTTAAGCATTTTTATTTAAATTTTAACTAAAATACTTCACATAAGTAATAAAAGTAAATAGAATAAAGTAAAATTGTATATTAAAAATATACATTGTCTGGTCTGACAGACCTGACCGGTTCTTAAGCGGTTTTCGGATGCGTGGGATGGGATTCGAACCTGCGACCTTCCGTTCACGTGCATGCAGCTCTTCCAACTGAGCTACGTGTCTAACCCGTTAGATACTTGGTTTTTAATCTTCTTATATACTAGTTACCTCAATCCAGAAAATCATTTATTAAAAAGGTTTCTAAAATCAAATAACCGATATACCCTCCGAGACTCGAACCCGCGCATGTACACTGTATTGCACCCAACCCATCCAACTGGGCTGGGTGTCTAACCCGGTTATATCCTACGAATTATTACATAAGTACACAAACAACAATTCATCTTCTTCCAAGCATATAACCCGACTGTTAAGAATTCCACCAATTTTTATTAATCCATAACATAGATTATATACGAATGATTAGAGACTTATACCAGATCGAGTAGTGGAGTTTGATTTCCCCCGATGACTGAACCGAGAGTTTCCGACGACGATTTCGACGGCGGCAAAGGATTTTGCAGAAACAGTTGCTAACGGAGGAAAATATGAGCAAGTTGTCTAGTTGAATAGGGTCGGTATTTATAGCTTTACAATACCTTCCTTCAGTAAATTCGGTTTCACATAACAATAATTTGATTTTCTGTTTCAATCTCAATCAATCATATTTTTTGGGCCAGTTTCAATTTGAATTGGATATGGTTGCCAATTATAACTGTTATACAATCATTTGAACACCCGAAACAGTCGCGACTTAACTGGATTTCAAGGATTGGAAACCGTTTTGGCGGTTTTAGTTCTGATTGTATACAGGGGATACGCGGCTAGATCTTAAGTTTTATCTGATTCAAGTATTTCTCAATATGTGCGTGTATCACAGTGGTCTTTGATGAGTATAATTCCCTTGTAGACCCGGGTTCGACTCCGGTTGAACCCCTTTTTATTATATATATATTTTTTACACTTTATTCTTTTTATCAAATAAATTCCCTTTCTTTTAAAAATAATATATTTAAGCTTTTAATTGTTATTATTATTACATAACGATCATTATATATCTAATGTCCAATGGCTTATAAAAAAAATTCAACTATTAAACGGGTCGGGTTTTGAAACCCGAATTACACGAATGCTACAGTATCCCCTACATTTAGAAATTTTGTCCCGAAATTTAAGTAGTAGCCGTAACTGGAAAAAGATGCGGGTATTTCTCGCGCATTGAATCTTCATGTTCCCAAGTAAACTCAGGACCTCGTTTTGACTCCCAACGCACCCTGACGATTGGAATACGACTTCGTCTTAAACGCTTTTCACCGAAGTCCATGATTTCTACCGGTCTTTCAACGAAGTGCATTGATTCATCAATTTGGATATCTTCTAAAGGAATATGGAGATTTTCGTTGGCAAGACACTTTTTCAAGTTTGATATGTGAAATGTGGAATGAATTCTGCTGAGTTCTTCTGATATACAAGCTTGTATACTACAGGACCTACCCTTTCGAGTATCTTGAATGGTCCCACATAGCGTGGTGCTAGCTTGCTCTTTTGACCAAAACGAACCACTCCCTTCCATGGTGATACTTTCAAAAGTACTTGATCACCAACACGAAACTCCAACGGCTTCCGTTGATTGTCAGCGTAACTCTTTTGACGGCTTCGAGCTGCTAGAAGATTATTTCGAATTTGAAGAATTTTGTCAGTCGTTTCTTGGATCAGTTCGGGTCCAGTGATTTGAGCTTCACCAATTTCGTGCCAACATACTTTCGGCCATATAAGGCTTCAAAAGGAGCCATACCAATGCTTGAATGATAACTATTGTTGTACGAGAATTCAACTAATGGTAGGTGAGTATCCCAATTACCCTTGAAATCTATGACACATGCTCGCAACATGTCTTCAAGGGTTTGTATGGTACGCTCAGATTGGCCATCAGTTTGAGGGTGAAAGGCAGTGCTGAGATCTAGACGTGTACCCATAGCGGATTGTACGGCTTGCCATGTTCGTGAAGTGAATCGGCCGTCTCGATCTGAAATGATACTTAAAGGTACACCATGACGACTTACAATTTCATTGATATAGATATGAGCCAACTTCTCGTTTTTGAATTCTTCACGGATAGCAATGAAATGAGCTGATTTGGTGAGACGATCAATGATAACCCATATGGTGTCATACCCACTGGAAGTATGAGGTAACCCGGTAATGAAATCCATGGTTATATTTTCCCACTTCCATACAGGTATTTCGGGTTGGACAAGAAGTCCTGAAGGTCTTTGATGTTCAGCTTTCACTTTGGAACATGTAAGGCACTTGGAAACAAATATAGCGATATCTTTCTTCATGCCAGGCCACCAGTAGGAGTATCGTAGATCTTGATACATTTTATCGGCTCCTGGATGTATAGAGTATCGAGTTTTGTGTGCCTCATTCATGAGAAAAACACGGAGATCATCACGATCAGGTACCCAAATACGATTCAAGTAATAGAGAATACCATCCGATTTGGATTCTAGCTTGGTTTCAGCACCACAAGACAGTTCATTTCGTACATCATTTTCCGTGACGGAAATATGTTGAGCTGCTCCAATTCGGTTTTGAAGATCGGTCACCATTGGAGAACACAAAAGACGGATTGATTTTGCATACTCCTTTCGACTGAGGGCGCCAGCCACAACATTAGCCTTGCCAGGATGATAATGAATTTCACAATCATAATCATTTACGAGTTCGACCCATCGACGTTGCCTCATGTTCAATTCCTTTTGATTAAAGATATGCTGAAGACTTTTGTGGTCAGTGTAGAGTTCACACTTAGTACCATAGAGGAAATGTCTCCATATCTTAAGGGCGAACACGATGCTCCAAGTTCTAGGTCGTGAGTGGTATAATTCTTCTCATGCACTTTGAGTTGCCTTGAGGCGTAGGCTATCACCTTTCCTCTTTGCATTAGAAGAAACCTAACCCTTGCCCTGACGCGTCGCAATAAACCACAAAGTCTTCGCAACCATCAGGAAGTGTAAGTATAGGTGCATCACAAAGTTTTTACTTCAAAGTTTGGAAAGCCACTTCTTGCTTGGGTCCCCAAATAAAGGGTTTGCCCTTGTGAGTCAAGGCTGTGAGTGGAACGGCGATACGAGAAAAATTCGCGATAAAATGACGATAATAACCAGCTAGGCCAAGAAATGATCTAACTTCAGTAGGAGTACGTGGCGCTTGCCACTCTTGTACCACTTTGATTTTTGCAGGGTCAACATGAATCCCTTTGTCGTTAACGACATGGCCAAGAAATTGCACTTCTTTTAACCAAAACTCACATTTCGAGAACTTAGCATAAAGCTTTTCAGTTCTCAAGAGTGTTAGAATTAGTCGAAGATGACGCTCATGATCAGATTTGGTCTTGGAATAGATAAGAATATCATCAATGAAAACTATGACGAAACGATCGAGATAGGGTTTGCACACCCTATTCATCAAATCCATGAAGACAGCAGGAGCATTAGTCAACCCAAAAGGCATGACCATGAATTCATAGTGGCCATAACGAGTTCGAAAAGCAGTCTTAGGAATATCTTCTTCACGCACTCTAAGTTGATGATAACCAGAACGAAGGCCGATCTTTGAAAAACAGGTGGCACCTTGAAGTTGATCAAAAAGATCATCAATACGAGGTAATGGATAGCGATTCTTGATGGTCAGCTTGTTAAGCTCTCTATAGTCGATGCACATATGAAAAGTTCCATCTTTCTTTTTTACAAAGAGAACAGGCGCACCCCAAGGTGACGAGCTAGGACGTATAAATCCCTTGTCAGTCAACTCTTGCAGCTGACTAGCTAACTCTTGCATCTCAGATGGGGCTAACCGATAGGGAGATTTTGCGATTGGTGTAGCACCATGTACAAGATCGATTCGAAATTCGACTTCTCGCACAGGAGGAAGTCCTGAAACGTCGTTGGGGAAAACTTGAGGAAATTCTTTAACGACGGGAATATCTTTGAGCTTCCTTTCCTTGCCTTCCTTCTTGACGATATGAGCTAGGAACGCGATATAGTCTTTGCGAAGATATCTACGAGCTTGGAGGCATGACATCAATTTAAGCCCTTTAGAAGGAGTTTCACCAAAAATGCGCAAAGTTTGACCTTCAGCGAGAGGAATTCGAATGAATTTTTGATAGCAAACAACTTCAGCATGATGCTGACTAAGCCAGTCCATACCGATGATAATATCGAAACTACCTAACTTCATAGGAATAAGGTCAATTGAGAAGTCGTGGTCATTAAGAGTAAGAGTACAATCACGAATAATTGAGGCTAATGAAATAGGTTCACCATCGGCAACTTCCATCGTGAACGGTTCAGCGAGACTAATGCGAGGTAGATCAAGAATGGATCTGAATTCTAATGACACAAAACTTCTATCCGCACCAGTATCAAACAATATGGATGCATATCTACCGTTAATAAGAAACGTACCGTTGACCACATTGTTATCAGCCCTAGCTTGATTGGCGTTGATGTTGAAAGCCCTTCCTCTAGCAGGTGGATTAGCTTGATTGGCTTGGTTCACCGAGTTGGCTTGAGCTTGGTCCTTTATGATGTTCACCAGGCGTGGGCAGGTGTTACGAAAATGGGTTGGATCACCGCAGTTAAAACATGCTTTGACTAGTTGCATCATTGGGTAGTTGGGTTGGTAGTAGGGTTGAACCATGGGTTGAGCAGGTGGTAAGAGTAAGGGTTGTTGGTTTTGGGCTTGGCCCACCACTTGATTATTAGTTTGAGCTTGAGGCTGGTTGCGGTTTGGCTTCTGAAGGATATGGCAAGTTTGAATCGTGTAACCTGCACGGCTACAACTTGTACAGTATTGGCAGGGGTTCTTAGGGGGATGATGGTATTGACATCGGTTGCATTTTAGGTGTGGACTAGTGTATGGCTTCTTGAATGGGGCGGCTTGAGGGGCGACTTGTGTGATTGGGGCAGCAGTGATAGGAGAATTGGTTTGGGTGACAGCGAAATTTTTCCCATTACGCTTCCTTTTGCCCGCAAATTTGGAAGACGAACCTGCTGGAGTTGGGTTTTGAGTTTCAGCAGGTGCCTTATCTTTTTTCTTCGTATCCTTAAAATCGCCATTTCGAATGCGATTTTCCGTCAAAATCGGTAGCCAGTTCCATGGTAGCTTCGAGTGTTGCAGGTGAAGTACTTAACATCGAATCTTGAATTTTCGAGGGAAGGCCTCGAACGTAATGCTCGATTAGACGATAAAGAGGAGTGAGCAGGTTAGGGACCATCTGATTCAACTCGAGGAATCTCTTGTTGTAAGTGGTGTGATCTCCCTCCTTTTGCTTTAATGAATAAAACTCGTCTTCCAGCTTCTTGATTTCGCTTCTTGGGCAGAAGCGTCTTGTCATGACTTCCCTCAACTCATCCCAAGTCAAGGCCATAGCAGCTTCAGTGTAACATCCGTCAAAAACGGATTTACCAAACCTGCTCCGTTTATCAACCGAACAGTCAGTCAAAATTTTCGTTGCGAATTAAATGCCCAAAATAATTTTAAACGATACGTAATCAATTATTATACAAGAATATATAATTAGTTTTTGAAAAACTGTCAAAAATCGCAAAATAAAAATATAATACTTCTGCCGGGTTTCGAACCCGGGTCAATGAGCGGTCCGGATACATGTCTTAACACACACACACAAACCACTGCGCCACTTGTTCTGTTTGGTAAATAATAGAATCTTTTAATTGATATAATGACATTACGAATTCAAAATCGGCGCCCCTTTAGTTCAGTCGTCGGAATCCCGGAAATCTCGCGAGTTTTTATCACCATTTTCAGTTATAACGTAAGTTATTATTAGGACATCGGTTATAACCGATGTTTGAAGTCCGCGACCAAAATTATAACCGCCGGAAAATTTAAATCAATGAACCCAGTCGGGAATCAGACCAAGTGCTTCGACGTTTTCCCCTATAAATTCACCCTCAACCCATTGCAAACCTTTTCGCTCAAAACCACACTTTTCCTCGGCGTAATTCAACTCGCCGGAACTTTTCTGTTCATCGCCGGAAAACCGATTTCCCCATTGCCGAGCCTTACTGAGCCTCTGAAGCTTATACCGGAGATACCCATACTCTTTCCAAGCTTTCCGGAGACTTGCTGCTGCAAGACACCTGACGCCGGAGTTGAATTCTGTCGCCGGAGTTTCTGCCGGAAAACAGAGAGTCCAGTCGGTATACTTCTCCGCCCAATTTCTTTTCCTTTTCACATTTATCTCACCGTAATGATCTGAAATACACTAATAAACCGATAAAAACTTTGAACCAGTCGATTGTCCGAACTCTGGTTATATTTCAGTGAAGAAGACGATGTATTTCCGTAACATATAAGTATAAAATAAATCAAGAAATTAATCGGGTTAGACACACAGTCCAGCGGTGGACTGTGTGTACGTTAAACATTCAAAGGTCTCGAGTTCGAATCCCGTTTCACACACGCTGCCTTAATAAAAATCATTTTTTTTGTTAAACCGAACCGGGTCGCCACAGTTATATGTTAAGTATATTAATAATCGGAATAATAACCAAGTTAGACACACAGTCCAGCGGTGGACTGTGTGTTTGTTTATATCACTGGTCACGAGTTCGAGTCCGGTCTTCTGCACCGACTCGGACAATTCTCTCTTCTTTTTAAATAAGGCAGAAAAGGAAATAACTAATGAGTATTTAAGTATAATAAAAATCGAATTATATAACATGTTGAACACACAGTCCAGCGGTGGACTGTGTGTTAGATTAAACCACAGGTCCCGGGTTTGAGACCTGTGGAGTGTATGTACGATTCGCTTAAAACTGTTTTTAAAATAAAATGATTTTCGGTTTAAACTAATTAATATATATATATAATTAAAATCAGATTTGTAACGGGTTAGACACGTAGCTCAGTTGGTAGTGCTGCGTGCACGCGTACGGGAGGTCTCGGGTTCGAGCCTCACTCAGCGCACTTGTATTCCGAATTGAACCGGTCAACGGTCAGTCAAATGGTCAACGGTCAGAAAAAAATCAATTTTTTTATTATTTTTATTTAATTATTTTAATTAAAAATCAATTAAAAATACTTAAAAATAACATTTTTAAGGTTAGAAAATAGCCTCAAACTCACAAAAATACACCCAACAATCCTACTAAAATAGATTAATAAAATCCGTTTACTTACCAAACCATAATGCGATTTATCTAGGTTAATTTCACTCGTGGTTAAAACCACTTCGCGTGCATTCAACGTCATCAACTGGACGCACCCACTGTGAGTGAATCTTACAACTTCCCTTTTAAATTACACGTTTTGGGGTGTGTCATGTGTTATGAAAATAATTAATTTATTTATTTAAACTTGTGCCATACCACATCATGACCTAAACTTAGATTGTTTTTATTGTTGTGATTTGCTTATTGCCTTTTGTCAAATTATATGAAACTCATACATTAAGCCCATCAGTTCCTCGTGGGAGACGAGTAGAACAACGCGTGCTTCAAATCAAATTCATTATTGTTCATGTGTGTATCATTGAGTTTATATTGTTTGTAGTTGTGTCATTCATATTATCATGTTTATGCAATTCAATCATCAGGCCCCTCAGTTCCTCGTGAGAGACGAGTTGAGCATCGCGTGCCTCTAATTGTTCCATTATTATTCATGAGTGTTTCATTTAATATCTTATGATTGTTGATTAAGTTACATCTATTTTTACTCATGTTTGGTTGTGCACATATTTCATAATCAATTTAAATAAATTGTTCAAATGTTTTCCATAGGATTCACTCGCCAACATTATGTTGATCCAAAAACCCTTTTACACATGATACAGGTGAACAGGTCGAAGCAAGGAAAACATAGGATATGCCTTAGAAGAGAACAAAGAAGTTTAGATTGTTAGTTAGATCATGTTGTAACATTTATTGTAAAATTCCATTTAATTTGTATTAATGAATATGAAACGCTTAATAAATGTCATGAGCTTTGATGATAACCCAATCATGCCCCGATCACCTTTTCCGCTGCGGGTCGGGGTGTTACATTCAGCACCTCGCTTACCCTTTTCTGTGTTCCACCAGGTAAGTGCTACTCCAAACAGCCGACCAGTAGCATATCGCACCTTGCGGTCATCGGGACAATCACAATTAAGAAAAGTGCTTTCCATTTCCTCAAACCAACGGAGGAGAGCAGTGACACCTTCAGTCCCTTCATATTTTGGGGGATCGCAGGACTTGAAATGCTTGTAGGTATATTTGATGGTGTTGGGAAGAGGGTTGGCGATATTTTGCCCGTCTTGGTTGGTGGGGTTAGTGGGATTGGCGGCAAGTGCTTGTTGAACTTGCACAACAATATCAGGAAGTACGGCAACCATCTGTTGAGCGATGTGAGTGGCCATACGCTCGTTGGATCTTCCTGACTTTCTACCGCCTCGAGAGTGTCTAGTAGACATCTACAGGAAATACGAAGCGAGATTATGAATTGAACGTTCTTAGGTGTCATGTGTCGTAAAAAAATGAAAACAACATAAAATAAATGAAACATGAATTTAACGACATCCATAGGATGTCTTGGGCTTGCTTAAGATTGGGCCTCCAAATGTCTCCCGTACTTCAGCCTTGGTAGTTACGTGGGCCCCCATGACTACTTGGCTTGGTAGGGTTCACATTGGTGTTGGCCTGCTATGCTGGCATCACCCGAATTAAAATCATAGAACATAATTGTAAGGTATAAGGTCCGAGTGTGTCCAGGTACAGACACAATAACAACTCAAAGTGGGGTTAGTTCACACGACGTTTAGTGTGGCATGCTTTGGCCTAATAGGTCCTTGTACTCTCATCGTTGGTCCCCAGGTAGGCAAACTGGTCCATTATTTGGATTTATACGAATGCCAAGCCTAGACAGGACGTTCTGACTACCGGTACTCGTACCCTTCCAGTTACTACATGCCCGTCATAGAACTCACTTTGATGCGATTGAAAAGAAAAACATGAAAACATTGCAAAATATTCGAGAAGAAATCATGAAAATTGTGAAATCGTGATGTGTGTGCTTGCGTATGTATGATGTGTTAACAACATATAAACTATGATGAACATCACATATTAGCATGTATTAGTGAGAGTGCTTGTATGTATTGGTGTGTGAAAAATAAATATGAAACATATAAACATCATGAGTTTTGCATATAATACATAAACAATTAAAATCTAATCAACTATAATATAGGCTCTAAGGGTCTAATAACCTATCCTATATCCCTATAGTCACAAGCTCTGATACCATTCTGTTACACCCCGACCCGCAGCGGAAGTAAAAGTCGGGGCATAATTGAGTTATCACCAAAGCTCATGACATTTACTAATAAGTTTCATATTTATTAAATTGAAATTAAAACTTCAAATATTCAAACACAACGAGTCATACAAGCACAAATAAAATCAAAGCATTGTTCAGAACATAATAGTTTTGTTTAATCTTCTAAGGTCATTCCTATGTGGTTCTGCCCTCAGCTTGTTCACCTGTATCATGCGTAAAACAACAAGTTTGGGTCAACAAAAGTTGGCGAGTGAATCTAGGTAAAAACAATTTAACCAATTCCTATATTAGTTAATTAAATAAAAATCATGCGTAAATCATAAATGAGCATATGCATATGTACAAACAATCACAAACCACAGAATATCCACAATGACCATATGACATGATGAATGATGAACTTGAGATCAAGACTCAATCAAACGAAGCCGATCTAATGAGGCACCTGATGCTCAACTCGTATCCCACGATGAACTGATGGGCCTTAAATGAATGATTGCACTGAAATGACAAAACGTAACCACACATAATCATACCAAATAAAATACACATATGATCACATTACGATGTTGGCACGAGTTTTAAAAATAAATAATTAAAACATGTACGACACATGATACATCCCAAAATGTGATTAAAAAGGGAGTTTGTAAGGATTCACTCACAGTGGGTGCATTTTTCTTGGATGATGATGGGTGCGCACGAGTTTGAGGATTTGATCCACGAGCGTAAACTAACCTAAAATAGTAATACGATAGATCGATAAATATAACCCAATTAATATTTTGATTTAATACTTTTATTAAGTTTTGTGGTTTTTATAAAGTTTTTAGACCCATTCATATTTGTATTTTTAAGCATTTTTATTTAAATTTTAACTAAAATACTTTATATAAGTAATAAAAGTAAATAGAATAAAGTAAAATTGTATATTAAACATATATATTGTCTGGTCTAACAAACCTTACCGGTTCTTAAGCGGTTTTCGGATGCGTGGGATGGGATTCGAACCTACAACCTTCCGTTCACGTGCTTGCAGCTCTTCCAACTGAGTTACGTGTCTAACCCGTTAGATACTTGGTTTTTAATCTTCTTATATACTAGTTGCCTCAATCCAGAAAATTATTTATTAAAAGGTTTCTAAAATCAAATAACTGGTATACCCTCCGAGACTCGAACCCGCGCATGTATACTGTATTGCACCCAGCCCAACTGGGCGGGCTGTCTAACCCGGTTATATCCTACGAATTATTACATAAGTACACAAACAACAATTCATCTTCTTCCCAAGCATATAACCCGACTGTTAAGAATTCCACCAATTTTTATTTATCCATAACATAGATTATATACGAATGATTAGAGACTTGTACCAGATCGAGTAGTAGAGTTTGATTTCCCCCGACGACTGAACCAAGAGTTTTCCTGCGACGATTTCGACGGCGGCAAAGGATTTTGCAGAAACAGTTGTTAACAGAGGAAGATATGAGCGAGTTGTCTAGATGCATAGGGTCGGTATTTATAGCTTTACAATAGCCTTCCTTCAGTAAATTTCGGTTTCACATAATAATAATTTGATTTTCAGTTTCAATCTTAATCAATCATATGTTTTTGGGTCAGTTTCAATTTGAATTGGATATGGTTGCCAGTTATAACTGTTATACAATCATTTGAACACCCGAAACAGTCGCGATTTAACTAGATTTCAAGGATTGGAAACCGTTTTGGCGGTTTCAGTTCTGATTGCAAACAGGGGATACGCGGCTTGATCTTAAGTTTTATCTGATTCAAGTATTTCTCAATATGTGCGTGTATCACAGTGGTGTTTGATGTGTGTAATTCCCTTGTAGACCCGGGTTCGACTCCGGTTGAACCCCATTTTATTATATATATATTTTTTACACTTTCTTCTTTTTATCAAATAAATTCCCTTTCTTTTTTTTTTAAATATATTTAAGCTTTTAATTGTTATTATTATTATTACATAACGATCATTATATATCTAATGTCCAACGGCCTATAAAAAAGTCAACTATTAAACGAGGCGGATTTTGAAACCCGAATTACACGAATGTTACAATGAATTTTTATAAATGGTCAGGGTTAACAATAAAATATGTGACTAAATGTGTTTTAAAATATTATGAATGACCTTTAGTCACATAAGTATTTAAAATGTGTGGCAGGGCGGTTGCCTAAACTATGGTCGTAGCCCAATATTGATGTAGTGTTTCCCACGATGCTTGGTAGCATCAATTGCACATTCGCCATAGTGCTTGAAGCCATTGTGTCATATGATCTTTTGATTCGATAAAGATTCATTGGTGTAGCTGGTTTATACCATAATGCCAAGTTCTATATTAGTCTCTATCACTTGGTATCTCCCGGTTTCCATGATATATGCTCTTTTTTCGGTGTAGATTTGGATTGCTTATTATCGTCGGTTTGTAACCTATGCTACCCAAATTTATACAAGAAAGTGTTTATCTATCTATAATCTTCTGTCCATGAAGTTAATCACACACTAATCTTGGTTTTCAATCCGACACATGATCTTTCTTCTGATTTTCAAATACATGTATGCAACTGATTCACTACACCCTCAATGTCAACATTCTGATTTTTATCATTAGTCAATGTTTTGTTGAGTTTATCATCCTCATGACTTACGATCTCATGCTGTTAGTACGTTTATAGGCGTAATACATGAAAAGTTTTCATATATATTGAAAATTTTTAATATTAGAAGTTTGATGGTAAGATGAGTGGGATTCCGCTCTTTTTTAGGCGACTAGATGTGAGTAAAATAATATATGGTAGAAAAAAATATATAGTTGTGGTTGCAGTTTCAGGTTGGTGGATGAGATTGATCATTTTGGGTTTGGGTTTCGGTGGTCCGTAGTGTGCAGACATGCCCATGCAACCTAGTCCTTGTGCGGAAACAACCACAACGTGTGAGCCTAACTTTAGTTGTTGCACCTTTGATGATGCCATTGTTGTTTCTAAATGTGTTTTATCCGCAAGGATTCAAACTGTAAATATAGTAGAAAGTTTGGCGTGACTTGTATAAACTTACGGTAACTCTAATAATCATGAAAAATATAGATAAAAAATGGACATAAAAGTCACAATAAAAGAATAGTAAGCCTAGTTATCTCTATTTTCATGATTTAGTAAAGGCTCTCACTATTCTCATATTCTTGTATTTGATTTTCAGACCCCTTTTCACTCTATCTTTCTCTCTCTCCATATATATATATATATATATATATATATATATATATATATATATATATATATATATATATATATATAAGAAGATAGAGGAAAGAATGTGTAAATATTAACTTCCTTAATTACGTTTGAAAGCGTTGGCTTAGTTGTGTAATTCTATTTCCATTTTCCATGATATCTATTGACTAAAGGGATCAGGAAAAAAAAACAAGAAAAGTTAAGTACAAATATATTGACATTTGTCAATATAAATGAAATTCTTAGTTCTTATCATTCATGATCTATTTTCAGATTTCAATTAGTGTAGAAATATTTTAGGGATTTTAAATCATCCAAAATAAGTAAATCCAAAAACATCTAAAAGAAAACTATCATATCTAAAAACTATTGATTTTTAAAAAACACCCTAGAACTCAATCATTAAGAAGACCCAAAAACAATAAGAAAACATTGCCGTATTATCACGCTTTTACATTTATTTTTTATTAGCAATCTTTTTATTACCACTTTTATATTTATTTTTTATTAGCATTTTTTTATTTTAAAAAGTATTTATTACCTAATCAATAAGAAGACCCAAAAACAATGAGAAAACACTTTTGTATTATTACCATTTTTACATTTATTTTTTATTAATAATATTTTTATATTAAAAAATATTAAAAAAAATTTTCCAAACATATTAATTTAAATAACGTTGCAATAACTTGGGTTATAGCCTGATGGTAAGAGGTAAAAATTTTTTTTAAGAAGACTCAGGTTTAAACCTAGGCCAGGTGTAATTTAAGAGTAGAGTAGGTGGGAGTGTGCATTAGTCCTCTGGGGCGGGTGGGCCAGGTCATCACGTTCTAGAAGGGTGGTTCAATTATAAACTTTTTGTTGACAGGTGCTACAGTAAATAAGAGTGAATCAGTAGCAGCCTTTTGTTTTGATTTGTGTTCAATTATAAACCTCACACATCACAACCGTTTAGTTACGAATTGTGTTTTAAATGATTATGTTTTTATAATAACCAGCTTTGAAACTAATTAGCCAAGGTAGATTGCCACGCTTTTAAAGTAATATGATTATAATTAGTCTGCTGATATTAGCTATGTGTCTTCTAGGAACCTTGGAGATATTTAAGACATCCCTCATGCAAGAAAGTAAAAAGCTCAAACAGGAGTGAGTATTCTTCTATTTGCATTAATTTTAACCTTTTTTGTCAAATAAACTTTAAATTTTTTTTTAAATCAAACGGGTCAAATAAGCTTTTTATAGTACTATTGAGGACTAATTATTTATTAGAGTTAAATGCTTGATTGGTCCCAGTGGTTTATAGGTTTTGCAGAGTTGGTTTCAAGACTTCAATAATTACAAAGGTAATCCCAAAAGCTTTTAAATTCAAGTGATATTTATCACTAATCTAGATTTCTCAGTTAAGTTTGTGAATAAAACAATTTAAAAAACAGAAAAATAATAAAACACGGGGGGCCACCCCTCCCTCTCTCTTAACTGAAATAATGAATTAGTGTGAGAGTGGAAAGGTTTGACTGTTTGACTAACTATTGACACTGTAAGTTACTTTTCACTTGACAATAGAAAAATTACATAAACATTGCAAATAAACTCGCAATAAGTTGCGCTGCAGTGATAGTCAATAGTCAATGGGCATGATATCTCCACTTATAAATATGTAACAATATTATATCCATCTTTCTGTGACTTTTTTAATAGGCTTATTAGTTATACTTTATTTTGGATAATTTTCTTTTGGATTTTTTTCAATCTTGTGTTAGCCTCTTCATCATGCGGCTAGAGGGAGAGATTGTGAGGGTTGTGATGATTATGGGTTCAAGATGTGTTGAGAGAGAGAGGAGGAAAAAGATGGGTGTGCCTCCTATTTTAAATTGTTTTATTTTTAATCATAGGGGTAATTTAGTCGTTTCATACACAATTAACTGAGAAATCTAATATAGGTTAGAGATAAAGATCATTATACTTCAAAATTGAAACTACTGGGATCACCTTTGTAATTATTGAAGTCTTGGAGACCAACTCTCCAAAAATTGCAAACCACATGGACCAACTAGGCATTTAACTCTATTAATTATGGATTGTTGTTTGAAAAGATATGCTTAATTTAGATTTATGTAATCGGATGAAAATTTTAACAAAAGTGAATATTTATTTATCGTTATGACTATGTGGTGTGTCTTCTAGGAACCTTGACGATATTTAAGACATCCCTCATGCAAGAAAGTAAAAAAACTCAAACAGGAGTGAGTATTCTTCTAATTGCATTAATTTTAACCTTTTTTTGTCAAATAAACTTTAAGTTGTTTTTAAATCAAATGGGTCAAATAACTCTCTATAGTACTATTGAGGACTAATTATTTATTAGAGTTAAATGTCTGATTGGTCCACGTAGTTTGTAGGTTTTACAAAGTAAGTTCTTAGACTTCAATAATTACAAAGGTAATCCCAGAAGCTTTTAAACTCGGGTGATCTTTATCACTAATCTATATTTCTCAGTTAAGTTAAGTTAAGTTAAGTGTGTGTGAAATTAATAACTAAATTACCGCTAATTAAAAATAAAAGAATTTAAAAAAGAGAAAAAATAATAAATTAGGGGGTCCACCCCCTCTTTCTTAACTGAAATTGTAGTGTTTGACTAACTATAACCATTTTTTTTCATGTAGCTATTGATAGAAAGGGGAGCTTCAGTGGAAGCTAAGGATGAAGATGATGGGATTCCTCGTGTGCTGGAGGTTAGTCAACTATTTTACCTTTTTTTTGTGAAGTCATCGCACTATCTACCTCAAATTTATGTTCATTACTTTAATTGCAACAGCTGGGTTTCTAGAAATTGTTCGACTTTTAATTGGTTAAGCCGATTCTCCAGAATGTTTGAAAAGAATGCTTGAAACAATTGATGTAGAAGGCGACACTGTAAGTTACTTTTCACTTAACAATACAAAAGTTACATAAAAATTACAGATAAACAGGTAACAAGTTACGCTGTAGTGATGGTCAATGGTCATGATATCTTACTTATAAATATGTAACAATATTACATCCATCTTTCTGTGACTTTTTCAACAGGCTTATGAGTTATACTTTATTTTGGATAATTTTCTTATGGATTTTATTGATCTTGTGTTAGCCTCTTCATCATGCGGCTAGGGGGAGAGATTGTGAGGTTGGATGATTAGGGGTTCAAGATGTGTTGGTAGGTTTTGAGAGAGAGGGTGGGGAGAGGGAGGAAGAAGAAGAGAGAAGACAGGGGAAGAAGATGATAGGTATAATATTGTTACATGAAAGATGAATCAACGAAACATGAAAGAAATAGAGTAAAATTCACTTTCAATACAAAAAAACTAGTTGTTAAATTCATTAATACATACTCAATTAAAAAGTTAATAAAAGCTAGGAAATCAAAAGTAATACATAAATAAATTGTCTTCACCGAGTGATGTAAGAGATTAGCCAAGCATGACCTTTGTTTGACAAAAACTCTTACGATCAATCTTGGATTCCAAGACTAGTACACACACTCTATGATGGATGATGGATGAATGTGGTGGATGATGGTGGTATTGTGGTAGTGGAGTGGTGGCAGGTGTGCGAGAAGTGGTTTGCCAAGGGTTGAGTTGGAATGAAACCAAGTACCCTTATTTATAGCTGGAAAGAGACTATTCACACGGCCTCGTGCCCGTGTCTTCCTTTTTTCTCTTTCTTCATTTAATTCGTATGTCAGATCAGCCTGCTACATGGCCCCGTGTGTCAACGGCACGGCCTCGTGACCATTGTACTTGCTGTACTATCCCAGATATGCAAATCTGGAAATTGACCATGGCCCGTACCCAAAAGGACACGGCCCGTGTCTCTTGTTTGCTTTTGTTTGTCTTCTTTTGATCTAGAATCTTGAAGGGGCACGACCCCATACCGACTAGGCACGACCCCGTGCTAGACTTCTGATTCGTTGTTTTTAGTCTTAGGGTGAAGCTCGGAGGGCTGGTATAGTGTGTTGTCTTCCCATCTTTTGTACTTATGCTGGATTTTATCGTTAATTTGTTTCTTTTGTACATTTAAGCTATTTTAATCCTAAAAATCAAAAGTATACAAAGAAACACACTTTTACAACATTAGTAATAAAAATGGTTGATTTTATACCGTATTTGACATAATTTATGTGTTGCTTTTGACACATATCAGTAACATTTGGCCAAATGTAGGTTTTTTAGACGATAGACAACTAATTATGTTTATTGAATTGCCATCTCTATTGAGAATTTAAGCCACAATTAATAACATTGTCCATGACCATTAATTACTTGTAGTTATTGATTTTTTTCTTTTTATTTTTACTAAGTGGCTAATAAATAATACATTTTGGTCACACGATTTTGTAGGTGGCTATATGTATTATCTTTTAGACACAACATAAAAAACATACAGTGCGGTTAGTAAGATTTGCCTACACTTTTTTTTCCGGAAAGTATGGCTAAAGGTTTCAAAAGATGTGTTTTCGTCACATGAGTTAAATATAAAACAAATATCGTGGCAGTATATCACATTTGGCCACACTTTTTATTAAATGTTATGTTTATTTCTAAAAGTATGGATAAAGGTTATGAATTGTTATAAATGGTCATGTTAACAATAAAATATGTGACTAAATATGTTTTAAAATGTTATGAATGACCTTTAGCCACGTAAGTTTAAAAATGTGTGGCAGGGCGGTTGCCTAAATTATGGTCGCAGCCCAATATTGATGTAGTGTTTCCCATGATGCTTGGTAGCATCAATTGCACATTCGACCATAGTGCTTGAAGCCATGATGTCATATGATCTTTTGATTCGATAAAGATTCATTGGTGTTGTTGGTTCAAACCATGATGCCAATGTTCTATATTAGTCTCCATTCTTTGATGACCTTGTAGATGAAGTTACACTCGGATCTTCTTTTTGTCAACGTAGCAGAATATAAGCACGGGATTATATTTTTGATAATACTTATTTTGAACTAGTAGTTTGTACCCGTGCGTTGCAGTGTTTTTGTAGATTAAGTGATACGATGCATAGATATATCGCCTTGCTTTTTGTAACGTTCTTATTTAGAAAGTTTGTCTTGTATCCTATTCTTGGAAACTTGTATCCCCTTGTAATCGTATTTGAATTCTGGTTTTATAATCCGAGACTTTGATCGTAATAAAATTCATACTTTATACATGCTTGTTACACTTACAATTCAATCGTTTATACGCGAATCAATACTTATTATACGTGTCTATACTTATACATACATTCTTGATACTCAAATTATACTTGCATACACCTATATTATACTTTATTACACTTGTAATACCTTAAAACATGTTAAAATGCAAGTTTACGGCTTAAAATGATCTAGATACAAAGTTAAGGGACCAAAATGGACATTTTTAGAAAGTATGCCCTAGTGTCACGCGAGAGATACCAGCATATCTCCCGCGACAGATACCGATCTGCAGCAGAATGCTACCAGCTCGTGGGTTGGTCCATTTTTGCCACCTTTTCTACCTCCAATCACCTTCTAACTCATTAAACTCAACCCTAATCACCCCTATTGTAAATAGGAGCCTCCATACATCCAATTTAACTTTCCAAACACTTCTAAATCATCAAAACACTCTCAAATTCTCTGAAAATTCAAGTTCAAGGCAAAATCTTATAATTGCAAAAGTGAGCTCAAACTCACTTTTCTTTCATCTTTCTTCACTTCTTCTTCCTCTACAAAGCTTGGAACACCTCTAGGAGTGTTTCCACAAGATTACCATGGTAATCTAAGGTGGAACATTACCATTTTGAGGTCCAAACTTTCTGTTTTGGAAGAATGTTTTGTTTAAACTTTACAAACTATGTTTTCTTGTTCAATCTTGTGCCTATTTGTTCTTGAGCCTATCTAAGGTTTTAAGACTTTTTAGGAGAAGATCCTTACGAGTTTAGGAGGTGCAAACACCTTTAAACTTTCTGTTTTTGCAAGGGTTCATGCAACCCACAAGTGATGAAACCACCCGAGTTTGCCATGAAGTTTATGGCAAGACTTGTGTTTTGGTATAGGTATGAATACTTGGAAGCCTTGGCCACCTCACTTAATGTTTTTACCTTGCTAACTCAATTAGTTTGCTAGACTTAAAGTAACTTAACCTCATCTAGCCTCCGACACTTAGTTAACTCTTTCCATGTCGGGGATGACTCACCCGGGTTAAAGCTTACTTGGCTACTTGATATAGTAAGAAGTTGTACATTTCCTTTTCATTCATGACCATCCAAATCATTCTTCTGATGATTTGTGTATTGGTGAATCATACAATGAGATTAATCCTCCATGCTTGACTTATATGACAATCTATGATACTCTTGATGGACTTACCTTAGAATTATTATAACTATATACTAAATATAAACATATACATAACCAAACCCTTAATGATAATCGGATGTGGTTACTTCTCATGGCAATAGGTTATATTATCTAAATCTTGAACATTTCGTTACGATTCTAATGGGCACTTGTCCATGAAATCACATCAACCCAAGGGATTTATAGTGTCAAGGACGGGTGTTTCAAACTAGATAATTACTTTTTTTGTATACATACTTTTACATACTTTAATTCCGAATCCGAATCCTCCGTTAATATCCAAATACTCACACACCTATGTTTCCTCATATAGGATAACTCGGTATTCCATCCTTCAAACTCTCCAACTCTTCCAAGATAACCAAAGTAAGCTTTGCAAAACCGTGAGTACACTCGAACGCCCTTTTTACGCTTTACACTTTTGGGTGCAATATGTTTAACCAATCAAATTACACAATCACAACTATTCTGTATGCAAACACAAACAATCCATACATGCATACTTAAATACGTGATACTTGAATTGTATTCTTGGAATATTCTTATGCGATTCGCTTGTCATTAACTTCGTACGAGCCTCCCCTTAACATGTATAGCTCTATAGGAGTAACGCACCGCCCATAGTTTTGTGGTCATCTTAAGTCTTTAAATCATGTGGTAATCAGGGTTGACTTGTAAAATTGCATGCCATAATACATTAATCTAGTTAACTATTTTTTCCATGCGGATTCGTTTAAACCATTTACATACTTATGCTATATTAAACTTGTGTACTCGCCAATGCGTTTGTGTTGAACTATACTTTTAAGTATGTTGCAGGTTGATGATGTTAATATTGACAAAATCTAGTAGGGACGACTTAGAAACGCATCTAAAATTGCTAGATTTGTTATTGTAGTTTTGGCAAATGACGTTGTACTTTAATTTTCCCATTGTTGTGTTTGATTTCTTGTATTGTACTTGACAATGATTATCTATGAAATGAAATCGGTTTTGAACTAAATATTGTCACATTAGTGTTATGCTATCTCGAGCAATCTAATTACATCTGCCCCGATGATTCCGCCATCGGTTGGTGTGTGACAATACATAGCCTTATTGTATTTTATTAACATTTGAAGTGAAAGTTTTGAGCTACACTGTTATATTCATAGGTAACACTCATACTATATGAAAGTTGTTGTGTAGGAGCAAAGATTCGAGCTAAACAGCCAAATGTAGGATCCTACATTTGAGACAAAGTTTGGGTTGACATGTAATTGAATGGATGTGGCCCTTTTAGTTCAGTTGCTTTATGCGTGAGTGTTGTCTTAGTAATGTCTTCTCTAACAATCAATCCTGTGTAAGATTGTGAGTGTTTAACATCTATCTAATTGACATGTGAACTTGCTTAGAGTTTGTTGTTTACCTCAAAAAAGGATGCCTATGATATTGGCTTCATTGATTTCTTGTATTGGTAAGAGTGTTTTCATAATGTCTTTTACAAAGACTAGTGGGTGTTCGGGATTGCTTGTTTTTTTAAAGTGCTTATTACTTTTCTTAAATGAGTTTTTACAAAAGTGTTTTGGAGTAGCTTTTGTGGTGAAAAAACTAAAATGACCAAAAAGAATGTGATAAATTTCCATGTCTAGTTGT
The DNA here is from genome assembly GCA_947069175.1 of Scalesia atractyloides. Classification (NCBI taxonomy): domain Eukaryota; kingdom Viridiplantae; phylum Streptophyta; class Magnoliopsida; order Asterales; family Asteraceae; genus Scalesia; species Scalesia atractyloides. Next base: position 90,425,758 of record CAMTDV010000001.1, read on the forward strand.
TATTTTAAAGGGTCTGATTAAATTAGTAATTTATATTAAAAAAGCCAAAAACCATTTAAAAAGCCAAGTTTTTTGGCTTGTGAAAAAAAAAAAACTTTCACTCCTTTTCAAAAAGCCAAAATAAAAAGGACTTTTATCGATCTCAAACAATTTTTAACTTATTGGTTGTTTGAAAAAAACAATAAATCATTTCCAAACTCAATCACTAACACCCTCTTAGACTTATAGAAAATTATTACTGTTTGTTAGGTAAATATTTGGCATAACTTTTGTTTGTTAGGTAAATATTTGGCATAACTTTTGTATCCGAGTTTGCTGCTAACGACGGGAAGGATTAGCAACGACGATGAAGATATTATATTTAAGGTTTGGCATGTAACGATAGTGGATGGCTAGAAATGCAGATATATTAAACCGGGTTAGGATCCGGGTTTTAACATTAAATTGGTCATTAGGCGGAAAAAAAGCTGAGCATGCACCAGAGAGTGACACATGTCCCAAAAGCTATTATTTTATTAGGTAGTGTGTATATATATATAAAGGGAAATGATCTTTTGAAAAGAATTTTAATGTGAAAAGATAAAGAACAAATGACATAATGATAAAGCAATAAATAATTTATCGCTCATCTCATTTATTATTCACTCTCTAATAATTAGGCAAAAAAAACTTAATTCAACACATTTCAAAATTTCTGCTACACTTTTCGAAATGTATCCTACGTATATCCCATACAATATCAAAATTTAACATGCACTTATCCCACACTTTATCTTACACATGTCGTTGTATTTCACCATAAATTAGGTTTGTTTTGAAAGAGTATATTTTTAAATAAGTTATTATTTTAAATATAATTAGTTAGCTAATTTAAAAGAATACAAGGAATTAATCAATTTTATAAATTTACTTACCCTTAAATAACATTATCTGTAACACATTTAACTACTAGAGTGAATCGTAATTTGACCCTTTGACTTTTTTATTATTTTTGTGGTTTTATATTTTTATCCCTCGATATGAGTATCGACACTTATGTGGACGCATATGTTAGTGTTTTTTTAAAGTTGTCAAGGGGTTGGTTACGAGCTTGATGCATATGTTAGTGTTTTAGCTAAACATTAATTTAATAAGATTTCATTAGAACGATGCATACTAGTTTTATCAAATGAATTTAAACATTCATTTGTGTTATTTAAACCTATTAACTCATCAACAACACGTTGATGTTTTTAAGCATGTATTTCAGGTAAGTGAACGACATCTCATGACTTATGGAATATGGATAGCTTGCATTTTGGCGATACCATTTTGGGTGTTTACCTTGTATTTTCCACCCTCGTGTGAGATATACGTGTCAAAGCCTTGTTTTACAAACTATAACTTTTTTTAAGTATTTTGTGAAACACGATGTTTATTTGGGCGATGTATGCCAACTTAAATACTTTGATTTGTAAACTTTTAAAATATACATTTGGTATCGTTGGATTATATTTATTAATCGCGTAGACGTTTGCAAATCGAATGCTTGAAAACCTTGCTAAAAACTTTATAATCAAATTTTACGTATTTATTTTCTTTGCAAGTGTCGGTATGAATCTAAGTTGATTTACGTTTTGACGTAATTTTTTTACGAAAATAAATTTGGTCAAATATAATATGTTCTTATGCCTATGATTATGTACGTTTCAGTTGATTTACGTTTTGAGGTAATTTTCTTTGGGAATATGTCAGGTCATATGTTAAGTTATCGTGCTTATTTTTATATACGTTTTCAGCTGTTCTATGTTTTGACAGAAATTACAATTGGCAAGTTGTGTCAATAGTGGTTTCATCCTATTGGTTTTTTTATTTTTTTTCTTAAGGTTTTTTATCAGGACTTTAATATTTTTTTTACTTTTCTTTTTGTTAATGTTTTAGTTTTACGTTCCTTTTTCATTAAAGTTATAATTAAGATGGCGTTTACGTTTCCATTTATAAATAATTTAAAATCAATTCGTCCTGCTGTAAAATTTAAATTTATATTTATGATTTTCCATAGATTAAAACATGTGTCAATATTCTTTGAGTATACTTCTTTCGATTGCTATATAAAACCAAAGTAGATATTGAACGAAACCCTAGAGCGTAACGCGAAACATCTTACTAGTTAAATACATAAATCAAATGAAACATTTTCTATTGATTGAAACTTATTATTTTTATTAATATATTGTATCTTCTTACAAAATATATTATTCTCATTTGAACCCTTTAATATATATAATATATATATATATATATATATATATATATAAAGGGATATATATATAGGGATGGGTGAAACCCTTTAAGTTGTGAGAACCATGAGAATTAGGTCATCTGAAAGTTTTTTCCAAAAGTTTTTTTCTCTAAAATCATAAAAAATGACTTGTTTCAGAATTTTTTTTTTATAAAAATGCCGCATACACACATTTACATGAGGTGTAAAAAATATTTATATTCGTAACAAATTTACACCAGCGCGTAAAAACACTTACATCAGGCAAAAATTCCGACTCGGTAATTTTTTTTATAGATGTGTTTATTTTATTTATATCTATGTTTGTGCAAAAATATTTTGGCCCAACTCGCGCGGTAAGTAAGAGTTCTCATGGTTCTCACAACTCGTATTGGTTCCTATTTGAACCGAGCTCTATATATACATATATATACACACACACACACACACACACATATATATATATATATATATATATATATATATATAGGGAGATGATCAAATGAGAAGAAAATTATTGAAAGAAGATAGAAACTTTTGGTATAATTCTAATTCATTTATAACTCATATTATTAATTTATCTTAGTTTAATTAATTAGTCAACTAATCATTAATTATCCTACATATAATCTACAAAAACTAAACATATCCAAATTTTCCTACAAATACCCTACACATTATAGAATATTATCCTACACACGTTGAAATTTATACCTCACACATCGAAATATATCCTACACACATCATAATTTATGTTACACATTGTAATTTATTCAACACTTTAAATTAAATTGTTTTTTAATTTGAAAAAAGTATATATTTTGAAAAGTAGTTACAAATTTAATTTACTTAGTTATTAAAGAGGAAAAATACAAATTAATGATTTATGTAAACTTACAAATATAAAATAAAATTAATTACAAATATTAAATAAAATAAAATGAAATATTATTATTGGTTGAAACTTCTTTTTTCTTCTTATAAAGAATTTATTCTCATTTGAACACTCCAATATATATATATATATATATATATATATTATATATATATATATATATATATATATATATATAGGGTGGGGTTCTAGAGTGAACACTAATGTATTTAATCATCAAATTCCGGTCACTGATTTACACACGTGTATGATCAGGATTAGTTCGCTTAGTTCGCAAGTACACTAGTATTCAATCTTGAACCTAATCTTATATATATATATATAGAGAGAGAGAAACCCTATATATATATATATATAGTGTGGGGTTCTAGAGTGAACACTAATGTATTTAATCATCAAATTCTGGCCACTGATTTACACACGTGTATGATCAGGATTAGTTCGCTTAGTTCGCAAGTACACTAGTATTCAATCTTGAACCTAATCTTATATATATATATATATATAGAGAGAGAGAGAGTGAGAGAGAGAAAGTGTATCATATAATTGGTCTTAACGTACATTACGTACACGAGTATAGTTCATGAACAGGGTGCGTTGTACAATATTTTTACATCTACTATTCATTAGGATTAGTGTTCCCACCACAACACACAAATCCTAAATACAAGTTTTGTTATACGTATTAAATGCACCTTTGCAAGTCATAGCCTTTACTCTGATTCAACTATTTTGACGTATTTATCTCCATAACAACTGAAAATATAAACATGTCTCTATATTATAAAATCATGAAAAAAGTAATTTTATTCTGAACTATAAAATCATCATCATACTTAGTAAATCCTATCAATAGCAAAACTAAAGTAAGGTCTGAGAAATAGAGAGGCTACTTTCAGTGAGACCCACGGCTCGATAGTAGTTTTGCATCAAGTCCTTCGGCTATCAACGCCACCACATGATGCATGATTAACCGTCCCCGCTTTTTAACGTTATTTTCACGAAATTAGTAAAATAATGTTAAAATTAATGCACTTTATTTTTGCCCCTCAAGGGCCCACACATATATACATTATATACGCATACTGCAAGGGAGTGTTATATTCTGAACTACAACATATTACTTAAAACTCTATAGTAATTTTTGAGATCGCTATCAATTAATATCATGTAAACCATTTTCAAATAATTAGGGTAATGTCGTCATTAGTGATCTCATCTTCTTCATTTGTTTCCATGCATAAATAACAACAAATAACAAACACCAGGCAGAATCCAATATTCAGAAACAACAATGGTCATACCATCGGAAATGCCACAACTGAAACTAGGTTCACAAGGTCTGGTTGTTTCAGCACAGGGATTGGGTTGTATGGGTATGTCCGCACACTACGGACCAGCAAAACCTGAACCCGAGATGATCAAGCTCATACGCCATGCCATTGACTCAGGCGTCACCTTCCTTGATACCTCCGACTTCTACGGCCCTCACACCAATGAAATCCTCATTGGCAAGGTTGGTAACCAGGTTGTTATTGAAATAGGGTTGTTAGTTATTTTGATTTCATTTAAGGAATGTTTTTGTGTAGGCTTTGAAAGGAGGGTATAGAGAGAAAGTTCAAGTTGCTACTAAATTTGGAGTACGTTTGATGGATGGAAAGCCTCCGATAGTTTGTGGTGATCCGGCCTACGTCCGGTCAACTTGTGAAGCTAGCTTGAAACGACTTGATGTAGACTGCATTGATCTCTACTACGCTCATAGGATTGACACTAGTATCCCAATCGAAGTCACGGTTTGTCTTTTTATTAACTAGCATTTTTTATATCTGAATTATAAAGATTTGAACCCACATCACTTTGTGGAGGGCAAACAACATGCCAGTAAATCACTTGGTCATTGGTGAAGTAACGTTTTACTTATCATGCTTTTATAGTGTTTTTCTAACCGGTATATGTTATCGGTAGGTTACTACCTAGTAGGGGGGGGGGGGGGGGGGGAGGGGCACCCCGTTATCAACCATCCACCACGCTTGGATGTGTGTGATACACCACCGCCACCTGATTAACGCGTAAACGTGTGGCCACCATCACGAGTGAGAATTTATTGGGTTGTGAGGGAAATTGTTGGGTGTGGAGAGTGATGGGCATTTCTACTAAAATAATCACTAGTGATGAATAAAGCTCGATAACGTGGCGGAACTTGATTGGATGTTTTGAGTGATGGAATTCCATCACTAGTGGAGCGCCCCTACCCCACTTATTATTAGTGCTTTTGCATTTTTTTAATGTAGTTTTGATTCTATAGCCACACTTTATCCTATTTAGTTTACTATGGTAAAAAAAGTGTTTTTCTGAGTTAAGGTCGCATGAGCAACCTCTCTATTTATTGGAAAAGAAGAAATGTTTTCTAAGTAAGATTTTAGTGGGTACATTTCTTCGTTTGTTTAGAAACATCAAATGATCATAGCCAGCATTTTTGAGTAATTTTAAGCAATTTTGATCTTGTATGGCATCTATGACAAGATTGAGTTGTTCTTAACTATAACACATGTATATATGTGTGACAAATTGTTATGAAAAGATGGGAGAACTGAAGAAACTGGTAGAGGAAGGCAAAGTGAAGTACGTAGGGTTATCAGAAGCATGTGCTTCAACAATTAGAAGGGCTCATGCTGTACATCCGATAACCGCAATACAGACCGAGTGGTCTTTATGGTCACGAGATTTGGAGGATGATATTCTTCCTACTTGCAGGTGATCTTCACAAGTTTTGATATATTACACACTAGCTAATTAGCTTTGATGGTGATTGTATGATCTGTTTTGCAGAGAACTTGGCATAGGGATCGTTCCATACAGTCCTCTTGGTAGAGGATTCTTGGCTGGTGGTGCAACATTGGTGAAAAACTTGCCAGAGGGAGACACAAGGAAGGTATCATATTTATAGCACACTATTACTGTAATACAGAAGTGCGAATCAAATCATAATTCCTTCATGCCTATAAAATATGAAACAATAAAATACAACTAATGTTTAGTGAATGGATGAAAGGAAATAACATGTATACAAATAATACGGATACTTTTCAAGGAAAGATTAAATCTAAGTATAGTGAGATAACATACTTGGTTTTCAATTAAAATCCTTTTTGAAAATTTATATTATTAAAACAAAGGCTACTAAATAAAAGAGACAGTTTTCAAAGTAATTGGTATGATAGATTTCTCAATACTATAGAATATGTTCCTTTTTACAGTGGTTTTCTAAATTTGATAGAATTGTTAAATTTTATTTGGTGGTTTTCTAAATTTGATAGATTTGTTAAATTTTTAAAAATACAATTTGATAGACGTAACTTGAAATTAACATCATAAATAAGAGCGTAAATGATACTAATCAGAGTTACACGTTATAGGCTACAAAAGGAAAATACGGGAAATTGATAAAGTTGGAGGAAAATATTCTTTGACAAAATCTGAGCCTTAAATTATAGAATTCGGATCTCACAGCTAGGCCAAAGTATCGTCGAGATCTTTCTGTCCACTACTCGTGGACCTCGTAACTCAATCATAGTTAGAGTTGTAAACGAACCAAACAAACACGACATATATATATATATATATATATATATATATATTATATATATATATTAACATTTTTGCTTCTTTTGGCACCAATTCAGTTAGAAAATATTTTGCCAGTGTCGTTTTTTAAAATTGGTTTTTTTCATAGAAAGGCATTGTTTTAATAAAATGGTTACTTTTCTTCTAGTTAGTTTTTAATCGAACATTTTATATTTTTTATTTTAATTTTATATATAGAAATTTTGATTTTCTTAATATGACATACTTATTTTTATCTATATTTTAATATAAATTATATTTGAACTCAAGCCATCTCAATGCTCACAGAGTTCACTGGGTACAATTTTTTAAGCATGCTTAAAAT